>CM045987.1:37596112-40096112 GCA_025175895.1 Wurfbainia villosa
AAAATGACTTTCAGTCCACTTGCTATGATACTAAAGGAAAATAAACTTACTATACCCAAATAATGTTGATTGGAAAAGAATCTAGATATTGTCTTATCTACTAAGGAGTTCAATTATGTACTTTTCGAAGAGTGTCCTCCTAAGCCTGCGAATGAGCTGGAAGTCCTTGGAGCTGAGATCGATGGAGAAACCCAGGTCGATATCATTCTCCAGTTGACAGAAAGGCTTGTTTAGGCTCAGGCCATGGTTGCTCAGAAGGTTTCTACTTCTAAGCCGAAAGACAAGAAGAAGAAGAAACAAGGTGGAGCAAAGGTTATGGGTGGATCTCAAGGAGGAGTGAAGAAGCAGAAAGGCAAGTACTTCACTTGCAAGCAGGATCGACATTGGAAGAAGGATTGTCCCAATTCGAAGCAAAACAAAGGTATATCCTTTGGTCTAGTCGTTGAAACATGGTTAGCGGTGTTATCTACCGACACCTGGTGTGTAGATACAGGAGCCTCTTATCATGTCTGCAATACTTTGCAGGGGTTCCACGAAACCCGACGACGAGCTGAGGGAGAGATTACCATTTACTTTGGCAATGCCACCAAGGTGGCGACTATTGCAGTGGGAGATGTTTTATTTATCTTTTGAGAAAAATAAAACTTTGGTTCTGAAAAATTCCCTTTATGTACTTTTATTTAGAAAGAATTTAATTTCAGTTTCTAAATTGTTTATGGATGGATATTCTATTTCTTTTAATAACAGAGTTGTTATAAAAAGGAATAAGGAGAATATTTGTTTAGGTACATTGATAGGAAATTTGTATACACTGGAACCAAAATCTCCCACGATGCAAATTGAAGTTAATAACTCATCTTCTAATTCCAATAAGAGAAAAGAACCTTCGAAGATGAACCAAACATATCTTTGGCATCTTAGGCTTGGTCATATTAACCTAAGCAGAATTCAAAGGTTGATAGTTGATGGACCTTTGGGTTCATTAGTGGTGGAGGATTTCCCAACCTGTGAATCTTGCTTGGAGGGTAAAATGACCAAGAGGCCTTTTAAGGCCAAGGGGTACAGAGCCAAAAATGTGTTGGAGTTGGTTCATTCTGATTTGTGTGGTCCTATGTCTATCCAGGCTAGAGGTGGTTTTGAGTATTTCGTCTCTTTTATAGACGATTATTCAAGATATGGATACATTTACCTGATGCGCCGTAAGTCTGAATGCTTTGACAAGTTCAAAGAATTCAAGGCTCATGTGGAGAAACGTCAAGGTAAAAGTATCAAGACACTACGATCTGATCGTGGTGGCGAGAACCTCTTAGGAGAGTTTAGGAATTACTTATCAAAGGCTGGGATTCAATCCAAATTGTCTACACCTGGCACACCCCAGCATAATGGTGTAGCATAGCGAAGGAATAGGACTCTTATGGAGATGGTTAGATTGATGATGAGTTATTCTGAGTTGCCAGATTCGTTCTGGGGATATGCTCTAGATACGGCAGTGTATATTCTGAACTTGGTCCCATCTAAATCAGTGCCTTCTACTCCCACAGAGTTGTGGACTGGGCGAAAGCCTAGTCTAAGACATATTCAGATATGGGGGAGTCCAGCACATGTGCTGAAGGCAGATATTGGTAAGTTGGAACCTCGTACAGAAGTACACATATTCGTTGGCTATCCTAGAGGAACGAAGGGTGGTTTGTTTTATAGTTCTAGAGATCAGAGGGTGATCGTTAGCATGAATGCTAGATTTCTAGAAGAAGACTATGTGATGAGCCACAAGTCTAAGAGTAAAATTGTTCTGGAAGAATTAAAAGGGAAAGTCACTTCTTCAGTACCATCGGTACAAGAGGATATACCACAAGTCACTGCACCGCGTATCACAAAGGATACATAGGAGATACATCGTCATAGTGGGAGGGTTGTTAGACAGCCTGATAGATTCATGTTCTTGGGAGAATCTTTTGATTTGGTCCCTAGCAAACATGAACCTGATCCCTAGACATATGATGAGACAATCCAAGATATAGATGCAGCATCTTGGCAATGTGTAATGAATACTGAGATTGAATCTATGGATTCAAATCATGTCTGGGAGCTAGTGGAACCACCCGATGGTGTAAAAACTATTGGATGCAAGTGGATCTACAAAAGAAAGAGTGCAATAGATGGGAAGGTTGAGACTTTCAAAGCGAGGCTTGTTGCGAAGGGGTATACTCAGAAAGAGGGTATCGATTATGAGGAGACCTTTTCGCCGGTAGTCATGCTTAAGTCTATCCGGATTCTCTTATGCATAGCAGCTCATATGGATTATGAGGTGTGGCAGATGGATGTCAAGATAGCTTTCCTTAATGGAAGTCTTGAGGAAAACATCTATATGAAGCAACCACAGGGATTCATTGCTAAGGGCAAAGAGAATCTTTTATGTAAGCTTAATCGGTCCATTTATAGATTGAAGCAAGCTTCGAGGTCTTGGAACATCCGCTTTGATGAGGTAATCCAGTCTTATGGATTTATTCAAAGTCCGGATGAGTCTTGTGTATACAAGAGATGTGACGGAAACATAGTGGTATTTCTTATACTATACATAGATAACATTTTGGTGATTGGCAACAATATCAAGGTGTTATCAGACTTAAGGGTATGGTTTTCCAAACAGTTTGATATGAAGGACTTGGGAGAAGTGGGACACATCCTTGGGATCAAGGTTGTAAGGGATCACAGGAAAAGGATGTTGTGCTTATCCAAAGCATCATACATAGACACAATTATGGATCGTTTTAGCATGCAGAACTACAAGAAGGGTTTTTTACCTTTCATGCATGGAGTTCCTTTATCTAAGGAGATGTGTCCTAGAACATCTGAGGAGATAGAGGAAATGAAGGTGGTTCCTTATGCTTCGGCGGTAGGAAGCCTCATGTATGCTATGCTATGTACGAGACAAGATATCAGCTTTGTCGTGGCCATGGTTAGCAGATATCAGAGTAATCTAGGACATGGACATTGGGCTGCAGTAAAACATATATTGAAGTACCTGAGAAGGACTTGGGATTATATGCTAGTTTACCAGGCAGACCAATTACTCCCTGTGGATTACACGGATTTCGACTTCCAATCTGATAGGGATAACAGTAAGTCTACCTCAGGTTTTGTGTTTACTTTGGGAGGTGGAGCCATTGTATGGAGGAGTGTCAAGCAGAAATGCGTGGCAGACTCCACCATGGAAGCTGAGTATGTGGCAGCCTCTCAGGTGGCCAAAGAAGTTGTGTGGCTCAGTAACTTCCTGATGGACTTTGATGTGTTTCTTGGTTTGCCTAGAACTATCACAATTTATTGTGATAATAGTGGTACAGTTGCAAACTCGAAGGAACCACGAGCCCATAAGGTAAGTAAATACATAGAGCACAAGTACCACCTGATAAGAGAAATCGTAAAGGAGGTAGAAGTTGTTGTCTCCTAGATTTCATTAGAGGATGACCTAGCAGATCCTTTCACTAAGGCCCTTCCGGCGAGAGCTTTTGATAGACATGTGCAGGGAATGGGGATCAGATGTATGGCAGTTTGAGGACAACATAGTCTTTTAGTATAAGTGGGAGATTGTTAGGATGTATACTGAAAAGTCTATCTTTTGTATGAACATCTTTATTTTTGAAATAAGAATCACATGATCATTGTTTGCATATTTATGGTTATGCAATATTGTCTAATACATTACATTGTAGATAATATGGTGTGTGGTGTCACACGGGAGATCATGTTATCGGCTCCTTGTAAAGTATAAGTAAAGGCTCACAACCTAGATGGCTTTGGACATACCATTGGTATGGTTGTAGTGTGATTTGGTATTGGTTTGTCTTGACCATAGAATCACACTAGTGCACTTTGTGTGTATTGAGCAGGACCGACTTAGAGGTGATTCGATTTATTGATGACTACATAATCGAATCGGACCTCAGATATTATATTGTACAAGGTCTTAATCCCGATATAATAACGGACACATATACTTAGTATTTATTTCTTTGATTTACCAATGGGCGAGATTTATAGATTAAATCGATAGGCTCGGTAAGTTGGGAAATGGTATTATTTATATGGTGTGTCGTTGATTATAGGAGGAAACCGTGTCCTATATATTAGGATGATGATGTCCCCTTGAGGGGCTCATAAGGTTCATCATGTAAACCCTGCAGGTGGACTTGGTCCGGCATGATGAAAAGGTTGAGTGGAACTACTCATAGAGTTAGATGTTGATTAATTAGTGGTCAGTAAATTAATTAATTGACGGACATTCAAGATCTTAAACACGGGGAGAAAATGTACATATAATATTTGGAGCCCATATTATCTTATAGGGGTTGGTGAGGTAGATCAATGATAATCCTTTAGTGGATTGGATTATCATTAATGGATCGGACTTTATGTGGGATTGATCCATGGATGGCCAAGATCCAACTCCTCCTCATGGTCCCTATTGTAGCCTATTAACACCTCATGAAGCTTAGATCCAATGGATATAAACAAAACTCTAGATCCAAAGGTAGAGATTAAATCTCTAGATCCGATGGTTGAGATTAAATCTCTAGATCCGACAGTTGAGATTAAATCCCTAGAACCAATGGTGGAGATTAAAAGGAGGCTTATCCCTAACTCTATAAAATTAGAACAAGGGGTTGGCGTGGAGGATCAATTGAGAGAATCTAGGGTTTTGGAGGTTGGCGGCAAGAGCTTGGAGCTAGGGTTTAGGCTTGGCGGCACCTAATAAGTAAAGATTTTCCTTGTCTTCTCCTTCTCCATTGGTGGCCGACGCCCATTGAAGTCTTTCCAGCTCTTGGACGGCACCCAAAGTATCTCCTCTCCTTCTCCTTTGTAGGTGGAAACAAGATTTAGGGCTTTCCCTTGGTGTCTTGGCCGGTTTCCATCATAATCTACTCCTCCTTGTTCGCCGGCGGCAAGGATTCTCCTTGTTGCTTGTTGGTTGGCTATAGAAAGGAGAAGAGCCTTGTTTCTATTCTTCCTCTTTCTTTGAAAGAGCAATGAAGGAAGATCGGTGATCTAGGAGCTTCAACTTTTGGTAGATCGTCGCCCACACGACATCCGAAAGGAGGAAGGTCATACATTAGAAGATCGAGAGGTATATCGATTCTCTATTCTCTTTTGTAACATGTTTGTTTTTGTTTATCAATTATGAGCATGATATATTCTGTTTGTGGTTAAATAATACTTGGATCTCGAACATAAACACGAAAGTCGGCGATCCGGACATCGTCTATTCCGTGGCTACTCGTAGAATAGAGGTTTGTCGTTTGAACAACAAGTTTGTTCAAGTGACCTCTCTAAACAAATAGCACGACGATGACTTGGTTGTTTGGGCAATCCCTTTTGTCTAGGATTAAATTTTTTTTATCCGGGGACATCGATGGGATCACCATGAACAAACGACCGAGGTGAAGTGGAAAGAGAAGTTTCCCCTCACGGATCAACCCAACATTGTGTGCATCGCTAGGGCTCATTCGAGCCCAATCAGTGGATCAGGAACCATTCGGTTCTAAACCATGTTATATTACATGTTGTTCTTGTGTGTTTTGTTGTATTCGTTTTATTATTGTATATTCCGCTGCGTATAACAAGTTTTGTAGCAAGCACGCGATTGAGTTCCAATCGAGCGACGACAATGCTATTCACTCCTCTCTAGCGAGCGCAATGTTCCTAACATTTGGTATCAGAGTGCGGGGCTCTTCTATGGACTAACCGCTGGGAGCAAAACCGCTAGAGGAAGAAGATGGAGTTTGAAGAAAAAGTTGGATGGGATATCAACACCCCAATTCCATACGCCTTCTATGGACAAGAAGGGTTCGAGCTATGGAAGGTACGGATGGAGAACTTCTTCATGATGGGCTTCGAAGATTGCATGATCCTAGCGAAGGGTTTTGAATTTCCAAGTGGTCCAAAAGGTGGATACCTAAAGTAGAAGAGATGGACTGAAGAGCAAGTCTAAGCCTTCGAGAGAAATGATAAGGTAATACAATTGATATTAAATTCATTACCTAACGATATTGTGTCTAGGTTAGGTGAATGTCTAGATGCCAAGGAGCTATGGGAAAAATTGTCCAAGCTCCATGAAGAACCATCCATGGCTCAAGTCGAGAGAGAGCCCGACGAAGAAGAAAGTTCTTCCTCACAAGCAAGTGAGGATTCGAAAGTTGATAGGGAGTCAACCTTTGAATCAGTGGAAGAAGAGGAAGAATTGGAGGAGACCTCCACCTCTATGATTGAGGGGGAGGAGAGGATTTCCACTCCGGAGTATCAAGAAGAAGAGTCATCTACCTCCGGGAGAGAGGAAGAACTCACTCCGGCCACCACCATTGACCTAGGTAACTCAAGCATGTCGATTAATAATAAAAATCACATAATATGCTTTGAGTGTAGGGAAGTCAGGCATTACAAGAGTAAGTGCCCAAAGAAGATTAAGAAGGCTCCACCAGTGCCAAAGGTCAAGGAGACCAGAGGCTCACAATCAAAAGCAAGGAGCAAGTGATTTACTTCAAATGCCGACAACCGGGTCATTACCAGAGTCAATGCCCAAAGAGGGAGAAGAAGACTCAAAATGGAGCTACACATGTAGGGGGAGCCTCTAAGGCAAACCCTAAGGTAACTTCTAATTTTTCTCCTTCCTTAATTAATAGGAAAAAGCATGTTAGGAGTAATCTTGCTATTTATCATAAAGAGCATGCTAGAAATAAGTTTTATTGTTTAGAGGCTAAGAATGTTAACCTTAGGAATATGGAGAAATTTGGGACTAATGTCCCTAAAAATATCTTACCTAAGGACAAACCTAGATCGAACAACTCTAGACCTATTCTTCCTAGGGAGACCATTAGGAAGATAGAGGACCACCTAGGTTTTAACCCTAAATGGACTAGGCATATGCCTAGGAATGGTAATGCCCAAAGATTAAACAAAAATTCAAAAATTGGGCAATTAGAGCAAGAAAATCAAGTCTTGAGGTCAAGGCTTGAAAAACTTGAAAAGACCCTTGTAAAGATGCAAAATTCAATTATAGGGTCAAGTGATCAAAAATCTAGGTCAAATGGTCAAACCCTAGGTCCTAGGAGACAAGTTTCATCCAAAGCCAAGAAAGGTTTGGGTCACAAACCTAAGCCCAAGGAGACCTATCATAATGTTCCATTCGATTATGGAACTCAAGTTAGGTCTAGGAAAGCCAAGGTCAATAGGGAAGTCATCACTAAGGTTTACCAAGGTGTTTGCCTACTGGCTAGGGTTTCGAAGAAACCTAGGGAAGCCACTAAGAAGGTTACAAGGGGGTCACCACTAGAGTTAACCTAGGCAAGACCACAATGACCAAGGCTAACAAGCCTAGAAGGGTTATTAGGAGGGGATCTAGGGAGGTCATCCCTAAGGAATACCTAGTAAACTCAAGGAGCTCCAATAGGTTTTGGGTTCCTAAGAGCGTGATCGATTCACGCTAGATAGGTTTAGGTGTGTCAACTTTAAATGGATGGGTAGTTAACCTAACCATAGTAAAGGTGACACTTTAGGTCATTTCCAAGGTTATGAGTATCTTGGAAATAAGTTTGATCTTTTAATCCTATAATATTTTAGGATGTGCCAATATACTTTGAAGATTATGAAAAATCAATTAAATTGACACAATTTAGGTTTAAAGGTCTTAGTGTGTCATTTTGAGTTTTATACACACTTTGGGAGATAATTGATAATATAGCAAAATGAGTTTAATAATAACTAATGGCAATTAGTATTAAAATTTAGGTATTGTATACCTTTATACTTTATTTGCCATGTTTAATTTGTCATATAACATATCATTATATCGTATTTATTTAAATCATATAAAATGTCATGATTATGCTTAGGACTATTTTATGTCATGTGTTTTTAGTTTTATATCATATGTCATGACATAATAATCATTGGTCATGCTTAATTAATGTTATCATTTATGCCATGATCATTCATGCATTTAATTTGATTAAAATTGATTTAAGGACTATAGCATGACTTGAGTCTCATGTATAAGAGAATCAAGTAGAGTTGCCTTAGAAATTGCATGAGACCCTAGATTAGGAGAACAAAACCCACATCTCACAATCACATTGACTTGAATGTGTTTGATACACCCTAGATATATGTGAGATGTTAGGATATGAGTTAAGTCAAAGTGCATAGTTTTTACATCTAGATCAACTCAAACTCATCTAAAATCATGGATGGATCATTGGGAAAGCTTATGTTCAAGCCATGTACATTAAGCCCAAAGAATATTATCCAATATAAGGTTTTAAAACTATTTTAAAATCATTTTAGAAAACCTTGGTGAAGTCTATCTTTTGATAGCAATAACCATTGATGAAGTTGATACAAAGTGAGCTAAAACATTGAAGTTTTTCTTCACTTTTGAACATTATATTAATTTCACTATTTAATGGGTATATTATTTTTCAAATATTTTTCCCCTATAGTGTTTGACATAAGTAATGTGTGGTCGAAATTTAATGATTTTTTGAATTTTCTAGAATTACTTATGCATTTCTGAATATGGTTTGAAATTGTAATTTCGACAAAATCAGAAACCAGTCGAGGCGCTGCCTCGACTGGAGATGTTTTAACTCGACTGGTAGCCTTTTCAGTCGACTGATTCATAGTTCAGTCGACAATTAACTGACTCAGTCGACTGCGAGGCCTGATTTCGGGTAAACAAGGTTTGTTTAGCCTGATTTCAACTATATTAGGCTACCCTAACTGTTCCTAACCCTGGGATATGCTTTGGAAAGCATTAGAAAGGATGAAAATCCATTAGATATGGATTAGGAGAGTAGTTGGGGTGATGTATCAAATTTAAGGTGTAGGAAAGTTTCATGTTGAACTTTTAAGCTTATTTTTGATGATTTAGAGTTCCTATAGGCTTAGAGACTTCCCAAGGACATTGTTGGTGCAATGGTCAAGGGGGAGCAAGCCTTTAGGGGCAGTGATCCATCATGGGATGATGGATGTCATTTTTTTTTCCTTCATGAGGGGGAGAATTAATGGGAATGTGAGTGCCCAATTTGAAAATTGGGAGAGTTTATAGGAGTGTCTTCCTTGAGTGATAGGGGACTTATCACTAGAAAGATTGTAGGCATCCTAGGTGTTTTTAGACTAAGGGGGAGAGATAAGTGGAGTTTAAGTTTAAGTGTTTAAAGTTTAGGATTGGGAGCTTAAACCGAAATTGTCGCCAAATTGCTCTAGCAAATCCTAGCCAAATCGGCCAAACTGGCTAAACTGCTCTAGCCAAATCGCCTCGCCAAACTTCCCGCTAAATCGCTTGGAGAAACTTCGCAAATCAGCTTATGGCTAAACTCCGCCAACGCTTCGCGAAATCGCTCGCGAAATCGCTCGCGAAACTTCTCGGCAAAACTTCGCGAATCGCCTCAATTAAGTAAATTGCCCTGGAACTATAGCAAACTGCCCTGGAACGGTACTGAACTACCCTAAAATTAACTAAACTACTCGGGAACTCTCTAAGGATGTATGATCTAGGGGGAGTAAGCTTTTAGTGGGAGATTATCCATCTAGGTATGATGGGTGATGGTTTATGAAAAGGGAAAAATGGAAGTTCACTTTTCATCTAGTGATAGATCACTAAGGAGAATGAAGACATTCAAGATTATTGTTGACCAAGGAGGAGAAGGAAAAATCTCATTGTAAAATGAGACATGATAAACCTTGGTGGACTTTTTGATGTTAGTCAAAAAGGGGGAGAAAGTAGAATGACCAATTTGGGAAAATTGGTAAGGGAATTTGAGTTAGGGGCCTAACTCAAGGGTGTTTTTTGTCAAACATCAAAAAGAGGGAGATTGTTGGTGCAATCGGCCCAGGTCACGATTTAACGGACTCGAGTTTGACTCGAGTAGTGTTTTGATGTTTGACATTGATGTCTGACATTGACATCTGACATGTGTTGGGAAGATTACTGATGCAATCGACCCAGGTCATACTTGATGTTTGACGATGGTTTGACCATTGTCATGAGAAAAGTCCAAGCATGAGTCTTGGCATGGAAAGACCAACATGGTGTGACAAAGGAAAGTCCAAGCATGGGTCTTGGCAAGAAAAAGTCCAAGCATGGGTCTTGGCAAAGAAAAGTCCAAACATGGTTCTTGGCATGGATGTCCAACATGGGTTGGCAAGGGAAAGTCCAAGCTTGAGTCTTGGAAATTGAGAAGTCCAAGGGGAATATTAGCGGCATAAAGTCCAAACGAGAATCTTGGCAGCATAAGTCCAATGGTTGGTAGCGTAAAGTCCAAGCGGAGTCTTGGCAGCGTATGCCCAATGTGACTTCGCGGTGTAGACCACATTAGCATGACAATAGCTGATGGATGCACCAAAAGGCTAGCGTATGGATGAACAAGTCATGGATGACTTGGAGGGATCCGATAGGCATGAGGTTGATGGAGTGGTTAGAAGGCTTAGGTCTAGGCTAAAGGTGGTCTAGAAATTATGGAGGCACCATACTTGGGTTTAAAACCTCATGGATGAGGTTATTAGTCGACTGATATTATGATCAGTCGATTGATGTGAGTCGATTAGCAATCAACTATTGCTGAGGACGACCACAGACGCAAGGGCACCTCGACTGGTGCCTCGACTAGAGGCCCAGATGAGGTGGAGCCTTGACTGGCCTCAGCTAGGCAGCCAAAGACGCAAGGGTGCCTCGACTAGCACCTCGACTGGAGGCCCAGTCGAGGCGGCACCTCGACTGGACTCGACTGAGGTTGAGTAAATGCCACAAACGTGAGGCAGGCTCGACCAGCAACTTGACTACCTGTGCATCAGTCGACTGATGGGCATGATTATTTGACTGATGGTGTATCCGTTGGACTTATCCAATGTGGATTGAGCCGTTGTCTCACAGCAACAGTATCATCAGTCGACTGATAGTCCCGATCAGTTGACTGCCAAGCGGAAATCCAGACTGATGCAGGTTATAAAGGCAGCTCAGAAGAAGGATTTTTGGCATCCGTTCTTGAGGAGTTTTGGGGCTATGTGTTGCTACAAATCAAGGTCTCCAACTACAATTTAAGCAAGCACAAAGCAAGCATCCAAAAGTGCATTTATAAAGTTTTCTTTACGTGTTCTTGTGTATTTCATTTGTATCTTTCTTGTATTTCATTCTTATTGTTGGAAGAATTGTTGTAATAGGTTTCCCCACCTTCGAATTGTTGTCGAGAATAAGTATTATTACTTAGTGGTGTTGTGTGCATCGCTAGGGCTGATTCGAGCCCAATCCGTGTAGTAGGAACCATTCGGTTCTAAACCACATTATATTGCATGTTGTGTTTGTTTTCTTGTTGTATTTGTTTTATTATTATATATTCCGCTGCGTATAATAAGTTTTGTAGCAAACACGTGATCGAGTTCCACTCAAGTGACGACAATGCTATTTACTCCCCCCTCTAGTGACCACAACGTTCCTAACACACAAAACGTTCTCCTTACATGTACCGACCACCAAAACTCCAAGAAGTGGTGTCCGTCGGCCCTAAAGAGAGGAGAGGAGATTGAGGAAGAGAGAACCCCCTTCCTCCTTGCTTGTTACCGCCAGCCCTAGGAGAGGGAGAAGAGGCGTCAGCCAAAAGAAAGGAAGAGAAGGCAAACCCTAACTCTTTTGCCGCCGACCCTAAAAGAAACAAAACCCTTAACCTCCTCCCTTGCCTCTCCACTTCCTTTTATAGATCTAGGCTTCATGAGGTATTTATAATAGGCTACAATAGGGACCATGAGGAGGAGTAGTTGGATCTTGGCCACCCAATGGATCCGAACCACATATAACCCGTTCCATTAATGATTCTCCATTCCACTAGAGGATTATCATTGATCTACCTCACCAACCCCCATAATTAAATATGGGCTCCACATATTATTTGTACAAAATATCTCCCCGTATTTAAGATATCAAATGTTTATTAATTAATTAAATTACTAATAATTTAATTAATCAATATCTAACTCCATAAGTAGTACGACTCATCCTTATCATCATATTGGATTAAGTCCTCCTGTAGGATTTACATGATGAACTTTATGAGCTCCTCAAGGGGACATCATCATCCTAATGTATAGGACATGATTTCATCCTATAATCAACGACACACCATGTAAATAATATTATTTCCCAACTTATCAGGCCTATCGACTTAACACATAAATCTCGCCCATTGGTAAATCAAAGAAATAAATACTAAGTACATGTGCCCATTATTATATCGGGATTAAGAGCATGTACACCATAATATCTGAGGTATGATTCAATTATATAGTCAGTATAAATTGAATCACCTCTAAATCGGTCCTGCTCAATACACACAAAGTGCACTAGTGTAATTCTATAGTCAAGATAAACCAATACCAAATTACATTACAACCATGTCAATGGTTTGTCCAAAACCATATTGGTTGTGAGTCTTTACTTATACTCTACAAGGAACTGATAACATGATCTTCTGTGCGACACCACACACCATGTTATCTACAATGTAAAGTATCAGACAATATGCATAAATATAAAATGCAAACAATTATCATGTGATTCTTATTTCAAAATGAAGATGTTCACGCAAAAGTTAGGCTTTTAGTATACATCCCAACACTTAGAATTTTTTTCCCCTTTAGATTAATTTACAATATTTTTTTTCTTACTTTAGAATATTTTAGAATATTTTTCAAGAATTTAATATTTGCAAGATAATATTTTCAGCATTTAATATTTGTTAGAATAATTATTTCTGCATTTAAATATTTATTTCTATATTTAGTTAATTATTTCTGTATTTAAATAATTATTTCTGCATTTAGTTAATTATTTCAGTATTTAAATAATTATTTCTATATTTAGATAATTATTTCTACATTTAGTTAATTATTTCTATATTTAAATAATTATTTCTGCATTTAAATAATCATTTTCTGCATTTTAGATATTTAAAAAACATTTTCTGCATTTTAGATATTTTAAAAATCATTTTCTGTATTTTAGATATTTTAAAAATCATTTTCTACCTAATTAAATTAGATAAAATCATTTTTTGCATATTTAAATAAGTTAAAATTAATTTTCTGCATATCTAGATCAATTTAATTAATTTTCTGATTAGAAAATATTAGATTTAATTTTTTTTCTTGTCTTACAAAATATTTGATTTAATTTTCTGTAGTTAGAGAATATTTCATTAATAATATCACACTTAGAGGGATACAATACCGTTCGCCCTCCTTTTTCTAATGGAGAAGACTTTTCCTACTGAAAAAGGCGAATGGAGTGTTACTTGAAGACCGACCTAGAGGTTTGGTTTTCAATTAGGAAAGGGTACACCTCCAGTAGACGACTTTGGTGAATTGTAAATGTAAAATACGGTAAAAAAAAATATATGGATTAACCCCTTTAATTAATTTGGGTTTAATTAGTGGGTTAATTGGGCTTAATCAGTGATTTATTTAAGGATTTGACTTAGGCTGAATCTATTGGGCTGTCTCTATTGGGCCGAAGTGGTTGGGCTGGAAATGGGCTTGAAATTGGTTGAACCGGTGGGCTGAATCAAATTGGATTGAGCTTGGGTTGGACCTGAACTAGTTTGGGTTAACAGTTGGGTTAGCCGACCGACCTTTAAAAACCTCTCGAACCAGATCTGAAATTTATCGTTGATATTCCTTTCCTCCCTCATTTTCCCGATCACAATTTCTTCTCTTCCTCGTTTCGTCGTCGTAGCCTTCCCGATCGCACGTGACGTCGCCCACTCCTTCGGTCATCGCCGCCATCGCGAGCTCAGCTGCCTCCAACCGTCACTCACGCGATCGACGATCTTCACTTCGTTTCCATCGCGAGCCAGCCGCTAACATCGCACGCGGGGTGATCCAAATGTGGAAAGAGGTCACTGGGCTTCGTCAATCGCGTGAGGAATCATATGAGCTAGGGAGGTGAATCGCCACAAGGATTTGGGAGCAATCGTCGGGTACAGCAATACGTGTAAGTTATTGAATCGATTTTTTGATCTTGGACGGGATCTATTTTTTTATGGTGTTCTCTTCCTCGTGTCATCTTGCCTCCCCGACTGCATGCAATGTAATAATGCATAGCTCCATACATGTATCCTCGCTAGTCATCTTGCCTCCCCGGCCACTCAGGATAGTTGTTGCAGGGTTGAGTACAGAGCATTGTTGTGCGTGTCGTTCTTGACCACTTTGGATGGTGGTAGCTGGAGATGCGCACTTAGCTACTGTGCGGAGTGGTAGTTGCGCACTCACCCACTATAGACGATGGTCATGTGATGTGCAGTTGTCTTGGGTGCGGTGCTCGTCTACTCATGGATAGGGACGGAGCGGCTAGTAGCAGGTACCCCCGTGTGAGTAGCATATAGCTCTATGGCGGCTAGCTACTATTTCATACTACCCAATTCGATCACTCGAGAGTGGTGGCTGCTAGAGTCGGGATAGTTATCATGTTGTGCCACCCTAGCCATACTGGGGTTGTGGTTGGACGGGTCCACAGACATGGCCATGCATATGCATTGCTGATATATATGTATGAATGTATTTGATATATGTTTTACATATGCCTGTGAGATGCTGCATTTAATTGAGCTATGATTGCTGCATATGCTTATACATCATGATACATGTCATTTGCATATTATATACTGTTGTGTGTTGAGCATGATATATGTGTTGGTCTAGACTGTTATATGCATTTGATTAGCATCATGTCATAGTGTAGTCTGGACCGGGATGTTATCACATGTGATTATATACTATTCATAGGTCGGAGTGTTGGTCAGATATAGAATTGACTTTGTATTTTATATTGGTTATGTTATTATATATCTGTTCAGGATGATATATCTATTGGTGTTGTAGACCGTCAGGTACGTTAGAACATTACTTCATGTTCAGGTGATCAGTTTAGTATATGCATTGAGTATGACTATACTGTGGTTACTTGTTATTAGATATTGGATAGGATTGTATGTCTATTGGACTCATGCTATATACTTGTTGATCTTCACATGTATACTTGTAGATCTCGTTATCCTATATGTTGTTCATGCACTTTCTATATATTACCCCTGAGTTTATACTCACCATCCCGGACCCTGGGTTTCCTGTTGCCCAGGTAACAGGTAGAAGATTTCCTTAGACGCTCGGAGCTCCGCCAGCTGATCCCATCTTACACCAAACATTTGAGGTTTCCCACGTATTTGCTTCCGCTGTTGTTTTGTATTATGGCCATGTATAATCAGTGTTGTATTTGGCTATTGGGTTGTATGTTGTTTTGTGTAGTATGTTAGAGTCGCCTCGGAGCGCACCTTTGTGTAGTTGTGGTTGTATTGTTTAGTATTGTCCATATATATGTTATGTAGCTGTGGGCCTACGGGCCTTGTATTAACCCGATATGTTGCCACGTACAGGAGAGATGTCGTCCGTTTGCTTTTCGGCACGGCATACTCTTGGGGCGTGATAATTTCATTGGTATCACAACCCTAGGTTGCGAAGTCCACTTTCGGATTTGATTTCATTCGGACATTGAGTTTTGCTTTACTCGGTTTTGGTTTTGTGAGTTATGGGATTTGGCTGTTGCGGACATCTCTGAGCTATAAGGTTTAAGGTATGTTAGTTGTTATTACATATCCTTCTGTTGGCTATGCATTTAGTTGCTTATAACAGGGATGACTTGTAGGGTGTTGGTTAGTATTCGTAATTGTGGTTTCAGTTGACCACGGGAATGACATGTTAAGGTTATTAGACATGTACCTACTATTGAAAAGGTAATTACCTTTGAGAGCCGACTGATACCGAGTCGGAAAGGAGGTGTTAGGTAGTCACATCTCTTGTGGAGATCAAGGATTACAGTCCTAAGGATTTTCACTATTATGTTTGTCAAATTATTACCTGAGGGGTAATGGACTAAGCGAGTATACTATTGCTAATACAGATAGTAAAAAATTAGCGATGATATTCATAGGGATTTTAACCCCTGAGATGGTCGTTCTAGGTTGTATAACTTTGAGAGTACTTTTGAGTACTTAACTCGTGTCATACAGAAAAAGTAGAGTTGGTTGCATACCATTATCCAGATCTAGTTGGTACTTGATGGAAGAGATAAGAAATAGCCTTCGGGAAATAAGGTATCACTTGGTCACAGTTTAGTGATGTTGTGAGAGAGTATTTCCCCACGTCATCTTCTTTGACTCATTGTCAGGGAATTCTTGGGCATCGAATAAGGTGATCATTTGGTAATGGGAGTACCATGCAGAGTCGTTAGACATGTGAAGGTTACAACCATTTAATAGCCCAAGAATGTGATTGAGTTGGTTTTGGCCACCCACGGGTTATCGGTTGACATCTTGATCAGGATGTTTGGATCTCTTACCAGATCCTACCGGAAGTGCATAGACCGAGTCATGTGTATAGAAATGACTCTGTAGCAAGTGTTTTAAGAGTTGGAGATTTGATAAGCAGATATTGCAAGTCAAATTATTGGAATCCGAAGTCTCCTAATTTTGGACAAAAGGAGCAAGATTGGAGTCATGGGCCACGAGCGACTATTGGAGAATTTTTCCGTTCATAGAAGACCGATTGCTCATCAGATCGTCAGCATCTTCTCATGTTTATCAGTGAAATCAGAAGAAAGACTTCAAAGGGAGATTATGTGCGTGAAGTGCGGGTCACAACGACACCAGAGTCAGATTATCCGACGGATCATTTTATCTGTTTCTACTATAAGCAACCGATATCTACAAGGAGAGTATGTACTTTGAAAACTCAGTTGAAGACTATGGATGATGCTTTCGAGTGGACAATCCACAACCTCGAAAGTCGAGATAATGATAGAAGAATGGATTATCACATCAACAGTGATCTACTACCTTAGATATAGTTGGAGCTCTTTGATACTTTCATCCGGAAGAAGTAAGTTATGTTAGTGCAATCAATCCTTGATATGGTTTTGATGTCTGTTGCAAAGGGTTTAAGTTAGGTTGTTATTGTGATTTGATATGTGTGTTGGAGTCTTGTAGGACTTAGTAATTCGCACATGGAGCCTTGGCAAGTTTCACCTCTCATGACTCGATCCTTGAGTCGGTGAAGGATGGCTTTGCAGAAGCCGTACGCTTGGAGCATCCGAGGGACAGCCGGACGAGGAGCTTGGAGTGACGTCGGAGGAAGTAACTTCAGGGTGAGATGCGAAGGATGGAGCTGCAGAGCCATGTGCTTGGCACATCCGAGGGACGTGGCCGGATGAAGACAACTTCGAAGGCGAGGGACTCTGAGGGATGAAAGTGAGCGAATGTAACCCGGGAAGGGGTAGCGCTCTTAGGTGAAACTTGGCCATTTGACTAAGTGTCAGATGATATTTGCCGACATCAGTCGACTACCATGGAATGGTAGTCGACTACTCTGAGTCGAACGGGGTTCGACTGGTATCCGACTGATGGGTTTTTGGCCTAGCAATCGACTGCCATGGAATGGCGATCGGTAGATTCATCGATCCGATCGCCATGGAATGGCAATGATCGATGGAGGCGATGTCGGTTGCGAGAATGGAGTCGAGCTCGTGAGCACTCGACTGATGGTAAGATCAGTCGACTGATGATGTTGCCGTTGGATGAAATCCAACGTGGAAAGCAGCCGTTATTGGGCAACAGCTACAGGACCAGTCAAGTGATAGGGACATCAGTCGACTGCTCCTGTGTCAATAGGAAGAAACCCTCTTCCTCTATAAAGAGGAAGGGTGTGGGGCTTTGGGGGCCTAATGCTTGAACTCCTAACAGCTTCCAAAGTGCCCTAAATGTTTTCCACTCTTCTACTTGTGCTAATCTTCATTCTATTGTAGAAGAGTGATCCTTCTGTAAAAGAGGTTACCTCCACCTAGCTTTGTACAAAGGAGGGATTTAGTGGAAAGATTGAGGAGTGATTCACCTTGGACGAATCGGACCGTGGATTAGCGGCGTAGCCGTGAACCACGTTACATCCCTTGTTAGCATTTGTATTCTTGTTTATTTATATTTGATTGTCTTGTTTTATTTCCGTTGCGCTAATAGTTTTTGTAGATGAGAAAATTCCACCATTGTACGAAAGAGGGCTATTCACCCCCCTCTAGCCGGCCAACATCTACACTTCATCGATCCTACAAGTTACTCAGCAGTATCAGTCGAAGACATCTCAGAAGATTCAGACATTCAGACAACAACTGTTACCTTCCCAGACGACATCAACTGTAACCTTCCCAAGCGTAGTTATGATTTGTTCAGAGGAGAGAGAGTATACAACGATGGTCGTATCTATGTCGTATTCTCCAGGTGCAGCTATACCTTTCGCGGAGATGGAGCATACTATGATGTTGACAGTTCTTCAGTATTTTATAGCCAGATGTGTATCCTTTTTCAGTACAACTGTGTTTACCATCTCCATTGTAGTTGTTTCAATTGTACATCAGTTCCAACAGTTGATTTCAGTTCCTCCATTGTAGTATTTTGCATCTACATGAGCTCAGCCGTCAAGAACAGGTGTTAGACAAGTTTACATGATTACTCGAGAAGAAGTATAGAAGACCGAAGGATCGATCCTTCGGGGTATTACTTTAGATTACCCTATTTGCTGGTATATCGAGAGATACTGGTAGTTTTAGGTATGTAGGTCTAGAATATTCTTAGATAGGATTAGAAGGGTTCCTATCGACTTGTGGGTTGGTGATTTTTCTCTACCGTCAGGTGAGATCTTGATCAACGACCAAGAAGTCAAGGGATACCCTTAGCCTTTGATAGACATACCTTCACTATAAACATATCCTTACGGGTAGTTAAATTGTTGAAATGAGGGTATAACTTGTATCTCAGATGTGCATATAATTCGAGAGTATTCGGATGTAGTTTTGGATGAACTTCTGGGTTTGCCACTGCATGGGCAAGTGGAATATGCGATTGGGGTGATTTCGGTAATTCTGATATTGAAGACCTCATACCGGGAGATGATTTTATGGGTATTAGTGTTGCTAAACACTATGGGAGATTTATTTTTCCTAGTGTTTCTTCTTGAGAAGACTCGTAACTCTTTGTAAAAAGAGAGATGAACCTTTGAGGTTATGCATCGATTATCGATGATTGAAATGTAGTAGTTGAGAATGAATATCCTTCGTCATGGATAGATGATCTGTTTAGATCAGCTAAAGGACACCTGTGTATATCCTAGAGTTGATCTACGATTGGAGGGTTGATATTGTAGTAACTTAGTGTCATACAATTATCATTGTCGGTGTGATGATTGAGCTATCATCAACTTGGAGTAAAAAGGATGCAGGTGTGTAGAAGATGACATTTCATACATGGTATGAATTTTAGGAGATGTTGATAATGTCGTTAGACTTATTAACGATTTAGTTGTTCATGGATTTGAGGAATCAAGTACTCTTGGAGTATTTGAGATCGATTGTCATCATATATGTGGATGATATATTTTTTGAGATATATTCACGATCTTAATGTAATGCTCGTAAAATTTCTAGCAATTTTACAAGAATTTTTGGCTTGATTATGATGGGCTTTATGTGGGCTTTTCAAAAATAAAAGAAAATAAGCCAAAAAGAATGCAAGGCCTAAGAATTGAACCCGAAAACTCTAGAGATAGCCAAGGCCTATAGATGCATCCACTAACCAGAAGCCCAAGAAGATTTTATTATTAGAAGAACATGGGAAACTATAGTTAGAGGTAAGGGAGACTAAGGGACTCTTCAAGTAAATAAATAGGAGGAAAGAGGGGGCATGAGTTATCAAAATTGCTTTCTCCTCCTCTTCTTCTTCCTCCTCACCGAACCCTAGAGCTCCCCCTCTCCATTCTTTGGCCGAACCTCATCCAAGCAAGAAGCAAGGCTAGGTTGCTTCCCTTAGGTCATTTTCCAACCAAAAAGAAAAGCGAAGGAAGTAAGTATCCCCTCACTTGCATACAAGTAGCCCTTCGATTGATGTTTTATGCCAATTCTCCATGATCCATTCGGCCAAGCCCTTTTAATTGAGTTCTCCATGAAGTTCTATACCCTACTTGTATGAATAAGATGATGTAAGGATGTAAAATGGATTAGGTTAAAAGTTATCCCTAAAAACCTCTATGATCTATTCGACCAACATATGTTTTTGGTGTTTCAATGAAGTTCTATATCATATTTTGTATGCATATGATGATGTTAGGATGTAAAATGGATTAGGTTAAAAGTTAACCCTAAAAACCTCTATGAACTATTCGGCCAACATATGTTTTTGGTGTTTCAATGAAGTTCTATATCATGTTTGTATGCATATAGTGATGTTAGGATGTAAAATGGATTAGGTTAAAAGTTACCCCTAAAAACCTCTATGAACTATTCGGCCAACATATGTTTTTGGTGTTTCATTGAAGTTCTATACCATGTTTTGCATGCATATGATGATATTAGGATGTAAAATGGATTAGGTTAAAAGTTAACCCTAAAAACCTCTATGAACTATTCGGCCAACATAGGTTTTTGGTGTTTCATTGAAGTTCTATATCATGTTTTGCATGCATATGATGATGTTAGAATGTAGAATGGATTAGGTTAAAAGTTATCCCTAAAAGCCTCCATGAACCATTCGGCCAACCCTTGTTTTTGATGATTCAATGAAGTTCTATATCATGTTTTGTATGCATATGATGATGTTAGGATGTTAGATGGATTAGATTAAAGGTTTAACCCTAAAAGCCCCATGAACCATTCGACCAACCATTATTCTTTAACATGCTCTAAGTTAGGTTAACATGTGTTTTTATGTTTAGGTGAATTCATGTTAACTTGTGATATTAAATAATGCTAGATGAAGATAACATGCCCTAGGTTAGTGTTTACTCCTGTTTAATGTTTATACCTTATGACATGCTCTATATGTGTGTGATAATAAGATATGTTATGAAATGAATATGTTATGATTATGAAATGGAAAATGATATGTTCATGAAATGAAACATGATTATGAAGTGAAATATGACATGCTATGAAATGAAGTATGATATGTTTATGAAATGAAATATAATATGCTCATGAAGTGAAATATGATATGTTACGAAATGAAGTATACTATGTTTGTGAAATGAAATAAGATATGTTATAATAAAAAGCATATAAGTATTTTACTTTCTGCATGGCTTGTACTAGGACCCTAACAAGGTCCAAAGGGATGGGCTCCTAAGATGCCCTAGGCCGACGGACTAAGATCGGGCCTAGGATGGGCTTCTATGTATGATTGCCCCTAGGTCGACGGACTAAGATCGGGCCTAGTACGGGATGGGCTCCAAGATGCCATAGCTCGATGGACAAAGATCGGGCCTAGGATGGCCATCTATTCTATGACGATGGCCCTAGGTCGACGGACTAAGATCGGGCCTAGTAACCTAGTAGGTTCGAGACTTGCTACCTCGGGTCTATTTAGGGATGTGCGCTACGATGATGATGATGTGGCACATTGTCGGGCACAAATATGTTGAGATTTATGTTTACGTACATATAATATATGTTTTCAAAGAGCATCCTGCATATGTTTACATGATATGATTGTTAGGTTTACATACTATGTTGCTATGTTATATATGTTGCCTGTTATGTTTGATATGTCATGTATATGTTGCTATGTTACATATGTTATATGTTATGTTTGATATGTCATGTATATGTTGCTATGTTACATATGTTGTATGATATGTTGATTATGTCATATATTTACATGATATGCTGCTATGTTATATATGTTGCATGTTATGTTTACTTATACTACATGTTGTGTTGCTTACGTCATATATGTTACATGGTATATTTCTTATATGTTATGAATGTTACATGCCATGATTAATGTCGATGTATGGTTTTTGTGAGTAGGACAGGATCTTACTAAGCCTATGTGCTTATAGTTTATTTTTCTCTTGTACTGCAGATAAGGGTAAGGGATGGATAAACTAAAGGGAGCAGCAGGAGGGGCAAAATGTGTGTGGTAGTGGCATGGTAGAGGAGATCCGTTATGTCCTTATATATGTTCCTTATGATGATGATGTTTATGGATGTCCTTATATATGTTTCCTTATGATGATGATGTTTATGGACTTGAACTAAGCACTAAGTACCTATGAAATAATGTTGCATGCTCTATGTTAAGAAGAAGTATCTATATATGACAATGCATGTTTATGTTTAAAAGAAAAAAAATATGTCTAAAGTCTTCCGCTGTAAGTAGTACGATGTATGTATGTACGGTCGCGTCACGCGCCGCTCCTCCGGACCCTAGGAAAGGGCGGGCGTGATAGGTTGGTATCAGAGCAGATCTGCCTTTCCACTACACACACATCAAGCTCAAAATCCTGCAGCTCCAAGTTAGAATTCCATGTCTACTCTAATTTTGTTAATTTTGTTCATGTATGATATGAAATGCCTTTAGCTTATTTTGTTCATATATGATATGAAATGCCTTTAGGTTATTTTGTTCATGTATGATATGAAATGTCTTTAGCTTATTTTTTTCATGTATGATATGAAATGCCTTTAGCTTAAAATATGCCTGAAATATGTATGATAACTTTATGCTAGCTTTTAGTTTAATTATGCGTAGATAAACGAACGAAAAACTTATACTAGCTTTACTTTAATATATGAAGATAAACATGTCTGGAAGACGCAGTAGTAGAGCTGATGAGATAGCACCCCCGCATGACCTTACACACGTAGTTACTGAACTCCAGCGACAAGTCACAGAACAACAGCAAGTAATAAATGCCCTAATGAATCAGTGAGGAAACCCTACTGCCCCACCAGCGGGCCCTGGCCCGATGATTTGATAGGAAGCTTACTTGATCCAGTGGCAGAGACTGAAGCCGGAAAATTTCTCTGGTACTGGTGAACCATGGGATGCCCAGGCCTGGTTCAAGACGGTGGAAAGCATCGTGGAGCTACTGGACTGGCCCGAATGCGAGAAGATTAAGTGTGCATCATTTTGCCTTTCAGGAGATGCTCGGATGTGGTGGGAACGGGTTAAAGCAAAGAGACAAGTAAACCAGATGAGATGGACAGATTTTGAGTACGAATTTTTCGAAGAATTCTTCCACATGAGGGTAACCAACAAGCATTACGACGAGTTTACTGGGTTCCGACAAGGTGACCTATCAGTCAGCAAAGCCATGAAGAGATTCAACCGACTCGCACGCCTATGTCCAGAGTTGGTCAGCACGGAAAGAGAAAGGGTCAGACTCATGCTGAAGATGCTCCGACCAGAAATAGCTCTGAATGTGGCCAGCGAAGTTCATAGACCGCAGACCGCAGAGGAGCTGTTCAGTAGTGCCCTGATTACCGAGCATTACCTAAACAACATTAACCAGCAAAAGAAGGCACTGAGTGAAGGCAGGGGTCAGGCCCAGTCAGGAGGTCAGAGAAACCAGAGTACTTGGAAAGGGAACCACATTGGCAAGAGAAAACAATGGGAGGATCCTAAAGGTGGTCCAGCAAACAAACAACCCAGGATCCCTCTGTGTACTACCTGCGGAAAGATACATCTTGGAGTATGCTACCAAGGAACAAATAGATGTTACAACTGTGGACGGGCAGGACATAGAGTCGTGGGGCGCCTATCCAAGTTCAGCACCTCCTCGAAGATGCCCGGCCAGTGCTCCTCCCCAGTTACACCAGATGCAGGCTATAATCGAAGGAACCCCGATTAGCCAAGGGAGACTAGAAGCCCCACCAGTTATGACAGATGCCAGGGTATTCTCTCTCACCCAAGAAGATGTGGTGAACGCCTCTACGGTTGTCACAGGTCAGATATTTATTTTCTGTCAGCATGCTACTGCATTATTTGATATTGGGGCAACACATTCGTTTGTATCTACACACTTTACTGGAAAGATAGACATACCACCACAAGCTCTAGACTGTAAGTTCTTAACCACTCTTCCCTCGGGAGAAGTAATGCCCTCCACTCATATGCTGTGAGCCGCACCCATCAAAATTGCAGATAGAGAACTCTACTGCGATCTGATAGTGCTCGACATGCAGGATTATGATATTATATTGGTCATGGATTTCTTAAGCAAGTATAGTGCTTCGATCGAGTGCTGTAAAAGGAAAGTGGTCTTCCAGCCAGAGGCGGAAGCTATGTTTGAATTTATTGGAGAGCCAAGGAGAAGAGTCAATAAGATTTTATCAGCTCTACAGGCACGCAAGATGTTAGACAGTGGATGCACTGGGTTTCTGGCACACATAGTTGATACAAGTCAAGCCGAGGATCAGAAGCTAAAAGATGTCAGAGTTGTATGCAACTACCCAGAGGTATTCTCAGATGAACTACCAGGGTTAGCCCCAAATAGAGAAGTTGAATTTGAGATCGAATTGATTCCTGGTACTAACCCAATCTCTAAAGCACCTTACCGTATGGCGCCGGCTGAATTGAAGGAACTTCAGGGACAGGTACAGGAGTTACTCGACAAGGGACTTATTCGCCCGAGTCGCTCTCCATAGGGGGCTCCAGTGCTGTTGGTGAAGAAGAAAGATGGGTCTATGCGAATGTGCATAGACTACCGAGCGCTGAATAATGTGACGATCAAGAACTAGTACCCTTTGCCGTGGATTGATGACATGTTCGACCAACTAAAGGGTGCCACCGTCTTCTCTAAGATTGACCTGAGGTCTGGCTATCATCAAGTAAAAGTGAAATCAGATGATATATCAAAGACGACCTTCCGAACAAGATACGGACATTACGAGTTCGTAGTTATGCCCTTCGGAGTGACGAATGCACCTGCTCTATTCATGGATTTGATGAATCGGGTATTCTCGGCATTCCTCGACAAGTTTGAGATCGTCTTCATCGATGACATACTGATATATTCAAGAACCCCAGAGGAGCACGCAGAACACCTTAATGTGGTATTACAAATTCTTCGGGAAAAGCAACTATTTGCAAAGTTCTCCAAATGCGAATTTTGGCTCGAACAAGTATCATTTTTGGGTCACATTATATCCAAGCACGGAGTGATGGTAGACCCAATAAATATTGAAGCCGTGAGTAATTGGAACCGACCAAAGAATGCCAGCAAGATTAGAAGCTTTCTTGGGCTAGCAAGCTACTACCGAAAGTTTATAGAGAACTTCTCCAGGATTGCCGCCCCTATGACAGTCCTTACCAGAAAGAACAAGAAATATGAATGGACGGATGCCTGCGAGAGGAGTTTCACAGAATTGAAAAGGAGACTGACCAGCGCTCTAATCCTTGCTCTTCCGGACAGTAACAAAGGCTTCGACATGTATAGTGATGCTTCCAAGTTGGGACTCGGAGCTGTATTCATGCAGAATGGCAAGGTCATTGCCTACGCCTCTAGGCAACTCAAGGAACACGAAAGGAATTATTCTACCCACGATTTAGAGCTAGCGGCCGTGGTCTTTGCTCTCAAAACATGGAGGCATTATCTATATGGAGCTCATTGTAGGATTTATAAAGACCATCAGAGTTTGAAATAGTTCTTCACACAGAAGGACCTGAACATGAGACAATGCAGATGGCTCGAGCTCATCAAGGATTATGACTGTGAGATCTTCTACCATCCGGGGAAAGCAAACAAGGTGGTTGATGCACTCAGCAGGAAGTCCTGCGCCACCTTGATGTCTCTATCAGTGTTATCTCGGCCCTTAGAAAAGGAGATTATGCGTTACGGGGTTGAAATCATTTTCGGACAGCTCTCGACCATGACGATAGCACCGACGCTGTTCGATGATATACTCGAAAAGCAAGCCCGTGACCCAAGCATTCAAAGGATCAAGCAAGAGGTCCTAGAAGGAAAGGACGACGGGTTTCGTATCTCTGATAGTGGAGTACTCTACCTCAGTGATCGCTTGTGTATTCTTGACGATCCAGAATTTTGGAAGAAGATATTTGAGGAAGCTCACGGAACTCCTTATGCGATGCATCCTGGAACCACCAAGATGTACCAAGACCTGAAAAGAAAATTCTGGTGGTTCGGAATTAAAAGAG
This sequence comes from Wurfbainia villosa, assembly GCA_025175895.1. NCBI lineage: Eukaryota > Viridiplantae > Streptophyta > Magnoliopsida > Zingiberales > Zingiberaceae > Wurfbainia > Wurfbainia villosa. The sequence continues at coordinate 37,622,179 of CM045987.1, forward strand.
ATGTGGCTCAGTATGTCAGTACCTGCCTGACCTGCCAAAGGGTTAAAGCAGAACACCAGAGACCTGGAGGAACACTGTAGCCGATCCAGATTCCAGAATGGAAATGGGAATACATTTCTATGGATTTCATCTCAGGATTGCCCAAGACGACAAACGGTTATGATGCTATATGGGTAATTGTGGACAGATTGACGAAGTCCGCCCACTTCTTAGCAATCAAGATGACTTATTCGACAGAGCAACTAGCTCAGTTATATGTTAGAGAAATTATCAGACTACATGGAATTCCTAAGACCATCATTTCTGACAGAGATGGTCGCTTTATTTCCCATTTCTGGGAATGTGTTCAGAAGGCCCTAGGCACGAAGCTATTGTTCAGTACTGCCTTCCATCCCCAGACGGACAGACAAACTGAAAGAGTAAATCAAGTACTGGAGGATATGTTACGAGCTTGCGCCCTGGATTTCAAAGGTAGTTGGTGCCGATACTTATGTTTGGCGGAATTCGCCTACAACAATAGCTACCAAGCTACTATTGGAATGGCACCCTATGAGGCTCTATACGGGAGGAAATGTAGATCTCCCATATGCTGGTACGAGGGTGGTGAAAAGAAGGGGATGGGACTCCAGACGGACTTCATCGACGACACCACCCGAGCTATACAGAACATCCGTCAGAGAATTGAAACTGCTCAGAGCCGACAAAAGAGCTATGCGGATATGCGGTGTAGACCGTTAGAATTAGAAGTCGGGGACCTGATATTCCTCAAAGTGGCTTCTATGAAGGGAGTGATGAGATTCGGAAGGAAGGGTAAGCTGAGTCCGCGCTATGTGGGACCGTATCCGATATTGCAGAGGGTTGGCAAGGTAGCTTACAAGCTGGAGCTGCCTCAAGAGATGTCGGCTATTCACAACGTGTTCCATGTCTTTGTGCTCAAGAAATGCATTTCCAGTGCAGACCAAGTGATCGAGCCACAAACAATACAAGTTCAAGAGGACCTGAGTATTGAAAGTCGGCCTATCCGGATACTAGACCGAGAAGTCAAGAGACTAAGGAACAAAGAGGTGCCCTTAGTAAAAGTCCTGTGGCAGAATCAATGGTATGAAGAAGCTACCTGGGAACGCGAGGAGGACATGAAGCAGAAGTACCCAAAATTGTTCTAAGTTTCGAAGACGAAACTTTTAAAAGGTATGAAGGATTGTAACGCCCGTAAAATTTCTAGCAATTTTACAAGAATTTTTGGCTTGATTATGATGGGCTTTATGTGGGCTTTTCAAAAATAAAAGAAAATAAGCCAAAAAGAATGCAAGGCCTAGGAATTGAACCCCAAACCTCTAGAGATAGCCAACCCCTATAGATGCATCCACTAAGCAGAAACCCAATAAGATTTTATTATTAGAAGAACATGGGGAACTATAGTTAGAGGTAAGGGAGACTAAGGGACTCTTCAAGTAAATAAATAGGGGGAAAGAGGGGGCATGAGATATCAAAATTGCTTTCTCCTCCTCTTCTTCTTCCTCCTCACCGAACCCTAGAGCTCTCCCTCTCCATTCTTTGGCCGAAGCTCATCCAAGCAAGAAGCAAGGCAAGGTTGCTTCCCTTAGGTCATTTTCCAACCAAAAAGAAAAGCGAAGGAAGTAAGTATCCCCTCACCTGCATACAAGTAGCCCTTCGATTGATGTTTTATGCCAATTCTCCATGATCCATTTTGGCCAAGCCCTTTTAATTGAGTTCTCCATGAAGTTCTATACCCTACTTGTATGAATAAGATGATGTAAGGATGTAAAATAGATTAGGTTAAAAGTTAACCCTAAAAACCTCTATGAACTATTCGGCCAACATATGTTTTTGGTGTTTCAATGAAGTTCTATATCATGATTTGTATGCATATGATGATGTTAGGATGTAAAATGGATTAGGTTAAAAGTTAACCCTAAAAACCTCTATGAACTATCCGGCCAACATATGTTTTTGGTGTTTCAATGAAGTTCTATATCATGTTTGTATGCATATGATGATGTTAGGATGTAAAATGGATTAGGTTAAAAGTTAACCCTAAAAACCTCTATGAACTATTCGGCCAACATATGTTTTTGGTGTTTCATTGAAGTTCTATACCATGTTTTGCATGCATATGATGATATTAGGATGTAAAATGGATTAGGTTAAAAGTTAACCCTAAAAACCTCTATGAACTATTCGGCCAACATAGGTTTTTGGTGTTTCATTGAAGTTTGATATCATGTTTTCCATGCATATGATGATGTTATAATGTAGAATGGATTAGGTTAAAAGTTATCCCTAAAAGCCTCCATGAACCATTCATCCAACCCTTGTTTTTGATGATTCAATGAAGTTCTATATCATGTTTTGTATGCATATGATGATGTTAGGATGTTATATGGATTAGATTAAAGGTTTAACCCTAAAAGCCCCATGAACCATTCGGCCAACCATTATTCTTTAACATGCCCTAAGTTAGGTTAACATGTGTTTTTATGTTTAGGTGAATTCTTGTTAACTTGTGATATTAAATAATGCTAGATGATGATAACATGCCCTAGGTTAGTGTTTACTCTTGTTTGATGTTTATACCTTATGACATGCTCTATATGTGTGTGATAATAAGATATGTTATGAAATGAATATGTTATGATTATGAAATGGAAAATGATATGTTCATGAAATGAAACATGATTATGAAGTGAAATATGACATGCTATGAAATGAAGTATGATATGTTTATGAAATGAAATATAATATGCTCATGAAGTGAAATATGATATGTTACGAAATGAAGTATGCTATGTTTGCGAAATGAAATAATATATGTTATAATAAAAAACATATAAGTATTTTACTTTCTGCATGGCTTATACCAGGACCCTAACAAGGTCCAAAGGGATGGGCTCCTAAGATGCCCTAGGCCGACGGACTAATATCGGGCCTAGGATGGGCTTCTATGTATGATTGCCCCTAGGTCGACGGACTAAGATCAAACCTAGTACGAGATGGGCTCCAAGATGCCTTAGGTCAATGGACTAAGATCGGGCCTAGGATGGGCTTCTACTCTATGACGATGGCCCTAGGTCGACGGACTAAGATCGGGCCTAGTAACCTAGTAGGTTCGAGACTTGCTACCTCGGGTCTATTTAGGGATGCACGCTATGATGATGATGTTATGGTACAATGTCGGTCCCAAATATGTTGAGATTTATGTTTACGTACATATAATATATGTTTTCAAAGAGCATCCTGCATGTGTTTAGATGATATGATTGTTTGGTTTACATACTATGTTGCTATGTTATATATGTTGCCTGTTATGTTTGATATGTCATGTATATGTTGCTATGTTACATATGTTATATGTTATGTTTGATATGTCATGTATATGTTACTATGTTACATATGTTGTATGATATGTTGATTATGTCATATATTTACATGATATGCTGCTATGTTATATATGTTGCATGTTATGTTTACTTATGTTTACTTATGCTACATGTTGTGTTGCTTACGTCATATATGTTACATGTTATGTTGCTTATATGTTATGAATGTTACATGCCATGATTAATGTCGATGTATGGTTTTTGTGAGTAGGACAGGATCTTACTAAGCCTATGTGCTTATAGTTTATTTTTCCCTTGTACTGCAGATAAGGGTAAGGGATGGATAAACTAAAGGGAGCAGCAGGAGGGGCCAAATGTGTGTGGTAGTGGCATGGTAGAGGAGATCCGTTATGTCCTTATATATGTTCCTTATGATGATGATGTTTATGGATGTCCTTATATATGTTTCCTTATGATGATGATGTTTATGGACTTGAACTAAGCACTAAGTACCTATGAAATAATGATGCATGCTCTATGTTAAGAAGAAGTATCTATATATGACAATACATGTTTATGTTTAAAAGAAAAAAAATATGTCTAAAGTCTTCCGCTGTAAGTAGTACGATGTATGTATGTACGGTCGTGTCATGCGCTGCTCCTCCGGACCCTAGGAAAGGGTGGGCGTGACACTTAAGGGAAGTTATGTTTCATTAGATTGATTTGGTATTTACCATAGATGAGGATAGGATGTTCTAGCGATACTATACCGTCCACTTGTTGAACCAAGAAGGTGATGGAAATCACCTTGTCGAAAGTGTGTGAAGCTAGGTTTCAGAGCCTAGACGGTGACTGACTTTTGCATTAGTGTTAGTTAGTCCTTCCGTTGAGGATGGAAGGGTACTACACATAGATGCAACATTTTAGGGATTGGAGCAATTCTGGTGCAGTTGTATGAGGCGTGTCTTATGCCTACGTCAGTTTAGGAACTGCGAGATAAGCAGTTATTATCTTGAGCAGTAGATGTATAGAGCAGGAGTGCTCAGGGAGTTTTGGCTAGCTACTGGGTAGCTGCTATAGGGTTGTTAGAACACGAATAGATGCAACTGGGGAGATTAGTCATTACGGTCTCCCAGTCACTTATAGTGTTTCGTGATAGAGTTGATTTTGGATATGGTTGATTTCGTAGTTGATGTTGGGTATGCCAACAAGAAAAGATGGAATATTGTGATCGATAGGGTTACGTACCGTGATGAAGTGGGAGCCTAGTACGATGGACTGTGTTGAGAGATTATCTAGAATTTGAAAAGGACTTGATAGGATTTGGGTAGTCGATGATCGATTAGCTAGGTCTACTCATTTTCTTCCGAGCCATAAGATGGATTTCGTTGGATCGCTTGATGGAATTATATCCATGGAGTAACCTTGAGTATCATTCCTGATGGTGATTCATGAATCCCCTTATGATTCTGGCAAGTCTCCCATCGATTATGGGTATAGAGCTCCACTTTGGTAGAGTTGTTTACCTTTTAAGAGGTCGGTTGAGAGTATATATAAGAGCTGGAATATATTATTCGAGCTCAGTACCCCACTTAGTCACTTGAGGTGTGACTTTTCTCTGAATACTTGAGATGATTATTTTGACATATCGTACAAGTATATAAGTCAGAAATTTGGGGACCAAATTTTTATAAGTGGGGGAGAATGTAAAATACAGTAAAAAAAATTTATATGCATTAACCCCTTTAATTAATTTGGGTTTAATTAGTGGGTTAATTTGGCTTAATTAGTGATTTATTTAAGGATTGGACTTGGGTTGAATCTATTGGGCTGTCTCTATTGGGCCGAAGTGGTTGGGCTAGAAATGGGCTTGAAATTGGCTGAACCAGTTGGGTTGAATCAAATTGGATTGAGCTTGGGATGGACCTGAACCAGTTTGGGTTAATAGTTGGGTTAGCCGATCGACCTTTAAAAACCTCTCGAACCCGATCTGAAATTTATCGCCGATTTTCTTTTCCTCCCTCATTTTCTCGATCGTGATTTCTTCTCTTCCTCGTTTCGCTGCTGCAGCCTTCACGATCGCATGCAATGTTGCCCACTCCTTCGGTCATTACCGCTGTCGCGAGCTCAGCTGCCTCTGACCGTCACTCGTGTGATCGGCGATCTTCACTTCATTTCCATCGTGAGCCAGCCGCTGCTGACGCCTCTAGTGGGTGATCCAGCGGAGGGAAAGAGGCTGACCAAGCTTCACTGGGCTTGAATCGGGTGAGGGATTGCATTGGGAGCTAGGGATCGACAACAGGTTTTCGCTGTTGGATTTGGGAGCAATCTGCTGTCGTCGTCAGAGCAAGGTAAGATGTTGAATCGATTTTCTGATCTTGGACGGGATCTATTTTTCTGTGGTGTTCTCTTCCCCGTGTGCAGTCTCGTTGTCGCTCGAGCTCAGGTCATCGCTGTCGTACGAGCTTAGGTCATCGCCGAAATACAGCTCAGATCGATTATTGGACTCTCATCGTTTGGTTGTCTTCATTTTCCTTTGATCACGAGCTACTACTATTTTGGATTCCGATGACAGTCGTGTCTACATCAGAACAAAGGCATTATGGGAGGTATCAGCCGGTTGTTTCCTGGTTCGATCTTGTATGATGGTTGTGAGGATTTAGCAACCTATTGAAGTGTGTTTTGGATTTCTGTTTGTAGATCGAGAAACTGGGCAGTGAAGTGTTGAGGGAAATTTGGATCAACGAAGCAGTGCAAGCGAGGCTCGGATGGGTAAGCTTGAAATTGAAAATTATGATTTGTATTTGATATGAATATTATGTCATTGTTGTGTGGTTATTGGGTTGTTATTAACAGCTAGTAGAGGAAGGTTGTTCCTTCTTGTAATGATCTAGCATAGGTGATTAAGAAAATGGATAGATCAATTGATGTGGATACTTGTTTAGGATAAGTGGATAAATAGATGTGGTATCTTGTGATTGTCGGTTGGAATTGGTCTTGCCTTAATGTGGTTGTTTGATACAGATTAGATACTCGGAATTGGGGCAAGAAGTGGTACTGGTGAAGTTAATCAAGGATGTTGATTTCAGGATCTTGATTTGAGATAGATTCTTGGACGCGAAGACAGCTCGTGTTTCAACATATCAGGTGTGTAATATGTACCCTGGTCAGGTAGTTTTGATCTGAATCTGGTGCATGAATTTGGACTTATGCTATTGCTTTGATCGTAGATCCACTCTTATTTAATCATATGCTTGTATTGCCTTGACCTTTGAGATATAGTGTTGTTACTTCATTGATTATTTAGCATGCATAGGAACTATAAACCCTATTATGTGTTAGTTGATGGATGTTCAGTAAGTACAGGTGGTTAGGGTTATCTTTGTAATCTCAGATTGAGTTACTGTGTTACATCACTAGGGTTAGGTAATGGATTAGATTATGGAGTTGATTGTTGTATCGTATACTTATTAGTTGTGCATCTATGGTGGATTTAGTTATCTGTGCATAGATAAATGTGTGGTTGTCAGTATGTGACCATGGACTAGAGGTCCTAGCGTGATGGTATATCCATTATGGATTGTGTGCCTGTGTATGGTTATATGAACGGTCAATAGTATCTCGCTACTGACTAGAGGTCTTAGTATGGTTGACTTTCAGGTGTGTATGACTCTTTGTGCGATAGAAAGAGTTTTGTGGATTGTAGTCCTTGCATAGTTGACTTTTGGTTGACCAGGACTCCCCATGGGATAGGGAGTGTGGCGAGGATACATGTATGGAGCTATACATAATTACATTACTTGCATGCTGACGACTGGGTCTCCCTTGAGGTTGAGACGGGTCGCTAATCATCCTTCCTCCCCGGCCACTCAGGATGGTGGTTGCAGGGTTGAGTGCAGAGCATTATTGTTTGTGCCATTCTCGGGCACTATGGATGGTGGTAGCTGGAGATGCGCACTTGGCCACTGTGCAGAGTGGTAGTTAGCGCACTCACCCACTATAGACGGTGGTCGTGTGATGTGCAGTTGTCTTGGGTGTGGTGCTCGTCTACTTATGGGTAGGGATGGAGCGGCTAGCAGTAGGGACCCCCGTGTGAGTAGCATATAGCTCTATGGTGGCTAGCTACTGTTTCATACTACCCAATTTGGTCACTCGAGAGTGGTGGCGGCTGGAGTCGGGATAGTTGTCATGTTGTGCCACCCTGGCCATACTGGGGTCGTGGTTGGACGGGTCCGCAGACATTGCCATGCATATGCATTGCTGATATATATGTATGCATGTATTTGATATATGTTTTACATATGCCTGTGAGATGTTGCAATTGATTGAGCTATGACTGCTGCATATGCTTATACATCATGATACATGTCATTTGCATATTATATACTGCTGTGTGTTTAGCATGATATATGTGTCGGTCTAGACTGTTATATGCATTTGATTAGCATCATGTCATAGTGTAGTCTGGACTGGGATGTTATCACATGTGATTATATTTTGTTCATAGGTCGGAGTGTTGGTCAGATATAGAATTGACTTTGTATGTTATATGGGTTATGTTATTGTATATCTGTTCAAGATGATATAGCTTATGGTGTTGCAGACCGTCAGGTACGTTGGTACATTACTTCATGTTCAGCTGATCAGTTTAGTATATGCATTGAGAATGACTATACTGTGGTTATTTGTTATTAGATATTGGATAGGACTGTATGTCTATTGGACTCATGCTGTATACTTATAGATCTTCACATGTATACTTGTAGATCTCGTTATCCTATATGTTCTTCATGCACTTTCTATATATTACCCCTGAGTTTATACTCACCACCCCGGACCCTGGGTTTCTTGTCACCCAGGTAACAGGTAGAAGATTTCCTTGGACGTTCGGAGCTCTGCCAGCTGATCCCATCTCACACCGAACAATTGGGATTTTCCACGTATTTGCTTCCACTGTTGTTTTGTATTATGGCCATGTATAATCAGTGTTGTATTTGGCTGTTGATTTGTTGGTTGTTTTGTGTAGTATGTTAGAGTCGCACCGGTGCGCACCTTTGTGTTGTTGTGGTTGTATTGTTTAGTATTGTCCATATATATGTTATGTAGTTGTGGGCCTACGGGCCTTGTATTAACCCGATATGTTACCACGTACAGGGGAGATGTCGTCCGTTTGCTTTTCGACATTGTATACTCTCAGGGCGTGACAATTAGAACCTGAGAAATGGACCGCGGATATTAGAAAGAGAGCTCAAGTTTATTACAAGGCACATAACACTTTACAATGCAGACTTAACAAAGAAGAGCTCAATAGGGTAGGTCCATTTGAAAATTCTAAGAAATTATGGAAAAAATTAATTGAATTGCATGAGGGTACAAATGACATTAGGATAGCCAAATGGGACATGCTAATAAATAAATTATTTAATTGTAAAATAAACAAAAATGAAAATGCAAGTCAACTTCATACTAGGATTAAATATATATTAAATGGATTGCATTTAATAGGACACCAAATAGAGAATAGGGACATAATTAGGTATACGCTTAAGGCATTCCCGAGAAATGCCTTATAGACATCGATTGTCGATGCCTATAAGGTTTCTAGGGATCTCTCCATAATTAGGTTAGACGAACTACTTTGTGAACTTGAACTACACGAACAAGCTAACTCAGGTCAAACCGAGAATGGTATAGCTTCGATGGCAGGTTCGACTAAAAAGGAAAAAAAGTGAAGAGTGAGTCCGAAGACGAGTCGGAGTCGGAAACAAACGGAGAAAAAGAGATTGTAAATATGGTAAGGAAGATGTTCAACATGAGGAAGAGATTTATAAAGAAAGATGTAAAAAAGGTGGTCCACAACAAGCCAAGACCCCGATCGGAAGTGACGTGCTACGAATGCAACGGAAAGGGACACTACAAGTCGGAGCATGCAATCTTAAAAAAGGAAGAAAAACCAAAAAAGGAAAAGAAGAAGAAGGCGCTTAAGGCGACGTGGGATGAGTCATCATCGGAGGAGTCGGACGCGGAAGAGATGAAGAGATGTTTCGTCGCATTTATGGTCGAATCAAGATCCAACGCTGAGTCGAGTTCCGAGTATGAGTTCGATTCCGAGTCCGAGAGAAGCCATGGATCCGTATCCATTTTTGAAGGTTCAAATGAGGTAACTTCTCCCTTAGAAGATAAATTGTATAACATTATTGCATGCTTAGGTAGGAAGTTAGCTAAGTCCGAGAATTGAGTCGACTCACTACTTAAGGAAGTCCAAGTACTTAAGAAGCAAGTCAACTCGAAGACTTCGACTTGTCAAATTAAGGATAGAGACTCAACTCAAGTCGTAAAGCTTGAGAAAGAGACCCCAGTCCTAAAAAGGCAAATAGAAGATCTAACTGGATCTTTGGAAAAGTTCACTTTGGGTTCCAAGTATCTCAACATGATGCTTGGATCTCAGCGAGTTGTATACAATAGATCCGGACTTAGGTATAAGGCTAAGTCGACCTATAAATCATACATGTCATTACTTAGTCGAAATGCTAAGAATCGAGTCCAAGCATGAGTTCCTAAGTCTAGCTTAGTCAACCAAGTTGGACCAAATCAATTTTGGGTTCCCAAGAGTCAAGTTCACTTAGTGAACATAATTCAATCTAGCTACTATTTAGGAGGAGCTAACACTTTGCTTGTTTCCTTGTTTAGTTAAACACTTGCATGCTTTAGTTTACTTTACTTGCTTAATTTAGAATGGACTAGATAGGAAACAAAGTAGTTTAAACTTGAACAACCTAGTACTAAGACAAATGAACTGATAGTAAGTTAGGGAAGCTCTTCGAAGTGCATGTCTAGGAAGTGGTCGTTACTCCGATAACCAAGAAGGGCATGTGCCTCGCCACGACCTGGTGCACTAAGTCGAGTGGAACTGACCGAAGCTAACTCACTAAGTCTTTAACTAGTTAGACCAAGGATTAGTCTAAAGTGAATCAAGTACTTGATTCCTTTATTGACTTTGTCTAGGATGTGGTCGTTGCTCCGATAACCAAGAAGGTCTTGTGTCTCGCCACGACTTGGAAGTTAATACTAAAAAAACCTACTTGACTAGCTCAAACCAAGCTTGAATCTAACACATGTTTAAATACTTTGAAATTTCTCATTAAATTTAATTAAGATTAAAGGAATCCTCATCTTACAAAACTCATAAGAATAAGTGTATTGAAAACTTAGTCTGGGTGAGATGATTTAGATCTTAACTAAGCTTAATTAGGTTAATTTAGTTTAACTAAATCTAATATACTTAAACCAAGATTAATAAATTTATCTTGCTATAAACCTAATATACTTAAACCAAGATTAATAAATTTATCTTAACAACCTACCCTCAATTAAACTCAACTTAATGTACGATACATAAACTAAACAAACATACCTAACTAAAACGAATTAACTTAACTAAACATAATTTATTAAAAAAACAACTCAACTTAATTTATTAAACTAATATATCTAAATAAACAAATTTACTTAAGAAACTTATTAATAACATGGTCTAAATTTAATCAAACCTAATTTAGCAACATTAAAACAAATTTAATCATCTAAATCAATATAACTAGCTTAATCGAATAAAAACAATTAAGTAAATAAATTTAAATTAATAAAATTGAGTAAATCGAATTAAACATAAAAAACAACCAAATTCAAAAATACTCGAATTCAGTAGACTCAACAAGAGTCGACTGAATCCGCTTCGGTTGCCTCCGAGTATCGAGAAGGTAAAATGTGACTTCAGTCGACTGAAATGAACTGGTAGATAATGTTTAGGTGGTGAAGTAAATGGTAAAATTTATTACAGTCGACTGAAAACATGTTCAGTTGACTCAAATTCAGGCGATGGATACTGTCTATAAGAACAAAGGTGAGCCACACCAAATTCACTCACAACAACCACCAATCCACCTCAAAAACCCTGATTCTAGACTTCCAAAGTGCTTAGGTCATCATATTCTTTTAGTACCATCCTAAATGCCGAGGTAATAACTCTAACACCTTAGTTTCAATTATGTTCAATAAATATTGATGAGTTGTAATTTAATTAGGGGTAAAAGAAGAGCTATTGAGATTGAGTCATCGACTCCACGCATGGATATTAGGTTTCCCACTGAGGGGCATAAGATTAGGTTTGAAAGCACCACTTACATTCCTATGCCTACTAGGTACTTTAGTATATCATACTTTAGTAATGCATGCATGCTTAGTATGGAGGTCATCGACACTATGGATTAGAAAAACTAATTTATTGTAGAAACTCCATTAACATAGACATATGTGTGAAATTTTTCAATAACTTTAGTTAAATTGGTGACCTTTCATACTCGACTAGGGTACAGGGTAAGGACTTTGTTTTTACCCCTACCATGTTGAGAGAGCATTTAAGACTTATGCATTCGACATGCCCTGTTGCATGCTTTCCATCCACGAAATTATCGTACGGTGACCCCTACTCTCATATTACATTAGATAGGATACACATGCATCTTTTTGGTGAGGAAAGAACTCCGTCAGTGAGTATCTTTAATTCTACTAGACTCAGAGTATATGACTATGTCCTGTACCGAGTTATAATGAACTGTATTTTTCCACTCACCACTAGGGACATCGCTATGATGCGCCCTTATCATTCATTTTTTACTTTATTCACCTAGTCATAGGTTAGATTTAGACATTAGTCTACAGATGTTCCATTCTATCATTTATCATTCCAGGTCAGTCACTAGCAGGAAAGTACATTTGCCTTACTGTCATGTCATCACATCTCTCTTAGCTACATTAGGGTTTGATGTTACCACAGGTAACATCAAACAGCTTACTGAGTACGACATGATAGGGTCTAGGCATTTTGGTTTTGCAAAAATATGTCTAGACGACAATAATATCCTTGCATGGAAGAGAGATGACCCTCAACCCCAACCTGACCCGTAGCAGGAGCATGAGCCAGAGATCGACCCCGACCACCACTCAGAGTCTGAGCATCAGGGAGCCCTAGGATTTGAGAGTTTGTCACCATTTTTTGGGATTCTAGCACCTTCGACCGTAGTAGAGAGACTATCTAGGTTAGAGGATGTGATGCAGCGCCAGGAGCAACAACATCTTGAGATGATGCAGATTTTGCAGGCGCTGAGAGAGGACCATAAAGAGATGATGGAGCTTCTTATGTCATGGGGCATGGGCCCTTCTCATCCTCTATCTACTGATTCGTATTGTTATGATACTTGAACTTAAGATTTTTTTAAAAAAAAACTTGTGTTTAAATTGTGTTATGATTGGTAGATTAGAAATTTTCATGCTTATCATTCAGAATTATTTTGAAAAGTAATATTATATTTTTTTAAAAAAAAAATTAATCTAGATTAGGTCAATCTAGGCTTCATGATCCTATAGATCTAGGTCAGACATTTGCTTTAAGGAGAATTTTTAGATGTGTATTTTCAAAATTTAAATATAATATTTAGGAATTCATGCATGGACTTATTCCCTATCAATTTTTCATCAAATTCAAAAATTGAAATTTTTTGAAAATTCTTTAAAAATTTTGAAACTAAGTTTTTATTCAGGAGGAATTTTTTGAAAAATTGGAAGAATTTGAAAATTCTTTAAAAATTTTAAAACTAAGTTTTATTTTAGGGGGAGTTTTTTGAAAAATGGAAAAAATTTTAAAATTCTTTAAAAATTTTGAATATAAATTTTTATTAAGGGGGAGTTTTGAAAATTTTGAAAAATTTAAAAATTCTTTAAAAATTTTCAGGGAGTATTAAAAAGTTGAAAATTTTTAAAGTTTGAAAATGTTTATAGTTTAAAAATGTTTGAAAAGTTATAAATATTGTTGAAAAGCTTATATCAAATTTCAAGGTTGAAATATTTTAATTTTTTAGTTTGATAATATCTCATGTTTGTGAAACTTCAACTCTCCACTACATTATGTTGACATTTTATACTTAATCTTTATTTTGATGTATGCCAAAGGGGGAGAGAAGACATATAAAATTATATATTTAAAAAAAAGATATAAAGTTAAGAAGATGCAAAATTTTGATAAGGACCTATGCATTTTATACATGGTTAAATTTATGCATCAAATATTCATGACAAAAGTTGATAGTTCAGTTCTTATACATGTCAATATATGGAGATTGATATTTGATCCTCCTAACTTTAACTGATGTGTTGTCATACATCAAAAAGGCGAAGATTATTGATGAAGTGAGCATCACTCAATTTTGATGTATGAACCACATTTAAATTTTAGGATTCACTTGTGTTCTAATATAAGTGTTAAGTGTGTAGGCTTAACAGGAAGTCCTAGTAGGTCGTGTTGACCGGATACTAGGCAAGTACCTTGACAAATCAGAAGGCCCAGAAACCAGACATGAAGTCCATATGGGTCGCGTGGACCGGACATTTGGCATGAAGACTGGTTGGGTCAGGAGACCGGACAATCGGCAAAAAGTCCAGGTAGGTCAGGCAGACCGAACAACTGGTGGAAGCACTGGTGGGTCAGATCAGATGTCAAGAATGGTAAGTCCGACAGGTACTCGGCAGGTAAGCCTCGAGTGAAGAGGTGAGGCCGAGTCCTCTGTAGGGGGACAAAGCTAGGCGTCGATCCAACGAAAAGTCCGTGTGGGACTTAGTAGTCGAGATCGAGCAGTATTACTATTGCTATCGCATTTTATATTATCTATTTTGTGCTAATCCTATTTTGTAGGGATCAATCGACTGAATGGATTAAAGTCGACTGAAGTCCAGTCGACTGGATACCTATTTGGCTGGATCAACTGGTGATTGATTAGATATCGTGCGATGCAGATTGAAAGGGCTTCAGTCGACTGAAGAGTTTGAGTCGATTGAAGAGGGAAATTTCCTGATGTGGAGCCGAGTGACAAGGAGTTGACTGGAGAGGTTTCAGTCGACTGGAAGACCATGAATTCCATATCGACGGGCTGATGTAGAGTCGACTGGAAGGCATTCCAGTCGACTAGAGAGGTTTCAGTCGACTGGAAGACCACGAATTCCATATCGACGGGCTGATGTAGAGTCAACTGGAAGGCATTCCAGTCGACTGAAAAAAGTTTATAAAAGTTGTGCTCAACCAGATCCAAGATATGAATTGAATCAACGTCAAAGTGCTGTCAAAATTTCCTCACGATCACAAGAGCTTCAACCTTCAAAAAGGACTCTTTTCAGACACCTTGTGCCTGCATCCTAATCTTCAGTAGCGTAGGTATAAAATAGTCTTAATTTGCTTTTAGTTCACTTTTGTATTTAATTTCAAGAGAGGGTAGGTTGTTACCCTTTTCTCATACTTGTAAAAAGTGAAACCCTCCGAAGTCGAGAGTTCTCGAATAGGAGGGTATTATAGTGATTGCCCAACAAGGTAGCTCTCGGGAGAGCTACAGGCCTTGGAGTAGCAACCTAGTTAGGGTTGTTAACCAAGTAAACTACCTGTGTCTAAATTGCTTTCAATTTTCGCTGCATACTGTTATTAGAAAATAAGTTTAAAAAATAAATTAAATTATAAAACACCATGATCCACCCCCCCTCTCTCGGTTCACTCGATCCTACACAAGGTTCATTTTTAATGGCCCACATTGAGGGGTATAGCACCACCCGACGTCCGTTCATTAAGGAAGATGATTTCCATTATTAGAAAGGTCGGATGGAGTGTTTCTTGAAAACACAAGTCGAGACTTGGATAATAATCCAAACCGGCTTTGCTCTACCCACCAATGATCAAGGGGAGTCTTTGGACTTCGACAAATGGACCAACACAACCAAGAGTCAAGTCGAAGCTGATGTAAAAGCAACTCAAATGTTGCAGTGTGGATTGTCAAAGGAGGATCTTGATGTGAGAAAAACATATAGGATTTTAGGAGTAGTTTTTGCTCACATCTCATTTCATTTTATGTTTGTTTCATGCATATTTTACTTTATTTTGCATGCATTTCCTATTTTCTGGTTCGGAGATCTGCTCTTTATATTTTTGTGTGTTGGATAGCAATTTATGGGGAAAACAATGCACTTTCGGAGTGAAAAAGAGCATTTGGCAGCTGGATGCAGTAGGGCACACGATCAGGGTGTGTGGCTACACATGGCCATGTCCGAAGCTCGAGATTTACCACCATAGGGCCACACACGGCCATGTGGTGGCTAAGCGTTTTGACGTGATTAGGTCTTTTTCCGGATTTTGTGAAGAGCCGACCTCATTTCTATATAAAGAAAGCCATGCCCAAACCCTAGGGGGGAGGTCCGACGGCCGGGATGACACATCGATGCCCTAAAAAGCACCGGAAACTCACAACGGGGAGGAAGAAAGACGCTCCAGATTACCTCAACGCCAGAGAGAAGAGCCTCGATGCATTGTAATCTATATTCTTTCCATGATTTATCTTGTATATACGAATTCAACAATGCCTTGTGTTCCTTTTCTCATATTCATAGAGTAGATTCTCTAATTCTTGGACTAGGGAGTAGTTTGTGTCGAGTTAGAACATGTTGGTTCAAATACCTTTTCATTCTAGAAATTATATTTACAATTGGTGTTTGGTTTAGATCTATAGCTATTGTTTTGGTTTTCTAGTCACTGTGCTTGGCCGATACGTGGGGTGACAACCCTCGTATCAAAGATTTAGGAGAATTATGGGGGAACCTAGGGGTTGGCCTCATCGCCGGTAACTGTTGGTAGAAGGATGCGATAGAGTAGGAAATGCACTTCATTTTTGACTCGTCGCAGGGATCAATTCAGCATCCTCATACCGACTATCCCATCCTAAAGCCAGGGGTCAACCTAGTATGGAAGAGGTAGCTTCCGATAGATGTGAAGGCTCATCGGGGGAGTGTATGATGTCCTTTCCACAAAACCGTAGCTAGAAACCTAGACAAAACTCAATTAACAACATATTCTGCGACATACAAATGAAACTGAAATCCTAGAATCCCATCTAAAGACTCATAGCAACCCTTCTTTTCCTCCATGTGACACCATATTAGAGTTAGAACCGCCGACAAATCTCATACGCACAACCATTTGAACTGAACTCCGAACAATAACGTCCACTGAATAGATCGGTACTCGAATCTCTGTCCCTGTGGGATCGAAATCTATATTATTACTTGATCACACCATGCACTTGTGGGCATTGAGCGCGAGTGCGCACTTCGAGTCCTCGACAGTCTCCGTCGTAAGATTTGAGGTCGTATTCACGTACATCATGTTTTTGGCGCTGTTGCCGGGGACTGTTGATTCGATATCGAATCAAGAGGTGGATAATTGGATCAGACCTAGAGTAGATTTACTTTCTAGTTTTAGTTTATTTTACTTTATATAGTTTTAAATTTTTGTTATCTCTATTCAGTTTAGGGTTATTAACAAGGGCGCCTTGAGTGAGTTGCAATAGTATAGTTGTCAAAAGTGATTGACATTCTCTTCGGCGAGCTTGGGCTTTTTAGAAATGTCCTCCACCAGTTCTTTGACGTCCTGCTTAGTTAGTGGATGACCTTTTGGGTACCCGATGGGCTTTATGAATGGTTGGTTATGTCATTCGGTCTAAAAAATGCTCCGGCCGCCTTTCAGAGAAAAATGAATAACTGCTTCAGAGGCACTGAAGATTTTATTGCCGTTTACATTGACGACATTCTTGTGTTCTCAGAAGAGAGGAAGAAGCACTCCCAGCATCTGACTACTATGTTGAATATTTGCAGAGAGCATGGCCTTGTTCTCAACCCAACCAAAATGAAAATTGTAATACCTAAAATAGAATTTCTGGGCGTTATTCTAGGAAACAGGAAGATTAGGCTACGACCGCATATCATCTCAAAGATAGCAGATTTTGAAGAACAGGAGCTGCTTAACAAGAAAGGAATTTGATCATGGTTAGGACTTTTGAATTACGCTCACAATTACATTCCAAACCTTGGAAAACTACTAAGCCCCTTTGTATTAAAAAACTAGCCCCACTGGTGACAAAAGAATGAACAGTCAGGATTGGGCTCTAGTTAAAAAGATCAAGGAACTGGTAAAGGATCTAAACAGACTTAGAGGTACCACTTGAAGAATGCTACATCACTCTCGAGACCGACGGATGCATGGGCAGATGGGGTGGTATATGCAAGTGGAAAAACCATAAGCATGACCCAAAGACTACAGAGTGAATTTGTGCCTATGCAAGCGGGAAGTTCAACCCTCCCAAATCCACTATAGATGCAGAGATTTATGTTGTTATGAATAGATTGGAGGCCTTGAAGATCTACTTCATGGATAAGGAAGAAATCACCATCGGGATTGATTGTCAGGCGATAATTAGTTTTTTTGGGAAGACGGCCAGTAACAAGACATCCAGAGTCCGGTGGCTTGTCTTCACTGTTACATAATAGGCACAGGAGTGACAGTCACCTTCGAGCACATAATCAGACAAGACAATTGATTAGTTGATAGTTTATCTCGATTAGTTACTTGTCTTATATTTTTAGAATGGCCGCAAGATTCCCTTATGCAATTGGAGCAAGCAAGTCTAGCCCTGGAAGAGCTACAGGCACGACCGGACAAGAAAGCACAGGACCAACTCGCAGAAGCCCTCCTCATACTAAGTCACTCTGTCAACAGTATGAGGAGCTACTACAACACCACCAACGAAGGATACGTGAAGGAAAATTTTTTTTCGAAAAAGAATGACAAATTTTCTACAAACTCCACCAACTACAAGAACAAGCAGCACGAGAGGCGGTCACAGCGATGCAACAACTCCAGCAGCTTCATTCCATGAAGTGACAAAAGTGTGCTAGCATGAGTGCCCCTGACAATTGGTGTCATGACTGGCTTCCAATTACCATAGAGATAGATGGACAGTTGGCAATAGCTGTTAGTACGATCCAACACCTTGTCAGGGAGACGTCATATTTCAAGCTGTAAAGAGCCGAAAGTAAGTATGAGTGTGATGTAAAGGAAGTGAAGTGAGTTAAGAGTGTGCTGTAAAGTGTATTGCATGTGTAAGTGCACTGTAAGAGTGTGCTGTAAAGCGTACTGCATGTGTAAGTGCACTGTAAAGCAAGTGTAGTGAGTAAGAATGTGTTGTAAAGCGTACTAAATGTGCTAAAATCATGTCCTTCAGAGAAAAAGAAGAATGACGATTGGGCCCCTTTTGTGCACCTGGTTCTTCTTTCAAACTCTATATGGGCACTTCGATGCCATAGCGAGGCATTCAAGCATATCTTAAGCTTCACTTTGGTTTAAGTCTTTCTTCTTGAAGCAAGAAATAAAGAATCTGTGAGTTTTTCATCATTTCCACCTTATTTCTTCATTTCTTGCTTTCTTTCTGCGCAAAATGTTTTTCTAGGAATGTTTTTATTTTGGTATCAGTGCTAGCTTAACAAATGATGCTTGCTTAATCTATTAAGGTTAAGGTATTTTAGGAACAATTCCTGAGGCACCATTCACTGTCTTCTCGATGTTAGGAATCATGGTATCTCTCTTCTCAAACAAACAAAAGGGTAGGTCCTAACTTGGTAGAGAGCCTGGGGATCCATTAGATCCAAGGGCACACCTGCATGAGTAAAACCTGAGAAGGAATATTGTGACAAAGCCTATATGTCTAATAAATGGGAAGAATCTATCCAAGAATGGTACAGAGTGTGTCACACCGCAAACCTAGAATACCTTGACCTAGCCTCCAAAACCCATAGAACCACCTCACAATTAGCTTAAAACCTCTTGGTTATCTACGACCGAACTTGTTTGTCTGGAAGAGTACGCCTCAAAAAATTCAAGCAAATTCTCAAGCTTTGCCAAAAGCTTGAACAAAGAATTGATACGCTAGAAGAAGCACTCACATCCCTCACCACCTTGCTTATCATCAACAAGAAATTAACTACGAGGGATGTCAAAGAACTAGTGGCAGACATTTCTAAAAAGCCCAAGCTCGCTGAAGAGAATATACTCAAGAAAATGGAAGATTTGACCCGAAAGCTTAAACAAGTAGCAGAACTTCTTCTACACATCCAACGATGGACTGCTACATGAACAACTTCATCCAGTTAAAACTCACTGAATCTTATCAAGAAGTTGTCAAAGCCACATAAAATATTGAAGCACCTACAGTAGGCTTCGGAAAGCCAAGCGAGCACCAAGGAGCAATTTTCGGGAAGTCTGCAATTATTAAGCAAAACATGTTGGGATGTATACTGAAAGTCTAGCCTTTGTATGAACATCTTCATTTTGAAATAAGAATCACATGATCATTGTTTGCATTTTATATTTATGCATATTGTCTGATATATTACATTGTAGATAACATAGTGTGTGGTGTCGCACACAAGCTCATGTTATCAGTTCGTTGTAGAGTATAAGTAGAGGCTCACAACCATGATGGTTTTGGACAAACCATTGGCATGGTTGTAGTGTAAATTGATATTGGTTTATCTTGATCATAGAATTACACTAGTACACTTTGTCTGTATTGAGCAGGACCGATTTAGAGGTGATTCAATTTATACTGACTATATAATTAAATCGAACCTCAGATATTATGGTGTACATGCTCTTAATCCCGATATAATAACGGACACATGTACTTTGTATTTATTTCTTTGAATTACCAATGGGCGAGATTTATGTGTTAAATCAATAGGCCTGGTAAGTTAGGAAATAATATTATTTACATGGTGTGTCATTGATTATAGGAGGAAATCGTGTCCTATGTAAAGGATGATGATGTCCCCTTGAGGAGTTCATAAGGATCATCATGTAAATCCTGCAGGTGGACTTGGTTCAACATGATGATAAGGTTGAGTGGTACTACTCATGAAGTTAGATGTTAATTAATTAATTATCAGTAAATTAATTAATTAATGGAAATTCGATATCTTAAACATGGGGACATATTTGTATGATTAATATGTGGAGCCCATATATAATTATGGGGTTGGTGAGGTAGATCAATGATGATCGTTTTAGTGGAATGGATCATCATTAATGGATCGGGTTCAGATCCATTAGGTGGCCAAGATCCAACTCCTCCTCATGGTCCCTATTGTAGCCTATTAAAACCTTCACGAAGCCTAGATCCAACGGACACAATTGAAATGAGGCTTGGGCGAAAACTATAAAAGGGGAGCATAGGGTTTAGAAACTCTAATCGAATCCTAACCAAGTTTTCTCCTCCTCCTCCCTAGTGTCGGCGACAAGAACCCTTCTCCAAGGGTTAGGGCCGGCGCCTCCTCCCTCCTTCCCTCCCTTTGGTGGTCGGCGCCTCCTTCCTCAAGCTAGGGCCGGCGAACACAAGCAAAGGGCAGCCCTCTCCATCTCTTGGTGACCGGCAGTGAGGGATTATCTTCTTTTCTTCTTTGGCTGGCGGCAAGAGCTCTCCTTGGTGGTCGGCACCTCCTTGGTTCTCCCTAGGGTCAGTGGCAACAAGGAAGGGGATCTCTCCTTGGTGGCCGACACGAGCAAGGGAGAAGAAGAATGTTGTTCGGTCAAGAGAAGAAGAAAGGGGCAGCTTGTTTTGGAGCAAGAAAAAAGGAGAAAAGGTGATCTAGGATGCTTCAATTCTTGGAGGATCATTGCCCACACAACGTCCAAGAAGAGGATAGGTCATACGATAGAAGATCAAGAGGTAAACAAGAGGTACAATTCTTGTTTTGGTTTCCTTTTGTTCTATGTAATTATTTACAATTGTAAGGTAATGGACCTCGAAGATAAACACAAAAATTGGCGATCTGATCATCTTCTATTCCGTGGCTAATCAAGAAAAAGAGTTAGGTTGCTTGGACAATAAGTTTGTTCAAGTGACCACTCAAATCGAATAGCACAATGATGAATCGGTTGCTTGGGCGATCCATCTCCGTCTGGATTAGTTTTATTCAATAAATTTTAACTCGAGGATTTGAGATAGGATCGCCATGCAAAAGCGACCGAAGGAGAAGGAAGCAATTCCCTTCAAAACAACACCCAGTTACAACTCCTTGTCCAGATAGTGGAATCCCTCAAAAACATCCAAGAAGAGCTTAGGGTCATCGTGCAACAAGAAGGACCACTAGCAGTGTAGCCTTCTGATGTGAGCAAAGCATATATGGTTTTAGGAGTAGTTTTCGGTCACATCTCGTTTAGTTTTATATTTGTTTCATGCATATTCTACTTTATTTTGCATGCATTTTAAATTTTCTGGTTCGGAGATCTGCTCTTTATACTTTTGTGTGCAAGATAACATTCCATGGGGAAAACGGGCGCTTTTGGAGCAAAAAGGAGGCATTTGGTAGCTGGACATAGAGTGGGACATGGCCTGGGCGTGCGGCAACATACAGTCATGTCCAGGGTGAAGGTTTGTTGAACCGAAGCTCTGATACCACTTGAAGGTGGAAACTTCGCTTCCCACATCAACTTGGTCGCTTGTGCATGGCGATCTCATCTACATCCCTGTATTAACAAAATTAATCCTAGACGAAGAGGGATTACCCAAGAAACCGATCCATCGTCGTGCTATTCGATTAGAGTGGTCACTTGAACAAACATTTTGTTCAAGCAACCTACCTCTTTTCTCCGATTAGCCGTGGAATAGACGATGTACGGATCGCCGATTTTTGTGTTTGTCTTCGGGGTCCAAGTAAATTAGCCACATAGAATTGTAAACAATTATATACATAATACAAAAGAACATTAATCAAAGTAAACAAGCTTATACCTCTTGTTATACCTCTTGATCTTCTATTGTATGTCCTTCCTCCTTTTCGACGTCTTGTGGGCGATGATCTTTCAAAAGTCGAAGCCTCCTAGATCACGTTCTTCCCTTCCATGCTCGCTCCAAACAAAAGGAAGAATGAAACGAAACTCTTTCTCTTATCTAGAACCGGCCACCAAGCTCCAAGCTTGATGTTGCCGCCGGCCAAGGAGTGGATGTAGGGCGCCAACCAACCTTAAAGAAAGGTTGCCGCAGGAAAACCTAGAAAGAGAGAGAGAGGGAGGAGTTGCTTCCAATCTACAGAGACAGAGGGTAGTTGAGATGCCGCCGGCCAAGAGGAGCACCAAACCCTAGAATGAGTTGTCGCCGCCCAATAGGAAGAGGAAACCCTAGGGTTGCCGCCGCCCACCTCTCCTCTCAAGCCAACTCCAAAACCCTATCCCTTGTCTTATGATTTCCACACCCAAGCCCTAAGCCCTTATTTATAGAGTTAGGCTTGAGCCTCCTTTTAATCTCCACCGTCAGATCTAGAGATTTAATCTCAATCGTCAGATCTAGAGATTTAATCTCCACCGTCGGATCTAGAGATTTAACCTCCACCGTTGGATCTAGAGTTTCATTTTCCATCATCGGATCTAGAGTTCATGAGGGTTTTAATAGGCTACAATAGGGACCATGAGGAGGAGTTGGATCTTGGCCACCCAATGGATCAAGCCCACATAAAGTCCGATCCATTAATGATAATCCATTCCACTAGAGGATTATCATTGATATACCTCACCAACCCCCATAATTAAACATGGGCTCCATATATTAATTGTACAAATATATCCATGTGTTTAAGATCTCGAATGCCTGTCTATTAATTAATTTATTGACAATTAATTAATCAACATCTGACTCCATGAGTAGTACCACTCAACTTTATCATCATGCCGGACCAAGTCCACCTGCAGGGTTTACATAATGAACCTTATGAGCTCCTCATGGGGACATCATCATCCTAATATATAGGACACGGTTTCCTCCTATAATCAATGGCACACCATATAAATAATATCATTTCCCAACTAACCGAGCCTATCGATTTACTCTATAAATCTCGCGCATTGGTAA
Organism: Wurfbainia villosa; assembly: GCA_025175895.1. NCBI lineage: Eukaryota > Viridiplantae > Streptophyta > Magnoliopsida > Zingiberales > Zingiberaceae > Wurfbainia > Wurfbainia villosa. The sequence goes on from CM045987.1 coordinate 37,645,340, forward strand.
ATGTAAGAAATAAATACTATGTATATGTGCCCGTTATTATATCGGGATTAAGATCATATACACCATAATATCCGAGGTCCGATTCAATTATGTAGTCATCAATAAATCAAATCACCTCTAAGTCGGTCCTGCTCAATACACACATATGTGAAATAGTGTAATTCTATGGTCAAGACAAACCAATAACAAATCATATTACAACCATACCAATGGTTTGTTCAGAACCATCTCAGTTGTGATCTTTTACTTATACTCTACAAGGAACTGATAACATGATCTCCCATGTGACACTACACACCAATGTTATCTACAATTTAATGTATTAGACAATATGCATAACAATAAATATGGAAACAATGATGATGTGATTCTTATTTCAAAAATAAAGATGTTCATACAAAAGATAGACTTTTCAGTATACATCCCAGCAATCTCTTACTTATACTAAAAGACTATGCTGTCCTTATACTGCCATACATCAGATTCCCATTCCCTCTACATGCCTATCAAAAGCTGTCACTGGAAGGGCCTTAGTGAAAGGATCTGTCAGGTTATCTTCTGACGCAATCTTGGCAACAACAACTTCCCCTCGCTTTATGATTTCTCGTATCAGGTGGTACTTGCGATCTATGTGTTTACTTGCTTTATGGGCTCGTGGTTCCTTCGAGTTTGCAACTGCACCACTGTTATCACAATAAATTGTGATAGTTCTGGCCAAACCAATAGTCACATCCAAGTCCATCAAATAGTTCCTAAGCCATACAACTTCTTTGGCCGCCTCAGAGGCTGCCACATACTCAGCTTCCATGGTAGAGTCTACCACGCATTTCTGCTTGACACTCCTCCATACTATGGCTCCACCACCCAAAGTAAACACAAAACCTGAGGTAGACTTACTGTTATCCCTATCTGATTGGAAGTCAGAATCTGTGTAACCCACAGGGAGTAATTGATCTGCTTGGTATACCAGCATATAATCCCTAGTCCTTCTCAGGTACTTCAATATATGCTTTATCGCAGTCCATAGTCCTATCCTGGATTACTCTGATATCTGCTAACCATGCCCACGGCAAAGCATATATCCGATCTCGTACATAGCATGACATACATGCGGCTTCCTATTGCCGAAGCATAAGGAACCACCTTCATCTCCTCTATCTCCTTAGATGTTCTAGGACAAATCTACTTAGATAAAGGAACTCCATGCCTGAAAGATAGAAAACCTTTCTTGGAGTTTTGCATGGTAAAACAAGCCAAAATTGTGTCAATGTATAAAGCTTGAGACAAGCACAACATCCTCATCCTGCGATCCCTTATAACCTTGATCCCAAGGATGTGTCCCACTTCTCCCAAGTCCTTTATATCAAACTGTTTGGACAACCATACCCTTACGTCCAATAACACATTGACATTGTTGCCAATTAACAAAATGTTATCTACATATAGTAAAAGAAATACCACTACGTTTCTGTCATATCTTTTGTATACACAAGACTCATCCAGACTTTGAATAAATCCATAAGACTGGATTACCTCATCAAAGCGGATGTTCCAAGACCTCGAAGCTTGCTTCAATTCATAAATGGACCGATTAAGCTTGCACACAAGATGCTCTTTGCCCTTTGCAATGAATCCCTCTGGTTGCTTCATATAGATGTTTTCCTCAAGACTTCCATTAAAGAAAGCTATCTTGACATCCATCTGCCACACCTCATAATCTATATGAGCAGCAATACATAAGATAATTCGGATAAACTTATGCATGGCTACCGGCAAAAAAGCCTCCTTATAATTGATACCCTCTTTATGAGTATACCCTTTCGCAACAAGTCTTGCTTTGAAGGTCTCAACCTTTCCTTCTATTCCTCTCTTTCTTTTTTAGATCCACTTGCATCCAATGATTTTTACACCAATGGGTGGTTCTACTAGCTCCCATACCTGATTTGAATCCATAGATTCTATCTCAGAATTCATCGCACTTTGCCAAGATACCGCATCTTTATCTTGGATTGCCTCGTCATATGTCCAGGGATCAGGTTCATGTTCTTGAGGGACCGAATCAGAAGATTCTCCCAAGAACATAAATTTATCAGGCTGTCAAACAACCCTCCCACTACGATGAGGTATCACCTATGTATCCTCGGTGACATGCGGTGCAGTCACTTGTGGTATATCCTCTTGTACCGATGGTACTAAAGTAGTGACTTCCCCTATCAATTCCACCAGAACAATCTTACACCTGGGCTTGTGGTTCATCACATAGTCTTCCTCTAAAAATCTAGCGTTCGTGCTAACAATCACCCTCTGATCTCTAGGACTATAAAACAAACCACCTTTCATTCCTCTAAGATAGCCAACGAACATGGGCACTTCTATACAAGGTTCTAACTTACCAGCATCTGCCTTCAGTACATGTGCTGGACTCTCCTAAATCCGAATATGTCTCAGACTAGGCTTTTGCCCAGTCCACAATTCTTTTGGAGTAGAAGGCATTGATTTAGATGATATCAAGTTCAGAATATACACTGTCATATCCAGAGCATACCCCAGAACGAATTTGGCAACTCAGAATAACTCATCATCGATCTAACCATCTCCATAAGAGTCCTATTCCTTCGCTCTGCTACTCCATTCTACTGGGGTGTGCTAGGTGCAGACAATTGGTATTGAATCTCAGCCTATGATAAGTAATTCCTAAACTCTCCCAAGAGGTATTCACCACCACGATCAGATCGTAGTATCTTGATACTTTTACCTTGACGTTTCTCCACATCAGCCTTGAATTCTTTGAACTTGTCAAAACATTCATACTTGCGGCGCATCAAGTAAATGTATCCATATCTTGAATAATCGTCTATAAAAGAGATGAAATATTCAAAACCACCTATTTCCTGGATAGACATAGGACCACACAAATCAAAATGAACCAATTCCAACACATCTTTGGCTCTATACCCCTTGGCCTTAAAAGGCCTCTTGGTCATTTTACCTTCCAAGCAAGATTCGCAGATTGGAAAATCTTCCACCACTAATGAACTCAGAGGTCCATCAGCTATCAACCTTTGAATTCTACTTAGGTTAATATGACCTAACCTTGGATGCCAAAGATATGTTTGGTTCATTTTTGAAAGTTCTTTTCTCTTATTAGAATTAGAAGATGAGTTATTTACTTCTATTTGCATCTTGGGAGCTTTTAGTTCAAGGGTATATAAATTTCCTATCAATGCACCAGAACAGATAATCTCCCTATTCCTTTTTATATTGAAAATCAAATATTTAGAATATCCATTCAGGTTCTGAAAAATTGCCTTTATGTACCTTTATTTAGAAAAAAGGCAATTTTTCAGAACCAAAATTGTATTCCTCTCAAAAGACAAATAAACATCTCTCACTGCAACAGTCGCCACCTTCGTAGTATCATCCAAGTAAACAGTTATCTCCCCCTCAGCCAGTCATCTGGTTTCCTGGAACCCCTATAAGGTATTGTAGACATGATCAGTGGCTCCCGTATCTACACACCAGGAGCCGGTAGATAACACCGCTAAATATGTTTCAACGACTAGACCAAAAGATATACCTTTATTCTGCTTCTTGTTGGGGCAGTCCTTCTTCCAGTGTCTAGTCTGCTTACAAGTGAAGGACTTACCTTTCGGCTTCTTCACTCCTCCCTGAGATCCTCCCCCAACCTTTACCCCACCTTGTTTCTTCTTCTTCTTGCCTTTCGGGTTAGAAGTAGAAACTTTTTTTTTGGGTAATCATGGCCTGATCCTGAGCACTCTGATGAAAAAAGCCCCTCTGTCGCCTAGAGTTCTGTTAGAAGCTCCGCCAACAAATACAACCTCTTGTTCATGTTGTACTTCAAGCGAAACTGCTCAAAACTCATATGTATAGACTGGAGAATGATATCGACCTGGGTTTCCCCATCGATCTCAGTTCTGAGGACTTCCAGCTCATTCAAATGAGCCATCATCTTGAGAACATGATCCCTTACGGGTGTTCCCTCGATCATGGTTGTCGTCATCAAGTTCCTCATGGCTTCCTGCCTAGCAGCCCGATTCTGGTGCCCGAAAAGCTTCTTGAGATTGAGCATCATGTCATAAGCAGTGGGCATGGCTTGATGCTGATGTTGCAATACATTTAACATAGAAGCCAAAGTGTAACACCGTACCATCTTATCAGCCTTTAAGTACTTCTTATAACTCTCTTTCTCCTTTTTTCCAGAATCATCCGCCGGCTTAGGAGGACACTCTTCGAAGAGTACATATTTGTACTCCTCAGCAGTCAAGACAATATTAAGATTCCTCTTCCAATCAACATAATTGGGTCCAGTAAGTTTATTCTCTTTCAATATCACAGCAACCGGGTTGAAAGTCATTTTTGAAAAACCTAAGAATCACATAGATCAAAACATTAGATTTCAAAAAATTATAGATTCCTCAAACAATAAAATTTTAAAATCAACCAACACCTCAAAACACTGAGAATATCGTATGCCATGATTGTGTGGACGTATATGAATTCTACATTTGTAAGAGAAGGTTTTACCCATTAATTTTACTATCTTGTCAACCTAACTTTTTCACAAATAAAATTAATAGTTGGTTCCTCTTCGGCCCTACAAATAAAAGCAGTAAGTCCGATGGGGAGGATATTCCTATTTGCATCTAAGTGTTCACCATTACTTTGTACCAAGGCAATTATCTCCGGTTATGTGCCTTCCGATGGGGAAGTACACACACTCCTTTATAATTTCCTGTAAACATATTCGACCCTGAGATCCGCAAAACAAACTCATCCGATGGGGAGGAAGGTACTCAGAGCCGACGCACAAGTTTATTTGCATCACATGTCAAATCGTAATAGAGGTCGTGGGAATTTATAAAAATATCCCTCTCCCTCTTAGTAATTTAAAATTGAGGAATTTTCCTAGCACACGACATGCATATCAAACAAGAAGCAATAAATATGAAAAAAATATTTTCCAACTATTATGACTTTTTTTCTCAAATATGCCTCCCGTCTTATCGTCATCTCGTCTGCTCCTCTCTACGGCATGTACAAACCATCTGGAGATCCGAGCCGAGAATAATTATTTTAATTTACATCCATCGATCCTATACTCCACGAAGGAGTGTACATGAAATCTAGATCAAAAGTAAACTAAAATTAAAAGAGTGCTAAACAATGTCGTACTTAATTATAAAAATTAAATACTAGCCTCGTCAACCCCGAGGATTCAAATAATATTACACACATTCAATCACATACACACACATATGGCCATAATAGTTGGATCTTATGCCTGCAACCAAAAAGTTAGCCTACACACATCCTACTATCATCCAGAAAATACAATATATGATAAGTGCATAAAATTAACCGAATCTAAAACACACAAAATCGGAAACTATGGCTCTGATACCACTTGAAGGTTTGTGGAACCGAAGCTCTGATACCGCTTGAAGGTGGAAACTTCATTTCCCACTTCAACTTGGTCACTTGTGCATGACAATCCCATCTACGCCCCTAGATTAAAAAAATTAATCCTAGACGAAGAGGGATTACCTAAGCAACCGATCCATCGTCGTGCTATTCGATTCGAGTGGTCACTTGAACAAACTTGTTGATCAAGCAACCTACCTCTTTTCTTCGATTAGCCGCGGAATATACAATGTACGGATCGCCAATTTTTGTGTTTGTCTTCGGGGTACAAGTAAATTGGCCACATAATATTTAAATAATTATATACATAATACAAAAGAACATTATTCAAAGTAAACAAGCTTATACCTCTTGTTATGCCTCTTGATATTCTATTGTATGTCCTTCCTCCTTTTCGACGTCGTGTGGGCAATGATCTTCCAAAAGTCGAAGCCTCCTAGATTATGTTCTTCCCTCGTTGCTCACTCCGAACAAAAGGAAGAATGAAACGAAACTCTTTCTTTTATCTAGAACCAGCCACCAAGCTCCAAGCTTGATGTTGCCACTGTTGGCAACGTGCTATTCCTCGGAAGGCTCACCGGCTCCCATGTCCCCGGATTAAAATTTTCAACAAATGAAAACTAATCCGGATGGGATGAGTTTCCTTAGCACAACCTATTCGTCGTCGTGCTAACAACTTGAGTGGTCGCTTGAACAAACTAGTTGTTCAAGCAACACAACTCTTCTAGTTGTTTAGCCGCGGAAGAGACGACAGACGGATCGCCGGTTTTTGTGTTTCTTATTCGGGGTCCATGATTATACAAATACATACAAATGTAAACTAGTATAATCAACATATACTAACATAAAGAACATAAGCTAGCATATCAATAAGAACATGCAAAGAACAATAATAAAAGTTGTAAAACTTTTATACCTCTTGATCTTCTATCGTATGTCCTAACCTCCTTGTAGACTTCGTGTGGGCGAAGATCCTCCACAAGTTGAAGCTTCCTAGATCTTGTTCAATCCAAAGAATGAAGAACTCTCTTTCCCTTCTTGCTTGAGCCAACCACCAATACACAAAGGATTGATCCCACCGGCCCCAAGAATAGAGAGAATAATATGGAAACAACCAAGGAACCGAACTAGGGACAAACCCTAACTTCTAGTGCCGCCGGCCAAGATGGAGTGAAGAGGAGAAAAGGAACATGTTGGGCGCCGGCCAAGGTATAGGGAAAAGAGAAGTAGCCGGCAACACCCTAGGAAGAAGAAGAGCACTCCCCTATAGTTGCCGCCCAACCAAGCTTTCAAACCCTAGCCGCCCAACCTTTCTTCCTTTGGATTTCTTGCCGCCCAACCATGGTGGAGAGAAGAGATCTAGGAGCTAGCCACCTTCAAGGAAGAAGAAGAGATCTTCCACAAGTTGCCGCCCACCCTTCTTTCCTAACCTTGGCCGCCCATCCAAAGGAGCCAAACCCTAATTAGCGTTTCCTCCTTAGGGTTGCTTGCCGCCCAAGCAAGGCTTGGCAAAACCCTAATCTCCTTAGCATCCATCATCCAACCAAAAACTTAGTTGCCACCCAACCCAATCTCCCATATATATAGAGTTAGGTTTAGGCATTGGTTTAATCTCCACCGTCGGTTCTAGGGTTTTAATCTCAACCGTCGGATCTAGAGATTTAATCTCAACCGTCGGTTCTAGAGATTTAATCTCAACCGTCGGTTCTAGGGATTTAATCCCAACCATCGGATCTAGAGATTTAATCTCAACCGTCGGTTCTAGGGTTTTAATCCCAACCGTCGGATCTAGAGATTTAATCTCTATCATTTGTTCTAGACTTCATGAGGTTTATATTAGGCTACGATAGGGACCATGAGGAGGAGTTGGGTCTTGGCCACCGGATGGATCGGAACCACACAAACTTGATCCATCAATGATGTTCCATTCCACTAGAGGATTATCATCGAACTACCTCACCAACCCCCATAAATTAATATGGGCTCCATATATTATTTGTACATCCATCTCCCCGTGTTTAAGATATCGAATGTCCGTCAATTAATTGATTTACTGACCATCAATTAATTAACATCTAATTCCTTAAGTAGTACCACTCAACCTTATCATCATGTTGACTAAGTCAACCTGCAAGGTTTACATGATGAACCTTATGAGCTCCTCAAGGGGACATCATCAACCTAATATATAGGACACGGTTTCCTCCTATAATCAACGACACACCATGTAAATAATATCATTTCCCAACTTACCGGGCATATTGATTTAATCCATAGAAATCTCACCCTCTGATAAATCAAAGAAATAAATATTAAGTACATGTGCCCGTTATTATATCGGGATTAAGAGCATGTACAACATAATATCCGAGGTCCGATTCAATTATGCAGTCAGCAATAAATTGAATCACCTCTATGTCGGTCCTGCTCAATACACCTAAGTGTACTAGTGTAACTCTATGTTCAAGATAAAACAATACCAAGCTACACTACAACCATGCCAATGGTTTGTCCAAAACCATCTTGGTTGTGAGCCTCTACTTATATTCTATAAGGAACTGATAACATGATCTTCTGTGCCACACCAAGCACCATGTTATCTACAATGTAAAATATTAGACAATATGCACACATATAATAAATATAAAGTGCAAACAATGATCATGTGATTCTTATTTCAAAATAAAGATGTTCATACAAAAGAGCTAGGCTTTCAGTATACATCCCAACAGCCGCCGGCCAAGGAGTGGATGTAGGGTGTCGGCCAACCTTAAAGAAAGTTTGCTGCCAGCCAACCTAGAAAGAGAGAGAGAGAGAGAGGGAGGAATTTTCGTCGATCTAGAGAGAGACAAGGTGGTTGAGATGCCACCGGCCAAGAGGAGCACCAAACCCTAGAATGAGTTGCCACCGCCCAATAGGAAGAGGAAACCCTAGGGTTGCCGCCGCCCACCTCTCCTCTCAAGCCAACTCCAAAACCCTAACCCTTGTCTTATAATCTCCACACCCAAGCCCTAAGCCCTTATTTATAGAGTTAGGCTTGAGCCTCCTTTTAATCTCCACCGTCAGATCTAGAGATTTATTCTCAACCGTCGGATCTAGAGATTTAATCTCCACCGTCGGATCTATAGATTTAACCTCCACCGTTGGATCTAGAGTTTCATTTTCCATCATCGGATCTAGAGTTCATGAGGGTTTTAATAGGCTACAATAGGGACCATGAGAAGGAGTTGGATCTTAGCCACCCAATGGATCAAGCCAACATAAAGTCCGATCCATTATTGATAATCCATTCCACTAGAGGATTATCATTGATCTACCTCACCAACCCCCATAATTAAATATGGGCTCCATATATTAATTATACAAATATCTCCCTGTGTTTAAGATATCGAATGTCCGTCAATTAATTAATTTATTGACAATTAATTAATCAACATCTAACTCCATGAGTAGTACCACTCAACCTTATCATCATGCCAGACCAAGTCCACCTCAGGGTTTACATGATCAACCTTATGAGATCATCAAGGAGACATCATCATCCTAATATATAGGACACGGTTTCCTCCTATAATCAACGGCACACCATATAAATAATATCATTTTCCAACTTACCGAGCCTAACGATTTACTCTATAAATCTCGCCCATTTGTAAATCAAAGAAATAAATACTAAGTATATGTGCCCGTTATTATATCAGGATTAAGAGCATGCACACCATAATATCCGACGTCTGATTCAATTATGTAGTCAGCAATAAATCGAATCACCTCTAAGTCGGTCCTGCTCAATACACACATATGTGTACAAGTGTAATTCTATGGTCAAGATAAACCAATACCAAATCACACTACAATCATACCAATGGTTAGTCCTGAACCATCTCGGCAGTGAGCCTTTACTTATACTCTACAAGGAACTGATAACATGATCTCCCGTGTGACACTACATACCATGTTATCTACAATGTAATGTATTAGACAATATGTATAATAATAAATATTCAAACAATGATCATGTGATTTTAATTTCAAAAATAAAGATGTTCATATAAAAGATAGACTTTTTAGTATAGATCCCAGCAATCTCCCACTTATACTAAAAGACTATGTTGTTCTCATACTGCCATACATCTGATTCTCATTCCCTCCACATGCCTATCAAAATCTCTCGCTGGAAGGGCCTTAGTAAAAGGATCTGCCAGGTTATCTTCTGATGCAATCTTGGCCACAGTAACTTCTCCTCGCTTTACGATTTCTCGTATCAGGTGGTACTTGCGCTCTATGTGTTTACTTGCCTTATGGGCTCGTGGTTCCTTCGAGTTTACAACTGTACCACTGTTATCACAATAAATTGTGATAGTTCTGGGCAAACCAGGAATCATATCCAAGTCCATCAAGAAGTTCCTGAGCCATACAACTTCTTTGGCCCCCTCAAAGGCTGCTACATACTCAGCTTCAATGGTAGAGTCTGCCACACATTTCTGCTTGACACTCCCCCATACAATGGCTCCACCTCCCAAAGTAAACACAAAACCTGAGGTAGACTTACTGTTATCCATATCTGATTGGAAGTTAGAATCTGTGTAACCCACAGGGAGTAATTGATCTTCCTGGTATACTAGCATATAAGCCCTAGTCCTTCTCGGGTACTTCAATATATGCTTTACCGCAGTCCAATCTCCCTGTCCTGGATTACTCTGATATTTGCTAACTATGCCCACGGTAAAACAGATATTCGGTCTCGTACATAGCATAACATACATGAGGCTTCCTACTGCCGAAACATAAGGAACCCCCTTCATCTCCTCTATCTCCTTAGATGTTCTAGGACAGATCTCCTTAGATAAAGGAACTCCATGCCTAAAAGGTAGAAAACCTTTCTTGGAGTTTTACATGCTAAAACGAGCCAAAATGGTGTCTATGGATAAAGCTTGAGACAAGCACAACATCCTCTTCCTGTGATCCCTTATAACCTTTATCCCAAGGATGTGTCCCACTTCTCCCAAGTCTTTCATATCAAACTATTTGGACAACCATACCCTTACGTCCAATAACACCATGACATTGTTGCCAATTAATAAAATGTCATCTACGTATAGTACAAGAAATACCACTATATTTTTGTCACATCTCTTGTATAAATAAGACTCATCCGGACTTTGAATAAATCCATAAGACTGGATTACCTCATCAAAGCGGAGGTTCCAAGACCTCGAAGCTTGCTTCAATCCATAAATGGACCGATTAAGCTTACACACAAGATGCTCTTTGCCCTTTGCAATGAATCCCTCTGGTTGCTTCATATAGATGTTTTCTTCAATACTTCTATTAAGGAAAGTTGTCTTAACATCCGTCTGCCACACCTCATAATCCATATGAGTAGTAATACATAAGAGAATCCGGATAGACTTAAGCATGGCTACCGACGAAAAAGTCTCCTCATAATCGATACCCTCTTTCTAAGTATACCCTTTTGCAACAAGCCTTGATTTGAAGATCTCAACCTTCCCATCTATTCCTCTCTTTCTTTTGTAGATCCACTTGCATCCAATGGTTTTTACACCATTGGGTGGTCCTACTAGCTCCCAGACCTGATTTGAATTCATAGATTCTATCTCAGAATTCATCGCACTTTGCCAAGATACCGCATCTTTATCTTGGATTGCCTCATCATATGTCCAGGGATCAGGTTCATGTTCGCCAGGGACAAAATCAAAAGATTCTCCCAAGAACATAAATCTTTCAGGTTGTCTAATAACCCTCCCACTACGATGAGATATCACCTGTGTATCCTCTGTGACACGCGGTGCAGTCACTTGTAGTATATCCTCTTATATCGATGGTACTGAATTAGTGACATCCTCTCTCAATTTGTCCAAAACAATCTTACTCATGAGCTTGTGGTTCATCACATAGTCTTCCTCTAAAAATCTGGCATTCGTGCTAATGATCAACCTCTGATCTCTAGGACTATAAAACAAATCACCTTTCATTCCTCTAGGATAGCCAATGAACATGCGCACTTCTGTACAAGGTTCTAACTTACCAGCATCTTCCTTCAGCACATGTGCTGGACTCCCCCAAATCCGAATATATCTCAGACTAGGCTTTCGCCCAGTCCACAATTTTGTGGGAGTAGAAGGCACTGATTTAGATGGTACCAAGTTTAGAATATACACTGTTGTATCCAAATCATACCCCAAAAACGAATCTGGCAACTCAGAATAACTCATCATCGATCTAACCATCTCCATAAGAGTCCTATTCCTTTACTCTGCTACACCATTCTTCTAGGGTGTGCAAGGTGCAAACAATTGGGATTGAATCCTAGCCTCTAATAAGTAATTCTTAAACTCTCCCAAGAGGTACTCATCACCACGATCAGATCGTACTGTCTTGATACTTTTACCTTGACGTTTCTCCACATTATCCTTTAATTCTTTGAACTTGTCAAAACATTCAGACTTCCGGTGCATCAAGTAAATGTATCCATATCTTGAATAATCATTTATAAAAGAGATGAAATATTCAAAATCATCTCTTGCCTGGATAGACATAGGACCACATAAATAAGAATGGACCAGTTCCAACACATCTTTGGCTTTATACCCCTTGGCCTTAAAAGGCCTCATGGTCATTTTACCTTCCAAGCAAGATTCGGAGGTTGGGAAATCTTCCACAACTAATGAACTCAGAGGTCCATCAGCTATCAACCTTTGTATTCTACATAGGTTAATATGACCTAACCTTATATGCCAAAGATATGTTTGGTTCATTTTCGAAGGTTCTTTTCTCTTATTAGAATTAGAAGATGAGTTATTTACTTCTATTTGCATTGCGGGAGCTTTTGGTTCAAGGGTATATAAATTTCCTATCAATGCACCAGAACAGATAATCTCCCTATTCCTTTTTATATTGACTCTGTCATTAAAAGAAATGGAATATCTATCCATAAATAATTTAGAAACAGAAATCAAATTCTTTCTAAGTAAAGGTACATAAAGGCAATTTTTTAGAAGCAAAATTTTATTCCTCTCAAAAGACAAATAATCATCTCCCACTACAACAGTCGCCACCTTCGTAGGATCATCCAAGTAAACGGTTATCTCCCCCTTAGCCAGTCGTCTGGTTTCCTGGAACCCCTGTAAAGTATTGTAGACATGATCAGTGGCTCCCGTATCTACACACCGGGAGCCGGTAGATAAAACCGCTAAATATGTTTCAATGACTAGACTAAAAGATATACCTTTGTTTTGCTTCCGGTTGGAGCAGTCCTTCTTCCAGTGTCCAGTCTACTTACAAGTGAAGCACTTACCTTTCGGCTTCTTCACTCCTCCCTGAGATCCTCCCGCCACCTTTGCCCCACCTTGTTTCTTCTTCTTCTTACCTTTCGGCTTAGAAGTAGAAACTTTTTTTTAGGTAATCATGGCTTGAGCCTGAGCACTCTGACGAAAAAGCCCCAATGCCGCCTGGAGTTCTGTCAGAAGCTCCGCCAACGAATACAACCTCTTGTTCATGTTGTTATTGAGGTGAAACTGCTCAAAACTCCTAGGTAGAGACTGGAGAATGATATCGACCTAGGTTTCCCCATCGATCTCAGCTCCGAGGACTTCCAACTCATTCAAATGAGCCATCATCTTGAGAACATGATCCCTTACGGGTGTTCCCTCGATCATGATGGTCGTCATCAAGTTCCTCATGGCTTCCTGCCTAGCAGCATGATTTTGGTGCCCAAAAAACTCCTTGAGGTTGCGCATCATGTCATAAGCAGTGGGCATGGCTTGATGCTGATGTTGCAATACATTTAACAGAGAAGCCAAAATGTAACACCGCGCTATCATATCAGCCTTTATCCACTTCTTATAACTCTCCTTCTCCATTTCCCTAGAATCATCCACAGGGTTAGGAGGACTCTCTTCGAAGAGTACATATTTGTACCCCTCAGCAGTCAAGATAATATCAAGATTCCTTTACCAATCAACATAATTGGGTCCAGTAAGTTTATTCTCTTTCAGTATCATAGAAAGCAGGTTGAAAGTCATTTTTGAAAAACCTAAGAATCACATATATCAAAACATTAGATTTCAAAAAATTATTGATTCCTCAATCAATAAAATTTTAAAATCAACCAAGACCTAAAAACACCGAGAATATCGTATGCCACGATCGTGTGGACGTATATAAATTCTACATTTGTAAGAGGAGGTTTTACCCATTAATTTTACTATCTTGTCAACCTAACTTTTTTACAAATAAAATTAATTGTTGGTTCCTCTTCGGCCCTACAAAGAAAAGCAGTGACTTCGATGGGAAGGATACTCCTATTTGCATCGAAGTGTTCACCATTACTTGGTACCAAGGCAATTATCTTGGGCTTTGTGCTTCCGATGGGGATGTACACACGCTCCTTAATAATTTTCTATAATCATATTCGACCTTGTGATCCACAAAACAAACTCATCCGATGGGGAGGAAGGCACTCAGAGCCGATGACCAAGTTTGTTTGCATCATATGTCAAATCGTAATAGAGGCCGTGGGAATTTATAAAAATATCCCTCTCCCTCTTAGTAATTTAAAATTGAGGAATTTTCCTAGCACACGACATGCATATCAAACAAGAAGCATTAAATATGAAAAAAATATTTTCCAACTATTATGGCTTTTGTTCAAAAATATGCCTCCCATCGTATCGCCATCTCGTCCGTTCCTCCCTACGCCATGTACAAGCCATCCGGAGATCCGAGCCGAGAATAGTTATTTTAATTTACATCCATCGATCCTATACTCCACGAAGAAGTGTACATGAAATCTAGATCAAAAGTAAACTAAAATAAAAAGAGTGGCTAAACAATGTCATACTTAATTACAAAATTTAAATGCTAGCCTGGTCAACCCCGAGGATTCAAATAATATTACACACATCCAATCACATACACACACATATGGCCATAATAGTTGGATCTTATGCCTGCAACCAAAAAGTTAGCCTACGCACATTCTACTATCATCCGGCACATACAATATATGATAAGTGCATAAAAATAACAGAATCCTAAATACACAAAACTGAAAACCGTGGCTCTGATACCACTTGAAGGTTTGTGGAACCGAAGCTCTGATACCACTTGAAGGTCGAAACTTCGCTTTCCACTTCAACTTGGTTGCTTGTGAATGACAATCCCATCTACGTACTCGGATTAAAAAAATTAATCCTAGATGACGAGGTATTACCCAAGCAACTGATCCATCATCATGTTATTCAATTAGAGTGGTCACTTGAACAAACATGTTGTTCAAGCAACCTACCTCTTTTCTTTGATTAGCAGCATAATAGACGATGTACGGATCGCCAGTTTTTGTGTTTGTCTTTGGGGTCCAAGTAAATTAGCCACATACAATTTAAACAATTATATACATAATACAAAATAACATTAATCAAAGTAAACAAGCTTATACCTCTTGTTATAACTCTTGATCTTCTATTGTATGTCCTTCCTCCTTTTCGACGTCGTGTGGGCGACGATCTTCCAAAAGTCGAAGCCTCCTAGATCACGTTCTTCCCTTCCTTGCTCACTTCGAACAAAAGGAAGAATGAAATGAAACTCTTTCTTTTATCTAGAACCGGCAACCAAGCTCCAAGCTTGATGTTGCCGCCGGCCAAGGAGTGGATGTAGGGCGCCAAGCAACCTTAATGAAAGGTTTCCAACGGCCAACCTAGAAAGAGAGAGAGAGAGATAGGAGGAGTTGCCGCCGATCTAGAGAGAGAGGGTGGTTGAGATGTCGCCGGCCAAGAGGAACACCAAAACCTAGAATGAGTTGTCTTCGCCCAATAGGAAAAAGAAACCTTAGGGTTGCCGCCGCCCACCTCTCCTCTCAAGCAAACTCCAAAACCCTAACCTTTGTCTTATGATCTCCACACCCAAGCCCTAAGCAATTATTTATAGATTTAGGATTGAGCCTCCTTTTAATCTCCATCATCAGATCTAGAGATTTAATCTCAACCATCGGATCTAGAGATTTAATCTCCACCGTTGGATCTAGAGATTTAACCTCCACCGTTGGATCTAGAGTTTCATTTTCCATCATCGGATTTAGAGTTCATGAGGGTTTTAATAGGCTACAATATGGACCGTGAGGAGGAGTTGGATCTTGGCCACCCAATGGATCAAGCCCACATAAAATCCGATCCATTAATGATAATCCATTACACTAGAGGATTATCATTGATCTACCTCACAAATCCCCATAATTAAATATGAGCTCGATATATTAATTGTACAAATATCTCTTCATGTTTAAGATCTCGAATGTCCGTTAATTAATTAATTTACTGACAAATAATTAATCAACATCTAACTCCATGAGTAGTACCACTCAACCTTATCATCATGTCGGACCAAGTCCACCTGCAGGGTTTACATGATGAACCTTATGAGCTCCTCAAAGGGACACCATCATCCTAATATATAGGATATGGTTTCCTCCTATAATTAATGGCACACCATATAAATAATATCATTTTCCAACTTACCGAGCCTATGGATTCACTCTATAAATCTCGCCCATTAGTAAATCAAGGAAATAAATACTAAGTATATGTGCCCATTATTATATTAGGATTAAGAGCATGTACATCATAATATCCGAGGTCCGATTCAATTATGTAGTCAGCAATAAATGGAATCACCTCTAAGTCAGTCCTGCTCAATACACACATATGTGTAGTAGTGTAATTCTATGGGCAAGACAAACCAATACCAAATCACACTACAACCATACCAATGGTTTGTTCAGAACCATCTCGATTGTGAGCCTTTACATATACTCTACAAGGAGCTGATAACATGATCTCCCGTGTGACACTACACACCATGTTATCTGCAATGTAATGTATTAGACAATATGTATAACAATTAATATGATTATTTCAAAAATAAAGATATTCATACAAAAGATACACTTTTCAATATAAATCTCAACACAGGGTTCGAAAATGGCCGCCACAGCCTTTCACACGGTTTGGCCATGTGTTTTCACACGGTCGTGTGGTGGCCAGGCAACTTGATGCGACTAGGGTTTTTTTCAGATATCGCGAGGATACGACGTGATGTCTATATAAGGAAAGCTACACACAAACCCTAGGGGGAGTCTCGATGGCAAGGAAGAGACACCGGTGCCCTAAAAAGCACCGAGAACTCGCAATTGGGAAGAAGAAAGCCGCTCGAGATCCAAGTTCTACACCTCAATGCCAGAGAGAAGGGCCTCAACGCATTGTAATCGATATTCTTTCCATGCTTTATCTTGTATATTTGAATTTGACAATGCTTTTGTTTCCTTTCTCGCATTCATGGAGTAGATCCTCTAATTCTAGGACTAGGGAGTAGTTTGTGTTGCGTTAGAACTTGTTGGTTCAAATATCTTTTCGTCCTTGAATCTATATTTGCAATTAGTGTTTGGTTTAGATCTATGGCTATTGTTTTGGTTTTCTAGTCACTGTGCTTAGTCGATACGAGGGGTGACATCCCTCGTATTAAAGATTTAAGGGAATTAAAGAGGAACCTAGGGGTTGGCCTCATCGTCGGTAACTGTGGGTAGAAGGATGCGATAGAGTAGGAAACACGCCTCATTTTTGACTCGTCGTAGGGATCGATTGAGCATCCTCATACCGACTATCTCGTCCTAAAGCCAGGGGTTGACCTGGTATAACAGAGGTAGGTTCCGATAGATGTGAAGGCTCATCGGGGGAGTGTATGATGTCCTTTCGACAAAACGGTAGCTAGAAACATAGACAAACCCAATCTACAACATGTTCTGCAACACATAAATGAAATCGAAATCCTAGAATCCATCTAAAGACTCGTAGTAACCCTTCTCTTACTCCATGTGACACCATACTAGAGTTAGGACCGCTGACAACCCTCCTAATCGCAACCTTTAGAATCAAGTTCCGAACAATAACGTCCATCGAATATATCAGTATTCGGATCTCAGTCCCTGTGGGATCGATAATCTATATTATTACTTGATGACACCCATGCACTTGCGGGCGTTGAGCGCGAGCGTGCTTTTCGAGTCCTCGACGGTCTCCGTCGCGAGATTTGAGATCGCGTTCTCGTGCATCAAGTTTTTAGCACCATTGCCGAAGACTGATTGATTTGATATCGAATCGAGAAGTGGATAATTGGATCGGACCTAGGCTAGATTTACTTTTCTTATTTTATTTTATTTTATTTTATTTTATTTCAATTTTATTTATTCAGTTGCTCTTTCCTTATTTATAATATCCTGCATATAACTATGCATGCTTTTACTCATGATTTTGGTCAATTTAATGTTGTGAGTTTCGGTAACATTTATTGTGAGCATTGTGGTGAAACATGGCATACCATAAATGATAGTCTGAATATATTTGAACCTTCACAATTTGAACAAGATGATTTCACCTACAATTACAACCAGTGGCTACAAGATGATTTCTATTCATATAGTTATGACCCTAGCTACTTAAACCCTCAATATTGTCCGCCTAAATCTCGACTAGAGCAGATGATAGAAAGCTTTATTTAGACGCAACAAGAGGCGAACGCTGAATTTCAGCAGTGGCATTCGCAGAAAGAAACAATGATTGAAGAATTAAGGTCATCTATGAATGACATTGCTACCCAACAAAAGAATCTGGAGATTCAGATAGCACAGATCGCCAGTTAGTTTGCTAGAACACCGAGTTGATTACCAGGAAGTGAAGAAGGACAATCCATTCAATCACCACTTGAAGAAGAACTTGAGGATTATTTAATTGATACTTTAATTGCGGAGTGCATTGCTTCAATCAAAACACCTCCTAACCTCAAGAGTCTAGAAGAGCCTACCCTAACCCTCACCGAAACTTTAGCTACCAATAACGAAGCCAAGTTAGTGATTTGTAATGATAAAATTTCATTTGACATAATAGAATTGGCTGATCAATCTTTTGGTGAGGATATTTGTGGTGAGTTACATTATTCACAACATATGGATGAAACAGGATATCATGATAAAACTCTTGATGATTCTTTAAAGATAAGCATGTTCACTCTCGAACCAAGGAAGGCAGCTAATAAATATCTTGCCCCTCCACGAGCAAGATTTAAGAGATATGATGATAAGGGACCATAAGGGAGGAGGCATAAGGTGAGAAAATATCTTGCTCCCCCACGAGCAAAATTCAAACACATCAAATGAAATGTAGGAATAAGGTCGAGCTAAAAGACCTTATACAAAGCGCTTCTTGAGAGGCAACCCATGTTTAGTTTTTAGGTTTCCTTTTAATTGTATTGCATTCATATGGTTAATTCAAACTTTGATTTCCATTTCGTTTAGCATTAGGACCAGAAAGAACTTGCTAGGTAAAATTAAAAATCAATTTAAACTTGCACGGCAAGGTGTGTGAGAAAATTCAAACCGTTGTGTACAAAAGGAGAAAAATAGTGGGCACACGGCCTGGTCGTGTGATTTCACACGGTCGTGCCTGACTAACCCGAGGCACCCACGGCCTGGCCATGTGTTTTCACACGGCCGTGGCGCACGAGGTTAAGTAAGGCAGCCATGCATTTCCACCCCAAATGCATAGTGTATTTTGATTTCTCTTGCCCTAGCCGTGTGGATCCGTCTTTCTCACCACCTAGAAGTTTTTCCAACCTTCAAGGAAGCCATAAAAAGCAAGGATGAGGAGGACAAGGCAAGTAGTGCCCCGATCTACTACCTCGGAGTGAAGAGCATGGAGAACGGACGCCCCTCAGGCTCCGAAGTAAGTTAACGCCTTACCATCCCTTCTCTTTCGCAATAATGAGCATAGGGAAAGATTTGATATGCTTTCTACTAGAAAAATCACCACTACTAGGTATCTTGATGATGATCTCTTAAAATCCCTAGGTTTGTTTGGTGACACTCAAGCTCTATTTGCAAAAATGGTGTGGGAAGAGATAATGATTATAAGACACCCAACATACCCTAGGATAGTTTTAGAATTTTTAAGTTCTTAGAAGCGGAAATCTTAACGGGAAGAGAGAGCGAAGAGGGTAGGATTACTTTTAGAATATTTAACATTGAGCATGAATGGACACTACACCAATGGAACACATGCTTTGGCTTGCCTAGTGGGGGAGAGAAAAGAACCCCTATCGGGTTTAACTCTCGGATCTTTTGGACCGATCTGATAGGAGAGCATGCTTACGACCCTTCTAGGGCTAAAGCGTCGCGCCTCCAAAACCCCATTTTTCGGTACCTACACCGAATCATGGAAAGTACTATTTTTGGTCATGGGGAGAGTGACGATGTAGTGCGAGCTAGTGAGCTACTTTGCTTGTGGGACATGCTACAAGAAAGGAGTAGCATTGATGTAGGGTCCTATTTCATTAGACACCTAGTGAAAATGGCCCAAGTGGCGAGAGGAGAGATCATTGTGGTGGGCCTACTTAACCACATTTACCATAGGATGGGGTATGACTACACTGCACTAGATAGCATAAAAGGGAGCCCTAGGATCGACGTGGGAATGTGTATGGCCATGAAGATGATTGTAAGAGAGGGACACTCCATATGCTTTGTAAGGAAAAACCTAACGGCCCTTAGGCTCCCCAACCCTGATCGTACAACCATCACCACACGCACCAACTGGCGCTTAGATCTGATAGTGAAGTCCCCGCCATATGAGGGACCGTCCACATCGGCACCCATCTCTCTCCCTTTACATCACTCTCCCTCTAGTCCATGCATGCATAGGAGCCCACCTAGTCCACGCCGACATGAGCCTGCACCTGCACCGCCACCTTTTTCTACTTTTGAGCAGGATGCAGATGTTGGTGCAATCAGCCCAGATCATTATTGACAATACTCGAGTTTGACTCGAGTAGTATTTTGATATTTGACATTGATGTCTAACATGTGTTGGGGAGATTGCTGATGCAATCGACCCTGGTTAGTATTTGATGTTTGATAATGGTTTGACCATTGTCATGGGAGAAGCCCAAGTCTTATGTACTTGGCAAGAAAAGTCTAATCTTGAGTCTTGGCATGGGAAGTCCAACATGGTTTGGCAAGGAAATTTCAAGCATGGATATTGGCAAGGAAAAGTCCAAGCATGGGTCTTGGCATGGAAAGTTCAACATAGGTTGTCAAGGCAAAGTCCAAGCTTGAGTCTTTGCAATTGAGAAGTCCAAGGGGAATATTGGCGGCGTAAAATACAAGGGTGGAGTTTTGGCAACATAAGTCCAATGGTTGGTGGCGTAATGTCAAAGCGAAGTCTTGGCAGCGTAAGCCCAATATGCCTTGGCGGTGTAGACCACATTAGCGTGACAATAGCTGATGGAAGCACCTGAAGGCTAACGCTTGGATGAACAAGTCGTGAATGACTTGGAGGGATTCGATAAGCATGAGGCAGATGGAGGTGGCTAGAAGGCTTAGGTCTAGGCTAAGGGTGGTCTAGCAAGTATGGGGGAACCATACTTGGATTAAAACATCATGTTTGAGGTGTATTAGTCAACTGGGACTATAGTCAGTCGACTGATGAGAGTCAACTAGGGTTTGACTACAGGAAGATGGCCTAGTAGTCGACTGCCAGCATTGGGTAGTCGACTGATGGCCTAAGCAGTCGACTGATATGGAGATCAGTCGACTGCTGGTCAAGCTTTCAGGCATAGAATGCTTTTTAGTCAAGTGATCAGCCCCAACACTCGACTGATTGAGCTAACAGTCGACTGTTGGGTATGATCAGTCAACTGATGGTCTATCCATTGGACTTATCTGACGTGGCTCTGATGGTTCCGATCAGTTGACTGATAGGTGAAAATCTAGCCCGATTACAAGTTATAAAAGCAGCTCAGAAGGTGAATTTTTGGCATGGTTCTTGAGGCGATTTGGAGGGGATTTGCTGCTATAATTCAAACCTTCAAGGCTACTCTTCAAGCAACCAAAAGCAAGTAATCAAAAGCTCTTGTAAAGTTGTTTTCTTTACTTATATTGCATTTCGTATTTGTATTTGATTGTATTATCTTAGTATTACTGTTGTAATCACTTGTACGAGGTTTCTCCACCTTCGTATTGTTCCGAGAAGGAGTTATTTGTTATAGTGGTGTATGTTGGCATCGCTAGGGCTTTTAGAGCCCAATCCGTGAAGTACGAACCATTCAGTGCCAAACCACGTTATATCTTGTTATCTATTGTGCTTATGTGTATTTATTATTGCTTTATTTCCACTGCACACTAATAAATTTGTAGAAAGCAGGAAACGACTTCCATCTACGATGAATCCCTATTTACCCCCCCCCCTCTAGCGGCCACCGAACGTTCCTATAATTGGTATCAGAGCGAGACTACTCTTCTACGGACTAACAACCAAGAGAGCACCACTAGAGGGCAAGAAGATGGATTTTGAAGAACAACTAGGATGAGACATCAACACACCGGTCCCGTATGCGCTTTATGGACAAGAAGGCTTCAATTCATGGAAGAGAAGAATTGCAGACTTCATCATGATGATGGACATAGATGATTGGGCCACTTTGATGGAAGGGTTCAAATTTCCAAGAGGGCCTAAGGGAGGGTTCCTCAAAATGAAGAAGTGGACCGAAGAACAACTCCAAGGATTCGAGTGGATTAATAAGGTAATCAAATTTTTGAGTGATTTAATTCCTAACGATGTTGTGTCAAAATTTTCAGAATACAAGGATGCAAAGGAATTTTGGAGTGAATTGGCCAAGCTCCATGAGAACCCTCAACCAGTCCAAGAGCCCGAAGAAGAAGAATCCTCATCCTCACAAGCAAGTAAGGATTCGGAAGTTGATGGAGAATCAACATCGGAATCGGGATCGGTGGAAGAAGAGGAAGAAGTAGGAGAAGCCTCCACCTCTAGGATCGAGGGGGAGGAGATTAGATCACCTTCCACACCAGAGGAACCTCAAGAAGAACCATCCACCTCCGGTCGAGAGGAAGAGGATGCTCGGAACTCCCCTACCATGGAAGGTAACTCAAGCATTTTGGTTAATATTAAAAATCACATTATATGCTTTGAGTGTAGGGAAGTAGGACATTACAAGAGTAAATGTCCTAAAAGAGTCAAGAAGAGTCCTTGGCACCAAAAGTCAATGAAAAAGTCAAGGATATCGATGCCCCCACTAGAAAAATCAAGGAGCAGATGGTGTGCTTCAAATGTCAACAATCGGGACACTACCGGAGTCAATGTCCAAAAGGGAGCAAGAAGGTCAAAGAAGGAGCATCACAAGTAAGGGAAGCCTCTAAAGTAAACCCTAAGATAAAATTTAATAATGCTCACTCTTTAAGTTATAGGCAAAAGCATGCTAGAAATAATTTTAGTAATCTTGCAATTCATCACGAAAAGCATGCTAGTAGAAATAATAGATTTTATTGTCTAGGTGCTAAGAGTGTCAACCTTAGGAATAAGGAGAAATTTGGGACTAATGTCCCTAAAAATGTTTTACCTATGGCAAGTATTAGGAAAATTGAGGACCACCTAGGTTTTAACCATAAATGGACTAGGCATATGCCTAGGGAGTCTCATGTCCGAAGAATAGATGAAAAATAAAAAATTGGACAATTAGAGTTAGAAAATCAAGCCTTGAGGTCAAGGCTTGAAAAACTTGAAAAGACCCTTGGAAAAATGCAAAATCAAATTCAAGGGTCAAAGGATCAAAAATCTAGGTATAAGAGTCAAAACCTAGGTTTTAGGAAGCAAGGTCCAACTAAGGGCAAGAAAGGTTTGGGTCACAAACCTAAGCATAAGGAGACCTATCATAGTGTTCCATTTGATTATGGAACACAACCTAGGTCTAGGAAGACCAAGTTACTAGGGAAGTCATCCCTAAGAGTAATCAAGGTGTGTGTCTAGTGGCTAAGGTTTCAAGGAAATATAGGGAAGCCATTAAGAAGGTCAAAGGGGGAGTTACCTCTACAATTGACCTAGGCAAGACCAAAATGACCAAGGCTTCTAAGCCTAGGTGGGTCATTAGGAGGGTATCTAGGGAAGTTATCCCTAGCGAATACCTAGTTAACTCAAGGAGCTCCAATAGGTATTGGGTTCCTAGGAGCGTGATCGATTCACGCTAGATGGGTTTAGGTGTGACAACCTTGAATAGATGGGTAGTTAACCTAACCATAGTAAAGGTGGCACTTTAGGTCATTTTCAAGGTTATGGATACCTTAGAAATGTGTTTTGATTACAATCCTAAAAGATTTTAAGATGTGCCAATATAATTTATGGAAGTTGAAAAATCAATCAAAGTGGCACAATTAAGGTTTAGAGGTTGAGGTGTGTCATTTGGGTTTTTGGCACACTTGGGAGCTTAATAGTAATATGGAAAAATGGGTTTAATAATAACAAATGGAAATTAATGTTAAAATTTAGGTATTATATATCTTTATATTTTATTTTCCATGCTTGATTTGTCATATAACATGTCATGACATCATATCTATTTTTAATCATTTAATATATCATGATATTACTTAGGGTTACGGTTTAATGTCATGTGTATTTAAATTTAATCATATGTCATGACATCATGATCATTGGTCATGTTTATTTATGATTATCACTTATGTCATGATCATTCATGCATTAATTAAAATTGAGTTAAGAACTATGGCATGATTTGAAGTTCCATGTATAAGGGAGTCAAATAGAATTGCCTAGAAAATGCATGAAACTCTAGTTTATGAGAACAAAATCCACATCTCACATTATATTGACATGTATGTGTATTTATACACTCTAGATACATGTGAGATGCTAGGATATGAGTTAAGTTCAAGGTGCATAGTTTTTGCATCTAGATGAACTCAAACTCATCTTATATTATTGGTGGATCATTGAGAAAGCTTATGTTCAAGCCATGTACATTAAGCTCAAAGAATATGATCCAATATAATGTTTTAAAAACATTTTAAAATCAGTTTGAAAAGCTCTGGTGAAGTTTATCTTTTGATAGCAATCACCATTGATGATGTTGATACAAAGTGAGCTAAAACATTGAAGTTTTTCTTCACTTTTGAACTTTGTGTCAATTTCATTATTTTATGGCTAAATTATTTTTCAAATATTTTTCACCCATTATATTAGTTATAATTATTATACGTATGAAGTTTCACGATTTTTAAAGTTACGTATAATTACTTATGCATTTCTGAAATTCGATTCTAATAACTGAAAATCGAAATTTTAAGTTATCAGTCGACTGCCACTTGATGGCAGTCGACTGATGAGCAAGGAAGTCAACTGTTTCCTGATAGCGTCGACTGCCAGGCTAATTTCGGGTAAACAAGGTATGTTTAGCCCAATTTTAGCTATGGTAAGGTTCCTTAACTACTCATAACCCTAGGATGTGCTTTGGAAAGCATTAGAAATGGTAAAAATCCATTGGATATAGATTAGGAGAGTTGTTAGGGTGATGTATCAATTTATGGTGTGGGAAAGTTCAATATTGAACTTTTAACCTCAATTTTGATATTTTTGAGTTTCGATAGGCTTAGGGACTTCCCAACGACATTGTTGGTGCAATGGTCAAGGGGGAGCAAGCCTTTAGGGGGAGGTATCCATCATGGGATGATAGATGTTATTTTTCATCATGAGAGGGATAAATGGGAATTTGAGATACCCAATTTAAAAATTGGGAGATTTCATAGGAGTGCCTCTCTTAAGTGATGTTGGTGTAGGGGGTACCAAATAATTGAACCTATATTTTGATTATGGCAAAGACACAAAGTCAAGATTATTTTGTTATCTCACGAGCTAAAATAAGTGTGCAGAATTACTAAGCTAAGTCGAAGGTCAGTGACACCCGGAGGGAACCGTGGTGGTCGGGCGACATCGGGAGGACTTCGGAGGGAGCCGAAGAACTCAGGTGAAGACTGGAAGCGAACCTTCAAAGGTAAAGGCTAAGGTAAGCTCGTGTGAGTGAGTGTAAGTAAGGTTGTGTCCTCTATACAGGGACGCCCTTAGGTGTCGATCCGAGCAAGACTTCCCATGGAAGGTCTAAGTCGAGATCAGATGGTAAACGACCATCGAACTTACTTATATTAACTGCATTTTCGAGCTAACTCTTCATTGCAGCTAGAAAATCTGCCATCAGCCGACTAATGCCTCCAGCAGTCGACTGATAGGGTTGATCAGTCGACTGCTGGTCAAGGATCAGCCTTGAGGAGAGTCAAAGCTTAAAGGGCTAGGTGGCATCACCTCATGAAACATCATCTCAACGATTAGGGTTTCACAAGGCTATAAAAGAAGGTGTTCTCCACCCTATTTCGATCATTCAAAAGCTTCTAAAGTGCTTCCACAATGCCGCAACCTTCCGACGACTCTACGATGATGAAGCGCTATCGAAACGCCGACGACACGAGCTCATCCTTCAACCACTTAGTCGTCGGTATTACTTTAAGTTGTCATCTTCTTTTACATTGTATTTCATTATTTGAATTGAGCTTTTTATCGTAACGAGGAGAGAGGGGTGTGTCTCTCTACCTCTAGTTTTCTCGAGCTTTTGTAACTGTCAACTCCTACCTCAAACGAGGAGGAGTGCTTTAGTGAATTGCCCTTCGTACGTGGTCTCGGACGACTAGGGCCTTGGATTAGCAGTCAGTAGGCTATGAGCCAAGTAAAACAAAGTGTGTCATTTACTTTTCCGCTGCATACATTTTCCTTAATTGAACGATTTCATAAAGAATTTTTCTTGAGCTATTCACCCCCCCCCCGCCCTCTAGCGCTCAAATCGATCCAACATATGGGACTTATCACTAGGAATATTGTAGGTATCCTAAGTATTTTTGGACCAAGGGGGAGATTTTAAGATCTCATTGGATATGAGACATTGACCTCCTTGGGAGAACCTTTTTGATGTATGTCAAAAGGGGGGAGAAAGTAAAATTACTAATTTGGGATATTGGTAAGGAAATTAGAGTTAGGGGCCTAACTCAAGGGCATTTTTGTCAAACATCAAAAAGGGAGAGTTTGTTGGTGCAATCGGCCCAGGTCGCGATTGACCAGACTCGAGTTTGACTCGAGTAGTGTTTTGATGTTTGACATGTGTTGGGGAGATTGCTGATGCAATCGACCCAGGTTAGTATTTGATGTTTGACGATGGTTTGACCATTGTCATGAGAGAAGCCCAAGTCTTGTGTACTTGGCATGAAAAGTTCAAGCTTGAGTCTTGGCATGGGATGTCCAACATGGTTTGGCAAGGAAAGTCTAAGCATGGGTCTTGGCAAGGAAAAGTCTAAGCATGGGTCTTGGCATGGAAAGTCCAACATGGGTTGGCAAGGGAAAGTCCAAGCTTGAGTCTTGGAAATTGAGAAGTCCAAGGGGAATATTGGCGGCGTAAAGTCCAAGGGTGGAGTCTTAGTAGCATAACTCCAATGGTTGGCAGCGTAAAGTCCAAGTGGAGTCTTGGCAGCGTAAGCCCAATATGCCTTGGCGGTGTAGACCACATTAGCATGACAATAGCTGATGGAAGCAACTGAAAGTTAGCGCATGGATGAACAAGTCATGGATGACTTGGAGGGATCCGATAGGCATGAGGCTGATGGAGGTGGCTAGAAGGCTTAGGTCTAGGCTAAGGGTGGTATAACAAGTATGGGGTCTCCATACTTGGGTTAAAATCTCATGTTTGAGGTGTATCAGTCGACTGGGACTATGGTCAACCGACTGATGGGAGTCAACTAGGGTTTGACTGCGGGAAGATAGCCTAGCGATCGTTAGCATTAGGCGATGATCGATGGCAGCGATCAACTGATTTGGAGATTAGTCGATCACGGGTCGAGCTTTGAACGTGAAAGCTTTTCAATCGAGTGATTAGCCCGAGCACTTGACTGATTGAGCTATCAGTCGACTGATGGTCTATCCATTGGACTTATCCAATGTGACTCATGTCGTTGTCTCACAATGGCTACAAGAGCAGTCGATTGATGGTCTCGATCAGTCGACTGATAAGCAAAAATCCAGCCCGATTGCAGGTTATAAAAGCATCTCAGAAGAAAGATTTTTTGCTTGGTTCTTAAGGCGATTTAGAAGGGATTTGCTGCTGCAATCTAGACCTTTAAGGCTACTCTTCAAGCAACCAAAAGCAAGCAATCAAAAGCTCTTGTAAAGTTGTTTTCTTTACTTGTATTGCATTTCATATTTGTATTTGATTTTATTTTCTTAATATTACTGTTGTAATGACTTGTACGAGGTTTCTCCACCTCCGGATTGTTCCATGAAGGATTTATTTGTTATAGTGGTGTGTGTTGGCATTGCTAGGACTTTTAGAGCCCAATCCGTGGAGTAGGAACCATTTGGTTCCGAACCACATTATATCGTGTTGTCTATTGTGCTTGTGTGTATTTGTTATTGCTTTATTTTCACTGCGCACTAATCAATTTTTAGCAAGCACGAAACGACTTCCAACTACGAAGAATCGCTATTCACCCCCCCCCCCCTCCTCTAGCGGCCACCGAACGTTCCTACAGTAGGTACATCTACCTATGATTTTTCAGAGTTCTGATCATGCCTCGACGACAATATGCCAAGAAGCAGACGCAGAGGCAGCGATGGGAGGAGGAGACACGTAGGCGGAGCTTTAGGGTTTCCGGGAGCACTTCCAGCGAGGCAAGGAGTTATACGACGAGGCCCGTGTCTACTTCCAAAAGGAGGCTGCCCATCGCCAGGAGGAAGCCACCTACCGCCAGGACATGTGGCAGCACATCCGTGCCCAACAGGCGTAGTGGACTAGGGAGGAGGAGCACCGAGAAGCCGCTGCATCCACCAACTTATTGGTGCAATCGGCCCAGGTCACGATTGACCAGACTCGAGTTTGACTCGAGTGATGTTTTGATGTTTGACAAAGGGATTTGACAAAATGGATTGACATTGATGTTGGACATTGATGTCGGTTAATATGTTGGGGAGATTGTTTATACAATCGACCCAGGTTATAATTGACTTTGATGGTTGACTAGGGTTGAACATGTGATTATGGGAAAGTCCAAGCATGGGTCTTGGCAAATGGAAAGTCCAACATGGGTTGGCAAAGGAAAAGTCCAACATGGGTTGGCAAGGAAAAGTCCAAGCATGGGTCGTGGCAATGTAAAAGTCCAAGCATGGGTCTTGGAAATGTAAAGTCCAACATTGGTTAGCAAGGAAAGTCCAAGCATGGTCTTGGCATGAAAAGTCCAACATGGGTTGGCAAGGGAAAGTCCAAGCTTGAGTCTTGGCATTTGAGAAGTCCAAGGGTTTGATATTGGCAGCATAAGTCCAATGGTTGGCGGCGTAAAGTCCAAGGGGAGTCTTGGCGGCGTAAGTCCAATGTGCCTTGGCGGTGTAGACACCGTTAGCATGACATAGCCGATGGAAGCACCTGGAAGCTAGCGCGATGGATGAACAAGTCATGGATGACTTGGAGGGATCCGAGAGGCATGAGGCTGATGGAGGTGGCTAGAAGGCTTAGGTCTAGGCTAAGGGTGGTCTAGCAAGTATGGGGGCACCATACTTGGGTTAAAACCTCATTCTTGAGGTTGGCAGTCGACTGGCATTATGGCCGGTTCGACTGTCGTGAGTCGACTTGAGTTCGACTGCCAGGTTAGAGCTGGGATTGCTCGCGCGATTAGCTCATGGGAGCGATCGGTGATGGCTCGCGCATCGCTAAGGGATGGCGATCATGCGGTCGAGTGTCGAGCAAAGAACGCTCCGTAGCCGATAGGCGATCGACTACGAGCGTTAGCGATCGCGCCAATGTTAGCGATCGATCGCCAAGAGATCCGTTGGAGTTTTTCCAGCATGGATCGATCCGTTGTCTCACGACAATAGTGGCATCAGTCGACTGGTGACTTATGGCAGTCGACTGATAGGCGGAAATCCAGCCCGATGCAGGTTATAAAGGCAGCTCGGAAGAAGGATTTTAGAAGCGATTTCTTGGACGTTTTTGAGGCGATTTGCTGCTGCAAATCAGGGTCTTCAACCACGATTCAAGCGATCAACAAGCAAGCGATCTAAAGAGTTTTTGTAAAGTGTTCTTTACTTCTCTTGTTGTATTTCCTATTATATTTGCTTGTTGTATTTAGATTATTGTTGTAATCTTATTGTAAGAGGTTTCTCCACCTCCGACTTGTGTCGAGAAGGAGTTATTTGATAGTGGTGTGTGTTTGGCATCGCTAGGGCTCGTTTGAGCCCGATCCGTGGAGTAGGAACCGTTACGGTTCCGAACCACGTTATATCATCGTGTTCGTGTGTGATTGTATTTCGTGTATTGCTTTTATTATTATTATTCCGCTGCGCTAACACGAATTGTAGACAAGCACGCGAACGTTTTCCATTTACATATGGGTCACACGCTATTCACCCCCCCCTCTAGCGGGCGTCTAATCCCTAACAAGTGGTATCAGAGCCTGGTGGCTCTTCAACGGATTAACAACCGGGAGCAAGACGCTAGAGGGTAAAAAAATGGAAGTCCAAGATCAATTAGGATGGGACATCAACACACCGGTCCCTTATTCATTCTATGGACGAGAAGGTTTCAATTCTTGGAAGGCGAGAATTGAAGAGTTTTTGATGATGAGAGACCTTGAGGAATGGTCCGCCTTGATGGAAGGATTTGAGTATCCTAAGGGACCAAAGGGAGGGTTTCTCAAGAAGAAGAAATGGAGTGAGGAGCAACTCCGGCAATTCGAGAAAAATAAGAAGGTAATCAAATTTATATTTGATTTAGTACCTAATGACATCTTATGTAGCCTAGGTGACTATGTGGATTGTAAAGACGCCAAAGAGGTATGGAACATTTTGGCGAAATTCCATGAAGAACCTCATTCAATCCAAGAAGACAAGGAGGATGAAGAAGAGAGCTCATCCTCAAGTGAAAGTGAGGAATCGGAAGAAAGTGAGGAGTCAACTTCCGAATCGGAAGAGAAAATAGAAGAGGTGGGAGAAGCATCCACCTCCGTGATTGAGGGGGAGAGACCATCTACACCGGGGCAACCTCAAGAAGTGCCTTCAACATCTGGTCAAGATGAGGAAGCTCAAAATTCAACTCTGGAACCTACCACGGACCTAGGTAACTCGAGAATTTCAAATAATAATAAAATTCATATTATATGCTTTGAGTGTAGGGAGCAAGGACACTACAAGAGTAAGTGTCCTAAACGGGTTAAGAAGGCTCCACCGACACCAAAAGTCAAGGATGCCGGTTCCCCAACACCTAAAGGCAAGGAGCACATCATATGCTTCAAGTGCAATTTGAAGGGGCATTATCGGAGTCAATGCCCTAGGGGGAAGAAGAAGGGGCAAGAAGGAGCATCATATGTAGGGGGAGCCTCCAAGGCAAACCCTAAGGTATATTTCAATAATGCACCTTCTAGATTTAATAGGCAAAAGCATGCTAGAAATAATTTTAATTCTCTTGCAATTTATGAAAAGCATGCTAATAGGAATGAATATTGCTTAGGAGCTAAAAATATTCACTTAGATAATAGGAAGAAATTTGGGACTAATGTCCTAAAATAATTCATCTAAGGATAAACCTAGGTCAAATAACACTAGACCAATTTTACCTAGGAGACCATTAGAAAGGTGCAAGAGCACCTAGGTATTAACCCTAAATGGACTAGGCATATGCCTAGAAAGTCCCATGCCCATGGTCTAAATCAAAATTCTAAAATCGGGCAATTAGAATTAGAGAACCAAGCCTTGAGGTCAAGGCTTGAGAATTGGAAGACCCTTAAAATTATACAAAATCAATTTAAAGGGTCAAATGATCAAAAGTCAAGGTCCAAAAGTCAAAGTCAACACCAAGGACCTAAGAGTCAAAAGTCAACCAAGGGCAAGCAAGGTTTGGGTCACAAACCTAAGCCTAAGGTAGCTTATCATAGTGTTCCATTAGATTATGGAACACTAACTAGGTCTAGGAAGACCAAGGTCAATAGGGAAGTCATCCCTAGAGTTGACCAAAGGGTGTGTCTAGTGGCTAGGGTTTCTAGGAAACCTAGGGTGGTCACTAAGAAGGTTGCAAGGGGAGTCACCCCTAGAGTCAACCTAGGTAAGACCCAAATGACCAAGGCTGACAAGCCTAGGAGGGTCATTAGAAAGGTATCTAGGGAGGTTATCCCTAGGGAATACCTAATTAACCCTAGGAGCTCAAATAGATTTTGGGTTCCTAAGAGCGTGATTGATTCACGCTAGATGGGTTTAGGGTGTGCCAACCTTGATTGGATGGGTAGTTAACTCAACCATGGCAAAGGTGGCATTTTAGGTCATTTTCAAGGTTATGGCTACCTTGGGAATGTGGTTTGATTAAAATCCTAAAGGTTTTTAGGATGTGCCAGTATTAATTATGAGTATTGATAAAATGATCGAATTGGCACAATTTAGGATTAGAGGTTTTGTTTTGTGTGTCATTTTGGGTTTTTGGCACACTAGGGAGATTAGGTTAATATGGCAAAATATGATTAATCCCAACAAATGGAAATTAATATTAAAATTTAGGTATTATTATACCTATATATTTTATATGTCATGCTTTGATTGCCATATGCCATGTCATGACATCATGTTTACTTTTATCATTTAAATGTCATGATCATGCTTAGAATTAAGTTTTAAATGTCATGTGTTTTTAGATTTTATCACATGCCATGACATCATGATCATTGGCCATGATTTATTTTGCTATCATTATGCCATGATCATTTTTATGCATTTAATTTGATTAAAATTGATTTAAGAACTATGACATGACTTGGAGTCCCATTTATAAGGGAATCAAGTAGAGTTGCCTTAGAAAAATGCATGAAACCCTAGTTTAGGAAGAACAAAATCCACATCTCACATCCAATTGATATGTATGTGTATTTATGCACCATAGATACATGTGAGATGCTAGGATATGAGTTGAGTTCAAGGTGCATAGTTTTTGCATCTAGTTGAACCAAAACTCATCTAATTTTATTGGTGGATCATTGGGAAAGCTTGTGTACAAGTCATGTACTTAGAGCCCAAGGAATATGATCCAAAATAAGGTTTTGAAATCATTTTAAAATCAATTTAGAAAACCTTGGTGAAGTCTATCTTTTGATAGCAATCACCATTGATGAAGTTGATACAAAATAGGGCCAAAACATTGAAAATTTCAATGGTTTTGAGTTTTGTATCAAACTCACTATTTTATGGGTAAAATATTTTTCAAACATTTTTCACCCATTGTTTTGGTCATAAGTATTATACGTATCAAATTTCGTGATTTTTCGATATACGTATAATTAGTTATGATTTTCGAAATTGGATTTACGATAGTTGAATTTGAAAAATTCATTCTACCGATCAATGCCATTAATTGGCGATCGGTGATGTATGTGTAATCGGTGATTCTTGTCAAGAGTCGACTGCCAGGTCTGATTTCGGGTTGATAAGGTTGTTTAGCCCTTTTTCAGCCATGGTAAAGGTCCCTAACCACTCCTAATCCTAGGATATGCTTTGGGAAGCATTATGAAGGGTGAAAATTCATTGGATATGGATTTGGAGAGGTGTTAGGTCAAAGTATCAATTTGAGGTGGTGGAAAGTTCAATGTTGAATTTCCAACCTTAATTTTGATGGTTTAGAGTTTCTATTGGCTTAGGGACTCCCCAAGGACATTGTTGGTGCAATGTCGAGGAGCAAGCCTTTAGGGGAGAGTATCCATCTTGGGATGATGGATGTGTTTTCTCCTTGAAAAGGAGAAGTTATTGGGAAAGTATCATCAATTGGGAAAATTGATGATTTTTGATACCCAATTTGGAAATTTGGAGAGTGAATAGGATTGCCTCTCTTGAGTGATATGGGACTTATCACTATGAAGATGGTAGGCATCCGAGATATTTTTAAATCAAGGGGGAGATTGTAAGATCTCATTGGGACATGAGACATTGACCTCCTTGGAGAGATAACCTTTTTGATGTTAGTCAAAAAGGGGGAGAATGTTTGGGAGAACATTTGGTTTACATTTTCACTTGAATGTTTGGGGGAGAACATTTGGTGAGTATTTACCAATTTGGGATAATTGGTAAGGGATTTGAGTTAGTGTTCTAACCCATGATTTGATTTGGTTTTTGTCAAACATCAAAAAGGGGGAGATTATTGGTGCAATCGGCCCAGGTCACGATTGACCAGACTCGAGTTTGACTCGAGTGATGTTTTGATGTTTGACAAAGGGATTTGACAAAATGGATTGACATTGATGTTGGACATTGATGTCGGTTAATATGTTGGGGAGATTGTTTATACAATCGACCCAGGTTATAATTGACTTTGATGGTTGACTAGGGTTGAACATGTGATTATGGGAAAGTCCAAGCATGGGTCTTGGCAAATGGAAAGTCCAACATGGTTTGGCAAAGGAAAAGTCCAACATGGGTTGACAAGGAAAAGTCCAAGCATGGGTCTTGGCAATGTAAAAGTCCAAGCATGGGTCTTGGCAATGTAAAGTCCAACATTGGTTGGCAAGGAAAGTCAAGCATGGTCTTGGCATGAAAAGTCAACATGGGTTGGCAAGGGAAAGTCAAGCTTGAGTCTTGGCATTTGAGAAGTCAAGGGTTTGATATTGGCGGCGTAAAGTCAGCGAAGTCTTGGCGACATAAGTCAATGGTTGGCGGCGTAAAGTCAAGCGGAGTCTTGGCGGCGTAAGTCAATGTGCCTTGGCGGTGTAGACACCGTTAGCATGACATAGCCGATGGAAGCACACGGAAGCTAAGCGCGATGGATGAACAAGTCATGGATGACTTGGAGGATCAGAGGCGTGAGGTGATGGAGGTGGCTAGAAGGCTTAGGTCTAGGCTAAGGGTGGTCTAGCAAGTATGGGGCACCATGCTTGGGTTAAAACCTCATTCTTGAGGTTGGCGGTCGGTGGCATTATGGCGGATTCATTGCAGTAGTCGACGAGTTATTTGCCCGAGGTTAAAGCTGGGATTGCTCTGGCGGTCATTGCTCATGGGGCTTGATCGGTGATGGCTCTGCGATCGGCGCCAAGGATGTGATCGCACGAGTGTCGAGCATCGAATGCTCCGTAGCCGACTGGGCAGTCGACTACGCGTTGGCGGCCGATCGCCAATGTTGGCGATCGCCAAGAGATCCGTTGGAGTTTTTCGGCAAAGATGGATCAATCCGTTGTCTCACGACACGGGCATCACCGATCGGGTGACTTATGGCACGATCGATAGGCGGAAATCCACCGATGGTTATAAAGGCAGCTCGGAAGAAGGATTTTGAAGCTATTTCTTGACGCGTTGCGATTTGTCAGCCGCAAATCAGGGTCTTCAACCACGATTCAAGCGATCAACAAGCAAGCAATCTAAAGAGTTTTTGTAAAGTGTTCTTTACTTCTCTTGTTGTATTTCCTATTATATTTGCTTGTTGTATTTAGATTATTGTTGTAATCTTATTGTAAGAGGTTTCTCCTCCTCCGACTTGTGTCGAGAAGGAGTTATTTGATAGTGGTGTGTGTTTGGCATCGCTAGGGCTCGTTTGAGCCTGATCCGTGGAGTAGGAACTGTTACGGTTCTGAACCACGTTATATCATCGTGTTCGTGTGTGATTGTATTTCGTGTATTGCTTTTATTATTATTATTCCGCTGCGCTAACACGAATTCTAGACAAGCACGCGAACGTTTTCCATTTACATACGGGTCACACGCTATTCACCCCCCCCTCTAGCGGGCGTCTAATCCCTAACAAGTGGTATCAGAGCCTGGTGGCTCTTCAACGGATTAACAACCGGGAGCAAGACGCTAGAGGGTAAAAAAATGGAAGTCCAAGATCAATTAGGATGGGACATCAACACACCGGTCCCTTATTCATTCTATGGACGAGAAGGTTTCAATTCTTGGAAGGCGAGAATTGAAGAGTTTTTGATGATGAGAGACCTTGAGGAATGGTCCGCCTTGATGGAAGGATTTGAGTATCCTAAGGGACCAAAGGGAGGGTTTCTCAAGAAGAAGAAATGGAGTGAGGAGCAACTCCGGCAATTCGAGAAAAATAAGAAGGTAATCAAATTTATATTTGATTTAGTACCTAATGACATCTTGTGTAGCCTAGGTGACTATGTGGATTGTAAAGACGCCAAAGAGGTATGGAACATTTTGGCGAAATTCCATGAAGAACCTCATTCAATCCAAGAAGACAAGGAGGATGAAGAAGAGAGCTCATCCTCAAGTGAAAGTGAGGAATCGGAAGAAAGTGAGGAGTCAACTTCCGAATCGGAAGAGAAAATAGAAGAGGTGGGAGAAGCATCCACCTCCGTGATTGAGGGGGAGAGACCATCTACAGCGGGGCAACCTCAAGAAGTGCCTTCAACATCCGGTCAAGATGAGGAAGCTCAAAATTCAACTCTGGAACCTACCACGGACCTAGGTAACTCGAGCATTTCAAATAATAATAAAATTCATATTATATGCTTTGAGTGTAGGGAGCAAGGACACTACAAGAGTAAGTGTCCTAAACGGGTTAAGAAGGCTCCACCGACACCAAAAGTCAAGGATGCCGGTTCCCCAACACCTAAAGGCAAGGAGCACATCATATGCTTCAAGTGCAATTTGAAGGGGCATTATCGGAGTCAATGCCCTAGGGGGAAGAAGAAGGGGCAAGAAGGAGCATTATATGTAGGGGGAGCCTCCAAGGCAAACTCTAAGGTATATTTCAATAATGCACCTTCTAGATTTAATAGGCAAAAGCATGCTAGAAATAATTTTAATTCTCTTGCAATTTATGAAAAGCATGCTAATAGGAATGAATATTGCTTAGGAGCTAAAAATATTCACTTAGATAATAGGAAGAAATTTGGGACTAATGTCCCTAAAAATAATTCATCTAAGGATAAACCTAGGTCAAATAACACTAGACCAATTTTACCTAGGGAGACCATTAGAAAGGTGCAAGAGCACCTAGGTATTAACCCTAAATGGACTAGGCATATGCCTAGAAAGTCCCATGCCCATGGTCTAAATCAAAATTCTAAAATCGGGCAATTAGAATTAGAGAACCAAGCCTTGAGGTCAAGGCTTGAGAAATTTGAGAAGACCCTTAAAATTATACAAAATCAATTTAAAGGGTCAAATGATCAAAAGTCAAGGTCCAAAAGTCAAAGTCAACACCAAGGACCTAAGAGTCAAAAGTCAACCAAGGGCAAGCAAGGTTTGGGTCACAAACCTAAGCCTAAGGTAGCTTATCATAGTGTTCCATTAGATTATGGAACACTAACTAGGTCTAGGAAGACCAAGGTCAATAGGGAAGTCATCCCTAGAGTTGACCAAAGGGTGTGTCTAGTGGCTAGGGTTTCTAGGAAACCTAGGGTGGTCACTAAGAAGGTTGCAAGGGGAGTCACCCCTAGAGTCAACCTAGGTAAGACCCAAATGACCAAGGCTGACAAGCCTAGGAGGGTCATTAGAAAGGTATCTAGGGAGGTTATCCCTAGGGAATACCTAATTAACCCTAGGAGCTCAAATAGATTTTGGGTTCCTAAGAGCGTGATTGATTCACGCTAGATGGGTTTAGGGTGTGCCAACCTTGATTGGATGGGTAGTTAACTCAACCATGGCAAAGGTGGCATTTTAGGTCATTTTCAAGGTTATGGCTACCTTGGGAATGTGGTTTGATTAAAATCCTAAAGGTTTTTAGGATGTGCCAGTATTAATTATGAGTATTGATAAAATGATCGAATTGGCACAATTTAGGATTAGAGGTTTTGTTTTGTGTGTCATTTTGGGTTTTTGGCACACTAGGGAGATTAGGTTAATATGGCAAAATATGATTAATCCCAACAAATGGAAATTAATATTAAAATTTAGGTATTATTATACCTATATATTTTATATGTCATGCTTTGATTGCCATATGCCATGTCATGACATCATGTTTACTTTTATCATTTAAATGTCATGATCATGCTTAGAATTAAGTTTTAAATGTCATGTGTTTTTAGATTTTATCACATGCCATGACATCATGATCATTGGCCATGATTTATTTTGCTATCATTATGCCATGATCATTTTTATGCATTTAATTTGATTAAAATTGATTTAAGAACTATGACATGACTTGGAGTCCCATTTATAAGGGAATCAAGTAGAGTTGCCTTAGAAAAATGCATGAAACCCTAGTTTAGGAAGAACAAAATCCACATCTCACATCCAATTGATATGTATGTGTATTTATGCACCATAGATACATGTGAGATGCTAGGATATGAGTTGAGTTCAAGGTGCATAGTTTTTGCATCTAGTTGAACCAAAACTCATCTAATTTTATTGGTGGATCATTGGGAAAGCTTGTGTACAAGTCATGTACTTAGAGCCCAAGGAATATGATCCAAAATAAGGTTTTGAAATCATTTTAAAATCAATTTAGAAAACCTTGGTGAAGTCTATCTTTTGATAGCAATCACCATTGATGAAGTTGATACAAAATAGGGCCAAAACATTGAAAATTTCAATGGTTTTGAGTTTTGTATCAAACTCACTATTTTATGGGCAAAATATTTTTCAAACATTTTTCACCCATTGTTTTGGTCATAAGTATTATACGTATCAAATTTCGTGATTTTTCGATATACGTATAATTAGTTATGATTTTCTGAAATTGGATTCTGATAGTTGAATTTCGAAAAATTACTACTATCAGCCATTGGTGGCGGATCGATGATGTATGTAATCGAATCGATTCTTGTCAAGAGTCGACTGCCAGGTCTGATTTCGGGTTGATAAGGTTGTTTAGCCCTTTTTCAGCCATGGTAAAGGTCCCTAACCACTCCTAATCCTAGGATATGCTTTGGGAAGCATTATGAAGGGTGAAAATTCATTGGATATGGATTTGGAGAGGTGTTAGGTCAAAGTATCAATTTGAGGTGGTGGAAAGTTCAATGTTGAATTTCCAACCTTAATTTTGATGGTTTAGAGTTTCTATTGGCTTAGGGACTCCCCAAGGACATTGTTGGTGCAATGGTCAAGGGGGAGCAAGCCTTTAGCGGGAGGTATCCATCTTGGGATGATGGATGTGTTTTTCTCCTTGAAAAGGAGAAGTTATTGGGAAAGTATCATCAATTGGGAAAATTGATGATTTTTGATACCCAATTTGGAAATTTGGAGAGTGAATAGGATTGCCTCTCTTGAGTGATATGGGACTTATCACTATGAAGATGGTAGGCATCCGAGATATTTTTAAATCAAGGGGGAGATTGTAAGATCTCATTGGGACATGAGACATTGACCTCCTTGGAGAGATAACCTTTTTGATGTTAGTCAAAAAGGGGGAGAATGTTTGGGAGAACATTTGGTTTACATTTTCACTTGAATGTTTGGGGGAGAACATTTGGTGAGTATTTACCAATTTGGGATAATTGGTAAGGGATTTGAGTTAGTGTTTTAACCCATGATTTGATTTGGTTTTTGTCAAACATCAAAAAGGGGGAGATTATTGGTGCAATCGGCCCAGGTCACGATTGACCAGACTCGAGTTTGACTCGAGTGATGTTTTGATGTTTGACAAAGGGATTTGACAAAATGGATTGACATTGATGTTGGACATTGATGTCGGTTAATATGTTGGGGAGATTGTTTATACAATCGACCCAGGTTATAATTGACTTTGATGGTTGACTAGGGTTGAACATGTGATTATGGGAAAGTCCAAGCATGGGTCTTGGCAAATGGAAAGTCCAACATGGTTTGGCAAAGGAAAAGTCCAACATGGGTTGACAAGGAAAAGTCCAAGCATGGGTCTTGGCAATGTAAAAGTCCAAGCATGGGTCTTGGCAATGTAAAGTCCAACATTGGTTAGCAAGGAAAGTCCAAGCATGGTCTTGGCATGAAAAGTCCAACATGGGTTGGCAAGGGAAAGTCCAAGCTTGAGTCTTGGCATTTGAGAAGTCCAAGGGTTTGATATTGGCAGCGTAAAGTCCAAGCGGGAGTCTTGGCAGCATAAGTCCAATGGTTGGCGGCGTAAAGTCCAAGCGGAGTCTTGGCGGCGTAAGTCCAATGTGCCTTGGCGGTGTAGACACCGTTAGCATGACATAGCCGATGGAAGCACCTGGAAGCTAGCGCGATGGATGAACAAGTCATGGATGACTTGGAGGGATCCGAGAGGCATGAGGCTGATGGAGGTGGCTAGAAGGCTTAGGTCTAGGCTAAGGGTGGTCTAGCAAGTATGGGGGCACCATACTTGGGTTAAAACCTCATTCTTGAGGTTGGCAGTCGACTGGCATTATGGCCGGTTCGACTGCCGTGAGTCGACTTGAGTTCGACTGCCAGGTTAGAGCTGGGATTGCTTCAGCGACCGCTCATGGAGCACGATTGATGGCTCGCACGATCGCTAAGGGATGGTAGTCGATCGCTACCGAGTGTCGAGCACGAACGCCCGTGAGCCGATCGGGCGCGACTACACGGCGCTACGATCGCCAAGAGATCCGCTGGAGTTTTTCCAAGATGGATCGATCCGTTGTCTCCACGACACAGCGGGCATCACCGACCGTGACTTATGGCAGTCGACTGATAGGCGGAAATCTAGCCCGATGCAGGTTATAAAGGCAGCTCGGAAGAAGGATTTTAGAAGCGATTTCTTGGACGTTTTTGAGGCGATTTGCTGCTGCACATCAGGGTCTTCAACCACGATTCAAGCGATCAACAAGCAAGCGATCTAAACAGTTTTTGTAAAGTGTTCTTTACTTCTCTTGTTGTATTTCCTATTATATTTGCTTGTTGTATTTAGATTATTATTGTAATCTTATTGTAAGAGGTTTCTCCACCTCCGACTTGTGTCGAGAAGGAGTTATTTGATAGTGGTGTGTGTTTGGCATCGCTAGGGCTCGTTTGAGCCCGATCCGTGGAGTAGGAACTGTTACGGTTCTGAACCACGTTATATCATCGTGTTCGTGTGTGATTGTATTTCGTGTATTGCTTTTATTATTATTATTCCGCTGCGCTAACACGAATTGTAGACAAGCATGCGAACGTTTTCCATTTACGTACGGGTCACACGCTATTCACCCCCCCCCTCTAGCGGGCGTCTAATCCCTAACACAACTCTCAGATCGACCACATGTACATGTGACAATAATGACTTAACAGCAGGTTCTCCCAGGACCCCGAGATACCGAGGCTACCAGACTTTCCACCCCATCCACCATACTAGAGATATGCTTCGCTTAAGTCTAGGGGGCTCCAAATTTTGATTTATTTTGTTTCTAGCAGTAGTTTCTTTCCTGTCATTTGCATTTGTTTTAGTTAGCATTCATTTGTTCATACATAGGGTTTTTAGTTTCGTTAGTACTTAATTTTTGCTATCTTTAAGTTTCCTCAATAGCATTTTTAGAGTTTTCTTTTATAAGTTGTTTCTATGGGTAGCTTAGCTTTATTTACCACGTGGTATTTTATTTTATTTACTCTAATGAATGTTCTAGTCTTACAGTGGTTGGCTTTTATTTTACACATACACATGACGAACTTTATGAAAGGGAGAATCTACTACATACCTAGTTATGATTCATCTAAGTAGTTTAGTACTTTCGAATCCACAAGTGACCCTAGATTTAGCATTTTAGTTACTGGAGATGCTCAGATTGTGTAAGCTCATTCGGAAAAATCAAAATCCTAGTGAGTCGAGAAATAAAAAAAAGGAGAGAGTGTAGGGAATTGCTTCCCTCTTTGGTTGCTCGTGCATGGCGATCCTATCTACGTTGCTGGATTAAAAAAAATTAATCCTTGACGAAGACAGATTATCCAAGAAACCGATCCATCATCGTGCTATTCAATTCGAGTGGTCTCTTGAACAAACTTGTTGTTTAAGCAACCAAATTCTTTTCCTCGATTAGTTACGGAATAGATGATGTACGGATCACCGATTTTTGTATTTATCTTCGGGGTCCAAGTAAATTAACCACATGCATTATACAAAAGAACTAAATAAAAAAAACAAGATTATACTTCTTGTATACCTCTTGATATTCTCGTTGGACACTTCGGCCACAAAAACTGCCTTTTTACGTTGCAAAAACCTCGGAAGTCAGCCACATATCAGTGAGAAGATTAATAAAATAAATTCATGTACATGTTTAGAAAACCTAGATCTACCTTAGATCTACATGAGAAGAGCGTTACCCTTGTAGCGACGCCCTTCGCTTATCCCGCTCGTCCAAACGCTTTGTCGGATCTCGTAGAGTGTCAAGTGTACACTCCTCTACATGTATCCACACGGACAAAAGGTGGAGAAGACCACTTAGAGTGTGCTAGCACCCATGGAGGTCACGGCAATGGAGGATAAGGGAGAGAGCAAGAGAGGAGAGGAGGAAGAAGATGAAATCAATTCACCACTAACTCATTCATTCCTTGGCCGGACACATTAAGGAGGGATAAATACCTCCATGTAATACCAAGAGTCATGGCTCTTAGTCTCCCTCATGAGGTGGCACACCATGATGTGTCCATGATGATGTGGAACATCATCATTGGTCGACTCCTTTGCCAAGTCACCATGAAGTGGCATGTGGTCAAGTCAAACATGACCCTTCATCTTCCCTCTCAAGTCAAGTCAAACTTGACCACTTATCTCCCAAGGTTAATCAAATCCAACCTTTCATTCAAGTAAATTTAATTTAATGAATCTCTATTCTTTAGTTTAAATTGACTCCATGAATCAAATCTAAATTAGACTCATATAACACTTGAATCAAATTGAGTCCAACTCAATTAGTCTAATTTGGATTACTCTTAATCCAATTTGGTTCATCACATGAACCTAATCCTCTTGGTCCATCATATGAACCTAATCTGTAGGGTCGATGGTGGCCGACTAGAGGGGGGTGAATAGCCTTTATCGTAGACGGTAGAAGTTGTTCGTTCGTTGCTTGTCTACAAGTAACGTTAGCACAAGCGGAATATACTAATAAAGAACAATAAAGATAAGCAAGATACCAAACAATGCTAACAAGGGATGTAACGTGGTTCACGACCTTGCCGCTAGTCCACGACCCGATTCGTCCAAGGTGAATCACTCCTTTGCCAAATCCACTAGATCTCTCCTTTGCACCAAGCTAGGTGGAGGTAACCTTTTACACAAGAATCACTCCTCTTACAATATGATGTAAATAAGCTCAAGTAAGAGGATGGAAAGACTTTAGGGAACTTTGGGAGAGTTTAGAGCATGAACATTAGACTCCCAAAGGCCCTCACCCCTCCTCTTTATAGAAGAAGAGGGTTTCTTCCCATAGACACATGATCAGTCGACTGATGCCCCGATCAGTCGACTGATCTCGTAGCCGTTGCCCAATAATGGCTGCTTCCACATTGGATTCCATCCAACGGCTCCCACATCAGTCGATTGATATTACCATCAGTCGACTGTTTTTGCTATCAGTCGAGTGCCGGAAGCGAGCACTCCATTTTGTGCCCGAAACCCTTGAGACCAGTCGATTGATGCCTTCATCAGTCGACTGCCAATCCATGGCAGTCGACTGTTGGCACATGAACTGGACTCGAACACTAGTTGAGTCACAGTCGACTTAGAGTAGTCGACTCCCATTACATGGCAGTCGACTGGTGTCAGGAAATCCCATCTGACACTTAGCCAATTGGCCAAGTTCCACCTAAGCGCACTACCCCTTCCCGAGTTACATCGCTCACTCTCATCCCTTGGAGTCCCTCGCCTTTGAAGTTATCTTCATCCGGTCACGTCACTCGAATGCGCCAAGCGCATGGCTCTGCAGCGCCATCCTTCGTGTCTCCCCCTGAAGTCTACTTCCTCCGGCTTCACTCCAATCTCCTCGTCCTGCGGTCCCTCGGATGCTCCAAGCGCACGACT
The DNA here is from genome assembly GCA_025175895.1 of Wurfbainia villosa. Classification (NCBI taxonomy): domain Eukaryota; kingdom Viridiplantae; phylum Streptophyta; class Magnoliopsida; order Zingiberales; family Zingiberaceae; genus Wurfbainia; species Wurfbainia villosa. The sequence continues at coordinate 37,688,612 of CM045987.1, forward strand.
TTCGCAAAGCTATCCTTCACCGAATCAAGGACCGAGTCATGAGAGGTGAAACTCGCCAATGCTCCATGTGTGAATTACTAAGTCCTACAAGACTCTAATGCACATATCAAATCCAAATATCCTAACTTAAACCCTTTGTCACACACATCAAAACCATATCACGGGTTGATTGCCCTATCAATCTCCCCCTTTTTGATGTGTGGCAATCCGTTTAAGTTAGGTAAACATTTGAAAAAAATATTATGGTAAAAAAGCACGTAAATAAACATCATTAACAACTCTCCCCCTTAATACATGAAACTCCCCCTAAATGCAATTCTCCCCTTACTTAAACATGCATATTTCTCCCCCTTTGACACCATCACAAATATTAAACAAGGTTTATATAAGCATGACATCAATTCTAGGGAACAAAATTTACCAAAACATGCCTTAAATTTGATAAAAGAAGTTACTGGGCATGTTATCAGTCGATCAGTCGACTGGCACTTAAATTTCGGATTTTTTTTTATTTTCAGGGTGAAATTCAGAAATGCATTAAAAATTCTACAAAATTCAAAAAATCATGAAATTTGAGGAACAAATTTATTTTAAGCTCCTTTATTAGTGAAAAATATTTTTCATGAAAAAACTTGTATTTTTGAAAATTAGCCAAAAATCCAAAAGCTTCAAAACAACTAGGTTTTTGATCAAGTTAGTATCAATTTTAACAACTAGTTTTGCTTTTGATTGTTTCAAAACATGAACACACAGATTTTAAAGTAAGAAAATGTTTTTGAAACATATGAAATATCCAACCATGATCTTTAGGCAATATGTCTATGAATTAAACATAAGCCTTCCTCATGATTGGTCTATTATTGCTATTTTGATACTTTAAATGACCATCTAAATGTCATAGGAATTAGTGGATTATTAGTATCATCCTATCATCTCACCCATGCTAAATTTTCAATCAAGGTAGCCTATGGTGAGTGTGAGATGTATCCTAAAGGTATTCGTATATACTTAACGTTCAATTTCATGCAATTCTACCCAAGGTTAAGTATCATCCTACCAACCTACATGATCATAAAGACATATATGAATTAATTTTATATTATGATTATGAAATCAAAGTTTTAATCATGTATTGAGTATAAATTATGATAAGAAGTCAAATATCACCTAGAGCATGATTTGAAACTCTAATGCCCATGACTATGTGCCAAATATCAAGATCATAAATCATGATTGCAAACATGTGTAACAATTATATTAACCATCATGATTTAAGCATCATTATCAATTTATGGGCACATTATCATCACCCAACACTATGCTAAAAATGTATAGGTCATGAGTATCAACATAACACTAAGTGTTGAGCATGATTTAAACTATTAATGGGTGCACTATCATTACCCAACACTATTTAAAAAATTTTGTCCCATCATCCTAAGTCAACCAAAAATGTGATATAGGTAAATTTCATATGGTTGACTATCCTAGGGTTTTCCTAACCCTTAAGGATGGATTTAGGAACCCAAAACAAGTTCTTTCCTATTGGGTTCACTAAAAATTCCTTAGGGATCCATTTTCTAGCTATTGTTTTCTTTTTATCTTGACCCCTAGAGATTAAACATTTATAGGTCTTTTCATTTTTATTTTCCTTATATCCTAGGCCTTTCTTATTGAAGCTTTCCTTTTGGCTCCCTATGATCATGTTAAGTGTGTTGGAGCCTATTGTAAACTTTTCTAGGGCCTTGGTTAAATGATCTACTTTCTCTCTTAAAGCCCTATTTTCATCCATACATGCATCATGAACATCAAATGGAATATAGTCATGTGAGCATGCATCATCATGACTAGAAGAAATATTATCATTAATAGTTAAGCATGCTTTTTCTAATTTTTCTTCTAAGTCCTTAATTTTATCTAGCATGCATTTGTTCTTTTTCTTTGCCCTAAACAAGTCCTTAGTGAGGCTAGAAATCATGGAAACTATTTTATGGGTTGAGAGATTCATTACCATAGTCTCCATGTCTTCTTCTTCTTCGGATGAGGATGGTGAAGAAGCTCCCCCTTCACTAGAGCTCTCCTCACTTGTGCTTGATCTTTCTTGTTCGGAGGAGGAGGTTTCTTGGTCATCAAACGCCATCAAAGCAAGGTTGGTGACAAAAGCATTCTCCTCTTCCGATGATGATGATGATGAAGAGGGGTCATCCCATGTCCTTGCCTTTAGTGCCTTGGCCTTCTTCTCCTCTTCCTTCTTCTTGCTCCCCTTCTTCTTCTTTTCTTCTTTCTTTCTCCTCTCTTCTTTGCTCTTGTTTAGGAGAGGACAATTATCCCTTATGTGTCCCTCTCCTTGGCAATTATAGTAAATTACCTTCCCCCTTGGTCTTCTTCTCCTATCATTAGATTTATTAAATTTAAAACCTTTTAATGCACGCCTTACCTTCCTTACCATGTATGCTTCTTCTGTGTTATCCATGGAGGAAGAGGAGGATACTTCATCGGAGGAGGAGGGAGTCTCCATCTTCTTCTTTTTCCCTTTATTTTCTACTAGGGCTACTCCTCTTGATGGCTTGATACTTGATTCTTCAATTACTCCCTCAAGCCTTGTTTCATGGAGCTCCATGGTTGAGAAGAACTCATCCAAAGTGCTCACTTCAAAGTTCTTTGACATGTAGAAGGAGTCCACCATTGAGCTCCATTTCGATGACCGAGGAAAGCATCGATTTCTTTCATAAGCATATCCCAGTTCGAAAGACTTTCTCCTACACTTGTTAGCCCAATTAAAATTTCATTAAATCGAGAGTGTAGTGAGGTTACCTTTTCTCCCTTTTCAAGTTTGATATTCGTTAGTTGGGAGCGGAGGAGGTCTCTCCTTGCAAGCTTGACCTCCGAAGTACCTTCATGAAGCTCTACTAGCTTCTCCCACATCTACTTGGCACTTGCACACTCCCCTATCCGATTCACTTCTTGTTGGGGGAGTACATTGTAAAGGTGATGTTTGACTTTTGAGTTAGCCAAGTACTCTTCCCTTTGCCTCTTATTCCACCTACCCTTCTCGATTGGCTTCCCTTCTTCATCGCTAAGTATCTCAAAACCATTTTCCATTATTAATAAAATTTCGAAGTCGGTTTCGAAAAATACCTCCACTCGCTTCTTCCACCAAGCGAATTCCCCCTCGAACTTCGGCTGATGAATATTAGAGTCGGCCATCTCTTGATGAAGTTCTTGTTGTGGCGGTTAGTCCTCGACAAGCGACTTGGCTCTGATACCACTTGTAGGGTCGATGGTGGCCGACTAGAGGGAGGTGAATAGCCTTTATCGTAGACGGTAGAAGTTGTTCGTTCGTTGCTCGTCTACAATTAACGTTACCGCAAGCCGAATATGCTAATAAAGAACAATAAAGATAAGCAAGATACCAAACAATGCTAACAAAGGATGTAACGTGGTTCACGGCCTTGCTACTAGTCCACGACCCGATTCGTCCAAGGTGAATCACTCCTTTGCCAAATCCACTAGATCTCTCTTTTGCACCAAGCTAGGTGGAGGTAACCTTTTACACAAGAATCACTCCTCTTACAATATGATGTAAATAAGGTCAAGTAAGAGGATGGAAAAACTTTAGGGAACTTTGGGAGAGTTTAGAGCATGATCATTAGACTCCCAAAGTCCCTCACCCCTCCTCTTTATAGAGGAGAGGGTTTCTTCCCATTGACACAGGATCAGTCGACTGATCCCGTAGCCATTGCCCAATAACGGCTGCTTCCACATTGGATTCCATCCAATGGCTTCCACATCAGTCGATTGATATTACCATCAATCGACTGTTGGAGCTATCAGTCGAGTGTCGGAAGCGAGCACTCCATTTTGTACCCGAAACCCTTGAGACCAGTTGACTGATGCCTTCATCAGTCGATTGATGGTCTCATAGTCGACTTCCAATCCATGGCAGTCGACTGTTGGCACATGAATCGGACTCGAAAACTAGTCGAGTCACAATCGACTTTGAGTAGTCGACTACCATTACATGGTAGTCGACTGGTGTCGAGAAATCCTATATGACACTTAGCCAATTGGCCAAGTTTCACCTAAGTGCACTACCCCTTCTCGGGTTACTTTCGCTCACTCTCATCCCTTGGAGTCCCTCTCCTTTGAAGTTATCTTCGTCCGGTCATGTCCCTCAGATGTGCCAAGCGCACGACTCTGTAGCGCCATCCTTCACGTCTCACCTTGAAGTCAACTTCCTCTGGCTTCACTCCAAACTCCTCGTCCGACGGTCCCTCGAATGCTCCAAACACACGGCTTCCGCAAAGCTATCCTTCACCGACTCAAGGACCAAGTCATGAGAGGTGAAACTCACCAATGCTCCATTTGTAAATTACTAAGTACTGTAAGACTCCAACACACATATCAAATCCAAACATCCTAACTTAAACCCTTTGCCACACACATCAAAACCATATCACGGGTTGATTGCCCTAACATAATCTCCATCTAATTGCCTTTTGTGTGTGACCCTATAGGTTCTTGTAACGTTGGCAATGCTCCTAAACTGATTTAGAAACATAAGCAATGAGCGGTATCTAGCAACACATCATTGCTACCCAAGTTACAAGAATGTTGAGATCCAACATCACCTTTGTGACTACTAATTGTGACTCTCACAATATGTGATAATGTCCCTCTATCCTTGATATCTAGATTGAATAATTGAGGCATAGACCGTGTCATCCTCTGTACAATCTATATCTTGAACTCCAAATAGACTCACTCTAATCAAATAAACTCAATATCTCATATTGACTCATTTGGGCATGGCCATGCATTTAGTGGTCTCACTCTATCAAGAATCATGATATCACTCCCATCATATAGGAGGGATAGATCTCATCTACATTACTCACATCCCTCCGCATAATTTGTTACATACCCAGTAATCGCCTTTATAGTCCACCCATTTACAGGTGATGTTTGACGAAGCCAAAGTATGCAACTCCTTATGTAGGGAACCATGGTGACTTCAGGTCCAAGGACTAATAGTTATACTGATAGTCACATGAAAAAGTATATGACACTCATATAACGATCCATGATACTTTCTCATGACAGGTCATTTAGTATACATTCTCCAATGCATACCCATGTGTCAATTTGATATCTCATATCTATGACTTGTGAGATCAAGTCATCGAGTTGACCTACATGCTAGTCTCTTCGCATTAATATTGTCCCTGAATATTAATACTTGACTAAGAATGATTAAGAGTAGTATTCTCTATATCATCTCATTATCGATTCTACCAATCGATTGATATAGATAAGAACCTTCTACTCAAGGACGCTATTATACTTAGTTATTTGGCACCAATAAAAGTAAGTATAATAACCATAAAGCAATGCCTTTATAAATATATATAGGAATATGATACAACAAGTCCATATAACAATTATCACATGATCAGCTCTAGGGCTTTCACTGACAATCTCCCACTAGCACTAGTGTCAATCACTATAGTATCTAATACCTAATGACCTAGTGTGACCATCATGCTTTTTCTATGCCAAAGCCTTGGCCAAGGGATCTGCGACGTTAGTCTCTATGGGAACTCTATAAATCTTCACATCTCCTCTATCGATAATCTATCGAATGAGATGGAAGCGCCATAGTATGTGTTTGGTCTACTGGTGTGAGCGATATTCCTTAGCCTGCGCAATCGCTCCATTGTTGTCACAATAGAGCTCTATAGGATCTGCTATGCTAGGAACCACCCCAAGCTCAGTAATGAACTTGCGGATCCAAACTGCCTCCTTTGCTACCTTTGATGCTGCAATATACTCGGCCTCTATTGTAGAATCAAAAATTATGTCCTACTACGAACTCTTCCAGCTCACAGCGCCACCATTCAAGAAAAACACGAACCCTGACTGCGATCTATAATCATCCTTACCATTTTGGAAGCTTGCATCACTGTAACCCTTTACACTAGTTCCCCATCGCCTCCAAATATCAAGAAATAATCCTTAGTCCTTCTTAAGTACTTAAAAATATTCTTGACCGCTATCCAATGACGCTCACCTGGATCTGACTGGTATATGCTCGTCATGCTCAAAGTATATGAGACATCAGGATGAGTACATAGCATGGCGTACATGAAAGATCCTATGGCAGATGTATAAGGGATCTTATCCATGCGGTATCTCTCCTCTCTATAAGAGGGACTTTGAGTATTCGAAAGACTCACACCATATGACATCGACAGAAATCCCTTCTTGGAATTCTGCATGGCAAACCATAGTAATACCGTGTCAATATATTTACTCTGACTTAGGCTAAGCAATCTCTTAGATCTATCTCTATAGATCTTGATGCCTAGAATACAGGCTGCTTCACCTAAGTTCTTCATTGAGAAATACTTCCCCAGCCAAGACTTCACAGACTGTAGCGAAGGGATGTCATTCCCAATGAGTAGTATGTCATCCACATACAATACAAGGAAGACAACTGTGTTCCCATTAACCCTCTTGTAGACACAGGGTTCATCTTCATTCTTGATAAAACCAAACTGTTTGATCGCATCATCGAATCGAAGATTCCAGCTCCGAGAAGCTTGCTTTAGCCCATAAATAAACCTTTGTAGCTTGTATACTTTGCCAGTATGCTGTGGATCTATAAAACCCTTAGGTTGTGTCATGTACACATCTTCAACTAAGTTTCCATTCAGAAACGCAGTTTTGACATCCATTTGCCAGATCTCATAATCGTGGTATACTGCAATAGCAAGCATGATCCGAATGGACTTAAACATCGTAACTGGAGAAAAGGTTTCATCATAGTCAATACCATGAATTTGCTTGAAACATTTAGCTACCAATCGACCCTTATAGGTATGCATAAGTCAATCCATGTCAGTCTTTCTCTTAATGACCCACTTACACCCAATGGGTTTGACGCCTACAGGTGGATCAACCAAAGTCCATACTTGGTTAGTGTACATGAATTCCATCTTGGATCTCATGGCCTCTAGCCATTTCTCAGAATATGGGCACATTACAGCTTCCTGATAGGAGGTAGACTCATTCTCAACGAGCATAACATCATCATGGTCAGACAAGAGAAATGTGTATCTCTCAGGCTGATGACGTACCCTATCAGACCTGCGAAGAGGTAGGTCTACCTGAACAGGTTGTTATTCCATAACTCTTTGTGCAACAATCTCATCATCCACAACACTTTGTGGTTCCTATTTAATTGCCATCTCAGCCTTAGTGTTATAGTCCATATCTTGAATTTCTTCAAGATCGAACGTACTCCGACTAGTTTTTCTAGAAACAAAGTCCCTTTCTAGAAATACCCCAGTCTTTGCCACAAACACTTTGTGCTGATTGGGAATGTAGAAGTAATATCCCTTCGTCTCCTTGGGATATCCAACAAAATAGAACTTATCGGATTTGGGTCCCAGTTTGTCTGAGACTTGACGTCGAACGTAAGCCTCACAACCCCAAATCCTTATGAAAGACATCTTGGGATTTTTCCCTGTCCATTTCATATATGGTGTCTTTATCATAGCTTTGGATGGAACATGGTTAAGTGCGAAGGCTACTGTATCTAGAGCATATCCCTAAAAGGATACAGGAAGATCTGTGTGACTCATCATAGATCATACCATATCTAATAGTGTACGATTCCTCCTTTCGGATACACCATTCCATTGTGGTGTTCCAGGAGGAATGAGTTGGGATAGAATCCCACACTCAGCTAGATAGTCACGAAACTCATGGCTAAGATATTCACCACCTCGATCTGATCAAAGTATCTTAATACTCTTGCCAAGCTGGTTTTGTACTTCATCTTGAATTCTTTGAACTTTTTAAAGGATTCTGACTTATGTGTCATCAGATACATATAACCATATCTACTAAAGCCATCCGTAAATGTAATGAAGTACCTATAACCACCTCTAGCAACAACATTGAAAGGGCTACATACATCACTATGTATAAGTCCTAAAAAGTTTGTTGCTCTCTCATTGTGTCCACTAAAGGGAGTCTTGGTCATCTTACCTAGAAGGCAAGACTCGCATGTCTCATATGATTCAAAATCAAATGAGCCCAGCAACCCATCCTTATGGAGCTGGGATAAGCAACTCTCATTTATGTGACCTAAGCGACAATGCCAGAGATAGGTTTGGTTCAACTCATTTGACTTGAACCTTTTGATATTTATTTTATAGATGGGGTTCTCTAAGTCTAGAATGTAGAGTCCGTTCATCAAAGGTGCACTACAATAGAACATATCATTTAAATAAACGGAACAATATTTGTTCTTTATTATAAATTAAAAGCCTTTCTTGTCTAAACATGAAACTGAAATTATGTTCTTCATAAGAGCAGACACATAATAACATTCATCTAATTCTAGTACAAGCCCAGAGGGCAAAGATAGAAAAAAAGTTCCTACAGCAACAATAGCAACCCTTGGTCCATTGCCTACTCGTAGGTCTACCTCGCCCTTCGTCAATGCCCTGCTATTTCTCAGCGCCTGCACATTAGTACAAATGTGAGATGTGTTAGTAATATATGAGAGATGTCCTAAGGCAATCGCCTTATGTTTGAACCATTTATATGATAAATGAAGATTTAGTATTTGAGTATATATGTTTTCATGTATTTGATTAGATCTTAAACTGATTTACTGAATGTCCATGATACGATTCATAGCATGAGAGAATTTGTAATTGGATCACAACTAGTGAGTATCTCTACATGTGTAATTGTGATGTATCGAAATTATCCCTAGTCGATGAATTGATGGATTTGGACACCATTGATTTTGTCGAGACTAGCACGAGGTATACTCCTTGGTGTATCCAAGCAGTTGATTCTCACTGGCTGGAGACATTGTGATGTCCGGAGTTAATCGTGGATGCTAGTTATGGTAACTAGTTCATTGGAGTGACCAGCCGTAAGACTTCTTATGGTTCTCTGCATATATAGATATGTCAATGAAGTTCTTACTGCAGCTTAAGTGCGATGTTCCTTTGACTTGCGGTATTCAAGTCATCTTGATCATAAAGACTTATGCTTTGACATCTTAAGCAAGTATCTCTGAGGAGATGTGGACCCGGGATGATTGGGTATAAGTCGAAGTGATCGAAGGTGTTTGAATAGCCTATAAAGGATTCACCACTCCTTGCGAGGAGATGGATACCCATGGCCTCTCGTCGGATTGTTACTAAAGTCTTTGGCCAAAGCATTACATATTTAGAGTAAGGTACTCTTCGATATATGTGCAGTAACTAGAATCCGTAGGACAAGGAAATGATACTTGGGCTAGGTGTGACGTAGTCAACCTAGTGGGGATTGACACTATAGACCATGTCCTGAACCAAGTGGGTATAAGATGAGTGAAGGGAATGGGGCATGATTCATTCGAGCTGCTGAAGGGTTTCAGAAATAGTTCTGGTTCAACCGTTGATCTTTTCGGTTAATTGAGGATCATGATGTACTACTAGGTGCCACTAATGATCGTTCTATAATTAATGGTTAATTATAGATGTCCAACATAAACTGAGAACCTATTTGGTCACACGCACAACGAGCGTAATTCGAAGGATTTAAAACAAGCTTGAGAATGAGATTCTCAGACCGAGAGAGACTAGGTTTTGTTGGACCAAACAAGGAGCCACCATGAAATCATTTCAGTCGCAATGGAAGCGTGGATGGGCCGTGTCTTATGAAGACATGATGGATGAACCAAATTGGTTTGGTTCTAATCCAATGGTGGAGAAAAACCAAAGGGATTTGGTTTGTTTTAAACGAATGAATCAAAGTTGGTTCAGTTCGTTTTAACTTAAAATAGACCAAATCGGTTTGGTTTATTTTAACTTAAATTTTGGGAGTGGGTTAATGAGTTTTTGGTTATGATTTGATAACCATTAGGAGAATTTGTTCTCTATAAAATAGGGCTTAAGGGTTTTGTGAAAACCTAATCCAAGCAATCCCTAGTTGCCGCCCACCCCTCCTCTCCTCTAGTGGTCGGCGCCCAACCCTAGCCGCCGCCTAGTTCACCAGATCCAAGCTTAGTCTGCTGGCCCAAGCTTCAGCCTATGATCCTTCGCACCTCCTGTGATCTTCTCTTTGGGTCCATGACATATATAGCAATACGTAACTGGAACGGAATTAATTAATTAATTTGTGATGAGGTCATGGCCCTACTATGATCTTCTCAAGCCAATGAGAAGATCGGACGGTCAACCTAGGGTTAGCGGCTTCACCAAGCGCCTCCTTTGACCGCCATGTGTCGTCGGCACCCTCCTCGTAACTCCGTCCACTAGTGGATCTTCTACTACTTCATTTTGTACATTACAAACATGAAACTCGAGTTACATTCAAATCTAAAATCTATTTACAATAGGAATATAAAAAGAGAGGCACGACACGCAAGTCGCATATCATATACAAAATGTACAACACAAAAACGGCGCACAAGCCGTATTATGAATTACAACATAATTTTATCCAATCACATTGGGGTTCTTGGGCCATGACCATCACAGTATCATACATAATTATAAATTATGTATTTTACATAAATTTCTATTATTTTTGTATTTTTTTTTTCAATTTTATGAGTCACATCTCCGCAACAGTCCCGCTAAGCGATTTCCGGGCGCGATCGCGGGACAATGCCTCTTGCCGGGTTAGAGGCAGAGCACCTTCTTGCAAAATGAATCTCATGAGTGTTCCATCTTGATCTTACAATGTCTTACCCTTGTAGCGACGCCCTTCGCTTATCCCGCTCGTCCAAACGCTTTGCCGGATCTCGTAGAGTGTCAAGTGTACACTCCTCTACACGTATCCACACAGACAAATGGTGGATAAGACTACTTAGAGTGTGATAGCACCCTTGGAGGTCACGGAAATGGAGGATGAGGGAGAGAGAAAGAGAGGAGAGGAGGAAGAAGATGAAATCAATTCACCACTAACTCATTCATTCCTTGGCCGACCACATTAAGGAGGGATAAATACCTCCATGTAATACCAAGAGTCATGGCTCTTAGTCTTCCTCATGAGGTGGCACACCATGATGTGTCCATGATGATGTGGAACATCATCATTGGCCGACCCCTTTGCCAAGTCACCATGAAGTGGCATGTGGTCAAGTCAAACATGACCCTTCATCTTCCCTCTCAAGTCAAGTCAAATTTGACCTCTTATCTCCTATGGTTGATCAAATTCAACCTTTGATTCAAGTCAATTTAATTTAATGAATCTCTATTCATTAGTTTAAATTGACTCCATGAATCAAATCTAAATTAGACTCATTCAACACTTGAATTAAATTGAGTCCAACTAAATTAGTCTAATTTGGATTACTCTTAATCCAATTTGGTTGATCACATGAACCTAATTGCTTTTGGTCCATCATATGAACCTAATCTCCATCTAATTACCTTTTGTGTGTGACCCTATAGGTTCTTGTAACATTGGCAATGCTCTTAAACTCATTTAGAAACATAAGCAATGAGTGGTATCTAGCAACACATCATTGCTACCCAAATTACAAGAATGTTGAGATCCAACATCACCTTTGTGACTACTAATTGTGACTCTCACAATATGTGACAATGTCCCTCTATCCTTGTATCTAGATTGAACAATTGAGACATAGACTGTGTCATCCTCTGTACAATCTATATCTTTAACTCTAAGTAGACTCACTCTAATCAAATGAACTCAATATCTCATATTGACTAATTTGGGCATGACCATACACTTAGTGGTCTCACTCTATCAAGAATCATGATATCACTCCCATCATATAGGAGGGATAGATCCCATCTACATCACTCACATCCCTCCACATATTTTGTTGCATACCCAGTAATCGCCTTTATAGTCCACCCATTTATGGGTGACGTTTGACGAAGCCAAAGTATGCAACTCCTTATGTAGAGAACCATGGTGAATTCAGGTCCAAGGACTAATAGTCATACTGATAGTCACATGAGAAAGTATATGACACTCATATAACGATCCATGATACTTTCTCATGGCAGGTCATTCAGTATACATTCTCTAATGCATGCCCATGTGTCAACTTGATATCTCATATCCATGACTTGTGAGATCAAATCATCGGGTTGACCTACATGCTAGTCACTTCGCAATAATATTGTCCATGAATATTAATACTTGACTAAGAATGATTAAGAGTAGTATTTTCTATATCATCTCATTATCGATTCTACTAATCGATTGATATAGATAAGAACCTTCGACTCAAGGATGATATTATACTTAGTTATTTGGCACCAATACAAGTAAGTATAATCACCATAAAACAATGCCTTTATAAATATATATAGGAATATGATACAACAAGTCCATATAACAATCATCACATGATCGGCTCTAGGGCTTTCACTAACACTTCTATTGTATGACCTATCCTCCTCTTGGACGTTGTGTGGGCAACGATCCTCCAAGAGTTTAAACCTCCTAGATCATCTATCTTCCTTTTCTTGTTCCCTCCGAACAAAGGAAGATAATCAAAGTCCCTTTCTTCTCCTTTCTTGCGCCAACCACCAACTGCCAAGGTTGGTGTCCACCGGTCCTAAGGAGAGTGATAGAGTGTGGGCGCCGACCAAGAGTTCCAAGCAAAGAAAACCTAACTCTTGTTGTCGGCCAAGGAGAAAAGAAGGAGGCACCGATAATAGAGATGGAGAGGATGAGGGTGGCACTGGCCAAGGAGAAGCATGTAACGCCCGCCCTTATCTGCTCTCAGGGCGGCGCTACCCTTTTAATTTTTTCTTATAACATAACATATATGGATCATTTCTCCTTCTACATAATTAAACATGTTATCATGGCTTAAACCTTCTTATATACATGCATCACATATCATATTCATAATTAGCATGTTATCTCATCTTATATCATTTTATAACATGCATAACATCAAGATTCATCCATGAGTTCTAACATACCAAACTTTCATAAGTAATTGAACAGTAACATAACAAAGCAACATTCAACATGGTACTAATAAATCATAGGTCTTATAAGCGGAAGCACATGTCTTAAGGTGTTCACTGAGCATATAAATATAAGCAGATAGTAATAGGGTCTCTTTCCACCATGCCACTATCACACACACTTGGCCCCTCCTGCTACTTCCTCTTAGTTCATGTTTCTTTTATCTGTAGTATATGGACAACATAAACTATAAGCATTATAGCTTAGTAAGATTCTTGCCTACTCACAAAAGCCACAAACTTCATCAAGCAATTAGAAAAAGGAGCATACTAGCAAAAATAGCATAAGTATTTCATTACAACACTATTCATCAACATACCAACGTAATGAAAACATAAGCATGACATACAATTTACATAAGCATGCTAAACATAATTAACTCTAAGCAAGGAATAAATTAAACATAAGCATTCATAATTACATAAATCCTAAACATGCATCAAAGAAATAATCATAAGCATTCTTAAACTTGAACATAAGCATTCATAATTACATAAATCCTAAACATGGTTCAAAGACATAATCATAAGCATTCTTAAACTTGAACATAAGCATTCATAATTACATAAATCCTAAACATGCATCAAAGACATAATCATAAGCATTCTTAAACTTGAACATAAGCATTCATAATTACATAAATCCTAAACATGCATCAAAGACATAATCATAAGCATTCTTAAACTTGAACATAAGCATTCATAATTACATAACTCCTAAACATACATCAAAGACATAATCATAAGCATTCTTAAACTTGAACATAAGCATTCATAATTACATAAATCCTAAACATGCATCAAAGACATAATCATAAGCATTCTTAAACTTGAACATAAGCATTCATAATTACATAAATCCTAAACATGCATCAAAGACATAATCATAAGCATTCTTAAACTTTAACATAAGCATTCATAATTACATAAATCCTAAACATGCATCAAAGACATAATCATAAGAATTCTTAAACTTGAACATAAGCATTCATAATTACATAAATCCTAAACATGCATCAAAGACATAATCATAAGCATTCTTAAACTTGAACATAAGCATTCATAATTACATAAATCCTAAACATGCATCAAAGACATAATCATAAGCATTCTTAAACTTGAACATAAGCATTCATAATTTCTTAAAGGTCTTTTCTTTTCAAAACATATACATATAGATACTTCAACATAATCATAACTTGCATGGGGGGCCCCAGGTTAAGTACCACATAATGCGCGTTCCCTAATAGGCTGGGGTAGCGAGCCACAAGACATACTAGAGCAAGACCTCTTACGTCTTACCAAGGCAAGACCTCTTACGTCTTCTTATGCCCCTATGGATTTGATTAATGACCACCTGACGGGTCGGGTACTTAACCTCTTACAAAGTAAAATACTTAATTCCTTTCTTTCTTGTCTTATCATAAGGAGAGCTCTTAATCCCTACTTGAAAGGGAAGCATCTCCATCTTATCTTATCATAAGGAGAGCTCATAATCCCTACTTGAAAGGGAAGCATCTCCATCTTATCTTATCATAAGGAGAGCTCTTAATCCTTACTTGAAAGGGAAGCATCTCCATCTTATCTTTTCATAAGGAGAGCTCTTAATCCCTACTTGAAAGGGAAGCATCTCCATCTTAGACATTTCATAGCATACATGCATTCATAACATAAGAGTACCCTAAAGGGGTCCTAAAGCATAAACATGTTTATCACATAAGCATAATTCATAGACATATTCATGGCATATTAAATCATAAAACATGTTCATCACATAGGCATATTTCATGGAATATTACATCATAAACATGTTCATCACATAGGCATATTTCATAAACATATTTCTTGGCATATTAAATCATAAAACATGTTCATCACATAGGCATATTTCATAAACATATTTCTTGGCATATTAAATCATAAAACATGTTCATCACATAGGCATATTTCATAAACCCCATTTCTTGGCATATTAAATCATAAAACCTGTTCATCACATAGGCATATTAAAGTCATCCACCTAACATAACTTCATAAGGGGGTGTTTTCATGAAACCCTAACCCTAAACCCAAGGTTGGCCGAAACATATAGGGGCACAAAGCTTGGATTTTTGTCACCTAAATTTATTCATGTAGGCATATATCATAACATAACTTCATAAGGGGTATTTTAATGAAACCCTAACCCTAAAACTATTGGTGGCCGAAACATATAGGGGCACAAAGCTTGGATTTTTGTCACCTAAATTCATTCATGTAGGCATATATCATAACATAACTTCATAAGGGGTATTTTAATGAAACCCTAACCCTAAAACCATTGGTGGTCGAAACATATAGGGGCACAAAGCTTGGATTTTTGTCACCTAAATTCATTCATGTAGGCATATATCATAACATAACTTCATAAGGGGTATTTTCATGAAACCCTAACCCTAAAACCATTGGTGGCCAAAACATATAGGGGCACAAAGCTTGGATTTTTGTCACCTAAATTTATTCATGTAGGCATATATCATAACATAACTTCATAAGGGGTATTTTCATGAAACCCTAACCCTAAAACCATTGGTTGGCCGAAACATGTAGGGCCATTATCTTGGATTGTTGACACCTAAAAATCCTACTTGATGCATACCATCTATGAACATAACCTTAGAATCAAGTTCATGCAACCCTAACCCCAAAAGCTTTGGTTGGCCGAAACATGTAGGGCTATAATCTTTGGACTTTTGACACCTAAAGATTCCTACTTGAAGCATACAACCTATAAAAATTTCCCTAGTAGAATTTTCATGAATCCTAGCCCAAAAACTTAGTTGGCCGAAACATATAGGGCGACGAACTCCATATTTCTTTCGTGTAACCTATCCTACAAAACTATTATACTGCAGGTGAGGGAATCTTACATCCTTCGCTTGCTTTTAGTGGGTAGTTGACCTTATTGAAGCCAAGAACTAGCTTCTCCTTTCTTGGATGGGGTTCGGCCAAAGGTAAAAATGGAGAGGGGGAGAGATGGTTTTCGGTGAGGAAGAAGAAGGGAAGAAGAAGTGGCCAAGTGGAAACTTCCTTCTTCTTTATAAAGGGAGGAAGAGAAGTTTCTCTTTTCTTTTCCATGACCCTTCATTTACCCTCATCACACTTATCTACAATTTCCCCTCTTCTTCTAATGATCTAATCCTATTGGGCTTCTGGTTAGTGGGTGCATCTATAGGGCTTGGCTATCTCTAGAGGTTTGGGGTTCAATTCCTAGGCCTTGCATCTCTTTTTGGCTATTTTCTTTTATTTTTCAAAAAAAAGCCCACATCAAGCCCATTATCGTAAAGCCAAAAACTCTCGTAAAATTGCTAGAAATTTTATGGGCGTTACAATCCCTCATACCTTGTAAAAGTTTCGTCCTCGAAACTTAAAACAATTCTAGGTATTTCTGCTTCATGTCCTCCTCTCGTTCCCAAGTAGCTTCCTCGTATCGTTGATTCTGCCATAGGACCTTTACTAAGGGTACCTCTTTGTTCCTTAGCCTCTTGACCTCTCGGTCCAGTATCTGGATAGGCTGACTTTCCATACTCAGGTCCTCTTGAACTTGTACAGTCTGTGGCTCAATCACTTGGTCCGCACTGGATATGCATTTCTTGAGCACAGAGACATGGAACACGTTGTGTATAGCTGACATCTCTTGAGGCAACTCCAGCTTGTAAGCTACCTTGCCAACCCTCTGCAATATCAGATACGGTCCCACGTAGCGTGGACTCAGTTTACCCTTCCTTCCGAATCTCATCACTCCCATCATAGGGGCCACTTTGAGGAATACCAGGTCCCCGACTACGAATTCTAATGGTCTACGTCGCATATCCGCATAGCTCTTTTGTCGGCTCTGAGCAGTTTCGATTCTTCGCCGATATATTCAGATAGCTTGGGTGGTATCAATAATATCTAAGCCCCATTTCCCTCCTTTCACAACCCTCGTACCAACAGATAGGAGACCTGCATCTTCTCCCGTATAGAGCTTCATAGGGTGCCATTCCAATAGTAGCCTGGTAACTGTTGTTGTAAGCAAATTCTGCCAAGCACAAATATCGACACCAGCTCCCCTTAAAGTCTAGAGCACAGGCCCGCAACATATCTTCCAGCACCTGGTTCACTCTTTCTGTCTGACCGTCGGTCTGAGGATGAAACGCAGTGCTGAATCTCAACTTAGTGCCAAGAGCCTTCTGAACACATTCCCAGAAATGGGAGGTAAAACGGCCATCACGATCAGAAATAATAGCCTTAGGCACTCCATGTAATCTGATAATTTCCTTGACATATAATTGAGCTAGCTGCTCAACCGGATAGGTCATCTTAATTGCCAGGAAATGGGCAGACTTTGTCAACCGGTCTATGATTACCCATATAGTATCATAACCATTTGTTGTTCTGGGTAATCCCGTGATGAAATCCATAGAAATTTCTTCCCATTTCCACTGAATTGTGATACCGCAGAGTCCCCTGTGCTCGGTGTTCTGCCTTAACCCTATGGCAGGTCAGACAAGTGTTGACGTACTGAGCCACATCCCTTTTCATGTCGCACCACCAAAATTTATCTTGTAAGTCCTGATACATTTTTGTAGATCCAAGATGCATGGTATAAGGTGTTCCATGGGATTCTTCGAGTATCTTCTTCCGTAATCCCGGATCGTTCGGAATACATAGGCGGTCCCGGAAGTATAATAATCCGCCGTCGGCGATGCGGAATCCATTATCCATTCCTTCCCGGACTTCCTGTTTGAATTTCTGGATGTCTGAATCACCATCTTGCTTTCCCAATATATCGTCGAACAATGTTGGCGCTATAGCCGTGGTGGAAAGTTGTCCAAAAATAATCACTATTCCGTAATTCATTATTTCCCTTTTCAGGGGCTGCGATTCTAGAGAAGTCCTTTACAAATTTTCTATAATAGCCTGCTAGCCCGAGAAAACTTCTGATTTCACTCGCATTCCTTGGCCTATTCCAGTTCCTCACAGCTTCAATCTTTATTGGGTCTACCATGATTCCTTCTTTAGAGATGACATGACCCAAGAACGACACTTGATTGAGCCAGAACTCACATTTGGAGAATTTCGCATATAGTTGCTCTTTCTGAAGAATCTGTAGTACTATCTTCAGATGTTCAACATGCTCTTCTCAATCCCTCGAGTAGATAAGAATATCGTCGATGAAAATGATTTCAAATTTGTCGAGGTAGGCCGAGAATACTCGGTTCATCAGGTCGATGAACATTGCAGGAGCATTGATTGCTCCGAAGGGCATAACTACGAACTCATAAGTAATTTCAAAAGAAACGAACTTATCATCTCTTATTCATACTTTCGGACAAGAAGGGAGAATGTTAACATATAACATTTCTTATTTCTAATCGAAACAAAAGCTACTTGAGAAGATAGTTCATTACGACTCCCACTAGGACAAACCCTAGTGCAGTTGTAATTATTTTTAGTCCTATCTTCCTTGGCCTCACTAGGGTAGTCTCAGGCTGGCCAATAAGTTGACTGTTTATAGAACTCTCTTCATTCTTCTCGAGGCCAGTTACCACCGGATTCTCTACCACAGGCTTCTCTTGAACCTTGTGCTCTAGTAGTTCCCAGCACAACTCATCATATGTTATCCGCCCTTCATAGCGGCCCCATACGTGATGTGCAACTACCATGAAATCATTGGGCAGTGAGCGTACCAAGGCCCATATCCGATAATTGTCCAGTAATGGAAACTCCTGCTGCTCGAGTCTCCTAAAAAGACTATCGAGCCTTCTCATGTGTCCGATGACCCCACCATCAGGTTTATAAACTATCTCTTCAATAGCTTCTCTCAATCGGTTTCGTGACACATCACGATGGGTCATGGTAGTCATCGTCCGTGCCATCTGAAATTGAAAATGAAGTCAGTACAAAACCGACTAACCCGTACGCAACTGGCTTAATTCAATTCATATGAGCATAGACCTTACACAAATAATTACGAAAATCAAATCTTCGTAATTTTAGGAGTTTTTTTTTTCTAATGGTATTTCTGGGTTAGAGACATGTTTCCCATCATATAAAGCTTGGTAAGGTATCATTACTATCTAAGTCACAAGTAGGGTTCTATTCTACTAAAACATGACGAGGTATTATTTCTATCTAAATCACGAGTGTGATTCCATTTTACTAAAACATGATGAGGTATTATTTCTAACTAGATAGAAGACACTCTTCATTATAAAAGAAACTTAGGTATGCATAATGTTACTTACTGTGAAATAGCAGGATGGAGGCTTGATGTGTGAAAGTGGAAAGGTGAACTCAAGATCGATATTAACTCTGTAACGCCAAATCTTTATCTCGCTCTCGTATGGCGCTACACCTTTTTTTTTTCTTATAACATAACATATATGGATCATTTCTCCTTCTACATACTTAAACATGTTTTCATGGCTTAAACCTTCTTATATACATGCATCACATATCATATTCATAATTAGCATGTTATCTCATCTTATCTCATTTTATAACATGCATAACATCAAGATTCATCCATGAGTTCTAACATACCAAACTTTCATAAGTAATTGAACAGTAACATAACAAAGCAACATTCAACATGGTACTAATAAATCATAGGTCTTATAAGCGGAAGCACATGTCTTAAGGTGTTCATTGAGCATATAAATATAAGCAGATAGTAATAGGGTCTCTTTCCACCATGCCACTATCACACACACTTGGCCCCTACTGCTACTTCCTCTTAGTTCATGTTTCCTATATCTACAGTATATGGACAACATAAACTATAAGCATATAGCTTAGTAAGATTCTTGCCTACTCATAAAAGCCACAAATTTCATCAACAATTAGAAAACAGGAGCATACTAGCAAAAATAGCATAAGTATTTCATAACAACACTATTCATCAACATACCAACGTAATGAAAACATAAGCATGGCATACAATTTACATAAGCATGTTAAACATAATTAACTCTAAGCAAGGCATAAATAAAACATAAGCATTCATAATTACATAAATCCTAAACATGCATCAAAGACATAATCATAAGCATTCTTAAACTTGAACATAAGCATTCATAATTACATAAATCCTAAACATGCATCAAAGACATAATCATAAGCATTCTTAAACTTGAACATAAGCATTCATAATTACATAAATCCTAAACATGCATCAAAGACATGATCATAAGCATTCTTAAACTTGAACATAAGCATTCATAATTACATAAATCCTAAACATGCATCAAAGACATAATCATAAGCATTCTTAAACTTGAACATAAGCATTCATAATTACATAAATCCTAAACATGCATCAAAGACATAATCATAAGCATTCTTAAACTTGAACATAAGCATTCATAATTACATAAATCCTAAACATGCATCAAAGACATAATCATAAGCATTCTTAAACTTGAACATAAGCATTCATAATTACATAAATCCTAAACATGCATCAAAGACATAATCATAAGCATTCTTAAACTTGAACATAAGCATTCATAATTACATAAAACCTAAACATGCATTAAAGACATAATCATAAGCATTCTTAAACTTGAACATAAGCATTCATAATTTCTTAAAGGTCTTTTCTTTTCAAAACATTTACATATAGATACTTCAACATAATCATAACTTGCATGGGGGGGCCCAGGTTAAGTACCACATAATGCGCGTTCCCTAATAGGCTGGGGTAGAGAGCCACCAGACCTACTAGATCAAGACCTCTTACGTCTTACCAGGGCAAGACCTCTTACGTTTTCTTATGTCCCTATGGATTTGATTAACGACCACCTGACGGGTCGGGTACTTAACCTCTTACAAAGTAAAATACTTAATTCCTTTCTTTCTTGTCTTATCATAAGGAGAGCTCTTAATCCCAACTTGAAAGGGAAGCATCTCCATCTTATCTTATCATAAGGAGAGCTCTTAATCCTTACTTGAAAGGGAAGCATCTCCATCTTATCTTATCATAAGGAGAGCTCTTAATCCCTACTTGAAAGGGAAGCATCTCCATCTTAGACATTTCATAGCGTACATGCATTCATAACATAAGAGTACCCTAAATGGGTCCTAAAGCATAAACATGTTTATCACATAAGCATAATTCATAGACATATTCATGGCATATTAAATCATAAAACATGTTCATCACATAGGCATATTTCATGGCATATTACATCATAAACATGTTCATCACATAGGCATATTTCATAAACATATTTCTTGGCATATTAAATCATAAAACATGTTCATCACATAGGCATATTTCATAAACCCCATTTCTTGGCATATTAAATCATAAAACTTGTTCATCACATAGGCATATTAAAGTCATCCACCTAACATAACTTCATAAGGGGGTGTTTTCATGAAACCCTAACCCTAAACCCAAGGTTGGCCGAAACATATAGGGGCACAAAGCTTGGATTTTTGTCACCTAAATTTATTCATGTTGGCATATATCATAACATAACATCATAAGGGGTATTTTAATGAAACCCTAACCCTAAAACCATTGGTGGCCAAAACATATAGGGGAACAAAGCTTGGATTTTTGTCACCTAAATTCATTCATGTAGGCATATATCATAACATAACTTCATAAGGGGTATTTTCATGAAACCCTATCCCTAAAACCATTGGTGGCCGAAACATATAGGGGCACAAAGCTTGGATTTTTGTCACCTAAATTCATTCATGTAGGCATATATCATAACGTAACTTCATAAGGGGTATTTTCATGAAACCCTAACCCTAAAACCATTGGTGGCCGAAACATATAGGGGCACAAAGCTTGGATTTTTGTCACCTAAATTTATTCATGTAGGCATATATCATAACATAACTTCATAAGGGGTATTTTCATGAAACCCTAACCCTAAAACCATTGGTTGGACGAAACATGTAGGGCCATTATCTTGGATTGTTGACACCTAAAAATCCTACTTGAAGCATACCATCTATGAACATAACCTTAGAATCAAGTTCATGCAACCCTAACCCCAAAAGCTTGGGTTGGCCGAAACATGTAGGGCTATAATATTTGGACTTTTGACACCTAAAGATTCCTACTTGAAGCATACAACCGATAAAAATTTCCCTAGTAGCATTTTCATGAATCCTAGCCCCAAAACTTAGTTGGCTGAAACATATAGGGCTACAAACTTCATATTTCTTTCATGTAACCTATCCTACAAAACTAATATACTGCAGGTAAGGGAATCTTACATCCTTCGCTTGCTTTTAGTGGGTAGTTGACCTTATGGAAGCCAAGAACTAGCTTCTCCTTGCTTGGATGGGGTTCGGCCAAAGGTTAAAATGGAGAGGGGGAGAGATGGTTTTCGGTGAGGAAGAAGAAGGGAAGAAGAAGTGGCCAAGTGGAAACTTCCTTCTTCTTTATAAAGGGAGGAAGAGAAGTTTCTCTTCTCTTTTCCATGCCCCTTCATTTACCCTCATCACACTAATCTACAATTTCCCCTCTTCTTCTAATGATCTAATCCTATTGGGCTTCTGGTTAGTGGGTGCATCTATAGGGCTTGGCTATCTCTAGAGGTTTGGGGTTCAATTCCTAGGCCTTGCATCTCTTTTTGGCTATTTTCTTTTATTTTTCGAAAAAAAGCCCACATCAAGCCCATTATCATAAAGCCAAAAACTCTCGTAAAATTGCTAGAAATTTTATGAGCGTTACAAAGAAAGAGACAAACCCTAATCTCCAAGTTGTTGCCGCCGACCCTAGGAAGCAAAACTAAAAGCTTCTTCCACCCAAACCCTAAACCAAGCTTGCCGCCCAAGCCTTTTGGAAGCAAACCCTAATCTCCAAGTAATTGTTCTCCACGCCCAAGCCTCCTCCACTCCTTATATAGATTTTGCCAAAGCCACCTTTTGATCGTGTCCGTTGGATCTAGGTTTCATGAGGGTTTTAATATTAGGCTACAATAGGGACCATGAGGAGGAGTTGGATCTTGGACACCCAATGGATCCGAACCCACAAACCCGATCCATTAATGATGATCCATTCCACTAGAGGATTATTATTGATCTACCTCACCAACCCCTATAAATAAATATGGGCTACATATATTAATTGTACAAATGTCTCCCCGTGTTTAAGATATCAATGTCCATTAATTAATTTATTTACTGACAATTAATTAATCAACATCTAACTCCATGAGTAGTACCACTAAACCTTATCATCATGCCGGACCAAATCCACCTGCAGGGTTTTCATGATGATCCTTATGAGCTCCTCAAGGGGACATAATCATCCTAATACATAAGACATGGTTTCCTCCTATAATCAACGGCACACCATATAAATAATATCATTTCCCAACTTACCGAGCCTATCGATTTAAACTATAAATCTCGCCCATTAGTAAATCAAAGAAATAAATACTAAGTACATATGCCCGTTATTATATCGGGATTAAGAGCATGTACACCAAAATATCGGAGGTCCGATTCAATTATGTAGTCAGAAATAAATTGAATCACCTCTAAGTCGGTCCTGCTGAATACACACAAAGTGTACAAGTGTAATTCTATGATCAAGACAAACCAATACCAAATTACACTACAACCATACCAATGGTTTGTCCAAAACCATCTCGGTTGTGAGCCTCTTCTTATACTCTGCAAGGAACTGATAACATGATCTTCCGTGTGACACCACACACCATGTTATCTACAATGTAATGTATCAGACAATATGAATAACCATGTGTTGGGGTTGATCCGTGAGGGGAAACTTCACTTCCCCTTCACCTCGGTTGCTTGACCATGGTGATCCCTTCAATGTCCCCGGATTAAAAATTTAATCCTAGACAAAAGGGATTCCCAAAGCAACCATGTCATCGTCGTGCTATTCGTTAAGAGAGGTCACTTGAACAAACTAGTTGTTCAAGCGACCATTCTCTATTCTACGAGTAGTCGCGGAATAGACAATGTCCGGATCGCCGGTTTTTGTGTTTATGCTCGGGGTCCAAATATTATTTAGCCATTCACAGAAATATATCATGCTCATAAATGAAAAACAAATATAAACATGTAACATATAAAATTAGAGAATCGATATACCTCTCGATCTTCTAATGTATGTCCTTCCTCCTTTCGGACGTCGTGTGGGCGACGCTCTACCAAAAGTCGAAGCTCCTAGATCACACATCTTCCTTCCTTGCTCATCCAAAGCAAGAGGAAGAATAGAAATAAGGCTCATCTCCTTCCTATGGCCAACCAACAAGCAACAAAAGAAATGCTTGCCGTCGGCCAACAAGGAGAAGGAGATAATGGTGGAAACCGACCAAGACATCAAGGGAAACCCCTTAGTCTTGTTTCCACCACCCAAGGAGAGGGAGAAGGGGTCTTTAGATGCTGTCCAAGGGTTGGAGAAGGTGATATGGGTGCCGGCCACCAAACCATGAAGAAGAAAGGAAGAAACTTTCCTTATTTGGTGCCACCCAAACCTCCTAAACCCTAAGCTTCCAAACCCTAATCCAAGCTCACCTTGTGGCCGGCCATGGAAGTGAGGAAAAAGATTAGGATGAGCTCAAGCCAAGGTAAAGAGGAAAACCATAGTGGCCGGCCAACCCTTAGGAAGAAGAAGAACATCTCCTATAGTTGCCGCCCACCCTTTTCTCCCAAAAACCTAGCCACCCAAACCCTAATCCTAACTTACCTTATATCCGGCCATGGAAGAGGGGAAGAAGAATAGGATAAGTTCAAGCTAAGGTAGATAGGAGCAGCATAGTGGCCGGCCAACCCAAGGAAGAAGAAGAACAACCTCCATTAGTTGCCGCCCACCCTTGCTCCAAAACCCTAGCCACCAAACCCAATCCTAAACCAACTAGGATTCCTAGCCACCAAAGGAAGCAAACCCTAATCTCCTCATCCCTTGTGTTCTCCACGCCAACAATCCCTAAGCCACCCTTATATAGAGTTTAGGGATAAGTTTTGGTTTAATCTCCACCATTGGTTCAAGGGATTTAACCTCAACCGTCGGATCTAGAGATTTAATCTCAACCGTCGGATCTTAGAGATTTAATTTCTACCAATGGATCTTAGAGTTTTGTTTCTATCCATTGGATCTAAGCATCATGAGGTGTTAATAGGCTACATTAGGGACCATGAGGAGGAGTTGGGTCTTGGTCACCCATGGATCAAGCCCACATAAAGTCCGATCCACTAATGATGGTCCAATCCACTAAAGGTCCATCATTGATCTACCTCACCAACCCCCATATGATAATATGGGCTCCATATATTATTTGTACATTTTCTCCCCGTGTTTAAGATCTCGAATGTCCGTCAATTAATTAATTTACTGACCATTAATTAATCGACATCTAACTCCATGAGTAGTACCACTCAACCTTTTCATCATGCCGGACCAAGTCCACCTGCAGGGTTTACATGATGAACCTTATGAGCTCCTCAAGGGGACATCATCATCCTAATATATAGGACACGGTTTCCTCCTATAATCAACGGCACACCATATAAATAATATCATCTCCCAACTTACCGAGTCTATCGATTTAATCTATAAATCTCGCCCATTGGTAAATCAAAGAGATGAGTACCAAGTATATGTGCCCGTTATTATATCGGGATTAAGAGCATGTACTAAATAATATCTGAGGTCCGATTCGATTATGTAGTCGAATAAATCGAATCACCTCGTGGTCGGCCCCGCTCAATACACACAAAGTGCACTAGTGTGATTCTATGGTCAAGACAAACCAATACCAAATCACACTACAACCATTCCGATGGTTTGTCCAAAGCCATCTCGGTTGTGAGCCTTTACTTATACTTTACAAGGAGCCGATAATATGATCTCCCGTGTGACACCACACACCATGTTATCTACAATGTAAGGTATTAGACAATATTGCATAACCATAAAAATATGCAAACAATGATCATGTGATTCTTATTTCAAAATAAAGATGTTCATACAAAAGAGCTAGGCTTTCAGTATACATCCCAACAATCTCCCACTTATACTAAAAGACTATGCTGTCCTTATACTGCCATACATCTGATTCCCCTTCCCTCCACATGCCTATCAAAGCGCTCGCTAGAAGGGCCTTAGTGAAAGGGTCTACCAGGTCATCCTCTGATGCAATCTAGGCGACAACAACTTCTACCTCCTTTACGATTTCTCGTATCAGGTGGTACTTGCGCTCTATGTGTTTACTAGCCTTATGGGCTCGTGGTTCCTTCGAGTTTGCAACTGCACCACTATTATCACAATAAATTGTGATAGTTCTGGGCAAACCAGGAATCACATCCAAGTCCATCAGGAAGTTCCTGAGCCATACAGCTTCTTTGGCCGCCTCATAGGCTGCCACATACTCAGCTTCCATGGTGGAGTCTGCCACGCACTTTTGCTTGACACTCCTCCATACAATGGCTCCACCTCCCAAAGTAAACACAAAACCTGAGGTAGACTTACTGTTATCCCTATCAGATTGGAAGTCAGAATCCGTGTAACCCACAGGGAGTAATTGGTCTGCCCGATAAACTAGCATATAATCCCTAGTCCTTCTCAGGCACTACAATAAATGCTTTACCGCAGTTCAATATCCCTGTCCTAGATTACTCTGATATCTGCTAACCATGCGCACGGCAAAGTAGATATCTTGTCTCGTACATAGCATACATGAGGCTTCCTACTGCCGAAGCATAAGGAACCGCCTCCAGTTCCTTTATCACCTCAGATGATCTAGGACACATCTCCTTAAATAAAGTAACTCCATACCTGAAAAGTAAAAAACCCTTCTTGGAGTTCTGCATGCTAAAACGATCCAAAATCATGTCTTTGTTTGAAGCTTGGGATAAGCACAACAACCTTGATCCCAAGGTTTTGATCCACTTCTCTCAAGTCCTTCAAAACTATTTGGACAACCATACCCTTATGTCTGATAACACTCTGATATTGTTGCCAACTACCAAAATGTCATCTACGTATAGTACAAGAAATACCACTACGTTTCCGTCACATCTATTGTATACACAAGACTCATCCGGACTTTGAATAAATCCATAACTCTGGATTTACCTCATCAAAGCGAATGTTCCAAGACCTCAAAGCTTGCTTTAGTCCATCAGCGGACCGATTAAGCTTTCATACAATACGCTCTTTGCCTTTAGCAATGAATCCCTCTGGTCGCTTCATGTAGATGGATTCCTCAAGACTTCCACTAAGGAATGCTGTCTTGATATCCATCTGTCACACCTCATAATCCATATGAGTTGCTATGCATAAGAGCTCCCAGACCTGTCTTGAATCCATAGATTCAATCTCAGTATTCATTGCACTTTGCAAAGATGTTATATCTTGGATTGCCTTGTCGTATGTCTAGGGATCAGGTTCATGTTTGCTAGGGACCAAATCAGAAGATTTGTCCAAAAACATGAATCTAAGAGGTTGTCTAACAACCCTCCCACTACGACGAGGTATCTTCTGTGTATCCTCTGTGACACGTGGTGCAGTGACATGTGGTATGTCCTCTTGTACCAGTGGTACTAAAGAAGTGACTTCCCTTTTTAACTCCTCCAGAACAATTTTACCTTTGGGCTTGTGGCTTATCACATAGTCTTCCTCTAGAAATCTGGCATTCGTGTTAACGATCACCCTCTGATCTCTAGGACTATAAAACAAGTCAGAATAACTCATCATCGATCTAACCATCTTCATAAGAGTCCTATTCCTTCGTACTGCTACACCATTCTGCTGGGGTGTGCCAGGTGCAGTCAATTGGGATTGAATCCCAACCTCTGATAAGTAGTTCCTAAACTCTCCCAAGAGGTTGTCACCACCACGATCAGATCGTAGTGTCATCCATATCTTGAATAATCATCTATAAAAGAGACGAAATATTCAAGATTACCTCTTGCCTAGATAGTCATAGGACCTCACAAATCAGAATGAACCATTTCTAACACATCTTTGGCTCTATACCCCTTGGCCTTGAAAGGCCTCTTGGTCATCTTACCCTCCAAGCAAGATTCGTAGGTTGGGAGATCCTCCACCACTAATGAACCCAAAGGTCCATCAACTATCAACCTTTGAATTGCTAGGTTAATGTGACCAAGCCTAAGCCAAAGATATGTTTGGTTCATCTTTGAAGGTTCTTTTCTCTTATTGGAATTAGAAGATGAGTTATTAACTTCTATTTGCATCGTGGGAGCTTGTGGTTCAAGTTATAAATTTCCTATCTATGTAGCTGAATAGATAATGTCCCTATTCCTTTTATAACAAATCTGTCATGAAAAGAAATAGATTATCCATCCAAAAACTATTTAGAAACCGAAATCAATTCTTTCTAAATAAGGGTACATAAAGGAAATTCTTAAGAACCAAAAACCTTTATTTTTCTCAAAAGATAAATAAAACATCTCCCATCGCAATAGCCGCCATCTTCATGGCATTGCCTAAGTAAATAGTAATCTCCCTTCAACTAGTCATCGGGTTTCGAACCTCAGAATTGTTGCGTGACATGATTAGTGGCTCAGATTCACGCACTGTGCCAGAGATATCACCGCTAATCATGATTCAATGACTAGTCCAAAATATATACCTATGTTCTATTTTGGATTGGGACAGTCCTTCTTCCAATGTCCATCCTTCTTGCAAGTGAAGTACTTGACTTTCGGCTTCTTCACTCTTCCCTGAGATCCTCGCACCATCTTTGCTTCACCTTGTTTCTTCTTCTTCGCCTTCTTGCCTTGGCCTAGAAGTAGAAACTCTTTGAGCAATGATGGCTTGAGGACACTCTTCCAAGATTGCATACTAGCAGATAAGACAATATTTGGATTCATTTCCAATCAACATTATTTGGGTACAGTAAGTTTATTTCTTTTAGTATCACAACAAGTGGACTGAAAGTCATTTTGAAAATCCTAAGAATCACATAGATCATTACTTTAGATTTCAAAAAATTATTGATTCCTCAAACAATAAAATTTTGATATCAACCAACACCTCAAAACACCGAGAATATCGCATGCCACGCAGGTGGACGATACGAATTCTACATTTGTAAGAGGAGGTTTTACCCATTAATTTTATTATCTTGTCAACCTTACTTTTTGACAAATAAAATTAATAGTTGGTTCCTCTTTGGCCCTACAAATAAAAGCAGTGACTCTGATGGGGAGGATACTTTTTATTTGCATCTAAGTGTGCACCATTACACGATACTAAGGGAATTATTTCGGATTATGTGCCTTACATGTGGAAGTACACGCTCCTAGATAATTTCCTATAACCATTATTTGACCTAGTCATCCGCAAACAAACTCATCCGCAGGGAGGAAGGCACTCAGAGCCAACACGCAAGTTTGTTGCATCACACGTCAAATTGTAATGGAGGCCGCGGGAATTAATTAAAATATCCCTCTCCCACTTAGTAAATTAAAAATGAGGAATTTTCCTACGACATGCATATCAAACAAAAAGCAATAAATATGAAAAATAAATTATTTTCCAACTATTATGGCCTTTGTCTTCAATATGACTCCCATCGCATCGCCATCTCATCCGCTCCTCCTACGCCATGTACAAGCCCTCCGGAGATCCGAGCCGAGACTAAAACCTATTTTAATTTACATCCATCGATCCTATACTCCACGAGGGAGTGTACATGAAATCTAGATCGAAAGTAAAATAAAATAAAGAGCGGCTAAACAATGCCGTATTTAATTTACAAAAACTAAAAACTAGCCTCGTCAACCCCGAGGATTCAACAAAATAAACATTTACACACATACAATCACATACACACACATGCCATAATAGTCGGATCTTATGCCTGCAACCAAAGAGTTAAACTACGCATATCCTACTATTATCCGACACATATAATATATGAAAAAGTGCATAAAAATTAACCGAATCCTAAACACACAAAACTGGAAACCTTGGCTCTGATACCAATTGTTGGTGTTGATCCGTGAGGGGAAACTTCGCTTCCCCTTCACCTCGGTTGCTTGACCATGGTGATCCCTTCAATGTCCCCGGATTAAAAATTTAATCCTAGACAAAAGGGATTCCAAAAGCAACCAAGTCATCGTCGTGCTATTCGTTTAGAGAGGTCACTTGAACAAACTAGTTGTTCAAGCGACCATTCTCTATTCTACGAGTAGCCGCGGAATAGACGATGTCCGGATCGCCGGTTTTTGTGTTTATGCTCGGGATCCAAATATTATTTAGCCATTCACAGAAATATATCATGCTCATAAATGAAAAACAAATATAAATATGTAACATATAAAATTAGAGAATCGATATACCTCTCGATCTTCTAATGTATGTCCTTCCTCCTTTCGGACGTCGTGTGGGCGACGCTCTACCAAAAGTCGAAGCTCCTAGATCACACATCTTCCTTCCTTGCTCATCCAAAGCAAGAGGAAGAATAGAAACAAGGCTCATCTCCTTCCTATGGCCAACCAACAAGCAACAAAAGAAATGCTTGCCGTCGGCCAACAAGGAGAAGGAGATAATGGTGGAAACCGACCAAGACATCAAGGGAAACCCCTTAGTCTTGTTTCCACCACCCAAGGAGAGGGAGAAGGGTCTTTAGATGCTGTCCAAGGGTTGGAGAAGGTGATATGGGCGCCGCCACCAAACCATGAAGAAGAAAGGAAGAAACTTTCCTTATTTGGTGCCACCCAAACCTCCTAAACCCTAAGCTTCCAAACCCTAATCCAAGCTCACCTTGTGGCGGCCATGGAAGTGAGGAAAAGATTAGGATGAGCTCAAGCCAAGGTAAAGAGGAGAACCATAGTGGCCGGCCAACCCTTAGGAAGAAGAAGAACATCTCCTATAGTTGCCGCCCACCCTTTTCTCCCAAAAACCTAGCCACCCAACCCCTAATCCTAACTTACCTTATATCCGGCCATGGAAGAGGGGAAGAAGAATAGGATAAGTTCAAGCTAAGGTAGATAGGAGCAGCATAGTGGCCGGCCAACCCAAGGAAGAAGAAGAACAACCTCCATTAGTTGCCGCCCACCCTTGCTCCAAAACCCTAGCCACCAAACCCAATCCTAAACCAACTAGGATTCCTAGCCACCAAAGGAAGCAAACCCTAATCCCCTCATCCCTTGTGTTCTCCACGCCAACAATCCCTAAGCCACCCTTATATAGAGTTTAGGGATAAGTTTTGGTTTAATCTCCACCATTGGTTCAAGGGATTTAACCTCAACCGTCGGATCTAGAGATTTAATCTCAACCGTCGGATCTTAGAGATTTAATTTCTACCAATGGATCTTAGAGTTTTGTTTCTATCCATTGGATCTAAGCATCATGAGGTGTTAATAGGCTACATTAGGGACCATGAGGAGGAGTTGGGTCTTGGTCACCCATGGATCAAGCCCACATAAAGTCCGATCCACTAATGATGGTCCAATCCACTAAAGGTCCATCATTGATCTACCTCACCAACCCCCATATGATAATATGGGCTCCATATATTATTTGTACATTTTCTCCCCATGTTTAAGATCTCGAATGTCCGTCAATTAATTAATTTACTGACCATTAATTAATCGACATCTAACTCCATGAGTAGTACCACTCAACCTTTTCATCATGCCGGACCAAGTCCACCTGCAGGGTTTACATGATGAACCTTATGAGCTCCTCAAGGGGACATCATCATCCTAATATATAGGACACGGCTTCCTCCTATAATCAACGACACACCATATAAATAATATCATCTCCCAACTTACCGAGTCTATCGATTTAATCTATAAATCTCGCCCATTGGTAAATCAAAGAGATGAGTACCAAGTATATGTGCCCGTTATTATATCGGGATTAAGAGCATGTACTAAATAATATCTGAGGTCCGATTCGATTATGTAGTCAGCAATAAATCGAATCACCTCTGTGTCGGTCCTGCTCAATACACACAAAGTGCACTAGTGTGATTCTATGGTCAAGACAAACTAATACCAAATCACACTACAACTATTCCGATGGTTTGTCCAAAGCCATCTCGGTTGTGAGCCTTTACTTATACTTTACAAGAAGCCGATAACATGATCTCCCGTGTGACACCACACACCATGTTATCTACAATGTAAGGTATTAGACAATATTGCATAACCATAAAAATATGCAAACAATGATTATGTGATTCTTATTTCAAAATAAAGATGTTCATACAAAAGAGCTAGGCTTTCAGTATACATCCCAACACCATGAATATGCAAACAATGATCATGTGATTCTTATTTCAAAAATAAAGATGTTCATACAAAGAATAGACTTTTCAGTATACATCCCAACAATCTCCCACTTATACTAAAAGACTATGTTGTCCTCATACTACCAAACATCTGATTCTCATTCCCTCCACATGCCTATCAAAAGCTCTTGCTAAAAGGGCCTTTGTAAAAGGATCTACCAGATTATCCTCTAATGCAATCTTGGCGACAGCCACTTCTAACCGCTTTACGATCTCTCGTATCAAGTGGTACTTGCACTCTTTGTGTTTACTTGCCTTATGGACTTATGGTTCCTTCGAGTTTTCAACTACACCACTGTTATCACAATAAATTGTGATAGTTCTAGGCAAACCAGGACTCAAATCCAAGTCCATCAAGAAGTTCCTGAGCCATACAACTTCTTTGGCTGCCTCAGAGGCTGTCACATACTCAGCTTCCATGGTAGAATCTTCCATGCATTTCTGCTTGACACTCCTCTATACAATGGCTCCTCCTCCCAAAGTAAACACAAAATCCGAGGTAGACTTACTGTTATCCCTATCTGATTGCAAGTCAGAATGTATGAAACCCACAGGGAGTAATTGATCTGCCTGGTATACCGGCATATAATCCCTAGTCCTTTTCAGGTACTTCAATATATGCTTTACCAAAGTCCAAAGTCCCTATCCTGGATTACTCTGATATCTGCTAACCATGCCCATGGCAAAGTAGATATCCGGCCTCGTATAAAACTAGCATACATGAGGCTTCCTACTGCTGAAGCATAAGGAACCGCCTTCATCTCCTCTATCTCCTTTGATGTTCTAGGACACATCTCTTTAGATAAAGGTACTCTATGCCTAAAAGGTAGAAAACCTTTCTTGGAGTTCTGTATGCTAAAACAAGACAAAATAGTGTCTATTTATGAAGCTTGAGATAAGCACAACATCCTTTTCCTGCGATCCCTTATAACCTTAATCCCAAGGATGTGTCCCACTTCTCCCAAGTCCTTCATATCAAATTGTTTGGACAACCATACCCTTACGTCTGATAACACTTTGACATTATTGCCAATTAACAAAATTTCATCTACGTATAGTACAAGAAATTCCACTACGTTTCTATTACATCTCTTGTATACACAAGACTCATCCGGACTTTGAATAAATCCAAAAGACTGGATTACCTCATCAAAGTGGATGTTCCAAGATCTCGAAGCTTGCTTCAATCCATAAATGGACCGATTAAGCTTGCACACAAGATGCTCTTTGCCGTTTGCAATGAATCCCTCTGGTTGCTCCATATAGATGTTTTCCTCAAGACTTCCATTAAGGAAAATTGTCTTGATATTCATCTGCCACACCTCATAATCCATATGAGTAGCAATAGATAAGAGAATCCGAATAAACTTAAGCATGACTACCGGAGAAAAGCTCTCCTCATAATCGATACCCTTTTTCTGAGTATACCCTTTCACAAGAAGTCTTGCTTTGAAGGTCTCAAACTTCCCGTCTATTCCTCTCTTTCTTTTGTAGATCCACTTGCATCCAATGGTTTTTACACCATTGGATGGTTCTACTAGCTCCCAGATCTAATTTGAATCAATGGATTCTATCTCAGAATTCATCGAACTTTGCCAAGATACCGCATCTTTATCTTGGATTGCCTCGTCATATGTCCAGGGATTAGGTTCATGTTTGCCAAGGACCAAATTAGAAGATTCTCCGAAGAATATAAATCTATTAGGTTGTCTAACAACCCTCCCACTACAATGAGATATCATTTGCGTATCCTCTGTGACACACGGTGCAATCACTTATGATATGTCCTCTTGTACCATTGGTACTGAAGCAGAGACTTCCCCTCTTAATTCCTCGAGAATAATCTTGCTCATGGGCTTGTGGTTCATCACATAGTCTTCCTATAAAAATTGGGCATTCGTTCTAAGGATCAGCCTCTGATCTCTAGAACAATAGAACAAACCACCTTTCGTTCCTCTAGGATAGCCTACAAACATGTACACTTCTGTACGAGGTTCAAACTTACCGGCATCTGCCTTCAGCACATGTGCTGGACACCCCCAAATCCTAATATATCTCAGACTAGGCTTTCGCCCAGTCCACAATTCTATGGGAGTAGAAGGCACTGATCTAGATGGTACCAAGTTCAGAATATACACTGTCGTATCCAGAGCATACCCTTAGAACGAATCTGGTATCTCAGAATAACTCATTATCGATCTAACCATCTCCATAAGAGTCCTATTCCTTCGCTCCGCTACACCATTCTGCTGGGGTGTGGTAGGTGCAGACAATTGAGATTGAATCCCAACCTTTGATAGGTAATTTCTAAACTCTCCCAAGAGGTACTCACCCCTACGATCAGATCATAGTGTCTTGATACTTTTACCTTGACGTTTCTCCATATCAGCCTTGAATTCTTTGAACCTGTCAAAGCATTCAGACTTGCAGCGCATCAAGTAAATGTATCCATTTCTTGAATAATAGTTTATAAAAGAGACGAAATATTAAAAACCATCTCTAGCCTAGATAGACATAGGACCACACAAATCAGAATGAACAAATACCAACACATCTATGGCTCTGTACCCCTTGTCCTTAAAAGACCTCTTGGTCATTTTACCTTCCAAGCTAGATTCGCAAGTTGGGAAATCATCCACCACTAATAAATCTAGAGGTCCATCAGCTATCAACCTTTGATGTCTACTCAGTTTAATATGACCCAACCTTAGATGCAAAAGATATGTTTGGTTCATTTTCAAAGGTTCTTTTCTCTTATTAGACTTAGAAGATGAGTTATTTACTTCTATTTGCATCGTAGGAGCTTTTGGTTCAAGTGTATATAAATTTCCTATCAATGCACCAGAACAGATAATCTCCCTATTCCTTTTTATAACAACTTTGTCATTTTAGAAATAGAATATCCATCCAAAAACAATTTAGAAACCAAAATCAAATTCTTTCTAAATAAAGGTACATAAAGGCAATTTTTCAGAACCAAAGTTTTATTCCTATCAAAAGATAACTAAACATCTCCCACTGCAATAGTCGGCACCTTTGTAGCATCGCACAAGTAAACTGTAATCTCCCCCTCAGCTAGTCATCTGGTTTCTTGGAACCCTTGCAAAGTATTGCAGACATGATCAGTGGTTGCTGTATCTACACACCAGGTGCCGGTAGATAACATCGCAAAACATGTTTCAACGACTAAACCAAAGGATATACCTTTGTTTTTCTTCTGTTTGGGGTAGTCCTTCTTCCAATATCCATTCTGCTTGCAAGT
This sequence comes from Wurfbainia villosa, assembly GCA_025175895.1. NCBI lineage: Eukaryota > Viridiplantae > Streptophyta > Magnoliopsida > Zingiberales > Zingiberaceae > Wurfbainia > Wurfbainia villosa. The sequence goes on from CM045987.1 coordinate 37,724,203, forward strand.
GAAGCACTTGCCTTTTAGCTTCTTCACTCCTCCCTAAGATCCTCCTGCCACCTTTTCTCCACCTTGTTTCTTCTTCTTCTTACCTTTCGGCTTAGAAGTAGAAACCTTCTAAGCAACCATGGCCTGAGCCTGAGCACTCTGACGAAAAAGTCCCTCTGTCGCCTGGAGTTCTGTCAGAAGGTCTGCCAACGAATACAACCTCTTATTCATGTTGTAGTTTAGGCGAAACTGCTCAAAACTCTTAGGTAGAGATTGGAAAATGATATCGATCTAGGTTTCCCCATCGATCTCAGCTCCAAGGACTTCCAGCTCATTCAAATGAGCCATCATCATGAGAACATGATCCCTCTATTGGGAGAGGGGAAACTTCGCTTCCCCTTTCGACTTAGTCGCTTGTTCATGGCGATCCCCTCTACGTCCCCGGATAAAAAAAAAGTTATCCTTGACTAGAGGGATTGCTTAACCAACGTTGTCATCATCGTGCTATTCGTTTAGAGTAGTTACTTGAACAAACTTGTTGTTCAAGCGACCAACCTCTATTCCACGAATAGCCGCAGAATAGACGATGTACAGATCGCCGGATTTTGTATTTATGTTCGGGGTCCAAGTATATTTATCCACTAAATAGAATATATATCATTCATATAATTGAAAAACAAATATAAACATGTTACAAAAGAGAATAGAGAATCGATATACCTCTCAATCTTTTATTGTATGACCTTCCTCCTTTCGGACGTCGTGTGGGCGACGATCTACCAAAAGTTGAAGCTCCTAGATCACCAAACTTCCTTCCTTGCTCGTTCCGAGCAAGAGGATGAATAGAAACAAGACTCTTCTCCTTTTTTTAGCCAACCAACAAGCAACAAGCAATTTGCTTGCCGTCGGCCAACAAGGAGAAGGGAGAAAAGGTGAATGCCGACCAAAGCTCCAAGGGAGAACCCTAAGCCTAGGTTTTACCGGCCAAGGGCTGGAAAGGGATTCTAGGTCGCCGGCAACCTTGAGGAAGAAGAAGATAAGAAAAATATTTCTTTAATAGGTGCCACCAACTTCAAACCCTAGCCTCCAAGCCATGCCGCCCAAAGCCCTAATCCTATCTCTAATTGGATTCAAGTTGCCGCCCACCCCTTGCCCTCCTTTTATAGAGTTAGGGAGAAGACTTGTTTTAATCTCCACCATTGGTTCTAGAGATTTAATCTCAACCGTCGGATCTAGAGATTTAATCTCAACCGTCGGATCTAGAGATTTATTCTCTACCTTTGGATCTAGAGTTTTGTTTCCATCCATTGGATCTAAGCTTCAAGAGGTATTAATAGGATACAATAGGGACCATGAGGAGGAGTTGGATCTTGACCACCCAATGGATGAAGCCCACATAAAGTCCGATCCATTAATGATAATCCAATCCACTAAAGGATTATCATTGATCTGCCTCACCAACCCCCATAATTTAATTTGGGCTCCATATATTATATGTACATTTTCTCCCTGTGTTTAAGATCTCGAATGTCCGTCGATTAATTAATTTACTCACCATTAATTAATCAACATCTAACTCCATGAGTAGTACCACTCAATTTTTTCATCATCTCGGACCAAGTCCACCTGTAGGGTTTACATGATGAACCTTATGAGCTCCTCAAGGGGACATCATCATCCTAATATATAGGACATGGTTTCCTCCTATAATCAACGACACACCATATAAATAATATCATTTCCCAACTTACCGAGCCTATCGATTTAATCTATAAATCTCGTCCATTGGTAAATTAAAGAAATGAATATTAAGTATATGTTTCCGTTATTATATCGGGATTAAGAGTATGTACAATATAATATCCGAGGTTCGATTCGATTATGAAGTAAGCAATAAATCGAATCACATCTAAGTCGGTCCTGCTCAATACACACAAAGTGCACTAGTGCGATTCTTTGGTCAAGACAAACCAATACCAAATCACACTACAACCATTCCAATGGTTTGTCCAAAGCCATCTCGGTTATATTTTACAAGGAACCGATAACATGATCTCCCGTGTGACACCACACACTATGTTATCTACAATGTAATTTATGAGACAATATGCATAGCGATAAAAATATGCAAACAATGATCATGTGATTCTTATTTCAAAATAAAGATATTCATACAAAAGATAGACTTTTCAATATACATCCCAACAATCTCCCACTTATACTAAAAGACTATGTTGTCCTCAAACTGTCATACATCTGATCCCCATTCCCTCCAAATGCCTATCAAAAGCTCTCGCCAGAAGGGCCTTAGTGAAAGGATCTACCAGGTTATCCTCCGATGCAATCTTGGCCACAGCAACTTCTCCTCTCTTTACGATCTCTCATATCAAGTGGTACTTGCGCTCTATGTGTTTACTAGCCGTATGAGCTCGTGATTCCTTCGAGTTTACAATTGCACCACTATTATCACAATAAATTGTGATAGTTCAAGGCAAACAAGGAATCACATCCAAGTCCATCAGGAAGTTCCTAAGCCACACAACTTCTTTGGCCGCCTCAGACGCTGCCACATACTCAGCTTCCATGGTGGAGTCCGCGGCGCATTTCTGCTTGACACTCCTCCATACAATGGCTCCACCTCCCAAACTAAACACAAAACTTGAGGTAGACTTACTGTTATCCCTATCAGATTGGAAGTCGAAATCCGTGTAACCCACACGGAGTAATTGGTTTACCTAGTAAACTAGTATATAATCCCTAGTCCTTCTCAGGTACTTTAATATATGTTTTACCGCAGTCCAATGTCCCTGTCCTGGATTACTCTGATATCTACTGACCATGGCCACGACATAGCAGATATCTGGTCTCGTACATACCATCGCATACATGAGGCTTCCTACCACCGAAGCATAAGGAACCGCCTTCATTTCCTCTATCTCCTCAGATGTTCTAGGACACATCTCCTTAGATAAAGGAACTCCATGCCTGAAAGGTAGAAAACCCTTCTTGGAGTTCTATATACTAAAATGATTCATAATCGTTTCTATGTATGAAGCTTGGGATAATCACAACATCCTTTTCCTGCGATCCCTTATAACCTTGATCCCAAGGATGTGTCCCACCTCTCCCAATTCCTTCATATCAAACTGTTTGGACAACCATACTCTTACGTCCGATAACACCTTGATATTGTTGCCAATCAACAAAATGTCATCTACGTATAGTACAAGAAATACCACTACGTTTCCGTCACATCTCTTGTATACACAAGACTCATCTGGACTTTGAATAAATCCATAAGACTGGATTACCTCATCAAAGCGGATGTTCCAAGACCTCGAGGATTGCTTCAATCCATAAATGGACTGATTAAGCTTACATACAAGATTCTCTTTGCCTTTAGCAATGAATCCCTCTGGTTGCTTCATATAGATGTTTTCCTTAAGACTTCCATTAAGAAAAGTTGTCTTGACATCCATCTGCCACACCTCATAATCCATATGAGCTGCTATGCATAAGAGAATCTGGATAGACTTAAGCATGGCTACCGGCGAAAAGGTCTCCTCATAATCGATACCGTCTTTCTGAGTATACCCCTTCGCAACAAGTCTTGCTTCGAAGGTCTCAACCTTCCCGTCTATTTCTCTCTTTCTTTTATAGATCCACTCGCATCCAATAGTTTTTACACCACCGTGTGGTTCTACTAGCTCCCATACCTGATTTGAATCCATAGATTCAATCTCAGTATTCATTGCACTTTGCCAAGATGCTGCATCTTTATCTTGGATTGCCTCGTCAAATGTCCAGGGATCAGGTTCATGTTCCCTAGGGACCAAATCAGAAGATTCTCCCAACAAAATGAATCTATCAAGCTGTCTCACAACCCTCCCACTACGACGAGGTATCACATGTGTATCCTCTATGACACGCGGTGCAGTGACTTGTGGTATATCCTTTTGTACCAGTGGTACTGAAGAAGTGACTTGGCCTTTTATTTCCTCCAGAACAATTTTACTCATGGGCTTGTGGTTGATCACATAGTCTTCCTCTAGAAATCTGGCGTTCATGCTAACGATCACCCTCTGATCTCTAGGACTATAAAACAAACCACCTTTCGTTCCTCTAGGATAGCCAACCAACATGCGTACTTCTGTACGAGGTTCCAACTTACCAGCATCCGCCTTAAGCACATGTGTTGGACTCCCCCATATCCGAATATATCTTATACTAGACTTTCTCCCAGTCCAAAATTGTGTGGGAGTAGAAAGCACTGATTTAGATGGAACCAAGTATAGTATGTACACCGTCGTATATAGAGCATATCCCCAGAATGAATCTGGCAACTCAGAATAACTCATCATCGATCTAACTGTTGGATCGAAAGTGTCGCTAGAGGGGGGGGTGAATAGCGATACGGTGTCGTTAAAAACTTTTGCAATAAGTAAAAAGCAAGTAGAGAATGCACAGCGGAAATATAAAGTAGACAAGATATTTTTACGTGGTTCACAATCTTTCGATTGCTAATCCACGGCCCTAGTGATCCTTGATCACGTACGGAGGGCAATTCACTAAAACCACTCCTCTTCGTTGGAAGTAGGAGCAACGATTACAAAAAGAAATCAAGGCAAAGGGACACTCCCCCTTTCCTTGTTACGATTAAAGCACAAAGACAATTTAAAGAAGTAGAACTTAAATAAATATACCGACAACTCTTATAAGTAGAAGATGTAGCTTTCGTTGTCGGCGGCACTTCGTCGTAGCAAATGTGAGTAGTAGTAGCGGCGTTACGACGGCGTGTTGAGAGCTCTTGAATTCTTGTCTTTGCTTGGAGTGAACATGTCTATTTATGGATATTGATCTATGAATTTAGACATAGGTAGTGTCCAAGGTGAGGTTCTTATCCCAACTCAAGGATGAGGTGTTTCATCCAACCACCTTGTGCCACCTCCAACCTTCTTGTGCGCCAACTCAAGGATGAGGTGTTTCATCCAACCACCTTGTGCCACCTCCAACCTCCTTGGGCGCCAACTTGAGGATGAGGTGTTTCATCCAACCACCTTGTGCCACCTCCAACCTTCTTGTGCGCCAACTCAAGGATGAGGTGTTTCATCCAACCACCTTGTGCCACCTCCAACCTCCTTGGGCGCCAACTTGTTGGAGCCATTCAACTTGTGCCACATCATGGGAGCCAACCATCTTGTGCCAACTCACCTTATTTTGGGCGTCCACCACAAGGAAGCTTGGTGATGGTTTGGATGTCCACCTTGATGCCACATCACCCTTTGTACCAAAACACGAGTCAAGTCCAAATTCACCCCCTTGAAATTCGAGCTCTTCTCGATTTGGAACTTGACTAGCAGTTGATTGTAGTCAAAGGGTTTTGACCGCAGATACAAGTTAGCTTAAAATATAAATGCGATGGTTCTAACCATCGATCTCGACCTAGACCTTCCATTGGAGGTATTGGGTCGGATCTACGCTGCGACCTTGCTTCGCTTTCACACGAGCTTACCTTGTAGCCTCGCTTCGGTCTTCACCCGAGTACCTCGGCTTCCTCGAAGTCCCTCTGGCGTTGCCCGACCACCTCGGTTCCCACCGGTGTCGCGAACCTTCCGCTCAACTTTAGCATTTACGCACATAATTGAGCTCGTAAGATAACAAATATACCCTTAACTATTGAGCCTTTTGCCATAATCAAAATACGGTTGCTTTGGTGCCCACCAACCCCCTTTTGATTCATGGCAAACCGACACAAAAGTTAAGGAAAAATTAAGCATAACGATGGCTAGCATAAAGATTAAGCATGAATGAGCTAGCATAATGATTAAGCATGAATGAGCTAGCATAAAGATTAAATATGAATGAGCTAGCATAATGATTAAGCATGAATGAGCTAGCATAATGATTAAGCATGAATGAGCTAGCATAAAGATTAAATATGAATGAGCTAGCATAATGATTAAATATGAATGAGCTAGCATAATGATTAAGTATGAATGAGCTAGCATAAAGATTAAGCATGAGTGAGCTAGCATAAAGATTAAGCATGAGTGAGAAATATTATTGTTTCAAGTTCTCCCCTTTGAGGTAACCTCCCCCTTGACCGAAGGTGAGTTCTTGAAAAATAATTTTTACTCCCCCTTAATAGTTGCTTAAGTAAACGGAATTACTTAATATAAAAGGTAATAATTTTGTTTACTTTCTTCCCCTTTAATTTTGGTAATAATTTTGGTTACTTTTGTGACTTTCTCCCCCTTTTGCCTTAACTCAAAAAGTTTGTAAATATATTTTAGGGTTTGTAAGTCCAAGCAAGTTCCCAATATGATTTCTAAGGTAAGACTTAGGCTAATTTCATAAAAAGAAGCAAAAATAGAGTACATATATAGAAAAATTTAAATCCTACTCTATTACGCACATACCTAACTTTCGTCTTAATAATCTAAATTCGGCTTCGGGTAGTGGTTTGGTGAAGATGTCCGCTAGGTTTGATTTGGACTCAACATACTCTAGTTGTATAGTTCCATTAGTTACATGTTCCCTAATGAAGTGGTGTTTAACTTCTATATGTTTTGTCCTAGAATGACATATTGGATTGAACTAATGTTATCTATGTAGGTTTTAATGTTGTTAAAGATTAAGCTCAAGTCTTGGAGAGTGTGCTTCATCCACAGGAGCTGAGAGACACACTCACCCATCGCAATGTATTCGGTGGTAGATAAGGCAACGCAATCGCTTCCTCTGCATTCACTAGACTCGGTAGAGGATTTGACAACAACCACTCGTGCTCTTTCTATCGAGTTTACTACCGGCATAGTCGGAGTCGGAGTAGCCGATTAGATTAAACTCGGTAGATCTAGGGTACCAAATACCTACGTTTAGCGTGCCCTTTAGATATCTAAGGATATGCTTGACTAGGGTTAGGTGAGACTCCTTGGCACAGGTTTGTAACCTTGCGCATACTTACCTGAATAAAATGTCGAATTCGGCTCATGGTTAAGTATAGGAGACTTCCTATTGCGCTCCTATAGTATTTTAGGTCAACGGGTTTTCCTTCTACATCTTCGTTTATATTAACATTAGTTGCCATAGGTGTATTGATTATTTTAGCATCTTGCATTCCAAATCGATTTATTAAGTCCTTAGTATATTTTTGTTGATGTAAATATATTCCATCTTTAGTTTGTTTAATTTGTAAACCTAAGAAGAAACTTAACTCTCCCACTAAATTCATTTCAAATTCACTTTCCATAAGTGAGATGAATTCGTTTAGCAGGATCGAGTTGGTAGTTCCAAAAATTATATCATCTACATAGATTTGGGCTATAAAGATTTCTTTTCCTACGGTTTTTACGAATAAGGTTGGGTCGACTAAACCTTGGTTGTGAGGCGTAGGTCTCATCGTAATCTAAACCTTCGACTTGACTAAACCCTTTTGCGACTAACCTGGCTTTATTTCTAACTACTTCACCTTTATCATCAAGTTTATTTCGAAATACCCACCTTGTTCCAATAATTGATTTTTCTTTAGGTGGTGGTACTAATTCCCATACTTCATTTCTAGTGAATTGAGCTAGCTCTTCTTGCATAGCAATAATCCAGTCGGGATCAAGAAGTGCTTGTTCAATAGTTTTGGGTTCGATTTTGGAAATTAACGAGATTTGACTAAGGTTTCGGTATGAAGCTCTAGTTCGAACCCCTAAATTTGGATCACCTATAACTTGATTGATAGGATGATTTGTTTGAGTCTTAGTGTGACTCGGGTTAGGGTCATCTATCACTTGGTCGATAGGATGACTTGGGTGAGTTCTAGTTTGACTTGGGTTAGAGTCATCTATCACTTGGTCGATAGGATGACTTGGGTGAGTTCTAGTTTGACTTGGGTTAGAGTCATCTATCACTTGGTCGATAGGATGACTTTGGTTAGGACGAGATTCAAGTTCAAGATCAGAGTCGGGTTCGCTATAAGTTGATTTGCTAGTTGGTTTTGTTAAGGATTGAACGGGTTCGTGTCCTTCGTCGAAAACTATATTAATGGTTTCTTCGACTCTTATGTGTAGGATCAATGGAATTACTAAAGGGTTGTTTGTAAGCTTTTAAACCTAAATCATCTCACCAATATCTACATGATCAAAACATGTTATTCCTATGTGTTACTGTGAGATGACTTTCAATTTTACTTGATTAATTAAAATGAATTTAAATTAACCAACATTAGGTTAGATTCGGATTTAGTCTAAGCTCATCAAGTAATCTTTTCAAGAGATTAGCTTCAGTCGTGGCGAGCCTGGAGGCCTTCTTTGATCGGAACAACGACCACTTCCTTAGACAAAGCTAATTTCAAGAAATTGATAACTCGACTTACTTGAGACTACATCTTGGTCTAACTAGTTATTTTTGAAAAGAGGCTCCCGAGGCTCAATCTTTTTAGGATTTTAGTTGATTTATTTTTGAAAAGAGGCTCCACGAGGCTCAATCTTTTCGCAGGATTTTAGTTGGTTATGAGTCCTATCTAACCATTCTAAAAATAAAGGAAAAACTAAGCATGCAATTTCTAAGACTTAACAAAAATACATTTTGTATTGGCTCCCCCTGGACAATTGAATCGAGTGGGTCTATTCACATAGTGAATTTGGTCCTTGGGAACCCAATACATGTTAGATCCTAAAGTTGAAATCAAAGTGGTCTTAGGGACCCATGCTTGGACATTTTTCTTATGTTGGTTTACTATAGACATATATGACTTATTGGTTGTATTTGAGTTAAACCCGAGTCCGGCCTTGTTGTACACGGCCCTTTGTGATCCAAGTAAGAGGTCAAGTCCCTTGGATCCCAAAGTGAACCTTTCAAACGTGTTCCTAAGGTCTTCGACTTGTGTTTTCAAAAGCGAGTTCTCAACTTCAAGCTTTTCAGCAGGTTGAGTCCTCCTCTTGAATACAGTAGTCGAAGAGGTTAGGAGACCTCATGTTTGAGAAGGTTAACCTCCTCAATTAGGGTCTCGACCTTGGACTCGGACTTAGCTAGTTTCTTATTTAAAAATTTAATTGCACCATACAAAGTATTAAGTAACGACTTACCCTTAATGATTCTTTTGAACCGGATACGGATCAGTGGCTTGTATCTTGAATGGAAGCTCATCGCCGGATTCGGACTCGGACTCTTCTTGATTTTGAGTCGTGCTCGGTCGGCTTGGCCATTAGAGCTTGGATATCGTCTTCTTCCTCGGTGGCTTGCTTGGGGGCTTCTTCTTCTTGGAACTGCAACTAACGCGCAATACTCTTCTCTGGACCACGTTAGTTTGCTCATGTAATTCAAGTTCCGAAAACAATTCGTCTAACCTAATTTTAGAAAGGTCCTTGGAGACCTTGTAGGCATCGACCATGGATGCCCACAAGGTGGTCCTAGGAAACGAGTTAAGAGAATACCTGATAAGGTCGCGATTCTCGACCTTTTGTCCGATGGCATGGAGTTGGTTGGCGATGTCTTGAATCTGAGCATGTAGTTGAGTTGCGGTCTCGTTTTCCTGCATTTTCAAGTTATACAATTTATTTAAAGTAAATCTCTTTTACATACCTTCGTGTAAATCGTCGGTGCCTTCGTGTAGTTCCACTAGCTTGGTCCATAAGTCCTTTGCACTAATGAAGGGGCCGACGCGGTTGAGCTCTTCCTTGGACAACCCACATTGCAAGATTTGAGTTGCCTTGGCATCGGCTTCTACTTGATTTTTCATGGAATTTGACCATTGATCGTAACCCAAAGATTCACCATCTTCATTAGGAAGTGTGAAACCGGTTTGGATTACGATCCACATCTCGATTTGGGTTTTAAGAAAGCATTCCATCCGACCCTTCCAATAAGGAAAGTCATTACCGTTGTAAAACAGGGGTCGGGCGGTGCTAAACCCTTCGAGATGGGCCATTTAAAAACAAGAAGAAGAACGACGAAAAGAATCTTGCAAAACACACACGGAAAGAATATTCCAAGACTTTCGTCTTGGATTAGTAGTGCGGGAAGTAAAAAAAGATATATAAAATGTAACTTGCAAAAAGAAATAAACAATCAAATGCGAATGTCGTTGAAGTTCCGGAGGACAACCTTACTCGGGATCTAACCCGAAGGACAACCTTATCAGGATCCTAAAGCCTCTAATGCAATTCTATATGTAGGAGAAGATAAGCAAGTGAAATAATTATACGAAAACAGAAATAAATAAATAAAAAATCTGTAAAAAGAAGAAAAACAAAGCTAGATTGGTGGTTTCACCGAATCTTAGCGCCCCCGGCTCTGATACCAATTGTTGGATCGAAAGTGTCGCTAGAGGGGGGGGGTGAATAGCTATACGATGTCGTTAAAAAACTTTTGCAATAAGTAAAAAGCAAGTAGAGAGTGCACAGCGGAAATATAAAGTAGACAAGATATTTTTACGTGGTTCACAATCTTTCGATTGCTAATCCACGGCCCTAGTGATCCTTGATCACGTACGGAGGGCAATTCACTAAAACCACTCCTCCTCGTTGGAGGTAGAACAGCGATTACAAAAGAAATCAAGGCAAAGGACACTCCCCTTTCCTTATTACGATTAAAGCACAAAGACAATTTAAAGTAGAACTTAAATAAATATACGACAACTCTTATAAGTAGAAGATGTAGCTTTCGTTATCGTGACGCCGTCGTAGCAAATGTGAGTAGTAGTAAGCGGCAGCGTTACTGAGTGTTGAGCTCTTGAATTCTTGTCTTTGCTTGGCGAACATGTCTATTTATGGATATTGATCTATGAATTTAGACATAGGTAGTGTCAAGGTGAGGTTCTTATCCCAACTCAAGGATGAGGTGTTTCATCCAACCACCTTGTGCCACCTCCAACCTTCTTGTCGCCAACTCAAGGATGAGGTGTTTCGTCAACCACCTTGGTGCCACCTCCATCCTCCTTGTGGGCCAACTTGAGGATGAGGTGTTTCATCCAACCACCTTGTGCCACCTCCAACCTTCTTGTGCGCCAACTCAAGGATGAGGTGTTTCATCCAACCACCTTGTGCCACCTCCAACCTCCTTGGGCGCCAACTTGTTGGAGCCATTCAACTTGTGCCACATCATGGGAGCCAACCATCTTGTGCCAACTCACCTTATTTTGGGCGTCCACCACAAGGAAGCTTGGTGATGGTTTGGATGTCCACCTTGATGCCACATCACCCTTTGTACCAAAACACGAGTCAAGTCCAAATTCACCCCCTTGAAATTCGAGCTCTTCTCAGGGTGGAACTTGACTAGCAGTTGAGCGTAGTCAAAGGGTTTTGGGCATGATACAAGTTAGCTTAAAATATAAAGTACGATGGTTCTAACCATCTGATCTCGACCTAGACCTTCCATTGGAGGTATTGGGTCGGATCTACGCTTAACGACCTTGCTTCGCTTTCACACGAGCTTACCTTGTAGCCTCGCTTCCGGTCTTCACCCGAGTACCTCGGCTTCCTTCGAAGTCCCTCTGGCGTTGCCCGACCACCTCGGTTCCCACCGGGTGTCGCAGACCTTCCGCTCAACTTTAGCATTTCTGCACACTTAATTGAGCTCGTAAGATAACAAATATACCCTTAACTATTGAGCCTTTTGCCATAATCAAAATACCGGTTCGACTTTGGTGCCCACTGCACCAACAATCTCCCCCTTTTTGATTCATGGCAAACCGACACAAAAGTTAAGGAAAAATTAAGCATAACAGTAAGCTAGCATAATGATTAAGCATGAATGAGCTAGCATAATGATTAAGCATGAATGAGCTAGCATAAAGATTAAATATGAATGAGCTAGCATAATGATTAAGCATGAATGAGCTAGCATAATGATTAAGCATGAATGAGCTAGCATAAAGATTAAATATGAATGAGCTAGCATAATGATTAAATATGAATGAGCTAGCATAATGATTAAGTATGAATGAGCTAGCATAAAGATTAAGCATGAGTGAGCTAGCATAAAGATTAAGCATGAGTGAGAAATATTATTGTTTCAAGTTCTCCCCTTTGAGGTAACCTCCCCCTTGACCGAAGGTGAGTTCTTGAAAAATAATTTTTACTCCCCCTTAATATTTGCTTAAGTAAAAGGAATTACTTAATATAAAAGGTAATAATTTTGTTTACTTTCTTCCCCTTTAATTTTGGTAATAATTTTGGTTACTTTTGTGACTTTCTCCCCCTTTTGCCTTAACTCAAAAAGTTTGTAAATATATTTTAGGGTTTGTAAGTCCAAGCAAGTTCCCAATATGATTTCTAAGGTAAGACTTAGGCTAATTTCATAAAAAGAAGCAAAAATAGAGTACATATATAGAAAAATTTAAATCCTACTCTATTACGCACATACCTAACTTTCGTCTTAATAATCTAAATTCGGCTTCGGGTAGTGGTTTGGTGAAGATGTCCGCTAGGTTTGATTTGGACTCAACATACTCTAGTTGTATAGTTCCATTAGTTACATGTTCCCTAATGAAGTGGTGTTTAACTTCTATATGTTTTGTCCTAGAATGACATATTGGATTGAACTAATGTTATCTATGTAGGTTTTAATGTTGTTAAAGATTAAGCTCAAGTCTTGGAGAGTGTGCTTCATCCACAGGAGCTGAGAGACACACTCACCCATCGCAATGTATTCGGCTTCGGTGGTAGATAAGGCAACGCAACGAATCTTTCGCTTCCTCTTGCACCAATTCACTAGACTCGTAGGATTTGACAACAACCACTGCGTGCTCTTTCTATCGAGTTTACTACGGCGCATAGTCGGAGTCGGAGTAGCCGATTAGATTAAACTCGGTAGATCTAGGGTACCAAATACCTACGTTTAGCGTGCCCTTTAGATATCTAAGGATATGCTTGACTAGGGTTAGGTGAGACTCCTTGGCACAGGTTTGTAACCTTGCGCGCATACTTACCGCGAATAAAATGTCGGGTCGGCTCGCGGTTAAGTATAGGAGACTTCCTATTGCGCTCCTATAGTATTTTAGGTCAACGGGTTTTCCTTCTACATCTTCGTTTATATTAACATTAGTTGCCATAGGTGTATTGATTATTTTAGCATCTTGCATTCCAAATCGATTTATTAAGTCCTTAGTATATTTTTGTTGATGTAAATATATTCCATCTTTAGTTTGTTTAATTTGTAAACCTAAGAAGAAACTTAACTCTCCCACTAAATTCATTTCAAATTCACTTTCCATAAGTGAGATGAATTCGTTTAGCAGGATCGAGTTGGTAGTTCCAAAAATTATATCATCTACATAGATTTGGGCTATTAAGATTTCTTTTCCTACGGTTTTTACGAATAAGGTTGGGTCGACTAAACCTTGGTTGACGGGGGCGTAGGTCTCATCGTAATCTAAACCTTCGACTTGACTAAACCCTTTTGCGACTAAACTGGCTTTATTTCTAACTACTTCACCTTTATCATCAAGTTTATTTCGAAATACCCACCTTGTTCCAATAATTGATTTTTCTTTAGGTGGTGGTACTAATTCCCAGACTTCATTTCTAGTGAATTGAGCTAGCTCTTCTTGCATAGCAATAATCCAGTCGGGATCAAGAAGTGCTTGTTCAATAGTTTTGGGTTCGATTTTGGAAATTAACGAGATTTGACTAAGGTTTCGGTATGAAGCTCTAGTTTGAACCCCTAAATTTGGATCACCTATAACTTGATTGATAGGATGATTTGTTTGAGTCTTAGTGTGACTCGGGTTAGGGTCATCTATCACTTGGTCGATAGGATGACTTGGGTGAGTTCTAGTTTGACTTGGGTTAGAGTCATCTATCACTTGGTCGATAGGATGACTTGGGTGAGTTCTAGTTTGACTTGGGTTAGAGTCATCTATCACTTGGTCGATAGGATGACTTTGGTTAGGACGAGATTCAAGTTCAAGATCAGAGTCGGGTTCGCTATAAGTTGATTTGCTAGTTGGTTTTGTTAAGGATTGAACGGGTTCGTGTCCTTCGTCGAAAACTATATTAATGGTTTCTTCGACTCTTATGTGTAGGATCAATGGAATTACTAAAGGGTTGTTTGTAAGCTTTTAAACCTAAATGATCTCACCAATATCTACATGATCAAAACATGTTATTCCTATGTGTTACTGTGAGATGACTTTCAATTTTACTTGATTAATTAAAATGAATTTAAATTAACCAACATTAGGTTAGATTCGGATTTAGTCTAAGCTCATCAAGTAATCTTTTCAAGAGATTAGCTTCCAGGTCGTGGCGAGGCACAGAGGCCTTCTTTGATCGGAACAACGACCACTTCCTTAGACAAAGCTAATTTCAAGAAATTGATAACTCGACTTACTTGAGACTACATCTTGGTCTAACTAGTTATTTTTGAAAAGAGGCTCCCCGAGGCTCAATCTTTTAAATAGGATTTTAGTTGATTTATTTTTGAAAAGAGGCTCTCCCGAGGCTCAATCTTTTTGAGGATTTTAGTTGGTTATGAGTCCTATCTAACCATTCTAAAAATAAAGGAAAAACTAAGCATGCAATTTCTAAGACTTAACAAAAATACATTTTGTATTGGCTCCCCTGGACCATTGAATCAGTGGGTCTATTCACATAGTGAATTTGGTCCTTGGGAACCCAATACATGTTAGATCCTAAAGTTGAAATCAAAGTGGTCTTAGGGACCCATGCTTGGACATTTTTCTTATGTTGGTTTACTATAGACATATATGACGTATTGGTTGTATTTGAGTTAAACCCGAGTCCGGCCTTGTTGTACACGGCCCTTTGTGATCCAAGTAAGAGGTCAAGTCCCTTGGATCCCAAAGTGAACCTTTCCAACGTGTTCCTAAGGTCTTCGACTTGTGTTTTCAAGCGAGTTCTCAACTTCAAGCTTTTCAGCAGGTTGAGTCCTCCTCTTGAATCTGAGTAGTCGAAGAGGTTAGGAGACCTCATGTTTGAGAAGGTTAACCTCCTCAATTAGGGTCTCGACCTTGGACTCGGACTTAGCTAGTTTCTTATTTAAAAATTTAATTGCACCATACAAAGTATTAAGTAACGACCGACTTACCCTTAATGATTCTTTTGAACCGGATACGGATCCGTGGCTTATCTTGAATGGAAGCTCATCATCGGATTCGGACTCGGACTCTTCTTTGATTTGAGTGGTGCTCGGTCGGCTTGGCCATTAGAGCTTGGATATCGTCTTCTTCCTCCGGGGGTGGCTTGCTTGGGGGCTTCTTCTTCTTGGAACCTGCAACTAACGCAATACTCTTCTCGGCCTGGACCACGTTAGTTTGCTCATGTAATTCAAGTTCCGAAAACAATTAAATTCTAACCTAATTTTAGAAAGGTCCTTGGAGACCTTGTAGGCATCGACCATGGATGCCCACAAGGTGGTCCTAGGAAACGAGTTAAGAGAATACGATAAGGTCGCGATTCTCGACCTTTTGTCCGATGGCATGGAGTTGGTTGACGATGTCTTGGATACGAGCATGTAGTTGAGTTGCGGTCTCGTTTTCCTGCATTTTCAAGTTATACAATTTATTTAAAGGTAAATCTCTTTTACATACCTTCGTGTCGTCGGTGCCTTCGTGTAGTTCCACTAGCTTGGTCCATAAGTCCTTTGCACTAATGAAGGGGCCGACGCGGTTGAACTCTTCCTTGGACAACCCACATTGCAAGATTTGAGTTGCCTTGGCATCGGCTTCTACTTGTTTTTCATGTAATTTGACCATTGATCGTAACCCAAAGATTCACCATCTTCATTAGGAAGTGTGAAACCGGTGTGGATTACGATCCACATCTCGATTTGGGTTTTAAGAAAGCATTCCATCCGACCCTTCCAATAACGAAAGTCATTACCGTTGTAAAACGGGGGTCGTGATGCTAAACCCTTCGAGATGGGCCATTTAAAAACAAGAAGAAGAACGCGAAAAGAATCTTGCAAAACACACATGGAAAGAATATTCCAAGACTTTCGTCTTGGATTAGTAGTCTTGAAGTAAAAAGATATATAAAATGTAACTTGCAAAAGAAATAAACAATCAAATGCGAATGTCGTTGAAGTTCGGAGGACAACCTTACTCGGGATCTAACCCGAAGGACAACCTTATCCGGATCCTAAAGCCTCTAATGCAATTCTATATGTAGGAGAAGATAAGCAAGTGAAATAATTATACGAAAAAACAGAAATAAATAAATAAAAATCTGTAAAAAGAAAAACAAAGCTAGATTGGTGGTTTCACGAATCTTAGCGCCTTACTCGATACCAATTGTTGGATCGAAAGTGTCGCTAGAGTGAATAGCGATACGGTGTCGTTAAAAACTTTTGCAATAAGTAAAAAGCAAGTAGAGAATGCACAGTGGAAATATAAAGTAGACAAGATATTTTTACGTGGTTCACAATCTTTCGATTGCTAATCCACGGCCCTAGTGATCCTTGATCACGTACGGAGGGCAATTCACTAAAACCACTCCTCTTCGTTGGAAGTAGACAGCGATTACAAAAGAAATCAAGGCAAAGGACACTCCCCTTTCCTTGTTACGATTAAAGCACAAAGACAATTTAAAAAGTAGAACTTAAATAAATATACCGACAACTCTTATAAGTAGAAGATGTAGCTTTCGTTGTCGGACGCCGTCGTAGCAAATGTGAGTAGTAGTAGCGGCGTTCTGACGGGCGTGTTGAGAGCTCTTGAATTCTTGTCTTTGCTTGGAGTGAACATGTCTATTTATGGATATTGATCTATGAATTTAGACATAGGTAGTGTCCAAGGTGAGGTTCTTATCCCAACTCAAGGATGAGGTGTTTCATCCAACCACCTTGTGCCACCTCCAACCTTCTTGTGCGCCAACTCAAGGATGAGGTGTTTCATCCAACCACCTTGTGCCACCTCCAACCTCCTTGGGCGCCAACTCAAGGATGAGGTGTTTCATCCAACCACCTTGTGCCACCTCCAACCTCCTTGGGCGCCAACTTGAGGATGAGGTGTTTCATCCAACCACCTTGTGCCACCTCCAACCTCCTAGTGCGCCAACTTGTTGGAGCCATTCAACTTGTGCCACATCATGGGAGCCAACCATCTTGTGCCAACTCACCTTATTTTGGGCGTCCACCACAAGGAAGCTTGGTGATGGTTTGGATGTCCACCTTGATGCCACATCACCCTTTGTACCAAAACACGAGTCAAGTCCAAATTCACCCCTTGAAATTCGAGCTCTTCTCATGGAACTTGACTAGCAGTTGACCTAGTCAAAGGGTTTTGGGTATGATACAAGTTAGCTTAAAATATAAAGTACGATGGTTCTAACCATCTGATCTCGACCTAGACCTTCCATTGGAGGTATTGGGTCGGATCTACGCTTAACGACCTTGCTTCGCTTTCACACGAGCTTACCTTGTAGCCTCGCTTCCGGTCTTCACCCGAGTACCTCGGCTTCCTCCGAAGTCCCTCTGGCGTTGCCCGACCACCTCGGTTCCCACCGGGTGTCGCAGACCTTCCGCTCAACTTTAGCATTTCTGCACACTTAATTGAGCTCGTAAGATAACAAATATACCCTTAACTATTGAGCCTTTTGCCATAATCAAAATACCGGTTCGACTTTGGTGCCCACTGCACCAACACTAACCATCTCCATAAGAGTCTTATTCCTTCGCTCTGCTACACTATTCTGCTGGGGTGTGCCAGGTGCAGACAATTTGGATTGAATCCCAGCCTCTGATAAGTAATTCCTAAACTCTCTCAAGAGGTACTCACCACCACGATCAGATCGTAGTGTCTTAATACTTTTACTTTGACATTTCTCCATATCAGTCTTAAATTCTTTGAACTTGTCAAAGCATTCAGACTTACGGCGCATCAAGTAAATGTATCAATATCTCGAACAATCGTCAATAAAAGAGACGAAATACTCAAAACCACCTCTAGCCTGGATAGACATAGGACCACACAAATCAGAGTGAACCAATTCTAACGCATCTTTGGCTCTATACCCCTTGGCCTTAAAAGGCCTCTTAGTCATTTTACCCTCCAAGCAAGATTCGCAGGTTGGGAAATCTTCCACCACTAATGAATCCACAGGTCCATCAGCTATCAACCTTTGAATTCTGCTTAGGTTAATATGACCAAGCCTAAGATGCCAAAGATATGTTTTGTTAATTTTCGAAGGTTCTTTTCTCCAATTTGAATTAAAAGATGAGTTATTAACTTCAATTTACATCGTGGGAGGTTTTGGTTCAAGTGTGTAAATCCTATCAATGCACCTGAATAGATAATGTCCCTATTCCTTTTTATAACAACTCTGTCATTAAAAAAAATAGAATATCCATCCATAAACAATTTAGAAATTGAAAATAAATTCTTTCTAAATAAAGGTACATAAACGAAATTCTTAAGAACCAAAACTTTATTTTTCTCAAAAGATAAATGAACATCTCCCACTCCAATATCCGCCACCTTCGTGGCATCGCCCAAGTATATGGTAATCTCCCCCTCAGGCAAACGTATGATTTCCTGTAACCCCTGCAAAGTATTGCAGACATGATTATTGGCTCTCGTATCTACACACCAGGTGCCAGTAGATAACACCGCTAAATATGTTTCAACGACTAGACTAAAAGATATACCTTTGTTCTGCTTGCGGTTGGGGCAGTCCTTCTTCCAGTGTCCAGTCTGCTTACAAGTGAAGCACTTGCCTTTTGGCTTCTTCACTCCTCCCTAAGTTCCTCCCACCGCCTTTGCCCTAGTTTGTTTCTTCTTCTTCTTGCCTTTCAGCTTAGAAGTAGAAACCTTTTGGGTCACCATGGCATGCGGCTGAGCACTCTGACGAAATAGCCCTTCTGCCGCCTGGAGTTCTGTCAGAAGCTCTGCCAAAGAATACAACCTCTTGTTCATGTTGTAGTTCAGGAGAAACTACTCACAACTCCTAGGTAGAGACTGGAGAATGATATCGACCTGGGTTTCTCCATCGATCTCAGCTCCGAGGACTTCCAACTCATTCAAATGAGCCATCATCTTGAGAACATGATCCCTCACGGGTGTTCCCTTGATTATGGTGGTCGTCATCAGGTTCCTCATGGCTTCCTACCTAGCAGCCCAATTCTGGTGTCCGAAAAGCTCTTTGAGATTGAGCATCATGTCATAAGCAGTGGCCATGGCTTGATGTTGATGTTGCAGTACATTTGACGTAGATACAAAAATGTAACACCGCGCCATCTCATCGATCTTTATCCACTTCTTATAACTCTCTTTCTACTTTTCCCCAGAATCATCTGCAGGCTTAGGAGGGCACTCTTCGAGGAGTACATATTTGTATTCCTCAGCAGTCAAGACAATGTCAAGATTCCTCTTCCAATCAACATAATTGGGTCCAGTAAGTTTATTCTCTTTCAGTATCACAGCAAGCGGGTTGGAAGTTATTTTGAAAGAAAACCTAAGAATCACATAGATCAAAACATTAGATTTCAAAAAAATTATTGATTCCTCAAACAATAAAATTTTAAAATCAACCAACACCACAAAACACTGAGAATATCATATGCCACGATAGTGTGGACGTATAAGAATTCTACATTTATAAGAAGAGGTTTTACCCATTAATTTTACTATCTTGTCAACCTAACTTTTTGACAAGTAAAATTAATAGTTGGTTCCTCTTTGGCCCTACAAATAAAAGCAGTGACTCCGATGGAGAGGATACTTATATTTATATCTAAGTGTTCACCAATACTCGATACCAAGGAAATTATCTCGGGTTATGTGCCTTCCGATGGGGAAGTACACACGCTCCTAAATAATTTCCTATAACCATATTTGACCTTGTGATCTGCAAACAAACTCATTCATTGGGGAGGAAGGCACTCAGAGCCGACGCGTAAGTTTGTTTGCATCACTTGTCAAATCGTAATGGAGGCCGTGGGAATTTATAAAATATCCCTCTCCCACTTAGTAATTTAGAATTGAGGAATTTTCTAGCCTACGACATGCATATCAAACAATAAACAATAAATATGAAAAATAAATTATTTTCCAACTATTATGGTTTTTGTCTTCAATATGTCTCCCGTCGCATCGCCATCTCGTCCGCTCCTCTTACGCCATGTACGAGCCATCTGGAGATCCGAGACGAGACTAAAAACTATTTTAATTTACATCCATCGATCCTATACTCCATGAGGGAGTGTACATGAAATCTCGATCGAAAGTAAACTAAAATGGAAAGAGTGGCTAAACAATGTCGTATCTAATTTACAAAAAATTAAATACTAACCTTGTCAACCCCAAGGATTCAACAAAATATACAATTACACACATACAATCACATACACACATATGGCCATAATAGTCGGATCCTATGCCTGCAACCAAAGAGTTAACCTACATATATCCTACTATTATCCGACATATATAATATATGAAAAATTCATAAGAGTAATCGAATCCTAAACACACAAAATCGGAAACCGTGGCTCTGATACCAATTGTTGGGAGAGGGGAAACTTTGCTTCCCCTTTCGACTTAGTCGCTTGTTCATGGCGACCCCTTCTACGTCCTCAGATAAAAAAAAATTATTCTTGACAAGAGGGATTGCCCAAGCAACCTTGTCATCATCTTGCTATTCTTTTAGAGTAGTCACTTGAACAAACTTGTTGTTCAAGCGACCAACCTCTATTCCACGAATAGCTGCGGAATAGACGATGTACGGATCACCGACTTTTGCGTTTATGTTCGGGGTCCAAGTATATTTAGCCACAAAACACAATATATATCATGCATATAATTGAAAAACAAATATAAACATGTTACAAAAGAGAATAGAGAATCGATATACCTCTCGATCTTCTATTGTAAGATCTTCCTCCTTTCGGACGTCGTGTGGGCGACGATCTACCAAAAGTTGAAGCTCCTAGATCACCAAACATCCTTCCTTGCTCGTTCCGAGCAAGAGGAAGAATTGAAACAAGACTCTTCTCCTTCCTTTAGCCAACCAAAAAGCAACAAGCAATTTGCTTGCAGCCAACAAAGGGAGAAGGAGAAAGGTGAATCTTAGGCCAAAGCTCCAAGGGAGAATCCTAAGCCTAGGTTTTACCGGCCAAAGAGAGGGAGAGGGGCTGCTTTGGATGCTGGCCAAGGGTTGTAAAGGGATGTTAGGTTGTCGGCCACCTTGAGGAAGAAAAAGTTATGGAAAATATTTCCTTAATAGGTGCCGCCAACTCCAAACCCTAGCCTCCAAGCCTTGCCGCCAAAAACCCTAATCCTATCTCTAATTGGATTCAAGTTGCCGTCCACCCCTTTCCCTCCTTTTATAGAGTTAGGGATAAGACTTGTTTTAATCTCCACCATTGGTTTTAGGGATTTAATCTCAACCGTCGGATCTAGAGATTTAATCTCTACCTTAGGATCTAGAGTTTTGTTTCTATCCATTGGATCTAAGCTTCATGAGGTATTAATAGGCTAGAATAGGGACCATGAGGAGGAGTTGGATCTTGGCCACCCAATGGATCAAGCCCACATAAAGTCCGATCCATTAATGATAATCCAATCCACTAAAGGATTATCATTGATCTACCTCACCAACCCCTATAATTTAATATGGGCTCCATATATTATAGGTGCATTTTCTCCCTACGTTTAAGATCTCGAATATCCTTCGATTAATTAATTTATTGACCATTAATTAATCAACATCTAACTCTATGAGTAGTACCACTCAACCTTTTCATCATGTCGGACCAAGTCCACCTGCAGGGTTTACATAATGAACCTTATGAGCTCCTCAAGGGGACATCATCATCCTAATATATAGTACACGGTTTCCTCCTATAATCAACGACACACCATATAAATAATATCATTTCCCAACTTACCGAGCCTATCGATTTAATCTATAAATCTCGCCCATTGGTAAATCAAAGAAATGAATACTAAGTATATGTGCCCGTTATTATATCGGGATTAAGAGTATGTACAATATAATATCTGAGGTCCGATTCGATTATGTAGTCAGCAATAAATTGAATCACCTCTAAGTCGGTCCTGCTCAATACACACAAAGTGCACTAGTGTGATTCTATGGTCAAGATAAACCAATACCAAATCACACTACAACCATTCCAATGGTTTGTCCAAAGCCATCTCGGTTGTGATCCTTTACTTATATTTTACAAGGAACCGATAACATGATCTCCCGTGTGACACCTCACACCATGTTATCTACAATGTAATGTATTAGACAATATGCATAGTGATAAAAATATGCAAAGAATGATCATGTGATTCTTATTTCAAAATAAAGATGTTCATACAAAAGATAGAATTTTCAATATACATCCCAACACCCTCATGGATGTTCCCTCAACCATGCTGGTCGTCATCAAGTTCTTCATGGCTTCCTGCCTAGCAGCCCGATTCTAGTTCCCGAAGAGTTCCTTGAGATTGAGCATCATGTCATAAGCAGTAGGCATGGCTTGATGTTGATGTTGTAATACATTTGACATAGAAGCCAAAATATAACACCGCACCATCTCATCAGCCTTTATCCACTTCTTATAAATCTCTTTCTCCTTTTCCCCCAGAATCATCTGTAGGCTTAGGAGGACACTCTTCGAGAAGTACATACATGTACTGCTCAACAGTCAAGACTATATCAAGATTCCTTTTCCAATCCACATAGTTAGGTCCAGTAAGTTTATTTTCCTTTAGTATCATAGCAAGTGGGTTGAAAGTCATTTTTGAAAAACCTAAGAATCACATAGATCAAAACTTTAGATTTCAAAAATTTATTGATTCCTCAAACAATAAAATTTCATAATCAATCAACACCTCAAAACACCGAGAATATCGTATGCCACGATAGTGTGGACATATACGAAATCTACATTTGTAAGAGAAGATTTTACCCATTAATTTTATTATCCTGTCAACCTTACATTTTGACAAATAAAATTAATAGTTGGTTCCTCTTCGGCCCTACAAATAAAAGCAGTGACTCCGATGGGGAGGATACTCCTATTTGTATCTAAGTGTTCACCATTACCCGATAATAAAACAATTATCTTGGATTATGTGTCTACCGATAGGGAAGTACACATGCTTATAAATAATTTCCTATAAGCATATTTGACCTACTGATCCGCAAAACAAACTCATCCGATGGGGAGGAAGGCACTCAGAGCCGACGTGCAAGTTTGTTTGCATCACATGTCAAATTGTAGTGGAGGCCATGGGAATTTAAAAAAATATCCCTCTCCCACTTAGTAATTTAAAATGAGGAATTTTCCAAGAACACAACATGCATATCAAACAAGAAGCAATAAATATGAAAAGAAAATTCCAACTACTATGACTTTTGTTTTCCAATATGCCTCATGTCGTGTCGCTATCTCATCTGCTCCTCCCTATGCCATGTACAAGCCATCCAGAGATCCGAGCCACGAAAAATTATTTTAATTTACATCCATCAATCCTATAATCTACAAAGGAGTGTACATGAAATCTAGATTGAAAGTAAACTAAAATAAAAGAGTGGCTAAACAATGTCGTACTTAATTCCAAAAATTAAATACTAGTCTCGTCAACCCTGAGGATTCAAATAATATTACAATTACACACATCCAATCACATAGACACGGATATGGCCATAATAGTTGGATCTTATTCTTGCAATCAAAAAGTTAGCCTATGTACATCCTACTATTATCTGGCACATATAATATATGATAAGTGCATAAAAGTAACCGAATCCTAAACACACAAAATCGAAAACAGTGGCTCTGATACCACTTGTAGGGAATTGCTTCCCTCTTTGGTTGCTTGTGCATGGCGATCCTATCTATATCCTCGGATTAAAAAAAATTAATCCTTGACGAAGATGGATTACCGAAGCAACCGATCCATCATCGTACTATTCGATTCGAGTGGCCTATTGAACAAACTTATTGTTCAAGAAACCTAACTCTTTTCCTCGATTAGCCATGGAATAGATGATGTACGGATCACCGGTTTTTGTGTTTATCTTCGAGGTCCAAGTAAATTAACCACATGCATTATACAAAAGAACTAAATCAAAATAGACAAGATTATACTTTTTGTATACCTCTTGATCTTCTATTGTATGACTTATCCTCCTCTTGGACGTTGTGTGGGCAACGATCCTCCAAGAGTTGAAACCTTCTAGATCGTGTATCTTTCTTTTCTTGTTTGCTCCAAAAAAAAAAAGATAATCAAAGTCCCTTTCTTCTCCTTTCTTGTGCCAACCACCAAGGTTGGTGTCCGTCGGCCCTAAGGAGAGGGATATAGTGTGGGCGCCGGCCAAGAGTTCAAAGGAAAGAAAACCTAACTCTTGCCGCAAGCCAAGGAGAAGAGAAGGAGGCGCTGGCAATGGAGATGGAGAGGATGAGGGTGGCGTCGGCCAAGGAGAAGCAAGAGACAAACCCTAATCTTCAAGTTATTGCCTCCGGCCCTAGGAAGCAAAACCAAAAGCTTCTTCCACCCAAACCCTTAACCAAGCTTGCCGCCCAAGCCTTTTGGAAGCAAACCCTAATCTCCAAGTAATTGTTCTCCACACCCAAGTCTCCTCCACTCCTTATATAGATTTCTCCCAAGCCTCCTTTTGATCATGTCCGTTGGATCTAGGTTTCATGAGAGTTTTAATATTAAGCTACAATTGGAACCATGAGGAGAAGTTGGATCATGGCCACCCAATGGATCTGAACCACACAAACCCAATCCATTAATGATGATCCATTCCACTAGAGGATTATCATTGATCTACCTCACCAACCCCTATAAATAAATATGGGCTCCTGATGTGAGCAAAATGTATAGGGTTTTAGGATTAGGTTTTGCTCACATCTTGTTACATTTCATGTTAGTTTCATGCATATGTTACTCTATTTTGCACACATTTCCTATTTTCTAGTTCAGAGGTCTGCTCGTTGGACTTTTGTGTGCAGGTTAGCATTTCGGGTTAAAAAGACGTGCTTTCAGAGCAAAAGAAGGACATTTCGCAGCTAGACACAGAGTGGGACACGACCAGGGTGTGTGGATCCACACGGTCATGCCCAATGGATGAGATCAACACCCCAGGGCCGCACATGGCTTGGCCATGTGGAAACACATGGTCGTTTGGCGGCCCGCTATATTTGTGTGACTAGGGCTTTTTTCGGATTTTGCAATGGTCCGAGGCGATATCTATATAAGGATGGCTCCGCCAAAACCCTAGGGGGGTGGCACGATGGCTAGGATGGCACGTAAAAGCCCTAAAAAGCTTCAATAACTCGCAATGGGTAGGAGGAACGTCGCCGGAGGTCTACACCTTGAAATTCAACGTCGGAGAGAAGACCACGAAAGCATTGTAACTCTTTGTTCCTGCATTTTATTCTTTATGTATTCAAACATAAACATGCTTTGTGATTCTTCCTTCATATACATGGAGTAGTACTTTCGATTCTAGGATTAGGGATTAGCTTGTGTCTACATTACAATGTTGGTTCATGTTAAATTCTACTTTTGAGTTTGATTTGACAATTGGTAGTTTTTTTACTATATCTATGCGTGTTTGGTTTTCTATCCACTGTGCTTAGGCGATACGAGGTGTGACAACCCTCGTATTTAAGATTTAGAGGATTTGATACAAGGAACCTAAGGGTAAACTTGATCTCCTATAACTCTGGGTAGAAGGGTGTGTGGAATTGGAAACGGTTCATCGTAGGGATTGATTTGGCATCCTCGTACCGTCTATCTCGTCCTTTTAGGCGGAGATAGCTCCTGGTAGATGCGGCGGCTCTGCGGGAGAGTGTATGATGTCCCTTCCACAAAACCATAGCTAAACATCTAGACAACGCCAATTGACAGCATTGTTTTGTGATACACAAGCGAAACCAAAGTTCTAGAATCACCTTTGAAGACCTCGGCAAACTCCTTTCCTCCTCTGTGTGACACTGTATAGAGTAAAGTCCACCGACAGCCCTCACCAATAGAAACCTCTTAGAGTTACATCCGAACAATTACAACCACTGAATATATCGATATTCGAATCCCAGTCCCTGTGGGATCGATAATCTTTATTACTTGACGACATACATGCACTTGCTGCCATTGAGCGCGAGCACGCGCTTTGAGTCTTTGACGGTCTCCATCGTGAGATTTAGGGTCGCATTCATGCGCATCAAGTTTTTGGTGCCATTGCCAGGGACTGGTCAATTCGATATCGAATCGAACGGTGGTAAATTGGATCGGACTTAGGATTAGATTTATTTACTTGCTTTATTTTCTTTCTAGTTTACTTTATTTTCTTTAAGTTTTATATCTTCCATATTTAGCTTTAGTTTTTATTTTTTGTTATTTTTATTTTATTTAATTCTAGCAGTAGTTGCTTTTATTTCTTTTTTGCATCTTAGATTTTATTACCTAGATTGTTCTATTTTCTGCTTTTAGAATTAGTTAGCACTCCTAATTTTGTGGGTTGGTTCATCATATGCTTAGACGCTTAGGATCGGAAGGTCTAATTCCATTTGACTTAGAAATCGAGCGAACCTTTCATCGCCAAAGAGCAGAGCAGTGAAGGATGGAGGATCAAGCCACATCCGAGGTGAACATAGGTAGCCGACCTCTGTGGGACTACGCAACTCCTAGCGCTAGAGGATTCAGGCCAAGTATAGATGGACCATCTATTTCGGCAAATAACTTTGAGCTGAAGCCGACACTTATACATATGGTCCAGCAGAGGTAATTCGGGGGAGCTGCGATTGAAGACCCGAATCGGCACCAAGAGGCATTTTTAGAAATATGCTCAATGATGAAAATGAACGGAGTCCCTATTGACGCAATCTGCCTGAGCCTGTACCCGTTCTCATTGCAGGATAAGGCTAAGGTATGGCTTCACTCCCTACCTTCGGGAAGCATCACTACATGGGAGCAATGTGACCAGCAATTCCTGAACAAATACTTCTCACCAAGAAAGACTACTCACATTCGCCATCTTATCACAAGCTTCCACCAAAAGGAGGGGCAGTCCTTATTCGAGGCCTGGGATGGCTACAAGAGACTACTCTACCAATGCCCCCACCACGGACTGGAAAGGTGGCTAGTGATCTACATTTTCTACAATGGGATCGCTTACGGCACGAAGATGTCCCTAGATTCTGTCGTAGGAGGAGCACTGATGAATAAGACCATAGAGGAAGAGCAAGAGCTTATCAAAGAGGTGGCCTAGAACCACCATCAATGGGCTTCCGAACGTGGTCAACCTACACCTGTAGCGGGACGATACACTGTCAACTCCGTGGACCACCTTGCAGCAAGGATGGACGCGCTCAGTAGTCAGTTTGAATCTTTGAATCCTTCATCTGCATGCACAGCCATTGTCTTTGGAGAGGGAGCGGCAGCGTATCGAGATGACAACTATGGAGGGCAGGGAACCTCAGAGGAGAAGATTTAGCATATTGACGCAGTTGGGGACTACAACCAAAGGCCCAACAACCCATACTCCAACACCTACAATCCTGGATGGAGGAATCACCTGAATTTCTCCTATAAGAATAACTTGGGAAACTCACAACCATCAGGGGGTATAGGTAGTAGCAGGGCAATGGGCAGCGACCACAGAAGTCCAGACCGGAACTGATGATGGAGGACTTCATTGCTACCCAATCTAAGGCCAATGAGGAATTTTAACGCGAACATCAGATGTCTGAAGAATCACTCAGAGACTTGAAGGCCACCATTGACGACCTTGCAAGTCACACCAGGATGTTGGAGATGCAAGTGGCCAAGATAGCCCAAACCGTGTCACAACGTGAAAAGCTCTCCGGTGAGTCAAGGAAAAGAGGAAGGAGTGGGGCAGAGTAGCAAATTCGCCAAGGGGTGTTCAACCATGATTACCACCCTACCTAACCAAGCTAAGTTTGAAGAGAAGATTCCATTACAGCTTGAGGACCCTGGTGAATTTGTTATTCCCTGCTCGATTTATAAAGAAAGCTTCGATAACACGTTGTGCGACTTGGGGTCATCAGTGAGTGTGATGCCCTATGCATTCTACCTGGAGATGGGATTGGGTACTATACAACCAACGGGTATAGGTATACGTATAGTGGACGACACGATCAAGAAGCCCATTGGCATGCTACCACACGTGCTTGTAGTGATTGAGGATTTTGTGATACCCACGGACTTCATCATACTGGACACAATACCAAATCCCCAGAATTCCATCATTCTGAGAAGGCCTTTTCTGGCAACTGTAGGGGCATGCATAAACGTGAAAGCACACCAGATCTCCCTGGAGGTAGATGGGGAGATCATCCTCTTCAGCCTTTCGGAGTATAGAGCCCCCTACCTCAACAGCTTCACGTTTAGCAGAATGAAGCTAGAACTGCCAGATGCAGATCCCGAGATGGATGAATGGAGGTTCACTGAACTTCCATAGCCAAGTTGATAGTGGAGTGCGACCGAGCTAAATGACCTTAAACAAAGCGTTTCTTGGGAGGCAACCCAAGTTTAGTTTTAGACTTCCATTTTTTATTTCATTGCATGCATTTGTTTGATTTTAGTTTTGATTTCCATCCCATTTAGAGTTAGGTCTAGAAAAGAACTTTGCTAGGCAAAAATAAAATCCATATTAACCTACATGGCGAAAGGTGTGAGAGAATTCGAGCACAGACGCAAAACGGGGAGAGAAATGGGGACACACGGCCTAGCCATGTGTTTTCCCACGGTCGTGCCCGATCGGCTCGAGGCGCACATTGCCTGGCCGTGTGTTTTCACACGCTTGTGTCGCGCGAGGTTAAAAGGGGCGAGCCATGTGTTTTCACCCCCATTTGCACTGTGTGCTTTGAAAGCTCTTGCCCTAGTCGTGTGATTTCGTCTTCCCCACCATCTAGAAGCACTTTTAACCTTTTAGGAAGCCAAAAGAAGCAAGGATGAGAAGGACCAAGCAAGTAGCACCTCGATTCGGTGTTTCGGAGCAACGACCAAGGAGAGCCGACGCCCCTCAAGCTCTGGAGGAGGGTAACCCCCTACCCACTCTTCTTTTTCGCAATAATGAACATAGAGAGAGATATAATGTGCTCTCTACTCGTAAGCTCACTGCTACTACGTACTTAGATGAAGATTTGCTAGAGTCTTTAGGGTTGTTGGGTGATATTCAAGCCCTATTTGCAAAAATGGGGTGGGAAGAGATGATGGGAATAAGACACCCAACATACCCTAGGATAGTTCTAGAATTTTTAAGTTCCTTAGAGCCAGAAATTTTAATGGGTAGAGAGAGAGGAGGGTATGATAACTTTTAGGCTTTTTAACATTGAGCATGAGTGGACCCTTCATCAATGGAACTCATGCTTTGGCTTGCCAAGTGGGGGAGAGAAAAGAATCCCTATTGGGTTTAACTCTCAGATAGTTTGGACTGAGTTGACGGGGGAGCACGCTTATGACCCATCTAGGGCTAAAGCGTCCCGCCTCCAAAACCCCATTTTCTGATACCTCTGCCGCATCATAGCTAGTACTATATTTGGTCATGGGGAGAGTGACGGTGTAGTTAGGGCTAGCGAGTTTCTTTGCCTTTGGGACATGCTACAAGAAAGGAGTAGCATCGATGTAGAGTCCCACTTCATCAGACACTTAGTGAAGATGGGCAAAGCAGCATGAGGAGAGATTAATGTGGGAGGCCTACATACCCACATTTGCCATAGGATGGGGTACGATTACACTACATTAGAGAGTATAGAGGGGAGCCCTAGGATCGACCTAGCAGTGTGCATGGCCATGAAGATGATTGTGAGAGAAGGAGGCTCCTTATGCTTTGTAAGGAAAAATCTGACGACCCTTAGGCTCCTCGGCCCTGATCGTACCACCATCACTACACGCGCCAACTAGCACTTGGACTTGATAGTGGAGTCCCCTCCACATCGGCACCCATCTCTCCACCTTTATATCACTCTCCCTCTAGTCCACACATGCATAGGATCCCACCTAGTCCACGGTGACATGAGTCAGCACCTGCACCACCATATTTTTCCACCTTTGAGCAGGATGTAGGTACGTCGACTTATTAATTCTCGGAGTTTTGATCATGCCTCGACGACATTTACAGTGAGCAGCAGACGCAGAGGCAACGATGGGAGGAGCAGAGCTCCTACCAGTATACGGAGTTCCAAGCATTCCGAGAGCACTTCCAGCGGGCTGAGGAGTTCTACGATGAGGCCCACATATACTTACAGGAGGAGGATGCTCGTCGCCAGGATGAAGCTGCCTACCGCAGAGAGATGCGGCAGCACATACACGCCCAGCAGGCGCAGTGAGCTAGGGAGGAGGGGCACCGAGCAGCTGCTGCATCCACCAGCTCTTAGATCGACCACATGTACATGTGGCATCAGCGGCTTAGCAGTAGATTCTCCTAGGATCCAGAGATGCCCAGGCTCCCAGATTTTCCACCTCGTCCACCATACTAGGGGTATATTTTCATTTAAGTCTGGGGGGAAGACCCCAAAGTTTATTTTATTTTGTTTCCTTACAGTAGTTTATTTTTTAGTATTTTTATTCATTTATTCATGCATGGGTTGTTAAACTTCTTTCAGTACTTAGTATTTTGTTATCTGTAAAGCTGCCTTAGTAGTATTTATAAAAAAAAAATGTTGCTTACATGAGTTGTTCCCATAGGTATCTTAGCTTCATTTATCTCATGGTATTTTATTTTATTTGTTTTAATGAATGTTCTAGACTTACATTGGTTAGCTTTATTTCTTTACACTTACACATGTTGAACATTCTGAAAGGGATAATCTAGTACATACCTAGTTATGATTCATCTCAGTAGTCTAGTACTTTGGAATCCATAAGTGACTCTAGGTTTAGCATTTTAGTTACTAGAGATGCTAGGATTGTGTAAGCCCATTTAGAAAAATCAAAATCCCAGTGAGAAGAAAGAGAAAAGAAAAAAAAAGAAGAGAAAACAAGAAAAAAAAAGAGAAAGAAAAGAAAAAAAAAAGAGAGAAAAGATTATGAGAGATAAAAAAAACAGTTGTCATGGGTGGAAATGGCTAGGTGCCCCTTTGAGACTGAGTTAGGTTACTGGGGAAACACCTAGAAATTTCTATCTATACAGAGCACGCCTTTGATACTTTATGCTAGACCTAGAGAATAACCCTCGCTTTGGGCAGGTAAGTGCCTAAGAGCCAGACACCTTAGGAAAGCTATGGGATGATGACTTAACTCACTATGGAACGGGCATCCCCTAAGAAGATTCGCTTAGCACGAGCACGAGGAGCTAACTTAGTGAATTTCTAGAACATATTTATTCTGTTTTGATTGTAAATATCACTTGATAAATTTAGTTGCCATGCTAAGTATGGAACAATGTCTTTGAAATTTCATGGTATTGAGGTTTGCTTGAGGACAAGCAAAGATTTAAGTCTAGGGGAAGTGATGTGAGAAAAACATATAGGGTTTTAGGAATAGTTTTTGCTCACATCTTGTTACATTTTATGTTAGTTTCATGCATATGTTACTCTATTTTGCATGCATTTCCTATTTTCTAGTTCAGAGGTCTGCTCGTTGGACTTTTGTGTGCAGGTTAGCATTTCGGGTTAAAAAGACGCGCTTTCAGAGCAAAAGAAGGACATTTCGCTGCTAGACGTAGAGTGGGACATGACCAAGGCATGTGGATTCACACGACTGTGCCCAATGGGCAAGATCAGCACCCCAGGGCCCCACACGGCCTGGCCATGTGGAAACACATGACCGTGTGGTGACCCGCCATATTTGTGCAACTAGGGTATTTTTTGAATTTTGCAGCAGTCTGAGGCAATGTCTGTTGGATCGAAAGTGTCGCTAGAGGGGGGGGGGTGAATAGCGATACGATGTCGTTAAAAAACTTTTGCAATAAGTAAAAAGCAAGTAGAGAGTGCACAGCGGAAATATAAAGTAGACAAGATATTTTTACGTGGTTCACAATCTTTCGATTGCTAATCCACGGCCCTAGTGATCCTTGATCACGTACGGAGGGCAATTCACTAAAACCACTCCTCCTCGTTGGAGGTAGGAGCAACGATTACAAAAAGAAATCAAGGCAAAGGGACACTCCCCCTTTCCTTGTTACGATTAAAGCACAAAGACAATTTAAAGAAGTAGAACTTAAATAAATATACCGACAACTCTTATAAGTAGAAGATGTAGCTTTCGTTGTCAGTGACGCCGTCGTAGCAAATGTGAGTAGTAGTAGCGGCGTTACGATGCCGTGTTGAGAGCTCTTGAATTCTTGTTATTTGCTTGGCTTGAACATGTCTATTTATGGATATTGATCTATGAATTTAGACATAGGTAGTGTCCAAGGTGAGGTTCTTATCCCCAAGACTTGTTCATCCACATCCTTCGCCTAACTCAAGGATGAGGTGTTTCATCCAACCACCTTGTGCCACCTCCAACCTCCTTGTGCGCCAACTCAAGGATGAGGTGTTTCATCCAACCACCTTGTGCCACCTCCAACCTCCTTGTGCGCTAAGTCTAGTATGAGGTGTTTCATGCAACCACCTTGTGGCACCTCCAACCTACCTGGGCGCCAACTGGAGGATGAGGTGTTTCATCCAACCACCTTGTGCCACCTTGAACCTCCTTGGGCGCCAACTTGTTGGAGCCATTCAACTTGTGCCACATCATGGGAGCCAACCATCTTGTGCCAACTCACCTTATTTTGGGCGTCCACCACAAGGAAGCTTGGTGATGGTTTGGATGTCCACCTTGATGCCACATCACCCTTTGTACCAAAACACGAGTCAAGTCCAAATTCACCCCCTTGAAATTCGAGCTCTTCTCGAGGTCGAACTTGACTAGCAGCTGATGTAGTCAAAGGGTTTTGGACCGCAAAGATACAAGTTAGCTTAAAATATAAAGAACGATGGTTCTAACCATCTGATCTCGACCTAGACCTTCCATTGGAGGTATTGGGTCGGATCTACGCTTAACGACCTTGCTTCGCTTTCACACGAGCTTACCTTGTAGCCTCGCTTCCGGTCTTCACCCGAGTACCTCGGCTTCCTCCGAAGTCCCTCTGGCGTTGCCCGACCACCTCGGTTCCCACCGGGTGTCGCAGACCTTCCGCTCAACTTTAGCATTTCTGCACACTTAATTGAGCTCGTAAGATAACAAATATACCCTTAACTATTGAGCCTTTTGCCATAATCAAAATACCGGTTCGACTTTGGTGCCCACTGCACTAACAATCTCCCCCTTTTTGATTCATGGCAAACCGACACAAAAGTTAAGGAAAAATTAAGCATAATGAAGCTAGCATAATGATTAAGCATGAATGAGCTAGCATAAAGATTAAATATGAATGAGCTAGCATAATGATTAAGCATGAATGAGCTAGCATAAAGATTAAATATGAATGAGCTAGCATAAAGATTAAATATGAATGAGCTAGCATAATGATTAAATATGAATGAGCTAGCATAATGATTAAGTATGAATGAGCTAGCATAAAGATTAAGCATGAGTGAGCTAGCATAAAGATTAAATATGAATGAGCTAGCATAATGATTAAGCATGAATGAGCTAGCATAAAGATTAAATATGAATGAGCTAGCATAAAGATTAAATATGAATGAGCTAGCATAATGATTAAATATGAATGAGCTAGCATAATGATTAAGTATGAATGAGCTAGCATAAAGATTAAGCATGAGTGAGAAATATTATTGTTTCAAGTTCTCCCCTTTGAGGTAACCTCCCCCTTGACCGAAGGTGAGTTCTTGAAAAATAATTTTTACTCCCCCTTAATAGTTGCTTAAGTAAAGGTAATAATTTTGTTTACTTTCTTCCTTACTTTTGTGACTTTCTCCCCCTTTTGCCTTAACTCAAAAAGTTTGTAAATATATTTTAGGGTTTGTAAGTCCAAGCAAGTTCCCAATATAAATATATATATATATATATATATATATTTTTTAAATAATAATAAGCTTGAAAATATGTTCATCTAAAATGTACAACTCCGGTTGGACTTGATTGATATAGAATGATCAATAAGTCTTGAAGGAGTTGATGAATTTTAAATAATTATACTCCATGGTTCATGTCGATGCACCGAATCTACGCTCGAAACTGTGGAGTAAGGTCCTAACATCTCACGCCTGCCTACGTGGCTAAGTACACAAACACATTAGTCCTATGTGTTGTGAGATGTGTTCCTTAAATCTATAGGTATATGATTTCTAAGGTAAGACTTAGGCTAATTTCATAAAAAGAAGCAAAAGTAGAGTACATATATAGAAAAATTTAAATCCTACTCTATTACGCACATACCTAACTTTCGTCTTAATAAGCTAAATTCGGCTTCGGGTAGTGGTTTGGTGAAGATGTCCGCTAGGTTTGATTTGGACTCAACATACTCTAGTTGTATAGTTCCATTAGTTACATGTTCCCTAATGAAGTGGTGTTTAACTTCTATATGTTTTGTCCTAGAATGACATATTGGATTTTTAGTTAAGTTAATTGAACTAATGTTATCTATGTAGGTTTTAATGTTGTTAAAGATTAAGCTAAAGTCTTGGAGAGTGTGCTTCATCCACAGGAGCTGAGAGACACACTCACCCATCGCAACGTATTGGCCGGTGGTAGATAAGGCAACGCAATGTCGCTTCCTCGCACTAACTTACTAGACTCGAGCCGAGGATTTGACAACAACCACTCGTGCTCTTTCTATCGAGTTTACTACCGGCATAGTCGAGTCGGAGTAGCCGATTAGATTAAACTCGTAGATCTAGGGTACCAAATACCTACGCTTAGCGTGCCCTTTAGATATCTAAGGATACGCTTGACTAGAGTTAGGTGAGACTCCTTGGCACAGGTTTGTAACCTGCACATACTTACCGCGAATAAAATGTCGGGTCGGTCATGTTAAGTATAGGAGACTTCCTATTGCGCTCCTATAGTATTTTAGGTCAACGGGTTTTCCTTCTACATCTTCGTTTATATTAACATTAGTTGCCATAGGTGTATTGATTATTTTAGCATCTTGCATTCCAAATCGATTTATTAAGTCCTTAGTATATTTTTGTTGATGTAAATATATTCCATCTTTAGTTTGTTTAATTTGTAAACCTAAGAAGAAACTTAACTCTCCCACTAAATTCATTTTAAATTCACTTTCCATAAGTGAGATGAATTCGTTTAGCAGGATCGAGTTGGTAGTTCCAAAAATTATATCATCTACATAGATTTGGGCTATAAAGATTTCTTTTCCTACGGTTTTAATGAATAAGGTTGGGTCGACTAAACCTTGGTTGAATCCTTTGGACTTAAGATAGATCGAAAGCCTTTCGTACCAAGCTCTTGGGGCTTGTTTGAGTCCATATAGGGCTTTCTTAAGTCTAAGGACATGGTCAGGTTTATCTAGATTTTCGAATCCGGGAGGTTGACTGACGTAAACTTCTTCCTTAATGTATCCATTCAAAAATGCTGACTTGACATCCATTTGAAACAATTTAAAACCTCGATGTGCAGCATATGCTAACAACATTCGGATGGACTCTAGTCTGGCTACGGGGGCGTAGGTCTCATCGTAATCTAAACCTTCGACTTGACTAAACCCTTTTGCGACTAACCTAGCTTTATTTCTAACTACTTCACCTTTATCATCAAGTTTATTTCGAAATACCCACCTTGTTCCAATAATTGATTTTTCTTTAGGTGGTGGTACTAATTCCCAGACTTCATTTCTAGTGAATTGAGCTAGCTCTTCTTGCATAGCAATAATCCAGTCGGGATCAAGAAGTGCTTTTTCAATAGTTTTGGGTTCGATTTTGGAAATTAACGAGATTTGACTAAGGTTTCGATATGAAGCTCTAGTTCGAACCCCTAAATTTGGATCACCTATAACTTGATTGATAGGATGATTTGTTTGAGTCTTAGTGTGACTCGGGTTAGTGTCATCTATCACTTGGTCGATAGGATGACTTGGGTGAGTTCTAGTTTGACTTGGGTTAGAGTCATCTATCACTTGGTCGATAGGATGACTTGGGTTAGGACGAGATTCAAGTTCAAGATCAGAGTCGGGTTCGATATAAGTTGATTTGCTAGTTGGTTTTGTTAAGGATTGAACGGGTTCGTGTCCTTCGTCGAAAACTATATTAATGGTTTCTTCGACTCTTATGTGTAGGATCAATGGAATTACTAATGGGTTGTTTGTAAGTTTTTAAACCTAAATCATCTCACCAATATCTACATGATCAAAACATGTTATTCCTATGTGTTACTGTGAGATGACTTTCAATTTTACTTGATTAATTTTAATGAATTTAAATTAACCAACATTAGGTTAGATTCGGATTTAGTCTAAGCTCATCAAGTAATCTTTTCAAGAGATTAGCTTCCAGTGTCGTGGCGAGGCACAGAGGCCTTCTTTGATCGGAACAACGACCACTTCCTTAGACAAAGCTAATTTCAAGAAATTGATAACTCGACTTACTTGAGACTACGCCTTGGTCTAACTAGTTATTTTTGAAAAGAGGCTCCGAGGCTCAATCTTTCGTAGGATTTTAGTTGGTTTATTTTTGAAAAGAGGCTCCCGAGGCTCAATCTTTCGCAGGATTTTAGTTGGTTATGAGTCCTATCTAACCATTCTAAAATAAAGGAAAAACTAAGCATGCAATTTCTAAGACTTAACAAAAATACATTTTGTATTGGCTCCCCCTGGACCATTGAATCGAGTGGGTCTATTCACATAGTGAATTTGGTCCTTGGGAACCCAATACAGGTTAGATCCTAAAGTTGAAATCAAAGTGGTCTTAGGGACCCATGCTTGGACATTTTTCTTATGTTGGTTTACTATAGACATATATGACTTATTGGTTGTAGTTGAGTTAAACCCGAGTCCGCCCTAGTTGAACACGGACCTTTGTGATCCAAGTAAGATGTCAAGTCCCAAGGATCCCAAAGTGAACCTTTCCAACGTCTAAGGTCTTCGACTTGTGTTTTCAAAGCGAGTTCTCAACTTCAAGCTTTTCAACTTGAGTTGAGTCCTCCTCTTGAATACGAGTAGTCGAAGAGGTTAGGGAGACCTCATGTTTGAGAAGGTTAACCTCCTCAATTAGGGTCTCGACCTTGGACTCGGACTTAGCTAGTTTCTTATTTAAAAATTTAATTGCACCATACAAAGTATTAAGTAACGACCGACTTACCCTTAATGATTCTTTTGAACCGGATACGGATCCGTGGCTTGTCTTGAATGGAAGCTCATCATCGGATTCGACTGGACTCTTCTTGGTTTCGAGTCGTGCTCGGTTGGCTTGGCCATTAGAGCTTGGATATCGTCTTCTTCCTCCGACAACTCCTCCCAAGTAGCGTTTAGCGCTTTCTGGGTCTTTGATGCGGTAGTCTTTAGCTTTGGGCACTCGGACGTGATGTGACCGAACCTCGCTGCACTCATAGCATCTAAAATTAGAAGTATTTGAATTAGGTTTAGGCTTACCTTGAGTTGTTGGTCGCTTTCGCCTCTTGATCATCTTCCTAACTAGATTGACTAGTTCGGATTCTATTTCGAGTCTACTTCCGATTCGACTCCTCTTCTTCCTTCGGGGTGGCTTGCTTTGCGGGCTTCTTCTTCTTGGAACTCGCAACTAACGCAATACTCTTCTCGGCTTGGACCACGTTAGTTTGCTCATGTAATTCAAGTTTCGAAAACAATTTGTCTAACCTAATTTTAGAAAGGTCCTTGGAGACCTTGTAGGCATCGACCATGGATGCCCACAAGGTGGTCCTAGGAAACGAGTTAAGAGAATACATGATAAGGTCGCGATTCTCGACCTTTTGTCCGATGGCATGGAGTTGGTTGACGATGTCTTGGATACGAGCATGTAGTTGAGTTGCGGTCTCGTTTTCCTGCATTTTCAAGTTATACAATTTATTTAAAAGTAAATCTCTTTTACATACCTTCGTGTCGTCGGTGCCTTCGTGTAGTTCCACTAGCTTGGTCCATAAGTCCTTTGCACTAATGAAGGGGCCGACGCGGTTGAGCTCTTCCTTGGACAACACACATTGCAAGATTTGAGTTGCCTTGGCATCGGCTTCTACTTGTTTTTTCATGGAATTTGACCATTGATCGTAACCCAAAGATTCACCATCTTCATTAATAGGAAGTGTGAAACCGGTTTGGATTACGATCCACATCTCGATTTGGGTTTTAAGAAAGCATTCCATCCGACCCTTCCAATAACGAAAGTCATTACCGTTGTAAAACGGGGGTCGGGCGGTGCTAAACCCTTCGAGATGGGCCATTTAAAAACAAGAAGAAGAACGATTTAAAAGAATCTTGCAAAACACACACGAAAGAATATTCCAAGACTTTCGCCTTGGATTAGTGAAAAGGGAAGTAAAAAGATATATAAAATGTAACTTGCAAAAAGAAATAAACAATCAAATGCGAATGTCGCTGAAGTTCCGGAGGACAACCTTACTCGGATCTAACCCAAGGACAACCTTATCCGATCCTAAAGCCTCTAATGCAATTCTATATGTAGGAGAAGATAAGCAAGTGAAATAATTATACGAAAACAGAAATAAATAAATAAAAATCTGTAAAAAGAAAAACAAAGCTAGATTGGTGGTTTCCGAATCTTAGCGCCCGCTCGATACCAATTGTTGGATCGAAAGTGTCGCTAGAGGGGGTGAATAGCGATACGATGTCGTTAAAAACTTTTGCAATAAGTAAAAAGCAAGTAGAGAGTGCACAATGAAATATAAAGTAGACAAGATATTTTTACGTGGTTCACAATCTTCGATTGTTAATCCACGGCCCTAGTGATCCTTGATCACGCACGGAGGGCAATTCACTAAAACCACTCCTCCTCGCTGGAGGTAGGAGCAACTATAAAAAAAAGAAATCAAGGCAAAGGGACACTCCCCCTTTCCTTGTTACGATTAAAGCACAAATACAATTTAAAGAAGTAGAACTTAAATAAATATACCGACAACTCTTATAAGTAGAAGATGTAGCTTTCGTTGTCGGCGGCACTTCGTCGTAGCAAATGTGAGTAGTAGTAGCGGCGTTACGACGGCGTGTTGAGAGCTCTTGAATTCTTGTTATTTGCTTGGCTTGAACATGTCTATTTATGGATATTGATCTATGAATTTAGACATAGGTAGTGTCCAAGGTGAGGTTCTTATCCCCCAAGACTTGTTCATCCACATCCTTTGCGCCAACTCAAGGATGAGGTGTTTCATCCAACCACCTTGTGCCACCTCCAACCTCCTTGTGCGCCAACTCAAGGATGAGGTGTTTCATCCAACCACCTTGTGCCACCTCCAACCTCCTTGTGCGCCAACTCAAGGATGAGGTGTTTCATCCAACCACCTTGTGCCACCTCCAACCTCCTTGGCGCTAACTTGAGGATGAGGTGTTTCATCCAACCACCTTGTGCCACCTCCAACCTCCTTGGGCGCCAACTTGTTGGAGCCATTCAACTTGTGCCACATCATGGAGCCAACCATCTTGTGCCAACTCACCTTATTGGGCGCCCACCACAAGGAAGCTTGGTGATGGTTTGGATGTCCACCTGATGCTACATCACCTTTGTACCAAAACACGAGTCAAGTCCAAATTCACCCCCTTGAAATTCGAGCTCTTCTCGAGGCTGGAACTTGACTAGCAGTTGACTGTAGTCAAAGGGTTTTGGACTGCAGTACAAGTTAGCTTAAAATATAAAGTACGATGGTTCTAACCATCTGATCTCGACCTAGACCTTCCATTGGAGGTATTGGGTCGGATCTACGCTTAACGACCTTGCTTCGCTTTCACACGAGCTTACCTTGTAGCCTCGCTTCCGGTCTTCACCCGAGTACCTCGGCTTCCTCCGAAGTCCCTCTGGCGTTGCCCGACCACCTCGGTTCCCACCGGGTGTCGCAGACCTTCCGCTCAACTTTAGCATTTCTGCACACTTAATTGAGCTCGTAAGATAACAAATATACCCTTAACTATTGAGCCTTTTGCCATAATCAAAATACCGGTTCGACTTTGGTGCCCACTGCACCAACAATGTCTATATAAGGATGTTTCCGCCCAAACCCTAGGGCAGAGACACGATGGCTAGGACGGCACATCGAAGTCCTAAAAAGCTTTGATAACTCGCACCGGGGAGGAGGAACGTCACCGGAGATCCACGCCTTGCACTTCAATGTCGGAGAGAAGACCACGAAAGCATTGTAACTCTTTGTTCTTGCGTTTTATTCTTTATGTTTTCGAACATAAACAAGCTTTGTGATTCTTCCTTCATATACATGAAGGGTTTTTTCCGGAACCGAAGCTCTTATACCTTCAACTCGGTCGCTTGTTCATGGCGATCCCTTCTACGTCCCCGGATAAAAAAAATTTATCCTTGACAAGAGGGATTACCCAAGCAACTGTTTCATCGTCATGTTATTCGATTAGAGTAGTCACTTGAACAAACTTGTTGTTCAAGTAACCAACCTCTATTCTACGAATAGCCGCAGAATAGATGATGTATGGATCGCCCGCTTTTGTGTTTATATTCGGGGTCCAAGTTATATTAGCCAAAAAACAGAATATATCAAGCATATATAATTGAAACACAATTACAAACATGTTACATATGGAGATAGATAAGTGATATACCTCTCGATCTTCTATTGTATGACCTTCCTCCTTTTGGATGTCGTGTGGGCAACGATCTACCAAAAGTCGAAGCTCCTAGATCACCAATCTTCCTTCCTTGCTCGCTCTGAACAAGAGGAAGTATAGAAACAAGGCACTTCTCCTTCTTTCAACCAACCACCAAGCTCTAAGCTAGGTGCTAGCCGCCGGCCAAGAAGAAGAGGAGGAAAGGAAGTGGGCGCCGGCCAAGGACTCCAAGGAATTACCCTAACCCTTGTTTCCACCGGCCAAGGAGAAGAGATTTAGGGAGTTTGGACGCCATCCAAAGGAGGGAAGAGCTTGTATGGGCGCCGACCACCAAGGGAGAAGAAGAAGACAAGGAAAAGGCTTTCATTATTTGGTGTCGCCAACCCCAAACCCTAATCTCCAAGCTTGCCGGCCACCTTAACCCTAATCCTATCTCTAATGGGATTCCTCCTTGCCGCCCACCCCTTCCTCTCCTTTTATAGAGTTAGGGATAAGCCTTGTTTTAATCTTCACCATTGGTTCTAGGGATTTAATCTCAACCGTCGGATCTAGAGATTTAATCTCAACCGCCGGATCTAGAGATTTAATCTCTACCTTTGGATCTAGAGTTTTGTTTTCAACCATTGGATCTAGGCTTCATGAGGTATTAATAGGCTACAATAAGGACCATGAGGAGGAGTTGGATCTTGGCCACCCAATGGATCAAGCCCACATAAAGTCCTATCCATAAATGATAATCCAATCCACTAAAGGATTATCATTGATCTACCTCACCAACCCCCATAAGTTAATATGGGCTCCATATATTATATGTATATTTTCTCTCTGTGTTTAAGATCTCGAATGTCCGTTGATTAATTAATTTACTGACCATTAATTAATCAACATGTTACTTCATGAGTAGTACCACTCAACCTTTTCATCATGCTAGACTAAGTCCACCTGCAGGGTTTACATGATGAACCTTATGAGCTCCTCAAGGGGACATCATCATCCTAATATATAGGACACGATTTCCTCCTATAATCAATGGTACACCATATAAATAATATCATTTCCCAACTTATCGAGTCTATCGATTTAATCTATAAATCTCGCCCATTGGTAAATCAAAGAAATGAATACTAATTATATGTGTCCGTTATTATATCGGGATTAAGAGTATGTACAATATAATATCTGAGGTCCGAATCGATTATGTAGTCAGCAATAAATCGAATCACCTCTAAGTCGGTCCTGCTCAATACACACATAGTGTACTAGTGTGATTCTATGGTCAAGACAAACCAATACCAAATCACACTACAACCATACAAATGGTTTGTCCAAAGCCATCTCGGTTGTGAGCCTTTACTTATACTTTACAAGAAGCCGAAAATATGATCTCCCGTGTGACGCCACACACCATGTTATCTATAATGTAATGTATTAGACAATATGCATAACCATAAATATGCAAACAATGATCATGTGATTCTTATTTCAAAATAAAGATGTTCATACAAAAGATAGACTTTTCAGTATATATCCCAACAATCTCCCACTTTTACTAAAAGACTATGCTGTCCTCAACCTGTCATACATCTGATTCTCATTCCCTCTACATGCCTATCAAAAGCTCTCGCTAGAAAGACCTTAGTGAAAGGATCCACTAGGGTA
The DNA here is from genome assembly GCA_025175895.1 of Wurfbainia villosa. Classification (NCBI taxonomy): domain Eukaryota; kingdom Viridiplantae; phylum Streptophyta; class Magnoliopsida; order Zingiberales; family Zingiberaceae; genus Wurfbainia; species Wurfbainia villosa. Next base: position 37,766,433 of record CM045987.1, read on the forward strand.
TCCTCTGATGCAATCTAGGCGACAACACCTTCTACCTCCTTTACTAATTCTAGTATCAGGTGGTACTTGCGCTCTATGTATTTACTTGCCTTATGGCTTGTGGTTCTTTCGAGTTTGCAACTACACCACTATTATCACAATAAATTGTGATAGTTCTGGGCAAACCAGGAATCACATCCAAGTCCATCAGGAAGTTCTTGAGCCACACAACTTCTTTGGTCGCTTCAGAGGAAGCCACATACTCATCTCCATGGTGGAGTCCGCCACACATTTCTGCTTGACACTCCTCCATGCAATTGCTCCACCTCCCAAAGTAAACACAAAACTTGAGGTAGACTTACTGTTATCCCTATCTGATTGGAAGACGGAATCCGTGTAACCCATAGGGAGTAATTGGTCTGCCTGGTAAACTAGAATATAATCCCTAGTCCTTCTCAGGTACTTCAATATATATCCTTTACTGCAGTCCAATGTCCCTATCCTTGATTACTATGATATCTGCTAACCATGCCCACGGTAAAGTAGATATCTGGTCTCGTACATAGCATAGCATACATGAGGCTTCCTACTGCCGAAGCATAAGGAACCACCTTCATCTCCTCTATTTCCTCAGATGTTCTAGGATACATCTCCTTAGATAAAGGAACTCCATGCCTAAAAGGTAGAAAACCTTTCATGGAGTTTTGCATGCTAAAATGATCTATAATAGTGTCTATGTATGAAGCTTGAGACAAGCACAACATCCTTTTCCTGCGATCCCTTATAACATTGATCCCAAGGATGTGTCCCACATCTCCCAAATCCTTCATATCAAACTGTTTAGACAACCATACCCTTACGTCCGATAACACCTTGACATTGTTACCAATTAATAAAATGTCATCTACGTATAGTACAAGAAATACCACTAGATTTCCGTCACATCTCTTGTATACACAAGACTCATCCAGACTTTGAATAAATCTATAAAACTGGATTACCTCATCAAAGTGGATGTTCCAAGACCTCAAAGCTTGCTTCAATCAATAAATGGACCGATTAAGCTTACATACATGATGCTCTTTGCCCTTCGCAATGAATCCCTCTGGTTGCTTCATATAGATATTTTCCTCAAGACTTCCATTAAGGAAAACTGTCTTGACATCCATCTGCCATACCTCATAATCCATAAGAGCTTCAATGCATAAGAGAATTCGGATAGACTTAAGCATGGCTACCGGCGAAAAGGTCTCCTCATAATCAATACCCTCTTTTTGAGTATACCCCTTCGCAACAAGCCTCGCTTTGAAGGTGTTAGTAATATATGAGAGATGTCCTAAGGCAATCGCCTTATGTATGAACCATTTATATGATAAATGAAGATTCACTATTTGAGTATACATGTTTAATGTATTTTATTGGATCTTAAACTCATTTACTGAATGTCCACGATAGATTCACAGCATGAGAGAATTTGGGATTGGATCACAACTAGTGAGTATCTCTACATGTGTAATTGTGATGTATCAGAATTATCCCTAGTCGATGAATTGATGGATTTGGACACCATCAATTCTGTCGAGACTAGCACGAGGTATACTCCTTGGTGTATCCAAGCAAATGATTCTCACCGGGCCGAGACATTGTGATGTCCGAGTTAATCGTGGATGCTAGTTATGGTAACTAGTTCATCGAGTGACCACCGTAAGACTTCATATGGTTCTCGCATACATATAGATATGTCAATGAAGTTCTTATCGTGGCTTAAGTGCGATGTTCCTTCGACTTGCGGTATTCAAGTCATCTTGATCATGGAGACTTATGCTTTGACATCTTAAGCAAACATCTCCGAGGAGATGTGGACCCGGGATGATTGGGTATAAGTCGAAGTGATCGAAGGTGTTTGAATAGCCTATAAAGGATTCACCACTCCTTGCGAGGAGATGTATACCCATGGCCTCTCGTCGGATTGTTACTAAAGTCTTGGGCCAAAGTATTACATGTTTAGAGTAAAGTACTCTTCGATACATGTGGAGTAACTAGAATAAAAAGAGCACAAACCGCTGAAGATGTCGAACTCTCACCGCCAAGGAGCCGTTGTCGCCCACTTCAAATTTACCTAACAACGCCTGCGAAGCCAGATGGGTGGATCATGTGGAGGATAGCATCGCTTGGATCTACTAGGGTAATGGGAGCCGCCGGATAAAGCCGTGAGAGGAGCACCATCGCCACACGCGAAGAAGGAGCAGCACAAAAACTGAACGATGCTATAATTACTGGTTAATTATAGACGGCCAACATAAATCGAGAACCTATTTGGTCACACGCACAACGAGTGTAATCCAAAGGATTTAAAACGAGCTTGAGAATGGGATTCTCAGACCGAGAGAAACTATGTTTGGTTGGACCAAACATAAAGCGAGCATGAAATTGTTTCAGTCGCAATGGAAGCGTGGATGGGCCGTGTCTTATGAAGACATAATGGATGGACCAAAATGGTTTGGTTCTAATCCAATGGATGAGAATAAACCAAATTGTTTGGTTTATATTAAACGAATGAACCAAAGGTTGGTTCGGTTCGTTTTAACTTAAAATAAACCATCATGGTTTGGTTTATTTTAACTTATCTTAATGGAGCGGGTTAACGAGCATTATGGATATGATCCATTAACCATTAAGTGAATTAGTTCTCTATAAAATAGGGCTTAAACCCTAACCCTAAAATCAATCAAAACCCTAGTCGCCCAACATGTTGTTGCCGCCCAACACATTGTTGCCGCCCAGCTTATGGTGGCGCCGTCCAGCTCCTTGCCGGCGTCCAAGCTCCAGCCGGTGAACCTCCGGCGACCCTCCGGTGATCTCCTATAGGTTCGGCATCAAGGTGAGCCTTTTCTCTCCTTGTTTTGGCCGGCACCTACTCCTCCACCAAGCTGTCCAGTTTTCTGGACAGCTTCTCCTCCTCTCGTCGGAGCATCGTTTGGACGATGGTTAGTGCTCCGACAGCGGCTAACTTACCGGGGATTTGATCTCCGGTAATCCTCTGAGGTGGAGGACGAAGGATTCGTCAAACGGTTGACGAACACCTCTCCGGAGAAGCGAGTTTTGAGAACTCGTTTTGGATCCGAATTTGGATTCGGATCGTGATCATCTCTCGATCACGTCGTCTTCAACACGAGGCTAGTAACCCGTACGAAGACGAAGCTCGTGACTTAGCGAAGTCATCCCGAGGAGCTCGGCGTGGATACGGATAGAGACGATTCTTACGAGGATCGTTCCGATTGATGCCGTTCCCGCTACACGTCATACGGAAGGTATAACGTAGTTTAATTTCCTTTTATTGCAAATTTTAATTTACGGTTATGTCTACACTTGTTGTAATAGCATGCGTGTGTTGTGTGTGTTGTAATAAATATAGATTTATTATTTTTAATTGCTTCCGCTGTGCTCATGTTTACGAAACATGATCGAACACACACACGCCGCGGTGCCGGAAACCCAACAGAAGGTCTCAACCTTCCCATCTATTCCTCTCTTTCTTTTGTAGATCCACTTGTATCCAATGGTTTTTACACCATCGGGTGGTTCTACTAGCTCCCAGACCTGATTCGAATCCATAGATTCAATCTCAGTATTCATTGCACTTTGCCAAGATACCGCATCTTTATCTTTGATTGCCTCGTCATATGTCCAGGGAACAGGTTCATGTTCGCTAGGGATCAAATCAGAAGATTCTCCCAAGAACATAAATCTATCAGGCTGTCTCACAACCCTCCCACTATGATGAGGTATCACCTGTGTATCCTCTGTGACACGCGGTGCAGTGACTTGTGGTATATCCTCTTGTACCGGTGGTATTGAAGAAGCGACTTCCCCTTTTAATTCCTCCAGAACAATCTTACTCATGGGCTTGTGATTCATCACATAGTCTTCTTCTAGAAATCTGGCATTCGTGCTAATGATCACCTTTTGATCTCTAGGACTATAAAACAAACAACCTTTCATTCCCCTAGGATAGCCAACGAACATGCATACTTCTGTACGAGGTTCAAACTTACCAGCATCCGCCTTCAGCACATGTGATGAACTCCCCCAAATCCGAATATGTCTTAGACTATGCTTTCTCCTAGTCCATAATTCTATGGGAGTAGAAGACATTGATTTAGATGGGACCAAGTTCAGAATATACACTGCCATATCTAGAGCATATCCCCAGAACAAATCTGGCAACACATAATAACTCATCATCGATCTAACCATCTCCATAAGAGTCCTATTCCTTCGCTCTACTACATCATTCTGCTGGGGTGTGCTACGTGCAGCCAATTGGGATTGAATCTCACCCTTTGATAAGTAATTCCTAAACTCTTCCAAGAGATACTCACCACCACGATCAGATTGTAGTATCTTGATACTGTTTCCTTGACGTTTCTCTACATCAGCCTTGAATTCTTTGAACTTGTCAAAGCATTCAGACTTGCGGCGCATCAAGTAAATGTATTCATATCTCGAATAATCATCTATAAAAGAGACAAAATACTCAAAACCACCTCTAGCCTGGATAGACATAGGACCACACAAATCAGAATGAACCATTTCTAACACATCTTTGGCTCTATACCCCTTGCCCTTAAAAGGCCTCTTGGTCATTTTACCCTCCAAGTAAGATTCGCAAGTTGGGAAATCTTCCACCACTAATGATCCCAGAGGTCCATCATCTATCAACCTTTAAATTCTGCTTAGGTTAATATGACCAAGCCTAAGATGCCAAAGATATGTTTCGTTCATCTTCGAAGGTTCTTTTCTCTTATTGGAATTAGAAGATGAGTTGTTAACTTCTATTTGCATCGTGGGAGCTTTTGGTTCAAGTGTGTATAGATTTCCTATCAATGCACCCGAATAGATAATGTCCCTATTCCTTTTTATAATAACTTTGTCATTAAAAGAAATAGAATATCCATCCATAAACAATTTAGAAATCGAAATTAAATTCTTTCTAAATAATGGTACATAAAGGCAATTCTTAAGAACCAAAATTTTATTTTTCTCAAAAGATAAATAAACGCCTCCCACTACAATAGCTGCCACCTTCGTGGTATCACCCAAGTATACGGTAATCTCTCCCTCACCCAGTCGTCTGGTTTCTTGGAACCCCTGCAAAGTATTGCAGACATGATCAGTGACTCCCGTATCTACACACCAGGTGCCAGTAGATAACACCGCTAAACATGTTTCAACGACTAGACCAAAATATATACCTTTGTTCTGCTTGCGATTGGGGCAGTCCTTCTTCCAGTGTCCAATCTGCTTACAAGTGAAGCACTTGCCTTTCGGCTTCTTCACTCCTCCCTGAGTTCCTCCCACCACCTTTGCCCTAGTTTGTTTCTTCTTCTTCTTGCCTTTCGGCTTAGAAGTAGAAACCTTTTGGGTCACCATGGCATGCGCCTGAGCACTCCGACGAAATAGCCCCTCTACAGCCTGGAGTTCTGTCAGAAGCTCCGCCAATGAATACAACCTTTTGTTCATGTTGTAGTTAAGGCGAAACTGCTCAAAAGTCCTAGGTAGATACTGGAAATTGATATCAACCTGGGTTTCCCCATCGATCTCATCTCTGAGGACTTCCAACTCATTTAAATGAGCCATCATCTTGAGAACATGATCCCTCATGGGTGTTCCCTCAATCATGGTGGTCATCATCAAGTTCCTCATGGCTTCCTGCCTAGCAGCCCGATTATGGTGTCTGAAAAGCTCTTTGAGATTGAGCATCATGTTATAAGTAGTGGGCATGGCTTGATGCTGATGTTGCAGTACATTTGACATAGATGCCAAAATGTAACACCGTGCCATCTCATCGACCATGATCCACTTCTTATTACTCTCCTTCTCCTTTTCCCCAGAATCATCTACAGGCTTAGGAGGGCACTCTTCGAGGAGTACATATTTGTATTCCTCAGCAGTCAAGACAATGTCAAGATTCCTCTTCCAATCAACATAGTTTGGTCCAGTAAGTTTATTCTCTTTCAGTATCACAGAAAGCGGGTTGAAAGTCATTTTGAAAGAAAACCTAAGAATCACATAGATCAAAACATTAGATTTCAAAAAATTATTGATTCCTCAAACAATAATATTTTAAAATCAACCAACACCTCAAAACACTGAGAATATCGTATGCCACGATAGGTTGGACGTATACGAATTCTACATTTGTAAGAAGTGGTTTTACCCATTAATTTTACTATTTTATCAACCTAACTTTTTGACAAGTAAAATTAATAGTTAGTTCCTCTTTGGCCCTACAAATAAAAGCAATGACTCCGATGGGGAGGATACTTATATTTGTATCTAATTGTTCACCCTTACTCGGTACCAAGGTAATTATCTCGGGTTATGTGTCTTCCGATGGGAAAGTACACACGCTCCTTAATAATTGCCTGTAACCATATTCAACCTTGTGATCCGCAAACAAACTCATCCGATGGAGAGGAAGGCACTCAGAGCCGACGCGCAAGTTTGTTTGCTTCACTTGTGAAATCGTAATGGAGGTTGTGGAAATTTTATTAAAAATATCCCTATCCCACTTAGTAATTTAAAATTGAGGAATTTTCTAGCCTACGACATGCATATCAAAAAATAACCAATAAATATGAAAAATAAAAATTTCCAACTATTATGGCTTTTGTCTTCAATATGTCTCCCGTTGTATCGTCATCTCGTCCGCTCCTCCTACGCCATGTACGAGCCATCCAGAGATCCGAGCCGAGAAAAAAATATTTTAATTTACATCCATCGATCCTATACTCCACGAGAGAGTGTACATGAAATCTAGATTGAAAGTAAACTAAAATAGAAAGAGTGGCTAAACAATGTCGTATCTAATTTACAAAAATTAAATACTAGCCTCATCCACCCCGAGGATTCAACAAAATATACAATTACACACATACAATCACATACACACATATGACCATAATAGTTGGATCCTATGCCTGCAACCAAAGAGTTAACCTACGCATAACCTACTATTATCCGACACATATAATATATGAAAAGTGCATAAAAGTAACCGAATCCTAAACACACAAAACCAGAAACCGTGGCTCTGATACCACTTGAACGGTTTTTCCCAGAACCGAAGCTCTTATACCTTCAACTTGGTCGCTTGTTCATGGCGATCCCTTCTACGTCCCCGGATAAAAAAAAATTATCCTTGACAAGAGGGATTACCCAAGCAACCGTTTCATCGTTGTGCTATTCGATTCGAGTAATCACTTGATCAAACTTATTGTTCAAGTAACCAACCTCTATTCTAGGAATAGCGGCGGAATAGACAATGTATGGATCGCAAACTTTTGTGTTTATGTTCGGGGTCCAAGTTATATTGGCCACAAAACAGAATATATCATGCATATATAATTGAAAAACAATTACAAACATGTTACATATGGAGATAGATAAGTGATATACCTCTCGATCTTCTATTGTATGAACTTTCTCCTTTTGGACGTCGTGTGGGCGACGATCTACCAAAAGTCGAAGCTCCTAGATCACCAATCTTCCTTCCTTGCTCGCTCCGAACAAGAGGATGTATAGAAACAAGGAACTTCTCCTTCTTTTAACCAACCACCAAGCTCCAAGCTAGGTGCTAGCCGCCGGCCAAGAAGAAGAGGAGGAAAGGAAGTGGGCGCCGGCCAAGGACTCCAAGGAATTACCCTAACCCTTGTTTCCACCGACCAAGGAGAAGAGATTGAGAGAATTTGGACCCCGGCCAGAGGAGGGAAGATCTTGTATGGGCACCGGCCACCAAGGGAGAAGAAGAAGACAAGGAAAAGGCTTACCTTATTTGGTGCAGCCAACCCCAAACCCTAATCTCCAAGCTTGCTGCCCACTTTAACCCAAATCCTATCTCTAATGGGATTCCTCCTTGCCGCCCACCCCTTCCTCTCCTTTTATAGAGTTAGGGATAAGCCTTGTTTTAATCTCCACTATTGGTTCTAGGGATTTAATCTCAACCGTCGGATCTAGAGATTTAATCTCAACCGCCGGATCTAGAGATTTAATCTCTACCTTTGGATCTAGAGTTTTGTTTTCATCCATTGGATCTAGGCTTCATGAGGTATTAATAGGCTACAATAGGGAACATAAGGATGAGTTGGATCTTGGCCATCCAATGGATCAAGACCACATAAAATCCGATCCATTAATGATAATCCAATCCACTAAAGGATTATAATTTATCTACCTCACCAACCCCCATAAGTTAATATGGGCACCATATATTATATGTACATTTTCTCCCTGTGTTTAAGATCTCGAATGTCCGTCGATTAATTAATTTATTGACCATTAATTAATCAACATCTAACTCCATGAGTAGTACCACTCAACCTTTTCATCATGCCGGACCAAGTCCACCTGCAGGGTTTACATGATGAATCTTATGAGCTCCTCAAGGGGACATCATCATCCTAATATATATGACACGGTTTCCTCCTATAATCAACGACACACCATATAAATAATATCATTTCCCAACTTACCGAGCCTATCGATTTAATCTATAAATCTCGCCAATTGGTAAATCAAGGAAATGAATACTTAGTATATGTGCCCGTTATTATATCGGGATTAAGAGTATGTACAATATAATATCTGAGGGCCGATTCGATTATGTAGTCATCAATAAATCGAATAACCTCTAAGTCGGTCCTGCTCAATACACACAAAGTGTACTAGTTTGATTCTTTGGTCAAGACAAACCAATACCAAATCACACTACAACCATACCAATGGTTTATCCAAAGCCATCTCGGTTGTGAGCCTTTACTTATACTTTACAAGGAGCCGAATACATGATCTACCGTGTGACACCACACACCATGTTATCTACAATGTAATTTATTAGACAATATGCATAACCATAAATATGCAAATAATGATCATGTGATTCTTATTTCAAAATAAAGTTGTTCATACAAAAGATAGACTTTTCAGTATACATCCCAACAATCTCCCACTTTTACTAAAAGACTATGCTATCCTTAAACTTCCATACATCTGATTCCCATTATCTCCACATGCCTATCAAAATCTCTCGCTAGAAAGGCCTTAGTGAAAGGATCCACTAGGGTATCCTCTGATGCAATCTAGGCGACAACACCTTCTACCTTCTTTACGAATTCTCGTATCAGGTGGTACTTGCGCTCTATGTATTTACTTGCTTTATGGGCTCGTGGTTCCTTCGAGTTTGCAACTACACCACTATTATCACAAAAAATTGTGATAGTTCTGAGCAAACCAGGAATCACATCCAAGTCCATTAGAAGTTCCTGAGCCACACAACTTCTTTGGTCGGCTCAGAGGAAGCCACATACTCAGCCTCCATGGTGGAGTCCGCCACACATTTCTGCTTGACACTCCTCCATACAATGGCTCCACCTCCAAAAGTAAACACAAAACCTGAGGTAGACTTACTGTTATGCCTATATGATTGGAAGTCGGAATCCGTGTAACCCATAGGGAGTAATTAGTCTGCCTGGTAAACTAGCATATAATCCCTAGTCCTTCTCTGGTACTTCAATATATATCCTTTACCGCAGACCAATGTCCCTATCCTTGAATACTTTGATATCTACTGACCATGCCCACGACAAAGAAGATATCTGGTCTCGTACATAGCATAGCATACATGAGGCTTCCTATTGCCGAAGCATAAGGAACCGCCTTCATCTCCTCTATCTCCTCAGATGTTCTAGGATACATCTCCTTAGATAAAGGAACTCTATGCCTGAAAGGTAGAAAACCTTTCTTAGAGTTTTGCATGCTAAAACAATCCATAATAGTGTATATGTATGAAGCTTGAGATAAGCACAACATCCTTTTCCTGCGATCCCTTATAACCTTGATCCCAAGGATGTGTCCCACTTCTCCCAAGTCCTTCATATCAAATTGTTTGGACAACCATACCCTTACGTCCGATAACACCTTGACATTGTTGCCAATTAATAAAATGTCATGTATGTATAGTACAAGAAATACCACTACATTTCCGTCACGTCTCTTGTATACACAAGACTCATCTGGACTTTGAATAAATCCATAAGACTGGATTACCTCATCAAAGTGGATGTTCCAAGACCTCGAAGCTTGCTTCAATCCATAAATGGACCGATTAAGCTTACATATAAGATGCTCTTTGCCCTTCACAATGGATCCCTCTGGTTGCTTCATATAGATATTTTCCTCAAGACTTCTATTAAGGAAAGCAGTCTTGACATCCATCTGCAACACCTCATAATCCATATGAGCTGCAATACATAAGAGAATCCGGATAGACTTAAGCATGGCTACCGGCGAAAAAGTCTCCTCATAATCGATACCCTCTTTCTGAGTATACCCCTTCGCAACAAGCCTCGCTTTGAAGGTCTCAACCTTCCTGTCTATTCCTCTCTTTCTTTTGTAGATCCACTTGCATCCAATGGTTTTTACACCATCGGGTGGTTCTACTAGCTCCCAGACCTGATTCGAATCCATAGATTCAATCTCAGTATTCATTGCACTTTGCCAAGATACCACATCTTTATCTTGGAATGTCTCGTCATATGTCTAGGGATCAGGTTCATGTTCGCCAGGTATCAAATCAGAAGATTCTCCCAAGAACATGAATCTATCAAGCTGTCTCACAACCCTCCCACTACGATGAGGTATCACCTGTGTATCCTCTTTGACATGCGGTGCAGTGACTTATGGTATATCCTCTTGTACCGGTGGTACTGAAGAAGCGACTTCCCCTTTTAATTCCTCCAGAACAATCTTACTCATGGGCTTGTGGTTCATCACATAGTCTTCCTCTAGAAATCTGGCGTTCGTGCTAATGATCACCTTCTGATCTATAGGACTATAAAACAAACCACCTTTCATTCCCCTAGGATAGCCAACGAACATGCATACTTCTGTACGAGGTTCCAACTTACCAGCATCCCCCTTCAGCATATGTGTTGGACTCCTCCAAATCCGAATATGTCTTAGAATATGCTTTCGCCTAGTCCACAATTCTGTGGGAGTAGAAGGCACTGATTTAGATGGGACCAAGTTCAGTATATACACTGTCATATCTAGAGCATATCCCCAGAATAAATCTGGCAACTCAAAATACTCATCTTCGATCTAACCATCTCTATAAGAGTCCTATTCCTTCGTTCTACTACACCATTCTGCTGGGGTGTGGTAGGTGCAGACAATTGGGATTGAATCATAGCCTTTGATAAGTAATTCCTAAACTCTTCCAAGAGGTACTCACCACCACGATCAGATCGTAGTGTCTTGATACTTTTTCCTTGACGTTTCTCTAAATCATCCTTGAATTCTTTGAACTTGTCAAAGCATTCAGACTTGCGGCGCATCAAGTAAATGTATTCATATCTTGAATAATCGTCTATAAAAGAGACGAATTACTCAAAACCACCTCTACCCTGGATAGACAGAGGACCACACAAATCAGAATGAACCAATTCTAACACACCTTTGGCTCTATACCCCTTGGCCTTAAAAGGCCTCTTGGTCATTTTACCCTCCAAGCAAGATTCGCATGTTGGGAAATCTTCCACCACTAATGAACCCAGAGGTCCATTAGCTATCAACCTTTAAATTCTGCTTAGGTTAATATGACTAAGCCTAAGATGTCAAAGATATGTTTGGTTCATCTTCGAAGGTTCTTTTCTCTTATTGGAATTAGAAGATGAGTTATTAACTTCTATTTGCATCATGGGAGCTTTTGGTTCAAGTGTGTATAGATTTCCTATCAATGCACCCGAATAGATAATGTCCCTATTCCTTTTTTATAACAACTCTGTCATTAAAAGAAATAGAATATCCATCCATAAATAATTTAGAAACCGAAATTAAATTTATCCTAAATATCATAAAGGCAATTCTTAAGAACCAAAACTTTATTTTTCTCAAAAGATAAATAAACGTCTCCCACTGCAACAGCTGCCACCTTCGTGGCATCGCCCAAGTATACGGTAATCTCTCCCTTAGCTAGTCGTCTAGTTTCCTGGAACCCCTGCAAAGTATTGCAGACATGATTAGTGACTCCCGTATCTACACACCAGGTGCCGGTAGATAACACCACTAAACATGTTTCAATGACTAGACCAAAAGATATACCTTTGTTCTACTTGCGGTTGGGGCAGTCCTTCATCCAGTGTCCAGTCTGCTTACAAGTGAACCACTTGCCTTTAGGCTTCTTCACTCCTCCCTGAGTTCCTCCCACCGCCTTTGCCCCAGTTTGTTTCTTCTTCTTCTTGCCTTTCAGCTTAGAAGTAGAAACCTTTTGGGTCACCATGGCATGCGCTTGAGCACTCTGACGAAATAGCCCCTCTACAGCTTAGAGTTCTGTCAGAAGCTCCGCCAATGAATACAACCTTTTGTTCATGTTGTAGTTCAGGCGAAACTGCTGAAAACTCCTAGGTAGAGACTGGAGAATGATATCGACTTAGGTTTCCTCATCGATCTCAACTCCGAGGACTTCCAACTCATTTAAATGAGCCATCATCTTGAGAACATGATCCCTCACGGGTGTTCCCTCGATCATGGTGGTCATCATCAAGTTCCTCATGGCTTCCTACCTAGAATCCCAATTCTAGTGTCCAAAAAGCTCTTTGAGATTGAGCATTATGTCATAAGCAGTGGGCATGGCTTGATGCTGATGTTGCAGTACATTTGACATAGATGCCAAAATATAACACCGCGTCATCTCATCGACCTTGATCCACTTCTTATAACTCTCCTCCTTTTCCCCAGAATCATCCACAGACTTAGGAGGGCACTCTTCGAGGAGTACATATTTGTATTCCTCAGCAGTCAAGACAATGTCAAGATTCCTCTTCCAATCAACATAGTTGGGCCCAGAAAGTTTATTCTCTTTCAATATCACAACAAGCGGGTTGAAAGTCATTTTGAAAGAAAACCTAAGAATCACATAGATTAAAACATTAGATTTCAAAAAAATTTTGATTCCTCAAACAATAATATTTTTAAATCAACCAACACCTCAAAACACCGAGAATATCGTATGCCACGATAGTGTGGACGTATACGAATTCTACATTTGTAAGAGGAGGTTTTATCCATTAATTTTACTATTTTGTCAACCTAACTTTTTGACAAGTAAAATTAATAGTTGGTTCCTCTTTGGCCCTACAAATAAAAGCATTGACTCCAATGGGGAGGATACTTATATTTGTATCTAATTGTTCATCATTACTCGGTACTAAGGTAATTATCTCGGGTTATGTGCCTTCCGATGGGGAAGTACACACGCTCCTTAATAATTGCCTATAACCATATTCGACCTTGTGATCAGAAAACAAACTCTTCCGATGGGGAGGAACACACTCAGAGCCGGCGCGCAAGTTTGTTTGTATCACTTGTCAAATCGTAATGGAGGCCGTGGGAATGTTATATAAAATATCCCTCTCCCACTTAGTAATTTAAAATTGAGGAATTTTCTAGCCTACGACATGCATATAAAACAATAAGAAATAAATATGAAAAATAAAAATTTTCCAACTATTATGGCTTTTGTCTTCAATATGTATCCCGTCGCATCACCATCTCGTCCACTCCTCCTACGCCATGTACGAGCCATCCAGAGATCCGAGCCGAGAAAAAAATATTTTAATTTACATCCATCGATCCTATACTCCACGAGGGAGTGTACATGAAATCTAGATTGAAAGTAAACTAAAATAAAAAGAGTGGCTAAACAATGTCGTATCTAATTTATAAAAATTAAATACTAGCCTCGTAAACCCCGAGGATTCAACAAAATATACAATTACACACATAGAATCACATACACACATATGGCCATAATAGTTGGATCCTATGCCTGCAACGAAAGAGTTAACCTACGCATATTCTACTATTATTCGGCGCATATAATATATAAAAAGTGCATAAAAGTAACCAAATCCTAAACACACAAAACCAGAAACCGTGGCTCTGATACCACTTGAAGGGTTTTTCCCGGAACCGAAGCTCTTATACCTTCAACTCGGTCGCTTGTTCATGGCGATCCCTTTTACATCCCCGGATAAAAAAAAATTATCCTTGACAAGAGGGATTACCCAAGCAACTGTTTCATCGTCGTGCTATTCGATTAGAATAGTCACTTGAACAAACTTGTTGTTCAAGTAACCAACCTCTATTCTACGAATAGCCGTGGAATAGACGATGTATGGATCGCCGACTTTTGTGTTTATGTTCGGAGTTCAAGTTATATTATCAAAAAAACAAAATATATGATGCATATATAATTGAAAAACAATTACAAACATGTTACATATGGAGATAGAAAAGTGATATACCTCTCGATCTTCTATTGTATAACATTCCTCCTTTTGGACGTCATGTGGGCGACGATCTACCAAAAGTCGAAGCCCCTAGATCACAAATCTTCCTTCCTTGCTCACTCCGAACAAGAGGAAGTATAGAAATAAGGCACTTCTCCTTCTTTCAACCAACCACCAAGCTCCAAGCTAGGTGCTAGCCGCCGACCAAGAAGAAGAGGAGGAAAGGAAGTGGGCGCCGGCCAAGGACTCCAAGGAATTACCCTAACCCTTGTTTCCACCGGCCAAGGAGAAGAGATTGAGGGAGTTTAGACGACGCCCAAATGAGGGAAGAGCTTGTATGGGTGCCGGCCACAGAGGGAGAAGAAGAAGACAAGGAAAAGGCTTTCCATATTTGGTGCTGCCAACCCTAAACACTAATCTCCAAGCTTGCCGGCCACCTTAACCCTAATCCTATCTCTAATGGTATTCCTCCTTGCCGCCCACCCCTTCCTCTCCTTTTATAGAGTTAGGGATAAGCATTGTTTTAATCTCCACCATTGGTTCTGGGGATTTAATCTCAACCGTCGGATCTAGAGATTTAATCTCAACCGCCGGATCTAGAGATTTAATCTCTACCTTTGGATCTAGAGTTTTATTTTCATCCATTAGATCTAGGCTTCATGAGGTATTAATAGGCTACAATAGGGACCATGAGGAGGAGTTGGATCTTGGCCACCCAATGGATCAAGCCCACATAAAGTCCGATCCATTAATGATAATTCAATCCACTAAAGGATTATCATTGATCTACCTCACCAACCCCCATAAGTTAATATGGGCTCCATATATTATATGTAAATTTTCTCCCCGTGTTTAAGATCTCAAATATCCGTCGATTAATTAATTTACTGACCAATAATTATTCAACATCTAACTCCGTGAGTAGTACCACTCAACCTTTTCATCATGTCGGACCAAGTCCAGCTGTAGGGTTTACATGATGAACCTTATGAGCTCCTCAAGTAGACATCATCATCCTAATATATAGGACACGGTTTCCTCCTATAATCAACGGCACACCATATAAATAATATCATTTCCCAACTTACCGAGCCTATCGATTTAATCTATAAATCTCGCCCATTGGTAAATCAAAGAAATGAATACTAAGTATATCTGCCCATTATTATATCAGGATATAGAGTATGTACAATATAATATCTGAGGTCCGATTCGATTATGTAGTCAACAATAAAGCGAATCACCTCTAAGTCGGTCCTGCTCAATACACACAAAGTGTACTAGTTTGATTCTATGGTCAAGACAAACCAATACCAAATCACACTACAACCATGCCAATGGTTTGTCCAAAGTCATCTCGGTTGTGAGCCTTTACTTATACTTTACATGGAGCCGATAACATGATATCCCGTTTGACACCACACACCATGTTATCTACAATGTAATGTATTAGACAATATGCATAACCATAAATATACAAACAATGATCATGTCATTCTTATTTCAAAATAAAGATGTTCATACAAAAGATAGACTTTTCAGTATACATCCCAACAATACATAGAGTAGTACTTTCGATTCTAGGATTAGAGAGTAGCTTGTGTGCAAATTACAATGTTGGTTCATGTTAAATTCTTCCTTTGAGTTTGATTTCACAATTGGTAGTTTTTTTTAATATATCTATGCGTGTTTGGTTTTCTATCCGCTGTGCTTAGGCGATACGAGGTGTGACAGCCCTCGTATTTAAGATTTAGGAGATTTGATACAAGGAACCTAGGGGTAAACCTGATCTCCTATAACTGTGGGTAGAAGGGTGCGGTGGAATCAGAAACGGTTCATCGTAGGGATTGATTTGGCATCCTCGTACCATCTATCCCGTTCTTTTAGGCGGAGATAGCTTCCGGTAGATGCGGCGGCTTTACGGGAGAGTGTATGATGTCCCTTCCACAAAACCATAGCTAAACGTCTAGACAACGCCAATTCACAGCATTTATTTGTGATACACAAGAGAAATCGAAGTTCTAGAATCACCTTTGAAGACCTCGGCAAACTCCTTTCCTCCTCCGTTTGACACCGTATAGAGTAAATTCCACCGACATCCCTCACCAATCGAAACCTCTTAGAGTTACATCTGAATAATTACAACCACTGAATATATCGATATTCGAATCTCAGTCCCTGTGGGATCGATAATCTTTATTACTTGAAGACATTCGTCCACTTGCAGGCATTGAGCGTGAGTGCACGCTTTGAGTCTTCGATGGTCTCCGTCGCGAGATTTAGGGTCGCGTTCGTGCACATTAGATCCATATATTAATTGTACAAATATCTCTCCATGTTTAAGATATCGAATGTTCGTTAATTAATTAATTTACTGACAATTAATTAATCAACATCTAACTCCATGAGTAGTACCACTCAACCTTATCATCATGCCGGACCAAGTCCACCTACAGGGTTTACATGATGATCCTTTTGAGCTCCTCAAGGGGACATCATCATCCTAATACATAGGACACGGTTTTGTCCTATAATCAACAACACACCATGTAAATAATATCATTTCCCAACTTACCGAGCCTGTTGATTTAATCTATAAATCTCGCCCATTGGTAAATCAAAGAAATAAATACTTAGTATATGTGCCCGTTATTATTTCGGGATTAAGAGCATGTACACAATAATATTCGAGGTCCGATTCAATTATGTAGTCACCAATAAATTGAATCATCTCTAAGTCGGTCTTGCCCATTACACACAAAGTGTACTAGTGTAATTCTATGGTCAAGACAAACCAATACCAAATTACACTATAACCATACCAATCTTTTGTTCAAAACCATCTCGGTTGTGAGCCTCTACTTATATTCTACAAGGAACTGATAACATGATCTTCCGTGTGACAACACACACCATGTTATCTACAATGTAATGTATCAGATAATATGCATAACCATAAATATGCAAACAATGATCATGTGATTCTTATTTCAAAAATAAAGATGTTCATACAAAGAATAGACTTTTCAGTATACATCCCAACATAGAGAAAAAGAAATGAGAAAGAGAAGAAAGAATTAAAAGAGATTATGAGAGATAAAAAAATAGTTGTCGTGGATGGAAATGATTTAGTACCCCTTTAAGACCGAGTTAGGTTACTGGGGAAACACCTACCAATTTCTCTCAATACCGAGCACACCTTTGAGACTTTGTGCTAGATCTAGGGAATGACCCTCACTTTGGGCAGGTAAGTGCCTAAGAGTCGGAGACCTTAGGAACACTATAGGATGACAACTTAACTCACCATGGAACGAGTGTCCCTTAAGAAGATTCGCTTAGCACGAGCATGAGGAGCTAACTTAGTGAATTTCTAGAACATATCTTTTTTGTTTTGATTATAAATACCACTTGATAAATCTTGTTAACATGCTAAGTATGGAACAATACCATTTTAAAATTTCATGGCACTAAGGTTTGCTTGAGGACAAGCAAAAATTTAAGTCTGGGGGAATTGATGTGAGCAAAACATATAGGATTTTAGAAGTAGTTTTCGCTCACATCTCGTTTAGTTTTATATTTGTTTCATGAATATTCTACTTTATTTTGCATGCATTTCCTGTTTTCTGGTTTGGAGATTTGCTCTTTCTACTTTTGTGTGCAGGATAGCATTCCTTGGGGAAAACAGGCGCTTTCGAAGCAAAAAGGAGGCATTGGTAGCTGGACACAGAGTGGGACACGGCCTGGGCGTGTGGCTACACATGGCCGTGTCCAAGGTTCGAAAATGGCTGCCACAGCCTTACACACGGTCTGGCCGTGTGTTTTCACACAGCCGTTTGGTAGCTAGGCAACTTGACGTGACTAGGGTTTTTTCTAGATTTTACGAGGATCCGGCGTGATGTCTATATAAGGAAAGCTATGCCCAACCCCTAGGGAGAGACCCGATGGTTGGGATGGCACATCGGTGCTCTAAAAAACACCGAAAACTCGCAACGGGGAGGAAGGAAGCCACTCGAGATCTAAGTTCTGCACCTCAATGCCAGAGAGGAGTGCCTTAACGCATTGTAATCTATATTCTTTCCATGCTTTATCTTGTATATTTGAATTTGAAAATGCCTTGTGTTTATTTTCTTGCATTCATGGAGTAGATTCTCTAATTCTAGGACTAGGGAGTAGTTTGTGTTGCGTTAGAACATGTTGGTTCAAATATCTTTTCATTCTTAAATCTATATTTGCAATTGGTGTTTGGTTTAGATATATGGCTATTGTTTTGGTTTTCTAGTCACTATGCTTAGTCGATACGAGTGGTGACAGCCCTCGTATCAAAGATTTAGGGGAATTAAAGAGGAACCTAGGGGTTGGCATCATCGCAGATAATTGTGGGTAGAAGGATGTGATAGAGTAGGAAACTGCCTCATTTTCGACTGGTCGCAGGGATCGATTCGTCATCCTCGTACTGATTATCCTATCCTAAAGCTAGGGGTTGACCTGGTATGATAGAGGTAGCTTCCGATAGATGCGAAGGCTCATCGGGGGAGTGTATGATGTCCTTTCCACAAAACTATAGCTAGAAATCTAGACAAACCCAATTGACAACGTGTTCTACAACACACAAACGAAACCGAAATCCTAGAATCCATCTAAAGACTCATAGCACCCCTTCTTTTCCTTCGTGTGACACCGTACTAGAGTTAGGACCACCGATAACCCTCCTAATTGTAACCTTTAGAATCAAGTTCCGAACAATAACATCCACCGAATAGATCGGTATTCGAATCTCAATCCCTGTGAGATTGATAATCTATATTATTACTTGACGACACCTGTGCACTTGCGGGTGTTGAGCGTGAGCATGTGTTTTGAGTCCTCGACAATCTCCGTCGTGAGATTTGAGGTCGCGTTCGCGTGCAACTCCTCCCTTCCTGAAAATTTGGTGACAAAGCTACAGAACCTGACTCTTGGACTAGCAGAATGTCCAAAGGAAGCCAGAGAAAAATTATGAGTTTTCATGGACCCCTACAATATTTTGAAGGAAGAAAAACATAAGCACAAACAGAAATGGCTTCCTGAAGTATAACTTGGCAAGAGTAGCCCACCTTACCACTTTTTGAAGACCAGGTACAAGAATACCAAAGGCATCAAAGGCGACTGTACAACGCGCAGTAAGCTCTTAGGCGTGTGAGCAGAAGGATACTGGGCCGAAATACTCAACAAACATTGGAGTAGTAGTTGGACCCTCGATACAATTGCAACTGTCAATGCAGGAAAAGGCATCAATTATTCCTGCGGAGGTCCTGTACCACACCAGATGAGACGACGCTCATCATCGAGTATATATGCACTGGTCTAAAGAAGAAATATTATGCGTAGGAGATCAACAACAAGATAGATGCTTCATCCAAGAAAATAGCTTCCACCATCTACAACGAAGCCGTATGCATTTCATCCACCTTGGAATCCTTCAGGTCTGAATCCAAGCACTACACAGGCAGGAAGAAGGGATGCTTGCCCTTGTCCTCTTCCGAATGTTACCAAAACAGTATGTTCAAGGAGCTGCTGGATTCGATCTGGCCGCTGATGAAGATTGCACGATATTTCCTCAGGAGCACAAGAAAATATCTTCTGGACTAATCCTCGAGTTCCCATGGGGCATTTATGGGCAGATCATAGCCAGATCTCTCTCCCTTACGGATAGCCAGTTAAGCATAGAAGCAACTACAATTGATAGTCACTATCAAGGGGAGGTAAAAATCTCTGTCCGAAACCTTACCCATTCGGCTATTAATGTATATCACGGGCAGATCATTGCCTAGCTAATAACTTAGTACAACTACAACCCTGCGATGATTGAAGTACCAACAGACAAGGGAATGCCACAAAGAAGCATGAACCCAGAATAGAATGACCCGATGTGTCAGGAATGTCAATTATGCTACGACTGCCAAGATTGCATCGGAGGGGAAGAACAATACCAACCCTCAACATCACAAACACTAGATATCTTCTCAAAATTGCTTCCAAGGGAATGGAGGCAGGAAGGGCCAATAGCAGCACCTCAGAGACCCGAGTACACCTCTCTCAAGGATCTTGCTGATAAATACAGAAGAATGGCTATTCATGCCTTCCTGGAAGCCCCCGAGTCATCTTCCCCCTCGGAGCTGCAGAACGGTACCCATGAAGGAGATACAAGCCCAGGGGCCATTGTACTCTGGCCCATGGATTACCCCTTGCAAAACTCTGAGTCAGAGGATGACTACTTGAGGCAAATTTAGTACCTAGCATCCCTTGCAAACAAGACAGAGATGATATGGGATGATTACCCCGACGAAGAGGAAAAATGGTGTAACCCATTCGTAGACAATGAGTAACACCAAGCCTTGGCAGTAGGAACAGAAACTAACATGGAGTAATGCATAGGTCGCCTCTCCTTCCAGTAGGACTGCTAGGGAGTGTACCCTTAGTTCCTCTTCATCTCTTGGGACTTCTTCATCTCGGGCATTATAACAGGGGCACCCTAAGTGAGTTGCGATAATATAGTTGTCAAAAGTGTTTGACATTCTTCCATCGATCAGGTTTCTGCTTGTGATTTCTCCGGGTTGTAGGGGGACAGTCACTTGCATTGGTTGGATCGTCCAACTCAAGCCTTGCAGCATAGTGGTTGAATATCTCCTCCCTTGTAATGCTCTCACACTGTGACTTACAAGGTAATCCACGACTCCCTATATCTCATAGGAAAATCCCACATTAGGTGTATTTGATAAATGACCGATAAGGCCCCTTGTGATTAGTAAGTTTGCTTCTCCATTTCTCCACTGGTCGTAACCCCTTGTGAGTATGGAGACTTGGATATTTCTGTAAAAGTCTCCAATTGTTAGCATTAAGTCAAGGATTATGTATACCATTTGGGAGCCATGCAAGAGGTCCACTTCCATTGCCACTATAATGGCTCTATCCCCTTGCCATCTGTTGTCTCGGAAGAGGTTCTATCCCATATGAGGAGAGTTTTCTCATCAGAGGATCCTACACAAGGATTCGCTACCATCCAAGACGAAGCCTACAAAGATTTGTAATGATTGTCTTGCGAAAATGTGAAGGATCTGATACAATATATGAATGACTATATGTGATTAGCAGCTAAAAAAGGAAGGCTCTACACCAGACCAGAACTATCAAAGAAGTTTTGGTTCAAAATGCTCAGAGACTTGGGCAGCAGAATATGTTCATGTAATTGGCCTAGGTCACGATTGACCAGACTCGAGTAGTGTTTTGATGTTTAACATTGATGTCTGACAATATGTTGGGGAGATTGTTGGTGCAATCGACCCAGGTCATACTTGATGTTTGACGATGGTTTGACCATTGTCATGAGAAAATTCCAAGTCTTGTGTACTTGGCATGAAAAGTCCAAGCTTGAGTCTTAGCATGGAAAGTCCAACATGGGTTGGCAAGGAAAGTCCAAGCATGGTTCTTGGCAAAGGAAAGTCCAAGTATGGGTCTTGGCAAGGAAAAGTCCAAGCATGAGTCTTAGCATGGAAAGTCCATCATGGGTTGGCAAGGGAAAGTCCAAACTTGAGTCTTGGCAATTGAGAAGTGCAAGGGGAATATTGGCGGCGTAAAGTCCAAGGGTGAAGTCTTGGCAGCATAAGTCCAATGGTTGGCGACGTAAAGTCCAAGCGGAGTCTTAGCAGCGTAAGCCCAATGTGCCATAGCAGTGCAAACCACATTAGCATGACAATAGCTGATGGTAGCACTTGAAGGCTAGCGTATGGATGAACAAGTTATGGATAACTTGGAGGGATCCGATAGACGTGAGGCTGATAGAGGTGGCTAGAAGACTTAGGTCTAGGCTAAAGGTGGTCTAGCAAGTATAGGGACACCATACTTGGGGTTAAAACCTCATGTTTGAGGTGTATTAGTCGACTAGGACTATGGTTAGTCGACTGATGGGAGTTAACTAGGGTTCAACTACGAGAAAATGGCCTATCAGTCGACTGATGCTTTGGCCACGAGCATCGTAAGATCTCCAATCGAGTGATCAGCCCGAACACTCGACTGATTGAGCCATCAGTCGACTGATGGGCATTATCAGTCGACTGATGGTCTATCAATTGGAACTTATCTAACATGGCTCATGTCGGTGTGAGACAACGGCTACAGAAGCAGTTGACTGATAGGTGAAAATCAGCCCGAGTTGCAGGTTTAAAAGGAGCACGAAGAGAGGATTTTTGGCAGCAGTTACTAGGGCTATTTGGTGTGATTTGCTGGTGCATTTCAAGCTCTCCAAGTGCAGCTTAAGTAACCAAACAAGCAAGCAATCAAAAGCTCTTTGTAAAGTGTTTTTCCTTCACTTGTAGTGTATTTCGTACTTGTATTAGCTTGCATTTGTTGTATTACTTTTGTAATCACTGTAAGAGATTTCTCCACCTCCGACTTATTGTCGAGATGGAGTATTTGTGATTAGTGGTGTGTGTTTGCATCACTAGGGATTTTAGAGCCCAATCCGTGGAGTAGAAACTATGCAGTTCCGAACCACATTATATCTTGGTGTTGATCTTGTGATTGTTGTTATTTGTATTCGTGTTATTATTATTTCTACTGCACTAACACGATTTGTAGAAACAAACGATCAATTTCCATCCCGACGAAAATGCGCTATTCACCTCCCTCTAGCGGTCACGAACGCTCCTACAATTGGTATCAGAGCTTGGGGCTCTTCTACGGATTAACAACCGAGAGCAAAGACACTAGAGGGAACAAGATGGAATTTGAAGGAAAATTAGGATGGGACATCATCACACTGTCACCATACGACCAAGAGGATTTTTCGGCATGGAGGGCGAGAATGGAGACATTCTTGATGATGGACATAGAAGATTGGTTCATCATCATGGAAGGCTTTAAACCCCCTAGGGATAAGAAGGGAAATGTTCTAAAGTTGAAGAAGTGGACCCAAGAGCAACGGCTAAAGTTCAAAACTGAAGTCAAGGTATCTAGGGAAGTTATACCTAGTGAATACCTAATTAACCCAAGGAGCTCCAATAAATATTGGGTTCTATGTGTGTGATTCCATCATGCTAAGTGGGTTGGGGGTGTTAACTTGAATTGGTGGGTAGTTAACGTAACCATAGTAAAGTTAACACTTTATAGCATTTTCAAGGTTATGTGACACCTTGAAAATAAGATTGAATGTTAATCCTAAAAGATTTTAGGATGTTCCAATAAGCCTTGAGAATTGTGAAAAAATTGATTAAACTTGGCACATTTAGACTTAGAGATATTAGTGTGCATTTTGGGGCTTTGGCACACTTTGGGAATTCATGTATCAAGAAAATTGCCTTAAGGTTTAGAAATTACATTTATGATTAACACTCAAGCACTATATATCTTGATATCACATACTTGTCATGCTTCATGTGTCTTATCATATGTTTGCAAGGAAGGTATATTAATGGTGTATTGCATCTCACAAAATATATCATTCACCTTGATTGTGTATTTCAACACTTAGAAAGGATGAGATGCTAAGATTTAAAACTCTTGGATGTTAATGTTTGTGAAAATGAAATAAAATACTAAAATACATTAACAAATATATAAACACAGGCATAACACTAATATATTCGATTACATGCCTAAACATGTTAAAATGAATCAAACTGAGTGAAGAAATCGAAATTCACTTAATTTCAGAATTGAAAATCAGATATCAGTCGACTGATAACACTGTAGCATGACATCGCGAGATCAGTAGTCGAGTGCTTCTTCCAACACTTGACTGATTGTCCATCAGTCGACTCAAGATTCACAACAGTCGACTGATGTTAATGTTGTTCGGGACAGAAGAGCTATGATCAAGTGGCGGTCCGTGATGAGTGCTTATCACATCAATCGTTGATGACCCAAAAATAGTCATCGAAGCTTCGTGGCTCGACACGAAGCTTGATGGTCGAGTGTCGAGTCGATCATTGCGATTTGTGAACCATTGACTAGACCGCTTATCTCGATTGGTGATATGGCACATCGATCCGCATCGATTTTTATAAGAGCGACTAGGGTTCGGCTTCTTCACGCTCCTTCTCGCATGATTTTTGTATCGCCCGTAAAATTTCTAGCAAATTTTATAAGAATTTTGCATGATTATAATGGGCTTTATGTGGGCTCTTTCAAAAATAAAAGAGAATAGAGCCAAAAAGGATGCATGGCCCAGGGTTTGAACCCTGAACCTCCAAGCAGGTAACTAAACCTTAAGATGCATGTGATAACCAAAAGCCCAGCAGGGGTGTGTTGTTAGAAGGGTAAGGGAAATGATAGATAAGGGTAGGGGAGGCAAAGGGACACCTTCACTTGAATAAATAGGAGTAAAGAGGAGACAAGAGAACACCAATTCATCATTCTCTTCTTCCTTTCTTCTTCCTCCACCAAAAAACATCCCTCTCCCTTCTCCCATTTCTGAAACCTCAAGAAGAAAAGAGGAGGCTTTGTCTTGGCTCCAAGGGTATAGTTCTATTAGTAAACCAAGCGAAAGGATGTAAGTAATCCCCTCACCTGCAGTACAAGTTGTTTCGATTGTTAGATTTCTTAAGATCCCCCTTGGAAGTTTCAGCCATGACTGTTGGGATGTATAGTGAAAAGTCTATCTTTTGTATGAATATCTTATTTTTGAAATAAGAATCACATGATTATTGTTTGCATATTTATGGTGATGCATATTGTCTAATACATTACATTGTAGATAACATGGTGTGTTGTGTCACACGGGAGATCATGTTATCGGAATCCTTCTAAGGTATAAGTATAGGCTCACAATCGAGATGGCTTTGGACAAACCATTGGCATGGTTGTAGAGTGATTTGGTATTGGTTTGTCTTGACTATAGAATCACACTAGTACACTTTGTGTGTATTGAGCAGGACCGACTTAGAGGTGATTCGATTTATTGCTGAGTACATAATCGAGTCAGACCTCAGATATTATATTGTACATACTCTTAATCCCGATATAATAACGGGCACATATACATAGTATTCATTTCTTTGATTTACCAATGGGCGAGATTTATAGATTAAATTGATAGGCTCGGTAAGTTAGGAAATGATATTATTTATATGGTGTGCCATTGATTATAGGAGGAATCCGTGTCCTATATAATAGGATGATGATGTCCCCTTGAGGAGCTCATAAGGTTCATCATGTAAACCCTGCAGGTGGACTTGGTCAGGCATGATGAAAAGGTTGAGTGGTACTATTCATGGAGTTAGATGTTGATTAATTAATGGTCAGAAAATTAATTAATTGACGGACATTAAAGATATTAAACACGGGGAGAAAAATGTACAAATAATATATGGAGCCCATATTAACTTATGGGGGTTGGTGAGGTAGATCAATGATAATCCTTTAGTGGATTGGATTATCATTAATGGATCGGACTTTTGTTGGGTTTCCGACACCGCGGCGTGTGTGTGTTCAATCATGTTTCGTAAACATGAACACAGCGGAAGCAATTAAAATAATAAATCTATATTTATTACAACACACACAACACACGCATGCATATTACAACAAGTGTAGACATAACCGTAAATTAAAATTTGCAATAAAAGGAAATTAAACTACGTTATACCTTTCGTATGACGTGTAGCGGGAACGGCATCAACCGTAACGATCCTCGTAAGAATCGTCTCTATCCGTATCCACGCCGAGCTCCTCGGGATGACTTCGCCAAGCCACGAGCTTCGTCTTCGTACGGGTTACTAGCCTCGTGTTGAAGACGACGTGATCGAGAGATGATCACGATCCGAATCCAAATTCGGACCTAAAAATAAGTCCTCAAGACTCGCTTCTCCGGAGAGGTATTCGTCAACCGATTGACGAATCCTTCGTCCTCCACCTCAGAGGATTACCGGAGATCAAATCCCCGGTATGTTAGCCGCTGTCGGAGCACTAACCGTCATCCAAACGATGCTCCGACGAGAGGAGAAGAAGCTGTCCAGAAAACTGGACAACTTGGTGGAGGAGTAGGCGCCGGCCAAAACAAGGAGAGAAAAAGCTCACCTTGATGCCGAACCTATAGGAGATCACCGGAGGGTCGCCGGAGGTTCACCGGCTGGAGCTTGGACGCCGGCAAGGGTCTTGGACGGCGGCACAAAGCTGGGCGGCGGCAGCTTTAGGGTTGGCGCCGATTAACTCCTCCAAGGAGTGGGCGGCAACTCAAGGGGGGGCTAGGGTTTGGATTAGTTAGGGTTTAACAATCCCTTAAGCCCACTTTTATAGAGAACTAATTCTCTTAATGGTTAATGGATCATATCCATAAAGCCCGTTAACCCGCTCCATTAAGATAAGTTAAAATAAACCAAACCATGATGGTTTATTTTAAGTTAAAACGAACCGAACCAACTTTTGGTTCATTCGTTTAAAATAAACCAAACCCTTTGGTTTATTCTTATCCATTGGATTAGAACCAAACCATTTTGGTCCATCCATTACGTCTTCATAAGACGCAGCCCATCCACGCTTCCATTGCGACTGAAACGATTTCATGCTCGCTTTATGTTTGGTCCAACCAAACCTAGTTTCTCTCGGTCTGAGAATCCAATTCTCAAGCTCGTTTTAAATCCTTTGGATTACACTCGTTGTGCGTGTGACCAAATAGGTTCTCGGTTTATGTTGGCCGTCTATAATTAACCATTAATTATAGAACGATCATGAGTGGCACCTAGTAGTACATCATGATCCCCAATTAACCGAAAAGATCAACGGTTGATCCAGAACTATTTCTGAAACCCTTCAGTAGCTCGAATGAATCGTGCCCCATTCCCTTCACTCATCTTATACCCACTTGGTTCAGAACATGGTCTATTGTGTCAGTCCCCACTAGGCTGACTACGTCACACCTAGCCCAAGTATCGTTTCTTCGTCCTACGGATTCTAGTTACTCCACATGTATCGAAGAGTATCTTACTCTAAACATGTAATGCTTTGGCCAAAGACTTTAGTAACAATCCGACGAGAGGCCATGGGTATACATCTCCTCGCAAGGAGTGGTGAATCCTTTATAGGCTATTCAAACACCTTCGATCACTTTGACTTATACCCAATCATCCCGGGTCCACATCTCCTTAGAGATGTTTGCTTAAGATGTCAAAGCATAAGTCTCCATGATCAAGATGACTTGAATACCGCAAGTCAAAGGAACATCGCACTTAAGCCACAGTAAGAACTTCATTGACATATCTATATATGCAGAGAACCATATGAAGTCTTACAGCTGGTCACTCCAATGAACTAGTTACCATAACTAGCATCCACGATTAACTCCGGACATCACTATGTCTCCAGCCAGTGAGAATCAGCTGCTTGGATACACCAAGGAGTATACCTCGTGCTAGTCTCAACAGAATTGATGGTGTCAAGATCCATCAATTCATCGACTAGGGATAATTCTGATACATCACAATTACACATGTAGAGATACTCACTAGTTGTGATCCAATCACAAATTCTCTCATGCTGTGAATCGTATCGTGGACATTCAGTAAATGAGTTTAAGATCCAATCAAATACATTAAACATGTATACTCAAATAGTGAATCTTCATTTATCATATAAATGGTTCATACATAAGGCGATTGCCTTAGGACATCTCTCATATATTACTAACAGACTCCCACTTGGCCTAATGCCAATCGCTACGGTATCCAATACCATAAGCACCAACATGACCCTCAAACTTACTTTGAGGCAATGCTTTAGTCAAAGGATCCGCTAAGTTCCTTTCAGTGGGAATTTTCTCGATTTGTATTTCGTTCCTACTGATGATCTCTCTGATAAGATGATAGCGGCGAAGCACATGTTTGGATCATTGATGAGACCACATCAAGTTCATAGATGAACTACTTGATCCAAACCGCTTCCTTTGATGCTTCCAAAGCTGCAACGTATTCTGCCTTAGTGGCAGAATCCGCTATAGTGTCAAGCTTGGAACCTTTCCAACTTATTGCGCTTCCATTCTAGGTGAATACATATCGGTGAGACATGGAATCATCCTTATGCATGCGAGGGTGCATCCGTATACCCACGTATCACCATGTACCCTTCTCCATATATTAGGAACACATCCTTAGTTCTTCTCAAGTACTTAAGGATCGTCTTAACAGCCGCCCAATGATCCATTCCTGGATCAGACTGGTATCTGCTCGTGACACTCAGAGCATACGATACATCGGGCCTCGCATATAGCATACATGATAGATCCTATTGTGGATGCATAGGGAATCTTACTCATGCAAATCCTCTCGTCTTCTGTGCGCGGACACATAGACTTCGAAAGGTGTTCCCCATGCCTGATGGGCAGATAACCTTTCTTGGATTCCGACATGCTAAACCTCTTTAGCACTTTCGGCATATATGTAGGCGAAGACCAAGCAACCGTTTGATCTATCTCTATAGATCTTAATCCCAGGATGTAGGTTGCTTCTCCCGAATCTTTCATGGAGAATGTCTTGGATAACCAAACCTTAATCGATTGTAAGATTGACACATCGTTTCCTATAAGTAATATGTCATCGACATACAATACTAGGAACACGATCGCCTCCCACTAACCTTCTTGTACACAAGGTTCGTGCGGATTTTGTGAGAAATCAAACTTTTTGATCGTCTCATCAAAAGCGGATATTCCGACTCTGGATGCTTGCTTCAATCCATAAATGGATCGCCGCAATTTGCATACCTTGGTTTTATCAAGCGATGTGAAACCCTCAGTGTATCATATACACGTCCTCGGCGGTTTCCATTAAGGAAAGCTGTTTTCACATCCATCGCCATATCTCATAATCATAATGAGCCGCTATGGCGGGAGCATCCGAATGGATTTAAGCATAGCTACGAGTAATAGGTTTCTAATCAACACCTTGCTTTTGGCGATATCCTTTCGCCACCAATCTAGCCTTATAGGTAATCACATTACCATCCATGTCGGTTTTCTTCTTGAAAACCCACTTGCACCCTATAGGCTTTATGCCTTCAGGTGGGTCAACCAAGTTCCAAACTTGGTTTTCGTACATGGAATCCATTTCCGACTTCATGGCACCAAGCCACTTATCCCTTTCTGAACTTGTCAGCACTTCTTCATAACTGGTAGGCTCCTCATCATCAATGAGTAACACGTTGTTCGATTCACTTACGAGAAATCCATATCTCTCAGGAATATTGCGTGTTCTACCAGATCTACGAAGATGTGGTGTTACACTAGGTCCAAATTGATTGCTCATCACTATGAGTTGTCATTGTTCATGCTCACCGTATCTCATCAATGTCTATTTGAGTCTCTCGAGCCTCCTCAAGCTCAACGACACTCCCCATTTTCTTGCAAGAGAAACTCTTTCTCTAGAAACACGGCATGCCTTGAAACAAACACCTTTTGTTCCACAGATGATAGAATTGGTAACCCCTTGTTTCCTTAGGGTATCAATAAATAGACATTTATCGGACTTAGCATCCGTTTATACGTCTGATCCGCTTCACATAAGCGAGACAACCCCATATCTTCAAGTAAGATACATGAGGTTTCTTACTAGCCCATATCTCATATGGAGTAGTAGAGACTACCTTGGTAGGCATTACATTTAACAAGTAAACAATTTATGCAAGTGCATAACCCCAAAAGGACTTGGGAAGAGTCGCATGATTCATCATTGACTGACCATGTCCAACAAGGTCGATTCGCCTCTCGGATACACCATTATCTTTGTGGTGTATAGGGCGGAGTCCATTGAGACAATATGCCATTGTCTCTTAGATAATCAAGAAACTCTTGACTTAAGTATTCACCACCTCGATCCGATCGAAGTATTTTAATACTTTTGTCATGTTGTTTCTCTACTTCATTTCTGAATTCTTTGAACTTTTCAAAGGCTTCAGACTTGTGTTTCATCAAGAACACATACCCAAACCGTGAGTGATCATCGGTGAAGGTAATGAAGTAGCTATAGCCTCCTAATGCTTGAGTTGACATAGGTCCACATACATCAGTATGTACTAGACCTAGTAACTCTCCCATTCGTTCACCCTTTCCAGTAAAAGGTAACTTAGTCATCTTGCCTTTTAAGCATGATTCACATGTATCGTATGAATCAAATTCAAACGATTCCAGAATTCTACATCGGTGTAATTCGGACATGCGTTTCTTGCTTATATGGCCAAGACGACAATGCCACATATAGGAGTCTATGTGATTATCCTTTCGAGCACGCGTGTTGCTCGCTTCGATATTGAAAATGTTACTGGATACGTCCAACGTATAAATGCCATTACTCAAAGTTCCAGTTCCATAAAGTACGCCATTCAAAGTTATATAACAACAATTGTTACTAAACGTTAAATGGAAACCATTTCTATTTAAGCAGGAAATAGAAACAATGTTCTTTATTAGAGAAGGAACATAATAGCAATTGTCCAGTTCCAAGACTAGTCCACTAGGGAGCTTCAGCAAATAAGTTCCGATGGCGACCGCAGCAACCTTTGCTCCATTGCCAACTCGCAAATTTGGCTCCCCTCTGACAAGTCTTCTTCTATTCCTTAGCCCCTGTATGTCATTACATATATGTGAGCTACACCCAGTATCCAATACCCAAGTGTCTAAGGAAATAGAATGACAATCAATAACGAAGATACCTGAAGAGGATGGGGCATCGGATGCCTGTTGGGTTTTTTCGGGCTGCAAAAACCGCTTTTTGCGTTGCGGAAACCCCGGAAGTCCCGGCCACGGATCCTAACGAAGAAGTATTAAAACTAATTACATGTATGTGCTTACAAAATTCTCTAGATCTACCTTAGAACTAAGAGATAAGGATGTTACCCTTGATGCGATGCCCTTCGCAAATCCCGCTCGTCCAAAGTCCGCCGGAACTCGAGAGTGTCAAGTGCACACTCCTCTATGGTATCCACACAAGCAATAGGTGGAAGAAAACTCAACCTTGAGTGTGCTAGCACTCCTTGGTTGGTTCGGCCAAAGAGAGGAAGGAGAGGGAGAGCTTGAGAGGAAAATTCCCAAGGAAGAAGATGAAGTAATGAGTGATTACTCACCAAATGAATTTTCACTCACATAACCCCCAAAAATGGTGGCCGGCCACTTCATGGAGGGGGAGTTACATGCATGCATGTAACTCCCATGACCCTTGGTCTCCCTCATGATGTGGCACTAATTGACCAAGTCAATGATGATGTGGAGCATCATCATTGGCGATGCCTAGTCATCATCATGACATGGCATTTGGTCAAGTCAAACTTGACCTTTCAACTTCCCTCTCAAGTCAAGTCAAACTTGACCTCTAATCTCCCATGGTTGATCAAATCTAACCACTTGACTCAAGTCAATTTAATATAATGAATCTCTATTCATTAATTTAAATTGATTTGATGAATCAAATCTCAATTAGACTCATTCAACACTTGAATCAACTTGAGTCTAACTCAATTAGTCTAATTTGGATTACTCTTAATCCAATTTGGTTCATCCCATGAACCTAATCCTCATGGTTCATCATATGAACCTAATCTCCATCTAATTGCTCTCATGTGTGTGACCCTATAGGTTCTTGTAACGTTGGCAATGTCCCTAAACCGATTTAGGAACATAAGCAATGAGCGGTATCTA
Organism: Wurfbainia villosa; assembly: GCA_025175895.1. NCBI lineage: Eukaryota > Viridiplantae > Streptophyta > Magnoliopsida > Zingiberales > Zingiberaceae > Wurfbainia > Wurfbainia villosa. The sequence continues at coordinate 37,798,416 of CM045987.1, forward strand.
GCAACACATCATTGCTACCCAAGTTACAAGAATGTTGAGCTCCAACATCACCTTTGTGACTACTAATTGTGACTCTCACAATATGTGACAATGTCCCTCTATCCTTGACATCTAGATTGACCAATCGAGGCATAGACCGTGTCATCCTCGGTACAATCTAAATCTTAAACTCCAAGTAGACTCACTCTAATCAAATGAGCTCAATATCTCATATTGACTCATTTGGGCATAACCATGCGCCATTGGTCTCACTCTATCAAGAATATCGATGTCACCCCGTCATATAGGAGGGATAGATCCCATCTACATCACTCACATCCCTCCGCATAATTAGTTACATACCCGATGTCGCCTTTATAGTCCACCCATTTACGGGTGGCGTTTGTGAAAACAAAGTAAGCAACTCCTTATGTAGGGAACCATGGTGACTTCAGGTCTAAGGACTAATCTTCAGACTAATAGCCACATGAGAAAGTATATGACACTCATATAACGATCCAAGATACTTTCTCATGGCGGGTCATTCAGAATACATTCTCCAATGCATACCCATGTGTCAACTTGATATCTCATATCCATGACTTGTGAGATCAAGTCATCTTGTTGACCTACATGCTAGTCTCTACGCATTAACATTGTCCCTGAATGTTAATACTCGACTAGGAATGATTAAGAGTAGTGTTCTCTATATCATCTCATTATCGATTCATCCAATCGATTGACATAGATAAGAACCTACTACCCAAGGACATTATTATATTTAGTTATTTGGCACCAATACAAGTAAATATAATAACCATGCCTTTATAAATAGGAATATGATACAATAAAGTCCATACAACAATCATCATATGATTGGCTCTAGGGCTTTCACTAACAATCTCCCACTAGCACTAGTGCCAATCACCGTAGTATCTAATACCCAATGACCTAGTGTGACCATCATGCTTTTTCTGTGCCAAAGCCTTGGTCAAGGGATCTGCGATGTTAGCCTCTGTGGGTACTCTGCAAATCTTCACATCTCCTCTATCGATAATCTCTCGAATAAGATGGAAGCACCGATATATTCGGCCTCTGTTGTAGAATCAGCAACTGTGTTCTGCTTGGAACTATTCCAGCTCACAGCGCCACCATTCAAGCAAAACACGAACCCTGACTGCGATCTGTAATCATCACAGGTGGGTTTGGAAGGCATCATTGTAACCCTTCTGACTAGCTCCTCATTGCCTCGAATATCAAGAAATATTCTTTAGTCCTTCTTAAGTACTTAAGAATATTCTTGGTACTATCGATGGCGCTCACCGATCATGGTATCTACTCGTCATGCTCAAAGCATACGAGACATCGGAGAGTACCTGACATAGGCATGATAGATCCTATAGCGGATGCGTAAGGGATCTTATCCATGCGGTCTCTCTCCTCTCTAGAAGAAGGACTTTGAGTCTTGAAAGACTCACACCATGTGACATCGTCGGAAGTCCTTTCTTGGAATTACGTGCATGGCAAACCAAGTAATACCGTGTCAATGTATGTACTCGACTTAGGCCAAGCAATCTCTTAGATCTATCTCTATAGATCTTGATGCCTAGAATACTTTGCTTCACCTAAGTCCTTCATTGAGAAGCCGTCCCGGCCAAGTCTTCACGGTATGGCGAAGGATGTCATTCCCAATGAGTAGTATGTCATCCACATACAATACAAGGAAGACAAGCTGTATTCCCATTAACCCTCTTGTAGACCACGGGGTTCATCTTCATTCTTGATGAAACCAAAGTTTGATCGCATCATCGAATCGAAGATTCGACTCGAAGCTTGCTTTAGCCCATAAATGGACCTTTGCGGCTTGCATACCTTGATATGTTGTGGATCTACAAAACCCTCGGGTTGTGTCATGTACACATCCTCGAGTAAGTTTCCATTGAAGAGCGGTTTTGACATCCATCTGCCAGATCTCATAATCGTGGTATGCTGCAATAGCAAGCAAGATCCGAATGGACTTAAACATCGCCACTGGAGAAAAGGTTTCATCATAGTCAATACCATGAATTTGATTGAAACCTTTAGCCACCAATCGGCCCTTATAGGTATGCGTAAGTCCATCCATGTCAGTCTTTCTCCTAAAGACCCACTTACACCCAATGGGTTTGACCCCTTCAGGTGGATCAACCAAAGTCCATACTTGGTTAGTGTACATGGATTCCATCTCGGATCTCATGGCGTCTAGCCATTTCTCGAGAATCTGGGCTCATCACGACTTCACGATGGGAGGTAGGCTCATTCTCGATAGGCATAACGTCATCATGGTGGAACAAGAAATAGTATCTCTTCTCGGTGACGACGTACCCTATCAGACCTGCGAAGAGGTAGGTCTACTTGAACAGGTGGTTGTTCCACAACTCTTTGTGCAACAACCTCTTCACCCACAACACTTTGTGGTTCCTGTTCAACCTCCATCAAGGCCTCAGTGCTATGGTCCTTATCTTGAATTTCTTCAAGATTGAAGGTACTCCCACTAGTTTTTCTAGAAACAAAATCCCTTTCTAGAAAAACCCATCTTTACCACAAACACTTTGTCTTGTAGAATGTAAATAATATCCTTTGTAGACTTGGGATATCCAACAAAATAGCACCTATCGGTTTGGGTCCCGGTTTATGCGAGACTTGGCGTCGAGCGTAAGCCTCACAACCCCAAATCCTCATAAAAGACATCTTGGGATTTTCCTGTCCATATCGTATATGGTGTCTTTACCTGACCTTGGATGGTACGGTTAAGGGTAAAGGCTGCTGTGTCGAGCATATCCCAAAAGGATATAGGAAGATCGTGTGACTCATCATAGATCGTACCATATCGATAAGTCACGATTCCTCCTTCGGATACACCATTCCCTTTGTGGTGTTCGGGAGGAGTGAGTTGGGATAGAATCCCACACTCGGCTAGATAGTCCATGAAACTCATGGCTAAGGTATTCACCACCTCGATCGATCGAAGTATCTTAATACTCTTGCCAAGCTGGTTTTGTACTTCATTCTTGAATTCTTTGAACTTTTCAAAGGTTCTGATTTATGTGTCATTATATACACATAACCATATCTACTGAAGTCATCAGTAAATGTAATGAAGTACTGTAACCACCTCTGGCAACATTGAAAGGACCACATACATCACTATGTATAAGTCCTAACAAATCTGTTGCTCTTTATATGTCCACTAAAGGGAGTCTTGGTCATCTTGCCTAAAAGGCAAGACTATCATGATTCAAAATCAAATGAGTCTAGCGCCCGTCCTTATGGAGGTGAGATAAGCGACTCTCATTTATATGACCTAGCGACAATGCGAGGAGATAGGTTTGGTTCAACTCATTTGACTTGAACCTCTTGGTACTTATGTTATAGATAGGGCTCTCTAAGTCTAGAAAGTAGAGTCCGTTCATTAGAGTGCACTACAATAGAACATATCATTTAAATAAAGAACAACATTTGTTCTTTATTATAAATGAAAAACCTTTCTTGTCGAACAAGAAATTGAAATGATGTTCTTAGTTAAGCGGGCACATAACAACATTCATCTAATTCTAGTACAAGCCCGGAGGGAGAGATAGATCATAAGTTCCTCTGACAGCCAGCTTGCTCCATTGCCTACTCGTAGGTCCACCTCGCCCTTTATTCGATGCCTGCTATTTCTCGGCCCATTGCACATTTACAAATGTGAGATGCACATCCGGTATCTAATACCCATGATGAAGAAATAGATAGATTGACTTCTATAACATTTATACACAGTAGAAGTCTCACTTCTCTTCTTCTTAAGATCTTCGAGTATGCCTTGCGATTCGCTTCGGTGTCTGCTTCCTTGCGAAGCAAGCCCCTTCCTTAGCTACCCCTCCTTTGGGTTTAAGTTCTTTGCCTTTGCCCTTGGCAGGACTTTCCCTTACCTTTAGGCTTGCCCTTGCCTTTCTTTTACGCACCATCAAAATGGTGTGTTACCCTTCTTAAGGTTAAGCTCTGCGATTCTCAACATCTTTGAGCATTTTGAACAATGGCTTATCAATTTCATTCATGTTATAATTCATGACAAATTGATCGAAGGCTCTTGGCAAGATTGCAAGATCAGTCGATGGCGGCTCTTGGCCAAGTGGGAATCCCGGCCTTTGTAGGTTTCTCGTGCCCAATCATTTTTGAATGTACCTACGGGAGTCCCGTCTTGCATTTTGGACCCAAATAATGCCTTAGAGACTTCATATCTCTCATGCCTAGCTTGTCCTTGATATAGTTGACGAAGATGTCCAACCATATCATAAGCATTCATGAACTCGTGTTGCTTCTGAAGCTCAGAGTTCATGGACGCGAGCATTAGACATGACACATCTAATGAATAATCTTGATGCTTCTTGTAAGCATCTTTGTCACCGTGAGGCATTGGCGGAGGTGCCTCCGAATGGGCCGCCCAGACATGACTTCCTTTCTTGGGTGAGAACAATTCTCAGGTTCCTGTACCAGTCCAGGAAATTTGCTCCATTGAGCTTGTCCTTCTCAAGGACAGATCGCAGAGAGAGAGTGTTCGTGTTGTTTGACATAGTAATCTACAACATACAATGCAGAGAATTAATATCATATTCCTTTTATCATTTAATTAGGCCTTTAATCAAATGATGCTCCCACTGAATTATAGGAATTTTATAGAATCGAGTTATGGATGTGGTCAAACCACATTTACTTGATTCATACAAACTAGCTATAATTCTTGTGGGACAAGATCCACATCATACTAAGCCTTGAGTTAGCTTTGGCTAAATCGCCCAAGACTTAGTACGATCGGTGGGTAACACATTACCGATTACATCTCTATGCAACTCTTGTTTATAGGATTAAGACCCACATTTACAAAAGACCTTGAGTTAGCTTTGGCTAAATCGCCCAAGATTTAGTGTAAATGCGATCTTAACCTATCTTTCCAACGATTGGAATATGCCTATAGTTCTACTCGATCCAATTGAGTTAACTAGTTTTGCTCAATCTAATTGAGCTTACTCTAACCCGAGTCGTGATAGGCGGGACCAAGATTGTCCCTCCGCACCCTACCAAGATAATATGCGTTGCTCTGCTTTGGCAGATTCAACAACAACAAATGATCGAGGTAGTGATGGGTATCAAGGCTCGGTAGGCATTTTCGAGTTGATTCGATTATGATCTAATCTAATCGTAATGTGTATCTTATACGCATTTAGGCCTTTATTATCCTATATTAGCATGCATCATATACATACATTCATTATTCTAGCATGCATCATATACATACAAGAAAATTAACCTAGCATGCATCATATACATACAAGCATTTTTCCACTAGCATGCATCACATACATACAAGCATAAATCAATTAAATATATATATATCAACATATATATATATATATAATTAAATGTGATATAGTCATGGCCCTACTACGATCTTCTCAAGCCAATGAGAAGATCGGACAGTCAACCTAAGGCTAGCGGCTTCTCCAAGCGCTTCCTTTGACCGCCATGTGTCGTCGTCACCCTTCTCGTAAGCTCGTCTTCAAGTGGACTTTCCACCGCTCCATTTTTGTACATTACAAATATGAAACTCGAGTTACATTCGAGTCTAAAACTATTTACAACTAGAATATTAAAAGAAGAGGTGCGACGCGCAGGTCGCAAACATTTTACAACACGCACAACCACAAAACGGCACGCAGGCCGTATTATGAATTACAACACACATAATCCAATCCAATTGGGTTATTGGGCCATGACAATCACAGAATTATACATAATTCAAAATTATGTATTTTTACAGAAAATTTCTATAATTTTTCCTAATTTATTTCAAATTTATGAGTCATCTCTCCATAACGGTCCCCCTAAGCGGTTTCTAGCGATCGCGGACATGGCCCTTTCGGGGATAGGGCAGCGCCCTACTCGCAAAAATAAACTTCGCGAGTGTCCCTACATGATCCTACAGCGACTTAAGTCGCTGTCCCAAAAACCTAAAGCGAGAACTCGCGATTCGAGAGTTTTTCTCGACGGTTGAAGCCTACAGTGTCCCAACACTGTTGTCGACTCTCGAGAAAAATACCCAAAAATTCTATAAAATTAGGAAATTTACAGAAACATAAAATCTGTAATTTTATATCTAATATAAAAATACAAAAATGAAACACATACATGCTTCGTGACGTGGCTCGATACCATCGCTGGTTTTTTTCCGAGCCGCAAAACCGCTTATGCTAAGGAAACCCTAAGTCCGCCACGGATCCGCAAGAAGTATTAAAACTAATTACATGTATGTGCTTACAAAACCTCTAGATCTACCTTAGATCTAAGAGATAAGGATGTTACCCTTGATGCGATGCCCTTCGCAAATCCCGCTTCCCAAAAGTCGCTGAACTCGAGAGTGTCAAGTGCACACTCCTCTATGGTATCCACACAAGCAATAGGTGGAGAAAACTCAACCTTGAGTGTGCTAGCACTCCTTGGTTGGTTCGCCAAAGAGAGGAAGGAGAGGGAGAGCTTGAGGAAAATTCCCAAGGAAGAAGATGAAGTAATGAGTGATTACTCACCAAATGAATTTTCACTCACATAACCCCAAAATGGTGGCCGGCAACTTCATGGAGGGGTTGTTACATGCATGCTTTTAACTCCCATGACCCTTGGTCTCCTCATGATGTGGCACTACTGACAAGTCAATGATGATGTGGAGCATCATCATTGGTCCGCCATGCCTAGTCATCATCATGACATGGCATTTGGTCAAGTCAAACTTGACCTTCATCTTCCCTCTCAAGTCAAGTCAAACTTGACCTCTAATCTCCCATGGTTGATCAAATCTAACCACTTGACTCAAGTCAATTTAATATAATGAATCTCTATTCATTAATTTAAATTGATTTGATGAATCAAATCTCAATTAGACTCATTCAACACTTGAATCAACTTGAGTCTAACTCAATTAGTCTAATTTGGATTACTCTTAATCCAATTTGGTTCATCCCATGAACCTAATCCTCATGGTTCATCATATGAACCCAATCTCCATCTAATTGCTCTTATGTGTGTGACCCTATAGGTTCTTGTAACGTTGGCAATGTCCCTAAACCGATTTAGGAACATAAGCAATGAGCGGTATCTAGCAACACATCATTGCTACCCCAGTTACAAGAATGTTGAGCTCCAACATCACCTTTGTGACTACTAATTGTGACTCTCACAATATGTGACAATGTCCTTCTATCCTTGACATCTAGATTGACCAATCGAGGCATAGACCGTGTCATCCTCGGTACAATCTAAATCTTGAACTCCAAGTAGACTCACTCTAATCAAATGAGCTCAATATCTCATATTGACTCATTTGGGCATGACCATGCACTGTGGTCTCACTCTATCAAGAATATCGATGTCACCCCGTCATAGGAGGGATAGATCCCATCTACATCACTCACATCCCTCCGCATAATCGTTACATACCCGATGTCGCCTTTATAGTCCACCCATTTACGGGTGACGTTTGTGAGCCAAAGTATGCAACTCCTTATGTAGGGAACCATGGTGACTTCAGGTCTAAGGACTAATAGTCATACTAATAGCCACATGAGAAAGTATATGACACTCATATAACGATCCATGATACTTTCTCATGGCGGGTCATTCAGTATACATTCTCCAATGCATACCCATGTGTCAACTTGATATCTCATATCCATGACTTGTGAGATCAAGTCATCTTGTTGACCAACATGCTAGTCTCTACGCATTAACATTGTCCCTGAATGTTAATACTCGACTAGGAATGATTAAGAGTAGTGTTCTCTATATCATCTCATTATCGATTCATCCAATCGATTGACATAGATAAGAACCTACTACCCAAGGACATTATTATATTTAGTTATTTGGCACCAATACAAGTAAATATAATAACCATGCCTTTATAAATAGGAATATGATACAATAAAGTCCATACAACAATCATCATATGATTGGCTCTAGGGCTTTCACTAACAATGCCTTCTTCTTCTTCATGGACTCAAGATAAATCTTGCAGTTTCTTTGCCAGTGGCCTTCCTTGCCACAGTGATGGCAAGTGCCCTTTTGCGCTGGTTCCGCCTTCTTTTCCTTTTTCTTTCCTTTCTTCTGTTCTTTTGCCTTCCTCTTAGAACCTTTCTTTGAGGAATCAACTAACAGAACCGCCTTCTCCTCATGCTTCACAGAAGGCTCCACAGTCTTCAGCATATTGAGGAGCTCGAGAATGGTGGATTCCAATTTGTTCATCCGATAGTTCATCACAAATTGCGAGAAACTCTTGGGCAAACAATGCAGAATTAAGTCAATACTTAACTCATGATCCATCACAAAACCGAGGGTAGCTAGCCGCTCGATGTACCCGTTCATCTTTAGCACAAACTGTACTACAGACGAACCTTCTTGCATCTTCGTGGTGAAGAGGAGCCTAGAGACCTCGAACCTTTCGGATCTCGCATGCTCATCGAACAACTCATGAAGATGGAAGACCATAGTGTTAGCATCCATATGCTCATGCTGCTTCTGCAGCTCAGGTACCATCGCCGCTAGCATGATGCAACTCGCCAGCTCAGAATCTGCCACATGCTTCTGATAGACCAACATTTGGTCTGGAGTTGCATCGTCCTTAGGACGGTCAGGAAGAGGCTCTTCAAGGACATATGCTAGCTTTTCCGCCTTGAGAACAATTCTCAGGTTTCTAAGCCAGTCCAGGAAGTTAGGCCCAGTCAGTTTGTTCGAATCCAAAATAGTGCGCAAATTCAAAGACGTCATGATCAATTTATTGACCTAGAAATACAAAACGAGCATATATGAGAAAATGATTTTAAAATGCATCAATATACATTTATAAATCCCATTCATTTTTCGAATTCAAAAACCCCAAAATCACTTCGGGAGATCGTAGGTCCATCTCCGAATGGGCTGATATCCATCATAGATATGAACAACCTTGGAGTGAGTCCAACAAGACATTCTTAGCTATGATGGTGGGTATCAAGTATACCGATTACATATCATGTATATGTAACTATCACAATGTGCTATCAACTAATTGAATATTCACACATACATTGGGTTGTTAACACATTAACAAGTATGCATCATATGCATAGCACCCAACTTCACCTCTCTTCACATCAACCTTGGAGTGAGTCCAACAAATCGATGCTCCAAGTTAAAGCCGACCCATTAATCGCGAAATAGTTTTAATATGGTTAGAGCGCATTCAACCAATTAGCCAGGCTTGGAGTGAGTCCAACAACCCAAACTAACGATTGACCTCTGACTCTTACCATATTAGAGTTAAACTATTCCAATGATTTGAACATGTTCAGGTTCGAGCCGGGCTTGGAGTGAGTCCAACAACCCAAACAAGAAACAGAACTCTGGTTCTAACCATATTAATGGAAGGTGTAGGCTTTAATATTGAGTTAGGGTTTTATGTCTCATCCTCTTTGCATGCAAATAACTATTATCTACATGGCATGGCATACATCTACATGTCACGACACGCATGGCATAATGTTATGCATCTAATGCAATTACATGGCATACAATTATGTCATGTATATATTTCCTTATATGTCATAACTATTTATGGAAATAAAATATGTTTAAGATTTGATTCTCCAAATCAAATCATAATTAAATTAGGAAACAAATTTCCAAATCTAATCACATATTTTATTCATGGAATTATTTGATTAAGGAAAATCTATTTAGGAAACCAATTTCCTAAATCATTAAAACTACTTATGGAAATAAAATATTTTAAGATTTGATTTCCCAAATCAAATCATGATTAAATTAGGAAACAAATTTCCAGAATCTAATCAAATATTTTATTTATAGAAAATATCAATTTCCATAAATACTTCCAACTTTCCAAAAGTGGAAGATTTCCATAAATACTTCTAGACTTTCCAAAATTGAAAAATTTCCATAAATACTTCTAAATTTCCAAAATTAGAAAATTTCCAGAAATACATTATGACTATCGAAAACCATTTTACGATTATGTGAAACACAACTGGCTCGATACCCTGTTGGGTTTCCGACATCATGGCGTGTGTGTTCGATCATGTTTCGTAAACATGAACACAGCGGAAGCAATTAAAATAATAAATCTATATTTATTACAACACACACAACACACGCATGCATATTACAACAAGTGTAGACATAACCGTAAATTAAAATTTGCAATAAAAGGAAATTAAACTACGTTATACCTTTCGTATGACGTGTAGCGGGACCGGCATCAACCGGAACGATCCTCGTAAGAATCGTCTCTATCCGTATCCACGCCGAGCTCCTCGGGATGACTTCGCCAAGCCACGAGCTTCGTCTTCGTACGGGTTACTAGCCTCGTGTTGAAGACGACGTGATCGAGAGATGATCACGATCCGAATCCAAATTCGGACCTAAAAATAAGTCCTCAAGACTCGCTTCTCCGGAGAGGTATTCGTCAACCGATTGACGAATCCTTCGTCCTCCACCTCAGAGGATTACCGGAGATCAAATCCCCGGTATGTTAGCCGCTGTCGGAGCACTAACCGTCGTCCAAACGACGCTCCGACGAGAGGAGAAGCTGTCCAGAAAACTGGACAACTTGGTGGAGGAGTAGGCGCCGGCCAAAACAAGGAGAGAAAAAGCTCACCTTGATGCCGAACCTATAGGAGATCACCGGAGGGTCGCCGGAGGTTCACCGGCTGGAGCTTGGATGCCGGCAAGGGTCTTGGACGGCGGCACAAAGCTGGGCGGCGGCAGCTTTAGGGTTGGCGCCGATTAACTCCTCCAAGGAGTGGGCGGCAACTCAAGGGGGGGCTAAGGTTTGGATTAGTTAGGGTTTAACAATCCCTTAAGCCCACTTTTATAGAGAACTAATTCTCTTAATGGTTAATGGATCATATCCATAAAGCCCGTTAACCCGCTCCATTAAGATAAGTTAAAATAAACCAAACCATGATGGTTTATTTTAAGTTAAAACGAACCGAACCAACTTTTGGTTCATTCGTTTAAAATAAACCAAACCCTTTGGTTTATTCTTATCCATTGGATTAGAACCAAACCATTTTGGTCCATCCATTACGTCTTCATAAGACGCAGCTCATCCACGCTTCCATTGCGACTGAAACGATTTCATGCTCGCTTTATGTTTGGTCCAACCAAACCTAGTTTCTCTCGGTCTGAGAATCCAATTCTCAAGCTCGTTTTAAATCCTTTGGATTACACTCGTTGTGCGTGTGACCAAATAGGTTCTCGGTTTATGTTGGCCGTCTATAATTAACCATTAATTATAGAACGATCATGAGTGGCACCTAGTAGTACATCATGATCCCCAATTAACCGAAAAGATCAACGGTTGATCCAGAACTATTTCTGAAACCCTTCAGTAGATCGAATGAATCGTGCCCCATTCCCTTCACTCATCTTATACCCACTTGGTTCAGAACATGGTCTATTGTGTCAGTCCCCACTAGGCTGACTACGTCACACCTAGCCCAAGTATCGTTTCTTCGTCCTACGGATTCTAGTTACTCCACATGTATCGAAGAGTATCTTACTCTAAACATGTAATGCTTTGGCCAAAGACTTTAGTAACAATCCGACGAGAGGCCATGGGTATACATCTCCTCGCAAGGAGTGGTGAATCCTTTATAGGCTATTCAAACACCTTCGATCACTTTGACTTATACCCAATCATCCCGGGTCCACATCTCCTTAGAGATGTTTGCTTAAGATGTCAAAGCATAAGTCTCCATGATCAAGATGACTTGAATACCGCAAGTCAAAGGAACATCGCACTTAAGCCACGAAGAACTTCATTGACATATCTATATATGCAGAGAACCATATGAAGTCTTACTAGGTCACTCCAATGAACTAGTTACCATAACTAGCATCCACGATTAACTCCGGACATCACTATGTCTCCAGCCAGTGAGAATCAGCTGCTTGGATACACCAAGGAGTATACCTCGTGCTAGTCTCAACAGAATTGATGGTGTCCAGATTCATCAGTTCATCGACTAGGGATAATTCCGATACATCACAATTACACATGTAGAGATACTCACTAGTTGTGATCCAATCACAAATTCTCTCATGCTGTGAATCGTATCGTGGACATTCAGTAAATGAGTTTAAGATCCAATCAGATACATAAAACATGTATACTCAAATAGTGAATCTTCATTTATCATATAAATGGTTCATACATAAGGCGATTGCCTTAGGACATCTCTCATATATTACTAACAACTTTATGTGGGCTTGATCCATTGGGTGGCCAAGATCCAACTCCTCCTCATGGTCCATATTGTATCCTATTAATACCTCATGAAGCCTAGATCCAATGGATGAAAACAAAAATCTAGATCCAACGGTAGAGATTAAATCTCTAGATCCGACGGTTGAGATTAAATCTCTAGATCCGACGGTTGAGATTAAATCCCTAGAACCAATGGTGGAGATTAAAACAAGGCTTAAGCCAAAACTCTATATAAAGGGGCTTAAGGTGGGCGGCAACTTGATGGCTTAGGAGATTAGGGTTTGCTTCCCTTGGGCGGCAAAGAATCCTAGTTGGGTTAGGATTGAGTTGGGTGGCTAGGGTTTGGGAGGTGGTGTGGGCGGCAACAAGAGGAGAAGTTCCTTTCTTCTTCTTCCTAAGGTGTTGTCGACACCTATCCTTCTTCCCTCTACTTTGGCCAGTGCTCAACCTATTCCTCTTCCCCTCTTCTTTGGCCAGCGGCAACTAGGAGAGCTAGGGTTAGGGTTTTGGCCAACTACAAGGTGAAGGGTTGGTTTCCTTTCTCTTCTCCAAGTGTTGGCAGGCACCAATCACCCTCATTGATTCTTTTTTGGCCGGTTCCCATACTCCATATTCTCTTCCTTGGCCGGTGGCAACATTGAGTCTATTGACTTGGTGGCCGGTTCTAGATAGGAAGAAGAGTTTTATTTTATCATCTTCCTTTGTTCGGAGTGAACAAGGAAAGGGAGATTGGTGATTTAGAGGCTTCGACTTTTGGAAGATCATCGCCCACACGACATCCAAAAGGAGGAAGGACATACAATAGAAGATCAAGAGGTATAACAAGAGGTATAATATTGTTTATTTTGATTAGTGTTCTTTTGTATTATGTCTATAATTGTTTTTCAATTATATGCATGAAGTATTCTGTTTTTATGGCTAATATAACTTGGACCCCGAATATAAATACAAAAGTCGGCGATCCGTACATCATCTATTCCGCGGCTATTCGTAGAATAGAGGTTGGTGGCTTGAACAACATGTTTGTTCAAGTGACTACTCTAATCGAATAGCACGACGATGAAACGGTTGCTTGGGTGATCATTTTTGTCTAGGATTAAATTTTTTTAATCCGGGGACATCGATGGGATCGCCATGAACAAGCAACTGAGTTCAAGTGGGAAGCGAAGTTTCCTACCTTCAAGTGGTATCATAGCTTCGGTTCTACAAAACCTTTAATGACATGTTTGGGCTACCAATGATCCTCCATACCATGCTATATGTATATATGATGTTAACATGATGTTAGTTAGACCTTGTACAAGTTGTTTGAGTGTTTGATTTCAAACCCCTCTTTGAAAGTTTCAGCCAAGTCCCTATTTATGCCTACTAATGTTCTTCCATGCCATGCTACATGTATATAAGATGTTAACATGATGTAGTTAGGCTTTGTGTAAGTTGTTTGAGTATTTGAATCCTTAAAACCTCTATTAGAGTTTTCGGCCCAACCATGTTTATGCTTGCTAGTGATGTTTCATGACATACTATATATGTATATGATGTTATCATGATGTTAGTTAGACCTTGTACAAGTTGTTTTAGGGTTTGAATTCTTAAGATCCCTCCCTTGGATGTTTTGGCCAAACCATGTTCATGTTCACCAATGATCTTCCATGCCATGATATATCTATATATGATGTTAACATGTTGATTGTTAGACTTTGTACAAATATGTTTGAGTGTTTGATTTCCTAAGACCTTCCCTTGGATGTTTCGGCCAAACCATGTTCATGCTCACCAATGATCCTCCATACCATGCTATATGTATATATGATGTTAACATGATGTTAGTTAGGCCTTGTGTTAGTATGTTTGAATGTTTGTTTTCTTAAAACCTCCCTTAAGGGTTTCGGCCAAGACCAAGAATTAGGGTTAGAAAGAGATTCCAAGCCCCTCTATGGTTGCTAAGAATCCCCCATGTTAGGTAGTATGTGATGGTATTGGTTATCATCCTTAAAACATGTTTATGCTTACTAATGATTCTCCATGCCATGATGTATATGTATATATGATGTTGCGATGATGATAGTTTGACTTTATAATAGCATGATTTTTTTATGCCACTACCTTATGTCCATGTTAATTGTATTAATGTATGCTTATGTTATGCTCATTGTGTCATGATGTACAAGTATGTATGATGAAATGCCTAAATTGTATTAATGTATGCTTTTGTTATGCTCATTGCGTCATGATGTACAAGTATGTATGATGAAATGCCTAAGAGACGCTTCCCTATGAATGGGGACTAAGAGCACTCTTTATGTTATGAAAAGGAACTTGATATGTTATGATAAGGAACATGATATGCTATTTTACTTTTGTATGGCTTGTACCGGACCCTAGCAAGGTCCATGGGATGGGATCCTACGTGCCCCTAGGTCGACGGTCATAGTATGGACCTAGTACGGGATGGGCTCCTAAGGTGCCCTAGGTCGATGGTTGTAGTACGGGCCTAGGATGGGCTCCTATGTTGCCCCTAGGTCGACGGTCATAGTACGGACCTAGTACCCTAGTAGGTTCGGCATTAGCTACCTCAGGTCTATTTAGGGATGCGTGCAAAGATGATGATGTATGTGGTACAATGTCGGACCCTCAATGTTGAGATTATGTTTAAGTACCTATAAAATATATGTTTTCAAAGAACATCTTGCGTATACCCTTTTTCATGCCTATGTGATTATTATGTTTTACGAATTCTAGTTATATGTTCCTAAATGATCATGTCACTACTTTTATATGAATGCTATGCCTATATGTTCCTAAATGATCATGTCACTACTTTTATATGAATGCTATGCCTATATGTTCCTAAATGATTATGTCAAGACTTCTATATGAATGCTATGCCTATATGTTATCTAGATGAACATGTCACTATTCTATGTCTAATACCTGATGTATGGCTTTTGTGAGTAGGAAAGGATCTTACTAAGCCTATGTGTATATAGTTTCATGTTTCCCTTGTACTGCAGAAAAGGGTAAAGAATGGCTAAACTAAAGGGGGCAGCAGGGGGGGCAAAGTGTGTGTGTGGTAGTGGCATGGTGGAAGAGATCTATTTTATGTTCCAAGACTTATGCATGTTTTAAAGTTTTGCATGTTAGTTGTTAAGAGTTGATTACTACTTAATGATTTGATGGTTGCTACTTGGTGTCCATTATGTTGATTATCATGAACTTGAACCAAGTAGTGTCCTTATGAAATGATTATGCATGCTTAGTAAATGTTCACCTGTTGCATGGTTAAGAATGTTGAATTATTTGCATGGTCGAAGGTAAATGCATGTTCCATGTTTTATGCTTTTTTTATAAAAAAATAAAAGTTTAAAGTCTTCCATTGAATATGCACGCATGTACGATCGCGTCGCGCCACCATTCCTCCCCCTCTAGATTACGGGGAAGGGCGAGCGTGACAATTTCTTCTCCGATCGATCCCAAAACCTCCGACCAACCTCCTCGTGTCCACGCCGACGACTCAAGGCCTTAGATTAGGAACCTTACCCTGTTTTTCATCTTTTGAGTCCTTCTATCACACTAATGGCATTTCCACTCTCCTCCGCGAGTTAGGGTTCCGGCGAGAGCTTCTTTCCGGTGATCCTCCAGCGTCCTCTCCAGCAATCCGGTGGTTCAGTTCGTCCCTCACAAGCCTAAACCCAAAAATGGCACCAAAGTATACTTCTAAACCTTAAACCCCATCTTTTTACATACACCACATTTTAATCTAACCATGTTATTTGTGTCATCACACTGCATTTCATTACATTCATTGCATTCATGTAGAAAACAAAGTAGGGGTGAGTCTAGCGAGGTTGGGTCGCTCGCGTACCAACCGATGTCAGTTAGGTATTTGGACAAGCGATTCTTTTGAACCTACTGTGGCGATGTCATTCATATTGTATGGCATTATCAGTTGATGAAGGTCGTCTTTTGTACGCATTCCATAAATGATGATCTTCTCAAGGAGTTTTACCCGAATTTAAGGAAAGTCAATAATGGCCCAACGTACACCACTCGCATTGCAAAATGCGACTTGGAGTTCACTCCTGCGATTTTGCAGGAGTTCCTGGGGTGTCGGCCATCCGACGATTCATTTATGTTTTACCCTTCCTTTGATGAACCTCTTCCTGCTCCATTTGACCATATATCATTAGAGTCCATGCATCTGCATTTCTTTCTTCATCCTCGTCCACCAGCTTAAAATCTATTTCCTATCAATGACTTATCTGCACCTGACAATGTTCTTTACAAAGTCATTGTTAGGTGTATTCTACCTATAGTGACTCGGGGTCAGGCTAAGATCCGGCCTCCCCATCTTTTCCTTATGTATGTCATGCATCATCTTTTGGACATAAACATTGCATTGAACATATTTCATTGCATTGTCCATTTTGTGACCCATGTACAAGAGAAAGTTCATATGCCATTTGGAAATGTCATTACAGCATGATTAGAGTCCATCGACATTAATATATCCAGGGGATCACTGAGGCCGCTATCATATGCATACGACCGCATCACAGTGCAGAACTTTACACTGGCTGGGATGCGAACTGGACCTGGAGAGATGGAGTGGGTGGCTCAGCCTCAGCCCATGGAGCATGAGGAGCCAGCTATAGAGGTTGAAGAGCCCGCGACCAAGCATGAGGGGCCCGCTGCTGAGGAGGATGACCAGATGCTATCTGATTCTTCTTCATAGAGTCTCTTAACACGGGTCACACGCTTGGAGATTCGCTTCGAAGAGTTTTATGAGGAAGCTGGCACGAGTTGGGTGGAGTTCAGTCTCGAGCAGTCTGTCATGGTCGATCGCATGTCCTCCATGGGTCAAGAGTTAGGTCAGCAGCTCAGCCGGATAGAGCAATGTCAGAGCCGGATGGAGCAGCGCCAGATTGATATATATGAGATGATGCGGACCTGGACCCTGGGTCAGCAGCCTCCTCAACCTCTAGGAGATGTCTCTAGGAATAATAGCTAGGCGCAAATTAGGGATCTTGTTTTTATTTTCATAGTGAGGTTGAGAGCTTTTTAGACATCTATTTTTCTTGTAAAAACTGAATTTATATTTGAATGAAATATTTTATTTATGAAAAATCATGTGTCTTTGTCTGATTGTGTG
The DNA here is from genome assembly GCA_025175895.1 of Wurfbainia villosa. NCBI lineage: Eukaryota > Viridiplantae > Streptophyta > Magnoliopsida > Zingiberales > Zingiberaceae > Wurfbainia > Wurfbainia villosa. Next base: position 37,815,884 of record CM045987.1, read on the forward strand.
GGTGTTAATGTGTTTATATATTCTATTTTGCCATGTCATGGCATCATATTTTCTTTTATCATATAAAATGTCATGATATTGCTTAGGGTTACTTTTAATGTCATGTATGTTTAAGTCATATTTTATGCCATGATATCATGATCATTGGCCATGTTTATTTATGATTATCACTTATGCCATGATCATTCATGCATTAATTAAAATTTGATTAATCGCTATGGCATGATTTGAAGTCCCATGTATACGAGAGTCAAATAGAGTTGCCTAGAAAATTCATGAAGTCATAACAACCCTAATTTCACATCTCACAATCACATTGACTTGTGTGTGTTTTATACACCCTAGATACATGTGAGATGTTAGAAAAATAAGTTAAGTTCAAGGTGCATAGATGTTGCATCTAGATGAACTTAAACTTATTTCAATCATAAATATGGATCATGAGGAAAGCTAATGTACAAGTCATGTACATCTAGCCAATAGTCCATGGTTCAAAATAGCTTTTCAAAATCATTTTAAAATCCTTTTAGAAAACCTTGGTGAAATCTATCTTTTGATAGCAATCACTATTAAAGAAGTTGATACAAAGTAGATCAAAAACATTAAAGTTAGGGTTCCCTAATCACTCCTAACCTTAGGATATGCTTTGGAAAGCATTAGAAAGGGTGAAAATCCATTATATATGGATTAGGAGAATTAGTTTAGGGTGTGTATTAATTAAGGCGTGGGAAAGTTTAATGTTGAACTTTTAGCCTTATTTTTGATGGTTTAGTGTTCCTATTGGCTTAGGGACGCTCCAAGAACATTGTTGGTGCAATGGTCAAGGGGGAGCGAGCCTTTAGGGGGAGGTATCCATCATGAGATGATGGATGTTATTTTTCCTCATGAGGGGGAGAAATGGGAATTTGAGATGCCCAATTTGAAAATTGGGAGACTTCATAGGAGTGCCTCTCTTGAGTGATATGAGACTTGTCACTAGGAAGATTGTAGGCATCCAAGGTGTCTTTGGACAAAGGGGGAGATTATAAGATCTCATTGGAATATGAGACATTGACCTCCTTGGGAGAACCTTTTTGATGTATGTCAAAAAGGGGGAGAAAGTAAAATTATCAATTTGAGAAAATTGATAAGGGAATTTGAGTTAGGAGCCTAACACAAGGGTGTTTTTGTCAAACATCAAAAAAGGGGAGATTGTTGGTGCAATCGGCCTAAGTCACGATTCACCAGACTCGAGTTTGACTCGAGTAGTGTTTTGATGTTTGACATTGATGTCTGACAATGTGTTGGGGAGATTGTTGGTGCAATCGACTCAGGTCATACTTGAGGTTTGATGATGATTTGACCATTGTCATGGGAAAAGTCCAAGTCTTGTGTACTTGGCATGAAAAGTTCAAGCTTGAGTCTTGGCATGGAAAGTCCAACATGAGTTGGCAAGGAAATTCCAAGCATGGGTCTTGGCAAAGGAAAGTCCAAGCATGGGTCTTGGCAAGGAAAAGTCCAAGCATGGGTCTTGGCAAGGAAAGTCCAACATGGGTTGCCAAGGGAAAGTCCATGCTTGAGTTTTGGCAATTGAGAAGTCCAAGGGGAATATTGGCGGCGTAAAGTCCAAGGGTGAAGTCTTGGCAGCATAAGTCCAAGCGGAGTCTTGGCAGCGTAAGCCCAATGTGCCCTGGCAGTGTAGACCACATTAGCATGACAATAGCTGATGGAAGCATCTGAAGGCTAGTGTATGGATGAACAAGTCATGGATGACTTGGAGGGATCCGATAGGCGTGAGGCTGACGAAGGTGGCTAGAAGGCTTAGGTCTAGGCTAAGGGTGGTATAGCAAGTATGGGGACACCATACTTAGGATTAAAATCTCATGTTTGTGGTGTATCAGTCAACTAGGACTATAGTCAGTCGACTATTGGAAGTCGACTAGGGTTCGACTGTGGGAAGATGGCCTAGCAGTCGACTGCCAGCATTGGGCAGGCAACTGATTATGCCACGAGTCGACTGCTAGGGTATGACAGTCGAATGATGCTTCGGCCATGAGCACAGTAAGCTCTCCAGGCAAGTGATCAACCCGAACACTCGATCGATTGAGCCATCAGTCGACTGATGGGCATGATCAGTTGACTAATCGTCTGTCCGTTGGAACTTATCCAACGTGGCTCATTCCGGTGTGAGACAATGGATATAGGAGCAGTCGACTGATGGTCTCGATCAGTCGACTGATAGGCAAAAATCAGCCCGAGTTGCAGGTTTAAAAGGAGCACAAAGGGAGGATATTTGGCAGCAGTTACTAGGGTTATTAGGGGCGATTTACTGGTGTATTTCATGCTCTCCATGTGCATCTCAAGCAACCAAACAAGAAAGCAATCAAAAGCTCTTTGTAAAGTGTTTTTCCTTTACTTGTAGTGTATTTCATACTTGTATTAGCTTGCATTTGTTGTATTACTTTTGTAATCACTGTAAGAGATTTTTCCACCTCCGACTTATTGTTGAGAAGGATTATTTGTGATTAGTGGTGTGTGTTTGGATCACTAGGGCTTTTAGAGCCCAATCCGTGGAGTATGAACCATACTGTTCCGAACCACATTATATCTTTGTGTTGATCTTGTGATTGTTGTTATTTGTATTCGTGTTATTATTATTTACGCTACGATAACACGATTTGTAGAAACAAATGATCAATTTCAATCTACGACGAAAATGTGCGATTCACCCCCCTCTAGCGGTCACGAGCGTTCCTATAGAATAAGGGTAGCATTTGATGAGAAGTATGTTGGCCTCACAGTTGGCATTTTCCCCAGAATTTTATTTGCTTAGAAATATTTGGAGCAAGAGTGCAAAGATGTCGAGTTCCAGATTTCCCTCAAAAATCTTTCCTTTTGTAGCCAGATTCCTATACCAGGCTACTTTCAGGAGAAGAGGGGCTTGGGGATCAAAAAGTCTAAAACATACAAAGGTAAACCTCATGATTCTCATGCACACATAGAGAAAAGGAAACACCTGGTCCACAATAAAAAGTGCAAATGATACTTATGCGGGCAAGAGGGGCATTTCGCAAGAGAATGCCCTAGTTAAAGGTGCAACATCAAGAGAGTTGCTTTATTCAAACAACTACAAATACCTGACGACTGTGACATTCTCTCCCTCCATGAAGGAGAAGACCAAAGCGACACAATTTTCAGCATTTCCGAAGGAGAAGATGATTGCGAAGAACTTCACAGGTCACTCCAAACTTTACAGATTAACGAATCCCTATTTATGATTGACAGATTGATGGTGGGTACAGGCCTCAGATAAAAGTAACCGAGAAATAGCTAAACTGTGATCATGACTAGAGGTTGAACGAAGTAATACTGCCCTCCCCAGTCAAGCAAATGTACCTGCTGCAAACGGGAAGCACTGTAGAGAGCTAGGATCCACTTCCCACAATGCCTAACCATGGCCTGTAACCTCTGTGGGCCATACTACTACAATAAGAAAGTCCCTATGCCCCACCAGCCCAATTCTTTCCAAATCATCTGATAGAGCAACAAAATTTCTATATTTTTTGGTGTACAGGAGAAATTTAAAGGCTAAAGAAGGAAGTTGATTTCTACAAAAGGTAGTATGAGGAACTCCTAGAAAAGGACCTCACACAGGACTTCCAGCAGATGGAAGAGGCAAGAAGGGGAACTAGGGAAGAAGAAGAATAAGAAATGACAAATGTCCTAGTTAATATGGCCGCAACCCAAGAACAAAAAGAGGGGCCCAGGTTAGTAAAGAATATGCTTTACAACCTTAATGTGGAAATAGAAATTCAAGGAATCCCCAAGTTCACACTCAAGGCAATTCTGAACACTGGAGCAATGACTTGCTGAGTGGACCAAAGGTCAGTACCACCCTCAGCACTTGAAGAAAATACATATGTGGTCAGGTTCAGTGGGATAAACTCTCAACAAACAACGAAGATAAAGTTGAAAGAAGGAAGAATGTTCATTGAAAATCACGCCTTCATAATCCCGCACACCTATAGTTTCTCGATGAGGTTTGGTGACAATATTCAAATGATAATCGGTGCAAACTTCATCCGTGCTATGCAAGGAGGCATCAGGATTAAAGGAAACATAGTAACATTCTACAAAAATTTGACCACGGTTAATACTTTCCCTACTGTGAATACAACAGCGACAATCGAGGAATTGGGCCTGGATGAGGAAGAATACCTGCAGATAAAAGAAATGGTACATTACAAAGAAAAACCCTCACAACAAGGAGAATTCGGCTAACTACTAAAGGAACTACAAGAACAAGGTTACATCGGGGAAAACCCCCTAAGGCACGGGGCCAATAATCAAATTACATATAGGTTGGATATCAAAAATCCAGATTTTGTTATTGAGGACCAGCCTCTGAAGCACCTCACGCCAACACAAAAAACCACCTTCACACGCCATGTGAAAGCACTACTGAAGCTTAGAGTTATAAGGCCAAGCACGAGCCAACACCGGACAATGGCGATTATAGTTAACTCTGGAACTATGATAGATCCAAAAAATGGGTAGGAAAAGAAAGAATGGTGTTTAACTATAAATGCTTCAACGACCTCACAAACAAAGATCAATACAGCATGTTGGGCATCAACCCCATACTAAAAAAGGTCAACAACAGCAATATTTACTTCAAATTTCATCTTAAAAGTGGCTTCCATCTTGTAGCAATGCACCCTGACTTCGTAGAATGGACGACCTTTTGAGTACCTGAAAGGCTTTATGAATGGTTGGTTACGCCATTCGGTCTCAAAAATGCTCCGGCCATTTTTCAGAGAAAAATGGATAATTGCTTCAGGGGCACAGAAGATTTTATTGTCGTTTACATTGACGACATTCTTTTGTTCTCAGAAGACAGGAAGAAGCACTCCCAGCATCTGACTACTATACTGAATATTTGCAGAGAGCATGACCATGTTCTCAACCCAACCAAAATGAAAATTGTTGTACCCGAAATAGAATTTTTGGGCGCTATTCTAGGAAACAGGAAGATCAGGCTACAACCTCATTGTAGGGAAATCTCGTATGCCAAATGGCATATGCGCAACGGAAAATAGGATCCCTTCCAAGTGATCCATGCGAAAGCAAACTCGTATAAAATAAATTTCTCTAAACCAAACCTATCTTATAGGAGAGGATTACCTTTGTTGCGTGCCCTTGTTAATCCCGCTTTTCCTTTCGGTTTGTTGGATCTTTAGCACGTTCAAGTGTCCGTGCCTCTATACGTATCCACACGAGCACGCTCTTGTCTCACAAAAGGAAAACTAGAAGAGCTCTCCTTTACTTCTTGCTAGAGAAGTCCCTAAAGGAGAGGAAGAGAGGGAAAAGGAGAAAGGAAGAAGAAGACTCCTCTTCTTGCTAGCCTACACTCACAAACCCACACAACTAAAGCTTCCACCAAGCTTTCTCACAACCACAACACCAAAAACTCTCTATGGCCGGCCACTCCATGGAGCCTTTTATAGGGTTGGAAAAACCCTTCCACCTCCTTCACATTCAATGCAATCCATTGCATTGAGACACACTCAAAAAGGATTTGGCTTCCTTGTTTGGCCGGCCACTTAAGGAGACAAAACCATTTTGTTTCCTTCCACCTTAACTAGCTTAGGTGGATGCTTAGGTGGCATGCTTATGTGGCATTCTTATGTGGCATTCATGCATGTTGAATTAATCTTATTAATTCAATTAAGCTTATGTTATCATATTGAATTAATCTTATTAAACAATAAGGTAACATATTGAATTAATCTCATTAAATCAATTAGCTAAAATTCTCAATAAGCTTAAAGTCCAAAAACCATTTTGTACTTAAGCTTATTCCCATATTATTCTAGTCAAACTAGAATACTCTAATTCCTCTAATTATCATGCTCTTTGTGTGTGACCCTATAGGCTCTCATAACGTTGGCAGTGGACCTAAACTCTTTTAGATACACAAGCAATGAGCGGCATCTAGCAATACATCATTGCTACCCAAGTTACGAGATAAGTCAAGATCCGACTAACCTTTCCGTGACTACTATAATATATGACCGTGTCCTTCTATCCTTGATATCAGATTGATCAATGAGGCATAGACCGTGTCATCCTCGATCAATCTATGTGTTTCTTGATCCCTGAGTAAACTAACTCAAACAAATGAGCTCAATATCTCATATTGACTCATTCGAGCATGGCCATGCGTTTTAGTAGTTCTACTCAATCAAGGCCCACCGATATCACTCCCTCATATGGAAGGGATAGATCCCATCTACATCACTCACATCCCTCCGCATAATTTGTTACATACCCGATGTCGCCTTTATGGTCCACCACATTCGGGTGGACGTTTGGCGATACCAAAGTACATAACTCCTTATGTAGGGAACCATAGTGACTTGGTCTAAGGACTATTCATACCAATAGTCACATGAGAAAGTTTATGACACTCATATAACGATCCATGAAACTTTCTCATGGCGGGTCGATTCATATATTCTCCAATATATACCCATGTGTCAACTTGATATCATATATCCATGACTTGTGAGATCAAGTCATCAATTGACCTACATGCTAGTCTTTATGTATTAATATTGCCCTTGCATATTAATACTCGACTAGGAACATTTAGGAAAGTGTTCTCTACAGCCTCTCATAATCAATTCTGCCAATTGATGTGCTGTAGATAAGAACTTACTTTTCTAGGGCATTATTATATTTAAATTAGCTGGCACAAGCAAGATGTAAATATAATAACCAATCCTTTGCCTTTATAGAATATGATACAAAATGTTCCCTATTCAACCATCACATGATTGGTTCTAGGGCTTTAACTAACAATCTCCCACTAGCACTAGTACCAATCACTATGATATCTAATACCTAGTGACCTAGTGTGACCATCATGCTTCCTCTGTGCCAAAGCCTTGGTCAATGGATCTGCGATGTTAGCTTCTGTCGGTACTCTGCATATCCTCACATCTCCTCTATCGATGATCTCTCGAATGAGATGGAAGCGCCGCACTATGTGTTTGGTCCGCTGATGTGATCGAGGTTCCTTAGCCTGTGCAATAGCCCCATTGTTGTCACAATAGAGGTCTATTGGATCTGCAATGCTAGGAACTACCCCAAGTTCACTGATGAACTTGCGGAGCCAAACAGCCTCCTTTGCTGCATCAGATGCTGCAATATACTCGGCTTCTGTTGTAGAATCAGCAACTGTGTCCTGCTTCGAACTCTTCCAGCTCACAGCTCCACCATTCAGGCAAAACACATACCCCGATTGCGATCTATAGTCATCCTTGTCTGTTTGGAAGCTTGCATCACTGTAACCCTTTACAGTTAGCTCCTCATTGCCTCCAAATATCAGGAAATATTCTTTCGTTCTTCGTAAGTACTTAAGAATATTTTTGACTGCTATCTAGTGACTCTCACCTGGATCTGACTGGTATCTACTCGTCATGCTCAAAGCATACGAGACGTCAGGACGAGTACAAAGCATGGCGTACATGATAGACCCTATAGCTGATGCATAAGGGATCTTATCCATGCGATCTCTCTCCTCCTTAGAAGAGGGACATTGAGTCTTCGAAAGACTCACACCATGTGATAAAGGCAGAAACCCTTTCTTAGAATTTTGCATAGCAAAACGATCTAGCACTTTATCAATGTATGTACTCTGACTTAGGCCAAGTAATCTTCTAGATCTATCTCTATAGATCTTGATGCCTAGAATATAGGCAGCTTCACCTAAGTCCTTCATCGAGAAACAATTCCCTAACCACATCTTCACAGACTGGAGTGAGGGAATATCATTTCCGATGAGAAGTATGTCATCTACATACAAGACAAGAAATACAACTGTGCTCCCACTATTTCTCTTGTAGACACAAGGCTCATCTTCATTCTTGATGAAACCAAACTCTTTGATTGCATCATCGAATCGAAGATTCCAGCTTCGAGAGGCTTGCTTTAGTCCATAAATGGACCTTTGCAGTTTGCATACCTTTCCAGGATGCTTTGGATCTCCAAAACCCTCAGGTTGTGTCATGTACACATCCTCGAGTAGCTTTCCATTCAGAAAAGCGGTTTTGACATCCATCTGCCAGATCTCATAATCATGGTAGGCTGCAATAGCAAGTATGATCCGAATGGATTTAAGCATCGCAACTGGTGAAAAGGTTTCTTCATAGTCAATACCATGAATTTGTTTGAATCCTTTAGCCACCAATCTACCTTTATAGGTATGCTTATTACCATCCATGTCAGTCTTTACTTTAAAGACCCACTTACACCCAATGGGTTTTACCCCTTCAGGTGGATCAACCAAAGTCCATACTTGGTTAGTGTACATGGATTCCATTTCGGATCTCATGGCCTCTAGCCATTTCTCAGAATCTGGGCTCATCATAGCTTCTTGATAGGATGTAGGCTCGTCAAGATCGACAAGCAATACTTCACCGTTGTCAGTCAAGAGAAAAGAATATCTCTCGGGTTGACGACGGATCCTATTAGATCTACGAAGAGGTTGGTCTACTTGAACAGGTGTTTGCTCCACAACTCTTTGGGCAACAAATTCCTCATCCACAACACTTTGTGGTGCCTGTTCATTTTCCATCGAAGCCTTAGTGTTATCATCATCTTGAACTTCTTCAAGATGAATTTTACTCCCACTAGTATTTCTAGAAATAAATTCTCTTTCTAGAAAGACAGCATTTCTGGCAACAAACACCTTGCCAAGTGTGGGATTGTAAAAGTAATATCCCTTAGTTTCCTTGGGATATCCTACAAAATAACACTTATCTGATTTGGGTCCTAGTTTATCTGAGACTTGACGTCTAACGTAAGCTTCACAACCCCAAATCTTTATAAAAGACATTTTGGGACTCTTCCCAGTCCATATCGTATATGGTGTCTTTTCTACGGCTTTTGATGGGACGCGATTAAGTGTGAAAGCGGCTGTCTCTAGAGCTAGTCCCCAAAAGGAAGTAGGTAGATCAGTCTGACTCATCATTGATCGTACCATATCTAATAGAGTACGATTTCTCCTCTCAGATACACCATTCCATTGTGGTGTTCCAGGTGGAGTGAGTTGGGATATTATCCCACACTCAGCCAGGTGATCACGAAACTCTTGACTAAGGTATTCACCACCTCGATCTGATCGAAGTAGTTTAATACGCTTACCAAGTTGGTTTTGTACTTCATTCTTGAATTCTTTGAACTTTTCAAAGGATTCTGACTTATGTCTCATCAAATATAAGTAGCCAAATCTACTCATATCATCAGTGAAAGTAATAAAGTACTTATAGCCTCCTCTGGCTTCGACATTGAAAGGGCCACATACATCAGTATGTATGAGTCCTAACAAATCCGTCGCTCTCTCGCCATGTCCACTAAATGGAGTTTTAGTCATCTTTCCTAAAAGACAAGACTCGCATACCTCATATGATTCAAAATCAAATGAGTCCAATAATCCATCTTTATGGAGTTGGGATATGCGTTTTTCATTTATGTGACCTAGGCGACAGTGCCAGAGATATGTCTGGTTCAAATCATTCGTTTTGAATCGTTTGGTATTTACGTTATAAATTGGGTTTTCTAAATCTAGAACATAGAGACCATTCATAAGTGGTGCATTACAATAGAACATTTCATTCAAATAAATGGAACAACATTTGTCCTTTATTATAAAAGAAAAGTTTTTCTTGTCTAAACAAGATACAGAAATTATGTTCTTTGTCAATGCAGGTACATATAAGCACTCCTCTAGTTCTAAGATAAGCCCAGTGGGCAAAGACAAAGAATATGTTCCTACAGCTACAGCAGCAACTTTTGCGCCATTGCCTACTCGTAGGTCTACTTCGCCTTTTGCCATTTGTCTACTATTTCTCAGTCCCTGTACATTATTACAAATGTGAGATGCACATCCGGTATCTAATACCCATGTAGAAGAAATAGATAGATTAACTTCTATAACGTGTATACCTGAGGCAGAAGTCCCACTTCTTTTATTCTTTACTTCCTCAAGGTAGACTTTGCAGTTCCGCTTCCAGTGTCCAGTCTCACCGCAATGGAAGCAGTCCCCTTCCTTAGGTACTTTACCTTTACCCTTTGAAGTGGATGAATTGGCCTTGCCTTTGGCTTGGGTCTTACCCTTGCCTTTGCGCTTACCTTTGCCCTTCTTGACCATTATTACGTTGCTAACTTTCTTTTTGAGATTCGGTTCAGCAGTTCTTAACATGCTGAGAATCTCAGGCAAAGGTTTATCAATTTCATTCATGTTATAATTCATGACGAATTGATTATATGCTTCCGGCAACGATTGCAGGATAACATCGGTTGCCAATTCTTGGCTTAGTGGAAAACCTAGTCTTTCAAGGTTCTCAACGTACCCAATCATTTTGAGTACGTGAGTTCCTACAGGTGTTCCTTCTTGCATCTTGCATGCAAAAAGAGCCTTAGACACTTCAAAACGCTCGTGCCTAGCTTGTCCTTGATATAGTTGTTTCAAATGCTCAACCAGATCATAGGCATCCATGTTCTCATGTTGCTTCTGAAGCTCAGAGTTCATGGTGGCAAGCATAAGACATGACACATCTAATGCGTCATCTTGATGCTTCTTATAAGCATCCTTTTCAGCACGAGTGGCCGCATGAGTGGGTGTTTCAGGGGTAGACTGCTCTAGGACATACAGTTTGCATTCTTGCTTGAGGATAATCCTCAAGTTCCTATACCAGTCAAGAAAGTTTGCTCCATTGAGCTTGTCCTTCTCAAGGACAGATCGCAAGTTGAGGGGGTGTGTCGTATTAGATGACATGGTGATCTACAACATTAAAATTCAAAGTTAAGTATCATACCTAAATCATTTAATTAGGCCTTTAATTAAATGAGGCTCCCACTAAATTCTCATAGCTACTATTTAGCTATAAATTTATATGGGATAAAGATCCACATCATAATTCGTCTTGAGTTAGCTTTGGCTAATCGCCCAAGACGTAGTATAATTAGGTAGGCAATCTTTTGCCAATTACATCTGATGTAACTCTTTAATAGCTTTGGTTAAGTTTTAGATTAGTTTAGTGTTTATTCCTAAACTACTTCAGGTGGCGAGGCACAGGGGCCTTCTTGGATATCGGAGCAACGACCACTTCTAAGACAAAGCTGATGTTCGGAAATCACACAAAACTAATGTTGACACTTATGTTCAAAGCTAATATATGCCTCTACTTTCTTAACCAATTAAGAAAACACTTAATTAAGTCTTAACCAAGACTGATAGCGGGACATCACGATTGTCCACTCGCACCCCTCCAAGATAAAATGCATTGCTTTGCTTTGGCAAACCCAATAACAAATGATCGAGGAAGTAGTGAGTACCAACTTTGGTAGGCATATCGTTTAGACTTATTAAGAAATAAACATGTATCATATACATATTAGCATACATCACATATAAGCTAAACTAATCATGCATCACATACAAGCTAAACTAACATGCATCACATACATATTAAACTAACGTGTCATGGTTATGGCCCTTATTCTACAATCTTCTCAAGCCAATGAAAAGATTGATTGGTCAACCTAGGGATAGCATCTTCTCCTAAGTGCTTCCTTTTGGTTGTCTTGTGTGTTGACTTCCTCCTTGTAACCTCATCTTCCAATGGACCCTCCATCCTTGTTTTGTACATTACAAAAGGAGAAATACTCGAGTTACATTCGAGTCTAAAACTAATTTTACAACAAGAATTTTTAGGAGGAAGGCACGACACGCAGGCCGTATTTAAGAATTACAACACACACACATTTACAAACCTTTTGGGACTAGGCCATAACCATGCACCATGTCATTTTAACTTTTAAAAGACATTGGATATTTTATTATGTTTGACAATTGCTAATGCAATTATCAACTCATAATAAAATTTATCCTACTTCTATATCACATATAAAATAGAAAACCTATTTTATACGATCTTTCGCATAAGTGGCTCTGATACCACTGTAGGGAAATCTCGTATGCCAAATGGCATATGCGCAACGGAAAATAGGATCCCTTCCAAGTGATCCATGCGAAAGCAAACTCGTATAAAATAAATTTCTCTAAACCAAACCTATCTTATAGGAGAGGATTACCTTTGTTGCGTGCCCTTGTTAATCCCGCTTTTCCTTTCGGTTTGTTGGATCTTTAGCACGTTCAAGTGTCCGTGCCTCTATACGTATCCACACGAGCACGCTCTTGTCTCACAAAAGGAAAACTAGAAGAGCTCTCCTTTACTTCTTGCTAGAGAAGTCCCTAAAGGAGAGGAAGAGAGGGAAAAGGAGAAAGGAAGAAGAAGACTCCTCTTCTTGCTAGCCTACACTCACAAACCCACACAACTAAAGCTTCCACCAAGCTTTCTCACAACCACAACACCAAAAACTCTCTATGGCCGGCCACTCCATGGAGCCTTTTATAGGGTTGGAAAAACCCTTCCACCTCCTTCACATTCAATGCAATCCATTGCATTGAGACACACTCAAAAAGGATTTGGCTTCCTTGTTTGGCCGGCCACTTAAGGAGACAAAACCATTTTGTTTCCTTCCACCTTAACTAGCTTAGATGGATGCTTAGGTGGCATGCTTATGTGGCATGCTTATGTGGCATTCTTATGTGGCATTCATGCATGTTGAATTAATCTTATTAATTCAATTAAGCTTATGTTATCATATTGAATTAATCTTATTAAATCAATAAGGTAACATATTGAATTAATCTCATTAAATCAATTAGCTAAAATTCTCATTAAGCTTAAAGTCCAAAAACCATTTTGTACTTAAGCTTATTCCCATATTATTCTAGTCAAACTAGAATACTCTAATTCCTCTAATTATCATGCTCTTTGTGTGTGACCCTATAGGCTCTCATAACGTTGGCAGTGGACCTAAACTCTTTTAGATACACAAGCAATGAGCGGCATCTAGCAATACATCATTGCTACCCAAGTTACGAGATAAGTCAAGATCCGACTAACCTTTCCGTGACTACTATAATATATGACCGTGTCCTTCTATCCTTGATATCAGATTGATCAATGAGGCATAGACCGTGTCATCCTCGATCAATCTATGTGTTTCTTGATCCCTGAGTAAACTAACTCAAACAAATGAGCTCAATATCTCATATTGACTCATTCGAGCATGGCCATGCGTTTTAGTAGTTCTACTCAATTAAGGGGGCCCACCGATATCACTCCCGTCATATGGAAGGGATAGATCCCATCTACATCACTCACATCCCTCCGCATAATTTGTTACATACCCAGTAATCGCCTTTATGGTCCACCCTGTTACGGGTGACGTTTGACGATACCAAAGTACATAACTCCTTATGTAGGGAACCATAGTGACTTCAGGTCTAAGGACTATTCATACCAATAGTCACATGAGAAAGTTTATGACACTCATATAACGATCCATGAAACTTTCTCATGGCGGGTCAGTTCAGTATATATTCTCCAATATATACCCATGTGTCAACTTGATATCATATATCCATGACTTGTGAGATCAAGTCATCAATTGACCTACATGCTAGTCTTTATGTATTAATATTGCCCTTGCATATTAATACTCGACTAGGAACATTTAGGAAAGTGTTCTCTACAGCCTCTCATAATCAATTCTGCCAATTGATGTGCTGTAGATAAGAACCTACTTTTCTAGGGCATTATTATATTTAAATTAGCTGGCACAAGCAAGATGTAAATATAATAACCAATCCTTTGCCTTTATAGAATATGATACAAAATGTTCCCTATTCAACCATCACATGATTGGTTCTAGGGCTTTAACTAACACTCATATCATCTCAAAGATAGCTGATTTGGAAGAACAAGAGCTGCTTAATAAGAAAAGAATGCGATCATGGCTAGGACTTCTGAATTATGCCCGTAATTATATTCCAAACCTTGGAAAACTACTAAGCCCTTTGTATGCAAAAACTAGCCCCACGGGTAACAAAAGAATGAATAGTCAGGATTGGGCTCTGGTTAAACAAATCAAGGAACTGGTAAAGGATCTACCAGACTTAGAGGTACCACCTGAAGAATGCTACATCCCTCTCGAGACCGACGGATGCATGGGCGGATGGGGCGGTATATGCAAGTGGAAAAACCAAAAGCATGACCTAAACACTACAGAGCGAATTTGTGCCTATGCAAGCGGGAAGTTCAACCCTCCCAAATCCACTATAGATGCAGAGATTTATGTTGTTATGAACAGCTTGGAGACCTTGAAGATCTACTTCTTGGATAAGGAAGAAATCACCATCCAGACTGATTGTCAGGCGATAATTAGTTTTTTTGGGAAGACGGCCAGTAACCAGCCATCTAGAGTCAGGTGGCTTGCCTTCACTGATTACATAATAGGCACAGGAGTGACGATCACCTTCGAGCACATAAGCGGACAGGACAATCCATTATCAGATAGTTTGTCCCGATTAATTACTTGTCTTATATTTTCAGAATGGCTGCAAGGTTCCCTTATGCAATTGGAGCAAGCAAGTCTAGCCCGTGAAGAGCTACAGGCACGACTGGACAAGAAAGCACTGGTCTAACTCGCAGAAGCCCTCCTCATACTAAGTCAGTCTGTCAGCAGTATGAGGAGCTACTACCACACCACCAATGAAGGATGCGTGAAGGAAATTTCCTGTTGGAAGAAGAACGACAAATTTTCTACAAACTCCACCAGCTACAAGAATAAGCAGCACGAGAGGCGATCACATAGATGCAACAACTCAAGCAGCTTCATTCCATGAAGTGACAAAAGTGTGTTGGCATGAGTGCCCCTGACAATTGGTGTCATGACTGGCTTCCAATTACCATAGAGATAGAAGCATAGTTGGCAATTTTTGTAAAAGCCCTAGAGTCAATCATGTGATGATTATTGTATGGACTTTATTGTATCATATTCCTATTTATATAGGCATGGTTATTATATTTACTTGTATTGGTGCCAAATAAACTAAGTATAATAACGTCCTTGAGTAGAAGGTTCTTATCTATATCAATCGATTAGTTGAATCGATAATGAGATGATATAGAGAACACTACTCTTAATCATTCATAGTCAAGTATTAAAATTCAGAGACAATGTTAATGCGTAGAGACTAGCATGTAGGTCAACTCGATGAGTTGATTTCACAAGTCATGGATATGAGATATCAAGTTGACATATGGGTATGCATTGGAGAATGTATATTGAATGACCCGCCATGAGAAAGTATCATGGATCATTATATGAGTGTCATATACTTTCTCATGTGACTATTAGTATGACTATTAGTTCTTGGACCTGAAGTCACCATGGTCCCCTACATAAGGAGTTGCATACTTTGGCTTTGTCAAATGTCACCCGTAAATGGGTGGACTATAAAAGCGATTACTGGGTATGTAATAAATTATGCAGAGGGATGTGAGTGATGTAGATGGGATTAATCCCTCCTATATGACGGGAGTGACATCGTTATTCTTGATAGAGTGAGACCATGAAGTGCATGGACATGCCCAAATGAGTCAATATGAGATATTGAGCTCATTTGATTAGAGTGAGTCTACTTGGAGTTCAAGATATAGATTGTACCGAGGATGACACGGTCTATACCTCAATTGGTCAATATAGATATCAAGGATAGAGGGACATTGTCACATATTGTGAGAGTCACAATTAGTAGTCACAAAGGTGATGTTGGAGCTCAACATTCTTGTAACTTGGGTAGCAATGATATGTTGCTAGATACCGCTCATTGCTTATATTCCTAAATCGATTTAGGGACATTGCCAACATTACAAGAACCTATAGGGTCACACACAAAGGGTAATTAGGTAGAGATTTGGTTCATATGATGAACCATGAGGATTAGGTTCATGGGATGAACCAAATTGGATTAAGAGTAATCCAAATTAGACTAATTGAGTTAGACTCAATTTGATTCAAGTGTTGAATGAGTCTAATTTAGATTTGATTCATTGAGTCAATTTAAATTAATGAATAGAGATTCATTAAATCAAATTGACTTGAATCAAGTGGTTAGATTTGATCAACCATGGGAGATAAGAGGTCAAGTTTGACTTGACTTGAGAGGGAAGATGAATGGTCAATTTTGACTTTACCAATTGCCATGTCATGGTGACAAGGCATGGGGGACGGCCAATGATGATGCTCCACATCATCATGGACTTATCATGTGGTGCCACCTCATGAGGGAGACCAAGAACCATTGGCTCTTGGAGTTACATGCATGCATGTAACCCCCCAACTTGAAGTGGTCGGGCACTATTCATCATGGTGAATTCATTTGGTGAGTAACTCCATCTTCTTCTTCCTTGGATCATCTTCCACTCAAGCTCTCTCCCAATCCTCTACTTTGGCCGAAACTTCCAAGGGGTGCTAGCACACTCTAGGTTGTTTTTCTCCACCATTTTTCCGTGTGGATACCAATAGAGGAGTGTACACTTGACACTCTTGAGTTCCTGCAAAGCATTTGGATGAGCGGGATAAGCGAAGGGCATCGCTACGAGGGTAATGCTCTCATCTTGTAGATCTAAGGTAGATCTAGGGTATTTAAACACATACATATTTTATTTTTTTTTATATCTTCGCACGGATCCGTGGTTGGGCTTCCGAGGTTTCCGCAACGCAAAAAGCGATTTTTGTAGCTCGGAAAGTCCAACAGTGGTATCAGAGCCACGTGCGAATAATGTATGTGTTTCATATTTGTAGTTTTTATATTAGATATAAAAATTGCAGATTTTTAAGTTTCTGTAAATTTTCTATTTTTATAGAATTTTTGGGTATTTTTTTCGAAGAGTCGAAGCAACATGTGTTGGGACACTTGTAGGCTTCAACCGCCGAGAAAAACTCTCCGAAACGGCGAGTTCTCGCTTTAGGTTTTTGGGACAGCAACTTAAGTCGCTGTAAGATCTAGTAGGGACACTCGCAAAGTTTATTTTTGTGAGTAGGGGCATTGCCCCTATCCCCGAAAGGGGCCTTGTCCCGCGATCGCGCTCGAAAACCGCTTAGCGGGACCGTTACGGAGAGGTGACTTATAAAATTAAAAAAAAAAGAAAAATTATAGAAATTTTCTGTAAAATACATTATTTAGAATTATGTATAATTCTGTGATGGTCATGGCCCAAGAACCCCAATATGATTGGATGATAATGTGTTGTAATTCATAATATGGCCTGCGTGCCGTTTTGTGATTGTGCATGTTTTATAGGGTATGCGACCTGCACGTCGTACCTGTTCTTTTAAAATTATAGTTGTAAATAGTTTTAGACTCAAATGTAACTCGTGTTTCATATTTGTAATGTACAAAATGAAGAGGTGGAAACTCCACTTGTAGACGAAGTTACGAGAAGGGTGCCGACGACACATGGCGGTCAAAGGAGGCGCTTGGAGAAGCCGCTAACCCTAGGTTGACCATCCGATCTTCTCATTGGCTTGAGAAGATCGTAGTAGGGGCATGACCTAATCACAATTGATTTATATATATATATATATATTTGTTATGCTTGTATGTATGTGATGCATGCTAGTAGAATAATGCTTGTATGTATATGATGCATGCTAGAATAATGCTTGTATGTATGTGATGCATGCTAGTGTAGGATAATAAAGGTCTTGATGCGTATATGAAACACATTCACAATTAGATTAGATCTTAATCGAATCAACTCGAAAATTCCTACCAAGTCCTTGATACCCATCACTACCTCGATCATTTGTAGTTGTTGAATCTTCCAAAGCAGAGCAACACATATTATCTTGGTAGGATGCGGAGGGACAATCTTGTGTTGGTTTTTTCGAGCCGCAAAAACCACTTTTTGCGTTGCAAAAACCTCGGAAGCCCGACCACGGATCCGTTCGAAGATATAAAAAATAAAATTCATGTATGTGTTTAAAAATTCTAGATCTACCTTAGATCTACAAGATAGAGTGTTACCCTTGTAGCGACGCCCTTCGCTTATCCCGCTCGTCCAAAAGCTTCGCCGGAACTCAAGAGTGTCAAGTGCACACTCCTCTATTGGTATCCACATGGACAAATGGTGGAGAAAACACAACCTTGAGTGTGCTAGCACCCTTTGGATGGTTTGGCCAAGATAGAGGATGGGAGAGCTTGAGAGGATGATCCAAGGAAGAAGAAGATGGAGTTACCACAAAATGAATTCCATTCATCAAGTGGAGTGGTCGGCCACTTCATATCTTGTGGGGTTACATGCATGCATGTAACTCCAAGAGCCAATGGCTCTTGGTCTCCCTCATGAGGTGGCACCACATGATAAGTCAATGATGATGTGGAACACCATCATTGGCCGGCCCCCATGCCATATCACAATGACATGGCTAATGGTCAAGTCAAAATTGACCATTCATCTTCCCTCTCAAGTCAAGTCAAACTTGACCTCTTATCTCCCATGGTTGATCAAATCTAACCACTTGACTCAAGTCAATTTGATTTAATGAATCTATATTCATTAATTTAAATTGACTTAATCAATCAAATCTAAATTAGACTCATTCAACACTTGAATCAACTTGAGTCTAACTCAATTAGTCTAATTTGGATTACTCTTAATCCAATTTGGTTCATCCCATGAACCTAATCCTCATGGTTCATCATATGAACCTAATCACCATCTAATTGCCCTTTGTGTGTGATCCTATAGGTTCTTGTAACGTTGGCAATGTTCCTAAACCGATTTAGGAACATAAGCAATGAGCGGTATCTAGCAACACATCATTGCTACCCAAGTTACAAGAATGTTGAGCTCCAACATCACCTTTGTGACTACTAATTGTGACTCTCACAATATGTGACAATGTCCCTCTATCCTTGACATCTAGATTGACCAATTGAGGCATAGACCATGTCATCCTCGGTACAATCTATATCTTGAACTCCAAGTAGACTCACTCTAATCAAATGAGCTCAATATCTCATATTAACTCATTTGGGCATGGCCATGCACTTCGTGGTCTCACTTTATCAAGAATAACGATGTCACTCCCGTCATATAGGAGGGATAGATCCCATCTACATCACTCACATCCCTCCGCATAATTTGTTAGATACCCAGTAATCGCCTTTATTGTTCACCCATTTACAGGAGACGTTTGACAAAGCCAAAGTATGCAACTATTTATGTAGGGAACCATGGTGACTTCATGTCTAAGGACTAATAGTCATACCAATAGCCATATGAGAGAGTATATGACACTCATATAATGATCCACGATACTTTCTCATGGCGAGTCATTCAGTATACATTCTTCAATGCATAACCATCTGTCAACTTGATATCTCATATCCATGACTCATGAGATCAAGTCATCGTGTTGACCTACATGCTAGTCTCTACGCATTAACATTGTCCCTGAATGTTAATACTTGACTAGGAATGATTAAGAGTAGTGTTCTCTATATCATCTCATTATCAATTCAACCAATCGATTGATATAGATAAGAACCTTCTACTCAAGGACGTTATTATACTTAGTTATTTGCCACCAATACAAGTAAATATAATAACCATGCCTTTATAAATAGGAATATGTTATAATAAAGTCCATACAATAAACATCACATGATTGACTCTAGGGCTTTCACTAACAATCTTCCACTAGCACCAGTGCCAATCACCGCAGTATCTAATACCCAATGACCTAGTGTGACCATCATGTTTTTTCTATGCCAAAGCCTTAGTCAAGCGATCTGCGATGTTAGCCTCTGTGGGTACTCTGCAAATCTTCACATCTCCTCTATCGATAATCTCTCGAATGAGATGGAAGCGTCGTAGTATGTGTTTGGTCCGCTGGTGTGAGCGAGGTTCCTTAGCCTGTGCAATCGCTCCATTGTTGTCACAATAGAGCTCTATGGGATATGCTATGCTAGGAACCACCCCAAGCTCAATAATGAACTTGCGGATCCAAACTGCCTCCTTTGCTTCATTAGATGCAGCAATATACTCGGCTTCTATTTTAGAATCAGCAACTGTGTCCTGATTCGAACTCTTCCAGCTCATAGCGCCACCATTCAAGAAAAACACGAACCCTGACAATGATCTATAATCATCCTGGTCAGTTTGGAAGCTGGCATCACTGTAACTCTTTATAGCTAGGTCCTCATCGCCTCTAAATATCAAGAAATATTCTTTAGTCCTTCTCAAGTACTTAAGAATATTCTTGACTACTATCTAGTGACTCTAACCTGGATCTGACTGGTATCTACTCATCATGCTCAAAGCATACGAGACATCAGGACCAGTACACAGCATGGCGTACATGATAGATCCTATAGCAGATGCATAAGGGATCTTATCTATGCAGTCTCTCTCCTCTCTAGAAGAGGGACTTTGAGTCTTCGAAAAGACTCACGCCATGTGACATCGGCAGAAGTCCCTTCTTGGAATTCTGCATGGCAAACCGTAGTAATACCGTGTCAATGTATGTACTCTGACTTAGACCAAGCAATCTCTTAGATCTATCTCTATAGATTTTGATGCCTAGAATACAGGTTGCTTCACCTAAGTCCTTCATTGAGAAGCACGTCCCCAGCCAAGTCTTCACAGACTATAGTGAAGGGATGTCATTCCCAATGAGTAGTATGTCATCCACATACAATATAAGGAAGACAACTATGTTTCCATTAACCCTCTTGTAGACACAGGGTTCATCTTCATTCTTAATGAAACCAAACTGTTTGATCGCATCATCAAATCGAAGATTCCAGCTCCGAGAAGCTTGCTTTAGCCCATAAATGGACCTTTGCAGCTTGCATACTTTTCCAGTATGTCATGGATATACAAAACCCTCAGGTTGTGTCATGTACACATCCACGAGTAAGTTTCCATTTAGAAATACGGTTTTGACATCCATCTGCTAGATCTCATAATCGTGGTATGCTACAATAGCAAGCATGATCCGAATGGACTTAAGCATCGCCACTGGAGAAAAGGTTTCATCATAGTCAATACCATGAATTTGTTTGAAACCTTTAGCCACCAATAGGACCTTATAGGTATGTGTATGTCCATCCATGTCAGTCTTTCTATTATAGACCCATTTACACCCAATGGGTTTGACCCCATCAGGTGGATCAACCAAAGTCCATACTTGGTTGGTGTACATGGATTCCACTCGAATCTCATGGCCTCTAGCCATTTCTCAGAATCTGGGCTCATCACAGCTTCTTGATAGGAGGTAGGCTCATTCTCAATGAGCATAACGTCATCATGGTCAGACAAGAGAAATGAGTATCTCTCAGGTTGACGGCGTACCCTATCAGACCTGCGAAGAGGTAGGTCTACCTGAACAGGTGGTTGTTCCACAACTCTTTGTGCAACAATTTCATAACCCACAACACTTTGTGGTTCCTGTTCAACCTCCATCAAGGCCTCAGTGCTATGTTCCTTATCTTGAATTTCTTCAAGATCGAACGTACTCCCACTAGTTTTTCTAGAAACAAAATCCCTTTCTAGAAAAACACCAGTCTTTGCCACAAACACTTTGTGCTGACTGGGAATGTAGAAGTAATATCCCTTTGTATCCTTGGGATATCCAACAAAATAGCACCTATCGGATTTGGGTCCCAGTTTATCTGAGACTTGACGTCGAACGTAAGCCTCACAACCCCAAATCCTCATGAAAGACATCTTGGGATATCTCCCTATCCATATCGTATATGGTGTCTTTATCAAAGTCTTGAATGATACACGGTTAAGGGTAAAGGTTGCTGTATCTAGAGCATATCCCCAAAAATATATAGGAAGATCTGTGTGACTCATCATAGATTGTACCATATATAATAGGGTACGATTCCTCCTTTCAGATACACTATTCCACTGTGGTGTTCCAGGAGGAGTGAGTTGGGATAGAATCCCACACTCAGCTAGATAGTCACGAAACTCATGGCTAAGGTATTCACCACCTCGATCTGATCGAAGTATCTTAATACTCTTGCCAAGCTTGTTTTATACTTAATTCTTGAATTCTTTGAACTTTTCAAAGGATTCTGATTTATGTGTCATGAGATACACATAACCATATCTACTGAAGTCATCAGTAAATGTAATAAAGTACCTATAACCACCTCTAGCAGTAACATTGAAAGCGTCACATACATCACTATGTATAAGTCCTAACAAGTCTATTACTCTTTCGCTGTGTCCACTAAAGGAAGTCTTGGTCATCTTGCCTAACAGGCAAGACTCGCATGTCTCATATGATTCAAAATCAAATGAGTCTAGCAGCCCATCCTTATGGAGCTGAGATAAGCGACTCTCATTTATGTGACCTAAGGGACAATGCCAGAGATAGGTTTGGTTCAACTGATTTGACTTGAACCTTTTGGTACTTATGTTATAGATAGGGCTCTCTAAGTCTAGAAAGTAGAGTCCATTCATTAGAAGTGCACTACAATAGAACATATCATTTAAATAAACTGAACAACATTTGTTCTTTATTATAAATGTAAATCCTTTCTTGTCCAAACAAGAAATCAAAATTATGTTCTTAGTTAAAGCATACACATAACAATATTCATCTAATTCTAGTACAAGCCCAGAGGGCAGAGATAGATCATAAGTTCCTACAACAACAGCAGCAACCCTTGCTCCATTGCCTACTCATAGGTCCACCTCGCCCTTTGTCAATGCCCTGCTATATCTCAGCGCGTGCACATTGGTACAAATGTGAGATGCACATCCGGTATCTAATACTCATGATGAAGAAATAGATAGATTGACTTCTATAATATTTATACCTGAAGTAGAAGTCTCACTTCTCTTCTTCTTAAGATCTTCTAGGTATGCTTTGCAGTTACACTTCCATTGTCCAGCTTCCTTGTAGTGGAAGAAAGCCCCTTCCTTGGCCACCCCTCCTTTGGGTTTAAGTTCTTTGCCTTTGCCCTTGGTTTGGGACTTTCCCTTACCTTTAGGCTTGCCCTTGCCTTTCTTCTTTTGCACCATCAAAATGGAGTCAGATTTTCCCTTATTAAGGTTGAGCTCAGTAGTTCTCAACATGATGATCATCTCAGGCAGTGGTTTATCAATTTCATTCATGTTGTAATTCATGACAAATTGATTGTAGCATTGTGGCATAGATTGCAAGATCAAGTCAGTGGCCAGCTCTTGGCCAAGGGGGAATCCCAATCTCTATAGGTTTTCTACGTACCCAATCATCTTGAGTACATATGGACCTACGGGAGTCCCATCTTGCATTTTGGATCTAAACAATGCCTTAGAGACTTCATATCTGTTGGTGCAACAATGCCCCAAGCATTTATATGTTTTGATGTTTGGATAATCATCTAAGTTAGGTAACAAATTGTGATCTAATGGTGAACATGATTAAGTGACAGGTAAAGGCAAAGTCCAAGTAAGATCTTGGCAAGAGAAGTACAAAGGCAAGTCTTGGCAGCGTATGTCCAAGCATGTAGACTTGGCGGCGTAAAGTCCAAGCATGCCCTGGGAAAGGAAACCCAAGACATGACAAAACCAAAGGAAGCTCTTGGAAGCAAAGTGCAAAGGATGAACAAGTCGCGGACTCGGAGGGATCCTGGAGGTGCAAGGCTTAAGGAAGAGTTGGAAGGTTGAGTCTAGGTCTAAGGGGTAAAATCAAGTATGAATTACTCATATTTGATGAGTATCAATCGACTGATACGATGTATCAGTCGACTAGTCAGGTGCTCGACTGAGTCAGGATGAAACCCTGACCATCAGTCGACTGCTTTAATCATGGCGATCGGATCGATGTTGATGTCGTCGATCGCCAACAGCGGGCCGATCGATCAAGGTAAAACGGACGCAGTGGAGTCACACTCATTGCGACCTATGATCACTCGGGATCGATCACTACATTAGTCGATCGATGGATGGATCGGATTGGTGATGAGAATGTCGTTGGGCCGAAACGACTCGAATCCGTGGAATTGGCTATTCGAAGTCGTTAATCGCCGCGGCAATGACCGATGTGCATCACCGATCGATCGTGTCTCAACGGAAAAATCAGCCCTCTCTCTATAAAAAGAGGGATGGTGGAGGTTTTTGGGGTTAATGCTCATTCTCTAATTCTTCCTCAAAGCCTCCATGAGTTTTCAAGCTTTCTAAGTGATCTTAAATCCCCTCCTCCTCTCTCTAAGCTTAAGTTTCATTCTTTGTAAAGAAGAGGAGGTTTGTTGTAAAGGAAAGCATCTTAGTGGAATTGTTTGTGTTGATCCACCTTAAGGATCGCCGTGGAGTAGGAGGGTTATCTCCGAACCACGTAAAGGCTTTGTTAGCATTGTTATTTGGTTTTTACTTATATTATTTCTATTTGCTTCCACTAATCATTCTTGTAGAAATGAAAAATACTATTCACCCCCCCTCTAACTCCCAAACGATTCCTAACAAGTGGTATCAGAGCCCGGATTGCATCGGAAGATCTAGCAATCAACCGGAGCAAAGATGGCTTTTCAAGAGGGGTATAGCACGGCGAGACCTCCGTTCTTCGACAGCAACGACTTCGGATATTAGAAAGGTAGAATGGAGTATTACTTAATGAATGATATTGAGAATTGGTTTAGCGTTGTAGATGGTTTTGAGAAGCCGGTCGACGAATTCGGAGCGCCACTACAAACAAAATATTGGACAAGAGAGATGGCCAAGAAAGCACAAGCTAATGCAAAAGCAATGACCACACTTCAATGTGGTCTATCCAAGGAGCAACTTTCTAAAGTCGTGCCTTTCAACTCCACAAAAGAGCTTTGGGAGAAGCTCATCGAATTGAATGAAGGTTCAAAGGAGACTAGAAGAGCCAAAAGAGACCTATGTTGGT
Source organism: Wurfbainia villosa (assembly GCA_025175895.1). NCBI lineage: Eukaryota > Viridiplantae > Streptophyta > Magnoliopsida > Zingiberales > Zingiberaceae > Wurfbainia > Wurfbainia villosa. The sequence goes on from CM045987.1 coordinate 37,840,745, forward strand.
GCAGTAGGCACCTAAGTCGAACCTGAGTTTTGATTATAGCAAACGATACAAAGTTAAGCTCATGTCGTTATCTCACGAGCTGAATCGAGTATGCAGAAGATTGATATAGCTGGAGCTGAAGGCTAGCGACACCCAGAGGAAGCCGCAGTGGTCGGGCAACACTCGAGTGACTTCGGAGGGAGCCGAAGGAATCGTGTGGAAGGTCGGAAGCAAAAGCAACATGTAAGTGTCGAGGTAAGCTCGTGTGTGCGAGCGTAAGTGAGGTCGTATCCTCTTTATGGGGATGATCTTAAGCATAGATCCGACCAAAGACATCCTATAGATGGTCTAGGTCAAGATCGGATGGTCGACGACCGTCGAAATTATGTTTTTGTTGAGCTAACTTTGACTTGCAGCAAGCATCAGTCGACTGCCAGCTTGGAGGACTCGACTGCCGTCAATCAGTCGATCATCGGCCGGAGGTCGCGCTCGGCCGATCTCGCCATCGATTGGATTGATAGCCATCGGTCGACTGATGGTCAATGATCAGATTCGAGGAGTCAAGGCTTATCACCCCATTTCAAGGAGATTGGTGCTCAATTGTGATTGGCTAGGGTTCCTCTCGAAAAGGGGCTCAAAGGCTATAAAAGGAGTGCCAACCCTAGGGTTTCTATCATCATTCTAAAGCTTCCAAAAAGCCTCCGCCAAGCTACAACTTTTCGATCACGAAGTGCTTTCTCTCCGACGTCTAAGTCTTAAATTCTTTTCTATTGTAACGTCGGTTTTTTAGCTCTTATTTAAGTTCATTTCTTTTCGGAGCTTTTATCGTATACGAGGAGAGGGGGAGTGTCCCTCTACCTCAAGCTTTTTCCTTCTTGTATCGATTAACTCCTACCTCCAACGAGGAGGAGTTCCTTTAGTGCTTTTGCCCTCCGTACGTGGTCAAGGACCACTAGGGCCTTGGAGTAGTAGCCGAAGGCTACGAACCAAGTAAAAACTTCATTGTCTCTTTTTATTTTACATTTCCGCTGCAATTAATTATCTCTCGAGTTTTAACGAACGTAAAAAAAGAAAGGAAAAGGTTTTTCGCTATTCACCCCCCCCTCTGGCGAACCGCATCGATCCAACAACCTATTGATAGGTCAACTCCAAAGATTCACCATGAAGACCAACGAAACCGTGAGCCAAATGCACGGTCGTTTCAAGAAAGTTGTCAACGGACTACATGTTATAGCTGAGAAGGTCGACAACCGAGACCTTGTAAGGTATGTGTTACAAGCTTTCCCTAGAACAACCTTATGGGATTCAATGGTAGATGCCTATAAGGTATCTAGGGATCTTTCATTGGTTAAGTTAGATGAGCTATTTTGTGAATTCCAATTACATGAACAAGCTAACACTTCATCCAAAGAGAAGGGTATAGCTCTTTTTGTAAGGAAGAAGGACAAAAAGAAGAAGGAGAAGAAAGAAGTGTCCTCTTCATCTGAATCCGAGGAAGACTCATCAAGTATTGAAGATGAGTTATCGGCAAGTGAGGTGGCACATTACGTTAAGAAATTTGGTGGGAAGTCAAGGAGACTCACCAAGAAAGATGTGAAGAGGATGTTCCAATCCTCAAGAGGTAAGTCTTAAAATAGTTCAAATTCTACCTCTAACGTGACTTGTTTTGGGTGCAACAAGAAAGGGCATATAAAGCCAAATTGCCCGGAACTAAAGAAGAAGGAGGAGAAGGAAAAGAAAAAGAAGGAAAAGAAGAAGAAGAAGGAGGCAATGGTGGCATAAACATGGGACACTCTAAGCATGGAGGAGTCCCCTGACGATGAAGAAGTATGCCATGCCACCCGGAATCTAGCCCTCATTGCATTGGAGGAAGAAGCCGGGAGCTCAAGCGAGGAGTCCTCTTCTTCCTCAAGCAATGAATCATCATCAAGTGATGATGATGAGGTAAACAACTCACCTAAAGTAGATTTACTTTACAAGACTATTGCATGTTTACAAAATGCTTTGAATAGATCGAAAACTAGGATTAAGGATCTAAAAATACAGATCAAATCACTTAAGAGTGTAGATTCATTATGTGGTAAACTATCTAGTGATAACGATGAATATACCCTTAGGGATGAAAATGATGAATTAAGAAAAGAAATAGGTAAATTAAGAGCATGCTTAGAAAAATTTACCAATGGTTCAAAATACCTAGATATGATTATTAAGGATCAAAGGGCTATTTACAACAAGGCCGGATTAGGATATAGGCCTAAGGAAAAGGAGGTAGCATTTACATCCCTTGTTAGTAGAAAATCCATAATTAAAAGCAAGGGTAGAAAGGCTTGGGTACCAAAAAAATTTATAAATGATGCTAGTGGTCCTAAGATTTGGGTACCTAAGGATTGTATTTTTTATGTGATATAGGTAGAAGAACCAAGCTTGTGGATAGTTGATAGTGGGTGCTCAAAGCATATGACCAGTGATGAGAGGAAGTTCTCCACTATCAACCACACTACCAAGGGAAAAGTCTCATTTGGTAATAGCGGCAAACTTAAGATTCTTGGAAAGGGCACAATTGAGGTATCCCCCAATCTTGCCATTCATAAAGTGCTATTAGTTAAAAATATGAAATTTAATTTACTTAGTGTAAGCCAACTATGTGATGCAAACTTTGATGTTAAATTTGATTCCTCAAAATGTTTTATAAGACACAAAACTCTAAATGATTGCATGTTAATAGGTTTTAGGAAATCAAATATATATTATGTTGATTTATCCTATGCTACTAATGCTTCCACTAAGTGTCTTATTGCAAAAGAGGAAGAAAGTTGGCTTTGGCATAGGAGGCTAGGACACATAAACATGAAGAATATAGCCAAAATAGAAAAATTGAAGTTAGTCAAAGGATTTCCTAAAGTCAAATTTCTGAAGGACAAAATGTGTGATGCATGTCAAGAAGGGAAACAATCAAAAACATCACACAAAGGTAAAAATTTACTTAGTACTGCTTTACCGTTAGAACTCTTACATATAGATTTATTTGATTGCCATAGTACCCCCTCTATAATTGGTAGTAAATATTGCTTGGTAATAGTAGATGATTTCTCTAGGTTTACTTGGGTATTTTTCTTGAAAAATAAAGATGAAACCTTAGGAATAATCATAGGATTTAGCAAAAGAATAGAAAATGAAAGAAAACTCAAAATCAACCGGATCCGTAGTGATCATGGTGGAGAATTTGAGAATCAAACTTTTCAACTTTTTGCTTAGAACTATTGGGATGTATACTGAAAGCCTAGCTTTTTTGTATGAAAATTTTTATTTTGAAATAAGAATCACATGATCATTGTTTGCACTTTATATTTATTATATGTGTGCATATTGTTGGTGCAATCGGCCCAAGTTCACTCGAGTTTGACTCAAGCAGTACCTTGATAGTATTTTGATGATAGACAAAACTCATGACATGGGAAAGTCCAACATGGGGTTGGCATGGAAAATCCAAGCATGGAGCTTAGTGTGGAAGTCCAAGGGGGAAGCCTTGGCATGGGAAAGTCCAAAGCATTGCGAAGCCGTGCGCTTGGTGCTTGGCATGGGAAATCCAAAGCATTTCGAAGTCGTGCGCTTGGTGCTTGGTGAGAAATGTATTGCGAAGTCGTTCGCTTGGTGCATTTGGGAAATCTTGAGAACTTGGCAAGTTCACTAGGCTCGGGTCCTTAAGTCGGTGAAGGATGGCATTGCGAAGTCGTGCACTTGGTGCATCCGAGGGACCGCCGGACGGGGAGCGAATGGAGTGAGACCAAAGGGAAGCATACTTCTACGGCATGAGACGCGATGGATGGCATTGCGAAGTCGTGCGCTTGGCACATCCGAGGGATGTAGGCCGAGGGAAGAGAGCTTCGGTGGGGAACTCCATGAGGGATAAGGTGGACTTGGCCAAGTGGCTAAGACTGAGTGTCGGAAGCTCAAATAACTTTGTGTTTGAGGTTTTAGCTGACATCAGTCGACTGGCATAGGTGCATATCGTCTAGTGATGGGTTCGACCAGTTGTTCGATCGAACTAAGTTCGGGTTGATCACCGAACGCCGAGGAGGGCAAATGTCGTTGGGAGAATCACCAATCAGAGGGATGGCATGATCGATGACACCGCGGCACGGGAATACGTATCGGAGTCGAGCTCGCCATCACTCGATTGATGGATGATCAATCGATTGATGGGTGCCATCAGTCGACTTATGTGTGATCCGTTGGAACTTAACCAACGTGGATCTGGCCGTTGTGAGACAACGGCTATGGGACCAGTCGACTGATGGTCACGATCAGTCGACTGATGGGCGTGAAATCAGCATGATGCAAGTTATAAAACGAGCTCAAGAGGGAGGATTTCGCCAAGCCTTTTGTGAAGCTATTGGAGGGGAATTGCTGCTGCATTCCAGTCCTTCAAGAGCCATCTAAAGCAAGCAACAAGCAAAGTGATCAAAGCAATCGGTGAAAGTTTTCTTGTGTATTGTATTTGTGTATTTTCTTGTATTTCTATATTACTGTTGTAATTGCTTGTGAGAGGTTTCTCCACCTTCGACGTGTAGTCGAGAAGGAGTTTGACTATTGTCGTGTGCATCTCTAGAGCTCGTTGAGCTCGTCCCATGGATTAGGAACCCTAAGGTTTCGAACCACGTATATGCTTGTGTATTTGGTGTGCTTGTATTGTTGTTAGTATTATTCTTGTTTTATTATTTCCGCTGCGCTAATGACAATCGTAGACAAGCAACACAACGAGAACGAGCGAATTCCGACATCCAACGAAAGATGGCTATTCACCCCCCTCTAGCCGGCCGTTTCGATCCCCTAACAAGTAGTATCAGAGCCGAGGTCGCTCTTCAAGGACTAACCTCCGCGAGAGCACTACAAAATGGCCGGCTTCATCCATCCACTGAAATTCGATGGAGATTTTGCTTGGTGGAGGAAACGGATGGAGGTATATCTCGAAACAAATTTTGATTATATGATTATTGTAGAAAATGGTTTTGAGATGCCCAGGGACAAATACAACAAGCCAATTGAAAAGTCAAGGTGGACCCAAGACCAAATTAATGACTTCAAGACAAATCTTGAGGTAATAAAATTATTTAGTGATTTGTTACCTAACAAAATTTGGTCTAGTTTGGGTGACTATAGGGATGCAAAGGAATTATGGGAGAAGATAATGAAATTTCAAGAAAACTCCCAACCGGCACATGTAGAGGATAATGCCGAAGAAGAAGCACCATCTACTTTTGATGATGTTGATGATTTGGTGGATGTTGGTGCAATCGGCCCAGGTCACGATTGACCAGGACTCGAGTTTGACTCGAGTGATGTTTTGATGTTTGACAAAGTATGTTTGACAAAGTATGTTAGACATAGGTTTGACATTGATGTTTGACATTAATGTCGGTTAATATGTTGGGGAGATTGTTTATACAATCGACCCAGGTTATAATTGACTTGATGGTTGACCAGGGTTGACCATGTGATTATGGGAAAGTCCAAGCATGGGTACTTGGCAATGGAAAGTCCAAGTCATGGGTACTTGGCATTGAAAGTCCAAGTCATGGGTACTTGGCAATGGAAAGTCCAAGCTTGAGTCTTGGCATTTGAGAAGTCCAAGGGGATTGATATTGGCGGCGTAAAGTCCAAGCGGAGTCTTGGCAGCGTAAGTCCAATGTGCCTCAAGCGTGAACACACCGTTAGTATGACATAGCCGATGGAAGCACCGAAGCTAGCGCTGATGGATGAACAAGTCATGGATGACTTGGAGGGATCCGAGAGGCGTGAGGTCATGGAGGTGGCTAGAAGGCTTAGGTCTAGGCTAAGGGTGGTCTAGCAAGTATGGGGACACCATATTTGGGTTAAAACCTCATTCTGAGGTTGGCAATGACCGGGCATTATGGCCGTCTGACCGCCGTGAGTCGACTTGAGTTCGACCGCGTGTTAGAGCCGATGCTCGGCAATGATCGCTTCATCGAGCAGCTGATCGATGGCGCCGATCGCTATGGATGGCGGGCCGACCGCCCAGCCGCGAGAACGCTCCAGAGCCGATCGGGCGGGCCGATTACGGGCGCGGGGCCGATCGCCAATGTTGGCAATGATCGCTAAGAGATCCGCTGGAGTTTTTCCAACAGGATCGACCTGCTGTCTCATGACAACAAAGGGGCATCACCGAATGGGACTTATGGCAATGATCGATGGGCGAAAATCCAAAATTGTGAGTAAAAGCTCCTCGAGGATTTAAAGAAATGATTTCTCCAAATCATTATGGCTAGCAATACGCACCGAACGAAGTAGGTCCTTCAAAGCTAGTTCAAGGCAATCAAAGATCAAGCAATCCAAAGTTCTTGTAAAGTTGTTTTTCCTTTACTTGCATTGTATTTCTTACTTGTATTTGCTTGCATCTTGTAGATTATTGTTGTAATCTTATTGTAAGAGGTTTCTCCACCTCCGACTTGTGTCGAGAAGGAGTATTTGTGATTAGTGAGTGCGTGTGCATCACTAGGGCTCTTTAGAACTCGATCCGTGGAGTAGGAACCGTTCGGTTCCGAACCACATTATATGTTTGTGTTCGTGTGATTGCTTTTAGCTATTGCTTTTATTATATATATTCCGCGCGCACTAACGTAATTGTAGACACGAACGCGATCGATTTCCATCTTCGTCATCTACGCTATTCACCCCCTCTAGCGGGCATTCAATTCCCAACAAGTGGTATATCAGCCCGGCTCTTCTCTACGGACTAACCGCCGGGAGCTAAAAGGCTAGAGGGAAGATGGAATTCCAAGACAAGCTTGGATGGGATATCAACACACCTATCCCCTATACCTTCTATAGACAAGAAGGGTTTAAACAATGGAAGTCAAGAATTGAAGACTTCCTAATGATGAGGACATTGAGGAATGGGCTATCTTAATGGAAGGCTTTGAATTGCCAAGAGGACCAAAAGGTGGTTTCCTCAAAAAGAAGAGATGGACCGAAGAGCAAGTCCAAGCCTTCGAGAAAAACACCAAGGTAATAAAGTTTTTGGTTGAGTTAATACCTAACAATATCTTGTGTATGTTAGGTAATTATATAGATGCCAAGGAGCTATGGAGCCAAGTGGCAAAGCTCCATGAAAACTCATCATCAATCCAACAAGAAGAAGAAGAAGAAGAAGAGTGCACACCCTCTCAAGCTCAAGCAAGCACATCTCCATCTAAAGAGCTTGAGGAGTCCGAAGTTGATAGGAAATCAACTTCCGGATTGGTGGAGGAAGTGGAAGAAGCATCCACTTCTATAATCGAGGAGGAAGAAGTGGTGGAAGAGGTAGAGTTAAGACAAACCTCAACCTCTAGGATAGAGGGGGAGGAAGTTAGACCATCCACACCGGAGCCGGAACAAAATAAGGAGGAAGCTTCAACATCCGGTCAAGATGAAGAAGCCCAAAATTCAACTCCGGCACCTATCACGGATCTAGGTAACTCGAGCATTTCAAATAATGATAAAATTCATATTATCTGCTTTGAGTGTAGGGAGCAAGGACATTATAAGAGTAAGTGTCCTAAACGGGTTAAGAAGACTCCACCCGTGCCAAAAATCAAGGAAGTCGGTGCCCAAAGTCAAAGAAGCAAAGAGCACATCATTTGCTTCAAGTGCCATCAAAAGGGGCACTATAGGAGTCAATGCCCAAAGGGGGAGAAGAAGGGGCAAAATGGAGCTTCACATGTAGGGGGAGCTAAGGCTAACCCTAAGGTATATTTTAATAATGCTCTCTACTTTATATTCAAAAGCATGCTAGAAATAATTTTAGCAATCTTGCTATTTATCAAAAAGAGCATGCTAGAAATAGAGAATATTGCTTAGGAGCTAAAAGTATTCACTTAGATAATAGGAAGAAATTTGGGACTAATGTCCCTAAAAATAATTTATCTAAGGATAAACCTAGGTCAAATAACACTAGACCAATTTTACCTAGGGAGACCATTAGAAAGGTGCAAGAGCACCTAGGTTTCAATCCTAAATGGACTAGGCATATGCCTAGAAAGTCCAATGCCCATGATTTAAATCAAAACTCTAAAATTGGGCAATTAGAATTAGAGAATCAAGTCTTGAGGTCAAGGCTTGAAAAACTTGAGAAGACCCTTAGGAACATACAAAATCAATTTCAAGGGTCTAATGGTCAAATTTCTAGGTCCAAAAGTCAAAGTCAACAAGTAAGACCTAAGAGTCAAAAGTCAACCAAGAGCAAGCAAGGTTTGGGTCACAAACCTAAGCCTAAGGTGGCTTATCATAGTGTTCCATTAGATTATGGAACACTAACTAAGTCTAGGAAGACCAAGGTCACTAGGGAAGTCATCCCTAGAGTTGACCAAAGGGTATGCCTAGTGGCTAGGGTTTCTAAGAAACCTAGGGTGGCCACTAAGAAGGTTGCAAGGGGAGTCACCCCTAGAGTCAACCTAGGTAAGACCCAAATGACCAAGGCTAACAAGCCTAGGAGGGTCATTAGGAAGGTATCTAGGGAAGTTATCCCTAAGGAATACCTAAGTAACCCTAGGAGTTCAAATCGTTTTTGGGTTCCTAAGAGCGTGATTGATTCACGCTAAGATGGGTTAGGGTGTGTCAACCTTAATTGGATGGGTAGTTAACTCAACCATAACAAAGGTGACACTTTAGGTTATTTTCAAGGTTATGGTTATCTTGAAAATACATTTGAGTCTTTAATCCTAAAAGATTTTAGGATGTGCCAATATTAATTATGAAGTTTGATAAAATGATCATTTTGGCACAATTTAGGTTTAGAGGTTGGTGTGCCATTTTGGGTTTTTGGCACACTAGGGAGATTAGGTTAATATGGCAAAATATGTTTAAATCTCAACAAGTCTCAACAAATGGCAATTAATATTAAAATTTAGGTATTATTATACCTATATATTTTATATGCCATGATTTGTTTGCCATATGCCATGACATGACATCATGTTTACTTTTATCATCTAAATGTCATGATCATGCTTAGGATTAAGTTTTAAAATGTCATGTGTTTTTAAATTTTATCATATGCCATGACATCATGATCATTGGCCATGATTTACTTTGCTATCATTATGCCATGATCATCTTCATGCATCTAAATTGATTAAAATTGATTTAAGGACTATGGCATGACTTGGAGTCCCATTTATAAGGGAATCAAGTAGAGTTGCCTTAGAAAAATGCATGAAACCCTAGTTTAGGGAGAACAAAACCCACATCTCACATCCAATTGACATGTATGTGTATTTATACACCCTAGATACATGTGAGATGCTAGGATATGAGTTGAGTTCAAGGTGCATAGTTTTTGCATCTAGATGAACTAAAACTCATCTAATTTTATTGGTGGATCATTGGGAAAGCTTGTGTACAAGTCATGAACATAGAGCCCAAGGAATGTGATCCAAAATAGGTTTTCAAAAACATTTTAAATTCATTTTGAAAAACCTTGGTGAAGTCTATCTTTTGATAGCAATCACTATTGATGAAGTTGATACAAAATAGGGCCAAAACATTGAAAATTTCAATGGTTTTGAGTTTTGTATCAAACTCACTATTTTATGGGTAAAATAATTTTAAAATATTTTTCACCTATTGTATTTCTTATAAGTAATGCGATTAAGTTTCATGAATTTTCAAAATACGTAGAATTACTTATGCATTTTCAAAATTCGATCTGATAAATTAAATTCGAATTTGTTACCGATCCGCCACTTGGTCAATGATCGATGAGAGTGGCAATCGACTGATTACTGTCAGGAGTCGACTGCCATGTCTGATTTCGGGTTAACAAGGGTTGTTTAGCCCGTGTTCAGCTATGACAAAGGTTCCTAACCACTCCTAACCCTAGGATATGCTTTGGGAAGCATTATGAAGGGTGAAAATCCATTGGATATGGATTAGGAGTTGTGTTAGGTCAAAGTATCAAATTTAGGGTGAGTAAAAGTTCTATGTTGAACTTAGAACCTTAATTTTGATGGTTTAGAGTTCCTATTGGCTTAGGGGCTTTCCAAGGACATTGTTGGTGCAATGGTCAAGGGGGAGCAAGCCTTTAGGGGGAGGTATCCATCGTGGGATGATGGATGGTTTTTATGGGGAGAATGTTATCAATTGAAAATTGATGGGTGTTTGATACCCAATTTGGAAATTGGGAGAGTGAGATAGGAGTGCCTCTCTTGAGTGATATGGGACTTATCACTAGGAAGATGGTAGGCATCCTAGGTATTTTTGATCAAGGGGGAGATTGTAAGATCTCATTGGGACATGAGACATTGACCTCCTTGGAGAGAAAACCTTTTTGATGTTAGTCAAAAAGGGGGAGAATGTTTGGGGGAGAACATTTGATTTACTTTTTCACTTAAATGTTTGGGGGAGAACATTTGGTGAGTGTTTACCAATTTGGGATAATTGGTAAGGGATTTGAGTTAGTGTTCTAACTCATGGTTTTATTTGGTTTTTGTCAAACATCAAAAAGGGGGAGATTGTTGGTGCAATCGGCCCAGGTCACGATTGACCAGGACTCGAGTTTGACTCGAGTGATGTTTTGATGTTTGACAAAGTATGTTTGACAAAGTATGTTAGACATAGGTTTGACATTGATGTTTGACATTAATGTCGGTTAATATGTTGGGGAGATTGTTTATACAATCGACTGTGTTATAATTGACTTGATGGTTGACCAGGGTTGACCATGTGATTATGGGAAAGTCCAAGCATGGGTACTTGGCAATGGAAAGTCCAAGTCATGGGTACTTGGCATTGAAAGTCCAAGTCATGGGTACTTGGCAATGGAAAGTCCAAGCTTGAGTCTTGGCATTTGAGAAGTCCAAGGGGATTGATATTGGCGGCGTAAAGTCCAAGCGGAGTCTTGGCAGCGTAAGTCCAATGTGCCTTGGCGGTGAACACACCGTTAGCATGACATAGCCGATGGAAGCACCGGGAAGCTAGCGCGATGGATGAACAAGTCATGGATGACTTGGAGGGATCCGAGAGGCGTGAGGCTGATGGAGGTGGCTAGAAGGCTTAGGTCTAGGCTAAGGGTGGTCTAGCAAGTATGGGGGCACCATACTTGGGTTAAAACCTCATTCTTGAGGTTGACCGCATTATGACCGCGAGTTCGACTGTTAGAGCCGGATGCTCGGCAATCGCTTCATCGAGCAGCTGATCGATGTCGGGCCGATCGCCATGGATGGCGGGCCGATCGCGCCAGTTGCGAAAGACGCTGCGCCCGTGAGCCGATCGGGCGCGATTACGCGCTGGCCGATACGCCAATGTTGGCGGCCGATCGCCAAGAGATCCGCGAGTTTTTCCATGGATTGACCCGTTGTCTCATGACAATAAAGATGGCATCATCGAATCGACTTATGGCAATGATCGATGGGCGAAAATCCAGCCCGACGCAGTTATAAAAGCAGCTAAGGAGGAGGATTTAGCAGCGATTTTCTTGGGCGAAATTGAAGGGGAAGTTGGTGCTTTCGGTCCTCTTCAAAGCTAGTTCAAGGCAATCAAAGATCAAGCAATCCAAAGTTCTTGTAAAGTTGTTTTTCCTTTACTTGCATTGTATTTCTTACTTGTATTTGCTTGCATCTTGTAGATTATTGTTGTAATCTTTTGTACGAGGTTTCTCCACCTCCGACTTGTGTCGAGAAGGAGTATTTGTGATTAGTGAGTGCGTGTGCATCACTAGGGCTCTTTAGAGCTCGACCCGTGGAGTAGGAACCATTCGGTTCCGAACCACGTTATATGTTTGTGTTCGTGTGATTGCTTTTCGTTATTGCTTTTATTATATATATTCCGCTGCGCACTAACGTAATTGTAGACACGAACGCGATCGATTTCCATCTTCGGTCATCTACGCTATTCACCCCCCCCTCTAGCGGGCATTCAATTCCCAACAGTGGAGACCTCCACCTCTAACGTTGAGGGGAAGGAAAGGATTTCAATTCCGGAGCAAGATCAAAATGAAGCTTCTACCTCCGGAAGAAGTGAAGAGGTCTCCACCAACTCCCTAGGTAACTCAAGTGTTGTTATTTTAAATAAAAATCACATAATATGCTTTGAGTGTAGGGAGAAAGGGCACTACAAGAGTAAATACCCTAAATTGGCTAAGGAAAAGGCATCAACACCAAAAGTCAACCCAAATTTAAAGGATGCCAGTGTTCCCAAAATCAAGAGCAAAGAGCACATTGTGTGCTTCAAATGCAATCAAAAGGGACACTACCGAAGCCAATGCCCTAGGGGGAGGAAGAAAGGGCAAGAAGGTGCAACTCATGTAGGGGGAGCTCCTAAAGCTAACCCTAAGTTAAATTTATTTAATGCACTTTTAATTCCTAGAGTTAAAAAGCATGCTAAGAATTATTTTAGCTTTCTTGCTATTATCAATGAAAAGCATGCTAGGATAAATAATAAGGTTTATTGTTTAGGTGCCAAGAATGTTCATATAACTAAAGACAAACCTAGGACTCATAATTCTAGAAATATTTTACCAAAGGAGTCCATTAGGAGAATAGAAGAAAATTTGGGTATTAATCCCAAAAAGTCTAGGCACATGCCTAAGAACAATAGGCCTTCCCATAAACCTAATGAAAATTCAAAATTGAGGAAATTAGAGGTGGAGAACCAAGCCTTGAGGTCAAGGCTAGAAAAATTGGAGAAGACCCAAATTTGGTTCAAGGGTCTAATGCCCAAAAGTCAAAACCTAGGAGACAAGAACGGTCTAAGGGCAAGGAAGGTTTGGGTAACAAACCTAAGCCCAAGAAGACTTATCATAATGTTCCATTTGATTATGGAACAATTTCTAGGTCTAGGAAAACCAAGGCTAATAGGGAAGTTATCCCTAAGTCTAGCCATGGTGTGTGCTTAGTGGCTAACACCTCAAAGAAATCAAATGTAGCCACTAAGAAGGTCAATGGAGGAGTCACCTCTAGAGTTGACCCAAGTAAGACCCATTTGACTAAGGCTTCAAAGCCTAAAAGGGTCATTAGGAAGGTATCTAGGGAAGTTATCCTTAGGGAATACCTTGTTAACCCAAGGAGCTCCAATAGATATTGGGTTCCTAAGAGCGTGATTGATTCACACTAAATGGGTTAGGGTATGTCAACCCTAAGTGGATGGGTAGTTAACCTAGCCATTGTGAGTTGACACATTAGGGTGTGCCAATATGGTTTGAGAAGTTTTAAAATGATTTAAACTGGCACAATTAGGTCTTAGAGGTATTGGTGTGCCATTTTGGGTTTTTGGCACACTAAGGAAATAATGGCATTAAGGCAAAATGTATTTAATCCCTAAAAATGGCAAATTGATTTTCACACTTAGGTATTCTATACCTTAGTATATTTTAGTTGCCTTGATTTGTTTGCCTTACCATGTCATGACATCATTTTCATTTTTATCTATACAATGTCATGATCATGTTTAGATTTATATTTAGATGTCATGTATGCCTAGATCTCATTCACATGCCATGACATCATGATTTTGACATATGCTTTTATATCATATTTATGCCATAATCATCATCATGCATAAATTAAAATGAAATTAAGGACTATGGCATGATTTGATGGGAATCAAATAATATTGCCTAGAAATATGCATGAGACCATTTAAAGAACAAAAACCCACATCTCACTAGATTAATTGCCTTGAATGTGTTTTTACACATCTAGATATAAGTGAGATGTTTAAAGAAAAGAAATTAAAGGTTTTGAAAACATTTTGAAAAACCTTGGTGAAGCCTATCTTTTGATAGCTATCACCATTGAATGGGATGATACAAAGATGGCTCTTTATTGAAGCTTTTCTTAAATTTCGAACTTTGCATCAATCTCCTAATTTAATGGGTAAAATTTCCAATATTTTTCCCCCATAGTGTTTAGGATAAGTATTATACGTATGCATTTTCAAGATTTTTAAAATTACGTATATTTACTTAGATCCATCGAACAAGATCAATCGATTGCTCGTAATGGCAATGATCGATGGTAAGTCCAATGATCGTATTCGACGAGTCGATCCGCACAGGCTGATTTTGGGTAAACTTGATAGTTAGGCCCATGTTTAGCCATGTTTTGGTCCTCTAACCACTCCTAACCCTAGGATATGCTTGAGAGAGCATTAGAAAGGGTGGAAATCCATTGGACATGGATTAGGAGTTGGGTTGAGGGTGAGTATCAATTTTAAGGTGGAGGAGAGTTCATTGTTGAACTTTACCTTAATTTTGATTTGGTTAATGTTCCTATTGGCTTAGGGACTATCCAAGGACATTGTTGGTGCAATGGTCAAGGGGGAGCAAGCCTCTAGGGGGAGGTATCCATCTTGGGAAGATGGATGTGTATTTCTTCATGGGAGGAAAATTGGGTTGCCTCTCTTTAAGTGATATGGGATCACTATAAAGATGGTAGGCATGTGTTCCTCCAAGAGAGAGATTGTAAGATCTCATTGGGATATGAGACATTCATACCCTTGGGGAGGACCTTTTTGATGTAATGTCAAAAAGGGGGAGAAGTTACCATGTTACCAATTAGGGTTCGTTGGAATTCTCATTGGGATATGAGAATTGCCAATATGGGAGAATTGGTAGACTTGAGATGGTAGTTTTGTCAATCATCAAAAAGGGGGAGATTGTTGGTGCAATCAGCCCAGGTTGACTCGAGTTTGACTCAAGCAGTAACTTGATAGTATTTTGATGATAGATAAAACTCATGACATGGGATTGTCATGGAAAAATCCAACATGGGGTTGGCATGGAAAATCCAAGCATGGAGCTTGGTGTGGAAGTCCAAGGGGGAAGCCTTGGCATGGGAAAGTCCAAAGCATTGCGAAGCCGTGCCCTTGGTGCTTGGCATGGGAAATCCAAAGCATTGCGAAGCCGTGCGCTTGGTGCTTGGTGAGAAATGCATTGCGAAGTCGTGCGCTTGGTGCATTTGGGAAGTCTTGAGAACTTGGCAAGTTCACTAGGCTTGGGTCCTTGAGTCGGTGAAGGATGGCATTGCGAAGTCGTGTGCTTGGTGCATCTGAGGGACCGCCGGACGGGGAGCGAATGGAGTGAGCCCAAAGGGAAGCATACTTCTACGGCATGAGATGCGAAGGATGGCGTTGTGAAGTCGTGCGCTTGGCGCATCCGAGGGACGTAGGCCGAGGGAAGAGAGCTTCGGTGGGGAACTCCATGAGGGATAAGGTGGACATGGCCAAGTGGCTAAGACTGAGTGTCGGACGCTCAAACAACTTTGTGTTTGAGGTTTTAACCGACATCAGTCGACTGACATAGGTGCCAGTCGACTGCTCTAGGTCGTATGGGTTCGACCGGTTCGACGAACAAGTTCGGTTGATCACCGATCGCCGAGGAGGGCAACCGATCGTTAGGAGAATCGGGCCGATCACGAGGAATGGCGGATCGATGACACTGCACGGCAGACGTATCGGAGTCAAGCTCGCCAGCACTCGATTGATGGATGATCAGTCGACTGATGTGTGATCCGTTTGAACTTAACCAACATGGATCTGGCCATTGTGAGACAACGGCTATGGGACCAGTCGACTGATGGTCACGATCAGTCACTAATGGGTGCGAAATTAGTTTAATGCAGGTTATAAAATGAGCTCAAGAGGGAGGATTTCGCCAAGCCTTTTGTGGAGCTATTGGAGGGGAATTGCCGCTGCATTCCAGTCCTTCAAGAGCCATCTAAAGCAAGCAACAAACAAAGTGATTAAACCAATTGGTGAAAGTTTTCTTGTGTATTGTATTTGTGTATTTGCTTGTATTTCTATATTACTGTTGTAATTGCTTGTGAGAGGTTTCTCCACCTCCGACGTGTAGTCAAGAAGGAGTTTGAGTATTGTCGTGTGCATCTCTAGAGCTCGTTGAGCTCGCCCCGTGGAGTAGGAACCCTAAGGTTCCGAACCACGTATATGCTTGCATATTTGGTGTGCTCGTATTGTTGTTAGTATTATTCTTGTTTTATTGTTTCCGCTGCGCTAACGACAATCGTAGACAAGCAATGCACCGAGAACGAGCGAATTCCGACATCCAACGAAAGAGGGCTATTCACCCCCCTCTAGCCGACCGTTTCGATCTACCTGTTAGTAATATATGAGAGATGTCCTAAGGCAATCGCCTTATGTATGAACCATTTATATGATAAATGAAGATTCACTATTTGAGTATACATGTTTTATGTATTTGATTGGATCTTAAACTCATTTACTGAATGTCCACGATACGATTCACAGCATGAGAGAATTTGTGATTGGATCACAACTAGTGAGTATCTCTACATGTGTAATTGTGATGTATCGGAATTATCCCTAGTCGATGAATTGATGGATTTGGACACCATCAATTCTGTCGAGACTAGCACGAGGTATACTCCTTGGTGTATCCAAGCAGCTGATTCTCACTGGCTGGAGACATAGTGATGTCCGGAGTTAATCGTGGATGCTAGTTATGGTAACTAGTTCATTGGAGTGACCAGCCGTAAGACTTCATATGGTTCTCTGCATATATAGATATGTCAATGAAGTTCTTACTGTGGCTTAAGTGCGATGTTCCTTTGACTTGCGGTATTCAAGTCATCTTGATCATGGAGACTTATGCTTTGACATCTTAAGCAAACATCTCTAAGGAGATGTGGACCCGGGATGATTGGGTATAAGTCGAAGTGATCGAAGGTGTTTGAATAGCCTATAAAGGATTCACCACTCCTTGCGAGGAGATGTATACCCATGGCCTCTCGTCGGATTGTTACTAAAGTCTTTGGCCAAAGCATTACATGTTTAGAGTAAGGTACTCTTCAATACATGTGGAGTAACTAGAATCCGTAGGACGAGGAAATGATACTTGGGCTAGGTGTGACGTAGTCAGCCTAGTGGGGACTGACACAATAGACCATGTCCTGAACCAAGTGGGTATAAGATGAGTGAAGGGAATGGGGCACGATTCATTCGAGCTACTGAAGGGTTTCAGAAATAGTTCTGGATCAACCGTTGATCTTTTCGGTTAATTGGGGATCATGATGTACTACTAGGTGCCACTCATGATCGTTCTATAATTAATGGTTAATTATAGACGGCCAACATAAACCGAGAACCTATTTGGTCACACGCACAACGAGTGTAATCCAAATGATTTAAAACGAGCTTGAGAATGGGATTCTCAGACCGAGAGAAACTAGGTTTGGTTGGACCAAACATAAAGCGAGCATGAAATCGTTTCAGTCGCAATGGAAGCGTGGATGGGCCGCGTCTTATGAAGACGTAATGAATGAACCAAAATGGTTTGGTTCTAATCCAATGGATGAGAATAAACCAAAGGGGTTTGGTTTATTTTAAACGAATGAACCAAAAGTTGGTTCGGTTCGTTTTAACTTAAAATAAACCATCATGGTTTGGTTTATTTTAACTTATCTTAATGGAGCGGGTTAACGGGCTTTATGGATATGATCCATTAACCATTAAGAGAATTAGTTCTCTATAAAATAGGGCTTAAACCCTAATCCAAAAACCCTAATGGTAGTTGCCGCCCACCTCACCCTTGGTGATTTCGGCGCCCAACCCTAAGCTGCCGCCGCCCAGCCCAAAGCTCCTCCAACCGGCGTCTAGAAGGCTGTTTCCTTCCTCCTCGCCGGCGTCGAGCTTCTGCCCGAAGAGTTCCGGCGATCCTCCTTAGGTTTGGCATCAAGGTGAGCACTTGGCTTCCTTGTTTTTGGCCGGCGCCTACTCCTCCACCAAGCTGTCCAGTTTTCTGGACAGCTTCTTCTCCTCTCGTCGGAGCATCGTTTGGATGACGGTTAGTGCTCCGACAGCGGCTAACTTACCGGGGATTTGATCTCCAGTAATCCTCTGAGGTGGGGGACGAAGGATTCGTCAATTAGTTGACGAATACCTCTCCGGAGAAGCGAGTTTTGAGAACTCGTTTTAGGATCCGAATTTGGATTCGGATCGTGATCATCTCTCGATCACGTCGTCTTCAACACGAGGCTAGTAACTCGTACGAAGACGAAGCTCGTGGCTTAGCGAAGTCATCCCGAGGAGCTCGGCATGGATACGGATAGAGACGATTCTTACGAGGATCGTTCCGGTTGATGCCGTTCCCGCTACACGTCATACGAAAGGTATAACGTAGATAATTTTCTTTTATTGCAAATTTAATTTACGATTATGTCTACACTTGTTGTAATATGCATGCGTGTGTTGTGTGTGTTGTAATAAATGTAGATTTATTATTTTTAATTGCTTCCGCTGTGCTCATGTTTACGAAACATGATCGAACACACACACGCCACGGTACCGGAAACCCAACAGTGGTATCAGAGCCCAGGTTGTGTTTCGACATAATCGTAAAAATGGTTTTGCGATAGTCATAATGTATTTCTGGAAATTTTCTAAATTTTGGAAATTTAGAAGTATATATCGAATTTTTTCAATTTTGGAAAGTCTAGAAGTATTTATGGAAATCTTCCACTTTTGGAAAGTTGGAAGTATTTATGGAAATTGATAATTTCCATAAATAAAATATTTGATTAGATTCTGGAAATTTGTTTCCTAATTTATTAATGATTTGATTTGGGAAATCAAATCTTAAAATATTTTATTTCCATAAGTAGTTTTAATGATTTAGGAAATTGGTTTCCTAAATAGATTTTCCTTAATCAAATGATTCCATGAATAAAATATGTGATTAGATTTGGAAATTTGTTTCCTAATTTAATTATGATTTGATTTGGAGAATCAAATCTAAAACATATTTTATTTCCATAAATAGTTATGACATATAAGGAAATTATATACATGACATAATTGTATGCCATGTAAATGCATTAGATGCATAACATTATGCCATGCGTGTCGTGACATGTAGATGTATGCCATGTATGCCATGCCATGTAGATAATAGTTATTTGCATGCAAAGAGGATGAGACATAAAACCCTTAATCAATATTAAAGCCTACACCTTCCATTAATATGGTTAGAACCAGAGTTCTGTTTCTTGTTTGGGTTGTTGGACTCTCTCCAAGCCCGGCTCGAACCTGAATATGTTCAAACCATGGAATAGTTTAATACTAATATGGTAAGAGTCAGAGGTCAATCGTTAGCTTTGGTTGTTGGACTCTCTCCAAGCTGGGCTAATTGGTTGAATGCGCTCTAACCATATTAAAACTATGTCCTGATTAATGGGTTGGCTTTAACCTGGAGCATCGGCTTGTTGGACTCTCTCCAAGGTCGATGTAAAGGGAGGTGAAGTTGGGTGCTATGCATATGATGCATACTTGTTAATGTGTTAACAACCCGATGTATGTGTGAACATTCAATTAGTTGATAGCACATTGTGATAGTTGCATATACGGGATATGCAATCGGTATAGATGATACCTACCGTCGTAGTTATGAATGGCTTGTTGGACTCTCTCCAAGGTTGTTCATAACTATGATGGATATCAACCCATTCGGAGATGGACCTACAATCTCCCGAAGTGATTTTGGGGTTTTTGAAATTCGAAAAATGAATGGGATTTATAAATGTATATTGATGCATTTTAAAATCATATTTCTCATATATACTCATTTTGTATTTCTAAGATTTATCATGATGTCTTTGAATTGCGTTCCATTTTGGATTCGAATAAATTGACTGGGCCGAGCTTCATGGACTAGCTTAGAAGCTTGAGAATTGTTCTCAAGGTTGAAAAGCTTGCAAATATCCTCGAAGCGCCTCTTCCCGCCCGTCCTAGTGACGATGCAACTCTGGACCAATTTTTGGCCTATCAGAAACATGTGAGTGATTCTGAACAAATGAGTTGCATCATGCTAGCCACGATGGAACCCATGCTACGAAAGCAGCATGAGCATATGGATGCTCATATCGTAGTCCTTCATCTTTGTGAGTTGGTTGATGAGCAAGTGAGATTCGAAAGGTTTGAAGTATCAAAGCTCCTCTTCACCTCTGAGATGCTAGGAGGTTCATCGTAGTCTTGCTAAGTATCTTTGAAGTATGGAGTCTTCCGAGAAGCATGGCGAGGGTGCTATTAGTTGATTCCTCGAAGAAAGGTTCTAAGAGGAAGTCAAAGGAACAGCAGAAGAGAAAGAAGAGAAAGGCTAAGAAGGTAGAACTAGCACAAAAGGAAACTTGCCATCATTATGGCAAGGAGAGCTATTTGCGAAGAAAGTGCAAGATTTATCTTGAGTCCGTGAAGAAGGATAAGGCATCGGATGCCCCATCTTCTTCAGAAATCTTCTTTATTTATTGTCATTCTATTTTCTCATACACTTGGGTATTAGATACTGGGTGTGGCTCACATATATGTAATGACATACATGGGCTAAGGAATAGAAGAAGACTCGTCAAGGGAGAGTCAAATTTACGTGTTGGGAATGGAGCAACGGTTGCTGCACTCGCCATCGGAACGTATTTGTTGGAACTCCCTGTAGGACTTGTCTTAGAACTGGACAATTGCTTTTATGTTCCTTCGTTGATAAAGAACATCATTTCTATTTCTTGTTAAAATAGAAATGGGTACCATTTGACTTTTAGTAACAATTGTTGTTACATAACTTTGAATGGAGTTCTTTATGGGACTGGAACGTTAAGCAATGGTGTTTATACGTTGGACGTATCCAGTGACATTTGCAATATCGAAGCGAGCAACAAGCATGCTCGAAAGGATAATCAAATAGACTCCTACATGTGGCATTGTCATCTTGGCCATGTAAGCAAGAAACGCATGTCCGAATTACACCGATGTGGAATTCTGGAATCGTTTGAATTGGATTCATACGATACATGCGAATCATGCTTAAAAGGCAAGATGACTAAGTTACCTTTTACGGGAAAAGGTGAACGAGTGGGAGAGTTGCTAGGCCTAATACATAGTGATGTATATGGACCTATGTCAACTCAATCTTTAGGAGGCTATAGCTACTTCATTACCTTCACCGATGATCACTCACGGTTTGGGTATGTGTTCTTGATGAAACACAAGTCTGAAGCCTTTGAAAGGTTCAAAGAATTCAGAAATGAAGTAGAGAAACAACATGACAAAAGTATTAAAATACTTCGATCGGATCGAGGTGGTGAATACTTAAGTCAAGAGTTTCTTGATTATATAAGAGACAATGGCATATTGTCTCAATGGACTCTGCCATATACACCACAGCATAATGGTGTATCTGAGAGGCGTAACCGGACCTTGTTGG
Source organism: Wurfbainia villosa (assembly GCA_025175895.1). Lineage (NCBI taxonomy): Eukaryota > Viridiplantae > Streptophyta > Magnoliopsida > Zingiberales > Zingiberaceae > Wurfbainia > Wurfbainia villosa. The sequence continues at coordinate 37,861,944 of CM045987.1, forward strand.
ACATGGTCAGGTCAATGATGAATCATGCGACTCTTCCCAAGTCCTTTTGGGGCTATGCACTTCAGACAGCTGTTTACTTGTTAAACAAAATGCCTACCAAGGTAGTCTCAACTACTCCATATGAGATATGGAATAGTAAGAAACCTCATGTATCTTACTTGAAGATATGGGGTTGTCCTGCTTATGTGAAGAAGACAGTATCAGACAAATTGGATGCTAAGTCTGATAAATGTCTATTTATTGGATACCCTAAGGAAACAAGGGGTTACCAATTCTATCATCCTGTGGAACAAAAGGTGTTTGTTTCAAGGCATGCTGTGTTTCTAGAGAAAGAGTTTCTCTTGCAAGAAAACAGTGGGAGTGTTGTCGAGCTTGAGGAGGCTCGAGAGACTCAAATAGACATTGATGAGATACCTGGTGAAGCACATAACTGAAAACTCATAGTGATGAGCAATCTTTGGACCTATTGTAACACCACATCTTCGTAGATCCGTAGAACACGCAATATTCCCGAGATATGGATTCTCGTAAGTGAATCAAGCGGACGTGTTACTCATTGATGATGAGGAGCCTACCAGTTATGAAGAAGTGCTGACAAGTTCAGAAAGGGATAAGTGGCTTGGTGCCATGAAGTCGGAAATGGATTCCATGTATGAAAACCAAGTTTGGAACTTAGTTGACCCACCTGAAGGCATAAAGCCTATAGGGTGCAAGTGGGTTTTCAAGAAGAAAACCGACATGGATGGTAATGTGATTACCTATAAGGCTAGATTGGTGGCGAAAGGATATCGTCAAAAACAAGGTGTTGATTATGACGAAACCTATTCGCCTGTAGCTATGCTTAAATCCATTCGGATGCTCCTGGCCATAGCGGCTCATTATGATTATGAGAGATGGCAGATGGATGTGAAAACAGCTTTCCTTAATGGAAACTTGCTCGAGGACGTGTATATGATACAGCCTGAGGGTTTCACATCGGTTGATAAAACCAAGGTATGCAAATTGTGACGGTCCATTTATGGATTGAAGCAAGCATCCAGGAGCTGGAATATCCGTTTTGATGAGACAATCAATGTTAGTGAAAGCCCTAGAGCCAATCATGTGATGATTGTTGTATGGACTTTATTATATCATATTCCTATTTATAAAGGCATGGTTATTATATTTACTTGTATTGGTGCCAAATAACTAAATATAATAATGTCCTTGGGTAGTAGGTTCTTATCTATGTCAATCGATTGGATGAATCGATAATGAGATGATATAGAGAACACTACTCTTAATCATTCCTAGTCGAGTATTAACATTCAGGGACAATGTTAATGCGTAGAGACTAGCATGTAGGTCAACAAGATGACTTGATCTCACAAGTCATGGATATGAGATATGAAGTTGACACATGGGTATGCATTGGAGAATGTATACTGAATGACCCGCCATGAGAAAGTATCATGGATCGTTATATGAGTGTCATATACTTTCTCATGTGGCTATTAGTATGACTATTAGTCCTTAGACCTGAAGTCACCATGGTTCCCTACATAAGGAGTTGCATACTTTGGCCGTCAACGTCACCCGTAAATGGGTGGACTATAAAGGCGATTCGGGTATGTAACGATTATCGGAGGATGTGAGTGATGTAGATGGGATCTATCCCTCCTATATGACGGGGTGACATCGATATTCTTGATAGAGTGAGACCACGGCGTATGGTTATGCCCAAATGAGTCAATATGAGATATTGAGCTCATTTGATTAGAGTGAGTCTACTTGGAGTTCAAGATTTAGATTGTACCGAGGATGACACGGTCTATGCCTCGATTGGTCAATCTAGATGTCAAGGATAGAGGGACATTGTCACATATTGTGAGAGTCACAATTAGTAGTCACAAAGGTGATGTTGGAGCTCAACATTCTTGTAACTTGGGTAGCAATGATGTGTTGCTAGATACCGCTCATTGCTTATGTTCCTAAATCGGTTTAGGGACATTGCCAACGTTACAAGAACCTATAGGGTCACACACATGAGAGAAATTAGATGGAGATTAGGTTCATATGATGAACCATGAGGATTAGGTTCATGGGATGAACCAAATTGGATTAAGAGTAATCCAAATTAGACTAATTGAGTTAGACTCAAGTTGATTCAAGTGTTGAATGAGTCTAATTGAGATTTGATTCATCAAATCAATTTAAATTAATGAATAGAGATTCATTATATTAAATTGACTTGAGTCAAGTGGTTAGATTTGATCAACCATGGGAGATTAGAGGTCAAGTTTGACTTGACTTGAGAGGGAAGTTGAAAGGTGACGTTTGACTTGACCAAATGCCATGTCATGATGATGACTAGGCATGGCGGCCAATGATGATGCTCCACATCATCATTGACTTAAGTCAGTGGGGCCACATCATGAGGGAGACCAAGGGTCATGGGAGTTACATGCATGCATGTAACTCCCCCTCCATGAAGTGGCCGGCCACCATTTGGGGGTTATGTGAGTGAAAATTCATTTTTGTGAGTAATCACTCATTACTTCATCTTCTTCCTTGGGAATTTTCCTCTCAAGCTCTCCCTCTCCTTCCTCTCTTTGGCCGAACCAACCAAGGAGTGCTAGCACACTCAAGGTTGAGTTTTCTTCCACCTATTGCTTGTGTGGATACCATAGAGGAGTGTGCACTTGACACTCTCGAGTTCCGGCGGACTTTGGATGAGCGGGATTTGCGAAGGGCATCGCATCAAGGGTAACATCCTTATCTCTTAGTTCTAAGGTAGATCTAGAGGATTTTGTAAGCACATACATGTAATTAGTTTTAATACTTCTTCGCACGGATCCGTGGCCGGGACTTCCGGGGTTTCCGCAACGCAAAAAGCGGTTTTTGCGGCCCGGAAAAGCCCAACAATCAAAAAGTTTGATTTCTCACAAAATCCAGACGAACCTTGTGTGTACAAGAAGGTTAGTGGGAGTGCAGTCGTGTTCCTAGTATTGTATGTCGATGACATACTACTTATAGGAAACGATGTTTCAATCTTACAGTCAGTGAAGGTTTGGTTATCCAAGACATTCTCCATGAAAGACCTGGGAGAAGCAACCTACATCCTCGGGATTAAGATCTATAGAGATAGATCGAAACGGTTGCTTGGTCTTTCGCAGTCTACATATATAGACCGAGTGCTAAAGAGGTTTAGCATGTCGGAATCCAAGAAAGGTTTCTTACCCATCAGGCATGGGGTACACCTTTCGAAGTCTATGTGTCCGCGCACAGAAGACGAGATGATTTGCATGAGTAAGATTCCCTATGCATCCGCAATAAGATCTATCATGTATGCTATGTTATGTACAAGGCCCGATGTATCGTATGCTCTGAGTGTCACGAGAAGATACCAGTCTGATCCAGGAATGGATCATTGGGTGGCTGTTAAGACAATCCTTAAGTGCTTGAGAAGAACTAAGGATGCGTTCCTAATATATGGAGAAGGGTACATGATGATACGTGGGTATAAGGATGCCAGCTCCAGACAGACAAGGATGATTCCATGTCTCAGTCTGGCTATGTATTCACCTAAAATGGAGGCGCAATAAGTTGGAAAGGTTCCAAGCTTGACACTATAGCGGATTCTGCCACTAAGGCAGAATACGTTGCAGCTTTGGAAGCAGCAAAGGAAGCGGTTTGGATCAATAAGTTCATCTATGAACTTGATGTGGTCTCATCAATGATCAAAACATGTGCTTCGCCGCTATCATCTTATCAGAGAGATCATCAGTAGGAACGAAATACAAATCGAGAAAATTCCCACTGAAAGGAACTTAGCGGATCCCTTGACTAAGGCATTACCTCAAAATAAGTTTGAGGGTCATGTTCGAGCTTATGGTATTGGATACCGTAGCGATTGGCATTAGGCCAAGTGGGAGTCTATTAGTAATATATGAGAGATGTCCTAAGGCAATCGCCTTATGTATGAACCATTTATATGATAAATGAAGATTCACTATTTGAGTATACATGTTTTATGTATTTGATTGGATCTTAAACTCATTTATTGAATGTCCACGATACGATTCACAGCATGAGAGAATTTGTGATTGGATCACAACTAGTGAGTATCTCTACATGTGTAATTGTGATGTATCGGAATTATCCCTAGTCGATGAATTGATGGATTTGGACACCATCAATTCTGTCGAGACTAGCACGAGGTATACTCCTTGGTGTATCCAAGCAGCTGATTCTCACTGGCTGGAGACATAGTGATGTTCGGAGTTAATTGTGGATGCTAGTTATGGTAACTAGTTCATTGGAGTGACCAGCCGTAAGACTTCATATGGTTCTATGCATATATAGATATGTCAATGAAGTTCTTACTGTGGCTTAAGTGCGATGTTCCTTTGTCTTGCGGTATTCAAGTCATCTTGATCATGGAGACTTATGCTTTGACATCTTAAGCAAACATCTCTAAGGAGATGTGGACCCGGGATGATTGGGTATAAGTCGAAGTGATCGAAGATGTTTGAATAGCCTATAAAGGATTCACCACTCCTTGCGAGGAGATGTATACCCATGGCCTCTCGTCGGATTGTTACTAAAGTCTTTGGCCAAAGCATTACATGTTTAGAGTAAGGTACTCTTCGATACATGTGCAGTAACTAGAATCCGTAGGACGAGGAAATGATACTTGGGCTAGGTGTGACGTAGTCAGCCTAGTGGGGACTGACACTATAGACCATGTCCTGAACCAAGTGGGTATAAGATGAGTGAAGGGAATGGGGCACGATTCATTCGAGCTACTGAAGGGTTTCAGAAATAGTTCTGGATCAACCGTTGATCTTTTCGGTTAATTGGGGATCATGATGTACTACTAGGTTCCACTCATGATCGTTCTATAATTAATGGTTAATTATAGACGGCCAACATAAACCGAGAACCTATTTGGTCACACGCACAACGAGTGTAATCCAAAGGATTTAAAACGAGCTTGAGAATGGGATTCTCAGACCGAGAGAAACTAGGTTTGGTTGGACCAAACATAAAGCGAGCATGAAATCGTTTCAGTCGCAATGGAAGCGTGGATGGGCCGCGTCTTATGAAGACGTAATGAATGAACCAAAATGGTTTGGTTCTAATCCAATGGATGAGAATAAACCAAAGGGGTTTGGTTTATTTTAAACGAATGAACCAAAAGTTGGTTCGGTTCGTTTTAACTTAAAATAAACCATCATGGTTTGATTTATTTTAACTTATCTTAATGGAGTGGGTTAACGGGCTTTATGGATATGATCCATTAACCATTAAGAGAATTAGTTCTCTATAAAATAGGGATTAAACCCTAATCCAAAAACCCTAATGGTAGTTGTCGCCCACCTCACCCTTGGTGATTTTGGCGCCCAACCCTAAGTTGCCGCCGCCAAGCCCAAAGCTCCTCCAACCGGTGTCTAGAAGGCTGCTTCCTTCCTCCTCGCTGGCGTCGAGTTGCTGCCGGAAGAGTTCCGGCGATCCTCCTTAGGTTTGGCATCAAGGTGAGCACTTGGCTTCCATGTTTTTGGCCGGTGCCTACTCCTCCACCAAGCTGTCAAGTTTTCTGGACAGCTTCTTCTCCTCTCGTCGGAGCGTTGTTTGGACGACGGTTAGTGCTCCGACAGCGGCTAACTTACCGGGGATTTGATCTCCGGTAATCCTCTGAGGTGGGGGATGAAGGATTCGTCAATTGGTTGACGAATACCTCTCCGGAGAAGCGAGTTTTGAGAACTCGTTTTAGGATCCGAATTTGGATTCGGATCGTGATCATCTCTCGATCACGTCGTCTTCAACACGAGGCTAGTAACTCGTACGAAGACGAAGCTCGTGGCTTAGCGAAGTCATCCCGAGGAGCTCGGCATGGATACGGATAGAGACGATTCTTACGAGGATCGTTCCGGTTGATGCCGTTCCCGCTACACGTCATACGAAAGGTATAACGTAGATAATTTTCTTTTATTGCAAATTTAATTTACGGTTATGTCTACACTTGTTGTAATATGCATGCGTGTGTTGTGTGTGTTGTAATAAATGTAGATTTATTATTTTTAATTGCTTCCGCTGTGCTCATGTTTACGAAACATGATCGAACACACACACGCCGCGGTGCCGGAAACCCAACACTCCCAACACATATTGTCTAATACTTTACATTGTAGATAACATGGTGCTTGGTGTGGCACAGAAGATCATGTTATCAGTCCCTTGTAGAATATAAGTAGAGGCTCACAACCAAGATGGTTTTGGACAAACCATTGGCATGGTTGTAGTGTAGAAGGTGAGATTTATGTGGATTAAATCAATTTGTCCGGTAAATTGGGAAATGATATTATTTACATGGTGTGTCATTAATTATAGGAGGAAACCGTGTCCTACATATTAGGTTGATGATGTCCCCTTGAGGAGCTCATAAGGTTCATCATGTAAACCTTGCAGGTTGACTTAGTCAACATGATGATAAGGTTGAGTGGTACTACTCGAGGAGTTAGATGTTAATTGATTGATGGTCAATAAACAATTAATTGACGGACATTCGATATCTTAAACACGGGGAGGGGGATGTACAAATAATGTATGGAGCCCATATTAATTTATGGGGGTTGGTGAGGTAATTCAATGATGATCCTCTAGTGGAATGGAACATCATTGATGGATCAAGTTTGTATGGTTCCGATCCATCGGGTGGCCAAGATCCAACTCCTCCTCATGGTCCCTATTGTAGCCTATTAAAACCTCATGGAGCCTAGATCCAATGATGGAAAACAAAAACTCTAGATCCGACGGTGGAGATTAAATCTCTAGATCCGACGATTGAGATTAAATCTCTAGATCCGACGGTTGAGATTAAATCCCTAGAACCAACGGTAGAGATTAAAACAAGGCTTAAGCCTAACTCTATAAAAGCGGGCTTAAGGTGGGCGGCAAGAAGGTTGGTTGGTTTTTGGAGATTAGGGTTTTGCCTATCATTAGCTTGGGCGGCAAGAAATCCTAGGAAGGTTAGGGTTTGGTTGGGCGGCTAGGGTTTGGGAGGTGGAGTGGGCGAAAACAATAGGAGAGGTTCCCTTCTTCTTCCAAAGGGGTTGCCGGCACCTATCACTCTTCCCTCTACCTTGGTCGGCGCTCAACCTATTCCTCTTCTCCTCTTCACTCCCTCTAGGGCCGACGACACAAAGGGGTTGTAGGGTCTTCTATTGCTCACCTTTGGCCGGTCTTTCTTTCATCCTTTTCCCCTTGGCCGGCGGCACTAGGAGCTAGGGATTGTTCCCTTGTTTGGTTCCTTGGTTGGCCATCTTGTTCTCTCTTTTCTTGGGGCCGGCGGCATCAAGCTTTTGTTGCTTGGTGGTTGGCTCAAGCAAGAAGGGAAGGAGTGTTCTTCTTTCTTTTGATTGAAGAAGATCTAGGAGGCTTCAACTTGTGGAGGATCTTCGCCAACACGAAGTCTACAAGGAGGTTAGGACATACGATAGAAGATCGAGAGGTATAAAAGTTTTACAAGTTTTATTATTGATCTTTGCATATTCTTATTAATATGTTTGTATGTGTTGATTATACATGTCTACATCCATATGTATTTGTATAATCATGGACCCCAAAGATAAACACAAAAACTGGCGATCCGTCCGTCGTCTCTTCCGCGGCTAACCGACTAGAAGAGTTTTGTTGCTTGAACAACTAGTTTGTTCAAGCGATCGCTCAAGTCATTAGCACGACGACGAATTGGTTGAGCTTAGAAAACTCATCCCATTTGGATTAGTTTTCATTAGTGAAAATTTTAATCCGGAGACATGGGAGCCATCGAGCCTCCTAGCATGCCATCATCTTGTTATCAGAGCCACGGTTTCCGATTTTGTGTGTTTTGGATTCGGTTACTTTCATGCACTTATCATATATTGTATATGCCGGATGATAGTAGGATGTGCGTAGGATAACTTTTTGGTTTCAGGCATAAGTTCCAACTATTATGGCTATATATGTGTGTATGTGATTGCATGTGTGTGTGATTGTATATTATTTGAATCCTCGGGGTTGACGAGGCTAAATTAGTATTTAATTTTTGTAATTAAATACGACATTGTTTAGCCACTCATTTTAGTTTACTTTCGATCTAGATTATTTGTACACTCCTTCGTAGAGTATAAGATCGATGGATGTAAATTAAAATAGTTTATCTTGGCTTCGATCTCTTTGGTGACTTGCGCACGGGAAAAGGTGGAGCGGACAAGGTGGCGACACGACGGGACGCATATTGGAGAACAATTCCATAATAGTTGGGAAAATTCTGTTTTTTTCATATTTATTGCTGATTTATTTTATATGCATGTTGTGTGTACTTGAAAATTCCTCATTGTCAATTTACTAAGTGGGAGAGGGACATTTTAATTAATTCCCGCGGCCTCCATTACAATTTAACGTGTGTTGCAACAAACTTGTGCGTCGACTCTGAGTGCCATCCTCCCCATCGGATGAGTTTGTTTGCGGATCACTAGGTCAAATAATGGTTATAGGAAATTATTTAGGAGCGTGTGTACTTCCCCATCGGTAAGGCACATAATCCGAGATAATTCCCTTAGTATCGTGTAATGGTGCACACTTAGATGCAAATAAAAAGTATCCTCCCCATCGGAGTCACTGCTTTTATTTGTAGGGCCAAAGAGGAACCAACTATTAATTTTATTTGTCAAAAAGTAAGGTTGACAAGATAATAAAATTAATGGGTTAAACCTCCTCTTACAAATGTAGAATTCGTATACGTCCACACTATCGTGGCATGCGATATTCTCAGTGTTTTGAGGTGTTGGTTGATTTCGAAATTTTATTGTTTGAGGAATCAATAATGTTTTGAAATCTAAAGTAATGATCTATGTGATTCTTAGGATTTTCAAAATGACTTTCAGTCCACTTACTATGATACTAAAGTAAATAAACTTACTATACCCAAATAATGTTGATTGGAAAAGAATCTAGATATTGTCTTATCTGCTAAGGAGTACAAGTATGCACTCTTCGAAGAATGTCCTCAAGCCATGGTTGCTCAAAAAGGTTTCTACTTCTAAGCCGAAAGGCAAGAAGAAGGAGAAACAAGGTGGAGCAAAGGTGGTGGGAGGATCTCAGGGAGGAGTGAAGAAGCCGGAAGGCAAGTAATTCACTTACAAGCAGGATGGACATTGGAAGAAGGACTGTCCCAATCCGAAACAGAACAAAGGTATATCCTTTGGTCTAGTCGTTAAAACATGGTTAGCAGTGGTATCTACCGACACCTGGTGTGTAGATAAAGGAGCCACTAATCATGTCTGCAATACTTTGCAAGGGTTCCAGGAAACCCGACGACTACCTGAGGGAGAGATTACCGTCTTCATGGGCAATGCTTCAAAGGTGGCGACTATTGAAGTGGGAGATGTTTATTTATCTTTTGATAGGAATAAAGTTTTGGTTTTGAGAAATTATCTTTATGTACCTACTTTTAGAAAGAATCTAATTTCAGTTTCTAAATTGTTTATGGATGGATATTCTGTTATTTTTAATGACAAAGTTGATATAAAAAGAAATAGAGAGATTATCTGTTCTGGTACATTGGTTGACAATTTGTACACTCTTGAACCGAAAACTCCCACGATGCATATAGAAGTGAATAACTCATCTTCTAAGTCTAAAAAGAGAAAGGAACCTTCGAAAATGAACCAGACATATCTTTGGCACCTAAGACTTGGTCATATTAACCTGAGTAGAATTCAAAGGTTGATAGCTGATGGACTCTTGAGTTTATTGTTGGGTTTCCGGCACCGCGGCGTGTGTGTGTTCGATCATGTTTCGTAAACATGAGCACAGCGGAAGCAATAAAAATAATAAATACTCCTATTTATTACAACACACACAACACACGCATGCTATTACAACAAGTGTAGACATAACCGTAAATTAAAATTGCAATAAAAGGAAATTAAACTACGTTATACCTTTCGTATGACGTGTAGCGGGAACGGTATCAACCGGAACGATCCTCGTAAGAATCGTCTCTATCCGTATCCACGCCGAGCTCCTCGGGATGACTTCGCCAAGCCACGAGCTTCGTCTTCGTACGGGTTACTAGCCTCGCGTTGAAGACGACGTGATCGAGAGATGATCATGATCCGAATCCAAATTCGGACCTAAAACAAGTCCTCAAGACTTGCTTCTCCGGAGAGGTATTCGTCAACCGATTGACGAATCCTTCGTCCTCCACCTCAGAGGATTACCGGAGATCAAATCCCCAGTATGTTAGCCGCTGTCGGAGCACTAACCGTCATCCAAACGACGCTCCGACGAGAGGAGAAGAAGCTGTCCAGAAAACTGGACAGCTTGGTGGAGGAGATAGGCGCCGGCCAACAAAGGAAGCCAAGTGCTTACCTTGATGCCAAACCTAAGGAGGATCGCGGAACTCTTCCGGCAACAGCTCGACGCCGAGGAGGAAGAAGCCTTACGGGCCGGTTGGATGGTGTGGCGGCAACACAAGGTGGCGTGACTCTTGATGTTGGGCGGCCACTAATTGGATTAGTTTTAGGGTTAGGGTTTAATCCCTATTTTATAGAGAACTAATTCTCTTAGTGGTTAATGGATCATATCCATAAAGCCCGTTAACCCGCTCCATTAAGATAAGTTAAAATAAACCAAACCATGATGGTTTATTTTAAGTTAAAACGAACCGAACCAACCTTTGGTTCATTCGTTTAATATAAACCAAACCCTTTGGTTTATTCTCATCCATTGGATTAGGACCAAACCATTTTGGTCCATCCATTATGTCTTCATAAGACACGGCCCATCCACGCTTCCATTGCGACTGAAACAATTTCATGCTCGCTTCCATTGCCTTAGGACATCTCTCATATATTACTAACAGAATCCCACTTGGCCTAATGCCAATCGCTACGGTATCCAATACCATAAGCACCAACATGACCCTCAAACTTACTTTGAGGTAATGCTTTAGTCAAAGGATCCGCTAAGTTCCTTTCAGTGGGAATTTTCTCGATTTGTATTTCGTTCCTACTGATGATCTCTTTGATAAGATGATAGCGGCGAAGCACATGTTTGGATCATTGATGAGACCACATCAAGTTCAGAGATGAACTTCTTGATCCAAACCGCTTCCTTTGCTGCTTCAAAGGCGCAATGTATTACGCCTTAGTGGAAGAATCGCTATAGTGTCAAGCTTGGAACCTTTCCAACTTATTGCGCCTCCATTCGGTGAATACATACCCGGTGAGACATGGAATCATCCTTATGCATGCGGAGTGGCATCCGTATACCCACGTATCACCATGTACCCTTCTCCGTATATTAGGAACACATCCTTAGTTCTTCTTAAGTACTTAAGGATCGTCTTAACAATGACCCAATGATCCATTCTGGATCGGGGTGATATCTGCTCGTGACACTCAGCATACGATACATCGGGCCTCGTACATAACATAACATACATGATAGATCCTATTGCGGATGCATAGGGAATCTTACTCATGCAAATCCTCTCTCTTACGTGCGCGGACACATAGACTTGAAAGGTGTACCCCATGCACGATGGGTAGAGATAACCTTTCTTGGATTCGACATGCTAAACCTCTTTTGCTTTTCGGTCTATATATGTAGGCTGCGAAGACCAAGCAACCGTTTGATCTATCTCTATAGATCTTAATCCCAGGATGTAGGTTGCTTCTCCCGAGTCTTTCATGGAGAATGTCTTGGATAACCAAACCTTCATTGTAAGATTGAAACATCGTTTCCTATAAGTAGTATGTCATCGACATACAATACTAGGAATACGACTGCACTCCCACTAACCTTCTTGTACACACAAGGTTCGTCTGGATTTTGTGAGAAATCAAACTTTTTGATTGTCTCATCAAAACGGATATTCTAGCTCCTGGATGCTTGCTTCAGTCCATAAATGGACCGTCATAATTTGCATACCTTGGTTTTATCAACCGATGTGAAACCCTCAGGCTGTATCATATACACGTCCTCGAGCAAGTTTCCATTAAGGAAAGCTGTTTTCATATCCATCTGCCATATCTCATAATCATAATGAGCCGCTATGGCCAGGAGCATCCGAATGGATTTAAGCATAGCTACAGGCGAATAGGTTTCGTCATAATCAACACCTTGTTTTTGACGATATCCTTTCGCCACCAATCTAGCCTTATAGGTAATCACATTACCATCCATGTAGGTTTTCTTCTTGAAAACCCACTTGCACCCTATAGGCTTTATGCCTTAAGGTGGGTCAACCAAGTTCCAAACTTGGTTTTCGTACATGGAATCCATTTCCGACTTCATGGCACCAAGCCACTTATCCCTTTCTGAACTTGTCAGCACTTCTTCATAACTGGTAGGCTCCTCATCATCAATGAGTAACACGTCGTTCGATTCACTTACGAGAAATCCATATCTCTCAGGAATATTGCGTGTTCTACCAGATCTACGAAGATGTGGTGTTACAATAGATCCAGCCGATTGCTCATCACTATGAGTTGTCGGCTGTTGTGCTTCACCAGGTATCTCATCAATGTCTATTTGAGTCTCTCGAGCCTCCTCAAGCTCGACGACACTCCCACTGTTTTCTTGCAAGAGAAACTCTTTCTCTAGAAACACAGCATGCCTTGAAACAAACACCTTTTGTTCCACAGGATGATAGAATTAGTAACCCCTTGTTTCCTTAGGGTATCCAATAAATAGACATTTATCAGACTTAGCATCCAATTTATACGTCTGATCCGCTTCACATAAGCGAGACAACCCCATATCTTCAAGTAAGATACATGAGGTTTCTTACCATTCCATATCTCATATGGAGTAGTTGAGACTACCTTGGTAGGCATTACATTTAACAAGTAAACAGGTATGCGAGTGCATAACCCCAAAGGACTTGGGAAGAGTCGCATGATTCATCATTGACTGACCATGTCCAACAAGGTCGATTCGCCTCTCGGATACACCATTATCTTTGTGGTGTATAGGGTGTCCATTGAGACAATATGCCATTGTCTCTTAGATAATCAAGAAACTCTTGACTTAAGTATTCACCACCTCGATCCGATCGAAGTATTTTAATACTTTTGTCATGTTGTTTCTCTACTTCATTTCTGAATTCTTTGAACCTTTCAAAGGCTTCAGACTTGTGTTTAATCAAGAACACATACCCAAACCGTGAGTGATCATCGGTGAAGGTAATGAAGTAGCTATAGCTTCCTAATGCTTGAGTTGACATAGGTCCACATACATCAGTATGTACTAAACCTAGTAACTCTCCCACTCGTTCACCTTTTCCCGTAAAAGGTAACTTAGTCATCTTGCCTTTTAAGCATGATTCGCATGTATCGTATGAATCCAATTCAAACGATTCCAGAATTCCACATCGGTGTAATTCGGACATGCGTTTCTTGCTTATATGGCCAAGACGACAATGCCACATATAAGTCTATTTGATTATCCTTTCGAGCACTCTTGTTGCTCGCCCGATATTGAAAATGTCCTTTGGATCGTCCAAGCGTATAAACACCATTGCTTAAATTTCGGTCCATAAGAACCCATTCAAAGTTATGTAACAACAATTGTTACTAAAAGTCAAATGGAACCCATTTCTATTTAGACAAGAAATAGAAATGATGTTCTTTATCAACGAAGGAACATACAAGCAATTGTCCAGTTCTAAGACAATTCCTACAGGGAGTTCCAACAAATACGTTCCGATGGCGAGTGCAGCAACAGTTGCTCCATTCCCAACACGTAAATTTGACTCTCCCCCTTGATGAGTCTTCTTCTATTCCTTAGCCCATGTATGTCATTACATATATGTGAGCCACACCTAGTATCAAATACCCAAGTGTCTGAGGAAATAGAATGACAATCAATAAAGAAGATTTCTGAAGAAGATGGGGCATCAGTGCCTTATCCTTCTTCACGAACTCAAGATAAATCTTGCACTTTCTTCAAATGGCTCTCCTTGCCATAATGATGGCAAGTTTCCTTTGTGCTAGTTCTACCTTCTTAGCCTTTCTCTTCTTTCCCTTACATTTGTTCCTTTGACTCCTCTTAGAACCTTTCTTGAGGAATCAACTAACAACAGTCCCTACTCATGCTTCTCGGAAGGCTCCACAGTCTTGACATGTTGGCGATACCACAGATGAACCTCCTTGCATCTCGGAGGTGAAGAGAGGAGCTTGAGACTTGAACCTTTGAATCTCACTTGCTCATCAACCAACTCACAGAGATGAAGGACTACGATATGAGCATCCATATGCTCATCTGCATCGTAACTTGGGTTCCATCATGGCTAGCATGATGCAACTCATTTGTTCGAGAATCAATCACATGTTTACGATAGGCCAACAATTGGTCCAAAGTTGCATCGTCACTAGATAGCGGGAAGAGGCGCTTGAGGACATACACAAGCTTTTCACCTTGAGAACAATTCTCAAGTTTCTAAGCGATCCAAGAAGTTCGGCCCGATCAATTTATTTGAATCCAAAATGGAGCATAAATTCAAACACATCATGATCAATATATTAACTTAGAAATACAAAGCGAGCATATATGAGAAAGATGATTTTAAAATGCATCAATATACATTTATAAATCCCATTCATTTTGAATTTCAAAACCCCAAAATCACTTGGAGATTGTAGGTCCATCTCGAATGGGCTGATATCCATCATAGTTATAAGAACAACCTTGGAGTAGTCCAACAAGCCATTCTTAGCTATGATGGTGGGTATCAAGTATCTAGATTACATATCATGTATATACTATCACAATGTGCTATCAACTAATTGAATGTTTACACATACATTGGGTTGTTAACACATTAACAAGTATGCATCATATGCATAGCACTCAACTTCACCTCTCTTCACATCGACCTTGGAGTGAGTCCAACAAATCGATGCTCCAAGTTAAAGCCGACCCATTATTCGCGAAATAGTTTTAATATGGTTAGGCGCATTCAACCAATTAGCTTGAGCTTGGAGTGAGTCCAACAACCCAAACTAACGATTGACCTCGGCTCTTACCATATTAGAGTTAAACTATTCCATGGTTTGAACATGTTGAGTTGGGGGCTTGGAGAGAGTCCAACAACCCAAACAAGAAAGCAGAACTCTGGTTCTAACCATATTAATGGAAGGTGTAGGCTTTAATATTGAGTTAGGGTTTTATGTCTCATCCTCTTTGCATGCAAATAACTATTATCTACATGGCATGGCATACATGGCATACATCTACATGTCACGACACGCATGGCATAATGTTATGCATCTAATGCAATTACATGGCATACAATTATGTCATGTATATAATTTCCTTATATGTCATAACTATTTATGGAAATAAAATATGTTTAAGATTTGATTCTCCAAATCAAATCATAATTAAATTAGGAAACAAATTTCCAAATCTAATCACATATTTTATTCATGGAATTATTTTAATTAAGGAAAATCTATTTAGGAAACCAATTTCCTAAATCATTAAAACTACTTATGGAAATAAAATATTTTAAGATTTGATTTCCCAAATCAAATCATGATTAAATTAGGAAACAAATTTCCAGAATCTAATCAAATATTTTATTTATGGGAAATATCAATTTCCATAAATACTTCCAACTTTCCAAAAGTGGAAGATTTCCATAAATACTTCTAGACTTTCCAAAATTGAAAAATTTCCATAAATACTTCTAAATTTCCAAAATTTAGAAAATTTCAAGAAATACATTATGACTATCGCAAAACCATTTTTACGATTATGTCGAAACACAACCTGGGCTCTGATACCCTTTGTTGGGTTTAGACGCATGGCGTGTGTGTGTTCGATCATGTTTCGTAAACATGAGCAGTGAAGCAATAAAAATAATAAATACTCCTATTTATTACAACACACACAACACACGCATGCTATTACAACAAGTGTAGACATAACCGTAAATTAAAATTGCAATAAAGGAAATTAAACTCGTTATACCTTTTCATTATGGCGTGTAGCGGGAAACGGCATCAGCGGAGCGATCCTCGTAGAATCGTCTCTATCCGTATCCACGCCGAGCTCCTCGGGATGACCGCCTAAGCCACGAGCCGTCTTCGTCGGGTTACTAGCCTCGTGTTGAAGGCGGCGTGATCGAGAGATGATCACGATCCGAATCCAAATTCGGACCTAAAACAAGTCCTCAAGACTTGCTTCTCCGGAAGGTATTCGTCAGCGATTGGCGAATCGCCGTCCTCCACCTCAGAGGATTACGGAGATCAAATCCCGGTATGTTAGCGCTGTCGGAGCACTAACCGTCGTCAAGCGGCGCTCCGAGAAGGAGAAGCTGTCGAAAACTGGACAGCTTGGTGGAAGATAGGCGCCCGGCCAACAAAGGAAGCCAAGTGCTTACCTTGATGCCAAACCTAAGGAGGATCGCGGAACTCTTCGGCAGCAGCTTAGCCGGCAAGGCTTGGCGCCCGGCAAGGAGAAGCTGGGCTTGATGTTAGGCGGCCACTAATTGGATTAGTTTTAGGGTTAGGGTTTAAGCCCTCTTTTATAGAGAACTAATTCTCTTAATGGTTAATGGATCATATCCATAAAGCCCGTTAACCCGCTCCATTAAGATAAGTTAAAATAAACCAAACCATGATGGTTTATTTTAAGTTAAAGCGAACCGAACCAACTTTTGGTTCATTCGTTTAAAATAAACCAAACCCTTTGGTTTATTCTCCTCCATTGGATTAGAACCAAACCATTTTGGTCCATCCATTATGTCTTCATAAGACCACGGCCCATCACGCTTCCATTGCAGTGAAACAATTTCATGCTCGCTTTATGTTTGAGTCAACCAAACATAGTTTCTCTCGATAGAATCCCATTCTCAAGCTCGTTTTAAATCCTTTGGATTACACTCGTTGTCGCGTGTGACCAAATAGGTTCTCGGTTTATGTTGGCGTCTATAATTAACCATTAATTATAGAGCGATCATGAGTGGCACCTAGTAGTACATCATGATCCCCAATTAACCGAAAAGATCAGCGGTTGATCGAACTATTTACGAAACCCTTGATGGCTTCGAATGAATCGTGCCCCATTCCCTTCACTCATCTTATACCCACTTGGTTCAAGACATGGTCTATTGTGTCAGTCCCCACTAGGCTGACTACGTCACACCTAGCCCAAGTATCATTTCCTCGTCCTACGGATTCTAGTTACTCCACATGTATCGAAGAGTACCTTACTCTAAACATGTATTGCTTTGGCCAAAGACTTTAGTAACAATCCGAGGAGAGGCCATGGGTATACATCTCCTCGCAAGGAGTGGTGAATCCTTTATAGGCTATTCAAACACCTTCGATCACTTCGACTTATACCCAATCATCCCGGGTCCACATCTCCTTAGAGATGTTTGCTTAAGATGTCAAAGCATAAGTCTCCATGATCAAGATGACTTGAATAGTAAGTCAAAGGAACATCGCACTTAAGCCACAGTAAGAACTTCATTGACATATCTATATATGCAGAGAACCATATGAAGTCTTACGGCTGGTCACTCCAATGAACTAGTTACCATAACTAGCATCCACGATCAACTCCGGACATCACTATGTCTCCAGCCAGTGAGAATCAGCTGCTTGGATACACCAAGGAGTATACCTCGTGCTAGTCTCAATAGAATTGATGGTGTCCAGATTCATCAATTCATCGACTAGGGATAATTCCGATACATCACAATTACACATGTAGAGATACTCACTAGTTGTGATCCAATCACAAATTCTCTCATGCTGTGAATCGTATCGTGGACATTCAGTAAATGAGTTTAAGATCCAATCAAATACATTAAACATGTATACTCAAATAGTGAATCTTCATTTATCATATAAATGGTTCATACATAAGGCGATTGCCTTAGGACATCTCTCATATATTACTAACATTTATTAGTGGTGGAAGATCTCCCAACCTGCGAGTCTTGCTTGGAAGGTAAGATGACCAAGAGGCCTTTTAAGGCTAAGGGGTATAAAGCCAAAGATGTATTGGAATTGGTTCATTCTGATTTGTGCTGTCCTATGTCTATCCAGGCTAGAGGTGGCTTTGAATACTTTGTCTCTTTTATAAATGATTATTCAAGGTATGGATACATTTACTTGATGCACCGCAAGTCTGAATGCTTTGACAGGTTCAAAGAATTCAAGGCTGATGCGGAGAACTATCAAGGTAAAAGTATCAAGACACTACGATCTGATCGTGGTGGCAAGTACCTCTTGGGAGAGTTTGGGAGTTACTTATCAGAGGCTAGGATTCAATCCAAATTGTCCGCACCTGGCACACCCCAGCAGAATGGTGTGGCGGAGCGAAGGAATAGAACTCTTATGGAGATGGTCAGATCGGTGATGAGTTATTCTGAGTTACCTGATTCATTCTAGGGGTTTGCTCTGGACACGGCAGCACACATTCTAAACATGGTTCCATCAAAGTCAGTACCCTCTACTCCCACAGAATTGTTGACTGGGCGAAAGCCTAGTCTAAGACATATTCGGATTTGGGGTAGTCCAGCACATGTGCTTAAGGGAGATGCTGGTAAGTTGGAATCTCATACAGAAGTACGCTTGTTTGTTTGCTACCCTAAGGGAACGAATGGTGGTTTGTTCTATAGTCCGAGAGATTAGAAGGTGATCATGAGTATGAATTCCAGATTTCTAGAGGAGGACTATGTGATGAACCACAAGCCCACAAGTAGGATTGTTCTTGAGAAGTTGATAGGGGAAGTCCCAACTTCAGTTCCATCAGTACAAGAGGAAATACCACAAGTCATTGCACCGCATGTCACAGAGCATACACAGGAGGCACCTCGTCGTAGTGGGAGGGTTGTTAGACAACCCCTGAGATTCATGTTCTTCGGAGAGTCTTCGGACTTACTCCCTGGTAAACATGAACCTGATCCCTGGACATATAACGAGACACTCCAAGATAGAGATGCAGTATCTTGGCAAAGAGCGATGAATTCAGAGATAGAATCTATGGATTGTAATCATGTCTGGGAGCTAGTAGAACCACCCGATGGTGTGAAAGCCATTGGATGCAAGTGGATCTACAAAAGAAAGAGAGGAGTAGACGGGAAGGTTGAGACCTTCAAAGCTAGGCTTGTTGCAAAAGGGTATACTCAGAAAGAGGCTATCGATTATGAGGAGACCTTTTCACCAGTAGCTATGCTTAAGTCTATCCGGATTCTCTTATCTATTGCTGCTCATGAGGATTATGAGATTTGGCAGATGGATGTCATGACAGCTTTCCTTAACGGAAGTCTTGAGGAAAACATCTATATAAAGCAACCAGAAGGATTCATTGCAAAGGGCAAAGAGCATCTTGTGTGTAAGCTTAATCGGTCCATTTATGGATTGAAGCAAGCTTCTAGATCTTGGAACATCTACTTTGATGAAGTAATCCAGTCATATGGATTTATTCAAAGTCCGGATGAGCCTTGTGTATACAAGAGATGTGATAGAAACATAGTGGTATTTCTTGTACTATACGTAGATGACATTTTGTTAGTTGGCAACAATATCAGAGTGTTATCAGACGTACGGGTATGGTTGTCCAAACAGTTTGATATGAAGGACTTGGGAGAAGTGGGACACATCCTTGGGATCAAGGTGATAAGGGATCGCAAGAAAAGGATGTTGTGCTTATCTCAAGCTTCATACATTGACACTATCCTTGCTCGTTTTAGCATGCAGAACTCCAAGAAAGGTTTTCTACCTTTTAGGCATGGAGTACCTTTATCTAAAGAGATGTGTCCCAAAACATCAAAGGAGATAGAGGAGATGAAGGCGGTTCCTTATGCTTCAGCAGTAGGAAGCCTCATGTATGCTATGCTATGTACGAGCCCAGATATTTGCTTTTCCGTGGGCATGGTTAGCAGATATCAGAGTAATCCTGGATAGAGACATTGGACTACGGTAAAGCATATATTGAAGTACCTGAGAAAGACTAGGGATTATATGCTGGTTTACCGGGCAGATCAATTAGTCCCTCTGGGTTACATGGATTCTGATTTCCAATCAGATAGGAACAATAGTAAGTCTACCACGGGGTTTGTGTTTACTTTTGGAGGTGGAGCCATAGTAAGGAGGAGTGTCGGACTCAACCATGGAAGTATGTACGTGGCCCTCTCGAGGCAAAAAAGTATGTGTCAGATGGCTCAGGAACTTCTTGATGGACTTGGATGTGATTCCTGGTTTTCCCAGAATTATCACAATTTATTATGATAATAGTGGTGCAGTTGCAAACTCGAAGGAACCACGAGCCCATAAGGCAAGTAAACACATAGAGCGCAAGTATCACCTGATACGAGAGATCATAAAGCAAGGAGAAGTAGCTGTCACCAAGATTGCGTCAGAGGATAACCTGGCGGATCCATTCACTAAGGCCCTTCCAGCAAAAGCGTTTGATAGGCATGTGGAGGACATGGGGATCAGATGTATGGCAGTGCGATAACAGCATAGTCGTTTAGTATAAGTGGGAGATTGTTGGGATTTATACTGAAAGCCAAGCTTTTTTGTATGAACATTTTTATTTTTAAATAAGAATCACATGATCATTGTTTGCACTTTATATTTATTATATGTGTGCATATTGTCTAATACTTTACATTGTAGATAACATGGTGCTTGGTGTGACACAGAAAATCATGTTATCAGTCCCTTGTAGAATATAAGTAGAGGCTCACAAGCAAGATGGTTTTGGACAAACCATTGGCATGGTTGTAGTGTAGCTTGGTTTTGGTTCGTCTTGAACATAGAGTTACACTAGTACACTTAGGTGTATTGAGCAGGACCGACATAGAGGTGATTCAATTTATTGCTGACTACATAATTGAATCGGACCTCGGATATTATGTTGTACATGCTCTTAATCCCGATATAATAACGGGCACATGTACTTAGTATTTATTTCTTTGATTTACCAAAGGGTGAGATTTATGTGGATTAAATCAATATGCCTGGAAAGTTGGGAAATGATATTATTTAAATGGTGTGTCGTTAATTATAGGAGGAAACCGTGTCCTACATATTAGGTTGATGATGTCCCCTTGAGGAGCTCATAAGGTTCATCATGTAAACCCAGTAGGTTGACTTAGTCAACATGATGATAAGGTTGAGTGGTACTACTCGAGGAGTTAGATGTTAATTGATTGATGGTCAGTAAATCAATCAATTGACGGACATTTGATATCTTAAACACGGGGAGATGGATGTACAAATAATATATGGAGCCCATATTAATTTATGGGGGTTGGTGAGGTAATTCAATGATGATCCTCTAGTGGAATGGAACATCATTGATGGATCAAGTTTGTGTGGTTCCGATCCATCAGGTGGCCAAGATCCAACTCCTCCTCATGGTCCCTATTGTAGCCTATTAAAACCTCATGGAGCCTAGATCCAATGATGGAAAACAAAAACTCTAGATCCGACGGTGGAGATTAAATCTCTAGATCCGACGGTTGAGATTAAATCTCTTGATCCGACAGTTGAGATTAAATCCCTAGAACCAACAGTGGAGATTAAAACAAGGCTTAAGCCTAACTCTATAAAAGGGGGCTTAAGGTGGGCGGCAAGAAGGTTGGTTGGTTTTTGGAGATTAGGGTTTTGCCTATCATTAGCTTTGGCGGCAAGAAATCCTAGGAAGGTTAGGGTTTTGTTGGGCAGCTAGGGTTTGGGAGGTAGAGTGGGCGAAAACAATAGGAGAGGTTCCCTTCTTCTTCCAAAGGGGTTGCCGGCACCTATCTCTCTTCCCTCTACCTTGGTCGGCGCTCAACCTATTCCTCTTCTCCTCTTCACTCCCTCTAGGGCCGGCGGCACAAAGGGGTTGTAGGGTCTTCTATTGCTCCCCTTTGGCCGGTCTTTCTCTCATCCTTTTCCTCTTGGCCGGCGGCACTAGGAGCTAGGGATTGTTCCCTTGTTTGGTTCCTTGGTTGGCCATCTTGTTCTCTCTTTTCTTGGGGCCGGCGGCATCAAGCTTTTGTTGCTTGGTGGTTGGCTCAAGCAAGAAGGGAAGGAGTGTTCTTCTTTCTTTTGATTGAAGAAGATCTAGGAGGCTTCAACTTGTGGAGGATTTTCGCCCACACGAAGTCTACAAGGAGGTTAGGACATACGATAGAAGATCGAGAGGTATAAAAGTTTTACAAGTTTTATTATTGATCTTTGCATGTTCTTATTAATATGTTTGTATGTGTTGATTATACATGTCTACATCATATGTATTTGTATAATCATGGACCCTGAAGATAAACACAAAAACCGGCGATCCGTCCATCGTCTCTTCCATGGCTAACCGACTAGAAGAGTTTTGTTGCTTGAACAACTAGTTTGTTCAAGTGATCACTCAAGTCGTTAGCACGACGACGAATTGGTTGAGCTTAGGAAACTCATCCCATCCGGATTAGTTTTCATTAGTGAAAATTTAATCCGGGGACATGGGAGCTAACGAGCCTCCTAGCATGCCATCAAGAACAAGGGTACAAGCATGAGTTTTCTTGTCCTAGAACACCCCAACAAAATGGGGTTGTGGAAAGGAAAAATTGTGTCCTACAAGAAGCGGCTAGGATAATGCTTAATGCATACTCCTTACCTAGCTACTTGTGGGCGGAAGCAGTCAATACCGCTTGCTATATCCAAAATAGGGTATTGATTCATAGGTTTTTAGGAAAAACTCCATTTGAATTATGGAATGGTACAATTCCAACAATTCATTATTTTAAGGTCTTTGGATGTAAAGTTTATATTTTAAATACCAAAGACAACCTAGGTAAGTTTGAGTCCAAAGCGGATGAAGGAATCCTAGTTGGATACTCATCCACTAGTGTAGGATATAGAGTTTACAATAAAAGGACTCAAAAGATTGAAGAATCTTCAAATGTTCAATTTGATGAAATTTCCAATACATACCTTAGGAAATCCCCTATTGATGATGATATTAATAATGAAAATCAAGAAATCACCCAACAATTTCAAGATTTAACCTTAGGGGGTAATGATCAAGGGGGAGGATTGAATCAAGGGGGAGTAAGGGATGATTCCGATGATGAGCATAGGATTGAGGTTGATCATGATCAAAATCAACTTAATACACCTCCTAGAACCATAAGAGTTTATCAAAGTCACTCCTTAGATCAAATTGTGGGTGAATTATCTCAAGGAGTTAGGACTAGGTCATTTCATACGGATTTCACTAGTCATGTAGCTCTAATTTCTCAAATTGAGCCCAAAACAATTAAAGATGCATTACTTGATCTGGATTGGATCTTAGCAATGCAAGATGAATTGGCTCAATTTGAAAGGAGCCAAGTATGGGAGTTAGTTCCTAGACCAAGTGAAAACACCATTATTTCTACAAGATGGGTTTTTAGGAACAAACTAGATGACCAAGGAAATATCACTAGAAACAAAGCAAGATTAGGTTTAAGGGGTTTTAATCAAGTTGAAGGACTTGACTATGATGAAACATATGCCCCGGTTGCTAGGTTAGAGTCCATTAGAATACTCTTAGGGTATGCCTCCTATATGGGTTTCAAACTCCATCAAATGGATGTTAAATCAGCATTCCTAAATGGGTTTATTAAGGAAGAGGTATATGTAGAACAACCTCCCGGGTTTGAAAATATGGACTACCCAAACCATGTATACATGCTTTGGAAAGCTTTATTGTTAGTAATATATGAGAGATGTCCTAAGGCAATCGCCTTATGTATGAACCATTTATATGATAAATGAAGATTCACTATTTGAGTATACATGTTTCATGTATTTGATTGGATCTTAAACTCATTTACTGAATGTCCATGATACGATTCACAACATGAGAGAATTTGTGATTGGATCACAACTAGTGAGTATCTCTATATGTGTAATTGTGATGTATCGGAATTATCCCTAGTCGATAAATTGATGGATTTGGACACCATCAATTCTGTCGAGACTAGCACGAGGTATACTCCTTGGTGTATCCAAGCAGTTGATTCTCACTGGCTAGAGACATAGTGATGTCCGGAGTTAATCGTGGATGCTAGTTATGGTAACTAGTTCATTGGAGTGACCAGCCGTAAGACTTCATATGGTTCTCTGCATATATAGATATGTCAATGAAGTTCTTACTGTGGCTTAAGTGCGTTGTTCCTTTGACTTGCGGTATTCAAGTCATCTTGATCATAGAGACTTATGCTTTGACATCTTAAGCAAGCATCTCTAAGGAGATGTGGACCCGGGATGATTGGGTATAAGTCGAAGTGATCGAAGGTGTTTGAATAGCCTATAAAGCATTCACCACTCCTTGCGAGGAGACGTATACCCATGGCCTCTCGTCGGATTGTTACTAAAGTCTTTGGCCAAAGCATTATATGTTTAGAGTAAGGTACTCTTCGATACATGTGGAGTAACTAGAATCCGTAGGACGAGGAAATGATACTTGGGCTAGGTGTGACGTAGTCAGCCTAGTGGGGACTGACACTATAGACCATGTCCTGAACCAAGTGGGTATAAGATGAGAGAAGGGAATGGGGCACGAATCATTCGAGCTGCTGAAGGGTTTCAGAAATAGTTCTGGATCAACCGTTGATCTTTTCGGTTAATTGGGGATCATGATGTACTACTAGGTTCCACTCATGATCGTTCTATAATTAATGGTTAATTATAGACGGCCAACATAAACCGAGAACCTATTTGCTCACACGCACAACGAGCGTAATCCAAAGGATTTAAAACGAGCTTGAGAATGGGATTCTCAGACCGAGAGAAACTAGGTTTGGTTGGACCAAACATAAAGCGAGCATGAAATCGTTTCAGTCGCAATGGAAGCGTGGATGGGCCATGTCTTATGAAGACATAATGGATGAACCAAAATGGTTTGGTTCTAATCCAATGGAGGAGAATAAACCAAAGGGTTTGGTTTATTTTAAACGAATGAACCAAAAGTTGGTTCGGTTCGTTTTAACTTAAAATAAACCATCATGGTTTGGTTTATTTTAATTTATCTTAATGGAGCGGGTTAACGGGCTTTATGGATATGATCCATTAACCATTAAGATAATTAGTTCTCTATAAAAAAGGGCTTAAGGGATTGTTAAGCCCTAACTAATCCAAACCCTAGTTGGAGTTGCCGCCCAACCTAGGTGTGCCGCCCAAGCTCCTTGGCCGCCCAGCCCCTTGTGCCGGCGTCCAGCTCCTTGCCGGTGACCAAGCTTCAGCCGGTGATCCTCCGGCGACCCTCCAGTGAACTTCCTAGGCCTCGGCGAAAAGGTGAGCTCTTGGCTTCCTTGTTTTGGCCGGCGCCTACTCCTCCACCAAGCTGTCCAGTTTTCTGGACAGCTTCTTCTCTTCTCGTCGGAGCATCGTTTGGACGACGGTTAGAGCTCCGACAGCGGATAACTTACCGGGGATTCGATCTCCGGTAATCCTCTGAGGTGGAGGACGAAGGATTCGTCAATCGGTTGACGAATACCTCTCTGGAGAAGCGAGTTTTGAGGACTCGTTTTGGATCCGAATTTTGATTCGGATCGTGATCATCTCTCGATCACGTCGTCTTCAACACGAGGCTAGTAACCTCTATGAAGACGAAGCTCGTGGCTTAGTGAAGTCATCCCGAGGAACTCGGCGTGGATACGGATAGAGACGATTCTAGTGAGGATCATTCCGGTTGATGCCGTTCCCGCTACACGTCATACGAAAGGTATAACGTAGATAAATTTCCTTTTATTGCAAATTAAATTTTAGGGTTATGTCTACACTTGTTGTAATATGCATGCGTGTGTTGTGTGTGTTGTAATAAATAGGAGTATTTATTATTTTTATTGCTTCCGCTGTGTTCATGTTTACGAAACATGATCGAACACACACACGCCGCGGTGCCGGAAACCCAACAGTGGTATCAGAGCCCAGGTTGTGTTTCGACATAATCATAAAAATGGTTTTGCGATAGTCATAATGTATTTCTGGAAATTTTCTAATTTTGGAAATTTAGAAGTATTTATGGAAATTTTTCAATTTTGGAAAGTCTAGAAGTATTTATGGAAATCTTCCACTTTTGGAAAGTTGGAAGTATTTATGAAAATTGATATTTTCCATAAATAAAATATTTGATTAGATTCTAAAAATTTGTTTCCAAATTTAATCATAATTTGATTTGGGAAATCAAATCTTAAAATATTTTATTTCCATAAGTAGTTTTAATGATTTAGGAAATTGGTTTCCTAAATAGATTTTCCTTAATCAAATAATTCCATGAATAAAATATGTGATTAGATTTGAAATTTGTTTCTAATTTAATTATGATTTGATTTGGAGAATCAAATCTTAAACATATTTTATTTCCATAAATAGTTATGACAATAATGAAATAAATACATGACATAATTGTATGCCATGTAATTGCATTAGATGCATAACATTATGCCATGCGTGTCGTGACATGTAGATGTATGACATGTATGCCATGCCATGTAGATAATAGTTATTTGCATGCAAAGAGGATGAGACATAAAAACCCTTAAACAATATTAAAGCCTACACCTTCCATTAATATGGTTAGAACCAGAGTTCCGCTTTGTTTGGGTTGTTGGACTTTCCAAGCCCGCTCAACTCAACATGTTCAAACCATGGAATAGTTTAATACTAATATGGTAAGAGTCGAGGTCAATCGTTAGCTTTGGTTGTTGGACTCTCTCCAAGCTGGGCTAATTGGTTGAATGCGCTCTAACCATATTAAAACTATTTCCCGATTAATGGGTTGGCTTTAACCTGGAGCATCGGCTTGTTGGACTCTCTCCAAGGTCGATGTAAAGGGAGGTGAAGTTGGGTGCTATGCATATGATGCATACTTGTTAATGTGTTAACAACCCGATGTATGTGTGAACATTCAATTAGTTGATAGCACATTGTGATAGTTGCATATACGGATATGCATATAGATTGATACCTACCGTCGTAGTTATGAATGGCTTGTTGGACTCTCTCCAAGGTTGTTCATAACTACGATGGATATCACCATTCGAGATGGACCTACGATCTCAAGTGATTTTGGGTTTTTGAAATTAAAATGAATGGGATTTATAAATGTATATTGATGCATTTTAAAATCATTTTCATATATGCTCGCTTTTGTATTTCTAGGTCAATAAATCGATCATGACGCCTTTGAATTTGGCACTATTTTGGATTCGAACAAACCGATCGGGCCTAACTTCGGATCGCTTAGAAACCTGAGAATTATTCTCAAGGCGGAAAAGCTTGCATATGTCCTCGAAGAGCCTCTTCTTGACCGTCCTAAGGACGATGCAACTCCAGACCAAATGTTGGTCTATCAGAAGCATGTGGCAGATTCTGAGCTGGCGAGTTGCATCATGCTAGCGGCGATGGTACCTGAGCTGCAAAAGCAGCATGAGCATATGGATGCTAATACTATGGTCTTCCATCTTCATGAGTTGTTCGATGAGCAAGCGAGATCTGAAAGGTTCGAGGTCTCTAGGCTCCTCTTCACCACGAAGATGCAAGAAGGTTCGTATGTAGTGCAGTTTGTGCTAAAGATGAACGGGTACATCGAGCGGCTAGCTACCCTCGGTTTTGTGATGGATCATGAGTTAAGTATTGACTTAATACTACATTGTTTGCCCAAGAGTTTCTCGTAATTTGTGATGAACTATCGGATGAACAAATGGGAATCCACCATTCCCGAGCTCCTCAATATGCTGAAGACTGTGGAGCCTTCTGTGAAGCATGAGGAGAAGGCGGTTATGTTAGTTGATTCCTCAAAGAAAGGTTCTAAGAGGAAGGCAAAAGAACAGAAGAAAGGAAAGAACAAAAAGGCAAAGAAGGCGGAACCAGCGCAAAAGGGCACTTGCCATCACTGTGGCAAGGAAGGCCACTGGCGAAGAAACTGCAAGATTTATCTTGAGTTCATGAAGAAGAAGAAGGCATCCGATGCCCCATCCTCTTCAGGTATTTTCGTTATTGATTGTCATTCTATTTCCTTAGACACTTGGGTATTGGATACTGGGTGTGGCTCACATATATGTAATGACATACAGGGGCTAAGGAATAGAAGAAGACTTGTCAGAGGGGAGTCAAATTTGCGAGTTGGCAATGGAGCAAAAGTTGCTGCGGTCGCCATCGGAACTTATTTGCTGAAGCTCCCTAGTGGACTAGTCTTAGAACTGGACAATTGCTATTATGTTCCTTCTCTAATAAAGAACATTGTTTCTATTTCCTGTTTAAATAGAAATGGTTTCCATTTGACGTTTAGGAACAATTGTTGTTATATAACTTTGAATGGCGTACTTTATGGAACTGGAACTTTGAGTAATGGCATTTATACGTTGGACGTATCCAGTGACATTTTCAATATCGAAGCGAGCAACAAGCGTGCTCAAAAGGATAATCAAATAGACTCCTATATGTGGCATTGTCGTCTTGGCCATATAAGCAAGAAACGCATGTCTGAATTAAACCGATGTGGAATTCTGGAATCGTTTGAATTGGATTCATACGATACATGCGAATCATGCTTAAAAGGCAAGATGACTAAGTTACCTTTTACTGGAAAAGGTGAACGAGTGGGAGAGTTACTAGGTCTAATACATACTGATGTATGTGGACCTATGACAACTCAAGCATTAGGAGGCTATAGCTACTTCATTACCTTCACCGATGATCACTCACGGTTTGGGTATGTGTTCTTGATGAAACACAAGTCTGAAGCCTTTGAAAGGTTCAAAGAATTCAGAAATGAAGTAGAGAAACAACATGATAAGAGTATTAAAATACTTCGATCGGATCGAGGTGGTGAATACTTAAGTCAAGAGTTTCTTGATTATCTTGTTAGTAATATATGAGAGATGTCCTAAGGCAATCGCCTTATGTATGAACCATTTATACGATAAATGAAGATTCACTATTTGAGTATAAATGTTTCATGTATTTGATTGGATCTTAAACTCATTTACTGAATGTCCATGATACGATTCATAGCATGAGAGAATTTGTGATTGGATCACAACAAGTCAGTATCTCTACATGTGTAATTGTGATGTATCGGAATTATCCCTAGTCGATGAATTGATGGATTTGGACACCATCAATTCTGTCGAGACTAGCACGAGGTATACTCCTTGGTGTATCCAAGCAGCTGATTCTCACTGGCTGGAGACATAGTGATGTCCGGAGTTAATCGTGGATGCTAGTTATAGTAACTAGTTCATTGGAGTGACCAGCCGTAAGACTTCATATGGTTCTCTGCATATATAGATATGTCAATGAAGTTCTTACTGTGGCTTAAGTGCGATGTTCCTTTGACTTGTGGTATTCAAGTCATCTTGATCATAGAGACTTATGCTTTGACATCTTAAGCAAGCATCTCTAAGGAGATGTGGACCCGGGATGATTGGGTATAAGTCAAAGTGATCGAAGGTGTTTGAATAGCCTATAAAGGATTCACCACTCCTTGCGAGGAGATGTATACCCATGGCCTCTCGTCGGATTGTTACTAAAGTCTTTGGCCAAAGCATTACATGTTTAGAGTAAGGTACTCTTCGATACATGTGGAGTAACTAGAATCCGTAGGACGAGGAAATAATACTTGGGCTAGGTGTGACGTAGTCAGCCTAGTGGGGACTGACACTATAGACCATGTCCTGAACCAAGTGGGTATAAGATGAGTGAAGGGAATGGGGCACGATTCATTCGAGCTACTGAAGGGTTTCAGAAACAGTTCTGGATCAACCGTTGATCTTTTCGGTTAATTGGGGATCATGATGTACTACTAGGTGCCACTCATGATCGTTCTATAATTAATGGTTAATTATAGACGGCCAACATAAACCGAGAACCTATTTGCTCACACGCGAAGGATTTAAAGCGAGCTTGAGAATGGGATTCTCGGAGAAACTAGGTTTGGTTGGACCAAACATAAAGCGAGCATGAAATCGTTTGATCGCAATGGAAGCGTGGATGGGCCGTGTCTTATGAAGACATAATGGATGGACCAAAATGGTTTGGTTCTAATCCAATGGATGAGAATAAACCAAAGGGTTTGGTTTATATTAAACGAATGAACCAAAGGTTGGTTTGGTTCGTTTTAACTTAAAATAAACCATCATGGTTTGGTTTATTTTAACTTATCTTAATGGAGCGGGTTAACGGGCTTTATGGATATGATCCATTAACCATTAAGAGAATTAGTTCTCTATAAAAAAGGGCTTAAGGGATTGTTAAGCCCTAACTAATCCAAACCCTAGTTGGAGTTGCCGCCCAACCTAGGTGTGCCGCCCAAGCTCCTTGGCCGCCCAGCCCCTTGTGCAAGCGTCCAGCTCCTTGCCGGCGACCAAGCTTCAGCCGGTGATCCTCCAGCGACCCTCCGGCGACCCTCCGGTGATCTTCCTAGGCCTCGGCGAAAAGGTGAGCACTTGGCTTCCTTGTTTTGGCCAGCGCCTAATCCTCCACCAAGCTGTCCAGTGTTCTGGACAGCTTCTTCTCCTCTCGTCGGAGCGTCGTTTGGACGACGGTTAGAGCTCCGACAGCAGATAACTTACCGGGGATTCGATCTCCGGTAATCCTCTAAGGTGGAGGACGAAGGATTCGTCAATCGGTTAACGAATACCTCTCCGGAGAAGCGAGTTTTGAGGACTCGTTTTGGATCCGAATTTGGATTCCGATCGTGATCATCTCTCGATCACGTCATCTTCAACACGAGGCTAGTAACCCGTACGAAGACGAAGCTCGTGGCTTAGTGAAGTCATCCCGAGGAACTCGGCGTGGATACGGATAGAGACGATTCTAGCGAGGATCGTTCCGTTTCATGCCGTTCCCGCTACACGTCATACGAAAGGTATAACGTAGATAAATTTTCTTTTTATTGCAAATTTAAATTTACGGTTATGTCTACACTTGTTGTAATATGCATGCGTGTGTTGTGTATGTTGTAATAAATAGGAGTATTTATTATTTTTATTGCTTCCGCTGTGTTCATGTTTACGAAACATGATCGAACACACACACGCCGCGTTGCCGGAAACCCAACAGTGGTATCAGAGCCCAGGTTGTGTTTCGACATAATCGTAAAAATCATTTTGCGATAGTCATAATGTATTTCTGGAAATTTTCTAATTTTGAAAATTTAGAAGTATTTATGGAAATTTTTCAATTTTGAAAAGTCTAGAAGTATTTATGGAAATCTTCTACTTTTGGAAAGTTGGAAGTATTTATGGAAATTGATATTTTCCATAAATAAAATATTTGATTATATTCTGGAAATTTGTTTCCTAATTTAATCATGATTTGATTTGGGAAATCAAATCTTAAAATATTTTATTTCCATAAGTAGTTTTAATGATTTAGGAAATTAGTTTCCTAAATAGATTTTCTTAATCAAATAATTCCATGAATAAAATATGTGATTAGATTTGGAAATTTGTTTCCTAATTTAATTATGATTTGATTTGGAGAATCAAATCTTAAACTTATTTTATTTCCATAAATAGTTATGACATATAAGGAAATATATACATGACATAATTGTATGCCATGTAAATGCATTAGTTGCATAACATTATGCCATGCGTGTCGTGACATGTAGATGTATGCCATGTATGTCATACCATGTAGATAATATTTATTTGCATGCAAAAAGGATGAGACATAAAAACCCTTAAACAATATTAAAGCCTACACCTTCCATTAATATGGTTAGAACCAGAGTTCCATTTCTTGTTTGGGTTGTTGGACTCTCTCGAAGCCCGGCTCGAACCCAAACATGTTCAAACCATGGAATAGTTTAATACTAATATGGTAAGAGTCAGAGGTCAATCGTTAGCTTTGGTTGTTGGACTCTCTCCAAGCTAGGCTAATTGGTTGAATGCGCTCTAACCATATTAAAACTATTTCCCGATTAATGGGTTGGCTTTAACCTGGAGCATCGGCTTGTTGGACTCTCTCCAAGGTCGATGTAAAGGGAGGTGAAGTTGGGTGCTATGCATATGATGCATACTTGTTAATGTGTTAACAACCCGATGTATGTGTGAACATTCAATTAGTTGATAGCACATTGTGATAGTTGCATATACGTGATATGCAATCGGTATAGTTGATACCTACCGTCATAGTTATGAATGGCTTGTTGGACTCTCTCCAAGGTTGTTCATAACTATGATGGATATCAGCCCATTCGGAGATGGACCTACGATCTCCTGAAGTGATTTTGGGGTTTTTGAAATTCGAAAAATGAATGGGATTTATAAATGTATATTGATGCATTTTAAAATCATTTTCTCATATATGCTCGTTTTGTATTTCTAGGTTAATAAATTGATCATGACGTCTTTGAATTTGCGCACTATTTTGGATTCAAACAAACTGACTGGGCCTAACTTTTTGGACTGGCTTAGAAACCTGAGAATTGTTCTCAAGGTTGAAAAGCTTGCAAATGTCCTCGAAGCCCCTCTTCCCGCCCGTCCTAGTGACGATGCAACTCTGGACCAATTGTTGGCCTATCAGAAACTTTTGAGTGATTCTGAACAAATGAGTTGCATCATGATAGCCGTGATGGAACCCAAGCTACGAAAGCAGCATGAGCGTATGGATGCTCATATTGTAGTCCTTCATCTTTGTGAGTTGGTTGATGAGCAAGTGAGATTCGAAAGGTTCGAAGTCTCAAAGCTCCTCTTCACCTCTGAGATGCTAGAAGGTTCATCGAGTCTTGCTCAATATCTTTGAAGGCTGTGGAGTCTTGAGAAGCATGAGCGAGGGGCAGTCTTTGTTAGTTGATTCCTCGAAGAAAGGTTCTAAGAGGAAGTCAAAGGAACAGCAGAAGGGAAAGAAGAGAAGGGCTAAGAAGGTAGAACTAGCACAAAAGGAAACTTGCCATCATCATGGCAAGGAGGGCCATTGGCTAAGAAATTGCAAGATTTATCTTGAGTCCGTGAAGAAGGATAAGGCATCGGATGCCCCATCTTCTTCAGGTATCTTCGTTATTGATTGTCATTCTATTTCCTTAGACACTTGGGTATTGGATACTGGGTGTGGCTCACATATATGTGATGACATACATGTGCTAAGGAATAGAAGAAGAATCGTCAAGGGAGAGTCAAATTTACGTGATGGGAATGGAGCAAAGGTTGCTGCATTTGCCATCAGAACGTATTTGTTGAGACTCCCTACAGGACTTGTCTTAGAACTGGACAATTGCTTTTATGTTCCTTCGTTGATAAAGAACATCATTTCTATTTCTTGTCTAAATAGAAATGGGTTCCATTTGACTTTTAGTAACAATTGTTGTTACATAACTTTGAATGGAGTTCTTTATGGGACTGGAACTTTAAGCAATGGTGTTTATACGTTGGACGTATCCAGTGACATTTGCAATATCGAAGCGAGCAACAAGCGTGCTCGAAAGGATAATCAAATAGACTCCTACATGTGGCATTGTCATCTTGGCCATCTAAGCAAAAAATGCATGTCCGAATTACACCGATGTGGAATTCTGGAATCGTTTGAATTGGATTCATACGATACATGCGAATCATGCTTAAAAGGCAAGATGACTAAGTTACCTTTTACTGGAAAAGGTGAACGAGTGGGAGAGTTACTAGGTCTAATACATACTGATGTATGTGGACCTATGTCAACTCAAGCATTAGGAGGCTATAGCTACTTCATTACCTTCACCGATGATCACTCACGGTTTGGGTATGTGTTCTTGATGAAACACAAGTCCAAGCCTTTGAAAGGTTCAAAGAATTCAGAAATGAAGTAGAGAAACAACATGACAAGAGTATTAAAATACTTCGATCGGATCGAGGTGGTGAATACTTAAGTCAAGAGTTTCTTGATTATCTAAGAGACAATGGCATATTGTCTCAATGGACTCCGCCCTATACACCACAGCATAATGGTGTATCTGAGAGGCGTAACCGGACCTTGTTGGACATGGTCAGGTCAATGATGAATCATGCGACTCTTCCCAAGTCATTTTGGGGTTATGCACTTCAGACAGCTGTTTACTTGTTAAACACAATGCCTACCAAGGTAGTCTCAACTACTCCATATGAGATATGGAATAGTAAGAAACCTCATGTATCTTACTTGAAGATATGGGGTTGTCCTGCTTATGTGAAGCGGACTGTATCAGACAAATTGGATGTTAAGACTGATAAATGTCTATTTATTGGATACCCTAAGGAAACAAGGGGTTACCAATTCTATCATCCTGTGGAACAAAAGGTGTTTGTTTCAAGGCATGTTGTGTTTCTAGAGAAAGAGTTTCTCTTGCAAGAAAACAGTGGGAGTGTCGTTGAGCTTGAGGAGGCTCGAGAGACTCAAATAGACATTGATGAGATACCTGGTGAAGCACAACAGCCGACAACTCATAGTGATGAGCAATCGGCTGGACCTATTGTAACACCACATCTTCGTAGATCTAGTAGAACACGCAATATTCATGAGAGATATGGATTTCTCGTAAGTGAATCGAACGACGTGTTACTCATTGATGATGAGGAGCCTACCAGTTATGAAGAAGTACTGACAAGTTCAGAAAGGGATAAGTGGCTTGGTGCCATGAAGTCGGAAATGGATTCCATGTATGAAAACCAAGTTTAGAACTTGGTTGACCCACCTGAAGGGATAAAACCTATAGGGTGCAAGTGGGTTTTCAAGAAGAAAACCGACATGGATGGTAATGTGATTACCTATAAGGCTAGATTGGTGGCGAAAGGATATCGTCAAAAGCAAGGTGTTGATTATGACGAAACCTATTCGCTTGTAGCTATGCTTAAATCCATTCGGATGCTCCTGGCCATAGCGGCTCATTATGATTATGAGATATGGCAGATGGAT
Source organism: Wurfbainia villosa (assembly GCA_025175895.1). Taxonomy (NCBI): domain Eukaryota; kingdom Viridiplantae; phylum Streptophyta; class Magnoliopsida; order Zingiberales; family Zingiberaceae; genus Wurfbainia; species Wurfbainia villosa. The sequence goes on from CM045987.1 coordinate 37,896,836, forward strand.
GTGAAAACAGCTTTCCTTAATGGAAACCTGCTCGAGGACCTGTATATGATACAGCCTGAGGGTTTCACATCGGTTGATAAAACCAAGGTATGCAAATTGCAACGGTCCATTTATGGATTGAAGCAAGCATTCAGGAGTTGGAATATCCATTTTGATGAGACAATCAAAAAGTTTGATTTCTAACAAAATCCAGACGAACCTTTTGTGTACAAGAAGGTTAGTGGGAGTGCAGTCGTGTTCCTAGTATTGTATGTCGATGACATACTACTTATAGGAAACGATGTTTCAATCTTACAGTCAGTGAAGGTTTGGTTATCCAAGACATTCTCCATGAAAGACCTGGGAGAAGCAACCTACATCCTCGGGATTAAGATCTATAGAGATAGATCGAAACGGTTGCTTGGTCTTTCGCAGTCTACATATATAGACCGAGTGCTAAAGAGGTTTAGCATGTCGGAATCCAAGAAAGGTTTCTTACCCATCAGGCATGGGGTACACCTTTCGAAGTCTATGTGTCCGCGCACAGAAGACGAGAGGATTTGCATGAGTAAGATTCCCTATGCATCCGCAATAGGATCTATTATGTATGCTATGTTATGTACAAGGCTCGATGTATCGTACGCTCTGAGTGTCACGAGCAGATACCAGTCTGATCCAGGAATGGATCATTGGGCGGCTGTTAAGACGATCCTTAAGTACTTGAGAAGAACTAAGGATGTGTTCCTAATATATGGAGAAGGGGACATAGTGATACGCGGGTATACGGATGCCAGCTTCCAGACAGACAAGGATGATTCCAGGTCTCAGTCTGGATACGTGTTCACCTTGAATGGGGGCAGAGTGAGTTGGAAAAGTTCCAAACAAGAGACTGTAGCAGATTCTACCACTGAGGCAGAATACATTGCAGCTTCGGAAGCAGCAAAGGAAGCGGTTTGGATCAAGAAATTGGTTCATGAACTTGGTGTGATTCCGGCCATTGTTGAAGCAATACCGGTCTACTGCGACAACAATGGAGCAATTGCACAGGCGAAAGAGCCAAGGTCTCATCAACGATCCAAACATGTGCTTCGCCGCTATCATCTTATCAGAGAGATCATCAGTAGGAACGAAATACAAATCGAGAAAATTCTCACTGAAAGGAACTTAGCGGATCCCTTGACTAAGGCATTACCTTAAAATAAGTTTGAGGGTCATGTTCGAGCTTATGGTATTGGATACCGTAGCGATTGGCATTAGGCCAAGTGGGAGTCTGTTAGTAATATATGAGAGATGTCCTAAGGCAATCGCCTTATGTATGAACCATTTATATGATAAATGAAGATTCACTATTTGAGTATACATGTTTCATGTATTTGATTGGATCTTAAACTCATTTACTAAATGTCCATGATACGATTCACAGCATGAGAGAATTTGTGATTGGATCACAACTAGTGAGTATCTCTACATGTGTAATTGTGATGTATCGGAATTATCCCTGGTCGATGAATTGATGGATTTGGACACCATCAATTCTGTCGAGACTAGCACGAGGTATACTCCTTGGTGTATCCAAGCAGCTGATTCTCACTGGCTAGAGACATAGTGATGTCCGGAGTTAATCGTGGATGCTAGTTATGGTAACTAGTTCATTGGTGTGACCAGCCGTAAGACTTCATATGGTTCTCTGCATATATAGATATGTCAATGAAGTTCTTACTGTGGCTTAAGTGTGATGTTCCTTTGACTTGCGGTATTCAAGTCATCTTGATCATAGAGACTTATGCTTTGACATCTTAAGCAAGCATCTCTAAGGAGATGTGGACCCGTGATGATTGGGTATAAGTCGAAGTGATCGAAGGTGTTTGAATAGCCTATAAAGGATTCACCACTCCTTGCGAGGAGATGTATACCCATGGCCTCTCGTCGGATTGTTACTAAAGTCTTTGGCCAAAGCATTACATGTTTAGAGTAAGGTACTCTTTGATACATGTGGAGTAACTAGAATCCGTAGGACGAGGAAATGATACTTGGGCTAGGTGTGACGTAGTCAGCCTAGTGGGGACTGACACTATAGACCATGTCCTGAACCAAGTGGGTATAAGATGAGTGAAGGGAATGGGGCGATTCATTCGAGCTCGAAGGGTTTTCAGAAACAGTTCTGGATCAACCGTTGATCTTTTCGGTTAATTGGGGATCATGATGTACTACTAGGTGCCACTCATGATCGTTCTATAATTAATGGTTAATTATAGACGGACAACATAAACCGAGAACCTATTTGGTCACACGCACAACGAGCGTAATCCAAAGGATTTAAAACGAGCTTGAGAATGGGATTCTCAGACCGAGAGAAACTAAGTTTGGTTGGACCAAACATAAAGCGAGCATGAAATCGTTTCAGTCGCAATGGAAGCGTGGATGGGCCGTGTCTTATGAAGACATAATGGAGGAACCAAAATGGTTTGGTTCTAATCCAATGGAGGAGAATAAACCAAAGGGTTTGGTTTATTTTAAACGAATGAACCAAAAGTTGGTTCGGTTCGTTTTAACTTAAAATAAACCATCATGGTTTGGTTTATTTTAAGTTATCTTAATGGAGCGGGTTAACGGGCTTTATGGATATGATCCATTAACCATTAAGAGAATTAGTTCTCTATAAAAAAGGGCTTAAGGGATTGTTAAGCCCTAACTAATCCAAACCCTAGTTGGAGTTGCCGCCCAACCTAGAGTTGCCGCCCAACCTAGGTGTGCCGCCCAAGCTCCATGGCCGCCCATCCCCTTGTGCCGGCGTCCAGCTCCATGCCAGGGACCAAGCTTCAGCTGGTGATCCTCCAGTGATCTTCCTAGGCCTCAACGAAAAGGTAAGCACTTGGCTTCCTTGTTTTGGCCGGTGCCTACTCCTCCACCAAGCTGTCCTGTTTTCTGGACAGCTTCTTCTCTTCTCGTCGGAGCGTCGTTTGGACGACGGTTAGAGCTCCGACAGTGGATAACTTACCTGGGATTCGATCTCCGGTAATCCTCTGAGGTGGAGGACGAAGGATTCGTCAATCGGTTGACGAATACCTCTCCGGAGAAGCGAGTTTTGAGGACTCGTTTTGGATCCGAATTTGGATTCGGATCGTGATCATCTCTCGATCACGTCGTCTTCAACACGAGGCTAGTAACCCATACGAAGATGAAGCTCGTGGCTTAGTGAAGTCATCTCGAGGAACTCGGCGTGGATACGGATAGAGACGATTCTAGCGAGGATCGTTCCGGTTGATGCCGTTCCCGCTACACGTCATACGAAAGGTATAACGTAGATAAATTTCCTTTTATTGCAAATTTAAATTTACGGTTATGTCTACACTTGTTGTAATATGCATGTGTGTGTTGTAATAAATAGGAGTATTTATTATTTTTATTGCTTCCGTTGTGTTCATGTTTACGAAACATGATCGAACACATACACGCCGCGGTGCCGGAAACCCAACATATCTAAGAGACAATGGTATATTGTCTCAATGGACTCCGCCATATACACCACAGCATAATGGTGTATCTGAGAGGCGTAACCGGACCTTGTTGGACATGGTCAGGTCAATGATGAATCATGCGACTCTTCCCAAGTCCTTTTGGGGCTATGCACTTCAGACAGCTGTTTACTTGTTAAACAGAATGCCTACCAAGGTAATCTCAATTACTCCATATGAGATATGGAATAGTAAGAAACCTCATGTATCTTACTTGAAGATATGGGGTTGTCCTGCTTATGTGTAGCGGACTGTATCAGACAAATTGGATGCTAAGTCTGATAAATGTCTATTTATTGGATACCCTAAGGAAATAAGGGGTTACCAATTCTATCATCCTGTGGAACAAAAGGTGTTTGTTACAAGGCATGCTGTGTTTCTAGAGAAAGAGTTTCTCTTGCAAGAAAACAGTGGGAGTGTCGTCGAGCTTGAGGAGGCTCGAGAGACTCAAATAGACATTGATGAGATACCTGGTGAAGCACAACAGACGACAACTCATAGTGATGAGCAATCGGCTGGACCTATTGTAACACCACATCTTCGTAGATCTGGTAGAACACGCAATATTCCTGAGAGATATGGATTTCTCGTAAGTGAATCGAATGACGTGTTACTCATTGATGATGAGGAGCCTACCAGTTATGAAGAAGTGCTGACAAGTTCAGAAAGGGATAAGTGGCTTGGTGCCATGAAGTCGGAAATGGATTTCATGTATGAAAACCAAGTTTGGAACTTGGTTGACCCACCTGAAGGGATAAAACCTATAGGGTGCAAGTGGTTTTTCAAGAAGAAAACCGACATGGATGGTAATGTGATTACCTATAAGGCTAGATTGGTGGCGAAAGGATATCGTCAAAAGAAAGGTGTTGATTATGACGAAACCTATTCGCCTGTAGCTATGCTTAAATCCATTCGGATGCTCCTGGCCATAGCGGCTCATTATGATTATGAGATATGGTAGATGGATGTGAAAACAACTTTCCTTAATAGAGACCTGCTCGAGGACGTGTATATGATATAGCCTGAGGGTTTCACATCGGTTGATAAAACCAAGGTATGCAAATTGCAACGGTCCATTTATGGATTGAAGCAAGCATCCAGGAGCTGGAATATCCGTTTTGATGAGACAATCAAAAAGTTTGATTTCTCACAAAATCCAGACGAACCTTGTGTGTACAAGAAGGTTTGTGGGAGTGCAGTCGTGTTCCTAGTATTGTATGTCGATGACATACTACTTATAGGAAACGATGTTTCAATCTTACAGTCAGTGAAGGTTTGGTTATCCAAGACATTCTCCATGAAAGACCTAGGAGAAGCAACCTACATCCTCGGGATTAAGATCTATAGAGATAGATCGAAACGGTTGCTTGGTCTTTCGCAGTCTACATATATAGACCGAGTGCTAAAGAGGTTTAGCATGTCGGAATCCAAGAAAGGTTTCTTACCCATCAGGCATGGGGTACACCTTTCGAAGTCTATGTGTCCGCGCACAGAAGACGAGAGGATTTGCATGAGTAAGATTCCCTATGCATCCGCAATAGGATCTATTATGTATGCTATGTTATGTACAAGGCTCGATGTATCGTACGCTCTGAGTGTCACGAGCAGATACCAGTCTGATCCAGGAATGGATCATTGGGCGGCTGTTAAGACGATCCTTAAGTACTTGAGAAGAACTAAGGATGTGTTCCTAATATATGGAGAAGGGGACATGGTGATACGCGGGTATATGGATGTCAGCTTCCAGACAGACAAGGATGATTCCAGGTCTCAGTCTGGATACGTGTTCACCTTGAATGGGGGCGCAGTGAGTTGGAAAAGTTCCAAACAAGAGACTGTAGCGGATTCTACCACTGAGGCAGAATACATTGCAGCTTCGGAAGCAGCAAAGGAAGCGGTTTGGATCAAGAAGTTCATTCATGAACTTGGTGTGATTCCGGCCATTATTGAAGCAATACCGGTCTACTGCGACAACAATGGAGCAATTGCACAGGCGAAAGAGCCAAGGTCTCATCAACGATCCAAACATGTGCTTCGCCGCTATCATCTTATCAGAGAGATCATCAGTAGGAACGAAATACAAATCGAGAAAATTCCCACTGAAAGGAACTTAGCGGATCCCTTGTCTAAGGCATTACCTCAAAATAAGTTTGAGGGTCATGTTCGAGCTTATGGTATTGGATACCGTAGCGATTGGCATTAGGCCAAGTGGGAGTCTGTTAGTAATATATGAGAGATGTCCTAAGGCAATCGCCTTATGTATGAACCATTTATATGATAAATGAAGATTCACTATTTGAGTATACATGTTTCATGTATTTGATTGGATCTTAAACTCATTTACTGAATGTCCATGATACGATTCACAGCATGAGAGAATTTGTGATTGGATCACAACTAGTGAGTATCTCTACATGTGTAATTGTGATGTATCGGAATTATCCCTAGTCGATGAATTGATGGTTTTGGACACCATCAATTCTGTCGAGACTAGCACGAGGTATACTCCTTGGTGTATCCAAGCAGCTGATTCTCACTGGCTGGAGACATAGTGATGTCCGGAGTTAATCGTGGATGCTAGTTATGGTAACTAGTTCATTGGAGTGACCAGCCGTAAGACTTCATATGGTTCTCTGCATATATAGATATGTCAATGAAGTTCTTACTGTGGCTTAAGTGCGATGTTCCTTTGGCTTGCGGTATTCAAGTCATCTTGATCATAGAGACTTATGCTTTGACATCTTAAGCAACCATCTCTAAGGAGATGTGGACCCGGGATGATTGGGTATAAGTCGAAGTGATCGAAGGTGTTTGAATAGCCTATAAAGGATTCACCACTCCTTGCGAGGAGATGTATACCCATGGCCTCTCGTCGGATTGTTACTAAAGTCTTTGGCCAAAGCATTACATGTTTAGAGTAAGGTACTCTTCGATACATGTGGAGTAACTAGAATCCGTAGGATGAGGAAATGATACTTGGGCTAGGTGTGACGTAGTCAGCCTAGTGGGGACTGACACTATAGACCATGTCCTGAACCAAGTGGGTATAAGATGAGTGAAGGGAATGGGGCACGAATCATTCGAGCTGCTGAAGGGTTTCAGGAATAGTTCTGGATCAACCGTTGATCTTTTTGGTTAATTGGGGATCATGATGTACTACTAGGTGCCACTCATGATCGTTCTATAATTAATGATTAATTATAGACGGCCAACATAAACCGAGAACCTATTTGGTCACACGCACAACGAGCGTAATCCAAAGGATTTAAAACGAGCTTGAGAATGGGATTCTCAGACCGAGAGAAACTAGGTTTGGTTTGACCAAACATAAAGCGAGCATGAAATCGTTTCAGTCGCAATGGAAGCGTGGATGGGCCGTGTCTTATGAAGACATAATGGACGAACCAAAATGGTTTGGTTCTAATCCAATGGAGGAGAATAAACCAAAGGGTTTGGTTTATTTTAAACGAATGAACCAAAAGTTGGTTCGGTTCGTTTTAACTTAAAATAAACCATCATGGTTTGGTTTATTTTATCTTATCTGAATGGAGCGGGTTAACGGGCTTTATGGATATGATCCATTAACCATTAAGAGAATTAGTTCTCTATAAAAAAGGGCTTAAGGGATTGTTAAGCCCTAACTAATCCAAACCCTAGTTGGAGTTGCCCCCAACCTAGGTGTGCCGCCCAAGCTCCTTGGCCGACCAGCCCCTTGTGCCGGCGTCCAGCTCCTTGCCGGCGACCAAGCTTCAGCCGGTGATCCTCCGGCGACCCTCCGGTGAACTTCCTTGGCCTCGGCGAAAAGGTGAGCACTTGGCTTCCTTGTTTTGGCCGGCGCCTTCTCCTCCACCAAGCTGTCCAGTTTTCTGGACAGCTTCTTCTCCTCTCGTCGGAGCATCGTTTGGACGACGGTTAGAGCTCCGACAGCGGATAACTTACCGGGGATTCGATCTCCGGTAATCCTCTGAGGTGGAGGACGAAGGATTCGTCAATCGGTTGACGAATACCTCTCCGGAGAAGCGAGTTTTGAGGAATCATTTTGGATCCGAATTTGGATTCGGATCGTGATCATCTCTCGATCACGTCGTCTTCAACACGAGGCTAGTAACCCGTACGAAGACGAAGCTCGTGGCTTAGTGAAGTCATCCCGAGGAACTCGGCGTGGATACGGATAGAGACGATTCTAGCGAGGATCGTTCCGGTTGATGTCGTTCCCGCTACACGTCATACGAAAGGTATAACTTAGATAAATTTCCTTTTATTGCAAATTTAAATTTACGGTTATGTCTACACTTGTTGTAATATGCATGCGTGTGTTGAGTGTGTTGTAATAAATAGGAGTATTTATTATTTTTATTTCTTCCGCTGTGTTCATGTTTACGAAACATGATCGAACACACACATGCCGCGGTGCCGGAAACCCAACATTTATATGGGTTGAAACAAGCTCCCCGGACTTGGTATGAAAGATTATCATCTTTCTTAATTTCTAAGAATTTTAAAAGGGTTAGTATAGATAAAACTCTCTTTATAAAGTCAACATCTAATGACATCTTTGTAGCCCAAGTATATGTTGATGACATTATCTTTGGGTCAACAAATGATGAACTCCTTCAAGACTTTATTAAAAACATGGAAAAAGAGTTTGAAATCAGTCTAGTTGGGGAATTAAATTTCTTCCTAGGTTTGCAAGTTAAACAAACAAGTGAAGGAATTTACAATTATCAAACCAAATATGCTAAGGAAATGATCAAGAAATTTGGTTTGGAAAATGCTAAGGTAGTTTCAACCCCAATGGCAACCAATACTAAAATAGATAGTGATAATGAAGGAAAACAAATAGATCTTACACTTTATAGGAGCATGATTTGTAGCCTTTTGTACTTAACCGCTAGTAGACTCGACATATTATTTGTGGTTGGTATGTATGCTAGGTATCAATCATGTGTTAAAGAATCTCATTTAGTTGTCGTTAAGAGAATCTTAAGATATGTTAAAGGCACACTAAATGTAGGATTATGGTACCCTAGGACTAGGTCGTTTGATTTGATTGGGTACACCGATTCCGATTATGCCGGTTGCAAATTGGATCGGAAGAGTACTAGTGGTGGATGCCAATTCCATGGGTCCTCCCTAGTTAGTTGGAGTAGTAGGAAGCTAAAGGGAGTTGCTTCGGAGGCTCATTGGCTCCCATGTCCCCAGATTAAAATTTTCACTAATGAAAGAATTAATCCGGATGGGATGAGTTTCCTTAGCACAACCAATTCATCGTCGTGCTAACAACTTGAGTGATCGCTTGAATAAACTAGTTGTTCAAGCAACACAACTCTTTTAGTTCGTTAGCCGCGGAAGAGATGACGGACGGATCGCCGGTTTTTGTGTTTGTCTTCGGGGTCCATGATTATACAAAATATATACCAAATGCACACTTGTATAATCAACACATAAAAGAACATGCTAAGATCAGAAAATAAAGTTGTAAAACTTTTATACCTCACGATCTTCTACCGTATGTCCTATCCTCCTTGTGGACGACTAGCTAAGGGAGAGATTACCGTCTTCATGGGCAATGCTTCAAAGGTGGCGACTATTGCAGTGGGAGACGTTTATTTATCTTTTGATAGGAATAAAGTTTTGGTTTTGAGAAATTATCTTTATGTACCAACTTTTAGAAAGAATCTAATTTCAATTTCTAAATTGTTTATGGATGGATATTCTGTTATTTTTAATGACAAAGTTGATATAAAAAGGAATAGGGAGATTATCTGTTCTGGTATATTGGTTGACAATTTGTACACTCTTGAACCGAAAACTCCCACGATGCATATAGAAGTGAATAACTCATCTTCTAAGTCTAAAAAAAGAAAGGAACCTTCGAAAATGAACCAGACATATCTTTGGCACCTAAGACTTGGTCATATTAACCTGAGTAGAATTCAAAGGTTGATAGCTGATGGACCCTTGGGTTTATTAGTGGTGGAAGATCTCCCAACCTGCGAGTCTTGCTTGGAAGGTAAGATGACCAAGAGGCCTTTTAAGGCTAAGGGGTATAGAGCCAAAGATGTATTGGAATTGGTTCATTCTGATTTGTGCGGTCCTATGTCTATCCAGGCTAGAGGTGGCTTTGAATACTTTGTCTCTTTTATAAATGATTATTCAAGGTATGGATACATTTACTTGATGCACTGCAAGTCTGAATGCTTTGACAGGTTCAAAGAATTCAAGGCTGATGTGGAGAACTGTCATGAGGATTATGAGATTTGGCAGATGGATGTCGAGACATCTTTTCTTAATGAAAGTCTTGAGGAAAACATCTATATAAAGCAACCAGAGGGATTCATTGCAAAGGGCAAAGAGCATCTTGTGTGTAAGCTTAATTTGTCCATTTATGGATTGAAGCAAGCTTCTAGATCTTGGAATATCTGCTTTGATGAGGTAATCTAGTCATATGGATTTATTCAAAGTCCGGATGAGCCTTGTGTATACAAGAGATGTGATAGAAACATAGTGGTATTTCTTGTACTATACGTAGATGACATTTTGTTAGTTGGCAACAATATCAGAGTGTTATCAGACGTATGGGTATAGTTGTCCAAACAGTTTGATATGAAGGACTTGGGAGAAGTGGGACACATCCTTGGGATCAAGGTGATAATGGATCGCAAGAAAAGGATGTTGTGCTTATCTCAAGCTTCATACATTGACACTATCCTTGCTCGTTTTAGCATGCAGAACTCCAAGAAAGGTTTTCTACCTTATAGGCATGGAGTACCTTTATCTAAAGAGATGTGTCCCAAAACATCAAAGGAGATAGAGGAGATGAAGGCTGTTCCTTATGTTTCAGCAGTAGGAAGCCTCATGTATGCTATGGTATGTACGAGCCCAGATATCTGCTTTTCCGTGGGCATGGTTAGCAGATATCAGAGTAATCCTGGATAGGGACATTGGATTACGGTAAAGAATATATTGAAGTACCTGAGAAAGACTAGGGATTATATGCTGGTTTACCGGGCAGATCAATTAGTCCCTCTGGGTTACATGGATTCTGATTTCCTATCAGATAGGGACAATAGTAAGTCTACCTCGGGGTTTGTGTTTACTTTTGGAAGTGGAGCCATAGTAAGGAGAAGTGTCAAGCATAAATACGTGGCGGACTCAACCATGGAAGCTGAGTATGTGGCAGCCTCTGAGGCAGCCAAGGAAGCTGTATGGCTCAGGAACTTCTTGATGGACTTGGATGTGATTCCTGGTTTGCCCAGAACTATCACAATTTATTGTGATAATAGTGGTGCAGTTGCAAACTCGAAGGAACCACGAGCTCCTAAGGCGAGTAAACACAGAGCGCAAGTATCACCTGATACGAGGGATCATAAAGCGAGGAGAAGTAGCTGTCACCAAGATTGCATCAGAGGATAACCTAGCGGATCCATTCACTAAGGCCCTACCAGCGAAAGTGTTTGATAGGCATGTGGAGGACATGGGGATCAGATGTATGGCAGTGTGATAACAGCATAGTCTTTTAGTATAAGTGGGAGATTGTTGGGATTTATACTGAAAGCCAAGCTTTTTTGTATGAACATTTCTATATTTAAATAAGAATCACATGATCATTGTTTGCACTTTATATTTATTATATGTGTGCATATTGTCTAATACTTTACATTGTAGATAACATGGTGCTTGGTGTGGCACAGAAGATCATGTTATCAGTCCCTTGTAGAATATAAGTAGAGGCTCACAACCAAGATGGTTTTGGACAAACCATTGGCATGGTTGTAGTGTAGCTTGGTATTGGTTCGTCTTGAACATAGAGTTACACTAGTACACTTAGGTGTATTGAGCAGGACCGACATAGAGGTGATTCAATTTATTGCTGACTACATAATTGAATCGGACCTCGGATATTATGTTGTACATGCTCTTAATCCCGATATAATAACGGGCACATGTACTTAGTATTTATTTCTTTGATTTACCAAAGGGTGAGATTTATGTGGATTAAATCAATATGCCCGGTAAGTTGGGAAATGATATTATTTAAATGGTGTGTCGTTAATTATAGGAGGAAACCGTGTCCTACATATTAGGTTGATGATGTCCCCTTGAGGAGCTCATAAGGTTCATCATGTAAACCCAGTAGGTTGACTTAGTCAACATGATGATAAGGTTGAGTGGTACTACTCGTGGAGTTAGATGTTAATTGATTGATGGTCAGTAAATCAATCAATTGACGGACATTCGATATCTTAAACACGGGGAGATGGATGTACAAATAATATATGGAGCCCATATTAATTTATCGGGGTTGGTGAGGTAATTCAATGATGATCCTCTAGTGGAATGGAACATCATTGATGGATCAAGTTTGTGTGGTTCCGATCCATCAGGTGGCCAAGATCCAACTCCTCCTCATGGTCCCAATTGTAGCCTATTAAAACCTCATGGAGCCTAGATCCAATGATGGAAAACAAAAACTCTAGATGCGACGGTGGAGATTAAATCTCTAGATCCGACGGTTGAGATTAAATCTCTTGATCCGACAGTTGAGATTAAATCCCTAGAACCAACAGTGGAGATTAAAACAAGGCTTAAGCCTAACTCTATAAAAGGGGGCTTAAGGTGGGCGGCAAGAAGGTTGGTTGGTTTTTGGAGATTAGGGTTTTGCCTATCATTAGCTTGGGCGGCAAGAAATCCTAGGAAGGTTAGGGTTTTGTTGGGCGGCTAGGGTTTGGGAGGTGGAGTGGGTGAAAACAATAGGAGAGGTTCCCTTCTTCTTCCAAAGGGGTTGCCAGCACCTATCTCTCTTCCCTCTACCTTGGTCGGCGCTCAACCTATTCCTCTTCACTCCCTCTAGGGCCGGCGGCACAAAGGGGTTGTAGGGTCTTCTATTGCTCCCCTTTTTCCGGTCTTTCTCTCATCCTTTTCCTCTTGGCCGGCGGCACTAGGAGCTAGGGATTGTTCCCTTGTTTGGTTCCTTGGTTGGCCATCTTGGTCTCTCTTTTCTTGAGGCCGGCGGCATCAAGCTTTTGTGGCTTGGTGGTTGGCTCAAGCAAGAAGGGAAGGAGAGTTCTTCTTTCTTTTGATTGAAGAAGATCTAGGAGGCTTCAACTTGTGGAGGATCTTCGCCCACACGAAGTCTACAAGGAGGTTAGGACATACGATAGAAGATCGAGAGGTATAAAAGTTTTACAAGTTTTATTATTGATCATTGCATGTTCTTATTAATATGTTTGTATGTGTTGATTATACATGTCTACATCATATGTATTTGTATAATCATGGACCCTGAAGATAAACACAAAAACCGGCGATCCGTCCGTTGTCTCTTCCACGGCTAACCGACTAGAAGAGTTTTGTTGCTTGAACAACTAGTTTATTCAAGTGATCACTCAAGTCGTTAGCACGATGACGAATTGGTTGAGCATAGGAAACTCATCCCATCCGAATTAGTTTTCATTAGTGAAAATTTTAATCCGGGGACATGGGTTCCAACGAGCCTCCTAGCATGCCATCAAGAACAAGGGTACAAGCATGAGTTTTCTTGTCCTAGAACACCCCAACAAAATGGGGTTGTGGAAAGGAAAAATCATGTACTACAAGAAGCGGCTAGGATAAAGCTTAATGCATACTCCTTACCTAGCTACTTGTGGGCGGAAGCAGTCAATACCGCTTGCTATATCCAAAATAGGGTATTGATTCATAGGTTTTTAGGAAAAACTCCATTTGAATTGTGGAATGGTACAATTCCAACAATTCATTATTTTAAGGTCTTTGGATGTAAAGTTTATATTTTAAATACCAAAGACAACCTTGGTATGTTTGAGTCCAAAGCGGATGAGGGAATCCTAGTTGGATACTCATCCACTAGTGTAGGATATAGAGTTTACAATAAAAGGACTCAAAAGATTGAAGAATCTTCAAATGTTCAATTTGATGAAACTTCCAATACATACCCTAGGAAATCCCCTATTGATGATGATATTAATAATGAAAATCAAGAAATCACCCAATAATTTCAAGATTTAACCTTAGGGGGTAATGATCAAGGGGGAGGATTGAATCAAGGGGGAGTAAGGGATGATTCCGATGATGAGCATAGCATTGAGGTTGATCATGATCAAAATCAACTTAATACACCTCCTAGAACCATAAGAGTTCATAAAAGTCACCCCTTAGATCAAATTGTGGGTGAATTATCTCAAGGAGTTAGGACTAGGTCATTTCATAGGGATTTCACTAGTCATGTAGCTCTAATTTCTCAAATTGAGCCCGAAACAATTAAAGATGCATTACTTGATCTGGATTGGATCTTAGCAATGCAAGATGAATTGACTCAATTTGAAAGGAGTCAAGTATGGGAGTTAGTTCCTAGACCAAGTGAAAACACCATTATTACTACAAGATGGGTTTTTAGGAACAAACTAGATGACCAATGAAATATCACTAGAAACAAAGCAAGATTAGTTTCAAGGGGTTTTCATCAAGTTGAAGGACTTGACTATGATGAAACATATGCCCCGGTTGCTAGGTTAGAGTCCATTAGAATACTCTTAGGGTATGCCTCCTATATGGGTTTCAAACTCCATCAAATGGATGTTAAATCAGCATTCCTAAATGGGTTTATTAAGGAAGAGGTATATGTAGAACAACCTCCCGGGTTTGAAAATATGGACTACCCAAACCATATATACAAGCTTAGGAAAGCTTTATATGGGTTGAAACAAGCTCCCCGGACTTGGTATGAATGATTATCATCTTTCTTAATTTCTAAGAATTTTAAAAGGGGTAGTATAAATCAAACTCTCTTTATAAAGTCAACATCTAAGGACATCTTTGTAGCCCAAGTATATGTTGATGACATTATCTTTGGGTCAACAAATGATGAACTCCTTCAAGACTTTATTAAAAACATGGAAAAAGAGTTTGAAATCAGTCTAGTTGGGGAATTAAATTTCTTCCTAGGTTTGCAAGTTAAACAAACAAGTGAAGGAATTTACAATTATCAAACCAAATATGCTAAGGAAATGATCAAGAAATTTTGTTTGGAAAATGCTAAGGTAGTTTCAACCCCAATGGCAACCAATACTAAAATAGATAGTGATAATGAAGGAAAACAAATAGATCTTACACTTTATAGGAGCATGATTGGTAGCCTTTTGTACTTAACCACTAGTAGACTCGACATATTATTTGCGGTTGGTATGTGTGCTAGGTATCAATCATGTGCTAAAGAATCTCATTTAGTTGCCGTTAAGAGAATCTTAAGATATGTTAAAGGCACACTAAATATAGGATTATGGTACCCTAGGACTAGGTCGTTTGATTTGATTGGGTACACCGATTCTGATTATGCCGGTTGCAAATTGGATCAGAAGAGTACTAGTGGTGGATGCCAATTCCATGGGTCCTCCCTAGTTAGTTGGAGTAGTAGGAAGCTGAAGGGAGTTGCTTCGGAGGCTCATTGACTCCCATGTCCCCGGATTAAAATTTTCACTAATGAAAGAATTAATCCGGATGGGATGAGTTTTTTTAGCACAACCAATTCATCATCGTGCTAACAACTTGAGTGATCGCTTGAATAAACTAGTTGTTCAAGCAACACAACTCTTTTAGTTCGTTAGCCGCGGAAGAGACGACGGACGGATCGCCGGTTTTTGTGTTTGTCTTCGGGGTCCATGATTATACAAAATATATACCAATGCACACTTGTATAATCAACACATTAAAGAACATTCTATGATCAGAAAATAAAGTTGTAAAACTTTTATACCTCACGATCTTCTACCGTATGTCCTATCCTCCTCGTGGACGACGTTTGACCGAAGATCCTCCACGAGTAGAAGCCTTCTAGATCGCGTTCTTCCCTTCCTTGTTCGCTGCGAACAAAGAGAAGAACAAAACAAAAACTCCTCCTTTCTATAACCAGCCACCAATCAAAAGAGCTCGATGTAACCGCCGGCCAAGGAATGAATGGATGAGCGCCGGCCAACATGTTGCAATCTTATCGCCGGCCACCTAGAAGTTGGAGAAGTGTCGGCCACCAAGGAGTTGGAGAACTGTCGGCCACCAAGGAGCAAAGTGGGAGGAAGAGGGCCGGCCTAAGCTAGGAGAAGGAAGGAGTGAGCGCCGACCACCAAGTAGCAAAGGAGGAAACCCTAATCTCCATTCTAGTTGTCGCCCAAACCAAATCCAAAAACCCTAGCCGCCTAAAGCACTTGAGAGGCAAAACCCTAATCCAAATGAACAATCACTTGTCGCCCAACCTAAGCCCTCTATTTATAGAATTTGGCTTAAGCCTCCTTTAATCTCTACCGTCGGATCTAGGGATTTAATCTCCACCGTCGGATCTAGGGTTTTATCCGAACCGTCGGATCTAGGGTTTCATCCCAACCGTCGGATCTAGGATTTCATCCCAACCTTTAGATCTACGGTTTTATCCCAACCGTCGGATCTAGGGTTTTATCCTAACCGTTGGAACTAGGGATTTAATCCCAACCGTCGATTCTAGGGTTTCATCCTAACAATCGGATCTAGGGATTTAATCCCAATAGTTGGTTCTAGGGTTTCATCCCAACCATCGGATCTAGGGATTTAATCCCAACCGTTGGTTCTAGAGTTTTGTTTTTCATCCTTGGATCTAGACATCATGATGATTATATTAGGCTACGATAGGGACCATAAGGAGGAGTTGGATCTTGGCCACCCGATGGATCGGAACCACACAAACTTAATCCATCAATGATGTTCCATTCCACTAGAGGATCATCTTTGAACTACCTCACCAACCCCCATAAATTAATATGGGCTCCATATACTATTTGTACATCCATCTCCCCGTGTTTAAGATATCGAATGTCCGTCAATTAATTGATTTACTGACCATCAATTAATTAACATTTAACTCCTCGAGTAGTACCACTCAACCTCGAGTAAACACATAGAGCGCAAGTATCACCTGATACGAGAGATCGTAAAGCGAGGAGAAGTAGCTGTCACCAAGATTGCATCAGAGGATAACCTGGCGGATCCATTCACTAAGGCCCTTCCAGCGAAAGCGTTTGATAGGCATGTGGAGGACATGGGGATTTGATGTATGGCAGTGTGATAACAGCATAGTCTTTTAGTATAAGTGGGAGATTGTTGGGATTTATACTGAAAGCCAAACTTTTTTGTATGAACATTTTTATTTTTAAATAAGAATCACATGATCATTGTTTGCACTTTATATTTATTATATGTGTGCATATTGTCTAATACTTTACATTGTAGATAACATGGTGCTTGGTGTGGCACAGAAGATCATGTTATCAGTCCCTTGTAGAATATAAGTAGAGGATCACAACCAAGATGGTTTTGGACAAACCATTGGCATGGTTGTAGTGTAGCTTGGTATTGGTTCGTCTTGAACATAGAGTTACACTAGTACACTTAGGTGTATTGAATAGGACCGACTTAGAGGTGATTCAATTTATTGCTGACTACATAATTGAATCGGACCTCAGATATTATGTTGTACATGCTCTTAATCCCGATATAATAACGGGCACATGTACTTAGTATTTATTTCTTTGATTTACCAAAGGGTGAGATTTATGTGGATTAAATCAATATGCCCGGTAAGTTGGGAAATGATATTATTTAAATGGTGTGTCGTTAATTATAGGAGGAAACCGTGTCCTACATATTAGGTTGATGATGTCCCCTTGAGGAGCTCATAAGGTTCATCATGTAAACCCAGCAGGTTGACTTAGTCAAAATGATGATAAGGTTGAGTGGTACAACTCGAGGAGTTAGATGTTAATTGATTGATTGTCAGTAAATCAATCAATTGACGGACATTCGATATCTTAAACATGGGGAGATGGATGTACAAATAATATATGGAGCCCATATTAATTTATGGGGGTTGGTGAGGTAATTCAATGATGATCCTCTAGTGGAATGAAACATCATTGATGGATCAAGTTTGTGTGGTTCCGATCCATCAGGTGGCCAAGATCCAACTCCTCCTCATGGTCCCTATTGTAGCCTATTAAAACCTCATGGAGCCAAGATCCAATGATGGAAAACAAAAACTCTAGATCCGATTGTGGAGATTAAATCTCTAGATCCGAAGGTTGAGATTAAATCTCTTGATCCGACAGTTGAGATTAAATCCCTAGAACCAACAGTGGAGATTAAAACAAGGCTTAAGCCTAACTCTATAAAAGGGGGCTTAAGGTGGGCGGCAAGAAGGTTGGTTGGTTTTTGGAGATTAGGGTTTTGCCTATCATTAGCTTGGGCGGCAAGAAATCCTAGGAAGGTTAGGGTTTTGTTGGGCGGCTAGGGTTTGGGAGGTGGAGTGGGCGAAAACAATAGGAGAGGTTCCCTTCTTCTTCCAAAGGGGTTGCCGGCACCTATCTCTCTTCCCTCTACCTTGGTCGGCGCTCAACCTATTCCTCTTCTCCTCTTCACTCCCTCTAGGTTTGGCAACACAAAGGGGTTGTAGGGTCTTCTATTGCTCCCCTTTGGCCGGTCTTTCCCTCATCCTTTTCCTCTTGGCCGGCGGCACTAGGAGCTAGGGATTGTTCCCTTGTTTGGTTCCTTGGTTGGCCATCTTGTTCTCTCTTTTCTTGAGGCCGGCGGCATCAAGCTTTTGTGGCTTGGTGGTTGGCTCAAGCAAGAAGGGAAGGAGAGTTCTTCTTTCTTTTGATTGAAGAAGATCTAGGAGGCTTCAACTTGTGGAGGATCTTCGCCGACACGAAGTCTACAAGGAGGTTAGGACATACGATAGAAGATCGAGAGGTATAAAAGTTTTACAATTTTTATTATTGATATTTGCATGTTCTTATTGATATGTTTGTATGTGTTGATTATACATGTCTACATCATATGTATTTGTATAATCATGGACCCTGAAGATAAACACAAAAACCGGCGATCCGTCCGTCGTCTCTTCCACGGCTAACCGACTAGAAGTGTTTTGTTGCTTGAACAACTAGTTTGTTCAAGTGATCACTCAAGTCATTAGCACGATGATGAATTGGTTGAGCTTAGGAAACTCATCCCATCCGGATTAGTTTTCATTAGTGAAAATTTTAATCCGGGAACATGGGAGCCAACGAGCCTTCTAGCATGCCATCAAGAACAAGGGTACAAGCATGAGTTTTCTTGTCCTAGAACACCCCAACAAAATGGGGTTGTGGAAAGGAAAAATCGTGTCCTACAAGAAGCGGCTAGGATAATGCTTAATGCATACTCCTTACCTAGCTACTTGTGGGCGGAAGCAGTCAATACCGCTTGCTATATCCAAAATAGGGTATTGATTCATAGGTTTTTAGGAAAAACTCCATTTGAATTGTGGAATGGTACAATTCCAACAATTCATTATTTTAAGGTCTTTGGATGTAAATTTTATATTTTAAATACCAAAGACAACCTTGGTAAGTTTGAGTCTAAAGCGGATGAGGGAATCCTAGTTGGATACTCATCCACTAGTGTAGGATATAGAGTTTACAATAAAAGGACTCAAAAGATTGAAGAATCTTCAAATGTTCAATTTGACGAAACTTCCAATACATACCCTAGGAAATCCCCTATTGATGATGATATTAATAATGAAAATCAAGAAATCACCCGACAATTTCAAGATTTAACCTTAGGGGGTAATGATCAAGGGGGAGGATTGAATCAAGGGGGAGTAAGGGATGATTCCGATGATGAGCATAGGATTGAGGTTGATTATGATCAAAATCAACTTAATACACCTCCTAGAACCATAAGAGTTCATCAAAGTCACCCCTTAGATCAAATTGTGGGTGAATTATCTCAAGGAGTTAGGACTAGGTCATTTCATAGGGATTTCACTAGTCATGTAGCTCTAATTTCTCAAATTGAGCCCAAAACAATTAAAGATGCATTACTTGATCTGGATTGGATCTTAGCAATGCAAGATGAATTGGCTCAATTTGAAAGGAGCCAAGTATGGGAGTTAGTTCCTAGACCAAGTGAAAACACCATTATTACTACAAGATGGGTTTTTAGGAACAAACTAGATGACCAAGGAAATATCACTAGAAACAAAGCAAGATTAGTTTCAAGGAGTTTTAATCAAGTTGAAGGACTTGACTATGATGAAACATAAGCCCCGGTTGCTAGGTTAGAGTCCATTAGGATACTCTTAGGGTATGCCTCCTATATGGGTTTCAAACTCCATCAAATGGATGTTAAATCAGCATTCCTAAATGGGTTTATTAAGGAAGAGGTATATGTAGAACAACCTCCCGGGTTTGAAAATATGGACTACCCAAACCATGTATACAAGCTTAGGAATGCTTTATATGGGTTGAAACAAGCTCCCCGGACTTGGTATGAAAGATTATCATCTTTCTTAATTTCTAAGAATTTTAAAAGGGGTAGTATAGATCAAACTCTCTTTATAGAGTCAACATCTAAGGACATCTTTGTAGCCCAAGTATATGTTGATGACATTATCTTTGGGTCAACAAATGATGAACTCCTTCAAGACTTTATTAAAAACATGGAAAAAGAGTTTGAAATCAGTCTAGTTGGGGAATTAAATTTCTTCCTAGGTTTGCAAGTTAAACAAACAAGTGAAGGAATTTACATTTATCAAACCAAATATGCTAAGGAAATGATCAAGAAATTTGGTTTGGAAAATGGTAAGGTAGTTTCAACCCCAATGGCAACCAATACTAAAATAGATAGTGATAATGAAGGAAAACAAATAGATCTTACACTTTATAGGAGCATTATTGGTAGCCTTTTGTACTTAACCGCTAGTAGATACGACATATTATTTGCGGTTGGTATGTGTGCTAGATATCAATCATGTGCTAAAGAATCTCATTTAGTTGTCGTTAAGAGAATCTTAAGATATGTTAAAGGCACACTAAATGTAGGATTATGGTACCCTAGGACTAGGTCGTTTGATTTGATTGGGTACATGGATTCCGATTATGCCGGTTGCAAATTGGATCGGAAGAGTACTAGTGGTGGAAGCCAATTCCATGGGTCCTCCAAAGTTAGTTGGAGTAGTAGGAAGCTGAAGGGAGTTGCTTCGGAGGCTCATTGGCTCCCATGTCCCCGGATTAAAATTTTCACTAATGAAAGAATTAATTCGGTTGGGATGAGTTTCCTTAGCACAACCAATTCGTCGTCGTGCTAACAACTTGAGTGATCGCTTGAATAAACTAGTTGTTCAAGCAACACAAATCTTTTAATTCGTTAGCAGCGGAAGAGACGACGGACGGATCGCCGGTTTTTGTGTTTGTCTTCGGGGTCCATGATTATACAAAATATATACCAATGCACACTTGTATAATCTGTTAGTAATATATGAGAGATGTCCTAAGGCAATCGCCTTATGTATGAACCATTTATATGATAAATGAAGATTCACTATTTGAGTATACATGTTTTATGTATTTGATTGGATCTTAAACTCATTTACTGAATGTCCACGATACGATTCACAACATGAGAGAATTTGTGATTGGATCACAACTAGTGAGTATCTCTACATGTGTAATTGTGATGTATCGGAATTATCCCTAGTCGATGAATTGATGGATCTGGACACCATCAATTCTGTTGAGACTAGCACGAGGTATACTCCTTGGTGTATCCAAGCAGTTGATTCTCACTGGCTGGAGACATAGTGATGTCCGGAGTTAATCGTGGATGCTAGTTATGGTAACTAGTTCAATGGAGTGACTAGCCGTAAGACTTCATATGGTTCTCTGCATATATAGATATGTCAATGAAGTTCTTACTGTGGCCTAAGTGCGATGTTCCTTTGACTTGCGGTATTCAAGTCATCTTGATCATGGAGACTTATGCTTTGACATCTTAAGCAAACATCTCTAAGGAGATGTGGACCCGGGATGATTGGATATAAGTCGAAGTGATCGAAGGTGTTTGAATAGCCTATAAAGGATTCACCACTCCTTGCGAGGAGATGTATACCCATGGCCTCTCGTCGGATTGTTACTAAAGTCTTTGGCCAAAGCATTACATGTTTAGAGTAAGGTACTCTTCGATACATGTGGAGTAACTAGAATCCGTAGGACGAGGAAATGATACTTGGGCTAGGTGTGACGTAGTCAGCCTAGTGGGGACTGACACAATAGACCATGTCCTAAACCAAGTGGGTATAAGATGAGTGAAGGGAATGGGGCACGATTCATTCGAGCTACTGAAGGGTTTCAGAAATAGTTCTGGATCAACCGTTGATCTTTTCGGTTAATTGGGGATCATGATGTACTACTAGGTGCCACTCATGATCGTTCTATAATTAATGGTTAATTATAGACGGCCAACATAAACCGAGAACCTATTTGGTCACACGCGCGAGTGTAATCCAAAGGATTTAAAAGCGAGCTTGAGAATGGGATTCTCGGACGAGAGAAACTATGTTTGGTTGGACCAAACATAAGCGAGCATGAAATTGTTTGATGCAATGGAAGCGTGGATGTGTCTTATGAAGACATAATGGATGGACCAAAATGGTTTGGTTCTAATCCAATGGATGAGAATAAACCAAATGGTTTGGTTTATATTAAACGAATGAACCAAAGGTTGGTTCGGTTCGTTTTAACTTAAAATAAACCATCATGGTTTGGTTTATTTTAACTTATCTTAATGGAGCGGGTTAACGGGCTTTATGGATATGATCCATTAACCATTAAGAGAATTAGTTCTCTATAAAAATAGGGATTAAACCCTAACCCTAAACTCTAATCATCAAGTTGCGCCCACCTGTTTGTGCGCCCGGCTACCTTGGTGCCGACCCACTCCTCCGGCCGGCGTCTAAGGTGGCTTCCTTCCTCCTTGTTTGGCCGGCGCCTATCTCCTCCACCAAGCTGTCCAGTTTTTACGGATAGCTTCTTCTCCTCGTCGGGCGTCGTTTGGGCGGCGGTTAGTGCTCCGACAGCGGCTAACATACGGGGATTTGATCTCCGGTAATCCTCTGAGGTGGAGGGACGAAGGATTCGTCAAAGCGGTTGTGAATACCTCTCCGGAGAAGCGAGTTTTGAGAACTCGTTTTGGATCCGAATTTGGATTCGGATCGTGATCATCTCTCGATCACGTCGTCTTCAACACGAGGCTAGTAACCCGTACGAAGACAAAGCTCGTGACTTAGCGAAGTCATCCCGAGGAGCTCGGCGTGGATACGGATAGAGACGATTCTTACGAGGATCGTTCCGGTTGATGCCGTTCCTTCTACGTCATACGAAAGGTATAACGTAGTTTAATTTCCTTTTATTGCAATTTTAATTTACGGTTATGTCTACACTTGTTGTAATAGCATGCGTGTGTTGTGTGTGTTGTAATAAATAGGAGTATTTATTATTTTTAATTGCTTCCGCTGTGCTCATGTTTACGAAACATGATCGAACACACACAGCCTTGTGATGCAAAACCCAGTATCGAGCCCAGGTTGTGTTTTGACATAATCGTAAAATGGTTTTGCGATAGTCATAATGTATTTCTGGAAATTTTCTAATTTTGGAAATTTAGAAGTATTTATGGAAATTTTTCAATTTTGGAAAGTCTAGAAGTATTTATGGAAATCTTCCACTTTTGGAAAGTTGGAAGTATTTATGGAAATTGATATTTTCCATAAATAAAATATTTGATTAGATTCTGGAAATTTGTTTCCTAATTTAATCATGATTTGATTTGAAATCAAATCTTAAAATATTTTATTTCCATAAGTAGTTTTAATGATTTAGGAAATTGGTTTCCTAAATAGATTTTCCTTAATCAAATAATTCCATGAATAAAATATGTGATTAGATTTGGAAATTTGTTTCCTAATTTAATTATGATTTGATTTGGAGAATCAAATCTTAAACATATTTTATTTCCATAAATAGTTATGACATATAAGGAAATATATACATGACATAATTGTATGCCATGTAATTGCATTAGATGCATAACATTATGCCATGCGTGTCGTGACATGTAGATGTATGCCATGTATGCCATGCCATGTAGATAATAGTTATTTGCATGCAAAGAGGATGAGACATAAAAACCCTAACATAATATTAAAGCCTACACCCTCCATTAATATGGTTAGAACCAGAGTTCTGTTTCTTGTTTGGGTTGTTGGACTCACTCCAAGCCCGGCTCGAACCTGAACATGTTCAAATCATTGGAATAGTTTAACTCTAATATGGTAAGAGTCAGAGGTCAATCGTTAGTTTGGGTTGTTGGACTCACTCCAAGCCTGGCTAATTGGTTGAATGCGCTCTAACCATATTAAAACTATTTCGCGATTAATGGGTCGGCTTTAACTTGGAGCATCGATTTGTTGGACTCACTCCAAGGTCGATGTGAAGAGAGGTGAAGTTGGGTGCTATGCATATGATGCATACTTGTTAATGTGTTAACAACCCAATGTATGTGTGAACATTCAATTAGTTGATAGCACATTGTGATAGTTACATATACGTGATATGTGATCGGTAAACTTGATACCTACCATCATAGCTAAGAATGGCTTGTTGGACTCACTCCAAGGTTGTTCTTATCTATGTTGGATATCAGCCCATTCGGAGATGGACCTACGATCTCCCAAAGTGATTTTGGGGTTTTTGAAATTCGAAAAATGAATGGGATTTATAAATGTATTTTGATGCATTTTAAAATCATCTTTCTCATATATGCTCGTTTTGTATTTCTAAGTAAATATATTGATCATGATGTGTTTGAATTTGCGTTCCATTTTGGATTCAAATAAATTGGTAGAACTTCTTGGGTGGCTTAGAAACTTGAGAATTGTTCTCAAGGTGAAAAGCTTGTGTATGTCCTCGAGCGCCTCTTCCCGCCCGTCTAGTAGTGATGCAACTCTGGACCAATTGTTGGCCTATCGAAACATGTGAGTGATTACGAACAAATGAGTTGCATCATGCTAGCCGCGATGGAACCCAAGCTACAGCAGCATGAGCATATGGATGCTCATATCGTGATCCTTCATCTGTGAGTTGGTTGATGAGCAAGTGAGATTGAAGGTTCGAAGTCTCAAGCTCCTCTTCACCTCAGATGCTAGGAGGTTCATCGTAGTCTTTGCTCGATATCTTTGAAGGCTGTGGAGTCTTACGAGAAGCATGGCGAGGGGGCAGTGTTGTTAGTTGATTCCTCGAAGAAAGGTTCTAAGAGGAAGTCAAAGGCAATGAAGGGAAAGAAGAAGGCTAAGAAGGTAGAACTAGCACAAAGGAAACTTGCCATCATTATGGCAAGGAGAGCCATTCTTGAAGAAAGTCTGCAAGATTTATCTTGAGTCAGTGAAGAAGGATAAGCATCGGATGCCCCATCTTCGTAAATCTTCTTTATTGATTGTCATTCTATTTCCTCGGACACTTGGGTATTCGATCGGGTGTGGCTCACATATATGTAATGACATACATGGGCTAAGGAATAGAAGAAGACTCGCCAAGGGAGAGTCAAATTTGCGTGTTGGGAATGGAGCAAAGGTTCGCACTCGCCATCGGAACGTATTTGTTGAAACTCCCTGCAGGACTTGTCTTAGAACTGGACAATTGCTTTTATATTCCTTTGTTGATAAAGAACATCATTTCTATTTCTTGTTTAAATAGAAATGGTTTCCATTTGACGCTTAGTAACAATTGTTGTTACATAACTTGGAATGGGGTTCTTTATGGGACTGGAACTTTAAGCAATGGTGTTTATACGAAAGGACATTTGCAATATCGAAGCGAGTAACAAGCGTGCTCGAAAGGATAATCAAATAGACTCCTACATGTGGCATTGTCATCTTGGCCATGTAAGCAAGAAACGCATGTCTGAATTACACCGATGTGGAATTCTGGAATCGTTTGAATTAGATTCATACGATACATGCGAATCATGCTTAAAAGGCAAGATGACTAAGTTACCTTTTACTGGAAAGGGTGAACGAGTGGGAGAGTTACTAGGTTTAGTACATACTGATGTATGTGGACCTATGTCAACTCAAGCATTAGGAGGCTATAGCTACTTCATTACCTTCACCGATGATCACTCACGGTTTGGGTATGTGTTCTTGATGAAACACAAGTCTGAAGCCTTTGAAAAGTTCAAAGAATTCAGAAATGAAGTAGAGAAACAACATGACAAAAGTATTAAAATACTTCGATCGGATCGAGGTGGTGAATACTTAAGTCAAGAGTTTCTTGATTATCTAAGAGACAATGGCATATTGTCTCAATGGACTCCGCCCTACACACCACAGCATAATGGTGTATCTGAGAGGCGTAACCGGACCTTGTTGGACATGGTCAGGTCAATGATGAATCATGCGACTCTTCCCAAGTCCTTTTGGGGTTATGCACTTGATACCGCATTTGTTTACTTGTTAATGCCTACCAAGGTAGTCTCAACTACTCCATATGAGATATGGAATGGTAAGAAACCTCATGTATCTTACTTGAAGATATGGGGTTGTCCTGCTTATGTGAAGCGGACTGTATCAGACAAACTAGATGCAAAGTCTGATAAATGTCTATTTATTGGATACCCTAAGGAAACAAGGGGTTACCAATTCTATCATCCTTTGGAACAAAAGGTGTTTGTTTCAAGGCATGCTGTGTTTCTAGAGAAAGAGTTTCTCTTGCAAGAAAACAGTGGGAGTGTCGTCGAGCTTGAGGAGGCTCGAGAGACTCAAATAGACATTAATGAGATACCTGGTGAAGCACAAATGACAACTCATAGTGATGAGCAATCAATTTGGACCTTGTAACACCACATCTTCGTAGATCCGCAGAACAATAACATTCCCGAGAGATATGGATTTCTCGTAAGCGAATCGAACGACGTGTTACTCATTGATGATGAGGAGCCTACCAGTTATGAAGAAGTGCTGACAAGTTCAGAAAGGGATAAGTGGCTTGGTGCCATGAAGTCGGAAATGGATTCCATGTACGAAAAACCAAGTTTGGAACTTGGTTGACCCACCTGAAGGCATAAAGCCTATAGGGTGCAAGTGGGTTTTCAAGAAGAAAACCGACATGGATGGTAATGTGATTACCTATAAGGCTAGATTGGTGGCGAAAGGATATCGTCAAAAGCAAGGAGTTGATTATGACGAAACCTATTCGCCTGTAGCTATGCTTAAATCCATTCGGATGCTCCTGGCCATAGCAGCTTATTATGATTATGAGATATGGCAGATGGATGTGAAAACAGCTTTCCTTAATGGAAACCTGCTCGAGGACGTGTATATGATACAACCTGAGGGTTTCACATCGGTTGATAAAACCAAGGTATGCAAATTGCGATGATCCATTTATGGATTGAAGCAAGCATCCAGGAGCTGGAATATCCGTTTTGATGAGACGATCAAAAAGTTTGATTTCTCACAAAATCCAGACGAACCTTGTGTGTACAAGAAGGTTAGTGGGAGTGCAGTCGTGTTCCTAGTATTGTATGTCGATGACATATTACTTATAGGAAACGATGTGTCCATCTTACAGTCAGTTAAGGTTTGGTTATCCAAGACATTCTCCATGAAAGACCTGGGAGAAGCAACCTACATCCTTGGGATTAAGATCTATAGAGATAGATCGAAACGGTTGCTTGGTCTTTCGCAGTCTACATATATAGACCGAGTGCTAAAGAGGTTTAGCATGTCGGAATCCAAGAAAGGTTATCTACCCATCAGGCATGGGGTACACCTTTCGAAGTCTATGTGTCCGCGCACAGAAGACGAGAGGATTTGCATGAGTAAGATTCCCTATGCATCCGCAATAGGATCTATCATGTATGCTATGTTATGTACAAGGCCCGATGTATCGTATGCTCTGAGTGTCACGAGCAGATACCAGTCTGATCCAGGAATGGATCATTGGGTGGCTGTTAAGACGATCCTTAAGTGCTTGAGAAGAACTAAGGATGCGTTCCTAATATATGGAGAAGGGTACATGGTGATACGTGGGTATACGGATGCCAGCTCCAGACAGACAAGAATGATTCCATGTCTCAGTCTGGGTATGTATTCACCTAAAATGGAGGCGCAATAAGTTGGAAAGGTTCCAAGCTTGACACTATAGCGGATTCTGCCACTAAGGCAGAATACATTGCAGCTTTGGAAGCAGCAAAGGAAGCGGTTTGGATCAAGAAGTTCATCTCTGAACTTGATGTGGTCTCATCAATGATCCAAACATGTGCTTCGCCGCTATCATCTTATCAGAGAGATCATCAGTAGGAACGAAATACAAATCGAGAAAATTCCCACTGAAAGGAACTTAGCGGATCCTTTGACTAAAGCATTACCTCAAAGTAAGTTTGAGGGTCATGTTGGTGCTTATGGTATTGGATACCGTAGCGATTGGCATTAGTACAAGTGGGAGTCTGTTAGTAATATATGAGAGATGTCCTAAGGCAATCGCCTTATGTATGAACCATTTATATGATAAATGAAGATTCACTATTTGAGTATACATGTTTCATGTATTTGATTGGATCTTAAACTCATTTATCAATGTCCACGATACGATTCACAAAGATGAGAGAATTTGTGATTGGATCACAACTAGTGAGTATCTCTACATGTGTAATTGTGATGTATCGGAATTATCCCTAGTCGATGAATTGATGGATCCGACACCATCAATTCGCTGAGACTAGCACGAGGTATACTCCTTGGTGTATCCAAGCTGATTCTCACCGGGCCGAGACATAGTGATGTCCGGAGTTAATCGTGGATGCTAGTTATGGTAACTAGTTCATTGGAGTGACCAGCCGTAAGACTTCATATGGTTCTCTGCATATATAGATATGTCAATGAAGTTCTTACTGTGGTCTAAGTGCGATGTTCCTTTGACTTGCGGTATTCAAGTCATCTTGATCATGGAGACTTATGCTTTGACATCTTAAGCAAACATCTCTAAGGAGATGTGGACCCGGGATGATTGGATATAAGTCGAAGTGATCGAAGGTGTTTGAATAGCCTATAAAGGATTCACCACTCCTTGCGAGGAGATGTATACCCATGGCCTCTCGTCGGATTGTTACTAAAGTCTTTGGCCAAAGCATTACATGTTTAGAGTAAGGTACTCTTCGATACATGTGGAGTAACTAGAATCCGTAGGACGAGGAATTGATACTTGGGCTAGGTGTGACGTAGTCAGCCTAGTGGGGACTGACACAATAGACCATGTCCTGAACCAAGTGGGTATAAGATGAGTGAAGGGAATGGGGCACGATTCATTCGAGCTACTGAAGGGTTTCAGAAATAGTTCTGGATCAACCGTTGATCTTTTCGGTTAATTGGGGATCATGATGTACTACTAGGTGCCACTCATGATCGTTCTATAATTAATGGTTAATTATAGACGGCCAACATAAACCGAGAACCTATTTGGTCACACGCACAACGAGTGTAATCCAAAGGATTTAAAACGAGCTTGAGAATGGGATTCTCAGACCGAGAGAAACTATGTTTGGTTGGACTAAACATAAAGCGAGCATGAAATTGTTTCAGTCGCAATGGAAGCATGGATGGGCAGTGTCTTATGAAGACATAATGGATGGACCAAAATGGTTTGGTTCTAATCCAATGGATGAGAATAAACCAAATGGTTTGGTTTATATTAAACGAATGAACCAAAGGTTGGTTCGGTTCGTTTTAACTTAAAATAAACCATCATGGTTTGGTTTATTTTAACTTATCTTAATGGAGCGGGTTAACGGGCTTTATGGATATGATCCATTAACCATTAAGAGAATTAGTTCTCTATAAAATAGGGATTAAACCCTAACCCTAAACTCTAATGTGTTGCCGCCACCACAGCCTCCTCCAACCGGGCGCCCGTAGCTTCCTTCCTCCTCGCGTCGAGCTGCTGCCGGAAGAGTTCCGCGATCCTCCTTAGGTTTGGCATCAAGGTAAGCACTTGGCTTCCTTTGTTGGCCGGGCGCCTATCTTCTTCCACCAAGCTGTCCAGTTTTCGACAGCTTTCTCCTTCCGTCGAGCGTCGTTTGACGACGGTTAGTGCTCCGACAGCGGCTAACATACCGATTTGATCTCCGTAATCCTCTGAGGTGGAGGACGGCGATTCGTCAAACGGTTGACGAATACCTCTCCGGAGAAGCGAGTTTTGAGAACTCGTTTTGGATCCGAATTTGGATTCGGATCGTGATCATCTCTCGATCACGTCGTCTTCAACACGAGGCTAGTAACCCGTACGA
Organism: Wurfbainia villosa; assembly: GCA_025175895.1. Lineage (NCBI taxonomy): Eukaryota > Viridiplantae > Streptophyta > Magnoliopsida > Zingiberales > Zingiberaceae > Wurfbainia > Wurfbainia villosa. The sequence continues at coordinate 37,926,526 of CM045987.1, forward strand.
AGACAAAGCTCGTGACTTAGCGAAGTCATCCCGAGGAGCTCGGCGTGGATACGGATAGAGACGATTCTTACGAGGATCGTTCCGGTTGATGTCGTTCCCGCTATACGTCATACGAAAGGTATAACGTAGTTTAATTTCCTTTTATTGCAATTTTAATTTACGGTTATATCTACACTTGTTGTAATAGCATGCGTGTGTTGTGTGTGTTGTAATAAATAGGAGTATTTATTATTTTTAATTGCTTCCGCTGTGCTCATGTTTACGAAACATGATCGAACACACACACGCCGCGGTGCCGGAAACCCAACATAATCAACACATAAAAGAACATGCTAAGATCAGAAAATAAAGTTGTAAAGCTTTTATACCTCACGATCTTCTACCGTTTGTCCTATCCTCCTCGTGGACGACGTTTGACCGAAGATCCTCCACGAGTAGAAGCCTTCTAGATCACGTTCTTCCCTTCCTTGTTCGCTGCGAACAAAGAGAAGAACAAAACAAAAACTCCTCCTTTCTAGAACTGGCCACCAATCAAAAGAGCTCGATGTAACCGCCGTCCAAGGAATGAATAGATGAGCGCCGGCAAACTTGTTGCAATCTTGTCGCCGGCCACCTAGAAGTTGGAGAAGTGTAGGCCATCAAGGAGTTGGAGAACTGCTGGCCACCAAGGAGCAAAGTGGGAGGAAGAGGGCCAGCCTAAGCTAGGAGAAGGAAGGAGTGAGAGCCGACCACCAAGCAGCAAAGGAGGAAACCCTAATCACCTTTCTTGTTGTCGCCCAAACCAAATCCAAAAACCCTAGCCGCCTAAAGCACTTGAGAGGCAAAACCCTAATCCAAATGAACCATCACTTGATGCCCAACCTAAGCCCTCTATTTATAGAATTGAGCTTAAGCCTCCTTTAATCTCCACCGTCGGATCAAGGGATTTAATCTCCACCGTCGGATCTAGGGTTTTATCCCAACCGTCGGATCTAGGGTTTCATCCCAACCGTCGGATCAAGGATTTCATCCCAACCTTCGGATCTAGGGTTTCATCCCAACCGTCGGATCTAGGGTTTTATCCCAACCGTCGGAACTAGGGATTTAATCCCAACCGTCGATTCTAGGGTTTCATCCTAACCATCGGATCTAGGGATTTAATCCCAACCGTTGGTTCTAGGGTTTCATCCCAACCATCGGATCTAGGGATTTAATCCCAACCGTTGGTTCTAGAGTTTTGTTTTACATCCTTGGATCTAGACTTCATGAGGATTATATTAGGATACGATAGGGGCCATAAGGAGGAGTTGGATCTTGGCCACCCGATGGATCGGAACCACACAAACTTGATCCATCAATGATGTTCCATTCCACTAGAGGATCATCATTGAACTACCTCACCAACCCCCATAAATTAATATGGGCTCCATATACTATTTGTACATCTATCTCCCCGTGTTAAAGATATCGAATGTCCGTCAATTAATTGATTTACTGACCATCAATTAATTAACATCTAACTCCTCGAGTAGTACCACTCAACCTCGAGTAAACACATAGAGCGCAAGTATCACCTGATACGAGAGATCGTAAAGCGAGGAGAAGTAGCTGTCACCAAGATTGAATCAGAGGATAACCTGGCGGATCCATTCACTAAGGCCCTTCCAGCGAAAGTGTTTGATAGGCATGTGGAGGACATGGGGATCAGATGTATGGCAGTGTGATAACAGCATAGTCTTTTAGTATAAGTGGGAGATTGTTGGGATTTATACTGAAAGCCAAGCTTTTTTGTATGAACATTTTTATTTTTAAATAAGAATCACATGATCATTATTTGCACTTTATATTTATTATATGTGTGCATATTGTCTAATACTTTACATTGTAGATAACATGGTGCTTGGTGTGGCACAGAAGATCATGTTATCAGTCCCTTGTAGAATATAAGTAGAGGCTCACAACCAAGATGGTTTTGGACAAACCATTGGCATGGTTGTAGTGTAGCCTGGTATTGGTTCGTCTTGAACATAGAGTTACACTAGTACACTTAGGTGTATTGAGCAGGACCGACATAGAGGTGATTCAATTTATTGCTGACTACATAATTGAATCGGACCTCGGATATTATGTTGTACATGCTCTTAATCCTGATATAATAATGGGCACATGTACTTAGTATTTATTTCTTTGATTTACCAAAGGGTGAGATTTATGTGGATTCAATCAATATGCCCGTTAAGTTGGGAAATGATATTATTTAAATGGTGTGTCGTTAATTATACGCCTACCAAGCAAGACTTCTCGGCTGAGAAGAGATGCTTCCAGTGAATGCGATCCGCCTAAGTTATCCCATCCTCGAGTCGAGTAATACGTAACTAAGTTTGAGTGGTACTACTCGAGGAGTTAGATGTTAATTGATTGATGGTCAGTAAATCAATCAATTGACGGACATTCGATATCTTAAACACAGGGAGATGGATGTACAAATAATATATGCAGCCCATATTAATTTATGAGGGTTGGTGAGGTAATTCAATGATGATCCTCTAGTGGAATGGAACATCATTGATGGATCAAGTTTGTGTGGTTCCGATCCATCAGGTGGCCAAGATCCAACTCCTCCTCATGGTCCGTATTGTAGCCTATTAAAACCTCATGGAGCCTAGATCCAATGATGAAAAATAAAAACTCTAGATCCGACGGTCGAGATTAAATCTCTAGATCCGACGGTTTAGATTAAATCTCTAGATCCGACAGTTGAGATTAAATCCCTATAACCAACAGTGGAGATTAAAACAAGGCTTAATCCTAACTCTATAAAAGGGGGCTTAAGGTGGGCGACAAGAAGGTTGGTTGGTTTTTGGAGATTAGGGTTTTGCCTATCATTAGCTTGGGCGGCAAGAAATCCTAGGAAGGTTAGGGTTTTGTTGGGCAGCTAGGGTTTGGGAGGTGGAGTGGGCGAAAACAATAGGAGAGGTTCCCTTCTTCTTCCAAAGGGGTTGCCGGCACCTATTTCTCTTCCCTCTACCTTGGTCGGTGCTCAACCTATTCCTCTTCTCCTCTTCACTCCCTCTAGGGCCGGTGGCACAAAGGGGTTGTAGGGTCTTCTATTGCTCCCCTTTGGCCTGTCTTTCTCTCATCCTTTTCCTCTTGGCCGGCGGCACTAGGAGCTAGGGATTGTTCCCTTGTTTGGTTCCTTGGTTGGCCATCTTGTTCTCTCTTTTCTTGAGGCCGGCGGCATCAAGCTTTTGTGGCTTGGTGGTTGGCTCAAGCAAGAAGGGAAGGAGAGTTCTTCTTTCTTTTGATTGAAGAAGATCTAGGAGGCTTCAACTTGAGGAGGATCTTCGCCCACACGAAGTCTACAAGGAGGTTAGGACATACGATAGAAGATCGAGAGGTATAAAAGTTTTACAAGTTTTATTATTGATCTTTGCATGTTCTTATTAATATGTTTGTATGTGTTGATTATACATGTATACATCATATGTATTTATACAATTATGGACCCTGAAGATAAACACAAAAACCGACGATCCGTCCGTCGTCTCTTCCACGGCTAACCGACTAGAAGAGTTTTGTTGCTTGAACAACTAGTTTGTTCAAGTGATCACTCAAGTCGTTAGCACGACGACAAATTGGTTGAGCTTAGGAAACTCATCCCATCCGGATTAGTTTTCATTAGTGAAAATTTTAATCTGGGGACATGGGAGCCAACGAGCCTCCTAGCATGCCATCAAGAACAAGGGTACAAGCATGAGTTTTCTTGTCCTAGAACACTCCAACAAAATGGGGTTGTGGAAAGGAAAAATCATGTCCTACAAGAAGCAGCTAGGATAATGCTTAATGCATACTCCTTACCTAGCTACTTGTGGGCGGAAGCAGTCAATACCGCTTGCTATATCCAAAATAGGGTATTGATTCATAGGTTTTTAGGAAAAACTCCATTTTAATTGTGGAATGGTACAATTCCAACAATTCATTATTTTAAGGTCTTTGGATGTAAAGTTTATATTTTAAATACCAAAGACAACCTAGGTAAGTTTGAGTCCAAAGCGGATGAGGGAATCCTAGTTGGATACTCATCCACTAGTGTAGGATATAGAGTTTACAATAAAAGGACTCAAAAGATTGAAGAATCTTTAAATGTTCAATTTGATGAAACTTCCAATACATACCCTAGGAAATCCCCTATTGATGATGATATTAATAATGAAAATCAAGAAATCACCCAACAATTTCAAGATTTAACCTTAGGGGGTAATGATCAAGGGGGAGGATTGAATCAAGGGGGAGTAAGGGATGATTCCGATGATGAGCATAGGATTGAGGTTGATCATGATCAAAATCAACTTAATACACCTCCTAGAACAATAAGAGTTCATCGAAGTCACCCCTTAGATCAAATTGTGGGTGAATTATCTCAAGGAGTTAGGACTAGGTCATTTCATAGGGATTTCACTAGTCATGTAGCTCTAATTTCTCAAATTGAGCCCAAAACAATTAAAGATGCATTACTTGATCTGGATTTGATCTTAGCAATGCAAGATGAATTGGCTCAATTTGAAAGGAGCCAAGTATGGGAGTTAGTTCCTAGACCAAGTGAAAACACCATTATTACTACAAGATGGGTTTTTAGGAACAAACTAGATGACCAAGGAAATATCACTAGAAACAAAGCAAGATTAGTTTCAAGGGGTTTTAATCAAGTTGAAGGACTTGACTATGATGAAACATAAGCCCCGGTTGCTAGGTTAGAGTCCATTAGAATACTCTTAGGGTATGCCTCCTATATGGGTTTCAAACTTCATCAAATGGATGTTAAATCAGCATTCCTAAATGGGTTTATTAAGGAAGAGGTATATGTAGAACAACCTCCCGGGTTTGAAAATATGGACTACCCAAACCATGTATACAAGCTTAGGAATGCTTTATATGGGTTGAAATAAGCTCCCCGGACTTGGTATGAAAGATTATCATCTTTCTTAATTTCTAAGAATTTTAAAAGGGGTAGTATAGATCAAACTCTCTTTATAGAGTCAACATCTAAGGACATCTTTGTAGCCCAAGTATATGTTGATGACATTATCTTTGGGTCAACAAATGATGAACTCCTTCAAGACTTTATTAAAAACATGGAAAAAGAGTTTGAAATCAGTCTAGTTGGGGAATTAAATTTCTTCCTAGGTTTGCAAGTTAAACAAACAAGTGAAGGAATTTACATTTATCAAACCAAATATGCTAAGGAAATGATCAAGAAATTTGGTTTGGAAAATGCTAAGGTAGTTTCAACCCCAATGGCAACCAATACTAAAATAGATAGTGATAATGAAGGAAAACAAATAGATCTTACACTTTATAGGAGCATGATTGGTAGCCTTTTGTACTTAACCGCTAATAGACTCGACATATTATTTGCGGTTGGTATGTGTGCTAGGTATCAACCATGTGCTAAAGAATCTCATTTAGTTGCCGTTAAGAGAATCTTAAGATATGTTAATGGCACACTAAATGTAGGATTATAGTACCCTAGGACTAGGTTGTTTGATTTGATTGGGTACACCGATTCCGATTATGCTGGTTGCAAATTGGATCGGAAGAGTACTAGTGGTGGATGCCAATTCCATGGGTCCTCCCTAGTTAGTTGGAGTAGTAGGAAGCTGAAGGGAGTTGCTTCGGAGGCTCATTGGCTCCCATGTCCCCGGATTAAAATTTTCACTAATGAAAGAATTAATCCGGATGGGATGAGTTTCCTTAGCACAACCAATTCGTCGTCGTGCTAACAACTTGAGTGATCGCTTGAATAAACTAGTTGTTCAAGCAACACAACTCTTTTAGTTCGTTAGCCGTGGAAGAGACGACGGACGGATCGCCGGTTTTTGTGTTTGTCTTCGGGGTCCATGATTATACAAAATATATACCAATGCACACTTGTATAATCAACACATAAAAGAACATGCTAAGATCAGAAAATAAAGTTGTAAAACTTTTATACCTCACGATCTTCTACCGTATGTCCTATCCTCCTCGTGGACGACGTGTGGGCGAAGATCCTCCACGAGTAGAAGTCTTCTAGATCGCGTTCTTCCCTTCCTTGTTCGCTGTGAACAAAGAGAAGAACAAAACAAAAACTCCTCCTTTCTAGAACTGGCCACCAATCAAAAGAGCTCGATGTAACCGCCGGCCAAGGAATGAATGGATGAGCGCCGGCCAACTTGTTGCAATCTTGTCGCCTGCCACCTAGAAGTTGGAGAAGTGTCGGCCACCAAGGAGTTGGAGAACCGCCGGCCACCTAGGAGCAAAGGGGGAGGAAGAGGGCCGGCCTAAGCTAGGAGAAGGAAGGAGTGAGCGCCGACCACCAAGCAGCAAAAGAGGAAACCCTAATCACCTTTCTAGTTGTCGCCCAAACCAAATCCAAAAACCCTAGCCGCCTAAAGCACTTGAGAGGCAAAACCCTAATCCAAATGAACCATCACTTGCCGCCCAACCTAAGCCCTCTATTTATAGAATTGGGCTTAAGCCTCCTTTAATCTCCACCGTCGGATCTGGGGATTTAATCTCCACCGTCGGATCTAGGGTTCTATCCCAACCGTCGGATCTAGTGTTTCATCCCAACCGTCGGATCTAGGATTTCATCCCAACCTTCAGATCTAGGGTTTCATCCCAACCGTCGGATCTAGGGTTTTATCCCAACCGTCGGAACTAGGGATTTAATCCCAACCGTTGATTCTAGGGTTTCATCCTAACCATCGGATCTAGGAATTTAATCCCAGCCGTTGGTTCTAGGGTTTCATCCCACCCATCGGATCTAGGGATTTAATCTCAACCATTGGTTCTAGAGTTTTGTTTTACATCCTTGGATCTAGACTTCATGAGGATTATATTAGGCTACGATAGGGACCATAAGGAGGAGTTGGATCATGGCCACCCGATGGATCGGAACCACACAAACTTGATCCATCAATGATGTTCCATTCCACTAGAGGATCATCATTCAACTACCTCACCAACCCCCATAAATTAATATGGTCTCCATATACTATTTGTACATCCATCTCCCCGTGTTTAAGATATCGAATGTCCGTCAATTAATTGATTTACTGACCATCAATTAATTAACATCTAACTCCTCGAGTAGTACCACTCAACCTTATCATCATGTTGACTAAGTCAACCAGCTGGGTTTGCATGATGAACCTTATGAGCTCCTCAAGGGGACATCATCAACCTAATATATAGGACACAGTTTCCTCCTATAATCAACGGCACACCATGTAAATAATATCATTTCCCAACTTACCGGGCATATTGATTTAATCCATCTAAATCTCACCCTCTGGTAAATCAAAGAAATAAATACTAAGTACATGTGCCCGTTATTATATCGGGATTAATAGCATGTATAACATAATATCCGAGGTCCGATTCAATTATGTAGTCAGCAACAAATTGAATCACCTCTATGTCGGTCCTGCTATATACACCTAAGTGTACTTGTGTAACTCGATGTTCAAGACAAAACAATACCAAGTAACACTACAACCATGCCAATGGTTTGTCTAAAACCATCTTGGTTGTGAGCCTCTACTTATATTCTACAAGATACTTATAACATGATCTTCTGTGCCACACCAAGCACCATGTTATCTACAATGTAAAATATTAGACAATATGCACACATATAATAAATATACAAAGTGCAAACAATGATCATGTGATTCTTATTTCAAAATAAAAATGTTCATATAAAAAGAGCTAGGCTTTCAGTATACATTCCAACAATCTCCCACTTATACTAAAAGACTATGCTGTCATCACACTGCCGTACATCTGATCCCCATGTCCTCCACATGCCTATCAAACGCTTTCGCTGGAAAGGCCTTAGTGAATGGATCCGCCAGGTTATCCTCTGATGCAATCTTGGCGACAGCAACTTCTCCTCGCTTTACGATCTCTCGTATAAGGTGGTACTTGCGCTCTATGTGTTTACTCGCCTTATGGGCTCGTGGTTCCTTCGAGTTTGCAACTGCACCACTGTTATCACAATAAATTGTGATAGCTCTGGCCAAACCAGGAATCACATCCAAGTCCATCAAGAAGTTCCTGAGCCATACAGCTTCCTTGGCTGCCTCAGAGGCTGCCACATACTCAGCTTCCATGGTAGAGTCCGCCACGCATTTCTTCTTGACACTCCTCCATACTATGGCTCCACCTCCAAAAGTATACACAAACCCCGAGGAAGACTTACTCTTTTTCCTATCTGATTGGAAATCCGAATCCGTGTAACCCACAGGGACTAATTGATCTGCACGGTAAACTAGCATATAATCCCTAGTCCTTCTCAGGTACTTCAATATATGCTTTACCGCAGTCCAATGTCCCTGTCCAGGATTACTCTGATATCTGCTAACCATGCCCACGGCAAAGTAGATTGTTAGGGCAATCTCTTGCCGTAATATGGTTTTGATGGTGTGGCAAAGGGTTTAAGTTAGTTTGATATGTTGATGTGATATGTGCGTTGAAGTCGTGTAGGACTTAGTAATTCGCACATGGAGCCGTGGCAAGTTTCACATCTCATGACTCGTGCCTTGAGTCGGTGAAGGATAGCTTTGCGGAAGCCGTGCGCTTGGAGCATCCGAGGGACCGCCGGACGAGAAGCTTGGAGTGAAGCCGGAGGAAGTAGACTTCGAGGCAAGAGACGCGAAGGAGCATTGCAGAGCCGTGCGCCTGATGCTGCCGAGGGACGTGGCCGAGAACGAAGAGAACTTCAAAGGCGAGGGACTCCGAGAAATGAGAGTGAGCGATTGTAACCCAGGGAAGGGTAGCTCTTAGGTGAAACTTGGCCATTTGGCCAAGTGAAGGATGGGTTTTCCCGACACCACGATCGCCATGTCATGGCGATCGCTGCTAGTCAGTGAGTTCGACGGTATACGACTAATCGGATTGGCGCAGCGCGCCATCGTACGCGGCGGATTAGAAGATCGATCATGAAAGCGGCCGATCGGCCCAATAAGGGTTCGGCGATTAGACTGCGCCAGGCGATCGAGCACGGAGGCGGGCGGCCGTGATCGATGAGGTCCATCGGGCCGATCGCCAAGAGTTCCGCTGATTACAACGGTCGGGATCCGCGTGTTTGGAGGCCCTTGTAGACGCAAGAAGCGGCATCGTGATGGCGGCAAACGGGAAGAAGTTAGCCCTCTCTATAAAAAGAGAGGGTGTGAGCCTTTGAGAGGCTAATGCTCATACTCCAAACGATCTTCCTAGTGCCCCATAAGCTCTAAACTCTTCTTACTTGTCTTTACTTCAATCCTATTGTAAGAAGAGTGATCTTGGTTGTAAAGGTTACCTCCACCTAGCTTGGTGCAAAGGAGAGACCATTTAGTGGATTGGTTTAACGGAGTGATTCACCGAGGACGAATCAGGGACCGTGGATTAGCGGCGTAGCCGTGAACCACGTTATACCATCGTGTTAGCGTTTGTTTTATTGTTTGTCTTTTGCTTTGTATTTGTATATTCCGCTTGCACTAATCTTTTGTAGACGAGCAATTTACGACGTCCAACGTACGAGGGCTATTCACCCCCCTCTAGCTGGCCATACCGATCCTCTACAAGTGGTATCAGAGCCGAGGAAAGCTTGTTGATGACTAACCATGATACCTAATGGATGACTATTATTTGATGGATACATGAGTTTCATGATCATAATGTAGAATTGATTGATATATGTCATTATGATCATGTAGAATGTTAGGTTGATACTTAACCATGATAGAATTGCATGAATATATGGGTTAAGTATATACAAATACCCCCTAGGATACATCTCACACTCACTATAGGCTAACTTGATTGCAAACTTAGCATGGGTGAGATATTAGGATGATACAAATGTCCACTAATGCCTATGACATTTGGATGGTCATTTAAAGTATCAAAATAGCAATAATAGACCAATCATGGGGAAGGCTTATGTTTAATTCATAGACATATTGCCCAAAGATCATGGTTGGATATTTCATATGTTTTCAAAACAATTTCTTACCTTAAAATACATGTATTCATGTTTTTAAACAATTGGATGCAAAACTAGGTAGCTAACTTGATACTAGAATGATCAAAAACCTAGTGGTTTTTAGAGCTTTTGGATTTTTGGCAAAAACAAGAAAATATAATGAGTTTTCATGAAAAACTATTTTTCCTTGATAGATATACTTAATAGAAATATGTTCCCCAAATTTCATGATTTTTCAAATTCTCTGGAATTTATAATGCATTTTCGAAAATCGAAATTTGGATTCTTTGTGCGATCATTGCCATACTGATAGCAATGACGTGGTCTAAATCAGAACATTGAAGGCCGAATTCAGTTTGTAAACCTACAACAAGTAGTAGAAATATACTTGATGCCATCAACAAGTAGTACCCAATTTTAAATCAACTTGTCATATTTTCCCTCCATTATACTTGATGCCATGAGCTTATAACTTAGTGTTAATCTTTTTGATAGTGTCAAAGGGGGAGAAATAAGTATGTTTAAGTTAATCACTTTAGGGGGAGAAATATATTTTAGGGGGAGAAAATTTGCATAGAGAGTTTCATGGATTAAGGGGGAATTGCATGTTGTTATATCATGTTTATCTTTACATGCTTTCTTACCTTAGAATTTATATCAAATGTTTTTACCTAACTTAAACGGATTGCCACACATCAAAAAGGGGGAGATTGTTAGGGCAATCTCTTGCCGTAATATGGTTTTGATGGTGGGGCAAAGGGTTTAAGTTAGTTTGATATGTTGATGTGATATGTGCGTTGAAGTCGTGCAGGACTTAGTAATTTGCACATGGAGCCGTGGTGAGTTTCACATCTCATGACTCATGCCTTGAGTCAGTGAAGGATAGCTTTGCGGAAGCCGTGCGCTTGGAGCATCCGAGGGACCGCCGGACGAGAAGCTTGGAGTGAAGCCGGAGGAAGTAGACTTCGAGGCAAGAGACGCGAAGGAGCATTGCAGAGCCGTGCGCCTGATGCTGCCGAGGGCCGTGGCCGAGAACGAAGAGAACTTCGAAGGCGAGGGACTCCGAGAAATGAGAGTGAGCGATTGTAACCCGGGGAAGGGTAGCTCTTAGGTGAAACTTGGCCATTTGGCCAAGTGTCGGATGGGTTTTCGACACCCGCCGATCGCCATGTATGGCGATCGGCCGCTTAAGTCGAGTGACTTCGATCGGTATACGATCGATCGGATTGGCGGCCGATGATCGCCATACGTGGGTAGTCGATTGCCAAGACGCACCATCGGCGCAGAATGATCGGTCAATAAGGGTTGACAGCGCCGTTAAGCGCCGTGGCCGATCGACTACGGAGAGTGATCGATGAGGTCCATCGATCGCCAAGAGTTCCGTTGGACTACAATGGTCGGGATCCGACGTGTTCGAGGCCGTTGTAGGACGGCAATGGCAGCCAAGGGCGGCAATGATCGATGGCGCAAACGGAAGAAGTTAGCCCTCTCTATAAAAAGAGAGGGTGTGAGCCTTTGAGAGGCTAATGCTCATACTCCAAACGATCTTCCTAGTGCCCCACAAGCTCTAAACTCTTCTTACTTGTCTTTACTTCAATCCTATTGTAAGAAGAGTGATCTTGGTTGTAAAGGTTACCTCCACCTAGCTTGGTGCAAAGGAGAGACCATTTAGTGGATTGGTTTAACGGAGTGATTCACCGAGGATGAATCAGGGACCGTGGATTAGCGGCGTAGCCGTGAACCACGTTATACCATTGTGTTAGCGTTTGTTTTATTGTTTGTCTTTTGCTTTGTATTTGTATATTCCGCTTGCGCTAATCTTTTGTAGACGAGCAATTTACGACGTCCAACGTACGAGGGCTATTCACCCCCCTCTAGCCGGCCATACCGATCCTCTACATAGATATCCGGTCTCGTACATAGCATAGTATACATAAGGCTTCCTACTGCCGAAGCATGAGGAACCGCCTTCATGTCCTCTATCTCCTTTGATGTTTTGAGACACATCTCTTTAGATAAAGGAACTCTATGCCTAAAAGGTAGAAAACCTTTCTTGGAGTTCTGCATGCTAAAACGAGCAAGGATAGTGTCAATGTATGAAGCTTGAGATAAGCACAACATCCTTTTCTTGCGATTCCTTATTACTTTTATCCCAAGGATGTGTCCCACTTCTCCCAAGTCCTTCATGTCAAACTGTTTGGACAACCATACCCTTACGTCTGATAACACTTTGATATTGTTGCCAACTAACAAAATATCATCTATGTATAGTACAAGAAATACCACTACATTTTCGTCACATCTTTTGTATACACAAGGCTCATCAAGACTTTGAATAAATCCATATGACTGGATTACCTCATCAAAGCGGATGTTCCAAGATATAGAAGCTAGCTTCAATCCATAAATGGACCGATTAAGCTTACATACAAGATGCTCTTTGCCTTTAGCAATGAATCCATCTGGTTGCCGCATATAGATGTTCTCCTCAAGACTTTCGTTAAGGAAAGCTGTCTTGACATCCATCTGCCAAATCTCATAATCCATATGAGCAGCTATAGATAAGAGAATCCGGATATACTTAAGCATAGCTACCGGCGAAAAGGTCTCCTCATAATCGATACCCTCTTTCTGAGTATACCCTTTCGCAACAAGCCTAGCTTTGAAGGTCTCAACCTTCCCGTCTACTCCTCTCTTTTTCTTGTAGATCCACATGCATCCAATGGCTTTTACACCATCGGGTGGTTCTACTAGCTCCCAGACTTGATTAGAATCCATATATTCTATCTCTGAATTCATCGCTCTTTGCCAAGATACCGCATCTCTATCTTGGAGTGTCTCGTCATATGTCTAGGGATCAGGTTCATGTTCACCAGGGACTAAGTCCGAAGACTCTCCCAAAAACATGAATCTGTCGGGTTGTCTAACAACCCTCCCACTACGACGAGGTGCCTCCTGTGTATGCTCTGTGACACGCGGTGCAGTGACTTGTGGTATCTCCTCTTGTACCGGAGGTACTGAAGTCAGGACTTCCCCTGTCAACTCCTCAAGAACAATCCTACTCTTGGGCTTGTGGTTCATTACATAATCCTCCTCTAGAAATCTGGCGTTCGTGCTAACGATCACCCTATGATCTCTAGGATTATAAAACAAACCACCTTTCGTTCCCTTAGGGTAGCCAACAAACATGCACACTTCTGTACGAAGTTCCAACTTACCAGCATCAGCCTTCAGCACATGTGCTGGACTCCCCCATATCCGAATATGTCTTAGACTAGGCTTTCGCCCAGTCCACAATTATACAGGGGTAGAAGGTACTGATTTGGATGGAACCAAGTTCAGAGTATACATTGTCGTATCCAGTGCATACCCCCAGAACGAAACAGGTAACTCAGAATAACTCATCATTGATCTGACCATCTCAATAAGAGTCCTATTCCTTCACTCTGCTACACCATTCAGCTGGGGTGTGCTAGGTGTAGACAATTGGGATTGAATCCCAGCCCTTGATAAGTAATTCCTAAACTCTCCCAAGAGGTACTCGCCACCACGATCAGATCGTAATGTCTTGATACTTTTACCTTGACAGTTCTCCACATCATCCTTGAATTCTTTGAACCTGTCAAAGCATTCAGACTTGCGCCGCATCAAGTAAATGTATCCATATCTTGAATAATCGTCTATAAATGAGACAAAATATTCAAAATCACCTCTTGCCTGGATAGACATAGGACCGCACAAATTAGAATGAACCAATTCTAACACATCTTTGACTCTATACCCCTTGGCCTTGAAAGGCCTCTTGGTCATTTTACCTTCCAAGCAAGATTCGCAGGTCGGGAGATCCTCCACCACTAATGAACCCAAAGGTCCATCAGCTATCAACCTTTGAATTCTGCTTAGGTTAATATGACCAAGCCTTAGATGCCAAAGATATGTCTGGTTCATTTGTGAAGGTTCTTTTCTCTTATTAGACTTAGAAGATGAGTTATTGACTTCTATATGCATCGTGGGAGTTTTCGGTTCAAGAGTATATAAATTGCCAACCAATGTACCAGAACATATAATCTCCCTATTCCTTTTTATAACCACTTTGTCATTAAAAGAAACAGAATATCCATCCATAAACAATTTAGAAACTGAAATTAAATTCTTTCTAAAAGTAGGTACATAAAGACAATTTCTCAAAACCAAAACTTTATTCCTATCAAAAGATAAATAAACGTCTCCCACTACAATAGCCGCCACCTTTGAAGCATTGCCCATGAAGACGGTAATTTCTCCCTTAGCTAGTCGTCGGGTTTCCTGGAACCCCTGCAAAGTATTGCAGACATGATCAGTGGCTCCTGTATCTACACACCAGGCACTGGTAGATAACACCACTAAATATGTTTCAACAACTAAACAAGAAGATATACCTTTGTTCTTTCGGCAAGGACAGTCCGCCTTCCAATGTCCAGTCTGCTTGCAAGTGATGCACTTGTCTTTCGGCTTCTTCACTCCTGCTTGAGGTCCCACTGCCACTTTCTTTGCTCCACCTTGCTTCTTCTTCTTCTTACCTTTCAGTTTAGAGGAAGAAACCTTCTGAGCAACCATGACTTGAGCACTTTGACGAAAAAGCCCCTCTGCTGCCTGGAGTTCTGTCAAAAGCTCCACCAACGAATACAACCTCTTGTTCATGTTGTAATTGAGGTGGAACTGCTCAAAACTCCTAGGCAGAGACTGGAGAATGATATCGACCTGGGTTTCCCCATCGATCTCAGCTCCGAGGACTTCCATCTCATTAAGATGAGCCATCATCTTGAGAACATGATCCCTAACGGGTGTTCCCTCGATCATGGTGGTCGTCATCAAGTTTCTCATTGCCTTCTATCTAGCCGCCCTACTCTGATGTCCGAAAAGTTCCTTGAGATTGAACATCATGTCATAAGTTGTGGCTATGGCCTGATGCTGATGTTGCAGCACATTTGACATAGATGCCAAAATGTAACACCGCGACATCTCATCTGCCTTGACCCATTTCTTATAACGTTCTTTCTTTTTTTCATCAGAGTAATCGGAGGGCTTAGGAGGACAGACCTCGAAGAGAACAAATTTATTCTCCTCTGCAGTTAAGACAATATCCAGATTTCTTTTCCAATCAATATAGTTTGGTTCAGTAAGCTTATTTTCTTTTAAAATCACAGCAAGTGGGTTGAAAGCCATTTGAAAAACCTAAGAATCACAATGATTAAAATATTAGATTTCAAATATTATTGATTCCTCAAAACAATAAAATTCCGAAATCAACCAACACCTCAAATCATTGAGAATATCGCATGCCACGCTGTGTGGACGTATACGAATTCTACATTTGTAAGGGGAGATTTTACCCATTAATTTTATTATCTTGTCAACCTTACTTTTTGACAAATAAAATTAATAGTTGGTTCCTCTTTGGCCCTACAAATAAAAGCAGTGACTCCGATGGGGAGGATACTTTTATTTGCATCTAAGTGTGCACCATTACACGATACTAAGGGAATTATTTTGGATTATGTGCCTTACCACTGTGGAAGTACACATGCTCCTAGATAATTTCCTATAACCATTATTTAACCTAGTGATCCGCAAACAAACCCGTCCGCAGGGAGGAAGGCACTCAGAGCCAATACACAAGTTTGTTGCATCACACGTCAAATTTTAATGGAGGCCACGGGAATTAATTAAAATATCCCTCTCCCACTTAGTAAATTGAAATTGAGGAATTTTAAAGCATACACAACATGCATATAAAACAAATAAGAAATAAATATGGAAAAAACAAAATTTTTCCAACTATTATGGCATTGTTCTCCAATACGCATCCCGTCGTGTCGCCACCTTGTCCGCTCCACCTTTTCCCGTGCGCAAGTAACCAAAGAGATCCGAGCCGAGATATATCATTTTAATTTACATCCATCGATCCTATACTCCACGAAGGAGTGTACAAATAATCTAGATCGAAAGTAAACTAAAATGAGTGGCTAAACAATGCCGTATTTAATTACAAAAATTAAATACTAATCTAGCCTCGTCAACCCCGAGGATTCAAATAATATACATACAATCACAAACAAAACAATCACATACAACCAAATAGCCAAAATAGTCGGATCTTATGCCTACAACCAAAAAGTTAGTCTACCCACATCCTACTATTATCCGGCATACTCAATATATAATATGTGCATGAAAGTAACCGAATCCAAAACACATAAAATCGGAAACCGTGGCTCTGATACCACTTGAAGGGAGTTGCTTCGTAGGCTCATTTGCTCCCATGTCCCCGGATTAAAATTTTCACTAATGAAAGAATTAATCAGGATGGGATGAGTTTCCTTAGGACAACCAATTCGTCGTCGTGCTAACAACTTGAGTGATCGCTTGAACAAACTAGTTGTTCAAGCAACACAACTCTTCTAGTTCGTTAGCCGCGGAAGAGACGACGGACGGATCGCCGGTTTTTGTGTTTGTCTTCGGGGTCCATGATTATACAAAATATATACCAATGTACACTTGTATAATCAACACATAAAAGAACATGCTAAGATCAGAAAATAAAGTTGTAAAACTTTTATACCTCACGATCTTCTACCGTATGTCCTATCCTCCTCGTGGACGACGTGTGGGCGAAGATCTTCCACGAGTAGAAGCCTTCTAGATCGCGTTCTTCCCTTCCTTGTTCACTGCGAACAAAGAGAAGAACAAAACAAAAACTCCTCCTTTCTAGAACCGGCCACCAATCAAAAGAGCTCGATGTAACTGTAGGGGGTTGCTTCGGAGGCTCATTGGCTCCCATGTCCACGGATTAAAATTTTCACTAATGAAAGAATTAATCCGGATGGGATGAATTTCCTTAGCACAACCTATTCGTCGTCGTGCTAACAACTTGAGTCGTCGCTTGAACAAACTAGTTGTTCAAGCAACACAACTCTTCTAGTTGATTAGTCGCGGAAGAGACGACGGACGGATCGCCGGTTTTTGTATTTGTCTTCGAGGTCCATGATTATACAATATATATACATACACACACATGTATAATCAACACTAAAAGGAACATGCTCAGATCTGAAAATAAAGTTATAAAACTTTATACCTTACGATCTTCTACCGTATGTCCTATCCTACTCGTGGACGACGTGTGGACGAAGATCCTCCACGAGTAGAAGCCTTCTAGATCGCGTTCTTCCCTTCCTTGTCCGCTGCGAACAAAGAGAAGAACCAACAAATACCTATCCTTTCTAGAACCGGCCACCAAATTAGAGAATTTGATGCAACCGGCGGCCAAGGAACAAGTGGATGAGGCGCCGGCCACCAATGGAAGGAGAACCGCCGGCCACTTTGGAGAGTATGGAGGAGTGAACGCCAGCCACCAATGGAAGGAGAACCGCCGGCCAAGGAATAAGAGAGAGGCCTAGAGGATGGGCGCCGGCCAAGTCTTGATGGAGGAAGATGGGCGCCGACAACAAGGAGAAGGAAGATGGTTGCTGCCCAAGCTTTTGCTCCAAACCCTAGCCGCCCACTTTGAGAAGAGACAAACCCTAACTCCAATTCAATTATGCTTGCTGCCCAAGCTTAAGCCTTCTATTTATAGAATTAGGCTTAAGCCTCCTTTAATCTCCACCATCGGATCTAGGGATTTAATCTCCACCGTCGGATCTAGGGTTTTATCCCAACCGTCGGATCTAGGGTTTCATCCCAACCGTCGGATCTAGGATTTCATCCCAACCGTCGGATCTAGGGTTTCATCCCAACCGTCGGATCTAGGGTTTTATCCCAACCGTCGGATCTAGGGATTTAATCCCAACCGTCGATTCTAGGGTTTCATCCTAACCATCGGATCTAGGGATTTAATCCCAACCGTTGGTTCTAGGGTTTCATCCTAACCATCGGATCTAGGGATTTAATCCCAATCGTTGGTTCTAGGTTTTGTTTTAAATTCTTGGATCTAGACTTCACAAGGATTATATTAGGCTACGATAGGGACCATATGGAGGAGTTGGATCTTAGCCACCCGATGGATCGGAACCACACAAACTTGATCCATCAATGATGTTCCATTCCACTAGAGGATCATCATTGAACTACCTCACCAACCCCCATAAATTAATATGGGCTCCATATATTATTCATACATTAATCTCCCTGTGTTTAAGATATCGAATGTCCGTCAATTAATTGATTTACTGACCATCAATTAATTAACATCTAATTCCTCGAGTAGTACCACTCAACCTTATTATCATGTTGACTAAGTCAACCAGCTGGGTTTACATGATGAACCTTATGAGCTCCTCAAGGGGACATCATCAACCTAATATATAGGACACGATTTCCTCCTATAATCAACGGCACACCATGTAAATAATATTATTTTCCAACTTACCAGACATATTGATTTAATCCATCTAAATCTCACCCTCTGGTAAATCAAAGAAATAAATACTAAGTACATGTGCCCGTTATTATATCGGGATTAAGAGCATGCACAACATAATATCCGAGGTCCGATTCAATTATGTAGTCAGTACTAAATTGAATCACCTCTATGTCGGTCCTGCTCAATACACCTAAGTGTACTAGTGTAACTTTATGTTCAAGACAAAACAATACCAAGCTACACTACAAACATGCCAATGGTTTGTCCAAAACCATCTTGGTAGTGAGCCTCTACTTATATTTTACAAGAGATTGATAACATGATCTTCTGTGCCACACCAAGCACCATGTTATCTTCAATGTAAAATATTAGACAATATGCACACATATATAATAAATATATAAAGTGCAAACAATGATCATGTGATTCTTATTCCAAAATAAAATGTTCATACAAAAAGATCTAGGCTTTCAGTATACATTCCAACAATCTCCCACTTATACTAAAAGACTATGCCGTCATCACTCTGCCATACATCTGATCCCCATGTCCTCCACATGCCTATCAAACGCTTTCGCTGGAAGGGCCTTAGTGAATGGATCCGCCATGTTATCCTCTAATGCAATCTTGGCGACAACAACTTCTCCTCGCTTTACGATCTCTCGTATTAGGTGGTACTTGCGCTCTATGTGTTTACTCGCCTTATGGGCTCATGGTTCCTTCGAGTTTGCAACTGCACCACTATTATCACAATAAATTGTGATAGTTTTGGGCAAACCAGGAATCACATCCAAGTCCATCAAGAAGTTCCTGAGCCATACAACTTCCTTGGCTGCCTCAGAGGCTGCCACATACTCAGCTTCCATGGTAGAGTCCGCCACACATTTCTGCTTGACACTTCTCTATACTATGGCTCCACCTCCAAAAGTAAACACAAACCCCGAGGTAGACTTACTCTTGTCCCTATCTGATTGGAAATCCGAATCCGTGTAACCCACAGGGACTAATTGATCTGTCTAGTAAACCAGCATATAATCCCTAGTCCTTCTCAGGTACTTCAATATATGCTTTACCGCATTCCAATGTCCCTGTCCAGGATTACTCTGATATCTGCTAACCATGCCCATGGCAAAGTAGATATTCGGTCTCGTACACAGCATAGCATACATGAGGCTTTCTTCTGCCAAAGCATAAGGAACCGCCTTCATGTCCTCTATCTCCTTTGATGTTTTGGGACACATCTCTTTAGATAAAGGAACTCCATGCCTAAAAGGTAGAAAACCTTTCTTAGAGTTCTGCATGCTAAACCGAGCAAGGATAGTGTCAATGTATGAAGCTTGAGACAAGAACAATATCCTTTTCTTGCGATCCCTTATAACTTTAATCCCAAGGATGTGTCCCACTTCTCCCAAGTCCTTCATATCAAACTATATGCACAACCATACCCTTACATCTGATAACACTTTGATATTGTTGCCAACTAACAAAATGTCATCTACGTATAGTACAAGAAACACCACTAGGTTTCCGTCACATCTCTTGTATACACAAGGCTCATCCGGACTTTGAATAAATCCATATGACTGGATTACCTCATCAAAGCGGATGTTCCAAGATCTAGAAGCTTGCTTCAATCCATAAATGGACCGATTAAGCTTACATACAAGATGCTCTTTGCCTTTAACAATGAATCCCTCTGGTTGCCGCATATAGATGTTCTCCTCAAGACTTCCGTTAAGGAAAGCTGTCTTGACATCCATCTGCCAAATCTCATAATCCGTATGAGCAACTATAGATAAGAGAATCCGGATAGACTTAAGCATAGCTACCGACGAAAAGGTCTCCTCATAATCGATGCCCTCTTTCTGAGTATACCCTTTCGCAACAAGCCTAGCTTTGAAGGTCTCAACCTTCCCGTCTACTCCTCTCTTTCTCTTATAGATCCACTTGCATCCAATGGCTTTTACACCATCGGGTGGTTCTACTAGCTCCCAGACCTGATTAGAATCCATAGATTCTATCTTTGAATCCATCGCTCTTTGCCAAGATACCGCATCTCTATCTTGGAATGCCTCGTCAGATGTCCAGGGATCAGGTTCATGTTCACCAGGGACTAAGTCCGAAGACTCTCCCAAAAACATGAATCTGTCGGGTTGTCTAACAACCCTCCCACTACGACGAGGTGCCTCCTGTGTATGCTCAGGACACGCGTGCGCTGACTTGTGGTATCTCCTCTGTACCTGGTAATCAAGTCGACTTCACCAACTCCTCAAGAACAATCCTACTGTGGGCTCGTGGTTCATTACATAGTCCTCCTCTAGAAATCGCATTCAGACTCACGATCACCTTCTCGATCTCTAGGACTATAGAATAAACAACCCTTCGCTCCTTAGGTAGCCAACAAACAAGTGTACTTGCATTTACGAGATTCCAACTTACCAAAGATCTCCTTCAAAGACATGTGATGGACTACCCCAACCGGAATATGTCTTAGACTAGGCTTTCGCCACCACAACTTCAGGGGTAGAGGGTCGACTTTAGATGGAACCAAGTTCAGAATGTGTACATTATTTCCAGAGAAATACCCCGTAATCTAATCGTAACTCGTAATAACTCATCATAGATCCGACCATCTCCATAAGAGTCCTATTCCTTCGCCTCCGCCACACCATTCTCACTGAGGTGTGCCAAAGTGATAATTGGGATCAATCCCACGATAAGTAACTCCTAAACTCTCCCAAGAGGTACTCGCCACCACGATCGATCGTAATGTCTTGATACTTTTACCTTCGACGGCTTCTCCACATCAACCTTGAATTCTTTGAACTCACAAAGCATCTCACTTGCGATCAAGTAAATGTATCCTTATCTTGAATAATCGTCTATAAAAGAGACGAAATATTCAAAACCACCTCTTGCCTGGATAGACATAATACCGCACAAATCAGAATGAACCAATTCTAACACATCTTTGGCTCTATACCCCTTGGCCTTGAGAGGCCTCTTGGTCATTTTACTTTCCAAGCAAGATTCGCAGGTTGGGAGATCCTCCACCACTAATGAACCCAAAGGTCCATCAGCTATCAACCTTTGAATTCTACTTAGGTTAATATGACCAAGCCTTAGATGCCAAAGATATGTCTGGTTCATTTGCGAAGGTTCTTTTCTCTTATTAGACTTAGAAGATGAGTTATTGACTTCTATATGCATCGTGGGAGTTTTCGATTCAAGAGTATATAAATTGCCAACCAATGTACCAGAACATATAATCTCCCTATTCCTTTTTATAACCACTTTTTCATTAAAAGAAACAGAATATCCATCCATAAACAATTTAGAAACTGAAATTAAATTCTTTCTAAAAGTAGGTACATAAATACAATTTCTCAAAACCAAAACTTTATTCCTATCAAAAGATAAATAAACATCTCCCACTGCAATAGCCACCACCTTTGAAGCATTGCCCATTAAGACGGTAATCTCTCCCTCAGCTAGTCCTCGGGTTTCCTGGAACCCCTGCAAAGTATTGCAGACATGATCAGTGGCTCCTGTATCTACACACCAGGGACTGGTAGATAACACCGCTAAACATGTTTCAACAACTAAACAAGAAGATATACCTTTGTTCTTTCGGCGAGGACAGTCCTCCTTCCAATGTCCAGTCTGCTTGCAAGTGAAGCACTTGCCTTTCGGCTTCTTCACTCCTGCCTGAGGTCCCACTGCCACTTTCTTCGCTCCACCTTGCTTCTTCTTCTTCTTACCTTTCGGTTTAGAAGAAGAAACCTTTTGAGCGACCATGGCTTGAGCACTTTGACGAAAAAGCCCCTCTGACGCCTGGAGTTCTGTCAGAAGCTCCGCCAATGAATACAACCTCTTGTTCATGTTGTAGTTGAGGCGGAACTGCTCAAAACTCCTAGGCAGAGACTGGAGAATGCTATCGACCTGGGTTTTCCCATCGATCTCAGCTCCGAGGACTTCCATCTCATTAAGATGAGCCATCATCTTGAGAACATGATCCCTAACGGGTGTTCCCTCGATCATGGTGGTTGTCATCAAGTTTCTCATTGCCTCCTGCCTAGCCGCCCTACTCTGATGTCCGAAAAGTTTCTTGAGATTGAACATCATGTCATAAGCTGTGGCTATGGCCTGATGCTGATGTTGAAGCACATTTGACATAGATGCCAAAATGTAACACCGCGCCATCTCATCTGCCTTGACCCATTTCTTATAACGTTTTTTCCCCTTTTCATCAGAGTCATCGGAGGGCTTAGGAGGACAGACCTCGAAGAGTACAAATTTGTACTCCTCTGCAGTTAAGACAATATCCAAGTTTCTTTTCCAATCAATGTAGTTTGGTCCAGTAAGTTTGTTTCTTTTAAAATCACAGCAAGTGGGTTGAAAGCCATTTGAAAATCCTAAAAATCACAATGATCAAAATATTAGATTTCAAATATTATTGATTCCTCAAAAACAATAAAATTCCGAAATCAACCAACACCTCAAAACACAGAGAATATCGCATGCCACGATACTGTGGACGTATACGAATTCTACATTTGTAAGAGGAGGTTTTACCCATTAATTTTAATAACTTGTCAACCTTACTTTTTGACATATAAAATTAATAGTTGGTTCCTCTTTGGCCCTACAAATAAAAGCAGTGACTCCGATGGGGAGGATACTTTTTATTTGCATCTAAGTGTGAACTATTACACGATACTAAGGGAATTATTTCGGATTATGTGCCTTACCGATGGGGAAGTACACACGCTCCTTAATAATTTCCTATAACCATTATTTGACCTAGTGATCCGCAAACAAACCCATCCGATGGGGAGGAAGGCACTCAGAGCCAACGCGCAAGTTTGTTGCATCACACATCAAATTGTAATGGAGGTCACGGGAATTAATTAAAATGTCCCTCTCCCACTTAGTAAATTAAAAATGAGGAATTTTAAAACATACACAACATGCATATAAAACAAATAAGAAATAAATATGGAAAAACAGAATTTTTCCAACTATTATGGCATTGTCCTCCAATATGCATCCCGTCGTGTCGCCACCTCATCCGCTCCATCTTTTCCCGTGCGCAAGTCACCAAAGAGATCCGAGCCGAGATTAAGCTATTTTAATTTACATCCATCGATCCTATACTCTATGAAGGAGTGTACAAATAATCTAGATCGAAAGTAAACTAAAATGAGCGGCTAAACAATGGCGTATTTAATTACAAAAATTAAATACTAATCTAGCCTCGTCACCCCCGAGGATTCAAATAATAAATATTTACACACATCCAATCACATACACACATATGGCCATAATAGTCGGATCTTATGCCTGCAACCAAAGAGTTAAACTACGAATATCCTACTATTATCTAGCACATATAATATATGAAAAAGTGCATAAAAATTAACCGAATCCCAAACACACAAAACCGGAAACCGTGGCTCTGATACCACTTGTAGGGGGTTGCTTCGGAGGCTCATTGGCTCCCATGTCGACGGATTAAAATTTTCACTAATGAAAGAATTAATCCGGATGGGATGAGTTTCCTTAGCACAACCTATTCATCGTCGTGCTAACAACTTGAGTGGTCATTTGAACAAACTAGTTGTTCAACCAACACAACTCTTCTAGTTGATTAGCCGCTGAAGAGACGATGGACGGATCGCCGATTTTTGTGTTTTTCTTCGGGGTCCATGATTATACAATATATATACATACACACACATGTATAATCAACACTAAAAGGAACATGCTCAGATCTGAAAATAAAGTTATAAAACATTATACCTTACGATCTTCTACCGTATGTCCTATCCTTCTCATGGACGACATGTGGACGAAGATCCTCCACGAGTAGAAGCTTTCTAGATCGCGTTCTTCCCTTCCTTGTCCGCTGCGAACAAAGAGAAGAACCAACAAATACCTATCCTTTCTAGAACCGGCCACCAAATTAGAGAATTTGATGCAACCGCCGGCTAAGGAACAAGTGGATGAGGCGCCGGCCACAAATGGAAGGAGAACCGCCGGCCACTTTGGAGAGTATGGAGAAGTGAACGCCGGCCACCAATTGAAGGAGAACCGCCGGCAAAGGAATAAAAGAGAGGCCTAGAGGATGGGCGCCGGCCAAGTCTTGATGGAGGAAGATGGGCGCCGGCAACAAGGAGAAGGAAGATGGTTGCCGCCCAAGCTTTTGCTCCAAACCCTAGCCACCCACTTTGAGAAGAGCGAAAACCTAACTCCAATTCAATTATGCTTGCCGCCCAAGCTTAAGCCTTCTATTTATAGAATTGGGCTTAAGCCTCCTTTAATCTCCACCGTCGGATCTAGGGATTTAATCTCCACCGTCGGATCTAGGGTTTTATCCCAATCGTCGAATCTAGGGTTTCATCCCAACCGTCGGATCTAGGATTTCATCCCAACCGTAGGATCTAGGGTTTCATCCCATCCGTCGGATCTAGGGTTTTATCCCAACCGTCGGATCTAGGGATTTAATCCCAACCGTCGATTCTAGGGTTTCATCCTAACCATCGGATCTAGGGATTTAATCCCAACCGTTGGTTCTAGGGTTTCATCCTAACCATCGGATCTAGGGATTTAATCCCAACCATTGGTTCTAGGTTTTGTTTTACATTCTTGGATCTAGACTTCACAAGGATTATATTAGGCTACGATAGGACCATAAGGAGGAGTTGGATCTTGGCCACCCGATGGATCGGAACCACACAAACTTGATCCATCAATGATGTTCCATTCCACTAAAGGATCATCATTGAACTACCTCACCAACCCCCATAAATTAATATGGGCTCCATATATTATTCGTACATTAATCTCCCCGTGTTTAAGATATCGAATGTCAGTCAATTAATTGATTTACTGACCATCAATTAATTAACATCTAATTCCTCGAGTAGTACCACTCAACCTTATCATCATGTGGACTAAGTCAACCAGCTGGGTTTACATGATGAACCTTATGAGCTCCTCAAGGGGACATCATCAACCAAATATATAGGACACGGTTTCCTCCTATAATCAACGACACACCATGTAAATAATATCATTTCCCAACTTACCGGGCATATTGATTTAATCCATCTAAATCTCACCCTCTGGTAAATCAAAGAAATAAATACTAAGTACATGTGCCCGTTATTATATCGGGATTAAGAGCATGCACAACATAATATTGGAGGTCCGATTCAATTATGTAGTCAGTACTAAATTGAATCACCTCTATGTCGGTTCTGCTCAATACACCTAAGTGTACTAGTGTAACTTTATGTTCAAGACAAAACAATACCAAGCTACACTACAACCAGTCCAATGGTTTGTCCAAAACCATATTGGTCGTGAGCCTCTACTTATATTTTACAAGGGACTGATAACATGATCTTCTGTGCCACACCAAGCACCATGTTATCAACAATGTAAAATATTAGACAATATGCACACATATATAATAAATATATAAAGTGCAAACAATGATCATGTGATTCTTATTCCAAAATAAAATGTTCATAAAAAAGAGCTAGGCTTTCAGTATACAATCCAACAGTAACCTCCGGCCAAGGAATGAATGGATGAGCGCCGGCCAACTTGTTGCAATCATGCCGTCGACCACCTAGAAGTTGGAGAAGTGCCGGCCACCAAGGAGTTGGAGAACTTCCGACCACCAAGAAGCAAAGGGGGAGGAAGAGGGCCGGCCAAAGCTAGGAGAAGGAAGGAGTGAGCGCCAGCCACCAAGGAGCAAAGGAGGAAACCCTAATCTCCTTTCTAGTTGCCGCCCAAACCAAATCCAAAAACCCTAGCCGCCTAAAGAACTTGAGAGGCAAAACCCTAATCAAAATGAACCATCACTTGCCGCCCAACCTAAGCACTCTATTTATAGAATTGGGCTTAAGCCTCCTTTAATATCCACTGTCAGATCTAGGGATTTAATCTCCACCGTCGGATCTAGGGTTTTATCCCAACTGTCGGATCTAGGGTTTCATCCCAACCGTCGGATCTAGGATTTCATCCCAACCTTCGGTTCTAGGGTTTCAGCCCTACCGTCGGATCTAGGGTTTTATCCCAACCGTCGGATCTAGGGATTTAATCCCAACCGTCGATTCTAGGGTTTCATCCTAACCATCGGATCTAGGGATTTAATCCCAACCGTTGGTTCTAGGGTTTCATCCCAACCATCGCATCTAGGAATTTAATCCCAACCGTTGGTTCTAGAGTTTTGTTTTACATCCTTGGATCTAGACTTCATGAGGATTATATTAGGCTACGATAGGGACCATAAGGAGGAGTTGGATCTTAGCCACCCGATGGATCGGAACCACACAAACTTGATCCATCAATGATGTTCCATTCCACTAGAGGATCATCATTGAACTACCTCACCAACCCCCATAAATTAATATGGGCTCCATATACTATTTGTACATCCATCTCCCTGTGTTTAAGATATCGAATATCCATCAATTAATTGATTTACTGACCATCAATTAATTAACATCTAACTCCTCGAGTAGTACCACTCAACCTTATCATCATGTTGACTAAGTCAACCAGCTGGGTTTACATGATGAACCTTATGAGCTCCTCAAGGGGACATCATCAACCTAATATATAGGACACGTTTCCTCCTATAATCAATGACACATCATGTAAATAATATCATTTCCCAACTTACCGGGCATATTGATTTAATCCATCTAAATCTCACCCTCTGGTAAATCAAAGAAATAAATACTAAGTACATGTGTCCGTTATTATATCGGGATTAAGAGCATGTACAACATAATATCCGAGGTCCGATTCAATTATGTAGTCAGCAACAAATTGAATCACCTCTATGTCGGTCCTGCTCAATACACCTAAGTGTACTAGTGTAACTCTATGTTCAACACAAAACAATACCAAGCTACACTACAACCATGTCAATGGTTTGTCCAAAACCATCTTGGTTGTGAGCCTCTACTTATATTGTACAAGATACTGATAACATGATCTTCTGTGTCACACCAAGCACCATGTTATCTACAATGTAAAATATTAGACAATAAGCACACATATAATAAATATACAAAGTGCAAACAATGATCATGTGATTCTTATTTCAAAATAAAAATGTTCATACAAAAAGAGCTAGGCTTTCAGTATACATTCCAACAGAAGCAACCTTGTGTTGCCTTATCTACCGTCGAGGCTGAATATGTGGCTATGGGTGGTTGTGTAGCTCAACTACTATGGATGAAACATACCCTAGAGGATTATGAGCTATCTTACTCCAACATGAAAGTATTTTCTGATAATGTGAGCACCATTAACTTGTCCAAAAATCTTGTTCATCACTTTAGAACCAAGCACATTGAAGTGAAACATCACTTCATTAGAGATCATGTGGCTAAGGGGGACATTGAGCTTAATTACATTGAATACATGTCCAACCTAGCCGACATATTTACCAAGGCTCTCCCCGAGATAGAATTTTCATCACTTAGGAGAGAACTTAGAATGTGCTTGGTTGAGTAAAGGTATAGGTTTGCATGATCCTATAGAAATACTAGGATTTATACCTTTAAGCATCTCACAAAATACTTAAGAAACCATGATTTTTGTATTGAGCCACTTAGACAATATGTGAGATGTTAGGAAGATACACTTGGTTCATCATGCTTGTTGTGATGCATTACTATGGACCAAAGTGTCATCTAGAGACATTAATCCTTCATTGGACCAATCATTAGGAAGGCTTATATACAATTGATGTGCATATAGCTCCAAGAACATGATTGGAAATGTCAAATAAAATATATTTTAAACTATGTTTAGCATATTTTGAAAAATAGTTTTCAAGTGAAACACAAAAGTGATACAAAGTTTGCAAAAACATTAGAACTTTTGTTAGCTTCCAAGTTTGCATCAATCTCGAAATATGGAAAACATATATTTTTCAAAATATTTTTCTTTGATAAAGTATAATTTCAGAAATGTGTACGCAAAATTTCGTGATTTTTCGAGGTCTCTGAAATTTTTAACGCATTTTTGAATTTGGGCTGAAAAGGTTGAAATTGATTAGGGCTTATCAATGATCGTTCGTAAACCGACCGATGATAATCGTGTTTTCTGATAAACAGCTCCATTCTCTGATATTTAGTATATCTTTGATCTCCTAAAACTTTAAGCATGATAATACTGAGTGTAAACCAACTCTTTGAACTGTTTAATGCAGTGTTTTAGGGGATGTTTTCATTAACTATATCTTTTTCAAATTTACATTGTTGGTGCAAAGTTAGGACATTTTGCTCATCATGAACTATATCTTGGATTAAGGGGGAGCTAACTTTCAATTCTATACCTTAGTTCAAGATGACAATGCTTTCAATTCGTCTATGAGATATATGATTTCTTCTCTTTTTGATGTATGTCAAAGGGGGAGAAGAAATATTTAAGTTAGAATTGGATATATGATTATGTGATATGATTATGTGTATCTTTAAAAGACCTAACTTAAATGATTGCCAAACATCAAAAAAGGGGAGATTGTTGGTGCAACAATGCCCCAAGCATTTATATGTTTTAGCAACATGCAACTGAACTAAGTTAGGCAAAAAATTGTGATCTAATGGTGAACATGATTAAGTGACAGGTAAAGGCAAAGTCCAAGTAAGATCTTGGCAAGAGAAGTCCAAAGGCAAGTCTTGGCAGTGTAAGTCCAAACATGTAGACTTGGCGGCGTAAAGTCCAAGCACGCCCTGGCAAAGGAAACCCAAGACATGACAAAACCAAAGGAAGCTCTTGGAAGCAAAGCGCAAAGGATGAACAAGTCGTGGACTCGGAGGAATCCTGGAGGCGCAAGGCTTAAGGAAGAGCTGGAAGGTTGAGTCTATGTCTAAGGGGTAAAATCAAGTATGAATTACTCATACTTGATGAGTATCAGTCGACTGATACGATGTATCGATCGGCCCAGTCGGTGCTCGGAGTCGATGAAACCACGACCATCGATCGCGCTTTGATCATGGCGTCGATTGATGTTGATGTCGATCGGCCAATAGTGGCGATCGGTGATCAAGGTAAAAACGGGCACAGAGTGGAGTCACACTCGACTGTGGCCTGTGATCACTCGACTGATCACTACATCAGTCGACTGATAGATCAGTCGACTGATGAGAATGTCGTTGGACGAAATGACTCGGAATCCTACGAATCCGGTACATTGTTGAAATCGATTAATCGAATCAGCCCTCTCTCTATAAAAAGAGGGTTGGTGGTGGTTTTTGGGGTTAATGCTCATTCTCTAATTCTTCCTCAATGCCTCCACGAGTTTTCATGCTTTCTAAGTGATCTTAAATCCCCTCCTCCTCTCTCTAAGCTTAAGTTTCATTCTTTGTAAAGAAGAGGAGGTTTGTTGTAAAGGAAAGCATCTTAGTGGAATTGTTTGTGTTGATCCACCTTAAGGATCGCCATGGAGTAGGAGGGTTATCTCCTAACCACGTAAAGGCTTTGTTAGCATTGTTATTTTGTTTTTACTTATATTATTTCTATTTGCTTCCGCTAATCATTCTTGTAGAAATGAAAAACGCTATTCACCCGCCCCCCTCTAGCTTCCAAACAATTCCTAACAATATCTCTCATGCCTTGCTTGTCCTTGATATAGTTGACGAAGATGTTCAAACATATCATAAGCATTCATGAACTCATGTTTCTTCTGAAGCTCAGAGTTCATGGTCGCGAGCATTAGACATGACACATCTAATGCATCATCTTGATGCTTCTTATAAGCATCTTTGTCAGCTCGCGAGGCAGTGGCAGGAGGTGCCTCTGGAATGGGCTGCTCCAGGATGTACAATTTCCTTTCTTGGGTGAGAACAATTCTCAGGTTCTTGTACCAGTCCAGGAAATTTGCTCCATTGAGCTTGTCCTTCTCAAGGATAGAACGCAGAGAGAGAGTGTTTGTGTTTGTCGACATAGTAATCTACAACATACAATGCAGAGAATTAATATCATATTCCTTTTATCATTTAATTTGGCCTTTAATCAAATGATACTCCCACTGAATTATAGGAATTTTGTAGAATCGTGTTATGGATATGGTCAAACCACATTACTAGATTCATACAAACTAGCTATAATTCCTGCGGGACAAGATCCACATCATACTAAGCCATGAGTTAGCTTTGGCTAAATCGCCCAAGACTTAGTATGATCGGTGGGTAATTCATTACCGATTACATCTCTATACAACTCTTGTTTATAGGATCAAGACCCACATTTACAAAAGACCTTGATTTAGCTTTGGCTAAATCTCCCAAGATTTAGTGTAAATGCGATCTTATCCTATCTTTTCAAGTGTTGGAATATGCCTATAGTTCTACTCGATCCAATTGAGTTAACTAGTTTCACTCAATCTAATTGAGCTTACTATAACCCAAGCCGTAATAGGCGGGACTAAGATTGTCCCTCCACACCCTATCAAAATAATATGCATTGCTCTGCTTTGGCAGATTCAACAACTACAAATGATCGAGGTAGTGATGGGTATCAAGGACTTGGTAGGCATTTACGAGTTGATTCGATTAAGATCTAATCTAATTGTAATGTGTATCATATATGCATTAAGGCCTTTATAATCCTACACTAGCATGCATCACATACATACAAGCATTATTCTAGCATGCATCATATACATACAAGAAAAATATCCTAGCATGCATCATATACATACAAGCATTATTCTACTAGCATGCATCACATACATACAAGCATTAAATATATATATATGTTGATATATATATATATATCAACATATATACATATATATAAATAAATTGTGATTAGGTCATGACCCTACTATGATCTTCTCAAGCCAATGAGAAGATCGGATGGTCAACCTAGAGTTAGCGGCTTCTCCAAGCGCCTCCTTTGACCGCCATGTGTCGTCGGCACCCTTCTCGTAACTCCGTCTAGAAGTGGATCATCCACCGCTCCATTTTTGTACATTACAAACATGAAACTTGAGTTACATTCAAGTCTAAAACTATTTACAACTAGAATATTAAAAGAAGAGGCACGACGCGCAGGTCGCATACCCTATACAACAAGCACAAACACAAAAACGGCACGCATGCCGTATTATGAATTATAACACATTAACATCCAATCATATTGGGGTTCTTGGGCCATGACCATCACAGAATTATACATATTACTAAATTATGTATTTTACAGAAAATTTCTATAATTTTTCCTATTTTTTTTAATTTTATGAGTCATCTCTCCATAACAGTCCTGCTAAGCGGTTTCCGGGCACGATCGCGGGACAAGGCCCCTTTCGGGGATAGGGGCAGCGCCCCTACTCACAAAATAAACTTTGTGAGCATCCCTACTATGATCTTACAGTGACTTAAGTCGTTGTCCCAAAAACCTAAAGTGAGAACTCGCCGTTTCGGAGAGTTTTTCTCGGTGGTTGAAGCCTACAAGTATCCCAACACTCGTTGCTTCGACTCTTCGAGAAAAATACCCAAAAATTCTATAAAAATAGGAAATTTACAAAAACTTAAAAGTATGTAATTTTTAAATATAATACAAAAACTATAAATATAAAACACATACATGCTTCGTGCGTGGCTCTGATACCACTGTTGGGTTTTTCGACCCTTAAAAACCGCTTTTTGCGTTTGCAGAAACCTCGGAAGCCCGGCTACGGATCTGTTCAAAAATATAAAAAATAAAATTCATGTATGTGTTTAAAAACCCTAGATCTACTTTAGATCTACAAGATAGAGCGTTACCCTTGTACCGACGCCCTTCGCTTATCCCGCTCGTCCAAAAGCTTCACCGGAACTCAAGAGTGTCAAGTGCACACTCCTCTATTGGTATCCACACGGACAAATGGTGGAGAAAACACAACCTTGAGTGTTCTAGCACCCTTTGGATGGTTTGGACAAGATAGAGGATGGGAGAGCTTGAGAGGATGATCCAAGGAAGTAGAAGATGGAGTTACAACAAAATGAATTCCATTCATCAAGTGGAGTGGCCGACCACTTCATATCTTGGGGGTTTACATGCATGCATGTAACTCCAAGAGCCAATGGCTCTTGGTCTCCCTCATGAGGTGGCACCACATGATAAGTTAATGATGATGTGGAATACCATCATTGGCCGGCCCCCATGCCATGTCACCATGACATGGCAAATGGTCAAGTCAAAATTGAACATTTATCTTCCCTCTCAAGTCAAGTCAAACTTGACCTCTTATCTCCCATGGATGATCAAATCTAACCATATGACTCGAGTCAATTTGATTTAATGAATCTCTATTCATTAATTTAAATTGACTTAATGAATCAAATCTAAATTAGACTCATTCAACACTTGAATCAACTTGAGTCTAACTTAATTAGTCTAATTTGGATTACTCTTAATCAAATTTGGTTCATCCCATGAACCTAATCCTCATGGTTCATCATATGAACCTAATCTCCATCTAATTTCTCTTTGTGTGTGACCCTCTAGGTTCTTGTAATGCTAACAATGTTCCTAAACTGATTTAGGAACATAAGAAATGAGCGGTATCTAGCAACACATCATTGCTACCCAAGTTACAAGAATGTTGAGCTCCAACATCAGCTTTGTGACTACTAATTGTGACTCTCACAATATGTGACAATGTCCCTCTATCCTTGATATTTAGATTGACCAATTGAGGCATAAACCGTGTCATCCTCGGTACAATCTATATCTTGAACTCTAAGTTGACTCACTCTAATCAAATGAGCTCAATATCTCATATTGACTCATTTAGGCATGCCATACACTTCGTGGTCTCACTCTATCAAGAATAACGATGTCACTCCGTCATATAGGAGGGATAGATCCCATCTACATCACTCACATCCCTCCGCATAATTTGTTATATACCCAATAATCGCCTTTATAGTCCACCCATTTATGGGTGACGTTTGCCGAAGCCAAAGTATGCAACTCCTTATGTAGGAAACCATGGTGACTTCAGGTCTAAGGACTAATAGTCATACTAATAGCCACATGAGAAAGTATATGATACTCATATAATGATCCATGATACTTTCTCATGGTGGGTCATTCAATATACATTCTCCAATGCATACCCATGTGTCAACTTGATATCTCATATCCATGACTTGTGAGATCAAGTCATCGTGTTGACCTACATGCTAGTCTCTACGCATTAACATTGTCCCTGAATGTTAATACTTGACTAGGAATGATTAAGAGTAGTGTTCTCTATATCATCTCATTATCGATTCAACCAATCGATTGATATAGATAAGAACCTTCTACTCAAGGACATTATTATACTTAGTTATTTGGCACCAATACAAGTAAATATAATAACCATGCCTTTATAAATAGGAATATGATACAATAAAGTCTATACAACAATCATCACACGATTGGCTATAGGGCTTTCACTAACATCTTGGTCCCACCTATCACGGCTTGGTTTAGAGTTAGCTCAATTAAATTGAGTAAAACTAGTTAACTCAATTGGATCGAGTAGATCTATAGGCATATTCCAACTATTGGAAAGATAGGATAAGATCGCATTTACACTAAATCGTGGGCGATTTATCCAAAGCTAACTCAAGGATTTTGTAAATGTGGGTCTTGATCCTATAAACAAAATTTGCATAGAGATGTAATCGGTAATGTGTTACCCACCGATCATACTAAGTCTTGGGTGATTTAGCCAAGGCTAACTCAAGGCTTAGTATGATGTGGATCTTGTCCCTCAGGAATTATAGCATGTTTGTATGAATCTAGTAATGTGGTTTGACCACATCCATAACTCGATTCTACAAAAAATTCCTATAATTCAGTGGGAGCATCATTTGATTAAAGGCCTAATTAAATGATAAAAGGAATATGATATTAATTTTTTGCATTATGTTTGTTGTAGATTACTATATCGACAAACACAAACACTCTCTCCCTGCATTCTGTCCTTCAGAAGGACAAGGTTAATGGAGCAAATTTCCTGGACTGGTACAGGAACCTGAGAATCGTTCTCACCCAAGAAAGGAAACTGTAAGTCCTGGAGCGGCCCATTCCGGATGCATCTCCTGCCACTGCCTCGCGAGCTGACAAAGATGCTTACAAGAAGCATCAAGATGATGCATTAGATGTGTCATGTCTCATGCTCGCGACCATGAACTCTGAGCTTCAGAAGCAACACGAGTTCATGAATGCTTATGATATGGTTGAACATCTTCGTCAACTATATCAAGGACAAGCAAGGCATGAGAGATATGAGGTCTCTAAGGCATTGTTTCAGTCCAAGATGCAAGATGGGACTCCCGTAGGTCTGTATGTACTCAAGATGATTGGGTATGTAGAAAACCTATAGAGATTGGGATTTCCCCTTGGGTAAGAGCTGGCCACTGACTTGATCTTACAGTCTTTGCCACAAAGCTACAATCAATTTATCATGAATTACAACATGAATGAAATTGATAAGCCACTGCCTGAGATGCTCAGCATGTTGAGAACTGCTGAGCTCAACCTTAAGAAGGGAAAATCTAACTCCATTTTGATGGTGCAAAAGAAGAAAGGCAAGGGCAAGCCTAAAGGTAAGGGAAAATCCCAAGCCAAGGGCAAAGGCAAAGAACTGAAACCCAAAGGAGGGGTGGCCAAAGAAGGGGCTTGCTTCCACTACAAGGAAGCTAGACACTGGAAGCGTAACTGCAAAGCATACCTGGAAGATCTTAAGAAGAAGAGAAGTGAGACTTCTACTTCAGGTATAAATGTTATAGAAGTCAATCTATCTATTTCTTCATCATGGGTATTAAATACCGGATGTGCATCTCACATTTGTACCAATGTGCAGGCGCTGAGAAATAGCAGGGCATTGACAAAGGGCAAGGTGGACCTACGAGTAGGCAATGGAGCAAGGGTTGTTGTTGTTGCTATAGAAACTTATGATCTATCTCTGCCCTCTTGGCTTGTACTAGAATTAGATGAATATTGTTATGTGCCTGCTTTGACTAAGAACATAATTTCAGTTTCTTGTTTGGACAAGGAAGAATTTACATTTATAATAAAGAACAAATGTTGTTCAGTTTATTTAAATGATATGTTCTATTGTAGTGCACCTCTAATGAACGGACTCTACTTTCTAGACGTAGAGAGCCCTATCTATAACATATGTACCAAAAGGTTCGAGTCAAATGAGTTGAACCAAACCTATCTCTGGCATTGTCGCTTAGGTCACATAAATGAGAGTCGCTTATCTCAACTCCATAAGGATTGGCTGCTAGACTCATTTGATTTAGAATCATATGAGACATGCAAGTCTTGCCTTTTAGGCAAGATGACCAAGACTCCCTTTAGTTGACACAATGAAAGAGCAACAGACTTGTTAGGACTTATACATAGTGATGTATGTGGCCCTTTCAATGTTGCTGCTAGAGGTGGTTACAGGTACTTCATTACATTTACTGATGACTTCAGTAGATATGGTTGTGCATCTCATGACACATAAATCAGAATCCTTTGAAAAGTTTAAAGAATTCAGAATGAATTACAAAACCAGCTTGGCAAGAGTATTAAGATACTTCGATCAGATCTAGGTGGTGAATACCTTAGCCATGAGTTTTGTGACTATCTAGCTGAGTGTGGGATTCTATCCCAACTCACTCCTCCTGGAACACCACAGTGGAATGGTGTGTCTGAAAGGAGGAATCGTACCCTATTAGATATAGTACGATCTATGATGAGTCACACAGATCTTCTTATATCCTTTTAGGGATATACTCTAGACACAGCAGCCTTCAGCCTTAACCATGTACCATCCGAGGCTATGATAAAGACACCATATACAATATGGACAAGGAGAAATCCCAAGATGTCTTTCATGAGGATTTGGGGTTGTGAGGCTTACGTTCGACGTCAAGTCTCAGACAAACTAGGACCCAAATCAGATAAGTGCTATTTTGTTGGATATCCCAAGGAGACTAAGGGATATTACTTCTACATTCCTAGTCAGCACAAAGTGTTTGTGGCAAAGACTGGGGTTTTTCTAGAAAGGGATTTTGTTTCTAGAAAAACTAGTTGGAGTACTTTCGATCTTGAAGAAATTCAAGAGAATGACTATAGCATTGAGGCCTTGATAGAGGTTGAACAGGAACCACAAAGTGTTGTGGGTGATGAGATTGTTGCACAAAGAGTCGTGGAACAACCACCCTTTCAAATAGACCTACCTCTTTGCAGGTCTGATAGGGTACGTCATCAGCCTGAGAGATACTCTTTTCTCTTGTCTGACCATGATGACGTTATGCTCATTGAGAATGAGCCTACCTCCTATCAGGAAGCTGTGATGAGCCCAGACTCTGAGAAATGGCTAGAGGCCATGAGATCCGAGATGGAACCCATGTACACCAACCAAGTATGGACTTTGGTTGATCCACCTAAAGGGGTCAAACCCATTGGGTGTAAGTGGGTCTTTAAGAGAAAGACTGACATGGATAGACTTACGCATGCCTATAAGGGTCGATTAGTTGCTAAAGGTTTCAAACAAATTCATGGCATTGACTATGATGAAACCATTTCTCCAGTGGCGATGTTTAAGTGCATTCGAATCATGCTTGCTATTGCAGCATACCACGATTATGAGATCTGGCAGATGGATATCAAAATCACATTTCTGAATGAAAACTTACTCGAGGATGTGTACATGACACAACCTGAGGGTTTTGTAGATCCACAACATACTGGGAAAGTATGCAAGCTGCAAAGGTCCATTTATAGGCTAAAGCAAGCTTCTCGGAGCTGGAATCTTCGATTCGATGATGGGATCAAACGGTTTGGTTTCATCAAGAATGAAGATGAACCCTGTGTCTACAAGAGGGTTAATGGGAACACAGTTGTCTTCCTTGTATTGTATGTGGATGACATACTACTCATTGGGAATGACATTCCTTCGCTACAGTCTGTGAAGACTTGGTTGGGGACGTGCTTCTCAATGAAGGACTTAGGTGAAGCAGCCTGTATTCTAGGCATCAAGATCTATAGAGATAGATCTAAGAGATTGCTTGGCCTAAGTCAGAGTACATACATTGATATGGTATTACTACGGTTTGCCATGCATAATTCCAAGAAGGGACTTCTGTTGATGTCAAATGGTGTGAGTCTTTCGAAGACTCAAAGTCCCTCTTCTAGAGAGGAGAGAGACCGCATGGATAAGATCCCTTACGCATCTGCTATAGGATCTATCATGTATGTCATGCTATGTACTCGTCCTGATGTCTCGTATGCTTTGAGCATGACGAGTAGATACCAGTCAGATCTAGGTGAGCGTCACTGGATAGTAGTCAAGAATATTCTTAAGTACTTGAGAAGGACTAAATAATATTTCTTGATATTTGGAGGCGATGAGGAGCTAGCTGTAAAGGGTTACAGTGATGCCAGCTTTCAAACTGACCAGGATGATTATAGATCGCAGTCAGGGTTCATGTTTTGCTTGAATGGTGACGCTGTGAGCTGGAAGAGTTCGAAGCATGACACAGTTATTGATTCTACAACAGAAGCCGAGTATATCGCTGCATCTGAGGTAGCAAAGGAGGCAGTTTGGATCCGCAAGTTCATTACTGAGCTTGGGGTGGTTCCTAGCATAGCATATCCCATAGAGCTCTATTGTGACAACAATGGAGCGATTGCACAGGCTAAGGAACCTCGCTCACACCAGCGGACCAAACACATACTACGGCGCTTCCATCTCATTCGAGAGATTATCGATAGAGGAGATGTGAAGATATACAGAGTACCCACAGAGGCTAACATCATAGATCCCTTGACCAAGGCTTTGGCACAGAAAAAGCATGATGGTCACACTAGGTCATTGGGTATTAGATACTACGGTGATTGGCACTAGTGCTAGTGGGAGATTGTTAGTGAAAGCCCTAGAGTCAATCATGTGATGATTGTTGTATGGACGTTATTATATCATATTCCTATTTATAAAGGCATGGTTATAATATTTACTTGTATTGGTGCCAAATAAACTAAGTATAATAACGTCCTTGAGTAGAAGGTTCTTATCTATATCAATCGATTGGTTGAATCGATAATGAGATGATATAGAGAACACTACTCTTAATCATTCCTAGTCAAGTATTAACATTCAAGGACAATGTTAATGCATAGAGACTAGCATGTAGGTCAACTCGATGAGTTGATCTCACAAGTCATGGATATGAGATATCAAGTTGACACATGGGTATGCATTGGAGAATGTATACTGAATGACCCGCCATGAGAAAGTATCATGGATCGTTATATGAGTGTCATATACTTTCTATTGTGACTATTAGTATGACTATTAGTTCTTGGATATGAAGTCACCATGGTTCCCTACATAAGGAGTTGCATACTTTGGCTTCGTCAAACGTCACCCATAAATGGGTGGACTATAAAGGTGATTACTGGGTATGTAACCAATTATGCGGAGGGATGTGAGTGATGTAGATGGGATCTATCCCTCCTATATGATGGGATTGACATCGTTATTCTTGATAGAGTGAGACCACGAAGTTCATGGCCATGCCCAAATGAGTCAATATGAGATATTGAGCTCATTTGATTAGAGTGAGTCTACTTGGAGTTCAAGATATAGATTGTACCGAGGATGACATGGTCTATGCCTCAATTGGTCAATCTAGATGTCAAGGATAGAGGGACATTGTCACATATTGTGAGAGTCACAATTATTAGTCACAAAGGTGATGTTGAAGCTCAACATTCTTGTAACTTGGGTAGCAATGATGTGTTGCTAGATACCGCTCATTGCTTATGTTCCTAAATCAGTTAGGGACATTGCCAACGTTACAAGAATCTATAGGGTCACACACAAAGGGCAATTAGGTGGAGATTTTGTTAATATGATGAACCATGAGGATTAGGTTCATGGGATGAACCAAATTAGATTAAGAGTAATCTAAATTAGACTAATTGAGTTAGACTTAATTTTATTCAGGTGTTGAATGAGTCTAATTTAGATTTGATTCATTGTGTCATTTTAAATTAATGAATAGAGATTCATTAAATCAAATTGACTTGAATCAAGTGGTTTGATTTGATCAACCATGGGAGATAAGAGGTCAAGTTTTGCTTGACTTGAGAGGGAAGATTAATGGTCAATTTTGACTTGATCAATTGCCATGTCATGGTGACATGGCATGGGGGCCGGCCAATGATGATGCTCCACATCATCATGGACTTATCATGTGGTGCCACCTCATGAAGGAGACCAAGAGTCATTGGCTCTTAGAGTTACCTGCATGCATGTAACCCCCCAACTTGAAGTGGTCGGCCACTATTCATCATGGTGAATTCATTTGGTGAGCAACTCCATCTTCTTCTTCCTTGGATCATCTTCCTCTCAAGCTCTCTCCCAATCCTCTACTTTGGCCGAAACTTCCAAGGGGTGCTAGCACACTCTAGGTTATTTTTCTACACCATTTGTCCGTGTGGATACCAATAGAGGAGTGTACACTTGACACTCTTGAGTTTCGGCAAAGCATTTGGACGAGGGGGATAAGCGAAGGGCGTCGCTATGGGGGTAATGCTCTCATCTTGTAGATCTAAGGTAGATCTAGGGTATTTAAACACATACATGTTTTATTTTTTTTATATCTTTGCACGGAT
This sequence comes from Wurfbainia villosa, assembly GCA_025175895.1. Classification (NCBI taxonomy): domain Eukaryota; kingdom Viridiplantae; phylum Streptophyta; class Magnoliopsida; order Zingiberales; family Zingiberaceae; genus Wurfbainia; species Wurfbainia villosa. The sequence goes on from CM045987.1 coordinate 37,966,605, forward strand.
CCGTGGTCAGGCTTTCGAGGTTTCCGCAATGCAAAAAGCGATTTTTGTAGCTCGGAAAGTCCAATAGGCAACGACTATTAGTACGATCCAACACCTTGTCAAGGAGATGTCATATTTCAAGCTGTAAAGAACTGAAAGTAAGTATGAGTGTGTTGTAAAGTAAGTGTAGTGAGTTAAGAGTGTGCTGTAAAGCGTACTGCATGTGTAAGTGCACTATAAGAGTGTGTTGTAATGCGTATTGCATGTGTAAGTGCACTATAAACCAAGTGTAGTGAGTAAGAATGTGCTTTAAAGCGTACTACATGCGCTAAAAGCAAGTCCTTCAAAGAAAAAGAAGAATGATGATGGGGCCCCTTTTGTGCACCCGATTCTTCTTTTAAACTCTATATAAGGGCATTTCGATGCCATAGCGAGGCATTCAAGCATATCTTGAGCTTCACTTTGGTTAAAGTCTGTCTTCTTGAAGCAAGAAATAAAGAATCTGTGAGTTTTTCATCATTTCCTTCTTATTTCTTCGTTTCTTGCTTTCTTTTCCTTTCGTTTCCTGCCCAGTTTTTGGATTTATCATTGTTCCAGAGTTAACTATGATCGACTTTGTCTGGTGTCGGCTAGTGCTTGGTCTTATAACTCCAAGCTCCAGTAGTGCTATAACATGGCATGTGAAGGCAATTTTTTGTCCTGGTGTGAGGTGCTTCAAAGGTCGGACCTCAATAACAAAATTTTGATTTTTGATATCCAGCCTGCATGTAATTTGATTCTTAGCCCAGTGCCTTAGGGTGTTTTCCCCGATGTAGCCTTGTTCTTGCAGTTCCTTTAGTAGTGGGTCGAATTCTCCTAGTTGTGAGGGCTTTGCTGTGTAATGTACCATTTCTTTTATCTGCAGGTATTCTTCCTCATCCAGGCCCAATTCCTCGATTGTCACTATTGTATTCACACTAGGGAAAGTATTAACTGTGGTCAAATTTTTGTAGAATGTTACTATGTTTCCTTCAATCCTGACGCCTCCTTGCATAGCACGGATGAAATTTGCACCGATTATCATTTGAATATTGTCACCAAGCCTCATTGGGAAACTATAGGTGTGTGGGATTCTGAAGGCATTATTTTCAATGAACATTCTTCCTGCTTTCAACTTCATCTTTGCTGTTTGCTTGGAGTTTATCCCATTGAACTGGACCACATATGTATTTTCTTCAAGTGTTGAGGGTGGTACTGACCTTTGGTCCATGCAACAGGTTGTTGCTCCGGTGTCCAGAATGGCCTTGAGTGTGAACCTGGGGATTCCTTGAATTTCTATTTCCACATTAAGGTTGTAAATCATATTCTTTACTAACCTGGGTCCCTCTTTTTGTTCTTGGGTTGCGACAATATTAATTAGGACATTTGTCATTTCTTCTTCTTCTTCTTCCCTGGTTTCCCTTCTTGCCTCTTCCATATGCTGGAAGTCTTGTGTGAGGTCCTTTTCTTGGAGGAGTTCCTCATACTGCCTTTTGTAGAAATAAACTTCCTTCTTTAACCTTTCAATTTCTTCTGTACACCAAGAAATATAGTAATTTTGTTGCGCTATCAGATGATTTGAGAAGAATTGGGTCGGTGGGGCACAGGGACTTGCTTATTGTAGTAGTACCGCCCACAAAGGTTACAGGCCATGGTTAGGCATTGTGGGCAGTGGATCTTGGCTCTCTGTAGTGTTTCCCTTTTGTAGCAGGTACATTTGCTTGACTGGGGGAAGTATTACTTCGTTCAGCCTCCAGTCATGATTGCAGTTTAGCTGTTTCTCGGTTACTTTTATCTGAGGCTTGTACCCACCATCAATCTATCCAATCATAAATAGGGATTCGTTAATCTATAAAGTTTGGAGTGACCTGTGAAGTTCTTCACAATCATCTTCTCTTTCGGAAATGCTAAAAATGGCCTCGCTTTGGTCTTCTCCTTCCTGGACGTAGAGAATGTCACTGTCGTTGGGTAGTTGTAGTTGTTCGAATAATGCAACTCTCTTGATTTTGCGCCTTTCACTAGGGCATTCTCTTGCAAAATGCCCCTCTTGCCCGCATAAGTAGCATTTGCACTTTTTATTGCAGACCAGGTGTTTCCTTTTCTCTATGCGTGCATGAGAATCATGAGGTTTACCTTTGTATGTTTTAGACTTTCTGATCCCCAAGCACCTCTTCTCCTGATAGTAGCCTGGAATGCGAATCTGGCTACAAAAGGAAAGATTTTTTAGGGATCTTTGGAACTCAGCGTCTTTGCACTCATGCTCCAGATATTTGTATGCAAACAGGATTCTGGGGAAAACACCAACTGAGGCCAGCATACTTCTCGTCAAATGGTACCTTTATTCTGCTGCCCAAGTCTCCGGGCAAGGCCATGCTCTCTGCAAATATTTAGCATAGTAGTCAGATGCTGGGAGTGCTTCTTCTTGTCTTCTAGGAACACAAGAATGTTGTCAATGTAAATGACAATAAAATCTTCAGTACCCCTGAAGAAGTTATCCATTTTTCTCTGTTGCCAAAACAATATGTTCAAGGAGCTGGTTGATTCGAGTTGGCCGCTGATGAAGATTGCATGATATTTCCTCAGGATCACAAGCAAATATCTTCTTGACTAAGCCTCGAGTTCCCATGGGGCATTTATGGGCAGATCACAGCCATACCTCTCTCCCTTACGAATAGCCAATTAAGCATAGAAGCAACTACAATTGATAGTCACTATCAAGGGAAGGTAAAAATCTTTGTCCGAAACCTTACCCATTCGGCTATTAATGTATATCACAGGCAGATCATTGTCCAGCTAATAACTCAGTATAGCTACAACCATGCGATGATTGAAGTACCAACAGACGAGGGAATGCCACAAAGAAGCATGAACCCAGAACCGCATGACCCGATGTGTCAGGAATGTCCATTATGTTGTGACTGCCAAGATTGCGCCGAAAGAGGGGAAGAACAATACCAACCCTCAACATCGCAAACACCAGATATCTTCTCTAAATTACTTCCAAGGGAATGGAGGCAGGAAGGGACAGTAGCAACGCCTCAAATACCTGGGTACACCTCTCTCAAGGATCTTGCTGATAAATACAGAAGCATGGCTTTCAAACCTTCCTGAAAGCCCCCGAGTCATCTTCCCCCTCGGAGCTGTAGGACGGTACCCATGCAGGAAATACAAGCTCAGGGGCCACTATACTCCGGTCCATGATTTACCCCTTGCAAAACTCTGAGTCTGAGGATGACTACTTAGGGAAAATTCAGTACCTAGCATCCCTTGCAAACAAGACAGAGACGATATGGGATGATTACCCTGACGAAGAGGAAAAGTGGTGTAACCCATTCATAGACAACGAAGAACACCAAGCCTTGGCAATAGGAATAGATACTAACATGGAGTATCCTGCCTTAAGGGGCCTAGTGGAATTCCAGTGGCAAGGTGAGCAACAAATCTACTCAACAAGCACCATTACATCCCCCTACAACAACCCCCCCCCCCAACATGAGTCTAATATGGGACCACCAGGCTACTCCCGGCCAAAATGGACCCAAGACCATCACAATCCAAGTCGGCATAGGAAAGGCCTTTCACTGACACAAGGTTCAGAAGGGACGAAAACAATGAGTTATGGACACTACCCTCAGAACAACAGAAAGGTGGAGCACTGTTTGTTATTCCTACCGAGTTGGGCTTATTTGATGATGTTTGGAATCCATCACAAAGAATCATGTCTTCTCACAAGGCTTCACAAATGTTAGGGATCAATCAGGTTTCTGCTTGTGATTTCTCTGGTTTGTAGGGGGACAGTCACTTACGTTGGTTGGATTATCCAACTCAAGCCTTGCAGCATAGTGGATGAATATCTCCTCCCTTGTAATGCTCTCACGCCATGACTTACTAGGTAATCCATGACTCCTTGTATCTCATAAAAAATCCCACATTAGGTGTATTTGATAAACGGCCGATAAGGCCCCTTGTGATTAGTAAGTTTGCTTCTCCGTTTCTCCATTGGTCATAACCCCTTGTGAGTATGGAGACTTGGATATTTCTGAAAAAGTCTCCAATTGTTAGCATTAAGTAAGGGATTATTTATACCATTTGGGAGCCATGCGAGAGGTCCACTTCCATTGCCACTATGATGGCTCTGTCCACTTGCCATCTGTTGTCTCGGAAGAGGACAACGGCAAGCATCCCTTCTTCCTGCCTGTGTAGTGCCAAGATTCAGACCTGAAGGATTCCAAGGTGGATGAAGCGCATACAACTTCGTTGTAGATGGTGGAAGCTATTTTCTTGGATGAAGCATCTATCTTTTTGTTGATCTCCTACGCACAATATTGCTTCTTCGGACCGATGCATATATACTCGATGATGAGCATCGTCTCGTCTGGAGTGGTACAGGACCTCCGTAAGAACAATTGATGCCCTTTCCTGCATTGACAGTTGCGATTGTACCTGAGGGTCCAACTATTACTCCAATGTTTGTTGAGTATTTCGGCCCATTATCCTTCTGCTCACGCGCCTGAGAGCTTGTTGCACGTTGTACATTCGCCTTTGATGCCTTCAGTATTCTTGTACCTGGTCTTCAAAAAGTGGTAAGGTGGGTTGCTCTCGCTGAGTTATGCTTCGGGAAGCCATTTTTGTTTGAGCTTATGTTGTTCTTCCTTCAAAATTTTGTAGGGGTCCTTGAAAACTCATAATTTTCCTCTGGCTTCCTTTGGACGTTCTGTTGGTCCAAGCATCAGGTTCTATAGCTTCGTCATCAAGTTTTTAGGAAGGGAGGTTGCACTGCTAGTGGTCCTTCCTTGTTGCGCGATGACCCTAAGCTCTTCTTGGATGTTTTTGAGGGATTCCGCTATTTGGACAAGGAGTTGTAACTGGGTGTTGTTTTGCTTAATAATCACAAAGTTCCCGTAAATTGCTCCTTGGTGCTCGCTTGGCTTTGCGAAGCCTACGACAGGTGCTTCAATATTTTTTGTGGCTTTCACGGCTTTTTTATAAAGATTTAGTGCCTTTTGACTGGACAAAGTTGTTCATGTAGTAGTCCACCGTTGGATGTGTAGAAGAAGTTCTTCTACTTGTTTAAGCTTTCGGATCAAATCTTCTGTTTGCTTGAGTATATTCTCTTCAGCGATCTTGGGCTTTTTAGAAATGTTCGCCACCAGTTCTTTGACGTCATGCTTAGTTAGTGGCTTGTTGACGATAATCAAGGTGGTGAGGGATGTGAGTGCTTCTTCTAGCGTATCAATTCTTTGTTCAAGCTTTTGGCAAAGCTCGAGAATTTGTTTGAAGTTTTTGAGGTGCACTCTTGCAGACAAACAAGTTCTGTCATAGATAACTGAGGGGTTATGAGCTAATTGCGAGGTGCTTATATGGATTTTGGAGGCTAGGTCAAGGTATTCTAGGTCTGCGGTGTGAGACACTCTGTACCATTCTTGGATAGATTCTTCCCATTTATCAGACATATAGGATTTGTCACAATATTCCTTCTCAGGTTTTACTCATGTAGGTGTGCCCTTGGATCTAATGGAGCCCCAGGCTCTCTACCAAGTTAGGACTTGCCCTTTTGTTTGCCTAAGAAGAGAGATACCATGATTCCTAATGTCGGGAAGACAGTGAATGATGCCTCAGGAACCGTTCCTAAAATACCTTAACCTTAACAGATTAATCTAGCATCATTTGTTAAGCTAGCTCTGATACCAAAAGAAAAACGTTCCTAGAAAAATGTTTTGCACAGAAAGAAAGCAAGAAACGAAAAAATAAGGAGGAAATGATGAAAAACTCACAGATTCTTTATTTCTTGATTCAAGAAGACAGACTTAAACAAAAGTGAAGATCAAGATATGCTTGAATGTCTCGCTATGATGTTGAAGTGCCCTTATATAGAGTTTAAAAGAAGAACCGGGTGCACAAAAGGGGCCCCATTTTCATTCTTCTTTTTCTATGAAGGACTTGCTTTTAGCGCATGTCGTACACTTTACAGCACATTCTTACTCACTACACTTGATTTTCAATGCACTTACACATGCAGTACGCTTTACAACACACTCTTACAGCGCACCTACACATGCAGTACACTTTACAACACACTCTTAACTCACTGCACTTACTTTATAGCACACTCATACTTACTTTCGGCTCTTTACAGCTTGAAATATGACATCTCCCTAACAAGGTATTGGATCGTACTAATAGTTGTTACCAACTGTCCATCTATCTCTATGGTAATTGGAAGCCAGTCATGACACCAATTCTCAGGGGTACTCATGCTGGCACACTTTTGTCGCTTCATGGAATGAAGCTGCTGGAGTTGTTGCATCTTTAAGGTGCTTCTACTGGCCCTTCCTACCTCCATTCCCTTGGAAGCAATTTAGAAAAGATATCTGGTATTTGCGATGTTGAGGGTTGGTATTGTTCTTCGCCTCCTTCAACGCAATCTTAGCAGTTGCAACATAACGGACATTCCTGATACATCGGGTCATGCTATTCTGGGTTCATGATTCTTTGTGGAATTCCCTAGTCTATTTGTACTTCAATCATCGCATGGTTGTAGTTGTACTGAGTTATTAGCTGGGCAATGATCTACCCACGATATACATTAATAGCCGAATGGGTAAGGTTTCAGACAGAGATTTTTACCTCCCCTTGATAGTGACTATCAATTGTAGTTGCTTTTATGCTTAACTGGCTATCTATAAGGGAGAGAGATTTGGCTGTGATCTGCCCATAAATGCCCCATGGGAACTCGAGGCTTAGTCCAGAAGATATTTGCTTGTGCTCCTGAGGAAATATCATGCAATCTTCATCAGCAGCCAGCTCGAATCCAACAGCTCCTTGAACATACTGTTTTGGCAACATCGCTGTTGGGGAGAGCCATCGAACAAGAATCTCTGGTTCCTCTTGTTCTTGTACATACATAGGCTGCCTCTCCTTCCAGTAGGACTGCTAGGGAGTGTACCTTTAGTTCCTCTTCGTCGCTTGGGACTTCTTCATCTCAGGCGTTATAACAGGGGTGCCCTGAGTGAGTTGCGACAGTATAGTTGTCAAAAGTGATTGGCATTCTTCCATTGATCAGGTTTCTACTTGTGATTTCTCTGGGTTGTAGGGGGATAGTCACTTGCATTGGTTGGATCATCCAACTCAAGCCTTATAGCGTATGAAAATGGAAAAACCAGAAGCATGACCCAAAGACTACAGAGCAAATTTGTGTCTATGCAAGCGGGAAGTTCAACCCTCCCAAATCCACTATAGATGCAGAGATTTACGCTGTTATGAACGTCTTGGAGGCCTTGAAGATCTACTTCCTGGATAAGGAAGAAATCACCATCACGACTGATTGTCAGGAAATAATTAGTTAACAAATGATGCAAGCTTAATTTGTTAAGGTTAAGGTATTTTAGAAAGGGTTCCTAAGGCACCATTCACTATCTTGTCGACGTTAGGAATCATGGTATCTCTCTTCTCAAGCAAACAAAAGGGCAGGTCCTAACTTGGTAGAGAGCCTGGGGCTCCATTAGATCCAAGGGCACATCTACATGAGTAAAACCTGAGAAGGAATATTATGACAAAGCCTATATGTATGATAAATGGGAAGAATCTATCCAAGAATGGTACAAAGTGTCTCACACTGCAAACCTAGAATGCCTTCACCTAACCTCCAAAACCCGTATAAGCACCTCGCAATTAGCTCATAACCTCTCGGTTATCTACGACCGAACTTGTTTGTCTGCAAGAGTGCACCTAAAAAACTTCAAGCAAATTCTCGAGTATTGCCAAAATCTTGAACAAAGAATTGATACGCTAGAAGAAGCACTCACATCCCTCACCACCTTGCTTATCGTCAACAAGCCACTAAATAAGCAGGACGTCAAAGAACTGGTGGCGAACATTTCTAAAAAACCCAAGCTCGCTGAAGAGAATATACTCAAGCAAATGAAAGATTTGACCCGAAAGCTTAAACAAGAAGAAGAACTTCTTCTACACATCCAACAGTGGATGCTACATGAACAACTTCATCCAGTCAAAAGGCACTGAATCTTATCATGAAGCCGTCAAAGCCACAGAAAATATTGAAGCACCTGCAGTAGGCTTCGCAAAGACAAGCGAGCACCGAGTAATTTCCGAGAACTCTAAAATTATTAAGCAAAACAACACCCAGTTACAACTCCTTGTCCAGATAGCGGAATCCCTCAAAAACATCCAAGAAGAGCTTAGGGTCATCGCGCAACAAGAAAGGACCACTAGCAGTGCAACCTCCCTTCCTAAAAACTTGATGACAAAGCTACAGAACCTGACGCTTGGACCAGTAGAACGTCCAAAGGAAGCCAAAGGAAAATTATGAGTTTTCAAGGACCCCTACAAAATTTTGAAGGAAGAACAACATAAGCTCAAACAAAAATGGCTTCCCGAAGCATAACTCAGTGAGACCAGCCCACCTTACCACTTTTTGAAGACAAGGTACAAGAATACCAAAGGCATCAAAGGCGACTGTACAATGCGCAGCAAGCTCTCAAGCGCATGAGCAGAAGGATAATGGGCTGAAATACTCAACACACATTGGAGCAGCAGTTGGACCCTCAGGTACAATTGCAACTGTCAATGCAGAAAAAGGCATCAATTGTTTCCTCCAGATGAGACGACGCTCATCATCGAGTATATATGCACTGGTCCAAAGAAGCAATACAGTATGAGATCAACAACAAGATAGATGCTTCATCCAAGAAAATAGCTTCGACCAACTACAACGAAGTCTTATGTGATTCATCCACCTTGGAATCCTTCATGTCCGAATCTAGGCACTACACAGGCAGGAAGAAGGGATGCTTGCCCTTGTTCTCTGAAGCACCTCACACCAGCACAAAAAAATGCCTTCACACACCATGTGAAAGCACTACTGAAGCTTGGAGTTATAAGGCCAACCACGAGCCGGCACCGGACAATGACGATCATAGTTAACTCTGGAACTATGATAGATCCAAAAATTGGGCAGGAAACGAAAGGAAAAGAAAGAATGGTGTTTAACTATAAATGCCTCAACGACCTCACAAACAAAGATCAATGCAGCCTGTCGAGCATCAACACCATACTAAAAAAGGTCAGCAACAGTAATATTTACTCCAAATTTGATCTTAAAAGTGGCTTCCATCAGGTAGCAATGCACCCTGACTCTATCGTCAATGTAAATGGCAATAAAATCTTCAGTGCCCCTGAAGCTGTTATCCATTTTTCTCTGAAAGACGGTTGGAGCTTTTTTGAGACCGAATGGCATAACCAACCATTCGTAAAGCCCGTCGAGTACTCAAAAGGACATCCATTCTACAGAGTTAGGGTGCATTGCTACCCGATGGAAGCCACTTTTAAGATCAAATTTGGAGTAAATATTGTTGTTGCTAACCTTTTTTAGTATGGTGTTCATGCCCGGCAGGCTATAAGGAGGGCTTCTGCGAGTTGGTTCTGTGTTTTCTTGTCCGGTCGTGCCTGTAGCTCTTCCAGGGCTAGACTTGCTTGCTCCAATCAATGAAGTCGTATGCGCTTCGTCCACCTTGGAATCCTTCAGGTCCGAATCCAGGCACTACACAGGCAGGAAGAAGGGACACTTGCCCTTGTCCTCTTCTGAGACAACAGATGGCAAGGGGATAGAGCCATCATAGCGGAAATGGAAGTGGACCTCTCGCATGGCTCCAAAATGGTATACATAATCCCTGACTTAATGCTAACAATTGGAGACTTTTACAGAAATATCCAAGTCTCCATACTCACAAGGGGTTACGACTAGTGTTGCGAGTGCCAAGATTGTGCCAAAGGAGGGTTGAACGATAAATTTTCTACAGACTCCACCAGCTACAAGAACAAGCAGCACGAGAGGTAGTCACAGCGAAGCAACAACTCCAGCAGCTTCATTCCATGAAGCGACAAAAGTGTGCCAGCATGAGTTCCCCTGACAATTGTTGTCATGACTGGCTTCCAATTACCATAGAGATAGATGGACAGTTGGCAACAGTTGTTAGTACAATCCAACACCTTGTTAGGGAGATGTCATATTTAAAGCTGTAAAGAGCCAAAAGTAAGTATGAGTGTGATGTAAAGTAAGTGTAGTGAGTTAAGAGTGTGTTGAATGACGATGGGACCCCTTTTGTGCACCCGGTTCTTCTTTTAAACTCTATATAAGGGCACTTCGATGCCATAGCGAGGCATTCAAGCATATCTTGAGCTTCACTTTGGTTTAAGTCTTTCTTCATGAAGCAAGAAATAAAGAATCTGTGAGTTTTTCATCATTTCCTCCTTATTTCTTTGTTTCTTGCTTTCTTTCCGCACAAAGCGTTGATGATGTTTTTCACGATGGGAATCCATAAAAAAGAATCATGTTTCCTCACAAGGCTTCACAGATGTTAGGGATAAGGCCGAATACATGGAAAACCTCCTAGGCAAAATAGAAAAGTTGCTTGGATCTAGTGGAGGATGAGCTACCACGCATAGTATGATGTGTTACTAAGCACTGTGGAAAGAAGGGAAGGCACCCAAAACATTCTATCCCAGATGACGAGAGTTTTCTCATCAGAGGATCCTGCACAAGGACTTGATACGATATATGAATGACTATATGCAGTTAGCAGCTAAAACAGGAAGGCTCTACACCGGACCAGAACTATCAGAGATGTTTTGGTTCAAAATGCCCGGAGACTTGGGCAGTAGAATAAAGGTAGCATTTGATGAGAAGTATGCTAGCCTCACAGTTGGCATTTTCCCCAGAATCCTATTTGCATGCAAATATCGGGAGTAGGAGTGTAAAGATGTCGTATTCCAGAGATCCCTCAAAAATCTTTCCTTTTGTAGCCAGATTCCCATACCAGGCTCCTATCAGGAGAAGAGGCGGTTGGGGATCAAAAAGTCTAAAACATACAAAGGTAAACCTCATGATTCTCATGCACGCATAGAGAAAAGGAAACACCTAGTCCGCAAAAAAAAGTGCAAATGCTACTTATGCAGGCAAGAGGGGCATTTTGCAAGAGAATTCACTAGTGAAAGGCGCAACATCAAGAGAGTTGCATTATTCGAACAACTATGACTACCCGATGATTGTGACATTCTCTCCGTCCAGGAAGGAGAAAACCAAAGCGATGCCATTTTCAGCATTTCTGAAGGAGAAGATGATTGCGAAGAACTTCACAAGTCACTCCAAACTTTATAGATTAACGAATCCCTATTTATGATTGGACAGATTGATGGTGGGTATAGGCCTCGAATAAAAGTAACTGAGAAATAACTAAACTGCGATCATGACTGGAGGTTGAACGAAGTAATAGTGCCCCCCCCCCAGTCAAGAAAATTTACCTGCTACAAAAGGGAAACACTATAGAGAGCCAGGATCCACTGCAGACATTGCCTAACCACAACCTGTAACCTCTGTGGGTCGTACTACTATAATAAGCAAGTCCCTGTTGCACCAGCCCCACCGACCTAATTCTTCTCAAATCATCTAATAGAGCAGCAAAATTACTATATTTCTTGGTGTAAAGGAGAAATTGAAAGGCTAAAGAAGGAAGTTAATTTCTACAAAAGGCAATATGAGGAACTCCTCCTAGAAAAGGACCTCACACAGGACTTCCAACAAATGGAAGAGGCAAGAAGGGAAACCAGTGAAGAAGAAGAAGAAGAAATGAAAAATGTCCTAGTTAATATGGCCACAACCCAAGAACAAAAAGGGGGACCCAGGTTAGTAAATAATATGCTTTACAACCTTAATGTGGAAATAGAAATTCAGGGAATCCCCAAGTTCACACTCAAGGCCATTCTGTACACCGAAGCAATGATCTGCTGCGTGGACCAAAGGTCAGTACCACCCTCAGCACTTGAAGAAAATACATATGTGGTCCAGTTCAGTGGAATAAACTCCTAGCAAACAGCAAAGATGAAGTTGAAAGCAGGAAGAATGTTAATTGAAAATAACGCCTTCAGAATCCCGCACACCTATAGTTTCCTAATGAGGCTTGGTGACAATATTCAAATGATAATCGGTGCAAACTTCATCCATGCTATGAAAGGAGGCATTAGGATTGAAGGAAACATAGTAACATTCTACAAAAATTTAACCATAGTTAAAACTTTCCCTACTGTGAATACAGCAGCGACAATCGAGGAATTGGGCCTGGATGAGGAAGAATACCTACAGATAAAAGAAATGGTACATTACACAGCAAAACCCTCACAACTAGGAGAATTCGACCCACTACTAAAGGAACTGCAAGAACAAAGCTACATCGAGGAAAACCGCCTAAGGCACTGGGCCAAGAATCAAATTACATGCAAACTGGATATCAAAAATCTAGATTTTGTTATTGAGGACCGGCCTCTGAAGCACCTCACGCCAGCACAAAAAATCGCCTTCACACACCATGTGAAAGCACTACTGAAGCTTGGAGTTATAAGGCCAAGCATTAGCCGGCACCGGACAATGGAGATCATAGTTAACTCTGGAACTATGATAGATCCAAAAACAGGGAAGGAAATGAAAGGAAAAGAAAGAATGGTATTTAACTATAAATGCCTCAATGATCTCACAAAAAAAAAAATCAATAGAGCCTGCTGGGCATCAACACCATACTAAAAAAGGTCAGCAACAACAATATTTACTCCAAATATGATCTTAAAAGTGGCTTCCATCAGGTAGCAATGCACCCCGACTCCATAGAATGGACGACCTTTTGGGTACCCGACGGGCTTTATGAATGGTTGGTTATGTCAATCGGTCTGAAAAATGCTCCAGCCGTCTTTCAGAGAAAAATGGATAACTACTTAAGGGGCACTGAATATTTTATTGTCGTTTACATTGACAACATTCTTGTGTTCTCAAAAGACAGGAAGAAGCACTCCCAGCATCTGACTACTATGCTGAATATTTTCAAAGAGAATGGCCTTGTTCTCAACCCAACCAAAATGAAAATTGCAATACCCGAAATAGAATTTCTGGGCACTATTCTGGGAAACAGGAAGATCAGGCTGCAATTGCATATCATCTCAAAGATAGCAGATTTTGAAGAACAGGAGCTGCTTAACAAGAAAGGAATGCGATCATGGCTAGGACTTCTGAATTACGCCCGCAATTACATTCCAAACCTTGGAAAACTACTGAGCCCTTTGTATGCAAAAACCAGCCCCACGGGTGACAAAAGAATGAAGAATAAGGATTGGACTCTGGTTAAACAGATCAAGGAACTGGTAAAGGATCTACCAGACTTACAGGTGGCAACTGTAGAATGCTACATCACTCTCGAGACCGACGGATGCATGGGTGGATGGGGCGGTATATGCAAGTGGAAAAACCAGAAGCATAACCCAAAGTCTACAAAGCAAATTTGTACTTATGCAAGCGGGAAGTTCAACCCTCCCAAATCTGTAGGGTTTCTGGCACCGCGGCGAGTGTGTTTTCGAACATGTTTCGTAAACATGTGCACAACGGAAGAAATAAAAATAATAAATCTAATTTATTACAACACATACACCACACGCATTCATAGTACAACATGTGTAGACATAACCATAAATTCAAATTTTGTAATAAAAGGAAATTTATACTACATATACCTGACGTATCACGTGTAGCAGGAAAGGAATCAACCAGAATGATCCTCGCTAGAATCGTCTCTATCCATATCCACGCCGAGTATCTTCGGGATGACTTCACAAAGTCATGAGCCTCGTCTTCGTATGAGTTACTAGCCTCGTGTTGAAGACGATGTGTCCGAGAGAAGATCACGATCCGAATCAAAATTCGGATCCAAAACGAGTCCTCAAAAACTCGCTTCTCCGGAGAGGTATTCGTCAACCGTTTGATGAATCCTTCATCCTCCACCTATGAGGATTACCGGAGATCGAATCCCCGGCAAGGAAGCCACTGTCGGAGCTCCAAACGTCGTCCAAACGATGCTCCAACACGAAGTAAACAAGCTGTCCAGAAAACTGGACAGCTTTGGTGGAGGAATAGGGGCCGACCAAATAAGGAAGCTTGATGCTCACCTTGTCGCCAGACCCTTAGAAGATCACTGGAGCTCCTCCGGCAGCAGCTCAACGCCGGCAAGAGGGGAGGACGGCAGCTGCTGGACGCCAGCAAGGGGGCTTGGGCGGTGGTGGGCGGCGGCAAGAAGTTGGCGCCGACTACACCAAGGAGAGGAGGGCGGCAACTTTAGGGTTGCAAGGATTAGGGCTTAACAAAACCCTTAAGCCCTATTTTATAGAGAACAAATTCTCTTAATGGTTATCGTATCATAATCAATAGCTCGTTAACCTGCTCCATTAATTTAAGTTAAAATAAACCAAACCATGTTGGTCTATTTTAAGTTAAAATGAACCGAACCAACTTTGGTTCATTCGTTTAAAACAAACCAAACCCCTTTGGTTTATTCTCCTCCATTGGATTAGAACCAAAGAAATTTGGTTCATCCATCATGTCTTCATAGGACACGGCCCATCCACACTTCCATTGCGACTGAAACGATTTTATGCTCTCTCCATGTTTGGTCCAACCAAACCTAGTTTCTCTCTGTCTGAGAATCTCATTCTCAAGCTCATTTTAAATCCTTCAGATTACGCTCGTTGTGCATGTGACCAAATAGGTTCTCGGTTTATGTTGGCCGTATATAATTAACCATTAATTATAGAACGATCATGAGTGACACCTAGTAGTACATCATGATCCCCAATTAACCGAAAAGATCAACGGTTGATCCAGAACTATTTCTGAAACCGTTCAGCAGCTCGAATGAATCGTGCCCCATTCCCTTCACTCATCTTATACCCACTTGGTTCAGGACATGGTCTATAGTGTCAGTCACCACTAGGTTGACTATGTCACACCTAGCCCAAGTATAATTTCCTCGTCCTACGGATTCTAGTTACTGCACATGTATCGAAGAGTACCTTACTCTAAACATGTAATGCTTTGGCCAAAGACTTTAGTAACAATCCGACGAGAGGCCATGGGTATACATCTCCTCTCAAGGAGTGGTGAACTTTTTATAGGCTATTCAAACACCTTTGATCACTTCGACTTATACCCAATCATCCCGGGTCCACATCTCCTCAGAGATGCTTGCTTAAGATGTCAAAGCATAAGTCTTTATGATCAAGATGACTTAAATACCGCAAGTCAAAGGAACATCGCACTTAAGCTGCAATAAGAACTTCATTGACATATCTATATGCAGAGAACCATATGAAGTCTTACGGCTGGTCACTCAAATGAACTAGTTACCATAACTAACATCCACGATTAACTCTGGAGATCACAATGTCTTCAGCCAGTGAGAATCAGCGGCTTGGATACACCAAGGAGTATACCTCGTGCTAGTCTCGACAGAATCGATGGTGTCCAAATCCATCAATTCATCGACTAGGGATAATTCCGATACATCACAATTACACATGTAGAGATACTCACTAGTTGTGATCCAATCATAAATTCTCTCATACTGTGAATCGTAGCGTGGACATTCAGTAAATGAGTTTAGGATCTAATCAAATACATGAAAACATGTATACTCAAATAGTGAATCTTCATTTATGACATAAATGGTTCAGACATAAGGCGATTGCCTTAGGACATCTCTCATATATTACTAACAAACTTCCACTTGGCCTAATGCCAATCGCTATGGTATCCAATACCATAAGCTCTAACATGACCCTCAAACTTACTTTGAGGTAATACCTTAGTCAAAGGATCCGCTAAGTTCCTTTTAGTGGGGATTTTCTCGATTTGTATTTCCTTCTTACTAATGATCTCTCTGATAAGATGATAGCGACGAAGCACATGTTTGGATCATTGATGAGACCACATCAAGTTTAGAGATGAACTTCTTGATCCAAATCGCTTCCTTTGCTACTTCCAAAGATACAATGTATTCTGCCTTAGTGGCAGAATCCGCTATAGTGTCAAGCTTGGAACCTTTCCAACTTATTGTGCCTCCATTCAAGGTGAACACGTATCCAGACTGAGACCTGGAATCATCCTTGTCTGTCTGGAAGCTGGCATTCGTATACCCGCGTATCACCATGTCCCCTTCTCCATATATTAGAAACATATCCTTAGTTTTTCTCAAGTACTTAAGGATTGTCTTAACAGCCACCCAATGATCCATTCTTGGATCAGACTGGTATCTACTCGTGACACTCAGAGCATACGATACATCGGGCCTCGTACATAACATAACATACATGATAGATCCTATTGCAGATGCATAGTGAATCTTACTCATGCAAATCCTCTCGTCTTCTGTGCGCGGACACATAGACTTCGAAAGGTGTATCCCATGCCTGATGGGTAGGAAACCTTTCTTGGATTCCGACATGCTAAACCTCTTTAGCACTCGGTCTATATATGTAGACTGCGAAAGACCAAGCAACCATTTCGATCTATCTCTATAGATCTTAATCCCGAGGATGTAGGTTGCTTCTCCCAGGTCTTTCATGGAGAATGTATTGGACAACCAAATCTTAAATGACTATAAGACTGAAACATCGTTTCCTATAAGTAATATGTCATCGACATACAATACTAGCAACACGACTGCACTTCAACTAACCTTCTTGTACACACAAGGTTCATCTGGATTTTATGAGAAATCAAACTTTTTGATTGTCTCATCAAAACGGATATTCTAGCTCCTGGATGCTTGCTTCAATCCATATATGGACCGTCACAATTTGCATACCTTGGTTTTATCGACCGATGTGAAACCCTCAGGTTGTATCATATACACGTCCTCGAGGAGGTTTCCATTAAGGAAAATTATTTTCACATCCATTTGCCATATCTCATAATCATAATGAGCTGTTATGGCCAGGAGCATCCGAATGGATTTAAGCATAGCTACAGGTGAATATGTCTCGTCATAATCAACACCTTGCTTTTGATGATATCCTTTCACCACCAATCTACCCTTATAGGTAATCACATTACCATCCATATCGATTTTCTTCTTGAAAATCCACTTGCACCCTATAGGCTTTATGCCTTCAGGTGGGTGAACCAAGTTCCAAACTTGGATTTCATACATGAAATTCATTTCCGACTTCATGGCTTCGAGCCACTTATCCCTTTCTGAACTTGTCAGAACTTCTTCATAACTAGTAGGCTCCTCATCATCAATGAGTAACATGTCGTTCGATTCACTTACGAGAAATCCATATATCTCAGGAATATTGCGTGTTCTACCAGATCTACGAAGATGTGGTGTTTCAATAGGTCCAGTCGATTGCTCATCACTATGAGTTATCGGCTGTTGTGCTTCACTAGGTATCTCATCAATGTCTATTTGAGTCTCTCGAGCCTCCTCAAGCTCGACGACACTTCCACTGTTTTCTTGCAAGAGAAACTCTTTCTCTAGAAACATAGTATACCTTAAAACAAACACCTTTTGTTCCACAGGATAATAGAATTGGTAACCCCTTGTTTCCTTAGGGTATCCAATAAATAGACAATTATCAGACTTAACATCCAATTTGTCTGATACAGTCCGCTTCGCATAAGCAGGACAATCCCATATCTTCAAGTAAGATACATGAGGTTTCTTACTATTCCATATCTCATATGGAGTAGTGGAGACTACCTTGGTTGGCATTCTGTTTAACAAGTAAATAGTTGTCTGAAGCGCATAGCCCCAAAAGGACTTGGGAAGATTCACATGATTCATCATTGACCAGACCATGTCCAACAAGGCCCGGTTACGCCTCTCAGATACACCATTATGCTGTGGTGTATATGGCGGAGTCCATTGAGACAATATACTATTGTCTCTTAGATAATCTAGAAACTCTTGACTTAAGTATTCACCACCTCGATCCGATCGAAGTATTTTAATACTCTTGTCATATTGTTTCTCTACTTCATTTCCGAATTCTTTGAACCTTTCAAAGGCTTCAGACTTGTGTTTCATCAAGAACACATACCCAAACCGTGAGTGATCATTAGTGAAGGTAATGAAGTAGCTATAGCCTCCTAAAGCTTGAGTTGACATAGGTCCACATACATCAGTATTTATTAGACCTAGCAACTCTCCCACTCGTTCACCTTTTCCTGTAAAAGGTAACTTAGTCATCTTGCCTTTTAAGCATGATTCGCATGTATCGTATGAATCCAATTCAAACGATTCCAGAATTTCACATCGGTGTAATTCGGATATGCATTTCTTGCTCACATGGCCAAGATGACAATGCCACATGTAGGAGTCTAATTGATTATCTTTTTGAGCACGCTTATTTCTCGCTTCGATATTGAAAATGTCACTGGATAGGTCCAATGTATAAATACCATTGCTTAAAGTTCCAGTCCCATAATAAATGTCATTCAAAGTTATGTAACAACAATTGTTACTAAAAGTCAAATGGTACCCATTTCTATTTAAACAATAAATAGAAATGATGTTCTTTATCAACGAAGGAACATAAAAGCAATTGTCCAGTTTTAAGACAAGTCCTGTAGGGAGTTTCAATAAATGCGTTCCGATGGCGAGTGCAGCAACCTTTGCTCCATTCCCAACACATAAATTTGACTCTCCCTTGACGAGTCTTCTTCTATTCCTTAGCCCATGTATATCATTACATATATGTGAGTCACACCCAGTATCCAATACCCAAGTGTCTGAGGAAATAGATTGATAATCAATAACAAAGATATCTGAAGAAGATGGGGCATCTGATGCCTGGTTCTTCTTAACGGACTCAAGATAAATCTTGCAATTTCTTCGCCAATGGCCCTCCTTGCCATGATGATGGCAAGTGCCCTTTTGAGTTGGTTCTGCATTTTTAGCCTTTTTCTTCTTCCCCTTTTGTTGTTCCTTTGACTCCCTCTTAGAACCTTTCTTCGAGGAATCAACTAACAGCACCGTCCCCTGCTCATACTTCTCAGAAGGCTCCATAGTCTTTAGCATGTTGAGCAGTACCACAGATGAACCTTCTTACATCTCAGAGGTGAAGAGGAGCTTAGAGACTTCGAACCTTTTGAATATCACTTTCTCATCAAACAACTCATAAAGATGAAGGACTATGGTATGAGCATCCATATGCTCATGCTGCTTCCGCAGCTGGGGTACCATCGCGGCTAGCATGATGTAACTCACTAGTTCAGAATCAATCACATATTTCTGATAGGCCAACAATTGGTCCGGAGTTGCATCGTCACTAGGACGGGCGGGAAGAGGTGCTTCAAGGACATTCGTAAGCTTTTCCGCCTTGAGAACAATTCTCAAGCTTCTAAGCCAGTCCAAGAAGATCGGCCTAGTCAATTTATTTGAATTCAAAATAGAGCGCAAATTCAGAGACATGACGATCAATCGATTAACTTAGAAATACAAATCAAGAATATATGAGAAAGATGATTTTAAAATGCATCAATATACATTCATAAATCCCATTCATTTTTCGAATTTCAAAAATGCCAAAATCACTTCGGGAAATCGTAGGTCCATCTCTGAATGGGTGTAGGATTGTTGGCGTCGCTAGAAAGGGGGGGGAATGAATAGCTACGCTCGTCTTTTCGATTCGTTGTACCCTTCTACAATGATTAGTACGCAGCGGAAATAAGAAAACGAATACAGAAAAAATGACAAATGCAAACACACCAATTTTATGTGGCTCGAAACACAAGTCCCTACTCCACAGTTGAGCCCTCGTCGGCTCTAGTGATGCACACCACCACTATAAACTTCTCCTTCTCAGTGATACACCGAAGGTGGAGAAACCCTTTTGCACAGTTTATCAGAAACGTTACAAGAAAGCTTACGGTAGACAATGAAGAAGCAGTAAAACGAGTACAGATTTCAGAGTGAATGAAAATGCTTCTTGCTTGCTGAATCGTTGACACTCCTGTTGGATGATAAAGGCTTTTAAGAATGAAGAAGCTTTTTCCCTCGTGTCTTTCTTCAGAAAATGTCGTAAGTTCTTCTTTTTTAACTTTGAAATATATAAGCCCAGAATACTTGATAGCTCGAGCCTGATTAGGGCTTTTCTGCCTGCCCAGTCGAGTCGCCTCGGCTGGTGCCTCGACTGGAGCATTAATTGGCATTTATTAATGGCTTCAACGGTAAGATTTGTATCATAATTAGTTTTCTTTCTGTTGAAAACATAGGTCTAGTCGAGGCGATGATCCGACGCCTTAACTGGCAGGCTTTGGTTCCAACTGAACAGAGCAATAGTCGAGCTCCCTGTCGACAGTCCCTTGCATCTGTTCCGTTGGATCAAAGCTCTAGTCAAGTCGTCACTTCGACTGGTAGGCTTTGGTTCCAACTGAACAGAGCAATAGTCGAGCTCCCAGTCGACAGTCCCTTACGTCTGTTCCGTTGGATCAAAGCTCTAGTCGAGTCGCCGCCTCATTCTGCCGGTTTTCCGAACATACAGCCGCGATCGAAATCAACCGACTGTGGCTTGCCTCTGCTCGTAAGAAATAACCTCAGTCGAGGTGCTGCCTCGACTGATATAGTCAGAACCTGCTGTTTGTCCATAGCAGTCGAGCTCTCAGTCGACACCTCCTTGCGTCTGCTTAGTTGAACCAAGCATCAGTCGAGGCATCGCCTCGACTGGTATGAGTCAACCTGCTGCTCGACAAGAGCAGTAGGTTCCAGTCGAGGCATCACCTCGACTACCACCTTTACTTGATGCCTATGAATTACTGTTCATAGGTCTTCCATGCCAGGAATCATCTCCGGGACTTCGTGCCAAGACTCCCTGTCCGGGTCTTCACTGCCAAGAGGCCACGCCTCTGGGACTTCACTGCCAAGACTCCTCGTCCGGGTCTTTACTTGCCAGGACTCCACGTCCGGGTCTTCACTTGCCAGGACTCCACGTCTGGGTCTTCACTTGCCAGGACTCCACGTCCGGGTCTTCACTTGCCAGGCCTCCACGTCCGGGTCTTCATCAATCTTGCATCCAGTCCTCGACCTACAAGAGATTTCCTGAAAATACATCTCAAACAACCGTATGAGATAACACATAATTATCACCTTGACTTAAACTCTTGTCAATCACCAAAAACATCCATTGGGTCTGATTGCACCAGCAATCTCTCCCGTTTTTGATGTTTGACAATACGGTTTAAGTTTAGGTGATGAAATTATAGCACAATATAATGTATTCGAAATTTAATATGCAAAAAGAAGAGATATAGATGTGTAGTTTCAAAAGTTTTAATTTCAGACTTAAAGCCCATCTTCTCCCCCTTTGGCAAACACCCAAAAAGAAAAGTTGCTTATAGAAGCACTCCCCCTGAATTCATTACCCTTAGGTTATCAAATGCACTAACAATATATTTTAGCAAGATAAATGTCAGTCGTGCATTTCTAAAGAAAGATATAAACCATCGAAAGAAAAATTTGACATAATTTTCCTTAATATTTGTTGTAATATCCCTGTTCATGATAGCAAAAAAAAAACAAACCTACATACACAGAGATATTAGAAACAAATATACAAGCATACACCCAAAACGTCACCCAAAACATCCTGATATATATATTTTCTTGAATTCAAACTGTTCATACAGATACAAAGAAAAACAAAAACTAAACTGCTGAAGATGATGATCCTGCTTTGTCCGACATCATGGCATGAAGGAGACTTAGAATTTCCTCCTGCTGGGCAGAGACTTCGGAAAACCGAGCATCTAGCTTGGAGTGAAGCTCTTTGAATTTAGTGTCGATTGACGTACTAAGGTCCATGAATTTAGTATCAACTGAGTTTGTGAAATCATCAAGATCTTTTCGCAGATTCTCCAGCTGTTCATACATGGTGGAAGATGGTTCAACAGCTGGACGTTCTTGTTCACCTTCTTCCTCTATATCCCACCTTTCACCCGCTTGATGTCCATCCGCCCACTCAACGGTGCTACCAACTTTTGACATGCCGGCCAAAGAAAAGTTTCTCCACTTTATAAAATCAAAGTCTGTCATTTGCCTAATTTTCCCCCTGCTTGTGTTGATGCCTATGGATTCTAGCCAAAATGTGATGATATGACCAAAAGGCATGTAAATTTTCGTTTGGACAGGAGTTGAGAAGTGGACTATGCAGAGAAAGATGTTTTAAGCAACATTAAAGTTTAAACGTTGCTTTAAGAGATGTAGAGCTAGTAAATGATGTGGTCTTATCTTAGCTTGCCCCTTAGTAACAATTGGAAGGATGCAACCTATAATGACCTTATATAGGACATTATCGGGGGGCAGCTAATGCCATGGCTGGAAATAGAGTAAGACCAGTTTGTCTGGGTTTTTTAAAGAAGTACTCATGAATTACATTTATGGAGTATCCCTCAACAGGTTCTTGAATGCTTGGATAGCATTCAAGGGTTGAGTTTGACTCTCGACACTCTAGAAATGCTCTGAGGATATCAGGAGTGAAAGATATGTCCTTTCTGGCTACCCTACTCTTAAAGATGAGCCTATCACCTGTAGGCTCTAGATTGTTGTAGAATTCACTAACTAAGTCTATATTGATGTCATGATCACAATAGACTAGTTTATTGAGCCCATAGTAGTTAATCATTTGTATAACATGTTGAGCATGTTTTTCAAAAAATTCTTTATCTAATGATCTAGTATGCATCAACTTAAATTTGTGGGCAGTAAAGGTATGTTGATGATGTAACGCCCGTAATATTCCTATCAATTTTACAAGAATTTTTGGCTTGATGATAATGGGCTTTATGTGGGCCTTTTCAAAAATAAAAGAAAATAAGTCAAAAAGGGATGCAAGACCTAGGAATTGAACCCCAAACCTCTAGAGATAGCCAAGCCCTATAGATGCACCCACTAACCAGAAGCCCAATAGGATTTTATCATTATAGGAATAGGGGAAATTATGGTTAAGTGTAAGGGAGATCAAGGGACTCTCCAAATGAATAAATAGGGGAAATGAGGGGGCATGAGTTAGCAAATTTGTTTCCTCCTCTTCTTCTTCCTCACCGAATCCTAGAGCTCTCCCTCTCCATTTTCATCCCTTGGCCGAAACTCATCCAAGCAAGAAGCAAGGGCTAGGTTGGTTCCTTAGGTCATCTTCCCACTACAAGCAAAACTAAGGATGTAAGTATCCCTCACCTGCATACGAGTAGCTACCGGTTGATCGTTTTGTGTAGAAATCACCAAGATCCATTCGGCCAAGCCATGTTTTTTTAAGGTTTCAATGAAGTTCTATGCTATGTGTTGTAACCATATGATGATGTTAGGATTTAAAATGGATTAGGACAAAGTTAACCTAATATGAAGATCCATTCGGCCAAGATGTTTTTAAGGTTTCTATGCTATGTTTGTAACTATATGATGATGTTAGGATTTAAAATGGATTGGAACAAAGTTAACCTAATAACCACCAAGATCCATTCAGTAAAAGCCATGTTTTAAGAGTTTCTATGCTATGTTTGTAACTATATGATGATGTTAGGATTTAAAATGGATTAGGTCAAAGTTAACCCTAAAAAGCCAACAAGGACCATTTGTACCTATATTGTGGTGATTCAATGAAGCTTTATTCGGGTTTTGTATGCTTATGATGTTGTTGGTAGGTTAATTGAATTAGGGTAAGGACTAGCCCTAAAAACCTATAAGGACATTACCCCTATATTGTGAGTGATTGATGAAGCTTTATTCCATGTTTTGTATGCTTATGATGTGGTTAGTATGTTAAATGAAATAGGTTAAAAAGATAACCCTAAAAACCCCTATGGACCATTAGGCCATCATGTATTTTTGGCTGATTAAATGAAGTTTAATTCATGTTCTATATGCAAATGAAGTTGTTGTTGTGTAAATGAATTAGGTTAAAGATAACCTAGAAACCCTATGGACCATTCGTCGCCATCATGTATTTTTAGGTGATTAAATTAAGTTTTAATTCAAGTTTTATATGCATATGAAGTTGTTGTTATTTTAAATGAATTAGGTTAACATGTGTTTTATGTTGGGTGAATTCATGTTGACTTGTGATATTAAATGATGCTAGATGAAGATAACATGCCTTAGGTTAGTGTTTACTTACTCTTGATGTTTATACCTTATGCCATGCCCTATCGTATGTGATATTTAAGATATGTTATATGAAATGGAATCTGATAAGATTATGAAATGAAACAAAGCGATATATTCACGAAATGAATATGATATAGTGATGAAATGAAGAATGATATGTTATGAAATGAAGTATAGTATGTTTATGAAATGAAAGATGATATGTTCATGAAGTGAAGCATGATAATATGTTATGAAAATGAAGTATCTTTATGTTGTGAAATGAAATAAGCTATGTTATAAAATAAGCATATAAGTATTTTACCTTCTGCATGGCTTGTACCAAGACCTTAACAAGGTCCAAGAAGGGGATGGAGCTCTAAGATGCTACTAGTGCGATGGAATAAGACTCGAGACCTGGGATGAGCCTCTATGTATGATTGCTCCCTAGGTCGATGGAGTAAGACTCGGGCCTAGGATGGGCTTCTACACTATGACGATTGCCCTAGGTCGACGGACTAAGATCGGGCCTAGTAACCTAGTAGGTTCGATATTTGCTACCTCGGGTCTATTTAGGGATGCGCGCTATGATAATGAAGAAGTGGTACAATGTCGGGCCCAAATATGTTGAGATTTATGTTTACGTACCTAAAATATATGTTTTCAAAAGCATCCTGCATATGTTTACCTGATTGATTGTTATGTTCACATGTTATGTTTGATATGTCATGTTTACGCCACTATGTTACATAGGTTGTATGTTATGTTGATATGTCATGTACACGTTGCTATGTTACATATGATGCATGTTATGTTCGATTAAGTATATATTCATGTTATGCTGCTAAGTTATGGATGATACATGTTATGTTTACTTAGGTTACGTATGCTACATGTTAAGTTGATTACGCCATGTATGTTACATGTTATATTGCTTATACGTTATGAATGTTACATGCCATGATTAATGGTGATGTATGGTTTTTGTGAGTAGGACAGGATCTTACTAAGCCTATGTGCTTATAGTTTATCTTTCCCTCGTACTGCAGATAAGGGTAAGGGATGGATAAACTAAAGGGAGCAGCAGGAGGGGCCAATGTGTGTGGTAGTGGCATGGTGGAGAAGATCCGTTATGTCCTTATATATATGTTTCTCTATGATGATGACGTTTATGGATGTCCTTACTTATGTCTCCGTATGACGATGATGTTTATGAACCTGAACTAAGCACTAGGTATCTATATATGTTATGATGCATGCTCTATGTTAATAAGAAGAAGTAAAGAAGAAGTAAGAAGAAGTATCTATACATGTTATGATGCATACTCTATGTTAAGAAGAAGAAGTATATATATATATATATATATATGTCAATGCATGTTTATGTTTTAAAAGAAAAAAAAATATAGGTATGAAGTCTTCCGCTGTAAGAATTAAGAAGTATGTATAAAGTCTTACGTTGTATGTAATGTATGTATGTACGGTCACGTCACGCACCGCCCCTTCCGGATTCTGGGTCCGAAAAGGGCGGGCGTGACAGATGATGTGTGGAGGGAAACCGGGGATCCGTAGATGGATTTTCCCGAGGTGTTTCACTTGACTCGCCTATCCTACATTTTTGTCTAATGAATGCCAAAATGATGTTAAAAAAAAATAATATGATGGTATGATGAGTGGCAATAACCAACACCCAATAAGTTAACCAATATTACTAAGTTGTGTAATCAAAGAGATGAGTTTAGAAATTTACTTAGGTGTCATTTTTCCTGTTGTTGACTGGTCTTGTGGGATCAAGAAGATGACTTCTGTGAAATTACCTTCTCCAGCTAGAAAAAAAAACTGGCGAACCCTAGAAAATCTGGCAAAATCTAGGGTTTGAGAAAATCGTCGTCTAAGGTTAGGGATTGACCAAAAGAGGGAATGAGGGACTGGAGAACTTACTTGAAGTTAGTTTAGGAGCGAGTGAGGTAATCCAGGGTTTTGTCGGTGTTAAACTTGGCTGGAGACTCGAACGGCGACAGCCAGGCGACAGAAGAGAAAAAACACGGCGAGAGGAGTCGAGGCGAGTCGCGAGTTTGGGAGAGGCGGTAAGTGAATTTCCTTATATATTTCTTAGTTACGCAGTCGAGGCAGTAAGTTGAACACCTCGACTGTTATATCAGCCGAGGCGCTAGTCGAGTGCGCCTCGCCTTTGCTCACACTTGTCGGTCAATGAGGCGATTATTGAAATGCCTCGACTGTTATTCTGAAGGTTCGTTTTTGTCTTAGATATTTTAAGTTCCAAATTCGTTGTATTTAGGTATTTAAATCATTTTAAAAGTGACAATATACTCTATTGACAATATCAAACATATATTGGATGTTTCACTTGAGTTTTATCATTATTTAAGATGTCCAACCAATTTTACTTGGTTGGAATGTCCAATTATTATTTTTTTTAAACCAAATACACATGAATTATTTATTGGTCTTCCCCATAATTGGTCAACTTAATGATTTATGCAGTTTTCAACCGCATTACTCAAGTTATGCATCATAACAAGCAATTTGAGTAAATTGGTTGCTCCTAACATCTCACCCCTATCTAGCAATACACAAGCATAGTTAATCCTATGATTTGTGTGAGATGTTTCCCAAAGGTATCCCAAACATTATTTTTCCATTTCTTTTGAACTTATGAATTAGTCCTTATGATCACAAAGAGTTTTCACTCAGCTGCACACATTCCCAACTCTCTCCTTAAATGACTAAATTCATTTTCTGGAAGAGGTTTTGTGAAAATATCAGCAAGATTCGCCTTAGACTCAACATAATTGAGTATAATATCTCCTCTTGCTACATGATCCCTAATGGAGTGATGTCTCACTTCAATGTGTTTTGTTCTGAAATGATGGACTGGGTTTTTTGTTAAGTTGATCGTGCTAATATTATCACATAGCACTTGCACGTTCTTATATGAAAAACCATAATCCTCCAATGTGTGAGTCATCCATAACAATTGTGACACACTCTCTCCCATGGCTATGTACTCAGCCTCAGTGGTGGAGAGAGCCACACAATGTTGCTTTCGACTTGACCAACCAACTAAAGCTGAACCTAGGAATTGACAGCCCCCGCTAGTACTTTTTCTATCTAGTTTGCATCCTTCATAATCTGAATCTGTATAGCCTACTAAATCAAAAGACTCAGTTCGGGGATACCACAGTCCAACTGATATTGTTGCTTTAAGATATCTCATAATTCTTTTAATAGCAACCCAATGAGACTCTTTAGCACACGATTGATATCGTGCACACATGCCCACAGCAAATACTATATCAGTCTACTTGATGTAAGATATAAAAGACTACCTATGGCACTCCTATAACGCTTTAGATCAACAGGTTTACCATCTACATCATTATCTAGATGAGTGTTTTGTGCCATTGGAGTGGCAACCTCCTTAACATTTTCCATGTTGAATCTTTTTAGCAACTCCATGGCATATTTTGATTGACAAACATGAATTCCTTCTTTGGTTTGTTTGATTTGAAGTCCAAGGAAAATGTCAACTCCCTACTAGACTCATCTCAAACTCACTCTCCATGTGTTCTATGAATTCATTGAGATAATCCCTATTGTTTGAACCACGATTATGTCATCGACATAAACTGAGCTACAAATATGTCTTCACCGCTTTCTTTCGTAAAAGTGTTGGATCAATTTGACCTCTTCTAAAACCCCTCTCAACTAAAAAAATTGACAACCTTTCGTACCATGCACGAGGTGCTTGTTTCAGCCCATAAAGAGCCTTCTTGAGCTTATACACGTGATTTGGAAATTCAGAATTTTCAAATCCCGGTGCTTGTTCAACATAGACCTCTTCCTTTATAAACCCATTCAAAAATGTTGACTTCACATCCATTTGATATAATTTGAATCCTCTATATGCTGTAAATGCTAGCATTAATCGAATGGATTCTAACCTAGCCACGGGTGCATAAGTTTCACCATAATCAAGTCCCTCAATTTGATTGTATCCTTTGGCTACTAACCTAACTTTATTTCTCATTATTTCTCCTTTATCATTTAATTTATTCCTGAATACCCATTTGGTTCCTATTATGGTAGCTTGATCAGGTCTTGGAACTAAATCCCAAACTTGACTTCTCTCAAATTGTCCCAATTCATCCTGCATTGCTATAATCCAGTCCGGATCAAGCAAAGCTTCATCAATTACTTTTGGTTCAATTTCAGAGATTAATGCTACTTGATTCACTTCATTTCTAAAGTATGATCTTGTCCTCACCCCTTGATGGATGTCTCCAACAACTTGGTCTAGGGAATGACTAGTGCCCATTCTAGTGGATCTTGGTACTTGAGATGTTTCTTGAACCTCATTGTTAGATACAATCTCAAGCAATGACCCTTCTGATCTAGATTTTTCATTTTCGGAGTCAGATTTGACTCCCCCTACACTTGTGAACTCCTTTAAACTTAATCTTTTGAGTTCGACTTTTACTGCATCACTATTATTCTTAGAATCAATTTGGTCTTTACATTCCTCAAAAACCACATTTGACGATTCCTCAACCAAATTTGTTCGTTTGTTGTAAACTCGATAAGTCTTACTAGTGAGGGAATATCCTAACAGAACACCTTCATCTTCTTTTGCAATGAATTTTCCTAGATGATCCTTAGTGTTTAAAATGAAAACCTTGCAACCAAAAACCCTAAGATGTTTGACTGTTGGTGGTTTTCCAATCCATAGTTCATGAGGTGTTTTTCCTAAGAATCTATGTATCAAAACTTTGTTTTGAACATAGCATGCAGTGTTAATTGCCGCAGCCCACAAGTAACTAGGAAGAGTATACTCATTTAGCATACTCCTCAAAGCTTCTTGCAAAGCTCTATTCTTCCTCTCTACCACACCATTTTGTTGTGGTGTCCTAGGAGTGGAAAACTCATGTTTATAGCCTTTTTCTGAACAAAATTCCTTAAACCTCATATTTTCAAATTCTCCTCCATGATCACTCCTAATTGTTTTAATTGTTGAGTTTTTCTCATTTTCAATTCTTCTACAAAAAGGAATCAAAATTTCTAATGTTTGATCCTTATGTATGAGAAAGAAAGTCCATGTATATCTAGTATAATAATCTACTACTACCAAGAAATATCTACTTCCATTCAAGGTTTTTGTGGAGCTACTATCAAACAAATCTAAATGCAATAAATCTAAAGCATTTAAAGTACTTACAGTGTTCTTGCTTTTATGTGATGCTCTTATTTGTTTACCTTTTTGACATGCATCACATAGCTTGTCCTTTTCGTACTTGAGCAATGGTAGACCCCGCACAAGCTCTTCCTTGGCCAACCTCTTGATATTTTTCATGTTGACGTGTGCTAGTCTCCGATGCCATAGCCATGATTCATCTTCTTTGGACAAAAAACACTTCACACGCAGGTTAGTAGCACTACTAAATTGAACTTGATAGATATTTTCCTTCCTCGTCCCTACTAGCATGATAGTATCGGTTTCATTATGTTTAATTAAGCATTTAGTTGAATAAAATTCTACTCTATATCCTTCATCACATAATTGACTGACACTTAACAAATTAAAAACCATTCCTATAACTAGCAGAACATTCTTAAACTTAAATTTTTCAGATATTACTATGTCTCCTACTCCTATGACTTTTAGTTTGCCACTATTACCAAAAGAAATAGTACCTTTACTCCTGTTTTTAAATGTAGCAAACTTTGTGGAGTCCCCGGTCATGTGCTTGGAGCATCCGCTATCTACGACCCACATCATTGGATACTCCCCCTCGACCGGTACCTAATCAAACACGAAAAACAAGATCTTTTGGAACCCAGATTTTGGGTCCATTAGCATTTACGACATATTGTTTAGGAATCCAAGCCTTAGTTGTGTTTGCTTTACCAACATGAGTTCTATTGACTAATGACATGAAACTGAATTCCCTTTTTGTTGGTTTGTAGCCTATTCCTGCTCTGTTGTAAACTGCCCTTTGGGCATCTAAAATCATGTTAAGAGTTTGAGAGCTTGTTGTGAATCTCTCAAGTGTGCCCTTGAGATCATCAACTTGTGCTTTCAAGAAATTGTTTTCTTCCCTAAGTTTTTCGATTTCATAAGTATCAATCCTAATTTCTGCAGAATGTAATCACGAGTTTTAAGCTCCTCTAATTCTGATTTTAACATCTTAACTTTATTTTTTTATCTACTCAAGGCATTAGTTAAGCATGCTACTGTTTCATACAATTTATCTAGTTCAGGAGATGTTACCTCATCATCATCAGATGATGATGATGTGTCCTTCCGTGAAGACTCATCTGAATCTGTGTGATCAAATGCCATTAGTGTCGTATACTTGGCTCCTTTTGCCCTGTCTTCATCTTCTGAGGAATTGGAAGAAGAGTCATCCCATGTTGCCCTCAACGCCTTCTTCTTCCTGGACTTGTCCTCTTTCTTGTTGAGATCAGGACATTCACTCTTGATGTGCCCTTTCCTGTTACACTCAAAACAAACCACATCAGATTTACCTCTAAATTTATGTGATGACTTACTTTTCCTCTTGTCTGCGAAGATTTTCTTTACATCCTTCTTATTGTACTTTCTGCTTCTCCTCATCATCCTCCTCACGAAATTGGCTACGTCGTTGGATGAGGACTCATCGTCACTGTCACTATTTGTCTCAGATGAGGATGAAGATGACTCCTTCTTCTCCTTTTTCTTGTTCTCCTTGTATTGCTCACCTGCAACAAAAACAATACCTTTCTCTTTTGGACCCTTGTTAGCTTGCTCATGTAATTCCATTTCACAAAATAATTCATCCAACTTTATAGTAGACAGATCCCTTGATACTTTGTAGGCATCTACCATAGATGACCATAAAGCATTTCGGGGAAAAGACTTTAGGACATACCTGATAATGTCTCTGTTTTCCAAATTTTCTCCGACTAAATGCAGCCCATTCAATACTTCCTTGAACCTTCCATGCAACTCACCAACAGTCTCGCCATCTTTCATAGCAAGATTTTATAGCTGGTTCATGTAGAGATCTCGCTTTGCTATCCTCGAGTCTCTTATCCCTTCGTTAAGTTCTATCAGTTTATTCCATAGATCTTGCGCGCTGCTGAACGGACCCACTTTGTTGAGTTGATCCTTCGCTAGACCACATTGCAGAGTCACGGTGGCCTTAGCATTTGCTTGCACCTTGCATTTTTGTTCTACAGTCCACCTTCCAGACTCAAGTACTTTGCCTTCTGCGTCCATCGGTGTCGTGAAACCTTCGGTTACTGAAAACCACATATCTATCTCAGTCATGAGATAGTACTCCATTCGGCTTCGCCAATACAGGAAGTTTGTTCCGTCAAAGAATGGAGGCTTGTTTGTGTTGTAACCTTCTTGCATCACCATTTGAACTTGCTCTTGCGGTTGTGAATCCGAAGAAGAGCACCTTGCTCTGATACCAATTGTAGGATCGTTGGCGTCACTAGAAAGGGGGGGGGAATGAATAGCTACACTCGTCTTTTCGATTCATTGTACCCTTCTACAATGATTAGTACGTAGCGCAAACAAGAAAACGAATACAGAAAAAATGACAAACGCAAACACACTAATTTTACGTGATTCGGAACACAAGTCCCTACTCCACAGTTGAGCCCTCGTTGGCTCTAGTGATGCACACCACCACTATAAACTTCTCCTTCTCAGTGATACACCGAAGGTGGAGAAACCCTTTTACACAGTTTATCAAAAACGTTACAAGAAAGCTTACAGTAGACAATGAAGAAGCAGTAAAATGAGTACAGATTTCAGAGTAAATGAAAATGCTTCTTGCTTGCTGAATCGTTGACACTCCTGTTGAATGATCAAGGCTTTTAAGAATGAAGAAGCTTTTTCCCTCGTGTCTTTCTTCAGAAAATGTCGTAAGTTCTTCTTTTTTCACTTTGAAATATATAAGCCCAGAATACTTGATAGCTCGAGCCTGATTAGGGCTTTTCTGCCCGCCTGGTCAAGTCGCCTCGGCTGGTGCCTCGACTGGAGCATTAATTGGCATTTATTAATGGATTCAACGATAAGATTTTGACCATAATTAGTTTTATTTCCGTTGAAAAACTAGGTCCAGTCGAGGCGATGATCCGACGCCTTGATTGGCAGGCTTTGGTTCCAACTGAACAGAGCAACAGTCGAGCTCCCAGTCGACAGTCCCTTGCGTCTGTTCCGTTGGATCAAAGCTCTAGTCAAGTCGCCGCTTCGACTGGCAGGCTTTGGTTCCAACTGAACAGAGCAACAGTCGAGCTCCCAGTCGATAGTCCCTTACATCTGTTTCGTTGGATCAAAGCTCTAGTCGAGTCGCCGCCTCGACTGCTGTCGGTTTTCCTACGAACATACAGGCCACAGTCGAGACATCAACCGACTGTGGCTTACCTCTGCTTAGTTGAACCAAGCATCAGTCAAGGCGTCGCCTCGACTGGTATGAGTCAACCTGCTGCTCGACAAGAGAATAGGTTCCAGTCGAGGCGTCACCTCGACTACCACCTTGACCTGATGCCTATGAATTACTGTTCATAGGTCTTCCATGCCAGGAATCATCTCCGGGACTTCGTGCCAAGACTCCCTGTCCGGGTCTTCACTGCCAAGAGGCCACGCCTCCGGGACTTCACTGCCAAGACTCCTCGTCTTGGTCTTCACTTGCTAGGACTCCACGTCTGGGTCTTCACTTGCCAGGACTCCACGTCCGGGTCTTCACTTGCCAGGACTCCATGTCCGGGTCTTCATCAATCTTGCATCCAGTCCTCGACCTACAAGAGATTTCCTGAAAATACATCTCAAACAACCGTATGAGATTACACATAATTATCACCTTGACTTAAACTTTTGTCAATCACCAAAAACATCCTTTGGGTCTGATTGCACCAAGAATGGGATGATATCCAACATAGATATGAACAACCTTGGAGAGAGTCCAACAAGTCATTCATAACTACGATGGTAGGTATCAAATATACCGATTGCATATCACGTATATGCAACTATCACAATGTGCTATCAACTAATTGAATGTTCACACATACATCGAGTTGTTAAGACATTAACAAGTATGCAACATATGCATAGCACCCAACTTCACCTCCCTTCACATCGACCTTGGAGAGAGTCCAACAAGTCGATGCTCCAGGTTAAAGCCAACCCATTAATCGAGAAATAGTTTTAATATGGTTAGAGCGCATTCAACCAATTAGCCCGGCTTGGAGAGAGTCCAACAACCAAAGCTAACGATTGACCTCTGACTCTTACCATATTAGTATTAAACTATTCCATGGTTTGAACATGTTCGAGTTTGAGCCGGGCTTGGAGAGAGTCCAACAACCCAAACAAGAAACGAAACTCTGGTTCTAACCATATTAATGGAAGGTATAGGCTTTAATATTGAGTAAGGGTTTTTTTATGTATCATCCTCTTTGCATGCAAATAACTATTATCTACATGGTATGGCATACATGGCATACATCTACATGTCACGACACGTATGACATAATGATATGCATCTA
This sequence comes from Wurfbainia villosa, assembly GCA_025175895.1. Classification (NCBI taxonomy): domain Eukaryota; kingdom Viridiplantae; phylum Streptophyta; class Magnoliopsida; order Zingiberales; family Zingiberaceae; genus Wurfbainia; species Wurfbainia villosa. The sequence goes on from CM045987.1 coordinate 38,000,132, forward strand.
ATGCAATTACATGACATACAATTATGCCATGTACAAAATTTTCTTATATGTCATAACTATTTATGGAAATAAAATATGTTTGAGATTTGATTCTCCAAATCAAATCATGATTAAATTAGGAAACAAATTTCCAAATCTAATCACATATTTTATTTGTGAAAAGTGTTGATTAAGGAAAGTCAATTTAGGAAACAAATTTCCTAAATCATCAAAACAACTTATGGAAATAAAATATTTTTTAAGATTTGATTTCCCAAATCAAATCATGATAAAATTAGGAAACAAATTTCCAAATCTAATCAAATATTTTATTTATGGAAAATATCAATTTCCATAAATACTTCTAACTTTCCAAAAATAGAAAATTTCCATAAATACCATTATGACTATCGCAAAACAATTTTACGATTATGTTGAAACACAACCTAGGCTCTGATACCACTGTTGGGTTTCCGGCACCGCGGCGAGTGTGTGTTCGAACATGTTTCGTAAACATGTGTACAGCGGAAGAAATAAAAATAATAAATATAATCTATTACAACACACACACCACACGCATGCATAGTACAACATGTGTAAACAGAACTGTAAATTCAAATTTTACAATAAAAGGAAATTTATACTACGTATACCTGACGTATCACGTGTAGCGGGAAAGGCATCAACCGGAACGATCCTCGCTAGAATCGTCTCTATCCGTATCCACGCCGAGTATCTTTGGGATGACTTCACAAAGTCACGAGCCTCGTCTTCGTATGAGTTACTAGCCTCGTGTTGAAGACGATGTGATCAAGAGAAGATCACGATCTGAATCAAAATTCGGATCCAAAATGAGTCCTCAAAAACTCGCTTCTCTGGAGAGGTATTCATCAACCGTTTGACGAATCATTCGTCCTCCACCTATGAGGATTACCGGAGATCAAATCCCCAGCAAGGAAGCCGCTGTCGGAGCTCCAAACGTCGTCCAAATGGTGCTCCGACATGAAGTAAACAAGCTGTCCAGAAAACTGGACAGCTTTGGTGGAGGAATAGGGGTCGGCCAAATAAGGAAGCTTGATGCTCACCTTGTCGCCGGACCCAAAGAAGATCACCGGAGCTCCTCTGGCAGCACCTCGACGCCGGCAAGAGGGGAGGACAGCAGCTGCTGGACGCCGGCAAGGGGGCTTGGCCGGTGGTGGGGGTGGGAAGAAGTTGGCGCCAACTACACCAAGGAGACGAGGGCGGCAACTTTAGGGTTGCAAGGATTAGGGCTTAACAAAACCCTTAAGCCCTATTTTATAAAGAACAAATTCTCTTAATGGTTATCGGATCATAACCAAAAGCCCGTTAACCCGATCCATTAATTTAAGTTAAAATAAACCAAACCATGTTGGTCTATTTTAAGTTAAAACGAACCGAACCAACTTTGGTTCATTCGTTTAAAACAAACCAAACCTCTTTGGTTTATTCTCCTCCATTGGATTAGAACCAAATCAATTTGGTTCATCCATCATATCTTCATAAGACACGGCCCATCAACACTTCCATTGCGACTGAAATGATTTCATCCTCGCTCCATCTTTGGTGCAACCAAACCTAGTTTCTCTCGGTCTGAGAATCTCATTCTCAAGCTCGTTTTAAATCCTTCAGATTACGCTCGTTGTGCGTGTGACCAAATAGGTTCTCGGTTTATGTTGACCGTCTATAATTAACCATTAATTATAGAACGATTATGAGTGGCACCTAGTAGTACATCATGATCCCCAATTAACCGAAAAGATCAACGGTTGATCCATAACTATTTCTGAAACCCTTCAGCAGCTCGAATGAATCGTGCCCCATTCCCTTCACTCATCTTATACCCACTTGGTTCAGGACATGGTCTATAGTGTCAGTCCCCACTAGGTTGACTACGTCACACCTAGCCCAAGTATCATTTCCTCGTCCTACGAATTCTAGTTACTGCACATGTATCGAAGAGTACCTTACTCTAAACATGTAATGCTTTGGCCAAAGACTTTAGTAGCAATCCGACGAGAGGCCATGGGTATACATCTCCTCTCAAGGAGTGGTGAATTTTTTATAGGCTATTCAAACACCTTCGATCACTTCGACTTATACCCAATCATCCCAGGTCCACATCTCCTCAGAGATGCTTGCTTAAGATGTCAAAGCATAAGTCTTTATGATCATGATGACTTGAATGCCGCAAGTCAAAGGAACATCGCACTTAAGCTGTAGTAAGAACTTTATTGACATATCTATATATGTAGAAAACCATATGAAGTCTTACGGCTGGTCACTCCAATGAACTAGTTGTCATAACTAGCATCCACGATTAACTCCGGACATCACAATGTCTTCAGCAAGTGAGAATCAGCTGCTTGGATACACCAAGGAGTATACCTCGTGCTAGTCTCGACAGAATCGATGGTGTCCCAATCCATCAATTCATCGACTAGGGATAATTCCGATACATCACAATTACACATGTAGAGATACTCACTAGTTGTGATCCAATCACAAATTCTCTCATGCTGTGAATCGTAGCGTGGACATTCAGTAAATGAGTTTAAGATCTAATCAAATACATGAAAATATGTATACTCAAATAGTGAATCTTCATTTATCACATAAATGGTTCAGACATAAGGCGATTGCCTTCGGACATCTCTCATATATTACTAACAAAATCCACTATAGATGCAGAGATTTATGCTATTATGAACAGCTTGGAGGCCTTGAAGATCTACTTCATGGAAAGAAAAAAATCACCATCCGGACTGATTTTCAGGCGATAATTAGTTTTGGGAAGATGACCAATAACAAGCCATCCAGAGTCAGGTGGCTTGCCTTCATTGATTACATAACAAGCACGGGAGTGACAATCACCTTCGAGCACATAAGTGAATAGGACAATCAATTAGCAGATAGTTTATCCCGATTAATTACTTGTCTTATATTTTCAGAATGGCCGCAAGATTCTCTTATGTAATTGGAGCAAGCAAGTCTAGCCCTAGAAGAGCTACAGGCACAACTGAACAAGAAAGCACAGGACCAACTCGCAGAAGCCCTCCTCATACTAAGTCAGTCTGTCAATAGTATGAGGAGCTACTTCAACACCACCAACGAAGGATGCGTGAAGGAAAATTCCTGTTGGAAGAAGAATGACAAATTTTCTATAGACTCTATTAGTATGAGCCCTTAGTGCCAATTATGAGATGATTGGTGAGGGAGACTTTTGTATTATATTCTTGCATTAATAAAGGCAAATATTGATTATTATATTTCTTTATGCGTGTGCCAGCTAAATAAATATAATAATGCCCATGAATAGTAGGTTGTTATCTACAGTATATCAATTGGTAGAATTGATTATGAGAAGCTGTAGAGAACACTATTCTTAAATATTCCTAGTCGAGTATTGTATTAATAGACAAGGGCTATATTGATACATTGAGACTAGCATGTAGGTCAATGGATGACTTGATCTCACAAGTCATGGATATATGATATCACATTTATACATGGGTATATATATTAGAGACTATATATACTGAATTGACCCACCATGAGAAAGTATCATGGATCGTTATATGAGTGTCATATACTTTCTCATGTGACTATTGGTATGAATAGTCCTTAGACCCGAAGTCACTACGGTTCCCTACATAAGGAGTTATGTACTTTGGTATCGTCTAACGTCACACTGTAATTGGGTGACTATAACGGTGATCACTAAGTATGTAACGAATTATGCGGAGGGATATGAGTGATGTAGATGGAATCTATCCCTCCCATATGACGGGAGTGATATCTTTGGCCTTTTAATAGAGTAGGACCACGAAATGCTTGGTCATGCTCAAATGAGTCAATATGAGATATTGAGCTCATTTGTTTGAGTGAGTCTACTTGGGGATCAAGAAACATAAAGATTGGTAAGAGGGTCACACGGTCTATGCCTCATTTATCGATCTGAGATATCAAGGATAGAAGGACACTGTCATATGATAATAGTCACGGAAGAGATTGTCGGATCTCGACATTCTCATCACTTGGGTAGCAATGATGTATTGCTAGATGTCGCTCATTGCTTATGTATCTAAAATGATTTTGGATACATTGCCAACGTTATGAGAGCCTATAGGGTCACACACAAAGAACATATTATTTTGAAGAGAAAATCATTTTGGTTTGACTAAAATAAATTATTAGTTAATTGGATTAACTAGAATGAGTAAGACTCATTACTTAGCTAAATTTAAGTTGGACTCAAATTGGTTTATGTTGAGTTAGACTCAAGTCAAACCAAGAGAAGAAGGCTAAAATGAATAATACATGAATTAATAATATAATACACAAATTAATAATATAATACACAAATTAATAAATGGGGTTTTAAATGGGATTTAAAACTCATTAATGTGCATTTAATGAGCATTAATTGACTTCCTTTCTTTTACCATGGAGAATAAGGAAGTGCATTTAATGTCTCATTAAGGTGTATTATTGTGGCTTCTTCTTCTTCAACGTGGACAATGAAAAAGAAATCAGATTTTTTTTTTTCGTTGACAACACAAGAGGGCCAAGTATAGAGTGGAAAAGTGAGACCTTGGAGTGGTTGCTAGCACAACCGAAAGGGCTTACCTCTTCTCTCCAAGATCGTGTGTGTGTGCACCGTAGAGGCGTGGACATTCTGACCACGCTGAGATCCGCAAGTGTTGCTGACTGGAATTCGAAGGGCACGCTTCGAAGGTAATCTCGATTCCTATAGGATAGGATCGATAATTGAAACGAATATATTTTTTTTTGCTTGGATCTCTGGAGGGATCCTAAGTTTTCCGCTGCGAATTTTTGTTTATCGCTCGGGATCCCTACAGACTCCACTAGCTACAAGAACAAGTAGCACGAGAGGCGGTCACAGCGATGCAACAACTCCAGCAGCTTCATTCCATGAAGCGACAAAAGTGTGCCTGCATGAGTGCCCCTGACAATTAGTGTCATGACTGGATTCCAATTACCATAGAGATAGATGGACAGTTGGCAACAACTGTTAGTATGATCCAACACCTTGTCATGGAGATGTCATATTTCAATCTATAAAGAGTCGAAAGTAAGTATGAGTGTGTTGTAAAGTAAGTGTAGTGAGTTAAGAGTGTGTTGTAAAGCGTACTGCATGTGTAAGTGCACTGTAAGAGTGTGTTGTAAAGTGTACTGCATGTGTAATTGCACTGTAAAGCAAGTGTAGTCAGTAAGAATGTGTTGTAAAGTGTACTACTTACGCTAAAAGCAAGTCCTTAAGAGAAAAAGAAGAATGGTGGTGGGGCCCCTTTTGTGCGCCCGGTTCTTCTTTTAAACTCTATATAAGGGCACTTCGACGCCATAGTGAGGCATTCAAGCATATCTTGAGTTTCACTTTGGTTTAAGTCTGTCTTCTTGAAGCAAGAAATAAAGAAACTGTGAGTTTTTCATCATTTCCTCCTTATTTTTTCATTTCTTTCTCTCTTTCCGCACAAAATGTTTTTCTAGGAACATTTTTCTTTTGGTATGAGGCCTTTTGGGTAAAGTCGAAAAATAAAACCATGAGGTCTTAGGCCCAAAGTGGACAATATCTTTCCATTGTGGGGATATATAAATCTTATAGGAACTAACATACAGGTCCAGAGGGATTGCTCGAGAAGATTTCTAGCTCTTTCACAAGAGACTTATATTAAGAAAATTCTCGAACACTTTGGGAAGAGTAATTGTAATTCCATAGATTCTCCGATCACTAAAGGTGAGGGTCTGAGCTTGATGATGTGTCCTAAGACTCAAGAAGAAATAAGGGAAATGAATAAAGTGTCTTGTTCCAGTGCAATAGGAAGTCTAATATACACAATGATGTGTACACGATCGGACATATGTTATACAGTTGGTCTGGTATGTAGATATCAAGAAAATCTTGGAAGGGGTCACTGAAAAATATTTTTTAATATCTTAAAGGAACTATGAACTTCTCTATGTGTTATGGGGGAGGTGATTTATATCTCGTGGGATATTTAAATGCCGACTAGGGAGCGATCTCAATAAGCGCAAATCAACATCAAGTTTTGCTTTCTTACTCAATAGTAGGGGCATCTCTTGAAGCAGTAAGAAACAAACCTATGTTGCTCTATCTACGATGGAGGCTGACTTCATGGCATGCTCAGTAGCAGTTCAGGAGAGTGTTTGTATCAGAAGACTATTGGATGACTTAGGGGTTGTAGCATATAGTGTGAGGCCAGTGATGATTTATTGTTATAATCAGGCCGCCATCGCTAACACTCGAGACCCTAAGTTTCATAGTAGAACCTAACACAAAGATACCAGATACCATTATGTGAGAGACATCATTGAGAAGAATGAAATGGCTATCAAGTGTTGGATCGAGAGAATCGCTAGAGAATAGCGATCGTAAAAACTTTTCTTTTTTGATGATTAAAACCAAGTACGCAGCGGAAAACTAAAACACAAGACTTTTTTATTTGGTTCATAGCCCATCGATTGTAAATCCAAGGCCCTGCGATCCATGATCACTTTCGAAGGGAAAAACACTAAATATCTCTTCCTCGTTGAAGGTAAGAGACAACCAATTACAATGATGTAGAGGAAGAGGTAACAAACCTACCTCTCCTCTTTAGCAAGTAATAAGTAATAAATAAGAAAGGTACCGACAACTGAATTGTAGAAGATGCACGGTCGGAGTAGCGTTGTAGCACGTAGAATTTCGGTCGGAGATCAAGCACACTTAGGAGTTCATTGATGCTTTTGGGTTCGAGTCCTCCGCTATTTTTATAGAATGATGGCTTGGAATATGTCTCGATCCATATCCAAAACTCGTGGATCTTATCTTGATATGGCGGCTTATCTTATCATGAGGTGGCGGCATCGATCTCTATCTCTTTGTCCATGTGCACTAGGTTGATTTGTCGACATCAGTCGATTGATCCTCTTGGCAGTCGACTGGCTTCAGTCAACTGCTGACACCTCCAGTAAACTGTTGCACTTGAGAATTCCTGCAAGACAAGGTTGGCACAAGAGATGCATAATGTCATGCAGTGTGACAGTCCTTTGACTGTCCAATCTTGACTTTGGAATTCCTCCCGAAGCCTTGGTCGGATCAATGCCTAGGATTGTCCTCTAACCGAGGATGAGTGCTTACCATCGCTCCACACTCGAAGCTTACCTTTGGTCCTCCTGACCTGTCACTTAGCTTTTGGTCTTTGACATATATCAAAAATAACTTTATAAGGGGAGCATTTTTAAGGTTAACATTTGCCAAAAAAATAGAGCTAACAATAACTTTATATCAAAAAATAGATTTTTTAAATTATTTGAATCAATTTGACTTAACATGTTCAAGTCCCTTTAACACTTAAGAACTTAGGTTTCTAGATCCTGCACCAACAATGTATATCCTAGGTTAGGATATGACCCTCTAATTGACCTTTAACATTGTTATAAAATTTTAAGAAAGATTTAAAAAAAAATTATAATTTTTTTAAAAATATTTTAACAACTTCTACAACTGATGATTATCCAATTAGAACCTCCCTCTTAACCTAACATCCTTATTAGCCACAAGAAAGTCTTATCTAAAGGGTCTCCCCCTTTGTCTGACAAACTCTTAGGACATCCTTGTTGGCCACAAGGAAGGCTCATTGATACTGCTGTTACCTCTTCTCTGTGAACCAAATAGGAGGACTCACATGTAAGGCGTTAAAGGAGAACGAAAGCCTGGGTCGGTGGAAGTGGGGGAAGTTGAGCAGAGGCCCGGAGATCTCCCACTGTGTACTCCCATGTTAAAGGAGGGTTCCACACCCGATTATGGAAAGAAGGGAAGGGTGCTCGATAAGACCTCCCTGTGGGAGGGGAGGGAGCTGTGGTGTGAGGCGGAAAAGGAAGGGGGCGAAAAGCTGAGGTAGCTGTCGAGCGAGTCTCATAATCTTCAGCGTCTCCGGTAAGCCAGTCCCACAGCTCAAAAGATTCAGAATCCGAATAAATCTCAATAGGGTGTCCTGCCGAAGCCATGAGAGTGAGATGGAAGGACGAAGACATGGAGGGTGATAATTTATAGTTGAGAGGAAAGGAACTACAATAGTTCTCGGGAAAGGGAAGAAGGCAAAGAGACTGATATCGTAATGGCAACAGCATAGGTACTCATCAAGATATCACTTCCAAAGCAGTAAGGTAGACAGAGAAGATCAACAGGCATAAGTAATTTAATTTTTAGCCGAGCCAAGATTGGGTCGGATATGAATAAGATCATCCGGGATCTTCGGAGTGGGTTCCTGAACAGAGGAGGGGATCGCGCCATCCGACACGGTAAAAGAAACGTAATTGTAAAAAGGAGAAAAGCACAGAATTCCCGACTCACAATAAGGCATACAAAAAGAACAATAAAAAGCTATGCTAATATCAGCCTTTTTCAGCACTAAGAAAGGGGTCATTACAGGGAGTAGGATATTGGAAGTTATAGTTCAAATAGCTCGGGGGGACACTTAGATAATGCATCTATAGGATTTAAATAACTAGTGTCCATGCCAGGGGGTGGATACCCCCGTTCAGCATTTAGAGTTGAAGACCCATCAAAGCCCAGTATAAACAAGTCCACCCCCTTCTTGGCGTACGCTCTTTAGATCGCCTTCCGCTTCCTTCAAAGATCGCAATCGTTAGCTGAGCCTGACAATTAGCCAGCTGGGTTTGGCTTTCAGTTAGTTGGGGCGCCAAGGCATCCTTCTCAGTCGTTGCTTTTATGGCTTGCTGACCCAGAGCTGAAAGGGCCTTGGAGTATCCTGGATAAAGGTCAGACTGTTGCCGAGTCGCTGCTGATAGGGCTTAAGGAAGAGCAGCCACCATGGAGGAGAGCTCTTGACACTTCTCTATGCAAGATTTTTTAGTGGCTTCCCACGCTTAGCGCTCCAGTTGAAGCCCTTGACGTTCTTGCTGAAGTTGTTGGATAGCAGTCGAAGAATCGGCGGCTTTAATAAAGGCGTCCCCAAGCTGTCCCTTATACTCTTTTAGTTCACGGGCAAGAAGATCCACCTGCTACAGTTTGCTGGACTGGAGGAAGACTTTGTAGGATATTTGAGGCCGCTAGAAAGGGGTGAATAGCGTCATGCTCGTTCGTAGATGGAAATCGTTGCGTTTGTCTCTACAATTTCGTTAGCGTGCAGCGGAATAGTAATGAAAGCAATAACGAAATAAACAACTACGCAAACACAATGATATAACGTGGTTCGAAACCTCAAGATTCCTACTCCACGGATCGGGCTCAAAACGAGCCCTAGCGATGTCAATCACACACCACTAATAAACACTCCTTCTCGACACAAGTCGGAGGCGGAGAAACCTTGTACAATAGATTACAACAATAATCTAATAACAACAAGCAAATAAGATGAAATACAATGCACTACAAGTAAAGAAAACACTTTACAAATGCCTTTAGATTGCTTGCTTGTTGATCGCTTAAACCGTGGTTGAAGACCCTAATTTGCAGCAGCAAATCGCCTCAAAAATGTCCAAAAAATCACTTAGTTTTTCCTCCATCACGAGCTCCTTATAAAGCTTCAACCTGTGCTAGAAAAATTCAATCAATCGACTGATCGGAACCATCAGTCGACTGATGCCACTGTTGTCGTGAGACAATGGCTAGATCCACGCTGGATAAGTCCAACGGATCCATCATCAGTCGACTAATGGAGCCTTCACTCGACCAGTCGAGTCTCGACTCCATTCTGTGCCCGATTTCACGAGCACTAGTCGACTGATCACAAGATCAATCCACTGCTAGAGCAATCAGTCGACTGCCCACCTCTGGCAGCCGACTGCTAGGCCTATTCCCATAGTCAAACCCTAGTTGACTACGCCTGTCGACTGCCACATGGCACCAGTCGACTGGCACACCTCAAACATGAGGTTTTAGCCCAAGTATGGTGCCCCCATACTTGCTAGACCACCCTTAGCCTAGACCTAAGCCTTCTAGCCACCTCCATCAACCTCACGCCTCTCGGATCCCTCCAAGTCATCCATGACTTGTTCATCCATCGCGCTAGCGTCCAAGTGCTTCCATCGGCTATGTCATGCTAACGGTGTCTACACCGCCAAGGCACATTGGACTTACGCCGCCAAGACTCCGCTTGGACTTTACGTCGCCAACCATTGGACTTATGCTGCCAAGACTCCCGCTTGGACTTTACGCCGTCAATATCAAACCCCTTGGACTTCTCAAATGCCAAGACTCAAGCTTGGACTTTCCCTTGCCAACCCATGTTGGACTTTTCATGCCAAGACCCATGCTTGGACTCCCCTTGTGCCAAGTACTCAAGACTTGGACTTTCCCAAATTGACAAGTGTCCAACTTGGACTTTCCATGCCAAGTACCCATGACTTGGACTTTACCTTGCCAAGACCCATGCTTGGACTTTCCCAAATGCCAAGTGTTCAACTTGGACTTTCCATGCCAAGTACTCATGACTTGGACTTTACCATGACAATTACATTGTCATATATTTTTGTCTAACATCAAAACATCTCTCGAGCCAAGCTCGAGTCCTGGTCAATCGTGTCCTGGGCCGATTGCACCAATAATCTCCCCCTTTTTGATGTTTGACAAAAACCAAACAAACCATTGAGTTAGAACACTAACTCAAATCCCTTACCAATTATCCCAAATTGGTAATCTTATCCTTCTCCAAAATATTCTCCCCCAAACATTCTCTCTCTTTTTGACATACATCAAAAAGGTGATCTCTCTAAGGAGGTCAATGTCTCATGTCCCAATGAGATCTTACAATCTCCCCCTTGGTCCAAAAATACCTAGGATTCCTACCATCTTTCTAGTGAAAAGTCTCATATCACTCAAGAGAAGCAATCCTATATGCTCTCCCAATTTCCAAATTGGGTCTCTCAAAATTTTATTTTCCTCCTCATGAGGAAAAATACCATCCATAATCCCATGATGGATAACTCCCCCTAAAGGCTTGCTCCCCCTTAACTATTGCACCAACAATGTCTTTGGGAAGGCCCTAAGCCAATAAGAACTCTAAACCATCAAAAATAAGGTTAAAAGTTCAAACATGAACTCTCCCCACCTTAAATTTGATACAAACCCTAAACAACTCTCCCAATCCATATCCAATGGATTTTCACCCTTTCTAATGCTTCCCAAAGCATATCCTAGGTTTAGGAGTGGTTAGGGACCTTAACCGCAGCTGAACACGGGTTAAACAAACCTAGTTTTCCTGAAATCAGCATTGGCGCAATAATCCATCGATACCTACCGATCACACTACATCAATCGATTCTACCCTAGGCCGATCGATAAATCAAAATCTCGATTTTCAATTATCAGAACTGAGATTTTGAAAAGCATAAATAATTATACGTAATTCGAAAAATCATGAAATTGTTAGTGAAAGCCCTAGAGCCAATCATGTGATGATTGTTGTATGGACTTTATTGTATCATATTCCTATTTATAAAGGCATGGTTATTATATTTACTTGTATTGGTGCCAAATAACTAAATATAATAATGTCCTTGAGTAGTAGGTTCTTATCTATATCAATCGATTGGTTGAATCGATAATGAGATGATATAGAGAACACTACTCTTAATCATTCCTAGTCGAGTATTAACATTCAGGGACAATGTTAATGCATAGAGACTAGCATGTAGGTCAACAAGATGACTTGATCTCACAAGTCATGGATATGAGATATCAAGTTGACACATGGGTATGCATTGGAGAATGTATACTGAATGACCCGCCATGAGAAAGTATCATGGATCGTTATATGAGTGTCATATACTTTCTCATGTGGCTATTAGTATGACTATTAGTCCTTAGACCTGAAGTCACCATGGTTCCCTACATAAGGAGTTGCATACTTTGGCTTCGTCAAACGTCACCCGTAAATGGGTGGACTATAAAGGCGATTTCTGGGTATGTAACGAATTATGCGGAGGGATGTGAGTGATGTAGATGGGATCTATCCCTCCTATATGACGGGGGTGACATCGATATTCTTGATAGAGTGAGACCACGAAGTGCATGGCTATGCCCAAATGAGTCAATATGAGATATTGAGCTCATTTCATTAGAGTGAGTCTACTTGGAGTTCAAGATTTAGATTGTACCGAGGATGACACGGTCTATGCCTCAATTGGTCAATCTAGATGTCAAGGATAGAGGGACATTGTCACATATTGTGAGAGTCACAATTAGTGGTCACAAAGGTGATGTTGGAGCTCAACATTCTTGTAACTTGGGTAGCAATGATGTGTTGCTAGATACCGCTCATTGCTTATGTTCCTAAATCGGTTTAGGGACATTGCCAACGTTACAAGAACCTAGAGGGTCACACACATAAGAGCAATTAGATGGAGATTAGGTTCATATGATGAACCATGAGGATTAGGTTCATGGGATGAACCAAATTGGATTAAGAGTAATCCAAATTAGACTAATTGAGTTAGACTCAAGTTGATTCAAGTGTTGAATGAGTCTAATTGAGATTTGATTCATCAAATCAATTTAAATTAATGAATAGAGATTCATTAAATTAAATTGACTTGAGTCAAGTGGTTAGATTTGATCAACCATGGGAGATTAGAGGTCAAGTTTGACTTGACTTGAGAGGGAAGATGAAAGGTCATGTTTGACTTGACCAAATGTCATGTCATGATGATGACTAGGCATGGCCGGCCAATGATGGTGCTTCACATCATCATTGACTTGGTCAATTGGTGCCACATCATGAGGGAGACCAAGGGTCATGGGAGTTACATGCATGCATGTAACCCCCCCCCCCTCCATGAAGTGGCCGGCCACTTTAGGGGTTTCATTAGGGTGAATTCATTTGATGAGTTACTCTCATTACTTCATCTTCAACCTTGGAACCTTTCCTCTCAAGCTCTCTCTCTCCCATCCCTCTCTTTGGCCGAAATTCCTAAGGGAGTGCTAGCACACTCTAAGGCATTTCTCTCCACCTATTGCTTGTGTGGATACCATAGAGGAGTGTGCACTTGACACTCTCGAGTTCCGGCGAACTTTTGGACGAGCGGGATAAGCGAAGGGCGTCGCTACGAGGGTACCGTTCTAACCTCTTAGATCTAAGGTAGATCTAGGATTTCTGTAAGCACATACATATAATTATAATTTTTATACTTCGCACGGATCCGTGGCCGGGGCTTCCGAGGTTTCCGCAACGCAAAAAGCGGTTTTTGCGGCTCGGAAAAACCCAACAGTGGTATCAGAGCCACGTGCGAAGCATGTATGTGTGTCGTTTTTGTAGTTTTTATATTAGATATAAAAATTACAGATTTATATGTTTCTGTAAATTTTCTTATTTTATATAATTTTTGGGTATTTTTCTCGTAGAGTCGAAGCAACGAGTGTTGGGACACTCGTAGGCTTCAACCGTCGAGAAAAACTCTCCGAATCGGCGAGTTCTCGCTTTAGGTTTTTGGGACAGCGACTTAAGTCGCTGTAAGATCATTGTAGGGACACTCGCGAAGTTTATTTTGCGAGTAGGGGCGCTGCCCCTATCCCCGAAAGGGGCCATGTCCCGCGATCGCGCCCGGAAACCGCTTAGCGGGACCGTTTCGGAGGGGTGACTCATAAATTCAAAATAAATTAGGAAAAATTATAGAAATTTTCTGTAAAAATACATAATTTAGAATTATGTATAATTCTGTGATTGTCATGGCCCAATAACCCAATTGGATTGGATTATGTGTGTTGTAATTCATAATACGGCCTGCGTGCCGTTTTGTGGTTGTGCGTGTTGTAAAGTGTTTGCGACTGCTGGCCGCACCTATTCTTTTAATATTCTAGTTGTAAATAGTTTTAGACTCGAATGTAACTCGAGTTTCGTATTTGTAATGTACAAAATGGAGCGGTGGAAAGTCCACTTGAAGACGAGCTTACGAGAAGGGTGACGACGACACATGGCGGTCAAAGGAAGCGCTTGGAGAAGCCGCTAGCCTTAGGTTGACCGTCCGATCTTCTCATTGGCTTGAGAAGATCGTAGTAGGGCCATGACTATATCACATTTAATGATATATATATATGTTGATATATATATATATATGTATATTTAATTGATTTTGCTCGTATGTATGTGATGCATGCTAGTAGAAAAATGTTTGTATGTATATGATGCATGCTAGGTTAATTTTCTTGTATGTATATGATGCATGCTAGAATAATTAATGTATGTATATGATGCATGCTAATATAGGATAATAAAGGCCTAAATGCGTATAAGATACACATTACGATTAGATTAGATCATAATCGAATCAACTCGAAAATGCCTACCGAGCCTTGATACCCATCACTACCTCGATCATTTGTTGTTGTTGAATCTGCCAAAGAAGAGCAACGCATATTATCTTGGAAGGGTGCGGAGGGACAATCTTGGTCCCGCCTATCACGACTCGGGTTAGAGTAAGCTCAATTAGATTGAGCAAAACTAGTTAACTCAATTGGATCGAGTAGAACTATAGGCATATTCCAATCGTTGGAAAGATAGGTTAAGATCGCATTTACACTAAATCTTGGGCGATTTAGCCAAAGCTAACTCAAGGTCTTTTGTAAATGTGGGTCTTAATCCTATAAACAAGAGTTGCATAGAGATGTAATCAGTAATGTGTTACCCACCGATCGTACTAAGTCTTGGGCGATTTAGCCAAAGCTAACTCAAGGCTTAGTATGATGTGGATCTTGTCCCGCAAGAATTATAGCTAGTTTGTATGAATCTACTAAAAGTTGTTTGACCACCTCCATAACTCGATTCTACAAAATTCCTATAATTTAGTGGGAGCATCATTTGATTAAAGGCCTAATTAAATGATAAAAGGAATATGATATTAATTCTCTGCATTGTATGTTGTAGATAACTATGTCGACAACCACGAACACTCTCTCTCTGCGATCCGTCCTTGAGAAGGACAAGCTCAATGGAGCAAATTTCCTGGACTGGTACAGGAACTTGAGAATTGTTCTCACCCAAGAAAGGAAGTCAGACGTCCCGAGCGTACCATTCCGGAGGCACCTCCTGCCAATGCCTCGCGAGCTGACAAAGATGCTTACAAGAAGCATCAAGATGATGCATTAGATGTGTCATGTCTAATGCTCGCGACCATGAACTCTGAGCTTCAGAAGCAACACGAGTTCATGAATGCTTATGATATGGTTGGACATCTTCGTCAACTATATCAAGGACAAGCTAGGCATGAGAGATATGAAGTCTATAAGGCATTATTTGGGTCCAAAATGCAAGAAGGGACTCCCGTAGGTACATATGTACTCAAGATGATTGGGTACGTAGAAAACCTACAAAGGCTGGGATTCCCACTTGGCCAAGAGCTGGCCACTGACCTAATCTTGCAATCTTTGCCACAAGCCTTCAATCAATTTGTCATGAATTATAACATGAATGAAATTGATAAGCCATTGCCTGAAATGCTCAAAGATGTTGAGAAGCTATGAGCTTAACCTTAAGAAGGGTAAATCGACACCATTTTGATGGTGCATAAGAAGAAAGGCAAGGGCAAGCCTAAAGGTAAGGGAAAGTCCCAAGCCAAGGGCAAAGGCAAAGAACTTAAACCCAAAGGAGGGGTAGCCAAGGAAGGGGCTTGCTTCCACTGCAAGGAAGCAGGACACTGGAAGCGTAACTACAAGGCATACCTGGAAGATCTTAAGAAGAAGAGAAGTGAGACTTCTACTTCAGGTATAAATGTTATAGAAGTCAATCTATCTATTTCTTCATCATGGATATTAGATACCGGATGTGCATCTCACATTTGTACCAATGTGCAGGGGCTGAGAAATAGCAGGGCATTGACAAAGGGTGAGGTGGACCTACGAGTAGGCAATGGAGCAAGGGTTGCTGCTGTTGCTGTAGGAACTTATGATCTATCTCTGCCCTCTGGGCTTGTACTAGAATTAGATGAATGTTGTTATGTACCTGCCTTAACAAAGAACATCATTTCAGTTTCTTGTTTGGACAAGAAAGGTTTTTCATTTATAATAAAGAACAAATGTTGTTCAGTTTATTTAAATGATATGTTCTATTGTAGTGCACCTCTAATGAACGGACTCTACTTTCTAGACTTAGAGAGCCCTATCTATAACATAAGTACCAAGAGGTTCAAGTCAAATGAGTTGAACCAAACCTATCTCTGGCATTGTCGCTTAGGTCACATAAATGAGAGTCTCTTATCTCAGCTCCATAAGGATGGGCTGCTAGACTCATTTGATTTTGAATCATATGAGACATGCGAGTCTTGCCTTTTAGGCAAGATGACCAAGACTCCCTTTAGTGGACATAGCGAAAGAGCAACAGATTTGTTAGGACTTATACATAGTGATGTATGTGGTCCTTTCAATGTTGCTGCTAGAGGTGGTTACAGGTACTTCATTACATTTACTGATGACTTCAGTAGATATGGTTATGTGTATCTTATGACACATAAATCTGAATCCTTTGAAAAGTTCAAAGAATTCAAGAATGAAGTACAAAACCAGCTTGGCAAGAGTATTAAGATACTTCGATCAGATCGAGGTGGTGAATACCTTAGCCATGAGTTTCGTGACTATCTAGCTGAGTGTGGAATTCTATCCCAACTCACTCCTCGAACACCACGGTGGAATGGTGTATCCAAAAGGAGGAATCGTACTATTGGATATGGTACGATCTATGATGAGTCACCAGATCTTCCTATATCCTTTTTGTGATATGCTCTAGACACAACAGCCTCTACCCTTATCCGTGTACCATCGAAGGTTGTCATAAAGACACCATATACGATATGGACAGGGAAAAATCCCAAGATGTCTTTTATGTGGATTTGGGGTTGTGAGGCTTACGTTCGACGTCAAGTATCAGACAAACTGGGACCCATATCCGATAGGTGCTATTTTGTTGGATATCCCAAGGATACAAAGGGATATTACTTCTACATTCCCAGTCAGCACAAAGTGTTTGTGGCAAAGACTGGAGTTTTTCTAGAAAGGGATTTTGTTTCTAGAAAAACTAGTGGGAGTACCTTCGATCTTGAAGAAATTCAAGATAAGGACCATAGCACTGAGGCTTTGATGGAGGTTGAACAGGAACCACAAAGTGTTGTGGGTGATGAGGTTGTTGCACAAAGAGTTGTGGAACAACCACCTGTTCAAGTAGACCTACCTCTTCGCAGGTCCGAGTAGGGCACGCGTCACCGAGAGATACTCATTTCTCTTGTCTGACCATGATGACGTTATGCTCATTGAGAATGAGCCTACCTCCTATCAGGAAGCTGTGATGAGCCCAGATTCTGAGAAATGGCTAGACGCTATGAGATCCGAGATGGAATCCATGTACACTAACCAAGTATGGACTTTGGTTGATCCACCTGAAGGGGTCAAACCCATTGGGTGTAAGTGGGTCTTTAGGAGAAAGACTAACATGGATGGACTTACGCATACCTATATGGGCCGATTGGTGGCTAAAGGTTTCAAGCAAATTCATGGTATTGACTATGATGAAACCTTTTCTCCAGTGGCGATGTTTAAGTCCATTCGGATCTTGCTTGCTATTGCAGCATACCACGATTATGAGATCCGGCGGATGGATGTCAAAACCGTGTTTCAATGGAACCTTGCTCGAGGATGTGTACATGACACAACCTGAGGGTTTTGTAGATCCACAGCATACTGGGAAGGTATGCAAGCTGCAAAGGTCCATTTATGGGCTAAAACAAGCTTCTCGGAGCTGGAATCTTCGATTCGATGATGCGATCAAACAGTTTGGTTTCATCAAGAATGAAGATGAACCCTGTGTCTACAAGAGGGTTAATGGGAACACAGTTGTCTTCTTTGTATTGTATGTAGATGACATATTACTCATTGGGAATGACATCCTTCGCTACTGATGCAGAAGACTTGGTGGGCGTGCTTCTCAATGAAGGACTTAGGTGAAGCGCACAGTATTCTAGGCATCAAGATCTATAGAGATAGATCTAAGAGATTGCTTGGCCTAAGTCGAGTACATACATTGACACGGTATTACTGGTTTGCCATGCGGAATTCCAAGAAAGGACTTCACGATGTCACATGGTGTGAGTCTTTCAAGACTCAAAGTCCTCTTCTAGAGGAGAGAGACGCATGGATAAGATCCCTTACGATCCGCTATAGGATCTATCATGTATGCCATCTTGTACTGTCTCACGATGTCTCGTATGCTTTGAGCATGGCGAGTAGATACGATCGGATCCGGTGAGCGCCATCGATAGCGAATATTCTTAAGTACTTAAGAAGGACTAAAGAATATTTCTTGATATTTGAAGCGATGAGGAGCTAGTCAGAAGGGTTACGATGCCAGCTTCCAAACTGACCAGGATGATTATAGATCGCAGTCAGGGTTTATGTTTTGCTTGAATGGTGGCGCTGTGAGCTGGAATAGTTCCAAGCAGAACACAGTTGCTGATTCTACAACAGAGGCCGAATATATCGGTGCTTCCATCTTATTCGAGAGATTATCGATAGAGGAGATGTGAAGATTTGCAGAGTACCCACAGACGCTAACATCGCAGATCCCTTGACCAAGGCTTTGGCACAGAAAAAGCATGATGGTCACACTAGGTCATTGGGTATTTGATACTACGATGATTGGCACTAGTGCTAGTGGGAGATTGTTATTGAAAGCCCTAGAGCCAATCATGTGATGATTGTTGTATGGACTTTATTGTATCATATCCCTATTTATAAAGGCATGGTTATTATATTTACTTGTATTGGTGCCAAATAACTAAATATAATAATGTTCTTGAGTATTAGGTTCTTATCTATATCAATCGATTGGTTGAATCGATAATGAGATGATATAGAGAACACTACTCTTAATCATTCCTAGTCGAGTATTAACATTCAGGGACAATGTTAATGCATAGAGACTAGCATGTAGGTCAACAAGATGACTTGATCTCACAAGTCATGGATATGAGATATCAAGTTGACACATGGGTATGCATTGGAGAATGTATACTGAATGACCCGCCATGAGAAAGTATCATGGATCGTTATATGAGTGTCATATACTTTCTCATGTGGCTATTAGTATGACTATTAGTCCTTAGACCTGAAGTCACCATGGTTCCCTACATAAGGAGTTGCATACTTTGGCTTCGTCAAACGTCACCCGTAAATGGGTGGACTATAAAGGCGATTACTGGGTATGTAACGAATTATGCGGAGGGATGTGAGTGATGTAGATGGGATCTATCCCTCCTATATGACGGGGGTGACATCGATATTCTTGATAGAGTGAGACCACGAAGTGCATGGCTATGCCCAAATGAGTCAATATGAGATATTGAGCTCATTTGATTAGAGTGAGTCTACTTGGAGTTCAAGATTTAGATTGTACCGAGGATGACACGGTCTATGCCTCGATTGGTCAATCTAGATGTCAAGGATAGAGGGACATTGTCACATATTGAGAGAGTCACAATTAGTAGTCACAAAGGTGATGTTGGAGCTCAACATTCTTGTAACTTGGGTAGCAATGATGTGTTGCTAGATACCGCTCATTGCTTATGTTCCTAAATCGGTTTAGGGACATTGCCATTGTTACAAGAACCTATAGGGTCACACACATAAGAGCAATTAGATGGAGATTAGGTTCATATGATGAACCATGAGGATTAGGTTCATGGGATGAACCAAATTGGATTAAGAGTAATCCAAATTAGACTAATTGAGTTAGACTCAAGTTGATTCAAGTGTTGAATGAGTCTAATTGAGATTTGATTCATCAAATCAATTTAAATTAATGAATAGAGATTCATTAAATTAAATTGACTTGAGTCAAGTGGTTAGATTTGATCAACCATGGGAGATTAGAGGTCAAGTTTGACTTGACTTGAGAGGGAAGATTAAAGGTCATGTTTGACTTGACCAAATGTCATGTCATGATGATGACTAGGCATGGCCGGCCAATGATGGTGCTTCACATCATCATTGACTTGGTCAATTGGTGCCACATCATGAGGGAGACCAAGGGTCATGGGAGTTACATGCATGCATGTAACCCCCCCCCCCCTCCATGAAGTGGCCGGCCACTTTAGCGGTTTCATTAGGGTGAATTCATTTGATGAGTTACTCTCATTACTTCATCTTCAACCTTGGAACCTTTCCTCTCAAGCTCTCTCTCTCCCATCCCTCTCTTTGGCCGAAATTCCTAAGGGAGTGCTAGCACACTCTAAGGCATTTCTCTCCACCTATTGCTTGTGTGGATACCATAGAGGAGTGTGCACTTGACACTCTCGAGTTCCGGCGAACTTTTGGACGAGCGGGATAAGAGAAGGGCGTCGCTACGAGGGTAATGTTCTAACCTCTTAGATCTAAGGTAGATCTAGGATTTCTGTAAGCACATACATGTAATTATAATTTTTATACTTCGCACGGATCCGTGGCCGGGGGCTTCCGAGGTTTCCGCAACGCAAAAAGCGGTTTTTGCGGCTCGGAAAAACCCAACAGAAATTGGATACGTATAATACGTATGACCAATACAATGGGTGAAAAATATTTGAAAATTATTTTACCCATAAAATAATGTGTTTGATACAAAACTCAAAACCATTGAAATTTTCAAAGTTTTGGCCCTATTTTGTATCAACTCTATCAATGGTGATTGCTATCAAAAGATAGACTTCACCAAGGTTTTTCAAAATAATTTTAAAACGTTTTCAAAACCTTATTTTGGATCATATTCCTTGGGCACTATGCTCATGACTTGTACACAAGCTTTCCCAATGATCCACAAATCATATAAGATGAGTTTTAGTTCATCTAGATGCAAAAACTATCCATCTTGAACTTAACTCATATCCTAGCATCTCACATGTACCTAGGGTGTATAAATACATATACATGTCAATTGGATGTGAGATGTGGGTTTTGGTTCATTTAATCTAGGGTTTACTGCATTTTCTAAGGCAACTCTACTTGATTCCCTTATAAATGGGACTCCAAGTCATGCCATTGTCCTTAAATCAATTTTCAATCAAGTTATCTTAAATGCATGAATGATTATGGCATTAGAAATGATATAAATAACCATATGCTCATAATCATGATGTCATGGCATAAGATGAAATCTAAAAACATATGACATTAACCTAAAACCTAAGCATAATCATGACATATAAAATAATTAAAAATAAACATTATGTCATGACATGGCATATGGCAATCAAAGCATGTCATATAAAATATATAGGTATAGTAATACCTAAATTTTAATATTAGTTGCCATTTGTTGGGATTAATCTCATTTTGCCATATTAACCTAAATTCTCCCAAATGTGCCAAAAATCCAAAATGGCACATTAAAACCTAAATTGGGCCAATTTGATCATTTTGTCAAGCTTCTCAAGTAATATTGGCACATCCTAAAATCTTTTAGGATTTAAGCTCAAATGTATTTCCAAGGTAACCATAACCTTGAAAATATCCTAAAGTGCCACCTTTACCATGGTTGAGTTAACTACCCATCCAATCAAGGTTGGCACACCCTAAACCCATCTAGTGTGAATCAATCACGCTCTTAGGAACCCAAAACCTATTTGAGCTCCTAGGGTTAATTAGGTATTCCTTAGGGATAACCTCCCTAGATACCCTCCTAATGACCCTCCTAGGCTTGTTAGCCTTGGTCCTTTGGGTCTTACCTAGGTTGACTCTAGGGGTAACTCCCCTTGCAACCTTCTTAGTGGCCACCCTAGGTTTCCTAGAAACCCTAGCCACTAGGCACAACCTTTGGTCAACCTTAGGGATGACTTCCCTATTGACCTTGGTCTTCCTAGACCTAATTTATGTTCCATAATCAAATGGAACACTATGGTAAGCCACCTTAGGCTTAGGTTTGTGACCCAAACCATTGTTGCCCTTGGTTGACTTTTGTTTCTTGGGTCCTAGATGTTGACTTTGAGATTTTGACCCTTGACTTTGACCATTAGACCCTTGCATTTGATTTTGCATAATCTTGAGGGTCTTTTCTAGTTTTTCAAGCCTTGACCTCAAGGCTTGGTTCTCTAATTCTAATTGCTCAATTTTAGAATTTTGATTTGGTCTTTGGGCATGGGACTTCCTAGGCATATGCCTAGTCCACTTGGGATTCAACCCTAGGTGCTCTTGTATTTTTTTGATAGATTCCCTAGGTAAGGTATTTTTAGGGACATTAGTCCCAAATTTCTCCTTATTTCCTAAGTGGACACTTTTAGCTCCTAAACACAAATATTTATTTCTAGCATGCTTTTCATGGTGAATTGCAAGAGAATTAAATTTCCTAGCATGCTTTTGACTTTTAACTAAAGAAAAAGCATTATTAACATGATATGCCTTAGGGTTTGCCTTAGTAGCTCCCCCTACTTGTGATGCTCCTTCTTGGGTCTTTTTGCTCCCCTTAGGACATTGATTCCTATAATGTCCTTTTGAATTGCACTTGAAGTATATGATGTGCTCTTTGCCTTTAAGTGTTGGGGAACCGTCATCCTTGACTTTTGGTGCCGATGGAGCTTTCCTAATCTTCTTTGGGCACTTACTCTTATAGTGCCCAAATTCCCTACACTCAAAACACATAATATTATTTTTATTTTGAATTACAGTGTTTGAGTTACCTAGGGTGGTTGTGGTGATTGGAGTGGATTCTTCATTCCCCCCGGAGGTTGAAGTGACTTCTTGCTCTTGCTCCGGTGTTGAGGATGGTCTAATCTCTTCCAATTCTACTTCCTCTTTCTCCTTGGATGTTGATGGTCTCTCAACCTCCAAGTCCTCACTTCCTTGTCAGGATGATGGCCTTGCCTCTTCGATCCCTTCCTCTTGGACCGGTGATGGACCTTCATGGAGCTTGGCCAAATTGCTCCAAAGCTCTTTAGTATCCATGCACTCACCTAGGCTACACAAGAAGTCATTAGGAATTAAATCGAAAATGAATTTAATCACCTTCTTGTTTTTCTCGAATCTTTGGAGTTGATCCTCACTCCATCTCTTCTTTTTGAAGAATCCACCTTTTGGTCCTCTTGGATACTCAAATCCTTCCATTAATAAGGACCATTCCTCTAGATCCCTCATCATCAAAAAATCTTCAATTCTTCTCTTCCAAGAATTGAAGCCTTCTCATCCATATAATGAGTATGGGACCGGTGTGTTGATGTCCCAACCAAGTTGTTCTTCCAACTCCATCTTCACCCTCTAGCTTCTTTTCCTTAGCTCACGGCGGTTAGTCCGTAGAAGATCCCCGGGCTTTGATACCAAATGTAGGATATTTGAGGCCGCTAGAGGGGGGGTGAATAGCGTCGTGCTCATTCGTAGATGGAAATCGTTGCGTTTGTCTCTACAATTTCGTTAGCGTGCAGCGGAATAGTAATGAAAGCAATAACGAAATAAACAACAATGCAAACACAATGATATAACGTGGTTCAGAACCTCAAGATTCCTACTCCACGGATTGGGCTCAAAACGAGCCCTAGCGATGCCAATCACACACCACTAATAAAATCTCCTTCTCGACACAAGTCGGAGGCGGAGAAACCTCGTACAATAGATTACAACAATAATCTAATAACAACAAGCAAATAGGATGAAATACAATGCACTACAAGTAAAGAAAACGCTTTACAAATGCCTTTAGATTGCTTGCTTGTTGATCGCTTGAACCGTGGTTGAAGACCCTGATTTGCAGCAGCAAATCGCCTCAAAAATGTCCAATAAAGCTTCAACCTGTACTCTTTTAGTTCACGGGCAAGAAGATCCACCTGCTACAGTTTGCTGGATTGGAAGAAGACTTTGTAGGATATTTGAGGCCGCTAGAAAGGGGTGAATAGCGTCGTGCTCGTTCGTAGATGGAAATCATTGTGTTTGTCTCTACAATTTCGTTACCGTGCAGTGGAATAGTAATGAAAGCAATAACGAGATAAACAACTACGCAAACACAATGATATAACGTGGTTCGAAACCTCAAGATTCCTACTCCACGGATCGGGCTCAAAACGAGCCCTAGCGATGTCAATCACACACCACTAATAAACACTCCTCGACATAAGTCGGAGGCGGAGAAACCTTGTACAATAGATTACAACAATAATCTAATAACAACAAGCAAATAAGATGAAATACAATGCACTACAAGTAAAGAAAACGCTTTACAAATGCCTTTAGATTTCTTGCTTGTTGATCGCTTGAACCGTGGTTGAAGACCGTAATTTGCAGCAGAAAATCACCTCAAAAATGTCCAAAAAATCACTTAGTTTTTCCTCCATCAAGAGCTCCTTATAAAGCTTCAACCTGTGCCGAAAAAAGTCGATCAGTCGACTGATCGGGACCATCAGTCGACTGATGCCACTGTTGTCATGAGACAACGGCTAGATTCACGCTGGATAAGTCCAACGGTTCCATCATCAGTCAACTGATGATACCCATCAGTCGACTGATGGAGCCTTCACTCGACCAGTCGAGTCTCGACTCCATTCTGTGCCCGATTTCACGAGCACCAGTTAACTAATCACAAGATCAGTCGACTGCTAGAGCAATCAGTCGACTTCCCACCTATGGCAGTCGACTGCTAGGCCTATTCCCGTAGTCAAACCCTAGTTGACTATGCCAGTCGACTGCCACATGGCACCAGTCGATTGGCACACCTCAAACATGAGGTTTTAGCCCAAGTATGGTGCCCCCATACTTGCTAGACCACCCTTAGCCTAGACCTAAGCCTTCTAGCCACCTCCATCAACCTCACGCCTCTCGGATCCCTCCAAGTCATCCATGACTTGTTCATCCATCGCGCTAGTATCCAGGTGCTTCCATTGCCTATGTCATGCTAATGGTGTCTATACCGCCAAGGCACATTAGGCTTACGCCGCCAAGACTCCGCTTGGACTTTACGCAGCCAACCATTGGACTTATGCTGCCAAGACTCCCGCTTGGACTTTACGCTGCCAATATCAAACCCCTTGGACTTCTCAAATGCCAAGACTCAAGCTTGGACTTTCCCTCGCCAACCCATGTTGGACTTTTCATGCCAAGACCCATGCTTGGACTCCCCTTGGGCCAAGTACTCAAGACTTGGACTTTCCCAAATTGCCAAGTGTCCAACTTGGACTTTCCATGCCAAGTACCCATGACTTGGACTTTACCTTGCCAAGACCCATGCTTGGACTTTCCCAAAAGCCAAGTGTCCCACTTGGACTTTCCATTCCAAGTACTCATGACTTGGACTTTACCATGACAATTACATTGTCATATATTTTTGTCTAACATCAAAACATCTCTCAAGCCAAGCTCGAGTCCTGGTCAATCGTGACCTGGGTCGATTGCACCAACAGACTTACTGTTCGAGGTCTTCATTTCTTCGTTGAAGCTCCTCCTTTTCACTTTGAACTAGGGCCAACTATGTCATGGCATCTTCACATTGGCCCTTCAGGTCGGATTCCTTCTGTTCTCTCTCGCTTAATTGTCGAGCGAGTTATTTCTGCTGCGCTAGAGAGGCAAAGTGGCGCGCCTCTACGCTGGACTGAAATTGGGCTTGGTGAGTTACCATTTTACTGTGCTGGGCTGAGGCCTAAAGGAAAGAAAGTGCTATCATTATATGTTGACATATAGTGATATGTACAGTAAAGATGAGAAGGGGACAGTAGGTACCTCAGCCAACAATTTGCCTATTTGTTTGCAAGGGCCTTGCACGTCTGATTGATTGAAGAATTTCACCTCCGAAGGGTGACGGATCTGCAGCAGAGACTCCAATGTATCCCTTGGGGGGTCGGGAGGGGAAGGTCTTCTCCTTCGGAAGGAAGATTGGGTCCGACGCATTGAAGAGGGGCGGGAGAAGTAAGTGTGTCGGAGGGGATAGGGGCAGAGATGGACTCGGTTCGGGAAGGCAAGGGAGAATCATGTGAAAGGGGGGGATGAATTAGGAGAATGGGAAGGGGAATCTCCTCCTTGAGGAGACGAAGATGGGACGGATAAGGTGATGTCCTTCCTCCTCGGTTCATAGATGGTTAAGGATTGCGAACCATGTTGATCGGATGAGGAAGGGGGAAGAGCATATGAACTAGGGGCTCCTTTCTTAATGAGCCACAATTTCTTCCGAGGTGAAGAAGGGGCTGCAACCAACTTACCCCTCTTTGTTGAGGCCTTCTTCTTCTTGGCAGCCTCAACCTCTTCTCCTTTCACCAAAGCATCCTGCATTAGATTATCTGCAAAATGCATTGATGAAAAAGATTAATAATGCAGAGAGAAAGTTATATTGAAGGGTAAGTGTCATCCTACCTATGGCAGTTGAGGTCGTTGAAGGGAAGGGGGATAGTCCAAAGTGGCTCAGGAGGGGTGTTTTCATTAAGTGATCCGAACAATAATGCGACTCTCCCAGTATTCTATAAACTTCTGAGAAAGGGCATTGGGTCCTCATTTCCCAGAAGGAAGGTAGTTCGGGAAGTTCTAACTTCCAGGTGTCCAAGTAAGGTAAAGGTACCGAAAGTTGCACAAAGAAGTACAATTCTTCCCATCCTTTATGGGAAGTAGGCATGTTCACTAGGAATTGGCAGTCTGGATGACTAGACAGATAAAAAAGGCCTGCTTTGGAAGATTTAAATTGAAAGAAACAGTGGAATATTTGAGGAGTTAAAGAAAGGTTTAGATGTTGGAACACTATAGAGGCCCCTGACAAAATGCGAAAGGAATTGGGGGTAAATGTGTTTAAGGGTAGTCCGTAAAAGTCTAAAATTTCTAGATAAACGGAAGGTGCTAGTAGAGACAGGCCATTGAGGAACTGTTCAGAGAAGAAGCAAGTTAAACCAGGAGGAGGACAGTGTGGTCGATGCATCTTGGTCGTAAAGCAGCATTTCAGGGAAGGGTCTATAAACCTATCTTTAAGGTTAAAGAAGTAATGGTTACAGTCCAGTTGGGTTACGGTGTGTTCATACCACGCGGGTGAAGGGATGGTCTTAGGGGTCATAGGTATAAAACAGGACAGAATACTTACTTGGGGGTTAGAGGAGGAGCGTGTAAGAAAGGAAGGACTGGGTCGCTGAAACGCCGCCGATGAAAACTGCAGGAAGGAAGAAGTTGAAGAGACTGGATTGCTAAGCACGCTAAGTAATACCTAGAAGGACAAAAGTAGAGATTTATATAGGGCTTTTGCAACGGTTCGACTAGATAAGAGAAAAGAGAAAGCGAGGCCCATGGGCCCATTAGGCCACTTCAAGAGTATAGGGGGGAGTTGTAAGAAAGGGGTAAACTTGAATTAATGAGCTAAGAATGGAGCCGAAACCTTATATAGTTGAAAAGTCAAGCTTATAACTTCGCTTGACTATTTTTTGGGGTTGACTAATGATATTGCTGTTACCTCTTCTCTGTGAACCAAATAGGAGGACTCACATGTAAGGCGTTACCCGAACCGGATAATTGGTTCGGCGGAGAAAGAGGAGAGGAACGGTTCGGGCGCAAGCGCCTGGAATAATTGGCACGGGAGAGCTAGTGAAGGTAATCGACACAGCAAAGCAAAAGCAAGGAGAGGCGCTTTGATAGAAAATAAGCTAGAAACGGTCTGGCTATATAGGCCTAGAAGTATATGGGACGGATAAGAATCGACTCGACCTAGTTAGTCCAGAGGTCGTTCGGTGTGGGGAGAAGGAGAGTTGGTTCGGGCTGGTGGGGAGCCCAAAGGTTATACCACCCGTAAGCTATAGACCTAAGTTAGTTTTACCAGAAGTGGATGGTTGAGGGGGACAAGCTAACCTAGTTTCCTAAAATGTAGATGAAGAGGTGTTTTGTAACAGAAGGAGAGGTCCCCACATAATATTCCGAGGAGCATTCGCTCCTCGTATCTGTAACAGAATTATTCTCCAGGTGGACGTGGTGGCCACGTGTACGATAGGGACAACCCGCGAGGTAGCTGTTGGAATTGCTTCGGAGGCTCATCGGATCCCATGTCCTCGGATTAAAATTTTCACTAATGAAAACTAATCCGGATGGGATGAGTTTCCTAAGCACAACCAATTCATCGTCGTGCTAACGACTTGAGCAATCGCTTGAACAAACTAGTTGTTCAAGCAACACAACTCTTCTAGTCAATTAGCCGCGGAATAGACGATGTCCGGATTGTCGGTTTTTGTGTTTATGCTCGAAATTCAAATATTATTTAGCCATTCACAGAAATATATCATGCTCATAAATGAAAAACAAATACAAACATGTAACATAAAAATTAGAGAATCGATATACCTCTCGATCTTCTAATGTATATCCTTCCTCCTTTCGGACGTCGTGTGGGCGACGCTCTACCAAAAGTCGAAGCTCCTAGATCACACATCTTCCTTCCTTGCTCATACAAAGAAAGAGGAAGAATAGAAACAAGGCTCATCTCCTTCCTATGGCCAACCAACAAGCAACAAAAGAAATGCTTGTCACCGGCCAACAAGGAGAAGGAGATAATGGTGGAAACCAACCAAGACATCAAGGGAAACCCCTAAGTCTTGTTTCCACCACCCAAGGAGAAGGAGAAGGTGTCTTTGGATGCTTCCCTAGGGCTGGAAAAGAATGATATGGGCGCCGGCCACCAAATCATGAAGAAGAAAGGAAGAAACTTTCCTTATTTGGTTCCACCCAAACCTCGTAAACCCTAAGCTTCCAAACCCTAATCCAAGCTCACCTTGTGGCCGGCCATGGAAGTGAGGAAGGAGATTAGGATGAGCTCAAGCCAAGGTAAAGAGGAGAACCATAGTGGTTGGCCAACACTTAGGAAGAAGAAGAACATCTCCTTTAGTAGCCGCCCACCATTTTGCTCCCAAAACCCTAGCCACCCAAACCCTAATCCTAACTTACCTTATTTCCGGTCATGGAAGAGGGGAAGAAGAATAGGATGAGCTCAAGCTAAGGTAGAGAGGAGAATCTTAGTGGCCGGCCAACCCAAGGAAGAAGAAGGAAAAACCTTCATTGTTGTCGCCCACCCTTGCTCCCAAAACCCTAGCCACCAAAACCCAATCCTAAACCAACTAGGATTCCTAGCCACCAAAGGAAGCAAACCCTAATCCCCTCATCCATTGTGTTTTTTTCACGCCAACTACCCTAAGCCACCCTTTTATAGAGTTAGGGATAAGCCTTGGTTTAATCTCCATTATTGGTTCAAGGGATTTAATCTCAACCATCGAATCTAGAGATTTAATCTCAACCGTCGGATCTTAGAGATTTAATCTCTACCAATGGATCTTAGAGTTTTGTTTCTATCCATTGGATCTAAGCATCATGAGGTATTAATAGGCTACATTAGGGACCATGAGGAGGAGTTGGGTCTTGGCCACCCATGGATCAAGCCCACATAAAGTCCGATCCACTAATGATGATCCAATCCACTAAAGGTCCATCATTGATCTACCTCACCAACCCTCATATGATAATATGGGCTCCATATATTATTTGTACATTTTCTCCCCGTGTTTAAGATCTCGAATGTCCATCGATTAATTAATTTACTGACCATTAATTAATCAACATCTAACTCCTTGAGTTGTACCAATCAACCTTTTCATCATGTCGCACCAAGTCCACCTGCAAGGTTTACATGATAAACCTTATGAGCTCCTCAAGGGGACATCATCATCCTAATATATAGGACACGGTTTCCTCCTATAATCAACGGCACACCATATAAATAATATCATCTCTCAACTTACCAAGTCTATCGATTTAATCTATAAATCTCACCCATTGGTAAATCAAAGAGATGAGTACTAAGTATATGTGCCCGTTATTATATCGGGATTAAGAGCTTGTACTAAATAATATCTGAGGTCCGATTTGATTATGTAGTTAGCAATAAATCGAATCACCTCTATGTTGGTCCTGCTCAATACACACAAAGTGCACTAGTGTGATTCTATGGTCAAGACAAACCAATACCAAATCACACTACAACCATTCCGATGGTTTGTCCAAAGTCATCTCGGTTGTAAGCATTTACTTATACTTTACAAGGAGCCGATAACATGATCTCCCATGTGACACCACACATCATGTTATCTACAATGTAACGTATTAGACAATATGCATAAAAATATGCAAATAATGATCATGTGATTCTTATTTCAAAAAATAAAGATGTTTATAGAAAAGATAGACTTTTCAGAGCATTGCAAAGTCTGGATTACTCTGATATCTGCTGACCATGCCATGGCAAAGCAGATATCTGTCTCATACAGAGCATCGCATACATGAGGTTTCCTACTGCCGAAGCATAAGGAACTGCCTATATCTCCTCTATCTCCTCAGATGATCTAGGACACATCTCCTTAGATAAAGGAACTCCATGCCTGAAAGGTAGAAAACCCTTCTTGGAGTTTTGCATGCTAAAACGCTCCATCATCGTGTCTATGTATGAATCTTGGGATAAGCACCACATCCTTTTCCTGCGATCCCTTATAACCTTAATCCCAAGGATGTGTCTCACCTCTCCCAAGTCCTTCATATCAAACTGTTTGGACAACCATACCCTTACGTCCGATAACACTTCGATGTTGTTGCCAACCACCAAAATGTCATCTACATATAGTACAAAAAATATCACTACGTTTCCGTCACATCTCTTGTATACACAAGACTCATCCGAACTTTGAATAAATCCATAAGACTGATTTACCTCCTCAAAGCGGATGTTCCAAGACCTCGAAGCTTGCTTCAATCCATAAATGGACCGATTAAGCTTACATACAAGATGCTCTTTGCCCTTAGCAATGAATCCCTCTGGTTGCCTCATATAGATGTTTTCCTTAAGACTTCCATTAAGGAAAGCTGTCTTGACATCCACCTGCCGCACCTCATAATCCATATGGGCTGCTATGCATAAGAGCTCTCAGAGCTGACTTGAATCCATAGATTCAATCTCAGTATTTATTGCACTTTGCAAAGATGTTGTATCTATATCTTGGATTTCCTCGTCGTATGTCTAGGGATCAGGTTCATGTTTGCCAGGGACCAAATCAGAAGATTCGCCCAAGAACATGAATCTAAGAGGTTGTCTAACAACCCTCCCACTACGATGAGGTATCATCTGTGTATCCTCTGTGACATGCGGTGCAGTGACATGTAGTATATCCTCTTGTACCGGTGGTACTAAAGAAGTGACTTCCACTTTTAACTTCTCCAGAACAATTTTACTCTTGGGCTTGTGGCTTATCACATAGTCTTCCTCTAGAAATCTGGCGTTCGTGCAAACGATCACCCTTTGATCTCTATGACTATAAAGCAATCCACCCTTCGTTCCTCTAGGATAGCCAACGAACAAGCGCACTTCTGTACGAGGTTCCAACTTACCATCATCTGCCTTCAGTACATGTGCTAAACTCCCCCATATCCTAATATGTCTTAGACTAGGCTTTCGCCCGGTCCACAACTCTGTGAGAGTAGAAGGCACTGATTTAGATGGAACCAAGTTCAGAATGTACACCACCGTATCTAGAGCATATCCCTAGAACGAATCTGGCAAGTCAGAATAACTCATCATTGATCTAACCATCTCCATAAGAGTCATATTCCTTCGCTCTGCTACGCCGTTCTGCTGGGGTGTGCCAGGTGCAGTCAATTGGGATTGAATCCCAACCTCTGATAAGTAGTTCCTAAACTCTCCCAAGAGGTTGTCTCCACCACGATCAGATCGTAGTGTCATCCATATCTTGAATAATTTTCTATAAAAGAGACGAAATATTCAAGACCACCTCTTGCCTGGATAGTCATAGGACCACACAAATCAGAATGAACCATTCCTAACACATCTTTGGCTCTATACCCCTTGGCCCAAAAAAGGCCTCTTGGTCATCTTACCCTCCAAGCAAGATTCATAGGTTGGGAGATCCTCCACTACTAATGAACCCTAAGGTCCATTAGCTATCAACCTTTGAATTCTGCTTAGATTAATGTGACCAAGCCTAAGAAGCCAAAGATATGTTTGATTCATCTTCGAAGGTTCTTTTCTCTTTTTGGAATTAGAAGATGAGTTATTAACTTCAATTTGCATCGTGGGAGGTTTTGTATACAAATTTCCTTTCAATGTACCTGAACAGATATTCTCCCTATTCCTTTTTATAACAACTTGTCATTAAAAGAAATAGAATATACATCCATAAACAATTTAGAAACTGAAACTAAATTCTTTCTAAATAAAGGTACATAAAGGGAATTATCTAGAACCTAAGTTTTATTTTTCTTCAAGAGAAAAATTAAACTTCTCCCACTGCAATAGCTGCCACCTTCATGGCCTTGCTCAAATAAATGGTAATCTCCCCTTTAGCTAGTCGTCGGGTTTCCTAGAACCCCTGCAAAGTGTTGCAGACATGATTAGTGGCTCTCATATCTACACACCAAGTGCCGGTAGATAACACCGCTAATCATGTTTCAACGACTAGTCCAAAGGATATACCTTTGTTCTGTTTTGGCCTGGGACAGTCCTTCTTCCAATGTCCATCCTGCTTATAAGTAAAGTACTTGCCTTTCGACTTCTTCACTCCTCCCTGAGATCCTCCCACCACCTTTGCTCTACCTTGTTTCTCCTTCTTCTTGCCTTTCGACTTAGAAGTAGAAACTCTTTTGAGCAACCATGTCTTGAGGACACTCTTCGAAGAGTGCATACTTGTACTTCTTAGCAGATAAGACAATATCTAGATTCTTTTCCAATCAACATTATTTGGGTACAGTAAGTTTATTTCCTTTAGTATCATAGTAAGTGGACTGAAAGTCATTTTTGAAAATCCTAAGAATCACATAGATCATTACTGTAGATTTCAAAAAATTATTGATTCCTCAAAACAATAAAATTCCGAAATCAACCAACACCTAAAAACACCGAGAATATCGCATGCCACGCAGTGTGGACGTATACGAATTCTACATTTGCAAGAGGAGGTTTTACCCATTAATTTTATTATCTTGTCAACCTTACTTTTTGACAAATAAAATTAATAGTTGGTTCCTCTTTGTCCCTACAAATAAAAGCAGTGACTCCGATGGGGAGGATACTTTTATTTGCATCTAAGTGTGCACCATTGCACGATACTAAGGAAATTATTTCGGATTATGTGCCTTACCGCTGTGGAAGTACACACGCTCCTAGATAATTTCCTATAACCATTATTTGACCTAGTGATCCACAAACAAACCCATCTAGAGGGAGGAAGGCACTCAGAGCCGACGCGCAAGTTTGTTTGCATCACTTGTCAAATTGTAATGGAGGCCGTGGGAATTTATAAAAATGTCCCTCTCCCACTTAGTAATTTGAAAATGAAGAATTTTCTAGGCTATGACATGCATATCAAACAATAAGCAATAAATATGAAAAATAAATTATTTTCCAACTATTATGGCTTTTGTCTTCAATATGTCTCCCGTCGCATCGCCTTCTCGTCCGCTGCTCCTACGCCATGTACAAGCCATCCGGAGATCCGAGCAGAGACTAAAACCTATTTTAATTTACATTCATCGATCCTATACTCCACGAGGGAGTGTACATGATATCTAGATCGAAAGTAAAATAAAATAAAGAGCGGCTAAACAATGTCGTATTTAATTTACCAAAAACTAAATACTAGCCTCGTCAACCCCGAAGATTCAACAAAATAAATATTTACACACATACAATCACATACACACATATGGCCATAATAGTCGGATCTTATGCCTGCAACCGAAGAGTTAAACTACGCATATCCTACTATTATCCGGCACATATAATATATGAAAAAGTGTATAAAAATTAACCGAATTCTAAACACACAAAACCGGAAACCTTGGCTCTGATACCAATTGTTGGAATTGCTTCGGAGGCTCATCGGATCCCATGTCCCCGGATTAAAATTTTCACTAATGAAAACTAATCCGGATGGGATGAGTTTCCTAAGCACAACCAATTCATCATCGTGCAAATGACTTGAGCAATCGCTTGAACAAACTAGTTGTTCAAGCAACACAACTCTTCTAGTCGATTAGCCGCGGAATAGACGATGTCCGGATCGCCGGATTTTGTGTTTATGCTCGGGATTCAAATGTTATTTAGCCATTCACAGAAATATATCATGCTCATAAATGAAAAACAAATACAAACATGTAACATATAAAATTAGAGAATCGATATACCTCTCGATCTTCTAATGTATGTCCTTCCTCCTTTCGGACGTCGTGTGGGCGACGCTCTACCAAAAGTCGAAGCTCCTAGATCACACATCTTCCTTCCTTGCTCATACAAAGCAAGAGGAAGAATAGAAACAAGGCTCATCTCCTTCCTATGGCCAACCAACAAGCAACAAAAGAAATGCTTGTCACCGGCCAAAAAGGAGAAGGAGATAATGGTGGAAACCGACCAAGACATCAAGGGAAACCCCTAAGTCTTGTTTCCACCACCCAAGGAGAAGGAGAAGGTGTCTTTGGATGCTTCCCTAGGGCTGGAAAAGGATGATATGGGCGCCGGCCACCAAATCATGAAGAAGAAAGGAAGAAACTTTCCTTATTTGGTGCCACCTAAACCTCCTAAACCCTAAGCTTCCAAACCCTAATCCAAGCTCACCTTGTGGCCGACCATGGAAGTGAGGAAGGAGATTAGGATGAGCTCAAGCCAAGGTAAAGAGGAGAACCATAGTGGCTGGCCAACCCTTAGGAAGAAGAAGAACATCTCCTTTAGTTGCCGCCCACCATTTTGCTCCCAAAACCCTAGCCACCCAAACCCTAATCCTAACTTACCTTATTTCCGGTCATGGAAGAGGGGAAGAAGAATAGGATGAGCTCAAGCTAAGGTAGAGAGGAGAAGCTTAGTGGCCGGCCAACCCAAGGAAGAAGAAGGAAAAACCTTCATTGTTGCCGCCCACCCTTGCTCCCAAAACCCTAGCCACCAAAACCCAATCCTAAACCAACTAGGATTCCTAGCCACCAAAGGAAGCAAACCCTAATCCCCTCATCCATTGTGTTTTTTTCACGCCAACTACCCTAAGCCACCCTTTTATAGAGTTAGGGATAAGCCTTGGTTTAATCTCCACCATTGGTTCAAGGGATTTAATCTCAACTGTCGGATCTAGAGATTTAATCTCAACCGTCGGATCTTAGAGATTTAATCTCTACCAATGGATCTTAGAGTTTTGTTTCTATCCATTGGATCTAAGCATCATGAGGTGTTAATAGGCTACATTAGGGACCATGAGGAGGAGTTGGGTCTTGGCCACCCATGGATCAAGCCCACATAAAGTCCAATCCACTAAAGGTCCATCATTGATCTACCTCACCAACCCCCATATGATAATATGGGATCCATATATTATTTGTACATTTTCTCCCCGTGTTTAAGATCTCAAATGTCCGTCGATTAATTAATTTACTGACCATTAATTAATCAACATCTAACTCCTTGAGTAGTACCACTCAACCTTTTCATCATGCTGGACCAAGTCCACCTGCAGGGTTTACATGATGAACCTTATGAGCTCCTCAAGGGGACATCATCATCCTAATATATAGGACACGGTTTCCTCCTATAATCAACGGCACACCATATAAATAATATCATCTCCCAACTTACCGAGTCTATCGATTTAATCTATAAATCTCGCCCATTGGTAAATCAAAGAGATGAGTACTAAGTATATGTGTCCGTTATTATATCGGGATTAAGAGCATGTACTAAATAATATCTGAGGTCCGATTCGATTATGTAGTCATCAATAAATCGAATCACCTCTATGTCGGTCCTACTCAATACACACAAAGTGCACTAGTGTGATTCTATGGTCAAGACAAACCAATACCAAATCACACTACAACCATTCTGATGGTTTGTCCAAAGTCATCTCGGTTGTGAGCCTTTACTTATACTTTACAAGGAGCCGATAACATGATCTCCTATGTGACACCACACATCATGTTATCTACAATGTAACGTATTAGACAATATGCATAAAAATATGAAAACAATGATCATGTGATTCTTATTTCAAAAAATAAAGATGTTTATAGAAAAGATAGACTTTTCAGTATACATCCATACAGTAGCGATGGATCAGAGTGTCACGCCGGCCCTTTCCTAGGGTTCGGAGGAGCGGCGCGTGACGCGACCGTACATACATACATCATACTACTTACAATGGAAGACTTTAGACATATTTTTTTCCTTTTAAACATAAACATGCATTGTCATATATAGATACTTCTTCTTAACATAGAGCATGCATC
Organism: Wurfbainia villosa; assembly: GCA_025175895.1. Classification (NCBI taxonomy): domain Eukaryota; kingdom Viridiplantae; phylum Streptophyta; class Magnoliopsida; order Zingiberales; family Zingiberaceae; genus Wurfbainia; species Wurfbainia villosa. Next base: position 38,036,370 of record CM045987.1, read on the forward strand.
ATTATTTCATAGGTACTTAGTGCTTAGTTCAAGTCCATAAACATCATCATCATAAGGAAACATATATAAGGACATCCATAAACATCATCATCATAAGGAACATATATAAGGACATAATGGATCTCTTCTACCATGCCACTACCACACACATTTGGCCCCTTCTGCTGCTCCCTTTAGTTTATCCATCCCTTACCCTTATCTGCAGTATAAGGGAAAAATAAACTATAAGCACATAGGCTTAGTAAGATCCTGTCCTACTCACAAAAACCATACATCGACATTAATCATGGCATGTAATATTCATAACATATAAGCAACATAACATGTAGCATAACTAAACATAAGTAAACATAACATGCAACATATATAACATAGCAGCATATCATGTAAACATATGACATAATCACCATATCATACAACATATGTAACATAGCAACATATACATGACATATCAAACATAACATATAACATATGTAACATAGCAACATATACATTGTTGAGGATCGAAACAGCTGGCTAGAGGGGGAGTGAATAGCCCTCGTTCGTTGGATGTCGTAATTCGTTCGTTCTCGTGTGCTTGTCTACAATTGTCGTTAATATACGCAGCGGAATAACAATAGAAATAACAACAATACAAGCACAATCAATACACAAGCATATACGTGGTTCGGAACTGAATGGTTCCTACTCCACGGGGTGAGCTCAACGAGTTCGTGTTATACGCACGACACTAACAACACTCCTTCTCGACTACACGTCAGAGGTGGAGAAACCTCTCACAAGCAATTACAACAGTAATATACAAATACAAACAAGAATACAAATATAATACAAAAGAAACACTTTTCACCGATTTCTTTTGATCATTTGTTTGTTGCTTGCTTTGATTGGCTCTTGAAGGACTGGAATGCAGCAGCAATTCCCCTCCAATAGCTCCACAAAAACCATAGCGAAATCCTCCAACTAGAGCTCCATTTATAACCTGCATCAAGCTGATTTTGTGCCCATCAGTCGACTGATCGTGACCATCAGTCGACTGGTCCTATAGCCGTTGTCTCACAACGGCCAGATCCACATTGGTTAAGTTCCAACGGATCACACATCAGTCGACTGATGGCACCCATCAGTCGACTGATCATCCATCAATCGAGTGTTGGCGAACTCGACTCCATTCTGTGCCTGTGCACAGTGTCATCGATCGCGCCATCCCTCGGCGATCGATGATTCTCCAACAATGACCGCTCCCTCGGCGGTCCGATCGGCGAACTTGGTTCAGTCAAACACTGGTCAAACCCATATGACCTAGAGCAGTCGACTGGCACCTATGCCAGTCGACTGATGTCGGCTCAAACCTCAAACACAAAGTTGTTTGAGCGTCCGACACTCAGTCTTAGCCACTTGGCCAAGTCCACCTTATCCCTCATGGAGTTCCCCACCGAAGCTCTCTTCCCTCGGCCTACGTCCCTCGGATGCGCCAAGCGCACGGCTTCGCAATGCCATCCTTCGCGTCTCATGCCCTAGAAGTATGCTTCCCTTTGGGCTCACTCCATTCGCTCCCCGTCCGGCGGTCCCTCGGATGCACCAAGCGCACGGCTTCGCAATGTCATCCTTCACCGACTCAAGGACCCAAGCCTAGTGAACTTGCCAAGTTCTCAAGACTTCCCAAATGCACCAAGCGCACGGCTTCGCAATGCATTTCTCACCAAGCACCAAGCGCACGGCTTCGCAATGCTTTGGACTTTCCCATGCCAAGGCTTCCCCCTTGGACTTCCACACCAAGCTCCATGCTTGGATTTTCCATGCCAACCCCATGTTGGACTTTCCCATGACAATCCCATGTCATGAGTTTTGTCTATCATCAAAATACTATCAAGGTACTGCTCGAGTCAAACTCGAGTCAACCTGGGCCGATTGCACCAACAATCTCCCCCTTTTTGATGATTGACAAAACTACCATCTCAAGTCTACCAATTCTCCCATATTGGCAATTCTCATATCCCAATGAGAATTCCAACGAACCCTAATTGGTAACTTGGTAACTTCTCCCCCTTTTTGACATTACATCAAAAAGGTCCTCCCCAAGGGTATGAATGTCTCATATCCCAATGAGATCTTACAATCTCTCCCTTAGAGGAACACATGCCTACAATCTTTCTAGTGATCCCATATCACTTAAAGAGAGGCAACCCAATTTTCCTCCCATGAGGAAATACACATCCATCTTCCCAAGATCGATACCTCCCCCTAGAGGCTTGCTCCCCCTTGACCATTGCACCAACAATGTCCTTGGAGAGTCCCTAAGCCAATAGGAACATTAACCAAATCAAAATTAAGGCAAAGTTCAACAATGAACTCTCCTCCACCTTAAAATTGATACTCACCCTCAACCCAACTCCTAATCCATGTCCAATGGATTTCCACCCTTTCTAATGCTCTCTCAAGCATATCCTAGGGTTAGGATTGGTTAGGGGACCAAAACATGGCTAAACATGGGCCTAACTATCAAGTTTAACGATACCCGATCGATTACGATCGACCGCCATTACAGGCCATCGATAATCGATTCTCTAGCTTTTTCAATTTCAGAAATGGATTTTCGAAATCCATAAGTAAATATATGTAATTTTAAAAATCTTGAAAATTCATACATATAATACTTATCCTAAACACTATGGGTGAAAAATATTGGAAATTTATTTTACCCATTAAATTAGGAGATTGATACAAAGTTCAAAATTTAAGAAAAGCTTCAATAAAGAGCCATCTTTGTATCATCCCATTCAATGGTGATAGCTATCAAAAGATAGGCTTCACCAAGGTTTTACAAAATGTTTTCAAAACCTTTAATTTCTTTTCCTTAAACATCTCACTTATATCTAGATGTGTAAAAACACATTCAAGGCAATTAATCTAGTGAGATGTGGGTTTTTGTTCTTTAAATGATCTCATGCATATTTCTAGGCAATATTATTTGATTCCCATCAAATCATGCCATAGTCCTTAATTTCATTTTAATTTATGCATGATGATGATTATGGCATAGATATGATATAAGTAAAAGCATATGTCAATATCATGATGTCATGACATGTAAATGAGATCTAGGCATTCATGACATCTAAACATAAATCTAAACATGATCATGACATATTATAGATAAAAATGAAAATGATGTCATGACATGGTAAGGCAAACAAATCATGGCAAGTAAAATATACTAAGGTATAGAATACCTAAGTGTGAAAATCAATTTGCCATTTTTAGGGATTAAATACATTTTGCCTTAATGCCATTATTTCCTTAGTGTGCCAAAAACCCAAAATGGCACACCAATACCTCTAAGACCTAATTGTGTCAATTTAAATCTTTTTAAAACTTATCAAACCATATTGGCACATCCTAATGTGTCAACTCACAATGGCTAAGTTAACCACCCATCCACTTAGGGTTGACACACCCTAACCCATTTAGCGTGAATCAATCACGCTCTTAGGAACTCAATATCTATTGGAGCTCCTTGGGTTAACAAGGTATTCCCTAGGGATAACTTCCCTAGATACCTTCCTAATGACCCTTTTAGGCTTTGAAGCCTTAGTCAAATGGGTCTTACTTGGGTCAACTCTAGAGGTGACTCCTCCATTGACCTTCTTAGTGGCTACATTTGATTTCTTTGAGGTGTTAGACACTAAGCACACACCATGGATAGACTTAGGGATAACTTCCCTATTAGCCTTGGTTTTCCTAGACCTAGAAATTATTCCATAATCAAATGGAACATTATGATAAGTCTTCTTGGGCTTAGGTTTGTTACCCAAACCTTCCTTGCCCTTAGACCGTTCTTGTCTCCTAGGTTTTGACTTTTGGGCATTAGACCCTTGAACCAAATTTGATATTAAGGCTAGGGTCTTCTCCAATTTTTTTAGCCTTGACCTCAAAGCTTGGTTCTCCACCTCTAATCTTCCCAATTTTGAATTTTCATTCTTTCTTTGGGAATTATTTTTCCTTTTAGGCATATGTCTAGATTTCTTGGGGTTGACACTTAGGTGGTTTTCGATTCTCCTAATGGACTCCCTAGGTAATATAGGTCTAGTGTTTTGGGTCCTAGGTTTGTCCTTAGTTATATGAACATGCTTGCCACCTAGACAATACACCTTATTATTTCTCTTAGCATGCTTTTCATTGATAATAGCAAGAGAACTAAAATAATTTTTAGCATGCTTTTTGACTTTAGGAATTAAAGGTGCATTATTTAAATATACCTTAGGGTTAGCTTGGGAAGCTCCCCCTACATGAATTATACCTTCTTGCCCTTTCTTCCTCCCCCTAGGGCATTGGCTTTGGTAATGTCCCCGTTGGTTGCATTTGAAGCACACAATGTGCTCTTTGCTTTTAATTTTGGGAACACCGGCATCCTTTGACTTTGGGTTGACTTTTGGTGCGGATGCCTTTTCCTTAGCCAATTTTGGGCATTTGCTCTTGTAATGCCCTTTCTCCCTACACTCAAAACAAATAATATAATCTTTACGATTAATTATAATACATGAGTCACCTAGGGAGTTGGTGGAAGCCTCTTGGTCATTTCTTTCGGAGGTAGATGCTTCATTTTGACTTGGCTCCAGAGTGGAAATCCTTTCCTCCACCTCAATGCTAGAGGTGGAAGTCTCCACCAAATCATCAACATCTTCAAATGTGGATGGGCTTTCTTCCACGGCATCTTCCTCTACTTGTGCCGATTGGGAACTTTCTTGAAATTTCATTATATTCTCCCATAATTCCTTTGCATCCCTAAAATTACCCAATCTAGACCAAATAGTGTTAGGTAATAAATCACTTATCAATTTTATTACCTCGAGATTTGTCTTGAAATCTTTGATTTGGTCTTGGGTCCATTTTGATTTTTCCATGGGCTTGTTTTCTTTGTCCCTAGGCATCTTAAAACCATTTTATACAATTAACATAGAATCAAAATTGGTTTCAAGATATACCTCCATCCGTTTCCTCCACCAAGCAAAATCTCCATCGAATTTCGGTGGAAGGATGAAACCGGCCATTTTGTAGTGCTCTCACGGCGGTTAGTCCTTGAAGAGCGACCTCGGCTCTGATACCACTTGTTGGGGATCGAAACGGCTGGCTAGAGGGGGGTGAATAGCCCTCGTTCGTTGGATGTCGTAATTCGTTCATTCTCGTGTGCTTGTCTACAATTGTCGTTAATATACGTAGCAGAATAAAAATAGAAATAACAACAATACAAGCACAATCAATACACAAGCATATACGTGGTTCGGAACCGAATGGTTCCTACTCCATGGGGTGAGCTCAACGAGCTTGTGTTATGCGCACGGCACTAATAACACTCCTTCTCGACTACACGTCGGAGGTGGAGAAACCTCTCACAAGCAATTACAATAGTAATATACAAATACAAACAAGAATACAAATACAATACAAAAGAAACACTTTTCACCGATTGCATTTGATCACTTGTTTGTTGCTTGCTTTGATTGGCTTTTGAAGGACTGGAATGCAATAGCAATTCCCCTCCAATAGCTCCACAAAAACCATAGCAAAATCCTCCAACTCGAGCTCCATTTATAACCTGCATCAAGCTGATTTCGCGCCCATCAGTCGACTGATCGTGACCATCAGTCGACTAGTCCCGTAGCCGTTGTCTCACAACGGCCATATCCACGTTGGTTAAGTTCCAACGGATCACACATCAGTCGACTGATGGAACCCATCAGTCGACTGATCATCCATCAGTCGAGTGTTGGCAAGCTCGACTCCATTCTCACTGTGCCGCAGTGTCATCGATCATTGCCATCCCTCGGCGATCGATTCTCCCACAATGATCGCCCTCCTCGGCGATCGACTTATCACCGGAACTTGGTTCAGTCGAACACTGGTCAAACCCATACGACCTAGAGCAGTCGACTGGCACCTATGTCAGTCGACTAATGACAGCTAAAACCTCAAACACAAAGTTGTTTGAGCGTCCGACACTCAGTCTTAGCCACATGGCCAAGTCCACCTTATCTCTCATGGAGTTCCCCACCGAAGCTCTCTTCCCTCGGCCTACGTCCCTCAGATGCGCCAAGCGCACGGCTTCACAACACCATCCTTCGCGTCTCATGCCCTAGAAGTATGCTTCCCTTTGGGCTCACTCCATTCGCTCCCCGTCCGGCGGTCCCTCGGATGCACCAAGCGCACGGCTTCGCAATGTCATCCTTCACCAACTCAAGGACCCAAGCCTAGTGAACTTGCCAAGTTCTCAAGACTTCCAAAATGCACCAAGCGCACGGCTTCGCAATGCATTTCTCACCAAGAACCAAGCACACGGCTTCGTAATGCTTTGGACTTTCTCATGCCAAGGCTTCCCCCTTGGACTTCCACACCTAGCTCCATGCTTGGATTTTCCATGCCAACCCCATGTTGGACTTTCCCATGACAATCCCATGTCATGAGTTTTGTCTATCATCAAAATACTTATCAAGGTACTGCTCGAGTCAAACTCGAGTCAACCTGAGCCGATTGCACCAACATACATGACATATCAAACATAACAGGCAACATATATAACATAGCAACATAGTATGTAAACCTAACAATCTTATCATGTAAACATATGCAGGATGCTCTTTGAAAACATATATTATATGTACGTAAACATAAATCTCAACATATTTGGGCCCGGCATTGTACCACTTCATCATCATCATAGCGTGCATCCCTAAATAGACCCGAGGTAGCAAGTCTCGAACCTACTAGGTTATGAGGCCCGATCTTAGTCCGTCGACCTAGGGCCATCGTCATAGAGTAGAAGCCCATCCTAGGCCCGATCTTAGTCCATCGACCTAAGGAATCTTGGAGCCCATCTCGTACTAGGCCCGATCTTAGTCCGTCGACCCAGGGGAAATCATACATAGAGGCCCATCCTAGGCCCGATCTTAGTCCGTCGGCCTAGGGCATCTTAGGAGCCCATCCCTTTGGACCGTGTTAGGGTCCTGGTACAAGCCATGCAGAAGGTAAAATACTTATATGCTTTTTATTATAACATATCTTATTTCATTTCGCAAACATATCATACTTCATTTCATAACATATCATATTTCACTTCATGAACATATCATATTTCATTTCATAAACACATCATACTTCATTTCATAACATATCATATTTCATTTTATAAACATATCATACTTCATTTCATAACATGTCATATTTCACTTCATGAACATATCATATTTCATTTCATAAACATATCATTTTTCATTTCATAATCATATCATATTCATTTCATAACATATCTTAATATCCCACACATATAGGGCATGGCATAAGGTATAAACATCAAGAGGAAGTAAACACTAACCTAGAGCATGTTATCTTCATCTAGCATCATTTAATATCACAAGTTAACATGAATTCACCTAAACATAAAAACACATGTTAACCTAACCTAGAGCATGTTAAAGAATAATGGTTGGCCGAATGGTTCATGGGGCTTTTAGGGTTAAACCTTTAATCTAATCCATCTAACATCCTAACATCATCATATGCATACAAAACATGATATAGAACTTCATTGAATCATCCAAAACAAGGGTTGGCCGATTGGTTCATGGAGGCTTTTAGGGATAACTTTTAACCTAATCCATTATACATTCTAACATCATCATATGCATGCAAAACATGATATAGAACTTCAATGAAACACCAAAAACCTATGTTGGCCGAATAGTTCATAGAGGTTTTCAGGGTTAACTTTAACCTAATCCATTTTACATCCTAATATCATCATATGCATGCAAAACATGGTATAGAACTTCAATGAAACACCAAAAACATATGTTGGCCGAATAGTTCATAGAGGTTTTTAGGGTTAACTTTTAACCTAATCCATTTTACATCCTAACATCATCATATGCATACAAAACATGATATAGAACTTAATTGAAACACCAAAAACATATGTTGGCCGAATAGTTCATAGAGGTTTTTAGGGTTAACTTTTAACCTAATCCATTTTACATCCTAACATCATCATATGCATACAAAACATGATATAGAACTTCATTGAAACACTAAAAATCTATGTTGGCCGAATAGTTCATAGAGGTTTTTTAGGGTTAACTTTTAATCTAATCCATTTTACATCCTAAAATCATCATATGCATGCAAAACATGGTATAGAACTTCAATGAAACACCAAAAACATATGTTGGCCGAATAGTTCATAGAGGTTTTTAGGGCTAACTTTTAACCTAATCCATTTTACATCCTTACATCATCTTATTCATACAAGTAGGGTATAGAACTTCATGGAGAACTCAATTAAAAGGGCTTGGCCGAATGGATCATGGAGAATTGGCATAAAACATCAATCGAAGGGCTACTTGTATGCTGGTGAGGGGATACTTACTTCCTTCGCTTTTCTTTTTGGTTGGAAAATGACCTAAGGGAAGCAACCTAGCCTTGCTTCTTGCTTGGATGAGATTCGGCCAAAGAATGGAGAGGGGGAGCTCTAGGGTTCGGTGAGGAGGAAGAAGAAGAGGAGGAGAAAGCAATTTTGATAACTCATGCCCCCTCATTCCCCCTATTTATTCACTTGAAGAGTCCCTTAGTCTCCCTTACCTCTAACTATAGTTTCCCATGTTCTTCTAATAATAAAATCTTATTGGGCTTCTGGTTAGTGGATGCATCTATAGGGCTTGGCTATCTCTAGAGGTTTGGGGTTCAATTCCTAGGCCTTGCATTCTTTTTGGCTTATTTTCTTTTATTTTTGAAAAGCCCACATAAAGCCCATCATAATCAAGCAAAAAATTCTTGTAAAATTGCAAGAAATTTTACGGGCGTTACAATCATTCATACCTTTTTAAAGTTTCGTCCTCGAAACTTAGAACAATTCTTGGTACTTCTGCTTCATGTCCTCCTCGCGTTCCCAGGTAGCTTCTTCGTACCGTTGATTCTGCCACAGGACCTTTACTAAGGGCACCTCTTTGTTCCTTAGTCTCTTGACTTCTCGGTCTCGTATCTGGATAGGCCGACTTTCAATACTCAGGTCCACTTGAACTTGTACTGTTTGTGGCTCGATCACTTGGTCCGCACTGGAAATGCATTTCTTGAGCACAGAGACATGGAACACGTTGTGAATAGCCGACATCTCTTGAGGCAGCTCTAGCTTGTAAGCTACCTTGCCAACCCTCTGCAATATCGGATACGGTCTCACATAGCGCGGACTCAGCTTACCCTTCCTTCCAAATCTCATCACTCCCTTCATAGGAGCCACTTTGAGGAATACCAGGTCCCCGACTTCGAATTCTAACGGTCTACGCCGCATATCCGCATAGCTCTTTTGTCGGCTCTGAGCAGTTTTAATTCTCTGACGGATGTTCTGTATAGCTCGGGTGGTGTCGTCGATGAAGTCCGCCTGGAGTCCCATCCCCTTCTTTTCACCACCCTCGTACCAGCATATGGGAGATCTACATTTCCTCCCGTATAGAGCCTCGTAGGGTGCCATTCCAATAGTAGCTTGGTAGCTATTGTTGTAGGCGAATTCCGCCAAACATAAGTATCGCCACCAGCTACCTTTGAAATCCAGGGCGCAAGCTCGTAACATATCCTCCAGTACTTGATTTACTCTTTCGGTATGTCCGTCCGTCTGGGGATGGAAGGCAATACTGAACAATAGCTTTGTGCATAGGGCCTTCTGAACACATTCCCAGAAATGGGAAATAAAGCGACCATCTCTGTCAGAAATGATGGTCTTAGGAATTCCATGTAGTCTGATAATTTCTCTAGCATATAACTGAGCCAGTTGCTCTGTCGAATAAGTCATCTTGATTGCTAAGAAGTGGGCAGACTTCGTCAATCTGTCCACAATTACCCATATAGCATCATAACCGTTTGTCGTCTTGGGCAATCCTGAGATGAAATCCATAGAAATGTCTTGCCATTTCCATTCTGGAATGTGGATCGGCTGCAGTGTTCCTTTAGGTCTCTGGTGTTCTGCTTTAACCCTCTGGCAGGTCAGGCAGGTACTGACATACTGAGCCACATCTCTTTTCATTCCGAACCACCAGAATTTTCTTTTTAGGTCTTGGTACATCTTGGTGGTTCCAGGATGCATCGCATAAGGAGTTCCATGAGCTTCCTCAAATATCTTCTTCCGTAATTCTGGATCGTCGGGAATACACAAGCGATCCCTGAGGTAGAGTACTCCACTATCAGAGATACGAAACCCATCGTCCTTTCCTTCTAGGACCTCTTGCTTGATCCTCTGAATGCTTGGGTCACGGGCTTGCTTTTCTAGTATATCATCGAACAACGTCGCTGCTATCGTCATGGTTGAGAGCTGTCCGGAAATGATTTCAACCCCGTAACGCATTATCTCCTTTCCTAAGGGCCGATATAACATTGATAGAGACATCAAGGTAGCGCAGGACTTCCTACTGAGTGCATCAGCCACCTTGTTTGCTTTCCCCGGATGGTAGAAGATCTCACAGTCATAATCCTTGACGAGCTCGAGCCATCTGCGTTGTCTCATGTTCAGGTCCTTCTGTGTGAAGAAATATTTTAGACTCTGATGGTCTGTATAAATCCTACACTGAGCTCCATATAGATAATGCCTCCATGTTTTGAGAGCAAAGACCACGGCCGCTAGCTCTAAATCGTGGGTGTTAGTAATATATGAGAGATGTCCTAAGGCAATTGCCTTATGTATGAACCATTTATATGATAAATGAAGATTCACTATTTGAGTATACATGTTTTATGTATTTGATTGGATCTTAAACTCATTTACTGAATGTCCACGATACGATTCACAGCATGAGAGAATTTGTGATTGGATCACAACTAGTGAGTATCTCTACATGTGTAATTGTGATGTATCGGAATTAATCCCTAGTCGATGAATTGATGGATTTGGACACCATCAATTCTGTCGAGACTAGCATGAGGTATACTCCTTGGTGTATCCAAGCAGATGATTCTCACTGGCTGGAGACATAGTGATGTCCGGAGTTATTCGTGGATGCTAGTTATGGTAACTAGTTCATTGGTGTGACCAGCCGTAAGACTTCATATGGTTCTCTACATATATAGATATGTCAATGAAGTTCTTACTGTGGCTTAAGTGCGATGTTCCTTTGACTTGCGGTATTCAAGTCATCTTGATCATGGAGACTTATGCTTTGACATCTTAAGCAAACATCTCTAAGGAGATGTGGACCCGGATGATTGGGTATAAGTCGAAGTGATCGAAGGTGTTTGAATAGCCTATAAAGGATTCACCACTCCTTGCGAGGAGATGTATACCCATGGCCTCTCGTCGGATTGTTACTAAAGTCTTTGGCCAAAGCATTACATGTTTAGAGTAAGGTACTCTTCGATACATGTGGAGTAACTAGAATCCGTAGGATGAGGAAATAATACTTGGGCTAGGTGTGACGTAGTCAGCCTAGTGGGGACTGACACAATAGACCATGTCCTGAACTAAGTGGGTATAAGATGAGTGAAGGGAATGGGGCACGAATCATTCGAGCTGCTGAAGGGTTTCAGAAATAGTTCTGGATCAACCGTTGATCTTTTCGGTTAATTGGGGATCATGATGTACTACTAGGTGCCACTCATGATCGTTCTATAATTAATGGTTAATTATAGACGGCCAACATAAACCGAGAACCTATTTGGTCACACGCACAACGAGCGTAATCTAAAGGATTTAAAACGAGCTTGAGAATGAGATTCTCAGACCGAGAGAAACTAGGTTTGGTTGGACCAAATATAAAGCGAGCATGAAATCGTTTCAGTCGCAATGGAAGCGTGGATGGGCCGAGTCTTATAAAGACGTAATGGATGAACCAAAATGGTTTGGTTCTAATCCAATGGATGAGAATAAACCAAAGGATTTGGTTTATTTTAAACGAATGAACCAAAAGTTGGTTCGGTTCGTTTTAACTTAAAATAAACCATCATGGTTTGGTTTATTTTAACTTATCTTAATGGAGCGGGTTAACGGGCCTAATGGTTATGATCCAATAACCATTAAGAGAATTAGTTCTCTATAAAAGATGGCTTAATGGATAATTAAGCCCCAATTGGAAGAGCCCTAAACCTAGTTGCCGCCCAACCCCATTGAAGGAGTTGCCGCCCAAGCTCCTTGGCCGCCCATCCCCTTGTGCCGGTGTCCAGCTCCTTGCCGGCGACCAAGATTCAGCCGGTGATCCTCCGGCGACCCTCCGGTGATCTTCCTAGGCCTCGGTGAAAAGGTGAGCACTTGGCTTCCTTGTTTTGGCCGGCGCCTACTCCTCCACCAAGCTGTCCAGTTTTCTGGACAGCTTCTTCTCCTCTCGTCGGAGCATCGTTTGGACGACGGTTAGAGCTCCGACAGTGGATAACTTACCGGGGATTCAATCTCCGGTAATCCTCTGAGGTGGAGGACGAAGGATTCGTCAATCGGTTGACGAATACCTCTCCGGAGAAGCGAGTTTTGAGGACTCGTTTTGGATCCGAATTCGGATTCGGATCGTGATCATCTCTCGATCACGTCGTCTTTAACACGAGGCTAGTAACCCATAAGAAGACGAAGCTCGTGGCTTAGCGAAGTCATCCCGAGGAACTCGGCGTGGATACGGATAGAGACGATTCTAGCGAGGATCCTTCCGGTTGATGTCATTCCCGCTACACGTCATACGAAAGGTATAACGTAGATAAATTTCCTTTTATTGCAAATTTTAATTTACGGTTATGTCTACACTTATTGTAATATGCATGCGTGTGTTGTGTGTGTTGTAATAAATGTAGATTTATTATTTTTATTGCTTCCGCTGTGTTCATGTTTACGAAACATGATCGAACACACACACGCTGCGGTGCCGGAAACCCAACAGTAGTATCAGAGCCCAGGTTGTGTTTCGACATAATCGTAAAAATGGTTTTGCGATAGTCATAATGTATTTATGGAAATTTTCTAATTTTGGAAATTTAGAAGTATTTATGGAAATTTTTCAATTTTGGAAAGTCTAGAAGTATTTATGGAAATCTTCCACTTTTGGAAAGTTGGAAGTATTTATGGAAATTGATATTTTCCATAAATAAAATATTTTATTAGATTCTGGAAATTTGTTTCCTAATTTAATCATGATTTGATTTGGGAAATCAAATCTTAAAATATTTTATTTCCATAAGTAGTTTTAATGATTTAGGAAATTGGTTTCCTAAATAGATTTTCCTTAATCAAATAATTCCATGAATAAAATATGTGATTAGATTTGGAAATTTATTTCCTAATTTAATTATGATTTGATTTGGAGAATCAAATCTTAAACATATTTTATTTCCATAAATAGTTATGATATATAAGGAAATAAATACATGACATAATTGTATGTCATGTAATTGCATTAGATGCATAACATTATGCCATGCGTGTCGTGACATGTAGATGTATGCCATGTATGCCATGCCATGTAGATAATAGTTATTTGCATGCAAAGAGGATGAGACATAAAAACCCTTAAACAATATTAAAGCCTACACCTTCCATTAATATGGTTAGAACCAGAGTTCCGTTTCTTGTTTGGGTTGTTGGACTCTCTCCAAGCCCGGCTCGAACCCGAACATGTTCAAACCATGGAATAGTTTAATACTAATATGGTAAGAGTCAGAGGTCAATCGTTAGCTTTGGTTGTTGGACTCTCTCCAAGCTGGGCTAATTGGTTGAATGCACTCTAACCATATTAAAACTATGTCCCGATTAATGGGTTGGCTTTAACCTGGAGCATCAGCTTATTGGACTCTCTCCAAGGTCAATGTAAAGGGAGGTGAAGTTGGGTGCTATGCATATGATGCATACTTGTTAATGTGTTAACAACCCGATGTATGTGTGAACATTCAATTAGTTGATAGCACATTGTGATAGTTGCATATACGCGATATGCAATCGGTATAGTTGATACCTACCGTCGTAGTTATGAATGGCTTGTTGGACTCTCTCCAAGGTTGTTCATAACTATGATGGATATCAGCCCATTCGGAGATGGACCTACGATCTCCCGAAGTGATTTTGGGGTTTTTGAAATTCAAAAAATGAATGGGATTTATAAATGTATATTGATGCATTTTAAAATCATTTTCTCATATATGCTCGTTTTGTATTTCTAGGTCAATAAATTGATCATGACGTCTTTGAATTTGCGCACTATTTTGGATTCGAACAAACTGACTGGGCCTAACTTCCTGGACTGGCTTAGAAACCTGAGAATTGTTCTCAAGGCGGAAAAGCTTGCATATGTCCTCGAAGAGCCTCTTCCTGACCGTCCTAAGGACGATGCAACTCCAGACCAAATGTTGGTCTATCAGAAGCATGTGGCTGATTCTGAGCTGGCAAGTTGCATCATGCTAGCGGCGATGGTACCTGAGCTGCAAAAGCAGCATGAGCATATGGATGCTAATACTATGGTCTTCCATCTTCATGAGTTGTTTGATGAGCAAGCGAGATCCGAAAGGTTCGAGGTCTCTAGGCTCCTCTTCACCATGAAGATGCAAGAAGGTTCGTCTGTAGTGCAGTTTGTGCTAAAGATGAACGGGTACATCGAGCGGCTAGCTACCCTCGGTTTTGTGATGGATCATGAGTTAAGTATTGACTTAATTCTACATTGTTTGCCCAAGAGTTTCTCGCAATTTGTGATGAACTATCGGATGAACAAATTGGAATCCACCATTCTCGAGCTCCTCAATATGCTGAAGACTGTGGAGCCTTCTGTGAAGCATGAGGAGAAGGCGGTTCTGTTAGTTGATTCCTCAAAGAAAGGTTCTAAGAGGAAGGCAAAAGAACATAAGAAAGGAAAGAACAAAAAGGCAAAGAAGGCGGAACCAGCACAAAAGGGCACTTGCCATCACTGTGGCAAGGAAGGCCACTAGCGAAGAAACTGCAAGATTTATCTTGAGTCCATGAAGAAGAAGAAGGCATCCGATGCCCCATCCTCTTCAGGTATCTTCGTTATTGATTGTCATTCTATTTCCTTAGACACTTGGGTATTGGATACTGGGTGTGGCTCACATATATGTAATGACATACAGGGGCTAAGGAATAGAAGAAGACTTGTCAGAGGGGAGTCAAATTTGCGAGTTGGCAATGGAGCAAAAGTTGCTGCGGTCGCCATCGGAACTTATTTGCTGAAGCTCCCTAGTGGACTAGTCTTAGAACTGGACAATTGCTATTATGTTCCTTCTCTAATAAAGAACATTGTTTCTATTTCCTGTTTAAATAGAAATGGTTTCCATTTGACGTTTAGTAACAATTGTTGTTATATAACTTTGAATGGCGTACTTTATGGAACTGGAACTTTGAGTAATGGCATTTATACGTTGGACGTATCCAGTGACATTTTCAATATCGAAGCGAGCAACACGCGTGCTCGAAAGGATAATCAAATAGACTCCTATATGTGGCATTGTCGTCTTGGCCATATAAGCAAGAAACGCATGTCCGAATTACACCGATGTGGAATTCTGGAATCGTTTGAATTGGATTCATACGATACATGCGAATCATGCTTAAAAGGCAAGATGACTAAGTTACCTTTTACTGGAAAAGGTGAATGAGTGGGAGAGTTACTAGGTCTAATACATACTGATGTATGTGGACCTATGACAACTCAAGCATTAGGAGGCTATAGCTACTTCATTACCTTCACCGATGATCACTCACGGTTTGGGTATGTGTTCTTGATGAAACACAAGTCTGAATCCTTTGAAAGGTTCAAAGAATTCAGAAATGAAGTAGAGAAACAACATGATAAGAGTATTAAAATACTTCGATCGGATCGAGGTGGTGAATACTTAAGTCAAGAGTTTCTTGATTATCTAAGAGACAATGGTATATTGTCTCAATGGACTCCGCCATATATACCACAGCATAATGGTGTATCTGAGAGGCGTAACTGGACCTTGTTGGACATGGTCAGGCCAATGATGAATCATGCGACTCTTCCCAAGTCCTTTTGGGGCTATGCACTTCAGACAGCTGTTTACTTGTTAAACAGAATGCCTACCAAGGTAGTCTCAACTACTCCATATGAGATATGGAATAGTAAGAAACCTCATGTATCTTACTTGAAGATATGGGGTTGTCTCGCTTATGTGAAGCTGAATCAGACGTATAAATTGGATGCTAAGTCCGATAAATGTCTATTTATTGGATACCCTAAGGAAACAAGGTTACCAATTCTATCATCTGTGGAACAAAAGGTGTTTGTTTCAAGGCATGTTGTGTTTCTAGAGAAAGAGTTTCTCTTGCAAGAAAACAAGGGAGTGTCGAGCTTGAGGAGGCTCGAGAGACTCAAATAGACATTGATGAGATACCGGTGAGCACAACAATGACAACTCATAGTGATGAGCAATCGGCTGGACCTATTGTAACACCACATCTTCGTAGATCTGGTAGAACACGCAATATTCCTGAGAGATATGGATTTCTCGTAAGTGAATCGAATGACGTGTTACTCATTGATGATGAGGAGCCTACCAGTTATGAAGAAGTGCTGACAAGTTCAGAAAGGGATAAGTGGCTTGGTGCCATGAAGTCGGAAATGGATTCCATGTATGAAAACCAAGTTTGGAACTTGGTTGACCCACCTGAAGGGATAAAACCTATAGGGTGCAAGTGGGTTTTCAAGAAGAAAACCGACATGGATGGTAATGTGATTACCTATAAGGCTAGATTGGTGGCGAAAGGATATCGTCAAAAGCAAGGTGTTGATTTTGACGAAACCTATTCGCCTGTAGCTATGCTTAAATCCATTCGGATGCTCCTGGCCATAGCGGCTCATTATGATTATGAGATATGGCAGATGGATGTGAAAACAGCTTTCCTTAATGGAAACCTGCTCGAGGACGTGTATATGATACAGCCTGAGGGTTTCACATCGGTTGATAAAACCAAGGTATGCAAATTACAACGGTCCATTTATGGATTGAAGCAAGCATCCAGGAGCTGGAATATCCATTTTGATGAGACAATCAAAAAGTTTGATTTCTCACAAAATTCAGACGAACCTTTTGTGTACAAGAAGGTTAGTGGGAGTGCAGTCGTATTCCTAGTAGTGTATGTCGATGACATACTACTTATAGGAAACGATGTTTCAATCTTACAGTCAGTGAAGGTTTGGTTATCCAAGACATTCTCCATGAAAGACCTGGGAGAAGCAACCTACATCCTCGGGATTAAGATCTATAGAGATAGATCGAAACGGTTGCTTAGTCTTTCGCAGTCTACATATATAGATCGAGTGCTAAAGAGGTTTAGCATGTCGGAATCCAAGAAAGGTTTCTTACCCATCAGGCATGGGGTACACCTTTCGAAGTCTATGTGTCCGCGCACAGAAGACGAGAGGATTTGCATGAGTAAGATTCCCTATGCATCCGCAATAGGATCTATCATGTATGCTATGTTATGTACAAGGCCCGATGTATCGTATGCTCTGAGTGTCACGAGCAGATACCAGTCTGATCTAGGAATGGATCATTGGGTGGCTGTTAAGATGATCCTTAAGTACTTAAGAAGAACTAAGGATGTGTTCCTAATATATGGAGAAGGGTACATGGTGATACGTGGGTATACGGATGTCAGCTCCAGACAGACAAGGATGATTCCATGTCTCAGTCTGAGTATGTATTCACCGGGAATGGAGGCGCAATAAGTTGGAAAGGTTCCAAGCTTGACACTATAGCGGATTCTGCCACTAAGGCAGAATACATTGCAGCTTTGGAAGCAGCAAAGGAAGGGGTTTGGATCAAGAAGTTCATCTCTGAACTTGATGTGGTCTCATCAACGATCCAAACATGTGCTTCGCCGCTATCATCTTATCAGAGAGATCATCAGTAGGAACGAAATACAAATCGAGAAAATTCCCACTGAAAGGAACTTAGCGGATCCCTTGACTAAGGCATTACCTCAAAATAAGTTTGAGGGTCATGTTCAAGCTTATGGTATTGGATACCGTAGCGATTGGCATTAGGCCAAGTGGGAGTCTGTTAGTAATATATGAGAGATGTCCTAAGGCAATCGCCTTATGTATGAACCATTTATATGATAAATGAAGATTCACTATTTGAGTATACATGTTTTATGTATTTGATTGGATCTTAAACTCATTTACTGAATGTCCAAGATACGATTCACAGCATGAGAGAATTTGGGATTGGATCACAACTAGTGAGTATCTCTACATGTGTAATTGTGATGTATCGGAATTAATCCCTAGTCGATGAATTGATGGATTTGGACACCATCAATTCTGTTGAGACTAGCACGAGGTATACTCCTTGGTGTATCCAAGCAGCTGATTCTCACTGGCTGGAGACATAGTGATGTCCGGAGTTAATCGTGGATGCTAGTTATGGTAACTAGTTCATTGGAGTGACCAGCCGTAAGACTTCATATGGTTCTCTGCATATATAGATATGTCAATGAAGTTCTTACTGTGGCTTAAGTGCGATGTTCCTTTGACTTGCGATATTCAAGTCATCTTGATCATGGAGACTTATGCTTTGACATCTTAAGCAAACATCTCTAAGGAGATGTGGACCCGGGATGATTGGGTATAAGTCAAAGTGATCAAAGGTGTTTGAATAGCCTATAAAGGATTCACCACTCCTTGCGAGGAGATGTATACCCATGGCCTCTCGTCGGATTGTTACTAAAGTCTTTGGCCAAAGCATTACATGTTTAGAGTAAGGTACTCTTCGATACATGTGGAGTAACTAGAATCCGTAGGACGAGGAAATAATACTTGGGCTAGGTGTGACGTAGTCAGCCTAGTGGGGACTGACACAATAGACCATGTCCTGAACCAAGTGGGTATAAGATGAGTGAAGGGAATGCGGCATGAATCATTCGAGCTGCTGAAGGGTTTCAGAAATAGTTCTGGATCAACTGTTGATCTTTTCGGTTAATTGGGGATCATGATGTACTACTAGGTGCCACTCATGATCGTTCTATAATTAATGGTTAATTATAGACGGCCAACATAAATCGAGAACCTATTTGGTCACACGCACAACGAGCGTAATCCAAAGGATTTAAAACGAGCTTGGGAATGAGATTCTCAGACCGAGAGAAACTAGGTTTGGTCGGACCAAACATAAAGCGAGCATGAAATCATTTCTGTCGCAATGGAAGTGTGGATGGGCTGAGTCTTATGAAGACGTAATGGATGAACCAAAATGGTTTGGTTCTAATCCAATGGATGAGAATAAACCAAAGGGTTTGGTTTATTTTAAACGAATGAACCAAAAGTTGGTTCGGTTCGTTTTAACTTAAAATAAACCATCATGGTTTGGTTTATTTTAACTTATCTTAATGGAGCGGGTTAACGGGCCTAATGGTTATGATCCAATAACCATTAAGAGAATTAGTTCTCTATAAAAGAGGGCTTAATGGATAATTAAGCCCAAATTGGAAGAGCCCTAACCTAGTTGCCGCCCAACCCCATTGAAGGAGTTGCCGCCCAAGCTCCTTGGCCGCCCATCCCCTTATGCCGGTGTCCAGCTCCTTGCCGGCGACCAAGCTTCAGCCGGTGATCCTCCGGCGACCCTCCGGTGATCTTCCTAGGCCTCGGTGAAAAGGTGAGCACTTGGCTTCCTTGTTTTGGTCGGCGCCTACTCCTCCACCAAGCTGTCCAGTTTTCTGGACAGCTTCTTCTCCTCTCGTCGGAGCATCGTTTGGATGACGGTTAGAGCTCCGACAGAGGATAACTTACCGGAGATTCGATCTCCGGTAATCCTCTGAGGTGGAGGACGAAGGATTCGTCAATCGGTTGACGAATACCTCTCCGGAGAAGCGAGTTTTGAGGACTCGTTTTGGATCCGAATTTGGATTCGGATTGTGATCATCTCTCGATCACGTCGTCTTCAACACGAGTCTAGTAACCCGTAAGAAGACGAAGCTCGTGGCTTAGCGAAGTCATCCCGAGGAACTCGGCGTGGATACGGATAGAGACGATTCTAGCGAGGATCGTTCCGGTTGATGTCGTTCCCGCTACACGTCATACGAAAGGTATAACGTAGATAAATTTCCTTTTATTGCAAATTTTAATTTATGGTTATGTCTACACTTGTTGTAATATGCATGCGTGTGTTGTGTGTGTTGTAATAAATGTAGATTTATTATTTTTATTGCTTCCGCTGTGTTCATGTTTACGAAACATGATCGAACACACACACGCCGCGGTGCCGGAAACCCAACAGTGGGTTGGATAATTCCTTTCATGTTCCTTGAGTTGCCTAGAGGCGTAGGCAATGACCTTGCCATTCTGCATGAGTACAGCTCCGAGTCCCAACTTGGAAGCATCACTGTACATGTCGGCTTCGCATCGTCCGAAGAGCAAGGATTGAGCGCCGTCGCCTCCTTTTCACTCGTGAAACTCTTCGCAGGCGTCCATCCACTCATATTTCTTGTTCTTTCTAGTGAGGACTATCATAGGGGCGGCAATCCTGGAGAAGTTCTCTACAAACTTTCGGTAGTAGCTTGCTAGCCCAAGAAAGCTTCTGATCTCGCTGGCATTCTTTGGTCGGTTCCAGTTACTCACGGCTTCAATCTTTATTGGGTCTACCATCACTCCGTGCTTGGATATAACTTGACCAAAAAATGATACTTGTTCGAGCCAGAACTCGTATTTGGAGAACTTTGCAAATAGTTGCTTTTCTCGAAGAATCTGTAAAACCACATTAAGGTGTTCTGCGTGATCCTCTGGGGTTCTCGAATATATCAGTATGTCATCAATGAAGACGATCACAAACTTGTCGAGGGATGCCAAGAATACCCGATTCATCAAATCCATGAACAGAGCTGGTGCATTCGTCACTCTGAAGGGCATAACTATGAACTCGTAATGTCCGTATCTTGTCCGGAAGGCCGTCTTTGGTATATCATCTGATTTCACTTTTACTTGATGATAACCAGACCTCAGGTCAATCTTAGAGAAGACGGTGGCACCCTTTAGTTGGTCGAACAGGTCATCAATCCGCGGCAAAGGGTATCGGTTCTTAATCGTCACATTATTCAGTGCTCGGTAGTCTATGCACATTCGCATAGACCCATCTTTCTTCTTCACCAATAGCACTAGAGCTCCCCATGGAGAGCGACTCGGGCGAATAAGTCCCTTGTCGAGTAACTCATGTAGCTGTCCCTGAAGTTCCTTCAATTCAGTCGGCGCCATACGGTAAGGTGCTTTAGAGATTGGTTTAGTACCAGGAATCAATTCGATCTCAAATTCAACTTCTATCCGGGCTAACTCGTAGTTCATCTGGGAATACATCTGGGTAGTTGCATACAACTCTGACATCTTCTAGCTTCTGATCCTCGGCTTGACTTGTATCAACTATGTGTGCCAGAAACCCAGTGCATCCACTGTCTAACATCTTGCGTGCCTGTAGAGCTGATAAAATCTTATTGACTCTTCTCCTTGGCTCTCCAATAAATTCAAACATAGGTTCCGCCTCCAGCTGGAAGACCACTTTTCTTTTACGGCACTCAATCGAAGCACCGTACTTGCTTAAGAAATCCATGCCCAATATAATATCATAATCCTGCATGTCGAGCACTATCAGATCGCAGTAGAGTTCTCTGTCCCGCAATTCGATGGGTGCGCTGCAAAGATATGAGTGGAGGGCATTACTTCTCCCGAGGGCAGAGTGGTTAAGAACTTGCGGTCTAGAGTTTGTGGTGGTATGTCTATCTTTCCAGTAAAGTGTGTAGATACAAACGAATGTGTTGCCCCAGTATCAAATAATGCACAAGCATGTCATATAAAATAAATATCCGACTAAAGGATAACCGTAGAGGCGCTTCGCCACATCTTCTTGGGTGAGAGAGAATACCTCGCATCCGCCATAATCGTGGGGCTTTAGTCCCCTTGGCCGACGGGTTCCTTCGACATGTACCAGATCCGTGTGTAATCGGGAGGAGCACTGGCCGGGCATATCACGAGGAGGTGCTCAACTCGATAGGGCGCCCCGACTCTATGTCCTGCCCATCCATAGTTGTAACGTCTATTTGTGCCTTGGTAGCATACTCCAAGATGTATCTTTCCGCAGGTAGCACACAGAGGGATCCTGGGTTGTTTGTTTGCTGGACCACCTTTAGGATCCTCCCATTGTTTTCTCTTACCAGTGTGGTTCCCTTTCCAAGTACTCTGGTTTCTCTGACCTCTTGACTCGCCTTCACTCGTGCCTTCTTTGTCGGTTAATGTTGTTCAGGTAATGCTCGGTAATCAGGGCACTACTGAACAACTCCTCTGCGGTCTATGAACTCCGCCGGCCACATTCAGAGCTATTTCTGGTCGAAGCATCTTCAGCATGAGTCTGACCCTTTCTCTTTCCGTGCTGACCAACTCTGGGCATAGGCGTGCGAGTCGGTTGAATCTCTTCACGGCTTCGCTGACTGATAGGTCACCTTGTCGAAACCCAGTGAACTTGTCGTAATGCTTGTTGGTTACCCTCATGTGGAAGAATTCTTCGAAAAATTCGTACTCGAAATCTGTCCATCTCATCTGGTTTACTTGTCTCTTTGCTTTAACCTGTTCCCACCACATCCGAGCATCTCCTGAAAGGAAGAATGATGCACACTTAATCTTCTCACATTCGGGCCAGTCCAGTAGCTCCACGATGCTTTCCACCGTTTGAACCAGGCCTGGGCATCCCATAGTTCACCAGTACCAGAGAAATTTTCCGGCTTCAGTCTCTGCCACTGGATCAGGTAAGCTTCCTGTCGAACCATCAGGCCAGGGCCTACTGGTGGGGCAGTAGGGTTTCCTCGCTGATTCATTAGGGCATTTATTACTTGTTGTTGTTCTGTGACTTGTCGCTGAAGTTCAGTAACTACGTGTGTAAGGTCATGCGGGGGTGCTATCTCATCAGCTCTACTACTGCATCTTCCATACATGTTTATCTTCATATATTAAAGTAAAGCTAGTATAAGTTTTTCGTTCGTTTATCTACGCATAATTAAACTAAAAACTAGCATAAAGTTATCATACATATTTCAGGCATATTTTAAGCTAAAGGCATTTCATATCATACATGAACAAAATAAGCTAAAGGCATTTCATATCATACATGAACAAAATAAGCTAAAGGCATTTCATATCATACATGAACAAAATAAGCTAAAGTCATTTCATATCATACATGAAAAAAATTAACAAAATTTGAGAAGACATGGAATTCTTACTTGGAGCGGCAGGATTTGGAGCTTGATGTGTGTGTAGTGGAAAGGCAGATCTGCTCTGATACCAACCTGTCATGCCTGCCCTTTCCTAGGGTCTGGAGGAGCGGCGCGTGACGCGACCGTACATACATACATCGTACTACTTACAGCGGAAGACTTTAGACATATTTTTTTTTCTTTTAAACATAAACATGCATTGTCATATATAGATACTTCTTCTTATGATAGAGAATGCATCATTATTTCATAGGTACTTAGTGCTTAGTTCAAGTCCATAAACATCATCATCATAAGGAAACATATATAAGGACATCCATAAACATCATCATCATAAGGAACATATATAAGGACATAACGGATCTCCTCTACCATGCCACTACCACACACATTTGGCCCCTCCTGCTGCTCCCTTTAGTTTATCCTATTAGTAATATATGAGAGATGTCCTAAGGCAATCGCCTTATGTATGAACCATTTATATGATAAATGAAGATTCACTATTTGAGTATACATGGTTTCATGTATTTGATTGGATCTTAAACTCATTTACAGAATGTCCGCGATACGACTCATAGCATGCGAGAATTTGTGATTGGATCATAACTAGTGAGTATCTCTACATGTGTAATTGTGATGTATCGGAATTATCCTTAGTCGATAAATTGATGGATTTGGACACCATCAATTCTGTTGAGACTAGCACGAGGTATACTCCTTGGTGTATCCAAGCAGCTGATTCTCACTAGCTGGAGACATTGTGATGTCCGGAGTTAATCGTGGATGCTAGTTATGGTAACTAGTTCATTGGAGTGACCAGCCGTAAGACTTCATATGGTTCTCTGCATATATAGATATGTCAATGAAGTTCTTACTGTAGCTTAAGTGCGATGTTCCTTTGACTTGCGGTATTCAAGTCATCTTGATCATAAAGACTTATGCTTTGACATCTTAAGCAAGCATCTCTGAGGAGATGTGGACCCGGGATGATTGGGTATAAGTCGAAGTGATCGAAGGTGTTTGAATAGCCTATAAAGGATTCACCACTCCTTGCGAGGAGATGTATACCCATGGCCTCTCGTCGGATTGTTACTAAAGTCTTTGGCCAAAGCATTAAATGTTTAGAGTAAGGTACTCTTCGATACATGTGCAGTAACTAGAATTCGTAGGACGAGGAAATGATACTTGGGCTAGGTGTGACGTAGTCAGCCTAGTGGGGACTGACACTATAGACCATGTCCTGAACCAAGTGAGTATAAGATGAGTGAAGGGAATGGGGCACGATTCATTCGAGCTACTGAAGGGTTTCAGAAATAGTTCTGGATCAACCGTTGATCTTTTCGGTTAATTAGGGATCATGATGTACTACTAGGTGTCACTCATGATCGTTCTATAATTAATGGTTAATTATAGACGACCAACATAAACCGAGAGCCTATTTGGTCACACGCACAACGAGCGTAATCCGAAGGATTTAAAATGAGCTTGAGAATGGGATTCTCAGACCGAGAGAAACTAAGTTTGGTTGGACCAAATAAGAAGCGAGCATGAAATTGTTTCAGTCGCAATGGAAGCGTGGATGGGTCGTGTCTTATGAAGACATAATGGATGAACCAAAATGGTTTGGTTCTAATCCAATGGAGGAGAATAAACCAAAGGGTTTTGTTTATTTTAAACGAATGAACCAAAGTTGGTTTGGTTCGTTTTAACTTAAAATAAACCATCATGGTTTGGTTTATTTTAACTTATATTAATGGAGCGGGTTAACGGGCCTTATGGTTATGATCCAATAACCATTAAGATAATTAGTTCTCTATAAAAGAGGGCTTAAGGGTTTGTTAAGCCCTAATCCAAAACCCTAACCTAAGAGTTGCCGCCCACCTCCCCTTGGTGATTTTCAGCGCCAACACCTCCATTGCCGCCGCTCAGCCCCTTGTACCGCCGTCCAAATTGTTGTCGACGTCCAAGCTTCGGCCGGTGATCCTCCGGCAACTCTCCGGTGATCTCCTTTGGGTTTGGCATCAAGGTGAGCTTCATCCTACCTTTTTGGCCGGCCCCTACTACTCCACCAAAAGATGTCTAGTTTTCTACACAGCTTGTTTTGTTCTCGTCGGAACGTCATTTGGACGACGTTGGGAGCTCCGACAGGGCCTAACTTACCGGTGATTCGATCTCCGGTAATCCTCATAGGTGGAGGATGAAGGATTCATCAAACGGTTGACGAATACCTCTCCGGAGAAGCAAGTTTTGAGGACTCGTCTTTGGATCCGAATTTGGATTCGGATCGTGATCCTCTCTCGATCACGTCGTCTTCAACACGAGGCTAGTAACCCATACGAAGACGAAGCTCGTGACTTTGTGAAGTCATCCCGAAGATACTCGGCGTGGATACGGATAGAGACGATTCTAGCGAGGATCATTCCGGTTGATGCCGTTCCCGCTACACGTGATACGAATGGTATACGTAGTTAAATTTCCTTTTATTGCAAAATTTAAATTTACGATTACGTCTACACATGTTGTACTATGCATGCGTGTGATGTGTGTGTTGTATTAAATGTAGATTTATTATTTTTATTTCTTCCGCTGTGCACATGTTTGTGAAACATGTTCGAACACACACTCGTCGCGGTGCCGGAAACCCAACAGTGGTATCAGAGCCCAGGTTGTGTTTCGACATAATCGTAAAATTATTTTGCGATAGTCATAATGATATTTCTGGAAATTTTCTAATTTTGGAAAGTTAGAAGTATTTATGGAAATTTTTAATTTTGGAAAGTCTAGAAGTATTTATGGAAATCTTCTACTTTTGGAAAGTTGGAAGTATTTATGGAAATTGAAATTTTCCATAAATAAAATATTTGATTAGATTTTGGAAATTTGTTTCCTAATATAATCTTGATTTGATTTGGGAAATCAAATCTTAAAATATTTTATTTCCATAAGTAGTTTTGATGATTTAGGAAATTGGTTTCCTAAATTGACTTTCCTTAATCAACTCTTTCCACAAATAAAATATGTGATTAGATTTGGAAATTTGTTTCCTAATTTAATCATGATTTGATTTGGAGAATCAAATCTTAAACATATTTTATTTCCATAAATAGTTATGTAATATAAGGAAATTTTGTACATGACATAATTGTATGCCATGTAAATGCATTAGATGCATATCATTATGTCATGCGTGTCGTGACATGTAGATGTATGTCATGTATGTCATGTCATGTAGATAATAGTTATTTGCATGCAAAGAGGATGAGACATAAAACCCTTGCCAATATTAAAGCTTACACCTTTCATTAATATGGTTAGAACTAGAGTTCTGTTTCTTGTTTGGGTTGTTGGACTCTCTCTAAGCCCGGCTCGAACCCGAACATGTTCAAACCATGGAATAGTTTAATACTAATATGGTAAGAGTCAGAGGTCAATCATTAGCTTTGGTTGTTGGACTCTCTCCAAGCCGGGCTAATTGGTTGAATGCGCTCTAACCATATTAAAACTATTTCTCGATTAATGGGTTGGCTTTAACCTGGAGCATCGGCTTGTTGGACTCTCTCCAAGGTCGATGTAAAGGGAGGTGAAGTTGGGTGCTATGCATATGATGCATACTTGTTAATGTGTTAACAACCCGATGTATGTGTGAACATTCAATTAGTTGATAGCACATTGTGATAGTTGCATATACGTGATATGCAATCGGTATAATTGATACCTACCATCGTAGTTATGAATGGCTTGTTAGACTCTCTCCAAGGTTGTTCATATCTATGATGGATATCAACCCATTCGGAGATGGACCTACGATCTCCCGAAGTGATTTTAGGGTTTTTGAAATTCGAAAAATGAATGAGATTTATGAATGTATATTGATGCATTTTAAAATCATTTTCTCATATATGCTCGTTTTGTATTTCTAAGTTAATCGATTGATCATGATGTCTTTGAATTTGCATTCCATTTTGGATTCAAATAAATTGACTGGGCCGAACTTCTTGTACTGGCTTAGAAACTTGAGAATTGTTCTCAAGGTGGAAAAGCTTGCGTATGTCCTCGAAGAGCCTCTTCCTGCCCGTCCTAGTGATAACGCAACTCTAGACCAATTGTTGGCTTAACATAAACATGTGAGTGATTCTGACCAAGTGAATTGCATCATGCTAGCCACGATGGAACCCAAGCTACGGAAGTAGCATGAGAATATGGATGCTCATATCATAGTCCTTCATCTTTATGAGTTGTTTGATAAACAAGTGAGATTCGAAAGGATCGAAGTCTCCAAGCTCCTCTTCACCTCTGAGATGCAAGAAGATTCATCTGTGGTACTACTCAACATGTTGAAGACTGTGGATCCTTCTGAGAAGCATGAGCAGAGGACGATGTTGTTAGTTGATTCCTCGAAGAAAGGTTCTAAGAGGGAGTCAAAGGAATAACATAAGGGGAAGAAGAAAAAGGCTAAAAAGGCATAACCAGCTCAAAAGGGCACTTGCCATCATTATGGCAAGGAGGGCCATCGACGAAGAAATTGCAAGATTTATCTTGAGTCCGTGAAGAAGAACTAGGCATCGGATGCCCCATCTTCTTCAGATATCTTCGTTATTGATTGTCATTCTATTTCCTCAAACACTTGGGTATTGGATACTAGGTGTGGCTCACATATATGTAATTACATATATGGGCTAAGAAATAGAAGAAGACTCGTCAAGGGAGAGTCAAATTTACGTGTTGGGAATGGAGCAAAGGTTGCTTCACTCGCCATTGGAACGTATTTGTTGAAACTCCCTGCAGGACTTGTCTTAGAACTGGACAATTGCTTTTAAGTTCCTTCGTTGATAAAGAACATCATTTCTATTTCTCATTTAAATAGAAATGGGTATCATTTGACTTTTAGTAACAATTGTTGTTACATAATTTTGAATGGAGTTCTTTATGGGACTGGACCTTTAAGCAATGGTATTTATACGTTGGATGTATCCAGTGACATATATCGAAGCGAGCAACAAGCGTGCTCAAAAGGATAATCAATTAGACTCCTACATGTGGCATTGTCGTCTTGGCCATGCAAGCAAGAAACGCATGTCCGAATTACACCGATGTGGAATTCTGGAATCGTTTGAATTGGATTCATACGATACATGTGAATCATGCTTAAAAGGAAAGATGACTAAGTTACTTTTTACTGGAAAAGGTGAATGAGTGGGAGAGTTACTAGGTCTAATACATACTGATGTATGTGGACCTATGTTAACTCAAGCTTTAGGAGGCTATAGCTACTTCATTACCTTCACCGATGATCACTCACGGTTTGGGTATGTGTTCTTGATGAAACACAAGTCTGAAGCCTTTGAAAGGTTCAAAGAATTCAGAAATGAAGTAGAGAAACAACATGACAAGAGTATTAAAATACTTCAATCGGATCGAGGTGGTGAATACTTAAGTCAAGAGTTTCTTGATTATCTAAGAGACAATGGCATATTGTCTCAATGGACTCCGCCATATATACCACAGCATAATGGTGTATCTGAGAGGCGTAACCGGACCTTGTTGGACATGGTCAGGTCAATGATGAATCATGCAAATCTTGCCAAGTCCTTTTGGGGTTATGCACTTCAAACAGTTGTTTACTTGTTAAACAGAATTCCAACCAAGGTAGTCTCTACTACTCCATATGAGATATGGAATGGTAAGAAACCTCATGTATCTTATTTGAAGATATGGGGTTGTCCTGCTTATGTGAAGCGGACTGTATCAGAAAAATTAGATGCTAAGTCAGATAAATGTCTATTTATTGGATACCCTAAGGAAATAAGGGGTTACAAATTCTATCATCCTGTGGAACAAAAGGTGTTGGTTTCAAGGCATGTTGTGTTTCTAGAGAAAGAGTTTCTCTTGCAAGAAAACAGTGGGAGTGTCGTCGAGCTTGAGGAGGCTCAAGAGACTCAAATAGACATTGATGAGATACCTGGTGAAGCACAACAACCGACAACTCATAGTGATGAGCAATCGGCTGGACCAATTGTAACACCACATCTTCGTAGATCTGGTAGAACACACAACATTCTTGAGAGATATGGATTTCTCATAAGTGAATCGAACGACATGTTACTCATTGATGATGAGGAGCCTACCAGTTATGAAGAAGTGCCGACAAGTTCAAAAATGGATAAGTGGCTTAATGCCATGAAGTCGGAAATGGATTCCATGTATGAAAACCAAGTTTGGAACTTGGTTGACCCACCTGAAGGCATTAAGCCGATAGGGTGCAAGTGGGTTTTCAAGAAGAAAATCGACATGGATGGTAATGTGATTATCTATAAGGCTAGATTGGTGGCGAAAGGATATCGTCAAAAATAAGGTGTTGATTATGATGAAACCTATTCGCCTGTAGCTATGCTTAAATCCATTCGGATGCTCCTGGCCATAGCGGCTCATTATGATTATGAGATATGGCAGATGGATGTGAAAACAGCTTTCCTTAATGGAAACCTGCTTGAGGACGTGTATATGATACAGCCTGAGGGTTTCACATCGGTTGATAAAATCAAGGTATGCAAATTGCGACGGTCCATATATGGATTGAAGCAAGCATCCAGGAGTTGGAATATCCATTTTGATGAGACAATCAAAAAGTTTGATTTCTCACAAAATCCAGACGACCCTTGTGTGTACAAGAAGGTTAGTGGGAGTGCAGTCGTGTTCCTAGTATTATATGTCGATGACATATTATTTATAGGAAATGATGTTTCAATCTTATAGTCAGTTAAGGTTTGGTTATCCAAGACATTCTCCATGAAAGACCTGGGTGAAGAAACCTACATCCTCGGGATTAAGATCTATAGAGATAGATCGATACAGTTGCTTGGTCTTTCGCAGTCTACATATATAGACCAAGTGCTAAAGAGGTTTAACATGTCGAAATCCAAGAAAGGTTTTCTACCCATCAGGCATGAGATACACCTTTCGAAGTCTATGTGTCCGCGCACAAAAGACGAGAGGATTTGCATGAGTAAGATTCCCTATGCATCTGCAATAGGATCTATCATGTATGCTATGCTATGTACGAGGCCCGATGTATCGTATGCTCTGAGTGTCACGAGCAGATACCAGTCCGATCCAGGAATGGATCATTGGGTGACTGTTAAGATGATCCTTAAGTACTTAAGAAGAACTAAGGATACGTTCCTAATATATGGAGAAGGGTACATGGTGATACGTGGGTATACGGATGCCAGCTCCAGACAGACAAGGATGATTCCATGTCTCAATCTGGGTATGTATTCACCTGGAATGGAGGCGCAAAAAGTTGGAAGGGTTCCAAACTTGACACTATAGCGGATTCTGCCACTAAGGCAGAATACATGGCAGCTTTGGAAGAAGCAAAGGAAGCGGTTTGGATCAAGAAGTTCATCTATGAACTTGATGTGGTCTCATCAATGATCCAAACATGTGCTTCATCACTATCATCTTATCAGAGAGATCATCAGTAGGAACGAAATACAAATCGAGAAAATTCCCACTGAAAGTGTCGGAATCGTGCTATTCCTCGGAATGCTCATCGGCTCCCATATCCCCGGATTATAATTTTTAACAAATGAAAACTAATCCGGATGGGATGAGTTTCCTAAGCACAACCAATTCGTCGTCGTGCTAACGACTTGAGTGATCGCTTGAACAAACTAGTTGTTCAAGCAACACAACTCTTCTAGTCGGTTAGCCGCGGAAGAGACGATGGAAGGATCGCCGGTTTTTGTGTTTATCTTCGAGGTCCATGATTATACAAATACATGCAAATGTAAACTAGTATAATCAATACATACTAACATAAATAACATAAGCTAGCATATCAATAAGAACATGCAAAGAACAATAATAAAAGTTGTAAAACTTTTATACCTCTTGATCTTCTATCGTATGTCCTAACCTCCTTGTAGACTTCGTGTGGGCGAAGATCCTCCACAAGTTGAAGCTTCCTAGATCTTCTTCAATCCAAAGAAAGAAGAACTCTCTTTCCCTTCTTGCTTGATCCAACCACCAATCCACAATGGATTGATGCCGCCGGCCCCAAGAATAGAGAGAACAAAATGGAAACCACCAAGGAACCAAACTAGGGACAAACCCTAACTTCTAGTGCCGCCGGCCAAGATGGAGTAAAGAGGTGAAAGGGAATATGTTGGGCTCCGACCAAGGTGGAGGGAATAGAGGAAGGAGCCGGCCACACCCTAGGAAGAAGAAGAGCTCCTCTCCTATAGATGCGCCCACCTTCTTACAAACCCTAGCCACCCAACCATAGGAGCCAAACCCTAGTTAGGGTTTCCTCCTTAGGCTTACTTGCCGCCCAACCAAGGTGGAGGGAAGAGATCTAGGAGTCGGCCACCATCTTGGAAGAAGAAGAGATCCTCCATATGTTTCCGCCCACTCCCCCTTCCAAACCTTGCCGCCCAACCAAAGAGCCAAACCCTAATCCAATTAGGGTTTTCTCCTTAGGGTTTCTTGCCGCCCAAGCAATGAGAGGCTAAACCCTAATTTCAATCATCCATCATCTTATCTTTGCCGCCCACCTTAAGCATATATATATAGAGTTATGTTTAGGCCTTGGTTTAATCTCCACCGTCGGTTCTAGGGTTTTAATCTCAACCGTCGGATCTAGAGATTTAATCTCAACCGTCGGTTCTAGGGTTTTAATCCCAACCTTCGGATCTAGAGATTTAATCTCCACCGTCGGTTCTAGGGTTTTAATCCCAACCGTCGGATCTAGAGATTTAATCTCCACCATCGGTTCTAGGGATTTAATCCCAACCGTCGGATCTAGAGATTTGTTTTCAATCATTTGATCTAGACTTCATGAGGTTTATATTAGGCTACGATAGGGACCATGAGGAGGAGTTGGATCTTGGCCACCCGATGGATCGGAACCACACAAACTTGATCCATCAATGATGTTCCATTCCACTAGAGGATCATCATTGAATTACCTCACCAACCCCCATAAATTAATATGGGCTCCATATATTATTTGTACATCCATCTCCCCGTGTTTAAGATATCGAATGTCCGTCAATTAATAGATTTACTAACCATCAATTAATTAACATCTAACTCCTCGAGTAGTACCACTCAACCTTATCATCATGTTGACTAAGTCAACCTGCAGGGTTTACATGATGAACCTTATGAGCTCCTCAAGGGGACATCATCAACCTAATATATAGGACACAGTTTCCTCCTATAATCAACGCCACACCATGTAAATAATATTATTTCCCAACCTACCGGACATATTGATTTAATCCATAGAAATCTCACCCTTTGGTAAATCAAAGAAATAAATACTAAGTACATGTGCCTGTTATTATATCGGGATTAAGAGCATGTACAACATAATCCGATGTCCGATTCAATTATGTAGTCAGCAATAAATTGAATCGCCTCTATGTCGGTCCTGCTCAATACACCGAGGTGTACTAGTGTAACTCTATGTTCAAGATAAAACAATACCAAGCTACACTACAACCATGCCAATGGTTTGTCCAAAACCATCTTGGTTGTGAGCCTCTACTTATATTCTACAAGGGACTGATAACATGATCTTCTATGCCACACCAAGCACATTGTTATCTACAATGTAAAATATTAGACAATTTTGCATAACTATAAAAATATGCAAACAATGATCATGTGATTCTTATTTCAAAATAAAGATATTCATACAAAAGAGCAAGGCTTTCAGTATACATCCCAACAGAAAGGAACTTAGCGGATCCTTTGACTAAAGCATTACCTCAAAGTAAGTTTGAGGGTCATGTTAGAGCTTATGGTATTGGATACCGTAGCGATTGGCATTAGGCCAAGTGGGAGTCTGTTAGTAATATATGAGAGATGTCCTAAGGCAATCACCTTATGTATGAACCATTTATATGATAAATGAAGATTCACTATTTGAGTATACATGGTTTCATGTATTTGATTGGATCTTAAACTCATTTACTGAATGTCCACGATACGACTTACAGCATGAGAGAATTTGTGATTGGATCACAACTAGTGAGTATCTCTACATGTGTAATTGTGATGTATCGGAATTATCCTTAGTCGATGAATTGATGGATTTGGACACCATCAATTCTGTTGAGACTAGTACGAGGTATACTCCTTGGTGTATCCAAGCAGCTGATTCTCACTGGCTGGAGATATTGTGATGTCCGGAGTTAATCGTGGATGCTAGTTATGGTAACTAGTTCATTGGAGTGACCAGCCATATGACTTCATATGGTTCTCTACATATATAAATATGTCAATGAAGTTCTTACTGTAGCTTAAGTGTGATGTTCCTTTGACTTGCGGTATTCAAGTCATCTTGATCATAAAGACTTATGCTTTGACATCTTAAGCAAGCATCTCTGTGGAGATGTGGACCCGGGATGATTGGGTATAAGTCGAAGTGATCGAAGGTGTTTGAATAGCCTATAAAAGATTCACCACTCCTTGCGAGGAGATGTATACCCATGGTCTCTCGTCGGATTGTTACTAAAGTCTTTGGCCAAAGCATTACATGTTTAGAGTAAGGTACTCTTCGATACATGTGCAGTAACTAGAATTCGTAGGACGAGGAAATGATACTTTGGCTAGGTGTGACGTAGTCAGCATAGTGGGGACTGACACTATAGACCATGTCCTGAACCAAGTGGGTATAAAATGAGTGAAGGGAATGGGGCACGATTCATTCGAGCTACTGAAGGGTTTCAGAAATAGTTCTGGATCAACCGTTGATCTTTTCAGTTAATTGGGATCATGATGTACTACTAGGTGTCACTCATGATCGTTCTATAATTAATGGTTAATTATAGATGGCCAACATAAACCGAGAGCCTATTTGGTCACACGCACAACGAGCGTAATCCGAAGGATTTAAAACGAGCTTGAGAATGGGATTCTTAGACCGAGAGAAACTAAGTTTGGTTGGACCAAACAAGAAGCGAGCATGAAATTGTTTCAGTCGCAATGGAAGCGTGGATGGGTCGTGTCTTATGAAGACATAATGGATGAACCAAAATGGTTTGGTTCTAATCCAATGGAGGAGAATAAACCAAAGGGTTTGGTTTATTTTAAACGAATGAACCAAAGTTGGTTTGGTTCGTTTTAACTTAAAATAAACCACCATGGTTTTGTTTATTTTAACTTATATTAATGGAGCGGGTTAACGGGCCTTATGGTTATGATCCAATAACCATTAAGAGAATTAGTTCTCTATAAAAGAGGGCTTAAGGGTTTGTTAAGCCCTAATCCAAAACCCTAACCTAAGAGTTGCCGCCCACCTCCCCTTGGTGATTTTCGACGCCAACACCTCCATTGCCGCCGCCCAGCCCCTTGTGCCACCGTCCAAATTGTTGCCGACGTCCAAGCTT
This sequence comes from Wurfbainia villosa, assembly GCA_025175895.1. Lineage (NCBI taxonomy): Eukaryota > Viridiplantae > Streptophyta > Magnoliopsida > Zingiberales > Zingiberaceae > Wurfbainia > Wurfbainia villosa. The sequence goes on from CM045987.1 coordinate 38,070,996, forward strand.
CGGCCGGTGATCCTCCGACAACTCTCCGGTGATCTCCTTTGGGTTTGGCATCAAGGTGAGCTTCATCCTACCTTTTTGGCCGGCCCCTACTCCTCCACCAAAAGCTGTTTAGTTTTCTGGATAGCTTGTTTCCTTCTCATCGGAGCATCGTTTGGACGACGTTTAGAGCTTCGACAGGGCCTAACATACCGGGGATTCGATCTCCGGTAATCCTCATAGGAGGAGGACGAAGGATTCATCAAACGGTTGACGAATACCTCTCCGGAGAAGTGAGTTTTGAGGACTCGTCTTTGGATCCGAATTTGGATTCGGATCGTGATCCTCTCCCGATCACGTCGTCTTCAACACGAGGCTAGTAACTCGTACGAAGATGAAGCTCGTGACTTTGTGAAATCATCCCGAAGATACTCGGTGTGGGTATGGATAGAGACGATTCTAACGAGGATCGTTCCGGTTGATGTCGTTCCCACTACACGTGATACGAATGGTATACGTAGTTAAATTTCCTTTTATTGCAAAATTTAAATTTACGGTTATATCTACACATGTTGTACTATGCATGCATGTGATGTGTGTGTTGTAATAAATGTAGATTTATTATTTTTATTTCTTCCGCTGTGCACATGTTTGCGAAACATGTTCGAACACACACTCGCCGCGATGTCGGAAACCCAACATATCCATCCCTTACCCTTATCTGCAGTACAAGGGAAAAATAAACTATAAGCACATAGGCTTAGTAAGATCTTGTCCTACTCACAAAAACCATACATCGACATTAATCATGGCATGTAACATTCATAACATATAAGCAACATAACATGTAGCATAAGTAAACATAAGTAAACATGACATGCAACATATATAACATAACAGCATATCATGTAAACATATGACATAATCAACATATCATACAACATATGTAACATAGCAACATATACATGACATATCAAACATAACATATAACATATGTAACATAACAACATATACATGACATATCAAACATAACAGGCAACATATATAACATAGCAACATAGTATGTAAACCTAACAATCATATCATGTAAACATATGCAGGATGCTCTTTGAAAACATATATTATATGTACGTAAACATAAATCTCAACATATTTGGGCCCGTCATTGTACCACTTCATCATCATCATAGCGCGCATCCCTAAATAGACCCGAGGTAGCAAGTCTCGAACCTACTAGGTTACGAGGCCCGATCTTAGTCCGTCGACCTAGGGCCATCGTCATAGAGTAGAAGCCCATCCTAGGCCCGATCTTAGTCCTTCGACCTAGGGAATCTTGGAGCCCATCTCGTATTAGGCCCGATCTTAGTCCGTCGACCTAGGGGCAATCATACATAGAGGCCCATCCTAGGCCCGATCTTAGTCCGTCAGCCTAGGGCATCTTAGGAGCCCATCCCTTTGGACCGTGTTAGGGTCCTGGTACAAGCCATGCAGAAGGTAAAATACTTATATGATTTTTATTATAACATATCTTATTTCATTTCGCAAACATATCATGTTGGTGCAGTGAGGCACCGAAATCGAACCTGTGTTTTGATTATAGCAAAGACACAAAAGTTAAGTCTATTTTGTTTTCTCACGAGCTGAATCGAGTGTGCAGAAGATTGATATAGCTGGAGCTGAAGGCTAGCGACAACCGGAGGAAGCCGCGGTGGTCGGGCGATACTCGAGTTACTTCGGAGGGAGCCGAAGGAATCGAGTGGAAGGCCGGAAGCAAAAGTGACACGTAAGTATCGAGGTAAGCTCGTGTGTGCGAGAGTAAGTAAGGTCGTATCCTCTTTACGGGGATGATCTTAAGCGTAGATCCGACCAAAGACATCTTATAGATGGTCTAGGTCGAGATCGGATGGTCGACGACCATCGAAATTATGTTTTTATTGAGCTAACTTTGACTTGCAGCAAGCATCAGTCGACTGCCAGCTTGGAGGACTCGACTGTCGTGTATCAGTCGACTGCCAAAGGTCATCAATCGACTGATGGTCAATGATCAGATTCGAGGAGTCATGGCTTATCACTCCACCTCAAAGCGGTTTGGTGTCCATTTGTGATTGGTTGAAGACCCACTCGAAAAGGGGCTCAAAGGCTATAAAAGGAGGGCCAAACCTAGGGTTTCATCAACAATTCTAAGCCTCCAAAAAGTCTCCGTTACGCTGCAACTCTCCAACAACGAAGTCCTTCCATTCCGACGTCTAGGTTTAACTCTTATTATTCTTGTACGTCGGTATTAGTTTTTCTTGTCATTTACATTTCCGGAGCTTTTATCGTATACGAGGAGAGGGGGAGTGTCCCTCTACCTCAAGTTTTTGTGGTTCCTTCTTGTATCGATTAACTCCTACCTCTAACGAGGAGGAGTTCCTTTAGTACTTTTGCCCTCCGTACGTGGTCAAGGACCACTAGGGCCTTGGAGTAGTAGCCTTCGGCTACGAACCAAGTAAAACCCTTGTGTCGATTGTCTCTTTTATTTTATATTTACATTTCTGCTGCAATTAATTTATTATCTCTCGAGTTTTAACGAACTAAAGAAAAAGAAAAGGTTTTTCGCTATTCACCCCCCCCCTCTAGCGAACCGCATCGATCCAACAATTGGTATCAGAGCCGGGGGCGCTTAGATTTGGTGAAACCACCAATCTAACATTTTTTTTACAGATTTGTTTTTCGTTCGTTTAAATTTTCCTCCCGCACTACTAATCCAAGACGAAGTCTTGGTACTCTTCGTTTGATTTTGTTTTGCAAGTATTCGCTTTTGGAGTAGCCGACGGTCAAATGGGCATAACTTTTTGTACAAGTTGACCCACGACACTGTCTACCTACCAAATTGAAGCCCTCGCAGAGATCTACACTTCTTACTGGGGTTTACCCCCATAACAAGTTGTATTCATCCTCAAAAATCGACGTTTAGTAGCCTTTCGGGGACATCGAAGGTTGTGAGTACTTACTTTTTATTTAATTTCTCATTTCTTTGTTTAACTTTCTATTTTTCGTTTGTTTCTTTTTATTTCCCACACTACTAATCCAAGATGCAAGTCTTGGTACTTTCGTGTGTTTTTTTTTCGTTTCTAGGTCTTCTTTTTAGTCTCCTTGTTTTTTGTTCTAATGGCCCATCTCGAGGGTTTTAGCACCGTCCGACCTCCGTTTTACAACGGAGATGATTTCCTCTATTGGAAAGGTCGGATGGAATACTTTCTCAAAACCCAAATCGAGATGTGGATCATAATCCAAACGGGTTTCACACTTCCGACTAATGAAGTGGGTGACTCCTTGGATTATGATCAATGGACCGTTGCAACAAAATGACAAGTCGAAGCCGACGCCAAGGCAACACAAATCCTTCAATGCGGCCTATCCAAGGAAGAGCTAAATCGCGTCGGCCCCTTCATAAGCGCAAAGGATCTTTGGACAAAGCTAATCGAGTTACACGAAGGATCGGATCAAGCTAAGGTTTGCAAACATGATTTGTTATTCAATAAATTGTACACACTAAAAATGCAGGAACACGAGTCCGCGGAGCAAACTCCACGCCCGTGTCCAAGACATAGTCAACAACCTACACGCAATCGGGCAAAAGGTCGAAAACCGCGACCTTATAAGGTATGTCCTAAACTCTTTTCCGAGGACTACCTTATGGGCATCCATGGTTGATGCCTATAAGGTCTCCAAGGATCTTTCTAAAATTAGGTTAGATGAACTCTTTTCCAATTTCGAATTACATGAACAATCCAACTCGGAACCCGAGAGGGGTATAGCCTTATTTGTAGGTTCAAAGAAGAAGAAAATCGCAAGCAAGCCACCACCAACCGAGGAGGAAGACGAGTCCGAAGAAGAGTTGACCCGGAGTTGACTGCCGAACTAATGAACCTAGCTCGAAGGATAGCCAAGGGACGAAAGCGAACCACGACTCGACCCAACCAAGGTAAGCCTAAAAGTTCTAACATTAGGTGTTATGAGTGCAACAGGTTTGGACATATCAAGTCCGAGTGCCCCAAGCTCAACCACCAAGCACCTAAGCATAAGAAGGCCCTCAACGCGACATGGGAAGAAGCGTCATCCGAAGAAGACGAAGACCACGTATTCATGGCGAAATCAATTGAGTCCGACACAGAGACCGAACTTGAGTCAGAACCTGAGGATGACTCGGACTACGAAGCTACCTACAAGTCAAGCCATGGATACGCATCCGGTTCAAAAGATACCCTTAAGGTGAGTCGAGCTTTATTTAATACTTTACATAATACGGTTAGGTTTTTGTCTAGGAAGTTAGCTAAGTCCGAGTCCAAGGTCGAGACCCTTGTTGAGGAGGTTAAACTCCTCAAACACGAGGTCTCCCTAACCTCTTCGACTAGTCGAGTTCAAGAGAAGGACTCAACTCGAGTTGAAAAGCTCGAAGTTGAGAACTCTCTCTTGAAAAGTCAAGTCGAAGATCTTAGGAACACGTTGGAAAGGTTCACTTCGGGATCCAAAGGACTTGACCTCCTACTTGGATCGCAAAGGGCCGTGTACAACAAGGCCGAACTAGGGTTTAGCTCAAACACGACCAATAAGTCGTATATGTCAATCGTAAGTAGACATAAAAAATGTGTCCAAGAATGGGTCCCTAAGACCACTTTGATTTCAACTCTAGGATCCAACCCATACTGGGTTCCCAAGGACCAAATCCACTATGTGGATAGACCGAACCGATTCAACGGTCTAGGGGGAGCCAGTACAAAACATGTTTGTGCTTTAACTTAGAAATTGCATGTTTTAACTTAGAATGTTTATGCTTTAACTTAGAAATTGCATGCTTTAACTTAGAAAGTTTGTACTTCAAAACTTGTGAACTCACTTAGAACAAAAACATAACCAACTAAAATTTTTCGAAAAGATTGAGCCTCGGGGAGCCTCTTTTCAAAAACATAACCAACTAAAATTCTTCGAAAAGATTGAGCCTCGGGGAGCCTCTTTTCAAAAATAACTAGTTAGACGAGGAAATAATTTTAGGTGAGTCAAGTCATCATTTTCTTGAAAATGGCTTTGTCTAAGGAAGTGGTCGATGATCCGATAAAAGAAGGCCCCTGTGCCTCGCCACGACCTGGAAGCCATGATCTTGAAAAGGTAGACTTGACAAGCCTAGGGTTAAATCCAAATCTAACATAAAATTACTTGAACCTAAATCCACTCAATCAACTTAATTGAAAGTCATCTAAAAAAAACACATAAGTATAACATGCTTGATCATATAGACTCCGGTGAGATGACCTAGGGTTAACAACTTACAACATTTTTTATTAAAAAAAAATCTAACATCCAATCCAACCACCTTGTGTGTAGGATCAATGGATGTTGAATGCGGTTCTCACACATTACCGGGGATCAACTCAAATTCGCAAAGGTTCGATTCAAACGACAAGGATCGGTAGCCTTTGGGAATAACGCAAGCTCAAAATCATCGGATCGGTGATATCGAGCTTAATACCTAATTTCGTATTAAAAATGTATTACTTGTAGAGAATTTTGAATATAACTTACTTAGTGTAAGCCAATTGTGTGATAATAACTATAAGGTTATATTTCTAGAAAATGAATGCATAATTAATACCAACGAAACCTCTAAAACAATTCTTAAAGGAACTAGAAATAACAACATTTATACGATCAACTTAACCAACTCCTCAACTAAGTGTCTTATGACACGGCAAGAGGAATCATGGTTGTGGCACCGACGACTCGGTCACTCGCACCCAAGACTCGTCCATAAGATGAGTCAGAGTGGCTTAGTCAGAGGCTTACCCAACCTCAACAATTTGGTTAATAAAATCTGTAATGCTTGTCAACAAGGAAAACAACCTAGGACACAAAACAAGTTAACTAACCAAGAACGAACCTCAAGTGTACTTGAGCTCCTGCATATGGATCTATTCGACTCACATGGAGCCAAGTCACTCAATAGAAGTCAATATTGCTTAGTCATAATTGACGACTACTCCAGGTTTACCTGGGTTAGGTTCATCAAACATAAAAATGATACCCTAGATCAATTAATCAATCTATTCAAATTAATCGAAAATCAAAAAGACCTTAAGGTTAAAAGACTTAGAAGCGATCATGGTGGTGAATTCGAAAATCAAAGGTTCACCGACTTCTGTAACCTAAACGGATACCACCATGAATTCTCTTGCCCTAGGACCCCTCAACAAAATGGCCTAGTGGAACGGAAAAACCGAACTCTACAAGAAGGCGCTAGGACCATGTTGAATGAATACGACCTACCTGTTAGTAATATATGAGAGATGTCCTAAGGCAATCGCCTTATGTATGAACCATTTATATGATAAATGAAGATTCACTATTTGAGTATACATGTTTAATGTATTTGATTGGATCTTAAACTCATTTATCAATGTCCACGATACGATTCACAAGATGAGAGAATTTGTGATTGGATCACAACTAGTGAGTATCTCTACATGTGTAATTGTGATGTATCGGAATTATCCTAGTCGATGAATTGATGGATTTGGACACCATCAATTGCCGAGACTAGCACGAGGTATACTCCTTGGTGTATCCAAGCAGCTGATTCTCACTGGCTGGAGACATTGTGATGTCCTGAGTTAATCGTGGATGCTAGTTATGGTAACTAGTTCATTGGAGTGACCAGCCGTATGACTTCATATGGTTCTCTGCATATATAGATATGTCAATGAAGTTCTTACTGTAGCTTAAGTGCGATGTTCCTTTGACTTGCGGTATTCAAGTCATCTTGATCATGGAGACTTATGCTTTGACATCTTAAGCAAACATCTCCGAGGAGATGTGGACCCGGGATGATTGGGTATAAGTCGAAGTGATCGAAGGTGTTTGAATAGCCTATAAAGGATTCACCACTCCTTGCGAGGAGATGTATACCCATGGCCTCTCGTCGGATTGTTACTAAAGTCTTTGGCCAAAGCATTACATGTTTAGAGTAAGGTACTCTTCGATACATGTGGAGTACCTAGAATCCGTAGGACGAGGAAATGATACTTGGGCTAGGTGTGACGTAGTCAGCCTAGTGGGGACTGACACACTAGACCATGTCCTGAACCAAGTGGGTATAAGATGAGTGAAGGGAATGGGGCACGAATCATTCGAGCTGCTGAAGGGTTTCAGAAATAGTTCTGGATCAACCGTTGATCTTTTCGGTTAATTGGGGATCATGATGTACTACTAGGTGCCACTCATGATCGTTCTATAATTAATGGTTAATTATAGACGGCCAACATAAATCGAGAACCTATTTGGTCACATGCACAACGAGTGTAATCCAAAGGATTTAAAACGAGCTTGAGAATGGGATTCTCAGACCGAGAGAAACTATGTTTGGTTGGACCAAACATAAAGCGAGCATGAAATTGTTTCAGTCGCAATGGAAGCGTGGATGGGCCGTGTCTTATGAAGACATAATGGATGGACCAAAATGGTTTGGTTCTAATCAAATGGATGAGAATAAACCAAAGGGTTTGGTTTATTTTAAACGAATGAACCAAAAGTTGGTTCGGTTCGTTTTAACCTAAAATAAACCATCATGGTTTGGTTTATTTTGACTTATCCTAATGGAGTAGGTTAACGGGCTTTATGGATATGATCCATTAACCATTAAGAGAATTAGTTCTCTATAAAATAGGGCTTAAACCCTAACCCTAACCCTAATCTAGTTTTGGCCGCCCAACCTAGTTGCCGCCCACCCCTTGAAGGAGTATTCGGCGCCAACACCTTCATTGCCGCCGTCCAGCTTTTGTGCCGCCATCCAAGTCCTTGCCGGCGACCAAGCTACAGCCGGTGAACCCTCCGGCGATCCTCCGGTGATCCCCTATAGGTTTGGCATCAAGGTGAGCCTTTTCTTTCCTTGGTTGGCCGGCGCCTATATCCTCCACCAAGCTGTCCAGTTTTCTGGACAGCTTCTCCTCCTCTCGTCGGAGCGTCGTTTGGACGACGGTTAGTGCTCCGACAGCGGCTAACTTACCGGGGATTTGATCTCCGGTAATCCTCTGAGGTGGGGGACGAAGGATTCGTCAAACGGTTGACGAATACCTCTCCGGAGAATCGAGTTTTGAGGACTCGGTTTTGGATCCTAATTTGGATTCGGATCGTGATCATCTCTCGATCACGTTGTCTTCAACACGAGGCTAGTAACCCGTACGAAGACAAAGCTCGTGGCTTAGCGAAGTCATCCCGAGGAGCTCGGCGTGGATACGGATAGAGACGATTCTTACAAGGATCGTTCCGGTTGATGCCGTTCCCGCTACACGTCATACGAAAGGTATAACGTAGATAATTTCTTTTATTGCAAATTTTAATTTACGGTTATGTCTACACTTGTTGTAATAGCATGCGTGTGTTGTGTGTGTTGTAATAAATATAGATTTATTATTTTTAATTGCTTCCGCTGTGCTCATGTTTACGAAACATGATCGAACACACACACGCCACGGTGCCCGAAACCCAACAGTGGTATCAGAGCCCAGGTTGTGTTTCGACATAATCGTAAAATGGTTTTGCGATAGTCATAATGTATTTCTGGAAATTTTCTAATTTTGGAAATTTAGAAGTATTTATGGAAATTTTTCAATTTTGGAAAGTCTAAAAGTATTTATGGAAATCTTCCACTTTTGGAAAGTTGGAAGTATTTATGGAAATTGATATTTTCCATAAATAAAATATTTGATTAGATTCTGGAAATTTGTTTCCTAATTTAATCATGATTTGATTTGGGAAATCAAATCTTAAAATATTTTATTTCCATAAGTAGTTTTAATGATTTAGGAAATTGGTTTCCTAAATAGATTTTCCTTAATCAAATAATTCCATGAATAAAATATGTGATTAGATTTGGAAATTTGTTTCCTAATTTAATTATGATTTGATTTGGAGAATCAAATCTTAAACATATTTTATTTCCATAAATAGTTATGACATATAAGGAAATATATACATGACATAATTGTATGCCATGTAATTGCATTGATGCATAACATTATGCCATGCGTGTCGTGACATGTAGATGTATGCCATGTATGCCATGCCATGTAGATAATAGTTATTTGCATGCAAAGAGGATGAGACATAAAAACCCTAACTCAATATTAAAGCCTACACCTTCCATTAATATGGTTAGAACCAGAGTTCTGTTTCCTGTTTGGGTTGTTGGACTCACTCCAAGCCCGGCTCGAACCTGAACATGTTCAAATCATTGGAATAGTTTAACTCTAATATGGTAAGAGTCAGAGGTCAATCGTTAGTTTGGGTTGTTGGACTCACTCCAAGCCTGGCTAATTGGTTGAATGCGCTCTAACCATATTAAAACTATTTCGCGATTAATGGGTCGGCTTTAACTTGGACCATCGATTTGTTGGACTCACTCCAAGGTCGATGTGAAGAGAGGTGAAGTTGGGTGTTATGCATATGATGCATACTTGTTAATGTGTTAACAACCCAATGTATGTGTAAACATTCAATTAGTTGATAGCACATTGTGATAGTTACATATACATGATATGTAATCGGTATACTTGATACCCACCTTCATAGCTAAGAATGGCTTGTTGGACTCACTCCAAGGTTGTTCTTATCTATGATGGATATCAGCCCATTCGGAGATGGACCTACGATCTCCCGAAGTGATTTTAAGGGTTTTTGAAATTCGAAAAATGAATGGGATTTATAAATGTATATTGATGCATTTTAAAATCACATTCTCATATATGCTCGTTTTGTATTTCTAGGTCAATAAATTGATCATGACGTCTTTGAATTTGCGCACTATTTTGGATTCGAACAAACTGACTGGGCCTAACTTCCTGGACTGGCTTAGAAACCTGAGAATTGTTCTCAAGGCGGAAAAGCTTGCATATGTCCTTGAAGAGCCTCTTCCTGACCGGCCCTAAGGACGATGCAACCTGCATCAAATGTTGGTCTATCGTAAACATGTGGCGATTCTCGAGCCGGGCGAAGTTGCATCATGCTAGCGGCGATGGTACCTGAGCTGCAAAAGCAGCATGAGCATATGGATGCTAATACTATGGTCTTCCATCTTCATGAGTTGTTCGATGAGCAAGCGAGATCCGGAAGGTTCGAGGTCTCTAGGCTCCTCTTCACTACGAAGATGCAAGAAGGTTCGCCTCAGAGTGCGCTTTGTGCTAAAGATGAACGGGTACATCGAGCGCTAGCTACCTCGGTTTTGTGATGGATCATGAGTTAAGTATTGACTTAATTCGCATTGTTTGCCCAAGAGCTTTCTCGCAATTTGTGATGAACTATCGAATGAACAAATTGAATCCACCATTCCCGAGCTCCTTAATATGTCAAGACCGTGGAGCCTTCAGTAAGCATGAGGAGAAGGCGGTTCGTTAGTTGATTCTCAAAGAAAGGTTCTAAGAGGAAGGCAAAAGAATGTAAGAAAGGAAAGAAAAGGCAAAGAAGGCGAACCAAAGTAAAAGGGCACTTGCCATCACTGTGGGCAAGGAAGGCCACCGCGAAGAAACTGCAAGATTTATCTTGAGTCCATGAAGAAGAAGAAGGCATCTGATGCCCCATCCTCTTAAGGTATCTTCGTTATTGATTGTCATTCTATTTCCTTAGACACTTGGGTATTGGATACTGGGTGTAGCTCACATATATGTAATGACATACAGGGGCTAAGGAATAGAAGAAGTCTTGTCAGAGGGGAGTCAAATTTATGAGTTGGCAATGGAGCAAAGGTTGCTGCGGTCGCCATCGGAACTTATTTGTCAAGCTCCTAGTGGACTAGTCTTGGAACTGGACAATTGCTATTATGTTCCTTCTCTAATAAAGAACATTGTTTCTATTTCCTGCTTAAATAGAAATGGTTTCCATTTAACGTTTAGTAACAATTGTTGTTATATAACTTTAAATGGCGTACTTTATGGAACTGGAACTTTGAGTAATGGCATTTATACGTTGGACGTATCCAGTGACATTTTCAATATCGAAGCGAGCAACACGCGTGCTCGAAAGGATAATCACATAGACTCCTATATGTGGCAATGTCGTCTTGGCCATATAAGCAAGAAACGCATGTCCGAATTACACCGATGTGGAATTCTGGAATCGTTTGAATTGGATTCATACGATACATGCGAATCATGCTTAAAAGGCAAGATGACTAAGTTACCTTTTACTGGAAAAGGTGAACGAGTGGGAGAGTTACTAGGTCTAGTACATACTGATGTATGTGGACCTATGTCAACTCAAGCTTTAGGAGGCTATAGCTACTTCATTACCTTCACCGATGATCACTCACGGTTTGGGTATATGTTCTTGATGAAACACAAGTCTGAAGCCTTTAAAAGGTTCAAAGAATTCAGAAATGAAGTAGAGAAACAACATGACAAAAGTATTAAAATACTTCGATCGGATCGAGGTGGTGAATACTTAAGTCAAGAGTTTCTTGATTATCTAAGAGACAATGGCATATTGTCTCAATGGACTCCGCCATATACACCACAGCATAATGGTGTATCTGAGAGGCATAACTGGAGCTTGTTGGACATGGTCAGGTCAATGATGAATCATGCAACTCTTCCCAAGTCCTTTTGGGGTTATGCACTTCAGACAGCTGTTTACTTGTTAAACAGAATGTCTACCAAGGTAGTCTCAACTACTCCATATGAGATATGGAATGGTAAGAAACCTCATGTATCTTACTTGAAGATATGGGGTTGTCCTGCTTATGTGAAGCGGACAGACGCATAAACTGGATGCTAAGTCCGATAAATGTCTATTTATTGGATACCCTAAGGAAACAAGGGGTTACCAATTCTATCATCGGAACAAAAGGTGTTTGTTTCAAGGCATCGTGTTTCTAGAGAAAGAGTTTCTCTTGCAAGAAAACTGGGAGGTCGTCGAGCTTGAGGAGGCTCGAGAGACTCAAATAGACATTGATGAGATATGGTGAAGCAATCTGCGACCTATTGTAACACCACATCTTCGTAGATCTGGTAGAACACGCAATATTCCTGAGAGATATGAATTTTTCGTAAGTGAATCGAACGCCGTGTTACTCATTGATGAAGAGGAGCCTACCAGTTATGAAGAAGTGCTGACAAGTTCAGAAAGGGATAAGTGGCTTGGTGCCATGAAGTCGGAAATGGATTCCATGTACGAAAACCAAGTTTGGAACTTAGTTGACCCACCTGAAGGCATAAAGCCTATAGGGTGCAAGTGGGTTTTCAAGAAGAAAACCGACATGGATGGTAATGTGATTACCTATAAGGCTAGATTGGTGGCGAAAGGATATCGTCAAAAACAAGGTGTTGATTATAACGAAACCTATTCTCCTTTAGCTATGCTTAAATCCATTCGGATGCTCCTGGCCATAGCGGCTCATTATGATTATGAGATATGGCAGATGGATGTGAAAACAGCTTTCCTTAATGGAAACCTGCTCGAGGACGTGTATATGATACAGCCTGAGAGTTTCACATCGGTTGATAAAACCAAGGTATGCAAATTGCGACGATCCATTTATGGATTGAAGCAAGCATCCAGGAGCTGGAATATCCGTTTTGATGAGACGATCAAAAAGTTTGATTTCTCACAAAATCCAGACGAACCTTGTGTGTACAAGAAGGTTAGTGGGAGTGCAGTCGTGTTCCTAGTATTGTATGTCGATGACATATTACTTATAGGAAATGATGTGTCAATCTTACAGTCAGTTAAGGTTTGGTTATCCAAGACATTCTCCATGAAAGACCTAGGAGAAGCAACCTACATCCTTGGGATTAAGATCTATAGAGATAGATCGAAACGGTTGCTTGGTCTTTCGCAGTCTGCATATATAGACCGAGTGCTAAAGAGGTTTAGCATGTCAGAATCCAAGAAAGGTTTCCTACCCATCAGGCATGGGGTACACCTTTCGAAGTCTATGTGTCCGCGCACAGAAGACGAGAGGATTTGCATGAGTAAGATTCCCTATGCATCCGCAATAGGATCTATCATGTATGCTATGTTATGTATGAGGCCCGATGTATCGTACGCTCTGAATGTCACGAGCAGATACCAATCCGATCCAGGAATTGATCATTGGGCGGCTGTTAAGACGATCCTTAAGTACTTGAGAAGAACTAAGGATGTGTTCCTATTATATGGAGAAGGGTACATGGTGATACGTGGGTATACGGATGCGGCTCCGATGCATAAGGATGATTCCATGTCTCAGTCTGAGTATGTATTCACCTGGATTGGAGGCGCAATAAGTTGGAAAGGTTCCAAGCTTGACACTATAGCGGATTCTGCCACTAAGGCGTAATACATTGTAGCTTTAGGCAAAGAAGGAAGCGGTTTGGATCAAGAAGTTCATCTCTGAACTTGATGTGGTCTCATCAATGATCCAAACATGTGCTTCGCCGCTATCATCTTATCAGAGAGATCATAAGTAGGAACGAAATACAAATCGAGAAAATTCCCACTGAAAGGAACTTAGCGGATCCTTTGACTAAAGCATTACCTCAAAGTAAGTTTGAGGGTCATGTTAGAGCTTATGGTATTGGATACCGTAGCGATTGGCATTAGGCCAAGTGGGAGTCTGTTAGTAATATATGAGAGATGTCCTAAGGCAATCGCCTTATGTATGAACCATTTATATGATAAATGAAGATTCACTATTTGAGTATACATGTTTAATGTATTTGATTAGATCTTAAACTCATTTACTGAATGTCCACGATACGATTCACAGCATGAGAGAATTTGTGATTGGATCACAACTAGTGAGTATCTCTACATGTGTAATTGTGATGTATCGAAATTATCCCTAGTCGATGAATTGATGGATTTGGACACCATCAATTCTGTCGAGACTAGCACGAGGTATACTCCTTGGTGTATCCAAGCAGCTGATTCTCACTGGTTGGAGACATTGTGATGTCCGGAGTTAATCGTGGATGCTAGTTATGGTAACTAGTTCATTGGAGTGACCAGCCGTAAGACTTCATATGGTTCTCTGCATATATAGATATGTCAATGAAGTTCTTACTGTGGCTTAAGTGCGCATGTTCCTTTGACTTGCGGTATTCAAGTCATCTTGATCATGGAGACTTATGCTTTGACATCTTAAGCAAACATCTCAGGAGATGTGGACCCGGATGATTGGGTATAAGTCAAGTGATCGAAGGTGTTTGAATAGCCTATAAAGGATTCACCACTCCTATGCGAGGAGATGTATACCCATGGCCTCTCGTCGGATTGTTACTAAAGTCTTTGGCCAAAGCATTACATGTTTAGAGTAAAGTACTCTTCGATACATGGAGTAACTAGAATCAGTGGACGAGGAAATGATACTTGGGCTAGGTGACGAGTCGACCTAGTGGGATCGACACAATAGACCATGTCCAACCAAGTGGGTATAAGATGAGTGAAGGGAATGGGGCACGATTCATTCGAGCCATCTTGAAGGGTTTCAGAAATAGTTCTGGATCAACCGTTGATCTTTTCGGTTAATTGGGGATCATGATGTACTACTAGGTGCCACTCATGATCGTTCTATAATTAATGGTTAATTATAGACGGCCAACATAAACCATGAACCTATTTGGTCACACGCACAACGAGTGTAATCCAAAGGATTTAAAACGAGCTTGAGAATGGGATTCTCAGACCGAGAGAAACTATGTTTGGTTGGACCAAACATAAAGCGAGCATGAAATTGTTTCAGTCGCAATGGAAGCGTGGATGGGCCGTGTCTTATGAAGACATAATGGATGGACCAAAATGGTTTGGTTCTAATCAAATGGATGAGAATAAACCAAAGGGTTTGGTTTATTTTAAACGAATGAACCAAAAGTTGGTTCGGTTCGTTTTAACCTAAAATAAACCATCATGGTTTGGTTTATTTTGACTTATCCTAATGGAGCGGGTTAACGGGCTTTATGGATATGATCCATTAACCATTAAGAGAATTAGTTCTCTATAAAATAGGGCTTAAACCCTAACTCTAACCCTAATCTAGTTTTGGCCGCCCAACCTAGTTGCCGCCCACCCCTTGAAGGAGTGTTCGGCGCCAACACCTTCATTGCCGCCGCCCAGCTTTTGTGCCGCCGTCCAAGTCCTTGCCGGCGACCAAGCTACAGCCGGTGAACCCTCCGGCGATCCCCTATAGGTTTGGCATCAAGGTGAGCCTTTTCTTTCCTTGGTTGGCCGGCGCCTATATCCTCCACCAAGCTGTCCAGTTTTCTGGACAGCTTCTCCTCCTCTCGTCGGAGCGTCGTTTGGACGACGGTTAGTGCTCCGACAGCGGCTAACTTACCGGGGATTTGATCTCCGGTAATCCTCTGAGGTGGGGGATGAAGGATTCGTCAAACGGTTGACGAATACCTCTCCGGAGAATCGAGTTTTGAGGACTCGGTTTTGGATCCGAATTTGGATTCGGATCGTGATCATCTCTCGATCACGTTGTCTTCAACACGAGGCTAGTAACCCGTACGAAGACAAAGCTCGTGGCTTAGCGAAGTCATCCCGAGGAGCTCGGCGTGGATACGGATAGAGACGATTCTTACGAGGATCGTTCCGGTTGATGCCGTTTCCGCTACACGTCATACGAAAGGTATAACGTAGATAATTTCTTTTATTGAAAATTTTAATTTACGGTTATGTCTACACTTGTTGTAATAGCATGCGTGTGTTGTGTGTGTTGTAATAAATATAGATTTATTATTTTTAATTGCTTCCGCTGTGCTCATGTTTACGAAACATGATCGAACACACACCCGCCGCGGTGCCCGAAACCCAACACTACCCGATAGATTTTGGGCAGAAGCCGTTAACACGGCTTGCTATGTCCAAAATAGGATCCTTATGGTAAAAAGGCACCTTAAGACCTCGTACGAGATTTATCACGATAAAATACCTAACATCAAGTACTTTAGGGTATTTGGGTGTAAGGTACATATCCTAAACACTAAGGATTACCTAGGGAAATTTACTTCCAAAACCATGACCGAAATCTTTCTAGGATACTCGACTACAAGTAGAGCTTATAGAGTATGTAACCACGACACCCTTAGAGTCGAGGAGACTATCAATGTAGTATTTGATGAAGGACATGAACCTACAAAACCCCCAGCAACCCCAATTAGCGAGCCGATTCATACTAGACCTAACTCTGATCCGGAGATCAGGTCTAGTGTTAATCCTAACCTAGGTCAACTTAGTCACTCTATTGATCAAGTGATAGATGACTCCAACCAAACTAGTGTTCAACCAAGTCACCCCATTGATCAAGCATTAGGTGACACAAACCCAACCCAATCTAGGATTCAGACTAACCACCCTATCGATCAAGTGATAGGAGATCCTAATCTAGGAGTTCGAACTAGAGCATCCTATAGGAACCTTAGTCAAATTTCCTTAATTTCAAAGATAGAACCCAAATCAATTGAACAAGCTCTTCTTGATCCCGATTGGATTATTGCAATGCAAGAAGAGCTAGCTCAATTTACTAGGAATGAAGTGTGGGAATTAGTACCATCACCTAAAGACAAAACGATAATTGGAACAAGGTGGGTGTTTCGAAACAAGCTTGATAATAAAGGTGAAGTAGTTAGAAACAAGGTTCGGTTAGTCGCCAAAGGATTTAGCCAAGTCGAAGGCTTAGATTACGACGAAACCTATGCCCCAGTAGCTAGACTCGAATCCATTCGAATGTTGCTAGCTTATGCCGCACATCGAGGATTTAAGCTGTTTCAAATGGATGTTAAGTCGGCATTCCTAAATGGATACATTAAAGAAGAAGTTTATGTTAGCCAACCCCCCAGATTCGAAAATCTAGATAAACCCGACCATGTTCTAAAACTTAAGAAAGCTCTCTATGGACTTAAACAAGCCCCTCGAGCTTGGTACGAGAGACTTTCAATCCATCTTAAGTCAAAAGGGTTTAACCAAGGCTTAGTTGACCCAACTCTCTTCGTAAAAACCTTAGGTAAAGAAATATTCATAGCTCAAATTTACGTAGACGATATAATATTTGGAACCTCTAACTCAGCCTTACTAAACGAGTTCGTTTCACTCATGGAAAGTGAGTTCGAAATGAACTTGGTAGGCGAGTTATGTTTCTTTTTAGGTCTACAAATTAAACAAACTAAGGATGGTATATACCTATATCAACAAAAATACACTAAGGAGTTAATTAAAAGATTTGGAATGCAAGACGCTAAGATAATAAACACCCCAATGGCGATTAATGTTAACATAGGAGAAGACCTAGAAAGTAAGTCCATTGACTTAAAATACTATAGGAGTGTAATAGGGAGTCTCCTGTACTTAACTGCAAGCCGACCTGATATCTTATTTGCAGTAAGTATGTGCGCCAGATTTCAAACCTGTGCCAAGGAGTCTCACCTAACCCTAGTTAAGCGTATCCTTAGATATCTAAAGGGTACACTTAATGTCGGTATTTGGTATCCTAGATCTACCGAGTTCGAACTAATCGGCTACTCCGATTCGGATTATGCCGGTAGTATACTCGACAGAAAGAGCACGAGTGGTTGTTGTCAACTACTCGGCTCGAGTCTAGTGAGTTGGTGCAGTAGGAAGCAACATTGTGTTGCCTTGTCTACCACCGAAGCCGAATACATCGCGATGGGTGAGTGTGTCACTCAGCTTCTTTGGATGAAGCATACCCTCCGCGACTTTCAGTTAGACTTTACGAATACTAAACTTCACGTAGATAACATTAGTTCAATTAATCTTACAAAGAATCCAATATGTCACTCTAGGACCAAACATATAGAAGTCAAACACCATTTCATTCGAGAACATGTGGCCAACGGAGCCATACAACTCGAGTACGTCGAATCGAAATCTAACCTAGCAGACCTATTTACTAAACCCCTACCCGAAGCCGAATTTAGTCTATTAAGACGAAAATTGGGCATGTGCGTAATAGAATAAGAACTTGCAAACTATATTTTCTTACTACTATTTCTTATTTTTCATTTTGATGGAACTAGCATAGGACATACCTTAGATAACATGCACCTATAGATTTAAGGAGCCAGTACATCTCACAACACATAGGACTAATGTGTTTGTGTACTTAGCCACGTAGATGGGCGTGAGATGTTAGGACCCTACTCCAGGTTCCAAGATATAGATCAAGTGCGTCAATATGAACCTCGGAGTATAAATATGCAACTAATATTAACCAACTCTAATCAGGACTTGTTGATAATATCATTTCAATCAAGTCAAACTAGAGTTGAACATTTAGATGAATTATTTTCACATACTATTTTTAAAATCATCATGCTTGGACTTAGGGTTTTCTTAATAACCCCACACTGTTTCCTAGATTTATGTAAAAATGGGGAGAAATGGCCATAGTTAAGGTTCAAGAAAAGGCCAAAGTTCAATTTCAAATTTTTGAAATTGATAACTAACAAAACTTTGATTCTGGCCAAAGTTAAGGGGGAGTAAGGTTTAGGTTTCAACTCTTCGGAATTGAAAACTTTAAAGGCCCAAGTTAAGAAATAAAAAGTTAAACCTTTTGAATAATTAACCTTTTGACTTAACTTTTGATTACTTAACTTGCACTTATTTTTGACTCTAAGAAGCCTAACTTAACTTTTGTGTTTGGAGAACTAAAAGTCTTTTTCAAGTACTCACCCTCGGTCGAGGGAGGGTTCCTCTAAGGGAGAACTTGAGAAATATTTTTACTACTCCTACTTTTGCTTCTTGTCTTTCTTGTTTCATGCTTAATTTCCTTAACTTTGTGTGTTTTTGCCATATATCAAAAGGGGAGATTGTTGGTGCGATGAGGCACCGAAATCGAACTGTGTTTTGATTATAGCAAAGACACAAAAGTTAAGTCTATTTTGTTTTCTCACGGTGAATCGAGTGTGCGGAAGATTGATATAGCTGGAGTGAAGGCTAGCGACACCGGAGGAAGCCGGTGAGGCGATACTCGAGTTACTTCGGAGGGAGCCGAAGGAATCGAGTGGAAGGCCGGAAGCAAAAGCGACACGTAAGTATCGAGGTAAGCTCGTGTGTGCGAGAGTAAGTAAGGTCGTATCATCTTTACGGGGATGATCTTAAGCGTAGATCCGACCAAAGACATCTTATAGATGGTCTAGGTCGAGATCGGATGGTCGACGACCATCGAAATTATGTTTTTATGGAGGACTCATTGTGTATCGATCAGAAGGTCATCAATCGTGATCGCCATCGATCGTGATGGTCAATGATCATATTCGAGGAGTCAAGGCTTATCACTCCACCTCAAAGCGGTTTGGTGTCCATTTGTGATTGGTTGAAGACCCACTCGAAAAGGGGCTCAAAGGCTATAAAAGGGGGGTCAAACCTAGGGTTTCATCAACAATTCTAAGCCTCCAAAAAGTCTCCGTTACGCTGCAACTCTCCGACAACGAAGTCCTTCCATTCCGACGTCTAGGTTTAACTCTTATTATTCTTGTACGTCGGTATTAGTTTTTCTTGTCATTTACATTTCCGGAGCTTTTATCGTATACGAGGAGAGGGGGAGTGTCCCTCTACCTCAAGTTTTTGTGGTTCCTTCTTGTATCGATTAACTCCTACCTCTAACGAGGAGGAGTTCCTTTAGTACTTTTGCCCTCCGTACGTGGTCAAGGACCACTAGGGCCTTGGAGTAGTAGCCTTCGGCTACGAACAAAGTAAAACCCTTGTGTCGATTGTCTCTTTTATTTTATATTTACATTTCCGCTGCAATTAATTTATTATCTCTCGAGTTTTAACGAACGAAAGAAAAAGAAAAGGTTTTTCGCTATTCACCCCCCCCCCCTCTAGCGAACCGCATCGATCCAACATATCATATTTCACTTCATGAACATATCATATTTCATTTCATAAACACATCATACTTCATTTCATAACATGTCATATTTCACTTCATGAACATATCATATTTCATTTTATAAACATATCATACTTCATTTCATAACATGTCATATTTCACTTCATGAACATATCATATTTCATTTCATAAACATATCATTTTTTATTTCATAATCATATCATATTCATTTCATAACATATCTTAATATCCCACACATATAGGGCATGGCATAAGGTATAAACATCAAGACGAAGTAAACACTAACCTAGAGCATGTTATCTTCATCTAGTATCATTTAATATCACAAGTTAACATGAATTCACCTAAACATAAAAACACATGTTAACCTAACCTAGAGCATGTTAAAGAATAATGGTTGGTCGAATGGTTCATGGGGCTTTTAGGGTTAAACCTTTAATCTAATCCATCTAACATCCTAACATCATCATATGCATACAAAACATGATATAGAACTTCATTGAATCATCAAAAACAAGGGTTGGCTGATTGGTTCATGAAGGCTTTTAGGGATAACTTTTAACCTAATCCATTCTACATTCTAACATCATCATATCCATGCAAAACATGATATAGAACTTCAATGAAACACCAAAAACCTATGTTGGCCGAATAGTTCATAGAGGTTTTTAGGGTTGACTTTTAACCTATTCCATTTTACATCCTAATATCATCATATGCATGCAAAACATGGTATAGAACTTCAATGAAACACCAAAAACATATGTTGGCCGAATAGTTCATAGAGGTTTTTAGGGTTAACTTTTAACCTAATCCATTTTACATCCTAACATCATCATATGCATACAAAACATGATATAGAATTTCATTGAAACACCAAAAACATATGTTGACCGAATAGTTCATAGAGGTTTTTAGGGTTAACTTTTAACCTAATCCATTTTACATCCTAACATCATCATATGAATACAAAACATGATATAGAACTTCATTGAAACACCAAAAACCTATGTTGGCTGAATAGTTCATAGAGGTTTTTTAGGGTTAACTTTTAATCTAATCCATTTTACATCCTAACATCATCATATGCATGCAAAACATGGTATAGAACTTCAATGAAACACCAAAAACATATGTTGGCCGAATAGTTCATAGAGGTTTTTAGGGCTAACTTTTAACCTAATCCATTTTACATCCTTACATCATATTATTCATACAAGTAGGGTATAGAACTTCATGGAGAACTCAATTAAAAGGGCTTGGCCGAATGGATCATGGAGAATTGGCATAAAACATCAATCGAAGGGCTACTTGTATGCAGGTGAGGGGATACTTACTTCCTTCGCTTTTCTTTTTGGTTGGAAAATGACCTAAGGGAAGCAACCTAGCCTTGCTTCTTACTTGGATGAGGTTCGGCCAAAGAATGGAGATGGGGAGCTCTAGGGTTCGGTGAGGAGGAAGAAGAAGAGGAGGAGAAAGCAATTTTGATAACTCATGCCCCCTCATTCCCCCTATTTATTCACTTGAAGAGTCCCTTAGTCTCCCTTACCTCTAACTATAGTTTCCCATGTTCTTCTAATAATAAAATCTTATTGGGCTTCTAGTTAGTGGATGCATCTATAGGGCTTGGTTATCTCTAGAGGTTTGGGGTTCAATTCCTAGGCCTTGCATTCTTTTTGGCTTATTTTCTTTTATTTTTGAAAAGCCCACATAAAGCCCATCATAATCAAGCCAAAAATTCTTGTAAAATTGCTAGAAATTTTAATGGCATTACACAGAGAAGGAGGATAAAAGGAAAGGAGGAGAATAGAAGGAAGGGGATCCGCATTATTCCAACTGGTAAGAAACGAAGACAGAGGAGGAGAAGGAGAGCTACCACCATCACGCCGGAGAAGGAGAGGAGCGATTTTTGCTTTGGCACTGCGTGTACTCTTTTTTGTATTGGGATTGAACTGCAAGAGTTTTTCTCCTCCACCTCGGGAAGTCTCCATTCCGGAAAGGAGGGCGTTTATAGTTAAAGGTGCTTGGGCACTGCATCCGATGAGAAAGCACACCTCCGTGGAGTAGGAATACTTATTCCGAACCACGTTACATCCTGTGTTCTAGTTTTCATTGCCTGTGTTGGTTTGCGTTTCTTTGTTTCGTCTTCTCATCTTTACTGTTGCGGCCTGTGAGAAACTCCCACCCAAAGCTCCCTTCGTGCTTCATCACATTGAAAGGAGGTGAACAAATCTTCCTCCCCGCATCACTCACCTAAGTCTCCAAAGGGTCTAGGTGTCTAATGTTGACTTAAGAATTTAGATGTTCAGTATTGGTCAACTAACCATCATTTTAAGAAGCATAGTTATTTTGAAAACTATGTATAACTACACACAACAATCATGACAACTAATAAAAATAGTTTTAAGAATCTATTTATGTATATATAAATTTTGAAATCTTTTTCAAAATTATTTTCAATTTGTTGTCCTTACCATCTCACTCATTCTACATGATCAACCAAGTTATCCTTATAGGTGTTGCGAGATGAATTTAATTTTACTTAGTTAATGTTAATGATTTGAAAATTAATTAACCTTGGGTTAGATTCGGATTTAACCTTTAGTTAATTAAGTGAACATTTCAAAAGACGACTTCCAGGTCATGGTGAGGTACAGAGACCTTCTTTGATCGGAACAACGACCACTTCCTTAGACAAATCCAATCTTAAGAAATTGTGCACTTAATTCACTTAGGGTTATGTCCTAGTCTAACTAGTCTAGGATGTGGTGAGGTAGCTATAGTTAATTCCACTTAGCCAAGTGCACCAAGCTAGATACTCCTTATGTAACCCGGATACATGAGACTTCATTTTCCCAATGTATTATCATCTCACCGCGTCATGATACTATGTTATCAAGGTTAATTAACCATTTTCTATCTAACCATTCTATGAGATTTAATTTAAGACTAGTATGTATGATATGAGAAAAATAAGAATGGTAATTAATTAAAATGATATGTATGCATGGGCATGTTATGTTCAATAAATTCAAAGAAATGGTTGCTTCTTAGGTATATTTTAATTTGTTGAATTTCTAAAAGTTGAAGGTTTAATTGCTAAATTATTAATTTTTATATAACCAAATGATACTCTATTATAATTAATTTTATTAGTTTGATTATTTAATTTTTAATTTTTAATTAAGTTAGATTTTGAATTTAAAATATATTTAATAGGATTATTAGATTTTTAAAAAGTAGAATTATTATTAGAATTTTTAAAAGTAGAATTATTATTAGAATTTTTTAAGATAAGATTGTTAGAATTTTTAAAGGTAGAATTATTATTAGAATTATTTAAGATAAGATTTGTTAGAATTTTTAAAGGTAAAAATTAATAGAATTATTAGAATTTTTTAAGATAAGATTGTTAGATTTTTTTTAAAGGTAAAATTATTAATGGAATTATTAGAATTTTTTAAGATAAGATTGTTAGAATTTTAAAAAGTAAAATTATTAATAGAATTATTAGAATTTTATAAGATAAGATTGTTAGAATTTTTAAAGATAGAATTATTAATAGAATTATTAGAATTTTTTAAGATAAAATTGCTAGAATTTTTAAAAGTGAATTATTAATAGAATTATTAGAATTTTTTAAGATAAGATTGTTAGAATTTTTAAAAGTAAAATTATTATTATTATTATTATTATTATTTAGATTATCTTTGGAATTTTTTAAATTTAATTTCAAATTTTTTATGGTTGAATTTTTTTAAAATAGAATTTTTTAATTCGGAATTATCTAGATTAATCACATCTAGGGTTTGATGATTTTGCCTTAAGATTTGATAATTCTGATCTAGTGTTTGACTATTCTGATTAAATCTTTGGTTGATTTTATCCTTAACTTGATCTAGATCTATATTGAACAAACTAAAATTTTGATTAAGCTCTTGGTTAATTTTATCAAATGTTAGATTAATTTGATCATTTCCTTCCATGATATTGTTATTATTATTATTTAAACTAATTAAATATGAATTAATTAATTTTTTATTAGTTGATTTATTAATTGTATTAATTAATTAATAATAATTAACTAATTTACTAGCTTTAATGCACAATTTATCTAAATTATCAAGTATTCTAAAACTCAATTTTTCAAAATTATTAATTTTACTAACCTTTTTCTCCGGGTACCGATTCTTGTAGTGACCAAATCTTCCGCACTCGAAGCACTTGATGTGCTCTTTGTTATTTCGGACTCCTGGCAATGGTGTCTCCTTTGCTACCAGTTGCACCGTTTGAGTCTTACGAGTATGACACTTATTTTTATAGTGTCCTCTCTCCCTACACTTGAAGCAAATAATATGTGATTTAAATTTTAAATTTACATTGTTACCTTTATGCCTTGTGGGATGCTCTTCTATGGTTAGCTCGGTCAACGATCTTCCAAAAACAAAAAAAAAATTCCTAAGACTTGGTCTTGGATTAGCAGTGTGGGAGATAATTAAAAATAAAAATAAAGAAAATAAAATGCCTAATCGGTGGTTGCACCGAATCTGAGCGCCCCCGCTCTGATACCAATTGTTGGATCGAAAGAATCGCTAAAGGGGGTGAATATCAATCTTAAAGACTTTTCTTTTTCGACGATTAATACTAAGTAGACAGCGGAAAACTAAAACACAAACACAAGACTTTTTTATTTGGTTCACAGCCCACCGGCTGCTAATCCAAGGCCTTACGATCCTTGATCGCTTCCGAAGGGAAAAGCACTAAATATCTCTTCCTTGTTGGAGGTAAGAGACAACCAATTACGATGTAGAGGAAGAGGTAACAAACCTACCTCTCCTCTTTAACAAGTAATAAGTAATAAATAAGAAAGGTATCAACTACTGAATTGTAGAAGACGCGCAGTCGGAGTAGCATTGTAGCACGTAGATTTTCGACCGGAGATCAAGCGCACTTAGGAGTTCATTGATGCTTTTGGGTTTGAGTCCTCCCCTCCTTTTATAGAATGACACCTTGGAATATGTCCCGATCCATATCCAAAACTCGTGTATCTTATCTTGACGTGGCAGTTCATCTTATCATAAGGTGGTGGCATCGATCTCTATCTCTTTGACCATGTGCACTGGGTTGATTCGTCGACATCAGTCGACTGATCCTCTTGGCAGTCGACTGCCTTCAGTCGACTGTTGGCATCTCTAGTCGATTACTGCACTTGAGAATTCCTACAACACAAGGTTAGCACAAGAGATGCATAATGTCATGTAGTGTGATAGTCCTTTGATAGCCCAATCTTGACTTCGGCATTCCTCCAGAAGCTTTGGTCGGATCGATGCCTAAAATTGTCCTCTAACTGAGGACACGTCCTTACCACCGCTCCACACTCGGAGCTTACCTTTGGTCCTCCTGACCTGTCACTTAGCTTTCAGTCACCACTGAGGTTCCTCGACTCCATGAGGTTCTCCTGGTGTCGCCCGACCACCACGATTTCTCAACTCGAGATTCTCTAGGTGTCGCTCGACTTTGGGGTTAGCTTAAACACTTCCTGCACACTTAACATAGCTCATGAGATAACAATAATATCTTAACTTTGAGCCTTTGCCATAATCAAAATCTAGGTTCAATTATCTTGTGCCCCTGCACCAACAATCTCCCCATTTTTTATCTTTGGCAAACCGATTCAAAGTTAAGGAAAATAAGTAGTAAGCATTAAACAAGCATTTTTCAACCCCCCCCCCCTTTTTAAGGGTACCTCTCCCTTAACCATAGGTGAGTTTTGAAAAATAATTACTTTTCGAAAAAAAAGGTAACCTTTGAACTTTAACCTCTCTCCCCCTTTGACATATATCAAAAATAACTTTATAAGGGGTGCATTTTTAAGTTTAAGGTTTTCAAAAAAAATAGAGCTAACAATAACTTTATATTAAAAAAAATAGAATTTTTAAAACATTCGAATCAATTTGACTTAACATGTTCAAGTCCCTTTAACACTTAAGAACTTAGGTTTCTAGATCCTACACTAACAATGTATATCGTAGGTTAGGATGTGACCCTCTAACCTTTAACATTATTATAAAATTTTGAGAAAGAATTTCTTTTTAAAAAAAACATTTTAAAGGCTCATGTCTATTGGGTTTTATGTCAGACTAGAGATAGCTAGAGATACTAAGTTTGTCTAACTTAAGTCTTCTCTCCCCCTTAGCATATTATTAAAAAAGAAGGATTTTGTCCTTAGGGGCATGGCGCAACGGTTAATCACGAGGCTCCCCTCTGTGCTTCCAGGGATTGATTCTGCCCATCAGCAGCACGCGCTATGTCGGTGCCAGTGCTCGATGCCCCCCCCCCCCATCTCAGCATGGTCGACCTCCTAGTGTAAGATATTTGAAAATAAAATAATATAATATAATACCCCTGGTTAATTAGGAAGTTATTATATTTTTGGGATTTTTAGAAATTTTTTTGGAATTAAATGGAGTTCTTTCAATATTTTATGGGGAAAGATTTAATAGGCTTTAATAAAGCTTATTGGGTTCAATTGTAATAAGGGTTAATTGGGTTGATTAACCTAAAGTATATAAATATCAAAACCTAGGTTTATTCTTCATTTTCTTTTCCCCATTTTCTCACGTCGCATTTTCCCTCTTCTCTCGTTCATTCTTCTCCCTCTCGATTTCTCGCCGTCACCGCCCCTCAATCATCCGATCTCTTCTCCTTCACTTCATCGTCATGCCTTATCTTTCGACGATCGACCATTGCATCAGTCGATTTGCCACCGCCGACGACCGAGCCAGCTCGCCATTGCCTTTCCTCAGCTATTTCTAAGCTCATTGCCGCCTTTCCTCCTCGCCACGAGCTTGATTTTGTCGCTGTGAATGCCATCAATTGTTGTTACATAACTTTGAATGACGTTCTTTATGGGACTGGAACATTAAGCAATGGTATTTATACGTTGGATGTATCCAGTGACATTTTCAATATCAAAGCGAGCAAAAAGCGTGTTCCAAAAGATAATCAATTAGACTCCTACATGTGGCATTGTCGTCTTGGCCATGTGAGCAAGAAATGCATGTTCGAATTACACCGATGTGGAATTCTGGAATCATTTGAATTAGATTCATATGATACATGTGAATCATGCTTAAAGGTCAAGATGAACAAGTTACCTTTTGCTGGAAAAGGAGAACCGGTGGGAGAGTTATTTGGTCTAATACATACTGATGTATGCGTACCTATGTCAACTCATGCTCTAGGAAGTTATAGCTACTTCATTACCTTCACCGATGATCACTCATGGTTTGGGTATGTGTTCTTGATGAAATACAAGTCTGAAGCCTTTGAATGTTCAAAGAATTCAGAAATAAAGTAGAGAAACAACTTGGCAAGAGTATTAAAATACTTCGATCAAATCGAGGTGGTGAATACTTGAGTCAAGAGTTTCTAGATTATCTGAGGAACAATTCTCAATGGACTCCGCCGTATACATCATAGCTTAATTGTGTATCTAAGAGGAAAAACCAAACCTTGTTTGACATGGTCAGATCGATGATGAATCACGCGAATCTTCCCAAGTCCTTTTGGGGATATGCACTTTAGACAGCTGTTTACTTGCTAAACAGACTCCCGACCAAGGTAGTCTCTACTACTCCATATGAGATATGGAATAGTAAAAAAACCTCATTTATCTTACGTGAAGATAGGGGTTGTCCTACTTATGTGAAGTGCACTGTATCAGACAAATTGGATGCTAAGTCTGATAAATGTCTATTTATTGGATACCCTAAGGAAACGAGAGGTTACCAATTCTATCATCTTCTGGAACAAAAGGTGTTTGTTTGAAGGCATGCTGTGTTTCTAGAGAAAGAGTTTCTCTTGCTAGAAAATAATGGGAGTGACGTGGAACTTGAGGAGGTTCAAGAGACTCCAATAGACATTAATGAGATACCTAGTCAAGCACCACAACCGATAACTCATAGTGATGAGTCATCAGCTGAACCTATTGTAACACCACATCTTCGTAGATCTAGTAGAACATGCAACATTCCTGAGATATATGAATTTCTCATAAGTGAATCGAATGACTAATTACTCATTGATGATGAGGAGCCTACCAGTTGTGAAGAAGTTCTAAAAAGTTCAGAAAGGGACAAATGACTTGAAGTCATGAAGTCGAAAATGGATTCCATGTATGAAAATCAAGTTTGGAACTTGGTAGACCCACTTGAAGGCATTAAGCCTATAGGATGCAAGTGGGTTTTCAAGAAGAAAACTGACATGGATGGTAATGTGATTACATATAAGAATAGATTAGTGGGGAAAAGCTATCATCAAAAGCAAGGTGTTAATTATTACGAGACCTATTCACCAGTAGCTAAGCTTAAATCCATTCGGATGCTCCTAGCCGGAGAGGCTCATTTTGATTATGAGATATGATAGATAGATGTGAAAATGACTTTCCTTAATGGAAACTGTTTGACCGTCGATGGCCGGCTAGAGGGGGGTGAATAGCCCTCTTTCGCGTACGGTGGAATTTACTCATTGATTGCTTGTCTATAAATTCGTTAGCGCAAGCGGAAATATAAACAATAAAAATAAAGCAATATGTAAAGGAAATCAAACGCTAACACCAAGATGTAACGTGGTTCATGGCCTTGCCGCTAATCCACGACCCGATTCGTCCAAGGTGAATCACGCCTTAAACCTTCCTCTAATCTCTCCTTTGCACAAAGCTAGGTGGAGGTAACCTTTCCTTACAAGAATTCTCTCCTCTTACAATAAGATGAAAATAAACACAAGGAAGAGAAGGAAAATCATTTTAAGCACTTGGGAGATGTTTAGCAATGAACCATTAGCCTCACAAGATGACCCAAGACTTCTTTTTATAGAGAAGAAGTCGATGCCTCGATCTGCCCTCTGCTCAGATACCCTATAACGACTTCTTCCACGTTGGATTTCATCCAATGACTCCCACATCAATCGACTGATCTTCCCATCAGTCGACTAATGGAGCCAACAGTCGAGTCCCATGAGCGAGCAGTCGACTAATAACCATTCTGTGCCCGAAATGTAGGGATCTCTTATGCAAAATAGCATATGCGCAACGGAAAAATAGGATCCCTTCCAAGTGATCCTTGCGAAAGAAAACCTCGTACAAAAATAAATTTCTCAAAACCTATCTTATAGGAGAATATTACCTTTGTTGCGTGCCCTTTTTAAATCCTGCTTCTCCTTGGGTTTGTTGGATCTTTTAGCACGTTCAAATGTCCGTGCCTCTATATGTATCCACACGAGCAAGCTCTTGTCTCACAAAATAAGCTAGAAGAGCTCTCCTTTACTTCTTGCTAGAGAAGTCCCTAAAGGAGAGGAAGGTAGGGAAAAAGAGAAAGGAAGAAGAAGACTACTCTTCTTGCTACACTCACAAAAGCCACACAACCAAAGCCTCTCACCACCAAGCTCTCTCCAAGCCTCAAGCTTCAACCATTTGGCCGGCCACCCCATGGGGTGTTTTATAGGATTGAAAAACCTTTCACCTCCTATCACATTCAATGCAATCAATTGCATTGAAACATAATCAAACAAGGAGTTACACTCCTTGTTTGGCCGGCCACATGTGGAGGAAATCCAAAGGTCAAAACCCTTTGTCTCCTTCCACCTCATCAAGCTTAGGTGGCATGCTTATGTGGCATGCTTATGTGGCATTCATGCATGTTGAATTAATCTTATTAATCCAATAAGCTTATGTCATCATATTGAATTAATCTCATTAAATCAATAAGGTAACATATTGAATTAATCTTATTAAATCAATTAAGCTTAGCATATTGAATTAATCTCATTAAATCAATAAGCTAAAATTCTCATTAAGATTAAAGTCCAAAAACCATTTTGTACTTAAGCTCATTCCCAAATTATTCTAGTAAAACTAGAATGCACTAATTCTTCTAATCATCATGCTCTTTGTGTGTGACCCTATAGGCTCTCATAACGTTGGCAGTGGATCTAAACTCTTTTAGATACACAAGCAATGAGCGACATCTAGCAATACATCATTGCTACCCAAGTTACGAAATAAGTCAAGATCCAACTAACCTTTCCGTGACTACTATAATGTATGACCGTGTCCTTCTATCCTTGATATCAGATTGACCAATGAGGCATAGACCGTGTCATCCTCGATCAATCTATGTGTTTCTTGATCCCTGAGTAAACTAACTTAAACAAATGAGCTCAATATCTCATATTGACTCATTCGAGCATGGCCATGCGTTTTAGTAGTTCTACTCAATCAAGTGGCCCACAGATATCACTCCCGTCATATGGGAGGGATAGATCCCATCTACATCACTCACATCCCTCCGCATAATTTGTTATATACCTAGTAATCGCCTTTATGGTCCACCCTGTTACAGGTGATGTTTGACGATACCAAAGTACATAACTCCTTATGTAGGGAACCGTAGTGACTTCAGGTTTGAGGACTATTCATATCAATAGTCACATGAGAAAGTTTATGACACTCATATGACGATCCATGAAACTTTCTCATGGCGGGTCAGTTCAGTATATATTCTCTAATATATACCCATGTGTCAACTTGATATCATATATCCATGACTTGTGAGATCAAGTCATCAATTGACCTACATGCTAGTCTTTATGTATTAATATTGCCCTTGCATATTAATACTTGACTAGGAACATTTAGGAAAGTGTTCTCTACAGCCTCTCATAATCAATTCTGCCAATTGATGTGCTGTAGATAAGAACCTACTTTTCTAGGGCATTATTATATATTTAATTTAGTTGGCACAAGCAAGACGTAAATATATAATAACCAATCCTTTGCCTTTATAGAATATGATACAAAATGTTCTCTATTCAACCATCACATGATTGGTTCTAGGGCTATAACTAACAATCTCCCACTAGCACTAGTACCAATCACTATGATATCTAATACCTTGTGACCTAGTGTGACCATCATGCTTCCTCTGTGCCAAAGCCTTGGTCAATGGATCTGCGATGTTAGCTTCTGTCGGTACTCTGCATATCTTCACATCTCCTCTATCGATGATTTCTCGAATGAGATGGAAGCGCCACAGTATGTGTTTGGTCCGCTGATATGATCGAGGTTCCTTAGCCTGTGCAATAGCCCCATTGTTGTCACAATAGAGGTCTATTGGATCTGCAATGCTAGGAACTACCCCAAGTTCACTGATGAACTTGCGGAGCCAAACAGCCTCCTTTGCTACATCAGACGCAGCAATATACTCGGCTTCTATTGTAGAATCAACAACTGTGTCCTGCTTCGAACTCTTCCAGCTCACAGCTCCACCATTCAGGCAAAACACATACCCCGATTGCGATCTATAGTCATCCTTCTCTGTTTGGAAGCTTGCATCACTTTAACCCTTTACAGTTAGCTCCTCATTGCCTCCAAATATCAGGAAATATTCTTTCGTTCTTCGTAAGTATTTAAGAATATTTTTGACTGTTATCCAGTGACTTTCACCTGGATCCTACTGGTATCTACTCGTCATGCTCAAAGCATACGAGACGTCAGGACGAGTACAAAGCATGGGGTACATGATAGACCCTATGGCAGATGCATAAGGGATCTTATCCATGCGATCTCTTTCCTCCTTAGAAGAGGGGCATTGAGTCTTCGAAAGACTCACACCATGTGATAAAGGCAGAAATCCTTTCTTGGAATTTTGCATAGCAAAATGATCTAGCACTTTATCAATGTATGTACTCTGACTTAGGCCAAGTAATCTTTTAGATCTATCTCTATAGATCTTGATGCCTAGAATATAGGCAGCTTCACCTAAGTCTTTCATCAAGAAACAATTCCCTAACCACATCTTCACAGACTGGAGTGAGGGAATATCATTTCCGATGAGAAGTATGACATCTACATACAAGAAAAGAAATACAACTGTGCTCCCACTATTTCTCTTGTAGACACAAGGTTCATCTTCATTCTTGATGAAACCAAACTCCTTGATTGCATCATCGAATCGAAGATTCCAGCTTTGAGAGGCTTGCTTTAGTCCATAAATGGACCTTTGTAGTTTGCATACCTTTCCAGGATGCTCTGGATCTTCAAAACCCTCAGGTTGTGTCATGTACACATCCTCGAGTAGCTTTCCATTCAAAAAAGCGGTTTTGACATCCATCTGCCAGATCTCATAATCGTGGTAGGCTGCAATAGCAAGTATGATCCGAATGGATTTAAGCATCGCAACTGGTGAAAAGGTTTCATCATAGTCAATACCATGAATTTGTTTGAATCCTTTAGCCACCAATCTACCTTTATAGGTATGCTTATTACCATCCATGTCAGTCTTTACTTTAAAGACCCACTTACACCCAATGGGTTTTACCCCTTCAGGTGGATCAACCAAAGTCCATACTTGGTTAGTGTACATGGATTCCATTTCGGATCTCATGGCCTCAAGCCATTTCTCGGAATCTGGGCTCATCATAGCTTCTTGATAGGATGTAGGCTCGTCAAGATCGACAAGCAATACCTCACCATTGTCAGTCAAGAGAAAAGAATATCTCTCGAGTTGACGACGGATCCTATCAGATCTACGAAGAGGTTGGTCTACATGAACAGGTGTTTGCTCCACAACTCTTTGGGCAATAATTTCCTCATCCACAACACTTTGTGGTGCCTGTTCATTTTCAATCGAAGCCTTAGTGTTATCTTCATCTTGAATTTCTTCAAGATGAATTTTACTACCACTAGTTTTTCTAGAAATAAATTCTCTTTCTAGAAAGACAATATTTCTGGCAACAAACACCTTGCCAAGTGTGGGATTGTAAAAGTAATATCCCTTAGTTTCCTTGGGATATCCTACAAAATAACACTTATCTGATTTGGGTCTTAGTTTATCTGAGACTTGACGTCTAACATAAGCTTCACAACCCCAAATCTTTATAAAAGACATTTTGGGACTCTTCCCAGTCCATAATGTATATGGTGTCTTTTCTACGGCTTTTGATGGGACGCGATTAAGTGTGAAAGCGGCTGTCTCTAGAGCTAAACCCCAAAAGGAAGTAGGTAGATCAGTCTGGCTCATCATTGATCGTACCATATCTAATAGAGTATGATTTCTCCTCTCAGATACACCATTCCATTGTGGTGTTCCAGGTGGAGTGAGTTGGGATATTATCCCACACTCAGCTAGGTGATCACGAAACTCTTGACTAAGGTATTCACCACCTCGATCTGATCGAAGTAGCTTAATACGCTTACCAAGTTGGTTTTGTACTTCATTCTTGAATTCTTTGAACTTTTCAAAGGATTCTGACTTATGTCTCATCAAATATAAGTAGCCAAATCTACTCATATCATCAGTGAAAGTAATAAAGTACTTATAGCCTCCTCTGGCTTCGACATTGAAAGGGCCACATACATCAGGATGTATGAGTCCTAACAAGTCCGTCGCTCTCTCGCCATGTCCACTAAATGGAGTTTTAGTCATCTTTCCTAAAAGACAAGATTCGCATACCTCATATGATTCAAAATCAAATGAGTCCAATAATCCATCTTTATGGAGTTGGGATATGCGTTTTTCATTTATGTGACCTAGGCGACAGTGCCAGAGATATGTTTGGTTCAAATTATTCGATTTGAACCGTTTGGTATTTACGTTATAAATTGAGTTTTCTAAATCTAGAACATAGAGACCATTCATAAGTGGTGCATTACAATAGAACATTTCATTCAAATAAATGGAACAACATTTATCCTTTATTATAAAAGAAAAGTTTTTCTTGTCTAAACAAGATACAGAAATTATGTTCTTCGTTAATGCAGGTACATAAAAGCACTCCTCTAGTTCTAAGATAAGCCCAGTGGGCAAAGACAAAGAATATGTTCCTACAGCTACAGCAGCAACTTTTGCGCCATTGCCTACTCGTAGGTCCACTTCGCCTTTTGCCATTAGTCTACTATTTCTCAGTCCCTGCACATTAGTACAAATGTGAGATGCACATCCGGTATATAATACCCATGTAGAAGAAATAGATAGATTAACTTCTATAACGTGTATACCTGAGGCAGAAGTCCCACTTCTTTTCTTCTTTACTTCCTCAATGTAGACTTTGCGGTAGCCTTGGCCTAAAGGTCCAGTCTCACCGCAATGGAAACAGTCCCCTTCCTTAGGTACTTTACCTTTACCCTTTGAAGTGGATGAATTGGCCTTGCCTTTGGCTTGGGTCTTACCCTTGCCTTTGCGCTTACCTTTTCCCTTCTTGACCATTAGTACGTTACTAACTTTCTTCTTGAGATTCGGTTCAGCAGTTCTTAACATGCTGAGAATCTCAGGCAAAGGCTTATCAATTTCATTCATGTTATAATTCATGACGAATTGATTATATGCTTCCGGCAATGATTGCAGGATAACATCTAGCTGCAATTCTTGGCTCAGTGGAAAACCTAGTCTTTCAAGGTTCTCAACGTACCCTATCATTTTAAGTACGTGAGTTCCTACAGGTGTTCCTTCTTGCATCTTGCATGCAAAAAGAGCCTTAGACACTTCAAAATGCTCGTGCCTAGCTTGTCCTTGATATAGTTGTTTCAAATGCTCAACCATATCATAGGCATCCATGTTCTCATGTTGCTTCTGAAGCTCAGAGTTCATGGTGGCAAGCATAAGACATGACACATCTAATGCATCATCTTGATGCTTCTTATAAGCATCCTTTTCAGCACGAGTGGTCGGCGGTGTGTTTCAGTGATAGATCGCTCTAGGACATACAATTTACATTCTTGCTTGAGGATAATCCTCAAGTTCTATACTACCTAGAAAGTTAGCTCCATTGAGCTTGTCTTCTCAAGGACAGATCGCAAGTTGAGGGGGTGTGTCGTGTTAGATGACATGGTGATCTACAACATTAAAATGCAAAATTAAGTATCATACCTAAGTCATTTAATTAGGCCTTTAATTAAATGAGGCTCCCACTAAATTCTCATAGCTTTGATATGAGCTAATCATTGATGTAGGCAAACACATTTTGCTTACATCATTAGCTTCTATTTAGCTATAAATTAATATGGGATAAAGATCCACATCATACTTCGCCTTGAGTTAGCTTTGGCTAAATCACCCAAGACGTAGTATGATTAGGTAGGCAATCTTTGCCAATTACATCTGATGTAACTCTTTAATAGCTTTGGTTAAGTTTAGATTAGTTTAGTGCTTATTCGTGTCGCATGGTAGGCACGAGGCCTTCTTTGATATCGAGCAACGACCACTTTCTAAGACAAAGCTGATATTCGGAAATCACACAAAACTAATTTTTAAAACTTATGTTCAAAGCTAATATATGCCTCTACTTTCTTAATTAATTAAGAAAAACTTAATTAAGTCTTAACCAAGTTTGATAGCGGGACATCACGATTGTCCACTCGCACTCTTCCAAGATAAAATGCATTGCTTTGCTTTGGCAAACCCAACAACAAATGATCGAGAAGTAGTAGTACCAAACTTTAGTAGGCATATCGTTTTTGACTTATTAAGAAATAAACTTAAACATGCATCACATACATATTAGCATACATCACATATAAGCTAAATTAACATGCATCACATACATATTAAACTAAGCGTGTCATGGTTATGGTCCTTATTCTACAATCTTCTCAAGCCAATGAAAAGATTGATTGGTCAACCTAGGGATAGCATCTTCTCCCAAGTGCTTCCTTTTGGTTGTCTTGTGTTGTTGACTCCCTCCTTGTAACGTCATCTTCCAATGGACCCTCCATCTTTATTTTGTATATTACAAAAGGAGAAATACTCGAGTTACATTCGAGTCTAAAACTAATTTTACAACAAGAATTTTAGGAGAAAGGCAAATTACAACACACACATTCACAATCTTTTTGGGACTAGGCCATAACCATGCACCATGTCAATTTTAACCTTTTAAAAGACATCGGATATTTTATTATGTTTGAAAAATTGCTAATGCAATTATCAACTCATAATAAAATTTATCCTACTTCTATATCACATATAAAATAGAGAAAACCTATTTTTTATACGATCTTTCGCAAGTGACTCTGATACCACTGTAGGGATCTCTTATGCAAAATAGCATATGCGCAACGGAAAAATAGGATCCCTTCCAAGTGATCCTTGTGAAAGAAAACCTCGTACAAAAATAAATTTCTCAAAACCTATCTTATAGGAGAATATTACCTTTGTTGCGTGCCCTTTTTAAATCCCGCTTCTCCTTGGGTTTGTTGGATCTTTTAGCACGTTCAAATGTCCGTGCCTCTATATGTATCCACACGAGCAAGCTCTTGTCTCACAAAAGAAACTAGAAGAGCTCTCCTTTACTTCTTTCTAGAGAAGTCCCTAAAGGAGAGGAAGGTAGGGAAAAAGAGAAAGGAAGAAGAAGACTACTCTTCTTGCTACACTCACAAAAGCCACACAACCAAAGCCTCTCACCACCAAGCTCTCTCCAAGCCTCAAGCTTCAACCATTTGGCCGGCCACCCCATGGGGTGTTTTATAGGATTGAAAAACCTTTCACCTCCTATCACATTCAATGCAATCAATTGCATTGAAACATAATCAAACACTCCTTGTTTGGCCGGCCACATGTGGAGGAAATCCAAAGGTCAAAACCCTTTGTCTCCTTCCACCTCATCAAGCTTAGGTGTCATGCTTATGTGGCATGCTTAGGTGGCATGCTTATGTGGCATCCATGCATGTTGAATTAATCTTATTAATCCAATAAGCTTATGTTATCATATTGAATTAATCTCATTAAATCAATAAGGTAACATATTGAATTAATCTTATTAAATCAATTAAGCTTAGCATATTGAATTAATCTCATTAAATAAATAAGCTAAAATTCTCATTAAGCTTAAAGTCCAAAAACCATTTTGTACTTAAGCTCATTCCCAAATTATTCTAGTCAAACTAGAATGCACTAATTCTTATAATCATCATGCTCTTTGTGTGTGACCCTATAGGCTCTCATAACGTTGGCAGTGGATCTAAACTCTTTTAGATACACAAGCAATGAGCGGCATCTAGCAATACATCATTGCTACCCAAGTTACGAAATAAGTCAAGATCCGACTAACCTTTCCGTGACTACTATAATGTATGACCGTGTCCTTCTATCCTTGATATCAGATTGACCAATGAGGCATAGACCGTGTCATCCTCGATCAATCTATTTGTTTCTTGATCCCTGAGTAAACTAACTCAAACAAATGAGCTCAATATCTCATATTGACTCATTCGAGCATGGCCATGTGTTTTAGTAGTTCTACTCAATCAAGGGGCCCACAGATATCACTCCCGTCATATGGGAGGGATAGATCCCATCTACATCACTCACATCCCTCCGCATAATTTGTTATATACCCAATAATCGCCTTTATGGTCCACCCTGTTACGGGTGACGTTTGACGATACCAAAGTACATAACTCCTTATGTAGGGAACCGTAGTGACTTCAGGTTTGAGGACTATTCATATCAATAGTCACATGAGAAAGTTTATGACACTCATATGACGATCCATGAAACTTTCTCATGGCGGGTCAGTTCAGTATATATTCTCTAATATATAGCCATGTGTCAACTTGATATCATATATCCATTACTTGTGAGATCAAGTCATCAATTGACCTACATGCTAGTCTTTATGTATTAATATTGCCCTTGCATATTAATACTTGACTAGGAACATTTAGGAAAGTGTTCTCTACAGCCTCTCATAATCAATTCTGCCAATTGATGTGTTGTAGATAAGAACCTACTTTTCTAGGGCATTATTATATATTTAATTTAGCTGACACAAGCAAGACGTAAATATATAATAACCAATCCTTTGCTTTTATAGAATATGATACAAAATGTTCCCTATTCAACCATCACATGATTGGTTCTAGGGCTATAACTAACATGAAACCTCCGGCGATCATTTTGCCCTTGGCGCGATCATTTGGCCATGGCTATAAACATGACTCGAACACTAGTCGAGTCTAAGTCGACTTGGAGTAGTCGACTACCATCGCTTGTCAGTTGACTGATGTCGGGAAATCCCATCCGACACTTAGCCAATCGGCCAAGTTTCACATAAGCACTACCCCGTCCCGGGTTACAATCGCTCACTCTCATTCCCTTGGAGTCTCTCGCCTTTGAAGTTGTCTTCATCCGGCCATGTCCCTCAGATGTGCCAAGCTCACAGCTTCGCAGTGCCATCCTTTACGTCTCACCCTGAAGTCTACTTCCTCCGGCTTCACTCCAATACTCCTCGTCCGGCAGTCGCTCGGATGCACCAAGCGGACAGCTTCTGCAATGCATCTTTCACCGACTCAAAGATCGAGTCATGAGAGGTGAAACTTGCCAATGCTCCATGTGCGAATTACTAAGTCCTACATGACTTCAACGCACATATCAAATTCAATACAATCCTAACTTAAACCCTTTGTCATACGCATCAAAACCACATCACACGGGTTGATTGCACTAACAATCTCCCCCTTTTTGATGTGTAGCAATCCGTTTAAGTTAGGTAAAACAATTACAATAAAACATAAGGCAAGAAAGTATGTAAATAATATGAGTATAAAAACTCCCCCTTAAACATGCAACTCCCCCTTAAGACATGCTAAATTTTCCCTTTTAGCATGATTAACTTAAACCTATCAATTCTCCCCCTTTGACACCATCAAAAATATTATGCAAATGTTATATACGTATGACATCAATTCTAATGGAAGAAAATACCCAAAACCACTCAAAACCTGATAAAATAGGTTACTGTGCTCGTACACAGTACATCAGTCGACTGTCACTCAATTTTCAGACTTTCTGATTTTCGAACTCCAATTTCAAAAATGCACCAGAAATTCTAGAAAATTCAAAAAATCATGAAATTTGAAGTATATATTTCTTGTGAGTTCCTCTATCAGTGAAAAATAAATTTTTATGAAAATTCATCTTATCTTTGAAAATTAGGCAAAAACTCAAAACTTGCAAAATATCTAAAGTTTGTATCAACTTTAAAGCCTAGTCTTGCCTTAAAACTTTTCAAAACATGAACTCACTATTTATGAAACATAAAATGGTTTTAAAATCATTTGAAATATCCAACCATGATCTTTGGGTAATATGTTTATGAATTCAACATATCCTTTCCCCATGATTGGTCTATTATTGCTCTATTGATACACTTAAT
Source organism: Wurfbainia villosa (assembly GCA_025175895.1). NCBI lineage: Eukaryota > Viridiplantae > Streptophyta > Magnoliopsida > Zingiberales > Zingiberaceae > Wurfbainia > Wurfbainia villosa. The sequence continues at coordinate 38,110,057 of CM045987.1, forward strand.
GACCCATCTAAATGCCATAAGCATTAGTGGACCATTTGTATCATCCTATCATCTCACCCATTGCTATGTTCTCAATCAAGTTAGCCTTATAGTGGGATGTGAGTTGTTCCTAAAGGTATTTATACTTGACCAAAATTTCATACATTTCTACCCATGGTTAAGTATCATCCTAAAAACCCAATCATAAACATGAATTAAGACTTATCAATCATGATCATAAATCATAAAATTAATCATGAATCATGATTTAAACATTCAATTTATGGGTTATTCATTATCATCACCCAACACTATGTTAAAAATTTATAACCCACTCTATCCTAAGTAAACCATTCAATATGATATAGATAATGTCCACTATGGTTGACTATCCTAGGGTTTTCCTAACCCTTGAGGATGGATTTGGGAACCCAATATAAGTTCTTTCCTATAGGGTTCACCAAAAATTCCTTAGGGATCCATTTTCTAGCTATTATTTTATTTTTGGCTTGACCCCTAGCAATTAGGCAATTATAGGCTTTTTCATTTTTATTTCCTTTATAACCTAGGCCTTTCTTATTAAAGCTTACTCTTTGGCTCCCTATGATCATGTTCAATGTATTGGAGCCTGTGGTAAATTTTTCTAGGGCCTTAGTTAAAAGGTCTATCTTTTCCCTTAAAGCCCTATTTTTCTCAATACATGCATCATTAACATTAAAAGGCATGTAATCATCATGTGAGCATTCATCATTGATACTAGAAGAAACATTATCATTAATATTTAAACATGATTTTTCTAGCTTTTCTTCTAGGGCCTTAATTTCATTTTTCATGCTTTTGTTTTCCTTTTTAGCCCTAAATAATTCCTTAGTTAAGCTAGAAATCATAGACATGATTTTCTTGGGAGGAAGTTTCGTTACCTCACTTACCAAATCCTCTTCCGATGATGAGGATGAAGATGAGGATGCTCCCCCTTCACTCGAGCTCTCCTCCTCACTAGTGCTTCTTTCTTCTGTCTAAGAGGAGGTGGTGTTGGGATGTATACTGAAAAGTCTATCTTTTGTATGAACACCTTTATTTTGAAATAAGAATCACATGATCATTGTTTGCATATTTTTATGGTTATGCATATTATCTAATACATTACATTGTAGATAACATGGTGTGTGGTGTCACACGGGAGATCATGTTATCAGTTCCTTGTAAAGTATAAGTAAAGGCTCACAACCGAGATGACTTTGGACAAATCATTGGAATGGTTGTAGTGTGATTTGGTATTGGTTTGTCTTGACCATAGAATCACACTAGTGCACTTTGTGTGTATTGAGAAGGACCGACTTAGAGGTGATTCGATTTATTACTGACTACATAATCGAATCGGACCTCAGATATTATATTGTACATACTCTTAATCCGGATATAATAACGGGCACATATACTTAGTATTCATTTCTTTGATTTACCAATGGGTGAGATTTATAGATTAAATCGATAGGCTCGGTAAGTAAGAAAATGATATTATTTATATGGTGTGCCATTGATTATAGGAGGAAACCATGTCCTATATATTAGGATGATGATGTCCCCTTGAGGAGCTCATAAGGTTCATCATGTAAACCCTGCAGGTGGACTTGGTCCGGCATGATGAAAAGGTTGAGTGGTACTACTCATGGAGTTAGATGTTGATTAATTAATGGTGATAAATTTAATTAACGGACATTCGAGATCTTAAACATGGGGAGAAAATGTACATATAATATATGGAGCCCATATTAACTTATGGGGGTTGGTGAGGTAGATCAATGATAAACCTTTAGTGGATTGGATTATCATTAATGGATCGGACTTTATGTGGGCTTGATCCATTGGGTGGCCAAGATCCAACTCCTCCTCATGGTCCCTATTGTAGCCTATTAAAACCTCATGAAGCTTAGATCCAATGGATGGAAACAAAACTCTAGATCCAAAGGTAGAGATTAAATCTCTAGATCCGACGGTTGAGATTAAATCTTTAGATCCGACGGTTGAGATTAAATCCCTAGAACCAATGGTGGAGATTAAAACAAGGCTTATCCCTAACTCTATAAAAGGAGAGGCTAGGGTTGGCGTGGAAAAAAATTAAGAAGCAAGGGGAGGCTTGGAGTTGGCGGCAAGGAGTTGGAGCTAGGGTTTGGGCTTGGCGACACCAAATAAGGAAAGACTTTCCTTGTCTTCTTCTTCTCCATTGGTGGCCGGCGCCCCTTGAAACTTTTCCAGCCCTTGGCCAGCGTCCAAACTACCTCCTCTCCTTCTCCTTGGCCGGTGGAACCAAGGCTTAGGGTCCTCCCTTGGAGCTTTTGGCTGGCAACCATTGTTTCCCTTCTCCTTGTTGGCCGGCGGCAAGCAAGGTGCTTGTTGCTTGTTGGTTGGCTAAAGGAAGGAGAAGGATCTTATTTCTATTCTTCCTCTTGCTCAGAACGAGCAAGGAAGGAATTTTGGTGATCTAGGAGCTTCAACTTTTGGTAGATCATCGCCCACACAACGTCCGAAAGGAGGAAGGTCATACAATAGAAGATCGAGAGGTATATCGATTCTCTATTCTCTTTCGTAACATGTTTATATTTTTTTTTCAATTATGAGCATGATATATTCTATTTGTGGCTAAATAATACTTGGATCCCGAACATAAACACAAAAACCGGTGATCCGTACATCGTCTATTCCGCGGCTACTCGTAGAATAGAGGTAGGTCGCTTGAACAACAAGTTTGTTCAAGTGACCACTCTAAAAGAATGGCACGACAATGACAAGGTTGCTTGGGGGTTCCCTCTTGTCAAGGATTAAATTTTTAATCCGGGGACATTGATGGGATCGCCATGAACAAGCGACCGAGTTGAAGTGGGAAGCAAAGTTTCCCCTCATGGACTCGAAGACATAACCAACAGGTGGAGTCCAAATCGTCTATCCCCATCAAGGCAAGGTTTGTGAAGGCTTCTTCTTCAGATGATGAGGATGATGGACCATCCCATGTGGCCTTATGTGCCTTAGCCTTCCCCTTTTCTTTGGCCTTCTTTTCATCCTCCTTCTTCTTGCTCCCCTTCTTCTTTTCTTCTTTCTTCCTCCTCTCTTCTTTGCTCTTGTTTAAGAGGGGACAATCATCTCTTATATGTCCCTCTCCTTGGCAATTGTAGCAAATTATCTTCCTCCTTAGCCTTCTCCTCCTATCATTATATTTGTTAAATTTAAAATTTTCCAAAGCACGTCTTACCTTCCTTACCATGTAGGCTTCTTTCGTGCTATCCATGGAGAAGGAGGAGGAGTCTTCATCGGATGAGGAGGGAGTATCTTTCTTCTTCTTCCCCTTATTGCCTACTAGTGTCACTCCCCTTGATGGCTTGATACTTGGTTCTTCAATTACTCCTTCAAGCCTTGTTTCATGTAACTCCATGGTGGAGAAGAATTCTTCTAGGGTGCTCACTTCTAGATTCTTCAAAATGTAGAAGGAGTCCACCATGGAGCTCCACTTTGAGGACCGGGGAAAGGCATCTATAGCCTTCATTACCATATCCCGGTTGGAGAGCTTTTCACCTACACTAGACAATCCATTAATTATTTCTTTGAATCTAGAGTGTAGTGATAATATCTTCTCCCCTTTATCGAGTTGATGTTGTTGAGTTGGGAGCGGAGAAGGTCTCTTCTTGCAAGCTTCGCCTCGGAAGTGCCTTCATGAAGCTCTACCAATCTTTCCCACATCTCCTTGGCGCTTGCACACTCTCCAATCCGGTTGATCTCTTGTTGGGGGAGCACGTTGAAGAGGTGGTGCTTAGCCTTTGAATTTTCAAGGTGCTCCTCCCTTCGCTTCTTAGTCCACCGCGATTTCTCTAGTACTCTCCCCTCTTCATCCCTAGGCATCTCGAAACCATTTTCTATTATCAACATAATATCGAAGTCGGTTTCGAAAAATACCTCCATTCGCTTTTTCCACTAAGAGAATTCTCCTTCAAACTTTGACAGATGAATGTTGGAGCCGATCATCTCTTGATTGTGCTTGTTACGGCGGTTAGTCCGGTGACAAGTGACATGGCTTTGTTACCACTTGTTGGACCATCGGTGGCCGGCTAGAGGGGGTGAATAGCCCTCTTTCGCGTACGGTGGAATTTACTCGTTGATTTCTCGTCTACAAATTTGTTAGCAGAAGAGGAAATGTAATAAGTAAAGGAAATCAAATGCTAACACCAAGATGTAATGTGGTTCATAGCCTTGTCGCTAATCCACGACCCGATTTGTCCAAGGTGAATCACGCCTTAAACCTTTCACTAATCTCTCCTTTGCACAAAGCTAGGTGGAGGTAACCTTTCCTTACAAGAATTCTCTCCTCTTGCAATAAGATGAAAATAAACACAAGGAAGAGGAGGAAAATCATTTTGAGCACTTGGAAGATGTTTAGAAATGAACCATTAGCCTCCCAAGATGACCCAAGGCTTCTTTTTATAGAGAAGAAGCCTTTCTTCCTGTTGGGTGCCTGGCAGTCGACTGATGCCTCGATCAGTCGACTGCCCCTATAGTCGTTGCCCTATAACGGCTTCTTCCATGTTGGATTTTATCCAACGGCTCCCACATCAGTCGACTGATCTTCCCATCAGTCGACTGATGGAGCCAATAGTCGAGTCCCATGAGTGACTAGTCAACTAACAACCATTCTGTACCTGATACCCTCACGACCGATCAAGCTAATGCCATCGGCGATCAATCGCCAACCCTTAGCGATCATTCACGCATGTAAGCTCGACTCGAACACCAGTCGAGTCTAAGTCGACTTAGAGCAGTCGACTGCCATGTCATGACAGTCTACTGATGTCGAAAAATCTCATCCGACACTTAGCCAATCGACCAAGTTTCACCTAAACGCTACCCTACCCCGGGTTACAATCACTCAATCTCATTCCCTTGGAGTCCCTCACCTTTGAAGTTGTCTTCATCCGGCCACGTCCCTCAGATGCGCCAAGTGCACGGCTTCGTAGTGCCATCCTTCACATCTCGCTCTGAAGTCTACTTCCTCCGGCTTCACTCCAATGCTCCTTGTCCGGCGGTCCCTCGGATGCACCAAGCGCATGACTTCTACAATGCATCTTTCACCGACTCAAAGACCGAGTCATGAGACGTGAAACTTGCCAATGCTCCATGTGCGAATTACTAAGTCCTGCATGACTTCGATGCACATATCAAATCCAATAGAATCCTAACTTAAACCCTTTGCCTCAGAGTTCAAAACCACATCACATGGGTTGATTGCACTAATAGAAACCTCCTCGAGGATGTGTATATGATACAATCTGAGGGTTTCACATCGGTTGATAAAACCAATGTATGCAAACTTTGACGGTCCATTTATGGATTAAAGCAAGCATCCAGGAGCTGGAATATCCATTTTGATGAGACAATCAAAAGGTTTGATTTCTCACAAAATCCGGACGAGCCTTGTGTGTACAAGAAGGTTAGTGGGAGTGCAGTCGTGTTCCTAGTGTTGTATGTCGAAGACATATTACTTATAGGAAATGATATATCTGTCTTACAGTAAGTCAAAATTTGGTTATCCAAAACATTCTCCATGAAAGACCTGGGAGAAATGACCTACATCATTGGGATTAAGATCTATAGAGATAGATCGAAATGGTTGCTTGGTCTTTCGCAGTCTACATATATAGACCGAGTGCTAAAGAGGTTTAGCATGTCAGAATACAAGAAAGGTTTCCTTCCCATTTGACATGGGATACACCTTTCAAAGTCTATGTGTCCACACACAGAGGACGAGAGGATTTGCATAAGTAAGATCCCCTATGCATTCGCAATAGGATATATCATGTATGCTATGTTATGTACAAGATTCGATGTATCATATGCTCTGAGTGTCACGAGCATATACCAGTCTAATCCAGGAATAGATCATTGGGAGGCTGTTAAGATAATCCTTAAGTACTTAAGAAGAACTAGGGATGTATTCCTAATATATAGAGAAGGTGATATGGTAATATGCGGGTATACGGATGCTAGCTTCCAGACAGATAAGGAAGATTCCATGTCTCAGTCTGGGTACATATTCACCTTGAATGGAGGCGCAATAAATTGAAAAAGTTCCAAGCAAGATACTGTAGCAGATTCTACCACTAAGGCAGAATACATTATAGCTTCGAGAGAAGCAAAGGAAGCGGTTTGGATCAAGAAGTTCGTCTCTGAACTTGGTGTGGTTCCAACCATTGTTGAAGCAATACCAATCTACTGTGACAACAATGGAGCAATTACATAGGCAAAAGAGCTAAGGTCTCATCAACGATCCAAACATAAGCTTCGCCGCTATCATCTGATCAGGGAGATCATAAGTAGGAAGGAAATGCAAATGGAGAAGATTCCCACTGAAAGGAACTTAGCAGTCCCTTTAACTAAGGTTTTACCTCAAAGTAAGTTTGAGGGCCATGTTAGAACTTATGGTATTGGGTATCGTGGCGATTGATATTAGACCAAGTGGAAGTTTGTTAGTTATATATGAGAGGTGTCCTAAGGCAATCACCTTATGGTTGTTCCATTTATTTGATAAATGCAGATTCACTATTTGAGTATATGTGTTTTCGTGTATTTGATTGGATCTTAAATTCATTTACTGATATCCGCAATATGATTCACAACATGATAGAATTTGTAATTGGATCACAACTAGTGAGTTTCTCTACACGCGTAATTGTGATGTATTGGAATTATCCCTAATCAATGAATTGATGCATACGAACACCATTGATTCTGTTGAGACTAGCATGAGGTATACTCTTTGGTTTAACCAAGCAGCTGTTTCTCACTAGCTGGAGCATTGGGATGTCTGGAGTTGATCGTGGATGCTAGTTATGGTAACTAGTTCATTGGAGTGACCAGCTATAAGACTACATATGGTTCTTTGCATATACAGATATGTTAATGAAGTCCTTACTATAGCTTAAGTGTGATATTCCTTCGACGTGATGTATTCAAGTCATCTTGGTCATGGAAACTTATGCTTTGACATCTTAAGTAAGCATCTACGAGGAGATGTGGACCCGGGATGATTGGGCATAAGTCGAAGTGCCCGAAGGTGTTTTAGTAGCCAATAGAGAATTCTCCACTCCTTGCGAGGAGATGTATATCATATGGCCTCTCGTCGGGTTGTTACTAAAGTCTTTGGCCAAAGCATTATATATTTAAAGTATGGTACTCTTGGATACATGTGCAGTAACTAGAATCCGTAGGACGATGAAGTAAATACTTGGACTAGGTGTGACATAGTCAGCCTAGTGGGTACTGACACTATAGACCATGTCCTGAACCAAGTGGGTAGAAGATGAGTGAAGGGAACGAGGCATAATTCACTGTAGCTGTTGAAAAGTTTCAGAAGACGTTCTGGAATCAACTGTTGATTTTTTGATTAATTGGGGATCATGATGTACTACTAGGTGCCACTCATGATTGTTCTATAATTAATGATTAATTATAGATGGCCAACATAAATTGGGAACATATTTGGTCACACGCACTACGAGTGTAATTCGAAGGATTTAAAACGAGTTTGAGAATGGAATTCTCAGATCGAGAAAGACTTGGTTTGGTTGGACCAAACATGGAGCGAGCATGAAATTATTTCAGTTGCATCGAAAGCATGAATGGGCTGAGTCTTATGAAGACTTGATGGATTAACTAAATCGATTTGGTTTTAATCCAATGGTGGAAAATAAACCAAAGGGGTTTGGTTTGTTTTAAACGAATGAACCAAAGTTGGTTCGGTTCGTTTTAACTTAAAATAGACCAACACAGTTTGATTTATTTTAACTTAAGTTATTGGAGCATATTAACGGGTTTTGGTCGTGAACCAATAACTGTTAAATTTTTTTGATGGTCAAGAAATACGTGTTCTATAAATAAGAGGGTGGAGAAATATTTCGTGGACATATTAAGGTTTTACGAAAACCCTTGCCACCTCCTCTCCTATCTAAGCTCCGCCCACCACTGTCGACCCCCAAATTACCATCTACGAAGCATCACTCTGCCACCCTACTTTCGTCGGCCAATTTGATTGGTCGATCACCTTGTAGCCACCTGCACTTTCGACGAAACAAGTTCATGTAACTTGATTTTGTGATCGTCTCTCAGATCGCAATGTCTTCGATGTGAGACTAATATCTCTCATCAAGACGAGGCTCGTAGCTTGTGAAGCTATCCTGAAGGTACTCGGTGTGGATACTGATAGAGGCGATACTAGCGAGGGCCGCTACGGTTGATGTCATTCCCGCTACACATTATTCGTCAGGTATACCTTGATATAAAGTTTCCTTTATTACAAAAATTTTAAATAAGTGATTATATCTACACTTGTTGTATCTTGCATGCGTTTGGTGTGTGTGATGTAATAAATTAGTTTATTACTTGTTTTTGCTTCCGCTGTGTGCATGTTTACAAAACGTGTTCGAACACATACCCACGTCGGTGCCGAGGAATCCCAATAGTGGTATCAAAGTTCGACTATGTTCCGACATAATCGTAAAAAAAAATTTGTGATAGTCATAATTGTAATTTTGGAAATTTTCTACTTTTGGAAAGTTTAGAAATAATTATGAAATTTTAATTAGTAAAGAAATTCAAATTAGAAATTTTCTAATGTGATTAGGAAATTGCAATTTAGGAAATTTGTTTCCTAAATTAAATTTGAATTTTCTTAATTAATATTTTCCATAAATAAAATATGTAATTAGATTTGGAAATTTGTTTCCTAATTTAATCATGATTCGATTTGAGAAATCAAATCTAAAACATATTTTATTTCCAAAATAGTTATGACAAATAAGGAAACTATTTGTACATGTCATAATTGTATGTCATGTAATTGCATTAAATGCATATCATTATGTCATGCTTGTCGTGACATGTAGATGTATGTCATGTGTGTCATGTCATGTAGATAATAGTTATTTGCATGCAAAGAGGATGAGACATTAAAACCCTTACACAATATTAAAACCTACACCTTTCATTAATATGGTTAGAATCGGAGTTTCATTTCTTGTTTAGGTTGTTGGACTCTCTCCAAGCCCGGCTTGAACCTTAACATGTTCAAACCATTGAAATAGTTTATTACTAATATGGTAAGAGTCAGAGGTCAATCGTTAGTTTGGATTGTTGGACTCTTTCCAAGCCTAGCTAATTGGTTGAATGTGATCTAACCATATTAAAACTATTTCATGATTAATGGGTCGGCTTTAACTTGGAGCATCGGTTTGTTGGACTCTCTCCAAGGTCGATATGAAGGGAGGTGAAATTGGGTGCTATGCATATGATGCATACTTATTGAAGCATTAACAACCCAATGTCTCTGTGAATATTCAATTAGTTGATAGCACATTGTGATAGTTGCATATAAGTGACATGCAATTGGTATACTTGATACCTACCATCGTAGCTAAGAATGACTTGTTGGACTCTCTCCAAGGTTGTTCTTATCTATGTTGGATATCAGCCCATTCGGAGATGGACCTAGGATCTTCTGAATTGATTTTAATGGTTTTACAAATTCAAAAAATGAATGGGATTTAATAAATGTATGTTATTGCATTTTAAAATCATCTTTCTCATACATGCTTGATTTGTATATCTAGGTTAATCACTTGATCATGACATCTATAAACTTGCGCTCTATTTTGGATTCAAATAAATTGACTGGGATAAACTTCTTGGACTGGCTTAGAAACCTGAAAATTGTTTTCAAGATAGAAAAGCTTGTGTATGCCCTCGAAGAGCCTCTTCCCACCCGTCCTATGGATGATGCAACTCCGGACCAATTGTTGGCCTATAAGAAACATGTGAATGATTCTATGTTGGCGAGTTGCATCATGCTAGCGGCGATGGTACCCGATCTTCAGAAGAAACAAGTAAAATACCACGGTAAAAAATGTTGGGTATTTAGGAGAATACCCTATGGAATTTTTCAGAAATTTTTAGAAATTTTTCTGGATTTAAACGGAAGTTTTATAAATATTTCATGGGGATAAAGCAAACAAGCTTTTGTAAAGCCTATTTAGACTATCTGCTAATGAGGTATTAAATTGCTCAATTAATCTGATTCCTTCGTTTCCCATCGGTTCCTTATCTGACTCCTATTTCTCCACCGTCGGCCATTTCTCTCGATCGCGCGCGACCCTCCGCTTCTTTCCCGATCCAGCCGATTTCTCTTCCTCTTCCACCGTTCTTCGTCGCTGCACCACAACGTCGTCGCCGCTCCTTCCTTGAACAATTTGCCTCCATAAGCCACTCATTGCGTGGCCATCGAACCACCCTGTCACCGTCCCTTCTCTCCCGCTAGCAGTCGCTGCTCCATCGCCGTTGATCAAGCCTTCTGCTACCGGAGATCTTCATCGCAAGGAGCCATTGGTCGGGAACAGCAATGCCAGCCAGTCTGCCTTCGACCACACTTGACATCCGGCGCCGCCCTCCTCACCACACACCCATCCCCGATCGCTCGCGGCCCCGGGCAGAGCAATACGTGTGTCAGCTGCCCCTGCTCATCACGTGCACATAATCCATGGTTGCCGCCCCTGCGCACGCGACCGGTGACCACCAACCTTAGCTGTCACTGTTGATCACCACCGCGAGCCCTCTGCCTCAGTCGTCAATCGCTTGCATCGTCGGAGCAACTGGATAATCGTCGCTGAAAATAAGGTAAGCTATTGATTCTCTTCTGAGCTTGGACAAGATCTGACTCTTAGCTGTGGTTGATCCCTCGCTGAGCATGATTCATTGTTTGGGCAACAGTTGGTGTCGACGAACAGGGGATAGGAGAAGGGTTGGGCTGCCGGAGGAGAGCTACCGAGGGGAGGTTCTATTGCTGGTAAATATCTTGATTACCTTTATTTTCTTGCAGTCCATTTCGATTGTGTGTTGGTTGTGTGTTGGCTGTGATTTAGAGGGTTGCTCGATTGTGGTTTAGTGAGAAGGGATTGATATGGAGTGGGGTGTTCCATTTAGGGTGTTAGATCCCTAATTGGGTGCAACGGGAGTAGCTGTGAACAAGGTTGTGTCTATGATGCTCTATTATGATTTGTGTATGGGTTGTGAAGGGCTGTGAATGAGGCTGAGATGCTCTGTTTGGGGATACTTGAGTGTGGAGCCAAGAACGGTGAGTTGAATGTGAGTTCGATTGAAATAGAATAGAGAGCCTGTGGTAAGACGGCAGATTTGAATGTTCTATTTATGTCCCATGGTGGGGTTGTGATCAACCTCGTGGTGTGCTGGAGCGAGTGGGATGAATGTTATTCGTGTGAATAAGTTAGGAGTTAAATAGAAAGAGCTGAATTGGTGTGAATTGGCCATGAGTGATTAGGGGGTTTCTAATTTGTATTTAATAAAAGGATGCGAATATAGTGTTGGACTTTCCGAGCCGCAAAAACCGCTTTTTGCGTTGCGGAAACCCCGGAAGTCCGGCCATGGATCCGTACGAAGATGTATTAAAACTAAAACATGTATGTGTTTACTAAAAACCCTAGATCTACCTTAGATCTAAAAGGTGAGATCATTACCCTCGATGCGACGCCCTTTGCAAATCCCGCTCGTCCAAAAGCTTCGCCGGAACTCAAGAGCGTCAAGTGCACACTCCTCTATTGGTATCCACACAAGCAATAGGTGGAGAAAAGACACCCTTGAGTGTGCTAGCACACTATGGATGGTTCGGCCAAAGAGAGGGATGGGAGAGCAAGCTTGAGAGAAAGATGATCCAAGGAAGAAGATGAAGTTGTGTAACTCACACAAAAAATTCTCATCTAATGAGAATAGTGGCCGGCCACTTTTCTTAGTGGGGTTACATGCATGCATGTAACTCCTCCAAGAGCCAATGGCTTTTGGTCTCCCTCATGAGGTGGCACCACATGTTAAGTCAATGATGATGTGGAGCATCATCATTGGCCGGCCATGCCAAGTCATCATCATGACATGGCATTTGGTCAAGTCAAACATGACCTTTCATCTTCTCTCTCAACTCAAGTCAAACTTGACCTCTTATCTCCCATGGTTGATCAAATCCAACCATTTTATTCAAGTCAATTTAATTTAATGAATCTCTATTCATTAATTTAATTTGATTTGATGAATCAAATCTAAATTAGACTCGTTCAACACTTGAATCAAATCGAGTCCAACTCAATTAGTCTAATTCGGATTACTCTTAATCCAATTTGGTTCATCCCATGAACCTAATCCTCATGGTTCATCATATGAACCTAATCTCCATCTAATTGCCCTTATGTGTGTGACCCTATAGGTTCTTGTAACATTGGCAATGTCCCTAAACCGATTTAGGAACATAAGCAATGAGCGGTATCTAGCAACACATCATTGCTACCCAAGTTACAAGAATGTTGAGCTCCAACATCACCTTTGTGACTACTAATTGTGACTCTCACAATATGTGACAATGTCCCTCTGTCCTTGACATCTAGATTGACCAATTGAGGCATAGACAGTGTCATCCTCGGTACAATCTATATCTTGAACTCTAAGTAGACTCACTCTAATCAAATGAGCTCAATATCTCATATTGACTCATTTGGGCATGGCCATGCACTTCGTGGTCTCACTCTATCAAGAATATCGATGTCACCCCCGTCATATAGGAGGGATAGATCCCATCTACATCACTCATATCCCTCCGCATAATTTGTTACATACCTAGTAATCGCCTTTATAGTCCACCCATTTACGGGTGACGTTTGACAAAGCCAAAGTATGCAACTCCTTATGTAGGGAACCATGGTGACTTCAGGTCTAAGGACTAATAGTTATACTAATAGTCACATGAGAAAGTATATGACACTCATATAACGATCCACGATACTTTCTCATGGCGGGTCATTCAGTATACATTCTCTAATGAATACTCATGTGTCAACTTGATATCTCATATCCATGACTTGTGAGATCAAGTCATCGTGTTGACCTACATGCTAGTCTCTAGGCATTAACATTGTCCCTGAATGTTAATACTTGACTAGGAATGATTAAGAGTAGTGTTCTTTATATCATCTCTTTATCGATTCAACCAATCGATTGATATAGATATGAACCTACTACTCAAGGATATTATTATATTTAGTTATTTGGCACCAATACAAGTAAATATAATAACCATGCCTTTATAAATAGGAATATGATACAATAAAGTTCATACAACAATTATCATATGATTGGCTCTAGGGCTTTCACTAACAATCTCCCACTAGCACTAGTGCCAATCACCGTAGTATCTAATACCCAATGACCTAGTGTGACCATCATGCTTTTTCTGTGCCAAAGCCTTGGTCAAGGGATTTACGATGTTAGCCTCTGTGGGTACTCTGCAAATCTTCACATCTCCTATATCGATAATCTCTCGAATGAGATGGAAGCACCGATATATTCGACCTTTGTAGAATCAAGAATCGTGGTCCTCGCTGGAACTCTTCCACCACAGCTACCTATTCAAGCAAAACACGAACCCCGATCGCGATCTATAATCATCCCGCCGGGCTTGAAGCCGCATCGCCAGAACTCATACCTAGCTCTCATCGCCTCTAAATATCAAGAAATATTCTTTAGTCCTTCTCAAGTACTTAAGAATATTCTTGACTTCTATCCAGTAACGCTCACCTAGATCTGACTGGTATCTACTTGTCATGCTCAAAGCATATGAGACATCAGGATGAGTATATAGCATGACGTACATGATAGATCCTATAGCAGATGTGAAAGGGATCTTATCCATGCGGTCTCTCTCCTCTCTAGAAGAGGGACTTTGAGTCTTCGAAAGACTCACACCATGTGACATCGGCAGAAGTCCCTTCTTGGAATTCTGCATGGCAAACCGTAGTAATACCGTATCAATGTATGTACTCTGACATAGGCAAAACAATCTCTATAGATATTGATGCCTACAATACAGGCTGCTTCACCTAAGTCCTTCATTGAGAAGCACGTCCCCAAGTAAGTCTTCACAGACTGTAGCCAAGGGATGTCATTCCCAATGAGTAGTATGTCATCCACATACAATACAAGGAAGATAACTGTATTCCCATTAACCCTCTTGTAGATACAGGGTTCATCTTCATTCTTGATGAAACCAAACTGTTTGATCGCATCATCGAATCGAAGATTCTAGCTCCGAAAGGCTTGCTTTAGTCCATAAATGGACCTTTGCAGCTTGCATACTTTCCCAGTATGTTGTGGATCTTCAAAAACCTCATGTTGTGTCATGTACACATCCTCGAGTAAGTTTCCATTCATAAACGCGGTTTTGAAATCCATCTACCAGATCTCATAATCGTGGTATGCTGCAATAGCAAGCAAGATCCTAATGGACTTAAACATCGCCACTAGAGAAAAGGTTTTATCATAGTCAATACCATGAATTTGCTTGAAACCTTTAGCCACCAATCGACCCTTATAGGTATCTGTAAGTCCATCCATGTCAGTCTTTCTCCTAAAGACCCACTTACACCCAATGGGTTTGACCCCTTCAGGTGGATCAACTAAAGTCCATACTTGGTTGGTGTACATGGATTCCATCTCGGATCTCATGGCCTCTAGCCATTTCTCAGAATCTAGGCTCATCACAGCTTCTTGATAGAAGGTAGGCTCATTCTCAATGAGCATAACGTCATCATGGTCAGACAAGAGAAATGAGTATCTCTCAAGCTGACGACGTACCCTATCAGACCTGCGAAGAGGTAGGTCTACCTGAACAGGTGGTTGTTCCACAACCCTTTGTGCAACAATCTCATCACCCACAACACTTTGTGGTTCCTGTTCAACCTCCATCAAGGCCTCAGTGCTATGGTCCTTATCTTGAATTTCTTCAAGATCGAACGTACTCCCACTAGTTTTTCTAGAAAAAAAATCCCTTTCTAGAAAAACCCCAGTCTTTGCCACAAACACTTTGTGCTGACTGGGAATGTAGAAGTAATATCCCTTTGTATCCTTGGGATATCCAACAAAATAGCACCTATCGGATTTGGGTCCCAGTTTGTTTGAGACTTGACGTCGAACGTAAGCCTCACAACCCGAAATCCTCATGAAATACATCTTGGGATATCTCCCTATCCATATCGTATATGGTGTTTTTATCACAGCCTTTGATGATACACTATTAAGGGTAAAGGCTGCTGTGTCTAGAGCATATCCCCAAAATAATATAGGAAGATCTGTGTGACTCATCATAGATCGTACCATATCTAATAGGGTATGATTCCTCCTTTCGAATACACCATTCCACTGTGGTGTTCCAGGAGGAGTGAGTTGGGATAGAATCCCACACTCCACTAGATAATCACGAAACGCATGGCTAAGGTATTCACCATCTCGATCTGATCGAAGTATCTTAATACTCTTGCCAAGCTGGTTTTGTACTTCATTCTTGAATTCTTTGAACTTTTCAAAGGATTCTGATTTATGTGTCATGAGATACACATAACCATATCTACTGAAGTCATCAGTAAATGTAATGAA
Source organism: Wurfbainia villosa (assembly GCA_025175895.1). NCBI lineage: Eukaryota > Viridiplantae > Streptophyta > Magnoliopsida > Zingiberales > Zingiberaceae > Wurfbainia > Wurfbainia villosa. The sequence goes on from CM045987.1 coordinate 38,125,555, forward strand.
GTACCTGTAACCACCTCTAGCAGCAACATTGAAAAGGCCACATACATCACTATGTATAAGTCTTAACAAGTCTGTTGCTCTTTCGTTGTGTCCACTAAAGGGAGTCTTGGTCATCTTGCCTAAAAGGCAAGACTCACATGTCTCATATGATTCAAAATAAATGAGTCTAACAGCCCATTCTTATGGAGCTGAGATAAGCGACTCTCATTTATGTGACCTAAGCGACAATGCCAGAGATAGGTTTGGTTCAACTCATTCGACTTGAACCTTTTGGTACTTATGTTATAGATAGGGCTCTCTAAGTCTAGAAGGTAGAGTCCATTCATTAGAGGTGAACTACAATAGAACATATCATTTAAATAAACTGAACAATATTTGTTCTTTATTATAAATGTAAATCCTTTCTTGTCCAAACAAGAAATCAAAATGATGTTCTTAGTTAAGGCAGACACATAACAGCATTCATCTAATTCTAGTACAAGCCTAGAGGGCAGAGATAGATCATAAGTTCCTACAACAACAGCAGTAACCCTTGCTCTATTGCCTACTTGTAGGTCCACCTCGCCCTTTGTCAATGCCCTACTATTTCTCAGTGCCTGCACATTGGTACAAATGTGAGATGCACATCTGGTATCTAATACCCATGATGAAGAAATAGAGAGATTGACTTCTATAACATTTATACCTGAAGTAGAAGTCTCACTTCTCTTCTTCTTAAGATCTTCCAGGTATGCCTTACAGTGGAAGCAAGCCCCTTCCTTGGCCACCTCTCCTTTGGGTTTAAGTTCTTTCCCTTTGCCCTTGGCTTGGGACTTTCCCTTACCTTTAGGCTTGCCCTTGCCTTTCTTCTTTTGGACCATCAAAATGGTGTCAGATTTTCCCTTCTTAAGGTTAAGCTCAGCAGTTCTCAACATGCTGAGCATCTCAGGCAGTGACTTATCAATTTCATTCATGTTATAATTCATGACAAATTGATTGTAGGTTTGTGGAAAAGATTGCAAGATCAGGTCAGTGGCCAGCTCTTGGCTAAGTGAGAATCCCAGCCTTTGTAGGTTTTCTACGTACCTAATCATCTTGAGTACATATGGACCTACGGGAGTCCCATCTTGCATTTTGGACCCAAACAATGCCTTAGAGACTTCATATCTCTCATGCCTTGCTTATCCTTGATATAGTTGACGAAGATGTCCAACCATATCATAAGCATTCATGAACTCATGTTGCTTCTGAAGCTCAGAGTTTATGTTCGCGAGCATTAGACATGACACATCTAATGCATCATCTTGATGCTTCTTGTAAGCATCTTTGTCAGCTCGCGAGGCAGTGGCAAGAGGTGCCTCCGGAATGAGCTGCTCTAGGACGTACAAATTCCTTTCTTGGGTGAGAATAATTCTCAGGTTCCTATACCAGTCCAGGAAATTTGCTCCATTGAGCTTGTCCTTCTCAAGGACAGAACGCAGAGAGAGAGTGTTCGTGTTTGTCGACATAGTAATCTACAACATACAATGTAGAGAATTAATATCATATTCCTTTTATCATTTAATTAGACCTTTAATCAAATGATGCTCCCACTGAATTATAGGAATTTTGTAAAATCGAGTTATGGATGTGGTCAAACCACATTACTAGATTCATACAAACTAGCTATAATTCTTGCGGGACAAGATCCACATCATACTAAGCCTTGAGTTAGCTTTGGCTAAATCGCCCAAGACTTAGTACGATCGGTGGGTAACACATTACCGATTACATCTCTATGCAACTCTTGTTTATAGGATCAAGACCCACATTTACAAAAGACCTTGAGTTAGCTTTGGCTAAATCGCCCAAGATTTAGTGTAAATGAGATCTTATCCTATCTTTCCAATGATTGGAATATGCCTATAGTTCTACTCGATCCAATTGAGTTAACTAGTTTTACTCAATCTAATTGAGCTTATTCTAACCCAAGCCGTGATAGGCAGGACCAAGATTGTCCCTCCGCACCCTACCAAGATAATATGTGTTGCTCTGCTTTGGCAGATTCAACAACTACAAATGATTGAGGTAGTGATGGGTATCAAGGACTTGGTAGGCATTTACGAGTTGATTCGATTAAGATCTAATCTAATCGTAATGTGTATCATATACGCATTAAGGCCTTTATTATCCTATATTAGCATGCATCACATACATACAAGCATTATTCTAGCATGCATCATATACATACAAGAAAAATATCCTAGCATGCATCATATACATACAAGCATTATTCTACTAGCATGCATCACATACATACAAGCATAACAAATATATATACATATATATCAACATATATACATATATATATATATATTAATTGTGATTAGGTCATGGCCCTACTATGATCTTCTCAAGCCAATGAGAAAATCGGACGGTCAACCTAGGGCTAGCGGCTTCTCCAAGCGCTTCCTTTGACCGCCATGTGTCGTCGGCACCCTTCTCGTAACTCCGTCTAGAAGTGGACCTTCCACCGCTTCATTTTGTACATTACAAACATGAAACTCGAGTTACATTCGAGTCTTAAACTATTTACAACTAGAATTTTAAAAGAAGAGGTACAACGCGTAGGTCGCATACACTATACAACACGCATAACCACAAAAATGGCACGTAGGTCGTATTATGAATTACAACACATCATAATCCAATCAAATTGGGGTCATTGGGCCATGACAATCACAGAATTATACATAATTCTAAATTATGTATTTTTACAGAAAATTTCTATAATTTTTCCTATTTTATTTTCAATTTTATGAGTCACCTCTCCATAATGGTCCCGCTAAGCGGTTTCCGGGCGCGATCGCGGGACAAGGGACCTTTCGGGGATAGGGGTAGTGCCCCTACTCACAAAATAAACTTTGTGAGTGTCCCTACTATGATCTTACAGTGACTTAAGTTGCTGTCCCAAAAATCTAATGCGAGAACTCGCCGTTTCAGAGTGTTTTTCTCGGTGGTTGAAGCCGACAAGGGTCCCAACACTCGTTCCTTCGACTCTTCGAGAAAAATACCCAAAAATTCTATAAAAATAGGAAATTTACAGAAACATAAAATTATGCAATTTTTATATCTAATACAAAAACTACAAGAAAGAAACACATACATGCTTCGCACGTGGCTCTGATACCACTGTTGGACTTTCCGAGCCACAAAAATCGCTTTTTGCGTTGCGAAAACCCCGGAAGTCCGGCCACGGATCTGTGCAAAGATGTATTAAAACTAAAACATGTATGTGTTTACTAAAAACTCTAGATCTACCTTAGATCTAGAAAGTGAGATCATTACCCTCGATGCGACGCCCTTCGTAAATCCCGCTCGTCACAAAGCTTCGCCTGAACTCAAGAGTGTCAAGTGCACACTCCTCTATTGGTATCCACACAAGCAATAGGAGGAGAAAATACACCCTTGAGTGTGCTAGCACCCTATGGATGGTTCGGCCAAAGAGAGGGATGGGAGGGAAAACTTGAGAAGAAGATGATCCAAGGAAGAAGATGAAGTTGTGTAACTCACACAAATAATTCTCATCTAATGAGAATAGTGGCCGACCACTTTTCTTAGGGGGGTTACATGCATGCATGTAACTCCTCCAAGAGCCAATGGCTTTTGGTCTCCCTCATGAGGTGGCATCACATGTTAAGTCAATGATGATGTGGAGCATCATCATTGGCCGGACATGCCAAGTCATCATCATGACATGGCATTTGGTCAAGTCAAACTTGACCTTTCATCTTCCCTCTCAAGTCAAGTCAAACTTGACCTCTTATCTCCCATGGTCGATCAAATCCAACCATTTGATTCAAGTCAATTTAATTTAATGAATCTCTATTCATTAATTTAAATTGATTTGATGAATCAAATCTAAATTAGACTCATTCAACACTTGAATCAAATCGAGTCCAACTCAATTAGTCTAATTAGGATTACTCTTAATCCAATTTGGTTCATCCCATGAACCTAATCCTCATGGTTCATCATATGAACCTAATCTCCATCTAATTGCCCTTATGTGTGTGACCCTATAGGTTCTTGTAACGTTGGCAATGTCCCTAAATCGATTTAGGAACATAAGCAATGAGCGGTATCTAGCAACACATCATTGCTACCCAAGTTACAAGAATGTTGAGCTCCAACATCACCTTTGTGACTACTAATTGTGACTCTCACAATATGTGACAATGTCTCTCTATCCTTGACATCTAGATTGACCAATTGAGGCATAGACCGTGTCATCCTCGGTATAATCTATATCTTGAACTCCAAGTAGACTCACTCTAATCAAATGAGCTCAATATCTCATATTGACTCATTTGGGCATGGCCATGCACTTCGTGGTCTCACTCTATCATGAATATCGATGTCACCCCCGTCATATAGGAGGGATAGATTCCATCTACATCACTCATATCCCTCCGCATAATTTGTTACATACCCAATAATCGCCTTTATAGTCCACCCATTTACGGGTGACGTTTGACGAAGCCAAAGTATGCAACTCCTTATGTAGGGAACCATGGTGACTTTGTTGGTGCAGTAGGCACCTAAGTCGAACCTGAGTTTTGATTATAGCAAACGATACAAAGTTATGCTCATGTCATTATCTCACGAGCTGAATCGAGTGTGCAGAAGATTTCTATAGCTGGAGCTGAAGGCTAGCGACACCCGGAGGAAGCCTCGGTGGTCGGGCGACACTTGAGTGACTTCGAAGGGAGCCGAAGGAATCGAGTGGAAGGTCAGAAGCAAAAGCAACACGTAAGTATCGAGGTAAGCTCGTGTGTGCGAGCGTAAGTGAGGTCGTATCCTCTTTACGGGGGTTATCTTAAGCGTAGATCCGACCAAAGACATCCTATAGATGGTCTAGGTCGAGATCGGACAGTCGGAGGTTGTCAAAATAATGTTTTTGTTAAGCTAACTTTGCTTGCCGGCTTGGAGGACTCATTCTTGTCAATCGATCATTGGAGGTTAGCACTCGACTGATGCTGCCATCAGTCGACTGATGATGGCCATCAGTCGACTCATGGTCAAAGGATCAGCTTCGAGGAGTCAAGGTTTATCACCAAATTTCAAGGGGAGTGGTGATCAAATATGATTGGCTAGGGTTCCTCTCGAAAAGGGGCTCAAAGGCTATAAAAGGAGGTCCTAACCTAGGGTTTCATCATCAATTCTAAGTGCTCAAAAGCCTCCACAACACTGCGACTCTCCGATAACTCTACGACAACAAAGTGCTGCCAACAACCCTAGTTTAAGTCCTATCTTCGAGTTGTTGGTATAATCTTGTTTTGTCATTTCTTTTAATCTTGCAATTCGTTTGTTAATCGAGGCTTTCTACCGTTGCATTTCATTTTAATAGAAGAGAGGGTTTGTCTCTCTATCTTGTGCTTCGAAGGTTTTTGTAATCGTAAAACTCCTACCTCCAACGAGGAGGAGTGTTTTAGTGAATTTCCCTCCGTACACGGTCTAGGACCGTTAGGGCCTTGGAGTAGTAGCCGAAGGCTACGAACCAAGTAAAAAAACTATTTGTCTCATTTAGTTTTTATTTACATTTTTGTTGCGTTTAATTGTCTACCGAACGATTTAAAAGAAAAAGTTTTTATCGCTATTCACCCCCCCCTCTAGCGATCCGCTTCGATCCAACAATTGGTATCAGAGCCGGGGGTGCTTAGATTTGGTGAAACCACCAATCTAACATTTTTTACAGATTTGTTTTTCGTTCGTTTAAATTTTTCTCCCGCACTACTAATCCAAGACGAAGTCTTGGTACTCTTCGTTTGGTTTTGTTTTGCAAGTATTGATCGCCTTCGGAGTACCTCATTATCAAACGAACATAACTTTTGCTACAAGTGGACTCATGAAACGATCTACCCACCAAATCGAAGCTCTCGCAGAGATCTACACTTCTTATTGGGGTTTACCCCTGTAACAAGCTGTTTTCATCCTCAAAAATCAATGTTTAGTAGCCTTTTGGGGACATCGAAGGTTGTGAGTACTTACTTTTTATTTAGTTTCTTATTTCTTTGCTTAACTTTCTTTTTTTCGTTTGTTTCTTTTTATTTCCCGCACTACTAATCCAAGACGCAAGTCTTGGTACTTTCGTGTGTTTTTGTTGTTGCTAGGTTTTCGTTTTAGTCTCCTTGTCTTTTTTGTTCTAATGGCCCATCTCGAGGGTTTTAGCACCGTCCGACCTCCGTTTTACAACGGAGATGATTTTCGTTACTGGAAAGGTCGGATGGAATGCTTTCTCAAAACCCAAATCGAGATGTGGATCATAATTCAAACGGGTTTCACACTTCTGACTAATGAAGTGGGTGACTCCTTGGATTATGATCAATGGACCGTTGCAACAGAATGATAAGTCGAAGTCGATGCCAAGGCAACACAAATCCTCCAATGCGGCTTGTCCAAGGAGGAGTTAAATCGCGTCGGTCCCTTCATCAGCGCAAAAGACCTTTGGACAAAACTAGTGGAGCTACACGAAGGGACCGATGAAGCCAAGGTATGTAAGCGCGACCTTTTGTTCAATAAACTATATAATCTAAAAATGTAGGAACACGAGTCTGTGACGCAACTTCACGCCCGAGTCCAGGACATAGTCAACAATCTACACGCAATCGGGCAAAAGGTCGAAAACCGCGACCTTATAAGGTATGTCCTAAACTCCTTTCCGAGGACTACCTTGTGGGCATCCATGGTCGATGCCTACAAGGTCTCCAAGGATCTTTCTAAACTTAGATTAGATGAACTCTTTTCCGATTTTGAACTTCATGAGCAGTCTAACTCGGAACCCGAGAAAGGTATAGCACTATTTGTAGGTTCAAAGAAGAAAATTGCTAGCAAGCCACCTCCGAAGGAAGAAGAGGAGGAGTCCGATTCGGAGGTCGACTCGAAAATGGAGGCCGAACTAGTCAACCTAGTTCGAAGGATAGTCAAGGGCCAAAAACAAGCCGTCACTCGACCCAACGAAGGTAAGCCTAAAAGTTCGAACATAAGATGTTATGAATGCAACAGGTTTGGACATATCAAGTCCGAATGCCCAAAACTCAAGAGCAAGGCACCAAAACACAAAAAGGCACTCAACGCTACTTGGGAAGAAGCTTCTGAAGAAGAAGACAATGATCGAGTCCTTATGGCTAAACCGGTGGAATCGGAGACGCAGTCGGAACCGAAACTTGAATCGGAAACCGAAGATGAGTCGGACTGCGAAACACTATTCAAGATAAGCCACGGATATGCATCCGGTTCAAAAGATACACTCAAGGTTAGTCGGTCTCTTATTACTACTCTTTATAGTGCAATTAAGTTTTTAAATAAAAAGTTAGCTAAGTCCGAGTCCCAGGTCAAGACCCTGGTTGAGGAAGTTAAACTCCTCAAGCACGAGGTCTCCCTAACCTCTTCAACTAGTCGAGTTCAAGAGAAAGACTCAACTCGGGTTGAAAAACTCGAAGTTGAGAACTCACTCTTGAAAAGTCAAGTCGAAGATCTTAGGAATACGTTGGAAAGGTTTACTTTGGGATCCAAAGGACTTGACCTCCTACTTGGATCGCAAAGGGCCATGTACAACAAGGTCGGGTTAGGGTTTAGCTCAAACACGACCAATAAGTCGTATATGTCAATCGTAAGTCGACATAAAAAACATGTCCAAGCATGGGTCCCTAAGACCACCTTGATTTCAAACTTAGGATCAAACTAGTACTGGGTTCCCAAGGACCAAATCCACTATGTGGAGAGACCGAATCAATTCAACGGTCCAGGGGGAGCTAGTACGAAATTTGTTTGTGTTTTAACTTAGAAATTGCATGCTTAGGTTTTTATTTAGTTTGATTTTTCTTTTTAGAATGGTTAGATAGGACTATAACTTGTCAATACTTGATAACATAGTACCAGGACGCGGCGAGATGATAGTACGCTAGGAAAGCAGAGTCTTGTGTATTCGGGCTAGATAAGGCGTATCTAGTTCGGTGCACTTGACCGAGCGGAACTAGCTGAAGCTACCTCGCCGTATCCTAGACTAGTTAGACCAGGAAGTGGTCTTAAGTGAGTCAAGTCTCTATTTTCTTGAAAATGGCTTTGTCTAAGGAAGTGGTCGTTGTTCCGATTAAAGAAGGCCTCTGTGCCTCGCCACGACCTGGAAGTCATGATCTTGAAAAGGTGACTTAATGAGCCTATGGTCAAATCCGAATCTAACGCAAGGTTGACAAGTGTTTAAGTCATTAAATTTAATTCAACTAAAATTGGAAGTCATCTCACAAGAACATATAGGATTAACATGTTTGATCATGTAGACATGGGTGAGATGATTTAGGTTAATAATTTTCAACCAATTTTTAGTAAATCCAATATCCGATCCAACTACCTTGCGTGTAGGATCAATGGATGTTGGACAGTGGTTGCTCCCGACACATGACCAGGGATCAACTCAAGTTTTCGAAGCTTCGATTCAAACGACAAGGATCGGTAGCCTTCGGAAATAACGGCAAGCTCAAAATCATCGGATCAGGTGATATTGAGCTTAACTCAAATTTTGTTATTCAAAACGTTTTATTAGTAGAAAATTTTCAATATAATCTACTTAGTGTAAGTCAATTGTGTGATAATAACTATAAGGTCATATTTCTAGAAAATGAATGCGTAATTAATACAAACGAAACCTCTAAAACAATTCTTAAAGGAACTAGAAATAACAACATTTACACTATCAACTTAACTAACTCCTCAACTAAGTGTCTTTTGACACGGCAAGAGGAATCATGGTTGTGGCACCGATGACTCGGTCACTCACACCCAAGACTCATCCACAAGATGAGTCAGAGTGATTTAGTCAGAGGTTTGTCTAACCTCAACAACTTGGATAATAAAATATGTAATGCTTGTCAACAAGGTAAATAATCTAGGACACAACATCAACTAACAAGTCAAGAATGAACCAAAAGTGTGCTTGAGCTCCTACACATGGATCTATTTGATTCACACAGAGCTAAGTCACTTAACAGAATTAAATTCTGTTTAGTCATTATCGATGACTACTCTAGATTTACTTGGGTTAAGTTCATCAAACACAAAAGTGATACCCTAGATCAATTAATCAACCTATTTAAGTTAATAGAAAATCAACAAAACATTAAAATCAAAAGACTTAGGACTGATCATGGTGGTGAATTCGAAAACCATAGGTTTACAGAATTCTGTAACCTAAATGGATACCACCATGAGTTCTCTTGCCCTAGAACTCCACAACAAAATGGCCTAGTAGAACGCAAAAATAGAACCCTACAAGAAGCCGCTAGGACAATGTTAAATGAGTATAACCTACCCGATAGGTTTTGGTCGGAAGCCGTGAGTACGGCATGCTATGTCCAGAATAGGATCCTTATGGTAAAGAGACACCTTAAGACCCCATACGAGATTTATCATGATAAAATACCTAACATCAAGTACTTTAGGGTATTTGGGTGTAAGGTACATATCCTAAACACTAAAGATTACCTAGGGAAATTTACATCCAAAACCACGACCGGAATCTTTCTAGGATACTCGACTACAAGTAGAGCTTATAGAGTATATAACCATGACACCCTTAGAGTCGAGGAAACTATCAATGTAGTATTCGATGAAGGACACGAACCTACAAAACCCCCGGCAACCCCAATTAGCGAGCCGATCCATACTAGACCTAACTCTGATCCGGAGATCAGGTCTAGTGTTAATCCTAACCTAAGTCAACCAAGTCACTCTATTGATCAATTGATAGATAACTCCAACCAAACTAGAACTCAAACAAGCCATCCTATGGATCAAATTGTAGACTCAAACCCAAATCCAACTAGGACTCAAACGAATCATCCTATCGACCAAGTGATAGGTGATCCAAGTCTAGGAGTTCAAACTAGAGCCTCATACAGAAACCTTAGTCAAATATCTTTGATTTCTAAAATTGAACCCAAAACTATTGACCAAGCTCTTCTTGATCCCGATTGGATTATTGCAATGCAAGAAGAGTTGACTCAATTCACTAGGAACGAAGTATGGGAATTAGTACCACCACCTAAAGATAAAACAATCATTGGAACAAGGTGGGTGTTTAGAAATAAAATTGATGATAAAGGTGAAGTAGTTAGAAATAAAGCTAGACTAGTTGCTAAAGGGTTTAGTCAAGTCGAAGGTTTAGATTACGACGAGACCTATGCCCTAGTAGCTAGATTAGAGTCCATTCGAATGCTATTAGCGTACGCAGCACATCGAGGATTTAAGTTGTTTCAAATGGATGTGAAATCTGCGTTCTTAAATGGATATATTAAAGAAGAAGTTTATGTTAGTCAACCCCCCCGGTTTCGAAAGTTTAGATAAACCCGATCATGTCCTTAGATTAAAGAAAGCTCTTTATGGACTTAAACAAGCTCCGCGAGCTTGGTACGAGAGACTTTCGATTTATTTTAAGTCCAAAGGCTTTAACCAAGGTGTAGTTGACCCAACCCTTTTCGTAAAAACCTTAGGTAAAGACATATTCATAGCCCAAATCTACGTAGATGATATTATTTTCGGAACTACCAACTCAATCCTACTAAATGAGTTTATTTCACTTATGGAAAGTGAATTTGAAATGAATTTAGTAGGCGAATTAAGCTTCTTTTTAGGTCTACAAATTAAACAAACTAAATATGGAATATACCTACATCAACGCAAATATACTAGGGAATTAATTAAACCCTTTGGAATGCAAGATGCTAAAATTATTAATACCCCAATGGCAACTAATGTTAATATAGGAGAAGATGTAATTGGAAACCCAATTGTTTTAAAATACTATATGAGCATAATAGGGAGTCTCCTTTACTTAACTGCAAGCCGACCTGATATCTTATTTGCAGTGAGTATGTGCGCAAGGTTTCAAACCTGTGCCAAGGAGTCTCACCTAACTCTAGTCAAGCGTATCCTTAGATATCTAAAGGGCACACTTAATGTCGGTATTTGGTATCCTAGATCTACCGAGTTCGAACTTACTGGCTACTCCGATTCGGACTATGTCGGTATTAAGCTCGATAGAAAGAGTACGAGTGGTTGTTGTCAACTTCTTGGCTCGAGTCTAGTGAGTTGGTGCAGTAGGAAGCAACATTGTGTTGCCTTATCTACCACCGAAGCTGAATACATCGCGATGGGTGAGTGTGTCACTCAACTTCTTTGGATGAAGCACACTCTCCGCGATTTCAAGTTAGACTTTATGAACACAAAACTTCACGTAGATAACATTAGTTCAATTAATCTTACTAAGAATCCAATATGTCACTCTAGGACCAAACATATAGAGGTCAAACATCATTTCATTCGAGAACATGTAGCCAACGGAGCCATACAACTCGAATACGTCGAATCGAAGTCTAACTTAGCAGACCTATTTACTAAACCCCTACCCGAAGCCGAATTTAGTCTATTAAGACGAAAATTGGGCATGTGTGTATTAGAATAGGAACTTGCAAATTATATTTTCTTACTACTATTTCTTAAATTTTCATTTTTTTTTGGAACTAGCATAGGACATACCTTAGATATCATGCACCTATAGATTTAAGGAGCCAGTACATCTCACAACACATAGGACTAATGTGTTTGTGTACTTAGCCACGTAGATGGGTGTGAGATGTTAGGACCTTACTCCTGGTTCCAGATGTAGAGCTAGTGTATCACTATGAACCACGGAGTATAATCATACATACTAACCGACTTTGACCGGGACTGGTTGATCTTTCATATCAATCAAGCTAAATATGAGTCGAACATTTTATAGATGAACTTATTTTCAGTATATTATTTTCAAAATGATGTGGAACATGCTTGGACTTTAAAATTAATACTTATTCCACACACACCCTCACTCTTTTCGATATATGGCAAAAGGGGGAGAAAAAGGCCAAAGTTAAGGGATCATTTTTTTTTTATGGCCAAGGCTTACTTAACTTTGAGTTAACAAAACAAGTTAAGGGAATTCTTAACTTAAACACAACAAAACAAGTTAAGGGAATTCATAACTTAAACACATTAAGTTAACTTGTTAACAAAACGGAAGTAAAGGCCAAGGTTAAGAAATCAATTTTTTTATTTCTTAACTTAAAACTTATTTTAAATACTATAGCCAATATTAAGTAATTTCGGTTACTTAATTCCTTTTTAGTAGCAAACATCAAGGGGGAGAGTTAAAACTCTTTCTCAAGTACTCACCTTCGGTCAAGGGGGAGGATTCCTCAAGGGGGAGCACTTGAAAAAGAGTTTTTATATACTCCTGCACATTCATGCATATCTCTTACTCATTTTACTTAATGCACTTAATTTATTTTTCTTAACTTTGTATGTGGGTATGTCATAAATCAAAAAGGGGGAGATTGTTGGTGCAGTAGTCACCTAAGTCGAACCTGAGTTTTGATTATAGCAAACGATACAAAGTTAAGCTCATGTCGTTATCTCACGAGCTGAATCGAGTGTGCAGAAGATTTCTATAGCTGGAGCTGAAGGCTAGCGACACCCGGAGGAAGCCACGGTGGTCGGGCGACACTCGAGTGACTTCGGAGGGAGCCGAAGGAATCGAGTGGAAGGACAGAAGCAAAAGCAACACGTAAGTATCGAGGTAAGCTCGTGTGTGTGAGCGTAAGTGAGGTCGTATCCTTTTTACGGGGGTGATCTTAAGCGTAGATCCGACCAAAGACATCCTAAAAATAATGTTTTTGTTAAGCTAACCATATTGGAGGACTCGATCGTCAATTAGTCGATCACCGGAGGTTAGCACTCGTCGATATCGCCATCACCGATCGATGATGGCCATCAGTCGACTGATGGTCAAAGGATCAGCTTTGAGGAGTCAAGGTTTATCACCAAATTTCAAGGGGAGTGGTGCTCAAATATGATTGGCTAGGGTTCCTCTCAAAAAGGGGCTCAAAGGCTATAAAAGGAGGTCCTAACCTAGGGTTTCATCATCAATTCTAAGTGCTCAAAATCCTCCACAACACTACGACTCTCCAATAACTCTACGACAACGAAGTGCTGCCAACAACCCTAGTTTAAGTCCTATCTTCGAGTTGTTGGTATAATCTTGTTTTGTCATTTCTTTTAATCTTGCAATTTGTTTGTTAATCGAGGCTTTCTACCGTTGCATTTCATTTTAATAGAAGAGAGGGTTTGTCTCTCTATCTTGTGCTTCGAAGGTTTTTGTAATCGTAAAACTCCTACCTCCAACGAGGAGGAGTGTTTTAGTGAATTGCCCTCCGTACACGGTCTAGGACCGTTAGGGCCTTGGAGTAGTAGCCGAAGGCTACGAACCAAGTAAAAAAACTATTTGTCTCATTTAGTTTTTATTTACATTTCCGCTGCATTTAATTGTCTACCGAACGATTTAAAAGAAAAAGTTTTTATCGCTATTCACCCCCCTCTAGCGATCCGCTTCGATCCAACAGACTTCAGGTCTAAGGACTAATAGTCATACTAATAGCCACATGAGAAAGTATATGACACTCATATAACGATCCACGATACTTTCTCATGGCGGGTCATTCAGTATACATTCTCTGATGAATACCCATATGTCAACTTGATATCTCATATCCATGACTTGTGAGATCAAGTCATCATGTTGACCTACATGCTAGTCTCTACGCATTAACATTGTCCCTGAATGTTAATACTTGACTAGGAATGATTAAGAGTAGTGTTCTCTATATCATCTCATTATCGATTCAACCAATCGATTGATATAAATAAGAACCTACTACTCAAGGACATTATTATATTTAGTTATTTGGCACCAATACAAGTAAATATAATAACCATGCCTTTATAAATAGGAATATGATACAATAAAGTCCATACAACAATCATCATATTGTAACGCCCGTAAAATTTCTAGCAATTTTACAATAATTTTTGGCTTGATGATAATGGGATTTATGTGGGCTCTTTCAAAAATAAAAGAAAATAAGCCAAAAAGGATGCAAGGCCTAGGAATTGAACCCCAAACTGTAGGGAAATCTCGTATGCCAAATGGCATATGCGCAACGGAAAATAGGATCCCTTCCAAGTGATCCATGCGAAAGCAAACTCGTATAAAATAAATTTCTCTAAACCAAACCTATCTTATAGGAGAGGATTACCTTTGTTGCGTGCCCTTGTTAATCCCGCTTTTCCTTTCGGTTTGTTGGATCTTTAGCACGTTCAAGTGTCCGTGCCTCTATACGTATCCACACGAGCACGCTCTTGTCTCACAAAAGGAAAACTAGAAGAGCTCTCCTTTACTTCTTGCTAGAGAAGTCCCTAAAGGAGAGGAAGAGAGGGAAAAGGAGAAAGGAAGAAGAAGACTCCTCTTCTTGCTAGCCTACACTCACAAACCCACACAACCAAAGCTTCCACCAAGCTCTCTCACAACCACAACACCAAAAAAAAACTCACTCTATGGCCGGCCACTCCATGGAGCCTTTTATAGGGTTGGAAAAACCCTTCCACCTCCTTCACATTCAATGCAATCCATTGCATTGAGACACACTCAAAAAGGATTTGGCTTCCTTGTTTGGCCGGCCACTTAAGGAGACAAAACCATTTTGTTTCCTTCCACCTTAACTAGCTTAGGTGGATGCTTAGGTGGCATACTTATGTGGCATGCTTATGTGGCATTCTTATGTGGCATTCATGCATGTTGAATTAATCTTATTAATTCAATTAAGCTTATGTTATCATATTGAATTAATCTTATTAAATCAATAAGGTAACATATTGAATTAATCTCATTAAATCAATTAGCTAAAATTCTCATTAAGCTTAAAGTCCAAAAACCATTTTGTACTTAAGCTTATTCCCATATTATTCTAGTCAAACTAGAATACTCTAATTCCTCTAATTATCATGCTCTTTGTGTGTGGCCCTATAGGCTCTCATAACGTTGGCAGTGGACCTAAACTCTTTTAGATACACAAGCAATGAGCGGCATCTAGCAATACATCATTGCTACCCAAGTTACGAGATAAGTCAAGATCCGACTAACCTTTCCGTGACTATAATATATGACCGTGTCCTTCTATCCTTGATATCAGATTGATCAATGAGGCATAGACCGTGTCATCCTCGATCAATCTATGTGTTTCTTGATCCCTGAGTAAACTAACTAAAACAAATGAGCTCAATATCTCATATTGACTCATTCGAGCATGGCCATGCGTTTTAGTAGTTCTACTCAATCAAGGGGCCCACCGATATCACTCCCGTCATATGGAAGGGATAGATCCCATCTACATCACTCACATCCCTTCGCATAATTTGTTACATACCCAGTAATCGCCTTTATGGTCCACCCTGTTACGGGTGACGTTTGACGATACCAAAGTACATAACTCCTTATGTAGGGAACCATAGTGACTTCAGGTCTAAGGACTATTCATACCAATAGTCACATGAGAAAGTTTATGACACTCATATAACGATCCATGAAACTTTCTCATGGCGTCGATTCAAAGATATATTCTCCAATATATACCCATGTGTCAACTTGATATCATATATCCATGACTTGTGAGATCAAGTCATCAATTGACCTACATGCTAGTCTTTATGTATTAATATTGCCCTTGCATATTAATACTCGACTAGGAACATTTAGGAAAGTGTTCTCTCTGACCTCTCATAATCAATTTCGCCAATTGATGTGTAGAGATAAGAACCTACTTTTCTAGGGCATTATTATATTTAAATTAGCACAAGCAAGATGTAAATATAATAACCAATCCTTTGCCTTTATAGAATATGATACAAAATGTTCCCTATTCAACCATCACATGATTGGTTCTAGGGCTTTAACTAACAATCTCCCACTAGCACTAGTACCAATCACTATGATATCTAATACCTAGTGACCTAGTGTGACCATCATGCTTCCTCCGTACAAAGCCTTGGTCAATGGATCTGCGATGTTAGCTTCTGTCGGTACTCTGCATATCCTCACATCTCCTCTATCGATGATCTCTCGAATGAGATGGAAGCGCCGCAGTATGTGTTTGGTCCGCCGATGTGATCGAGGTTCCTTAGCTCGCATAATAGCCCCATTGTTGTCACAATAGAGGTCTATTGGATGCAATGCTAGGAACTACCCCAAGTTCACTAGATGAACTTGCGGAGCCAAACGACCTCCTTTTGCTTGCATCGATGTCGCAATATACTCGCTTGTAGAATCAAGAATCGTGTCTGCTTGAACTCTTCCACTCACGGCTCCACCATTCGTGCAAAACACGACCCTCGATTGCGATCTATAGTCATCCTTGTCTGTTTGGAAGCTTGCATCACTGTAACCCTTTACAGTTAGCTCCTCATTGCCTCCAAATATCAGGAAATATTCTTTCGTTCTTCGTAAGTAGTTAAGAATATTTTTGACTTCTATCCAGTGACTTTCACCGGATCCGATCGGTATCTACTCGTCCATGCTCAAAGCATACGAGGCGTCAGACAGTACATAAAGCATG
The DNA here is from genome assembly GCA_025175895.1 of Wurfbainia villosa. Lineage (NCBI taxonomy): Eukaryota > Viridiplantae > Streptophyta > Magnoliopsida > Zingiberales > Zingiberaceae > Wurfbainia > Wurfbainia villosa. The sequence continues at coordinate 38,142,051 of CM045987.1, forward strand.
GCGTACATGATAGACCCTATAGCTGATGCATAAGGGATCTTATCCATGCGATCTCTCTCCTCCTTAGAAGAGGGACATTGAGTCTTCGAAAGACTCACACCATGTGATAAAGGCAGAAACCCTTTCTTAGAATTTTGCATAGCAAAACGATCTAGCACTTTATCAATGTATGTACTCTGACTTAGGCCAAGTAATCTTCTAGATCTATCTCTATAGATCTTGATGCCTAGAATATAGGCAGCGTCACCTAAGTCCTTCATCGAGAAACAATTCCCTAACCACATCTTCACAGACTGGAGTGAGGGAATATCATTTCCGATGAGAAGTATGTCATCTACATACAAGACAAGAAATACAACTGTGCTCCCACTATTTCTCTTGTAGACACAAGGCTCATCTTCATTCTTGATGAAACCAAACTCTTTGATTGCATCATCGAATCGAAGATTCGACTTGAGAGGCTTGCTTTAGTCCATAAATGGACCTTTGCAGTTTGCATACCTTTCCAGGATGCTTTGGATCTTCAAAACCCTCAGGTTGTGTCATGTACACATCCTCGAGTAGCTTTCCATTCAGAAAAGCGGTTTTGACATCCATCTGCCAGATCTCATAATCATGGTAGGCTGCAATAGCAAGTATGATCCGAATGGATTTAAGCATCGCAACTGGTGAAAAGGTTTCTTCATAGTCAATACCATGAATTTGTTTGAATCCTTTAGCCACCAATCTACCTTTATAGGTATGCTTATTACCATCCATGTCAGTCTTTACTTTAAAGACCCACTTACACCCAATGGGTTTTATCCCTTCAGGTGGATCAACCAAAGTCCATACTTGGTTAGTGTACATGGATTCCATTTCGGATCTCATGGCCTCTAGCCATTTCTCGGAATCTGGGCTCATCATAGCTTCTTGATAGGATGTAGGCTCGTCAAGATCGACAAGCAATACTTCACCGTTGTCAGTCAAGAGAAAAGAATATCTCTCGGGTTGACGACGGATCCTATTAGATCTACGAAGAGGTTGGTCTACTTGAACAGGTGTTTGCTCCACAACTCTTTGGGCAACAAATTCCTCATCCACAACACTTTGTGGTGTCTGTTCATTTTCCATCGAAGCCTTAGTGTTATCATCATCTTGAACTTCTTCAAGATGAATTTTACTCCCACTAGTATTTCTAGAAATAAATTCTCTTTCTAGAAAGACAGCATTTCTGGCAACAAACACCTTGCCAAGTGTGGGATTGTAAAAGTAATATCCCTTAGTTTCCTTGGGATATCCTACAAAATAACACTTATCTGATTTGGGTCCTAGTTTATCTGAGCCTTGACGTCTAACGTAAGCTTCACAACCCCAAATCTTTATAAAAGACATTTTGGGACTCTTCCCGGTCCATATCGTGTATGGTGTCTTTTCTACGGCTTTTGATGGAACGCGATTAAGTGTGAAAGCGGCTGTCTCTAGAGCTAAACCCCAAAAGGAAGTAGGTAGATCAGTCTGGCTCATCATTGATCGTACCATATCTAATAGAGTACGATTTCTCCTCTCAGATACACCATTCCATTGTGGTGTTCCAGGTGGAGTGAGTTGGGATATTATCCCACACTCAGCCAGGTGATCACGAAACTCTTGACTAAGGTATTCACCACCTCGATCTGATCGAAGTAGCTTAATACGCTTACCAAGTTGGTTTTGTACTTCATTCTTGAATTCTTTGAACTTTTCAAAGGATTCTGACTTATGTCTCATCAAATATAAGTAGCCAAATCTACTCATATCATCGCTGAAAGTAATAAAGTACTTATAGCCTCCTTCGCCGACATTGAAAGGGCCACATACATCGGTATGTATGAGGCCTAACACATCCGGCGCTCTCACGCCATGTCCCCTACATGGAGTTCTAGTCCTCTGTCCGACAAGACAAGACTCGCATACCTCAGATGATTCAACATCAAATGAGTCCAATCATCCATCTTTATGGAGTTGGGATATGCGTTTTCATTTATGGCGATGCAAGCCGAGATATGTCAGTTCAAATCATTAGATTTGAATCATTTTTTATTTACGTTATAAATTGGGTTATCTAAATCTAGAACATAGAGACCATTCATAAGTGGTGCATTACAATAGAACATTTCATTTAAATAAATGGAACAACATTTGTCCTGTATTATAAAAGAAAAGTTTTTCTTGTCTAAACAAGATACAGACATTATGTTCTTGGTTAATGCAGGTACATAGAAGCACTCCTCTAGTTCTAAGATAAGCCTGGGCAAAGACAAAGAATATGTTCCTACAAATACAAAGAAGAACTTTGCGCCATTGCCTACTCGTGAGGTCCACTTCACCCTTTGCCATTATTCTACTATTTCTACCCTGCACATTAGTACAAATGTGAGATGCACATCCGATCTAATACCCATGTAGAAGAAATAGATAGATTAACTTCTATAACGTGTATACCGAGGCGTAAGTCCCACTTCTCTTGTTCTTTACTTCCTCAAGGTAGACTTTGCGGTTCCGCTTCGATGTCGATCTCACCGCAATGGAAGCGGTCCCCTTCCTTAGGTACTTTACCTTTACCCTTTGAAGTGGATGAATTGGCCTTGCCTTTGGCTTGGGTCTTACCCTTGCCTACCTTTGTCCTTCTTGACCATTAGTACATTACTAACTTTCTTCTTGAGATTTGGTTCAGCAGTTCTCAACATGCTGAGAATCTTAGGCAAAGGTTTATCAATTTCATTCATGTTATAATTCATGACGAATTGATTGTATGCTTCCGCGATTGCGGATAACATCGTTGCCAATTCTTGGCTCGTGGAAAACCTAGTCTTTCAAGGTTCTCAACGCACCCAATCATTTTGAGTACGTGAGTTCCTACAGTGTTCCTTCTTGCATCTTGCATGCAAAAAGAGCCTTAGACACTTCAAAACGCTCGTGCCTAGCTTGTCCTTGATATAGTTGTTTCAAATGCTCAACCATATCATAGGCATCCATGTTCTCATGTTGCTTCTGAAGCTCAGAGTTCATGGTGGCAAGCATAAGGCATGACACATCTAATGCGGCATCTTGATGCTTCTTATAAGCATCCTTTCAAAGACGAGTGGTCGAGGGGCGGTATTTCAGGGGTAGCCGCTCTAGGACATATAGTTTGCTTCTTGCTTGAGGATAATCCTCAAGTTCCTATACTACCAAGAAAGTTTGCTCCATTGAGCTTGTCCTTCTCAAGGACAGATCGCAAGTTGAGGGGGTGTGTCGTGTTAGATGACATGGTGATCTACAACATTAAAATGCAAAGTTAAGTATCATACCTAAATCATTTAATTAGGCCTTTAATTAAATGAGGCTCTACTAAATTCTCATAGCTACTATTTAGCTATAAATTTATATGGGATAAAGATCCACATCATAATTGCCTTGAGTTAGCTTTGGCTAATCGCCCAAGACGTAGTATAATTAGGTAGGCAATCTTTTGCCAATTACATCTGATGTAACTCTTTAATAGCTTTGGTTAAGTTTTAGATTAGTTTAGTGTTTATTCCTAAACCAGCTTCCAGGCTGTGGCGAGGCACAGGGGCCTTCTTGGATATCGGAGCAACGACCACTTCTAAGACAAAGTTGATGTTCGGAAATCACACAAAACTAATGTTAACACTTATGTTCAAAGCTAATATATGCCTCTACTTTCTTAACCAATTAAGAAAACACTTAATTAAGTCTTAACCAAGTGATAGCGGGGACATCACGATTGTCCACTCGCACCCCTCCAAGATAAAATGCATTGCTTTGCTTTGGCAAACCCAATAACAAATGATCGAGGAAGTAGTGAGTACCAACTTTGGTAGGCATATAGTTTAGACTTATTAAGAAATAAACATGTATCATATACATATTAGCATACATCACATATAAGCTAAACTAATCATGCATCACATACAAGCTAAACTAACATGCATCACATACATATTAAACTAACGTGTCATGGTTATGGCCCTTATTCTACAATCTTCTCAAGCCAATGAAAAGATTGATTGGTCAACCTAGGGATAGCATCTTCTCCTAAGTGCTTCCTTTTGGTTGTCTTGTGTGTTGACTTCCTCCTTGTAACCTCATCTTCCAATGGACCCTCCATCCTTGTTTTGTACATTACAAAGGAGAAATACTGAGTTACATTCGAGTCTAAAACTAATTTTACAACAAGAATATTAGGAGAAAGGCACGACACGCAGCCGTATTAAGAATTACAACACACAATCACAAACTTTTGGGACTAGGCCATAACCATGCACCATGTCATTTTAACTTTTAAAAGACATTGGATATTTTATTATGTTTGAAAATTTGCTAATGCAATTATCAACTCATAATAAAATTTATCCTACTTCTATATCACATATAAAATAGAGAAAACCTATTTTTATACGATCTTCGCATAAGTGGCTCGATACCATGTAGGGAAATCTCGTATGCCAAAATGGCATATGCGCAACGGAAAATAGGATCCCTTCCAAGTGATCCATGCGAAAGCAAACTCGTATAAAATAAATTTCTCTAAACCAAACCTATCTTATAGGAGAGGATTACCTTTGTTGCGTGCCCTTGTTAATCCCGCTTTTCCTTTCGGTTTGTTGGATCTTTAGCACGTTCAAGTGTCCGTGCCCCTATACGTATCCACACGAGCACGCTCTTGTCTCACAAAAGGAAAACTAGAAGAGCTCTCCTTTACTTCTTGCTAGAGAAGTCCCTAAAGGAGAGGAAGAGAGGGAAAAGGAGAAAGGAAGAAGAAGACTCCTCTTCTTGCTAGCCTACACTCACAAACCCACACAACCAAAGCTTCCACCAAGCTCTCTCACAACCACAACACCAAAAAAAAACTCACTCTATGGCCGGCCACTCCATGGAGCCTTTTATAGGGTTGGAAAAACCCTTCCACCTCCTTCACATTCAATGCAATCCATTGCATTGAGACACACTCAAAAAGGATTTGGCTTCCTTGTTTGGCCACTTAAGGAGACAAAACCATTTTGTTTCCTTCCACCTTAACTAGCTTAGGTGGATGCTTAGGTGGCATGCTTATGTGGCATGCTTATGTGGCATTCTTATGTGGCATTCATGCATGTTGAATTAATCTTATTAATTCAATTAAGCTTATGTTATCATATTGAATTAATCTTATTAAATCAATAAGGTAACATATTGAATTAATCTCATTAAATCAATTAGCTAAAATTCTAATTAAGCTTAAAGTCCAAAAACCATTTTGTACTTAAGCTTATTCCCATATTATTCTAGTCAAACTAGAATACTCTAATTCCTCTAATTATCATGCTCTTTATGTGTGACCCTATAGGCTCTCATAACGTTGGCAGTGGACCTAAACTCTTTTAGATACACAAGCAATGAGCGGCATCTAGCAATACATCATTGCTACCCAAGTTATGAGATAAGTCAAGATCCGACTAACCTTTCCGTGACTACTATAATATATGACCGTGTCCTTCTATCCTTGATATCAGATTGATCAATGAGGCATAGACCGTGTCATCCTCGATCAATCTATGTGTTTCTTGATCCCTGAGTAAACTAACTCAAACAAATGAGCTCAATATCTCATATTGACTCATTCGAGCATGGCCATGCGTTTTAGTAGTTCTACTCAATCAAGGGGCCCACCGATATCACTCCCGTCATATGGAAGGGATAGATCCCATCTACATCACTCACATCCCTCCGCATAATTTGTTACATACCCAGTAATCGCCTTTATGGTCCACCTTGTTACGGGTGACGTTTGACGATACCAAAGTACATAACTCCTTATGTAGGGAACCATAGTGACTTCAGGTCTAAGGACTATTCATACCAATAGTCACATGAGAAAGTTTATGACACTCATATAACGATCCATGAAACTTTCTCATGGCGGGTCAGTTCAGTATATATTCTCCAATATATACCCATGTGTCAACTTGATATCATATATCCATGACTTGTGAGATCAAGTCATCAATTGACCTACATGCTAGTCTTTATGTATTAATATTGCCCTTGCATATTAATACTCGACTAGGAACATTTAGGAAAGTGTTCTCTACAGCCTCTCATAATCAATTCTGCCAATTGATGTGCTGTAGATAAGAACCTACTTTTCTAGGGCATTATTATATTTAAATTAGCTGGCACAAGCAAGATGTAAATATAATAACCAATCCTTTGCCTTTATAGAATATGATACAAAATGTTCCCTATTCAACCATCACATGATTGGTTCTAGGGCTTTAACTAACACAAACCTCTAGATAGCCAAGCCCTATAGATGGATCCACTAACCAGAAGCCCAACAAGATTTTATTATTAAATGAATATGGGAAATTATAGTTAGGCGTAAGGGAGACTAAGGGACTCTTCAAATGAATAAATAGGGGGGTAATGAAGAGACATGAGTTATCAAGTTGATTTTCTCTCCTCTCATCCTCTTTCTCACCGAGATCCACTTCTCCTCCCCCTTCTCATCCCTTGTCCAAAAGCCATCCAAGCAAGAAGAAAGGCTAGGTTGCTTCCCTTAGGTCATCTTCCAACCAAAAAGCAAAGCGAAGGATGTAAGTATCCCCTCACCTGCATACAAGTAGCTTTCCGATTGAAGTTTTGTATCAAACCCCCCATGAACCATTCGGCCAACCCTTGCTTTTGATGTTTCAATGAAGTTCTATACCCTATTTTATATGCATATGATGATGTTAGGATGTTAAGTGGATTAGGTTAAAAGTTCAACCCCAAAAGCCTCCATGAACCATTCGGCCAACCTTTGATTTTTATGTTTCAATGAAGTTCTATACCCTATTTTGTATGCATATGATGATGTTAGGATGTTAAATGGATTAGGTTAAAAGTTCAACCCCAAAAGCCTCCATGAACCATTCGGCCAACCTTTGATTTTGATGTTTCAATGAAGTTCTATACCCTATTTTATATGCATATGATGATGTTAGGATGTTAAATGGATTAGGTTAAAAGTTCAACCCCAAAATCCTCCATGAACCATTCGGCCAACCTTTGATTTTGATGTTTCAATGAAGTTCTATACCCTATTTTATATGCATATGATGATGTTAGGATGTTAAATGGATTAGGTTAAAAGTTTAACCCTAAAAGCCCCCATGAACCATTCGGCCAAACATTGTTTTTGAGGTTTCAATGAAGTTCTATACCATATTTTGTATGTATATGATGATGTTAAGATGCTAGATGAAGATAACATGCTCTAGGTTAGGTTAACATGTGTTTTATGTTTAGGTGAATTCATGTTGACTTGTGATATTAAATGATGCTAGATGAAGATAACATGCTCTAGGTTAGGTTAACATGTGTTTTATGCTTAGATGAATTCATGTTAACTTGTAATATTAAATGATGCTAGATGAAGATAACATGCCCTAGGTTAGTGTTTACTTCCTCTTGATGTTTATACCTTATGCCATGCCCTATATGTGTGTGAAATTAAGATATGTTAGGAAATGAATATGATATGATTATGAAATGAAAAATGATATGTTTATGAATTGAAATATGATATGTTCATGAAGTGAAACATGATATGTTATGAAATGAAGTATGATGTGATTATGAAATGAAATATGATATGTCATGAAGTGAATTATGATATGTTATGAAATGAAGTATGATGTGTTTATGAAATGAAATATGATATGTCATGAAGTGAAATATGATATGTTATGAAATGAAGTATGATATGTTTGTGAAATGAAATAAGATATGTTATGATAAAAAAAAAGCATATAAGTATTTTACCTTCTGCATGGCTTGTACCAGGACCCTAACAAGGTCCAAAGGGATGGGCTCCTAAGATGCCCTAGGCCGATGGACTAAGATCGGGCCTAGGATGGGCTTCTATGTATGATTGCCCCTAGGTCGACGGACTAAGATCGAGCCTAGTACGGGATGGGCTCCAAGATGCCCTAGGTCGATGGACTAAGATCGGGCCTGGGATGGGCTTCTACGCTATGACGATGGCCCCTAGGTCGACGGACTAAGATCGGGCCTAGTAACCTAGTAGGTTCGAGACTTGCTACCTCGGGTCTATTTAGGGATGCGCGCTATGATGATGATGATGTGGTACAATGTCGGGCCCAAATATGTTGAGATTTATGTTTACGTACCTATAATATATGTTTTCAAAGAGCATCCTGCATATGTTTACATGATATGATTGTTTTGTTCACATGTTATGATTGTTATGTTTACATGCTATGTTGCTATGTTACACATGTTGTATGTTATGTTTGATTATGTCATATATGTGCATGATATGTTGCTATGTTACATATGTTGTATGTTATGTTTGATATGTCATATATATGTTGCTATGTTATATATGTTGCATGTCATATATATGTTGCTATGTTACACATGTTGTATGTTATGTTTGATTATGTCATATATGTGCATGATATGTTGTTATGTTACATATGTTGTATGTTATGTTTGATTATGTACATGATATGTTGCTATGTTATATATGTTACATGTTATGTTTGCTCATGTTACTTATGCTACATGTTATGTTTGCTTACGTCATATATGTTACATGTTATGTCGCTTATATGTTATGAAAGTTACATGTCATGCTTAATGTCGATGTATGGTTTTTGTGAGTAGGACAGGATCTTACTAAGTCTATGTGCTTATAGTTTATTTTTCCCTTGTACTGTAAATAAGGGTAAGGGATGAATAAACTAAAGGGAGCAGCAGGAGGGGCCAAGTGTGTGTTGTAGTGGCATGGTGGAGGAGATCTGTTATGTCCTTATAAATGTTTCCTTATGATGATGATGTCTATGGACTTGAACTAAGCACTAAGTACTTATGAAATAATGATGCATGCTCTATGTTAAGAAGAAGTATCTATAAATGACAATGCATGTTTATGTTCAAAAGAAAAAAAAAATGTGTCTAAAATCTTCCGCCATAAGTAGTGCGATGTATGTATGTACGGTCGCATCACCCACCACCCCTCCGGACCCTAGGAAAGGGCGGGCGTGACAGGTTGGTATCAGAGCAGATCTGCCTTTCCACTACACACACATCAAGCTCCAAATCCTGCCGCTCCAAGTAAGAATTTCTATGCCTACTTTATTTCTTTCATGTATGATAACAAATGCCTCTAGCTTAAATATGCCTGAAAATATGTATGCCTGAAAATATGTAAGATAACCTTATGATAGCTCCTAGTTTAACCATGCATAGCTAAATGAACTAGCTTTTAGTTTAACCATGCATAGATAAATGAACGATAAACTTATACTAGCCTTACTCTAATATGTGAAGATAACCATGGCTGGGAGACGCAGTAATAGGGTCGATGAGATAGTAATATATGGAAGACGTAGTAATAGGGTCGATAAGATAGTAATATAGGGAAGATGTAGTAAAAGAGTCGATGAGACAGTAAGTCGCTCTCCATGGGAGCTCCAGTACTGTTGGTAAAGAAGAAAGATGGGTCTATGCAAATGTGCATAGACTATCGAGCGCTAAATAATGTGACGATCAAGAACCGGTACCCTTTACCGTGGATTGACGACCTGTTCGACCAGTTAAAGGGTGTCACCGTCTTCTCTCAGATTGATCTGAGGTCTGGCTATCATCAAGTGAAAGTGAAACTAGATGATATATCGAAGACGGCTTTCCGAACAAGATACGGACGTTGTGAGTTCGTAGTTATGCCTTTCGGAGTGACGAATGCACCTGCTATGATCTGCTGAATCGGATTCTTCAGGAAAATCAACTGTATGCAATGTTCTCCAAATGCGAGTTCTAGCTCGAACAAGTATCATTTTTGGGTCATGTTATATCCAAGCACGGAGTGATGGTAGACCCAATAAAGATTGAAGCCGTGAGTAACTGGAATCGACCAAAGAATGCCAGCGAGATCAGAAGCTTTCTTGGGCTAGCAAGCTACTACAGGAAGTTTGTAGAGAACTTCTCTAGGATTGCAGCCCCTATGACAGTCCTCGCCAGAAAGAACAAGAAATATGAGTGGACGGAGGCCTGCGAGAGGAGTTTCACAAAATTGAAAAGGAGACTGACCAGCGCTCCAATCCTTGCCCTTTCGGACAGTAACGAAGGCTTCGACATGTACAGTGACGCTTCCAAGGTGGGACTCGGAGTTGTACTCATGAAGAATGGCAAGGTCATTGCCTACGCCTCTAGGCAACTCAAAGAACATGAAAGGAATTATCCCACCCACGATTTAGAGCTAGCGGTCGTGGTCTTTGCTCTCAAAACATGGAGGCATTATCTATATGGAGCTCAGTGTAGGATTTATACAGACCACCAGAGTCTGAAATATTTCTTCACACAGAAGGACCTGAACATGAGGCAACGCAGATGGCTCGAGCTCGTCAAGGATTATGACTGCGATATCTTCTACCATCTGGGGAAAGCAAACAAGGTGGCTGATGCACTCAGCAGGAAGTCCTGCGCCACCTTGATGTCTCTATCAGTGTTATCTCGGCCCTTAGAAAAGGAGATTATGCGTTACGGGGTTGAAATCATTTCCAGACAGCTCTCGACCATGACGATAGCACCGACGTTGTTCGATGATATACTGTAAAAGCAAGCTCGTGACCCAAGCATTTAGTGGATCAAGCAAGAGGTCCTAGAAGGAAAGGACGACGGGTTTCGTATCTCTGATAGTGGAGTACTCTACCTCAGGGATCACTTGTGTATTCCCGACGATCCAGAATTACGGAAGAAGATATTTGAGGAAGCTCACGGAACTCCTTATGCGATGCATCCTGGAACCACCAAGATGTACCAAGACCTGAAAAGAAAATTCTGGTGGTTTGGAATGAAAAGAGATGTGGCTCAGTATGTCAGTACCTTCCTGACCTGCCAGAGGGTTGAAGCAGAACATCAGAGACCTGGAGGAACACTGTAGCCGATCCAGATTCCAGAATGGAAATGGGAAGACATTTCTATGGATTTCATCTCAGGATTGCCCAAGATGACAAATGTTTATGATGCTATATAGGTAATTGTGGACAGATTGACGAAGTCTGCCCACTTCTTAGCAATCAAGATGACCTATTCGACAGAGCAACTGGCTCAGTTATATGCTAGGGAAATTATCAGACTACATGGAATTCCTAAGACCATCATTTCTGACAGAGATGGTCGCTTTATTTGCCATTTCTGGGAATGTGTTCAGAAGGCCCTAGGCACGAAGCTATTGTTCAGTACTGCCTTCCATCCCCAGAGGGACGGACAGACCGAAAGAGTAAATCAAGTACTAGAGGACATGTTAAGCGCTTGCGCCCTAGATTTCAAAGGTAGTTGGTGCCGATACTTATGTTTGGCAGAATTCGCCTACAACAATAGCTACCAAGCTACTATTGGAATGGCACCCTACGAGGCTTTATACGGGAGGAGATGTAGATCTCCTATATGCTGGTGCGAGGGTGGTGAAAAGAAGGGGATGGGACTCCAGACGAACTTCATCAACGACACCACCCGAGCTATACAGAACATCCGTCAGAGAATTGAAACTGCTCAGAGCCGTCAAAAGAGCTATGCGGATATGCGGCGTAGACCATTAGAATTCGAAGTCGGGGACCTGGTATTCCTCAGAGTGGCCCCTATGAAGGGAGTGATGAGATTCGGAAGGAAGGGTAAGCTGAGTCCGCGCTATGTGGGATCGTATCCGATATTGTAGAGGGTTGGAAAAGTAGCTTACAAGCTGGAGCTGCCTCAAGAGATGTCGGCTATTCACAACGTGTTCCATGTTTCTGTGCTCAAGAAATGCATTTCCAGTGTGGACCAAGTGATCGAGCCACAAACAGTACAAGTTTAAGAGGACCTGAGTTATGAGAGTCGGCCTATCCAGATACTCGACCGAGAAGTCAAGAGACTAAGGAACAAAGAGGTGTCATTAGTAAAGGTCCTGTGGCAGAATCAACGGTACGAAGAAGCTACCTGGGAACGCGAGGAGGACATTAAGCAGAAGTACCCAGAATTGTTCTAAGTTTCGAGGATGAAACTTTTAAAAGGTATGAAGGATTGTAACGCCCGTAAAATTTCTAGCAATTTTACAAGAATTTTTGGCTTGATGATAATGGGCTTTATGTGGGCTCTTTCAAAAATAAAAGAAAATAAGCCAAAAAGGATGCAAGGCCTAGGAATTGAACCCCAAACCTCTAGATAGCCAAGCCCTATAGATGGATCCACTAACCAGAAGGCCAACAAGATTATATTATTAGAGGAATATGGGAAATTATAGTTATGGGTAAGGGAGACTAAGGGACTCTTCAAATGAATAAATAGGGGGGAATGAAGAGACATGAGTTATCAAGTTGATTTTCTCTCCTCTCATCCTTTTACTCACCGAGATCCACTTCTCCTCCCCATTCTCATCCCTTGTCCAAAATTCATCCAAGCAATACGAAAGGCTAGGTTACTTCCCTTAGGTCATCTTCCAACCAAAAAGCAAAGCGAAGGATGTAAGTATCCCCTCACCTGCATACAAGTAGCTTTCCGATTGAAGTTTTGTATCAAACCCCCCATGAACCATTCAGCCAACCCTTGCTTTTGATGTTTCAATGAAGTTCTATACCCTATTTTATATGCATATGATGATGTTAGGATGTTAAGTGGATTAGGTTAAAAGTTCAACCCCAAAAGCCTCCATGAACCATTCGGCCAACCTTTGATTTTGATGTTTCAATGAAGTTCTATACCCTATTTTGTATGCATATGATGATGTTAGGATGTTAAATGGACTAGGTTAAAAGTTCAACCCCAAAAGCCTCCATGAACCATTCGGCCAACCTTTGATTTTGATGTTTCAATGAAGTTATATACCCTATTTTATATGCATATGATGATGTTAGGATGTTAAATGGATTAGGTTAAAAGTTCAACCCCAAAAGCCTCCATGAACCATTCGGCCAACCTTTGATTTTGATGTTTCAATGAAGTTCTATACCCTATTTTATATGCATATGATGATGTTAGGATGTTAAATGGATTAGGTTAAAAGTTTAACCCTAAAAGCCCCCATGAACCATTCGGCCAAACATTGTTTTTGAGGTTTCAATGAAATTCTATACCATATTTTGTATGAATATGATGATGTTAAGATGCTAGATGAAGATAACATGCTCTTGGTTAAGTTAACATGTGTTTTATGTTTAGGTGAATTCATGTTGACTTGTGATATTAAATGATGCTAGATGAAGATAACATGCTCTAGGTTAGGTTAACATGTGTTTTATGCTTAGATGAATTCATGTTAACTTGTAATATTAAATGATGCTAGATGAAGATAACATGCCCTAGGTTAGTGTTTACTTCCTCTTGATGTTTATACCTTATGCCATGCCCTATATGTGTGTGATATTAAGATATGTTTGGAAATGAATATGATATGATTATGAAATGAAAAATGATATGTTTATGAAATGAAATATGATATGTTCATGAAGTGAAACATGATATGTTATGAAATGAAGTATGATGTGATTATGAAATGAAATATGATATGTCATGAAGTGAATTATGATATGTTATGAAATGAAGTATGATGTGTTTATGAAATGAAATATGATATGTCATGAAGTGAAATATGATATGTTATGAAATGAAGTATGATATGTTTGTGAAATGAAATAAGATATGTTATGATAAAAAAAAGCATATAAGTATTTTACCTTCTGCATGGCTTGTACCCGGACCCTAACAAGGTCCAAAGGGATGGGCTCCTAAGATGCCCTAGGCCGACAGACTAAGATCGGGCCTAGGATGGGCTTCTATATATGATTGCCCCTAGGTCGACGGACTAAGATCGGGCCTAGTACGGGATGGGCTCCAAGATGCCCTAGGTCGATGGACTAAGATCGGGCCTAGGATGAGATTCTACGCTATGACGATGGCCCCTAGGTCTACGGACTAAGATCGGGCCTAGTAACCTAGTAGGTTCGAGACTTGCTACCTCGGGTCTATTTAGGGATGCGCGCTATGATGATGATGGTGTGGTACAATGTCGGGCCCAAATATGTTGAGATTTATGTTTACGTACCTATAATATATGTTTTCAAAGAGCATCCTGCATATGTTTACATGATATGATTGTTTTGTTCACATGTTATGATTGTTATGTTTACATGCTATGTTGCTATGTTACACATGTTGTATGTTATGTTTGATTATGTCATATATGTGCATGATATGTTGCTATGTTACATATGTTGTATGTTATGTTTGATATGTCATATATATGTTGCTATGTTACACATGTTGTATGTTATGTTTGATTATGTCATATATGTGCATGATATGTTGCTATGTTACATATGTTGTATGTTATGTTTGATTATGTACATGATATGTTGCTATGTTATATATGTTACATGTTATGTTTGCTCATATTACTTATGCTACATGTTATGTTTGCTTACGTCATATATGTTATATGTTATGTTGCTTATATGTTATGAATGTTCCATGCCATGCTTAATGTTGATGTATGGTTTTTGTGAGTAGGACAGGATCTTGCTAAGCCTATGTGCTTATAGTTTATTTTTCCCTTGTACTGCAGATAAGGGTAAGGGATGGATAAACTAAAGGGAGCAACAGGAGGGGCCAAGTGTGTGTGGTAGTGGCATGGTGGAGGAGATCTGTTATGTCCTTATAAATGTTTCCTTATGATGATGATGTCTATGGACTTGAACTAAGCACTAAGTACTTATGAAATAATGATGCATGCTCTATGTTAAGAAGAAGTATCTATAAATGACGATGCATGTTTATGTTCAAAAGAAAAAAAAATGTGTCTAAAGTCTTCCACTATAAGTAGTACGATGTATGTATGTACGGTCGCGTCACCCGCCGCCCCTCCGGACCCTAGGAAAGGGCGGGCATGACACATATGATTGGCTCTAGGTCTTTCACTAACATATAGAAACAATATACTAGTAAATTAGTATGTTGTCGTGTGATGGAAATTAATCGTAACTGATGATATTTGCAGGACATGGATACATGGCAGATATTCACGGACGTGGAGACCATTGGTGTCTACATAGCAGGTGGGTAATTTCCTACCCTAGTCAAGTAGATGTAATCGCATTCAGATTTAGTCATAAATATGAGCATGTTAGGTGTTAATATTATCTTGATCTTTCTCTTATTTATCTTATGCTTGATACTTGTCGTTGGCTATATTTACTCAAAGGTTGATATCACATTTCCTTTATTATGATTTAGGGTTATATATATGATTTAAATAGGCCAAAATGTTTTGCAGGGTGTAGATGTTGGAGTACAGATGATAACCTGATTTGTAAATTGGGTAAAGGTTCATCCGTGGGTAGGTAATGTCTTAAAGGTAGGATTTATTCCAATACCCATATGTTACATACTTATTACCAACCATGTGTTGTGTAATGGTTAAGTGAAGGATGATTAGTGTGTCACTATGGACTGGTGGTCCCAGCTTGATATGATTAGTCAAGTATGACTCTCTACAGGATAGAGAGTGCATCGATTAGTTGAGTATGACTCGCTACAGGATAGAGAGTCCATCGATTAGTTGAGTATGACTCTCTACAGGATAGAGAGTGTATTGATCAGATGGGTACGACTCTCTGTTGAACAGAGAGTTTGTGGTAAATGTTTGTACGTGTGACAGCACATTCATGTCATTTGCATGCATTCTGACGACATAGTCTCCCTTGGGGTTGAGAGAGTCGTCAGTCATCTTGCCTCCCAGGTTACTCCCCGAGGAGTAACTGGTGTGAAGATAGAGCATTTGTTGTGCTGCACTCTACCACTATAGACGGTGGTAGTTGGAGTTGCATGTAGTTGTCCTGGGTGCGTGACACTCGACCACTCATTGGTAGTGTCAGTCGGAGTGGCCAGTAGCAGGGACCCCCGTTGTGTAGAGAGCTCTTTATGCTCATATGCTACTTGATCATACTGCCCACTCAGCCACTCTAGAGCGGTGGTTGGTGTAGAGTTGGGACAGTTATCATGTCGTGCCACCTAAGCCACACTAGGGTCGTGGTAGCGAGTACGGGTGCGCAGGCATGACCATGCATGCTCCATTGTCGTATCTTATGGCGCTTTGTATATTACCATATATATATACATATATGCATGTATATATATATATATGGATTGTTGTGATTAATATATATATATATAGATGCAGTCTATATATATATGCTCAATGTAATGTTGCATTTGATTGTACTATGCTTGCTACATTTGGTTGTACATCATATTCATGCATGCTTCTTGCATCTGTTATATGGTTGTGTCGGATACTTGTATATGTGTTCGACAGACCATTAGATACCTTAACATATAGCATGAGTATATTGTGAGTTGGTATTACTCTTCCTATTATATATATGTTGGATATATGCTCAGGTTGGATCAGAGTAGCGTAGCAGACTTTCAGGTATGTCTACATTTTACATTGTTCATTTGGTTAGACGGTATATGCTTGTATTTATATACCATGCTGATATACCTGTTGTACCTCTAGATTATGTTGTTGAATTACATGTGATATTTTATATATACATGTTTTTCTATTACCTGCTGAGTTTTACTCACCACCACGCACCCTGGGTTTTTCTGTCATCTAGATAGCAGGTAGCCGACTTCATGATGGACTTGGAGCACCGCTGGCTGGCATCGTCTCATCTCAACTCCGAGAGTTCGGGTTTTTGGGTTTTCCATATGTCTTGTTATGTATTCTGAGTTTTCATGGTGTTATGTGTATGTGATGTACGCACATGTTGGTGCGGGTTTTGATGAGATTTTCTATATATTCTGGTGTTAGTCATACCGGTATGCATGGTGTGTGGTTGTATTGTATATGTGTGGTTATCGGTATGTAGTTGTATTAGTTTCCGCTGTGGTTTGTTTTCATATATATATATATATATATGTTGGTGCAGTGGGCACCAAAGTCGAACCGGTATTTTGATTATGGCAAAAGGCTCAATAGTTAAGGGTATATTTGTTATCTTACGAGCTCAATTAAGTGTGCAGAAATGCTAAAGTTGAGCGGAAGGTCTGCGACACCCGGTGGGAACCGAGGTGGTCGGGCAACGCCAGAGGGACTTCGGAGGAAGCCGAGGTACTCGGGTGAAGACCGGAAGCGAGGCTACAAGGTAAGCTCGTGTGAAAGCGAAGCAAGGTCGTTAAGCGTAGATCCGACCCAATACCTCCAATGGAAGGTCTAGGTCGAGATCAAATGGTTAGAACCATCGTACTTTATATTTTAAGCTAACTTGTACTGCAGTCCAAAACCCTTTGACTACAGTCAACTGCTAGTCAAGTTCCAGCCTCGAGAAGAGCTCGAATTTCAAGGGGATGAATTTGGACTTGACTCGTGTTTTGGTACAAAGGGTGATGTGGCATCAAGGTGGACATCCAAACCATCACCAAGCTTCCTTGTGGTGGACGCCCAAGATAAGGTTGGAGGTGGCACAAGGTGGTTGGATGAAACACCTCATCCTCAAGTTGGCGCCCAAGGAGGTTGGAGGTGGCACAAGGTGGTTGGATGAAACACCTCATCCTCAAGTTGGCGCCCAAGGAGGTTGGAGGTGGCACAAGGTGGTTGGATGAAACACCTCATCCTCAAGTTTGCGCCCAAGGAGGTTGGAGGTGGCACAAGGTGGTTGGATGAAACACCTCATCCTCAAGTTGGCGCCCAAGGAGGTTGGAGGTGGCACAAGGTGGTTGGATGAAACACCTCATCCTTGAGTTGGCGCCCAAGGAGGTTGGAGGTGGCACAAGGTGGTTGGATGAAACACCTCATCCTTGAGTTGGCGCAAAGGATGTGGATGAACAAGTCTTGGGGGATAAGAACCTCACCTTGGACACTACCTATGTCTAAATTCATAGATCAATATCCATAAATAGACATGTTCAAGCCAAGCAAATAACAAGAATTCAAGAGCTCTCAACACGCCGTCGTAACGCCGCTACTACTACTCACATTTTCTACGACGAAGTGCCGCCGACAACGAAAGCTACATCTTCTACTTATAAGAGTTGTCGGTATATTTATTTAAGTTCTACTTCTTTAAATTGTCTTTGTGCTTTAATCGTAACAAGGAAAGGGGGAGTGTACCTTTGCCTTGATTTCTTTTTGTAATCGTTGCTCCTACCTCCAACGAGGAGGAGTGGTTTTAGTGAATTGCCCTCCGTACGTGATCAAGGATCACTAGGGCCGTGGATTAACAATCGAAAGATTGTGAACCACGTAAAAATATCTTGTCTACTTTATATTTCATGTGCACTCTCTACTTGCTTTTTACTTATTGCAAAAGTTTTTAACGACACCGTATCGCTATTCACCCCCCCCCCCCTCTAGCGACACTTTCGATCCAACAATTGGTATCAGAGCCGGGGGCGCTAAGATTCGGTGAAACCACCAATCTAGCTTTGTTTTTCTTTTTTTTACAGATTTTTTATTTTTTCGTATAATTATTTCACGTGCTTATCTTCTCCTACATATAGAATTGCATTAGAGGCTTTAGGATCCGGATAAGGTTGTCCTTCGGGTTAGATCCCGAGTAAGGTTGTCCTCCGGAACTTCAACGACATTCGCATTTGATTGTTTATTTCTTTTTGCAAGTTACATTTTATATATCTTTTTACTTCCCTTTTCTAATCCAAGGCGAAAGTCTTGGAATATTCTTTCCGTGTGTGTTTTGCAAGATTCTTTTAAATCGTTCTTCTTCTTGTTTTAAATGGCCCATCTCGAAGGGTTTAGCACACGCCCGACCCCCGTTTTACAAGCGGTAATGACTTTCGTTATTGGAAGGGTCGGATGGAATGCTTTCTTAAAACCCAAATCGAGATGTGGATCGTAATCAAACCGGTTTCACACTTCCTATTAATGAAGATGGTGAATCTTTGGGTTACGATCAATGGTCAAATTCCATGAAAAACAAGTAGAAGCCGATGCCAAGGCAACTCAAATCTTGCAATGTGGGTTGTCAAGGAAGAGCTCAACCGCGTCGGCCCCTTCATTAGTGCAAAGGACTTATGGACCAAGCTAGTGGAACTACGAAGGCACCGGCGACACGAAGGTATGTAAAGAGATTTACTTTTAAATAAATTGTATAACTTGAAAATGCAGGAAAGCGAGACCGCAACTCAACTACATGCTCGTATCCAAGACATCGTCAACCAACTCCATGCCATCGGACAAAAGGTCGAGAATCGCGACCTTATCGGTATTCTCTTAACTCGTTTCCTAGGACCACCTTGTGGGCATCCATGGTCGATGCCTACAAGGTCTCCAAGACCTTTCTAAAATTAGGTTAGGCAATTGTTTTGAACTTGAATTACATGAGCAAACTAACGTGGTCGGGCCAAGAAGAGTATTGCGTTAGTTGCGAGTTCCAAGAAGAAGAAGCCCATAAAGCAAGCCACCCCCAGAAGGAAGAAGGCGAGTCCGATTCGAAGTAGACTCGAAATAGAATCCGAACTAGTCAATCTAGTTGGAAGATGATCAAGAGGCGAAACGACCAACAACTCAAGGTAAGCCTAAACCTAATTCAAATACTTCTAATTTTAGATGCTATGATGTGGAGTTCGGTCACATCAAGTCCAGGTGCCCCAAAGCTAAAGAATAGCATCAAAGACCAAGAAAGCGCTAACGCTACTTGGGAGGAGTTATCGGAGGAAGAAGGCGATATCAAGCTCTAATGGCCAAGCCGACCGAGCGACTCGAAGCAGAAGAAGAGTCAGTCGAATCCGATGATGAGCTTCCATTCAAGACAAGCCACGGATCCGTATCCGGTTCAAAAGAATCATTAAGGGTAAGTCGGTCGTTACTTAATACTTTGTATGGTGCAATTAAATTTTTAAATAAGAAACTAGCTAAGTCCGAGTCCAAGGTCGAGACCCTAATTGAGGAGGTTAACCTCATCAAACATGAGGTCTCCCTAACCTCTTCGACTACTCGTATTCAAGAGGAGGACTCAACTCAAGTTGAAAAGCTTGAAGTTGAGAACTCGCTTTTGAAAACACAAGTCGAAGACCTTAAGGCTGCGTTGGAAAGGTTCACTTTGGGATCAAGGGACTTGACCTCTTACTTGGATCACAAAGGGCCGTCAACAAGGCCGGACTCGGGTTTAACTCAAATACAACCAATAAGTCATATATGTCTATAGTAAACCAACATAAGAAAAATGTCCAAGCATGGGTCCCTAAGATCACTTTGATTTCAACTTTAGGATCTAACATGTATTGGGTTCCCAAGGACCAAATTCACTATGTGAATAGACCCACTCGATTCAATGGTCAGGGGAGCCAATACAAAATGTATTTTGTTAAGTCTTAGAAATTGCATGCTTAGTTTTTCCTTTATTTTTAGAATGGTTAGATAGGACTCATAACCAACTAAAATCCTGCGAAAGATTGAGCCTCGGGAGCCTCTTTTCAAAAATAAATCAACTAAAATCCTCGAAAGATTGAGCCTCGGGAGCCTCTTTTCAAAAATAACTAGTTAGACCAAGATCTAGTCTCAAGTAAGTCGAGTTATCAATTTCTTGAAATTAGCTTTGTCTAAGGAAGTGGTCGTTGTTCATCAAAGAAGGCCTCTGTGCCTCGCCACGACACAGAAGCTAATCTCTTGAAAAGATTACTTGATGAGCTTAGACTAAATCGAATCTAACCTAATGTTGGTTAATTTAAATTCATTAAAATTAATCAAGTAAAATTGAAAGTCATCTCACAATAATAACACATAGGAATAACATGTTTTGATCATGTAGATATTGGTGAGATGATTTAGGTTTAAAAACTTACAAACAACCCTTTAGTAATTCCATTGATCCTACACATAAGAGTCGAAGAAACCATTAATATAGTTTTCGACGAAGGACACGAACCCGTTCAATCCTTAACAAAACCAACTAGCAAATCAACTTATAGCGAACCCGACTACGATCTTGAACTTGAATCTCGTCCTAACCCAAGTCATCCTATCGACCAAGTGATAGATGACTCTAACCCAAGTCAAACTAGAACTCACCCAAGTCATCCTATCGACCAAGTGATAGATGACCTAACCCGAGTCACACTAAGACTCAAACAAATCATCCTATCAATCAAGTTATAGGTGATCCAAATTTAGGGGGTCGAACTAGAGCTTCATATCGAAACCTTAGTCAAATCTCGTTAATTTCCAAAATCGAACCCAAAACTATTGAACAAGCACTTCTTGATCCCGACTGGATTATTGCTATGCAAGAAGAGCTAGCTCAATTCACTAGAAATGAAATGCAGGAATTAGTACCACCACCTAAAGAAAAATCAATTATTGGAACAAGGTGGGTATTTGAAATAAACTTGATGATAAAGGTGAAGTAGTTAGAAATAAAGCTAGGTTAGTCGCAAAGGGTTTAGTCAAGTCGAAGGTTTAGATTACGATGAGACCTACGCCCCGTAGCAAGACTAGAGTCCATCCGAATGTTGTTAGCATATCTTGCACATCGAGGTTTTAAATTGTTTCAAATGGATGTCAAGTCAGCATTTTTGAATGGATACATTAAGGAAGAAGTTTAAGTCAGTCAACCTCCCGGATTATAAAATCTATATAAACATGACAATGTCCTTAGACTTAAGAAAGACCTATATGGACTCAAACAAGCCCCAAGAGCTTGATGCGAAGGCTTCGATCTATCTTAAGTCCAAAGGATTCAACCAAGGTTTAGTCGACCCAACCTTATTACGTAAAAACCGTAGGAAAAGAAATCTTTATAGCCCAAATCTATGTAGATGATATAATTTTTGGAACTACCAACTCGATCCTGCTAAGCGAATTCATCTCACTTATGGAAAGTTTATTTGAAATGAATTTAGTGGGAGAGTTAAGTTTCTTCTTAGGTTTACAAATTAAACAAACTAAAGATGGAATATATTTACATCAACAAAAATATACTAAGGACTTAATAAATCGATTTGGAATGCAAGATGCTAAAATAATCAATACACCTATGGCAACTAATGTTAATATAAGCGAAGATGTAGAAGGAAAACCCGTTGACCTAAAATACTATAGGGCGCAATAGGAAGTCTCCTATACTTAACATGAGCCGACCCGACATTTTATTCGCGGTAAGTATGTGCGCAAGGTTACAAACCTGTGCCAAGGAGTCTCACCTAACCCTAGTCAAGCGTATCCTTAGATATCTAAAGGGCACGCTAAGCGTAGGTATTTGGTACCCTAGATCTACGAGTTTAATCTAATCGGCTACTCCGACTCCGACTATGCGGTAGTAAACTCGATAGAAAGAGCCGCAGTGGTTGTTGTCAAATCCTCGGCTCGAGTCTAGTAAGTTGCGAGTGGAAGCGACATTGCGTTGCCTTATCTACCACCGAAGAATCGTTGCGATGGGTGAGTGTGTCTCTCGGCTCTGTGGATGAAGCACACTCTCCAAGACTTTAGCTTAATCTTTAACAACATTAAAACCTACATAGATAACATTAGTTCAATTAACTTAACTAAAAATCCAATATGTCATTCTAGGACAAAACATATATAAGTTAAACACCACTTCATTAGGGAACATGTAACTAATGGAACTATACAACTAGAGTATGTTGAGTCCAAATCAAACCTAGCGGACATCTTCACCAAACCACTACCCGAAGCCGAATTTAGTTTATTAAGACGAAAGTTAGGTATGTGCGTAATAGAGTAGGATTTAAATTTTTCTATATATGTACTCTACTTTTGCTTCTTTTTATGAAATTAGCCTAAGTCTTACCTTAGAAATCTAATACCTATAGATTTAAGGAGCCAACACATCTCACAACACATAGGACTAATGTGTTTGTGTACTTATGCGTGAGCGGCGTGAGATGTTAGGACCTTACTCACAGTTCGGATGTAGATTGTGCATCGACATGAACCATGGATTATAATTTTTTAAAATTAATCAACTCCTTCAAGACTTATTGATCATTCTATATCAATCAAGTCCAACAGGAGTTTTACATTTTAGATGTACATATTTTCAAGATTATTATTATTTTAAAAAAAATTATATATATATATTTATATTGGTAACTTGCTTGGAATTAAAAACCTTAAAATATATTTACATACTTTTTGAGTTAAGGCAAAAGGGGGAGAAAGTCACAAAAGTAAGGAAGAAAGTAAACAAAATTATTACCTTTTATATTAAGTAATTCCGTTTACTTAAGCAACTATTAAGGGGGAGTAAAATTATTTTCAAGAACTCACCTTGGTCGAGGAGGTTACCTCAAAGGGAGAACTTGAAACAATAATATTTCTCACTCATGCTTAATCTTTATGCTAGCTCACTCATGCTTAATCTTTATGCTAGCTCATTCATATTTAATCTTTATGCTAGCTCATTCATGCTTAATCATTATGCTAGCTCATTCATATTTAATCTTTATGCTAGCTCATTCATGCTTAATCATTATGCTAGCTTCTTTGTTATGCTTAATTTTTCCTTAACTTTTGTGTCGGTTTGCCATGAATCAAAGGGGAGATTGTTGAGTGCAGTGGGCACCAAAATTCGAACATTATTTTGATTATGGCAAAAGGCTCAATAGTTAAGGGTATATTGTTATCTTACGAGCTCGATTAAGTGTGCGAAATGCTAAAGTTGGCGGAAGTGCTGCGACACCGGTGGGAACGAGGGTGGTCGAACGCGCGAGAGGACTTGGAGGCAGGGTACTCGGGTGAAGGCGGCGAGGCTACAAGGTAAGCTCGTGTGAAAGCGAAGCAAGGTCGTTAGCGTAGATCAGGCCAATACCTCAATGGAAGGTCTGGAGTCGAGATCGGATGGTTAGAACCATCGTACTTTATATTTTAAGCTAACTTATGCTGCGGTCCAAAACCCTTTGACTACAGTCAGCTGCTAGTGATTCTTCCGACCTCGAGAAGAGCTCGAATTTCAAGGGGTGAATTTGGACTTGACTCGTGTTTTGGTACAAAGGGTGATGTGGCATCAAGGTGGACATCCAAACCATCACCAAGCTTCCTTGTGGTGGACGCCCAAGATAAGGTTGGAGGTGGCACAAGGTGGTTGGATGAAACACCTCATCCTCAAGTTGGCGCCCAAGGAGGTTGGAGGTGGCACAAGGTGGTTGGATGAAACACCTCATCCTCAAGTTGGCGCCCAAGGAGGTTGGAGGTGGCACAAGGTGGTTGGATGAAACACCTCATCCTCAAGTTGGCGCCAAGGAGGTTGGAGGTGGCACAAGGTGGTTGGATGAAACACCTCATCCTCAAGCGCCCAAGGAGGTTGGAGGTGGCACAAGGTGGTTGGATGAAACACCTCATCCTTGAGTTGGCGCCCAAGGAGGTTGGAGGTGGCACAAGGTGGTTGGATGAAACACCTCATCCTTGAGTTGGCGCCCAAGGAGGTTGGAGGTGGCACAAGGTGGTTGGATGGGTTGGAGGTGGCACAAGGTGGTTGGATGAAACACCTCATCCTTGAGTTGGCGCAAAGGATGTGGATGAACAAGTCTTGGGGGATAAGAACCTCACCTTGGACACTACCTATGTCTAAATTCATAGATCAATATCCATAAATAGACATGTTCAAGCCAAGCAAATAACAAGAATTCAAGAGCTCTCAACACGCCGTCGTAACGCCGCTACTACTACTCACATTTGCTACGACGAAGTGCACGACAAAGCTACATCTTCTACTTATAAGAGTTGTCGGTATATTTATTTAAGTTCTACTTCTTTAAATTGTCTTTGTGCTTTAATCGTAACAAGGAAAGGGGGAGTGTCCCTTTGCCTTGATTTCTTTTTGTAATCGTTGCTCCTACTTCCAACGAAGAGGAGTGGTTTTAGTGAATTGCCCTCCGTACGTGATCAAGGATCACTAGGGCCGTGGATTAGCAATCGAAAGATTGTGAACCACGTAAAAATATCTTGTCTACTTTATATTTCCGCTGTGCATTCTCTACTTGCTTTTTACTTATTGCAAAAGTTTTTAACGACACCGTATCGCTATTCACCCCCCCTCTAGCGACACTTTCGATCCAACAATATATATATATATATATATATATATATATATATATATATATATATATATATATATATATATATATGTTGTTGTTGTTGTGGCCTAGGCCTTGTATTAACCTGAAATGTTACCACGTACAGGGGAGATGTCGTCCGTTTGCTTTTCGGCACGGCATACTCTCGGGGCATGACAACTTTAGTGGTATCAGAGCCCTAGGTTCTGCGATGTCATACAATGTTGTTTTTATGTCGAGTCTTGGATTCTCGGGAGTTGATTTATTTGGTTTTGGTTTTCTGAGATGAGATTGACAGCGGCCTGAGCTCCAAGCAGCACGAAGTAAGTATTCCTGATGACTTATTTTCTAGTTGGACACTTATCTAGATTTGATTAACAAGTGTATACAGTTAGATATATTATACCTGTGCAGACTTGTAGTAGAGGTCGTCCACCGAGGTGACCAACCGGAGTTGCCGATAGGGTTTATACTCCCAGTTTTGTTGGCTATCCTTTTAGTGTATATAACAGGGAATAACCTATAGTTTGTTGGTTATTGTTAATAACCGTGGTATGAGTTGACCCCAGAAATGACCTGTTAAGTCTATGAGTCTTGAACCTGTGTCGAAAAGGTGATTTACCTTTGAGAGTCGACTGATACCGAGTCAGAAAATAGGGATCAAGTCATCACATTTCTTGTAAAAAAATCAAAGACTATAGTCTTAGGAATTTTCACTAACGGTACTAGTCAGATCATTACCTGATGGGTAATGGATAAGACAAGTAGGTTATTGTTGATGCAGATAGCGGAAGGCTAGTTTACGGTGTTGCATAGGGATTTTTATCCCTGAGTTATGCGTACTGGGTTGTATAACTTTGAAGGTACTTTTGAGTATTTAACTCGGGTTATACAGAGAAGGTAGAGTTATTTGCATACCATTATCGGGATCAAGACGGTATTTGGTGGTAAATGTAGAAAATAATCTTCGGAAAATAATATATCACTTGATCATGTTCTAGTGATGCAGAAAGAGAGTATTTCCCCATGTCACTTTCAGTGACACATTTTAGGGAATTCTTGAGCTTCAAGTAGGGTGATCATCGATAACGGGAATACCATGCAGAGTCATTAGACTTGCAGAGTTACGCTCACCTAATAGCTCACGAATGTGAATGGATGTTTTAAGCCACCAACGATTGTTGGCTTACTGTTGGATAAAAGAAGCAAGATCGAAGTCATAGGTTTTGAGCTACTTTCCGATTATAGAAGACCAATCGCAGATCATCAGGATGTTCTCGTGGATATCAGCAAAATCAGAACAAAGAATTCGAAGGGATTGTGTGCGTGCAATGCAGATCACGAAGACACGTGAAGTCAGATTATTTGTTGGATTAGTTCATCTGTTGCTATTGTAAGCAACTAGTACATTTGAGGAGGTATACTTTGAAGACTCAGTTGAAGACTACCAATGGTGTTCCGGGAGGATGATGCACTGTCTCAACAGCAGAGATCAGCACAGAAGATTGGGTTATTTCATCAGCAGCGATCTACTTGTTGGACTTTTCGAGCCGCAAAAACTGCCTTTTGCGTTGTGGAAACCCCGGAAGTCCGGCCACGTATCCATGCGAAGATGTATTAAAACTAAAACATGTATGTGTTTACTAAAAACCCTAGATCTACCTTAGATCTAGAAGGTGAGATCATTACCCTCGATGCGATGCCCTTCGCAAATCCCGCTCGTCCAAAAGCTTCGCCGGAACTCAAGAGCGTCAGGTGCACACTCCTCTATTGGTATCCACACATGCAATAGGTGGAGAAAACACACCCTTGAGTGTGCTAGCACCCTATGGATGGTTCGGCCAAAGAGAGGGATGGGAGAGCAAGCTTGAGAGGAAGATGATCTAAGGAAGAAGATGAAGTTGTGTAACTCACACAAATAATTCTCATCTAATGAGAATAGTGTCCGGCCACTTTTCTTAGGGGGGTTACATGCATGCATGTAACTCCTCCAAGAGCCAATAGCTCTTGGTCTCCCGCATGAGGTGGAATCACATGCTAAGTCAATGATGAAGTGGAGCATCATCATTGGCCGGCCATGTCAAGTCATCATCATGACATGGCATTTGGTCAAGTCAAACTTGACCTTTCATCTTCCATGGTTGATCAAATCCAACCATTTGATTCAAGTCAATTTAATTTAATGAATCTCTATTCATTAATTTAAATTGATTTGATGAATCAAATCTAAATTACCGTGTCACCACCGTCATATAGGAGGGATAGATCCCATCTACATCACTCACATCCTTCCGCATAATTTGTTACATACCCAGTAATTGCCTTTATAGTCCACTCATTTACGGGTGACGTTTGACGAAGCCAAAGTATGCAACCCCTTATGTAGGGAACCATGGTGACTTCAGGTCTAAGGACTAATAGTCATACTAATAGCCACATGAGAAAGTATATGACACTCATATAACGATCCATGATACTTTCTCATGGCAGGTCATTCAATATACATTCTCCAATGCATACCCATGTGTCAACTTGATATCTCATATCCATGACTTGTGAGATCAAGTCATCGTGTTGACCTACATGCTAGTCTCTATGCATTAACATTGTCCCTGAATGTTAATACTTGACTAGGAATGATTAAGAGTAGTATTCTCTATATCATCTCTTTATCAATTCAACCAATCGATTGATATAGATAAGAACCTACTACTCAAGGACATTATTATATTTAGTTATTTGGCACCAATACAAGTAAATATAATAATCATGCCTTTATAAATAGGAATATGATACAATAAAGTCCATACAACAATCATCACATGATTGGCTCTAGGGCTTTCACTAACAATCTCTCACTAGCACTAGTGTCAATCACCGTAGTATCTAATACTTAATGACCTAGTGTCACCATCATGCTTTTTCTAGGCCAAAGCCTTGGTCAAGGGATCTGCGGTGTTAGCCTCTGTGGATACTCTGCAAAAATTCACATCTCCTCTATCGATAATCTCTCGAATGAGATGGAAGCACCGATATATTCGGCCTCTGTTGTAGAATCAGCAACTGTGTCTTTCTTGGAACTCTTCCAGCTCACAGTGCCACCATTCAAGCAAAACACGAACCCAGACTGCGATC
Source organism: Wurfbainia villosa (assembly GCA_025175895.1). NCBI lineage: Eukaryota > Viridiplantae > Streptophyta > Magnoliopsida > Zingiberales > Zingiberaceae > Wurfbainia > Wurfbainia villosa. Next base: position 38,170,263 of record CM045987.1, read on the forward strand.
TATAATCATCCTGGTCAGTTTGGAAGCTGACATCGTTGTAACCCTTTACAGCTAGCTCCTCATCGCCTCCAAATATCAAGAAATATTCTTTAGTCCTTCTCAAGTACTTAAGAATATTCTTGACTGTTGTCCAGTGACGCTCACTTGGATCTGACTGGTATCTACTCTTCATGCTCAAAGCATACGAGACATCAGGACGAGTACACAACATGGCATACATTATAGATCCTATAGCAGATGTGTAAGGGATCTTATCCATGCGGTCTCTCTCCTCTCAAGAAGAGGGACTTTCAGTCTTCGAAAGACTCACACCATGTGACATCGGCAGAAGTCCCTTCTTTGAATTCCGCATGGCAAATCGTAGTAATACCGTGTCAATGTATGTACTCTGACTTAGGTCAAGCAATCACTTAGATTTATCTCTATAGATCTTGATGCCTAGAATACAGGCTGCTTCACCTAAGTCGTTCATTGAGAAGCACGTCCCCAGCCAAGCCTTCACAGACTGTAGCGAAGGGATGTCATTCCCAATGAGCAGTTTGTCATCCACATACAATATAAGGAAGACAACTGTATTCCCATTAACCCTTTTATAGACACAGGGTTCATCTTCATTCTTGATGAAACCAAACTGTTTGATCGCATCATCGAATCGAAGATTCCAGCTCCGAGAAGCTTACTTTAGCCCATAAATGGACCTTTGCAGCTTGCATACTGTCCCAATATGTTGTGGATCTACAAAACCCTCAGGTTGTATCATGTACACATCCTCGAGTAAGTTTCCATTCAGAAATGCGATTTTGACATCCATCTGTCAGATCTCATAATCGTGGTATGCTGCAATAGCAAGCAAGATCCGAATGGACTTAAACATCGCCACTGAAGAAAAGGTTTCATCATAGTCAATACCATGAATTTACTTGAAACCTTTAGCCACCAATCGGCCCTTATAGGTATGCGTAAGTCCATCCATGTCAGTCTTTTTCCTAAAGACCCACTTACACCCAATGGGTTTGACCCCTTCAGGTGGATCAACCAAAGTCCATACTTGGTTGGTGTACATGGATTCCATCTCGGATCTCATGGCCTCTAGCCATTTCTCAGAATCTGGGCTCATCACAGCTTCCTGATAGGAGGTAGACTCATTCTCAATGAGCATTACGTCATCATGGTCAGACAAGAGAAATGAGTATCTCTCAGGCTGATGACGTACCCTATCAGATCTGCGAAGAGGTAGGTCTACCTAAACAGGTGGTTGTTCCACAACTCTTTGTGCAACAACCTCATCACCCACAACACTTTGTGGTTCCTGTTCAACCTCCATCAGGCCCTCAGTGCTATAGTCCTTATCTTGAATTTCTTCAAGATCGAATGTACTCCCACTAGTTTTTCTAGAAACAAAATCCCTTTCTAGAAAAACCCCAGTCTTTGCCACAAACACTTTGTGCTGACTGGGAATGTAGAAGTAATATCCCTTTGTATCCTTGGGATATCCAACAAAATAGCATCTATCGGATTTGGGTCCCAGTTTGTCTGAGACTTGACGTCAAACGTAAGCCTCACAATCCCAAATCCTCATGAAAGACATCTTGGGATTTCTCCCTGTCCATATCGTATATGGTGTTTTTATCACAGCCTTGGATGGTACACGGTTAAGGGTAAAGGCTGCTATGTCTAGAGCATATCCCCAAAAGGATATAGGAAGATCTGTGTGACTCATCATAGATCATACCATATCTAATAGGGTACGATTCCTCCTTTCGGATACACCATTCCACTGTGGTGTTCCAGGAGGAGTGAGTTGGGATAGAATCCCACACTCAGCTAGATAGTCATGAAACTCATGGCTAAGGTATTCACCACCTCGATCTGATCGAAGTATCTTAATACTCTTGCCAAGCTGGTTTTGTACTTCATTCTTGAATTCTTTGAACTTTTTAAAGGATTCTGATTTATGTGTCATGAGATACACATAACCATATCTACTGAAGTCATCAGTAAATATAATGAAGTACCTGTAACCACCTCTAGAAACAACATTGAAAGGGTCACATACATCACTATGTATAAGACCTAACAAATCGGTTGCTCTTTCGCTGTGTCCACTAAAGGGAGTCTTGGTCATCTTTCCTAAAAGGCAAGACTCGCATGTCTCATATGATTCAAAATCAAATGAGTCTAGCAGCCCATCCTTATGGAGCTGAGATAAGTGACTCTCATTTATGTGACTTAAGCGACAATGCCAGAGATAGGTTTGGTTCAACTCATTTGACTTGAACCTTTTGGTACTTATGTTATAGATAGGGCTCTCTAAGTCTAGAAAGTAGAGTTCGTTCATTAAAGGTGCACTACAATAGAACATATCATTTAAATAAACTAAACAACATTTGTTCTTTATTATAAATGTAAATCCTTTCTTGTCCAAACAAGAAACCGAAATTATGTTCTTAGTCAAAGAAGACACATAACAACATTCATCTAATTCTAGTACAAGCCCAGAGGGCAGAGATAGATCATAAGTTCCTACAGCAACAGAAGCAACTCTTGCTCCATTGCCTACTCGTAGGTCCACCTCGCCCTTTGTCAATGCCCTGCTATTTCTCAGCGCCTGCACATTGGTACAAATGTGAGATGCACATCCGGTATCTAATACCCATGATGAAGAAATAGATAGATTGACTTCTATAACATTTATACCTGAAGTAGAAGTCTCACTTCTCTTCTTCTTAAGATCTTCCAGGTATGCCTTGCAGTTACGCTTCCAGTGTCCAGCTTCCTTGCAGTGGAAGCAAGCCCCTTCCTTGGCCACCCCTCCTTTGGGTTTAAGTTCTTTGCCTTTTCCCTTGGCTTGGGACTTTCCCTTACCTTTAGGCTTGCCCTTGCCTTTCTTCTTTTGCACCATCAAAATGGTGTCAGATTTTCCCTTCTTAAGGTTAAGATCAGCAATTCTCAACATGCTGAGCATCTCAGGCAGTGGCTTATCAATTTCATTCATGTTATAATTCATGACAAATTGATTGTAGGCTTGTGGCAAAGATTGCAAGATCTGTTGGTGCAGGGGCACTAGATAATCGAACCTGTGTTTTGATTATGGCAAAGACACAAAGTTAAGTCTACATCGTTATCTCATGAGCTATCAAGTGTGCAGAAAAGTATTAAAACTTAAGCTGAAGGCTAGCGACACCCGGAGGAAGCCACGGTAGTCGGGCGACACTCGAGTGACTTCGGAGGGAGCTGAAGGAATCGAGTGGAAGGCCGGAAGCGAGAGCTACTATCGAGGTAAGCTCGTGTGAGTGAGAGATTGTAAGGTCATGTCCTCTTTACGGGGACGACCGTAGGCGGCGATCCGACTAAGACTTCCTGTGGAAGGTCTAGGTCGAGATCGGACGGTTAGAAACCGTCGTATTTATCATTTTCCGAGCTAACCTCTTATTGCAGGGAAGTGGCCAAGCTGGCAGTCGACTGCTAGACATGGAGCAGTCGACTGATGCCCATCAGTCGACTGATGGGAGGCATCAGTCGACTGATGGCGACGATTCAGCTTTTGCGCTAGGTCAAAACGGATAACGTTTGACGCGGCCACTTCGCGATAAAATTTGGACAACTTCATGATCCGTTCCGAAATAAGAGGAGACAAATTCAGAGGCCAAAGTCTATAAAAGTAGGGGAGGATTCCATCTCCAAATCACATCAAGTTTATTCATCAAGTGCTCCTACAACGCCAACGCTCCAACATCGTCATAACGCCGACGCGATGTCAAGTTTCGATCTTCTTCGTCGGCAGCAGAATCAAGTAATATTTTTGATATTGTATTCTTTGTTTTTTTTTCATAACGAGGTGAGGTAGGTTTGTTGCCTCATCCTCGTATATTCGGTTTTGTGATCGTTGTCTCCTACCTCCAACGAGGAGGAGACGTTATAGTGCTTTGCCCTCCGTACGCGGTCTAGGACCGATAGGGCCTTGGAGTAGCAACCGCTGGGTTGTGAACCAAGTAAAATAAATGTGTCATTTTATTTTCCGCTGTGTTTACTCATTTATTTGTGTTTCGACGAACGAATTCGAACGAAAGATTTTCGATCGCTATTCACCCCCCCCTCTAGCGACGCTTCTCGATCTTACAAGATCATGTCAGTGGCCAGCTCTTGGCCATGTGGGAATCCCAGCCTTTGTAGGTTTTCTACATACCCAATCATCTTGAGTACATATGGACCTACGGGAGTCCCATCTTGCATTTTGGACCCAAACAATACCTTAGAGACTTCATATCTCTCATGCCTTGCTTGTCCTTGATATAGTTGACGAAGATGTCCAACCATATCATAAGCATTCATGAATTCGTGTTGCTTCTGAAGATCAGAGTTCATGGTCGCGAGCATTAGACATGACACATCTAATGCATCATCTTGATGCTTCTTGTAAGCATCTTTGTCAGCTCGCGAGGTAGTGATAGGAGGTGCCTCCGGAATGGGCTGCTCCAGGACGTACAACTTCCTTTCTTGGGTGAGAACAATTCTCAGGTTCCTATACCAGTCCAGGAAATTTGCTCCATTGAGCTTGTCCTTCTCAAGGACAGAACGCTGAGAGAGAGTGTTCGTGTTTGTCGACATAGTAATCTACAACATTCAATGCAGAGAATTAATATCATATTCCTTTTATCATTTAATTAGGCCTTTAATCAAATGATGCTCCCACTGAATTATAGGAATTTTATAGAATCGAGTTATGGATGTGGTCAAACCACATTACTAGATTCATACAAACTAGCTATAATTCTTGCGGGACAAGATCCACATCATACTAAGCCTTGAGTTAGCTTTGGCTAAATCGCCCAAGACTTAGTATGATCGGTGGGTAACACATTACCGATTACATCTCTATGCAACTCTTGTTTATAGAATCAAGACCCACATTTACAAAAGACCTTGAGTTAGCTTTGGCTAAATCGCCCAAGATTTAGTGTAAATGCGATCTTATCCTATCTTTCCAACACATCATAATCCTATCAAATTGGGGTCATTGGGCCATGATAATCACATAATTATACATAATTCTAAATTATATATTTTTAAAGAAAATTTCTATAATTTTTCCTATTTTTTTCAATTTTATGAGTCACCTCTCCGTAACGATCCCGCTAAGCGGTTTCCGGGCGCGATCGCGGGACAAGACCCCTTTCGGGGTTAGGGGCAGCGCCCATACTCACAAAATAAACTTTAGGAGTGTCCCTACTACGATCTTACAGTGACTTAAGTCACTGTTCCAAAAACCTAAAGCGAAAACTCACCGTTTCGGAGAGTTTTTCTCGATGGTTGAAGCCGACAAGTGTCCCAACACTCGTTGCTTCAACTCTTCAAAAAAAATACCCAAAAATTCTATAAAAATAGGAAATTTATAGAAACATAAAATTATATAATTTTTATATTTAATACAAAAACTACAAAAACAAAACACATACATGCTTCACACGTGGCTCTAATACCACTATTGGACTTTCCGAGCCGCGAAAACCGCCTTTTGCGTTGCTGAAACCTCGGAAGTCCGGCCACGGATCTGTGCGAAGATGTATTAAAACTAAAACATGTATGTGTTTACTAAAAACCCTAAATCTACCTTAGATCTAGAAGGTGAGATCATTACCCTCGATGCGACGCCCTTCGCAAATCCCGCTCGTCCAAAAGCTTCGTCGGAACTCAAGAGCGTCAAGTGCATACTCCTCTATTGGTATCCACACAAGCAATAGGTGGAGAAAACACACCCTTGAGTGTGCTAGCACCCTATGGATGGTTCGGCCAAAGAGAGGGATGGGAGAGCAAGCTTGAGAGGAAGGTGATCCAAGGAAGAAGGTGAAGTTGTGTAACTCACACAAATAATTCTCATCTAATGAGAATAGTGGTCGGCCACTTTTCTTAGGGGGGTTACATGCATGCATGTAACTCCTCCAAGAGCCAATGGTCTCCCTCATGAGGTGGCACCACATGCTAAGTCAATGATGAAGTGGAGCATCATCATTGGTCGGCCATGTCAAGTCATCATCATGACATGGCATTTAGTCAAGTCAAACTTGACCTTTCATCTTCCATGGTTGATCAAATCCAACCATTTGATTCAAGTCAATTTAATTTAATGAATCTCTATTCATTAATTTAAATTGATTTTATGAATCAAATCTAAATTAGACTCATTCAACACTTGAATCAAATCGAGTCCAACTCAATTAGTCTAATTATGATTACTCTTAATCCAATTTCGTTCATCCCATGAACCTAATCCTCATGGTTCATCATACGAACCTAATCTCCATCTAATTGCCCTTATGTGTGTGACCCTATAGGTTCTTGTAACGTTGGCAATGTCCCTAAACCAATTTAGGAACATAAGCAATGAGCGGTATCTAGCAACACATCATTGCTACCCAAGTTACAAGAATGTTGAGCTCCAACATCACCTTTGTGACTACTAATTGTGACTCTCACAATATGTGACAATGTCCCTCTATCCTTGACATCTAGATTGACCAATCGAGGCATAGACTGTGTCATCCTCGGTACAATCTATATCTTGAACTCCAAGTAGACTCACTCTAATCAAATGAGCTCAATATCTCATATTGACTCATTTGGGCATGGTTATGCACTTCGTGGTCTCACTCTATCAAGAATATCGATGTCACCCCTATCATATAAAAGGGTTAGATCCCATCTACATCACTCACATCCTTCCGCATAATTTGTTACATACCCAGTAATCGCCTTTATAGTCCACCCATTTACAGGTGACGTTTGACGAAGACAATGTATGCAACTCCTTATGTAGGGAACCATGGTGACTTCAGGTCTAAGGACTAATAGTCATACTAATAGTCACATGAGAAAGTATATGACACTCATATAACGATCCAAGATACTTTCTCATGGCGGGTCATTCAGTATACATTCTCCAATGGATACCCATGTGTCAACTTGATATCTCATATCCATGACTTGTGAGATCAAGTCATCGTGTTGACCTACATGCTAGTCTCTACGCATTAACATTGTCCCTGAATGTTAATACTCGACTAGGAATGATTAAGAGTAGTGTTCTCTATATCATCTCATTATCGATTCAACCAATCGATTGATATAGATATGAACCTACTACTCAAGGACATTATTATATTTAGTTATTTTGCACCAATACAAGTAAATATAATAACCATGCCTTTATAAATAGGAATATGATACAATAAAGTCCGTACAACAATCATCACATTATTTTCTCTAGGGCTTTCACTAACACTACTACCTCAGGTGTGGTTGGAGTTTCATGATACTTCCCTTCATGGGAACTGATTTACGCAGCAGTATCAGCAAAAGACATCATAGATGACTCAGCAGACAACAACAACAATTACCCTCAGATGTGATTTGTTTTGTACAGAGGAGAGAGTATACGACGATGGTCGTATCTATTCGGTATTCTACATTTGTAGCTCGTAGGATTAAGTGATAGGATCGGATGATCTAGGAAAAAATCCTCGGATCATTTATCGCAGAAATGTGACCGCTTTGTCGTAAACTGTTGGATCTGATCTTTTTCTCTTCTGAGAAAGGACGAGACCTACGTGGAGCCTTTGGATCGGATCGACAGATAATTGATCGTACAGGGTATTACTTTAGTTTACCCTTAAAGTTAATATATTGAGAGATGCTTATAATTACAGTTATCTGTGTCTTGAACATTATTAGTTTGGATTAGATGGATTACATCGACTTGTGGGTCGATGGTATCTCTACCATCAGATGAGATATGAACCAATAATTAAGAAGTTAAGGGATGCCCTTCGACTTGGATAGACATATCTTTACTGTAGACATATCCTTACGGATGGTCAAATTATTGAGATTATGGTATGATTATGTCTCTCAGATGTGCATATAATCCGAGAGCATTCGGATGTAGTTTCGGATGAACTCCTAGCCTTGCCGTTGCATAGGCAAGTGGAGTAGGAGATTGAAATGATTGCGAAAAATAGTTCTGGTATCGAATATCACATACCGAGTGAGAGTGTTGTTGGTATCAATGTTGCTAAACACTATAGAAATTGGAAAAAAAGTAAGTTGCGATTATAGGAGATGTTGGGGGGATATTTATCTATCCCAGTATTTCTCCTTGAGAAGATCCGAAACTCTTTGTTGAAAGAGAGATGGACCTTTGAGATTATGGATCGATTATCGATGATGGAATGTGATAGTTGTTGAAAGTAAATATCCTTCGTTGTGGATAGATGATCTATTTAGATCAGCTAAGGACACCTGTGTATACTCTAGGGTTGGTTTACGACTGGAGTATTGATGTTGTAGTGACATGGTGTCATACAATTATCATTGTCATTGTGATGATTAATATATATCATCAACTTAGAGTAAAGGGGATACAGGTGTGTAGAGACGACAATTTCATACTTGGTATGATTTCATTGTATGAGTTTTGATTAAGTTGTTAGACTAATTAATGATTTAGTCGCCACTGGATTTGAGAATCGTGTATCCTGGACACGATTGGATCTGTTCGTGTATATATATATATATATTGTTGTGGCCTACGGGCCTTGTATTAACCCAAAATGTTGTCACGTACTGGGGAGATGTCGTTGTTTGGGCAATCTCTTGCCGTGATAAGGTTTTGATGTGTGTGGCAAAGGGTTTAAGTTAGTGTGTTATGTTGATTTGATATGTGCGTTGAAGTCGTGCAGGACTTAGTAATTCACACATGGAGCCGTGGTGAGTTTCACATCTCATGACTCAGTCCTTGAGTTGGTGAAGGATTATTTTGCGGAAGCCGTGCGCTTGGAGCATCCGAGGGACCGCCGGACGAGAAGCTTGGAGTGAAGCCGGAGGAAGTAGACTTTGAGGCAAGAGACGCGAAGGAGCATTGCAGAGTCGTGCGCCTGATGCTGCCGAGGGACGTGGCCACAAACGAAGAGAACTTCGAAGGCGAAGAACTCCGAGGGATGAGAGTGAGCGATTGTAACCCGGGAAGGGGTAGCTCTTAGGTGAAACTTGGCAATTTGGCCAAGTGTCGGATGGGTTTTCCCGACACCAGTCGACTGTCATGACATGGCAGTCGACTGCTCTAAGTCGATGGTTCGATCGACTGGTATAATACCAGTTTAGTGCTTGTCGATCGGCGCCATGGGTAGCGGATCGGATGATCGATAATGATCGTGAATGATCGGCGGAATGACAATGATCGATGGCACCGCACGGCACGAGAATGGAGTCGACTCCATTGAGCACTCGACTGATCGTGAATCAGTCGACTGATGGGTCCATCAGTCGACTGATGCCAATACCGTTGGATGGAATCCAATGTGGAAAGCGGTCGTTATTGGGCAACGGCTACGGGATCAGTCGACTGATCGAGGGCATCAGTCGACTGATCCTGTGTCAAAGGGAAGAAACCCTCTTCCTCTATAAAAAGGAAGGAGGTGGGGTTTTGGGAGGCCAATGCTTATGCTCTAATACTCTCCCAAAGTTCCCTAAAGCTTTCCATCCTCTTACTCAAGCTTATTTCCATTATATTTGTAAGAGGAGTGTTTTTGTGTAAAGAGGTTACCTCCACCTAGCTTTGTGCAAAGGAGAGATCTAGTGGATAGATTGCGGAGTGATTCACCGTGGACGAATCGGACCGTGGATTAGCGGCGTAGCCGTGAACCACGTTACATTTCGGTGTTTGTATTGCTTGTTTATATTTTGCTTGTCTTTACTTATATTTGCATATTCCGCTTGCGCTAACGTTTTGTAGACGAGCAAAATACGACATCCAACGAAGAGGGCTATTCACCCCCCTCTAGCCGGCCAATCGATCTCCAACAAGTGGTATCAGAGGAAGGTTGCTTGTCACCGGACTAACCGCTGCAACAAGCTCTACATCAAAAATGGTCGGCTCCAACATCCACCCACCGAAGTTCGACGGCGAATTCTCTTGGTGGAAAAAGAGAATGGAGGTATTCTTTGAAACCGATTTTGAAATATTGTTAATTATGGAAAACGGTTTCGAGTTGCCTAGGAACGAAGATGGGCAGCCATTAGAGAAATCGAGATGGAGCAAAAGACAAAGAGAGGAGTATTTGGCAAATTCAAAGGCCAAGCACCACCTCTATAATGTACTCCCCCAACAAGAAGTCAATAGGATAGGGAAATGTTCTAGTGCTAAGGAGATGTGGGAGAAGCTAGTAGAGCTTCATGAAGGTACCTTGGAGGCTAAGCTAGCAAGAAGAGTCCTCCTCCGCTCCCAACTATCAAACATCAAATTAGAAAAGGGAGAAAAGGTAACTTCATTGCATTCTAGGTTTAAAGAGATTTTGATTGGGCTAACAAGTGTAGGTGAAAGGCTCTCCAACCGGGATATGGTAATGAAGGCCATAGATGTCTTTCCCCGGTCCTCAAGATGGAGTTCCATGGTGGACTCATTTTACATCTCCAAGAACCTAGAAGTGAGTACCTTGGAGGAATTCTTCTCAACCATAGAGCTCCACGAAACGAGGCTTGAAGGAATACAAGAAGAGCCTAGAATCCAACCTTCAAGAGGAGTAGCATTGATGGCAAATAAGGGGAAGAAGAAGATAGAAATCCCCTCCTCCGATGATGATGATGAAGCTTCTACCTCCTCCATGGATAGCACGGAAGAAGCCTACATGGTAAGAAAGGTAAGGCGTGCATTTAAGAATTTTAGATTTGATAAATCTCATGATAGGAATAGAAGACCAAGGGGGAAGATCATTTGTTACAATTGTCAAGGGGAGGGACACATAAGGGACAATTGTCCCCTCCTAAACAAGAGCAAAGAGGAAAGGAAAAAGAAGGAAGAAAAGAAGAAGAAGAAGGGGAGCAAGAAGAAAAAGGAAGAACAAAAGAAGGCCAAGGAAAAAAGGAAAGGTCATGGCTCTCAAAGCAAAGACATGGGATGACCTTGCTTCCTCATCCTCATCCGAAGAAGAAGAGTATGTCTATTCCAACCTAGCACTAATGGCTCTTCATGACTCGGATTGCTCCTCCTCCTCCACCAAAAATGAAGAATCAAGCTCAAGTGGGGAGAGCTCAAATGAAGGGGGAGCTTCTACATCCTCCTCATCCGAAGAAGAAGAGGACATGGAAACTATGGTAACGAATGCCTCTCCTAAGAAAATAGTTTCCATAATTTCTAGTTTAACTAAGGACTTATTTGGAATGAAAAAGAAAAATAAAAGCATGCTTAATCAAATTAAGGCATTGGAAAATAAGCTAGAAAATGCATGCTTAAATGATAATATTTCTTCTAGCTCAAATGATGCATGCTCACATGATCTTTATGTGCCATTAGATGTTAGTGATGCATGTATAAATGAAAATAGGGCCCTAAGGGAAAAGGTAGACTATTTAACCAAAGCCCTAGAAAAATTCACAATTGGCTCCAACACCTTGAACATGATCATAGGGAGCCAAAGAGCTAGTTTCAACAAAAAGGGCCTAGGATACAAAGAAAAGAAAAATGAAAAGGCCTATAAATGCCTAATAGCTAGGGGACAAGATAAAAAAAAAGTAATTGCTAGGAAATGGATCCCCAAGGAGTATCTTGTGAACCCAATAGGAAAGAACTTATTTTGGGTTCCAAAATCCATCCTTAAGGGTTAGAAAAATCCTAGGGTAGTCAACCATATGCAATTGACCTATATCATATTTTGGTTGACTTAGGATGGCGGGACAACATTTTTAGAATAGTGTTGGGTGATGATAATGTGCCCATAAATAGATAATAATGCTTAAATCATGATGATTAATGAAATTGCTATGTATATGTGCAATCATGATTTATGATTTTGATATTTGGCACATCATCATAAGAAATAGGTTTAAATCATGTTTTAGGTGATACTTTATTTATTATCATGATATAATACCTAATGCATGAGAACAATTCAATGAATACATGTATTTCATGATCATAATGTAGAATTAATTGATATATGCCTTTATGATCATGAGGATTGTTAGGTTGATACTTAACCTTGATAGAATTGTATGAATATAATGGTTAAGTATGTACAAATACCCCCTAGGATACATCTCACACTCACCATAGGCTACTTTGATTGAAAACTTAGCATGGGTGAGATGTTAGGATGATACAAATGTCCACTAATGCCTATGACATTTAGATGGTCATTTAAAGTATCAAAATAGCAATAATAGACCAATCATGGGGAAGGCTTATGTTTAATTCATAGACATATTGCCCAAAGATCATGGTTGGATATTTCATATGTTTTCAAAACAATTTCTTAATCTAAAATCTATGTATTCATGTTTTGAAACAATTGGATGCAAAACTAGGTGTTAAACTTGATACTATCATGATCAAAAACCTAGTAGTTTTTAAACCTTTTGGATTTTTAGCAAATATGTGAAAATATAATGATTTTTCATGAAAAACTATTTTTCACTGACAGATATACTTAAAAGAAATGTGTTCCCCAAATTTCATGATTTTTCGAATTTTTTGAAATTTTTAACGCATTTCTGAAATTCGGTCCAAAAATCAGGAAATCCTGAAAATCATGTGCCAGTCGACTGGTATCTGAACCAGTCGACTGATGGCCTATAAATCAAACTAGTTGAGGCCGAATTCAGGTTTTAGAGCAATTTTTGGTATTTCTCCCTCTAATATACTTGATGCCATGAGTTTTTAACTTAGTGTTAATCTTTTTGATGGTGTTAAAGGGGGAGAGATAATTATGTTTAAGTAAATTGTGATAGGGGGAGAAATTGTTAAAAATGATAGGGGGAGAAATTTAAATTGTATGGGGAGTTTCATGGATTAAGGGGGAGTTGCATGTTGTTATATCATGTTTATGTTTACATGCTTTCTTACCTTAAAATGTTTATCAAATATTTTTACCTAACTTAAACGGATTGTCACACATCAAAAAGGGAGAGATTGTTTGGGCAATCTCTTGTCGTGATAAGGTTTTGATGTGTGTGGCAAAGGGTTTAAGTTAGTGTGTTATGTTGATTTGATATGTGCGTTGAAGTCATGCAGGACTTAGTAATTTGCACATGGAGCCGTGGCGAGTTTCACATCTCATGACTCGGTCCTTGAGTCGGTGAAGGATTTCTTTGCGGAAGCCGTGCGCTTGGAGCATCCGAGGGACCGCCGGACGAGAAGCTTGGAGTGAAGCCGGAGGAAGTAGACTTCGAGGCAAGAGACACGAAGGAGCATTGCAGAGCCGTGCGCCTGATGCTACCGAGGGACGTGGCCACAAACAAAGAGAACTTCGAAGGCGAAGAACTCCGAGGGATGAGAGTGAGCGATTGTAACCCGGGAAGGGGTAGCTCTTAGGTGAAACTTGGCAATTTGGCCAAGTGTCGGATGGGTTTTCCCGACACCAGTCGACTGCCATGACATGGCAGTCGACTGCTCTAAGTCGATGGTTCGATCGACTGGTATAATACCAGTTTAGTGCTTTTGATCCAATTGCCATGGGTAGATCGGGATGTCGATAGCGATCATTGCCGGGGAATGGTGATCGATGGCGCTGCATGAGCCGCGAATGGAGTCGACTCCATTGAGCACTCGACTGATCGAGAATCAGTCGACAGATGGGTCCATCAGTCGACTGATGCCAATACCGTTGGATGGAATACAACGTGGAAAGCGGTCATTATTGGGCAACGGCTACGGGATCAGTCGACTGATCGAGGCATCGATCGGTCCTCTTCCTCTATAAAAAGGAAGGAGGTGGGGTTTTGGGAGGCCAATGCTTATGCTCTAATACTCTACCAAAGTTCCCTAAAGCTTTCCATCCTCTTACTCAAGCTTATTTCCATTATATTTGTAAGAGGAGTGTTTTTGTGTAAAGAGGTTACCTCCACCTAGCTTTGTGCAAAGGAGAGATCTAGTGGATAGATTGCGGAGTGATTCACCGTGGACGAATCGGACCGTGGATTAGCGGCGTAGCCGTGAACCACGTTACATCTCGGTGTTTGTATTGCTTGTTTATATTTTGCTTGTCTTTACTTATATTTGCATATTCCGCTTGCGCTAACGTTTTGTAGACGAGCAAAATACGACATCCAACGAAGAGGGCTATTCACCCCCCTCTGGCCGGCCAATCGATCTCCAATAGTTGTCCGTTTGCTTTTCGGCACGGCATACTCTCCGGGTGTGACACAACATGAGCATATGGATGCTAATACCATAGTCTTTCATCTTCATGAGCTGTTTAAAGAGAAAGCGAGATCCGAAAGGTTCAAAATCTCCAAGCTCCTCTTCACCTCTAAGATGCAAGAAGGTACATCTGTGGTGCAATTTGTGCTAAAGATGAATGGGTACATCGAGCGACTAGCGACACTCGGGTTTGTGATGGATCATGAACTAAATATTGACTTAATTCTAAATTGTTTGGCAAAGAGTTACTCACAGTTTGTGATGAACTACCGGATGAACAAACTTAATGTTAGTTATAGCCCTAAGAACCAATCATGTGATGGTTGAATAGGGAACATTTTGTATCATATTCTATAAAGGCAAAGGAATGGTTATTATATTTAAGTTTTGCTTGTGCCAGCTAAATTAAATATAGTAATGCCCTAGAAAAGTAGGTTCTTATCTACAGCACATCAATTGGCAGAATTGATTATGAGAGGCTGTAGAGAACACTTTCTAAATGTTCCTAGTCAAATATTAATATGCAAGGGCAGTATTAATACATAAAGACTAGCATGTAGGTCAATTGATGACTTGATCTCACAAGTCATGGATATATGATATCAAGTTGACACATGGGTATATATTAGAGAATATATACTGAACTGACCCGCCATGAGAAAGTTTCATGGATCGTTATATGAGTGTCATAAACTTTCTCATGTGACTATTGGTATGAATAGTCCTCAGACCTGAAGTCACTACGGTTCCCTACATAAGGAGTTATGTACTTTGGTATCGTCAAACGTCACCCGTAACAGGGTGGACCATAAAGGCGATTACTGGGTATATAACAAATTATGCGGAGGGATGTGAGTGATGTAGATGGGATCTATCCCTCTCATATGACGAGAGTGATATCGGTGGGCCCCTTGATTGAGTAGAACTACTAAAACGCATGGCCATGCTCGAATGAGTCAATATGAGATATTGAGCTCATTTGTTTGAGTTAGTTTACTCAGGGATCAAGAAACACATAGATTGATCGAGGATGACACGGTCTATGCCTCATTGATCAATCTGATATCAAGGATAGAAGGACACGGTCATATATTATAGTAGTCACGGAAAGGTTAGTCGGATCTTGATTTATCTCGAAACTTGGGTAGCAATGATGTATTGCTAGATGCCGCTCATTGCTTGTGTATCTAAAAGAGTTTAGGTCCACTGCCAACGTTATGAGAGCCTATAGGGTCACACACAAAGAGCATGATAATTAGAGGAATTAGAGTATTCTAGTTTGACTAGAATAATTTGGGAATAAGCTTAAGTACAAAATGGTTTTTGGACTTTAAGCTTAATGAGAATTTTAGCTAATTGATTTAATGAGATTAATTCAATATGTTACCTTATTGATTTAATAAGATTAATTCAATATGATAACATAAGCTTAATTGAATTAATAAGATTAATTTAATATGATTGAATTAATAAGATTAATTCAACATGATAACATAAGCTTAATTGAATTAATAAGATTAATTCAACATGCATGAATGCCACATAAGAATGCCACATAAGCATACCACATAAGCATGCCACCTAAGCATCCACCTAAGCTAGATAAGGTGGAAGGAAACAAAATGGTTTTGTCTCCTTAAGTGGCCGGCCAAACTTGTGTCCCAATGCAATGGATTGCATTGAATGTGTGGAGGTGAAAGGGGTTTTCCAACCCTATAAAAGACCCCATGAAGTGGCGGCCAAAGCAAGTGTTGTTGTGGTTGTGAGAGAGCTTGGTGGAAGCTTTGGTTGTGTGGGTTTGTGAGTGTAGGCTAGCAAGAAGAGGAGTCTTCTTCTTCCTTTCTCCTTTTCCCTCTCTTCCTCTCCTTTAGGGACTTCTCTAGCAAGAAGTAAAGGAGAGCTCCTCTAGTTTTTCTTTTGTGAGACAAGAGCTTGCTCGTGTGGATACATATAGAGGCACGGACACTTGAACGTGCTAAAGATCCAACAAACAAAAGCAAGAAGCGGGATTAACAAGGGCACGCAACAAAGGTAATCCTCTCCTATAAGATAGGTTTGGTTTAGAGAAATTTATTTTATACGAGTTTGCTTTCGCATGGATCACTTGGAAGGGATCCTAATTTTTCCGTTCATATGCCATTTGGCATAAAGAATTCCTACGATGGTATCAGAGCCACTTGCGAAAGATCGTATAAAATAGGTTTTCTCTATTTTATATGTGATATAGAAGTAGGATAAATTTTATTATGAGTTGATAATTGCATTAGCAATTGTCAAACATAATAAAATATCCAATGTCTTTTAAAAGTTAAAATGACATGGTGCATGGTTATGGCCTAGTCCCAAAAGGTTTGTGAATGTGTGTGTTGTAATTCTTTAATACGGCTGCGTGTGCCTTCCTCCTAAAATTCTTGTTGTAAAATTAGTTTTAGACTCGAATGTAACTCAGTATTTCTCCTTTGTAATGTACAAAACAAAGATGGAGGGTCCATTGGAAGATGAGGTTACAAGGAGGAAGTCAACACACAAGACAACCAAAGGAAGCACTTAGGAGAAGATGCTATCCCTAGGTTGACCAATCAATCTTTTCATTGGCTTGAGAAGATTGTAGAATAAGGGCCATAACCATGACACGCTTAGTTTAATATGTATGTGATGCATGTTAGTTTAGCTTGTATGTGATGCATGATTAGCTTATATGTGATGTATGCTAATATGTATATCATACATGTTTATTTCTTAATAAGTCAAAAACGATATGCCTACCAAAGCTTGGTACTCACTACTTCCTCGATCATTTGTTATTGGGTTTGCCAAAGCAAAGCAATGCATTTTATCTTGGAAGAGTGCAGTGGACAATCGTGATGTCCGCTATCAAACTTAGTTAAGACTTAATTAAGTTTTCTTAATTAATTAAGAAAGTAGAGGCATATATTAGCTTTGAACATAAGTTTTAAAATTAGTTTTATGTGATTTCGAACATCGCTTTGTCTTAGAAGTGGTCGTTGCTCGATATCCAAGAAGGCCCACATGTGCCTGCCACGACAAGTGGTTTAGGAATAAACACTAAACTAATCTAAAACTTAACCAAAGCTATTAAAGAGTTACATCAGATGTAATTGGCAAAAGATTGCCTACCTAATTATACTACGTCTTGGCGATTAGCCAAAGCTAACTCAAGGCAATTATAATGTGGATCTTTATCCCATATAAATTTATAGCTAAATAGTAGCTATGAGAATTTAGTAGGAGCCTCATTTAATTAAAGGCCTAATTAAATGATTTAGGTATGATACTTAACTTTGCATTTTAATGTTGTAGATCACCTTGACATCTAACACGACACACCCCCTCAACTTGCGATCTGTCCTTGAGAAGGACAAGCTCAATGGAGCGAACTTTCTTGACTGGTATAGGAACTTGAGGATTATCCTCAAGCAAGAGCATAAACTATATGTCCTAGAGCGGTCTACCTGAAACACCCGCCCATGCGTATCGTCTTGAAAAGGATGCTTATAAGAAGCATCAAGATGACGCATTAGATGTGTCATGTCTTATGCTTGCCACCATGAACTCTGAGCTTCAGAAGCAACATGAGAACATGGATGCCTATGATATGGTTGAGCATTTGAAACAACTATATCAAGGACAAGCTAGGCACGAGCGTTTTGAAGTGTCTAAGGCTCTTTTTGCATGCAAGATGCAGAAGGAACACTGTAGGAACTCACGTACTCAAAATGATTGGAGATGCGTTGAGAACCTTGAAAGACTAGGTTTTCCAGGCCAAGAATTGGCAGCCGATGTTATCCTGCAATCGTTAGGAAGCATATAATCAATTCGTCATGAATTATAACATGAATGAAATTGATAAACCTTTGCTGAGATTCTCGGCATGTTAAGGCTATTGAAGATCTCAGAAGAAAGTTAACAGCGTACTAATGGTCAAGAAGGACAAAGGTAGCGCAAAGGCAAGGTAAGACCCAAGCCAAAGGCAAGGCCAATTCATCCACTTCAGGGTAAAGGTAAAGTACCTAAGGAAGGGGCGCTTCCATTCTTGCGGTGAGGCTGGACCTTTAGGCGAAGCTGAAGTCTACCTTGAGGAAGTAAAGAATAAAAGAAGTGGGACTTACGCCTCGGTATACACGTTATAGAAGTTAATCTATCTATTTCTTCTACATGGGTATTAGATGGGATGTGCATCTCACATTTGTAATAATGTGCGAGGGTGAGAAATAGTAGACAAATGGCCAAAGCGAAGTAGACCTACTGAGTAGGCAATGGCATGAAGTTCTTCTTTGTATTTGTAGGAACATATTCTTTGTCTTTGCCTTTGGGCTTATCTTAGAACTAGAGGAGTGCTTATATGTACGCATTGACAAAGAACATAATTTACGTATCTTGTTTAGACAAGAAAAACTTTTCTTTTATAATAAAGGACAAATGTTGTTCCATTTATTTGAATGAAATGTTCTATTGTAATGCACCACTTATGAATGGTCTCTATGTTCTAGATTTAGAAAACCCAATTTATAACGTAAATACCAAGCGGTTCAAATCGAATGATTGAACCAAACATATCTCACAACGCATCGCCTATGTCACATAAATGAAAAAGCATATCCCAACTCCATAAAGATGGATTATTGGACTCATTTGATTTTGAATCATATGAGGTATCACGAATCTTGCCTTTAGGAAAGATGACTAAAACTCCATTTAGTGGATATGGAGAGAAGCGGACTTGTTAGGACTCATACATACGATGTATGTGGGCCTTTCAATGTCGAAGCAGAGGAGGCTATAAGTACTTTATTACTTTCACGATGATATGAGTAGATTTGGCTACTTATATTTGATGAGACATAAGTCGAATCCTTTGAAAAGTTCAAAGCATTCAAAAATGAAGTACAAAACCAACTTGGTAAGTGTATCAAGCTACTTGATCGGATCGAGGTGGTGAATACCTTAGTCAAGAGTTTCGTGATCACTGGTGAGTGTGGGATAATATCCCAACTCACTCCTGGAACACCACAATGGAATGGTGTATCGAGAGGAGAAATCGTACTCTATTAGATATGGTACGATCAATGATGAGCAGGTGATCTACCTACTTCCTTTTGGGGACTAGCTCTGAGATAGCAGTAGCTTTCACATAATCGCGTCCCATCAAAGCCGTAGAAAAGACACCATATCGATATGGGTGGGAAGAGTCCCAAAATGTCTTTTATAAAGATTTGGGGTTGTGAAGCTTATGTAAGGCGTCAAGTCTCGGATAAACTAGGACCCAAATCGGATAAGTGTTATTTTGTAGGATATCCCAAGGAAACTAAGGGATATTACTTTTACAATCCCACACTTGGCAAGGTGTTTGTTGCGAAAGTCTTTGTCTTTCTAGAAAGAGAATTTATTTCTAGAAAAACTAGTGGGAGTAAAATTCATCTTGAAGAAGTTCAAGATGATGATAACACTAAAAGGCTTCGATGGAAAATGAGCAGGAACCACAAAGTGTTGTGGATGAGGAAATTTGTTGCCCAGAGTTGTGGAGCAAACACACATTCAAGTAGACCAACCTCTTCGTAGATCTAATAGGATCCGTCGTCAACGAGAGATATTCTTTTCTCTTGGTGACAGCGGTGAGGTATTGCTTGTCGATCTTGGCGAGCCTACATCCTATCAGAAGCTATGATGAGCCCAGTTAGAAATGGCTAGAGGCCATGAGATCGAAATGGAATCCATGTACACTAACCAAGTATGGACCTTGGTTGATCCACTGAAGGGTAAAACCCATTGGGTGTAAGTGGGTCTTTAAAGTAAAGGCGACATGGATGGTAATAAGCATACCTATAAAGGTAGATTGGTGGCTAAAGTTCAAACAAATTCATGGTATTGACTATGATGAAACCTTTTCACGATTGCGATGCTTAAATCCATTCGGATCATACTTGCTATTGCGACCTACCACGATTATGAGATCTGGCGGATGGATGTCAAAGCAGCTTTTACGAATGGAAAGCTACTCGAGGATGTGTACATGACACACGGCGAGGTTTTGAAGATCAAAGCATCTGAAAGGTATGCAAATTGCAAAGGTCCATTTATGGACTAAAGCAAACCTCTCGAATTTGGAATCTTGATTCGATGATGCAATCAAGGAGTTTGGTTTCATCAAGAATGAAGATGAACCTTGTGTCTACAAGAGAAATAGTGGGAAGGTTGTATTTCTTGTCTTGTATGTAGATGACATACTTCTCGCCGGAAATGATATTCCCTCACTCCGATCTGTGAAGATGTGGTTAGGGAATTGTTTTCGATGAAAGACTTAGGTGAATTTGCCTATATTCTAGGCATCAAGATCTATAGAGATAGATCTAAAGATTACTTGGCCTAAGTCGAGTACATACATTGATAAAGTGCTAGATCGTTTTGCTATGCAAAATTCCAAGAAAGGATTTACGCCTTTATCACATGGTGTGAGTCTTTGAAGACTCAATGTCCCTCTTCTAAGGAGAGAGAGATCGCATGGATAAGATCCCTTATGCGTGCCATAGGGTCTATCATGTGCGCCATGCTTTGTACTGCTCTCACGGCGTCTCGTATGCTTTGAGCATGACGAGTAGATACGGATCGGATCGGTGAAAGTCATCTTTGGATAGCGATCAAAATATTCTTAAATACTTACGAAGAGCGAAAGAATATTTTCGATATTTGGAGGCAATGAGGAGCTAGTGTAAAGGGTTACGTGATGCAAGCTTCCAAGCAGACAAGGATGACTATAGATCGCATAATCGAGTGCGTGTTTTGCTGAATGGTGGGTGTGGTGGAAGAGTTCAAAGCGAGGACACACGATTCTTGATTCTACAACGAAGCCGAGTATATTCTTGCATCGATCACGTGAAAGGAGGCTGTTTGGCTCCAAAGTTCATCGATGAACTTGGGGTAGTTCCTAGCATTGCGGATCCAATAGACCTCTATTGTGACAACAATGGGGCTATTGCGAGCTAAGGAACCTCGATCACATCGGACCAAACACACATATCTGTGCGCTTCCATCTCATTCGAGAGATCATCGATAGAGGAGATGTGAGGATATCTGAGTACCGACGAAGCTAACATCGCAGATCCATTGACCAAGGCTTTGTACGAGAGGAAGCATGATGGTCACACTAGGTCACTAGGTATTAGATATCATAGTGATTGGTACTAGTGCTAGTGGGAGATTGTTAGTTATAGCCCTAAGAACCAATCATGTGATGGTTGAATAGGGAACATTTTGTATCATATTCTATAAAGGCAAAGGAATTGTTATTATATTTAAGTTTTGCTTGTGCCAGCTAAATTAAATATAGTAATGCCCTAGAAAATTAGGTTCTTATCTCTGACACATATTGGCGGAATTGATTATGAGAGGTAGAGAACACTTTCTAAATGTTCTAGTCAAATATTAATATGCAAGGGCAATATTAATACATAAAGACTAGCATGTAGGTCAATTGATGACTTGATCTCACAAGTCATGGATATATGATATCAAGTTGACACATGGGTATATATTAGAGAATATATCTTTGGCCCGACCCGCCATGAGAAAGTTTCATGGATCGTTATATGAGTGTCATAAACTTTCTCATGTGACTATTGGTATGAATAGTCCTCGGACACGAAGTCACTACGGTTCCCTACATAAGGAGTTATGTACTTTGGTATCGTCAAGCGTCACGTAGGTGGACC
This sequence comes from Wurfbainia villosa, assembly GCA_025175895.1. Taxonomy (NCBI): domain Eukaryota; kingdom Viridiplantae; phylum Streptophyta; class Magnoliopsida; order Zingiberales; family Zingiberaceae; genus Wurfbainia; species Wurfbainia villosa. The sequence goes on from CM045987.1 coordinate 38,192,179, forward strand.
ATAAAGCGATTCTTGGGTATATAACAAATTATGCGGAGGGATGTGAGTGATGTAGATGGGATCTATCCCTCTCATATGGACGAGTGATATCGGTGGGCCCCTTGATTGAGTAGAACTACTAAAGCGCATGGCCATGCTCGAATGAGTCAATATGAGATATTGAGCTCATTTGTTTGAGTTAGTTTACTCGAGGATCAAGAAACACATAGATTGATCGAGGATGACACGATCTATGCCTCATTGATCAATCGATATCAAGGATAGAAGGACACGGTCATATATTATAGTAGTCACGGAAAGGTTAGTCGGATCTTGACTTATCTCGTAACTTGGGTAGCAATGATGTATTGCTAGATGCGCTCATTGCTTGTGTATCTAAAGAGTTTAGGTCCACCGCCAGCGTTATGAGAGCCTATAGTCACACACAAAGAGCATGATAATTAGAGGAATTAGAGTATTCTAGTTTGACTAGAATAATTTGGGAATAAGCTTAAGTACAAAATGGTTTTGGACTTTAAGCTTAATAGATTTTTAGCTAATTGATTTAATGAGATTAATTCAATATGTTACCTTATTGATTTAATAAGATTAATTCAATATGATAACATAAGCTTAATTGAATTAATAAGATTAATTCAATATGATTGAATTAATAAGATTAATTCAACATGATAACATAAGCTTAATTGAATTAATAAGATTAATTCAACATGCATGAATGCCACATAAGAATGCCACATAAGCATACCACATAAGCATGCCACCTAAGCATCCACCTAAGCTAGATAAGGTGGAAGGAAACAAAATGGTTTTGTCTCCTTAAGTGGCCGGCCAAACTTGTGTCCCAATGCAATGGATTGCATTGAATGTGTGGAGGTGAAAGGGTTTTTCCAACCCTATAAAAGACCCCATGAAGTGGCCGGCCAAAGCAAGTGTTGTTGTGGTTGTGAGAGAGCTTGGTGGAAGCTTTGGTTGTGTGGGTTTGTGAGTGTAGGCTAGCAAGAAGAGGAGTCTTCTTCTTCCTTTCTCCTTTTCCCTCTCTTCCTCTCCTTTAGGGACTTCTCTAGCAAGAAGTAAAGGAGAGCTCCTCTAGTTTTTCTTTTGTGAGACAAGAGCTTGCTCGTGTGGATACATATAGAGGCACGGACACTTGAACGTGCTAAAGATCCAACAAACAAAAGGAAGAAGCGGGATTAACAAGGGCACGCAACAAAGGTAATCCTCTCCTATAAGATAGGTTTGGTTTAGAGAAATTTATTTTATACGAGTTTGCTTTCGCATGGATCACTTGGAAGGGATCCTAATTTTTCCGTTGCGCATATGCCATTTGGCATAAAGAATTCCCTACACTTAAAACCACCATTTCTGTGCTCATCAACATGATGAAGACGGTGGACTCTTCTGTGAAGCATGAGGAGAAGATGGTATTGTTAGTTGATTCCTCAAAGAAAGATTCTAAGAGGAAATCAAAGGAACAACGTAAGGGAAAGAAGAAGGCTAAGAAGGCAGAACCAACTCAAAAGGGCACTTGCCATCATTGTGGCAAGGAGGGGCATTTGCGAAGAAATTGCAAGATTTATCTTGAGTCCGTTAAGAAGAAGAAGGCATCCGATGTCCCATCCTCTTCAGGTATCTTCGTTATTGATTGTCATTCTATTTCCTCAGACACTTGGGTATTGGATATTGGGTATCACTCACATATATCTAATGACATACAGGAGCTAAGGAATAGAAGAAGACTCATCAAGGGAGAATCAAATTTGTGAGTTGACAATGGAGCAAAGGTTGTTGCGGTCGCCATCGGAACATATTTGTTGAAGCTCCCTACACGACTTGTCTTAGAACTGAAAAATTGCTATTATGTTCCTTCGTTAATAAAGAACATTGTTTCTATTTCCTGCTTAAATAGAAATGAATATCATTTGACTTTTAGTGACAATTGTTGTTACATAACTTTGAATTATGTTATTTATGGGACTGGAACTTTAAGCAATGGTATTTATACGTTGGACGTATCCAGTGACATTTTCAATATCGAAGCGAGCAACAAGAGTGCTTGAAAAGATAATCAATTAGACTCCTACATGTGACATTGTCGTCTTAGCCATGTTAGCAAGAAATGCATGTCTGAATTACATCGATGTGGAATTCTTGAATCATTTGAATTAGATTTATACAATACATGTGAATCATGCTTAAAGGTCAAGATGACCAAGTTACCTTTTCCTGGAAAATGTGAACCGGTGGGAGAGTTGCTTGGTCTAATACATACTGATGTATGTGGACCTATGTCAACTCATGCTCTAGGAGGCTATAGCTACTTCATTACCTTCACCGATGATCACTCACGGTTTGAGTATGTGTTCTTGATGATACATAAGTCTAAAGCCTTTGAAACGTTCAAAGAATTCAGAAATAAAGTAGAGAAACAACTTGACAAGAGTATTAAAATATTTCGATCAGATCGAGGTGGTGAATACTTGAGTCAAGAGTTTCTAGATTATCTGAGGGACAATGGTATATTGTCTCAATGGACTTAGTCATATATACCACAGCTTAATGGTGTATCTAAGAGGCGAAACTGGACCTTACTGGATATGGTTAGGTCGATGATGAATCACACGAATCTTCCCAAGTCCTTTTGGGGCTATGCACTTTAGACTGCTGTTTACTTGCTAAACAGAGTCTTGACCAAGGTAGTCTCTACTACTCCATATAAGATATGGAATAGTAAGAATCCTCATTTATCTTACTTGAGAATATGAGGTTGTCCTGCTTATGTAAAGCGGATTGTATCAGACAAATTGGATGTTAAGTCTGATAAATATTTATTTATTAGATACCCTAAGGAAACAAGGAGTTACCAATTCTATCATCCTGTGGAACAAAAGGTGTCTGTTTCAAGGCATGCTGTGTTTCTAGAGAAAGAGTTTCTCTTGCAAGAAAACAGTGGGAGTGACGTTGAACTTGAGGAGGTTCAAAAGACTTCAATAGACATTAATGAGATACATGATCAAGCACCACAACCGATAACTCATAGTGATTAGCCATTGGTTGAATCTATTGTAACACCACATCTTCGTAGATCTGATAGAACATGCAACATTCCTGAGAGATATGAATTTCTCGTAAGTGAATTGAACGATATGTTACTCATTGATGATGAGAAGCCTACTAGTTATGAAGAAGTTTTGAAAAGTTCAGAAAGGGACAAATGGCTTGAAGCCATGAAGTCGAAAATGGATTCCATGTATGAAAATCAAGTTTGAAACTTGGTAGACCCACCTGAAGGCATTAAGCCTATAGGGTGCAAGTGGATTTTCAAGAAGAAAACCGACATGGATGGTAATGTGATTACCTATAAGGCTAAATTAGTAGCAAAAGGCTATCGTCAAAAGCAAGGTATTGATTATGATGAGACATATTCACTAGTAGCGGCTCATTATGATTATGAGATATGACAAATGGATGTGAAAATTACTTTCCTTAATGGAAACCTCCTCGAGGACGTGTATATGATACAACCTAAGGGTTTCACATCGGTTGATAAAACCATGGTATGTAAAGTTCGATGGTCCATTTATGGACTGAAGCAAGCATCCAGGAGATGAAATATATGTTTTGATGATACAATCAAAAGGTTTGATTTCTCACAAAATTTGGACGAGCCTTGTTTGTACAAGAAGGTTTATGGGAGTATAGTCGTGTTCCTTGTATTGTATGTTGATGACATATTACTTATAGGAAATGATATATCTGTCTTACAATCAGTCAAAATTTAGTTATCCAAAACATTCTCTATGAAAGACTTGGGGGAAGCGACCTACATCCTTGGGATTAAGATCTATAAAGATAGATCGAAATGGTTGCTTGGTCTTTCACAGTCTACATATATAGACCGAGTGCTAAAGAGATTTAGCATGTTGAAATCCAAGAAAGGTCTCCTTCCCATCAGGCATGGGATACATCTTTCGAAGTCTATGTGTCCGCGTACAAAGGACGAGAGGATTTGCATGAGTAAGATCCCCTATGCATCTGCAATAGGATCTATCATGTATGTTATGTTATGTACAAGGCCCGATGTATCGTATGTTCTGAGTGTCACGAGCAAATACCAGTCTGATCCAAGAATGGATCATTGGGTAGCTGTTAAGATAATCCTTAAGTACTTAAGAAGAACTAGGGATGTATTTCAAATATATGGAGAAGATGATATGATAATACGGATGTCAGCTTCCAGACAGACAAGGATGATTTCAGGTCTTAGTCTGGGTACATATTCACCTTGAATGGAGGCGCAATAAGTTGGAAAAGTTCCAAGCAAGACACTGTAGCAGATTCTACCATTGAGAAAGAATACATTGCAGCTTCAGAAGCAGCAAAAGAAGCGATTTGGATCAAAAAGTTCGTCTTTGAACTTGGTGTGGGTCCAACCATTGTTGAAGCAATACCAGTCTGCTGCAACAATAATGGAGTTATTGCACAGGCAAAAGAGCCAAGGTCTCATCAATGATCTAAACATGTGCTTCATCATTATCATCTGATCAGGGGGATCATCCGTAGGAAGGAAATAAAAATCGAGAAGATTCCCACTTAAAAGGAACTTAGCGGACCCTTTAATTAAGGTCTTACCTCAAAGTAAGTTTGAGGGTCATGTTAGAGCTTATGGTATTGTGTACCGTGGCAATTGGCATTAGGCTAAGTGGGAGTTTGTTATTTATATATGAGAGGTGTCCTAAGGCAATCGCCTTATGGCTGCTCCATTTATTTGATAAATGCAGATTCACTATTTGAGTATACGTATTTTCATGTATTTGATTGAATCTTAAACTCATTTACTGGATATCCACAATATGATTCATAGAATGAGAGAATTTGTTATTGGATCACAACTAGTGAGTTTCTCTATATGTGTAATTGTGATGTATTGGAATTATCCCTAGTCAATGAATTGATGTATACGGACACCATCGACTCTGTTGAGACTAGGAAGAGGTATACTCTTTGGTTTAACCAAGAAGCTGTTTCTCACTGGCTGGAGGCATTGAGATGTCCGGAGTTTATCGTGGATGCTAGTTATGGTAACTAGTTCATTGGAGTGACCAGCTATAAGACTCCATATGGTTCTCTGCATATACAGATATGTCAATGAAGTCCTTACTGTAGCTTAAGTGAAATATTTCCTTCAACTTGAGATATTCAAGTCATCTTGGTCATGGAGACTTATGCTTTGACATCTTATGTAAGCATCTCTGAGGAGATGTGGACCTAGGATGATTGGGCATAAGTCGAAGTGCTCGAAAGTGTTTGAGCAGCTAATAGAGGATTCACCACTCCTTGCATGGACATGTATACCCTTTGGCCTTTCGTCGAGTTGTTACTAAAGTCTTTGGCCAAAGCATTACATGTTAAGAGTATGGTACTCTTGGATACATGTGCAGTAACTAGAATCCGCAGTACGAGAAAATAAATACTTGGGCTAGGTGTGATATAGTCAGCCTAGTGGGGACTAACACTATATACCATGTCCTGAACCAAGTGCGTATAAGATGAGTGAAGGGAACGAGGCACAATTCACTGTAGTTGCTAAAAGATTTCAGAAGATGTTTTGGGATCAACCATTGATTTTTCAGTTAATTGGGGATTATGATATACTACTAGGTGCCACTCATGATCGATCTATAATTAATGGTTAATTATAAACGACAAACATAAACCTGGAACCTATTTGGTCACACTCACTACGAGTGTAATCTAAAGGATTTAAAACGAGTTTGAGAATGGGATTCTTAGATCGAGAGAGACTTGGTTTGGTTGGACCAAACATGGAGCGAGCATGAAATTGTTTCAGTCGCATCGGAAGCATGAATGGACAGAGTCTTATGAAGACTTGATGGACGAACCAAATCGGTTTGGTTTTAATCCAATGGTGGAAAATAAACCAAAGTGGTTTGGTTTGTTTTAAATGAATGAACCAAAGTTAGTACGGTTCATTTTAACTTAAAATAAACTAACGCGGTTTGGTTTATTTTAACTTAAGTTATTGGAGTGGGTTAATGGGTTTTAGTCGTAAATGTTAGGACCTCGTTGGCCGCTAAAGGGGGGGTGAATAGTGCGTCAGTGATGCTTGATGGAATTTGATCGCGTTCATCTCTACAACACTTGTTAATGCAGCGGAATATATAATAACAAAAGTAAATACAAGACATGCACAAGAGATAATACGATATAATGTGGTTCGGAACTGAATGGTTCCTACACCACGGATTGGCTCGTAAGAGCCCTAGCGATGCCAATAACACACCACTACTCAAATACTCCTTCTCGATAATAAGTCAGAGGCGGAGAAACCTCATACAAGTATTCTTACAACAATAAGAATGAAATGCAAACAATTACAAATGAAATACAACAAAAGAAGTAAAGAACACTTTACAAAAACTCTTTTGGAATGATTGCTTATTGATTGCTTGAACCATGCTTGAAGATCCTGATTTGCACCAGCAAATCGCCCCAAAGACGTCCAAGAACCGATGGAGAAAACCTCTTCCACGAGCTCCCTTTAAAGCTTCTCCTTGGGCTGGATTTTGCCTAGCAGTCGACTGATCGGGACCATCAGTCGACTGCCCCTGTAGCCGTTGTCTCACAACGGCATGAACCACATCGGATAAGTCCAACAAATAGACCATCAGTCCACTGATCATTCCCATCACTCGACTGATCAAGCCTTCACTCGACTGTCAAACCCTAACAGTCGATTCTGGAAACTTTTGTGCCCGAATTCTCGACCGTGATCGACTAATCTCAAATCGATCATTGCTCGCCGCGATCGACTTCCCAATGCTTGGCGATCAAGCGAGCCAATTCCTCTGATCTAACTCCCATTGACTCACACCAGTTGACTAACCATAGGTCCCAGTCGACTGATACACCTCAAACATGAGATTTTACCCCAAGTATGGTGCCCCCCATACTTTCTAGACTACCCTTAGCCTAGACCTAGACCTAAGCCTTCTAGCCACCTCCATCAACCTCATGCCTATTAGATCCCTTCAAGTCATCAATGACTTGTTCATCCATACACTAGGCTTCAGGTGCTTCCATCGGCTATTGTCATACTAATGTGGTCTACACCGCCAAGGCACATTGGGCTTACACTGCCAAGACTCCGCTTGGACTTTACGCCGCCAACCATTGGACTTATGCTGCCAAGACTCCACCCTTGATCTTTACGCTGCCAATATTCCACTTGGATTTCTCAATTGCCAAGATTCAAACTTAGACTTTCCCTTGCTAAATCATGTTGGACTTTCCATGCCAAGACCCATGCTTGGACTTTTCCTTGCCAAGACCCATGCTTGGACTTTCCTTTTCCAAGACCCATGCTTGGACTTTCCTTGCCAACCCATGTTTGGACTTTCCATGCCAAGACTCAAGCTTGGACTTTCCATGCCAAGTGCACAAGACTTGGACTTCTCCCATAACAATGGTCAAACCATCGTCAAACATCAAGTATGACCTGGGTCGATTGTACTAACAATCTCTCCAACACTTGTCAAACATCAATGTCAAACATCAATGTCAAACATCAAAACACTACTCGAGTCTGGTCAATCGTGACCCGAGCCGATTGCACCAATAATCTCTCCCTTTTTGATGTTTGAAAAAAAACACCCTTGAGTTAGGCCCCTAACTCAAATTTCCTTACCAATTTTCCTAAATTGGTAATTCCAATATTCTCCCATTAATTCTCCCCCTTTTTGACATATATCAAAAAGGTTCTCCCTAAGGAGGTCAATGTCTCATATCCCAATGAGATCTTACAATCTCCCCTTTAGTCCAAAAACACCTAGGATGCCTACAATCCTCCTAGTGATAAGTTCTATATTATTCAAGAGAGGCACTCCTATGAAGTCTCCCAATTTCCAAATTGGGTATCTGAAATTCCCATTTCTCCTCCTCATGAGGAAAAATAACATCCATCATCCCATGATGGATACCTCCCCCTAAAGGCTTGCTCCCCCTTGACCATTGCACTAACAATGTCCTTGGAAAGTCCCTAAGCCTATAGGAACGCTAAACTATCAAAAATAAGGTTAAAAGTTCAACATTGAACTTTTCCACACCTTAAAATTGATAAATCACCCTAACAACTCTCCTAATCCATATCCAATGGATTTTCACCCTTTCTGATACTTTCCAAAGCATATCCTAGGGTTAGGAGCAGTTAGAAAACTCTAACATAGCTAAAACATGGGCTAAACATCCTTGTTTACCCGAAATCAGCTCTGGCAGTCGACTCTGACAGTTAATAGTCAACTACCGTACTCATCAGTCGACTGCCATTATACGACAGTCGACTGATAACTGAAAATTTCAATTTTTATTATCAAAAATGAAATTCAGAAATTGATAAGTAATTCTACGTATTTTAAAAAATCATGAAAATTCATACGTACATTACTTATAAGAAATACAATCGGTGAAAATTGTTTGAAAAATATTTTACCCATAAAATAGTGAAATTGATACAAAGTTCAAAAGTGAAGAAAAACTTCAATGTTTGAGCTCACTTTGTATCAACATCATCAATGGTGATTGCTATCAAAAGATAGACTTCACCAAGGTTTTTTAAAATGTTTTTAAAACCTTATATTGGATCATGTTCTTTGAGATCAATGTACATGACTTGAACATAAGTTTTCCCAATGATCCATGAAAAATATAAAATGAGTTTTAGTTCATCTAGATGCAAAAAACTATGCACCTTGAACTCAATTCATATCCTAGCATCTCTCATATATCTAGGGTGTATCAATACACATATATGTCAATGTAATGTGAGATGTGGGTTTTGTTCATCCTAATCTAGGGTTTCATGCATTTTCCTAATGATGCGGGTATGGGAAAAAATCTAGTCGCTTCGTTTTCAATGTAGTGAAGCACTGAGGGAGGTCTCACAGGATTCTCCCCGGCCGTAATCAGTAGAGAATAAGAGAATGAAGTAGATGAAATGCAAAAAACTGACGCCAGCAATCGAGATTCAGACACAAGATGTAACGTGGTTCGGAATGAGGATTCCTACTCTACGGAGGTGAGTTTTCTCACTAGATGCGGTGCCTAAGCACTTTCACTATGAAGGTCCTCCTTTACAGAAAGCAAGTTTCCGCAGGTGGAGGAGAAAGACCTCTTACAATGATATTACAAGATGAGGAAAATACAAGAGATGTAGCAATGGCAAATCTCCGTCCTTCTTCTCCGACGAGATGGTTGTTCTTTTTCCCTTCTCCTCTTGCCTCTTCTTCTCTCTTGCTGGGTTGGAACGATTGTGGATTCCTCCTTTCCTCCCTTTGCCTCCTTCCTTTTATCCTCCTTCATCGTAACGTCGTGGATTATTTCCATCGTACACGTGGCCACCACCACTTCCTGGAGAATAATTCTGTTACAAAGATAAGGAGTGAAGACTCCTTGGAATATTGTGTGGGGCCTCCCAGGCCGTTGCCTAACACCTTTTCCTCTATTTTTCGGGAAACTAGGCTAGACTACCTCCCTCAGCCTTCCGTATCAAGGGAAGTTAGTTTAGGTCTATAGCCCACGGGTGACCTAGCCCTAGGGCTTTTTATCAACCCAAACCAATTCCTCTTTTCCCCATGTCAAATTCCCTTTATATTGATCAGATTGGACCGACCTCTTGGCAAAGCGCCTTCCGTCTCTCCTTTGTCGTGTCGATTGCTTTCGCTAACCCTCCCGTAGCAATGGCTTCTGACATTCGCCCGTGCCAATGGCTTCTGACATTCGTCCGTTCCACTGGCTTCTGACATTCGCCCGTGCCAATGGCTTCTGACATTCGCCCGTGCCAATGGCTTCTGACATTCGCCCGTGCCAATGGCTTCTGACATTCGCCCGTGCCAATGGCTTCTGACATTCGCCCGTGACAATGGCTTCTGACCTTCACCCGTTTCAATCTTCCTTTTCTTCCTTAGCGGAGCCGTGTATTTCAGATCGGATCTAGGGTCACCTGCTAACCCCTCTATCGGGGATTATGTAGAGAAGGTACCAGTAGTATCATTAGTCAACCCCAAAAAATAGTCAAGCGAAGTTATAAGCTTGACTTTCCCAATGTACATAAAGTTTCTGACCTATTCTTCATTTCTCGACTTAAATCCATCCGTTCCCTTATAACTCCCCCCCGTATATTGAAGGAGGCCCGCTGGACCCATGGGCTCCGCTTCTCCTTCTCCTTCTGTGCAGCTGAGTCATCGCGGAAAACCCTATATAAACCCTCGCCTTCTTCTTTTAGGTAGCGTCTAGTGTGCTTGACAATCCAATCTGTTCTTCTTCTCCCGTGATTCTCATCGGCGGCGTTGCGGCGACCCAGTTCTTCCTTTCCCCACACGATTCTTCTTTAACCCCCGAGTAAGTGTTCTGCTTTGTTCACACCCATGGCTCCTAGGACCACCTCTTCATCCACCTGGTATGAACATACCATAACCCAGTTAGATTGTAATCATTATTTCTTTAATATTAAGAACGGCTACATAGACCCCTCTATAAAATGTTGTTTCACGACTAAACTGCATCGGCCTCATAATCCTCCTCCTGGTTTGACATGCTTTTTCTCTGAACAATTTCTTAACGGCTTATCCCTGCCGGTACCACAGGTCTATTTGGACCTCCTAAACTTCTACGGACTACCCCTGAACCAATTCACCCCCAACTCCTTCCGGATTCTATCGGGAGCCTACATAGTGTTCCAACACTTGAACCTCTCTTTGACCCCCGAAATATTCCATTGCTTCTTCCAGTTAAAGTCTTCTAAGGCAGGTCTCTTTTATTTATCTAGCCGTTCAGACTGCCAATTTCTGGTGAACCTTCCTACTTCCCACAAGGGTTGGGAAGCACTATACTTCTTTGTACAGCTTCCAGAGCCTTTACCCTATTCCGATACTTGGAAGGTAGACCTTCCCGAATTGCCTCCCTTCCGAGAAATGAGGACCAAATGTCCCTTTCCGGAAGTGTATAGAGTTTTAGGAGAGTTACATTACTGCTCAAACCATCTGGTAGAAACTCCCCTCTTAAGCCACTTTGGATTGTCTCCTCTACCTTTGACGACTTTGGTTGCTGTAGGTAGGGTGAAATTTATCCTGCAATGTGACTTCCTTTTTAGGTCATTCATCTTTCTTACCAGTATATCTTGTAGATAATCTGATGCAGAAGGCTTTGGTGGAAGGGGAGTCGATCGAGGCTGCCAAGAAGAAGAAGACATCAACAAAAAGAGGCAAATCCACAGCAGTTCCGTCACCTCCTCGAAAAAAGCTATGGCTCATCAAGAAAGGAGCCTCCAGTTCATCGGCTTGTCTCCCCTCATCTTCGGCTCAACCAGGATCTCAGCCCCTAACCATTTATGAGCCAAGAAGAGGAGGCAGTACCTCCCCTGTCCCTTCTCCCTCTCTTCAAGGAGGGGATTCTCCCTCCCATTTTCTTCATTCCTCCCCCTCTGCACAAAATTCACCTCCACCTTCTCATATAGAGTCCCTCCAAGCTCCTGTTCCTTCTGACCCAAGAACTGCTCCCACCCCCCTTCGCCGTATCAGACCTCCCTCCTCCTCTGAAGGGGAAGACCCCTCCCTTCCTGTTCCTCCGAAGGCCACGTTGGGGTCCCTGCTGCAAATTCGGCACCCCTCGGAGGTGAAATTCTTTAATCAGTCGAGCATACAAGGCCCATGCGAGCAAGTGAGCAAACTACTGGCTGAGGTATCTATTACTTCTCCTCTTTCTCTTTACCGCAAGTATTACTATATGCCAATGTATAATGACAGTTTTCTTTTCTGCAGGCCTCCACTTAGCATAGCAAAATGGTAACTCGGTTGGCCCGCTTTCAATCTACTGTGGAAACTCGCCATTTCGCCTCGGTGACACAACAGAAGAATCTCGTTCGGCAGTTAAGTGAACAAAAGGCGAAGGAGGCTGATATGAGGGGCCAATGTGAAGAGGCGATGGTGCAATTAGCCTTGGTCAGGAGCGAGAAGGAAGAATTGCAGTGAAAGAACGAGGAATTGGAGCAGCGGATTTTCCTCCAATCCAGTGAGCTGCAACAAGTAGATGACTTGGCCCAGGAGTTGAAAGAATATAAAGGGCACCTTGGGGAGGCCATGATCAAAGCTGCGGACTCTTCAACCACCATTCTACAGCTTGAGAGGCGCTCTGAGCTCCAATTGGGCGTCGATCTTAGGAGGCTACCAAGAGATCTTGTATTGAAAAATGCGAGTGTCTTCTATAGTGGCATCTTTTCCTCAAGCTTTATCAACGGCAGCTCAGCAGCAATCCATCCTTCACCAAGAATATTCAGAGGCCCTCTCGACTTTGGGTCGTCAGGCCATACAAGCGGCCACTGAAAAAGATGCTCTGGCGGTGAGTAGCGAAAAGTCGAGCTCAACTAGCCAAATGCCAAGATCAGATGAAAGAGCAGGAGGCTGATCTTAAAAGACGCTACGTGAAGAAGGGGGTAGATTTGTTTGTATTAGGCTTTGAGGGGTCCTCGGCTCAAAACGCCAAGAAGGGATACCCGCCTCCCGGCACGGACACTAGTTACTTGGATCCGGTAGGGGCGTTAGCTAAGTGTCCGCCCGATCTCTTCGAACTGTAATTTATAACATTCTCTTTTTTAGTAATTTCCCTGATGGCTTCTCGCTTGCTTCTGAATGATAACCTTGTCCATATAACTAACTATCATCATCTTGTTATGCTCCTTGAGGGGTTGGGAACTCTGAACCAATTTTAAATTGATCTTGCTCTATACTGTTATCTCTTTCCCGTGTCGTACAACGCAATAACCTCGTCGGTTCGGGCTTATCGAAGAGATCTCGAATCTGATTATTCCTCCGCTCTAATTTTGGTTCGGGGATTCGCTTGAAAGGTCTTTTCCTGATATCATTCATATCCGTCCCGATTCTGGTTCGGGAATTCGCTGGAAGGGTTTTTGCCCGATATCATTCATATCCGTCCCGATTCTGGTTCGGGCGATGCTTTAAATAGCTCTTGCCTGTTGATCCTCCCTATCTCTCTTACTACTTTGGAAACAATATCAATCTCTTCATCTTCTTTCCCCTTTCCCAGAACCTCTATTGCCCCTTTTCTTCCATTATAAATCCTTCGTCCCCCATGTCTTCGTCCTGCTATCTCACTATCATGGCTTCAGCAGGGCATCCTATCGAAATTTCTTCAGAGTCAGAATCTTTTGAACTACAAGACTGGGTCTCTGAGGATATGGAGACCCGCTCAACTGCTACTTCAGCTTTCCGCCCCCTTCCGCTCCCGTCTCTCCCTCCAACTCCAACTCCTCCTACAGGGAGGTCCTTCCGCACTCCTTCCCCCTCCTTCCGTAACAGGGTGTGGAATCCTCCCTTCACATGGGAATATACAGTGGGAGATCCTCGCGCTACCGCTGAACTTCCCTCACTTCCACCAGCGATGGCTTTCGTCCCAGTTCCCCCGGCAAAGGTTCATCCTTCTCCTTTTGATGAAGGTCCACCAGTTCTTCCTCCACCTCAAGGCGAACGATTCAGAGTTATATTGGCTCCTTCTCCCCCTAAAGAGACATCTCCCGCTTCATCTGTTAGGAGTAATCATGGAAAATCTTTGTAGATCAAGTTAATGTAATCGTTTCAAATATGTTAAAAAAAAGAATGGAGGAAAATGATATCTGTTTTTGTCTTTTTCCTGTAGAAGTAAGGTTTCTGTCTTCCAAAAGGACGGTAATCTGATCCGAACATACCTTCTTCTATCATTTCTCGGGGATTCGGACCTTCTTAATTACAATTGTAGTCCCGCCGACCTTCCCACTACTGCCCTCATGTTTCCTCTTCTTTACTGGCATTTATGGTCCCTACTTTTCCTACCAATAAATGCACTATTCCCCTTCGTCGCCATAAAAACCCCCGACCTTTACCTGATAGCTTCCATCATTCTCCTTTTTCCTTTGCTTGCCATGGACAGAATATCGGTTCTTCCGTTCCACCACCACATGGGGATATCTTCCGCTCTGCTCTATGGGGATAGAAATTTATATATAAAGTAAATAATAACCGAAGGATATCGGTTCTTCTGTTCCACCACCACACGGGGATATCTTCCGCTCTGCTTTGCAGGGATAGAAATTTATACATAGAGTAAATAATAACCAAAGGATATCGGTTCTTCCGTTCCACCACCACACGGGGATATCTTCCGCTCTGCTCTGCGGGGATAGAAATTTATATATAAAGTAAATAATAACCAAAGGATATCGGTTCTTCCGTTCCACCACCACACGGGGATATCTTCCGTTATGCTTTGCGGGGATAGAAATTTATACATAGAGTAAATAATAACCGAAGGATATCGGTTCTTCCGTTCCACCACCACACGGGGATATCTTCCACTCTGCCTTGCGGGGATAGACATTTATATGTATAGCGCCAAGGCCATCAGCATAAAGGAGGCAACGCCTTCATATCATTCCTCTTTTGGCTCTCCTCCTGAAGGGGGAACGCCTATGTCCGCCCCTTCCCCTGCAGATGGGGGGGGGCTTTAATACATAATGGGTCATTTAGAAATATAAACCCTTCTTTCCCTTTCACCATAGACGAGGAGCCCACTAATGGCTGCAAGCCCATTCTTCCCCCTTTTATAGGGGGTTCTTTTGTCTTCGTTTCTTCTGCCATCTTCATCCCTTCGCCTTTTGGTTTCCTTTTTCTTCATCTGTTTGCTCCTCCGCCGCCAAACCTTGTTTCCTTGATCCTTTCTTCCAAGCCACTCTTTTCCTTTTATTTTTAGACCCCCATGTTGCATTCCAACTTCTTCCGAGAGATAGCGGGCGCTACGAATCGCATAAGCGGGATCTTTGGTCGACCTTTCGCTTCTTCTTCCTTTTCACCTTCCCCTACCACCACCATACCTGATTCACCTCGTCGTTCTCTCTCTCCTCCTCCGGCGACCCTCACTACCTCCATCCTGGAGGAATCCAGGATCATTAGTCTCTCCTCACTTCCTCCGGTCTTTACAAGCCCTAACTTTCCCACTCTTTCTCCTTCCGCCAACGATGTTCAGAAATCACCTTCTTCTTCCCCGCAACCTGGGGATGAACCTGGGGAGGATGTATTCCCATGTCAGCCAATGACAGAGGCTGGATCACCCCTGTCTTCTCTTTCCCCGGCACGTCATTCCTTTTCTGAACCCATGGCGGTTGATATTCCTTCACTGCCAACTTCCCCCTTCGCTCATCGCCTGAAGAATCCCTCTCCTCCTGTGGACCCTGACCAGGGTCCCTCTACTTCTTGCATCCCCATCGAAGGCTCCTCCAGCCCAATGCTCATCATCTCGTCTTCTCAAGATCCCTCCTCCGATCAGCCTCCTTCCGTCTTTCCTTCCGAACTCAACCCCCAACCATGCGTGACACATATTCTCCCCGCAACTCCGGATATGCCGCCCCTGACTACCACCTCCATGGGCCGTCCGAATGATGCTCCTCTTTCTTTCCATTCTCAACCAATGGATACCGCCCCCATTTTCCCCTTTATAAGCGAGATTCCTCCTTCAGCATCTTCCGTCCCGTCTTCTTCCCTTTCTCCCAGGAGTCTTCGGATCCTGAACTTAGAGGAAGTGGTTCCTCGCATGGAAGGCCTGCGTCATGCTCTGGACTTGGTACGTTTTCTTACTCAGCTTCCTTAGCTTTGTCTAGCTGACCAATTTCTTTTCCCACGACCGGTATGTAGGCCCTGACCAACCATCAAGAATTGGATCGCTCTCTTCATCAATACCAGGCTCAAGCCCAAGAATGGGAGCGACAACAACGGGAAGGCTTGGCGAATGCTCAGAATCGAGAACGACTCCTGTTACAACAATTGCACCTGTGCCAAGAGCAATTAGCCGAAGCTCGCCAGCAAATTCAGAAGGATGCTGACACTATTGCAGCATTAACGGAGCAACCACGTCCAGGTGCAGAGCCACTCGTCCCTCAGCAGGAAGTCCAATCGGCCTCTCTCGACACAGAATCTTCCTCGGCTCAAGAGTTACTACGTCTTCAAGGGCAGGTAGCAGAGCTCCTCAAGGGGAAGCAACGGGATTCTGACGCCATCGCTCGTCTTCAAGTTCAATATCGGCGAGCACAGGACAAGATAGGGGACCTCCGCACTCGCTTGTGCAAGGAGGTACAAGAAAACTCATCCCTCATAAATTCCAGGACGCATGCTCACGCACGCCTACGCAGGCAAGAAACTTCCCTCCAGAGGATGAGCACTGAACTCGCCCGAACCAGATCTTATTCTGAAGCAGTAGAAAGGATTTCATCTTCCATGTGTCAAAATATGGTGGAGATGATGCACCTTATGCAGCAGGACCAAAGTTCCCGAGCCGATGATGTCTCCATCTTGGCCGATGCTATAATGGAGGTGTCGTGGCGCTATGTGGACGTGCGTCGAAATCTTCAAGAACAACAAGAAACATGCGAGAGGCTGCATCGAGAGCGAAGCCCTGACCGTCCGAACCGCGAGGAGCGGCTCATCATTTTAATGCGCGCCACCTATCAAGACGGATTTAATGACGTGGTTCGGCAGTATGCCGCCCAAGGATTACCTCCTCCCACTTATCCTTCATTTTCTTTAAATTGGGAGGCTGGTTTTCGACGTTATCCTCCCGACCAGTTTAAGCTGTAATTTAATACCCCATTTTTAAACGGGAATTTCCTTTCTGTTTTTCCTCTTCTTCTTCAAGATGTATTGATAATACCATATTGCCCTTGTAAATAACCTCTTAATGAAATTTGGAGAATACTTGGCATCTAATTAACGCAATTAATTCAAGAAGCACCCCCTTCGGAGTTTCATAATTTCCCTTCTTCTATTCCATATTTCTCATACAGTGTGAAAGAGTTTTAAATGAAGGACATTCCAAGGTCATGGAAGCTCTTTGCCTTGGTCATCTTTCAGATAATATGCTGACCCTGCTACGCAGCGCGTTATTTCATAGGGTCCTTCCCAGTTGGGAGCCAGCTTTCCAGGGTCTCCAGCGGGATTGACTTTACGCAAAACCCAATCCCCTTCTTGAAATCTCCGAGGCATCACTTTCTTATTAAAGGCTCGCTGCACTCTTTGCTTGTACAATTCCGCTCGCCTCCGTGCCATCTCCTGCCTTTCCTCCACCAAGTCCAATTTGGTGCTTCGGATAAGTTGGTTCTGATTTGGTTCGTATGCCTTTATCCGAGCGCTATTCAACAAAACCACGACTAGAATAACGGCTTCCGCCCCGTATACCAAACTAAAGGGAGTTTCTCCTGTTGCTGTCTTGGGTGTGGTTCGATAGGCCCACAGGACGCCGGGTAACTCTTCTACCCAATTTCCCCTCTGAGCACCCAACTTGGTCTTTAATCCTTGAATGAGGATCCTGTTAGTTACCTCCACCTACCCATTCGCTTAAGGATGGGCTACCGAAGTGAAAGCTTGCTGAATGTTGAGACTTTGGCACCATTCTTAGATCTTTTTTCCTTGGAACTGTCGTCCATTGTCATTGACTATTTTCCGAGGGATACCATACCGACAAATGATATTTCTCCATAAGAACTGTATTATGGCATTCTCAGTAATTTTGGCTAAGGGCTCTGCCTCCACCCATTTGGAAAAATAATCCACAGCTACCAATAAAAACTTCCTCTGTAAAGGTGTCGCTGGCATCGGGCCTACTATATCCATTCCCCATTGATCGAAAGGACAAGAAGAGATTACGGCTTTCATTAACTCAGTTGGCCGTTCAGAACGGTTTCTATGCTTCTGACAAGCGATGCAGGTTTGCACTATATGAGCAGCATCTTGCTGAAGAGTAGGCCAAAAGTATCCTGCCAATAAGGCCTTTCTTGCTAAAGATCTCCCCCCTAGATGATTGCTACAGCATCCTTCATGGATCTCCCGGAGTACCCATTCCGCATCCTCATTTCCCAGGCATTTTAACAAGGGTCGCCCAAAAGAGGTCTTGTATAGGTCTTCATTTAAGAGGATGAACCATTTGGCTCGGTTTATTAAAGTGGATGCCGCTACTTTCCCTTCAGGGATCTTCCCGTGCCATAAATAAGCTATGATGTCGGTCCTCCAATCAAGAGTTAGGCTTGATTCGGGTATGTCTCCCTCCATGCTGCATATTGCTAAGGAAGTATGAATTCTCGTATGGATCGCTTCCGAGGATTTTATTCCTCCCATAGCGCTAGCCATCCGAGCCAATTCATCTGCCTTCCCAGGTTCTCGCTGATTTGCTTCAAGAGGACCTGATGAAATTGAGCTTTTTCTTTCTCAAAAGTCTTCAAGTACTTATGCAGCCTTTCCTCCCGAACTGCAAAAGAACCTTGAAGTTGTGATATTACCAACTGGGAATTCGAGTGGATCACAATGGAAGAAGCCCCCACCGCTTTAGCAGCCTGCAGTGCCGCTAGAATGGCTTCATATTCCGCTTCATTATTAGATGCCCGATATTCCAGGTGAACTGCTAATCGAGTTTCTTCACCCTCCGGGGAAATTAATAAAATACCAACGATGTGGCCTGTAGATCCTGAAGAACCGTCTACGAATATATTCCATGCCTCTGATCCCTCCTCCTTTGTTGCCGAACCATCTTTCGCGCCGCAAGGTACCTCTGCCAGAAAATCAACGAGTGCTTGGTCCTTGATAACCGTTCGAGGTTGGTAGTGAATATCATACTCGCTTAGTTCTACCACCCATTTGGCCAATCTTCCAGAGAAATTTAGCTTAGTGATGACCTTACCCAATTCGCTGTGTGTTAGAACGGTGATGGGATGAGCCAAAAAGTACGGCCTTAATTTGCGGGCAGTTAGTACTAGGATATATGCCAACTTCTCTAGCTCCGTATAACGGAATTCCGCCCCCTTCAGGATATGGCTGGTATAATAAATAGGTTGCTGGTGAGAACCTTCTTGTTTCAATAATACCGAACTAACGGCTCCCTCCGAGACGGCCAGATACATCCATAATGGTTCTCCAGGTATTGGTTTGGCTAGCAGGGGGAGTCCAGCCAGATATTTCTTCAACTCCTGGAAAGCCTGTTCACATTGATCATCCCACTGAAATTTAGCAGCCTTGCGCAAAATCTTGAAAAAAGGCAGCCCCTTGTCCGCCGATCTGGCTATAAATCGGGACAAAGAAACAATCCTGCCCACCAACTTTTGGGTCTCTCGCAGATTAGCAGGTGATTTCATGTTGCATAGGGCCTGCACTTTCTCAGGGTTGGCTTGCAGCCCCTTCTCCGTTACTATGTACCCCAAGAACTTGCCACTCTTTACCCCGAATAGGCATTTGTTAGGGTTTAGCTTCATATTAAACGGCCTTAATGTAGCGAAGGTTTCATTTAAGTCCTTGACTAAATCCCGAGTGACCTTCGATTTGACCAAGATGTCATCCACGTAGACCTCCACATTCTTCCCTTTCTGCTCCGCGAAGATTTTATCCATAAGGCGCTGATAGGTGGCTCCTGCGTTCTTTAGTCCGAACGACATTACCACATAAGCGTATAACCCCCCTGCAGTCACAAAGCTAACCCTCTTTTGATCTTCTTGGGCCAAAGGTATTTGATGATATCCTTGATATGCATCCATTAGGGACACCACTTCATATCCCACAGTAGAATCCACCAGTTGATCAATACGAGGCAAGGGGTAGCAGTCTTTAGGACATGCTTTATTCAAATCACGGAAATCAATACACATCCTCCATTGCCCCGAAGGCTTGGGGACCAAGACTACATTAGAAACCCATTCGGGGAACTGGATTTCCTTTACATGACTCGCTTTTAGTAGTTTGTCCACTTCTTCTGCTATGACTTTGTCCTTTTCTGGTCCAAAATGTCGCCTCTTCTGTTGGACGGGTCGGGCTCCTTTAATGATATTGAGATGGTGTTCCGCCACTTGAGGATGGATCCCCGTGAGATCATGCACATCTTTTGTAAAGATGTCTTCATTCTTCTTCAGGCAAGCCACCAGCTCTTCTTTGACATCCAGCTGTTGTGCTATCCGTGTGGCCTTTCCTGGAGAGATTTCCACCAATTCTCCCTCCTCTATTTTATCAGCCTTGGGGGGAGATTCCTCCAGGATGCAGACATCAGTGATGATGATAGCTTTGCCTTTGAGGTCCTCGGCTCGGGCTTTCTTCTGATCGTCCCGAACCATTTGTAATGTAGCAGCCTTACGGAGGCCTTACATTTCTCCACGAACTTCTCCCACCGATTGACCTACTGGAAATTTTAGCTTCTGGTGGTACGGGGAAGCCACGGCCTGAAAAAGGGTGAGGAAAGGATGCCCAAGAATAGCGTTAGAAGTGGACGGAGCATCCACGATAAGGAAAGGAATTATACTGGTTTTTTGGCTGGGCTTTACGCCCAGAGTTAAAGGCAATGAAATCTTCCCCGTCGGGTGGACCACGTGCCCTGCGAATCCGAAGAGGGGAGTGGACACCTCTTATAGTTGGGCATTTCCCAGCTGCATCTGTCCGAAGGCTTCCTGGAAGAGGATGTTGACAGAACTTCCCGAGTCAACCAGTACCCGGGCCACTTCATAATTGGCTAGGGATATACGGATAACTAAGGCATCCGTGTGGGGCAGCAGGACACCTTGCAGATCTTCTGGCCCGAACGAAACGGGCGGTGCTACTTGAATAGTATGGTCGGTAACGATGGCCAAACTTTCCATGAGACAGGCGTACGACTTCCGCGCCCGGTTAGAGTCCCCGTCGGTAGGTCCTCCAACTATAACATGAATAACTCCCCGTGTGGGAATGTCATCTAGATTGGATGAAGGGCCCTCACCTGATGGACCTTCTTGAGAGACAACCTCCTGGGATGGCGTTTGGGGGAAAGTGACCCGGGGTTGTTGATTATACGGCCCTGGATGGGTTACATTGGGTCGGGGGCCTCGCCGCGCCGACCCTCCTGCCTGAAACCTTACTTGCGGATATGCAGTATGGAGGCGATCCAATTCTTCTTGTAACTTGAAACATCGACCACTACTGTGGCCGTATTCTGTATGATATTGGCAAAAGAACGGGGCTGGGGGGTTACGCGGGATCCCCCTGTGTCCCAAGGGTCATTGTAGCAGACCCTGCTGGTCATAAAATTCTATTTCACGTTCTTTCCATGTCCTCACAGGAGGAAGCACTTCAGTGGCCATGATTTGTAATGGCGGGGTGGGGCGAACACCTTGCAGCATTGGACGAGGCCTCGGAACCTCCTGTCGAAAAGGTCTTGTATACTCCCGTCGAGGGGGTGCTTGAGGAGCAGCGGGACGAACTCTTTCAGTTGGGACTGCTGCGGCAGTCCGTTCGGCCCTCCGTACCTTTAATCCTTCTTCTTCACGGATAAACTGCTCCGCACGGCTCAGTAGCTCTTCGTAACTATCCGTAGGTTGTCTCAACAAGGAACTGAGGAAGGGGCCCTCCTTCAACCCATGCTGAATAGCGCCTCTGAAAGATTCAGATCGGGTGGCAGGGATTCCCCTGGCTGCAGAAGTGAATCGATGAATATACCCCCTAAGGGATTCCGAAGGTCCCTGGGTGATATGCATTAACATAGAGGCGTCTTGTTTATACGCCTTGCAGCTGACAAATTCTCGACTGAACATTCTCTGGAAGTCAGCGAAACAGGTGATAGACCCCGGGGGCAGAGTAGTAAACCACTTTTGCGCCGAGCCAGTCAGGGTGGTTCGGAAGACTCGGCACTTGAGAGCGTCGGTATAACAGTGAAGCGAGGCCGCTCCGTCGAATTGAGATATGTGCTCTTCAGGATCCGTCGAACCATCATACTTATTGACCTGAGGATTCCGAAAGTAGGATGGGGGGAGCTCCGTGAGAATGTCCATCGTGAAGGGACTGGGTTCGTATACTTCCGGAGGTCTGGTTGATTGACTTTCACCCTGTTCCTCTCTGCGCGTTTGGGTGAAGGGCATAGTATTCTGAGGCGTTCTTCCCCCAAGTCCGCCTCCAAGTAATACTTCCCCATTGGCGGTTGTACGAGAGGGAGGAGGCATTTCTGGGGGTGGGCCTCTGGAAGAAGGTTCCTCGGAGTGCGGATGCAGATATCCGGTCCTTCTCCTTTCCCTAGCGAGGGCTTCTGTAATAGCGTCATCCATCAGGGCCTTCAGCTGCGATGGTAGAAGGGTGATGGGGCGCTCCTCCACTGCAGAAGTATCAGGTTGTTGTATTTCTTCAGGTTGCATCTCGACATCCAGCTCAAACATTCCCACAGACGGCGCCAAGTGATGTGGGTATGGGAAAAAATCTGGTTGCTCCGTTTTTAATGCAGTGAAGCACTGAGGGAGGTCTCAGAGGATTCTCCCCGGCCGTAATCAGTAGAGAATAAGAGGATGAAGTAGATGAAAAGCAAAAAACTAATGTTAGCAATCGAGATTCAGACACAAGATGTAACATGGTTCGGAATGAGGATTCCTACTCCACGGAGGTGAGTTTTCTCACCAGATGCGGTGCCTAAGCACTTTCACTATGAAGGTCCTCCTTTACAGAAAGTAAGTTTCCGCAGGTGAAGGAGAAAGACCTCTTACAATGATATTACAAGATGAGGAAAATACAAGAGATGTAGCAATGGCAGATCTCCGTCCTTCTTCTCCGGCGAGATGGTTGTTCTTTTTCCCTTCTCCTCTTGCCTCTTCTTCTCTCTTGCTGGGTTGGAACGATTGCGGATTCCTCCTTTCCTCCCTTTGCCTCCTTCCTTTTATCCTCCTTCATCGTAACGTCGTGGATTATCTCCATCGTACACGTGGCCACCACCTCTTCCTGGAGAATAATTCTGTTACAAAGATAAGGAGTGAAGACTCCTTGGAATATTGTGTGGGGCCTCCCAGGCCGTTGCCTAACACCTTTTCCTCTATTTTTTGGGAAACTAGGCTAGACTACCTCCCTCAGCCTTCCGTATCGAGGGAAGCTAGTTTAGGTCTATAGCCCACGGGTGACCTAGCCCTAGGGCTTTTTATCAACCCGAACCAATTCCTCTTTTCTCCATGTCAAATTTCCTTTGTATTGATCAGATTGGACCGACCTCTTGGCAAAGCGCCTTCCGTCTCTCCTTTGCCGTGTCGATTGCTTTCGCTAACCCTCCCGTACCAATGGCTTCTGACATTCGCCCGTGCCAATGGCTTCTGACATTCGCCCGTGCCAATGGCTTCTGACATTCGCCCGTGCCAATGGCTTCTGACATTCTCCTGTGCCAATGGCTTCTGACATTCGTCCGTGCCAATGGCTTCTGACATTCGTTCGTGCCACTGGCTTCTGACATTCGCCCGTGCCAATGGCTGTTGGGAGTATGGGGAATACAATCAAAGTCCCACATTGGTAAGACATGGAAAAGATCATGTGCTTATAAGAAAAAAGATATCTCCATTGGTATGAGGCCTTTTGGGTAAAGCCCAAAAATAAAACCATGAGGGCTTAGACCCAAAGTGGACAATATCATGCCATTGTGGAGATATGTGGAGCTTATAAGCACTAACAATTGGTATCAGAGCCATGGTCCATGTCAAGCCATGAACCTCGAACGAAGGAAGTTGAGCTCCCACGTCCGGATCAAGAGAACCAGACATCAGGAAGGAAGTCTAGTTGGGTCGGGGGGACCGAACAACTGACAGGAAGTCCTGGTGGGTTGAAGATCGGACATCAAGCAGAGAAAATCCTTCGAGGAGGGATAGGCTTGGGGGGGGGCCCAATGTGGTCCTTCGTTTGAGGGGGGGATTGTTGGGAGTATGGGGAATACAATCAAAGTCCCACATTGGTAAGACATGGAAAAGATCATGTGCTTATAAGAAAAAAGATATCTCCATTGGTATGAGGCCTTTTGGGTAAAGCCCAAAAATAAAACCATGAGGGCTTAGACCCAAAGTGGACAATATCATGCCATTGTGGAGATATGTGGAGCTTATAAGCACTAACAATGGCTTCTGACATTCGCTCGTGCCAATGGCTTCTGACATTCGCCCGTGCCAATGGCTTCTGACCTTCACCCATGCCAATCTTCCTTTTCTTCCTTAGCGGAGCCGTGTATTTCAGATCAGATCTAGGGTCACCTGCTAATCCCTCTATCGGGGATTATGTAGAGAAGGTACCAGTAGTATCACCTAAGGTAACACTACATGATTCCCTTATACATGGGACTTCAAGTCATGTCATATGTCCTTAATTCAATTTTTATTGATGCATGAAATAATTATGACATAAATGATGATATAAATAAAGCATGACCATTGATCATTATGTCATGGCATATGATTGAATTTAAATCTATATGACACCAAAAGGCAAACCCTAAACATAATCATGACATTTATATGATTTAAATGAATATAATGTCATGACATGTTATATGACAAATCAAGCATGACAAATAAAATGTAAAGGTATATAATACCTACATTTTGATATTAGTTGTCATTTGTCATTATTAAATCCATTTTTCCATATTATTAGTTTATCTCTCAAGTGTGCCAAAAACTCAAAATGGCACACTAAGAACTCTAAACCTAAGTTGTGTCAATTTGATCAATTTTTCATAGTTCCATAAGTTATATTGGCACATCCTAAAATCTTTTAGGATTATAATCACAACACATTTCCAAGGTATCCATGACCTTGAAAATGACCTAAGGTGCCACCTTTACCATGGTTAGGTTAACTACCCATCCATTTAAAGTTGGCACACCTAAACCCATTTAGCATGAATCGATCATGCTCCTAGGAACCCAATACCTATTGGAGCTCCTTGGGTTTACTAGGTATTCACAAGGGATAACTTCCCTAGATACCCTCCTAATGACCCTCCTAGGTTTAGAAGCCTTGGTCATTTTGGTCTTGCCTAGGTCAACTCTAGAGGTAACTCCCCTTTTGACCTTCTTAATGGCTTCCCTAGGTTTCCTTGAAATCCTAGCCACTAGGCACCTACCTTGGTTAATCTTAGGGATGACTTCCCTAGTGACCTTGGTTTTCCTAGACCTAGGTTGTGTTCCATAATCAAATGGAACACTATGGTAGGTCTCCTTGGGCTTAGGTTTGTGACCCAAACCTTTCTTTCCTTTGGTTGACCCTTGTCTCCTAGGCCCTTGACTTTGACCATTTGCCCCATTAAATTGATTTTGTATATTCCTAAGGGCCTTTTCCATTTTCTCAAGCCTTGACCTCAAGACTTGATTCTCCTTTTCTAATATCTCAATTTTTTGATTTTTCATTAACTTTTGAGATATTCTTATTTCTAGGCATATGTCTAGTCTATTTAGGGTTAATGCCTAGGTGATCCTCTATCTTCCTAATGGTCTCCCTAGGAAGGATTTTTCTAGGGACATTAGTCTCAAATTTCTCCTTATTTGAAATGTTAACATTCTTAGCCCCTAAACAATAAAACCTATTTCTAGCATACTCTTTATGATAAATAGCAAGATTACTCCTAACATGCTTTTATCTATTAATTAAGGAAGGAGAAAAATTAGAAGTTACCTTAGGGTTTGCCTTAGAGGCTCCCCCTATATGTGATGCTCTTCCTTTATGAGTCTTCTTCCCTCCCTTTGGGCATTGACTCCTATAGTGGCCCCGTTGTTGGTACTTGAAACATACCACGTGTTCCTTGCTCTTCCTAATTGAGGTTCCGACTTCATTTGACTTCTCTTGACTTTTAGGCACCGGTGGAGTCTTCTTAACTCTTTTTGGACACTTACTCTTGTAGTGTCCTTGCTCCCTACACTCAAAGCATATAATATGAATTTTATTTTTAATCGAAATGCTTGAGTAACCTTCCATGGTAGGGGAATCCCGAGCTTCCTCTTCCTCTAGACCGGAGGTAGATGGTTCTTCTTGTTTCTGCTGTATTGAGGATGCCCTAATCTCCTCCCCCTCAATCCTAGAGGTGGAGGTCTCCTCTAATTCTTCCTCTTCCTTTGACTCGGATGTTGACTCATCTTCAACTTTCGAATCCTCACTTGCTTGTGAGGATGATGTGCTTGCTTTCTCGGT
The DNA here is from genome assembly GCA_025175895.1 of Wurfbainia villosa. Classification (NCBI taxonomy): domain Eukaryota; kingdom Viridiplantae; phylum Streptophyta; class Magnoliopsida; order Zingiberales; family Zingiberaceae; genus Wurfbainia; species Wurfbainia villosa. The sequence continues at coordinate 38,218,209 of CM045987.1, forward strand.
CTCCTCCGATTGAGCCGATGAGCACTCTTCAGCTTCTTGTGATTGTTCATCACTTGAAGCCGGTGATGGTCCTTCTTCTTGGACTGGTGATGAACCTTCATAGAGCTTTGCCAATTTGCTCCGATTCTCCTTGGCATCTTGATATTCACCTATTCTAGACAAAATATCATTAGGTATCAAATCTTCTAGAAGTTTTGTTACCTTGACTTCGGTCTTGAACTTAAGACGTTGCTCTTGGGTCCACTTCTTCAACATCAAGACCTCTCCCTTCTTATTCCTAGGTGGTTCAAAACCTTCCATGACGATGAACCAATCTTCTATGTCCATCATCAAGAATGTCTCCATTCTACCTTCCATGCAGGAAAATCTTCTTGATCGTATGGTGGCAGTGTGTTGATGTCACATCCTAGTTTTTCTTAAAAATCCATCTTCTTGCCCTCTAGCGGTTCTCTTTTGGTTGTTAATCCGTATAAGAGCCCCAGGCTCTGATACCAATTGTTAGGACCTCGGTGGCCACTAAGGGGGGGTGAATAGCGCGTCAGTGATGCTTGATGGAATTTGATCGCGTTCGTCTCTAAAACACGTGTTAACGCAGCGGAATATATAATAACAAAAGTAAATACAACACAAGCACAAGAGACAACACGATATAACGTGGTTCAGAACCGAATGGTTCATACTCTATGGATTGGGCTCGTAAGAGCCCTAACGATGCCAATCACACACCACTACTCAAATACTCCTTTTCGACAACAAGTCGGAGGCGGAGAAACCTCGTACAAGTATTCTTACAACAATAAGAATGAAATGCAAGCAATTATAAATGAAATACAACAAAAAAAGTAAAGAACACTTTACAAAAACTTTTTTGGAATACTTGCTTGTTGATTGCTTGAACCGTGATTGAAGACCCTGATTTGCACCAACAAATCGCCCCAAAGACGTCCAAGAACCGATGGTGAAAACCTCCTCCACAAGCTCCCTTTAAAGCTTCTCTTTGGGCTAAATTCTGCCTAGCAGTCGACTGATCAGGACCATCAGTCGACTGCCCCTGTAGTCGTTGTCTCACAACAGCATGAGTCGCGTCGGATAAGTCCAACAGATAGACCATCAGTCGACTGATCATGCCCATCACTCGACTGATCGAGCCATCACTCGACTGTCAAACCCTAACAGTCGACTCGGGAAGCTTTTGTGCTCGAATTCCTGACCAGCATCGATCTCCGATCGGGCCGATCGCTCGTGCCAACACTCAATCGCCTAATGCTAGCGATCCGTCGGCCAATTCCTGCAGTCTAACTCCCGTTGACTCACATCAGTCGACTGACCATAGGTCTCAGTCGACTGTTACACCTCAAACATGAGGTTTTACCTAAAGTATGGTGCCCCCATACTTGCTAGACCCCCCTTAGCCTAGACCTAAGCCTTCTAGCCACCTTCATCAGCCTAACACCTATCGGATCCCTCCAAGTCATCCATGACTTGTTTATCCATACGCTAGCCTTTAGGTGCTTCCATCAGCTATTGTCATGCTAATGTGGTCTACATTAGCTTCCCGTCTCGGTCGCTTGTGCATGGCGATCCTATCTTGCATCCCCAGGATAAAAAAAATTAATCCGGATGAAGATAGATTACCCAAGCAACTGATCCATCATCGTGCTATTCGATTTGAGTGGTCGCTTAAAAAAACTTGGTGTTCAAGAAAGCTAACTCTTTTCCTCGATTAGCCACGGAATAGATGATGTACGAATCTCCGGTTTTTGCATTTATCTTTGGGGTCCATGATCATACAATTATAATCCAATTACATAGAATAAGAAAGAAAAGTAAACAAGAATTATACCTCTTGTTTATGTTAGGATCTTTGGAATGGCTAGAGGGGCGGTGATTAGCCTTTCTTCGTTTCTACAAATACGTTAGCGGAAGCAATACAAATACAAATAAGAATACGAATAAGAAAATAATGAAAGCAATGTTAACACCCGATGTACGTGATTCGGAGATAATTCTCCTACTCCATGGCAATTCGTAAGGTGGATTAGCCCTAGTCAATCTTCACTAAAACCTCCTTTGGATGAACCAAGGTGGAGAAACCTTTTCTTACAATGCTCTCCTCTTCTTTACAATGATGGAAGATTAAAATCTAGAGAAGAGGAGGTTTAGAATTACTAAAGTACTTGGGAAAGCTTGGTGAGCACGAGGGTATAGCTAGGAATGAGAGCACTAGCTTCACCAAGCTCCCCAAGGCCCCTTTTTATAGAAGAGGGGTTGTTTTTTCCGTTGGGCTTCGATCAGTCGACTGATGCTTACCATCAGTCGACTATCGCCGAAGCAAACGACTTCTGAACCACAATCTCCGCGGAGATTCATAGCCGCAATTTCCAACGGCCAAGTGATCAGTCGACTGATCCCTCCATCAGTCGACTGATGGAGTGATCAGTCGAGTGATCGTAGGCCACAGTCGAGTGCGACTATATTTTGTGCTCGGATTCGTTGATCACCGACCGCCGTTGGCCGATCGATTGCAACATCGATCGATCATCACAAGCAGCTGATCGATGGTCGTGGTTTCACCGACGAAGTCGATCACGACCGGTCGGTGATACATCATATCGATCGATACTCATCAAGTATGAGTAATTCATACTTGATTTTACACCCTAGACCTAGACTCAACCTTCTAGCTCCTCATTAAGCCTTGCGCCTGGATCCCTCCGAGTCCGCGACTTGTTCATCCTTTGCGCTTTGCTTCCAAGAGCTTCCTTCGCCATATATCGTATATTGGGTTGCCAAATGCTTGGACTTTACACCGCCAAGACTACAAGCTTGGACTTATGCTGCCAAGACCTTACTTTGGACTTCCTTTGCCAAGGTTCACTTGGACTTTACGCTGCCAAGACTACAAGCTTGGTCTTACGCTGCCAAGTCCATCCCTTGGACTTCCTTTGCCAAGATCATACTTGGTCTTCCTTTGCCAAGGTTCACATGGACTTTACACTGCCAAGACTACAAGCTTGGTCTTATGCTGCCAAGTCCGTCCCTTGGACTTTCCTTACCAAGATCATACTTGGACTTCTCTTTTACCAAGTCTTCATCCTTGGATTTTTCTGTCACTTAAACATGTTCGTAATTAGATCACAAAACATTTCCTAACTTAGATGATTATCCAAACATCAAAACATATAAATGCTTGGAGCATTGTTGCACCAACAATCTCCCCCTTTTTTATGTTTGGCAATCATTTAAGTTAGGTCTTTTGAAGATACACATAATCATATTTTCAATTCTAACTTAAACATTCCTTCTCCCCCTTTGACATACATCAAAAAGAGAAGGATTCATAAATGAAAGAATTAAAATTGTTGTATCTTGGACTAAGGTATAAGATTGATATTAAGCTCCCCCTTAATCTAAGATATGCCTCATGATGTGTAAATAATATTTGAAGCAAAGCATAACAAAAATTCAACAATTAAGTCCTAACTTTACACCAACAATGGAAGTTTGGGGATGAAAAAGATATAATTTATGAAACTCTCCCTAAAACATTGCATTAAACAGTCCTAAAACTTTGTTTATACTCAATATTATCATGCTATAGTTTTAGGATATCAAGGATACACTAAATATCAGAAAATGAAGCTAATTATCATAAAATACAGTGTATCAGTCGACTAGTTTCTGAACCAGTCGACTGCTACGTCTGAAATCAAAATTTCAGCCTTTTCAGCCCAACTTCAGAAATGCGTTAGAAATTCTAGAAATCTCAAAAAATCATGAAATTTTGCGTACACATTTTTGGAATCATACTTTATTAAGGAAAAATAGTTTGAAAAATATATGTTTTCCAGATTTCAAGATTGATACAACCTTGGAACCTAACAAAAGTTCTAAAGATTTTGCAAACTTTGTATCACTTTTGTGTTCCACTTGAAAACTATTTTTCAAAATATGATGAATATAGTTTAAAATATATATGATTTGGAATTTCCAATCATGTTCTTAGAGCTATGTATCCATTACTTGAATACAAGCCTTCCCAATGATTGGTCCATAAGGTATTCATGTCTCTAGGTGTGTCATTGGCTCATAGTAATGCATCATAACAAGCATGATGAGCCAAGTACACCTTCCCTATCATCTCACATATTTCTAAGTGTCTCAATACAAAAATCAAGATTTCTTAAGGCTTTCGTGAGATGCATCAAGGTATAAGGCTAACATATGAATATAGGATCATGCAAACCTAGACTTTTACTCTACAAAGCACATACCAAGCTCTCTCCTTAATGATGAAAATTTGGTTTTGGGAAGAGCTTTGGTGAAGATATCGGCAAGGTTAGACTTAGATTCTACATAATTAAGTTCAATATCCCCTCTTGCCACATGATCTCTTATGAAGTGATATTTCACTTCAATGTGCTTGGTCCTAGAGTGATGTACCGGATTTTTGGTCAAGTTGATGGTACTCACATTATCTCAATAAACTTTAATGTTAGAGTAGTGTAGCTCATAGTCCACAAGAGTATGTCTCATCCAAAGTAATTGAGCTACACAACCACCCATAGCCACATATTCGACTTCGATGGTTGATAAAGCAACACAATGTTGCTTCCTACTACTCCAACTAACTAGGGAGGACCCAAGAAATTGGCATCCACCACTAGTACTCTTCCTATCCAATTTGCAACCGGCATAATCAGAATCGGTATAACCAAGCAACTCAAAGGACCTAGTCCTAGGATACCAAAGTCCTACATTTAGGGTGCCTTTAATATATCTTAAAATTCTCTTAACGGCTACTAAATGTGATTCTTTGGCACGAGATTGGTATCTTGCACACATACCTACCGCAAATAAGATATCGGGTCTACTAGCGGTTAGATAAAGTAGGCTACCAATCATACTCCTATAGAGTTTAAGATCAATTGATTTACCATCATGATCACTATCTATTCTAGTGCTAGTGGCCATAGGAGTGGTTACAATTTTGGCATTTTCCAAACCAAATTTCTTGATCATTTCATTTGCATATTTGGTTTGATAAATATGAATACCTTCATTGGTTTGTTTGACTTGTAACCCTAAGAAAAAGTTAAGCTCTCCAACTAAACTCATTTCAAATTCATTCTCCATGTTTTTTATAAAGTCTTGAAGAAAATCATCATTTGTTGACCCAAAAATAATGTCATCAACATATATTTGGGCTATAAAAATGTCCTTTAATGTTGACTTTATAAACATGGTTTGATCTACTTGACCTCTCCTAAAATCCTTAGAAATTAAGAAAGATGACAATCTTTCATACCATGCCCGGGGAGCTTGTTTTAACCCATATAATGCTTTCCTAAGCTTATATACGTGGTTTGGATAATCTATGTTCTCAAACCCGGGTGGTTGCTCTACATATACTTCCTCCTTAATATAACTATTTAAGAATGCTGATTTAACATCCATTTGGTAAAGTTTAAATCCCATATAGGAAGCATATCCTAAGAGAATTCTAATAGATTCTAATCTAGCAACCGGGGCATAAGTCTCATCATAGTCAAGCCCCTCAACTTGATTGAATCCCCTAGCAACCAACCTAGCCTTATTTCTAGTGATATTTCCTTGGTCATCTAGCTTATTCCTAAAGACCCATCTTGTAGAAATTTTGGTGCTATCATTGGGTCTAGGTACTAACTCTCATACTTGACTCCTCTCAAATTGAGTCAATTCATCTTGCATTGCCAAAATCCAATCCGAATCATGTAATGCATCATTGATGGATTTAGGCTCAATTTGTGAAATAAGAACAACTTGACTAGTAGGAGCCCTATGAAATGACCTAGTTCTTACTCCTTGAGATAGATCTCCTACTACTTGGTCAAGTGGATGATCTTGATGAATTCTTAGGTTTCTAGAAGGGGTTTCAAATTGATCATTGTTATCTTCCACCCTTCTTTCATCATCGGAATCTCCTCTTCCTCCCCCTTGATCATTACCCCTTATGGTCAACTTTTGAAGTTTTTGGATAATGTCTTAATTATTGTCATTAATATCCTTATCAATGGAGGACTTTCTAGGGTAGGTACTAGTGGTTTCATCAAATTGAACATTGGAGGACTCCTCAATCCCTTGGGTTATCTTATTGTAGACTTTATATCCTCTACTTGTGGATGAGTATCCAACTAGGATTCCTTCATCCGCTTTGGATTCAAATTTTCCTAAGTTATCTTTGATGTTTAAAATATAAACTTTACATCCAAAGACTTTGAAATAATAAATTGTGGGAATAGTCCCATTCCATAATTCAAATGGTGTCTTTCCTAAAAACCTATGGATTTGAACCCTATTGCGGTATTAACATACGCCGCCACAAGTAGCTAGGTAGAGAATATGCATTAAGCATAGTCCTAGCCGCCTCTTGTAGGGCACGATTTCTCCTTTCCACCACCCCATTTTGTTGGGGTGTTCTAGGACAAGAGAACTCATGCTTGTACCCTTGCTCTAAACAAAATTGTGAAAATTTAGAATTCTCAAATTCACCACCATGATCACTACGGATCCGGTTGATTTTGAGACTCTTTTCATTTTCAACCCTTTTACTAAATCCTATAATTATTTCTAAGGTATCATTCTTATGTTTCATAAAGTAGACCCAAGTATACCTAGAAAAATCATCTACTATAACTAAACAATATTTGTTACCATTTAAAAAAGGAGTACTATGGCAATCAAATAAGTCAAGATGCAATAGTTCTAATGGTAAGGAAGTATTAGTTAAGGTTTTACCTTTGTGTTATGCTTTTGTTTGTTTTCCTTCTTGGCATGCATCACACATTTTGTTCTTGACATACTTGATCTTTGGCAGCCCTTTGACCAACTCCATCTTGGCTACCTTGGCGGATTCGAAAGGGCCTACATTGTTGAGTTGCTCCATGGTAATACCGCATTGAATGGTGAGTACCGCCTTTGCATTTGATTCGAATCTCCTATTTATTTCCCTTGTCCAATCCTTGCTTGGAATAGGATTCCCATGTTCGTCCACCGGTTCCTCGAAGCCATCTACAATGCTATGCCAAATTTCAATATTACTCATTAGATAGTACTTCATCCTACCTTTCCAATATGCAAAATGACTCCCATCGAAGAGTGGTGGCTTGGCGGTGTTATATCCCTCTTGAAGAGCCATTGATGCCTTGGTTGATGGTGAAATCTTCCAAGCTATCCGGGCTCTGATACCACTTGTTAGGATCTTTGGAATGGCTAGAGGGGGGGTGATTAGCCTTTCTTCGTTTCTACAAATACGTTAGCAGAAGCAATACAAATACAAATAAGAATACGAATAAGAAAACAATGAAAGCAATGCTAACACCCGATGTACGTGGTTCGGAGATGACGCTCCTACTCCACGGCAATCCGTAAGGTGGATTAGCCCTAGCCAATCTTCACTAAAACCTCCTTTGGATGAACCAAGGTGGAGAAACCTTTTCTTACAATGCTCTCCTCTTCTTTACAATGATGGAAGATTAAAATCTAGAGAAGAGGAGGTTTAGAATCACTAAAGCACTTGGGAAAGCTTGGTGAGCACGAGGGTATAGCTAGGAATGAGAGCACTAGCTTCACCAAGCTCCCCAAGGCCCCTTTTTATAGAAGAGGGGTTGTTTTTCCCGTTGGGCTTCGATCAGTCGACTGATGCTTACCATCAGTCGACTGCCGCCGAAGCCAACGGCTTCTGAACCACAATCTCCGCGGAGATTCGTAGCCGCAAATTCGGCCAGTGATCGACTGATCCCTCCATCAGTCGACTGATGGAGTGATCAGTCGAGTGATCGTAGGCCGCAGTCGAGTGCGACTATATTCTGTGCTCGTATTTGCGTTGATCAGTCGACTGCCACTGTTGGCAGTCGACTGATTGCAACATCAGTCGACTGCCACTGTCAAAGCAGTCGACTGATACTCATCAAGTATGAGTAATTCATACTTGATTTTACACCCTAGACCTAGACTCAACCTTCTAGCTCCTCATTAAGCCTTGCGCCTCCAGGATCCCTCCGAGTCCGCGACTTGTTCATCCTTTGCGCTTTGCTTCCAAGAGCTTCCTTCGGTTTCGTCATATCTTGGGTTGCCAAATGCTTGGACTTTACGCCGCCAAGACTACAAGCTTGGACTTATGCTGCCAAGACCTTACTTTGGACTTCCTTTGCCAAGGTTCACTTGGACTTTACGCTGCCAAGACTACAAGCTTGGTCTTACGCTGCCAAGTCCATCCCTTGGACTTCCTTTGCCAAGATCATACTTGGTCTTCCTTTGCCAAGGTTCACTTGGACTTTACGCTGCCAAGACTACAAGCTTGGTCTTATGCTGCCAAGTCCGTCCCTTAGACTTTCCTTGCCAAGATCATACTTGGACTTCTCTTTTACCAAGTCTTCATCCTTGGATTTTCCTGTCACTTAAACATGTTCGTAATTAGATCACAAAACATTGCCTAACTTAGATGATTATCCAAACTTCAAAACATATAAATGCTTGGAGCATTGTTGCACCAACAGTTTACCTCTTGATCTTCTATTGTATGACCTATCCTCTTCTTGGACGTTGTGTGGGCGATGATCCTCAAAGAATCGAAGCCTCCTAGATCTTGTATCTTCCCTTCCTTGCTCGCTCCGAACAAGGGAAGATGACCAAACTCTTCTTCTCCTATCTAGTGCTGATCACCAAGCCTCCTAGCTTGGTTGTTGCCGCCAGCCAAGGAGAGGAAGAAGGAGAAGTTGGTTCCAGCCAAGGTGATGGGGTGGAGGCATCGGCCAGAGGGGAAGAGAAACCCTAATGTTGTCGCTGGCTTTAAGCAAATCCAAACACCTTGCCTCCCAAGCCTTGGAAGCAAACCCTAATGTTGCCGCCCAACCCAATGCCACCTCCAAACCCTCAAAGTTGTTTTTGCCCAAGCCTTTCCCACCTTATTTATAGATCTAGGCTTCATGAGATATTTATAATAGGCTACAATAGGGACCATGAGGAAGAGTTGGATCTTGGCCACCCAATGGATATGAACCATACAAAACCCGATCCATTAATGATGATCCATTCCACTAGAGGACTATCATTGATCTACCTCACCAACCCCCATAAATAAATATAAGCTCCACATATTATTTATATAAATATCTCCCCGTGTTTAAGATATCAAATGTCCGTTAATTAATTAATTTACTGACAATTAATTAATTAACATCTAACTCCATGAGCAGTACCAATCAACCTCATCATCATGCTGGACCAAGTCCACCTGCAGGATTTACATGATGATCCTTATGAGCTCCTCAAGGGGACATCATCATCCTAATATAGGGAAACCTTATGTTCAAAACAGAGTTTTACAGATTCTAGGAAAGCAATACGTAACTGAACGAAGTACAATTCGATTTAACCCATAAATCTCGCCCATTGGTAAATCAAAGAAATAAATATTAAGTACATGTGCTCGTTATTATATCGAGATTAAGAGCATGTACACCATAATATCCGAGGTTCGATTTAATTATATAGTCAGTATAAATTGAATCACCTCTAAATCAGTCCTGCTCAATACACATAATGTGTATTAGTGTAATTCTATGGTCAAGATAAATCAATACCAAATTACACTACAACCACGTCAATGGTTTGTCCAAAATCATCTTGGTTGTGAGCCTCTACTTATACTCTACAAGGAACTGATAACATGATCTTCTGTGCGACACTACACACCATGTTATCTACAATGTAATGTATCAGACAATATGCATAAATATAAGTATAAAATGTAAACAATAATCATGTGATTCTTATTTCAAAATGAAGATGTTCATATAAAGGCTAGACTTTCAGTATACATCCCAACATACACCGCCAAGACACATTGGGCTTATGCTGCCAAGACTCTGCTTGGACTTTACGCCGCCAACCATTGGACTTATACCACCAAGACTCCACCCTTGGACTTTACGCCGACAATATTCCCTTTTGACTTCTCAATTACCAAGACTCAAACTTAGACTTTCCCTTGCCAACCCATGTTGGATTTTCCATGCCAAGACCCATGCTTGGACTTTTCCTTGCCAAGACCCATGCTTGAACTTTCCTTTGCTAAGACTCATGCTTGGATTTTCCTTGTCAACCCATGCTTGGACTTTCCATGCCAAGACTCAAGCTTGGATTTTCCATGCCAAGACTCAAGCTTGGACTTTCCATGCCAAGTACACAAGACTTGGACTTCTCCCATGACAATGGTCAAACCATCGTCAAACATCAAGTATGGCCTGCATCGATTGTACCAACAATCTCCCCAACACTTGTCAGATATCAATGTCAAACATCAAAATACTACTCGAGTCAAACTCGAGTCTGGTCAATCGTGACCTGGGCCGATTGTACAACAGTAAACCAATGACCGTTAAAATTTCTTAATGGTCAAGGAACACGTGTTATATAAATAAGAGGGTGGAGAAATATTTCGTGGACATATTAAGGTTTTGCGAAAACCCTAGCCACCCCCTCTCCTCTCCTCCTCTCTTGCACCGCCTACTCCAAGGGTTGTCGCCCACCCTTGGGTTGTCTCCGCCCAAGCTCCAGCCGCCGACCAGCCCACCACCATTGGCCAACAGCACCCAGCCGTCGGCCAGTAGCACCTAGCTGGCCACCCTGCTGCCGTCGACCAATTTGATTGGCCGACCACCTTGTAGCCACCAACACTTCCAAGGAAACAAGTTCGTGTAACTTATTTTTGTGATCGTCTCTCGGATCACAACGTCTTTGATGTGAGACTAGTATCTCTCATCAAGACGAGGCTCGTAGCTTGTGAAGTTATCCCGACGGTACTTGGTGTGGATACAGATAGAGTCGATACTAGCGAGGATCGTTATGGTTGATGTCGTTCTCGCTACACGTGATTCGTCAAGTATACCTAGATATAAAGTTTCCTTTATTGCAAAAATTTTAAATATGAAATTCTATCTACACTTGTTGTATCCTGCATGTGTGTGGTGTGTGTGATATAATAAATTAGTTTATTACTTATTTTTGCTTCTGTTGTGTGCATGTTTACAAAACGTGTTCGAACATATACCCACGTCGGTGCCAGGTAATCCCAACAGTTAGTTATTGAGGTAAGTGGCTCAGAGATAGAAGATAATGTAGTAGTATTGGATCTTTTCCTCTTTTGCTATTGTTTGGTCGAAGTCCTGGCAATGGCTATGCTCATCTTGTCTTCTGTAGAAAAAAATTTATTAAGCATTGAAAAGTAACTTCATTAGATATGCAGAATCTATATATGTGGTAAAAGAAGAAATTATAATAGTATTGGTTCAGTATTTGGCATGAAGTAATAGTGTCAGTTTAGAATTTGTGCAGGTTAGGTAGTTAAAGGGTATGCAGAGTTGGATATTATGGGTATGAAGATTAAAGTATATGCTATCAGATGGGTATGGTGCTAGTATGCAATTTAAGGAGTAAAAGACAAGTGTTGATATAAGTATGAAGACAAATATATTAATAAGAGAGAACTTACCGATGGGGTGTGCATCTGGCGATGGAATTGGTGATAGCCCATAGTATGATAAAAATGGGCTCTTTTAGAAGTTCGTTGATGCTAAAGTACTTGTTCTTTAGTTTAGCTACAATAGAGGGGAAGTCGATGGTAATTTTGACTATTTTTAGGTCAGGGAGATCTGGAAGGGTAGTTTTCCATCGAGAAGTAAAGGGAAGGGGGGATCCATAGCGATGAAGAAGTAGAGTTCTTTACAACCTTTATGGGAAGTAGGCATGTCAGTCAGGAACTGATAGCCTTGGCGGTCCATAAAATAGAAGATGCTGGGGTCGACCATCTTCAGTTGGTAAAGGCAGTAGAATACATGGGGAATTTGGGGGATGTTGAGATGGTGGAAGATGATGATGGTGCAAATGAGAATGCGAATAGAGTTGGGAGTTAGTTGGTTGACCGGGAGGCCATAATAGAAAAGGATGTAATAGAGAGGCTTGGGGAGGGGGAGATGGAGGCCTCCTTCTAGTTGCCCTGTGAACAGGGTGCTGGTGCCAGGCAGAGGAAGATGGGGGCATTGGGAGAGATTAGGGAGGACGATGGTGGAATCTTCGGAAAGATATTTTGGGGCGTCACGGCAGAAAAATGAATGGTTGAAGGTGAGTTGGCTAGGCATGGTCTCATACCAGGGGTGGTGGAAGAAGATGAGGCCATTGAGAAGAAAGGATTGCATGAAGGAGGAAGATGTCGAAGAAAGGGGTTAGGGTTTTCGACGGGAGGTGTGGTTGAGCGGTAAGGTGCTAACGGAGGCGGGGGTGTTTATATGGGGTTATAATGGCTACATATGGTTTGCGGTAAGGGTAAAAGGGAAAGTTAGGGAATTTCTATGAGCTCTAAGATTTTCTTGATGAATTTTTTCCTTGCAGGGGTGTTTCGAATTCTTTTTAAGGCATTCTGCGTCTATTATAGATTCTAAGGTTTAATGAAGGTGTTCTTGTGAAGGAGTGGAGGGGTTTTTTATGTTCTTTTATTGAGGAGTACTATTAAATTTTCCTAGTGCTTTTGGCACTCATATGGATGGATATCATGCCTGATCGGAGTTCCTCTTTTCCTATTTCAATGGTATTCTTTCTAAGGTATAGCAAGTTTTATGTTATTTTTTCTAAGTATTAGAAACTAACTTAGGATTCGTGTCTACTATAATAATCTAAGAGCTAGATATATTATTTTTATTCACGGAGAACTATAATGCTTTTATATGACATATGTAAATGTTCTCACAGCTCTCCTATAAAAGCTTAAGGGCTACTTAGCTATTTTCCCTATGGGAAATTATAACGTCGGCTATAATGGGCAAGTAGCATACTAACAAAGCTCGATGCCTTCAGTATTTTAAGGCATAAAATGCCTCATAACAGCATATAAGGCATAAACGCCTCATTTACGGCAGAATAATTTTTTGTGGTAAATTACATGTTAAACTTCATTCGACTACGCTCTTCAATTTTACTAAAGAGGGAGAACTTATGATGAGTGTGGGGTCTTTTTCAGTAAGGGTAGAGAAAATTTTTGTTAAAAACACTTGTAAAACTTCACTCGACTTCACTCCTTAATTTTTCTAAAGATGGGGGACCTTATGATGGGGTCGGGATTTTAAGAGTAGTTAAGAGGTTTCTTGGGTTGTTTATATGTTTACCGAGCAGTTTAGGTAATTACTGAGCAGTATGTATGATCCCGCGAGAGGAAAAGAAGTGTATAAGGGTGCAATGACTAAGTATCATGATCGGTAGAGCGGTGGGTTTATTTTTAGAGTAGTATATGCAGTTTCAGAGTAGTATGTGTATTTCTCAATCAGTATGTTCATTTACCGAGCAGTTGAGTCATTTCCAGAGCAGTTAAGGCATTTCTAGAATGGTATGATCAGCTTCAGAACAGTATATGTATTTCTCGATTAATATGTTCATTTCCCGAGCAGTATATGTATTTCTCGATTAGTATATTCATTTCCCGAGCAGTTAAGTCATTTCCAGAGCAGTTAATACATTTCTAGAACGGTATGATTAGCTTCAGAGCAGTATGTGTATTTCCCGATCGATATGTTCATTTCCTGAGCAGTTAAGTCATTTTCATAGCAGTATGTGTATTTTTCGATCAGTATGCTCATTTCCTAAGCCATTTTTTTTTTTATTTTTTTCTTCTGAATATGGTGGAATAAGGAGGAAGAGGGTATGTTGAGGAATAGGAGGCAACACGGGGAAGTTAAGAATGATTAACTTAATATAATCAAATTTATTCTTGTATTTTATTTAAATTAATATGCGACGTGGATATATAAGAAGATATTTTGAATTGGAGCGGGAAAAGCTATTACGAAGACAGCTTGGCAAAAGACATTAAAGTAAATTTACTTCATGAAGAAAGCGATTGATTCATCTATAAAAGGGGCAAAAGAGGACGAAACAGGGGATGATTGTTTCTTCGTTATTCGATACCTCAAAGATATCTTTCCTACTTCTTCATTTCATTACTTTCTTTATACTCTTACTGACTTGAGCGTCAGAGTGGCAGCGCCGTACAACCGGTCCATATCCCACATTCCTTCTTCGAGCGACAGATATAATTCTACTTCTAAAATCCAAAGTAATTTCAGGAGAAGATATCTTTTTATCTCATTTCCAACCTTCTTTGGTATCAAATTTAACAATCCATAAGAAGAGGGAGGGAGATCTCAGTAGATTGAGGAAGTTGGCACTATCAAACAAGAAAAATAGTTTGTACTGTTGTCTATTAAAAAGTTGATTAAAATTTCCCTTATCATTTAAAAATTGAAAAATTTCTTCCTTGCACAAATTTATGGAACATTTGATTCCTAGAAAAAAATTTATTTTTCGTTTTTATTTTTTAAGAAAATGAGAAAATATAAAAAATGATGTTTGGTTGGTATTTTTCATTTTTGTTTTCAAAAAAATAAAGAAGTGTTTTTCGGAAAATTAAAAAACACAAAAAAATTATTTTCTATTTTCATTTTTGTTTTTCGGAAAATAAAGAAATATTTTTTGAATAATAAAAAAAATTCGTTTTCTATTTAAAAAAAATAAAAATAAAAAATTTTCTACGAACCAAATATTCCTTTAATTTTTCTTTTTCAATTCTCCGACGAATCGGGTCAAACTTGGCTGAACAAGAGCGGCGCTGTTGAAAGCCTCTAAATTCAGAAATCAAGAGATCCAACAGAATTGAAAATCGTCAAATTTGCTTGCTGCTCCAACAAGTAGTGAGTTATACATGAACATCATTAACAATAATCGTAAGAAGTAACACCTCTAAATGGTGTCTCATTCGTGGTGGGTTGTTTCCTCGCCAAGGTATTTTATTTCCGTCATCTTCAAATAACGCTGCTTACGAACCAATTGACTGACCTAACTTTCTTTCCTGCGACGTATGACGAATAATTCCAATCCATGGAACGCGATGTGCTCGACAGAATGCGCCAGTGAAGCCACACTACGGTAATTCGTTCAGTCCCTGAAAAGACATGCATTGGGTTGTTTCGGAAGACTTCATGCAATAATAACTCACTCACTCACTCAAAGAGTCCCACTCTAATGTCCAAAGTAAGCCATGATGAAGTGGACAAAATACACGTCAACCGTTGCCTGGGTTTGATAGAAAGCGTTGAGATAGAGCCTTTGATTATTAAGAACCGTGCTTTAGTCAGTGTTACTCCAAAGCTGGATCTGAAATAAGTTATTTAACTTTCAGCGCCACATTTTGTCAAAGATGTGTTTTTTAAAACTTTCCCAATGGATGGAGTTTCAGCTGTTGTAGTTAATCAAATTTATATATTGCAAGACTTTCTACTCTGTCTTTTCCTTCTAGACTAATATTATTTATTTTTTCCATGCACCAATCCCGATCATTATCTCTTCCATAGTTCCCTCCAAGCCGACAATCTCATTTACTTCACAAAAGAAGATAATGATCATTTTATTTCTTTGTAGGCTTAAGCAAGGAGTGGAACCTAAACACCGCTGGATTTGATGGATATGATGCATCGGTAAGCGTTTTTACAACCGGAATGGACGGTGGGTGGTTCGATCGATTAACTTGGGAAAATGAGGTTTGAAATAGTTGAACACTTTTGGTTTGAACTTGATGTTTAATCAATTCAACATGAAAATGCTAAGAGCTAACTGGGTTTCAAAACACTGCTCTTCATGCTCGATGCAAAAGAAAGAATCCTAAAGAATGAAACAGATGTGCGGAAGAGGGAAGCAGCGTATGCAACTCCAAGCTAAACATAGTGCGCACATTACAAAAGTGATGTATAGTTGAATATGCATTAATTATAGGCTTACATAAGGTCATGTTGTCTCTCGCTTTAATTAGAATTGAAAATACAATGGAGTTTGTGCAAAATTAATATCATGCGCCGGCTATAGATTTCCATGCAAAATATAATGGAGGGTACCTCTATTGACAATATAAAAAGTAGAAAAATGGAACCAATTCAACCCAAAAAAAATATCATTGCATTGCATATGTCGATAAATTACTAAATGTTAGTTTATGTGTGCATCTTCACGAGTGCATCCTAAAGCAAATATCTAATAAACATCAAAGGTTAAAAAAAACAATTCAGAACGACAAAAGAAAGGAACCAAACAACTCGATGTCGAACTCGAGATCGTTAAGTTAGCTACTCTAAAATGATTATTTACCTATGTGGATGCACAAATTCCTTACCTGAGGTCAGAGAAAATAAGTGGTGAATATAAATTTATTCAATGGACATATTAGGAAATAAAATTGTTTATAGAAGTTAAAGGGAATCTATAAAAACAAACTTACGAGTATACACATAGCCAGTTCAACGTCAAAGACATAGGAATAATAGAGACAAGCTGCAGTCCCACTCAAAAATCCTCATCGATCTCTCTCTTTTATATATATTTCAAAAATTTATAAATGAAATAATAATAATAATAATAATAAATCTTTATTAAAACAAAAATTAAATCAAATTATTATTATTATTTTGATTAACAAGTGGTATTCAAGGTTCGCTCGACTAATCCACTTGGTGAACCGACTCTGTTCCGCGGCCTCTGAAGAGTCTACACCGACCTACAAGGGTAAATCAAAATGACATGCCGTCAAATCGCCGTGAGGAATATGTACATCAATTGGATCCGCACTCCATATCGATCTAGTTAGAAAATGAGAATCCACCTTCACAATCCACGAGCGAGATTAAATTATTATTATTTTGCAAAAGGTTGGAACTGTCAACCTAGCAACCTCCGGCCCCCGTCCCAAGGAGGTATTCGCGAAGGGGTTAATCACGGGGCGGCCCACCAGGGACGTTACCTCGCATGGGCTGAGCCTTTGGCCTTTGAGGGGTTGGTACCAGCAGAGGGGGGTCTTCTACGATTGAGAGGAGGATTAATCCTGCCACTCTAGGGATCGAACCCTGTCCTCATCTGTAAACATCCTCTGTCTTAACCAATCTATCATCCCCGTGGGATCGATCAAATTATTATTATTGTTATCTGGTATAGTTGCCATGCATGCAGTGACGTGTATCCTGGTCAAAAAAGAAGCGTGCAACCCTTGCCGGATTCGACAGGGCACGCCAAGTATCCTCTGGGACGACTCGGCTCCTGATATCTCCAAAAGTCCCCATCCAGAAGTCGTTTATTATACTATTACATCTTGCAAGATGGAATCTTTGCCACTTGTTTATTATTATACTTTCATGTTTTGAGTCTTCCAAGAGCCATTTATCCCCTCTCTCTGTCTCTCTCAAAATTATATAATATATAAAATATTCCAGTTTATGATTGAAACAAACATGTATAAAATTAGCACTGTGATTATTACTGATAAAAATGTCTTTTGTTACGGAGACAGATTAACCTAGGACTTATAGTGAATGTCCTTACTCCTTATCATGCATTGCTAATTGATGCGGGTGCGGGGAAAAAATCCGTTCGCTCCATTTTCAAGGCGATGAAGCGATGAGGAAGGTCTCGGAATATTCTTCCCCGGCGGCGATCAGTAAAGAATAAGAAAATGAAGTAGACGAAACGCGAAAACCCGATACCAGCAATCGAGATTCAGACACGAGATGTAACGTGGTTCGGAATAAGGATTCCTACTCCACGGGGGTGAGGTTTCTCACCAGATGCGATGCCTAAGCACTTTCACTATGAAGATCCTCCTTTACAGAAAGCATGTTTCCGAAGGTGGAGGAGAAAGGACCTCTTACAATGATGTTACAAGATGAGGAAAATACAAGAGACTTAACAAACAGCAGATCTCCGTCCTCCTTCTCCGGCGAGACCGTTCTTCCTTTTCTCTCGTCTCCTCTTCTCTCTTGCTGGATGCCAATGATTGCGGATCGATCTCCCTCCCTCCTTTACTTCCTTGCTCTCCTCCTTTTTATCTTCCCCTTCCTTCCTCGCAACGTCTTGGATTATCTCCATCGTACACGTGGCCACCTCCTCCTCCTGGAGAATAATTCTGTTACAAATATGAGGAACGAGGACTCCCCCGAATATTGTGTGGGGCCCCCCAAGCTGTTGCGTAGCACCTTTCCCTTTACTTTTCAGGCAACGAGGTTAAACTGTCTCCCTCACCCCTCTGCTTTGGGTGAAGTTAACTTAGGCCCCTATACCATAGGTGACCTAGCCTTAGGGTTTCTCCTTAAACCGAACCAATTCTCCTTTTTCCCGTACCAAACTTCTTTCGCGTCGATTAGGTTGAGTTGACCCTTCCTCCATCCCATTGGCTTCTGGAATTGCCTAGTTGAACCAGTTCCTAGTCCTCTGTTAGCGAAGTGCCTTCCGCCTCTTTTCCACCTGCGTCCCTTGCTTCTAGCATTCACCCGTGCCGATGGCTCTCGCTACTTATCCGTGCCGATGACCTCTGGTACTTGCGCCCGTGTCGATTACTTCCGATAACTCTCGCCCGTGTCAATGGCTTCGTCTAACTCTCGCCCGTGCGTAACTCTTTTCTCCTTTTCCCCTTTGGTGAACGGTGTTTTGGGGGATGGGTCACGGGTCTGCTAACTCTTCTATTGAGTTAGGTAGAAAAAGTACCAGTAGTATCATTAGTCAACCCTGAAAAATAGTCAAGCGAAGTTATAAGCTTGACTTTCCAAATGTGCGTAAAGTTTATGCCCTATTCTTCATTCCTCCGTTTGAATCCACCTTTTCCTTTATAACTCCCTTGTGTGCCCTCGAGGCGGCCCGATGGGCCCATGGGCTCCGCTTCTCCTTCTCTCTCCATGAAATTGAATCGTCACGGGAAACCCTATATAAACCTCCGCCTTCTCCTCTTAGGTATCATTTAGCGTGCCTAACAATCCAGTCTGTTCTTCTTCTTCCGCGATTTTCACCGGCGGTGTTTCGGCGATTCAGTCCTCCCCTTCTCACGCGATTCTCCCTTTCCCCCGAGTAAGTGCTCTGCTTAGTTTAACACCCATGGCTCCTAGGACCACCCTTCCACCTGCCTGGTACGAACACACCGTAACTCAGTTAGATTGCAACCATTACTTCTTTAACATTAAGAACGACTACATACATCGACCTCACAACCCTCCTCCTGGCCTGACCTGCTTTTTCTCCGAACAATTTCTTAACGGCCTATCCCTGCCGGTACCCTCGGTCTATTTGGACCTTCTAGACTTCTATGGACTACCCCTGAACCAATTCACCCCCAACTCCTTCCGAATTCTATCGGGAGCCCACATAGTGTTCCAACATTTGAACCTCCCTTTGACCCCAGAACTATTCCATTGCTTCTTCCAATTAAAGTCTTCTAAAGGTGCCTCTTCTATTTGTCTAGTCGTTGCTCAGATCGCCAATTTCAGTGAACTCGCCTACTTCCCACAAGGGTCAAGCACTATACTTCTTTGTACAACTTCGAGTCTTTACCTTATTCTCGATACTTGGAAGGTAGACCTTCCAATTACCTTCCTTCCGGGACATGAGGACCAAATGTCCTTTCCTGAGGTGTATAGAGTTTTAGGAGAGCTACACTACTGCTCGAACCACCGCTAGAGACTCCTCTTGGCCATTTTGGATTGTCTCCTCTACCTCACGGCGACCGGTTCTTTGTGGGTAGGTAGGTGCTATTTAAGCGGCAATAGGACTTCATTTCTCGTTATTCATCTTTCCGACAACATACCTTGTAGATAACTGATGTAAGGCTTTGGTAGAAGGGAGGCGATTGAGGCCGAGAAGAAGAAGAAAACCTCGACCAAAAGAGGTAAATCAACCGCAGGTTTCATCATCTCCTCGTAAAAGCTACGGCTTATTAAGAAAGGAGCCTCGAGTTCCTCGGCTCTTCCTCCCTCATCTTCGGACCAACTAGAGTCTCGTTCCCTAGCCATTTATGAACCAAGGAGAGGAGGCAATACTTCCCCTGCCCCTTCTTCATCCCCTCACTGAGAGGATTCCTCCCATTTTTTACATTCTTCCCGTCGCCTGCACCGCCCCATCCTCTCCTAGAACTTCCCCCGCTCCCAAACCTTCCACCCGAGAGCGCCTGCTCCCTTCATATCGGACCTTCCCTCTAAGGGAAGACCCTCTATTCCGTTCCTCCGAGGGCCACATTAGGATCCTTGTCTAAAATTCGCATCCTTCGGAGGTGAAGTTCTTCAATCAATCGGGCGCATCAGCCCCTTGTGAACAAGTAGGCAAACCATCGGCGGAGGTATCTATTGTTTCTTCGCTTTTCTTCACCGCCTATTTTCATATATCGTGTACTAATAGCTTGTTCTTCTTAAAGCCGCCACCCAATATAGTAGTATGATAACCCATCCGCCCGATTCCAATCAATGTGAAACTCGCCACTTCGCCGTGTCTCAATGGTAAAAGCTCCCAAAGAATCGAGCGAGCAAGAGGCGAAAGAAAAGGATATGAGGGGCCAATGCGAAGACGCAATGATGCAAGTGGCTCTGCTTCAGAGTGAGAAAGAAGAGCTGCAGCGGAAGAATGAGGAATTGGAGCAGCGGATTTTCCTCCAGTCTAGTGAGCTGCAACAGATAGATGAATTGGCGCGGGAACTGAGGGAGTATAAAGGGCACCTGGGAGATGCCATGATTGACTCTGCAAAATCCTCAACCACCATCGAGCGCTCCAGGCTCCAATTGGAGCGTCAAGCTTGGGAGGCCACCAGGAAATCTTGTACAGAGAAATGCGCGGAGCTCTCTTCCCTGGTGGCAGCTCTTCCTCAAACCTTGTCCACGATGGCTCAGCAGCAAGCCCTTCTTCATCAAGAATATCATGAAGCTCTTTCGGCTCTGGGTCAGCAGGCCATACAGGCGGCCACCGAGAAAGATGCTCTGGCGACTGAACTGGCGGACAGTCGAGCCCAACTAGCCCAGTGTCAAAATCAAATGAAGGTGAAGCCTCAAGAGCAGATACGTCAAGAAGGGAGTAGACTTGTTCATATTAGGTTTCGAGGGGGCTGTGGCTCAAAACGCCGAACAAGGATATCCGCCTCCTGGCGCGAACACTAGCTACTTAGATCCTGTATCGGCGTTGGCTAATTGTTCCCCCGAACGATTTGAACTGTAACCTCCAGTACTGTCTTTTCTGTAATAACTTTTTCTTCTTTGTTAAGAGTCGACTTTTATCAATATATCCGCATCCATTACGGTCCTTGCGGGTTCCCTAACAGTCGGGGTTTCGAACCAATTTTGAGCTTCCTTGTCATTTCTTTACCGTACCATATAACGCCATCGCCTGGTGGTTCGGGGCTCTCTTACGGATTTTGCCTACTAGTATCCACATCCGCCCGATTTTGGTTGAGCGTCACTTTAAATGGCCTTTGCCCGTTGATTTTCCCTATCCTTCCTCCCCGCTTGGAAAATATGCCACCTCTTCGCCTTCTCCCCTTCCCCGTAACTTTTTCGCCATTCTCCTTCCATTATAAATCCTTCGCCCCCTTGTCTTCGCCCCGTTATCTTACCATCATGGCTTCAAAGTAGGCATCCCATTGAAATTTCTTCTAATCGTAATCTTTTGAAATACAGACTGGTCTCGAGGATGATGCATTCGAGACCCACCAACCGCCACTTCGCCTTCCATCCCCTACCTTTTCCGCCTTCCGGCCCAACTCCCACCTCCAATGGGAGATCCTTCCGCGCTCCTTTCCCCTCCTTCCGCAACAGGGTGTGGAATCCTCCCTTCACGTGGGAGTATACGGTGGGAGATCCTCATGCGGCCGCTGATCTTCCCCCACTTCCGCCAGCATTGGCTTTCGTGCTAGTTCCTTCAGCGAGGATTCATCCTTACTCTTTTGATGAAGGTCCACCAGTTCTTCCTTCACCTCAAGGCGAGCGTTTCCGAGTCATATTGGCTCCTTCTCCCCCTAAAGAGACATCTCCCGTCTCATCTGTCAAGAGTAATCGGGGAAAGTCTATATAAATCAAGCCAATGTAATTATTTCAAATATATTAATGAAACAAAGAAGGAAAACGATATCTGCTTGTCTTTTTTGTAAGGGATCGATATGGCCGGCTAGAGGGGGGTGAATAGCCCTCGTACGTTGGACGTCGTAAATTGCTCGTCTACAAAACGTTAGCGCAAGCGGAATATACAACTATAAGTAAAGACAAGCAAAATATAAACAAGCAATACAAACACCGAGATATAACGTGGTTCACGGCTACGCCGCTAATCCACGGTCCGATTCGTCCACGGTGAATCACTCCGCCAAAACCAATCACTATCGGTCTCTCCTTTGCACAAAGCTAGGTGGAGGTAACCTTTACAACCAAGATCACTCTTCTTACAATAGGATTGAAGTAAAGACAAGTAAGAAGAGTTCAGAGCTTGTGGGGCACTAGGAAGATTGTTTGGAGTATGAGCATTAGCCTCTCAAAGGCTTACACCCTCTCTTTTTATAGAGAGACTACAACGGCCTCCGAACACGCCGATCCCGACCGCTGTAGTCCAACGAACTCTTGGCAATCGATGGACCTCATCACGATCACGCTCCGTAGTCGATCGCCTGATCGGCCATTTAACGGCTCGCGGTCGAACCCTTATCTATCACCGATCACGCCAAGAATGACCGATGGTCTTGGCGACCGCCCACGTGATGATAAATGATCACGGCCACAATTGGCCATCGTATACCAATCGAACTTACTCGATTAGCAAGCGATCGCCATGACATGGCAATGACCGTGTCGAAAACCCATCCGACACTTGGCCAAATGGCCAAGTTTCACCTAAGAGCTACCCTTCCTCGGGTTACAATCGCCACTCTCATTTCTGAGTCCTCGCCTTCGGTTCTCTTCGTTCTCGCCACGCCCCTCGGCGATCAGCGACGGCTCGCAATGCTCCTTCGCGTCTCTTGCCTCAAGTCTACTTCCTCCGGCTTCACTCCAAGCTTCTCGTCCGGCGGTCCTCGGATGCTCCAAGCGACGGCTTCCGCAAAGCTATCCTTCACCGACTCAAGGCACGAGTCATGAGATGTGAAACTCGCCACGGCTCCATGTGCGAATTACTAAGTCCTGCACGACTTCAACGCACATATCACATCAACATATCAAACTAACTTAAACCCTTTGCCACACCATCAAAACCATATCACGGCAAGAGATTGCCCTAACAATCTCCCCCTTTTTGATGTGTGGCAATCCGTTTAAGTTAGGTAAAAACATTTGATATAAATTCTAAGGTAAGAAAGCATGTAAAGATAAACATGATATAGCAACATGCAACTCCCCCTTAATCAATGAAACTCTCTATGCAAATTTTCTCCCCCTATCATATATTTCTCCCCCTAAAGTGATTAACTTAAACATACTTATTTCTCCCCCTTTGACACCATCAAAAAGATTAACACTAAGTTATAAGCTCATGACATCAAGTATATTTCTACCACTTGTTGGTGGCATCAAGTATATTTCTACCACTTGTAGGAGGTTTTATAAACTGAATTCGGCCTTCAATATTCTGATTTACAGGCCACCATGATCGCATCGATGGCAAATGATCGCACAAAATGAATCCATATTTCGATTTTCCTGACGAATTTCGAAATGCATTATAAATTCCAGAAAATTCTAAAAATCATGAAATTTGGGGAACATATTTCTTTTAAGTATATCTATCAAGGAAAAATAGTTTTTCATGAAAACTCATTATATTTTCTTGTTTTTGCCAAAAATCCAAAAGTTCTAGAAACCACTAGGTTTTTGATCATTCTAGTATCCATTTTAGCACCTAGTTTTGCATCCAATTGTTTCAAAACATGAATACATGTATTTTAGGATAAGAAATTGTTTTGAAAACATATGAAATATCCAACCATGATCTTTGGGCAATATGTCTATGAATTAAACATAAGCCTTCCCCATGATTGGTCTATTATTGCTATTTTGATACTTTAAATGACCATCTAAATGCCATAGGCATTAGTGGACATTTGTATCATCCTAATATCTCACCCATGCTAAGTTTGCAATCAAGTTAGCCTATAGTGAGTGTGAGATGTATCCTAGGGGGTATTTGTATATACTTAACCCATATATTCATGCAATTCTATCATGGTTAAGTATCAACCTAACATCCTACATGATCATAATGACATATATCAATTAATTCTACATTATGATCATGAAACTCATGTATCCATCAAATAATAGTCATGCATTAGGTATTATACAATGATAATAAACAAATTATCACCTAAAGCATGATTTAACCCTATTTCTAGTGATAACGTGCCAAATTTCAAAATCATAAATCATGATTTAAAACATACATAGGAATTACAACAATCATCATGATTTAAGCATTATTACCTATTTATGGGTACGTTATCATCACCCAACACTATCTAAAAATTGTTGTCCCGTCATCCTAAGTCAACCAAAATATGATATAGATTAAGTCCATATGGTTGACTACCCTAGGGGTTTTCTAACCCTTAAGGATGGATTTTGGAACCCAAAATAAGTTCTTTCCTATTGGGTTCACTAAATATTCCTTGGGGATCCATTTCTTAGCAATTACTTTCTTTTTATCTTGTCCCCTAGCTATTAGGCATTTATAGGCCTTTTCATTTTTCTTCTCTTTATATCCTAGGCCCTTCTTGTTAAAACTTGCCCTTTGGCTCCCAATTATCATGTTAAGGGTGTTGGAGCCTATAGTGAATTTCTCTAGGGCTTTTGTTAAATAATCTACCTTTTCCCTTAAAGCCCTATTTTCCTCTATGCATGCATCATTAACATCCAAAGGCATATAATCATGTGAGCATGCATCATCTAAGCTAGAAGAAATATCATCATTTAAGCATGCTTTTTCTAATTTTTGTTCTAGGTCCTTAATTTGTTCAAGCATGCATTTATTTTTCTTCTTTGCCCTAAATAAGTCCTTAGTTAAGCTAGAAATCATGGAAACTATCTTATGGGGTGAGAGATTCGTTACCATAGTTTCCATGTCCTCTTCTTCGGATGAGGAGGATGTGGAAGCTCCCCCTTCATTTGAGCTCTCCCCATTTGAGCTTGATTCTTCATTTTCGGATGAAGAGCAATCCAAGTCATCAAAGGCCATCAAGGCCAAATTGGTGACAAAGGCATTCTCCTCATCCGATGATGATGAGGAGGATGAGGATGGGTCATCCCAAGTCCTTGCCTTGAGAGCCTTAGCCTTTCCCTTCTCCTTTGTTTTCTTCTCTTCTTCTCTTGCTCCCCTTCTTCTTCTTCCTCTTCTTCTTTCTTTTCTTCTCTTCTTTGCTTTTGTTTAGGAGAGGACAATTGTCCCTTATGTGCCCTTCTCCTTGGCAATTGTAGCATATAACCTTCCCCCTTGGTCTTCTCATCCTATCATTTGATTTATCAAATCTAAAATTCTTAAATGCACGTCTTACCCTCCTTACCATGTAGGCTTCTTCGGTGCTATCCATGGAGGAGGAGGAAGACGCTTCGTCATCGGAGGAGGAGGAGGGGATTTCCATCTTCTTCTTCCCCTTACTTGCCAATAATGCTACTCCTCTTGAGGGTTGAATTTTAGGCTCCTCTTGTATTCCCTCAAGCCTAGTTTCGTGGAGTTCCATTGTTGAGAAGAACTCCTCCAAGGTGCTCACTTCTAAATTCTTTGAGATATAGAATGAGTCCACCATGGAGCTCCACTTGGAGGACCGGGGAAAAGCATCTATGGCCTTCATTACCATATCCCGGTTCGATAGCTTCTCACCTACACTTGTTAGCCCATTTAAAATTTCTTTGAATCTAGAATGCAAAGAAATTACCTTTTCTCCCTTTTCTAATTTGATGTTGGATAGTTGGGAGCGGAGGAGATCTCTCCTTGCTAGCTTTGCCTCGGATGTGCCTTCATGAAGCTCAATTAGCTTCTCCCACATCTCCTTGGCGCTTAGGCATTCTCCTATTCGGTTGATTTCTTGTTGGGGGAGCACATTGAAGAGATGATGTTTGGCTTTTGAATTTGCAAGGTGCTCTTCCCTTTGCCTTTTGGTCCACCTTGATTTTTCGATTGGTTTCTTCATCCCTAGGCAAAACGTAAACCGGATTCCATTGTAATCATTATATCAAAACTGCTTAAAAAATACCTCCATTCGCTTCTTCCACTGCTTAATTCTCCTTCAAACTTCGGAGGATGGATGTTGGAGCCGCCATTTTGATGTAGGGCTTGTTGCGCGGTTAGTCCGGTGACAAGCAACCTCGGCTCGATACCACTTGTAAGGGATCGATATGGCGGCTAGAGGGGGTGAATAGCCCTCGACGCTGACGCCGAAATTGCTCGCCTACAAAACGTTAGCGCAAGCGAATATACAACTATAAGTAAAGACAAGCAAAATATAAACAAGCAATACAAACACCGAGATATAACGTGGTTCACGGCTACGCCGCTAATCCACGGTCCCCGATTCGTCCTCGGTGAATCACTCCGCTAAACCAATCACTATCGGTCTCTCCTTTGCACAAAGCTAGGTGGAGGTAACCTTTACAACCAAGATCACTCTTCTTACAATAGGATTGAAGTAAAGACAAGTAAGAAGAGTTTAGAGCTTGTGGGGCCCTAGGAAGATTGTTTGGAGTATGAGCATTTGCCTCTCAAAGGCTTACACCCTCTCTTTTTATAGAGAGGGCTAACTTCTTCCTGCTTGCCGCCATCACGATCACGCTCTTGGCAATGATCGGCCACTACAACGCCTCCGAACACGTCGATCCCGACTGCTGTAGTCCAACGGAACTTGGCAATGATCGATGGACTCATCACGATCGGCCGCCCGTAGTCGACGCCTGGCCGGCTACGAACGGGTTCCGCGGGTCAACCTCTTCTATCTACCCGATCGCCGCCAGCAGCCGATCGATGGTCTTGGCAACGATCGCCTTACGTATGGCGGCGCCAAGATCGATGTACTACCGGTCGAACTTACTCGATTTCGAGTCGACCGCCATGACATGGCAGTCGACTGGTGTCGGGAAAACCCATCCGACACTTGGCCAAATGGCCAAGTTTCACCTAAGAGCTACCCTTCCCTGGGTTACAATCGCTCACTCTCATTTCTCGGAGTCCCTCGCCTTCGAAGTTCTCTTCGTTCTCGGCCACGTCCCTCGGCAGCATCAGGCGCACGGCTCTGCAATGCTCCTTCGCGTCTCTTGCCTCGAAGTCTACTTCCTCCGGCTTCACTCCAAGCTTCTCGTCCGGCGGTCCCTCGGATGCTCCAAGCGCACGGCTTCCGCAAAGCTATCCTTCACCGACTCAAGGCACGAGTCATGAGATGTGAAACTCGCCACGGCTCCATGTGCGAATTACTAAGTCCTGCACGACTTCAACGCACATATCACATCAACATATCAAACTAACTTAAACCCTTTGCCACACCATCAAAACCATATCACGGCAAGAGATTGCCCTAACATTTTTTCTGTAGAAGTAAGGTTTCTGTTTTCAGAAGGATGGTACCTGGATCCGAACACACACTTTTCTGTCAGTTCTCAGGGATTCGGACCCTCTTAATTACGGTTGTCTTCCCGTCGACCTTCCCACTACCGCCTCCACGTTTCCCTTTCTTTCGGCATTTATGGTCCCTACCTCTTCTACCAATAAATTCATTCCTCCCCTTAGTTGATATAAAAATCCACAGACCTTTACATGATAGCTTCCACCATTCTACTTTTTCCATTGCTTGTCATTGACGAATATCGAATAGGGCAGTTCTCGCCTTCTAAAGAATGCAGATAAATGACACGGTACATAATCATCTTGGAGGAACAAGTGAAGTGTTTACAGAATAGCCTAGAGGAAACCTCTCGCCAACAATCGCTCTCGCCAACAATCGATCGGGTCCCAAAAAGAAGCTGTCCCAAGCAAATCTTCTTGAAGCAGTCTTATCTTCAGCATCGCGCCTAACCCCGATCACAAGAAGAAACTCCATCCGTTCCACCTAACAAAGAATTGTAATACCCTAGATGTATTAGGATTTCTCTTGTTGTTTCTCCTTGTAGATGGCTGGGAGTATGTAGTTCTCCCGTATCATCGAACTTCCCTAGTTTATCTCCTTCCTCCAGGACCTTCTGAGTTGTACTACTCTTTACACTTTTTGTATTTACATGTAATTTGGGGCATATTTCGGCTCTTTCGTCTTTTCAATCTGCTGGGTATATAGACCCCTTAGACGAGCCGACTCTGCTATTGCACAAGAATACAACCATATAAAGTTAATTAATACAAGCAACTGAGACATAGAACAAATAATAACCGAGGAATTTCGGTTCTTCCGTTTCACCACCACACGGGGATATCTTCTGCTTTGCGGGGATAGAAATTTGCATAAATAGAGTAAATAATAACCGAGGAGTCTCGGTTCTTCCGTTCCACCACCACACGGGGATATCTTCCGCTTTGCGGGGATGACAATTTGCATAAATAGAGTAAATAATAACCGAGGAGTCTCGGTTCTTCCGTTCCACCACCACACAGGGATATCTTCCTCTTTGCGGGGATGGTAATTTGCATAAATAGAGTAAATAATAACCGAGGAGTCTCGGTTCTTCCGTTCCACCACAACACGGGGATAACTTCCGCTCTGCGGGGATAGCACTTTATATATAATATAAGTAGTAACCGAGGAGTATTACTTCTTCCGCTCCACCACCACACGGGATGTTCTTCCGCTCTGTGGGATAGCACTTTATATATAATATAAAGAATCGAGGAGTCTCGGTTCCGCTCCACCACCACACGGGATAAACTTCGCTCTGGAGATAGCATTTTGCATATAAAGTAAGTAGTAACCGAGGAATCTCGGTTCTTCCGTTCCACCACCACACGGGGATAAACTTCCGCTCTGCGGGGATAGCATTTCATATATAGAGTAAATAGTAACCGAGGAGTCTCGGTTCTTCCGTTCCACCACCACCCGGGGATAAACTTCCGCTCTGCGGGGATAGCATTTTGCATATAAAGTAAGTAGTAACCGAGGAATCTCAGTTCTTTCGTTCCACCACCACACGGGGATAAACTTCCGCTCTGCGGGGATAGCATTTCATATATAGAGTAAATAGTAACCGAGAAGTCTCGGTTCTTCCGTTCCACCACCACACGGGGATAAACTTCCGCTCTGCGGGGATAGCATTTCATATATAGAGTAAATAGTAACCGAGGAGTTTCGGTTCTTCCGTTCCACCACCACACCGGGATAAACTTCCGCTCTGCGGGGATAGCATTTCATATATAGAGTAAATAGTAACCGAGGAGTCTCGGTTCTTCCGTTCCACCACCACACGGGGATAAACTTCCGCTCTGCGGGGATAACATTTTGCATATAAAGTAAGTAGTAACCGAGGAATCTCGGTTCTTCCGTTCCACCACCACACGGGGATAAACTTCCGCTCTGCGGGGATAGCATTTCATATATAGAGTAAATAGTAACCGAGGAGTCTCGGTTCTTCCGTTCCACCACCACACGGGGATAAACTTCCGCTCTGCGGGGATAGCACTTCATATATAGAGTAAATAGTAGCTATCTTCATCCTTTCACCTTTTGGTCTTCCTCTTCTTCGTCTGCTTGCTCCTCCGCCGCCAAATTTCGTTCCTTCGATCTTTCCTTCCTGGTTCCTCATCTTTCGTTATTTTCAGATATCTGAGATGCATTCCACCTTCTTCCAGGAAATAGCGGGCCGCTACACGAATCGTAAACGGGGTGTCGGTCAGCCCTTAGCTTCTTCTTCTTCTTCACCTCCTTCGATCACCACCATACGGGAATCACCTCGTCGTTCTCCCTCTCCTCCTTCGGTGACTTTCGCTACCCCCATCTCGAAGGAAGTCGGGGTCATCAGTCCCTCTTCACTTCCTCCTACCTGTACAAGCCCTAACTTTCCCCCTTTGCCTCCCTCCGCAAATGACGGTCAGAAATCGCCTTCTTCTTCCCCACAACCTGGGGATGCATCTCGGAAGGAGATGCTTTCATGCCCGCCGATGATAGAGGTTATATCGCCCCTGTCTTCTCCTTCCTCGGCCCGTCATTCCTCTCCTGAACCCATGGCGGTTGACATTCCTTCGCTGCCAACCTCCCCCTTCGTTCGTCGCCTGAAGAGTCCTCCTCTTCCTGTAGACCCTAATCAGGAGCCTTCTACTTCTAAAATCCTCATTGAAGGTTTCCCCGACCCAGTGCTCATCATCTCATCTTCTCCAGGACCCTTCTCCGATCAGCCTCCTTCCATTTTTCCTTCTGACTTCACCTCCCAGACAAACATGACGCCCATTCTCCCCGCATCTCCGGAAATGCCATCCTTGACCACCACTTCCATGGGCCTTTTGAATGAGACTCCTCCCTCTCTCCGTTCTCCACCAATGAATACCGCCTCCATTCTCCCCTTTGCGGGTGAAATTCACCCTTCGACGTCATCCGTCCCATCTTCTTCCCGTTCTCCCAGGAGTCTTCGGATCCTGAACTTAGAGTTGATGACTCCTCGTATGGAAGGCCTGCGTCATGATTTGGACCTGGTATGTTTTCTTAGTCAATTTCCTTATCTTTGTTTAACTGACCCATTTCTTTTCTCCTCAACCGGTATGTAGGCCCTGACCAATCATCAAGAATTGGGTTGCTCCCTTCATCAATACCGGGCTCAAGCCCAAGAATGGGAACGACAACAACGGGAAGATTTAGCGAATGCTCAGAATCGGGAACAACTCCTGTCCCACCAATTATCCCGGTGCCAGGAGCAATTGGCCGAGGCCCACCAACAAATACAGAGGGATGCTGACACTATTGCAGTATTGAAGGCGCAATCACGTCCAGGGGCAGATCCACTCGTCCCCCAGCAAGAAATCCAGTCGGCCTCTCTTAACACAGAATCTTCCTTGGCTCAAGAGTTAATACATCTTCAAGGGCAGGTAGCAGAGCTTCTCAAGGGGAAGCAACAAGATTCCGACGCCCTCGCTCGTCTTCAGGTTCAATATTAGCGAGCACAAGATAAAATAGGGGACCTTCGCACCCGCTTATGCAAGGAGGTACAAGAAAACTCCTCCCTTATAAATTCTCGGGCGCATGCTCATGCCCGTCTACGCAGGCAAGAGACTTCCCTCCAGAGGATGAGCTCTGAACTTGCCCGAACCAGATCATATTCCGAAGCAGTGGAGGGGATTTCAGCTTCCATGCGCCAAAATATGGTGGAGATGACACACCTTGTGCAGCAGGACCAAAGTTCTCGAGCTGATGACGTTTCTACCCTGGCTGACGCAATTATGAAGGTGTCACGGCGCTATGTGGACGTGCGTCGAAATCTTCGCGAACAACAAGAAAAGTGCGAGAGGCGGCATCGAGAACAAAGCCCTGACCGTCCGAACCGCCAGGAGCGACTCACTATTTTAATGCGCGCCACCTATCAGGACGGATTCAATGACGCGGTTCGGCAGTATGCTGCACAAGGATTACCTCCTCCAACTTATCCTTCATTTTCTTTAAATTGGGAGGTTGGGTTCAAACGTTATCCTCCTGAACGATTTAAGCTGTAATACAATATCTCATTTTGAAACGAGAATTTCCTTTCTGTTTTTCTGTTTCTCCTTCAATACTCATTGGTAATACCGTATTTCCCTTGTAAATAACCCCCTAATGAAATTTAGAGAGAACTTGGCATTTAATTGATATAATCAATTCAATAAACACCCCCTCTAAGTTTCATAATTTCTCCTTTTCTATTTCATATTTCTCATACAGTGTGAAAGAGCTTCAAGTGAAGGGCGTTCCAAGGTCGTGGAAGCTCTTTGCCTTGGTCGTCTTTCAGATAATATGCCACCTCGCCACGCAATACTATCTCAGAGGGTCCCTCCCAGTTGGGAGCCAACTTTCCAGGATCTCCAGCGGGATTGACCTTACGCAAAACCCAATCTCCTTCTTGAAATCTCCGAGGCACCACTTTCTTATTAAAGGCTCATGAACTCGCTTGTAAATTCCGCGCCTCTCGCCATCTCCCGCCTTTCCTCCACCGAGATCTAATTCGATTGCTTGGATAAGTTGGTTCCGACCGCTTGTATGCTTTTACCCGAGCGCTTATCCAACAAAACTTCGACCGGAATAACGGCCTCCGCCCATATACCAAACTAAAGGAGTCTCTCCGCCGTTGTCTTAGGTGTGGTTCGATAGGCCCACAGACGCTGGTAGCTCTTCCACCCAGCCCTCCGAGCACCCAACTTGGTCTTTAATCCTTGAATGAGAATCTCGTTAGTTACCTCCACTTGTCCATTCGCTGAGGGTGAGCTACCAAGTGAAAGCTTGAATGTTGAGACTTTGGCACCATTCTTGAATCTTTTTCCTTGGAACTGCGCCATTATCACCGACTATTTTCGAGGGATACCATACCGACAAATGATATTTCTCCATAAGAACTGTACGGCATTCTCGAATTTTGGCTAAGGGCTCGCCTCCACCCATTTGGAAAAATAATCCACAATGACCAATAAAACCTCTTCAGAAAGGTGCGCTGGCATCGGACCCACTATATCCATTCCCCATTGGTCAAAAGGACAGAAGAGACTACACTTTCATTAACTCCGGTCGCCGTAACGGTTGCTATGTCTCGATAAGCGATGCAATTTGCACTATACGAGCCGCATCTCGTTGAAGAGTAGGCCAAAAGTATCCGGCCAACAAGGTCTTTCTTGCTAAAGCTCTCCCTCCTAAATGATTGCTGTAGCATCCTTCATGGATCTCCCGGAGTACCCATTCCGCATCCTCATTTCCTAGGCATTTTAACAAGGGTCGCCCGAAAGAGGTCTTGCTGTGTCTTTATTTAAGAGGATGAACCGTTTGGCTCGGTGTATTAAAGTAGATGCCGCAATTTTCCCTTCAGGAATCTTCCCGTGCCGTAAATAAGCTATGATATCGGTTCTCCAATCAAGAATTAGGCTTGATTCGGGTGCGTCTCCCTCTATGTTGCATATTGCTAAGGAAGTGTGAATTCTCGCCTGGATCGTCTCCGATGATTTTATTCCTCCCACAGCGCTAGCCATCCGAGCCAATTCATCTGCCTTCTCATTGTGCTCCCGCGGGATTTGCTTCAAGAGGACTTGATGAAATTGAGTTTTTTCTTTCTCAAAAGCTTTCAAGTACTTGTGCAGCCTTTCCTCCCGAACCGCAAAAGAACCTTGAAGTTGGGATATTACCAACTGGGAATCCGAGTGGATCACAATGGAAGAAGCCCCTACCGCTTTAGCAGCCTGCAATCCCGCTAGGATAGCTTCATATTCCGCTTCATTATTAGATGCCCGATATTCCAGGCGAACGGCTAATCGAGTTTCTTCACCCTCCGGGGTAATTAATAGAACACCAACACCATCGTCAGATCTCAAGAGTCATCTACGAATATATTCCATGCCTTTGATTCCCTCTCCTTCATAGTTGAACCTTCTTCCGAACCACAAGGTACCTCGGCCAGGAAATCGATGAGTGCTTGGGCCTTGATGACCGTGCAAGGTTGGTAGTGTATATCATACTCGCTTAGCTCTACCACCCATTTGGCTAACCTTCCCGAGAAATTTGGCTTAGTGACGACCTTGCCCAACTCGCTGTGTGTTAAAACGGTGATAGGATGAGCCAAAAAGTATGGCCTCAGTCTGCGGGCGGTTAGCACTAAGATATATGTCATCTTCTCTAACTCCGTATAATGGAATTCTGCCCCCTTCAGAATATGGCTGGTATAGTAAATAGGTTGCTGGTGAGAACCTTCTTGTTTCAGTAATACCGAACTAACGGCTCCTTCTGAGACGGCCAGATACATCCATAATGGTTCTCCATGTATTGGTTTAGCCAAGATGGCGAGTCCGTGGATATCTCTTCAACTCCTGGAAAGCTTGTTCACATTGATCGTCCCACTGAAATTTAGTAGCTTTGCGCAAGATCTTGAAGAAAGGTAGCCCCTTGTCCGCCGATCTGGCTATGAATCGGGATAAAGAAACAATCCTGCCCACTAACTTCTGAGTCTCTTGCAGATTAATAGGTGATTTCATGTTGCATAAGGCCTTCGCCTTCTCGGGGTTGGCTTGCAACCCCTTCTCAGTCACAATGTACCCCAAGAACTTGCCACTTTTTACCCCGAACAAGCATTTGTTAGGGTTTAGCTTCATATTAAATCGCCTTAACGTAGCGAAGGTTTCATTCAAGTCCTTGACTAAATCCCGAGTGACCTTCGACTTGACCAGGATGTCATCCACGTAGACCTCCACATTCTTCCCTTTCTGTTCTGCAAAAATTTTATCCATAAGGCGCTGATATGTAGCCCCAGCGTTCTTCAATCCAAATGGCATGACTACATAGGCATATAATCCCCCTGCAGTCACAAAGCTAACCCTCTTTCGATCCTCTTCGGCCAAAGGTATTTGATGATATCCCTGATAGGCATCCATTAGGGAAACCACTTCATATCCTACAGTAGAATCCACCAATTGATCAATACGAGGCAAGGGGTAGCAATCTTTAGGGCATGCTTTATTCAAATCACGGAAATCGATACACATCCTCCATTGCCCAGAAGGCTTGGGGACCAAGACTACATTAGAAACCCATTCGGGAAACTGGATTTCCTTTACATGGCCCTCTTTTAGTAGCTTATCCACCTCCTCAGCTATGATCTTGTCTTTCTCGGGTCCAAAATGTCGCCTCTTGACTCGGGCTCCTCTCTAATGATGTTGAGGTGGTGTTCCGCTACTT
Organism: Wurfbainia villosa; assembly: GCA_025175895.1. Lineage (NCBI taxonomy): Eukaryota > Viridiplantae > Streptophyta > Magnoliopsida > Zingiberales > Zingiberaceae > Wurfbainia > Wurfbainia villosa. The sequence goes on from CM045987.1 coordinate 38,252,914, forward strand.
GAGGATGGATACCGTGAGATCATGCACATCTCTTGCAAAGATGTCCTCATTCTCCTTTAAGCCACCACTCTCCTTTGATATCCAATCACAGTGCTATCCGTGTGGCCTTTCCCGGAGCAATCTCCACCAGTTCTCCCTCCTCTATCTTATCAGCCTTGGGGGGAAATTCCTCCAGGACGCAGACGTCGGTAGCGATGACAACTTTGCCTTTTAGGTCTTCAATTCTGGCCTTCTTTTGATCGTCCCGAACCATTTGCACATAGCAGCTCCGGGAGGCCTTTTGTTCTCCACGAACTTCTCCCACCAATTGTCCCACTGGAAATTTCAGCTTCTGGTGGTACGGGGAAGCCACGGCCTGAAAAAGGGTGAGGAAAGGGTGCCCAAGAATAGCGTTATAAGTGGATGGAGCATCCACGATAAGGAAAGGGATTATACTAGTTTTTTGGCGGGGCTTTTCACCCAGAGTTAAAGGCAATGAAATCTGCCCCGTCGGGTGGACCATGTGCCCTGCGAATCCGAAAAGGGGAGTGGACACATCTTCTAGCTGGGCATTTCCCAGTTGCATCTGCCTGAAGGCCTCCTGGAAGAGGATGTTGACATAGCTCCCCGAATCAACTAGCACCCGGGCCACTTCGTAATTAGCCAGGGATATACGGATAACCAAGGCGTCTGTATGAGGCAGCAGAACACCCTGCAGATCTTCTGACCGAGCAACGAGCGGCGCCCGCATGCGATCTGTCGATGGCGATGGCCAAACTCTCCATAAGACGGCGTATGACTTTCGTGCTCAGTTAGAGTCCGTCAAGAGGTCCTCCGGCTATCACATGGATAACTCCCGAGGGGAGGTCATCTGAAGTGGAGGAAGGGCCTCACCGATGGACCTTCTTGAGAGACCACCTCTCGGACGGCGTTGGGGGAAAGTGACCCGAGGTTGTTGATTATACTGACCCTGACGGCGACATTGGTTCGGGGGCCTCGCCGTGCCATTCCTCCGGCTTGATACCTCAATTGCGGATATGCAACATGGAGGCGATCTAGTTCTTCTTGTAGCTTGAAACATCGATTGCTACTGTGACCATACTCTGTATGATATTGGCAAAAGAACGGGGCTGGGGGATTACGCGGGATCCCTCTATGTCCCAAGGGTCGCCAGAGTGCACCGCTGGATCGTAGAACTCCATTTCACATTCTTTCCAAGTCCTCACAGGAGGAAGCACTTCAGCAGCCATGATTTGCAATGGCGGGGAGGGGCGAGCTCCCTGTAGCATTGGTCGAGGCCTTGGAGCCTCGTGCCGAAAAGGTCTTGTATACTCCCGCCGAGGAGGAGCTGACGAGCCCTTTCGATTGGGATTGGGCGATTAGCTCGGCTCTCATCACACCTTTAATCCTTCTTCTTCATGGATAAACCGCCTCGCATACCAAGAGCTCTTCATAGCTATCCGTAGGTTGTCTCAGCAAGGAACTAAGGAAGGGGCCCTCCTTCAGCCCGTGCTGAATGGCACCCCGGAAGGATTGATTGCGGGATTCCCTAGCCGAGGTGAATCGATGGATATACCCCTAAGGGATTACGAAGGTCCCCGGGTGATATGCATTAACATAGAGGCGCCTTTGCTTATACGCCTTACAGCTGACAAATTCTCGACTGAACATTCTCTGGAAGTCAGCGAAACAGGTGATAGATCCCGGGGGCAGAGTAGTGAACCACTTTTGCGCCGAACCAATCAGGGTGGTCCGGAAGACTCGACACTTGAGAGCGTCAGTATAACAGTGAAGCGAGGCCGCTCCATCGAATTGCGATATGTGCTCTTCCGGATCCGTCGAACCGTCGTACTTACTGACCTGAGGATTTCGGAAGTAGGATGGAGGGAGCTCCGAAAGAATGTCCATCGTGAAGGGGCTAGGCTCGTAGAACTCTGGAGGACACGTTGATTGACTTTCACCCTGTTCCTCCCAAGGCTTGGGTGAAGGGCGAGTATTCGGGGTTCTTCCCTCGAGTCCGCCTCCAGGCAACACATCACCATGGGCGGCTGTACGAGAGGGAGGAGGCATTTCTGGGAGGGGATCTCTGGAAGAAGGTTCCCCGGAGTGCGGATGCAGATATCCGGTCCTTCTCCTTTCTCTAGCGAGGGCTTCTGTGATAGCATCATCCATTAAGGCCTTTAGTTGCGATGGTAGAAGGGTGATGGGGCGCTCCTCCGCCGCAGAGATATCAGGTTGTTGCATTTCTTCGGGTTGCATCTCAACGTCCAGCTCAAATGTTCCCACAGACGGCGCCAACTGATGCGGGTGCGGGGAAAAATCCGTTCGCTCCGTTTTCAAGGCGATGAAGCGATGAGGGAGGTCTCGGAATATTCTTCCCCGGCGGCGATCAGTAAAGAATAAGAAAATGAAGTAGACGAAACGCGAAAACCCGACACCAGCAATCGAGATTCAGACACGAGATGTAACGTGGTTCGGAATAAGGATTCCTACTCCATGGGGGTGAGGTTTCTCACCAGATGCGGTGCCTAAGCACTTTCACTATGAAGATCCTCCTTTACAGAAAGCAAGTTTCCGAAGGTGGAGGAGAAAGGACCTCTTACAATGATGTTACAAGATGAGGAAAATACAAGAGACTTAACAAACAGCAGATCTCCGTCCTCCTTCTCCGGCGAGACCGTTCTTCCTTTTCTCTCGTCTCCTCTTCTCTCTTGCTGGATGCCAATGATTGCGGATCGATCTCCCTCCCTCCTTTACTTCCTTGCTCTCCTCCTTTTTATCTTCCCCTTCCTTCCTCGCAACGTCCTGGATTATCTTCATCGTACACGTGGCCACCTCCTCCTCCTGGAGAATAATTCTGTTACAAATATGAGGAACGAGGACTCCCCCGAATATTGCGTGGGGCCCCCCCAAGCCGTTGCGTAGCACCTTTCCCTTTACTTTCGTGCAACGAGGTTAAATCGCCTCTCACCCCTCTGCTTTGGGTGAAGTTAACTTAGGCCCCTATACCATAGGTGACCTAGCCTTAGGGTTTCTCCTTAAACCGAACCAATTCTCCTTTTTCCCGTACCAAACTTCTTTCGCATCGATTAGGTTGAGTTGACCCTTCCTCCATCCCATTGGCTTCTGGAATTGCCTAGTTGAACCAGTTCCTAGTCCTCTGTTAGCGAAGTGCCTTCCGCCTCTTTTCCACCTGCGTCCCTTGCTTCTAGCATTCGCCCGTGCCGATGGCTCTCGCTACTTGTCCGTGCCGATGACCTCTGGTACTTGCGCCCGTGTCGATTACTTCCGATAACTCTCGCCCGTGTCAATGGCTTCGTCTAACTCTCGCCCGTGCCAATGGCTTCTGATAACTCTCGCCCGAACTGTTTCTCCTTTTCCCCTTTGGCTGAACCAGGTGTTTTGGGGACGGGTCACGGGTCACCTGCTAACTCTTCTATTGGGAATTAGGTAGAAAAAGTATCAGTAATATCACTAATAGACATGCACTCGATTAACAAATCATATGGTTCCGCAATAATGATGGTCCTCAGCCATGTCGATTTAAGCTGTGACTACTGGATCCAAAAAAACAGGGACCAGCCTAATGGTGAACAGAACAGGAGCATTTTACACTCTAGGATGGCCATGTATTTGACTGCGGTGGAGATCTAGTGTGCACTTTTTCATGCTTGGTCATATTTTGGTAGCAAATCTACAATGCCAATTCGGCTATGCCCGTGGGGAAGAGAAAGGAAAATCTTAGATGCAACGTTCTGCCAGTATTGCGAGTGCCACTGCGACATGAATTCAGATGGACAGATAAAATTTTCAGCAGTAAAAACAGAACCATATGTCTCATGCACACATTCTTTGGATTGTTAAGATGCGACTGATTTCAACTGGCTTAAGCTCTGTCACAGACTCAGTTTTGTTTTGATAGATGCATTAGTTTGATGTTTGAAGCCAGATTGTCACCCTAGCGCACATATTCCAACTAATGTATGATTACTCTTTAAAATAAGAATAAAATAAGCAAAAGATCGTACAAACTAAATGTCCTAATGACTCTTAGAGATCTGAAAGACCATGAACATACCACCCCCTTCAGTTGCGGCTCTGGGAAGTGACGATTGTGAAATTAGTTAACTAATGAAATGCCAAGCTTGATGAGTGCCGTCGCCTCCTTATGCCCATCCGACAACTTCAAAGGTGTACGATTCAAGTGAAATATATCTCTCCTTATTTCTACAATTTTTTTTTAACGGTGACTTGAGTTGTCCCCAGCCTTTATATATAATTTTTTGCCCGATCGTTAGCTCCAGTTTGCAATTGGTCGCATGCAAGATCAAGCATGTGAATCGCTTTCATTGAATTTATATTATTATGAACTCGAGTGCATGCAGCATGCGCGGAGCAACTAACGTATCCATGTTGCATTAAGAATCTTCTGCTGTCCACTCAAATGCCTCCTGTGTGCTATGTTAATTCAATATTATTCTTAACAATTTACCAGGTGTTATTTTACGGAAAGAAAGTATGATAACCAAATAACCTCTTAGATTGATCTCTACTTATGTAATTGAGATGTGTTTTAAGGTAATAGTTTAGAAGTTATTAATAAAATTTATTATTTGAATGTATATTTTTTATATATATGATTTGATCTTAAACTCATCTACTGATGTCCACAATACGAAATATAGTATGAGAGAAAATTATGATTGGATCACAATTAGTGAATATCTCATTATGTGTAATTTATAAATATTGAAATCATCCCTAATCGATGAATCGATGAGATTGAATAACATTAATTTTATGAGACTAGTACATGTTATGCTCTTTAGTTTATTCAAGTGTTCAGTACTCACTGAATAGAAGAATATGGATGCTGAGCGAGTGAATATGTGAATGCTAGTTAGGGTAACTAGTTAGTTTATTAGAGTGACCTGCTATGAGACTTCATATGATTTTTTATGTCATTGAAGATCTCATTGCAACTCGAGTGCGAGATTCCTTAGACTTGAGATATTCAAGTCATCTTGATCATGACATCTTATACTTTAACTTCTTCGTAAGCACCTTTATAGGAGGTGTAACTCTGGATTGATTGAGTATATATAAGCCAAAGTGATTGAAGATGTTTGAATAGCCAATAGAGGATTCACTACTTCTATTATAAGGAGATGTATATTCTAAGCCTTTTGTCATGATAGTTACTCAGAAATCTTTGATCAAAATACACATATCAAGAAGAATGGTCTTCTTGGACACATGTAGGGAGTAATTTAAATCCACAAGATAAGGAACAATACTTGGGCTAGGCGTGTGACGTAGTCAGCCTAGTAGAGAATAGCGCATAGACTATGTCCTGAACCAAGTGAGTATAGGATGAGTGAAAGGAATAAAGCATGAAATAACTGTAGCTGTTGAAGGGTTCAGAAAATGTTCTGAAGTGACATAGACTTTCTGGTCAATTGGAAGTCATGATGTATTGTTAGGTGTCACTCATGATCTATTCATAATTAATGGATTTATTATGAATGCCCAACATAACTGGGAACCTATTGGACCACATGGAATACAGGTGATCTAGAGACATAAAACAACTTTAAGAATGAGATTCTCAAAGAGAGAGGTTGTACTTGGTTGGATGAGGCTATAGTGGTGTGAAATGAGGGCTATTGAACCTCCCATGGTCGTGCCAATGTTTAGCACGACCATATCACACTTAAACGAAGTTAAATGGACAATATAGAGGCTCACACGACCATGCCTAACTAGACACGGGTCATGTCTAGCTCTGGCAAAAAATGACCAAAGTTGAGGTCATGTCCAAAGGGACACGCGATTGGTTGTGTGTCTAGGCACGACCATGCCCAAGGCACATGGCTTATCGTGTGTCCCACACATGGCTGCCCGTGTGCCCTACACACAACCGTGATACAGAATGCCAATTTTTAGCATGTTCATGTATGGAAATTTTCTATGTTTCTTTGCCTTAATTATGGGATAATTATGGTAAGATAGATTTCGTTTAAACCTCCTAAGATGAACTAATCAAGAGAAATATAAATAGATCTCTTGATAATCATAGCTAAAGAATTCTCTTTAGTTTGGCCATCATCCTACTCTCTCATGTTTCTTCTCCATGCTGGGCTAGCACCTAACAGAGAAGAAGACTTCTTGGCCTTCAGAAGGTTGTCTCAAGAGATCCCAGCGTGGATACTGATAAAGACAAGGCTCGTTGGTCTTGCTAATGGTTTCGACGGATTCGAAAGAATCTCGAAGGTATGATCTCTATTTTCTTAACTCTATTTCTTTATGGTTATATTAAAAGCAAGTGTTCCTTGTCTAAAGGGACCTATGAGACGTGGTTTTTAATTATTTTTTGTATTTCCACTGCATCCGCGTCCCTGGGATCCCACTAAAAGGGATTAGAAACATTGCGAATGCCCTCCATAAATCCCAACAAGTAGTGTCAGAGCGACCTTGCATTTTGACATAGGTCATATAGATTTAGAGTTTTATTTGCAAGTATAATATGTTTTGATATTGTATATTCTTGATTGTGATGGATCGAGAAAACGCTAGGGGGGGGGGGGAGGTGAATAGCGTACAAAAATCTTTCTTTTCGTCATATGAAAATCGAGTATCCAACAGGAATAAAAGTAAACAAAATAGACACAAGCTTTCTTTTTTTACTTGGCTCACAACTAAACGGTTGCTAGTCCAAGGCCCCATGGTCCTAGATCGTTTTCGTTGGGCAATCCACTAAAAGGGTCTCTTCTATTGGAGGATCGTGGCCCGGTTAGATGGGAGGGAGGGTTGAATAGCCCAAGTCATGCTCGATGGACTTTGATTGTTCTTGACTGCTTGTCTCTACAATTCGTTAGTATGTGCAGTGGAAATACGAATACAAACACAAAAAAAATATACGAGCACACACAATACGCAATGTTATACGTGGTTCAGAACCTTAGGGTACCTACTCCATGGGGTGAGCTCAATGAGCTCGAGTGATGAGCACACCACTACTAAAACTCTTTCTCAAAAATAAGTCGGAGGTGGAAAAACCTCGTACAATCAATTACAAAAGCAATACAAAAATGTACAAGTAAATACAAAGACGAAATGAAATATGTAAAGAAAACTTTACAACAAATGACTTTGAACTCTTGCTTGTTGCTTGCTTTGGTTTGCTCTTAAAGGTCTAGAATGCAGCAGCAATTCCCCTCCAAAATCTCCCCAAAAATCGCTGTGGAAATCCTCCCCAAGCTCTTCCTTTTATGCTTGTCTCGGGTTGATTCCGCTCCTAACTATCAATTGCCAACAATGTCGTTGTGAGACAATGACTTATTCAACGTCGACATTCAAGCCAATGGTTACACTGGCTGTCGACTGCCATTACCCAATAGTCGACTGCCAGGGTCGTAGCCGACTGACCAGTCGGCTACCGAGCATTCTTCTCCTGTAACCCTGACCAACAGTCGATTGCCATCCATGACAGTCCACTGCTCAAGTCATCAGTCGATTGCCCAATTCTGGCAATTGACTCTCAGGCCATTTCCTATAGTCCAACACCAGTCGACTCTGATCAGTTCGACTGTCTATAATTCCAGTCGACTGCCAAGAGTTAACTCGGCTGTCAAGTGTCAAAACACTTGACCAATCGATTGGTCCAAAGCCCCAGTCAACAGATAACCTTAAACATGAGGTTTAACCCCAAGTATGATGCTCTCATACTTGCTAGACCACCCTTAGCCTAGACCTAAGCCTTCTAGCCACCTCCGTCAGCCTCATGCCTATCGGATTCCTCCAAGTCATCCATGACTTGTTCATCCATATGCTAGCCTTCAGGTGCTTCCATTTAACTATTGTCATGCTAAGCTGGTCTATACCGCCAAGGCACATTGGGCTTACACTGCCAATACACATGCTTAGACTTTACGCCATCAACCATTGGACTTATGTTGCCAAGACTCCTGCTTGGATTTTATGCCGCCAATATCAACCCTTGGACTTCCCTTGCCAACCCATGTTGGACTTTCCAATTACTAAGACTTAAGCTTGGACTTTCCCTTACCAAGACCCATGCTTGGACTTTCCATGCCAAGTATCCATGACTTGGACTTTCCCATTGCCTAGTGTCCCACTTGGACTTTCCATGTCATGTACCCATGACTTGGACTTTCCCATGACAATCATATTGTCATACATTTTGTCGAACATCAAAATACCGCTCGAGTCAAACTTGAGTCTGGTTAATCGTGGTCTGGGCCGATTGCACCAACAATATCTCCCTTTTTGATGTTTGAAAAAACCACAAACACCTTTGAGTTAGGCCACCTAACTTAGATCTCCTTACCAATTTTCCCAAATTAGAAATCTCAAATTCTTCCATCAATTCTCCCATAACTTCTCCTATTAATTCTTCCCCTTTTTGACATACATCAAAAAGGTTCTCCTCAAGGGTGTCAATGTATCATATTCCAATGAGATCTTACAATCTCTCCCTTTATCCAAAAACACCTAGGATGCCTTCACTCTTCCTAGTGATAAGTCCCATATCACTCAAGAGAGACAATCCTACACACTCTCTCAATTTCAAAATTGGGCATCTCACATTCTCAAAATTCTCTCCCTCATGAGGAAGAACACATCCATCATTCCATGATGGATAATCTCCCTCTTGACCATTGCACCAATAATGTCCTTTGAGAGTCCCTAAACCTATAGGAAAACTAAACCATCAAAATTAAGGTTAAAAGATTAACCTTGAACTTTCACACAACTTAAAATTTGATACACACCCAAACAACTCTCCTAATTTATATCCAATGGATTTTCACCCTTTCTAATGTTTTCCAAAGCATATCTTAGGGTTAGGAGCAGTTAGGGTAGCTTAACATAGCTGAAATCGGGCTAAACAAATCTTGTTTATCCGAAATCAAACCTGACAGTCGACTCTGACAGTCAGCAGTCGACTGCCGTTGATGCCAGTCGACTGCCATAAGTGATAGTCGACTGATTTCTGCAAATGCAGAATTTCAATAATCAAAAATGGAATTCGGAAAATCATAAGTAATTATACATAAATCAAAAAATCACGAAAATTTATATGTATAATAGTTATGTCAAACATTATGGGTGAAAAATAAAATACCCATAAAATAATGAGATTGACACAAAGTTCAAAATTTTGAATCGAAAAAGAGCGCTAGCGCGCGGGGGGGGGGGGATGAATAGCGCATGAGAATTCTTTTCGTTTGTTTGATATAAAACAATTATAAGAGTAAAAATGCAGTGGAAATATAAAAGACACGGATTGGTTTTACTTGGTTCACAGCCTACCGATTGCTAATCCAAGGCCCTTACGATTCGAGATCGTGTACGGAGGGCAATGCACTAAAACTCTCCTCCTCATTGGAGGTAGGAGAAAGCGAATACAAGGAAACAAAAATCTTGAGGATGAGGCAACAAGCCTACCTCACCTCGTTTATGAAAAAGCTCGGAAAGGAAATGGGTTACAATAATTAGAAAGTGACAACTAAAGAAAACTGATACGGACGGCTGATGGAATGGAGATTGAGCTCGTGTCGTCGATGTTTCGGTAGCGCTTTGTCATCGTAGAGTTGTTGGAGAGTCTTGGCATTGTGGGAGAACTTGGAGAGCCTTTTTTTAATGACCTAAAGGGGTGAACCCCCCCTTCTTTTATAGCCTTCCAACCTAGTGGACGTTGAGCTCAAGTTTCATCCAAAATGGCCACCTCACCCTAAGATAAAGGGATGAAGTTTGACTCTCCTCAGAGCTAGAATTTGAATGGAAGTCAACTGTTTACCCTTAATCAGTCGACTGATGCCACCAGCAGTCGACTGACAACAATCAGCAGTCGACTGTTTCTAGGGTTTCCAGCTACAACAACAAGTTAGCTCGAAAATGAAAGCAATATAAGTGAATTTGATGGCCACTTGCTGTCCGATCTCGACCTAGACCTTCCATGGAAAGTTTTGGTTGGATAGTCGCCTAAGGACATCCCCATACGGAGGACTCGACCTTGCATTCACTCACACACACAAGCTTACCTTAGGTCCTTGTGACTTGTAGCTTTGCTTTCGGTTTCCACCTAGGTTCTTCGGCTCCCTCCGAAGTTCTAACCAGTGTCACCCGACCACCGCGGTTTCTCCATCCAAGATTATTCATGTGTCGCCGACCTTTAGCTTAGCCTAACCATTCCTGCACACTTGGTTCAGCTCGTTAGACAACAATATGACCATAGCTTTGGGTCTTTACCATAATCAAAACTTAGGTTCGATTATCTGGTGCCTACTGCACCAACAATCTCTCCCTTTTTGATCTATGGCAAACTGACACAAAATTAAGGGTAACACTTAAGGCATTAAGTAAATGAAATGAATATGAAGAATAAATCAAATGAATATTGAATATGAATAACTTAATAAGTTAGTGTGAGTAACTTAGTAAGTTAGCTTTAGTAGGAGTAAGAGTAAAACTCTTTTTCAAGTCCTCCCCCTTGACCTTAGGTGAGTACTTGTGCAAGGATCTTAGTTCTCCCCCTTAATGGTTGCTACTTAATAAGTTAAGTATAGGCCTACAAGTTTAAATTATGTTTTAAGTTAAGATGTCAAAAGTTAACTTTTGATATCTTAACTTTGGCTTTTTCCTCCCCCCTTTGCTATTAAAAGGTTAACCATAAAAAAGGATTAAGTTAAGTAAATCAAGATTACTTAACTTGGGCTGATGTTCTTAAGTTAGATGCAAGTTAAGTTATCAAAAAAAATTTTAATCCCTTAACTTTCACCTTTTCTCCCCCTTTTGCCATAAATCGAAAAGAGCGAGGGGTTTTGGAAAACATATTTTTAGAATTTTGCCATAAATGAAGTTTAAGTCCAAGCATGTTCCAAATAGATTTTGAAAATAATAGTTTAAATATAAGCTTATCTAAAAGTATGTTCAACTCCATTTGACTTGATTGATATAGAATGATCAATAAGTCCTGATTAGAGTTGATAAATTTAGATAATTATACTCCATGGTTCTTGTCGATGCACTAGATCTACATCTAGAACTAGGAGTGAGGTCCTAACATCTCATGCCCATCTACGTGGCTAAGTACACAAACACATTGATCCTATGTGTTGTGAGATGTTTTATCTTCTTAAATCTATAGGTGCATGCTTTCTAGGGTAAGTCCTAGGCTAGTTCCATTTGCATGAAAAATAAAAAATAGAGTATAAAAAAAGTATAAGTTTTTAAATTCTACTCTATTATGCACATATCTAATTTACGTCTAAGCAAACTAAACTCTGCTTCGGGTAAAGGTTTGGTAAACAAGTCTGCTAGGTTCGATTTGGACTCCACGTATTCGAGTTGTATGGTCTCGTTAGCTACATGTTCTCGAATAAAGTGGTGTTTGACCTCTATATGTTTGGTCCTAGAGTGGCATAAAAGATTTTTGGTTAAATTAATTGAACTAATGTTATCGATGTAAATTTTAGTGTTGTTAAAATTTAGGTTAAAGTCTTGGAGAGTGTGCTTCATCCAAAGAAACTGAGCTATACACTCACCCATCGCGACGTATTCGGCTACGATGGTAGATAAGGAAATACAATGTTGCTTTCTACTGCACCAACTCACTAGACTCGAGCCGAGGAGTTGACAACAACCACTCGTGTTCTTTCTATCGAGTTTACTATCGGCATAATCTGAGTCGGAGTAGCCGATTAGTTCGAACTCGGTAGATTTAGGGCACAAATTCCTACGTTTGGTGTACCCTTTAGGTATCTAAGGATACGCTTAACGAACGTTAGGTGTGACTCCTTAGCATAAGTTTGGAACCTTGCGCACATACTTACTGCGAATAATATATCGGGTCGACTCACAGTTAAGTACAGGAGACTACCTATTGCACTCCTATAGTATTTAAGGTCTATTGGTTTGCCTTCTAAGTCTTCTCCTATATTAATATTTGTAGCCATCGGTGTATTTATTACCTTAGCATTTTGCATTTCGAATCGATTAATTAATTCCTTAGCGTATTTATGCTGGTGTAAGTAAATTCCCTCTTTAGTTTGTTTAATTTGTAATCCTATGATAAAATTTAACTCTCCTACTAAGTTCATTTCAAATTCACTTCCCATTAGTGAAATGAACTCATTTAGTAGGATTGAGTTGGTTGTTCCAAAAATTATGTCGTTTACATAAATTTGGACAATAAAGATTTCTTTGCCTACGGATTTTACGAAGAAGGTTAAGTCGACTAGGGCTTGGCTAAACCCTTTAGACTTGAGATAAATAGAGAACCTTTCATACCAAGCTCTAGGAGCTTGTTTTAGTCCATACAAGGCTTTCTTAAGTTTAAAAACATGGTCAGGTTTGTCTAAGCTTTTGAATCCTAGGGGTTGGCTAATGTAGACTTATTCCTTGATAATTCCATTTAAGAACACTGATTTCACATCCATTTGAAATAGTTTAAATCCTCAATGTGCAACGTAGGCTAATAACATTCTGATCGATTCTAGTCTAGCTATGAGGGCATAGGTTTCGTCATAATCTAACCCCTCTACTTGACTAAAACCTTTTGCAACCAATCTCGCTTTATTTCTAACTACTTCACCTTTGTCATCGAGTTTGTTCCGAAATACCCACCTAGTTCTAATAATCGATTTATCTTTAGATGGTGATACTAATTCCCAAACTTCGTTCCTAGTGAATTGAGCTAGCTCTTCTTGCATAACAATAATCCAATCGGGATCAAGAAAGGCTTGTTCAATTGATTTGGGTTTGATTTTCGAGATTAAAGAGATTTGACTAAGGTTTCTGTATGATACTCTAGTTCGAACCCTTAGGTTGGGATTGTTGGTGCAACAATGCCCCAAGCATTTATATGTTTTGATGTTTGGATAATCATCTAAGTTAGGCAATGTTTTGTGATCTAATTGTGAACATATTTAAGTGATAGAAAAATCCAAGTATGAAGACTTGGTAAAAGAAAAGTCCAAGTATGATCTCGGCAAGAGAAGTCTAAGGAAAGGTCTTGGCGGCGTAAGTCCAAGCATGTAGTCTTGGCGGCGTAAAGTCCAAGCGGACCTTGACAAAGGAAGTCCAAAGGCAAGTCTTGGCAGCGTAAGTCCAAGCATGTAGTCTTGGTGGCGTAAAGTTCAAGCATACTTTGGCAAAGAGAAACCCAAGACATGACGAAACCGAAGGAAGCTCTTGGAAGCAAGTGCAAAGGATGAACAAGTCACAGACTCGGAGGGATCCTAAAGCCGCAAGGCTTAAAGAAGAGCTAGAAGGTTGAGTCTAGGTCTAGGGAGTTAATTCAAGTATGAAATTATCACACTTGACGAGTATCAGTCGACTGATACATCGTATCACTCGACTGATTAGGTGTTCGACTGAGTCAGGCTGAAAACCTGACGATCAGTCGACTGCCATGGGTTGGCAGTCGATTGGATCCATCATCAGTCGACTGCCAAGACTAGCAGTCGACTGATCAAGTTGACATCGGGCACAGAATGGGGTTTCACTCGACTGCTCACCGTGATCACTTCATCAGTCGACTGATGAGCCTGCCGTTGGTTGATGATGTTGGGAAAACTCCGGATCTGATGTTCACAACATCGCGGGCGAATACTTCACACAACCGCATCGGAAATAATAATTATACTAGATCCCACCAGAGATCCATGCAAAACTATGTAAGTCATTTTCTTTAATCTAGTCTAGATCTTATCTAGAGGGAGAAATATACCTTTGGTGCGTGCCCTTCGCAATCCAACTTTTCCAAAAGCTGTCAGATCTCAATACGGTAAGGGTAACTGTATATCTATGGTATCCACACTGACACCGACATGATTTAGAGTCACGTTGTGCTAGCAACCCCTAGCAAAATGCCAAGAACTCTTTGGAAGAAGAAGGAGAGGAAGGAGGAGATGAGAGAACTCTTTCTCTTCTTTCTTTTGGCTTGCATGCCTAAAACACCAAAAGCCACACTCACACTACTTTTCACGTTCAAGCCATTTTAATCCCATAGCAACCATTGCCATTAATTCCATTATATCCCCATTAAGGAGAATCTTAATACCAAGACCCTTGGCATTCTCCTTCATGAATTCTGATCATGAATACCAAGCTGGTATTCCTATGCATGATTAATCAAATTAATCATGCAAGATGATGAATCATCTTCCATGGTTCAACTTGAGTCTAACTCAAGTTTAACCAGTTTGAGTCTAACTAAGTCTTGGCAATATGCTCAATTGTCCTTTTAGTCCAACTAAAAGAAACGATCTCCAAAATAAAATGTCATTTGTGTGTGACCCTACAGGCTCTTGTAACATTGGCAATATATCTAAAATAATTTTAGATACATAAGCAATGAACGACATCTAGCAATACATCATTGCTACCCAAGTTACAAGATCGTCGAGATCCGATAACTTTTCCGTGACTATTATCATGTATGACGGTGTCCTTCTATCTCTAATATCTTAGATAGATCAATGAGGCATAGACCGTGTCATCCCCTTATCGATCTTTATGTTTCTTGATCCCCAAGTAGACACACTCAAACAAATGAGCTAAATATCTCATATTGACTCATTTGAGCATGACCATGCATTTCGTGGTACTACTCTATCAAGAGGCCAAAGATATCACTCCTGTCATATAGGAGGGATAGATCCCATCTACATCACTCACATCCCTCCACATAATTCGTTACATACCCAGTGATCGCCGTTATAGTGCACCCTATTACAGTGTGACATTAGACGATACCAAAGTACATAACTCCTTATGTAGGGAACCGTAGTGACTTCAGGTCTAAGGACTATTCATACCAATAGTCACATGAGAAAGTATATGACACTCATATAACGATCCATGATACTGTAGAGATTTTTTATGCAAAATAGCATATGCGCAACGGAAAAATAGGATCCCTTCCAAGTGATCCTTGCGAAATAAAACCTCGTACAAAAAAATAAATTTCTCTAAAAGAAAAACCTATCTTATAGGAGAATATTACCTTTGTTGCGTGCCCTTTTAATCCCGCTTCTCCTTGGGTTTGTTGGATCTTTTAGCACATTCAAATGTCCGTGCCTCTATATGTATCCACACGAGCAAGCTCTTGTCTCACAAAAGAAACTAGAAGAGCTCTCCTTTACTTCTTGCTAGAGAAGTCCCTAAAAAAGAGGAAGGTAGGGAAAAAGAGAAAGGAAGAAGAAGACTACTCTTCTTGCTAGCCTACACCCACAAAAGCCACACAACCAAAGCCTCTCACCACCAAGCTCTCTCCAAGCCTCAAGCTTCCACCACTTTGGCCGGCCACCCCATGGAGTGTTTTATAGGATTGAAAAAACCTTTCACCTCCTATCACATTCAATGCAATCAATTGCATTGAAAAATAATCAAACTGGCCGGCCACATGTGGAGAAATTCCAAAGGTCAAAACCCTTTGTCTCCTTCCACCTCATCAAGCTTAGGTGGCATGCTTATGTGGCATTCATGCATGTTGAATTAATCTTATTAATTCAATAAGCTTATGTTATCATATTGAATTAATCTCATTAAATCAATAAGGTAACATATTGAATTAATCTTATTAAATCAATTAAGCTTAGGCTATCATGATAACATATTTATTTAATCTTATTAAATTAATAAGCTTAGCATATTGAATTAATCTCATTAAATCAATAAGCTAAAATTCTCATTAAGCTTAAAGTCCAAAAACCATTTTGTACTTAAGCTTATTCCCAAATTATTCTAGTCAAACTAGAATGCACTAATTCTTCTAATCATTATGCTCTTTGTGTGTGACCCTATAGACTCTCATAACGTTGGCAGTGGATCTAAACTCTTTTAGATACACAAGCAATGAGCGGCATCTAGCAATACATCATTGCTACCCAAGTTACGAAATAAGTCAAGATCTGACTAACCTTTCCGTGACTACTATAATGTATGACCATGTCCTTCTATCCTTGATATCAGATTGACCAATGAGGCATAGACCGTGTCATCCTCGATCAATCTATGTGTTTCTTGATCCCTGAGTAAACTAATTCAAACAAATGAGCTCAATATCTCATATTGACTCATTCGAGCATGGCCATGCATTTTAGTAGTTCTACTCAATCAAGGGGCCCACAGATATCACTCCCATCATATGGGAGGGATAGATCCCATCTACATCACTCACATCCCTCCGCATAATTTGTTATATACCCAGTAATCGCCTTTATGGTCCACTCTGTTACGGGTGACGTTTGACGATACCAAAGTACATAACTCCTTATGTAGGGAACCGTAGTGACTTCAGGTTTGAGGACTATTCATACCAATAGTCACATGAGAAAGTTTATGACACTCATATGACGATCCATGAAACTTTCTCATAGCGGGTCAATTCAGTATATATTCTCTAATATATACCCATGTGTCAACTTGATATCATATATCCATGACTTGTGAGATCAAGTCATCAATTGACCTACATGCTAGTCTTTATGTATTAATATTGCCCTTGCATATTAATACTTGACTAGGAACATTTAGGAAAGTGTTCTCTACAGCCTCTCATAATCAATTCTGCCAATTGATGTGCTGTAGATAAGAACCTACTTTTCTAGGGCATTATTATATTTAATTTAGCTGGCACAAGCAAGACGTAAATATAATAACCAATCCTTTGCCTTTATAGAATATGATACAAAATGTTCCCTATTCAACCATCACATGATTGGTTCTAGGGCTATAACTAACAGATACTTTCTCATGGCGGGTCAATTCAGTATATATATTCTCCAATATATATACCCATGTGTCAATGTGATATCGCATATCCATGACTTGTGAGATCAAGTCATCCATTGACCTACATGCTAGTCTCAATGTATTAATATTGCCCTTATCTATTAATACTTGACTAGGAATATTAAGAATAGTATTCTCTACAGCTTCTCATAATAAATTCTACCAATTGATATACTATAAATTAGAACCTACTATTCAAGGATATTTTTATATTTATTTTAGCTGGCACATGCATAAAGTAAATATAATAAACAATCTTTGCCTTTTATTAATGAAATATAATATACATGATCCCTACTCAATCATCTCATGATTGACACTAAGGACTGACACTAATAATCTCCCACTATCATTAGTGCCAATCACTGTAATCTCTAAGACCCAGTGACCTAGTATGACCATCATGCTTTCTCTGTGTCAAAGCCTTGGTCAAGGGATTCGCAATGTTAGCATCAGTATCTACTCTGCATATCCGCACATCTCCTCTATCGATGATCTCTCGAATGAGGTGATACCACCGTAGTATATGTTTGGAACGCTGGTGAGAACGAGGTTCCTTAGCCTGTGCTATAGCCCCATTATTGTCATAATAAAGCTCTAAAGGGCTCACAATGCTAGGAACTACACCAAGCTTAGAAACAAACTTTCTGATCCAAACTGCCTCCTTTGCTGCATCCGAAGTAGCAATGTACTCGGCTTCTATTGTAGAATCTACGACTATGTCCTGCTTTGAACTCTTCCAGCTCACATGACCACCATTCAAACAAAATACATACCCTGACTGCGATCGCGAATCATCTTTGTCGGTTTGAAAGCTTGCATCGTTGTAACCCTTTACAACTAGCTCCTCATCACCTCCAAAGATCAAGAAATATTCTTTTGTCCTTCTCAAGTACTTAAGAATTTTCTTGACTGCTGTCCAGTGACACTCACCGGAATCTGACTGGTACCTACTCGTCATGCTCAAAGCATACGAGACATCAGGGCGAGTACAAATCATGGCGTACATGATAGATCCTATAGCAGATGCATAAGAGATTTGATCCATGCGTTGTTTCTCTTCCGCATAAGAGGGACATTGAGTCTTTGAAAGACTTACACCATGTAACATTAGCAGAAATCCCTTCTTGGAATTCTGCATGGCAAAACGCTTAAGCACCTTGTCAATATATGTACTCTGACTCAGGCCAAGCAATTTCCTAGATCTATCCCTATAGATCTTGTTGCCAAGAATATAGGCTGATTCACCTAAGTACTTCATTGAGAAACAATTCCCAAGCCAAGTCTTCATAGACTCTAGCATAGGGATATCATTTCCATTAAGTAGTATGTAATCTACATACAAAATGAGAAAAACAACTGTGCTCTCATGAGCCTTCTTGTAGACACAAGGTTCATCTTCATTCTTAATGAAATCAAATGTTTTGATCGCATCATCAAACTAATGATTCCAGCTTCTAGAAGCTTGCTTTAAACCATAAATGTACCTATGCAACTTACAGACTTTTTCAGCATCCTTTGAATTGACAAAACCCTCAGGCTGTGTCATATACACATCCTCGAGTAGATTTCCATTAAGAAATACAGTTTTGATATCCATCTGCCATATTTCTGAAGGGTTTTTGTCCCGGAACCGAAGCTCTTATTCCACATGAAGGTGGAGAAACTTCGCTTCCCACTTCAACTTGGTGGCTTGTTCATGGCGATCCCATCGATGTCTTCAAATTAAAAAAATTTAATCCTAGACAAAAGGGATCACCCAAGCAACCGTTTCATCATCGTGCTATTCGATTAGATTAGTCACGTGAACAAACTTGTTGTTCAAGCAACCAACCTCTATTCTACGAATAGCCGCAGAATAGACAATGTACGGATCACCGACTTTTATGTTTATGTTCGGGGTCCAAGTATATTTAACCACATACATAAAGTAAAAAACCACATACAACATGCAAATAATTGAAAAACAATTATAGACATAATACAAAAGAACACTAATCAAAATAAACAAGATTATACCTCTTGTTATACCTCTTGATCTTCTATTATATGTCCTTCCTCCTTTTGGACGTCGTGTGGGCGACGATCTTCCAAAATTCGAAGCCTCCTAGATCACCAATCTTCCTTTCCTTGTTCACTCCGAACAAAGGAAGATCATAAAACAAAACTCTTCTTCCTATCTAGAACCGGCCACCAAGTCAATAGACTCGATGTTACCGCTGGCAAAGGAAGAGAACATGGAGTATGGGAACAGGCCAAAAGAGAATCAATGAGAGCATGGGTGCCGGCCAACACTTGGAGAAGAAAAAGGAAACCAATCTTCACCTTGTAGCCGCCCAATACCCTAACCCTAGCTCTCCTAGTTGCCGGCCAAGGAAGAGGGGAAGAAGGATAGGTTGAGCACCGGCCAAAGTAGAGGGAAGAAGGATAGGTTGCCGGCAACACCTTAGGAAGAAGAAGAAAAGAGCTTCTCCTCTTGTTGCCGCCCAATCCAACACCCAAACCCTAGCCGCCCACTCCTAATCCTAACCTAACTAGGATTCCTAGCCGCCCAAGGAAAGCAAACCCTAATCCCCTTCCATCAAGTTGCCACCCACCCTAGCCTCTCCTTTTATAGAGTTAGGGATAAGCCATGTTTTAATCTCCACCATTGGTTCTAGGGATTTAATCTCAACCGTCGGATCTAGAGATTTAATCTCAACCGTCGGATCTAGAGATTTAATCTCTACCGTTGGATCTAGAGTTTTATTTTCATCCATTGGATCTATGCTTCATGAGGTTTTAATAGACTACAATAGGAACCACGAGGAGGAGTTGGATCTTGGCCACCCAATGGATGAAGCCCACATAAAGTCCGATCCATTAATGATAATCCAATCCACTAAAGGATTATCATTGATCTACCTCACAACCCCAATAAGTTAATATGGGCTCCATATATTATATGTACATTTCTCCCCGTGTTTAAGATCTCGAATGTCCGTCGATTAATTAATTTACTGACCATTAATTAATCAACATCTAACTCCATGAGTAGTACCACTCAACCTTTTCATCATGCCGGACCAAGTCCACCTGCATGATGAACCTTATGAGCTCCTCAAGGGGACATCATCATCCTAATATATAGGACACAGTTTCCTCCTATAATCAATGACACACCATATAAATAATATCATTTTCCAACTTACCGAGCCTATCGATTTAATTTATAAATCTCGCCCATTGATAAATCAAAGAAATAAATACTAAGTATATGTACCCGTTATTATATCGAAATTAAGAGCATGTACAATATAATATCTGAGGTCCGATTCGATTATGTAGTCAGTAATAAATCGAATCACCTCTAAGTCGGTCCTGCTCAATACACACAAAGTGTACTAGTGTGATTCTATGGTCAAGACAAACTAATACCAAATCACACTACAACCATACCAATGGTTTGTCCAAAGCCATCTGAGTTGTGAGCCTATACTTATACTTTACAAGGAGCCGATAATATGATCTCCCGTGTGACACCATACACCATGTTATCTACAATGTAATGTATTAGACAATATGCATCACTATAAATATGAAAACAATGATCATGTGATTCTTATTTCAAAATAAAGATGTTCATACAAAAGATAGACTTTTCAGTATACATTCCAACAATCTCCCACTTATACTAAAATACTATACTATCCTCATACTGCCATACATCTGATTACCCTTCCCTCCACATGCCTATCAAAGCTCTCGCTAGAAGGGCCTTAGTGAAAGGGTCTACCAGGTCATCCTCTGATACAATCTAGGCGACATCAACTTCTACCTCTACGATTTCTCGTATCAGGTGGTACTTGCGCTCTATGTATTTACTTGCCTTATGGGCTCGTGGTTCCTTCGAGTTTGCAACTGCACCACTATTATCACAATAAATTATGATAGTTTTGGGTAAACTAGGAATCACATCTAAGTCCATCAAGAAGTTCCTGAGCCACATAGCTTTTTGGCCGCCTCAGAGGCCGCCACATACTTAGCTTCCATGGTTGAGTCCGCCATGCATTTCTGCTTGACACTCCTCCATACAATGGCTCCACCTCCTAAAGTAAACACAAAACCTGAGCTAGACTTACTGCTATCCCTATCTGATTGGAAGTCAGAATCTGTATAACCCACAGGGAGTAATTGGTCTGCTTGGTAAACTAGCATATAATCCCTAGTCCTTCTCAGGTACTTCAATATATACTTTACCACAGTCCAATGTCCCTGTCCTGGATTACTCTGATATCTGCTGACCATGCCCAGGATAAAGCAGATATTTGGTCTCGTACATAGCATCGCATACATGAAGCTTCCTACTGCTGAAGCATAAGGAACAACCTTCATCTCCTCTATCTCCTCAGATGTTCTAGGACACATCTCCTTAGATAAAGGAAATCCATGCCTGAAAGGCAGAAAACCTTTCTTGGAGTTTTGTATGCTAAAATGATCCATAATAGTGTCTATGTATGAAGCTTGAGATAAGCACAACATCCTTTTCCTGCGATCCCTTATAACCTTGATCCCAAGGATGTGTCCCACTTCTCCCAAGTCCTTCATATCAAACTGTTTGGACAACCATACCCTTACGTCCGATAACACCTTGATACTGTTGCCAGTGTTCTAAAAAGCGCTAGGCGGTAGGCGGGCGGTCACTCACCGCCTAGCGCCTAGGCGGCTAGGCGGCCGCCTAGGCGGTTTCTAGGCGGTCGATTTTTTTAATATTTTAAATATAATAATATATAAAAAAAATAATATATTAGGGGGCACTCAAAAGTCAAAACTCACTTTGTAGCCTCCATAAGTCCACATGCATGTAACAAATAATAACTAATAGCAACTCAACAAGTAACAAGAATATTAAAAATGTTTAAGATTGTAAACAATAAGAATTGTAAAATATAAGAATTAAAAACATAATTGCAAACAATATTAAAAATTCATTGCAATAATAAGAATTGGCAATTGTAAACAACAAGAATACTTGACAATAAATAATAATTTACCCAATTTACACATCAAGCAACATTGCAACAATAAGCATTGCAAACAACAAGAGCACAACACACAAATCACAATAAAGCACGACACAATAACAAATTTAACGGATTAAAAAAACTATTAAGAATACTTGACAATAAGCATTAAGCAACGTACCCAACACTAATAAAATGAAGAAAAACACATTCCTACATATTGTGAATGTTTAGTTGAAAAAGATCCTTTATCCAAAAAGCAAGACAAAGGATACATCAACAATAAAGTGAATATCATCTTAACCGATAAACAAAATATCATTTACTGATTTATCTTATAGAGCGATCTAGATTTTACCATAATTCTTCAACTTCTTCTAGTTCATCTCCATATTTCTCCAACACTTCCTCTGTATCGGATTCAAACTCAAAATCCATGGCATCTTCCTCTTCTTCATCCGATACAAATTCTTCTTCGTGAAGTTCTCTTACATCTTCAATATTTGTCTCAACATCTTCATCTCCACCATCAACAATCCATCCTTGTGCCATAGTTGCTTCACTAGCAAGTAGCACATCAACTCCTTTTTCTTCTAGTCTTCTTTTTTTGTTTATGATCTTGGCATTGAATTGAACATAAACTAAATTGTTCAACCTTCCGGTATCTAATTTATTTCTTTTCTTTGTATGGATCTACATTAAAGAAAATTAGAAAAATATTAATATTGATTATTGAATACATATTTAGACATTTAGTATAAGTAATTAAATACTTACTCCCTCAAAAGTACTCCAATTTCTTTCACAACCGGAAGAACTCGTAGTTAAAGAAAGAATTCTTTTAGCCATCTTTTGCAATTTAGGTACACCATTTCCAAAAAGATGCCACCATCTAACTAAATAAAAATAAACCCAACAAGCAAAATCAAGAAACAACCAATAAAGATTAAAAATTATAAAATAAAGTAAGCAATTCTTAGTTCTTAGTTCTTACCCGGATCATATTTCTCATCATTTTTTGTGCACCCCACTATAGCCAATGTTCTTCCAAACCCCCCCACTTTATTGATATACTTCAATAACTCCATATTTACTATGTCACTTTGACTATCAATATCATTAGGAAAGAATGTTTCAACACAAGTGAAAAATCTATTCATAATCACTTCTTCACTTCCTATGCTCCGGTCATTGAAGGAGTAATAAGGGTTCAAGAGGTAGGCCGCCAAATGTAGTGGACTATCAAGCCGATTACGGCTTTTTTCATCAATAATATCAATAAGCGGACGATAGTGAAGCTCTTGATTGTTGAATGTCACTTTAATATCCTCTCTCACTCTAAGTAATTCTCCATACACAAAACCCATAGATGGTTTATTATCCCCATCAACAAGACGAAGCACCTTAATTAAAGGGGCAAACACCTTCAAGCAAAAACTTACCCCATTCCAAAAAGAGGTACTCAAAGCGATATTATATGCCGCCTTCCCCTTTGCACTCTTTGAATGTTTGCATGTATTCCATTCTTCACTAGCAACAATAGTTCTTAGTTCACTTTTCTTCTCTATCAAGCTTTGCAAAGTTAAAAAGGCGGTTGCAAATCGTGTTACTCCCGGCCTCACTATGTCTCTTTTTTTGGTAAACTTTCTCATAATTGATAATGTCTTGTGATGTGCATAAATAAATATTGTCAAGCTCTTTGCCTTTTCAATCACCCCTTTGAACTTAGGTTGATTCCCAATTCCTTGAAGCATAAGATTCACCGTGTGAGTTGCACATGAAGTCCAAAATATATGTGGTCTCTTCTCCTTCAACAGATCTTTTGCCGCCATATTATTCGAAGCATTGTCCGTTACCACTTGAACTACATTTTGGCGTCCAACTTCTTCAATACACTTGTCCACATATTCAAATATATAATTTCCGGTGTGTGCTTCATTCGATGCTTCCCTAGAAGAAAGGAAAGTTGTGCCTTCTTTACAATTGATACACAAATTCATGATACTTCTTCTTTTCGATCACCCATGCATCAGTCAAAATTGAACAACCATTCAAAGCCCATTCTTCTTCTTGCTTCTTTAATAGACTTTTAGTTCTATCTACCTCTTCTTTCAATAAGGGCTCCCTTAGCAATGTATTGAGTTGGAGGCGATAACCTGGGCCAAATTGACCAAAACCTCTTGAAGCTATCATTGTCAATGGCATGAAAAGGAATACCAGACTCATACACCCATCGAGCTAAATATTGGTGCACACTATGTGTCCTTTGCTTCCAAAGTGCATCAATAATATTTTGTTGTTGTTTTGTCTTCTTACTTTCACTCAATGAAGAATCAGGATCAATGACAGATACAAATTGATCCATAGGCCCAAGAGTACGCGGATTCTTTTTTGTCCCTCGACTCCGTTCGTCCACCTCATATTCTTCAAGAACAACTTCTTCTCTCACCTCCATTTCATTCATATTATTTTGTTTCTTTTTTGTTCTTGCATCTTCAATAGCATTCTTACACTTCACTTTATCCTCATCCGAAGACTTCTTACACGGGGCAACATTTCCTTTGATATTGGCAACATGTTGTTTGAGCCTATAAATTCCACCACTAGTAATTTTTCCACACAACTTACATTTCAACTTATCCAAACTTTTAGGATCCACCAATTCCGCAAATTCCCATCCAATATCATTGGAATTACGCTTCAAACGAAAATCAATCTCGGACATTGAATTAGATGCTTCAGAAGATATAGTACCTGACATTCTTGATTTTACTGCACTACAAAGGATAAAAATGAAACCCTTGTATAAGCTGAATCAAAATGCAAGGTGGATCTATTTATTGTTAGTAAGGGAAAGAAAAACCAATTTACGATGCCAAGAAGAGAAAGCCATGCTACACTACAAGAACAATAAGCATGTAACAAAATTCACACTGAAATCAAGCTTTTTCCATCAAAATTGAATTGTATGTAATTGCTGGATGAGGAATATTAAGAAATGGAATAAACAAAAGGAAAACACAATATGTGTATTAGCTAAGATACCATAGAAAGAAATCTTAATCAGAGCATTCATATGGATCAATCTCATTTTCGGCGTATCAAAACAACACGGGCGTGTTATCGCGACACGTCCGTGTCGAGTTCCGCTCAACACGCCTAACCAACACGCCCGTTCGCGACACGCGGTAGAGTGAGAAATATGCGACACGCGCTGTGTTTGCTCAACACGAGCGTGTCGCACATTCTGTGCGACACGCGCTGTTGTGCTCAACACGCGTGTGTCGCTCGCGATCTTGTTTCGAAAACAATCAAAAGTTCAAAACATATAACTCTTGTATAATTAATCCCTTACCTTAGTCTGGACTGTGGCGTGCGACGAAGGGAAGGGCCGACAACAGAGCAGCCGGCGACCTATCCGGGGACGAGGGAGAGCTCAGAGAGGGGAGAAAGGTGAGTGATGAAAGCGGAAAGGGTGTCGACGAGGCTGGGGATCCGGATCGGTGCTTGGCTTCCGTCGGCGACGCGGTCGGCGACAGACAGGCAGAGACTCGACGGTTGGAGAGGCGACACGCGTGAAGTCGAAGCTTGGCCCTGGGCGCAACGGAGACGAAGAAGCAAAGAGGTAGGGATTCCAAAATTTAGCACGATTAGGATTTAGTGATTTACTGATTCAGAAATCGCGATTCATGAATCGCGAATTCGCGACTACGCTTGCCGGGTCGGTCGCCCTGATTAATCGAAGCCATCGATTAATCGTTCTGGGCGCCGATTAAAGCGGTCGACGACGCCGATTAATGCGGCGACGCCTAGCGGCATTGCCTCTGGAAATATCGGGGCGGTGGACGAGCGTCCACCGCCTACGCGCCGCCTAATCGGGTAAAATTGCCGATTTTTAGAACACTGACTATTGCCAATTAACAAAATGTCATCTACATATAGTACAAGAAATACCACTACGTTTCTGTCACATCTCTTGTATACACAAGACTTATCCGGGCTTTGAATAAATCCATAAGACTGGATCACCTCATCAAAGCGGATGTTCCAAGACCTCGAAGCTTGCTTCAATCCATAAATGGACCAATTAAGCTTACATATAAGATGTTCTTTGCCCTTCACAATGAATCCCTCTGGTTGCTTCATATAAATGTTTTCCTCAAGACTTCCATTAAGGAAAGCTGTCTTGACATCCATCTTCCATACCTCATAATCCATATAAGCTACAATGCACAAGAGAATCCGGATAGACTTGAGCATGGCTACCGGCGAAAAGGTCTCCTCATAAACGATACCCTCTTTCTGAGTATACCCCTTCGCAACAAGCCTCGCTTTGAAGGTCTCAACCTTCCCATCTATTCCTCTCTTTCTTTTGTAGATCCACTTCCATCCAATGGTTTTTACACCATCGGGTGGTTCTACTAACTCCCAGACCTGATTTGAATCCATAGATTCAATCTCAGCATTCATCACACTTCGCTAAGATACTGCATCTTTATCTTGGATTGCCTCGTCATATGTCCAGGGATCAGGTTCATGTTCGCCAGGGACCAAATCAAAAGATTCTGCCAAGAATATGAATCTATTAGGCTGTCTCACAACCCTCCCACTACGACGAGGTATCACCTATGTATCCTCTGTGACACGTGGTGCAGTGACTTGTGGTACATCCTCCTGTACCGCTGGTACTGAAGAAGTGACTTCCCCTTTTATTTCCTCCAGAACAATCTTACTCATGGACTTGTGGTTCATTACATAGTCTTCCTCTAGAAATCTAGTGTTCGTGCTAACGATCACCCTCTGATCTCTAGGACTATAAAACAAACCACCTTTCGTTCCTCTAGGATAGCCAACGAACATGTGTACTTCTGTACGAGGTTCCAACTTACCAGCATCCGCCTTCAGCA
Source organism: Wurfbainia villosa (assembly GCA_025175895.1). Taxonomy (NCBI): domain Eukaryota; kingdom Viridiplantae; phylum Streptophyta; class Magnoliopsida; order Zingiberales; family Zingiberaceae; genus Wurfbainia; species Wurfbainia villosa. Next base: position 38,279,627 of record CM045987.1, read on the forward strand.
CATGTGCTGGACTCCCCCATATCCGAATATATCTTAGACTAGGCTTTCGCCCAGTCCACAATTCTGTGGGAGTAGAAGGTACTGATTTAGATGGAACTAAGTTCAGAATGTATACCGCCGTATCTAGAGCATATCCCCAGAACGAATCTGGCAACTCAGAATAACTCATCATCGATCTAACCATCTCCATAAGAGTCCTATTCCTTCGCTCTGCTACACCATTCTATTGGGGTGTGCTAGGTGCAGACAATTGGGATTTAATCTCAGCCTCTGATAAGTAATTCCTAAACTCTCCCAAGAGGTACTCACCACCACGATCAGATCGTAGTGTCTTGATACTTTTACCTTGATGTTTCTCCACATCAGCCTTGAATTCTTTGAACTTGTCAAAGCATTTAGACTTGTGGCGCATCAAGTAAATGTATCTATATCTCGAATAATCATCTATAAAAGAGATGAAATACTCAAAACCACCTCTAGCCTGGATAGACATAGGACCACACAAATCAGAATGAACCAATTCTAACACATCTTTGGCTCTATACCCCTTGGCCTTAAAAGGCCTCTTGGTCATTTTACCCTCCAAGCAAGATTCACAGGTTGGGAAATCTTCCACCACTAATAAACCTAGAGGTCCATTAGCTATCAACCTTTGAATTCTGCTTAGGTTAATATGACCAAGCCTAAGATGCCAAAGATATGTTTGGTTCATCTTTGAAGGTTCTTTTCTCTTATTGGAACTAGAAGATGAGTTATTAACTTCTATTTGCATCGTGGGAGCTTTTGGTTCAAGTGTGTATAAATTTCCTATCAATGCACCCGAACAGATAATCTCCCTATTCTTTTTTATAACAACTCTCTCATTAAAAGAAATAAAGTATCCATTCACAAAAAATTTAGAAATCGAAATTAAATTCTTTCTAAATAAAGGTACATAAAGGCAATTCTTAAGAACCAAAACTTTATTTTTCTCAAAAGACAAATAAACATCTCCCACTGCAATAGCCGCCACCTTCGTGGCATTGCCCAAGTAAACGGTAATCTCCCCTTTTGCTATTCGTCGGGTTTCCTGGAACCCCTACAAAGTATTGCAGACATGATCAGTAGCTCCCGTATCTACACACCAAGTGCCAGTAGATAACATCGCTAAACACGTTTCAACGACTAGACCAAAGGATATACCTTTATTCTGTTTCAGATTGGGACAGTCCTTCCAATGTCTAGTCTGCTTGCAAGTGAAGCACTTGCCTTTCAGCTTCTTCACTCTTCCCTGAGATCCTCCCACCAGCTTTGCTCCACCTTGTTTCTTTTTCTTCTTGCCTTTCGGCTTAGAAGTAGAAACCTTCTGAGCAACCATGGCCTGAGCCTGAGCAAGCCTTTCTGTTGACTTGAGAGTTATATTGACCTGGGTTTCCCCATCGATCTCAGCTCCAAGGACTTCCAGCTCATTCGCAGGCTTAGGAGGACACTCTTCGAAGAGTACATATTTGTACTCCTCAGCAATTAAGACAATGTCAAGATTCCTTTTTCCAATCAACATAATTATGTACAGTAAGTTTATTTTCCTTTAGTATCATAGCAAGTGGACTGAAAGTCATTTTGAAAGAAAACCTAAGAATCACATAGATCAAAACATTATATTTCAAAAAATTATTGATTCCTCAAACAATAAAATTTTAAAATCAACCAACACCTCAAAACACCGAGAATATCGTATGCCACGATAGTGTGGATGTACACGAATTCTACATTTGTAAGAGGAGGTTTTACCCATTAATTTTACTATCTTGTCAACCTAACTTTTTGACAAGTAAAATTAATAGTTGGTTCCTCTTTGGCCGTACAAATAAAAGCAGTGACTCCGATGGGGAGGATACTTATATTTGTATCTAAGTGTTGACCATTACTTGGTACCAAGGTAATTATCTCGGGTTATGTGCCTTACGATGGGGAAGTACACACGCTCCTTAATAATTTCCTATAACCATATTCGACCTTGTGATCCGCAAACAAACTCATCCGATGGGGAGGAAGGCACTCAGAGCCGATGCGCAAGTTTGTTTGCATCACATGTCAAATCGTAATGGAGGCTGTGGGAATTTTAAAAAAATATCCCTCTCCCACTTAGTAATTTGAAATTGAGGAATTTTCTAGCCTACGACATGCATATCAAACAATAAGCAATAAATATGAAAAATAAATTTTTTCCAACTATTATGGCTTTTGTCTTCAATATGTCTCCCGTCATATCGCCATCTCGTCTGCTCCTCCCTACGTCATGTACGAGCCATCCGAAGATCCGAGCAAAGACTAAAAACTATTTTAATTTACATCCATCGATCCTATACTCCACGAGGGAGTGTACATGAAATCTAGATCGAAAGTAAACTAAAATAAAAAGAGTGACTAAACAATACCGTATCTAATTTACAAAAATTAAATGCTAGCCTCGTCAACCGCGAGGATTCAACAAAATATACAATTACACATATACAATCACATACACACATATGACCATAATAGTTGGATATGTTAGGGCAATCTCTTGCCGTAATATGGTTTTGATGGTGTGGCAAAGGGTTTAAGTTAGTTTGATATGTTGATGTGATATGTGCGTTGAAGTCGTGCAGGACTTAGTAATTCACACATGGAGCCGTGGCGAGTTTCACATCTCATGACTCGTGCCTTGAGTCGGTGAAGGATAGCTTTGCGGAAGCCGTGCGCTTGGAGCATCCGAGGGACCGTCGGACGAGAAGCTTAGAGTGAAGCCGGAGGAAGTAGACTTCGAGGCAAGAGACGCGAAGGAGCATTGCAGAGCCGTGCGCCTGATGCTGCCGAGGGACGTGGCCGAGAACGAAGAGAACTTCAAAGGCGAGGGACTCCGAGAGATGAGAGTGAGCGATTGTAACCCAGGGAAGGGTAGCTCTTAGGTGAAACTTGACCATTTGGCCAAGTGTCGGATGAGTTTTCCCGACACCAGTCGACTGCCATGTCATGGCGATGATCGGCTCTCGTCGAGTGAGTTCGACCGGTATACGATCGATCGGATTGGCGGCGATCAGCCATCGTGGGACGAGCGCGCCAAGACCATCGATCGGCTAAGCGGCAGATCGGCCCGATCAATAGGGTTTCGACCCGCGAACCGTCGTAGCCGTGAAGCGATCGACTACGGAGGCATCAGTCGACTGATGAGGTCCATCAGTCGACTGCCAAGAGTTCTGTTGGACTACAACGGTCGGGATCCGACGTGTTCGGAGGCCGTTGTAGTGACGGCAGTCGACTGCCAAGGGCGGCAGTCGACTGATGGCGGCCAACGGGAAGAAAATAGCCCTCTCTATAAAAAGGGAGGGTGTAAGCCTTTGAGAGGCTAATGCTTATGCTCTAAGTAATCTTCCTAGTGCCCCACAAGCTCTAAACTCTTCTTACTCACTTTTACTCCATTCTATTTGTAAGAAGAGTGATCTTGATTGTAAAGGTTACCTCCACCTAGCTTGGTGCAAAGGAGAGACCATTTAGGCTACGTTTGGTATGCCGTAATCTGCCTTGTAATGTAATCCAGATTACATTACAAGGCAGATTCCTTTGTTTGTTATTGTCTTAGAGCTGTAATGTAATGTAATCTGGATTACAAAAGGCACTAAAGTTTTGTAATCTGGATTACAAACCAAAACCTATGTAATCCAGATTACATTACAAGCTTCCAATTTGCATGCAATAAATTACATTTGCATGCATGCAAATGTGATTTATTGCATGCATGCAAATGTGATTTATTGCATGCAAATGAGATTTAGGCTGTGTTTGGCGATCGACGGCGATCGGTCGGCAATCGACGGCGGCTGACCGGCGACGGTCGACCGACGACCGGCGGCGGTCGACCGACGATCGGCGGACCGTGGCGGCGGCGATGGCCGGCGATGGTCGGCCGGGACACGACCGACGGCGACAACCGGTGACGCCGACGACGACCGACCGCCGGCGATGGCCGGCGGTGATCGGCCGACGATCCGGCATGGTCGGCCGTCGGTGATCAGCGACGGTGGCCGATCGTCGTCGGGCGGCGCAGCCGCAGCGGCGGGTGATCGGCAGACGATCGGCAGCGGCCGGTCGTCGACGATCGATGGTGACCGGTCGGTCGATCGTCAGCCGACCAGTCGATCGCTAGTTGGCCGTCGTCATCGTCGTCGTTGACTACGTCATCGTCGTCGTTGACTACGTCATCGTCGTCGTTGACTACGTTATCGTCGTCGATCCATTCCTATCGTCTTTGTAATGAACACCAAACAAAAGAATGTAATGACCTTTGTAATCTAAGATTACATACAATTTGTATCCAAACATAGTAATGTAATCAAGATTACATTGCATTCCATTACAACTTAGATTACATTACAACTTGGATTACATTACGCCCTACCAAACGTAGCCTTAGTGGATTGGTTTAGCAGAGTGATTCACCGAGGACGAATCGGGGACCGTGGATTAGCGGCGTAGCCGTGAACCACGTTACATTCTTTGTTAGCGTTTGTTTTCTTGTATTTCTATTTGCTTGTCTTTATTAGTCTTCCGCTTGCGCTAATTAGTTTTGTAGATGAGCAAATACCGACATCCAAACGAAAAGGACTATTCACCCCCCTCTAGCTGGCCATACCGATCCCCTACAAGTGGTATCAGAGCCAAGGAAAGCTTGTCGAGGACTAACCGCCACAACAAGAAATTTTTGAAATGGCCGGCTCCAACATCCATCCTCCGAAGTTTGAAGGAGAATTCGCTTGGTGGAAGAAGCGAATGGAGGTATTTTTCGAAACGGATTTTGATATAATGATTACAATGGAATCCGGTTTCGTTTTGCCTAGGGATGAAGAAGGGAAGCCAATAGAGAAATCTAGGTGGACCAAAAGGCAAAGGGAAGAGCACCTTGCAAATTCAAAAGCCAAACATCATCTCTTCAATGTGCTCCCCCAACAAGAAATCAACCGAATAGGAGAATGCCTAAGCGCCAAGGAGATGTGGGAGAAGCTAATTTAGCTTCATGAAGGCACATCCGAGGCAAGGCTAGCAAGGAGAGATCTCCTCCGCTCCCAACTATCCAATATAAAACTAGAAAAGGGAGAAAAGGTAATTTCTTTGCATTCTAGATTCAAAGAAATTTTAAATGGACTAACAAGTGTAGGTGAGAAGCTATCAAACCGGGATATGGTAATGAAGGCCATAGATGCCTTTCCCTGGTCCTCAAAGTGGAGCTCCATGGTGGATTCGTTCTACATCTCCAAGAACTTGGAAGTAAGTACCTTGGAGGAATTTTTCTCAACAATGGAGCTCCACGAAACTAGGCTTGAGGGAATACAAGAGGAGCCTAGAATTCAACCCTCAAGAGGAGTAGCATTGTTGGCAAATAAGGGGAAGAAGAAGATGGAAGTCCCCTCCTCCTCATCCGATGAAGCCTCCTCCTCCTCCATGGATAGCACCGAAGAAGCCTACATGGTAAGGAAGGTGAGGCGTGCATTTAAGAATTTTAGATTTGATAAATCTAATGATAGGAATAGAAGACCAAGGGGGAAGGTCATATGCTATAATTGCCAAGGAGAGGGACACATAAGGGACAATTGTCCCCTCCTAAACAAAAGCAAAGAAGAGAAGAAAAAGAAAGAAGAGAAGAGGAAGAAGAAGAAAGGGAGCAAGAGAAAGGAAGAAGAAAAGAAGGCAAAAGAAAAGGGGAAGGCCAAAGCATTCAAGGCCAAGACATGGGATGATCCTTCCTCATCCTCCTCCTCATCATCGGAAGAGGAGAATGCTTTTGTCACTAATTTGGCCTTGATGGCCCTTGATGACTTGGATTGCTCTTCATCCGAAAATGAAAGATCAAGCTCAAGTGGGGAGAGCTCAAATGAAGGGGGAGCTTCTACATCCTCCTCATCCGAAGAAGAAGAAGAAGATATGGAAACTATGGTAACGAAAGCTTCTCCTAAGAAAATAGTTTCCATAATTTCTAGTTTAACTAAGGACTTATTTGGAATGAAAAAGAAAAACAAAAGCATGCTAGATCAAATTAAGGACCTAGAAAATAAACTAGAAAATGCATGCTTAAATGAAAATATTTCTTCTAGCTTAAATGAAGCATGCTCACATGACCTTTATGTGCCATTAGATGTTAGTGATGCATGTATAAATGAAAATAGGGCCTTAAGGGAAAAAGTAGATTATTTAACAAAAGCCCTAGAAAAATTCACAATTGGCTCCAACACCTTAAATATGATCTTAGGGAGCCAAAGAGCTAGTTTCAACAAGAAAGGCCTAGGATACAAAGAAAAGAAAAATGAAAAGGCCTATAAATGCCTAATAGCTAGGGGACAAGATAAAAAGAAAGTAATTGCTAGGAAATGGATCCCCAAGGAGTATTTAGTGAACCCAATAGGAAAAAATTTATTTTGGGTTCCAAAATCCATCCTTAAGGGTTAGAAAACCCCTAGGGTAGTCAACCACATGGTCCTAACCTATATCATATTTTGGTTGACTTAGGATGACGGGACAACATTTTTTAGATAGTGTTGGGTGATGATAACGTGCCCATAAATAGGTAATAATGCTTAAATCATGATGATTAATGTAATTGCTATGTATGTTTGAAATCATGATTTATGATTTTGATATTTGGCACGTTATCATGAGAAATAGTTTTGAGTCATGCTTTAGGTGACACCTTGGTTATTATCATCATATAATACCTAATGCATGATTATAATTTAATGAATACATGTATTTCATGATCATAATGTAGAATTCATTCATATATGTCATTATGATCATGTAGGTTGTTAGGTTGATACTTAACCATGATAGAATTGCATGAATATATTGGTTAAGTATATACAAATACCCCCTAGGATGCATCTCACACTCACTATAGGCTAACTTGATTGCAAACTTAGCATGGGTGAGATGTTAGGATGATACAAATGTCCACTAATGCCTATGGCATTTAGATGGTCATTTAAAGTATCAACATAGCAATAATAGACCAATCATGGGGAAGACTTATGTTTAATTCATAGACATATTGCCCAAAGATCATGGTTGGATATTTCATATGTTTTCAAAACAATTCCTTAATTTAAAATCTATGTATTCATGTTTTGGAACAACTCGAAGCAAGACTAGGTGCTAAAATGGATACTAACATGCTCAAAAACTAGTGGTTTTTCAAGTGTTTGGATTTTTGGCAAATCTCGGAAAATATAATGATTTTTCATGAAAAACTATTTTTCCTTGATAGATATACTTAATAGAAATATGTTCCTCAAATTTCATGATTTTTTGAATTTTCTGGAATTTTTAATGCATTTCTGAAATTCGCCCAGAAAATCAGAATTTCGAAATAAATTGTGCGGTCATTGCCATCGCGATAGTGATCATTGCTCACTAAAATCAGCCTGCAATTTTCTGATTTCAGATTTTATTCATGTTTTTGGTATTTTCCCTCCATTATACTTGATGCCATGAGCTTATAACTTAGTGTTAATCTTTTTGATGGTGTCAAAGGGGGAGAAATAATTATGTTTAAGTTAATTATTTTAGGGGGGAGAAATATATTTTAGGGGGAGAAAATTTGCATAGAGAGTTTCATGGATTAAGGGGGAGTTGCATGTTGTTATATCATGTTTATCTTTACATGCTTTCTTACCTTAGAATTTATATCAAATGTTTTTACCTAACTTAAACGGATTGCCACACATCAAAAAGGGGGAGATTGTTAGGGCAATCTCTTGCCGTAATATGGTTTTGATGGTGTGGCAAAGGGTTTAAGTTAGTTTGATATGTTGATGTGATATGTGCGTTGAAGTCGTGCAGGACTTAGTAATTCGCACATGGAGCCGTAGCGAGTTTCACATCTCATGACTCATGCCTTGAGTCGGTGAAGGATAGCTTTGCGGAAGCCGTGCGCTTGGAGCATCCGAGGGACCGCCGGACGAGAAGCTTGGTGGCCGGAAGGAAGTAGACTCGAGGCAAGAGGCGAAGGAGCATTGCGAGCCGTGCACTGATGCAGGGGCGTGGCGAGAACGGCGAAGAACTTCAAGGCGAGGGACTCAGAGAGATGAGAGTGGCGATTGTAACCCGAGGAAGGGTAGCTCTTAGGTGAAACTTGGCCATTTGGCCAAGTGTCGGATGGGTTTTCACACGGTCGGCCTGCCATGTCATGGCGCGATCGCGCTAATCGAGTGAGTTCGGGGTATTGGCGACCGGATTGTGGCGGCGATCGGCGCCATCGTGGGCGATCGCGCCAAGACCATCGATCGATTCTGGCGGCGATCGATCGATCAATAGGGTTTCGACCGCAGAACCGTTCGTAGCCGATCGGCGTCGACTACGGAGGCATCGATCGTGATGAGGTCCATCGATCGCAAGAGTTCCGTTGGACTACACGGTCGGGATCCGGCGTGTTCGGAGGCCGTTGTAGTAACGAGCGATCGGCGCCAAGCGTGATCGTGATGGCGGCAACGGAAGAAAACAACCCTCTCTATAAAAAGGGAGGGTGTAAGCCTTTGAGAGGCTAATGCTTATGCTCTAAGTAATCTTCCTAGTGCCCCACAAGCTCTAAACTCTTCTTACTCGCTTTTACTCCATTCTATTTGTAAGAAGAGTGATCTTGATTGTAAAGGTTACCTCCACCTAGCTTGGTGCAAAGGAGAGACGATTTAGTGGATTGGTTTAGCGGAGTGATTCACCGAGGACGAATCGGGGACCGTGGATTAGCGACGTAGCCGTGAACCACGTTACATTCTTTGTTAGCATTTGTTTTCTTGTATTTCTATTTGCTTGTCTTTATTAGTCTTCCGCTTGCGCTAATTAGTTTTGTAGACGAGCAAATACCGGCATCCAAACGAAAAGGGCTATTCACCCCCCTCTAGCCGGCCGTACCGATCCCCTACAGGATCCTATGCCTGCAACCAAAGAGCTAACCTACGCATATCCTACTATTATCCGACACATATAATATATGAAAAATGCATAAGAGTAACCGAATCCTAAACACACAAAACCGAAAACTGTGGCTCTGATACCACTTGAAGGGTTTTTGTCCCAGAACCGAAGCTCTTATTCCACATGAAGGTGGAGAAACTTTGCTTCCCACTTTAACTCGGTCGCTTGTTCATGGCGATCCCATCGATGTCCCCGAATTAAAAAAATTTAATCCTAGACAAAAGGGATCACCCAAACAACCGCTTCATCGTCGTGCTATTCGATTAGAGTAGTCACTTGAACAAACTTGTTGTTCAAGCAACCAACCTCTATTCTACGAATAGCCGCAGAATAGACGATATACGGGTCGCCGACTTTTGTGTTTATGTTCGGGGTCCAAGTATATTTAACCACATACATAAAGTAAACAACCACATACAACATGCAAATAATTGAAAAACAATTATAGACATAATACAAAAGAACACTAATCAAAATAAACAAGATTATACCTCTTGATCTTCTATTGTATGTCCTTCCTCCTTTTGGACGTCGTGTGGGCGACGATCTTCCAAAAGTCGAAGCCTCCTAGATCACCAATCTTCCTTTCCTTGTTCACTCCGAACAAAGGAAGATCATAAAACAAAACTCTTCTTCCTATCTAGAACCGGCCACTAAGTCAATAGACTCGATGTTGCCGCTGGCCAAGGAAGAGAACATGGAGTATGGGAATAGGCCAAAAGAGAATCAATGAGAGCATGGGTGCCGGCCAACTCTTGGAGAAGAAAAAGGAAACCAATCTTCACATTGTAGCCACCCAATACCCAATACCCTAACCCTAGCTCTCCTAATTGTCGGCCAAGGAAGAGGGGAAGAAGGATAGGTTGAGCACCGACTAAAGTAGAGGGAAGAAGGATAGGTTGCTGGCAACACCTTAGGAAGAAGAAGAAAATAGCTTCTCCTCTTGTTGCTGCCCAATCCAACACCAAAACCCTAGCCGCCCACTCCTAATCCTAACCTAACTTGGATTCCTAGCCGCCCAAGGGAAGGAAAACCTAATCCCCTTCCATCAAGTTACCACCCACTCTACCGTTGGATCTAGAGTTTTGTTTTCATCCATTGGAGATATGCTTCATGAGGTTTTAATAGGCTACAATAGAAACCATGAGGAGGACTTGGATCTTGGCCACCCAATGGATGAAGCTCACATAAAGTCCGATCCATTAATGATAATCCAATCCACTAAAGGATTATCATTGATCTACCTCACCAACCCCCATAAGTTAATATGGGCTCCATATATTATATGTACATTTTCTCCCCGTATTTAAGATCTCGAATGTCCATCGATTAATTAATTTACTGGCCATTAATTAATCAACATCTAACTGCATGAGTAGTACCACTCAACCATTTAATCATGCTGGACCAAGTCCTCCTGCAGGGTTTACATGATGAACCTTATGAGCTCCTCAAGGGGACATCATCATCCTAATATATAGGACACGGTTTCCTCCTATAATCAACGTTACACCATATAAATAATATCATTTCCCAACTTACCGAGCCTATCAATTAAATCTATAAATCTCGCCCATTGGTAAATCAAAGAAATGAATACTAAGTATATGTGCCCGTTATTATATCGGGATTAAGAGCATGTACAATATAATACTTGAGGTCCGATTCGATTATGTAGTCAGCAATAAATCGAATCACCTCTAAGTCGGTCCTGCTAAATACACACAAAGTGTACTAGTGTGATTCTATGGTCAAGACAAACCAATACCAAATCACACTACAACCATACCAATGGTTTGTCCAAAGTCATCTCGGTTGTGAGCCTATACTTATACTTTACAAGGAGCCGATAACATGATCTCCCGTGTGATACCACACACCATGTTATCTACAATGTAATGTATTAGACAATATGCATCACCATAAATATGTAAACAATGATCATGTGATTCTTATTTCAAAATAAAGATGTTCATACAAAAGATAGACTTTTCAGTATACATCCCAACAATTTCATAGTCATAGTAAGCAGTAATAGCAAGCATGATCCGAATGGATTTGAGGATCGCAATTGGAGAAATGGTTTCATCATAGTCAATACCATGAATCTGCTCCAATCCTTTTGTTACCAATCGCCCTTTATAGGTATCCATATTGCCATCCATGTCAGTCTTTCTCCTAAAGACCGACTTACACCCAATGGGGTTGACCCCTTCAGGTGGATCAACTAAAGTCCATACTTGGTTAGTGTACATGGATTCCATTTCGGATCTCATGGTCTCAAGTAATTTCTCAGAATCTGGGCTCATTACAGCTTCCTGATAGGATGTCAGCTCATCTAGCATGACACCATTATTGTCATCCAAGAGAAAAGAATATCTCTCAGGTTGACGATGCATCCTATCAGATCTGCATAGAGCTTGGTCTACCTGAACAGGTTGTACCACAACTCCTTGTGATGACCTTGATTCATAATGCTCATCATATTCTTGTTGCATTAAGGCATCAGTGCTATTTTGTGTATCTTGAACTTCTTCAAGATTAATTTTACTCCCACTAGACTTTCTAGAAATAAATTCCCTTTCTAGAAAAACACCATTTCTAGCGACAAACACTTTGCCTAGTGTGGGGTTGTAAAAGTAATATCCTTTCGTTTCCTTAGAATATCCTACAAAATAGCACTTGTCTGATTTGGGGCCTAATTTATCTGAAATTTAATGTCTCACGTAAGCTTCACATCCTCAAATCCTCATAAAAGATATCTTGGGACTCTTCCTAGTCCATATCACATATGGTGTCTTTATGACTGCCTTAGATATAACACGGTTAAGTGTGAAAGCAGTTGTCTCTAGAGCATATCCCCAGAAGGAAGGAGGAAGATCTGTATGACTCATCATTGATCGTACCATGTCTAACAGTGTATGATTTCTCCTCTTGGATACACCATTCAACTGTGGTATTCCAGGTGGAGTGAGTTGAGATTGTATCCCATACTCAACTAGATAGTCATGAAACTCTTGGCTAAGGTATTCCCCACCTCGATCTGATCGAAACATCTTAATACTTTTTCCAAGTTGGTTATGTACCTCATTCTTGATTTCTTTGAACTTTTCAAAGGATTCTGATTTGTGCCTCATAAGATACACATATCCATATCTACTGAAATCATCAGTAAATGTAATGAAGTACTGATAACCACCTCTGGCTGTGACTTTGAAAGGACCACAAACATCACTATGTATGAGTCCTAACAAATCTGTCGATCGTTCGCCTTGTCCACTAAATAGAGTCTTGGTCATTTTGCCTAAAAGACAAGATTCACATGTCTCATATGATTCAAAATCAAATGAGTCCAGTAATCCATCTCTATGAAGCTGGGATATGTGATTCTCATTTATGTGACCCAAGCGACAATGCCAAAGATATGTTTGATTCAAATAATTAGATTTGAATCATTTAGTATTTATATTATAGACTAGGTTTTCTAGATCTAGAACATAGAGTCCATTCATCAAATGTGCACTACAATAGAACATTTCATTTAAATATATAGAACAACATTTGTCTTTTATAGTAAATGAAAAATATTTCTTATCCAAACAAGAAACAGATATAATGTTCTTAGTTATTGCAGGTACAAAATAGCACTCATCAAGTTCTAAAATCAAACCACTCAGCAATAATAAGGAATATGTTCTTACAGCTATAGCAGCAACTCTTGCACCATTTGCCCACACGCAGGTCCACTTCTCCTTGCGTCAATGATCTACTTCTTCTCAGGCCCTACACATTAGTGCAAATGTGAGAAGCACAACCGGTATCCAATACCCATGAAGAAGAAATAGATAGATTGACTTCTATAACATGTATACTTGAAGCAGAAGTCTCACTTTGCTTCTTCTTGACTTAATATACTTTTTACAGTTCCTCTTCCAATGTCCAGCTTCCTTACAGTGGAAGCAAGTCCCTTCCTTGGCCACCCGACCTTTGGGCTTCAATGCTTTCTTGCCCTTTTCTTGGGTCTTGCCTTTAGACTTCTTCTTACCTTTGCCCTTTTTAACCTTAAGTACATGACTAGTACTAGGTTGTATCTTCTCAAGATTGCTATCAGCAGTTCTTAACATGCTTAAGAGCTTAGGCAACGGTTTGTCAATTTCACTCATGTAATAATTCATGACAAATGGACTAAGGCCTCTGGCAAGGACTGCAGAATAAGGTCAGTGGCCAACTCTTGGCCTAAAGGACATCCCAATCTATCAAGATTCTCCACGTACCCAATCATCTTAAGTACATGAGTTCCTACGGGTGTTCCTTCTTGCATCTTGCATTGAAACAATGCCTTAGATACCTCGGATCTCTCGTGCCTCGCTTGCCCTTGATATAGTTGCTTCAGGAGTGCAACCATAGCAAAGGCATCCATGTTCTCATGTTGCTTCTGAAGCTCAGAGTTCATGGTTGCAAGCATAAGGCATGATGCATCTAATGCCTCATCTTGATGTTTCTTGTAAACATCCTTATCAGCACAAGTGACATTGTTGGTGGGTGGTTCAAGAATAGGTTGCTCTAGGACATAAAGTTTCCGCTCCTGTTTGAGAACTATTCCCAAATTCCTATACCAGTCAATAAAGTTTGCTCCATTGAACTTGTCCTTCTCAAGGACCAATTGCAAAGATAGGGTATTTGACATATTTGAAGACAGTGATCTATAACAGAAATGCAGACATGTATCATATTTCAATCATTTAATTAGGCCTTTAACTAAATGATTCTCCCACTGGTCACAAAGTGGCACAAGATCCATATTATACCGCATCTTGAGTTAGCTTTGGCTAATTTCCCAAGACTCGTATAAATTAGGTAGGTAACTTGTACCAATTACATCTAATTTAACTCTTGTATATCTTTATGAACAACATTTTTTGTTCATAGTGCCCATCGAATGAGATATCCTTCTAAATTACTACTCATCTTGAGTTAGCTTTGGCTAATCACCCAAGATTTGTATAATATAGGTAGATGTCTCGTATGAGCTATGCCTCTAAGTTCATCAATCTAATTGAGAGAGCTTAGTTAAGTCAAACCCAAAGTTTAATAGGCGGACATCACAATTGTCCTGTCGTACTTTACCAAGGTAAATCGAGTCACTTTGCTTTGGCAAACGCGCTACAATTGAACAAGATAATAGTAAGTATTAAACTTTGCTAGACATATAATAAGTGACCTAATTGTGTGACAACTAACTATGCATGCATCTCATACAAGTATCACATACACAAGCATCACATGCAAGCATAATATATATCAGCATATAACTTTAAACATGACATGGTTATGGCCCAAATCTACAATCTTCTCAAGCCAATGAGAAGAGCGAATGGATAACCTAGGGATGACATCTTCTCCAAGTGCTTCCTTCAGTCATTCTCTGTTGTCAGCATCCTCCTTGTAAATTCAACCTTCAATGGACTTTCCATTTCTTCATTTTGTACGTTACAAAATAAGAACACTCGAGTTACATTCGAGTCTAAATCTATTTTACAACAGGAAAAATAGAGATGAAGGCGCGACATGCAAGCCACATTATGAATTACAACATGCACACACAACACACAACCACAATCATATTGGGTCCTAGGCCATAACCATGCACCATGCATCATATCATTCATAATGATGTGATTTTATAAAATTGATTATACATACACGAATTTTAAAGCCGGTTCGCCGATAAGCCGTAATGCCACGGCAGTCCCGCTTGCGGGGGCTCAGGGGCCAACGCCCTTGAAGCAAAATTTTATTTTCAATTCAACTATTTGAATGAGTTACTGCCCTTGGTCCATCACTATGAACCCAAGACCCTTGCTTTCGGAGCATCTCGTGTCTAACACGGTCGGGCCGTGCCAATTGGCACGACCATTCTAGGGTGATCAGAGGCCCACACGTGCAGGCCGTGTCTTTCCACACGGCCGTGGGTTGCACTCACAGAGGCGCCCATGGCTAGGCCGTGTCTTTTAACATGTCCAGGCAATGTTTTTCAACACGACCTTGTGTCGTCCTATTAAACCCTGTTTTTGCCCCTATATCAACATTTCAAACCTAAAATTCATGTATCCATAATTCATATGTTTTATATCTCATTGAAAACATGAAGATATAGATTTATATCACATATTAATCATTATAAAGAAATATATGTTTTGCAAGTGGCTCTGATACCACTGTTGGGAAAACACCAGATCTGATGTTCACAACATCGCGGGAGAATACTTCGCACAACTGTAGTGGAAACAATAATTATATCCAATCCCACCAGAGATCCATGCAAAACTATATAAGTCATTTTCTTTAATCTAGTCTAGATTTTATCTAGAGGGAGAAATATACCTTCGGTGCATGCCCTTCGCAATCCCGCTTTTCTAAAAGCTGTCAGATCTCAATACTGTAAGGGTAACCGTATATCTATGGTATCCACACTGACACTCACACGATTTGGAGTCATGTTGTGCTAGCAACCCCTAGCAAAATGCCAAGAACTCTTTAGAAGAAGAAGGAGAGAAAGGAGGATATGAGAGAACTCTTTCTCTTCTTTCTTTTGGCTTGCACACCCAAAACACCAAAAGCCACACTCACACTGCTTTGCACGTTCAAGCCATTTTAATCCCATAGCAACCATTTCCATTAATTCCATTATCTCCCCATTAAGGAGAATCTTAATACCAAGACCCTTGGTATTCTCCTTCATGAATTCTCATCATGAATACCAAGTCCCTTGGTATTTCTATGCATGATTAATCAAATTAATCATGCATGATGATGAATCATCTTCCATGGTTCAACTTGAGTCTAACTTAAGTTTAACCAGTTTGAGTCTAACTCAAGTCTTGTCCATATGCTCAATTGTCCTTTTAGTCCAACTAAAAGAAACCATCTCCAAAACAGAATGTCATTTGTGTGTGACCCTATAGGCTCTTGTAAAGTTGGCAATGTATCTAAAACCATTTTAGATACATAAGCAATGAGCGGCATCTAGCAATACATTATTGATACCCAAGTTACAAGATCGTTGAGATCCGACAACCTTTACGTGACTATTATCATGTATGACGGTGTCCTTCTATCTCTGATATCTTAGATCGATCAATGAGGCATAGACCGTGTCATCCCCTTATCAATCTTTATGTTTCTTGATCCCCAAGTAGACACACTCAAACAAATGAGCTAAATATCTCATATTGACTCATTTGAGCATGACCATGCATTTCGTGGTCCTACTCTATCAAGAGGCCAAAGATATCACTCCTGTCATATAGGAGGGATAGATCCCATCTACATCACTCACATCCCTCCACATAATTCGTTACATACCCAGTGATCGCCGTTATAGTGCACCCTATTACAGTGTGACATTAGACGATACCAAAGTACATAACTCCTTATGTAGGGAACCGTAGTGACTTCAGGTCTAAGGACTATTCATACCAATAGTCACATGAGAAAGTATATGACACTCATATAACGATCCATGACACTTTCTCATGGCGGGTCAATTCAATATATATATTCTCCAATATATATACCCATGTGTCAATGTGATATCACATATCCATGACTTGTGAGATCAAGTCATCCATTGACCTGCATGCTAGTCTCAATGTATTAATATTGCCCTTGTCTATTAATACTTGACTAGGAATATTAAGAATAGTGTTCTCTATAGCTTCTCATAATCAATTCTACCAATTGATATACTATAGATTAGAACCTACTATTAAAGGACATTATTATATTTATTTTACCTGGCACATGCATAAAGTAAATATAATAAACAATCTTTGCCTTTTATTAATGAAATATGATACACATGATCCCTACTCAATCATCTCATGATTGACACTAAGGGCTGACACTAACAGATGATGCCTATGAAATCCCATGAATCTGGATGATCAGAAGCCGTTAGCCCCGATGGTAATCGATTGATGGAGACCATCAGTTGACTGATCATGGTCCAACGGGAAAAACAATCCTCTCTCTATAAAAAGAGGGTTTGGGGTGCTTGAGGGGGCTAGTGCTTATCTTCCAACCTTGCTCTCAAGCTCCCCACAAATTTCAAAAGCTTTCTTTGTGTTAATTCCTCCTCTTCTCCTAAATTTCATTTTCATCATTGTAAGAAGAGGAGAGTGTCTTGTAAAGAAAAGCTTCTTAGTGGAATTGCTTGGGTTGATCCACCTTAAGGATCGCCGTGGAGTAGGAGCTTAATCTCCGAACCACATAAACGCTTTCGTGTTAGCATTTATTGTGTTTTTTCATTTAGTTCTTGTTTTGCTTCCGCTAACCCTTCTTGTAGAATTCAGAAAAAGGCTATTCGCCCTCCTCTAGCCTTCCAAAGATCCTAACAAGTGGTATCAGAGCTTGGATCGCATCAGAGGATATAACAATCAATCGGAGAACGATGGCATTCCAAGAGGGGTATAGCACGGCGAGGCCTCCATTCTTCGACGACAATGACTTTGGATATTGGAAAGGTAGGATGGAGTATTACCTTATGAATGATATTGAAAATTAGTTTAGTGTTGTTGATGGTTTTAAGAAGCCGGTCGATGAGTTTGGAGTGCCACTACCAACCAAGGATTGGACAAGGGAAATGACAAAGAAGGCACAAGCAAATGCAAAAGCAACAACCACACTTCAATGTGGTCTATCAAAAGAGCAACTATCCAAAGTAGGACCCTTCAAATCTGCAAAGGAGCTTTGAGAGAAGCTCATCGAACTAAATGAAGGGTCAAAGGAAACAAGAAGAGCAAAGAGGGATCTTTTGATAGGCCAACTCCAAAGTTTCAACACGATGACCAATGAGACTGTGAGCCAAATGCATGGTCGCTTCAAGGAAGTAGTCAACGGACTACATATTATAGGTGAGAAGGTCGAAAACCGAGACCTTGTGAGGTACGTCCTACAATCTTTCTCTAGAACTACTTTATGGGCGTCAATGGTTGATGTGTATAAAGTCTCTAGGGATCTTTCTTTAGTTAAGATAGATAAACTATTTTATGAATTTGAGTTGCATGAGCAAGCTAACACTTCGTCCAAGGAGAAAGGTGTAGCTCTTTTTGTAGGAAAAAAGGACAAGAAGATGAAGAAGAAGAAAGAAGTATTTTTTTTATCCGAGTCGAAGGAAGAGTCTTCAAGTAGTGATGAAGAACTATCAGCTAGTGAGGTGGCTTACTATGTGAAGAGGTTTGGTGGGAGATCAAGGAAGCTCACCAAAAAGGATGTAAGGAGGATATTCCAATCCTCCAAAGGCAAAACCTCCACTAGTTCAATTCCTACATCTAATGTTACTTGCTATGGTTGCAACAAAAAGGGCCATATCAAGCCAAATTGTCCGGAGCTAAAGAAAAAGGAGGAAAAAGAAAAGAAGAAGGATAAGAAGGAAAAGAAGAAGAAGGAGGCCATGATAGCCCAAACTTGGGATACACAAAGCCTAGAAGATTCCTCTGATGATGAAGAACTTTGCCATGTCACAAGAAACATGACACTCATGGCCTTGGAGGATAGCTCAAGTGAGGAGTCATCTTCATCCTCAAACGACGAATCGTCATCTAGTGACGATGAGGTAAAGGACTTTCCTAGGATAGAATTACTATATAAAACTATTGCATGTCTTCAAAATGCACTAAATAAATCAAAAATCTAGGATTAAGGATTTAAAAGTAGAAATTAAATCAATTAAGAATGTAGAAATTTCTTGTGATGATGCATGTTCACTTAGGAATGAAAATGATGAACTTAGAAAAGAAATAGGTAAACTAAGAGCATGCTTAGAGAAATTTATAAATGGGTCCAAATATCTTGATATGATTCTTAGGGACCAAAGGGTCATTTATAAAAAGGCCGACATAGGATATAGGCCTAAGGAGAAGGAAGTAGCTTTCACCTCACTAATTAGTAGAAAATCAACCATTAGAAGCAAGGCTAGAAAAGCTTGGGTTCCCAAAAGCTATGTAGTTAATGCTAACGGTCCTAATATTTGGGTGCCTAAGACTTGCATTTTTCATGTTGTATAGGTAGAAGGACCAAGCTTATAGATTGTTGATAGTGGTTGCTCAAAACACATGACCGGTGATGAAAGTAAATTTTCCACAATCAACCACACAAGCATGGGAAAGGTGCCTTTTGGAAATAGTGGTAAACTTAAGATCCTAGAAAAAGGGACAATTGAGGTATCCCCAAATCTTGCAATTCACAAAGTATTATTTAGTTAAAAATATGAAATTTAATTTGCTTAGTGTAAGTCAATTATGTGATGTTAATTTTGATGTTCAATTTGATTCTTCTAAATGCTTCATAAGACACAAAAATCTAAATGATTGCATGTTAGTAGGTTTTAGGAAATCAAATATATACTATGTTAATTTACCCTATGCTTCTAACGCTTCTACTAAGTGTCTTATTGCAAAAGAAGAAGAGAGTTGGCTATGACATAGGAGGCTAGGGCACATCAACATGAAAAACATTGCCAAAATAGCCAAGATGAAGCTAGTCAAGGGGTTGCCAAAAGTCAAGTATCTTAAGGACAAAATGTGTGATGCATGCCAAGAAGGAAAGCAATAAAAATCATCACACAAAGGTAAAACTTTACTTAGTACCGCTTTACCTTTAGAACTCTTGCATGTTGATTTATTTGATTGTCATAGTACTCCCACCATGATTGGTAGTAAATATTATTTAGTTATAGTAGATGATTTTTCTAGATTTACTTGGGTATTCTTCATGAAACATAAGGATGAAACCCTAGGAATAATCATAGGCTTTAGCAAAAGAGTAGAGAATGAAAGGAATCTCAAAATCAACCGGATTTATAGTGATCATGGTGGAGAATTTGAGAACTCTAACTTCTCAAAATTTTGCCTAGAACAAGGGTTCAAGCACAAATTTTCATGTCCTAGAACACCCCAACAAAATGGGGTGGTGGAAAGGAAAAATCGTGCCCTACAAGAAGCGGCTAAGACTATGCTTAATGCATATTCTCTACCTAGCTACTTATGGGCAGAAGTGGTCAATACCGCTTGCTATATCCAAAATAGGGTTTTAATGTTAGTGAAAGCCCTAGAACCAATCATGTGATGATTGTTGTATGGACTTTGTTGTATCATATTCCTATTTATAAAGACATTTCTTTATGGTTATTATACTTACTTGTATTGGTGCCAAATAACTAAGTATAATGACATCCTTGAGTAGAAGGTTCTTATCTATATCAATCGATTGGTTGAATTGATAATGAGATGATATAGAGAACACTACTCTTAATCATTCCTATTCAAGTATTAATATTCAGGGACAATGTTAATGCGAAGAGACTAGCATGTAGGTCAACTCGATGACTTGATCTCACAAGTCATGGATATGAGATATCAAGTTGACACATGGGTATGCATTGGAGAATGTATACTGAATGACCAGCCATGAGAAAGTATCATGGATCGTTATATGATTGTCATATACTTTCTCATGTGACTATTAGTATGACTATTAATCCTTGGACCTAAAGTCACCGTGGTTCCCTACATAAGGAGTTGCATACTTTTGCTTCGTCAAACGTCACCCGTAAATGGGTGGACTATAAAGGCGATTACTGGGTATGTAACAAATTATGCGGAGGGATGTGAGTAATGTAGATAGGATCTGTCCCTCCTATATGACGGGAGTGACATCATGAGTCTTGATAGAGTGAGACCACTAAGTGCATGGCCATGCCCAAATGAGTCAATATGAAATATTGAGCTCATTTGATTAGAGTGAGCCTACTTGGAGTTCAAGATATAAATTGTACAGAGGATGACACGGTCTATGCCTCAATTGGTCAATCTAGATGTCATGGATAGAGAGACATTGTCACATATTGTGAGAGTCACAATTAGTAGTCACAAAGGGGATGTTGGATCTCAACATTCTTGTAACTTGGGTAGCAATGATGTGTTGCTAGATACCGCTCATTGCTTATATTTCTAAATCGATTTAGGAGCATTGTCAATATTACAAGATTCTATAGGGTCACACACAAAGGGCAATTAGATGGAGATTAGGTTCATATGATGGACTTGTTGGTAACTCATGCTTCTCGGAGGCTCATTGGCTCCCATGTCCCCGGATTAAAATTTTCACTAATGAAAACTAATCCGGATGGGATGAGTTTCCTAAGCACAACCAATTCGTCGTCGTGCTAACGACTTGAGCGATCGCTTGAACAAACTAGTTGTTCAAGCAACCAAACTCTTCTAGTCGATTAGCCGCGGAAGAGACGACGGACGGATCGCCAGTTTTTGTGTTTATCTTCGGGGTCCATGATTATACAAATACATACAAATGTAAACTAGTATAATCAACACATACAAACATATAAATAAGAACATGTAAAATCAATAATAAAACTTGTAAAGGTTTTATACCTCTCGATCTTCTATCGTATGTCCTAACCTCCTTGTAGACTCCGTGTGGGCGAAGATCCTCCACAAGTTGAAGCTTCCTAGATCTTCTTCAATCCAAAGAAAGAAGAACTCTCCTTCCCTTCTTGCTTGAGCCAACCACCAATATACAAAGGATTGATGCCGCCGGCCCTAAGAATAGAGAGAACTAATGGAAACCACCAAGGAACCAAACTAGGGACAAACCCTAGCTTCTAGTGCCGCCGGCCAATAGGGAGTGAAGAGGAGAAAGGGAATATGTTGGGCGCCGGCCAAGCTATAGGGAAAAGAGAAGGAGCCGGCAACACCCTAGGAAGAAGAAGAGCTCCTCTCCTATAGTTGCCGCCCACCTTCTTGCAAACCCTAGCTGCCCAACCATAAGAGCCAAACCCTAATCTAATTAGGGTTTCCTCCTTAGGCTTTCTTGCCGCCCAACCAAGGTGAAGGAAGAGATCTAGGAACCGGCCACCTTCCCTAGGAAGAAGAAGAGCTCTTCTCCTATAGTTGCCGCCCCTCTCCTTCCAAACCTTGCCGCCCAACCAAAAGAGCCAAACCCTAGTCTAATTAGGGTCTTCTCTTAAGGGTTTCTTGCCGCCCAAGCCATTGATGGGCAAAACCCTAATCTCTAAAACATCCAACTCCTTTTTTTTCCATCATTGGATCTAGAGTTCATGAGGTTTATATTAGGCTACGATAGAGACCATGAGGAGGAGTTGGATCTTGGCCACCTGATGGATCGGAACCACACAAACTTGATCCATCAATGATGTTCCATTCCACTAGAGGATCATCATTGAACTACCTCACCAACCCCCATAAATTAATATGGGCTCCATATATTATTTGTACATCCATCTCCCCGTGTTTAAGATATCGAATGTCCGTCAATTGATTAATTTACTGACCATCAATCAATTAACATCTAACTCCTCAAGTAGTACCACTCAACCTTATTATCATGCTGACTAAGTCAACCTGCAGGGTTTACATAATGAACCTTATGAGCTCCTCAAGGGGACATCATCAACCTATATATAGGACACAGTTTCCTCCTATAATCAACGACACACCATGTAAATAATATCATTTCCCAACTTACCGGGCATATTGATTTAATCCATCTAAATCTCACCCTTTGGTAAATCAAAGAAATAAATACTAAGTACATGTGCCCGTTATTATATCGGGATTAAGAGCATGTACAACATAATATCCGAGGTCCGATTCAATTATGTAGTCAGCAATAAATTGAATCACCTCTATGTCGGTCCTGCTCAATACACCTAAGTGTACTAGTGTAACTCTATGTTCAAGACAAAACAATACCAAGCTACACTACAACCATGCCAATGGTTTGTCCAAAACCATCTTGGTTGTGAGCCTCTACTTATATTCTACAAGGGACTGATAACATGATCTTCTGTGCCACACCAAGCACCATATTATCTACAATGTAAAATATTAGACAATATGCACACATATAATAAATATAAAGTGCAAACAATGATCATGTGATTCTTATTTCAAAATAAAAATGTTCATACAAAAAGAGCTAGGCTTTCAGTATACATTCCACACAGGACTATGAGGATTAGGTTCATGTGATGAACCAAATTGAATTAAGAGTAATCCAAATAAGACTAATTGAGTTGAACTCAATTTGATTCAAATGTTGAATGAGTCTAATTTAGATTTGATTCATTGAGTCAATTTAAACTAATGAATAGAGATTCATTAAATTAAATTTACTTGAATCAAATGGTTGGATTTGATCAACCATGGGAGACAAGAGGTCAAGTTTGTCTTGACTTGAGAGGGAAGATGAATGGCAAAGTTTGACTTGACCAAATGCCACGTCATAATGACTTGGCATGGGGCCGGCCAATGATGATGTTCCACATCATTATGGAGACATCATGGGGTGCCAACTCATGAGGAAGACCAAGAGCCATGGCTCTTGGTATTACATGGTTTAAACCTCCATGAAGTGGCTGACCACATTAAGGAGCATTAGTGAGTGGGAATTGATTAGATCTTCTTCTTCCTCCTTTCCTCTCCTCTCAAGCTCTCTCCCTCATCCTTCTTTCCGTGGACTTCTAAGAGTGCTAGCACACTCTAAGTTGTCTTTTCCACCTATTGTTCGTGTGGATACTTGTAGAGGAGTGTGCACTTGACACTCTTCGAGATCTGGCAAAGCGTTTGGACGAGCGGGATACGCGAAGGGCGTCGCTACAAGGGTAACGCTCTTATTATGTAGATCTAAGGTAGATCTAAGTTTTCTTAAAATGTACATGTATTATTTTTGTTAATCTTCACATGGATCCATGGTCGACTTCTGAGGTTTCCGCAACGTACAAAGCGATTTTTGCGGCTCGGATAGTCCAACAGTGGTATCAGAGCCACGTGCGAAGCATGTACGTGTTTAGTTTTGTAATTTTTGTATTTGATATGAAAAATTATAGATCTGTAAGTTTCTGTAATTTTCCTAATTTTATAGATTTTTGTGAGTATTTTCTCTTAGAGTCGAAGCAACAAGTGTTTGAACACTTGTAGGCTTCCACTACCGAGAAAAACTCTCCGAAACGGAAAAATATCGCTTTAATCTTTAGGGACAGTGACTTAAGGAGCTGTAAGATCAAGATGGGACACTCGCAAGATTCATTTTGTGAGAAGGGGCGCTGCCCCTAACCCCGCAAGGGGCATTGTCCCGCGATCGCGCCCGAAAATCACTTAGCGGGACCGTTGCGGAGATGTGACTCATAAAATTGAAAAAAAAGATAGAAAAATTATAGAAATTTATGTAAAATACATAATTTAGAATTATTTATTATACTTTGATGGTCATGACCAAAGAACCTCAATGTGATTGGATAAAATAAGTTGTAATTCATAATACGGCTTGCGCGCCGTTTATGTGTTGTGCATATTGTATATGGTATGCGACCTGTGCGTCGTGCCTCTTCTTTTAATATTCTTGTTGTAAATAGTTTTTAGACTCTAATGTAACTCGAGTTTCATGTTTGTAATGTACAAAATGAAGCGGTGGAAGGTCCACTAGTAGACGGAGTTACGAGGAGGGTGCCGACGACACATGGCGGTCAAAGGAGGTGCTTAGAGAAGCCGCTAACCCTAGGTTGACCGTCCGATCTTCTCATTGGCTTGAGAAGATCGTAGTAGGGCCATGACTTCACCACAATTTAATTATTATATATATATATATATATTTGGTTTTGCTTGTATGTATGTGATGCATGCTAGTATATTTTGCTTATATGTATATGATGCATGCTAGTATATTTTGCTTATATGTTTGTAATGTATGTGATGTAGATTAGATCTTAATCGAATCAACTCGAAATGGCTACCAAGTTTTGATACCTATCACTACCTCAATCATTTATTATTGTTGAATCTGCCAAAGCAGAGTAATACATATTATCTTGGTAGGGTACGGAGGGACAATCTTAGTCCCGCCTATCACAGCTTGGGTGAGAATAAGCTCAATTAGATTGAGTGAAACTAGTTAACTCAATTGGATCGAGTAAAACTATAGGCATATTCAAACGGTTAGAAAGATAGGATAAGATCACATTTACACTAAATCTTGGGTGATTTAGCCAAAGCTAACTCAAGTTCTTTTGTAAATGTGGATCTTGATCCTATAAACAAGAGTTGCATAGAGATGTAATCAGTAATTTTTTACCTACCGATCATACTAAGTCTTGGGCGATTTAGCCAAAGCTAACTCAAGGCGTAGTATGATGCGGATCTTCTCCCACTAGAATTATAGCTAGTTTGTATGAATCTAGTAGTGTGGTTTGACCACATCCATGACGCGATTCTACAAAAGTTCTATAATTCAGTGGGAGCATCATTTGATTAAATACCTAATTAAATGATAAATGGAATATGATATTTACTTTTTGCATTGTTTATGTTGTAGATTGTCATGTCGTCAAACACAAACACTCTCTCCCTGAGTTCTGTCCTTGAGAAAGACAAGCTCAATGGAGCTAATTTCCTGGACTGATACAGGAATCTGAGAATTGTTCTCACTCAAGAAAGAAAATTGTACGTCCTGGAGTAGCCCATTCTGGAAGCACCTCCTGCCACTGCCTCACGAGCTGATCGAGATGCTTACAAGAAGCATCAAGATGATACATTAGATGTGTCATGCCTCATGCTCGCGATCATGAACTCTGAGCTTCAGAAGCAACATGAGTTCATGAATGTTTTTGATATGGTTGAACATCTTCGTCAACTGTATCAAGGACAAGCAAGGCATGAGAGATATGAGATCTCTAAGGCACTATATCAGTGCAAGATGCAAGATGGGACTCCCGTAGGTTCATATGTACTCAAGATGATTGGGTACATAGAGAACCTATAGAGGTTGGGATTTCCACTTGGCCAAGAACTTTCCACTGACTTGATCTTGCAATCTTTGCCAGAAAGCTACAATCAATTTGTCATGAATTACAACATGAATGAAATTGATAAGTCACTGCCTGAGATGCTTAGCATGTTGAGAACTATTGATCTCAACCTTAATAAGGTAAAACCCGACTCCATTTTGATGGTGCAAAAGAAGAAAGGCAAGAGCAAGCCTAAAGGTAAGGGAAAGTTCCAAGCCAAGGGCAAAGGCAAGGCACTGAAACTGAAAGGAGGGGTCACCAAGGAAGGGACTTGCTTCCACTATAAGGAAGCTGGACACTGGAAGCGTAATTGAAAAGCATACCTAGAAGATCTTAAGAATAAGAGAAGTGAGACTTCTACTTCAGGTATATATGTTATAGAAGTCAATCTATCTATTTCTTCATCATGGGTATTTGATACCGGATGTACTTCTCACAATTGTACTAATGTGCAGACGCTGAGAAATAGCAGGGCATTGACGAAGGGCGAGGTAGACCTACGAGTAGGCAATGGAGAAAAGGTTGCTGCTGTTGTTGTAGGAACTTATTTTTTATCTATGCCCTCTAGGATTGTACTAGAATTAAATGAATGTTGTTATGTGCCTACTCTGACTATGAATATAATTTCAGTTTCTTGTTTAGACAAGAAAGGTTTTTCATTTATAATAAAGAACAAATGTTGTTCAGTTTATTTAAATGATATGTTCTATTGTAGTGCACCTCTAATGAACGGACTCTACATTCTAGACTTAGAGAACCCCATCTATAACATAAGTACCAAAAGGTTCAAGTCAAATGAGTTGAACCAAACCTATCTCTGGCATTGTCGCTTAGGTCACATAAATGAGAGTCGCTTATCCCAACTCCATAAGGATGGGTTGCTGGACTCATTTGATTTTGAATCATATGAGACATGCGAGTCTTGCCTTCTAGGCAAGATGACCAAGACTCCCTTTAGTGGACACAGTGAAAGAGCAACAGACTTATTAGGACTTATACATAGTGATGTATGTGGCCCTTTCAATGTTGCTGCTAGAGGTGGTTATAGGTACTTCATTACATTTACTGATGACTTCAGTAGATATGGTTATGTGTATCTGATGACACATAAGTTAGAATCCTTTGAAAAGTTCAAAGAATTCAAGAATGAAGTACAAAACCAACTTGGCAAGAGTATTAAGATACTTCGATCAGATTGAGGTGGTGAATACCTTAGCCATGAGTTTCGTGACTATCTAGCTGAGTGTGGGATAGTCACACTCAGTTGCGATGTTTAAGTCCATTCGGATCATGCTTGCTATTGCAGCGTACCATGATTATGAGATCTAGTAGATGGATGCCAAAACTGCATTTTTGAATGGAAACTTGCTCGAGGATGTGTACATGACACAACCTGAGGGTTTTGTATATCCACAACATACTGGTAAAGTATGCAAGCTGCAAAGGTCCATTTATGGGCTAAAGCAAGCTTCTCGGAGCTGGAATCTTTGATTCGATGATGCGATCAAATAGTTTGGTTTCATCAAGAATGAAGATGAACCCTGTGTCTATAAGAGGATTAATGGAAATACAGTTATTTTTCTTGTATTGTATGTGGATGACATACTACTCATTGGGAATAACATCCCTTCTCTACAGTCTGTGAAGACTTGGTTGGGGAAGTGTTTCTCAATGAAGGACTTAGGTGAAGCAGTCTGTATTCTAGGTGTCAAGATCTATAGAGATAGATCTAAGAGATTGTTTGGCCTAAGTCAGAGTACATATATTGACACGGTATTACTACGATTTGCCATGCAGAATTCCAAGAAGGGACTTCTGTCGATGTCACATGGTGTGTCTTTCGAATACTCAAAGTCCCTCTTCTAGAGAGGAGAGAGACCGCATGGATAAGATCCCTTATGCATCTACCATAGGATCTATCATGTATGCCATGCTATGTACTCGTCCTGATTTCTCATATGCTTTGAGCATGATGAGTAGATACTAGTCAGATCGAGGTGAGCGTCACTGGATAGCAGTTAAGAATATTCTTAAGTACTTAAGAAGGACTAAAGAATATTTCTTGATATTTGGAGGCGATGAGGAGCTAGCTGTAAAGGGTTACAGTGATGCCAGCTTCTAAACTGACAAGGATGATTATAGATCATAGTCAGGGTTCGTGTTTTGCTTGAATGGTGGCGCTGTGAGCTGGAAGAGTTCAAAACAGGACACAGTTGTTGATTCTACAACAAAGGCCGAGTATATTACTACATCAAAGGCAGCAAAGGAGGCAGTTTGGATCCGTAAGTTCATTACTGAGCTTGGGGTGGTTCCTAGCATAGCAGATCCTATAGAGCTCTTTTGTGATAACAATGGAGCGATTACGCAGGCTAAGGAACCTCGCTCACACCAGCGGATCAAACACATACTACGATGCTTCCATCTCATTCGAGAGATTATCGATAGAGGAGATGTGAAGATTTACAGAGTACCCACAGAGGCTAATGTCACAAATCCCTTGACCAATGCTTTAGCATAGAAAAAGCATGATCATCACACTAGGTCATTGGGTATTACATACTACAGTGATTGACACTAGTACTAGTGGGAGATTGTTAGTGAAAGCCCTATAGCCAATCATGTGATGATTGTTGTATAGACTTGTTGTATCATATTCCTATATATATAAAGGCATTTCTTTATGGTTATTATACTTACTTGTATTGGTGCCAAATAACTAAGTATAATAGCGTCCTTGAGTAGAAGGTTCTTATCTATATCAATCAATTGATTGAATCGATAATGAGATGATATAGAGAATACTACTCTTAATCATTCCTAGTCAAGTATTAACATTCAGGGATAATGTTAATGTGAAGAGACTAGCATGTAGGTCAACTCGATGACTTGATCTCACAAGTCATGGATATGAGATATCAAGTTGACACATGGGTATGCATTGGAGAATGTATACTGAATGACCATCCATGAGAAAGTATCATGGATCGTTATATGAGTGTCATATACTTTCTCATGTGACTATTAGTATGACTATCAGTCCTTGGACTTGAAGTCACCATGGTTCCCTACATAAGGAGTTGAACACTTTGACTTCGTCAAACATCACCCATAAATGGATGGACTATAAAGGCGATTACTGGGTATGTAACAAATTATACGGAGAGATGTGAGTGATGTAGATGAGATCTATCCCTCCTATATGATGGGAGTAACATCATGATTCTTGATAGAGTGAGACCGCTAAGTGCATGGCCATGCCCAAATGAGTCAATATGAGATATTGAGCTCATTTGATTAGAGTGAGTCTACTTGGAGTTCAAGATATAGATTGTATAGAGGATGACACGGTCTATGCCTCAATTGGTCAATCTAGATGTCATGGATAGAGGGACATTGTCACATATTGTGAGAGGCACAATTAGTAGTCACAAAGGTGATGTTGGATCTCAACATTCTTGTAACTTGGGTAGCAATGATGTGTTGCTAGATACTGCTCATTGCTTATGTTTCTAAATCAGTTTAGGAACATTGCCAACGTTACAAGAACCTATAGGGTCACACACGAAGGGCAATTAGATGGAGATTAGGTTCATATGATGGACCAAGAGGATTAGGTTCATGTGATGAACAAAATTGGATTAAGAGTAATCCAAATTAGACTAATTGAGTTGGACTCAATTTGATTCAAGTGTTGAATGAGTCTAATTTAGATTTGATTCATTGAGTCAATTTAAACTAATGAATAGAGATTCATTAAATTAAATTGACTTGAATCAAATGGTTGGATTTGATCAACCATGGGAGATAAGAGGTCAAGTTTGACTTGACTTGAGAGGGAAGATCAAGGGTCAAGTTTGACTTGACCAAATGCCACGTCATGGTGACTTCGCATGGGGCCGACCAATGATCATGTTCCACATCATCATGGACACATCATGGTGTGCCACCTCATGAGGGAGACCAAGAGCCATGGCTCTTGGTATTACATGGTTTAAATCTCCTTAATGTGGCCGGCCAACTTATGCATGAGTTAGTGGTTAATTGAAGGAAATTAACTTCATCTTCTTCCTCCTCTCCTCTCTAGCTCTCTCCCTCATCCTACTTGCAGTGACCTCCAAGAGTGCTAGCACACTCAAGGTGGTTCTCTCCACCTATTGTCTGTGCGGATACATGTAGAGGAGTGTACATTTGACACTCTACGAGATCCGGCAAACCGTTGGGAGCGGGGTAAGCGAAGGGCATCGCTACAAGGGTAGCATTCTTTTCATGTAGATCTAAGGTAGATCTAGGTTTTCTAAACATGTACATGTATTATATTTTTGTTAATCTTCGCACGGATTCGTGGCCAATTTCTGAGATTTTCACAACGCAAAAAGCGGGTTTTGTGGCTCGAATAGTCCAACACAGAGTAGTGTGTTGTCCAACCTTGTCTTCTTTGTCTTCTTCTAACGATCCGGATGATGACTCATCCCATGTGGCTCTCAACGCTTTTCGTCTCCTTTTTTTTCCTTCTTCTTGAGACGAGGACATTCATTTTTGAAATGTCCTTTCTTGATGCATTCATAACAAACTACATTAGTTTTATCAATTACATTATCAACTTGCTTACCCTTCTTTTTGCTAAATCTTTTTCTCCTCATCATTTTTCTCACGAAGTTGGCCATCTCACTGGAAGAGGACTCATCATCTCCATCTGATTTCGTGCCTGAGGATGAAGACTGCTCCTTCTTCTTCTCCTTCTTTTTCTTTCCCTCCTTGCTCTGATCACCTGCAAACAAAGCCATACCTTTCTCTTTTTGACCTTTATTAGCCTATTCATGTAATTCCATCTCACAAAATAGTTCATCTATTTTAACAGTTGATAAGTCCCTTGATACCTTATAGGCATCCACCATGGATGACCATAAGACATTTTGGGGAAATGATTTAAGCACACACCTAATCAAATCTCAGTTCTCAACACTCTCTCCAATAGAGTGGAGATCGTTAAGCAACTCCTTGAATCTTCCATGAAGCTCACTGATAGAATCAGTGTCCTTCATAGTGAAATTCTAGAGTTGACTTAGGAACAAATCCTTTTTGGCTATACGAGAGTCTCTGGTACCCTCGTGCAGCTTAAGTAGTTTGTTCCATAGGTCTTGCACACTGCTGAAAGGACCAACTTTATTATGTTGTTCCATTGCCATGCTGCACTATAATGTTATAGTGGCTTTAGCATTTTCCTATGCCTTGCACTTTTGCTAAATTGTCCAAAGAGCGAACCCAAAGACATTACCATCATCATCTACAGGAGTAATGAATCCCTCCGTAATGGAGAACCACATTTCTATCTCAGTCATGAGATAGTACTCCATCTGACTTTTCTAGTATTGAAAATTCGTTCCATCAAAAAATGGAGGTCGGTTTGTACTGTAACCCACTTGCATGGTTACAACTCTAGGGTGGTTAAATCGAGTAATTAGAGCCCTGGCTCTGATACCACTTGAAAGGACCGGTAAATGCAAGAGGTGGGGGGGGAGAGTACTTTTTCAAAAATAAATGATTTCACACAGCGGAAATTCAACTTTAAGAGAGCAGTCACGAGCAAAAGCACGAAGAACACAGATAAAAGATACAGCCGATACTTAACAAAAATGCGATGAATATGAACAAGTGTATGAAATGAAAAACCAACACAGGAAAAAATATAAAGCAAAAAGAGGGCGCAGTCGATTTTTACTTGGTTCACAGCTCTCTCCTAGAGCTGCTAGTCCAAGGCCTACCACTATCTTTCCACCTTTTTGAAGCCAAGCTTCGAGGGTGGAGAAAACCTCTTAATGAATTATAGATTACAGATTCAACAAAAATATGAATTTACGTACAAGAATCTTGAATATGATCAATAAAAGAAATAAGGAACTTCACTGCTATACCAAGTCATTGCTACCCTTTGTCCTTGTTGTGATTAAAATAGCTTTATCGCGATGAGAGCTTCCAAGAGAGGGGTCGGAACCACCAAGAACAGAGGAAGGGGACGACACTGTGTTTGCAGCTTGTGGAATGATTCAGAAGGGACGTTGTCAATGTTCAGGTTGTCAGCAAGTAATCGGCACAGTGAAAGCAGTAAGCATGAAGTCATTTTGTTGCAATGCAGAAAGAAGGCACGAAGAACCAGTTGTCACGGCGGAAGCAGAAAGCACAAAATCGTTCTCTGAAGGAAGAAGAAGCATGAGCCAGTACTTCGTTTTTCTACGCGAGCGAAATAAAAACCTCAATCTTTCCTCAAATCTCCAATCTCGATCGGACACCTAACCCTAAAGTTCGGATCCCATTCAAATCCTCTACGAAATCCTTTCCCAACCAAAGGATTTGTTAGCCGTTTGAAGAGACAGCGGTAGAAATCGCCGGAATCACGATGTCGATTCCCAGCAATCGAGGCAGCAGTTGAGCTCGCCTTGAGTCTGTATGATTTTTACGAAGGCCAGTCGAGGCACTTACTCAACTGCTTATGTTAAATGCTGAGGTTTCCTCTACTGTAGTCGATGCGCCAGTCGGAGCTCCCTTGCTTCTGTTTGCTGCTGCCAACGATCAGTCGAGGCACCGGCTCGACTACACTAGCTGAAGCACCGGTCGAGTCCGCTCACCTCTACCGACTTCTTTTAGAGGCCAGTCGAGCCACTGACTCGACTGTCATAGTTGAACTGTTGATTAAGTCCCCCTCTTCTGTCTGTTTCAGATTAGTATCAGTCGAGGCATTGCCTTGAATGCCTCAGTCGCAGAGCCGGTCAAGGTGCCGACTCGACTGCAACTTCTTCTATAGCCGTCGAGCTCCATTTGCTCTGCTGGTCGCTGGTCGAGATTAGTAGAGTCACGCTTGATCGCTTGCTCGCCGGCAAATTCGCCAATAATATAGTATGGGCAATAGTTGAGGTGTCAACTCATTGTTGTTCTTATGATCCATTGTTTCAGTCAACTCTAAGACTGAAGCACGCCTAGTAAAGACTCTACCCATAGACACTTTACTTGCCAAGACTCCGGCCTCCAGCCATTCTTGCACTTGTCAACTTGCCACTTCCACAAGGAATTTTCTGCCTATCAAGGAATTACCCATCTTGGACTTTTCACCAAGGTCCACCCTTGGATTTCTCATCTGCCAAGGATTTACCCATCTTGGACTTTTCACCAATGTCCACCCTTAGATTTCTCATTTACTAAGGAATTAACCATCATGGACTTTTCACCAAGGGTCCACCCTTGGATTTCTCACTTGCCTAGACCATTGTTTACTTAAACGTTTGTCAAACACCAAAACATAACTTGGAGCATCAACTCCAACACGAATCACTCCCTCAATCAATCCACTAAACTCTCTTTTAACTCAACACAAGATGGAGATAAACCTCTTTACAAACTCCTCTTCTCACAAATAATATGAGTAGAAATAGAGAAGAAGGGAGTTGAGACACTTAGAAAACATGGGAGCACTTAGGGAAATGTTAGGAGTGTAAGCATTAGCTGCCCCAAGGCCCCCAACCTCTCTTTTTATAGAGAAGAGAGGTTTCTTCCCATTGGGCATGCAGCAGTCAACTACTATCGTTCCAATGACTTCTAATCACGACTGATTCATAGTCATCACAACCCAATGGTAATCCAATCAGTCGACTGATCAAGCAATCAGTCGATTGCACCAGGCAATCAGTCGACTCAAATCATTTCTGTGCCCGCGCTCACTTATAATAGTCAACTGCCAGCCCTTGGCAGTCGACTGATGGTGGAGCAGTCGACTACTAGCCCTTGGTCGTCGACTGTTGGGCCATAAAACCCTAGTTTGTTGGATCTTTGTAATGGCTAGAGGGGGGGGGTGATTAGCCTTTCTTTGTTTCTACAAGTACGTTAGCGGAAGCAATACAAATACAAATACAAATAAGAATGAGAAACAAGAAAACAATGCTAACACCCGATGTACGTGGTTCGGAGATGATGCTCCTACTCCCCGGTAATCCGTAAGGTGGATTAGCCCCAGCCAAGCTTCACTAAATACTCCTTTGAATGAACTAAGGTGGAGAAACCTTGTCTTACAATGCACTCCTCTTCTTTACAATGATGGAAGATGAAGACTAAAGAAGAGGAGGTTTAGAATCACAAAAACACTTGGAGAAAACTTGGTGAGCACGAGGGTGTAGCTAGAAATGAGAGCACTAGTTTCACCAAGCTCCCCAATGCCTCTTCTTATAGAAGAAGGGATGTTTTTCCCGTTGAGCTTTGATCAGTCGACTGATTCTCACCATCAGTCGACTGCCGTTGAAGCTAACAGGTTCTGACAGAGCAGATCCGTGGGGATTCGCAGCCGCCATTTCCAACGGGAGGCCTATCAGTCGACTGATCACTTCATCAGTCGACTGATGAAGCTATCAGTCGAGTGATCGCCGCGAGGAGTCGAGTGAGACTCCATTCTGTGCCCATTTTCGACTTGATCAGTCGACTACCGACTGGCAATGATCGATTGCCTTATCACGACCCGCCGGGCACCCTCGATTGGCTTTTCGATAGTCCTTATCATACTTGAATTGACTCCCTAGACCTAGACTTGACCTTCTAACTCTTCCTTCAGCCTTGAGCCCGCCTTAAAGAGTTTCCTTCGGCCTCGTCATGTCTTGGGTTGCCAAAAGCTTGGACTTTACGCCGCCAAGACTACAAGCTTAGACTTATGCTGCCAAGACTTTACTTTGGACTTCTTTTGCCAAGGTTCACTTGGACTTTACGCTGCAAAGACTACAAGCTTGGTCTTATGCTGCCAAATCCATCCCTTGGACTTCCTTTGCCAAGATCATACTTGGACTTCCTTTGCCAAGGTTCACTTGGACTTTACGCTGCCAAGTCTACAAACTTGGTATTACGCTGCCAAGTCCATCCCTTGGACTTCCTTTGCCAAGGTTCACTTGGACTTTACGCTGCCAAGTCTACAAACTTGGTATTACGCTGCCAAGTCCATCCCTTGGACTTCCTTTGCCAAGGTTCACTTGGACTTTACGCTGCCAAGACTACAAGCTTGGTCTTACGCTGCCAAGTCCATCCCTTGGACTTCCTTTGCCAAGATCATACTTGGACTTCCTTTTACCAAGTCTTCATCCTTGGATTTCCCTGTCACTTAAACATGTTCACAATTAGATCACAAAGCATTGCCTAACTTAGATGATTATCCAAACATCAAAACACATGAATGCTTGGGCCATTATTGCACCAACAATCTCCCCCTTTTTGATGTTTGACAATCATTTAAGTTAGGTCTTTACCATATGCATATAATCATATTTTTAATATGATTTCTAACTTAAACATTCCTTCTCCCCCTTTGACATACATCAAAAAGAGAAGGATTCATAAATTTCATGAAAGAATTAAAGTTGTTGTATCTTGGACTAAGGTATAAGATTGATATTAAGCTCCCCCTTAATCCAAGATATGCTTCCTGATGTGTGAATAACATTTGAAGCAAAGCATAACAAAAGTTCGAAAGCTAAGTCCTAACTTTGCACCAACAATGTAAGTTTGGGGATGAAAAGATATATATTATGAAACTCCCCCTAAAACACTGCATTAAACAGTCCTAAAAATTTGTTTATACCCAATATTATCATGCTATAGTTTTAGGACATCAAAGATACACTAAATATCAGAAAATGGAGCTATTTATCAGAAAACACGATTATCAGCTGACTGGTTTCAATCCGATCATCACACTAAATCCGAATTTCAGCCTTTTCAGCCCAACTTCAGAAATGCGTTAGAAATTCTAGAAACCTCGAAAAATCACGAAATTTTGTGTACACATTTCTGAGATCATACTTTATTAAGGAAAAATAGTTTGAAAAATATATGTTTTCCAGATTTCAAGATTGATACAAACTTGGAAACTAACAAAAGTTCTAAAAATTTGCAAACTTTGTATCACTTTTGTGTTCCACTTGAAAACTGTTTTTCAAAATATGATAAACATAGTTTAAAATATGTTTTATTTGATATTTCCAATCATGTTCTTGGAGCAATGTATTCATTACTTGAATACAAGCCTTCCTAATGATTGGTCCATGAAGTATTCATGTCTCTAGGTGTGTCATTGGCTCATATTAATGCATCATAACAAGCATGATGAGCCAAGTACACCTTCCCTATCATCTCACATGTTCCTAAGTGTCTTAATACAAGAATCAAGGTTTCTTAAGGCTTTTTGTGAGATGCATCAAGTGTTAGTAATATATGAGAGATGTCCTAAGGCAATCGCCTTATGTATGAACCATTTATATGATAAATGAAGATTCACTATTTGAGTATACATGTTTTATGTATTTGATTGGATCTTAAACTCATTTACTGAATGTCCACGATACGATTCACAGCATGAGAGAATTTGTGATTGGATCACAACTAGTGAGTATCTCTACATGTGTAATTGTGATGTATCGGAATTATCCCTAGTCGATGAATTGATGGATCTGGACACCATCAATTCTGTTGAGACTAGCACGAGGTATACTCCTTGGTGTATCCAAGCAGCTGATTCTCACTGGCTGGAGACATAGTGATGTCCGGAGTTAATCGTGGATGCTAGTTATGGTAACTAGTTCATTGGAGTGACGGTAGTAAGACTTCATATGGTTCTCTGCATATATAGATATGTCAATGAAGTTCTTCTTGTGGCTTAAGTGCGATGTTCCTTTGACTTGCGGTATTCAAGTCATCTTGATCATGGAGACTTATGCTTTGACATCTTAAGCAAACATCTCTAAGGAGATGTGGACCGGGATGATTAGGTATAAGTCGAAGTGATCGAAAGGTATTGAATAGCCTATAAAGATTCACCACTCCTTGCGAGGAGATGTATACCCATGGCCTCTCGTCGGATTGTTACTAAAGTCTTTGGCCAAAGCATTACATGTTTAGAGTAAGGTACTCTTGATACATGTGGAGTAACTAGAATCCGTGGGGCGAGAAATGATACTTGGGCTAGGTGTAGCGTAGTCGACCTAGTGAGGTGACACAATAGACCATGTCTGAACCAAGTGGGTATAAGATGAGTGAAGGGAATGGGGCCGCGATTCATTCGAGAGCTCTTGAAGGGTTTGAGAAATAGTTACGGATCAGCCGTTGATCTTTTGGTTAATTGGGGATCATGATGTACTACTAGGTGCCACTCATGATGGTTCTATAATTAATGGTTAATTATAGGCGGCCAACATAAAGCCGAGAACCTATTTAGTCACCGCTGCGAGTGTAATCCAAAGGATTTAAAGCGAGCTTGAGAATGGGATTCTCGAGGCCAAGGAAACTATGTTTAGTTGGACCAAACATAAGCGAACATGAAATTGTTTGATCGCAATGGGCGTGGATGGTAGTGTGTCTTATGAAGACATAATGGATGGACCAAAATGGTTTGGTTCTAATCCAATGGATGAGAATAAACCATCATGGTTTGGTTTATTTTAACTTATCTTAATGGAGCGGGTTAACGGGCTTTATGGATATGATCCATTAACCATTAAGAGAATTAGTTCTCTATAAAAAGGGCATTAGGGTTTGTTAAGCCCTAATGAAGAGGCAAACCTAATTTGCCGCCCACCCTCCTCCTCTGTTGGCGCCTAACTCTATTGCCGCCAACCATCTCTTCCAACCGCGACCAGTCGCTGCTTCTCCTCTTGCCGGGCGAGCAGCTGCCGGAGGAGCTCCGGTGATCTTCCTTGGCTCCGGCGACAAGGTGAGCAAGTCGCTTTCCTTATTTGGCCGGCAAGGTTCACCAAAGCTGTCCAGTTTTCTGGACAGCTTGTTCTCCTCTCGGGAGCGCCGCTTGACGACGGTTAGTGCTCCGACAGCGGCTAACTTACCGGAGATTTGATCTCCGGTAATCCTCTGAGGTGGAGGACGAAGGATTCGTCAAACGGTTGACGAATACCTCTCCGGAGAAGCGAGTTTTGAGAACTCGTTTTGGATCCGAATTTGGATTCGGATCGTGATCATCTCTCGATCACGTCGTCTTCAACACGAGGCTAGTAACCCGTACGAAGACGAAGCTCGTGACTTAGCGAAGTCATCCCGAGGAGCTCGGCGTGGATACGGATAGAGACGATTCTTACGAGAATCGTTCCGGTTGATGCCGTTCCCGCTACACGTCATACGGAAGGTATAACGTAGTTTAATTTCTTTTATTGCAATTTTAATTTACTGTTATGTCTACACTTGTTGTAATATCATGCGTGTGTTGTGTGTGTAATAAATATAGATTTATTATTTTAATTGCTTCACTGTGCTCATGTTTACGAAACATGATCGAACAAGGTCAAAAACCCAACAGTGGTATCAGAGCCCAGGTTGTGTTTCGACATAATCGTAAAAATGGTTTTGCGATAGTCATAATGTATTTCTGGAAGTTTTCTAAATTTTGGAAATTTAGAAGTATTTATGGAAATCTTCCACTTTTGGAAAGTTGGAAGTATTTATGGAAATTTATATTTTCCATAAATAAAATATTTGATTAGATTCTGGAAATTTGTTTCCTAATTTAATCATGATTTGATTTGGGAAATCAAATCTTAAAATATTTAATTTCCATAAGTAGTTTTAAAGATTTAGGAAATTGGTTTCCTAAATAGATTTTCCTTAATCAAATAATTCCATGAATAAAATATGTGATTAGATTTGGAAATTTGTTTCCTAATTTAATTACGATTTGATTTGGAGAATAAAATCTTAAACATATTTTATTTCCATAAATAGTTATGACATATAAGGAAATTATATACATGACATAATTGTATGCCATGTAATTGCATTAGATGCATAACATTATGCCATGCATGTCGTGACATGTAGATGTATGCCATGCCATGTAGATAATAGTTATTT
Source organism: Wurfbainia villosa (assembly GCA_025175895.1). Lineage (NCBI taxonomy): Eukaryota > Viridiplantae > Streptophyta > Magnoliopsida > Zingiberales > Zingiberaceae > Wurfbainia > Wurfbainia villosa. Next base: position 38,318,364 of record CM045987.1, read on the forward strand.
GCATGCAAAGAGGATGAGACATAAAAACCCTTAATCAATATTAAAGTCTACACCTTCCATTAATATGGTTAGAACCAGAGTTCTGTTTCTTGTTTGGGTTGTTGGACTCTCTCCAAGCCCGGCTCGAACCTGAATATGTTCAAACCATGGAATAGTTTAATACTAATATGGTAAGAGTCAGAGGTCAATCGTTAGCTTTGGTTGTTGGACTCTCTCCAAGCTGGGCTAATTGGTTGAATGCGCTCTAACCATATTAAAACTATGTCCTGATTAATGGATTGGCTTTAACCTGGAGCATCGATTTGTTGGACTCTCTCCAAGGTCGATGTAAAGGGAGGTGAAGTTGGGTGCTATGCATATGATGCATACTTGTTAATGTGTTAACAACCCGATGTATGTGTGAACATTCAATTAGTTGATAGCACATTGTGATAGTTGCATATACGGGATATGCAATCGGTATAGATGATACCTACCGTCGTAGTTATGAATGGCTTGTTGGACTCTCTCCAAGGTTGTTCATAACTATGATGGATATCATCCCATTCGGAGATGGACCTACAATCTCCCGAAGTGATTTTGGGGTTTTTGAAATTCGAAAAATGAATGGGATTTATAAATGTATATTGATGCATTTTAAAATCATCTTTCTCATATATGCTCGTTTTGTATTTCTAAGATTGATCATGATGTCTTTGAATTTGTGTTCCATTTTGGATTCAAATAAATTGACTGGGCCGAGCTTCATGGACTGGCTTAGAAGCTTGAGAATTGTTCTCAAGGTTGAAAAGCTTGCAAATGTCCTCGAAGCGCCTCTTCCCGCCCGTCCTAGTGACGATGCAACTCTAGACCAATTGTTGGCCTATCAGAAACATGTGAGTGATTCTGAACAAATGAGTTGCATCATGCTAGCCGCGATGGAACCCAAGCTACGAAAGCAGCATGAGCATATGGATGCTCATATCGTAGTCCTTCATCTTTGTGAGTTGGTTGATGAGCAAGTGAGATTCGAAAGGTTCTAAGTCTCAAAGCTCCTCTTCACCTCTGAGATGCTAGGAGGTTCATCTGTGGTACTGCTCAATATGCTGAAGACTGTGGAGTCTTCTGAGAAGCATGAGCAGGGGACGGTGCTGTTAGTTGATTCCTCGAAGAAAGGTTCTAAGAGGAAGTCAAAGGAACAGTAGAAGGGAAAGAAGAGAAGGGCTAAGAAGGTAGAACTAGCACAAAAGGAAACTTGCCATCATTATGGCAAGGAGAGCCATTTGCGAAGAAAATGTAAGATTCATCTTGAGTCCATGAAGAAGGATAAGGCATCGGATGCCCCATCTTCTTCAGAAATCTTCTTTATTGATTGTCAATCTATTTCCTCAGACACTTGGGTATTTGATACTGGGTGTGGCTCACATATATGTAATGACATACATGGGCTAAGGAATAGAAGAAGACTCGTCAAGGGGGGAGTCAAATTTACGTGTTGGGAATGGAGCAACGGTTGCTGCACTCGCCATCGGAACGTATTTGTTGGAACTCCCTGTAGGACTTGTCTTAGAACTGGACAATTGCTTTCATATTCCTTCGTTGATAAAGAACATCATTTCTATTTCTTGTCTAAATAGAAATGGGTTCCATTTGACTTTTAGTAACAATTGTTGTTACATAACTTTGAATGGAGTTCTTTATGGGATTGGAACTTTAAGCAATGGTGTTTATACGTTGGACGATTTCAATATCGAAGTGAGCAACACGCGTGCTCGAAAGGATAATCAAATAGACTCCTATATGTGGCATTGTCGTCTTGGCCATATAAGCAAGAAACGCATGTCCGAATTACACCGATGTGGAATTCTAGAATCTTTTGAATTGGATTCATACGATACATGCGAATCATGCTTAAAATGCAAGATGACTAAGTTACCTTTTACTGGAAAAGGTGAACGAGTGGGAGAGTTACTAGGTCTAATACATACTGATATATGTGGACCTATGTCAACTCAAGCTTTAGGAGGCTATAGCTACTTCATTACCTTCACCGATGATCACTCATGGTTTGGGTATGTGTTCTTGATGAAACACAAGTCTGAAGCCTTTGAAAGGTTCAAAGAATTCAGAAATGAAGTAGAGAAACAACATGACAAGAGTATTAAAATACTTCGATCGGATCGAGGTGGTGAATACTTAAGTCAAGAGTTTCTTGATTATCTAAGAGACAATGACATATTGTCTCAATGGACTCCGCCATATACACCACAGCATAATGGTGTATCTGAGAGGCGAATCGACCTTGTTGGACATGGTCAGTCAATGATGAATCATGCAACTCTTCCCAAGTCCTTTGGGGTTATGCACTTCGCATACTGCTTACTTGTTAAATGTAATGCCTACCAAGGTAGTCTCAACTACTCCATATGAGATATGGAATGGTAAGAAACCTCATGTATCTTACTTGAAGATATGGGGTTGTCCTGCTTATGTGAAGCGGACTGTATCAGACAAATTGGATGCTAAGTCTGATAAATGTCTATTTGTTGGATACCCTAAGGAAACAAGGGGTTACCAATTCTATCATCCTGTGGAACAAAAGGTGTTTGTTTCAAGGCATGCTGTTTCTAGAGAAAGAGTTTCTTGCAAGAAAATAAAGGGGAGTGTCGTCGAGCTTGAGGAGGCTCGAGAGACTCAAATAGACATTGATGAGATACCTGGTGAAGCACAACAGCCGACAACTCATAGTGATGAGCAATCGGCTGGACCTATTGTAACACCACATCTTTGTAGATATGGTAGAACACGCAATATTCTTGAGAGATATGAATTTCTCGTAAGCGAATCGAATGACGTGTTACTCATTGATGATGAGGAGCCTACCAGTTATGAAGAAGTGCTGACAAGTTCAGAAAGGGATAAGTGGCTTGGTGCCATGAAGTCGAAAATGGATTCCATGTATGAAAACCAAGTTTGGAACTTGGTTGACCCACCTGAAGGCATAAAGCATATAGGGTGCAAGTGGGTTTTCAAGAAGAAAACCGACATAGATGGTAATGTGATTACCTATAAGGCTAGATTGGTGGCGAAAGGATATCGTCAAAAACAAGGTGTTGATTATGACGAAACCTATTCGCCTGTAGCTATGCTTAAATCCATTCGGATGCTCCTGGCCATAGCGGCTCATTATGATTATGAGATATGGCAGATGGATGTGAGAACAGCTTTCCTTAATGGAAACCTGCTCGAGGACGTGTATATGATACAGCCTGAGGGTTTCACATCGGTTGATAAAACCAAGGTATGCAAATTGTGACGGTCCATTTATGGATTGAAGCAAGCATCCAGGAGCTGGAATATCCGTTTTGATGAGACGATAAAAAAGTTTGATTTCTCACAAAATCCAGACGAACCTTGTGTGTACAAGAAGGTTAGTGGGAGTGCAGTCGTGTTCCTAGTATTGTATGTCGATGACATATTACTTATAGGAAACGACGTGTCAATCTTACAGTAAGTTAAGGTTTAGTTATCCAAGACATTCTCCATGAAAGACCTGGGAGAAGCAACCTACATCCTTGGGATTAAGATCTATAGAGATAGATCGAAACGGTTGCTTGGTCTTTCGCAGTCTAAATATATAGACCGAGTGCTAAAGAGGTTTAGCATGTCGGAATCCAAGAAAGGTTATCTGCCCATCAGGCATGGGGTACACCTTTCGAAGTCTATGTGTCCGCACACAGAAGACGAGAGGATTTGCATGAGTAAGATTCCCTATGCATCCGCAATAGGATCTATCATGTATGCTATGTTATGTACGAGGCCCGATGTATCGTACGCTCTGAGTGTCATGAGCAGATACCAATCCGATCCAGGAATGGATCATTGGGCGGCTGTTAAGACGATCCTTAAGTACTTGAGAAGAACTAAGGATGTGTTCCTAATATATGGAGAAGGGTACATGGTGATACGTGGGTATACGGATGCCAGATCCAGACAGACAAGGATGATTCCATGTCTTAGTCTGGGTATGTATTCACCTAGAATGGAGGCGCAATAAGTTGGAAAGGTTCCAAGCTTGACACTATAGTGGATTCTTCCACTAAGGCAGAATACGTTGCAGCTTTGGAAGCAGCAAAGGAAGCGGTTTGGATCAAGTAGTTCATCTATGAACTTGATGTGGTCTCACTAATGATCCAAACATGTGCTTCGCCGCTATCATCTTATCAGAGAGATCATCAGTAGGAACGAAATACAAATCGAGAAAATTCCCACTGAAAGGAACTTAGTGGATCCTTTGACTAAAGCATTACCTCAAAGTAAGTTTGAGGGTCATGTTGGTGCTTATGGTATTGGATACCGTAGCGATTGGCATTAGGCCAAGTGGGAGTCTGTTAGTAATATATGAGAGATGTCCTAAGGCAATCGCCTTATGTATGAACCATTTATATAATAAATGAAGATTCACTATTTGAGTATACATGTTTTATGTATTTGATTGGATCTTAAACTCATTTACTGAATGTCCACGATACGATTCACAGCATGAGAGAATTTGTGATTGGATCACAACTAGTGAGTATCTCTACATGTGTAATTGTGATGTATCTAATTATCCTAGTCGATGAATTGATGGATCCGGACACCATCAATTACTGTTGAGACTAGCACGAGGTATACTCCTTGGTGTATCCAAGCAGCTGATTCTCACTGGCTGGAGACATAGTGATGTCCGGAGTTAATCGTGGATGCTAGTTATGGTAACTAGTTCATTGGAGTGACCAGCCGTAAGTCTTCATATGGTTCTCTGCATATATAGATATGTCAATGAAGTTCTTACTGTGGCTTAAGTGCGATGTTCCTTTGACTTGCGGTATTCAAGTCATCTTGATCATGGAGACTTATGCTTTGACATCTTAAGCAAACATCTCTAAGGAGATGTGGACCCGGGATGATTGGGTATAAGTCGAAGTGATCGAAGGTGTTTGAATAGCCTATAAAGGATTCACCACTCCTTGAGGAGATGTATACCCATGGCCTCTCGTCGGATTGTTACTAAAGTCTTTGGCCAAAGCATTACATGTTTAGAGTAAGGTACTCTTCGATACATGTGGAGTAACTAGAATCCGTAGGACGAGGAAATGATACTTGGGCTAGGTGTGACGTAGTCAGCCTAGTGGGGACTGACACAATAGACCATGTCCTGAACCAAGTGGGTATAAGATGAGTGAAGGGAATGGGGCCCGATTCATTCGAGCTGCTGAAGGGTTTCAGAAATAGTTCTGGATCAACCGTTGATCTTTTCGGTTAATTGGGGATCATGATGTACTACTAGGTGCCACTCATGATCGTTCTATAATTAATGGTTAATTATAGACGGCCAACATAAACCGGGAACCTATTTGGTCACACGCACAACGAGTGTAATCCAAAGGATTTAAAACGAGCTTGAGAATGGGATTCTCAGACCGAGAGAAACTATGTTTGGTTGGACCAAACATAAAGCGAGCATGAAATTGTTTCAGTTGCAATGGAAGCGTGGATGGGCCGTGTCTTATGAAGACATAATGGATGGACCAAAATGGTTTGGTTCTAATCCAATGGATGAGAATAAACCAAAGGGTTTGGTTTATATTAAACGAATGAACCAAAAGTTGGTTCGGTTCGTTTTAACTTAAAATAAACCATCATGGTTTGGTTTATTTTAACTTATCTTAATGGAGCGGGTTAACGGGCTTTATGGATATGATCCATTAACCATTAAGAGAATTAGTTCTCTATAAAAGAGGGCATTAGGGTTTGTTAAGCCCTAATGAAGAGGCAAACCTAATTTGGCCGCCCACCCTCCTCCTCTTGTTGGCGCCAACTCTATTGCCGCCAACCATCTCTTCCAACCGGCGACCAGCTGCTGCCGTTTCCTCCTCTTGCCGGCGACGAGCTGCTGCCGGAGGAGCTCCGGTGATCTTCCTTGGCTCCGGCGACAAGGTGAGCAAGTCGCTTTCCTTATTTGGCCGGCGCAAGGTCTCCACCAAAGCTGTCCAGTTTTCTGGACAGCTTGTTCTCCTCTCGTCGGAGCGTCGTTTGGACGACGGTTAGTGCTCCGACAGCGGCTAACTTACCGGGGATTTGATCTCCGGTAATCCTCTGAGGTGGAGGACGAAGGATTCGTCAAACGGTTGACGAATACCTCTCCGGAGAAGCGAGTTTTGAGAACTCGTTTTAGGATCCGAATTTGGATTCGGATCGTGATCATCTCTCGATCACGTCGTCTTCAACACGAGGCTAGTAACCCGTACGAAGACGAAGCTCGTGACTTAGCGAAGTCATCCCGAGGAGCTCGGCGTGGATACGGATAGAGACGATTCTTACGAGGATCGTTCCGGTTGATGCCGTTCCCGCTACACGTCATACGAAAGGTATAACGTAGTTTAATTTCCTTGTATTGCAAATTTTAATTTACGGTTATGTCTACACTTGTTGTAATATGCATGCGTGTGTTGTGTGTGTTGTAATAAATATAGATTTATTATTTTAATTGCTTCCGCTGTGCTCATGTTTACGAAACATGATCGAACACACACACGCCGCGGTGCCGGAAACCCAACATCAAGGTATAAGGCTAACATATGAATATGGAATCATGCAAACCTAGAAATTTACTCCACAAAGCACATACCAAGCTCTCTCCTTAATGATGAAAATTCAGTTTCGGGAAGAGCTTTGGTGAAGATATCAGCAAGGTTGGACTTAGATTCTACATAATTAAGTTCAATGTCCCCTCTTGCCACATGATCTCTTATGAAGTGATGTTTCACTTCAATGTGCTTGGTCCTAGAGTAATGTACCGGATTTTTGGTCAAGTTGATGGTACTCACATTGTCACAATAAACTTTAATGTTAGAGTAGTGTAGCTCATAGTCCTCAAGAGTATGTCTCATCCAAAGTAATTGAGCTACACAACCACCCATAGCCACATATTCGGCTTCGGTGGTTGATAAAGCAACACAATGTTGCTTCCTACTACTCCAACTAACTAGGGAGGACCCAAGAAATTGGCACCCACCACTAGTACTTTTCCTATCCAATTTGCAACCGACATAATCAGAATCGGTATAGCCAAGCAACTCAACGGACTTAGTCCTAGGATACCAAAGTCCTACATTTAGGGTGCCTTTAATATATCTTAAAATTCTCTTAACGGCTACTAAATGTGATTCTTTGGCCAAGATTGGTATCTTGCACACATACCTACCGCAAATAAGATATCGGGTCTACTAGCGGTTAGGTATAGTAGGCTACCAATCATACTCTTATAAAGTTTAAGATCAATTGATTTACCATCATGATCACTATCTATTCTAGTACTAGTGGCCATAGGAGTGGTTACAATTTTGGCATTTTCCAAACCAAATTTCTTGATCATTTCATTTGCATATTTGGTTTGATAAATATGAATCCCTTCATTGGTTTGCTTGACTTGTAACCCTAGGAAAAAGATAAGCTCTCCAACTAAACTCATTCCAAATTCATTCTCCATGTTTTTTATAAAGTCTTGAAGAATATCATCATTTGTTGACCCAAAAATAATGTCATCAACATATATTTGTGCTATAAAGATATCCTTTAATGTTGACTTTATAAACAAGGTTTGATCTACTTGGCCCCTTCTAAAATCCTTAGAAATTAAGAAAGATGACAATCTTTCATACCATGCCCGGGGAGCTTGCTTTAACCCATATAATGCTTTCATAAGCTTATATACGTGGTTTGGATAATCTATGTTCTCAAACCCGGGTGGTTGTTCTACATATACTTCTTCCTTAATATAACCATTTAGGAATGTCGATTTAACATCCATTTGATAAAGTTTAAATCCCATATAGAAAGCATACCCTAAGAGAATTCTAATAGATTCTAACCTAGCAACCGGGGCATAAGTCTCATCATAGTCAAGCCCCTCAACTTGATTGAATCCCCTAGCAACCAACATAGCCTTATTTCTAGTGATATTTCATTGGTCATCTAGCTTATTCCTAAAGACCCATCTTGTAGTAATTATGGTGCAATCATTGGGTCCAGGAACTAACTCCCATACTTGACTCCTTTCAAATTGAGTCAATTCATCTTGCATTCCCAAAATCCAATCCGGATCATGTAATGCTTCATTGATCGATTTGGGCTCAATTTGTGAAATAAGAGCAACTTGACTAGTAGGAACTCTATGAAATGACCTAGTTCTTACTCCCTGAGATAGATCTCCTACTATTTGGTCAAGTGGATGATCTTGATGAGTTCTTAGGGTTCTAGAAGGGGTTTCAAATTGATCATTGTTATCTTCTACCCTCCTTTCATCCTCAGAATCTCCTCTTCCTCCCTCTTGATCATTACCCCTTATGGTCAAATTTTGAAGCTTTTGGGTAATGTCTTGATTATTGTCATTAATATCCTTATCAATGGAGGACTTTCTAGGGTAGGTACTAGTGGTTTCATCAAATTGAACATTGGAGGACTCCTCAATCCCTTGGGTTCTCTTATTGTAGACTCTATATCCTCTACTCGTAGATGAGTATCCAACTAGGATTCCCTCATCCGCTTTGGATTCAAATATTCCTAAGTTATCTTTGGTGTTTAAAATATAAACTTTACATCCAAAGACTTTGAAATAATGAATTGTGGGAATAGTCCCATTCCATAATTCAAATGGTGTCTTTCCTAAAAACCTATGGATTTGAACCCTATTTTGGATATAGCAAGCGGTATTAACCGCTTCCGCCCATAAGTAGCTAGGTAGAGAATATGCATTAAGCATAGTCCTAGCCGCCTCTTGTAGGGCATGATTTCTCCTTTCGACCACCCCATTTTGTTGGGGTGTTCTAGGACAAGATAACTCATGCTTGTACCCTTGCTCTAAACAAAATTGTGAAAATTTTGAATTCTCAAATTCACCACCATGATCACTACAGATCCGGTTGATTTTGAGACTCTTTTCATTTTCAACTCATTTACTAAATCCTATGATTATTTTTAAGGTATCATCCTTATGTTTCATAAAATAGACCCAAGTATACCTAGAAAAATCATCTATTATGACTAAACAATATTTGTTACCATTTAAAGGAGTACTATGGCAATCAAATAAGTCAAGATGCAATAGTTCTAACGGTAAAGAAGTATTAGTTAAGGTTTTACCTTTGTGTGATGTCTTTGTTTGTTTTCCTTTTTGGCATGCATCACACATTTTGTTCTTGACATACTTGATCTTTGGTAGCCCTTTGACCAACTCCAACTTGGCTACCTTGGCTACCTTGGCTATGTTTTTCATGTTGATGTGCCCCAATCTCCTATGCCATAGCCAACTTTCTTCTTCTTTTGCAACAAGACACTTAGTAGAAATGTTAGAAGCATATGAAAGATCAACATAATAAATATTTGATTTCCTATATCCAACTACCATACAACCATTTAATTCCTTGTGTCTAATCATGCATTTAGAAGATTCAAAAGAAACATGGTAGCTTGCATCACAAAGTTGAATAACACTTAATAAATTAAATTTCATATTTTCAACTAGTAAAACTTTGTGAATGACGATTTTGGGGGATACCTCAATTGTACCTCTACCTAATATCTTGAGTTTTCCACTATTTCCAAAAGACACCGCTCCCTTCTTCACATACTTAATTGTGGAGAACTTGCTCACATCCCCGGTCATGTGTGTTGAACAACCGCTATCCACAATCCACATACCTTGCTCTCCTACCTAAATCACATGAAAAACACAATCTTTTGGTACCCAAACATTAGGACCGGTAACATTAAGTAAAAACTTCTTAGGTACCCATGCTTTCTTAACCTTACCCTTAATGGTTGCTTTTCTATTAATCAATGAGATATAAGCAACTTCTTTTTCTTTTGGCTTATATCCTACACTGGACTTGTTGTAAACGGCTCTTTGTCGGCTAAGGATCATGTCAAGATATTTTGAGTCATTCGTAAATTTCTCTAAGCATGCCTTTAAGTCACTAACCTCATCCTTAAGTTTGTCATTCTCTTCCTTAAGTATCCAAGAATCAACATGTGAAGGTTTTTCATTCCTAATGGCCTTTAGTTCTACCTTCATGCTTCTAACCTTAGATTTAGACTTATCTAGAGCCTCTTTAAGATAAGCAATTGATTTATAAAGAAGCTTAACTTTAGGAGAGTTTATTATCTCATCGTCACTAGATGATGATTTATCACTTGAAGAGTCTTCTTCTTGGCTTGATGTACCGGATCATCTCCTTGGGCCATGAGTGCCACATGGTGTGTGACGTGGCAAAGCTCATCATCGGAGGAGGAATCTTCAACACTTGGTGTGTCCCATGTGGTTTGAGCCATCATGGCCTCCTCCTTCTTCTTCTCCTTCTTATCCTTCTTTTTCTTTTCTTTTTCCTCCTTTATCTCCGGGCAATTTGGCTTTATGTGCCCCTTCTTATTGCAAGCATGGAAAATCACATTATTGTTAAAATTTGAATTACCACTAAACTTACCTCTTGAAGAATGGGACCCCTTCCTTGCTTCTCTATTCTTGAACTCCTTTGATTTTCTATAGAGCTTCTTGACAAAGTGGGCCATCTCACTAGATGAGTCTCCATCACTACTTGAATCATGCTCCGACTCGGATGATGATGGCACTTCTTTCCTTTCTTTCTTCTTATTTTCCTTCTTTTCAACAAATAGAGCTAAACCCTTTTCCTTAGAGGACATGTTAGTTTGCTTATGCAATTCAAACTCACAAAATAATTCATCAATTTTAATTTGAGAAAGATCCCTAGTTACCTTAATAGCATCAACTATAGAAGTCCATAGAGAAGTTCTAGGAAATGCTTGAAGAATGTACCTTACCAAATCCCGGTTGTCAACTCACTCACCTATGATGTGGAGTCCATTCACAATCTCCTTAAACCTTCCATGCATTTGGCTTACGGTTTCATGCATCTTCATTTGGAAAGCTTGAAGTTGTCCAATTAGCAAGTCCTTCTTGGCTTTCTTTGACTCCTTGGATCCTTCATTTAGCTCAATGAGCATTTTCCATAACTCCTTGGAAGATTCGAAAGGCCCCACCTTGTTGAGTTGCTCCATTGTAATACCGCATTGGATGGTGAGTACCGCCTTTGCATTTGATTCGAACCTCCTATTCATTTCCCTTGTCCAATCCTTGCTTGGAATAGGGTTTCCATGTTCATCCACCGGTTCCTCAAAGCCATCTACAATGCTATGCCAAATCTCAATATTACTCATTAGATAATACTTCATTCTAGCTTTCCAATACGCAAAGTGACTCCCATCGAAGAGCGGTGGCTTGGCGGTGCTATATCCCTCTTGAAGAGCCATTGATGCCTTGGTTGATGGTGAAATCTTTCAAGCTATCCGGGCTCTGATACCACTTGTTGGATCTTTGTAATGGCTAGAGGGGGGGGGTGATTAGCCTTTCTTTGTTTCTACAAGTACGTTAGTGGAAGCAATACAAATACAAATACAAATAAGAATGAGAAATAAGAAAACATTGCTAACACCCGATGTACATGGTTCGGAGATGAGCTCCTACTCCACGGTAATCCGTAAGGTGGATTAGCCCCAGCCAAGCTTCACTAAATACTCCTTTGGATGAACCAAGGTGGAGAAATCTTGTCTTACAATGCACTCCTCTTCTTTACAATGATGGAAGATGAAGACTAGAGAAGAGGAGGTTTAGAATCACAAAAACACTTGGAGAAAACTTGGTGAGCACGAGGGTGTAGCTAGAAATGAGAGCACTAGTTTCACCAAGCTCCCCAATGCCTCTTCTTATAGAAGAAGGGCTATTTTTCCCGTTGAGCTTTGATCAGTCGACTGATGCTCACCATCAGTTGACTGCCGTTGAAGCTAACGACTTCTGACAGAGCGGATCCGCGGGGATTCGCAGCCGCCATTTCCAACGGGAGGCCTATCAGTCGACTGATCACTTCATCAGTTGAAGTGATCAGTCAAGTGATCGCCGCGATGAGTCGAGTGAGACTCCATTCTGTGCCCATTTTCGACTTGATCGATTGGTATCGAATTGGCGATCGGTGATTACCTTATCGATCATTATCGGTTCTGTCGATCGGCCCGATAGTCCGATTTTCGGCTGACCGGTCGAGTACCTTATCGATCATTGCTACATCGTATCGATCAGTTACTTAGTCAAGTATGAATAATTCATACTTGAATTGACTCCCTATACCTAGACTTGACCTTCTAACTCTTCCTTCAGCCTTGCACCTGTTGGGGTTTTTCCGAGCCGCAAAAACCGCTTTTTGCGTTGCGGAAACCTCGGAAGCCCCGGCCACGGATCCGTGCGAAGTATAAAAATATAAAAACATATATGTGCTTACAAAAACCCTAGATCTACCTTAGATCTAAGAGGTTAGAATATTACCCTCGTAGCGATGTCCTTCGCTTATCCCGCTCGTCCAAAAGTTCGCCGGAACTCGAGAGTGTCAAGTGCACACTCCTCTATGGTATCCACACAAGCAATAGGTGGAGAAAGAGACAAACTTGAGTGTGCTAGCACTCCTAGAAGATCTCGGCAAGATGAGGTTGGGAGAGGTAGAGAGCTTGAGAGAAAAATTCCAAGGAAGAAGATGAAGTTGGAATAACTCTCAAAAATGAATTTCACCATCATAACCCCTAATGGTGTTGGCCGGCCACATTATGGCTTGGGAGGTTACATGCATGCATGTAACTCCCATGCCTCTTAGTCTTCCTCATGATGTGGCACCAATTGACAAAGTCAATGATGATGTGGAGCATCATCATTGGCCGGCCATGCCAAGTCATCATCATGACATGGCATTTGGTCAAGTCAAACTTGACCTTTCATCTTCCCTCTCAAGTCAAGTCAAACTTGACCTCTAATCTCCCATGGTTGATCAAATCTAACCACTTGACTCAAGTCAATTTAATTTAATGAATCTCTATTCATTTAATTTAAATTGATTTGATGAATCAAATCTAAATTAGACTCATTCAACACTTGAATCAACTTGAGTCTAACTCAATTAGTCTAATTTGGATTACTCTTAATCCAATTTGGTTCATCCCATGAACCTAATCCTCATGGTTTATCATATGAACCTAATCTCCATCTAATTGCTCTTATGTGTGTGACCCTATAGGTTCTTGTAACGTTGGCAATGTCCCTAAACCGATTTAGGAACATAAGCAATGAGCGGTATCAAGTAACACATCATTGCTACCCAAGTTATAAGAATGTTGAGCTCCAACATCACCTTTGTGACTACTAATTGTGACTCTCACAATATGTGACAATGTCCCTCTATCCTTGACATCTAGATTGACCAATCGAGGCATAGACCGTGTCATCCTCGGTACAATCTAAATCTTGATCTCCAAGTAGACTCACTCTAATCAAATGACCTCAATATCTCATATTGACTCATTTGGGCATGGCCATGCACTTTGTGGTCTCACTCTATCAAGAATATCGATGTCACCCCCGTCATATAGGAGGGATAGATCCCATCTACATCACTCACATCCCTCCGCATAATTTGTTACATACTCAGTAATCGCCTTTATAGTCCACCCATTTACGGGTGACGTTTGACGAAGCCAAAGTATGCAACTCCTTATGTAGGGAACCATAGTGACTTCAGGTCTAAGGACTAATAGTCATACTAATAGCCACATGAGAAAGTATATGACACTCATATAACGATCCATGATACTTTCTTATGGTGGGGCATTCAGTATACATTCTCCAATGCATACCCATGTGTCAACTTGATATCTCATATCCATGACTTGTGAGATCAAGTCAGATTGTTGACCTACATGCTAGTCTCTACGCATTAACATTGTCCCTGAATGTTAATACTCGACTAGGAATGATTAAGAGTAGTGTTCTCTATATCATCTCATTATCGATTCAACCAATCGATTGATATAGATAAGAACCTACTACTCAAGGACATTATTATATTTTGTTATTTGGCACCAATACAAGTAAATATAATAACCATGCCTTTATTAATAGAAATATGATACAATAAAGTCCATACAACAATCATCACATGATTGGCTCTAGGGCTTTCACTAACAGCGCCCGCCTTAAAGAGTTTCCTTCAGCCTCGTCATGTCTTGGGTTGCCAAAAGCTTGGACTTTACGCCGCCAAGACTACAAGCTTGGACTTATGCTGCCAAGACTTTACTTTGGACTTCTTTTGCCAAGGTTCACTTGGACTTTACGCTGCCAAGACTATAAGCTTGGTCTTATGCTGCCAAGTCCATCCCTTGGACTTCCTTTGCCAAGATCATACTTGGACTTCCTTTGCCAAGGTTCACTTGGACTTTATGCTGCCATGTCTACAAGCTTGGTCTTACGCTGCCAAGTCCATCCCTTGGACTTCCTTTGCCAAGGTTCACTTGGACTTTACGCTGCCAAGACTACAAGCTTGGTCTTACGCTGCCAAGTCCATCCCTTGGACTTCCTTTGCCAAGATCATACTTGGACTTCCTTTTACCAAGTCTTCATCCTTGGATTTCCCTGTCACTTAAACATATTCACAATTAGATCACAAAGCATTGCCTAACTTAGATGATTATCCAAACATCAAAACACATGAAGCTTGGGGCATTGTTGCACCAACATAGTTGACACTGGTCAACTAGCAGTCGACTCGGACTTGTCGACTGATATCGATATCAATCGACTGTTATCGAATAAAACCTCAAACAATAAGTTATTTGAGCATCCGACTGTTGGGTAAAACCTCAAACACCTTATTCGAGCATCCAACACATGATCTTAGCCATTTGGCCAAGTCTACCTACATTGAGCTACCTCGACCCAGGTTACAATCACTCAACTCTCATTCCCATGGAGTCCCTCACAAAAGCTCTCTTCATTCGACCTACGTCCCTCGGATGCACAAAGCTCGTGACTTCTCCCATGTCATCCTTTGTGTCTTGCCTTGAAATCTGCTTCCTTTGGCTTCACTCCATTTGCTCCTTGTCAAACGGTCCCTCAGATGTGCCAAGCTCACGACTTCTCCTTGTGCCATGCTTCACTGACTCAAGGACTTGAGCCATGAGACGATGAACTTGCCAATGCTTCATCAAGCTACACATGTGTGATTTACTAAGTCCTGCACAACTTAAACACACACATTAAATCACATAAACTTCCTAACTTAAACCCTTTTCCATACACATCAAAACCAAGATCATACATGGGTTGATTGCCCTAATAATTGAGCAATTTTATAAATTGATCAAAATTGGTACAATTAGGTTTAGAGGTCATAGCATGCCATTTTGGGTTTTTGGTCCACATGAGAGATAAGTTGTAAAATGGCAAAACGAACTTAATCCCAACAAATGGTAACTAATGCTTAAATTTAGGTATTTTTATACCTTTACTTCTTATGTGCCATGATTTGTTTATCATCTGCCATGTCATGACATCATATTTCATTTTATCATTCTATATGTCATGATAATGCTTAGGTTTATGTTTTTAATGTCATGTATACTTAGATTCAATCATATGCCATGACACAATTGAAGGGAATTGATTCTCGCTTCGGTCGCTTGTGCATGGCGATCCTATCACACGTCCCCGGATTAAAATTTTATTTATCAAAACTAATCTGGACGGAGATGGATTGCCCAAGCAACTGATTCATCATTGTGCTATTCGATTTGAGTAGTCGCTTAAACAAACTTGTTGTTCAAGAAACCTTACTCTTTTCCTCGATTAGCCGCGGAATAGATGATTAATGGATCACCGGTTTTTGTGTTTATCATCGGGGTCCATGTTAATCAATAACATACAAAATACAAAAGAACTAGAATCAAAATTAAACAAGATTATACATCTTGTTTTACCTCTTGATCTTCTATTGTATTCCTATCCTCTTCTTGGACGTCATTTGGGTGACGATCTTCCAAGAATCGAAGCCTCCTAGATCGTGTGTCTTCCCTTCCTTGCTCGCTCTGAACAAGGGAAGAATAAACTCCCTTCTTCTCCTTGCTTGTGCCGACCACCAACCACCAAGCTTGGTGTCCGCCGGCCCTAAGGAGAGGGAGAGGGGTGTGCCGACCAAGACAAAGGAAGGAGGAACCCTCACCTTTGTTGCCGCTGGCCCTTGGAAGGGGATAAAGAAGCACCGACCAAAGCATGAGGGAAGGAGGCGTTGGCCAAGTGAGGGAGAAGAAGAACAAAACCCTAGCCTCCAACCTTGTTGTCGCCGGCCCTAGGAGAAGCAAATCCTAGCAACCAATGCTTGCCGCCCAAGCCTCTCCAATGCCAACTCCAAACCATAACACAACTTATTCTGCTTGCCGCCCAAGCCTTTCCAACCCGCTTTTTATAAATCTAGGCTTCATGAGGTATTTATAATAGGGACCATGAGGAGTTGGATCTTGGCCACCCAATGGATCCAAACCACACAAAACCTGATCCATTAATGATGATACATTCCACTAGAGGATCATCATTGATCTACCTCACCAACCCTATAAATAAATATACACTCCACATATTATTTGTACAAAATATCTCCCCGTGTTTAAGATATTGAATGCCCATTAATTAATTAAATTACTAACAATTTAATTAATTAATATCTAACTCCATGAGTAGTACCACTCATCTTATCATCATGTTGGACCAAGTCCACCTGTAGAATTTACATGATGAACTTTATGAGCTCCTCAAGGGGACATCATCATCCTAGTATATAGGACATGGTTTCCTCCTATAATCAATGACACACCATGTAAATAATATTATTTCCCAACTTACTAGGCCTATCGATTTAATACATAAATCTTGCCCATTGGTAAATCAAAGAAACAAATACTTAGTACATGTGCCCGTTATTATATCGAGATTAAGAGTATGTACACCATAATATCTGAGGTCTGATTCAATTATATAGTCAGTATAAATTGAATCACCTCTAAATCGGTTATGCTCAATACACACAAAGTGTACTAGTGTAATTCTATGGTCAAGATAAACCAATATCAAATCACACTACAACCATGTCAATGGTTTGTCCAAAACCATCTTGGTTGTGAGCCTCTACTTATACTCTACAAGGAACTGATAACATGATTTTCTGTGCGATACCACACACCAAGTTATCTACAATATAAAATATCAGGCAATATGTATAAATATAAAATGCAAACAATGATCATGTGATTCTTACTTCAAAATGAAGATGTCCATACAAAGGTTTGACTTTTAGTATACATCCCAACAATCATGATTATTGGCACATATTTTTAATTATGCTATCTTAATATGCCATAATCATCATTCATGCATTTAGGATTAATTAAAATTTATTTAAGGACTATGACATTATTTGAAGTCCCATGTATAAGGGAATCAAATAGAGTTTCCTAGAAAAATACATGAGACCTTAAATTAGGATAAACAAAACCCACATCTCACATCACATTTATATCTGTGTATTCATACACCCTAGACACATGTGAGATGTTAGAAAAATGAGTTAAGTTCAAGGTGCATAGTTCTTGCATCTAGATGAACTCAAACTCATCTTATACCATTGATGAATCATGAGGAAAACTTATGTACAAGTCATGTGCATTAAGGCTATAGACCATGGTTCAGTATAAAGTTTTAAAAACATTTCAAAATCTTTTTTAAAAACCTTAGTGTAGTTTATCTTTTGATAGAAGTCACCATTGAAGAAGTTAATACAAAATAGGTCAAAAACATTGAAGTTATCAATTGTTTTGAATTTTGTATCAATCTCAATATTTAATGAGTATTTTATTTTTTAAATATTTTTCACCCATTATGATTGTTATAAGTATTATACGTATGAAGTTTCACTATTTTTTAAATTATGTATAATTACTTATGTATTTTTGAATTTCATTTTCTGCTAACCCGCTACATGAAACCGGGACGACTTATGGACGGCAATGATATGACCGCATCAAGGTCAATCGATTGTTGACTGCCAAAGTCGACTGTCAATGCTGATTTTGGGTAAACAAGGATGTTTAGCCCATGTTTCAACTATGTTAGGCTACCCTAACTGCTCCTAACCCTAGGATATGCTTTGGAAAACATTATAAAGGGTGAAAATCTATTGGATATAGATTAGGAGAATTGTTTAGGGAGTGTATCAAATTTTGAGGTGCGTGAAAGTTTAAGTTTGAACTTTCGACCTTAATTTTGATAGTTTAGTGTTCATATAGGCTTAGGGAATCTCCAAGGACATTGTTGGTGCAATGGTGAAGGGGGAGCAAGCCTTTAGGAGGAGGTTATCTATCAATGGGAGGTTGGATGTGTTCTTCCTCAATAAGGGAGAGAATTTGGAGAAGTGAGGATTGCCTCTCTTTAGTGATATGGGACTTATCACTAGGAAGAGTGAAGGCATCCCAGATGTTTTTGGACCAAGGGGGAGATTGTAAGAACTCATTGGGATTTGAGACATTGATACCCTTGGAAAGAACCTTTTTGATGTATGTCAAAAAGGGAGAGAATTGATGGGAAAATTGATAGGAGAATGTGAGAATTCCCAATTTGGACAATTGGGAGGATTGGTTTGAGTTAGTGTTCTAACTCAAAGGTATTTGGTTTTTGTCAAACATAAAAAAGGGGGAGATTGTTGGTGCAATCGACCCAAGTCACGATTGACCAAACTCGAGTTTGACTCGAGTAGTGTTTTGATGTTTGACGATGAGTTGACCATTGTTTGACAATGGGTTGACTATATGGTTGACATGGGTTGACCATATGATGGAGAAGTCCAAGTGGGACACTTGGCATGTAAAGTCCAAGCATGGGCCTTGGCAATAGGAAATTCAAAATCATGAGTACTTGGCATGGAAAGTCCAAGCATGGGTCTTGGTAAGGGAAAGTCCATGCTTGAGTCTTGGTAATTGGAAAGTCCAACATGGAGTTGGCATGAAAAGTCCAAGGGTATAGTCTTAGCCACGTAAGTCTAAGTGTGTAGTCCTGGTGGTGAAAATCCAAATCATGGGTACTTAGCAATTGGAAAGTCTAAGGGTGTTGTCTTGGCCACGTAAGTCCAAGTGTGTAGTCTTGGCGGTGAAAGTCTAAGTCATGGGTACTTAGCAATTGGGAATTCCAAGGGTTGATATTGGCAGTGTAAAGTCCAAGGGTGGAGTCTTTGCAGCATAAGTCTAATGGTTGGCGGCGTAAAGTCAAAGCGTGTGTCTTGGTAGCGTAAGTCCAAATGTACCTTGGTAGTGTAGACACTGTTAGCATAAAAATAGCCGATGGAAGCACTTGATGGCTAGCGTATGGATGAATAAGTCATGGACGACTTGGAGAGATCTAATAGGCATGAGGCTGATGAAGGTGGCTAGAAGGATTAGGTCTAGGCTAAGGGGGGGTCTAGCAAGTATGAGGGCATCATACTTGGGGTTAAACCTCATAGTTGAGATTATCAGTCGACTGGGATTATGGACCAGTCTATTGGTCAAGTGTTTTGACACTTGGCAACCAAGTCGACACTGAGCAGTCGATTAGGATTATGACCAATCGACTTTCATGAGTCAACTGGCATTCGACTGCGGCAAGTGGCCTTGGCAGTCGACTGCCAACATTGGACAGTCGACTGGCCATGAGAAGTTGACTACCATGAAGGGCAGTCAACTGCTGTTGGTTTTGGTCACAAACACAGAATGCTCAATAGCCGACTGAGTAGTTGGCTACAGGCTTGAGTAGTCGACTACTAGTAATGGCAGTCGACTGCCAGTGTATCCGTTGGCTAGAATGTCAATGTGGATCAAGTCCATTGTGAGACAACGACACTATTGGCAGTCGACTGCCAAGTAGAAATCTAGGTCGTACAGAGGCATAAAAGGAGCTCGACGGGGAGGATTTCCACAGCGATTTCTTGGGAGATTTGAAGCGATTTGCTGGTGCAAGTCAGGGTCTTCAAGTGTGGCTCAACCGATCAACCAAATAAGCATTCAAAGCACATTTGTAAAGTTTTCTTCACTTGTATTTATGTAGTTTACTTGTATTTTCTTATTTTTTTTCTGTTTATTGTTGTAAACGCTTGTATGAGGTTTCTCCACCTCTAACTTGTTGTCGAGAAGGAGATTTATTAGTGGTGTGTACATCACTAGAGCTCGTTGAGATCGCCCCGTGGAGTAGGAACCCTAACGT
Organism: Wurfbainia villosa; assembly: GCA_025175895.1. Lineage (NCBI taxonomy): Eukaryota > Viridiplantae > Streptophyta > Magnoliopsida > Zingiberales > Zingiberaceae > Wurfbainia > Wurfbainia villosa. The sequence continues at coordinate 38,338,555 of CM045987.1, forward strand.
TCCAAACCACGTATATCTTGTGTATTTTGTGCTTTTTATTGTGTATTTGTTTATATCATTATATATTCCACTACGTACACTAACAATTATAGCAAGCAAGCGATCGAATTCCATCTATGTGAAAACGCGCCATTTGCCCCCCTCTAGTGCTCACCGAAGTTCCTTCAAGTCCAAATGTACCTTGGCAAAGTAAACTCGTTTAACATGATAATAGCCGATGGAAGCACCTGAAGGCTAGCGTATGGATGAACAAGTCATGAATGACTTAGAGGGATCCGATAGACATGAGGCTGATGGAGATGGCTAGAAGGCTTAGGTCTAGGCTAAGGGTGTTATATCAAGTATGAAGGGATCATACTTGAGTTAAACCTCATGTTTGATATTTATCAGTTGATTGGGGGTATGGGTCAGTCGACTAGCTGAGTGTTTGACACTTGGAAACTGATGCGAGCAAAACATATAGGGTTTTAGGAGTAGTTTTCGCTCACATCTCATTACGTTTTATGTTAGTTTTCATGCATATGTCACTCTATTTTGCACACATTTCCTATTTTCTGGTTCGAAGGTCTGCTTTTTGTACTTTTGTGTGCAGGCTAGCATTTCAGGAGAAAAAGGTGCACTTTAGAAGCAAAAGAAGGACATTTTACAGCTAGACGCAGAGTGGGACACGGCCAGGGCATGTGGCTACACACGATCGTGTCCAATGGGCGAGATTTGCCACCCCAGGGCCGCACACGTCCTGACCATGTGGAAACACATGGCCGTGTGGTGGCCCACTAGATTTGCGTGACTAGGGCTTTTTTTGGATTTTGCAACGGCCCGAGGTGATGTCTATATAAGGATGGCTCCGCCTAAACCCTAGGGGAGAGGCACGACGGCTAGGACGACACACCGAAGCCCTAAAAAGCTTCGGGAACTTGCAACGAGGAGGAGGAACGCCATCAGAGGTCCACGCTTTGCACTTCAACACCGGAGAGAAGACCATGAAAGCATTGTAATCCCTTGTTCCTGCATTTTATTTCTGATGTATTCGAACATGTACATGCTTTGTGATTCCTCCTTTATATACATGGAGTAGTTCCCTCGATTCTAAGATTAGCGAGTAGCTTGTGTGCACATTACATGTTGGTTCATGTTAAATTCTGTCTTTGAGTTTAATTTGGCAATTGGAAGTTGTTTAAACTATATCTATGCGTGTTTGGTTTTCTACTTGCTATGCTTAGGCGATACGAGGGGTGACAACCCTCGTATCTAAGATTTAGGAGATTTTATACAAGGAACCTAGGGGTAAACTTGATCTCCTGTAACCGTGGGTAGAAGGATGCGATGGAACTGGAAACGGTTCATCGTAGGGATTGATTTAGCATCCTCATACCGTCTATCCTATCCTTTTATGGCGGAGATAGCTCCCGGTAGATGCGGTGGCTCATCGGGAGAGTCTATGATGTCCCTTTCACAAAACCATAGCTAAACGTCTAGACAATGCAAGTTGACAACATTGTTTTGCGACACACAAGTGAAACCTAAGTCCTAGAATCACCTTTAAAAACCCCGGCACGCTCCCTTCTTCCTCCGCTTGACACCGTATAGAGTATAGTCCATTGACAGCCCTCACAAATTGAAACCTCTTAGAGTTTACTTCCGAACAATTTCAACCACTGAACATATCGATATTCGAATCCTAGTCCCTGTGGGATCGATAATCTTTTATTACTAGACGACATCCGTGCACTTGCAGGGCGTTGAGCACTAGGACGCGCTTCAAGTCCTCGACGACCTCCATCGTGAGATTTGAGGTCACGTTCGCATGCATCAAGTTTTTGGCGCCGTTGCCAGGGACTGATCGATTCGATATCGAACCGAACAGTGGAAAATTGGATCGGACTTAGGATTAGATTTATTTACTTGCTTTATTTTCTTTCTAGTTTGCTTTATTTACTTTAGTTTTATATTTTCCATATTTAGATTTAGTTTTTAATTTTTATTTTTAGTAGTAGTTTTCCATTTTCTTATTGCATCTTAGGTTTTATTAGCTAGATTGTTTTATTTTCTGCCTCTTAGCATTAGGTAGCACTCCAAATTTTTGTGGCTTGGTTCGTCGTATGCTTAGACGCTTAGGATCAAAAGGCCTGACTCTGATCGACTTAGAAATCGAGCGAACCTTTTATCGTCTAAAAGCAGAGTCGCAAAGGATAGAGGATCAAGCCACATCCGAAGTGAACATAGGTAGCTGACCTCTGCGGGACTATGCACCTCCTAGTGCTAGAGGATTTAGGTCGAGTATAGCTGGACCATCTATTTCGACAAATAACTTTGAGTTGAAACCAACACCTATACATATGGTCCAGTAGAGTCAATTTGGGGGAGTTGCGACTGAAGACCCGAACCGACACCTTGAGACATTTCTAGAAATCTGCTCGACAATGAAAATGAATGGAGTCCCTACTGATGTGATCCGCCTGAGCCTATTCCCGTTCTCATTGCGTGATAAGGCTAAGGCATGTCTTCACTCCCTACCTTCGGGGAGCACCACTATATGGGAGCAATGCTAGCAGCAGTTTATGAAAAAATACTTCCCACTAGCAAGACTGCTCACAAGCGCCATCTCATCATGAGCTTCGGCCAGAAGGAGGGGGAGTCCTTATTCGAAGCTTGGGATCGCTATAAGGGGCTACTCTACCAATGCCCCCACCACAGACTGGAGAGGTGGCTGGTGATCCACATCTTCTACAATGGGATTGCGTATGCCACGAAGATGTCCCTGGATTCTACTGCAGGAGGAGCACTGATGAACAATACCATAGAGGAAGCAGAGGAGCTGATAGAAGAGGTGGCCCAGAACCACCATCAATGGGCTTTCGAATGTGGTCAACCTATGCCTGCAGCGGGACGATACACTGTCAACTCCATGGACCACCTGGCAGCAAGAATGGACGCGCTCAGCAGATGGTTCAAATCTTTGAATCCTTCATCTGCATGCGCGACCATTGACTTTGGAGAGGGAGCGACAGCGTATTGAGAGGACCACTATGGAGGGCAAGGAACCTCAGAGGAGCAGATTGAGCATATTTACGCGGTTGGGGACTACGACCAAAGGCCCAACAACCCATACTCCAACACCTACAATCTCGGATGGAGGAATCACTCGAATTTCTCCTATAAGAATAACTCGGGAAACTCACAACCATCAGGGGCAATGGGCAGCAGGAGGGCAATGGGCAGCGACTACAGAAGTCCAAACTGAAACTGATGATGGAGGACTTCATTGCTACACAAACTAAGGCCAATGAGAAATTTCGTCGCCAACATTAGAAGTCTAAAGAATCACCCAGAGACTTGAAGGCCACCGTTGACGGCCTTGCAAGTCACACCATGATATTGGAGATGCAAGTGGGCCAGATAGCCCAAACCGTGTCGCAACCTGTGAAGAGCTCTCTGGTGAGTCAAGCTAAAGAGGAAGGAGTGGGGCAGAGTAGCAAATTTGCCAAGGGGTGTGCAACCATGATTACCACCCTACCTGACCAAGCTGAAATTGAAGATAAGACTCCACTACAGCTTGAAAACCTCGGTGAATTTGTTATCCTCTGCTCAATTTATGGGGAGAGCTTCGATGAAGCTCTATGCAACTTGGGATCATCAGTCAGTGTGATGCCCTATGCATACTATCTGAAGATGGGACTGAATGGGCTCCAACCAGCAAATCTTTGTATTCATATGGGGGATGACTCAGTCAAGGAACCCGTCGGCTTGTTGGCACACGTGCTTGTGGTGATTGAGGATTTCGTGATACCCATAACTTCATCATACTGGACACAGGACCAGATCTCCAGAATTCCATCAATCTGGGAAGACCATTTCTAGTGACTGCGGGGGCGTGTATAGATGTGAAGGCACACTAGATCTCCCTAGAGGTAGATGGGGAGATCATCCTCTTCAGCCTTTCGGAGGACAGAGGCCCCTACCTCGATGCCTTCATGTTTAGCAGAATGAAGCCGGAACCACCTGATGAAGCTTCCGAGATGGATGAATGGAGGTTCACTAAACCTCCAGAGCCAAGTTGATAGTGGAGTGTGGTCGAGCTAAACAACCTTAAACAAAGCTCTTCTTGGGAGGCAACCCAAGTTTAGTTTTAGATTTCTCTTTGATTGTATTGCATGCATTTATTTAATTTTATTTTTAATTTCTATCCCATTTAGACTTAGGACTAGAAAAGAACTTTGCTAGGCAAAAATAAAATCCATGTTAACCTACAAGGCAAAGTGTATGAGGAAATTCAGACCATAATGCAAAACGGGGAGAAAAATAGGGACACACGTTCTGGCCCTGTGTTTTTCCATGGTCGTGCCCGACTGACCCAAGGCACACATGGCCTGGCTGTGTGTTTTCACATGGCCTAGCCATGTGTTTTCACACGACCATGTCACGCAAGGTTAAAAGGGGCGAGCCATGTGTTTTCACCCCATTTGCGCTGTGTGCTTCGAGTGCTCTTGCCCTAGCCATGTGGTTTCATCTTCCCCACTATCTAGAAGCACTTCTAACCTCAAAGGAAGGAAAAGGAAGCTAGGATGAGGAGGACCAAGCATGTAACACCTCGATCTGGCGCTTCGGAGCGACAAACAAGGAGAGCCGACACCCCTCAAGCTCCAGAGGAGGGCAACGCCCTACCCACTCTTCTTTTTTGCAATAATGAACATAGAGATAGATATAATATGCTTTCTACTCGTAAACTCACTGCTACTAGGTACTTAGATGAAGATTTGCTAGAGTCTTTAGGGTTGTTGGGTGATATTCAAGCCCTATTTGCAAAAATGGGGTGGGAAGAGATGATGAGAATAAGGCACCCAACCTACCCTAGGATAGTTTTAGAATTTTTGAGTTCTTTAGAGGCGGAAATTTTAACAGGTAGAGAGAGCGAAAGGGTAGGATAACTTTTAGGATTTTTAACATTGAGCAAGAATGGACCCTTCACCAATGGAATTCATTCTTTGGCTTGCCGAGTGGGGGAGGAAGAAGAATCCCTATTGGGTTCAATGCTCGGGTATTTTGGACCGAGTTGACAGGGGAGCATGCTTATAACCCTTCCAGGGCAAAAGCGTCGCGCCTCCAAAACTCCGTCTTCTGATACCTCCACCGCATCATGGCCAATACTATATTTGGTCATGGAGAGAGTGTTAGTAATATATGAGAGATGTCCTAAGGCAATCGCCTTATGTTTGAACCATTTATATGATAAATGAAGATTCACTATTTGAGCATACATGTTTTCATGTATTTGATTAGATCTTAAACTCATTTACTGAATGTCCACGCTACGATTCACAACATGAGAGAATTTTTGATTTGATCACAACTAGTGAGTAACTCTACATGTGTAATTGTGATGTATCGAAATTATCCCTAGTCGATGAATTGATGGATTTGGACACCATCGATTCAGTCGAGACTAGCACGAGGCATACTCCTTGGTGTATCCAAGCAGCTAATTCTCACTGGCTGGAGACATTGTGATGTTCGTGTTAGTAATATATGAGAGATGTCCTAAGGCAATCGCCTTATGTATGAACCATTTATATGATAAATGAAGATTCACTATTTGAGTATACATGTTTTATGTATTTGATTGGATCTTAAACTCATTTATCGAATGTCCACGATACGATTCACAAGATGAGAGAATTTGTGATTGGATCACAACTAGTGAGTATCTCTACATGTGTAATTGTGATGTATCGAATTATCCTAGTCGATGAATTGATGGATTTGGACACCATCAATTCCGAGACTAGCACGAGGTATACTCCTTGGTGTATCCAAGCGGTGATTCTCACCGGCTGGAGACATTGTGATGTCCGGAGTTAATCGTGGATGCTAGTTATGGTAACTAGTTCATTGGAGTGACCAGCCGTAAGACTTCATATGGTTCTCTGCATATATAGATATGTCAATGAAGTTCTTACTGTGGCTTAAGTGCGATGTTCCTTTGACTTGCGGTATTCAAGTCATCTTGATCATGGAGACTTATGCTTTGACATCTTAAGCAAACATCTCCGAGGAGATGTGGACCCGGGATGATTGGGTATAAGTCGAAGTGATCGAAGGTGTTTGAATAGCCTATAAAGGATTCACCACTCCTTGCGAGGAGATGTATACCCATGGCCTCTCGTCGGATTGTTACTAAAGTCTTTGGCCAAAGCATTACATGTTTAGAGTAAGGTACTCTTCGATACATGTGGAGTAACTAGAATCCGTAGGACGAGGAAATGATACTTGGGCTAGGTGTGACGTAGTCAGCCTAGTGGGGACTGACACTATAGACAATGTCCTGAACCAAGTGGGTATAAGATGAGTGAAGGGAATGGGGCACGATTCATTCGAGCTACTGAAGGGTTTCAGAAATAGTTCTGGATCAACCGTTGATCTTTTCGGTTAATTGGGGATCATGATGTACTACTAGGTGCCACTCATGATCGTTCTATAATTAATGGTTAATTATAGACGACCAACATAAACCGAGAACCTATTTGGTCACACGCACAACGAGCGTAATCCAAAGGATTTAAAATGAGCTTGAGAATGGGATTCTCAGACCGAGAGAAACTAGGTTTGGTTGGACCAAACATAAAGCGAGCATGAAATCGTTTCAGTCGCAATGGAAGCGTGGATGGGCCGTGTCTTATGAAGACATAATGGATGAACCAAAATGGTTTGGTTCTAATCCACTGGAGGAGAATAAACCAAAGGGTTTGGTTTATTTTAAACGAATGAACCAACAGTTGGTTCGGTTCGTTTTAACTTAAAATAAACCATCATGGTTTGGTTTATTTTAACTTATCTTAATGGAGCGGGTTAACGGGCTTTATGGATATGATCCATTAACCATTAAGAGAATTAGTTCTCTATAAAAGAGGGCTTAAGGGATTGTTAAGCCCTAACTAATCCAAACCCTAGTTGGAGTTGCCGCCCAACCTAGAGTTGCCGCCCAACCTAGGTGTGCCGTCCAAGCTCCTTGGCCGCCCATCCCCTTGTGCCGGCGTCCGGCTCCTTGCCGGCGACCAAGCTTCAGCCGGTGATCCTTCGGCGACCCTTCGGTGATCTTCCTAGGCCTCGGCGAAAAGGTGAGCACTTGGCTTCCTTGTTTTGGCCGGCGCCTACTCCTCCACCAAGCTGTCCAGTTTTCTGGACAGCTTCTTCTCCTCTCGTCGGAGCGTCGTTTGGACGATGGTTAGAACTCCGACAGTGGATAACTTACCGGGGATTCGATCTCCTGTAATCCTCTGAGGTGGAGGACGAAGGATTCGTCAATCGGTTGACGAATACCTCTCCGGAGAAGCGAGTTTTGAGGACTCGTTTTGGATCCGAATTTGGATTCGGATCGTGATCATCTCTCAATCACGTCGTCTTCAACACGAGGCTAGTAACCCATACGAAGACGAAGCTCGTGGCTTAGTGAAGTCATCCCGAGGAACTCGGCGTGGATACGGATAGAGACGATTCTAGCGAGGATCGTTCCGGTTGATGCCGTTCCCGCTACACGTCATACGAAAGGTATAACGTAGATAAATTTCCTTTTATTGCAAATTTAAATTTACGGTTATGTCTACACTTGTTGTAATTTGCATGCGTGTGTTGTGTGTGTTGTAATAAATAGGAGTATTTATTATTTTTATTGCTTCCGCTGTGTTCATGTTTACGAAACATGATCGAACACACACACGCCGCGGTGCCGGAAACCCAACAGTGGTATCAGAGCCCAGGTTGTATTTCGACATAATCGTAAAAATCGTTTTGCGATAGTCATAATGTATTTCTGGAAATTTTCTAATTTTGGAAATTTAGAAGTATTTATGGAAATTTTTCAATTTTGGAAAGTCTAGAAGTATTTATGGAAATCTTCCACTTTTGGAAAGTTGGAAGTATTTATGGAAATTGATATTTTCCATAAATAAAATATTTGATTAGATTCTGGAAATTTGTTTCCTAATTTAATCATGATTTGATTTGGGAAATCAAATCTTTAAATATTTTATTTCCATAAGTAGTTTTAATGATTTAGGAAATTGGTTTCCTAAATAGATTTTCCTTAATCAAATAATTCCATGAATAAAATATGTGATTAGATTTGGAAATTTGTTTCCTAATTTAATTATGATTTGATTTGGAGAATCAAATCTTAAACATATTTTATTTCCATAAATAGTTATGACATATAAGGAAATATATACATGACATAATTGTATGCCATGTAATTGCATTAGATGCATAACATTATGCCATGCGTGTCGTGACATGTAGATGTATGTCATGTATGCCATGCCATGTAGATAATAGTTATTTGCATGCAAAGAGGATGAGACATAAAAACCCTTAAACAATATTAAAGCTTACACCTTCCATTAATATGGTTAGAACCATAGTTCCGTTTCTTGTTTGGGTTGTTGGACTCTCTCCAAGCCCGGCTCGAACCCGAATATGTTCAAACCATAGAATAGTTTAATACTAATATGGTAAGAGTCAGAGGTCAATCGTTAGCTTTGGTTGTTGGACTCTCTCCAAGATGGGCTAATTGGTTGAATGCGCTCTAACCATATTAAAACTATTTCCCGATTAATGGGTTGGCTTTAACCTGGAGCATCGGCTTGTTGGACTATCTCCAAGGTCGATGTAAAGGGAGGTGAAGTTGGGTGCTATGCATATGATGCATACTTGTTAATGTGTTAACAACCCGATGTATGTGTTAACATTCAATTAGTTGATAGCACATTGTGATAGTTGCATATACGTGATATGCAATCGGTATAGTTGATACCTACCATCGTAGTTATGAATGGCTTGTTGGACTCTCTCCAAGGTTGTTCATAACTATGATGGATATCAGCCCATTCGGAGATGGACCTACGATCTCCCGAAGTGATTTTGGGGTTTTTGAAATTCGAAAAAAGAATGGGATTTATAAATGTATATTGATGCATTTTTAAAAATCATTTTCTCATATATGCTCATTTTGTATTTCTAAGATTGATCATGATGTCTTTGAATTTGCTTTCCATTTTGGATTCGAATAAATTGACTGGGCCGAGCTTCATGGACTGGCTTAGAAGCTTGAGAATTGTTCTCAAGGTTGAAAAGCTTGCAAATGTCCTCGAAGTGCCTCTTCCCGCCCGTCCTAGTGACGATGCAACTCTGGACCAATTGTTGGCCTATCAGAAACATGTGAGTGATTCTGAACAAATGAGTTGCATCATGCTAGCCGCGATGGAACCCAAGCTACGAAAGCAGCATGAGCATATGGATGCTCATATCGTAGTCCTTCATCTTTGTGAGTTGGTTGATGAGCAAGTGAGATTCAAAGGTTCAAGTCTCAAAGCTCCTCTTCACCTCGAGATGCTAGAAGGTTCATCGTGTCGCTCAATATGTCAAGACTGTGGAGTATCTCGAGAAGCATGAGCAGGGACGGTGCTATTAGTTGATTCCTCAAGAAAGGTTCTAAGAGGAAGTCAAAGGAACAAAGGAAGGGAAAGAAGAGAAAGGCTAAGAAGGTAGAACTAGCACAAAGGAAACTTGCCATCATTATGGCAAGGAGAGCCATTTATGAAGAAAGTGCAAGATTTATCTTGAGTCCGTGAAGAAGGATAAGGCATCGATGTCCCATCTTCTTCGTAAATCTTCTTTATTGATTGTCATTCTATTTCCTCAAACACTTGGGTATTTGATACTCGGTGTGGCTCACATATATGTAATGACATACATGGGCTAAGGAATAGAAGAAGACTCCAAGGGAGAGTCAAATTTACGTGTTGGGAATGGAGCAAAGGTTGCCGCACTCGCCATCGGAACGCATTTGTTGGAAACTCCTGTAGACTTGTCTTAGAATCGACAATTGCTTTTATGTTCCTTCGCTGATAAAGAACATCATTTCTATTTCTTGTTTAAATAGAAATGGGTACCATTTGACTTTTAGTAACAATTGTTGTTACATAACTTTGAATGGAGTTCTTATGGGACCGGAACTTTAAGCAATGGTGTTTATACGCTGGACGATCCAAAGGACATTTTCAATATCGAAGCGAGCAACAAGCGTGCTCGAAAAGATAATTAATTAGACTCCTACATGTATTGTCGTCTTGGCCATGTAAGCAAGAAACGCATGTCTGAATTACACCGATGTGGAATTCTGGAATCATTTGAATAGGATTCATACGATACATGCGAATCATGCTTAAAAGGCAAGATGACTAAGTTACCTTTTACTGGAAAAGGTGAACGAGTGGGAGAGTTACTAGGTCTAATACATACTGATGTATGTGGACCTATGTCAACTCAAGCATTAGGAGGCTATAGCTACTTCATTACCTTCACCGATGATCACTCACGGTTTGGGTATGTGTTCTTGATGAAACACAAGTCCAAGCCTTGAAAGGTTCAAAGAATTCAGAAATGAAGTAGAGAAACAACATGACAAGAGTATTAAAATACTTCGATCGGATCGAGGTGGTGAATACTTAAGTCAAGAGTTTCTTGATTATCTAAGAGACAATGGCATATTGTCTCAATGGACTCCGCCCTATACACCACAAAGATAATGGTGTATCCGAGAGGCGAATCGACCTTGTTGGACATGGTCGTCAATGATGAATCATGCAACTCTTCCCAAGTCCTTTTGGGGTTATGACTGCATACTGTTTACTTGTTAAATGTAATGCCTACCAAGGTAGTCTCAACTACTCTATAAACCTTCGAGATGGCCATTTGAAAAACAAGAAGAAGAACCTCATGTATAGCACTTGAAGATATGGGATTGTCTGCTTATGTGAAGCGGTGTATCGACAAATTGGATGCTAAGTCGATAAATGTCTATTTATTGGATACCCTAAGGAAACAAGGGGTTACCAATTCTATCATCTGTGGAACAAAAGGTGTTTGTTTCAAGGCATCTTTGTGTTTCTAGAGAAAGAGTTTCTCTTGCAAGAAAGCAGTGGGAGTGTCGTCGAGCTTGAGGAGGCTCGAGAGACTCAAATAGACATTGATGAGATACAGTGAAGCACAACTGGCAACTCATAGTGATGAGCAATCGGCTGGACCTATTGTAACACCACATCTTCGTAGATCTGGTAGAACACGCAATATTCCTGAGAGATATGGATTTCTCGTAAGTGAATCGAACGACGTGTTACTCATTGATGATGAGGAGCCTGCCAGTTATGAAGAAGTGCTGACAAGTTCAGAAAGGGATAAGTGGCTTGGTGCCATGAAGTCGGAAATGGATTCCATGTATGAAATCCAAGTTTGGAACTTGGTTGACCCACCTGAAGGGATAAAGCCTATAGGGTGCAAGTGGGTTTTCAAGAAGAAAACCGACATGGATGGTAATGTGATTACCTATAAGGCTAGATTGGTGGCAAAAGGATATCGTCAAAAACAAGGTGTTGATTATGACGAAACCTATTCGCCTGTAGCTATGCTTAAATCCATTCGGATGCTCCTGGCCATAGCGGCTCATTATGATTATGAGATATGGCAGATGGATGTGAAAACAACTTTCCTTAATGGAAACCTGCTCGAGGATGTGTATATGATACAGCCTGAGGGTTTCACATCGGTTGATAAGACCAAGGTATGCAAATTGCGACGGTCCATTTATGGATTGAAGCAAGCATCCAGGAGCTGAAATATCCGTTTTGATGAGACAATCAAAAGGTTTGATTTCTCACAAAATCCAGACAAACCTTGTGTGTACAAGAAGGTTAGTGGGAGTGTAGTCGTATTCCTAGTATTGTATGTCGATGACATACTACTTATAGGAAACGATGTTTCAATCTTACAGTCAGTGAAGGTTTGGTTATCCAAGACATTCTCCATGAAAGACCTGAGAGAAGCAACCTACATCCTCGGGATTAAGATCTATAGAGATAGATCGAAACGATTGCTTGGTCTTTCGCAGTTTACATATATAGACCGAGTGCTAAAGAGGTTCAGCATGTCGGAATCCAAGAAAGGTTTCCTACCCATCAGGCATGGGGTACACCTTTCGAAGTCTATGTGTCCGCGCACAGAAGACGAGAGGATTTGCATGAGTAAGATTCTCTATGCATCCGCAATAGGATCTATCATGTATGCTATGTTATGTATGAGGCTCGATGTATCGTATGCTCTGAGTGTCACGAGCAGATACAAGTCCGATCCAGGAATGGATCATTGGGCGGCTGTTAAGACAATCCTTAAGTACTTGAGAAGAACTAAGGATGTGTTCCTAATATATGGAGAAGGGGACATGGTGATACGCAGGTATACGGATGCCAGCTACCAGACAGACAAGGATGATTCCAGGTCTCAGTCTGGATACGTGTTCACCTTGAATGGGGGCGCAGTGAGTTGGAAAAGTTCCAAACAAGAGACTATAGCGGATTCTACCACTGAGGCAGAATACATTGCAGCTTCGGAAGCAGCAAAGGAAGCGGTTTGGATCAAAAAGTTCGTTCATGAACTTGGTGTGATTCCGGCCATTGTTGAAGCAATACCGGTCTACTGCGACAATAATGGAGCAATTGCACAGGCGAAAGAGCCAAGGTCTCATCAGCGATCCAAACATGTGCTTCGTCGCTATCATCTTATCAGAGAGATCATCAGTAGGAACGAAATACAAATCGAGAAAATTCCCACTGAAAGGAACTTAGCGGATCCTTTGACTAAGGCATTACCTCAAAGTAAGTTTGAGGGTCATGTTCGAGCTTATGGAATTGGATACTGTAGCGATTGACATTAGGCCAAGTGGGAGTCTGTTAGTAATATATGAGAGATGTCCTAAGACAATCGCCTTATGTATGAACCATTTATATGATAAATGAAGATTCACTATTTGAGTATACATATTTTATGTATTTGATTGGATCTTAAACTCATTTACTGAATGTCCACGATACGATTCACAGCATGAGAGAATTTGTGATTGGATCACAACTAGTGAGTATCTCTACATGTGTAACTGTGATGTATCGGAATTATCCCTAGTCGATGAATTGATGAATTTGGACACCATCAATTCTGTCAAGACTAGCACGAGGTATACTCCTTGGTATAACCAAGCAGCTGATTCCCACTGGCTGGAGACATAGTGATGTCCCGAGTTAATCGTGGATGCTAGTTATGGTAACTAATTCATTGGAGTGACCAGTCGTAAGACTTCATATGGTTCTCTGCATATACAGATATGTCAATGAAGTTCTTACTGTGGCTTAAGTGCGATGTTCCTTTGACTTGCGGTATTCAAGTCATCTTGATCATAGAGACTTATGCTTTGACATCTTAAGCAAGCATCTCTAAGGAGATGTAGACCCGGGATGATTGGGTATAAGTCGAAGTGATCGAAGGTGTTTGAATAGCCTATAAAGGATTCACCACTCCTTGCGAGGAGATGTATACCCATGGCCTCTCGTCGGATTGTTACTAAAGTCTTTGGCCAAAGCATTACATGTTTAGAGTAAGGTACTCTTGGATACATGTGGAGTAACTAGAATCCGTAGGACGAGGAAATGATACTTGGGCTAGGTGTGACGTAGTCAGCCTAGTGGGGACTGACACTATAGACCATGTCCTGAACCAAGTGGGTATAAGATGAGTGAAGGGAATGGGGCACGATTCATTCGAGCTACTGAAGGGTTTCAGAAATAGTTCTGGATCAACCGTTGATCTTTTCGGTTAATTGGGGATCATGATGTACTACTAGGTGCCACTCATGATCGTTCTATAATTAATGGTTAATTATAGGCGGCCAACATAAACCGAGAACCTATTTGGTCACACACGCGAGCGTAATCCAAAGGATTTAAAACGAGCTTGAGAATGGGATTCTCAGACCGAGAGAAACTAGGTTTGGTTGGACCAAACATAAAGCGAGCATGAAATCGTTTCAGCCGCAATGGAAGCGTGGATGGGCCGTGTCTTATGAAGACATAATGGATGAACCAAAATGGTTTGGTTCTAATCCAATGGAGGAGAATAAACCAAAGGGTTTGGTTTATTTTAAATCAATGAACCAAAAGTTGGTTCGGTTCGTTTTAACTTAAAATAAACCATCATGGTTTGGTTTATTTTAACTTATCTTAATGGAGCGGGTTAACGGGCTTTATGGATATGATCCATTAACCATTAAGAGAATTAGTTCTCTATAAAAGAGGGCTTAAGGGATTGTTAAGCCCTAACTAATCCAAACCCTAGTTGGAGTTGCCGCCCAACCTAGAGTTGCCGCCCAACCTAGGTGTGCCGCCCAAGCTCCTTGGCCGCCCAACCCCTTGTGCCGGCATCCAGCTCCTTGCCGGTGACCAAGCTTCAGCCGGTGATCCTCCGGCGACCCTCCAGTGATCTTCCTAGGCCTCGACGAAAAGGTGAGCACTTGGCTTCCTTGTTTTGGCCGGCGCCTACTCCTCCACCAAGCTCTCCAGTTTTCTGGACAGCTTCTTCTCCTCTCGTCGGAGCGTCGTTTGGATGACGGTTAGAGCTCCGACAGCGGATAACTTACCGGGGATTCGATCTCCGGTAATCCTCTGAGGTGGAGGACGAAGGATTCATCAATCGGTTGACGAATACCTCTCCGGAGAAGCGAGTTTTGAGGACTCGTTTTGGATCCGAATTTGGATTCGGATCGTGATCATCTCTCGATCACGTCGTCTTCAACACGAGGCTAGTAACCCATACAAAGACGAAGCTCGTGGCTTAGTGAAGTCATCCCGAGGAACTCGGCGTGGATACGGATAGAGACGATTCTAGCGAGGATCATTCCGGATGATGCCGTTCCCGCTACACGTCATACGAAAGGTATAACGTAGATAAATTTCCTTTTATTGCAAATTTAAATTTACGGTTATGTCTACACTTGTTGTAATATGCATGCGTGTGTTGTGTGTGTTGTAATAAATAGGAGTATTTATTATTTTTATTGCTTCCGCTGTGTTCATGTTTACGAAACATGATCGAACACACACACGCCGCGGTGCCGGAAACCCAACAGTCCGGAGTTAATCGTGGATGCTAGTTATGATAACTAGTTCATTGGAGTGACTAGCCGTAACACTTCATATGGTTCTCTGCATATATAGATATGTCAATGAAGTTCTTAATGCAGCTTAAGTGCGATGTTCCTTTGACTTGCGGTATTCAAGTCATCTTGATCATAAAGACTTATGCTTTGACATTTTAAGCAAGCATCTCTGAGGAGATGTGGACCCGGGATGATTGAGTATAAGTCAAAGTGATCGAAGGTGTTTGAATAGCCTATACAAATTTCACCACTCCTTGTGAGGCGATGTATACCCATGGCCTCTCGTCGGATTGTTACTAAAGTCTTTGGCCAAAGCACTACATGTTTAGAGTAAGGTACTCTTGGATACATGTGCAGTAACTAGAATCCGTAGGACGAGGAAATGATACTTAGGCTAGGTGTGACATAGTCAACCTAGTGGGGACTGACACTATAGACCATGTCCTGAACGAAGTGGGTATAAGATGAGTGAAGGGAATGAGCCACAATTCATTGTAGCTTTTGAAGGGTTTTAGAAATATTTCTGGATAAACCGTTGATCTTTTCGGTTAATTAGGATTCATGATGTACTACTAGGTACCACTCATGATCATTCTATAATTAATGGTTAATTATAGATGGCCAATATAAACCGAGAACCTATTTGGTCACACGCACAACGAGCGTAATCCAAAGGATTTAAAATAAGCTTTAGAATGAGATTCTCAGACCGAGAGAAACTAGGTTTGGTTGGACCAAACAAGCAGTGAGCATGAAATCGTTTCAGTCACAATGGAAGCGTGGATTGGCCGTGTCTTATGAAGACATGATGGATGAACCAAATTGGTTTTGTTCTAATCCAATGGTGGAGAATAAACCAAAGGGGTTTGGTTTGTTTTAAACGAATGGACCAAAGTTGGTTCGGTTCGTTTTAACTTAAAATAGACCAAATCTGTTTGGTTTATTTTAACTTAAATTAATAGAGCGGGTTAATGGGCTTTTGGTTATGATCCAATAACCATTAGGAGAATTTGTTCTCTATAAAATAGGGCTTAAGGGTTTTGTGAAAACCTAATCCAAGCAACCCATAGTTGCCGCCCACCCTCTCCCTCTCCTCTTGTGGTCGGCGCCCAACCCTAGTCGCCGCCCACCCTTGTGCCGCCGTCCAAGCTTGTTGCCAGTGTCCAAGCTCTAGCCAGCTATCCTCCGACGACCCTCCGGTGATCCTCCTTGGCTCCGGTGACCAAGGACTTGCTGGCCCTCTTCTCTTTGGCCGGCGCAAACTCCTCCACCAAGCTGTCCAGTTTTCTGGACAGCTTGCTTTCTTTGAGTCGGAGCATCGTTTGGACGATGTTTGGAGCTCCGACAGTGGCTACATTGCCGGAGATTTGATCTCCGGTAATCCTCATAGGTGGAGGACGAAGGATTCATCAAACGGTTGACGAATACCTCTCCGGAGAAGCGAGTTTTTGAGGACTTGTTTTGGATCCGAATTTTGATTCAGATTGTGATCTTCTCTTGAAACTACGATTGTCTACACATGTTGTACTATGCATGCGTGTGGTGTGTGTGTTGTAATAAATTAGATTTATTATTTTTATTTCTTCCGCTGTGCATATGTTTACGAAACATGTTCGAACACACACTTGCTGCGGTGCCGGAAACCCAACAGTGGTATCAGAGCCCAGGTTGTGTTTCGACATAATCGTAAAATTATTTTGCGATAGTCGTAATTGTATTTATGGAAATTTTCTACTTTTGGAAAGTTAGAAGTATTTATGGAAATTTTTTATTTTGGAAAGTCTAAAAGTATTTATGGAAATCTTCTACTTTTGGAAAGTTAGAAGTATTTATGGAAATTGATATTTTCCATAAATAAAATATTTGATTATATTTGAAAATTTGTTTCCTAATTTAATCATGATTTGATTTGGGAAATCAAATCTTAAAATATTTTTTTTCTATAAGTAGTTTTGATGATTTAGGAAATTTGTTTCCTAAATTGACTTTTCTTAATCAACACTTTCCACAAATAAAATATGTGATTAGATTTGGAAATTTGTTTTCTAATTTAATCATGATTTGATTTGGAGAATCAAATCTCAAACATATTTTATTTCCATAAATAGTTATGACATATAAGGAAATTTTGTACATGTCATAATTGTATGTCATGTAATTGCATTAGATGCATATCATTATGCCATGCGTGTCGTGACATGTAGATGTATGCCATGTATGCCATGCCACGTAGATAATAGTTATTTACATGCAAAGAGGATGAGACATAAAAACCCTTACTCAATATTAAAGCATACACCTTCCATTAATATGGTTTGAACCAGAGTTCTATTTCTTGTTTGGGTTGTTGGACTCTCTCCATGCCCGGCTCGAACCCGAACATGTTCAAACCATGGAATAGTTTAATACTAATATGGTAAGAGTCAGAGGTCAATCATTAGCTTTGGTTGTTGGACTCTCTCCAAGCTGGGCTATTTGGTTGAATGCGCTCTGACCATATTAAAACTATTTCTCGATTAATGGGTTGACTTTAACCTGGAGCATCGGCTTGTTGGACTCTCTCCAAGGTCGATGTGAAGGGAGGTGAAGTTGGGTGCTATGCATATGATGCATACTTGTTAATGAGTTAACAACCCGATGTATGTGTGAACATTCAATTAGTTGATAGCACATTGTGATAGTTGCATATATGTGATATGCAATCGGTATATTTGATACCTACCATCGTAGTTATGAATGGGTTGTTGGACTCTCTCCAAGGTTATTCATATCTATGATGGATATCAGCCCATTCGGAGATGGACCTACGATCTCCCGAAGTGATTTTGGGGTTTTTGAAATTCAAAAAATGAATGAGATTTATGAATCTATATTGCTGCATTTTAAAATCATTTTCTCATATATGCTCATTTTGTATTTCTAGGTTAATCGATTGATCATGACGTCTTTGAATTTTTGCACTATTTTGGATTCAAACAAATTGACTGGGCCTAACTTCCTGGACTGGCTTATAAACTTGAGAATTGTTCTCAAGGTGGAAAAGCTAGCATATGTCCTTGAAGAGCCTCTTTCCAACCGTCCTAGGGACGATGCAAATTCAAACCAAATGTTGGCCTATCAGAAACATGTGGCAGATTCTGAACTGGCGAGTTGTATCATGCTAGCTGCAATGGTACCTGAGCTGCAAAAGCAGCATGAGCATATGGATGCTAATACCATAGTCTTCCATCTTCATGAGTTGTTTGATGAGCAAGCGAGATCCAAAAGGTTCGAAGTCTCCAGGCTTCTCTTCACCTCTAAGATGCAAGAAGGTTCGTCTGTAGTGCAGTTTGTGCTAAAGATGAACGGGTACATCGAGCGACTGGCCACCCTCGGGTTTGTGATGAATCATGAATTAAGTATTGACTTAATTTTGCATTGTTTGCCCAAGAGTTTCTCACAATTTGTGATGAACTATCGAATGAACAAATTAGAATCCACTATTCCTGAGCTCCTCAATATGCTGAAGATTATGGAGCCTTCTGTGAAGCATGAGGAGAAGGTGATTCTGTTAATTGATTCCTCAAAGAAAGGTTCTAAGAGGAAGGCAAAAGAACAGAAGAAAGGGAAGAACAAGAAGGACAAGAAGGCAGAACCAGCACAAAAGGGCACTTTCCATCATTGTGGCAAGGAAGGCCACTGGCGAAGAAACTGCAATATTTATCTTGAGTCTGTGAAGAAGAAGAAGACATCCGATGCCCCATCCTCTTCAGGTATCTTCGTTATTGATTGTCATTCTATTTCCTTAGACACTTGGGTATTGGATAATGGGTGTGGCTCACCTATATGTAATGCCATACAGAGGCTAAGGAATAGAAGAAGACTCGTCAGAGGGGAGTCAAATTTGCGAGTTGGCAATGGAGCAAAGGTTGCTACGGTCACCATCGGAACTTATTTGCTGAAGCTCCCTAGTGGACTAGTCTTGGAACTGGACAATTGCTATTGTGTTCCTTCTCTAATAAAGAACATTGTTTCTATTTCCTGCTTAAATAGAAATGGTTACCATTTAATGTTTAGTAACAATTGTTGTTATATAACTTTGAATGACGTACTTTATGGAACTGGAGCTTTGAGAAATGGTATTTATACGTTGGACGTATCCAGTGACATTTTCAATATCAAAGCGAGCAACAAGCATGCTCGAAAGGATAATCAATTAGACTTTTACATGTGGCATTGTCGTCTTGGCCATGCAAGCAAGAAACGCATGTCCGAATTACACCGATGTGGAATTCTGGAATCGTTTGAATTGGATTCATAGGATACATGCGAATCATACTTAAAAGGCAAGTTGACTAAGTTACCTTTTATAGGAAAAGGTGAACGAGTGGGAGAGTTGCTACGTCTAATACATACTGATGTATGTGGACCTATGTCAACTCAAGCTTTAGGAGGCTATAGCTACTTTATTACCTTCACCGATGATCACTCACGGTTTGGGTATGTGTTCTTGATGAAACATAAATCTGAAGCCTTTGAAAGGTTCAAAGAATTCAGAAATGAAGTAGAGAAAAAACATGACAAGAGTATTAAAATACTTTGATCGGATCGAGGTGGTGAATACTTAAGTCAAGAGTTTCTTGATTATCTAAGAGACAATGGTATATTGTCTCAATGGACTCCATATACACCATGACATAATGGTGTATCGAGGCGTAATGTAGGACCTTGTTGGACATGGTCAGGTCAATGATGAATCATGCGAATCTTCCCAAGTCCTTTTGGGGCTATGCACTTGACAATTTGTTTACTTGTTAAGCGGAATGCCAACAGGTAGTCTCTACTACTCCATATGAGATATGGAATAGTAAGAAACCTCATGTATCTTACTTGAAGATATGGGGTTGTCCCTTATGTGAAGGGACAAATTGGATGCTAAGTCGATAAATGTCTATTTATTGGATACCACTAAGGAAACAAGGGTTACCAATTCTATCATGGAACAAAAGGTGTTTGTTTCAAGGCATCTTTGTGTTTCTAGAGAAAGAGTTTCTCTTGCAAGAAATGGGAGTGTCGGCTTGAGGAGGCTCGAGAGACTCAAATAGACATTGATGAGATACAACTCATAGTGATGAGCAATCGACTGGACCTATTGAAACATCAGATCTTCGTAGATCTGGTTGAACATGCAATATTCCTGAGAGATATGGATATCTCGTAAGTGAATCGAACGACGTGTTACTCATTGATGATGAGGAGCCTACCAGTTATGAAGAAGTTCTGACAAGTTCAGAAAGGGATAAGTGGCTTGAAGCCATGAAGTCGGAAATGGATTCCATGTATGACAACCAAGTTTAGAACTTGGTTGACCCACCTGAAGGCATAAAGCCTATAGGGTGCAAGTGGGTTTTCAAGAAGAAAACCGACATCGATGGTAATGTGATTACCTATAAGGCTACATTGGTGGCGAAAGGATATCGTCAAAAGCAAGGTGTTGATTATGACGAGACCTATTCGCCTGTAGCTATGCTTAAATCCATTCGGATGCTCTTGGCCATAGCATCTCATTATGATTATGAGATATGACAAATGGATGTGAAAACAACTTTCCTTAATGGAAACCTGCTCGAGGACGTGTATATGATACAACCTGAGGGTTTCACATCGGTTGATAAAACCATGGTATGCAAATTGCGACGGTCCATATATGGATTGAAGCAAGCATCCAGGAGCTGGAATATCCATCTTGATGAGACAATCAAAAAAGTTTGATTTCTCACAAAATCTAGACGAACCTTGTGTGTACAAGAAGGTTAGTGGGTGCAGTCATGTTCCTAGTATTGTATGTTGATGACATATTACTTATAGGAAATGATGTTTCAGTCTTACAGTCAGTTAAGATTTGGTTGTCCAAGACATTCTCCATGAAATTCCTAGGAGAAACAACCTACATCCTCGGGATTAAGATCTATAAAGATAGATCGAAACGGTTGCTTGGTATTTCGCAGTCTATATATATAGACTGAGTGCTAAAGAGGTTTAGCATGTCGGAATCCAAGAAAGGTTTCCTACCCATCAGGCATGGGATACACCTTTTGAAGTCTATGTGTCCGCACACAGAAGACGAGAGGATTTGCATGAGTAAGATTCCCTATGCATCCGTAATAGGATCTATCATGTATGCTATATTATGTACAAGGCCCGATGTATCATATGCTTTGAGTGTCATGAGTAGATATCAGTTTGATCCAGGAATGGATCATTGGGAAGCTGTTAAGACAATCCTTAAGTACTTGAGAAGAACTAAGGATGTGTTCCTAATATATGTAGAAGGGGACATGGTGATACGCGGGTATACGGATGCCAGCTTCCAGACAGACAAGGAAGATTCTAGGTCTCAGTCTGGATACGTGTTCACCTTGAATAGGAGCATAGTGAGTTGGAAAAGTTCCAAACAAGACACTGTAGCAGATTCTACCACTGAGGCAGAATACATTGCAGCTTCGGAAGCAGCAAAGGAAGCGGTTTTGATCAAGAAGTTCATTTATGAACTTGGTGTGGTTCCAGCCATTGTTGAAGCAATACCGGTCTACTGCAACAACAATGGAGCAATTGCACAGGCGAAAGAGCCAAGGTCTCATCAACGATCCAAACATGTGCTTCGCCACTATCATCTGATCAGAGAGATCATTAGTAGGAAGGAAATACAAATCGAAAAAATCCCCACTGAAAGGAACTTAGCAGATCCTTTGACTAAGGCATTACCTCAAAGTAAGTTTGAGGGTCATGTTAGAGCTTATGGTATTGGATACTGTAGCGATTGGCATTAGGCCAAGTGGGAGTTTGTTAGTAATATATGAGAGATGTCCTAAGGCAATCGCCTTATGTTTGAACCATTTATATGATAAATGAAGATTCACTATTTGATTATACATGTTTTCATGTATTTGATTAGATCTTAAACTCATTTACTGAATGTCCACAATACAATTCACAGCATGAGAGAATTTGTAATTGGATCACAACTAGTGAGTATCTCTACATGTGTAATTGTGATGTATCGGAATTATCCCTAGTCGATGAATTGATGGATTTGGACACCATCGATTATGTCGAGACTAGCATGAGGTATACTCCTTGGTTTATCCAAGCAGTTGATTCTCACTGGATGGAGACATTGTGATGTCTGGAGTTAATCGTGGATGCTAGTTATGATAAGTAGTTCATTGGAGTGACCAGCCTTAAGACTTCATATGGTTCTCTGCATATATAGATATGTCAATGGAGTTCTTTCTGTAGCTTAAGTGCGATGTTCCTTTGACTTGCGGTATTCAAGTCATCTTAATCATAAAGACTTATGCTTTGACATCTTAAGCAAGCATCTCTGAGGAGATGTGGACCTGAGATGATTGGGTATAAGTCGAAGTGATCGAAGGTGTTTGAATAGCCTATAAAGGATTCACCACTCCTTGCGAGAAGATGTATACCCATGGCCTCTCGTCGGATTGTTACTAAAGTCTTTGGCCAAAGCATTACATGTTTAGAGTAAGGTACTCTTCGATACATGTGTAGTAACTAGAATCCGTAGGACGAGGAAATGATACTTCGGCTAGGTGTGACGTAGTCAACCTAGTGGGGACTAACACTATAGACCATGTCCTGAACCAAGTGGGTATAAGATGAGTGAAGGGAATAGGGCACGATTCATTGTAGTTTCTGAAGGGTTTCAAAAATAGTTCTGGATCAACCGTTGATCTTTTCGGTTAATTGGGGATCATGATGTACTACTAGGTGCCACTCATGACCGTTCTATAATTAATGGTTAATTATAGACGACCAACATAAACCGAGAACCTATTTGGTCACACGCACAACGAGCGTAATCCGAAGGATTTAAAACAAGCTTGAGAATGTGATTCTTAGACCGAGAGAAACTAGGTTTGGTTGGACCAAACAAGGAGTGAGCATGAAATCGTTTCAGTCACAATGGAAGCGTGGATGGGCCGTGTCTTATGAAGACATGATGGATGAACCAAATTAGTTTGGTTCTAATCCAATGGTAGAGAATAAACCAAAGGGGTTTGGTTTGTTTTAAACGAATGAACCAAAGTTGGTTCGGTTCATTTTAACTTAAAATAGACCAAATCGGTTTGGTTTATTTTAACTTAAATTAATGGAGCGGGTTAATGGGCTTTTAGTTATGATCCGATAACCATTAGGAAAATTTGTTCTCTATAAAATAGAGCTTAAGGGTTTTGTGAAAACCCAATCCAAGCAACCCATAGTTGCCGCCCACCCTCTCCCTCTCCTCTTGTGGTCGGCGCCCAACCCTAGCCGCCACCCACCCTTGTGCCACCGTCCAAGCTTGTTTCCGGTGTCCAAGCTCTAGCCGGCTATCCTCTGATGACTCTCCGGTGATCCTCCTTGGCTCCGGTGACCAAGGACTTGCTGGCCCTCTTCTCTTTGGCCAGCGCAAACTTCTCCACCAAGCCGTCCAATTTTCTAGACAGCTTGTTTTCTTTGAGTTGGAGCATCGTTTGGACGACATTTGGGGCTCTGACAGTGGCTACATTGCCGGAGATTTGATCTCCGGTAATCCTCATAGGTGGAGGACGAAGGATTCGTCAAACGGTTGACGAATACCTCTCCGGAAAAGCGATTTTTTGAGGACTCATTTTGGATCCAAATTTTGATTCGGATTGTGATCTTCTCTCGATCACATCGTATTCAACACGAGACTAGTAACTCATACGAAGATGAGGCTCGTGACTTTATGAAGTCATCCCGAAGATACTCGGCGTGGATACGGATAGAGGCGATTCCAGCAAGGATCGCTCCGGTTGATGCCTTTCCCGCTACATGTGATACGTCAGGTATACGTAGAATAAATTTCCTTTTATTGCAAAATTTGAAACTATGGTTATGTCTACATATGTTGTACTATGCATGCGTGTGGTGTGTGTGTTGTAATAAATTAGATTTATTATTTTTATTTTTTCTGCTGTGCACATGTTTACGAAACATGTTCGAACACACCCTCGCCGCGGTGCCGGAAACCCAACAGAGATTGACGGTGTAGTTAGAGCTAGCGAGCTGCTTTGCCTCTGGGACATGCTACAAGAAAGGAGTAGCATCGATGTAGGGTCCCACTTCATCAGACACTTAGTGAAGATGGGCAAAGCAGCACGAGGAGAGATTAATGTGGGGAGCCTACTTACCCACATTTGCCATAGGATGGGGTACGATTACACTTCATTAAAGAGTATAGAGGGGAGCCCTAGGATCGACCTAGGAGTGTGCATGACCATGAAGATGATTGTGAGAGAAGGACACTCCTTATGCTTTCTAAGAAAAAATCTGACGGCCCTTAGGATCCCTGAACCTGATCGTACCACCATCACTACATGCGCCAGCTGGCGCTTGGACCTGATAGTGGAGTCCCCTCCACATGAGGGACCACCCACATTGATGCCCATCTCTCCCCCTTTACATCACTCTCCCTCCAGTCCACACATGCATAGGAACCCCCTAGTCCACACCAACATGAGTCTGCACCTGCACCACCAAATTTTTCCACCTTTGAGTAGGATGCAGGTATGTCGGCCTACGATTTCTCAAAGTTTCGATTGCGTCTCGATGACATATACACCGAGCAGTAGACGCAGAGGCAGCAATGGGAGGAGCAGAGCGCCTACACAAAGGCAGAGTTCCAGGGCTTCCGGGAGCACTTCCAGCGGGCTGAGGAATTCTACGACGAGACCCGCATATACTTCTAGGAGGAGGCTGCTCATCACCGCGATGAGGCCACCTACCGCCAGGAGATGCGACAGAACATACATGCCCAGCAGGCATAGTGGGACAGGTAGGAGGAGCACCGAGCAACTGCTGCATCCACTAGCTCTCAGATCGACCACATGTACATGTGGCATCAGCGGCTCAGCAGCAAGTTCTCCCAGGATCCCGAGATGCCGAGGCTCCCAGACTTTCCACCTTGTCCACCATACTAGAGGTATATTTCATTTAAGTCTTGGGGGACCCCAAAGTTTATTTTATTTGTTTTCTAGCAGTAGTTTATTTTCTGGTATTTTCATTCATTTATTCATGCATGGGTTGTTGAGTTTCTTTCAGTACTTAGTTTTTGTTATCTGTAAAGCTGCCTCAGTAGTATTTTTAAAAGTTGCTTACATGAGTTGTTCCCATAGGTAGCTTAACTCAATTTATCTCGTGATATTTTATTTTATTTGCTCTAATGATTGTTCTAGACTTACACTGGTTAGCTTTTATTTTTACTGTAGGGATGTATACTGAAAAGTCTATCTTTTCTATGAACATCTTTATTTTTGAAATAAGAATCACATGCTCATTGTTTGCATATTTTTATGGTTATGAAATATTGTCTAATACTTTACATTGTAGATAACATGGTGTGTGGTGTCACACAGGAGATCATGTTTTCGGCCCCTTGAAAAGTATAAGTAAAGGCTCACAACCGAGATGGCATTGGACAAACCATCAGAATGGTTGTAGTGTGATTTGGTATTGGTTTGTCTTGACCATAGAATCACACTAGTGCAATTTGTGTGTATTGAGCAGGACCGACTTAGAGGTGATTTGATTTATTGCTGACTACATAATTGAATCGGACCTCAGATATTATTTAGTACAAACTCTTAATCCCGATATAATAACGGGCACATATACTTAGTACTCATCTCTTTGATTTACCAATGGGTGAGATTTATATATTAAATCAATAGGCTTGGTAAGATGGAAGATAATATTATTTATATGGTGTGCCATTGATTATAGGAGGAAACCGTGTCCTATATATTAGGATGATGATGTCCCCTTGAGGAGCTCATAAGGTTCATCGTGTAAACCCTACAGGTGGACTTGGTCTGGCATGATGAAAAGGTTGAGTGGTACTACTCAAGGAGTTAGATGTTGATTAATTAATGGTCAGTAAATTAATTAATCGACGGACATTCGACATCTTAAACACGGGAAGAAAATGTACAAATAATATATGGAACCCATATTATCATATGGGGGTTGGTGAGGTAGATCAATAATTAACCTTTAGTGGATTGGATCATCATTACTGGATCGGACTTTATGTGGGCTTGATCCATTGGTGGCCAAGACCCAACTCCTCCTCATGGTCCCTAATGTAGCCTATTAACACCTCATGATGCTTAGATCCAAAGGATAGAAACAAAACTCAAAGATCCATTGGTAGAGATTAAATCTCTAAGAATCGACGGTTGAGATTAAATTTCTAGATCCGACGGTTGAGATTAAATCCCTAGAACCAATGGAGGAGATTAATTCATGACTTATCCCTAACTCTATAAAAGGATGGCAAAGGGATTTGGCGTGAACTACATGATAGGAGAGCTAGGGTTTGGGCGGCAAGAAGGAATCCTATTTGAGATAGGATTAGGATTAGGGTTCGGAGGCAAGGGTGGCACCAAATAAGGAAGGTTCTTTCTCTCTTTTTCTTCCTCTTTTGGCCAACGTCCATCACCCTTCCTAGCTCTTTTCCAGCTTTCGCCGGCGCCCAAAAGCTTCCTTTTCCCTCTCCTTAGTGTTGGATCGAAAGTGTCGCTAGAGGGGGGGGGTGAATAGCGATACGATGTCGTTAAAAAACTTTTGCAATAAGTAAAAAGCAAGTAGAGAGTGCACAGCGGAAATATAAAGTAGACAAGATATTTTTACGTGGTTCACAATCTTTCGATTTCTAATCCACGGCCCTAGTGATCCTTGATCACGTACGGAGGGCAATTCACTAAAACCACTCCTCCTCGTTGGAGGTAGGAGCAACGATTACAAAAAGAAATCAAGGCAAAGGGACACTCCCCCTTTCCTTGTTACGATTAAAGCACAAAGACAATAAATATACCGACAACTCTTATAAGTAGAAGATGTAGCTTTCGTTGTCGGCGGCACTTCGTCGTAGCAAATGTGAGTAGTAGTAGCGGCGTTACGACGGCGTGTTGAGAGCTCTTGAATTCTTGTGATTTGCTTGGTTTGAACATGTCTATTTATGGATATTGATCTATGAATTTAGACATAGGTAGTGTCCAAGGTGAGGTTCTTATCCCAACTCAAGGATGAGGTGTTTCATCCAACCACCTTGTGCCACCTCCAACCTCCTTGTGCGCCAACTCAAGGATGAGGTGTTTCATCCAACCACCTTGTGCCACCTCCAACCTCCTTGGGCGCCAACTTGAGGATGAGGTGTTTCATCCAACCACCTTGTGCCACATCATGGGAGCCAACCATCTTGTGCCAACTCACCTTATTTTGGGCGTCCACCACAAGGAAGCTTGGTGATGGTTTGGATGTCCACCTTGATGCCACATCACCCTTTGTACCAAAACACGAGTCAAGTCCAAATTCACCCCCTTGAAATTCGAGCTCTTCTCGAGGATGGAACTTGACTAGCAGTTGATTTGTAGTCAAAGGGTTTTGGACTGCAGTACAAGTTAGCTTAAAATATAAAGTACGATGGTTCTAACCATCTGATCTCGACCTAGACCTTCCATTGGAGGTATTGGGTCGGATCTACGCTTAACGACCTTGCTTCGCTTTCACACGAGCTTACCTTGTAGCCTCGCTTCCGGTCTTCACCCGAGTACCTCGGCTTCCTCCGAAGTCCCTCTGGCGTTGCCCGACCACCTCGGTTCCCACCGGGTGTCGCAGACCTTCCGCTCAACTTTAGCATTTCTGAACACTTAATTGAGCTCGTAAGATAACAAATATACCCTTAACTATTGAGCCTTTTGCCATAATCAAAATACCGGTTCGACTTTGGTGCCCACTGCACCAACAATCTCCCCCTTTTTGATTCATGGCAAACCGACACAAAAGTTAAGGAAAATTTAAGCATAACAGTAAGCTAGCATAATGATTAAGCATGAATGAGCTAGCATAAAGATTAAATATGAATGAGCTAGCATAATGATTAAGCATGAATGAGAAATATTATTGTTTCAAGTTCTCCCCTTTGAGGTAACCTCCCCCTTGACCGAAGGTGAGTTCTTGAAAAATAATTTTTACTCCCCCTTAATAGTTGCTTAAGTAAACGGAATTACTTAATATAAAAGGTAATAATTTTGTTTACTTTCTTCCTTACTTTTGTGACTTTCTCCTCCTTTTGCCTTAACTCAAAAGTTTGTAAATATATTTTAAGGTTTGTAAGTCCAAGCAAGTTCCCAATATAAATATATATATTTTTTTAAAATAATAATAAGCTTGAAAATATGTTCATCTAAAATGTACAACTCCTAGTTGGACTTGATTGATATAGAATGATCAATAAGTCTTGAAGGAGTTGATTAATTTTAAATAATTATACTCCATGGTTCATGTCGATGCAATCGAATCTACATCTGGAACCAGGAGTAAGGTCCTAACATCTCACGCCTGCTCACGCATAAGTACACAAACACATTAGTCCTATGTGTTGTGAGATGTGTTGGCTCCTTAAATCTATAGGTATATGATTTCTAAGGTAAGACTTAGGCTAATTTCATAAAAAGAAGCAAAAGTAGAGTACATATATAGAAAAATTTAAATCCTACTCTATTACGCATACCTAACTTTCGCCTTAATAAACTAAATTCGCCGTAGTGGTTTGGTGAAGATGTCCGCTAGGTTTGATTTGGACTCAACATACTCTAGTTGTATAGTTCCATTAGTTACATGTTCCCTAATGAAGTGGTGTTTAACTTCTATATGTTTTGTCCTAGAATGACATATTGGATTTTTAGTTAAGTTAATTGAACTAATGTTATCTATGTAGGTTTTAATGTTGTTAAAGATTAAGCTAAAGTCTTGGAGAGTGTGCTTCATCCACGTGAGTGAGAGACACACTCACCCATCGCAACGTATTCGGCTTCTGGTAGATAAGGCAACGCATAATGTCGCTTCCATCGCACTAACTTACTAGACTCGAGAGGATTTGACAACAACCACTCGTGCTCTTTCTATCGAGTTTACTACCGCATAGTCGAGTCGAGTAGCCGATTAGATTAAACTCGGTAGATCTAGGGTACCAAATACCTACGCTTAGCGTATCTTTAGATATCTAAGGATACGCTTGACTAGGGTTAGGTGAGACTCCTTGGCACAGGTTTGTAACCTTGCGCACATACTTACCGCGAATAAAATGTCGGGTCGGCTCATGTTAAGTATAGGAGACTTCCTATTGCGCCCTATAGTATTTTAGGTCAACGGGTTTTCCTTCTACATCTTCGCTTATATTAACATTAGTTGCCATAGGTGTATTGATTATTTTAGCATCTTGCATTCCAAATCGATTTATTAAGTCCTTAGTATATTTTTGTTGATGTAAATATATTCCATCTTTAGTTTGTTTAATTTGTAAACCTAAGAAGAAACTTAACTCTCCCACTAAACTCATTTCAAATTCACTTTCCATAAGTGAGATGAATTCGCTTAGCAGGATCGAGTTGGTAGTTCCAAAAATTATATCATCTACATAGATTTGGGCTATAAAGATTTCTTTTCCTACGGTTTTAACGAATAAGGTTGGGTCGACTAAACCTTGGTTGAATCCTTTGGACTTAAGATAGATCGAAAGCCTTCGCATCAAGCTCTTGGGGCTTGTTTGAGTCCATATAGGGCTTTCTTAAGTCTAAGGACATGGTCGTTTATCTAGATTTTCAATCCGGAGGTTGACGACGACGTAAACTTCTTCCTTAATGTATCCATTCAAAAATGCTGACTTGACATCCATTTGAAACAATTTAAAACCTCGAGATATGCTAACAACATTCGGATGGACTCTAGTCTGCTACGGGGCGAGGTCTCATCGTAATCTAAACCTTCGACTTGACTAAACCCTTTGCGACTAACCTAGCTTTATTTCTAACTACTTCACCTTTATCATCAAGTTTATTTCAAATACCCACCTTGTTCCAATAATTGATTTTTCTTTAGGTGGTGGTACTAATTCCTGCACTTCATTTCTAGTGAATTGAGCTAGCTCTTCTTGCATAGCAATAATCCAATGGATCAAGAAGTGCTTGTTCAATAGTTTTGGGTTCGATTTTGGAAATTAACGAGATTTGACTAAGGTTTCGATATGAAGCTCTAGTTCGAACCCTAAATTTGGATCACCTATAACTTGATTGATAGGATGATTTGTTTGAGTCTTAGTGTGACTGGGTTAGGGTCATCTATCACTTGGTCGATAGGATGACTTGGGTGAGTTCTAGTTTGACTTGGGTTAGAGTCATCTATCACTTGGTCGATAGGATGACTTGGGTTAGGACGAGATTCAAGTTCAAGATCGTAGTCGGGTTCGCTTATAAGTTGATTTGCTAGTTGGTTTTGTTAAGGATTGAACGGGTTCGTGGAAAACTACGTCCCCATGCCGAAAACAAGCAATACGTAAACTGGAACGAAGTTGTATACCCTATAAGCTCTCTTGGTGGTTGAGTATCCTAGAAAGGTTCGATGAGGTTTTGGATTTGAATTTCCTAGGTAATCCTTAGTGTTTAAGATATGTACCTTGCATCCAAATACCTAAAGTACTTGATGTTCGGTATTTTATCGTGATAAATCTCGTCTGAGGTCTTTTGGTGCCTCTTTACCATAAGGATCCTATTTTGGACATAGCAAGTCCGTACTAACGCCTCTGCCCAAAATCTATCGGGTAGGTTATACTCGTTTAACATTGTCCTAGCGGCTTCTTGTAGGGTTCTATTTTTCCGCTTCGACTAACCCATTTTGTTGTGGGGTTCTAGGACATGAAAACTCATGGTGGTATCCGTTTAGGTTACGTAAATCAGAAACTGTGGTTTTGAATTCACCACCATGATCGCTTCTAAGTCTTTTAATCTTAAGGTTCTTTTGATTTTCGATTAACCTACAAAGATTGATTAGTTGGTCTAGGTATCATTTTTATGTTTGATAAACCTAACCCAAGTAAATCTAGAATAGTCGTCAATTATGACTAAGCAAAATTGACTACCATTGAGTGACTTAGCTCCATGTGAATCAAATAGATCCATGTGTAGGAGCTCAAGAACACTTTTGGTTCGTTCTTGATTAGTTAATTGATGTTGTGTCCTAGATTGTTTACCTTGTTGACAAGCATTACATATTTTATTATCCAAGTTGTTTAGTTTAGGCAAACCTATAACCAAGCCACTCGACTCATCTTGTGGGCCGAGTCTTGGAGTGCAGTGTCAGAGTCTTGATTGCCATAACCAAGATTGCTCTTGCTTGCTGTGTCATAAGACACTTGGTTGAGGAGTTGGGTAAATTTATTGTGTAGATGTTGCTACTCCTAGTTCCTTTAAGTATTATTTTAGATGTTGCATTTATTTTGATTACGCATTCATTTTCTAGAAATATGACCTTATAATTGTTATCACACAATTGGCTTACACTAAGTAAATTATATTGAAAGTTTTCTACTAATAAGACATTTTGAATTGTAAAGTTAGAGTTGAGCTCAATATCACGATCCGATGATTTTGAGCTTGCCGTTATTCGAAGGCTACCGATCCTTGTCGTTTGAATCGTAACCCGAAAATTTGAGTTGATCCCGGTCATGTGTCGGAGCAACCACTGTCAACATCCATTGATCCTACACATAAGGTAGTTGGATCGGATATTGGAATTACTAAAGGGTTGTTTGTAAGTTTTAAACCTAAATCATCTCACCAATATCTACATGATCAAAACATGTTATTCCTATGTGTTATTGTGAGATGACTATCAATTTTACTTGATTAATTTTAATGAATTTAAATTAACCAACATTAGGTTAGATTCGGATTTAGTCTAAGCTCATCAAGTAATCTTTTCAAGAGATTAGCCTCCAGGTCGTGGCGAGGCACAGAGGCCTTCTTTGATCGGAACAACGACCACTTCCTTAGACAAAGCTAATTTCAAGAAATTGATAACTCGACTTACTTGAGACTACGTCTTGGTCTAACTAGTTATTTTGAAAAGAGGCTCCCGAGGCTCAATCTTTTAAAGGATTTTAGTTGGTTTATTTTTGAAAAGAGGCTCCCGAGGCTCAATCTTTTCGCAGGATTTTAGTTGGTTATGAGTCCTATCTAACCATTCTAAAAATAAAGGAAAAACTAAGCATGCAATTTCTAAGACTTAACAAAAATACATTTTGTATTGGCTCCCCATGGACCATTGAATCGAGTGGGTCTATTCACATAGTGAATTTGGTCCTTGGGAACCCAATACATGTTAGATCCTAAAGTTGAAATCAAAGTGGTCTTAGGGACCCATGCTTGGACATTTTTCTTATGTTGGTTTACTATAGACATATATGACTTATTGGTTGTATTTGAGTTAAACACGAGTCAGGCCTTTTTGTACACGGCCATTTGTGATCCAAGTAAGAGGTCAAGTCCCTTGGATCCCAAAGTGAACCTTTCCAACGTGTTCCTAAGGTCTTGACTTGTGTTTTCAAAGCGAGTTCTCAACTTCAAGCTTTTCAGCAGGTTGAGTCATCCTCTTGAATACTAGTAGTCTAAGAGGTTATGGAGACCTCATGTTTGAGAAGGTTAACCTCCTCAATTAGGGTCTCGACCTTGGACTCGGACTTAGCTAGTTTCTTATTTAAAAATTTAATTGCACCATACAAAGTATTAAGTAACGACCGACTTACCCTTAATGATTCTTTTGAACCGGATACGTATCCGTGGCTTGTCTTGAATGGAAGCTCATCATCGGATTCGGACTCGGACTCTTCTTCGGTTTCGGAGTCGTGCTCGGTCGGCTTGGCCATTAGAGCTTGGATATCGTCTTCTTCCTCCGACAACTCCTCCCAAGTAGCGTTTAGCGCTTTCTTGGTCTTTGATGCGTTATTCTTTAGCTTTGGGCACTCGGACTTGATGTGACCGAACCTGTTGCACTCATAGCATCTAAAATTAGAAGTATTTGAATTAGGTTTAGGCTTACCTTGAGTTGTTGGTCGTTTTCGTCTCTTGATCATCTTCCGAACTAGATTGACTAGTTCGGATTCTATTTCGGAGTCTACTTCCGATTCGGACTCGTCTTCTTCCTTCGGGGGTGGCTTGCTTGCGGGCTTCTTCTTCTTGGAACCTGCAACTAACGCAATACTCTTCTCGGCACCGACCACGTTAGTTTGCTCATGTAATTCAAGTTCGAAAACAATTCGTCTAACCTAATTTTAGAAAGGTCCTTGGAGACCTTGTAGGCATCGACCATGGATGCCCACAAGGTGGTCCTAGGAAAGCGAGTTAAGAGAATACGATAAGGTCGCGATTCTCGACCTTTTGTCCGATGGCATGGAGTTGGTTGGCGATGTCTTGGAATCTGAGCATGTAGTTGAGTTGCGGTCTCGTTTTCCTGCATTTTCAAGTTATACAATTTATTTAAAAGTAAATCTCTTTTACATACCTTCATGTCATCGGTGCCTTCGTGTAGTTCCACTAGCTTGGTCCATAAGTCCTTTGCACTAATGAAGGGGCCGACGCGGTTGAGCTCTTCCTTGGACAACCCACATTGCAAGATTTGAGTTGCCTTGGCATCGGCTTCTACTTGTTTTTTCATGGAATTTGACCATTGATCGTAACCCAAAGATTCACCATCTTCATTAATAGGAAGTGTGAAACCGTTTTGGATTACGATCCACATCTCGATTTGGGTTTTAAGAAAGCATTCCATCCGACCCTTCCAATAACGAAAGTCATTACCGTTGTAAAACGGGGTCGAGGCGGTGCTAAACCCTTCGAGATGGGCCATTTAAAAACAAGAAGAAGAGCACGAAAAGAATCTTGCAAAACACACACGGAAAGAATATTCCAAGACTTTCGTCTTGGATTAGTAGTCTTGAGAAGTAAAAAGATATATAAAATGTAACTTGCAAAAAGAAATAAACAATCAAATGCGAATGTCGTTGAAGTTCCGGAGGACAACCTTACTCGGGATCTAACCCGAAAGACAACCTTATCCGGATCCTAAAGCCTCTAATGCAATTCTATATGTAGGAGAAGATAAGCAAGTGAAATAATTATACGAAAACAGAAATAAATAAATAAAAAATCTGTAAAAAAAAGAAAAACAAAGCTAGATTGGTGGTTTCACCGAATCTTAGCGCCCCCGGCTCTGATACCAATTGTTGGATCGAAAGTGTCGCTAGAGGGGGGGGGGTGAATAGCGATACGATGTCGTTAAAAAACTTTTGCAATAAGTAAAAAGCAAGTAGAGAATGCACAGCGGAAATATAAATTAGACAAGATATTTTTACGTGGTTCACAATCTTTCGATTGCTAATCCACGGCCCTAGTGATCCTTGATCACGTACGGAGGGCAATTCACTAAAACCACTCCTCCTCGTTGGAGGTAGGAGCAACGATTACAAAAAGAAATCAAGGCAAAGGGACACTCCCCCTTTCCTTGTTACGATTAAAGCACAAAGACAATAAATATACCGACAACTCTTATAAGTAGAAGATGTAGCTTTCGTTGTCGGCGGCACTTCGTCGTAGCAAATGTGAGTAGTAGTAGCGGCGTTACGACGGCGTGTTGAGAGCTCTTGAATTCTTGTGATTTGCTTGGCTTGAACATGTCTATTTATGGATATTGATCTATGAATTTAGACATAGGTAGTGTCCAAGGTGAGGTTCTTATCCCAACTCAAGGATGAGGTGTTTCATCCAACCACCTTGTGCCACCTCCAACCTCCTTGTGCGCCAACTCAAGGATGAGGTGTTTCATCCAACCACCTTGTGCCACCTCCAACCTCCTTGGGCGCCAACTTGAGGATGAGGTGTTTCATCCAACCACCTTGTGCCACATCATGGGAGCCAACCATCTTGTGCCAACTCACCTTATTTTGGGCGTCCACCACAAGGAAGCTTGGTGATGGTTTGGATGTCCACCTTGATGCCACATCACCCTTTGTACCAAAACACGAGTCAAGTCCAAATTCACCCCCTTGAAATTCGAGCTCTTCTCGAGGCTGGAACTTGACTAGCAGTTGACTGTAGTCAAAGGGTTTTGGACTGCAGTACAAGTTAGCTTAAAATATAAAGTACGATGGTTCTAACCATCTGATCTCGACCTAGACCTTCCATTGGAGGTATTGGGTCGGATCTACGCTTAACGACCTTGCTTCGCTTTCACACGAGCTTACCTTGTAGCCTCGCTTCCGGTCTTCACCCGAGTACCTCGGCTTCCTCCGAAGTCCCTCTGGCGTTGCCCGACCACCTCGGTTCTCACCGGGTGTCGCAGACCTTCCGCTCAACTTTAGCATTTCTGCACACTTAATTGAGCTCGTAAGATAACAAATATACCCTTAACTATTGAGCCTTTTGCCATAATCAAAATACCGGTTCGACTTTGGTGCCCACTGCCCACTGCACCAACAATTAGGTGGTGGAAATAAGATATAGGGCTTCCCTTGGTGTCTTGGTTGTTTTCCACCATCTTCTCCTTCATCTAGTTGGCCGGCAGCAAGGATAAGTTTGGTTCCTTGTTTATTGTTTCTAGTGAGGAGAAAAACCTTGTTTCTATTCTTCCTCTTGCTTTGGAAGAGCAAGGAAGGAAGATTTGGCATCTAGGAGCTTCGACTTTTGGTGGATCGTCGCCCACACGATGTCCAAAAGGAGGAAGGTCATACATTAGAAGATCAAGAGGTATACCTATTCTACTTTCTTCTTTTGTTTGTTGCTTATTTTTGTTTTTCAATTATAAGCATGTTATAAATCTGTAAATGGCTAAATAATACTTGGATCCCAAGCATAAACACAAAAACCGGCGATCCGGACATCGTCTATTCCGCGGCTACTCGTAGAATAGAGGATGGTCGCTTGAACAACTAGTTTGTTCAAGTGACCTCTCTAAACGAATAGCACGACGATGACTTGGTGGTTTGGGCAATCCCTTTTGTCTAGGATTAAATTTTTTTAATCCGGGGACATCGAAGGGATCGCCATGGACAAGCTACCGAGGTGAAGTGGGAAGTGAAGTTTCCCCTCACGGACTCGATAAGCTAAAACCATTAAATTGGTATGAGAGCTTTCGGAGCAAAACCCCCTACAATTGGTATCAGAGCCAAGTTTTCTAGTTTTGTGTGTTTAGGATTCGGTTAATTTTTATGCACTTTTTCATATATTATATGTGTCGGATAATAGTAGGATATGCGTAGTTTAACTCTTTGGTTGAAGGCATAAGATCCGACTATTATGGCCATATGTGTGTATGTGATTGTATGTGTGTAAATATTTATTTTGTTGAATCCTCGGGATTGACGAGGCTAGTATTTAGTTTTTGTAAATTAAATACGACATTGTTTAGCCACTCTTTATTTTATTTTACTTTCGATCTAGATTTCATGTACACTCCCTCATGGAGTATAGGATCGATGGATGTAAATTAAAATAGGTTTTAGTCTCGGCTCGGATCTCCGGATGGCTCGTACATGGCGTAGGAGGAGCGGACGAGATGGCGATGCGACGGGAGTCATATTGAATACAAAAGCCATAATAGTTGGAAAATAATTTAATTTTCATATTTATTGCTTTTTGTTTGATATGCATGTCGTAGGCTAGAAAATTCCTCATTTTCAAATTACTAAGTGGGAGAGGGATAATTTTATAAATTCCCACGACCTCCATTACGATTTGACATGTGATGCAAGCAAACTTGCGCGTCGGCTCTGAGTGTCTTCCTCCCCATTGGATGAGTTTGTTTGTGGATCACAGGGTCAGATATGGTTATAGGCAATTATTAAGGAGCATGTGTACTTGCCCATCGTAAGGCACATAACCCGAGATAATTAACTTGGTACCAAGTAATGGTGAACACTTAGATACAAATATAAGTATCCTCCCCATCGGAGTCACTGCTTTTATTTGTAGGGCCGAAGAGAAACTAACTATTAATTTGACTTGTCATAAAGTTAGGTTGACAAGATAGTAAAATTAATGGGTAAAACCTCCTCTTACAAATGTAGAATTCGTATACGTCCACACTATCGTGGCATATGATATTCTCGGTGTTTTAAGGTGTTGGTTGATTTTAAAATTTTATTGTTTGAGGAATCAATAATTTTTTGAAATCCAAAGTAATGATCTATGTGATTCTTAGGATTTTCAAAAATGACTTTCAGTCCACTTACTATGATACTAAAGGAAATAAACTTACTGTACCCAAATAATGTTGATTGGAAAAGAATCTAGATATTGTCTTATCTGCTAAGGAGTACAAGTATGCACTCTTCGAAGAGTGTCCTCAAGCCATGGTTGCTCAAAAAGGTTTCTACTTCTAAGCCGAAAGGCGAGAAGAAGGAGAAACAAGGTGGAGCAAAGGTGGTGGGAGGATCTCAGGGAGGAGTGAAGAAGCCGAAAGGCAAGTACTTGCAAGCAGGATGGGCAATGGAAGAAGGACTGTCCCTATCAAAAGCAGAACAAAGATATACCATTTGGACTAGTCATTGAAACATGATTAGTGGTGATATCTACCAACACCTGGTGTGTAGATACGGGAGCCACTAATCATGTTTGTAACACTTTGTAGGGGTTCCAGGAAACCCGACGACTAGCTAAAAGGAAGATTACCATTTACTTGGGCAATGCCATGAAGATGGCGGCTATTACAGTGGGAGAAGTTTTATTTATCACTTGAGAAAAATAAAACTTAGGTTCTGGAAAATTCCCTTTATGTACCTTTATTTAGAAAGAACTTAGTTTTAGTTTCTAAATTGTTTATGGATGGATATTCTATTTCTTTTAATGACAGACATGTTATAAAAAGAAATAGGGAGAATATCTGTTCAGGTACATTGATAAAAAATTTATATACACATGAACCAAAACCTCCCACGATGCAAATTAAAGTTAATAACTCATCTTCTAATTCCAATAAGAGAAAAGAACCTTCGAAGATAAACCAAACATATCTTTGGAATCTTAGGCTTGGTCACATTAACCTAAGCAAAATTCAAAGGTTGATAGCTGATGAACCTTTGGGTTCATTAGTGGTGGAGGATCTCCCAACCTGTGAATCTTGCTTGGAGGGTAAGATGACCAAGAGGCCTTTTAAGGCCAAGGGGTATAGAGCCGAAGATGTGTTAGAATTGGTTCATTTTGATTTGTGTGGTCCTATGACTAACCAGGCAAGAGGTGGTTTTGAATATTTCATCTTTTTCATAGACGATTATTCAAGATATGGATGACACTACAATCTGATTGTGGTGGTGAGTACCTCTTGGGAGAGTTTAGGAATTACTTATCAGAGGCTGGGATTCAATCCCAATTGACTGCACCTGGCACACCCCAGCAGAACAGTGTAGCAGAGCGAAGGAATAAGACTCTTATGAAGATGGTTAGATTGATGATGAGTTATTCTGACTTGCCAGATTCGTTCTGGGGATATGCTCTAGATACAACGGTGTACATTCTGAACTTAGTTCCATCTAAATCAGTGCCTTCTACTTCCATAGAATTGTGGACTGGGCAAAAGCCTAGTCTAAGACATATTCGGATATGGGGAGTCCATCACATGTGCTGAAGGCAGGTGCTAGTAAGTTGGAACCTCGTACAGAAGAACACATGTTCATTAGCTATCCTAGAGGAACGAAAGGTGGTTTGTTTTATAGTCCTAGAGATCAGAGGGTGATCGTTAGCACGAATGATAGATTTCTAGAAGAATACTATATGATGAGCCACAAGACCAAGAGTAAAATTGTTCTGGAGGAGTTAAAAGGGAAAGTCACTTCTTTAGTACCACTGGTACAAGAGGATATACCACATGTCACTGCACCACGTGTCACAGAGGATACACAGGTGATACCTCGTCGTAGTGGGAGGGTTATGAGACAGCCTGATAGATTCATGTTCTTGGGAGAATCTTCTGATTTGGTCCCTGGTGAACATGAACCTGATCCATGGACATATGATGAAGCAATCCAAGATAAAGATGCAGTATCTTGGCAAAGTGCAATGAATGCTGAGATTGAATCTATGGATTCAAATAAGGTCTGGAAGCTAGTAGAACCACCTGATGGTGTAAAAACCATTTGGATGCAAGTGGATCTACAAGAGAAAGAGAGGAATAGATGGGAAGGTTGAGACCTTCAAAGCGAGGCTTGTTGCGAAATGGTATACTCAGAAAGAGGGTATCGATTATGAGGAGACCTTTTCACCGGTAGCCATGCTTAAGTCTATCCAGATTCTCTTATGCATAGCAGCTTATATGGATTATGAGGTGTGACAGATGGATGTCTAGATAGCTTTCCTTAATGGAAGTCTTGAGGAAATCATCTACATGAAGCAACCAGAGGGATTCATTGCTAAGGGAAAAGAACATCTTGTATGTAAGCTTAATCGGTCCATTTATGGATTGAAGCAAGTTTCAAAGTCTTGGAGCATTCGATTTGATGAGGTAAATCAGTCTTATGGATTTATTCAAAATCCAGATGAGTCTTGTGTATACAAGAGATGTGACAGAAATGTAGTGGTATTTCTTGTACTATACGTAGATGACATTTTGTTGATTGGCAACAATATCAAGGTGTTATTAGACGTAAGGGTATGGTTGTCCAAACAGTTTGATATGAAGGACTTGGGAGAGGTGGGACACATCCTTGGGATCAAGGTTATAAGGGATCACAGAAAAAGGATGTTGTGCTTATCCCAAGCTTCATACATAGACAAGATTATGGATCATTTTAACATGCAAAACTCCAAGAAGGATTTTCTACCTTTCAGGCATGGAGTTCCTTTATCTAAGGAGATGTGCCCTAGATCATCTGAGGAGATAGAGGAGATGAAGGCGGTTCCTTATGCTTCGGCAGTAGGAAGCCTCATGTATGCGATGCTTTGTACGAGACTAGATATCTACTTTGCCGTGGGCATGGTCAGCAGATATTAGAGTAATCCAGGACAGGGACATTGGACTGCGGTAAAGCATATATATAAGTGCTTGAGAAGGACTAGGGAATATATGCTAGTTTATCGAGCAAACCAATTACTCCCAATGGGTTACACGGATTCCGACTTCCAATCTGATGAGGATAACAGTAAGTCTACCTCAGGTTTTGTGTTTACTTTGGGAGGTGGAGCCATTGTATGGAGGAGTGTCAAGCAGAAGTGTGAGGCGGACTCCACCATGGAAGATGAGTATGTGGCGGCCTCTGAGGCGGTCAAAGAAGCTGTATGGCTCAGGAACTTCCTGATGGACTTGGATGTGATTCCTAGTTTGCCCAGAACTATCACAATTTATTGTGATAATAGTGGTGCAGTTGCAAACTCGAAGGAACCACGAGCCCATAAGTCTAGTAAATACATAGAGCGCAAGTACCACCTGATACGAGAAATCGTAAAGAGAGGAGAAGTTGCTGTCGCCTAGATTTCATCAGAGGATGACCTGGTAGCAGTGTTCTAAAAATCGGCGATTTTACCCGATTAGGCGGCGCGTAGGCGGTGGACGCTCGTCCACCGCCCCGATATTTCAAGAGGCGATGCCGCTAGGCGTCGCCGCATTAATCGGCGTCGTCGACCGCTTTAATCGGCGCCCAGAACGATTAATCGATGGCTTCGATTAATCGGGGCGACCGACCCGGCAAGTGTAGTCGCGAATTCGCGATTCACGAATCGCAAT
Source organism: Wurfbainia villosa (assembly GCA_025175895.1). Classification (NCBI taxonomy): domain Eukaryota; kingdom Viridiplantae; phylum Streptophyta; class Magnoliopsida; order Zingiberales; family Zingiberaceae; genus Wurfbainia; species Wurfbainia villosa. Next base: position 38,379,194 of record CM045987.1, read on the forward strand.
TTCTGAATCAGTAAATCACTAAATCCTAATCGTGCCAAATTTTGGAATCCCTACCTCTTCGCTTCTTCGTCTCCGCTGCACGGGGCCAACCCGACAAGCTTCGATCACGCGCCTCTCCAACCGTCGAGTCTCTGTCGTCGACCGCGTCGCCGACGGAAGCCAAGCACCGATCCGGATCCCCAGCCTCGTCGACACCCTTTCCGCTTTCATCACTCACCTTTCTCCCCTCTCTGAGCTCTCCCTCGTCCCCGGATAGGTCGCCGGCTGCTCTGTTGTCGGCCCTTCCCTTCGTCGCACGCCACAGTCCAGACTAAGGTAAGGGATTAATTATACAAGAGTTATATGTTTTGAACTTTTGATTGTTTTCATTTTCAGTCGACAGGTGAGAAAAGGCGTGTCACGATGGCACGCTTTGTGTTGAGCACAACACAGCGTGTCGCCTTTGTGGCGACTGCGCTGTGTTGAGCACAACACAGCGTGTCATATTCTCACCCGGCGTGTCGGCAGGCAGGCGTGTTGGTTAGGCGTGTTAGCTGGAACTCCTGACACGGACGTGTCACTGATAACACGCCCGTGTTGTTTTGATACGCCGAAAATGAGATTGATCCATATGACTACTCTGATTAAGATTTCTTTCTATGGTATCTTAGCTAATACACATATTGTGTTTTCCTTTTGTTTATTCCATTTCTTAATATTCCTCATCCAGCAATTACATACAATTCAATTTTGATGGAAAAAGCTTGATTTCAGTGTGAATTTTGTTCTGTTTATTGTTCTTGTAGTGTAGCACTGCGTGCTTTCTCTTCTTGGCATCGTAAATTGGTTTTTCTTTCCCTTACTAACAATAAATAGATCCGCCTTGCATTTTGATTCAGCTTATACAAGGGTTTCATTTTTATCCTTTGTAGTGCAGTAAAATCAAGAATGTCAGGTACTATATCTTCTGAAGCATCTAATTCAATGTCCGAGATTGATTTTCATTTGAAGCGTAATTCCAATGATATTGGATGGGAATTTGTGGAATTGGTGGATCCTAAAAGTTTGGATAAGTTGAAATGTAAGTTGTGTGGAAAAATTACTAGTGGTGGAATTTATAGGCTCAAACAACATGATGCCAATATCAAAGGAAATGTTGCCCCGTGTAAGAAGTCTTCGGATGAGGATAAAGTGAAGTGTAAGAATGCTATTGAAGATGCAAGAACAAAAAAGAAACAAAAGAATATGAATGAAATGGAGGTGAGAGAAGAAGTTGTTCTTGAAGAATATGAGGTGGACGAACGGAGTCGAGGGACAAAAAAGAATCCGCGTACTCTTGGGCCTATGGATCAATTTGTATCTGTCATTGATCCTGATTCTTCATTGAGTGAAATTAAGAAGACAAAACAACAACAAAATATTATTGATGCACTTTGGAAGCAAAGGACACATAGTGTGCACCAATATTTAGCTCGATGGGTGTATGAGTCTGGTATTCCTTTTCATGCCATTGACAATGATAGCTTCAAGAGGTTTGCAGAAGCGATTGGTCAATTTGGCCCAGGTTATCGTCCTCCAACTCAATACCTGTTAAGGGAGCCCTTATTGAAAGAAGAGGTAGATAGAACTAAAAGTCTATTAAAGAAGCAAGAAGAAGAATGGGCTTTGAATGGTTGTTCAATTTTGGTGATGCATGGGTGATCGAAAAGAAGAAGTATCATGAATTTGTGTATCAATTGTAAAGAAGGCACAACTTTCCTTTCTTCTAGGGAAGCATCGAATGAAGCACACACCGGAAATTATATATTTGAATATGTGGACAAGTGTATTGAAGAAGTTGGACGCCAAAATGTAGTTCAAGTGGTAACGGACAATGCTTCGAATAATATGGCGGCAAAGATGCATTGAAGGAGAAGAGACCACATATATTTTGGACTTCATGTGCAACTCACACGGTGAATCTTATGCTTCAAGGAATTGGGAATCAACCTAAGTTCAAAGGGGTGATTGAAAAGGCAAAGAGCTTGACAATATTTATTTATGCACATCACAAGACATTATCAATTATGAGAAAGTTTACCAAAAAAAGAGACATAGTGAGGCCGGGAGTAACACGATTTGCAACTGCCTTTTTAACTTTGCAAAGCTTGATAGAGAAGAAAAGTGAACTAAGAACTATGGTTGCTAGTGAAGAATGGAATACATGCAAACATTCAAAGAGTGCAAAGGGGAAGGTGGCATATAATATCGCTTTGAGTACCTCTTTTTGGAATGGGGTAAGTTTTTGCTTGAAGGTGTTTGCCCCTTTAATTAAGGTGCTTCGTCTTGTTGATGGGGATAATAAACCATCTATGGGTTTTGTGTATGGAGAATTACTTAGAGCGAGAGAGGATATTAAAGTGACATTCAACAATCAAGAGCTTCACTATCGTCCGCTTATTGATATTATTGATGAAAAAAGCCGTGTCGCTTGATAGTCCACTACATTTGGCGGCCTACCTCTTGAACCCTTATTACTCCTTCAATGACCGGAGCATAGGAAGTGAAGAAGTGATTATGAATGGATTTTTCACTTGTGTTGAAACATTCTTTCCTAATGATATTGATAGTCAAAGTGACATAGTAAATGTGGAGTTATTGAAGTATATCAACAAAGTGGGGGGGGGGGGGGGTTTGGAAGAGCATTGGCTATAGTGGGGTGCACAAAAAATGATGAGAAATATGATCCGGGTAAGAACTAAGAACTAAGAATTGCTTACTTTATTTTGTAATTTTTAATCTTTATTGGTTGTTTCTTGATTTTGCTTGTTGGGTTTATTTTTATTTAGTTGGATGGTGGCATCTTTTTGGAAATGGTGTACCTAAATTGCAAAAGATGGCTAAAAGAATTCTTTCTTTAACTACGAGTTCTTCCGGTTGTGAAAGAAATTGGAGTACTTTTGAGGGAGTAAGTATTTAATTACTTATACTAAATATCTAAATATGTATTCAATAATCAATATTAATATTTTTCTAATTTTCTTTAATGTAGATCCATACAAAGAAAAGAAATAAATTAGATACCGGAAGGTTGAACAATTTAGTTTATGTTCAATTCAATGCCAAGATCATAAACAAAAAAAGAAGACTAGAAGAAAAAGGAGTTGATGTGCTACTTGCTAGTGAAGCAACTATGGCACAAGGATGGATTGTTGATGGTGGAGATGAAGATGTTGAGACAAATATTGAAGATGTAAGAGAACTTCACGAAGAAGAATTTGTATCGGATGAAGAAGAGGAAGATGCCATGGATTTTGAGTTTGAATCCGATACAGAGGAAGTGTTGGAGAAATATGGAGATGAACTAGAAGAAGTTGAAGAATTATGGTAAAATCTAGATCGCTCTGTAAGATAAATCAGTAAATGATATTTTGTTTATCGGTTAAGATGATATTCACTTTATTGTTGATGTATCCTTTGTCTTGCTTTTTGGATAAAGGATCTTTTTCAACTAAACATTCACAATATGTAGGAATGTGTTTTTCTTCATTTTATTAGTGTTGGGTACGTTGCTTAATGCTTATTGTCAAGTATTCTTAATAGTTTTTTTAATCCATTAAATTTGTTATTGTGTCGTGCTTTATTGTGATTTGTGTGTTGTGCACTTGTTGTTTGCAATGCTTATTGTTGCAATGTTGCTTGATGTGTAAATTGGGTAAATTATTGTTTATTGTCAAGTATTCTTGTTGTTTACAATTGCCAATTCTTATTATTGCAATGAATTTTTAATATTGTTTGCAATTATGTTTTTAATTCTTATATTTTACAATTCTTATTGTTTACAATCTTAAACATTTTTAATATTCTTGTTACTTGTTGAGTTGCTATTAGTTATTATTTGTTACATGCATGTGGACTTGTGGAGGCTACAAAGTGAGTTTTGACTTTTGAGTGCCCCCTAATATATTATTTTTTTTATATATTATTATGTTTAAAATATTAAAAAAATCGACCGCCTAGAAACCGCCTAGGCGGCCGCCTAGCCGCCTAGGCGCTAGGCGGTGAGTGACCGCCCGCCTACCGCCTAGCGCTTTTTAGAACACTGCCTGGTAGACCTTTTCACTAAGGCCCTTCTAGCGAAAGCTTTGATAGGCATGTGGAGGGAATGAGGATCAGATGTATGATATTTTGAGGACAGCATAGTCTTTTAGTATAAGTGGGAGATTGTAGGGATGTATACTGAAAAGTCTATCTTTTCTATCAATATCTTTATTTTTGAAATAAGAATCACATGATCATTGTTTGCATATTTTTATGGTTATGCAATATTGTCTAATACTTTACATTGTAGATAACATGGTGTGTGGTTTCACACAGGAGATCATGTTATCGGCCCCTTGAAAAGTATAAGTAAAGGCTCACAACCGAGATGACTTTGGACAAACCATCGGAATGGTTGTAGTGTGATTTGGTATTGGTTTGTCTTGACCATAGAATCACACTAGTGCACTTTGTGTGTATTGAGCAGGACCGACTTAGAGGTGATTCGATTTATTGCTGACTACATAATCGAATCGGACCTCAGATATTATTTAGTACATGCTCTTAATCCCGATATAATAACGAGCACATATACTTAGTACTCATCTCTTTGATTTACCAATGGGCGAGATTTATAGATTAAATCAATAGGCTCAGTAAGTTGGGAGATGATATTATTTATATGGTGTACCGTTGATTATAGGAGGAAACCGTGTCCTTTATATTAGGATGATGATGTCCCCTTGAGGAGCTCATAAGGTTCATCATGTAAACCCTGCAGGTGGACTTGGTCCGGCATGATGAAAAGGTTGAGTGGTACTACTCAAGGAGTTAGATGTTGATTAATTAATCGATGGACATTCGAGATCTTAAACACGGGGAGAAAATATACAAATAATATATGAAGCCCATATTATCATATGGGGGTTGGTGAGGTAGATCAATGATGAACCTTTAGTGGATTGGATCATCATTAGTGGATCGGACTTTATGTGGGCTTGATCCATGGGTGGCCAAGACCCAACTCCTCCTCATGGTTCCTAATGTAGCCTATTAACACCTCATGATACTTAGATACAAAGGATATAAATAAAACTCAAAGATCCATTGGTAGAGATTAAATCTCTAAGAACCGACGATTGAGATTAAATCTCTAGATCCGACGGTTGAGATTAAATCCCTAGAACCAATGAAGAAGATTAATTCATGACTTATCCCTAACTCTATAAAAGGATGGCAAAGGGATTTGGCGTGAACTACATGATAGGAGAGCTAGGGTTTGGGCGGCAAGAAGGAATCCTATTTGAGATAGGATTAGGATTAGGGTTTGGATCAAGGGTGGCACCAAATAAGGAAGGTTCTTTCTCTCTTCTTCTTCCTCTTTTGGCCAACGTCCAGCACCCTTCCCAGCTCTTTTACAGCTTTGGATGGCACCCAAAAGCTTCCTTTTCCCTCTCCTTAGGTTGTGGAAACAAGATATAGTGCTTCCCTTGGTCTCTTGGTTGTTTTCCACCATCTTCTTCTTCATCTAGTTGGCCGGCAGCAAGGATAAGTTTGGTTCCTTGTTGGTTGTTTCTAGTGAGGAGAAAAACCTTGTTTCTATTCTTCCTCTTGCTTTGGAAGAGCAAGGAAGGAAGATTTGGCATCTAAGAGCTTCGACTTTTGGTGGATCGTCGCCCACACGATGTCCAAAAGGAGGAAGGTCATACATTAGAAGATCGAGAGGTATACCTATTCTACTTTCTTCTTTTGTTTGTTGCTTGTTTTTGTTTTTCAATTATAAGCATGTTATAAATCTGTAAATGGCTAAATAATACTTGGATCCCGAGCATAAACATAAAAACCGGCCTTTGAGACTTTGGGAGGTGGAGCCATTGTATGGAGGAGTGTCAAGCAGAAATGTGTGGCGGACTCCACCATGGAAGCTGAGTATGTGGCGGCCTCTGAGGTGGCCAAAGAAGTTGTATGGCTCAGGAACTTCCTGATGGACTTGGATGTGATTCCTGGTTTGCCTAGAACTATCATAATTTATTGTGATAATAGTGGTGCGGTTGCAAACTCGAAGGAACCACAAGCCCATAAGGCTAGTAAACACATAGAGCGTAAGTACCACCTGATACAAGAAATCGTAAAGAGAGGAGATGTTTCTGTGGCCAAGATTGCATCGGAGGATAACCTAGTAGATCCTTTCACTAAGGCCCTTCCGGCGAGAGCTTTTGATAGGCATGTGGAAGGAATGGGGATCAGATGTATGACACTTTGAGGACAACATAGTCTTTTAGTATAAGTGGGAGATTGTGGGGATGTATACTGAAAAGTCTATCTTTTGTATGAACATCTTTATTTTGGAATAAGAATCACATGATCATTGTTTGTATATTTTTATGGTTATGCAATATTGTCTAATACTTTACATTGTAGATAACATGGTGTGTGGTGTCACACAGGAGATCATGTTATCGACCCCTTGAAAAGTATAAGTAAAGGCTCACAACCGAGATGACTTTGGACAAACCATCGAAATGGTTGTAGTGTGATTTGGTATTGGTTTGTCTTGACCATAGAATCACACTAGTGCACTTTGTGTGTATTGAGCAGGACCGACTTAGAGGTGATTCGATTTATTGTTGACTATATAATCGAATCGGACCTCAGATATTATTTAGTACATGCTCTTAATCCCAATATAATAACGGGCACATATACTTAGTACTCATCTCTTTGATTTACCAATGGGCGAGATTTATAGATTAAATCGATAGGCTCGATAAGTTGGGAGATGATATTATTTATATGGTGTACCATTGATTATAGGAGGAAACCGTGTCCTATATATTAGGATGATGATTTCCCCTTGAGGAGCTCATAAGGTTCATCATGTAAACCCTGCAGGTGGACTTGGTCCGGCATGATGAAAAGGTTGAGTGGTACTACTCAAGGAGTTAGATGTTGATTAATTAATGGCCAGTAAATTAATTAATCGACGGGCATTCGAGATCTTAAACACGGGGATAAAATGTACAAATAATATATGGAGCCCATATTATCTTATGGGGGTTGGTGAGGTAGATCAATGATGATCCTTTAGTGGATTGGATCATCATTAGTGGATCGGACTTTATGTGGCCTTGATCCATGGGTGGCCAAGATCCAACTCCTCCTCATGGTCCCTAATATAGCCTATTAACACCTCATGAAGCTTAGATCCAATGGATAGAAACAAAACTCTAAGATCCATAGGTAGAGATTAAATCTCTAAGATCCGACGGTTGAGATTAAATCTCTAGATCCGACGGTTGAGATTAAATCTCTAGAACCAATGGAGGAGATTAATTCATGACTTATCCATAACTCTATAAAAGGAGGGCATGGGAGTAGGCGTGAAACATGATCAAAGAGAGCTAGGCTTGGCCGGCAAGAGAAGGGAATCCTAGTTGAGGTAGGATTAGGGTTAGGGTTTGGAGGCTAGGGCGGCACCAAATAAGGAAGGTGTTGTTTTCTTCTTCCTCCTTCATTGGCCGGCGTCCAGCAACCTTTCCAGCCTTTTCCCAGCCCTTGGCTGGTGGCAAAAGCCTCTCCTCTCTTCTCCTTAGGTGGTGGAAACAAGATATATGGTTTCCCTTGGTGTCTTGGTTGTTTTCCATCATCTTCCCCTCCTTCTAGTTGGCAGGCGGCAAGGGTTTTGTGTGCTCCTTGTTGGTTGGTTTAAGGGAGGAGAAAAACCTGGTTTCTATTCTTCCTCTTGCTTTGGAAGAGCAAGGAAGAAAGATTTGCGATCTAGGAGCTTCGACTTTTGGTAGATCGTCGCCCACACGACGTCCAATAGGAGGAAGGACATACATTAGAAGATCAAGAGGTATATCTATTTGTAGGGAAATCTCGTATGCCAAATGGCATATGCGCAACGGAAAATAGGATCCCTTCCAAGTGATCCATGCGAAAGCAAACTCGTATAAAATAAATTTCTCTAAACCAAACCTATCTTATAGGAGAGGATTACCTTTGTTGCGTGCCCTTGTTAATCCCGCTTTTCCTTTCGGTTTGTTGGATCTTTAGCACGTTCAAGTGTCCGTGCCTCTATACGTATCCACACGAGCACGCTCTTGTCTCACAAAAGGAAAACTAGAAGAGCTCTCCTTTACTTCTTGCTAGAGAAGTCCCTAAAGGAGAGGAAGAGAGGGAAAAGGAGAAAGGAAGAAGAAGACTCCTCTTCTTGCTAGCCTACACTCACAAACCCACACAACTAAAGCTTCCACCAAGCTTTCTCACAACCACAACACCAAAAACTCACTATGGCCGGCCACTCCATGGAGCCTTTTATAGGGTTGGAAAAACCCTTCCACCTCCTTCACATTCAATGCAATCCATTGCATTGAGACACACTCAAAAGGATTTGGCTTCCTTGTTTGGCGGCCACTTAAGGAGACAAAACCATTTTGTTTCCTTCCACCTTAACTAGCTTAGGTGGATGCTTAGGTGGCATGCTTATGTGGCATGCTTATGTGGCATTCTTATGTGGCATTCATGCATGTTGAATTAATCTTATTAATTCAATTAAGCTTATGTTATCATATTGAATTAATCTTATTAATTCAATTAAGCTTATGTTATCATATTGAATTAATCTTATTAAATCAATAAGGTAACATATTGAATTAATCTCATTAAATCAATTAGCTAAAATTCTCATTAAGCTTAAAGTCCAAAACCATTTTGTACTTAAGCTTATTCCCAAATTATTCTAGTCGAACTAGAATACTCTAATTCCTCTAATTATCATGCTCTTTGTGTGTGACCCTATAGGCTCTCATAACGTTGGCAGTGGACCTAAACTCTTTTAGATACACAAGCAATGAGCGGCATCTAGCAATACATCATTGCTACCCAAGTTACGAGATAAGTCAAGATCCGACTAACCTTTCCGTGACTACTATAATATATGACCGTGTCCTTCTATCCTTGATATCAGATTGATCAATGAGGCATAGACCGTGTCATCCTCGATCAATCTATGTGTTTCTTGATCCCTGAGTAAACTAACTCAAACAAATGAGCTCAATATCTCATATTGACTCATTCGAGCATGGCCATGCGTTTTAGTAGTTCTACTCAATCAAGGGGCCCACCGATATCACTCCCGTCATATGGAAGGGACAGATCCCATCTACATCACTCACATCCCTCCGCATAATTTGTTACATACCCAGTAATCGCCTTTATGGTCCACCCTGTTACGGGTGACGTTTGACGATACCAAAGTACATAACTCCTTATGTAGGGAACCGTAGTGACTTGTGTCTAAGGACTATTCATACCAATAGTCACATGAGAAAGTTTATGACACTCATATAACGATCCATGAAACTTTCTCATGGCGGGTTAGTTCAGTATATATTCTCCAATATATACCCATGTGTCAACTTGATATCATATATCCATGACTTGTGAGATCAAGTCATCAATTGACCTACATGCTAGTCTTTATGTATTAATATTGCCCTTGCATATTAATACTCGACTAGGAACATTTAGGAAAGTGTTCTCTACAGCCTCTCATAATCAATTCTGCCAATTGATGTGCTGTAGATAAGAACCTACTTTTCTAGGGCATTATTATATTTAAATTAGCTGGCACAAGCAAGATGTAAATATAATAACCAATCCTTTGCCTTTATAGAATATGATACAAAATGTTCCCTATTCAACCATCACATGATTGGTTCTAGGGCTTTAACTAACACTATTCTCTTTTCTCTTTTGTTTGTTGCTTGTTTTTGTTTTTCAATTATAAGCATGTTATAAATCTTTAAATGGCTAAATAATACTTGGATCCTGAGCATAAATACAAAAACCGACGATCCGGACATCGTCTATTCCGCGGCTACTCATAGAATAGAGGATGGTCGCTTGAACAACTAGTTTGTTCAAGTAACCTCTCTAAACGAATAGCACGACGATGACATGGTGGTTTGGGCAATCCCTTTTGTCTAGGATTAAATTTTCTTAATCCGGGGACATCGAAGGGATCGCCATGGACAAGCTACCGAGGTGAAGTGGGAAGCGAAGTTTCCCCTCACGGACTCGATAAGCAAAACCCTTCATTATGTTGGTCGTCTATAATCAATCATTAATTATAGAATGATCATGAGTGGCACCTAGTAGCACCTCATGACCCCAATTAATCGGAAAATTAATGGTTGATCCTAGAACGCTTCTGAAACCTTTCAACAACTACAGTAAATTATGCTTCGTTCCCTTCACTCATCTTTTACCCACTTGGTTCAGGACATGGTCTATGTGTCAGTCCCCACTAGGCTGACCACGTCACACCTAGCCCAAGTATTACTTCCGCATCCTACGGATTCTAGTTACTTCACATGTATCCAAGAGTACCATACTCTAAACATGTAATGTTTTGGCCAAAGACTTTAGTAACAATCCGACAAGAGGCCATAGGGTATACTTCTCCTGGCAAGGAGTGGTGAATCCTATGTGGGCTATCCAAACACCTTCGGCCACTTTGACTTATACCCAATCATCCCAGGTCCATATCTCCTCGGAGATGCTTGCTTAAGATGTCAAAGTATAAGTCTCTATGACCAAGATGACTTGAATACCGCAAGTCGAAGGAACATCACACTTAAGCTGTAGTAAGAACTTCATTGACATATCCATATATGCAGAGAATGATATGAAGTCTTACAGTTAGTCACTCCAATGAACTAGTTACCTTGGTGTACTAGTTGTGATCCAATCACAAATTCTCTCCTGCTATAAATCGTATTGCGGACATTCAGTAAATGAGTTTAAAATCCAATCAAATACATGAAAACATGTATACTCAAATAGTAAATATTCATTTATCAAATAAATGGTACAACCATAAGGCGATTGACTTAGGACATCTCTCATATATCACTAATAGTTGTCTCATTAGACATTTTGTTGAGGAGTTGGATAAGTTAATTGTGTAAATGTAACTATTTCTAGTTCCTTTAAGTATAATTTTTAATGTATCATTATTTTTAATTAAACATTCATTTTGTAGGAAAATAACCTTATAGTTATTTTCACACAATTGACTAACACTATGTAAATTGAATTAAAAATGCTCAACTAAAAGGACATTACGAATGATGAAGTTCGAGTTTAGCTCAATATCACCTGAACCGATGATTTTGAGCTTCCCGTTATTTCTGAATGCTACTGATCCTTGGTTTTTGAATCTGAGCTTCAAAAACTTTAGTTAGTCTTCGTTCATGTGTCGGGAGCACCCACTGTCCAACATCCATTGATCCTACACATATAGTAGTTGGATTAGATATTGAAAATTTAAAGTTGGTTGAATATTATAGCCTAGTAATCATCTCACCCTTTCTACATGATCAAACATGTTAACCTTATATGTTTTGTGAGATGACTTCAATTTTACTTGATTAAGTTTAGTGATTTGAAGATAATCAACCTTGGGTTAGATTCAAATTTAACCCTTAGCTAGTTAAGTAAACTTTTCAAGAAAGTGGTTTCCAAGTTGTGGCGAGGAACAAAGGCCTTCTTTGATTGGAACAATGCCCACTTCCCTAGACAAAGCCAATTTCTAGAAATTGTTCACTTAAGTCGCTTAAGATTACTTCCTGGTCTAACTAGTTTAGGATACGGTGAGGTAGCTTCAGCTAGTTCAACTTAGCCGAGTGCACCAAGTAAGATACGCCTTATCTAGCTCGGACACACAAGACTTTGTTTCCCTAATGTACTATTGTCTCGCCGTGTCCTGATACTATGTTATCAAGATTGACTAATTATTTATCCTATCTAGCCGTTCTAAAAATTAAAAAAAAATTAATTAAGCATGCAAAACTAAATCAAGAAATAGAGCAAACAAGTTTAGTACTAGCTCCCCCTAGACCATTGAACCGATGTGGTCTTTCCACGTAGTGGATTTGGTCCTTAGGAACCCAATACTTAGTAGATCCTAATTGTGAAATAAAAAAGGTCTTAGGGACCCATGCTTGGACTTTTTGTTTATTTCGATTTACAATCGACATATAAGACTTGTTTGTAGTGGGTGATCTAAATCCGAGTCCGGCCTTATTGTACATGACCCTTTGTGATCCAAGTAGTAGGTAATGACCCTTGGACATGAATGTAAACCTTTCTAATGATTTCATAAGGTCTTTGACTTGTTTTTTCAAGAGGGAGTTCTCTTCTTCAAGTTCTTTGACTCGAGTTGAGTTCTCCTCTCGAACTTGACTAGTCGAAGAGGTTAGGGAGACCTCATGTTTAAAAAGTTTAACCTCTCAACTAAGGTCTCAACCTTGGGCTCAGACTTAGCTAATTTCATAGTTAAATACTTAATTGCATTATAAAGAGTATCAATTAACGATCGACTTACCTTGATCGAATATCTTGAACCAGATACGGATCCGTGGCATGTCTTGAATTGGAGTTCATCGTCGAATCCAGAGTCGGACTCATAGCTCGTTTCAGGTTCGGATTCATCTTCGAGCTCGGTCGGCTTGGCCATGAATGCAAGGTTGTTGAGCTCATCTTCTTCCTCCGATGACTCCTCCCAAGTTGCATTGATCGCCTTCTTGGATTGTGATTGTTTGATCTTTAGTCTCGGGTACTCTGATTTGATGTGGTGCCTCTTGTTGCATTCGTAACACTTGTAGTTCAAATTTTGCTCGAGTCTCTTTTCCTTGGATTGCTTGATGGGTCATCTTCTACTCTTGATCATCTTCTGAACTAGATTCACTAGTTTGGTCTTCATCTCATCGTGCACCTCCAATTCATACTCCTCTTCTTCTTCTTCGGGAGGTTGTTAGCTCTTCGCCTTCTTCTTTCGACTTGCAACCAATGCAATACCTTTCTCGACCGGGACCGAGTTTGATTGTTCGTGTAGCTCAAATTCAGAAAAGAGTTCATCTAGTCTAATTTTCGATAAATCTCTAGATACCTTGTAGGCATAAACCATGGATTCCCACAAGGTGGTCCTAGGAAAAGCATTAAGGGCGTACCTGATTACATCTCAATTTTTGACTTTCTGTCTGATTGCGTGGAGACCATTCATGATATCCTAGATCCTTGCATGTAATTGCGTAGCGGTCTCGTGTTCTTGCATTTTCAAATTAAACAATTTATTTAATAATAAATCACGCTTACATACCTTCGTGTCAGTTGTTCCTTTGTGTAGCTCAATGAGCTTGTTCCATAAGTCCTTCATGCTGATGAATGATTCGACTCAGTTGAGTTCCTCTTTGGAGAGCCCACACTGTAGGATCTATGTTGCTTTGGCGTTAGCCTCCACTTGATGCTTCATGGCGTTTGTCCACTTGTCGCAATCTAGGAACTCGTCGTCTTCGTTGGTAGGTAGCGAGAATTCGATTTGGATGATGTTCCACATCTCGACTTGGGTTTTTAGATAGTACTCCATCCGACTCTTCAAATAACGGAAGTCATCTCCATTGTAAAACGGAGGTCGAGCGGTGCTAAACCCTTTGAGATGGGCCATTGAAAACAAAACCTTGCAAGGCAAAATAGAAAAAACAAACGAATTGCCAAGACTTTGGTCTTGGATTAGTAGTGTGGGAAAAATAAAAAAAAAATCTTAAATAAAAAAATACAAAAAGAAAACCAAATATGCTAGATTGGTGGTTGCACTAAATCTTAGCGCCCCTAATCTGATAACAATTGTTGAATCGAGTGAATCACTAGAGGGGGGGGGGTGAATAGTGATCCGAAGTCATTCTTTTCTTTTCATCTAAAACTCGAGTGTTGCACAACGGAAAGTAAAATACTAAAAGAAATAAACAAAATTTATTTTTACTTGGTTCACAACCTAACGATTGCTGTTGGTGCAATCGGCCCAGGTCACGATTGACCAGACTCGAGTTTGACTCGAGTGATTTTTTGATGTTTGACATAGTATGTTTGACATTGATGTTTGACATTGATGTCGGTTAATGTTTTGGGGAGATTGTTTATACAATCGACCCTAGTTATAATTGACCAGACTCGAGTTTGACTCGAGGGATTCTTTGATGGTTGACTAGGGATTGACCATGTGATTATGGGAAAGTCCAAGAATGGGTCTTGGCAAGGTAAAGTCCAAGTCATGGGTACTTGGCATGGAAAGTCCAAGTGGGACACTTGGCATTTGGGAAAGTCCAAGTCTTGAGTACTTGGCACAAGGAAAGTCCAAGCATGGGGCTTGGCATGGAAAGTCCAAAATGGGTTGGTAAGAGAAATTCCAAGCATGGGTCTTGGCATGGAAAGTCCAACATGGGTTGGCAAGGGAAAGTCCAAGCTTGAGTCTTGGCATTTGAGAAGTCCAAGGGGATTGATATTGGCGGCGTAAAGTCCAAGTGGAGTCTTGGCGGCGTAAGTCCAATGTGCCTTGGCACTGTAGACACGGTGAGCATGACATAGCCGATGGAAGCACCTGAAGGCTAGCGCGATGGATGAACAAGTCATGAACAACTTGGAGGGATCCGAGAGGCATGAGGCTGATGAAGGTGGCTAGAAGGTTTTGGTCTTGGCTAAGGGTGGTCTAGAAAGTATGGGGGAACCATACTTGGGTTAAAACCTCATTTTTGAGGTTGGCAGTTGACTGGAATTATGGCTGGTTCGACTGCCGTGAGTCGACTTGAGTTCGACTGCCATTTAAGAGATGAAATTGCTCGAAGGATGGCGATCGAATGCGATTGATGCGAGCAATGAGAATACTCCGTGAGCCGTAGGCGATCGACTACGAGCGTTAGCGATCGACTTCAATGTTGGCGATCGCTAAGAGTCCGTTGGAACTTGTCCAATGTGGATTGAGCCGTTGTCTCACTCTGATGTTGGCGATCGGTAGGTACTTATAGCGATCATCAAAGGAAATCTAGCCCGACGCAAGATAAAAAGGGGAGCTCATGGAGGATTTCATTATCAGTTCTTTGGGAGCTTTGGTGAGGCGATTTGAAGGCGATTTGCATGTGCATTTCAGGGTCCTTCAAGCTCATCCAAGCAACCAACAAGCAAGCGCTCAAAACCCTAGTTTGTAAAGTGTTCTTTACATTTTCATTTGTATTTGCTTGTTTACTTTGTATTACTTGTTGTAATTCATTGTACGAGGTTTCTCCACCTTCGACTTGTTGTCGAGAAGGAGTTTTATTGCTTAGTGGTGTTTGTGCTATCGCTAGGGTTCGTACGAACCCAATCCGTGGAGTAGGAACCATTTTGGTTCCGAACCACGTTATATCGTGCGTGTTGTGATTGTGTCTTGTGTTTGTATTTGTTATTGTCTATTCCGCTGCGTACTAACAAGATTGTAGACAAGCAACGCGAACGAATTCCATAATCGTACGGTCACGCGCTATTCACCCCCCCTCTAGCGGCCTCAAATCCTCTACAATTGGTATCAGAGCCCGGGGCTCTTCTACGGACTAACCGCCGGGAGCTAAAGAAGCTAGAGGGAAGACGATGGATCTTCAAGAAAGATGGGGCGATGACATAACGACTCCACCCGCCTTTGACCGCGAAGATTTTGCGTATTGTAAAGGTAGGATGGAATATTTTCTAATGTCGAATATATAAAATTGGTTTGCCATAATTATAGGTTTTGATGCTCCGAGAGGAGAAAACGGCGAAATCCTCAAAAAGAAGCGATGGACCGAGGAGCAACGGGGAAAATTCAAGACAACCGTTAAGGTAACAAAAATGTTGGTTAATTTGATACCTAACGACATTTTGTCTAGATTAAGAAGCTATAGGGATGCCAAAGAGTTGTGGAACAAGTTGGTCAAATTCTACGACAATCCCGAAATGGTCCAAGAAGATTTGGAAGAGGAGGAGATCGAAGAGGAAGCTTCATCATCCTCACAAGAAAGTGAGGAGTCAACCTCTGGATCGGAGATGGAAGTAGAAGAGGTGGAAGAAGCATCCACTTCTATGATTGAGGGGGAAAGACCATCCACACCGGAGTCGGAACAAAATAAAGAAGAAACCTCAACCTCTAGGATTGAGGGGGAGGGGATTAGAACATCTAAACCGGAGCAACCCCAAGATGAAGCTTCGACATCCGGTCAAGATGAGCAAGCTCAAGAGAAATTTACCATTAACCTAGGTAACTCAAACACTCTAATCTCAAATAAAATGGATATAATATGTTTTGAGTGTAGGGAGTATGGGCACTATAAGAGGAAGTGCCCAAAGAAGATTAGGAAAGCTCCACCGGCACCAAAAGTCAAGGATGCCGATTCCCCAACACCTAAAGGCAAGGAGCAGATCATATGCTTCAAATGCAATTCAAAAGGACATTATTGGAATCAATGTCCTAGGGGGAGTAAAAAAACACAAGAAGGAGCATCACAAGTAGGGGGAGCTACTAAGGCAAACCCTAAGGCATATCATTTCAATAATGCTCATTCTTCTAGGTTTAATGTTAAAAAGCATGCTTTTAATTCTCTTGCAATTCATCATGAAAAGCATGCTAGGAACAATAAATATTATTGTTTAGGAGCTAAGAGTGTCCATTTAGAAACTAAGGAGAAATTTGGGACTAATGTCCCTAGAAAAACCATACCTAGGGAATCTATTAGGAAAATACAAGAGCACCTAGGTTTCAATCCTAAATGGACTAGGCATATGCCTAGAAAGGACCATGCCCAAAGACCAAATCAAATTCTAAAATTGGGCAATTAGAATTAGAGAACCAAGCCTTGAGGTCAAGGCTTGAAAAACTAGAAAAGACCCTCAAGATTATGCAAAATCAAATGCAAGGGTCTAATGGTCAACGTCAAGGGTCAAAACCTCAAAGTCAACATCTAGGACCCAAGAAACAAAAGTCAACCAAGATCAAGAATGGTTTGGGTCACAAACCTAAGCCTAAGGTGGCTTATCATAGTGTTCCATTTGATTATGGAACACAAACTAGGTCTAGAAAGACCAAGGTCAATAGGGAAGTCATCCCTAAGGTTGACCAAAGGGTGTGCCTAGTGGCTAGGGTTTCTAGGAAACCTAGGGTGGCCACTAAGAAGGTTGCAAGGGAAGTTACCCCTAGAGTCAAACTAAGTAAGACCCAAATGACCAAGGCTAATAAGCCTAGGAGGGTCATTAGGAAGGTATCTAGGGAGGTTATCCCTAAGGAATACCTAATAAACCCTAGGAGCTCAAATCGGTTTTGGGTTCCTAAGAGCGTGATTGATTCACGCTAGGTGGGTTTAGGGTGTGCCAACCTTGATTGGATGGGTAGTTAACCCAACCATCATAAAGGTGGCATTTTAGGTCATTTTCAAGGTTATGGTTACCTTGGGAATGTGGTTTGATTTGAATCCTAAAGGCTTTTAGGATGTGCCAATATTAATTATGAAGTTTGATAAAATGATCAAATTGGCACAATTTAGGTTTAGAGGTCTTAATGTGCCAATTTGGGTTTTTGGCACATTTGGGAGAATTTAGGTTAATATGGAAAAATAAACCTAATTATATAAAATGACAACTAATATCAAAATTTAGGTATTATATACCTTGATATCTTATTTTCCATGCTTTGATTTGTCATATGCCATGACATGACATCATGTTTATTTTCATCATTTATGTCATGTTCATATTTAGGATTAAGGTTTTAAATGTCATGTGTTTAGATTTCATCTTATGCCATGACATCATGATTATGAGCATATGCTTATTTATATCATTTCTAATTCCATAATCATTCATGTATTTAAGATAATTTGGTTAAAATTGATTTAAGGACAATGACATGACTTGAAGTCCCATTTATAAGGGAATCAAGTAGGGTTGCCTTAGAAAAATGCATAAAACCCTAGATTAGGGAGAACAAAACCCACATCTCACATCCAATTGACATGTATGTGTATTTATACACCCTAGATACATGTGAGATGCTAGGATATGAGTTAAGTTCAAGGTGCATAGTTTTTGTATCTAGATGAACTCAAACTCATCTTATATTAGTAGTGGACATTGGGAAAGCTTGTGTACAAGTTCTGTGCATAGAGCCCAAGGAATATGATCCAAGATAAGGTTTCGAAATCGTTTTAAAATCAATTTAGAAAACTTTGGTGAAGTCTAACTTTTGATAGCAATCACCATTGATAGAGTTGATACAAAATAGGGCCAAAACATTGAAAATTTCAATGGTTTTGAGTTTTGTATCAAACTCACTAGTTTATGGGTAAAATAATTTTTAAATATTTTTCACCCATTGTATTGACTATAAGTAATATACATATGAAGTTTCATGATTTTTCGATATACGTAGAATTACTTATACTTTTTCAAAATTCATTTCTGATAGCTGAAAATCAAGATTTTCAGCTATCAGTCGACTGACCTAGGTGGCAGTCGACTGATGTGAGTGGCAGTCGACTGATTATGGTAAGTAGTCGACTACCAAGCCGATTTCGGGAAAAACAAGGTTGTTTAGCCCGTGTTCAGTTATGGAAAAGGTTCTTAATCACTTCTAACCTTAGGATATGCTTTGGGAAGCATTAGAAAGGGTAAAAATCCATTGGATATGGATTAGGAGAGGTGTTAGGGTAATGTATCAAATTTAAGGTGGAGAGAGTTCATGTTTGAACTTTGAGCCTTAATTTTTAATGGTTTAGAGTTCCTATTGGCTTAGGGACTTCCCAAGGACATTGTTGGTGCAATGGTCAAAGGGGAGCAAGCTTTTAGGGGTGTTATCTATCTTGTGATGATGGATGTGTTTCTCTTCTTGAAGGGGAAGAAGTTATTGGGAAAGTATCATCAATTGGGAAAATTGATGGGATATTGAGAAATCCAATTTGGAAATTGGGAGAGAGTATATGATTGCCTCTCTTGAGTGATATGAGACTTATCACAAGGAAGATGGTAGGCATCCTAGGTATTTTTGGATCAAGGGAGAGATTGTAAGATCTCATTGGGACATGAGACATTGACCTCCTTGGAGAGATAACCTTTTTGATGTATGTCAAAAAGGGGGAGAAGGTTAAATTACCAATTTGGAAAATTGATAAGGAAATTTGAGTTAGGGGCCTAACTCAAGGTTTGTTTTGTCAAACATCAAAAAGGGGGAGATTGTTGGTGCAATCGGCCCAGGTCACGATTGACCAGACTCGAGTTTGACTTGAGTGATGTTTTGATGTTTAACATAGTATGTTTGACATTGATATTTGATATTGATGTCGGTTAATATTTTGGGGAGATTGTTTATACAATCGACCCAGGTTATAATTGACCAGACTCGAGTTTGACTCGAGGGAGTCTTTGATGGTTGACTAGGGATTGACCATGTGATTATGGGAAAGTCCAAGCATGGGTCTTGGCAAGGTAAAGTCCAAGTCATGGGTACTTGGCATGGAAAGTCCAAGTGGGACACTTGGCATTTGGGAAAGTCCAAGTCTTGAGTACTTAGCACAAGGAAAGTCCAAGCATGGGGCTTGGCATGGAAAGTCCAACATGGGTTGGCAAGGGAAAGTCCAAGCATGGGTCTTGGCATGGAAAGTCCAACATGGGTTGGCAAGGGAAAGTCCAAGATTGAGTCTTGGCATTTGAGAAGTCCAAGGGGTTTGATATTGGCGGCGTAAAGTCCAAGAGGAGTCTTGGCGGTGGAAGTCCAATGTGCCTTGGCGTTGTAGACACTGTTAGCATGACATAGCCGATGGAAGCACCTGATGGCAAGCGCGATGGATGAACAAGTCATGAACGACTTGGAGGGATCCGAGAGGCGTGAGGCTGATGAAGGTTTCTAGAATGTTTAGGTCTAGGCTAAGGGTAGTCTAGACAGTATGGGGGAACTATACTTGGGTTAAAACCTCATTTTTGAGGTTGGCAGTCGACTGACATTATGGCCGGTTCGACTGACGTGAGTCGACTTGAGTTCGACTGCCGTTTAAGAGCTGAAATTGCTCTGGCAGTCGACTACTCATTAGAGCAGTTGACTGCCAAGGGATGGCAGTCGAATGCCAGTTGAGTTGCGAGCACAGAATGCTCCGTAGTTGACTGGGTAATCGACTATGTGTTGGTGCAATCGGCCCAGCAGTACCTTGATGGTATTTTGATGATAGACAAAACTCAGGACATAGGATTGTCATGGAAAAGTCCAACATGGGTTGGCATGGAGAATCCAAGCATGGAGCTTGGTGTGGAAGTCCAAAGCATTGCGAAGCCGTGCGTTTGGTGCTTGGCATGGGAAATCCAAAGCATTGCGAAGCCGTGCGCTTGGTGCTTGGTGAGAAATGCATTGCGAAGCCGTGCGCTTGGTGCATATGGGAAGTCTTAAGGACTTGGTAAGTTCACTAGGCTCGGGGTCTTTGAGTCGGTGAAGGATGACATTGCGAAGTCGTGCGCTTGGTGCATCCGAGGGACCACCGGACGGGGAGCGAATGGAGTGAGCCCAAAGGGAAGCATACTTCTAGGGCATGAGACGCGAAGGATGGCGTTGCGAAGCCGTGCGCTTGGCGCATCCGAGAGACGTAGGCCGAGGGAAGAGAGCTTCGGTGGGGAACTCCATGAGTGATGTGGACTTAGCCAAGTGGCTAAGACTGAGTGTCGGAGACTCAAACAACTTGGTGTTTGAGGTTTTTATCCGCATAAGTGCGGTTCGTAGTCCAAGTCGACTAGGGTTGGCCGGTGTAAGGTGCGTTTTGGTGCTTAGCGATCGTACGCCATGGGTCAATGATCGGCCCGATGTCGGCCAATGATCCGCTGTGGGATGGCGGATCGATGAAAGTGTCGAGCACGCGAGCGCTCCGTGGCAAGTGACGTCGACTACTTAGGTCACCGATCGTACGCCGGCCTGGCGATCGGGTAGTAGAGATCCGTTGGAACTTGTCCGACGTGGATCTGGCCGTTGTGAGACAACGGACACAGGGGCAGTCGACTGGGGCCTTTTGGCAGTCGACTGATGGGCGCGAAAACAGCTTGATGCAGGTTATAAATGGAGCTCGAGTTGGAGGATTTCGCCAAGACTTTAAGGAAGCAATTGAAGGGGATTTGCTGTTGCATTCCAGTCCTTCAAGAGCCATCCAAAGCAAGCAACAAGAAAAGGGTCAAAGCAAAGATTTGTAAAGCGTTCTTTACTTGTATTTCTTGTGTCTTTGTATTTCTTGTATATTATTGTTGTAATAGCTTGTGAGAGGTTTCTCCACCTCCGACGTATAGTCGAGAAGGAGTTTAGTTAGTGTCGTGCGCATAACTAGAGCTCGAGGAGCTCGCCCGTGGAGTAGGAACCATTCGGTTCCGAACCACGTATATCGTGTGTATTTGCATGTGATTGTATTTGTTGTTAGTATTCATATTTGCATTAGTATTCCGCTGCGCTAACAACAATCGTAGACAAGCACGCGACGAGAACGAGCAATTTACGACGTCCAACGTACGAGGGCTATTCACCCCCCTCTAGCCGGCCATATCGATCCCTTACAAGTGGTATCAGAGCGAGGTCGCTCTTCAAGGACTAACCGCCGCGAGAGCAATTCAAGATGGGCGGCTTCATCCATCCACCGAAATTCGATGGAGATTTTTCTTGGTGGAGGAAACGGATGGAGGTATATTTCGAAACCGATTTCGATTTCATGTTAATCATTGAAAATGGTTTTGAAGTGCCTAGGGACAAAGAAAACAAGCCATTAGAAAAATCAAGGTGGACCCAAGACCAAATGAAGGATTTCAAGACAAATCTTGAGGTAATCAAATTACTTAGTGAATTGATTCCTAACCATATTTTGTCTAGGCTAGGTAATTTTAGGAATGCAAAGGATTTGTGGAATAAGGTGATTGAATTCCACAAGAATCCCCAACCGGCACAAATAGAAGAAAATGCCGAAGAAGAAGCTCCCACAACATTTGAAGATGTTGATGATTTGGTGGAGACCTCCACCTCTAGTATTGAGGGGGAGGAAAGGCAATCTTCAATCCCGGAGCAAGAACAAGAAGTATCCACATCCGGGAGAAGTGAAGATCAAGAAGAGGCCTCCACCACCTCCCTAGGTAACTCAAGCATTGTAATTTTAAATAAAAATCACATAATATGCTTTGAGTGTAGGGAGAAAGGGCACTACAAAAGTAAATGTCCTAAATTGGCTAAGGAAAAGGCATCCACACCAAAAGTCAACCCAAAGTCAAAGGATGCCGGTGTTCCCAAAAATAAGAGCAAAGAGCACATTGTGTGCTTTAAATGCAACCAAAAGGGACACTACCAAAGTCAATGCCCTAGGGGGAGGAAGAAAGGGCAAGAAGGTGTTTCTCATGTAGGGGGAGCTTATAAAGCTAACCCTAAGGTAAATTTATTTAATGCACCTTCAATTCCTAGAGTTCAAAAGCATGCTAAGAAAAATAAATATGTTTGTCTGCCAAGCATGTTTATATGACTAAAGACAAACCTAGGACCCAAAACACTAGACCTATTTTACCTAGGGAGTCAATTAGGAGAGTTGAAGAAAACTTGGGTATTAATCCCAAGAAATCTAGGCACATGCCTAAGAGGAAGAACCTTTCCCAAAAACCTAATGAAAATTCAAAATTGGGAAAATTAGAGCTAGAGAACCAAGTCTTGAGGTCAAGACTTGAGAGAATGGAGAAAACCCTTAAAATCATAGAAAATTCATTTCTAGGGTCAAATGCCCAAAAGTCAAAACCTAAGATTCAAAAACGGTCTAAGGGCAAGGAAGGTTTGGGTCACAAACCTAAGCCCAAGAAGACTTATCATAATGTTCCATTTGATTATGGAACTATTTCTAGGTCTAGGAAAGCCAAGGCTAATAGGGAAGTTATCCCTAAGTCGAGCCATGGTGTTTGCTTAGTGGCTAAGGACCTAAGGAAAACCAAGAAAGCCACTAAGAAGGTCAATGGAGGAGTCACTTTTAGAGTTGACCCAAGAAAGACCCAATTGACTAAGGCTTCAAAGCCAAAAAGGGTCATTAGGAAGGTATCTAGGGAAGTTATCCCTAGAGAATACCTTGTTAACCCAAGGAGCTCAAATAGATATTGGGTTCCTAAAAGCGTGATCGACTCACGCTAAATGGGTTAAGGCGTGTCAACCCTAAGTGGATGGGTAGTTAACCTAACCATAGTAGAGTTGACACATTAGGGTGTGCCAATGTGCTTGAGAAGTTAAAAATGATTTAAATTGGCACATTTAGGTCTTAGAAGTATTGGTGTGTCATTTTGGGTTTTTGGCACATTAGGGAAATGAATGGCATTAAGGCAAAATGAATTTAATTCCTAGAAATGGCAACTTAATTTTTAACACTTAGGTATTCTATACCTTAGTATATTTTACTTGTCATGCTTTATTTGCCTTGCCATGTCATGACATCATTTTCATTTTCATCTATAAAAATGTCATGATCATGTTTAGATATATGTTTAGATGTCATGTATGCTTAAGTTTCATTCACATGCCATGACATCATGATATTGGCATATGTTTTTATCTATATCATATCTATGCCATAATCACATCATGCATGAATTAAAATGGAGTTAAGGACTATGGCATGATTTGATAGGAATCAAAGAATATTGCCTTAGAAATATGCATGAGAACATAAACAAAACAAAAACCCACATCTCACAAAATATTTGACTTATATGTGTTTTTGCACATCTAGATATTGGTGAGATGTTTAGGAAAAAGAAAATAAAGGTTTGAAAAACATTTTGAAAACATTTTGAAAAACCTTGGTGAAGTCTATCTTTTGATAGCTATCACCATTGAATGGGATGATACAAAGAGGGCTCTTTATTGAAGCTTTTCTAAACTTTTGAACTTTGTATCAATCTCCTAATTTAATGGGTAAAATAATTTTCCAATATTTTTCACCCATAGTGTTTAGGATAAGTATTATACGTATGCATTTTCAAGATTTTTAAAATTACGTATATTTACTTATGGATTTCGAAATCCATTTCGAATGTCAAATCGAATGATTATCGATCATGACCGCCATGGATCGGCAATGATCGATGGGGTGGCAAATGATCGATTTCTGATTTCAGTCGACTGCCCAAGCTGATTTCGGGTAAATCTTGTTGGTTAGGCCCATGTTCAGCTAGGTTAAGGTTCCCTAACCACTCCTAACCCTAGGATATGCTTGGGAGAGCATTAGAGAGGGTGGAAATCCATTGGATATGGATTAGGAGTTGGGTTGAGGGTGAGTATCAATTTTAAGGTGGAAAAGAGTTCATTGTTGAACTTTGCCTTAATTTTGATTTGGTTAATGTTCCTATTGGCTTAGGGGCTCTCCAAGGACATTGTTGGTGCAATGGTCAAGGGGGAGCAAGCCTCTAGGGGGAGGTATCCATCATGGGAAGATGGATGTGTATTTCCTCATGGGAGGAAAATTGGGTTGCCTCTCTTTAAGTGATATGGGATCACTAGAAAGATTGTAGGCATGTGTTCCTCCAAGGGAGAGATTGTAGGCATTGGGATATGAGACATTCATACCCTTGGGGAGGACCTTTTTGATGTAATGTCAAAAAGGGGGAGAAGTTACCAAGTTACCAATTAGGGTTCGTTGGAATTCTCTTTGGGATATGAGAATTGTCAATATGGGAGAATTGGTAGACTTGAGATGGTAGTTTTGTCAATCATCAAAAAGGGGGAGATTGTTGGTGCAATCGGCCCAGCAGTACCTTGATGGTATTTTGATGATAGACAAAACTGACATAGGATTGTCATGGGAAAGTCCAACATGGGTTGGCATGGAGAATCCAAGCATGGAGCTTGGTGTGGAAGTCCAAAGCATTGCGGCCGCTGGTGCTTGGCATGGGAAATCCAAAGCATTGCGGCCGTGCGCTTGGTGCTTGGTGAGAAATGCATTGCGGCCGTGCGCGCTTGGTGCATATGGGAAGTCTTAAGGACTTGGTAAGTTCACTAGGCTCGGGTCTTTGAGTCGGTGAAGGATGACATTGCGAAGTCGTGCGCTTGGTGCATCCGAGGGACCGCCGGACGGGGAGCGAATGGAGTGAGCCCAAAGGGAAGCATACTTCTAGGGCATGAGACGCGAAGGATGGCGCTGGCGGCCGGCGCTTGGCGATCCGAGGGACGAGGCCGAGGGAAGAGAGCTTCTGGGGAACTCCATGAGTGATGTGGACTTAGCCAAGTGGCTAAGACGAGTGTCGAGACTCAAACAACTTGGTGTTTGAGGTTTTTCCGACGCAATGATCGCATAGGTGCCGGTTCGACTAGTCCAAGTCGACTAGGGTTCGACTGGTGTAAGGTGCATTTTGGTGCGGCGATTGCCATGGATCGGCAATGATCGATGTCGAGCCGATCGGCTGGGATGGCATCGGCGATGAAAGTGTCGAGAGCACTGAGCGCTCGTGAGCCGACCGGCGATCGACTACTAGGTCACTGATCATTGCCGACCCGCGCAATCATCGTAGGAGATCCGCTGGAACTTGTCCGACGTGGATCCGCCGTTGTGAGACAACGGACATAGGGCAATCGATGGGGCCTTTTGGCGCGATGGGATGGGCGAAACAATTGATGCAAAGTTATAAATGGAGCTCGAGTTGGAGGATTTCGCCAAGACTTTAAGGAAGCAATTGAAGGATTTCTGCATTCCATTCAGTCCTTCAAGAGCCATCCAGCAAGCAACAAGAAAAGGGTCAAAGCAAAGATTTGTAAAGCGTTCTTTACTTGTATTTCTTGTGTCTTTGTATTTCTTGTATATTATTGTTGTAATAGCTTGTGAGAGGTTTCTCCACCTCCGACGTATAGTCGAGAAGGAGTTTAGTTAGTGCCGTGCGCATAACTAGAGCTCGAGGAGCTCGCCCGTGGAGTAGGAACCATTCGGTTCCGAACCACGTATATCGTGTGTATTTGCATGTGATTGTATTTGTTGTTAGTATTCATATTTGCATTAGTATTCCGCTGCGCTAACAACAATCGTAGACAAGCACGCGACGAGAACGAGCAATTTACGACGTCCAACGTACGAGGGCTATTCACCCCCCTCTAGCCGGCCATATCTATCCCTTACACTATGGTCGTTAGCAGTCGACTGCCAATGTTGGCAGTCGACTGCCAAGAGTCCCGTTGGAACTTGTCCAACGTGGATTGAGCCGTTGTCTCACAGCTACAGTGTTGGCAGTCGACTGGGGACTTATGGCAGTCGACTGCCAAGCGGAAATCTAGCCCGACGTAAGATAAAAAGGGGAGCTCGTGGAGGATTTCATTATTAGTTCTTTGGGAGCTTTGGTGAGGCGATTTGAAGGCGATTTGCAGGTGCATTTCAGGGTCCTTCAAGCTCATCAAAGCAACCAACAAGCAAGCGCTCAAAACCCTAGTTTGTAAAGTGTTCTTTACATTTTCATTTGTATTTGCTTGTTTACTTTGTATTACTTGTTGTAATTCATTGTACGAGGTTTCTCCACCTCCGACTTGTTGTCGAGAAGGAGTTTTATTGCTTAGTGGTGTTTATGGCATCGCTTGGGTTCGTACGAACCCAATCCGTGGAGTAGGAACCATTTTGGTTTCGAACCACGTTATATCGTGCGTGTTGTGATTGTGTCTTGTGTTTGTATTTGTTATCGTCTATTCCGCTGCATACTAACAAGATTGTAGACAAGAAACGCGAACGAATTCCATAATTGTACGGTCACACGCTATTCACCCCCCCCTCTAGCGGCCTCAAATCCTCTACAGTAGCTACTCCAAGGCCCCGCGATCCTAGACTGTGTACAATGGGGCAATTCACTAACAAAGTCTCATCCTATTTGGAGGTAGGATACGACGATTACAATGAACAAAAGAATGAGGAAGAGGCACAAGCCCACCTCTCCTCTTTACAATGAAATGCTCGATAAAAAGAAGCTCGAATACAAAGGTAAGACAACTAAAAGAAAAGATTACCGACATAGAAGGTTGAAGCTCGGCATGAAGTAGGTGTAGTGGTGGCGTAGCATTATCGTAGACCTTCGGCATTGTTAGAGCTCTTTGAGAGCAATTGAGATGACCTAAAGAGGAGAAACCCCCCTTCTTTTATAACCCTCTAAGCCCTATCTCGTTGAGATCCAGATCTGGATCAAAAGGACACCTCACCCCGAAAGAAGGGGTGAGGTACCCCTTATTCATTAATTAAAAAGCTCCAAAAGTGCTCCATCAATCCAAAGCTCTCATCTCCACACAACGTCATAACGCTGACAAAGCTCTCTTCTTTCACTTCTTATGTCAGTACTTTTATTTATTGATTCTTTGCTTAAGTTTTATCCCACACTACTAATCCAAGGCCAAGTCTTGGACTATTTTTTTTTGTTTTTGTTTCATGCAAGATTTACATGGCTAATCAAGAGGGATTTAGCATCGTCTGTCCTCCGTATTTTTACAAAGATCACCTCTGTTACTAGAAGGGTCGAATGGAGTGTTTCCTCAAGACTCAAGTCGACATGTGGATCGTCATCCAGAAAGGGCTCGACCTTCCTGCCAACAAAAAGGGTGAGATCTTGGAAAGTGACTTATGAACCAATGCAATGAAGAAACAAATCGAAGCGGATGCCAAAGCAACCCAAATCTTGCAATGTGGTCTATCCAAAGAGAAGCTCAACTGCATCGGACCCTTCATCAATGCTAATGATCTATGGGATAAGCTCATCGAGCTCTATGAAGGAACCTCCAATACAAAGGTATGCAAAAGGGATTTACTTTTAAATAAATTATTTAATTTAAAAATGTAAGACAATGAGACTGCGAGTTAACTTCATGCTCACATTCAAGACATCTTAAGCGACCTCCATTCCATCGGATAGAAGGTGGAGAACCGCGACATTATAAGGTACACACTTAAGGCTTTTTCTAGGACTACATTGTTGGTTTTTCGGTATTGCACCGAGTGTGTTCGAACATGTTTCGTAAACATGTGCACAACGGAAGAATTAAAAAGTAATAAATCTAATTTATTACAACACACACACCACTCGCATTCATAGTACAACTTGTGTAGACATAATCGCAATTTCAAATTTTGCAATAAAGAAAATTACGCTAGTTATACCTGACGTATCACGTGCAGTGGGAAAGGCATCAACTGGAGCAACTCTCGCTAGAATTGCCTCTATCCATATCCACACCGAGTATCATCGGGATAGCTTCACCAAGCTACAAGCTTCATCTTCGTAAGAGTCACTAGCCTCGTGTCGAAGACGATGTGATCGAGAGAAGATCACAATCCGAATCAAAATTCGGATTAAAAAATGAGTCTCCAAAACTCGCTTCTCCAGAGAGGTATTTGTCAACTGATTGATGAATCCTTCGTCCTCCACCTATGAGGATTACCGGAGATCGAATCCCCATCAATGTAGGCGCTGTCGGAGCTCCAAACGTCATCCAAACAACGCTCCGACACAAAAGGAAATAAGCTGTCCAAAAGACTGGACAGCTTGGTGGAGGAGTTGCGCCGGCCCAAAGGAGGATGGCCAGCTGCACCTTGGTCACTGGAGCCAAGGGAAGTCGCCGGAGGGTCATCGGAGGATGGCCAGTAGAATCTTGGACACCGGTAGTAAGGTGGATGGCGGCACAAGGGTTGGCGGCGTGGAGAGCTTGGGCGGCAGCAAGGAGAAGAGAGGGAGAGGAGAGAAGTTTATTTCCCAAAAATAAAACTTAGGGCTCTCCAAAAACCTAACCGCATTTTTATAGAGCCCGTGTTTCTTAACCATTAAGAAAACTTCACCTTAGAGTTTTTGGTTCATAACCAAAACCCATTAACCTGCTCCAATAACTTAATAAACCGAACCGAGTTAGTCTAATTTAAGTTAAAACGAACCAAATCAACTTTGGTTCATTCGTTTAAAACAAACCAAACCCCTTTGGTTTATTCTTCACCATTGGATTAGAATATCACACATAACATAGCATACATGATAGATTCTATTGTGGATGCATAGGGAATCTTATTCATGCAAATCCTCTCGTCTTCTGTACGCAGACATATAGACTTCGAAAGGTGTATCCCATGTCTGATGGGAAGGAAACCTTTCTTGGATTTCGACATGCTAAACCTCTTTAGCACTCGGTCTATTTATGTAGACTACGAAAGGCCAAGCAATTGATTCGATCTATCCCTATAGATCTTAATCTCGAGGATGTAGGTTGCTTCCCCAGGTCTTTCATGGAGAATGTATTGGACAACCAAATTTTAATTGACTGTAAGACAGAAACATCATTTCCTATAAGTAATATGTCATCGACATATAATACTAGGAACACGACTGCACTTCCACTAACCTTCTTGTACACACAAGGTTCGTCCGGATTTTCTAAGAAATCAAACTTTTTGATTGTCTCATCAAAACGGATATTCCAGCTCCTGGATGCTTGCTTCAGTCCATATGTGGACCATCGCAGTTTGCATACCTTGGTTTTATCAACCGTTGTGAAACCCTCATGTTGTATCATATACACGTCCTCGAGTAGGTTTACATTAATGAAAGCTGTTTTCACATCCATCTGTCATACCTCATAATCATAATGAGCCGCTATGGCCAGGAGCATCCGAATGGATTTAAGCATAACAACAAGTGAATAGGCCTCGTCATAATCAACACCTTGCTTTTGACGATACCCTTTCACCACTAATCTAGCCTTATAGGTAATCATATTACCATCCATGTCAGTTTTCTTCTTGAAAACCCACTTGTACCCTATAGGCTTTATGCCTTCAGGTGGGTCAACCAAGTTCCAAACTTGATTTTCATACATGGAATCCATTTCCGACTTCATGGCATTAAGCCATTTATCCCTTTTTGAACTTTTCAGAACTTCTTCATAACTGGTAGGCTCCTTATCATCAATGAGTAACACATCGTTCGATTCATTTATGAGAAATCCATATCTCTTAGGAATGTTGCATGTTGTACCAGATCTACGAAGATGTAGTGTCACAATAGGTCGAACCGATGGCTTATCACTATGAGTTATCGGTTGTGGTGCTTCACTAGGTATCTCATCAATGTCTATTTGAGTTTCTCGAGCCTCCTCAAGCTCAACGACATTCCCACTATTTTCTTGCAAGAGAAACTCTTTCTCTAGAACACAACATGCCTTGAAACAAACACCTTTTATTCCATAGGATGATAAAATTGGTAACCCCTTATTTTTTTAGGGTGTCCAATAAATAGACATTTATCAGACTTAGTATCCAATTTGTCTGATACAGTCCGCTTCACATAAGCAGGACAACCTCATATCATCAAGTAAGATACATGAGGTTTCTTACTATTCCATATCTTATATGGAGTAGTGGAGACTACCTTGGTTGGCATTCTATTTAGCAAGTAAACAACTGTCTGAAGTGCATAGCCCCAAAAGGACTTGGGAAGATTCACATGATTCATCATTGACATAACCATGTCCAACAAGGTCCGGTTACGCCTCTCAAATACATCATTATGCTGCGGTGTAAATGGCGGAGTCCATTGAGACAATATACCATTGTCCCTTAGATAATCTAGAAACTCTTGACTCAAGTATTCGACACCTCGATCTGATCGAAGTATTTTAATACTCTTGTCATGTTGTTTCTCTACTTCATTTCTAAATTCTTTGAACCTTTCAAAGGCTTCAGACATGTGTTTCATCAAGAACACATACCCAAACCATGAGTGATCATCGGTGAAGGTAATGAAGTAATTATAGCCTCCTAGAGCTTGAGTTGACATAGGTCCACATACATCAGTATGTATTAGACCAAGCAACTCTTGTTGAATCGAGCGGATTATAGGTGGTTGCTTCGGAGGCTCATTGGCTCCCATGTCCCCGGATTAAAATTTTCACTAATGAAAGAATTAATCCGGATGGGATGAGCTTCCTTAGCACAACCATTTCGTCGTCGTGCTAACAACTTGAGTGGTCGCTTGAACAAACTAGTTGTTGCTCAAGCAACTCGATAGTTAGTTAGCCGGAAGCGTCCAGCGTATAAACACCATTGTGTTTTCTTGTCCATGATTATACAATATATATTCATACGCATACATGTATAATCAAAACATAAAAGAACATGCTCAGATCTGTAAATAAAGTTAAAAAAGAAATGATGTTCTTCTATCTAAGGAACATATCAATTGTCGGTTCTAAGACAAGATCCTCCACGAGTAGAATCCTTCTAGATCGCGTTCTTCCCTTCCTTGTCCGCTGCGAACAAAGAGAAGAACCAACAAATACCTATCCTTTCTAGAACCGCCCACAAATTAGAATTTGACTCTCCTTGCCGGAGCAAGTGGATGCTTCGTCAACTTAAGAGGGGTTGTATGTACCAAGGAGAAAGGGAGGAGGAAGAGCCACACCAATGGAAGGATACCCGTCAAGGAATAAGAGAGAGGCCTTGAGAATGGGCGCCCCAAGTCTAGATGGATGGAAGAGGTTGGCCTTATCCTTCTTCACGGACTCAGGATAAATCTTGTACAAAACCTAGCTCCCATAATGATGGCAAGTCACTTTTGGAAAAGCCAATCCCTAATTCTCTATCTCTTGAATTGTTATGCCTTTGACTTCCTCTTAGCCCCTATTTATAGAATCTTAAGCCTCCTTTAATCTCCATCATCTGCTTCTCTAGGGATTTAATCTCCAGTCTTGACATATCTAGGGTTTTATCCCAACCGTCGGATCTAGGGTTTTATCCCAAGGTGATCTAGAGATCTCATGAACCCAATCTCACGGATGTAGGGTTTCATCCCAAGATGAAGGATGTATGAGCATCCATATACCATCGATCGTAAAGGTTCCATCATTCGATTCTAGGGATTCATCCTAACCATCGGATCTAGGGATTTAATCCCAACCGTTGGTTCTAGGGTTTTATCCTAACCATCAGATCTAGGGATTTAATCCTAACCGTTGGTTCTAGGTTTTGTTTCACATTCTTAGATCTAGACTTCACAAGGATTATATTAGGCTACGATAGGGACCATAAGGAGGAGTTGGATCTTGGAATCAAATGGAGCCAGTCAAAACAACATGATCATTTAGAAATATCCATATATGAGGATCATTGAACTACCTCACCAACCCCCATAAATTAATATAGGCTCCATATATTATTCGAACATTAATCTCCCCGTGTTTAAGATATCGAATGTCCGTCAACTAATTGATTTACTGACCATCAATTAATTAACATCCCTCGAGTAGTACCACTCAACCTTATCATCATGTTGACTAAGTCAACCAGCTGGGTTTACATGATGAACTTTATGAGCTCCTCAAGGGGACATCATCAACCTAATATATAGGACATGGTTTCCTCCTATAATCAATGGCACACATGTAAATAATATCATTTCCCAACTTCATAGCATATTGATTTAATCCATCTAAATCTCACCCTTGGAGAGCAAATGAAATAAATACATGCTCAAGTTAAAGGCAACCCATTAATCGGAAGAGCATGTTTAATATGGTTAGGCGCATTCAACCTCTATATTAGCCCACTTAGAGTGTAACTTTATGTTCAAGACAAAACAAACTAACGATTGACCTCGGTCTTACCATATTAGTATTAAACTATTCCATGGTTTAACATGTTATTGGCCCGGGCTTAGTCAACAACCCAAACACATATATAAAGTGCAAACAATGATCATGTGATTCTTATTCCAAAATAAAATATTAATGGAAGGTGTAGGCTTTAATATTGATTAAGGGTTTTATGTCTCATCCTCTTTGCATGCAAATAACTATTATCTACATGGCATGACATACATGTCCTCCATCTACATGTCAAAGGGCCTTTATGGCATAATGTTATGCATCTAATGCAATTACATGTCATACAATTATGTCATGTATATAATTTCATATATGTGTCATAACTCATTTATGGAAATAAAATATGTTTAAGATTTGATTCTCAAAATCAAATCATAATTAAATAATAAATCTATATTTATTACAACACACACAACACGCATGCTATTACAACAAGTGTAGACATAACCGTAAATTAAAATTTGCAATAAAGGAAATTAAACTCGTTATACCTTCCGTATGGCGTGTAGCGAAACGGCATCAAGCGGAGCGATCCTCGTAAGAATCGTCTCTATCCGTATCCACGCCGAGCTCCTCGGGATGACTTCCGCTAAGTCACGAGAGCCGTCTTCGTGCGGGTTACTAGCCTCGTGTTGAAGGCGGCGTGATCGAGAGATGATCACGATCCGAATCCAAATTCGGATCCAAAACGAGTTCTCAAAACTTCGCTTCTCCGGAGAAGGTATTCGTCAACCGTTTGGCGAATCGCCGTCCTCCACCTCAGAGGATTACGGAGATCAAATCCCGGTAAGTTAGCGCTGTCGGGCACTAACCGTCGTCCAAGCGATGCTCCGGCGAGGAGGAGAAGCTGTCAGAAAACTGGACAGCTTGGTGGAGGAAGTAAGCGCCGGCCAAAACAAGGAGAGAAAAAGCTCACCTTGATGCCAAACCTATAGGAGATCACGGAGGGTCGCGGAGGTTCACGGCTGAAGCTTGGGCGCGGCAACAAGGGTTGACGGCACAAGAAGCGTGGCGGCAACAAGCGTTAGAAACTCAAGGAGAACTAATTCTCTTAATGGTTAATGGATCATATCCATAAAGCCCGTTAACCGCTCCATTAAGATAAGTTAAAATAAACCAAACCATGATGGTTTATTTTAAGTTAAAAGAACGAACCAACCTTTGGTTCATTCGTTTAATATAAACCAAACCCTTTGGTTTATTCTCATCCATTAGTTAGAACCAAACCATTTTGGTCCATCCATTATGTCTTCATAAGACAACGGCCCATCCACGCTTCCATTCATTTGAAACAATTTCATGCTCGCTTTATGTTTGGTCGACCAAACATAGTTTCTCTCGATGCGAGAATCCCATTCTCAAGCTCGTTTTAAATCCTTTGGATTACACTCGTTGTCGTGTGACCAAATAGGTTCTCGGTTTATGTTGGTCTATAATTAACCATTAATTATAGAGCGATCATGAGTGGCACCTAGTAGTACATCATGATCCCCAATTAAGAAAAGATCAGCGGTTGATCGAACTATTTACGAAACCCTTGATGGCTTCGAATGAATCGTGCCCCATTCCCTTCACTCATCTTATACCCACTTGGTTCGAGGACATGGTCTATTGTGCCGATCCCACTAGTGACTCGTCACACCTAGCCCAAGTATCATTTCCTCGTCCTCACAGTTCTAGTTACTCCACATGTATCGAAGAGTACCTTACTCTAAACATGTAATGCTTTGGCAAAGACTTTAGTAACAATCAGCGAGAGGCCATGGGTATACATCTCCTCGCATGAGTGGTGAATCCTTTATAGGCTATTCAAACACCTTGATCCTTGACTTATACCCAATCATCCGGGTCCACATCTCCTTAGAGATGTTTGCTTA
Source organism: Wurfbainia villosa (assembly GCA_025175895.1). Lineage (NCBI taxonomy): Eukaryota > Viridiplantae > Streptophyta > Magnoliopsida > Zingiberales > Zingiberaceae > Wurfbainia > Wurfbainia villosa. The sequence goes on from CM045987.1 coordinate 38,413,547, forward strand.
AGATGTCAAAGCATAAGTCTCCATGATCAAGATGACTTGAATCGCAAGTCGAAGGAACATCGCACTTAAGCCACGATAAGAACTTCATTGACATATCTATATATGCGAGAGAACCATATGAAGTCTTACGGTGGTCACTCGATGAACTAGTTACCATAACTAGCATCCACGATTAACTCGGACATCACTATGTCTCCGGCCCGGTGAGAATCGGTGCTTGGATACACCAAGGAGTATACCTCGTGCTAGTCTCGACGAATTGATGGTGTCAAATCCATCAATTCATCGACTAGGGATAATTCGATACATCACAATTACACATGTAGAGATACTCACTAGTTGTGATCCAATCACAAATTCTCTCATCTTTTGAATCGTATCGTGGACATTGATCAAATGAGTTTAAGATCCAATCAAATACATAAAACATGTATACTCAAATAGTGAATCTTCATTTATCATATAAATGGTTCATACATAAGGCGATTGCCTTAGGACATCTCTCATATATTACTAACACTCATGGTTCCTTCGAGTTTGCAACTGCACCACTGTTATCACAATAAATTGTGATAGTTATGGGCAAACCAGGAATCACATCCAAGTCCATCATGAAGTTCCTGAGCCATACAGCTTCCTTGGCTGCCTTAGAGGCTGCCACATACTCAGCTTCCATGGTAGAGTCCGCCATGCATTTCTGCTTGACACTCCTCCATACTATGGCTCCACCTCCAAAAGTAAACACAAACCCCGAGGTAGACTTACTCTTGTCCCTATCTGATTGGAAATCCGAATCCGTGTAACCCACAGGGACTAATTGATCTGCCCGGTAAACCAGCATATAATCCTTAGTCCTTCTCAGGTACTTCAATATATGCTTTACCGCAGTCCAATGTCCCTGTCCAGGATTATTCTGATATCTGCTAACCATGCCCATGGCAAAATAGATATCCGGTCTCGTACATAGCATAGCATACATAAGGCTTCCTACTGCCGAAGCATAAGAAACCGCCTTCATGTCCTCTATCTCCTTTAATGTTTTGGGACACATCTTTTTAGATAAAGGAACTCTATGCCTAAAAGTTAGAAAACCTTTCTTGGAGTTCTGCATGCTAAAATGAGCAAGGATAGTGTCAATGTATGAAGCTTGAGATAAGCACAACATCCTTTTCTTGCGATCCCTTATTACCTTGATCCCAAGGATGTGTCCCACTTCTCCCAAGTCCTTCATGTCAAACTGTTTGGACAACCATACCCTTACGTCTGATAACACTTTGATATTATTGCCAACTAACAAAATGTCATCTACATATAGTACAAGAAACACCACTACGTTTCCGTCACACCTCTTGTATACACAAGGCTCATCCGGACTTTGAATAAATCCATATGACTGGATTACCTCATCAAAGCGGATGTTCCAAGATCTAGAAGCTTGCTTCAATCCATAAATGGACCGATTAAGCTTACAAACAAGATGCTCTTTACCTTTAGCAATGAATCCTCCGCCGATATAGATGTTCTCCTCAAGACTTCCTAAGGAAAGCCGCCTTGACATCCATCCGCCAAATCTCATAATCCATATGAGCAAGCTATAGATAAGAGAATCAATAGACTTAAGATCACGGCGAAAAGGTCTCCTCATAATCGATACCCTCTTTCTGAGTATACCCTTTCGCAACAAGCCTAGCTTTGAAGGTCTCAACCTTCCCGTCTACTCCTCTCTTTCTCTTGTAGATCCACTTGCATCCAATGGTTTTTACACCATCGGGTAGTTCTACTAGCTCCCAGACCCGATTAGAATCCATAGATTCTATCTCTGAATTCATCGCTCTTTGCCAAGATACCGCATCTCTATCTTGGATTGCCTCGTCATATGTCCAGGGATCAGGTTCATGTTCACCAGGGACTAAGTCCGAAGACTCTCCCAAAAACATGAATCTCTCGGGTTGTCTAACAACCCTCTCACTACGACGAGGTGCCTCCTGTGTATGCTCTGTGACACGCGGTGCAGTGATTTATGGTGTCTCCTCTTGTACCGGTGGTACTGAAGTCGGGACTTCCCCTGTCAACTCCTCAAGAACAATCCTACTCTTGGGCTTGTGGTTCATTACATAATCCTCCTCTAGAAATCTGGCATTCGTGCTAACGATCACCCTCTGATCTCTAGGATTATAAAACAAACCACCTTTCATTCCCTTAGGGTAGCCAACAAACATGCACACTTCTCTACGAGGTTCCAACTTACCAGCATCAGCCTTCAGCACATGTGCTGAACTCCCCCATATCCGAATATGTCTCAGACTAGGCTTTCGCCCAGTCCACAATTCTACAGGGGTAGAAGGTACTGATTTGGATGGAACCAAGTTCAGAGTATACATTGTTGTATCCAGCGCATACCCCCAGAACGAAACAGGTAACTCAGAATAACTCATCATCGATCTGACCATCTCCATAAGAGTCCTATTCCTTCGCTCCACTACACCATTCTGCTGGGGTGTGCCAGGTGCAAACAATTGGGATTGAATCCCAGCCTCTGATAAGTAATTCCTAAACTCTCCCAAGAGGTACTCACCACCACGATCAGATCGTAGGGTCTTGATACTCTTACCTTGACGGTTCTCCACATCAGCCTTGAATTCTTTACACCTGTCAAAGCATTCAGACTTGCGGCACATCAAGTAAATGTATCCATATCTTGAATAATCGTCTATAAAAGAGACGAAATACTCAAAACCACCTCTTGCCTGGATAGACATAGGATCGCACAAATCAGAATGAATCAATTCTAACACATCTTTGGCCCTATACCCCTTGGCCTTGAAAGGCCTCTTGGTCATTTTACCTTCCAAGCAAGATTCACAGGTTGGGAGATCCTCCACCACTAATGAACCCAAAGGTCCATCAGCTATCAACCTTTGAATTCTGCTTAGGTTAATATGACCAAGCCTTAGATGCCAAAGATATGTTTGGTTCATTTGCGAAGGTTCTTTTCTCTTATTAGACTTAGAAGATGAGTTATTTACTTCTATATGCATCGTAGGAGTTTTCGGTTCAAGAGTATATAAATTGCCAACCAATGTACCAGAACAGATAATCTTCCTAATCCTTTTTATAACCACTTTGTCATTAAAAGATACAGAATATCCATCCATAAATAATTTAGAAATTGAAATTAAATTCTTTCAAAAAGTAGGTACATAAAGACAATTTCTCAAAACCAAAACTTTATTTCTATCAAAAGATAAATAAACGTCTCCCACTGCAATATCCGCCACCTTTGAAGCATTGCCCATGAAGACGGTAATCTCTCCCTCAGCTAGTCGTCGGGTTTCCTGAAACCTCTGCAAAGTATTGCAGACATGATCAGTGGCTCCTGTATCTACACACCAGGCACTGGTAGATAACACCGCTAAACATGTTTCAACAACTAAACAAGAAGATATACCTTTGTTCTTTCGGCGAGGACAGTCCACCTTCCAATGTCCAATCTGCTTGCAAGTAAAGCACTTGCCTTTCGGCTTCTTCACTCCTGCCTGAGGTCACATTGCCACTTTCTTTGCTCCACCTTGTTTCTTCTTCTTCTTACCTTTCTGTTTAGAGGAAGAAACCTTTTGAGCGACCATAGCTTGAGCACTTTGACGAAAAAGTCCCTCTGCCGCCTGGAGTTCTGTCAGAAGCTCCGCCAACGAATACAACCTCTTGTTCATGTTGTAGTTAAGGAGAAACTGCTCAAAACTCCTAGGCAGAGACTGGAGAATGATATCGACCTGGGTTTCCCCATCGATCTCAGCTCCTAGGACTTCCATCTCATTAAGATGAGCCATCATCTTGAGAACATGATCCCTAACGGGTGTTCCCTCGATCATGGTGGTCGTCATCAAGTTTCTCATCGCCTCCTGCCTAGCCGCCCTACTCTGATGTCCGAAAAGTTCCTTGAGATTTACCATCATGTCACAAGTTGTGGCCATGGCCTGATGCTGATGTTGCAACACATTTGACATAGATGCCAAAATGTAACACCGCGCCATCTCATCTGCCTTGATCCATTTCTTATAACTATCTCTTTCCTTTTCATCAGAGTCATCGGTGGGCTTAGGAGGACAGACCTCGAAGAGTACAAATTTGTACTCCTCCGCAGTTAAGACAATATCTAGATTTCTTTTCCAATCAATGTAGTTTGGTCCAGTAAGTTTGTTTTCTTTTAAAATCACAGCAAGTGGGTTGAAAACCATTTAAAAATCCTAAAAATCACAATGATCAAAATATTAGATTTCAAATATTATTGATTCCTCAAAACAATAAAATTCCGAAAACAACCAACACCTCAAATCACCGAGAATTTCGTATGCCACGCTGTGTGGACGTATACGAATTTTAGATTTGTAAGAGGAGGTTTTACCCATTAATTTTATTATCTTGTCAACCTTACTTTTTGACAAATAAAATTAATAGTTGGTTCCTCTTTGGCCCTACAAATAAAAGCAGTGACTCCGATGGGGAGGATACTTCTATTTGCATCTAAGTGTGCACCATTACACGATACTAAGGGAATTATTTAGGATTATGTGCCTTACCGCTGTGGAAGTACACATGCTCCTAGATAATTTCCTATAACCATTATTTGACCTAGTGATCCGCAAACAAACCCGTCCGCAGGGAGGAAGTCACTCAGAGCCGACATAGGTTTGTTGCATCACACGTCAAATTGTAATGGAGGCCGCGGGAATTAATTAAAATGTCCCTCTCCCACTTAGTAAATTGAAAATGAGGAATTTTAAAACATACACAACATGCATATAAAACAAATAAGCAATAAATATGGAAAAAATAGAATTTTTCCAACTATTATGGCATTGTCCTCCAATATGCATCCCGTCGTGTCGCCACCTCGTCCGCTCCATCTTTTCCCGTGCGCAAGTCACCAAAGAGATCCGAGCCGAGATTAAGCTATTTTAATTTACATCCATCGATCCTATACTCCACGAAGGAGTGTACAAATAATCTAGATCAAAAGTAAACTAAAAATGAGCGGCTAAACAATGCCATATTTAATTACAAAAATTAAATACTAATCTAGCCTTGTCAACCCCGAGGATTCAAATAATAAATATTTACACACATCCAATCACATACACACATATGGCCATAATAGTCGGATCTTATGCCTGCAACCAAAGAGTTAAACTATGCATATCCTACTATTATCCGAAACATATAATATATGAAAAAGTGCATAAAAATTAACCGAATCCCAAACACACAAAACCGGAAATCGTGGCTCTGATACCACTTGTAGGTGGTTGCTTCGGAGGCTCATTGGCTCCCATGTCCCCGGATTAAAATTTTCACTAATGAAAGAATTAATCCGGATGGGATGAGCTTCCTTATCTCAACTATTTCGTCATCGTGCTAACAACTTGAGTGGTCGCTTGAACAAACTAGTTGTTCAAACAACACAACTCTTCTAGTTGGTTAGCCGCGGAAGGGACGACGGACGGATCGCCGGTTTTTGTGTTTGTCTTCGGGGTCCATGATTATACAATATATATTCATACGCATACATGTATAATAAAAACATAAAAGAACATGCTCAGATCTGTAAATAAAGTTAAAAAAAAACTTTATACCTTACGATCTTCTACCGTATGTCCTATCCTTCTCGTGGACAACGTGTGGACGAAGATTCTCCACGAGTAGAAGCCTTCTAGATAGCATTCTTCCCTTCCTTGTCCACTGCGAACAAAGAGAAGAACCAACAAATCCCTATCCTTTATAGAACCGGCCACCAAATTAGGGAATTTGGTGCAACCGCCGGCCAAGGAGCAAGTGGATGAAGCGCCGGCCAACTTGAAGAGGGGTTGCCGCCGACCACCAAGGAGAAAGGGAGGAGGAAGAGCACCGGCCACCAATGGAAGGAGAACCGCCGTCCAAGGAATAAGAGAGAGGCCTTGAGAATGGGCGCCGGCCAAGTCTAGATGGAAGAAGGTTGAGCGCGACAACTTCTTGGAGGAAGGAGGTTGCCGCCCAAAACAAAACCCTAGCTCCCAAACCATAGCCGCCCACTTGTGGAAAAGCCAATCCCTAATTCTCTATCTCTTGAATTGTTATGCCACCCATGCCTAAGCCCCCTATTTATAGAATTGGGCTTAAGCCTCCTTTAATCTCCATCGTCGGATCTAGGGATTTAATCTCCACCTTCGGATCTAGGGTTTTATCCCAACCGTCGGATCTAGGGTTTTATCCCAACCGTCGGATCTAGGATTTCATCCCAACCGTCGGATCTAGGGTTTCATCCCAACCGTCGGATCTAGGGTTTTATCCCAACCGTCGGATCTAGGGATTTAATCCCAACCGTCGATTCTAGGGATTCATCCTAACCATCGGATCTAGGGATTTAATCCCAACCGTTGGTTCTAGGGTTTCATCCTAACCATCGGATCTAGGGATTTAATCCTAACCGTTGGTTCTAGGTTTTGTTTCACATTCTTAGATCTAGACTTCACAAGGATTATATTAGGCTACGATAGGGACCATAAGGAGGAGTTGGATCTTAGCCACCCGATGGATCGGAACCACACAAACTTGATCCATCAATGATGTTCCATTCCACTAGAGGATCATCATTGAACTACCTCACCAACCCCCATAAATTAATATGGGCTCCATATATTATTCGTACATTAATCTCCCCGTGTTTAAGATATCGAATGTCCGTCAACTAATTAATTTACTGACCATCAATTAATTAACATCTAATTCTTCGAGTAGTACCACTCAACCTTATCATCATGTTGACTAAGTCAACCAGATGGGTTTACATGATGAACTTTATGAGCTCCTCAAGGGGACATCATCAACCTAATATATAGGACACGGTTTCCTCCTATAATCAACGACACACCATGTAAATAATATCATTTCCCAACTTACCGGGCATATTGATTTAATCCATCTAAATCTCACCCTCTAGTAAATCAAAGAAATAAATACTAAGTACATGTGCCCGTTATTATATCGGGATTAAGAGCATGTACAACATAATATCCGAGGTCTGATTCAATTATGTAGTCAGTACTAAATTGAATCACGTCTATGTCGGTCCTACTCGATACACCTAAGTGTACTAGTGTAACTTTATGTTCAAGACAAAACAATACCAAGCTACACTACAACCATGCCAATGGTTTGTCCAAAACCATCTTGGTCGTGAGCCTCTACTTATATTTTACAAGGGACTGATAACATGATCTTCTGTGCCACACCAAGCACCATGTTATCTACAATGTAAAATATTAGACAATATGCACACATATATAAAGTGCAAATAATCATCATGTGATTCTTATTCCAAAATAAAATGTTCATACAAAAAAGAGCTAGGCTTTCAGTATACATTCCAACACGGATCGCTAGAGGGGGGGTGAATAGTGATAAAACTTTTCGTACAAATTCCTTTGAGTAGATAAATAAACACAGCAGAAAGATAAATGACAAATAAAAGAGACAAATGGATTTTTTACTTGGTTCGTAGCCTTCGGCTACTACTCCAAGGCCCTAGTGGTCCTTGACCACGCATGGAGGGAAAAACACTAAACGAACTCCTCCTCGTTGGAGGTAGGAATTGATCAAATACAAGAAATCACAAAGCTTGAGGTAGAGGGACACTCCCCCTCTCTTCGTTACGATAAAAACTTCGAGACAATAATATGTAGAAGATAAAATGAATTGAATCTTGTTTCGACGAAAAATATAAACACTTAAACCTAGACCGTCAGAGAAGTAGCACTTCATTGTCGGAGAGTTGCAATGTTGTGGAGGCTTTTCGAAACTTAGAATTAATGATAAAACCCTAGGAGAGGCCCTCCTTTTATAGCCTTTGAGCCCCTTCTCGAGAGGAACTTCATCCAATGAGATTTGAGCACCAATCCCCTTGAAATGAGGTGATAAACCTTGACTCCTTGAAGCTAATCCTTGACCATCAGTCGAATGCTGACCACAGTAATCGACTGATGGACGACAGTCGAGTCCTCCACACTGGCAGTCGACTATTGCTAGCTACAAGTCAAAGTTATCTTAACAAAAACATTATTTAGATGGTTGTCGACCGTCCGATCTCGACCTAGACCATCTATAGGATGTCTTTGGTCGGATCTACACTTAAGATCATCCCCGTAAGGAGGATACGACCTCTCTTACTCTCACACACACACGAGCTTACCTCGATACTTACTGTGTCACTTTTGCTTTCGGCCTTCCACTCAATTCCTTCGACTCCCTCCGAAGTCACTCAAGTGTCGCCCGACCACCGCAGCTTCCTCCAGGTGTCGCTAGCCTTCATCTCCAGCTCTAGCACTTTTCTGCACACTCGATTTAGCTCGTGAGATAACAATATGAGCTTAACTTTGTATCGTTTGCCATAATCAAAACTCAGGTTTGACTTAGGTGCCTATTGCACCAACAATCTCCCCCTTTTTGATCTATGGCAAACCCACATACAAAGTTAAGAAAGTAATATGCATGAAAAACAATATTCATGAGAAACAGGAATAATGATTGAGTAGGAGTAGTGAGGATTTTCTTCAAGTACTCCCCCTTGAGGAAACCTCCCCCTTGACTGAGGGTGAGTCATGAAAGAAGACCTTAATCCTCCCCCTTGATGGTTGCTATTTAGGAAGAGTTTAATTAATTAACATTACTTAAAGTTGGCCTTAGTAAAACGTTTAAGTTAAGAGGACTTCTTAACTTGGCCCTTTCTCCCCCTTTCTTAAGTAAACAAGTTTAAGTTAAGAAATAAGAATTCTCTTAAACAAGTTAAGAATTAAGTTTAAGTTAAGAATTCTCTTAACTTGGCCTTTATTGCTTTTTGTTAACTCAAACAAGTTAAGATTCACAAATTAAAGTTAAGTAAAATTTCAAAACTTAAAGTTAAATAAACATTTACTTAATTTCTGTCCATGTGAGTTAAGTTATCAAAAATTTTTGGCCATGTGAATAAGTATGAAGTGAAATTTGATCCCTTAACATTGGCCTTTTTCTTCCCCTTTTGCCATATATCGAAAAGAGTGGGGGGGGGGTGTTTGAAAAAATATTAAATTTAAAGTCCAAGCATGTTCCACATTATTTTAAAAATAATATACTAAAAATAAGCTCATCTATAAAATGTTCGACTCTTATTTGACTTGATTGATATGAAAGATCAACAAGTCCTGGTCAGAGTCGGTTAATATCTATGATTATACTCCGTGGTTCATGGCGATGCACTACCTCTACATCTGGAACCAGGAGTAAGGTCCTAACATCTCATGCCCATCTACGTGGCTAAGTACACAAACACATTAGTCCTATGTGTTGTGAGATGTATTGGCTCCTTAAATCTATAGGTGCATGATATCTAAGGTATATCCTATGCTAGTTCCATGAAAATGAAAAGTAAGAAATAGTAATAAGAAAATATAATTTGTAAGTTCCTATTCTACTACGCACATGCCCAATTTTCATCTTAATAGACTGAATTCAGCTTCAGGTAGGGGTTTAGTAAATAGGTCTGCCAAGTTGGACTTTGATTCGACATATTCGAGTTGTATGGCTCCGTTGGCCACATGTTCTCGAATGAAATGGTGTTTGACCTCTATATGTTTGGTCCTAGAATGACATATCAGATTCTTAGTTAGGTTAATTGAGCTAATGTTATCTACGTGGAGTTTAGTGTTCATAAAGTCTAACTTAAAGTCTCAGAGAGTGTGCTTCATCTAAAGAAGTTGAGTGACACACTCACTCATCGCGATGTATTAGGCTTCAGTGGTAGATAAGGCAACACAGTGTTGCTTCCTACTGCACCAACTCACTAGAGCCGAGAAGTTGCCTCCTACTACATCAACTCACTTCTAGACTAGAGCCGAGAAGTTGACAACAACCACTCGTACTCTTTCTATCGAGCTTACTACCGGTATAGTCCGAGTCAGAGTAGTCGGTTAGTTCAAACTCGATAGATCTAGGGTACCAAATACCAACATTAAGTGTACCCTTTAGATATCTAAGGATACGCTTGACTAGAGTTAGGTGAGACTCCTTGGCACAGGTTTGGTACCTTGCACACATACTTACTGCAAATAAGATATCAGGTCGGCTTGCAGTTAAGTATAGGAGACTCCCTATTACGCTCCTATAGTATTTTAAATCAATTGAATTTCCTATTACATCTTCTTCTATATTTACATTCGTTGCCATTGAGGTATTAATAATTTTAGCATCTTGCATTCCAAAGTGTTTAATTAATTCCCTAGTATATTTGCGTTGATGTAGGTATATTCCATCTTTAGTTTGTTTAATTTGTAGACCTAAGAAGAAACACAACTCACCTACTAAATTCATTTTAAATTCATTTTCCATAAGTGAAATGAATTCATTTAGTAGGATTGAGTTGGTGGTTCCAAAGATGATATCATCTACGTAGATTTAAGCTATGAATATGTCTTTACCTACAGTTTTTACGAAAAGGGTTGGGTCAACTACACCTTGGTTAAATCCTTTGGACTTAAGATAAACTGAAAGCCTCTTGTACCAAGCTCGAGGAGCTTGTTTAAGTCCATAGAGATCTTTCTTTAACCTAAGTACATGGTTGGGTTTATCTAGGCTTTCGAAACCGGGGGGGGGGGGGGGGGTTTAATAACATAAACCTCCTCTTTAATATATCCATTCAAGAATGCTGACTTCACATCCATTTGAAACATCTTAAATCCTCGATGTGCAACATATGCTAATAACATTCGAATGGACTCTAATCTAGCTATTAGGGCATAGGTCTCGTCGTAATCAATACCAATTGTTGGATTGAAGCGGATCGCTAGAGGGGGGTGAATAGTGATAAAACCTTTTCTTTTTGTTCATTCGTTAAAACTCGAGTAGATAATTAATTTGGAGTAGAAAGATAAGCAATAAATAAAAGGAGACAAATATTTTTACTTGGTTCGTAGCCTTCGACTACTACTCTAAGGCCCTAGCGGTCCTTGACCATGTACGGAGGGCAAAAACACTAAAGAACTCCTCGTTAGAGGTAGGAGTTAATCGATACAAGAAAAAAACAAAACTTGAGGTAGAGGGACACTCCCCCTCTCCTCATTACGATAAAAGCTCCGAGAAATTATAGTAATGAACTGAAATAAAAACTTAAACCGACGTTACAAAAAGAAAGCAATTAAAACCTAGACATCGGAGAAGAAGCACTTCGTTGTCGGAAAGTTGTAGCTTGGCGGAGGCTTTTGGAAGCTTAGAATTGATGAAGAAACCCTAGGATAGGCCCTCCTTTTATAGCCTTTGAGCCCCTTTTCGAGAGGAACCCTAGCCAATCACATTTGAGCACCGCTTCCCTTGAAATGAGGTGATAAGTCTTGACGAGATGCTTGACCACCACGATCGATGGCCATCATCACCGATCGATGGTAGCATCACCGACGTCGACCTTAGACAATGATCGTTGGATGGCAATGAGTCCTCCAAGTCGGCAATGATCGATGCTAGTTGCAAGGTAAAGTTAGCTTAACAAAAACATTATTTTGACGGCCTCCGACCGTCCGATCTCGAACTAGACCACCTATAGGATGTCTTTGGTTGGATCTACGCTTAAGATCATCCCCGTAAAGAGGATACGACCTCACTTACTCTCGCACATACACGAGCTTACCTCGATACTTACTGTGTCACTTTCACTTCCGGCCTTCCACTCGATTCCTTCGGCTCCCTCCGAAGTCACTCGAGTGTCACCCGACCACCGCGGCTTTCTCCAGGTGTCGCTAGCCTTCAGCTCCAGCTATAGCAATTTTCTACACACTCGATTTAACTCGTGAGATAACGACATGAGCTTAACTTTGTATCGTTTGATATAATCAAAACTCAGGTTCGACTTAGGTGCCTACTGCACCAACACCTTCGACTTGACTAAACCCTTTAGCAACTAATCTAGCTTTATTTCTAATTACTTTACCTTTATCATCAAGTTTATTTCTAAACACCCACCTTGTTCCAACGATTGTTTTATCTTTAGGTGGTGGCACTAATTCCCACACTTCGCTCCTAGTGAATTGAGTCATCTCTTCTTGCATTGCAATAATTCAATTGGGATCAAGAAGAGCTTGGTCAATAGTTTTGGGTTCAATTTTGGAAATCAAGGAGATTTGACTAAGGTTTTTGTATGAGGCTCTAGTTCGAACTCTTAGGCCTGGATCACCTATCACTTGGTCGATAGGATGATTCGTTTGAGTCCTAGTTTGATTTGGGTTTGAGTCATCTACCACTTGGTCAATAGGATGACTCATTTGAGTCCTAGTTTGGTTAGTGTCATCTACCACTTGGTCGATAGAATGGCTTGGTTGACTTAGGTTAGGATTAATACTAGACTTGATCTCCGGATCGGAGTTGAGTCTGGTATAAATCGGCTCGCTACTTGGAGTTGTCGGGGGTTTTGTAGGTTCGTGTCTCTCATCAAACACTACATTGATAGTCTCCTCGACTCTAAGGGTGTCATGGTTATATACTCTATAAGCTCTACTTGTAGTCGAGTATCCTAGAAAGATTTCAGTCAAGGTTTTGGATGTAAATTTCTCTAGGTAATCCTTAGTGTTTAGGATATGTACCTTACACCCAAATACCCTAAAGTACTTGATGTTAGGTATTTTATCGTGATAAATCTCGTATGAGGTCTTAAGGTGCCTCTTTACCATAAGGATCCTATTTTGGACATAGCATGCCAGACTCATGGCTTCCGCCCAAAACCTATCGGGTAGGTTATACTCGTTTAACATTGTCCTAGCGGCTTCTTGTAGGTTTCTATTGTTAGGTTCTACTAGGCCATTTTGTTGTGGGGTTCTAGGGCAAGAGAACTCATGGTGGTATCCATTTAGTTTATAGAATTCTGTAAACCTGTGGTTCTCGAATTCACCACCATGATCAGTCCTAAGTCTTTTGATTTTAAGGTTTTGTTGATTTTCTATTAGTTTAAATAGGTTGATTAATTGATCTAGGGTATCACTTTTATGTTTAATGAAACTAACCCAAGTAAATCTAGAATAGTCGTCAATTATGACTGACCAAAATTTACTCCCATTAAGTGACTTAGCTCTGTGTGAATCAAATAGATCCATGTGTAGGAGCTCAAGAACACTTTTGGTTCGTTCTTGATTAGTTAGTTGATGTTGTGTCCTAGATTGTTTACCTTGTTGACAAGCATTACATATTTTATTATCCAAGTTATTGAGGTTAGGCAAACCTCTGACTATGTCACTCTGACTCATCTTGTGGATGAGTCTTGGGTGTGAGTGACCGAGTCGTCGGTGCCACAACCATGATTCCTCTTGTCGTGTCATAAGACACTTAGTTGAGGAGTTAGTTAAATTAATAGTATAAATATTGTTATTTCTGGTTCCCTTAAGGATTGTTTTAGAAGTTTCATTTGTATTAATTACGCATTCATTTTCTAGAAATATGACCTTATAGTTATTATCACACAATTGGCTCACACTAAGTAAATTATATTGAAAATTTTCTACCAATAAGACATTTTGAATAATAAAGTTAGAGTTGAGCTCAATATCACCTGATCCAAAGATTTTGAGCTTGCCGTTGTTTCCGAAGGCTACCGATCCTTATCGTTTGAATCGAAGCTTCTAAAACTTGAGTTGATCCCCGGTCATGTGTCGGGAGCAACCACTATCCAACATCCATTGATCCTATATGCAAGGTAGTTGGATCAGATATTGGATTTATTAAAGATTGGTTGAAAATTATTAAGCTAAATCATCTCACTCATGTCTACATGATCAAACATGTTAACCCTACATGTTCTTGTGAGATGACTTCCAATTTTACTTGATTTAAATTTAATGATTTGAACACTTGTCAACCTTGCGTTAGATTCGGATTTGATCTTAGGCTCATCAAGTCACCTTTTCAAGATCATGGCGAGGCACAAAGGCCTTCTTTGATCGAAAAAATGACCACTTCCTTAGACAAAACCATTTTCAAGAAAATAGAGACTTGACTTACCTAAGACCACTTCCTGCTCTAACTAGTCTAGGATACGGCGAGGTAGCTTCAGCTAGTTCTACTCGGTCAAGTGCACCGAACCAGATATGCCTTATCTAGTTCGAATACACAAGACTCTGCTTTCCTAGCGTACTATCATCTCGCCGCATCCTGGTACTATGTTACCAAGTATTGATGAGTTATAGTCCTATCTAACCATTCTAAAAAGAAAAATCAAAATAAATAACTAACCTAAGCATGCAATTTCTAAGTTAAAACACAAACATGTTTTGTACTGCCTCCCCCTGGACCGTTGAATCGGTTTAGTCTCTCCACATAGTGGATTTGGTCCTTGGGAACCCAGTACTGGTTCGACCCTAAATTTGAAATCAATGTGGTCTTAGGGACCCATGCTTGGACACATTTTTTATGTCGACTTACAATCGACATATACGACTTGTTGGTCGTATTTGAGCTAAACCCTAATCCGGCCTTGTTGTACACGACCCCTTTGCGATCCAAGTAGGAGGTCAAGTCCTTTGGATCCCAAGGCAAACCTTTCCAACGTGTTCCTAATATCTTCAACTTGACTCTTCAAGAGTGAGTTCTGAACTTCGAGCTTTTCAACCCGAGTTGAGTACTCCTCTCGAACTCGACTAGTCGAAGAGGTTAGGAAGACCTCGTGTTTGAGGAGTTTAACTTCCTCAACCAGGGTCTCAACCTTAGACTCAGACTTAGCTAATTTCCTAGTTAAGAATTTAATTGCACTATAAAGTGTACTAATAAGGTATCGACTTACCTTGAGTGTATCTTTTGAACCGAATGCGTATCCGTGGCTTGTCTTGAATAGCGCTTCACAGTCCGATTCGTCTTTGATTTCAGATTTGTGTTCCGGTTTCAACTCCATATTTGATTCAACTAGTTTAGCCATGAGGGTGCGATCATCGTCTTCTTCCTCGGATGCTTCTTCCCACGTAGCGTTGAGTGCCTTTTTGTGTTTCGGTGCTTTGCTCTTAAGCTTCAGACATTCGGACTTGATGTGTCCAAACCTGTTGCATTCGTAACACCTAATATTATAACTTTTAGGCTTACCTTCATTGGGTCGAGTGATAGTTCACTTTCGGCCCTTGACTATCCTCCGAACTAGGTTGACTAGTTTGGCCTCCATTTCCGGGTCGACCTTCGAATCGGACTCATCTTCTTCTTCCTTCGGACGTGGCTTGCTCGTGGTTTTCTTCCTCGAACCAGCAAAAAGTGCTATACCCTTCTCGGGTTCTGAGATAGACTGCTCATGAAGTTTGAAATTGGAAAATAACTCATATAATCTAAGTTTTGAAAGATCCTTGGAGACCTTGTAGGTATCGACCATGGATGCCCACAAGGTAGTCCTAGGAAATGAGTTAAGAACATACCAAATAAGGTTGTCGTTTTTGACTTTTTGTCCGATTGCATGTAGGTTATTGACTATGTCTTGAATGTGAGTGTGAAGTTGCATCGCCGTCTCATGTTCCTGCATTTTTAGATTATATAACTTATTGAACAAAAGATCGCGCTTACATACCTTGGCTTCATCGGTCCCTTCGTGTAGCTCCTCTAATTTTGTCCAAAGGTTCTTTGCGCTGATGAAGGGGCCGATGCGATTAAGCTCCTCCTTGGACAAGCCGCATTGGAGAATTTGAGTTGCCTTGGCGTCGACTTTGACTTGTTTTTTTGTCGCATTGGTCCATTGGTCATAATCCAAGGATTCACCCACTTCGTTAGTCGGAAGTATGAATCCCGTTTGAATTATGATCCACATCTCGATTTGGGTTTTAAGAAAGCATTCCATCCGACCCTTCCAATAACGGAAGTCATCTCCATTTTAAAATGGAGGTTGGATGGTGCTAAAACCCTCGAGATGGGCCATTGAAACAAAAAAGGACAAGAGGGTGAAGCAGAAGAAACCTAAAACCACAAACGATGGAAATGTCCCAAGACTCGCGTCTTGGATTAGTAGTGCGGGAGAAGAAAAACCACACGAATGAAAAGGAAAGAAAAAAAAGAAAATTCGAAATAAATAGAAAATAAATAAAAAAAAATGGTAGAAATCTAGATTGGTGGTTTCACCAAATCTTAGTACCCCCGGCTCTGATACCAATTGTTGGATCGAGCGGATCTCTAGAGAGCGATAAAACTTTTTGTACGAATTCGTTCGAGTAGACAATTAAACACACCAGAAAGATAAATGATAAATAAAAGAGACAAATGGATTTTTTACTTGGTTCGTAGCCTTTGGCTACTACTTCAAGGCCCTAGTGGTCCTTGACCACGCACGGAGGGCAAAACACTAAACGAACTCCTCGTTGGAGGTAGGAGTTGATCGAATACAAGAAATCACAAAGCTTGAAGAAGAGGGACACTCCCCCTCTCCTCGTTACGATAAAAACTACGAGATAAAAACATGCAGAAGATAAAATGAATTGAAGCTTATACCGAAGAAAAATATAAACACTTAAACCTAGAGTGTCGGAGAGGTAGCACTTCGTTGTCGGAGAGTTGCAATGTTGCAGAGGCTTTTGGAAACTTAGAATTGATGATAAAACCCTAGGAGAGACCCTCCTTTTATAGCCTTTGA
Organism: Wurfbainia villosa; assembly: GCA_025175895.1. Taxonomy (NCBI): domain Eukaryota; kingdom Viridiplantae; phylum Streptophyta; class Magnoliopsida; order Zingiberales; family Zingiberaceae; genus Wurfbainia; species Wurfbainia villosa. The sequence continues at coordinate 38,430,180 of CM045987.1, forward strand.
GCCCCTTCTTGAGAGGAACTTTAGCTAATGATATTTGAGCACAAATCCCCTTAAAATGAGGTGATAAGCCTTGACTCCTTGAAGCTGATCTTTGACCATCAGTCGACTGATGGCCATCATCAGTTGACTGATGGCAGCATTAGTCAAATGTTGACCGCAGGTAGTCAACTGATGGATGATAGTCGAGTCCTCCACGCTAGCAGTTGACTGATGCTAGCTGCAAGTCAAAGTTATCTTAACAAAAATATTATTTCGATGGTCGCCAACTATCTGATCTCGACCTAGACCATCTATAGGATGTCTTTTGTCAGATCTACGCTTAAGATCATCCCCGTAAGGAGGATACGACCTCTCTTACTCTCACACACACACGAGCTTACCTCGATACTTACTGTGTCGCTTTCACTTTCGGCCTTCCACTTGATTCCTTCGGCTCCCTCTGAAGTCACTCGAGTGTCGCCCGACCATCGCGGCTTCCTCCGGGTGTCGCTAGCCTTCAGCTCCAGGTTTAGCACTTTTCTACACACTAGATTTAGCTCGTGAGATAACAATATGAGCTTAACTTTGTATCGTTTGCCATAATCAAAACTCAGGTTTGACTTAGGTGACTACTACACCAACAACTCTCCCACCAGTTCACTTTTTCCCGTAAAAGGTAACTTAGTCATCTTGCCTTTTAAGCATGATTCGCATGTATCGAATGAATTAGATTCAAACAATTCCATAATTCCACATCGGTGTAATTCGGACATGCATTTCTTTTTTACATGGACAAGACGATAATGGCACATGTAGGAGTCTAATTGATTATTCTTTCGAGCACGCTTGTTGCTCGCTTCATATTAAAAATATCACTGGATACATCCAACGTATAAATACCATTGCTTAAAGTTCCAGTGTCATAAAGAACGCCATTCAAAGTTATGTAACAACAATTGTTACTAAAAGGTAAATAGTACCCATTTCTATTTAAACAAGAAATGGAAATGATGTTCTTTATCATTGAAGGAACATAAAAGAAATTGTCCAGTTCTTAGACAAGTCCTGTAGGGAGTCTCAACAAATATGTTCTGATGGCGAGTGCAACAACCTTTGACCCATTCCCAACATGTAAATTTGACTCTCCCTTGACGAGTCTTCTTCTATTCCTTAGCCCAAATATGTTATTACATATATGTGAACCACACTCGGTATCCATTACCCAAGTGTCTGAGAAAATAGAATGGCAATCAATAATGAAGATATTTGAAGAAGATGGGGCATCTAATGCCTTATTCTTCATGGACTCAAGATAAATCTTACAGTTTCTTCGCCAATGGCCCTCTTTGCCATAATGATGGCAAGTGCTCTTTTGAGTTGGTTCTACCTTTTTAGCCTTTTTATTCCCCTTTTTCTATTCCTTTTACTTCCTCTTAGAACCTTTTTTCGAGGAATCAACTAATAGCACCGTCCCCTGCTCATGCTTCACAGAAGGCTCCACAGTCTTCAGCATGTTGAACTGTACCATAGATGAACCTTCTTGCATCTCAGAGGTGAAAAGGAGCTTAGAGACTTCGAACCTTTCGAATATCACTTGCTCATCAAACAACTCATAAAGATGAAAGACTATGGTATGAGCATTCATATGCTCATGCTACTTCCGCAACTCAGGTACCTTCGCGGCTAGCATGATGCAACTCGCCATTTCAGAATTAGTCACATGTTTCTAATAGGCCAACAATTGGTCTAGAGTTGCATTGTCACTAGGACGGGCGAGAAGAGGCACTTCGAGGACGTTCGCAAACTTTTCAACCTTGAGAACAATTCTCAGGTTGAATCCAAAAGCCATTCCAAGAAGTTCGACCCAGTCAATTTATTTGAATCCAAAATAGAGTGCAAATTCAAAGACATCATTATCAATCAATTAATCTAGAAATACAAATCGAGCACATATGAGAAAGATGATTTAAAATGCATCCACATACATTTACAAATCCCATTCATTTTTCGAATTTAAAAACCCCAAAATCATTTCGGGAGATCGTAGGTCCATCTCCGAATGGGCTGATATCCAACATAGATATGAACAACCTTGGAGAGAGTCCAACAAGCCATTCATATCTACAATGGTAGGTATCAAGTATACCGATTGAATATCAAATATATGCAACAATCACAATGTGCTATCAACTAATTGAATGTTCACACATACATCGGGTTGTTAACTCATTAACAAGTATGCATCATATGCATAACACCCAACTTCACCTCCCTTCACATCGACCTTGGAGAGAGTCCAACAAGTCGATGCTCCAGGTTAAAGCCAACCCATTAATCGAGAAATAGTTTTAATATGGTTAGAGCGCATTCAACCAATTAGCCCAACTTGGAGAGAGTCCAACAACCAAAGATAACGATTGACCTCTGACTCTTACCATATTAGTATTAAACTATTCCATGGTTTGAACATGTTCGGGTTCGAGCCGGGCTTGAAGAGAGTCCAACAACCCAAACAAGAAACAGAACTCTGGTTCTAACCATATTAATGGAAGGTGTAGGCTTTAATATTGTGTAAGGGTTTTTATATTTCATCCTCTTTGCATGCAAATAACTATTATCTACATGACATGACATACATGACATACATCTACATGTCACGACACGCATGACATAATGATATGCATCTAATGCAATTACATGGCATACAATTATGACATGTATAAAATTTCCTTATATGTCATAACTATTTATAGAAATAAAATATGTTTAAGATTTGATTCTCAAAATCAAATCATTATTAAATTAGGAAACAAATTTCCAAATCTAATCACATATTTTATTTATGGAAGGTCTCAATTAAGGAAAGTCAAATTTAATTTAGGAAACAAATTTCTTAAATTGTCAAAACTATTTATGGACATAAAAAATATTTTAGATTTGATTTCCCATATTAAATCATGATTAAATTAGGAAAAAAATTTCCAAATCTAAGCAAATATTTTATTTATGGAAAGTGTTAATTTCCATAAATACTTCTAACTTTCCAAAAGTAGAAGATTTCCATAAATACTTCTAAACTTTCCAAAATTAGAAAATTTCCATAAATACTTCTAAACTTTCCAAAGGTAGAAAATTTCCATAAATACAATTACGACCATCGTAAAATAATTTTATGACTATGTCGAAACACAACCTGGGCTCTGATACCACTGTTGGGTTTCCGGCACCACAGTGAGTGTGTGTTCGAACATGTTTCGTAAATATGTGCACAACAGAAGAATTAAAAAGCAATAAATCTAATTTATTACAACACACACACCACACGCATGCATAGTACAACATGTGTAGACATAATCACAATTTCAAATTTTACAATAAAGGAAATTACGCTAGTTATACCTGGCGTATCACGTGCAGCGGGAAGGGCATCAACTGGAGCAACTCTCGCTAGAATTGCCTCTATCCATATCCAGGCCAAGTATCGTCGGGATAGCTTCACTAAGCTACAAGCCTCGTCTTCGTAAGAGTAACTAGCCTCGTGTCGAAGACGATGTGATTGAGAGAAGATCACAATCCGAATCAAAATTTGGATTCATAAATGAGTCCCCAAAACTCGCTTCTCCGGAGAGGTATTTGTCAACCAATTGATGAATCCTTCATCCACCACCTATGAGAATTATCAGAGATCGAATCCCCAGCAAGGTAGCTGCTTTCGATGTTGGGATGTATACTGAAAAGTCTATCTTTTGTATGAACATCTTTATTTTTGAAATAAGAATCACATGATCATTGTTTGCATTTTTATGGTTATGCATATTGTCTAATACATTACAATGTAGATAACATGGTGTGTAGTGTCACACGGGAGATCATGTTATCGATTCCTTGTAAAGTATAAGTAAAGGCTCATAACCAAGATGGCTTTGGACAAACCATTGGTATGGTTGTAGTGTGATTTGGTATTGGTTTGTCTTGACCATAGAATTACACTAGTACACTTTGTGTGTTTTAAGCAGGACCAACTTAGAGGTGATTCGATTTATTACTTACTACATAATCGAATCGGACCTCAGATATTATATTGTATATGCTCTTAATCCCGATATAATAACGGGCACGTATACTTAGTATTCATTTATTTGATTTACCAATGGGCGAGATTTATAGAGTAAATCGATAGGCTCGGTAAGTTGGGAAATGATATTATTTATATAGTGTGCCGTTGATTATAGGAGGAAATCGTGTCCTATAAATTAGGATGATGATGTCCCCTTGAGGAGCTCATAAGGTTCATCATGTAAACCCTGCAGGTGGACTTGGTTCGGCATGATGATAAGGTTGAGTGGTACTACTCATGGAGTTAGATGTTGATTAATTAATTATTAGTAAATTAATTAATCGACGGACATTCGATATCTTAAACATGGGGAGAAAATGTAGAAATAATATATGGAGCCCATATTAATTTATGGGGGTTGGTGAGGTAGATCAATGATAATCCTCTAGTGGAATGGATCATCATTAATGGATCGGACTTTATGTGGGCTTGATCCTTTGGGTGGCCAAGATCCAACTCCTCCTCATGGTCCCTATTGTATCCTATTAAACCTCATGGAGCCTAGATCCAATGATGGGAAAAAAAAACTCTAGATCCGACGGTAGAGATTAAATCTCTAGATCCGACGGTTTAGATTAAGTCTCTAGATCCGACGGTTGAGATTAATTCCCTAGAAACGACGGTGGAGATTAAAACAAGGCTTAAGCCTAACTCTATAAAAGGAGGCTTAAGGTGGGAGGCAAGAATAATTTGAAGAGATTAGGGTTTTGCTTCCCTTAGCTTGGGCGGCAAGAAACCCTAGGAAGATTAGGGTTTTGGTTGGGCGGCATGGGTTTGGGAGGTGGCTTGGGCGGCAACAATTGGAGGGCTTCCTTTCTTCTTCCTAAGGTGTTGCCGGCACCCATCTTTCTCTCCTCTACCTTGGCCGGTGCTCAACCTATTCTTCTTCTTCTCCTTGGTCGGTGGAAACAAAGGCTAGGGTTGTTCCTTGGAGCTCTTGGCCGGGGCCCATTCTCCTTGTTCTTCTCCTTGGCCAGTGGCACGCACCAAGCTTGGAGCTTGGTGGTCGGTTAAAGAAAGGAGAAGAGTTTTGTTTTATCATCTTCCTTTGTTCGGAGTGAACAAGGAAGGAAGATTGGTGATCTAGGAGGCTTCGAGTTTTGGAAGATCGTCGCCCACACAACGTCCAAAAGGAGGAAGGACATACAATAGAAGATCAAGAGGTATAATGTTTGTTTATATTCTTTTGTATTATGTCAATAATTGTTTTTCAATTATATGCATGTTGTATATTTTTATATGTGGCTAATTTACTTGGAGCCTGAATACAAACATAAAAAATGGTGATCCGTACATCGTCTATTCCACGGCTACTCGTAGAATAGAGGTTGGTTGCTTGAACAATAAGTTTGTTCAAGTGACCACTCTAATCAAATAGCACGATGATGAAACGGTAGCTTGGTTAATCCCTCTTTGTCAAGGATAAATTTTTTTTATCCGTGGACGTAGAAAGGATCGCCATGAATAAGCGACTGAGTTGAAGTGGGAAGCGAAGTTTCCTACCTTCAAGTGGTATCAGAGCTTTGGTCCCACAAAACCTTCAAGTGGTATCAGAGCCAGGTTTCCAGTTTTGTGTGTTTAGGATTCGGTTACTTTTATGCACTTTTCATATATTATATGTGCCGGATAATAGTAGGATGTGCATAGGTTAACTTTTTGGTTGCAGGCATAGGATCCAACTATTATGGTCATATGTGTGTATGTGATTGTATGTATATAATTGTATATTTTGTTGAATCCTCGGGGTTGACGAGGCTAGTATTTAATTTTTCTAAATTAGATACGGCATTGTTTAGCCACTTTTTTTATTTGAGTTTACTTTCGATCTAGATTTCATGTACACTCCTACGTGGAGTATAGGATCGATGGATGTAAATAAAAATAGTTAGTCTCGGCTCGGATCTCCGGATGTCTTGTACATGGCGTAGGGAGGAGCGGACGAGATGGCGATACGATGGGAGGCATATTGAAGACAAAAGCCATAATAGTTGGAAAATATTTTTTTTCATATTTATTGCTTATTGTTTGATATGCATGTCATAGGCTAAAAAATTCCTCAATTATAAATTACTAAGTGGGAGAGGGATATTTTTATAAATTCCCATGGCCTCCATTATGATTTGACATGTGATGCAAACAAACTGTGCGTCAGCTCTGAGTGCCTTCTTCCCCATCGGATGAGTTTGTTTGCGGATCCCAAGGTCGAATATGGTTATTGGAAATTATTAAGGAGCATGTGTACTTCCCTATCGGAAGGCACATAACCCGAGATAATTACCTTAGTACCAAGTAATGGTGAACACTTAGATTCAAATATAAGTATCCTCTCCATCGGAGTCACTTCTTTTATTTGTAGAGCCAAAGAGGAACCAACTATTAATTTTATTTGTCAAGAAGTTAGGTTGACAAGATAATAAAATTAATGGGTAAAACCTCCTCTTACAAATGAAGAATTTGTATACGTCCACACTATCGTGGCATACGATATTCTCGGTATTTTGAGGTGTTGGTTGATTTTAAAATTTTATTGTTTGAGGAATCAATAATTTTTTGAAATCTAATGTTTTGATATATGTGATTCTTAGGTTTTTCAAAAATGACTTTCAACCCACTTAGTGTGATACTAAAGGAAAATAAACTTACTGTACCCAATTATGTTGATTGGAAAAGGAATCTAGATATTGTCTTAACTACTGAGGAGTACAAGTATGTACTCTTCGAAGAGTGTCCTCCTAAGCCTGCGAATGAGCTGGAAGTCATTGGAGCTGAGATATGGGGAAACCCAGATCGATATCATTCTCTAGTCTCTACCTAGGAGTTTTGAGCAGTTTCACCTGAATTACAACATGAATCAGAGGTTGTATTCGTTGGCAGAGCTTCTGACAAAACTCTAGGCGATAGAAGGGCTTGCTCAGGCTCAGGCCATGGTTGCTGAGAAGGATTCTACTTCTAATCCGAAAGGGAAGAAGAAGAAGAAACAAGGTGGAGCATAGGTGGTGGGAGGATCTCAGGGACGAGTGAAGAAGCTGAAAGGCAAGTGCTTCACTTGCAAGCAGACTGGACATTGGAAGAAGGACTGTCCCAACCAGAATCAGAACAAAGGTATATCCTTTGGTCTAGTCGTTGAAAAATGTTTAGCAGTGATATCTATCGGCACCTAGTGTGTAGATACAGGAGCCACTGATCATGTCTGCAATACTTTGTAGGGGTTCAAGGAAACCAGACGACTGACTGAAGGAGAGATTACCGTATACTTGGGTGATGCCACTAAAGTGACGGCTGTTGCAGTGCGAGATGTTTATTTGTCTTTTGAGAGGATTAAAGTTTTGGTTCTTAAAAATTGCCTTTATGTACCTTTATTTAGAAAGAATTTGATTTCAGTTTCTAAATTATTTATGGATGGATACACTATTTCTTTTAATGATAGAATTGTTATAAAAAGGAATAGGGAGATTATCTGTTCTGGTGCATTGATAGGAAATTTGTATACACTTGAACAAAAAGCTCCCACGATGCAAATATAAGTGAATAGCTCATCTTCTAATTCCAATAAGAGAAAAGAAACTTCGAAGATGAACCAAACATATCTTTGGCATCTAAGACTTGGTCATATTAACCTAAGTAGAATTCAAAGGTTGATGACTGATGGACCTCTGAGTTTGTTAGTGGTGGAAGACTTCCCAACCTGTGAATCTTGCTTGGAAGGTAAAATGACCAAGAGGCCTTTCAAGGCCAAGGGGTATAGAGCCAAAGATGTGTTCGAATTGGTTTATTCCGATTTTTGTGGTCCTATGTCTATCCAGGCAAGAGGCGGCTTTAAATATTTTGTCTCTTTTATAGACGATTATTCAAGGTATGGATACATTTACTTGATGTGCCACAAGTCTGAATGCTTTGACAAGTTCAAAGAATTCAAGGTTGATGTGGAGAAACGTCAAGGTAAAAGTATCAAACACTACAATCTGATCGTGGTGGTGAGAACCTCTTGGGAGAGTTTAGGAATTACTTATCAGAGGCTAGGATTCAATCCCAATTGTCTGCACCTGGCACACCCCAACAGAATAGTGTAGCAGAGCGAAGGAATAAGACTCTTATGGAGATGGTTAGATCGATGATGAGTTATTCTGAGTTTCCAGATTCGTTCTGAGGATATGCTCTAGATACGACAGTGTACATTCTGAACTTGGTTCCATCTAAATCAGTGCCTTCTACTCTCACAGAATTGTGGACTGGGCGAAAGCTTAGTCTAAGACATATTCGGATTTGGAGGAGTCCAACACATGTGCTGAAAGCAGGTGCTGGTAAGTTGGAACCTCATATAGAAGTGCGCATGTTCGTTGGCTATCCTAGAGGAACGAAAGGTGGTTTGTTTTATAGTCCTAGAGATCAGAGGGTGATCGTTAGCACGAATGCCAGATTTCTAGAGGAAGACTATGTGATGAAGCACAAGCCCATGAGTAAGATTGTTGTGGAGGAATTGAAAGGGGAAGTCACTACTTCAGTACCACCGGTACAAGAGGATATACCACAAGTCACTACACCGCATGTCATAGAGGATACACAAGTGATACCTCGTCGTAGTGGGAGGGTTGTGAGACAGGCTGATAGATTCATGTTCTTGGGAGAATCTTCGGATTTGGTCCCTGGTGAACATGAACCTGATCCTTGGACATATGACGAGGAAATCCAAGATAAAGATGCGGTATCTTAGCAAAGTGCAATGAATGCTGAGATTGAATCTATGGATTCAAATCAAGTCTGGGAGCTAGTAGAACCACCCAATGGTGTAAAAACCATTGGATGTAAGTGGATCTACAAAAGAAAGAGAGGAATAGACGGGAAGGTTGAGACCTTCAAAGCGAAGCTTGTTGCGAAGGGGTATACTCAGAAAGAGGGTATCGATTATGAGGAGACCTTTTCGCTGATAATCATGCTTAAGTCTATCCGGATTATCTTATGTATTGCTGCTCATATGGATTATGAGGTATGACAGATGGATGTCAAGATAACTTTTCTTAATGGAAGTCTTGAGGAAAACATCTATATGAAGCAACCAGAGGGATTCATTGCAAAGGGAAAAGAGCATCTTGTGTGCAAGCTTAATCGGTCCATTTATGGATTGAAGCAAGCTTCAAGGTCTTGGAACATCAGCTTTGATGAGGTAATCCAGTCTTATGGATTTATTCAAAGTCCGGATGAGTCTTGTGTATACAAGAGATGTGATGGAAATGTAGTGGTATTTCTTGTACTATATGTAGATAACATTTTGTTAATTGGCAACAATGTCATGGTGTTATCGGACGTAAGGGTATGGTTGTCCAAACAGTTTGACATGAAGGACTTGGGAGAAGTGGGACACATCCTTGGGATCAAGGTTATAAGGGATCACAGGAAAAGGATGTTGTGCTTATCTCATGCTTCATACATAGACACCATTATGGATCATTTTAGCATGCAAAACTCCAAGAAAAGTTTTCTACCTTTCAGGCATGGAGTTCCTTTACCTAAGGAGATGTGTCCTAGAACATCTGAGGAGATAGAGGAGATGAAGGCGGTTCCTTATGCTTCAGCAGTAGGAAGCCTCATGTATTCAATGCTATGTAAGAGACCAGATATCTGCTTTGCCATGGGCATGATCAGCAGATATCAGAGTAATCTAGGACAAGGACATTGGACTGTGGTAAAGCATATATTAAAGTAACTGAGAAGGACTAGGGATTATATGCTAGTTTACTAGGTAGACCAATTACTCCCTGTGGGTTACACAGATTCTGACTTCCAATCAGATAGAGATAACAGTAAGTCTACCTCAGGTTTTGTGTTTACTTTGGGAGGTGGAGCCATTGTATGGAGGAGTGTCAAGCAGAAATGTGTGGCGGACTCTACTATGGAAGCTGAGTATGTGGCAGCCTCTGAGGCGGCCAAAGAAGTTGTATGGCTCAAAAACATCTTGATGGACTTGAATGTGATTCCTGGTTTGCCCAGAACTATCACAATTTATTGTGATAATAGTGGTGCAATTGCAAACTCGAAGGAACCATGAGTCCATAAGGCAAGTAAATACATAGAGCGCAAGTACAACATGATACGAGAAATCGTAAAGGAGGTAGAAGGTGTTGTCGCCTAGATTGCATCAGAGGATACCCTAGTAGATCCTTTCACTTAAGCCTAACTCTATAAAAGGAGGCTTAAGGTGGGCGGCAAGAATAATTAGAGGAGATTAGGGTTTTGCTTCCCTTAGCTTGGGCGGCAAGAAACCCTAGGAAGATTACGGTTTTGGTTGGGCGGCTAGGGTTTGGGAGGTGGCTTGGGCAGCAACAATTGGAAGGTTTCCTTTCTTCTTCCTAAGGTGTTGCCGGCACCCATCTTTCTCCCTTCTACCTTGGCCGACGCTCAACCTATTCCTCTTCTTCTCCTTGGCCGGTGGAAACAAGGGCTAGGGTTGTTCCTTGGAGATCTTGGCTGGCGCCCATTCTCCTTGTTCTTCTCCTTGGCCGGCGGCAAGCACCAAGCTTGGAGCTTGGTGGTCAGTTAAAGGAAGGAGAAGAGTTTTGTTTTATCATCTTCCTTTTTTCGGAGTGAACAAGGAAGGAAGATTGGTGATCTAGGAGGCTTCGACTTTTGGAAGATCATAGCCCACATGATGTCCAAAAGGAGGAAGGACATACAATAGAAGATCAAGAGGTAAAATGATTGTTTATATTCTTTTGTATTATGTCAATAATTATTTTTCAATTATATGCATATTGTATGTTTTTATATGTGGCTAATTTACTTGGACCCCGAATACAAATGCAAAAACCGGTGATCCATATATCGTCTATTCCGCGGATACTCGTAGAATAGATGTTGGTTGCTTGAACAACAAGTTTGTTCAAGTGACCACTCTAATCGAATAGCACGACGATGAAATGGTAGCTTGGGTAATCCCTCCTTGTCAAGGATAAATTTTTTTTATCTGGGGGCGTAGAAGGAATCACCATGAATAAGCGACCGAGTTTAGGTGGGAAGCGAAGTTTCCTACCTTCAAGTGGTATCAGAGCTTCTGTTCCACAAAACCTTCAGTCGGAGCTCCAAACATCATGCAAATAACGCTCTGACACGAAAGAAAAGAAGTTATCCAGAAAACTGGACAGCTTGGTGGAGGAGTTGCGCCGGCCCAAAGGAGGATGGTCGGCTGTACCTTGGTCACTGGAGCCAAGGGAAGTCGGCGGAGGGTCGCCGGAGGATGGCCAGCAGAAGCTTGGACACCAGCAGTAAGGTGGACGGCGACACAAGGGCTGGCGGTGTGGAGAGCTTGGGCGGCGGCAAGGAGAAGAGAGGGAGAGGAGAGGAGAAGTTTATTTCCCAAAAATAAAACTTAGGGCTCTCAAAAAACCTAACCGCATTTTTTTAGAGCCCGTGTTTCTTAGCCATTAAGAAAACTTCTCCTTAGAGTTATTGGTTCATAACCAAAACCCGTTAACCCGCTCCAATAACTTAAGTTAAAATAAACTGAACCGAGTTGGACTATTTTAAGTTAAAATGAATCAAACAAACTTTGGTTCATTCGTTTAAAACAAACCAAACCCCTTTGGTTTATTCTTCACCATTGCATTAGAATCGAACAAATTTGGTTCATCCATCATGTCTTCATAAGACTCGGCCCATCCATGCTTCCATTGTGACTGAAACAATTTCATGCTCGCTCCTTGTTTGGTCCAACCAAACCTAGTTTCTCTCGATCTGAGAATCTCATTCTCAGGCTCATTTTAAATCCTTCGGATTACGCTCGTTGTGCGTGTGACCAAATAGGTTCTCGATTTATGTTGGTCGTCTATAATTAACCATTAATTATAGAATGATCATAAGTGGTACCTAGTAGTAGATCATGATCCCCAATTATCTAAAAAATCAACGGTTGATCCAGAACCATTTCTGAAACCCTTCAGCAGGTAGAATGAATTGTGTCTCATTCCCTTCACTCATCTTATACCCACTTGGTTCAGGACATGATTTATAGTGTCAGTCCCCACTAGGTTGACTACGTCACACCTAACCCAAGTATCATTTCCTCGTCCTACGGATTCTAGTTACTGCACATGTATCCAAGAGTACCTTACTCTAAACATGTAATGCTTTGGCCAAAGACTTTAGTAACAATCCGACGAGAGGCCATGGGTATACATCTCCTCGCAAGGAGTGGTGAATCCTTTATAGGCTATTCAAACACCTTCGGACATTTCGACTTATACCCAATCATCCCAGGTCCACATCTCCTTGGAGATGCTTGCTTAAGATGTCAAAGCATAAGTCTCCATGACCAAGATGACTTGAATACCTCAAGTCAAAGGAACATCACACTTAAGCTGCAGTAAGAACTTCATTGACATAGCCATATATGGAGAGAATCATATGAAGTCTTACAGCTGGTCACTCCAATTAACTAGTTACCATAACTAGCATCCACGATCAACTCCAGACATCCCAATGTCACCAGCCAGTGAGAAACAACTGCTTGGATAAACCAAAGAGTATGGCTCGTGCTAGTCTCAACAAAATCGATGGCGTCCGAATCCATCAATTCATTAACTAGGGATAATTCCAATACATCACAATTACACATGTAGAGATACTCACTAGTTGTGATCCAATCACAAATTCTCTTATGATGTGAATCGTATTGCGGACATTCAGTAAATGAGTTTAAGATCCAATCAAATACATGAAAACATGTATACTAAAATAGTGAATCTTCATTTATCAAATAAATGGTACAATCAAAAGGCGATTGCCTTATGACACCTCTCATATATTACTAACATACAATGTGGGCATCAATGGTTGATGCCTACAAAGTGTCCTGGGATCTTTCTAAGATTAGATTGGATGAACTTTTTTCTCAATTTGAATTGCATGAACAAACTAATTCATCCCCGATCGAGAAAAGTATAACTTTTAATTAAAACAACTCCCAAAGACGATGAGTTCGATTTGGATCTAGATGACGAATTGGAAATGGAGATCGTCAACCTTGTTCGAAGACTAATCAAGAAAAGAAGACTTACAAACAAGTCAACTAAAGAGAAAGACCTTGAAACAAATCAAAAGTTCAAGCAATACTTCAAGTGCTATGAATGCAACAAGAAGGGTCATTTTGTAGTTGACTGCCCCAAGCTAAAGTCCAAATCTACCAAGAAAGCTCTTAGAGCAACATGGGAAGAATCGTCATATGAAGAAGAACAAGGTCAAATCAACAATCTCATCCTCATGGCAAGGCCCTCTGAATCCGAGTTTGAGTCAGAGTTCGAGCTCGAGTCTAGGTCCGACCCCTAGTCTGAGTCCGAGTCTAAGTCAAGCCACGGATCTGTATCCGTTTCTAAAGGTTCGGTGAAGGTACACCGTTCTACAATTAGGAACTATATACTGCAATTAAGTATTTAAATAAAATTTTTACTAAGTCTAAGTCTAAAGTTTAGTTTTTACATAAGGAGGTTAAAGTTCTTAAGCACAAGGCAAGCCTAACCTCTTCAACTAGTCAAGTTCAAGAGGGAAACTCAACTCAAGTCAAAAAACATGAGGAAGAGAATTCTCTCTTGAAAGGGCAAGTTTAAGAGCTTAGAACATTGTTGGAAAGGTTCAAGTTGGGTTCATGATGTGAGCAAAACATATAGGGTTTTAGGAGTAGTTTTCGTTTACATCTCATTGCATTATATATTTTATTCTTGGATATTTCACTTTATTTTGCATGCATTTCCTATTTTCTAGTTTGGAGATCAGCTCTTTGTACATTTGTGTGCAGGACAACATTCTATGGGGAAAATGACACATTTTTGTAGCAAAAGGAAGGAATTTGGAAGCTAGAACCGAAGGACACACACCCTGGCCCTGTGAATCCACATGGCCAGCCCCAGAGCACTTACCAATGCCACACATAGCCTGGCCATGTGGATCCACATGGGCGTGTGGTGCTGGGGCAATTTCGACGTGATTCAGTTTTTTCTAGGGTTCACGTCATGTCTATATAAATGAAGCTATGCCCAAACCCTAGGGGGGAGGGACGACGACTAGGATGGCACACTGACGCCCTAAAAAGCTTCGAGAACTCGCAACGGGGAGGAGGAGGCCGCTCGAGGACCAAATTTTGCACTTCAACGCCGGGGAGAAAAACCAAAGTGCATTGTAATTCGCTTTCCTTACATAATTTGAATTGTATCTATGAATTCAAATATGCTTTGTGTTTCTCTTCTCATATTTATAGAGTAGATTCTCCAATTCTAGGATTAGGGAGTAGTTTGTGTGCGTAGAACATGCTATTTCAAATATATGCCTATTCTTGATTTCATATTTGCAATTGGTGATTGTTTAGATCGATAGCTATCTATTTTGGTATTCTATTTATTGTGCATAGCTGATACGAAAGATGATAGCCCTCGTATCAAAGATTTAGGAGAATTAAAAAGGAACCTAAGGGTTGGCCTCATCATTGGTAACCATAGATAGAAGGTTGTGATAAAGCCAGAAATGGGACACATTCTGACTCGTCACAGGGATTGATCCGGCCTCCTCGTACCGCCTATCCCGTCCCAAAGCCAGGGGTCGACCTGGTATGGCAGAGGTAGTTCATGATAGATGCGAAGGCTTATCAGAGAAGTGTATGATGCCCCTTCCACAAGACCGTAGTTAGACGTCTAGATAATACCCAATTGATAACATCTTCTGCGACACACAAGCGAAACCAAAATCCTAGAATTCCATCAAAAGACTCATAACAACCCTTCTCTTCCTCCGTGTGACACCGTACTAGAGTTAGGACCGCCGACAAACCTCATAAGCACAACCCTTAACATTAAACTTTGAACAATAATGTCCACTGAACAATCGGTACTCGAATCTTAGTTTCCGTGGGATCGATAATCTTTTTATTACTTGGCGACATCCGTGTACTTGTAGGCATTGAGCACAATCGTACACTTCGAGTCCTCGAAGGTTCCCATCGTGAGATTTGAGGATGCATTCGCGTCCATCAAGTTTTTGGCGCCATTGCCGGAGACTGATTGATTCGGTATTCAATTAAGAGGTGGATAGTTGGATCGAACTTAGGTTAGATTCATTTACTTGCTTTATTTTTATTAATTCTATTTTTTTTACTTCAGTTTTAGATTTTTTTACATATACCTAGATTTAGTTTAGATTAAGTTTAATTTGCATCTTGCATTTTCTTTTTGTTTTAGTTTATTCTTCATCTGACTTTGCATCTTTAAAATCTTTTTAATTCCTATTCTTAAGTAATAAGATATACTCCTAATTTTTGGGCTCGGTTCTTAATATGCGCAGACGTTTAGGATCGGAAGACCTGATTCTGATAGATCTAGAAATCGAACGAACCTACCATCGCAAGAGAGCTGAACAGAAGAGGATGGAGGACCAAGATGCATCCGTGGTGAACATAGGTAGCCAACCATTGTAGGATTATGTAGCTCCTAGTGCCAGAGGATTTAGGCCAAGTATAGTTGGACCATCCATTATAGCTAACAATTTTAAATTGAAACCTGCTCTTATACACATGGTCCAGCAAAGTCAATTCGGGGGAGCTGCAATTGAAGACTCAAACCAGCACCTGGAGACATTTTTGGAAATTTGCTCGACGATGAAGATCAATGGAGTACCTACTGATGCGATCTGCCTAAGCCTATTCCCTTTCTCATTGTGGGATAAGGCTAAGGCATGGCTTCGCTCCTTGGCGTCGGGAAACATTACTACATGGGAGCAGTGTGAGAAGCAATTTTTGAACAAATTTTTCCCACCAAGCAAGACTGCTCACATGCGTCATTTAATTACTAGCTTCCGTCAGAAGGAAAGGGAGTCTTTATTCGAAGCCTAGGATCTCTACAAGGGGCTACTCTACCAATGCCCCCATCATGGATCAGAAAGGTGGATGGTGATCCACATCTTCTATAATGGGATCACGTATGCTACAAAGGTGTCCCTCAATTCTGCTGCAGGAGGAGCGCTAATGAACAAGACTATCGAGGAAGCGGAGGAGCTGATTGAAGAGGTGGCCCAGAACCACCACCAATGGGCTTCCGAGCATAGTCACCTAGCTCTTGCAATGAGACGATATGCTGTCAACTCCATAGACCACCTAGCAGCGAGGATGGATGCACTTAGCAGGTGGTTCGACTCTCTAAACCTTAATTCTTTATGTGCAGCCAATACCTTTGGAGAGGGAGTATCAACATATCAAGAGGACTATTATAGAGGGAAGGGCAACTTAGAAGAGCAGATCAAGCATGTCGATGTGGTTGGGGATCACAATCAAAGGCCCAACAACCCATACTCTAGCACTTACAATCCTAGATAGAGGAACCACCAAATTTTTCGTATCAGAATAACTTGGAGAATTTCCAACCATCAAGAGGATATGGGCAGCAACAACCACAAAAGTCTAGACTAGAACTAATGATTGAAGACTTCATTTCTACCCAAACTAAGGCCAACGCAGAACTTCGATGCCAACATCAAAAATCAAAGAGTCACTTAGGGATTTGAAGTCTACCGTTGACAGCCTTGCAAGTCACATGAAAATGTTGGAAACTTAGTTGGCCCAAATAGCCCAAACTGTATCACAAACCATGAATAGCTCTCCGTCATTACTCGAGCCAAGTCAGGTCTAGGAAGGGGGAATATGCGGCCAGAGAGTAGGACGAAAAAATAGATTTACTAGGGGATGTGCAACCATGATATCAACACTACCAAATCAGGCTGAAAATGAAGATAAAATCCCACCCAAGCTTGAGGACCCTGGTGAATTTGTTATACCCTGCAAGATTTATGGTGAGAGCATGAATGAAGCACTATGCAATCTAGGGTCATCGATTAGCATGATCTTCTATGCACTCTATTTGAAGATGGGACTGAGTGGCATCCAACCAGTGGGCCTTGGTATTTGCATGGCGGACGACTCAGTCAAGGAACCCGTTAGCATGCTAGCATATGTGCCTGTGGTGATTGAAAGTTTTGTGATACCCATGGATTTTATTGTACTGAACACACGACCAAACCCCCAGAATCCCATCATTTTTGGATGACCCTTTCTGGCAATTGCAGGAGCATGCATAGGCGTGAAGGCGCACAAGATCTCCTTGGAATAAGACGATGAGATCATCATATTTAACCAATCGGAGTGTAGGCATCCCTTCGCAGATGGGTATACCTCATGCAGGGTAATGATTGCTTCACCTAAAGACAAAAAATTCGAGATGGATGAATGATGGTTTATAGAACCTTCAGAGCCAAGTTGAGATAATGGACTGTGGTCGAGCTAAAAGATCTTAAACAAAGTGCTTCTTGGGAGGCAACCCAAGTTTAGTTTTTACTTGTTTTTGACTTAATTGCATTCATTTTTGTAATTTAAACTTTGATTTCTAGCATTTAGAATTTTTGAGCATGAATTAGGACTAGAAAGAACCTGCTAGGTGAACATAAAAATCATTTTGAGCCCACACGACGGGGGTGTGTGGGAGAATTCAGACCATGGTGCACTTCGGGAGAGAAATAGGGGGGCACACAGCTAGGGCGTGTGGTTTCACACGGCCGTGCCCCAAGCTGACTCATCTCTCAGTGGTGCACACGGCTAGGCCGCGTGTTTACACGCGTCCATGTTGCACAAGGGATAAAAGGGCTGCATCGTGTGTTTATTTTTTTTGTAAGTATAGGAGTCCACCTAGTCCACGTAGAGAGCCTACACCTGCACCACCTATTAGCATGATGCAGGCACATCCTCCTATGACTTCTTAGAGTTCTGATCATGGCTCGTTGACATATACACCGAGCAACAGACACAGGGGCAGCGATGGGAGGAGCAGAGTGCCTACACACATGAGGAGTTTCAGGGCCTACAGGAGCACTTCCAGCGGGCCGAGAAGTTCTACGATGAGGCCCGAGTTTATTTTCAAGAGGAGACTTCCCATTGTCAGGAGGTCAGGCAGCACATGCATGCCCAACAGGCATAGTGGGCTAGGGAGGAGGAGCACAGAGCAGCTGCTGCATCCACCAGCTCTTAAATCAACCACATGTACATGTGGCATCAGCGGCTGAGCACCAGGTTCTCCCATGAGCTCGACATGTCGAGCCTACTAGACTTCCCGCCTTAACCACCGTGCTAGACGTATGATTTCTTATAAGTATGGGGGCCCCACATTTTGATTTATTTTATTTCTAGCAGTAGTTTCTTTCTTGATATTTACAATTTAGTTAACATTCATTTGTTCATGCATAGTTTGTTTAGTTTCTTTCAACACTTAGTTCTTACTATCTATAAGCTGTCTTAGTAGTATTTTTAAAAGTTTTCTTCATGAGTTGTTTCCATGGGTAGCTTAACTTCATTTATCTCATGGTATTTTATTTTATTTGCTCTAATGAATGTTGTAGACTTACACTGGTTAGCTTTTATTTTACACCTACACATGATGAAAATTCTGAAAGGGAAAATCTAGTACATACCTAGATATGATTCATCTCAGTAGTCTAGTACTTTGGAATCCATAGGTGACTCTAGATTTAGCATTTTAGTTACTGGATATGCTCCGATTATGGAAGCCCATTCAGAAAAATAAAAAAAACAAAAAATAGTTGTCGTGGGTGGAAATGTTAGGTGCCCCTTTGAGACCGAGTTAGGTTACTGGGGAAACACCTACCAATTTCTCTCAATATCGAGCATGCATTTGAGACTTTGTGGTAGATCTAGGGAATGACCCTTGCTTAGGGCGGGCCATGGCCTAAAAGCTGGAGACCTTAGGAAAGCTATAAGATGACGAATTAACTTACTTTGGAACGAGTATCCCTTAAGGAGAATCGCTTAGCACATGCACAAGAAGCTAACTTAGTGAATTTGTAGAGCATATCTATTTGCTTTGATTGAAAATACTACTTGATAATTCTAGTTAACATACTAAGTATGGAACAATACCTTTTTAAAATGTTATGGCACTGAGGTTTGCTTGAGGACAAGCAAAGACTTAATCTGGGGGAATTGATGTGAGAAAAACATATAGGATTTTAGAAGTAGTTTTCGCTCACATCTCGTTGCATTTTATATTTGATTCTTGCATATTTCACTTTATTTTGCATGTATTTCCTATTTTCTGGTTCGGAGATCAGCTCTTTGTACTTTTGTGTGCAGGACAAAATTCTATGGGGAAAATGGCACATTTTTTAGCCAAAAGGAAGACATTTGGCAGCTAGAACTGAAGGGCACACAACCTAGCCCTTTGAATCCACATGGACAACCCCAAAGCACACACTAGTGCCACACACAACTTGGCCATTTGAATCCACATGGATATGAGGCACTTGAGCAATTTCGACGCAATTCAGTTTTTTCTAGGGTTCGGGAAGATCCATCCTCATGTCTATATAAAGGAAGTTATGCCCAAACCCTAGGGGGGAGGCACGATGGCTGGGACAGCACACCGATGCCCTAAAAAGCTTCGGGAACTCACAACGACTGATGGAGGTGTCGTTGGATGTGACGACCATGATTCAGTCGGGTCAGAAACCATTAGAATGGTCAGCAGTCGACTGATGCATGCATCAGTCGACTGTCGGCTGCCCAACGGGAAGAAACCCTTCTTCTCTATAAAAAGAATGGTTGGGGGCTATTGGGAGGTTAATGCTTTACTCATAATCATACTCCTAAGTGCCCAAAACATTCTAACACTCCTCTTCTTGTTCTTATTTCCATCTTATTGTAAGAGAGAGTGATTGTTGTAAAAGAGGTTTACTTCTACCTTGCTTGGGCTAAAGGAGAGACTAGTGGATTGTTGAGGAAGTGATTCGCCATACGAATCATTTGTGGACTAGCGGCAAGGGCCGTGAACCACGTTACATCTTGGCGTTAGCGTTTGCATTCTTTACTTCTTTCTTTTTCTTAATTGTTTTTGTTTAGCTTTAATTTCCACTGCGCTAACAACTTTCATAGACAATTAAGTGACCAAATTCCATCTATGATCATCGGGGCTATTCAACCCCCCTTCTAGCCGGGCCACGATCTTCCAACAAATGATATCAGAGCCAAGGTTGCTTGTCACCGAACTCACCGCCGTAACAAGCAAAACAAAAATGGCTGGCTCCAACATCCATCCGCCTAAATTCGAAGGGGATTTCGCTTGGTGAAAAAGTGAATGGAGGTATTTTTCGAGACCGATTTTGAAATTATGCTTACCATGGAAAATAGTTTCGAGATACCCAGGGATGAAAAGGAAGGCTACTAGAAAAATTGAGGTGGACTAAGAAGCAAAGAGAGGAGCACCTTGCAAATTGAAAAGCCAAGCACCATCTCTACAATGTGCTCCCTCAACAAGAGATCAACCAAATAAGAGAATGCGCAAGCGCTAAGGAGATGTGGGAAAAATTGGTAGAGCTTCATGAAGGCACCTCCGAATCCAAGTTAGCAAGAAGCGACCTCCTTCGCTCTCAATTAAACAACATCAAGCTTGACAAAGGGGAGAAGGAATTATCTTTGCAATTTAGTTTTAAAGAAATAATTAATGGTTTATCAAGTGTAGGTGAGAAGCTCTCCAACCGGGACATGATCATGAAAGCAATAGATGCTTTTCCCTGGTCATCCAAATGGAGCTCCATGGTGGACTCCTATATTTTAAAGAATCTAGAGGTAAGTACTCTAGAAGAATTTTTCTCCACAATGGAATTGCATGAAACTAGGCTTGAAGGCATAATTGAAGAATCAAGCACAAAGTCAAGGGGAGTGGCGCTAGTACCCGACAAAGGAAAGAAGAAAAAGAAGACTGCACCATCCTCATCAGAAGATGAATCATCCTCTTCAATGGATAGCAATGAGGAGGCCTACATGGTAATAAAGGTGAGATGTGCTCTTAAGAGTTTTAAGTTTAACAAATCTCACGATAGGAGAAGGCCAAGAAGAAAGGTTATTTGTTATAATTGCCAAGGAGAGGGGCACATGAGAGATGAATGCCCTCTCTTGAACAAGAGCAAGGATGAAAGGAAGAAGAGTGACAAGAAGAAGGAAGGGAAGAAGAAGGAAGAGAAGAAATAGAAAGAAAAAGGAAAGGGCAAAATGAAAAACTTGAAGGCAACAAGGGATAATCCATCCTCATCGGAGGAAGAAGAAGGTTGATATCCGATAATGGACGGCAGTTTCAGGGTAAGAAGTTAGCAAAATGGTGGCAAGATTTTAAAATCGAACAGGTATTCACATTTGTAGCTTGTCCCCAAAGCGACAGGAAAGTGGAGGTGACTAATAGGGAATTGGTACACGGATTAAAAACCAAGTTGGAGCATGTAGGAGGAAGCTGGGTGGAAGAATAGCTCAACATTTTTTGGTCTTTTCGAACGACTTCCAAGAGAGCCACAGGGCCACTCCATTCAGTATGGTATATGGATGAGAGGCTATGTTACCCGTAGAAGTTGGGATAGAGTCTGCACGGGTATTGAGCTATCTCCCAAATGATAATAGTGCGGTTAGAAGTGTGGAGTTAGATTTGATTCAAGAAAAGAGGGATATGGCCGCGTATAATGTTGAAAGGTATAGGTCACAGGTAATGAAATCTTATAATAAAAAGGTAGTTCCTCGTTCTTTTCAGGTGGGAGAGTTGGTACTAAAGAAAGTGCTACTCGAGGGATCAAAAGGCAAGCTGGGACCTAAGTGGGAAGGACCTTTTCAAGTTGAAAGCCGAGTGAGAGTGGGGGCTTATTATTTGAAGGATGCTCAAGGAAGATTGTTGTCGAGGCCTTGGAATGTATATCATTTATGACACTATTTTAGTGGATAAGATGTGAAATTTGCATTTGTGATTTTTTGGGGAGAGAAAAGGTGTGTCGTGGGCATTTAATTATTGTATGATTGTATCAGCTAGCTTTATCAGTAACTTTAGGAAAAATATGATTTTGTTTTTGGAAAAAGATTTTGCATTATTCTTAAGGCAAGAGTATTGTTTAAACTTTTGAAAGGATTTTCTTATATTGGAAATTCTTGTTGTTGTGTGGTACATAACACTTAATATATCAGAAGGAAAATACATAGTTCTTCATTAAAAGGGAAATGATCGGAGCATCTTTTCATATAAAGGAAATTAGGGGGAAAAAGAGCCCATAGAGGATTCTTCCCTAATTGCTATGAGAGTGTCTTCTTCGGAAGCTAGCATAGGATTTGGCCGAGCTCGCTGTTGCAATGTTGGAGGGTGCCATAAGCGGTTCCCAAACGAAGGGAATGTGGAGCGAAAGGGCCATACAAAAGGTCGAGGGCGATAGGCGGAGGTGGGCGTGGAGCGAGTTGGTGATTCAGCAGAGGTTGTGTCAGAACTTATGAGAATAGGGTGGGAAGGAGAAACCATGGAAGGAGGAAAGGGTAAAGGAAAAGAAAGAAGGGGGAGGATGGAAGTGGGGGATGGGGAGTTTGGGTTTTATAGAATGGAGGGGGAAGATAAGCGAATAAGGGAGGGTTTCAAGTGGTTATAAATGATATTGAGGGGGTTGAGAATTTAAGGGGTTATTAATGAAAATAGTGGCATCATGGAAATATAAGTCTTGCGGTTGGCAGGAAGAGAAGGGTTGTTTGTGGAAGTATGTGTTTAATCAAGTAGTGGCCTATTTTCTGAAATAGTAACAATGTTAGCAAAGAAGGGTTGTTTTGGTAATAAAACTTGTTTGAAGGGGCATTTATTTCTCGGGCAATTTGAATGAGCAGTTTTTTTCTGGGTGGTTTTATTCCAGTTAGGATGTTATTTTAATATAGGGAAAAGGCATAAAGCATGATTAACTAGAATTTTGAGTACTTTGCATTTAAAAAGTAATCGGGGAAGATTCATTAATAAAAATATGAAGTGAGTCACTGGTGTCCTAGGTTCAATCAGAGGGAACATGCTATAATAGTTTATAACAAAAAGTGATAAAACCAAGTTAAAGGGGTACAAGTCACATTTTATCATCAGGAGGAAAGGGAAAGGATAGTAACACAGGGGGAGTACGATGAATGGTACTGCCCATGACTAAAAAGCTAAGAGAGTGCCCAGGAGGAGGATAGCCGACTGCTTTGAATTGTGTGGTGCATCCTGAAAGCCCCATTATAGAAAAGCAAATCCTCTATCTAAGAATAGATCATTGATGGCAAATGAAGTTTAGAGGGGTTCTTGAGCAATATTGTTCCTTTCGAAAAGTGGCGGGGATTTCATGATGTCCAACATATTTTGTAAGAAGGTGGTCTGGAATTGGAGAGCTGATAATTCTTTCGAGTCAATAATAGGCTTGTTGAAATGATGATTCTCTGGTTTGATACTCCTGTATTTCCTTTTTATGAATATTAGTATATTGAATCCATTGGTTATTTAAATGGCTTATCTTGATAATGTTGGGAGTATGAGGAATACAATCAAAGTCCCACATTGGTAAGACATGGAAAAGATCATGTGCTTATAAGAAAAAAGATATCTCCATTGGTTTGAGGCCTTTTGGGTAAAGCCCAAAAACAAAACCATGAGGGCTTGGGCCCAAAGTGGACAATATCATGCCATTGTGGAGATATGTGGAGCTTATAAGCACTAACAATTGGTATCAGAGCCATGGTCCATGTCAAGCCATGAACCTCGAACGAAGGAAGTTGAGCTCCCACGTCCGGATCAAGAGAACCAGACATCAGGAAGGAAGTCTAGTTGGGTCGGGGGGACCGAACAACTGGCAGGAAGTCCTGGTGGGTTGAAGATCAGACATCAAGCAGAGAAAATCCTTCGAGGAGGGATAGGCTTGAGGGGGGGCCCAATGTGGTCCTTCGTTTGAGGGGGGGATTGTTGGGAGTATGAGGAATACAATCAAAGTCCCACATTGATAAGACATGGAAAAGATCATGTGCTTATAAGAAAAAAGATATCTCCATTGGTTTGAGGCCTTTTGGGTAAAGCCCAAAAATAAAACCATGAGGGCTTAGACCCAAAGTGGACAATATCATGCCATTGTGGAGATATGTGGAGCTTATAAGCACTAACAGATAATTCCCTGAAAAAGAAAGTATTAGTATTGAGGAGAGAGAGTTGTAGGAAAATAATATGCTAACCTCGTTAATACAGGAGAGTAGAGAATCTGAGTGATCGGGTATGGAAAAGGAGGAAACGGGTGTCGGAGGAGTTTGGAAAATAGGAAGAGGCTAAAGAAGTGTTAGTTGGTGGGAAGGTGGAACAATATTATTGTGGGATGATGGGGGGTTTGTTGGGTTTCCGGCACCGCGGCGTGTGTGTGTTCGATCATGTTTCATTAACATGAACACAGCGGAAGCAATAAAATAATAAATACTCCTATTTATTACAACACACACAACACACGCATGCATATTACAACAAGTGTAGACATAACCGTAAATTTAAATTTGCAATAAAAGGAAATTTATCTACGTTATACCTTTCGTATGACGTGTAGCGGGAACGGCATCAACCGAAACGATTCTCGCTAGAATCGTCTCTATCCGTATCCACGCCGAGTTCCTCGGGATGACTTCGCTAAGCCACGAGCTTCGTCTTCGTACTGGTTACTAGCCTCGTGTTGAAGACGACGTGATCGAGAGATGATCACGATCCGAATCCAAATTCGGATCCAAAATGAGTCCTCAAAACTCGCTTCTCCGGAGAGGTATTCGCAACCGATTGACGAATCCTTCATCCTCCACATCAGAGGATTACCGGAGATCGAATCCCTGGTAAGTTATCCGCTGTCGGAGCTCTAACCGTCGTCCAAACGACGCTCCGACGAGAGGAGAAGAAGCTGTCCAGAAAACTGGACAGCTTGGTGGAGGAGTAGGCGCCGGCCAAAACAAGGAAGCCAAGTG
This sequence comes from Wurfbainia villosa, assembly GCA_025175895.1. Taxonomy (NCBI): domain Eukaryota; kingdom Viridiplantae; phylum Streptophyta; class Magnoliopsida; order Zingiberales; family Zingiberaceae; genus Wurfbainia; species Wurfbainia villosa. Next base: position 38,455,106 of record CM045987.1, read on the forward strand.
CTCACCTTTTCACCGAGGCCTAGGAAGATCACCGGAGGGTCGCCGGAGGGTTCACCAGCTGAAGCTTGGACGCCGACAAGGAGATGACGGCTGCACAACAAGGGCGGCAACTAGGGTTGAGAGCAACTCCAAGGGTGGGCGGCAACTCAAAGGCTAGGGGTTTTGGATTAGGGCTTAATTATCCATTAAGCCCTCTTTTATAGAGAACTAATTCTCTTAATGGTTATTGGATCATAACCATTAGGCCCGTTAACCCGCTCCAATAAGATAAGTTAAAATAAACCAAACCATGATGGTTTATTTTAAGTTAAAACGAACCGAACCAACTTTTGGTTCATTCGTTTAAAATAAACCAAACCCCTTTGGTTTATTCTCATCCATTGGATTAGAACCAAACCATTTTGGTTCATCCATTACGTCTTCATAAGACGCGGCCCATCCACGCTTCCATTGCGACTGAAACGATTTCATGCTCGCTTTATGTTTGGTCCAACCAAACCTAGTTTCTCTCGGTCTGAGAATCTCATTCTCAAGCTCATTTTAAATCCTTTGGATTACGCTCCTTGTGCGTGTGACCAAATAGGTTCTCGGTTTATGTTGGCCGTCTATAATTAACCATTAATTATAGAACGATCATGAGTGGCACCTAGTAGTACATCATGATCCCCAATTAACCGAAAAGATCAACGGTTGATCCGAACTATTTACGAAACCCTTGATGCTCGAATGATTCGTGCCCCATTCCCTTCACTCATCTTATACCCACTTGGTTCAGGACATGGTCTATAGTGTCAGTCCCCACTAGGCTGACTACGTCACACCTAGCCCAAGTATCATTTCCTCATCCTACGGATTCTAGTTACTCCACATGTATCGAAGAGTACCTTACTCTAAACATGTAATGCTTTGGCCAAAGACTTTAGTAACAATCCGACGAGAGGCCATGGGTATACATCTCCTCGCAAGGAGTGGTGAATCCTTTATAGGCTATTCAAACACCTTCGATCACTTCGACTTATACCCAATCATCCCGGGTCCACATCTCCTTAGAGATGTTTGCTTAAGATGTCAAAGCATAAGTCTCCATGATCAAGATGACTTGAATACCGCAAGTCAAAGGAACCTCGCACTTAAGCCACAGTAAGAACTTCATTGACATATCTATACATGCAGAGAACCATATGAAGTCTTACGGCTAGTCACTCCAATGAACTAGTTACCATAACTAGCATCCACGATTAACTCCGGACATCACTATGTCTCCAGCCAGTGAGAATCAGCAGCTTGGATACACCAAGGAGTATACCTCGTGCTAGTCTCGACAGAATTGATGGTGTCCAAATCCATCAATTCATCGACTAGGGATAATTCCGATACATCACAATTACACATGTAGAGATAATCACTAGTTGTGATCCAATCACAAATTCTCTCATGCTGTGAATCGTATTGTGGACATTCAGTAAATGAGTTTAAGATCCAATCAAATACATAAAACATGTATACTCAAATAGTGAATCTTCATTTATCATATAAATGGTTCATACATAAGGCGATTGCCTTAGGACATCTCTCATATATTACTAACAGACTCCCACTTGGCCTAATGCCAATCGCTACGGTATCAAATACCATAAGCTCGAACATGACCCTCAAACTTATTTTGAGGTAATGCCTTAGTCAAGGGATCTGCTAAGTTCCTTTCAATGGGAATTTTCTCGATTTGTATTTCGTTCCTACTGATGATCTCTCTGATAAGATGATAGCGGCGAAGCACATGTTTGGATCGTTGATGAGACCTTGGCTCTTTCGCCTGTGCAATTGCTCCATTGTTGTCGCAGTAGACCGGTATTGCTTCAACAATGGCCGGAATCACACCAAGTTCATGAACAAACTTTTTGATCCAAACCGCTTCCTTTGCTGCTTCCGAAGCTGCAATGTATTCTGCCTCAGTGGTAGAATCCGCTACAGTCTCTTGTTTGGAACTTTTCCAACTCACTGCGCCCCCATTCAAGGTGAACACGTATCCAGACTGAGACCTAGAATCATCCTTGTCTGTCTGGAAGCTGGCATCCGTATACCCGCGTATCACCATGTCCCCTTCTCCATATATTAGGAACACATCCTTAGTTCTTCTCAAGTACTTAAGGATCGTCTTAACAGCCGCCCAATGATCCATTCCTAGATCGGACTGGTATCTGCTCGTGACACTCAGAGCATACGATACATCAGGCCTCGTACATAACATAGCATACATGATAGATCCTATTGCGGATGCATAGCGAATCTTACTCATGCAAATCCTCTCGTCTTCTGTGCGTGGACACATAGACTTCGAAAGGTGTACCCCATGCCTGATGGGTAGGAAACCTTTCTTGGATTCCGACATGCTAAACCTCTTTAGCACTCGGTCTATATATGTAGACTGCGAAAGACCAAGCAATCGTTTCGATCTATCTCTATAGATCTTAATCCCGAGGATGTAGGTTGCTTCTCCCAGGTCTTTCATGGAGAATGTCTTGGATAACCAAACCTTCACTGACTGTAAGATTGAAACATTGTTTCCTATAAGTAGTATGTCATCGACATACAATACTAGGAATACGACTGCACTCCCACTAACCTTCTTGTACACACAAGGTTCGTCTGGATTTTGTGAGAAATCAAACCTTTTGATTGTCTCATCAAAACGGATATTTCAGCTCCTGGATGCTTGCTTCAATCCATAAATGGACCGTCGCAATTTGCATACCTTGGTTTTATCAACCGATGTGAAACCCTCAGGCTGTATCATATACATGTCCTCGAGCAGGTTTCCATTAAGGAAAGCTGTTTTCACATCCATCTACCATATCTCATAATCATAATGAGCCGCTATGGCTAGGAGCATCCGAATGGATTTAAGCATAGCTACAGGCGAATAGGTATCGTCATAATCAACACCTTGTTTTTGACGATATCCTTTCGCCACCAATCTAGCCTTATAGGTAATCACATTACCATCCATGTCGGTTTTCTTCTTGAAAACCCACTTGCACCCTATAGGCTTTATCCCTTCAGGTGGGTCAACCAAGTTCCAAACTTAGTTTTCATACATGGAATCCATTTCCGACTTCATGGCACCAAGCCACTTATCCCTTTCTGAACTTGTCAGCACTTCTTCATAACTGGTAGGCTCCTCATCATCAATGAGTAACACATCGTTCGATTCGCTTACGAGAAATACATATCTCTCAGGAATATTGCGTGTTCTACCAGATCTACGAAGATGTGGTGTTACAATAGGTCCAGCCGATTGCTCAATACTATGAGTTGTCGGCTGTTGTGCTTCACCAGGTATCTCATTAATGTCTATTTGAGTCTCTCGAGCCTCCTCAAGTTCGACGACACTCCCACTGTTTTCTTGCAAGAGAAACTCTTTCTCTAGAAACACAGCATGCCTTGAAACAAACACCTTTTGTTCCACAGGATGATAGAATTGGTAACCCCTTGTTTCCTTAGGGTATCCAACAAATAGACATTTATCAGACTTAGCATCCAATTTGTCTGATACAGTCCGCTTCACATAAGCAGGACAACCCCATATCTTCAAGTAAGATACATGAGGTTTCTTACAATTCCATATCTCATATGGAGTAGTTGAGACTACCTTGGTAGGCATTCTGTTTAACAAGTAAACAGCTGTCTGAAGTGCATAGCCCCAAAAGGACTTGGGAAGAGTTGCATGATTCATCATTGACCTGACCATATCCAACAAGGTCCGGTTACGCCTCTCAGATACACCATTATGCTGTGGTGTATAGGGCGGAGTCCATTGAGACAATATGCCATTGTCTCTTAGATAATCAAGAAACTCTTGACTTAAGTATTCACCACCTCGATCCGATCGAAGTATTTTAATACTCTTGTCATGTTGTTTCTCTACTTCATTTCTGAATTCTTTGAACCTTTCAAAGGCTTCAGACTTGTGTTTCATCAAGAACACATACCCAAACCATGAGTGATCATCGGTGAAGGTAATGAAGTAGCTATAGCCTCCTAATGCTTGAGTTGACATAGGTCCACATACATCAGTATGTATTAGACCTAGTAACTCTCCCACTCGTTCACCTTTTCCAGTAAAAGGTAACTTAGTCATCTTGCCTTTTAAGCATGATTCGCATGTATCGTATGAATCTAATTCAAACGATTCCAGAATTCCACATCGGTGTAATTCGGACATGCATTTCTTGCTTATATGGCCAAGACGACAATGCCACATATAGGAGTCTATTTGATTATCCTTTCGAGCACGCATGTTGCTCGCTTCGATATTGAAAATGTCACTGGATACGTCCAACGTATAAATGCCATTACTCAAGGTTCTAGTTCCATAAAGTATGCCATTTAAAGTTATATAACAACAATTATTACTAAACGTCAAATGGAAACCATTTCTATTTAAACAGGAAATAGAAACAATGTTCTTTATTAGAGAAGGAACATAATAGCAATTGTCCAGTTCTAAGACTAGTCCACTAGGGAGCTTCAGCAAATAAGTTCCGATGGCGACCGCAGCAACCTTTGCTCCATTGCCAACTCGCAAATTTGACTCCCCTCTGACAAGTCTTCTTCTATTCCTTAGCCCCTGTATGTCATTACATATATGTGAGCTACACCCAGTATCCAATACCCAAGTTCCAAGGAAATAGAATGACAATCAATAACGAAGATACCTGAAGAGGATGGGGGGCATCGGATGCCTTCTTCTTCTTCATGGACTCAAGATAAATCTTGCAGTTTCTTCGCCAGTGGCCTTCCTTGCCACAGTGATGGCAAGTGCCCTTTTACGCTGGTTCCGCCTTCTTTGCCTTTTTGTTCTTTCCTTTCTTCTGTTCTTTTGCCTTCCTCTTAGAACCTTTCTTTGAGGAATCAACTAACAGAATCGCCTTCTCCTCATGCTTCACAGAAGGCTCCACAGTCTTCAGCATATTGAGGAGCTCGGGAATGGTGGATTCCAATTTGTTCATCCGATAGTTCATCACAAATTGCGAGAAACTCTTGGGCAAACAATGCAGAATTAAGTCAATACTTAACTCATGATCCATCACAAAAATGAGGGTAGCTAGCCGCTCGATGTACCCATTCATCTTTAGCACAAACTACACTACAGATGAACCTTCTTGCATCTTCGTGGTGAAGAGGAGCCTAGAGACCTCGAACCTTTCGGATCTCGCTTGCTCATCGAACAACTCATGAAGATGGAAGACCATAGTATTAGCATCCATATGCTCATGCTGCTTTTGCAGCTCAGGTACCATCGCCGCTAGCATGATGCTTCGCCCATCGAGAATCGCCATGCTTGATAGACCAACATTTGTGCAGGTTGCATCGTCCTTAGAGATGAAGAGGCTCTTCAAGGACATATGCAAGCTTTTCCGCCTTGAGAACAATTCTCAGGTTTCTAAGCCAGTCCAGGAAGTTAGGCCCAGTCAGTTTATTCGAATCCAAAATGGAACGCAAATTCAAAGACATCATGATCATTTTTAGAAATACAAAACGAGCATATATGAGAAAGATGATTTTAAAATGCATCAATATACATTTATAAATCCCATTCATTTTTTGAATTTCAAAAACCCCAAAATCACTTCGGGAGATCGTAGGTCCATCTCCGAATGGGCTGATATCCATCATAGTTATGAAAAACCTTGGAGAGAGTCCAACAAGTCATTCATAACTACGACAGTAGGTATCAACCATACCGATTGCATATCACGTATATGCAACTATCACAATGTGCTATCAACTAATTGAATGTTCACACATACATCGGGTTGTTAACACATTAACAAGTATGCATCATATGCATAGCACCCAACTTCACCTCCCTTTACATCGACCTTGGAGAGAGTCCAACAAGCCGATGCTCCAGGTTAAAGCCAACCCATTAATCGGGAAATAGTTTTAATATGGTTAGAGCGCATTCAACCAATTAGCCCAGCTTGGAGAGAGTCCAACAACCAAAGCTAACGATTGACCTCTGACTCTTACCATATTAGTATTAAATTATTCCATGGTTTGAACATATTCGGGTTCGAGCCGGGCTTGGAGAGAGTCCAACAACCCAAACAAGAAACGGAACTCTAGTTCTAACCATATTAATGGAAGGTGTAGGCTTTAATATTGTTTAAGGGTTTTTATGTCTCATCCTCTTTGCATGCACATAACTATTATCTACATGGCATGACATACATGGCATACATCTACATGTCACGACATGCATGGCATAATGTTATGCATCTAATGCAATTACATGACATACAATTATGTCATGTATATCTTTCCTTATATGTCATAACTATTTATGGAAATAAAATATGTTTAAGATTTGATTCTCCAAATCAAATCATAATTAAATTAGGAAACAAATTTCCAAATCTAATCACATATTTTATTCATGGAATTATTTGATTAAGGAAAATCTATTTAGGAAACCAATTTCCTAAATCATTAAAACTACTTATGGAAATAAAATATTTTAAGATTTGATTTCCCAAATCAAATCATGATTAAATTAGGAAACAAATTTCCAAAATCTAATCAAATATTTTATTTATGGAAAATATCAATTTCCATAAATACTTCCAACTTTCCAAAAGTGGAAGATTTCCATAAATACTTCTAGACTTTCCAAAATTGAAAAATTTCCATAAATACTTCTAAATTTCCAAAATTAGAAAATTTCCAGAAATACATTATGACTATCGCAAAACCATTTTACGATTATGTCGAAACACAACCTGGGCTCTGATACCAATGTTGGGTTTCCGGCACCGCGGCGTGTGTGTGTTCGATCATGTTTCGTAAACATGAACACAGCGGAAGAAATAAAATAATAAATACTCCTATTTATTACAACACACACAACACACGCATGCATATTACAACAAGTGTAGACATAACCGTAAATTTAAATTTGCAATAAAAGGAAATTTACCTACGTTATACCTTTCGTATGACGTGTAGCGGGAACGGCATCAACCGGAACGATTCTCGCTAGAATCATCTCTATCCGTATCCACGCCGAGTTCCTCGGGATGACTTCGCTAAGCCACGAGCTTCGTCTTCGTACGGGTTACTAGCCTCGTGTTGAAGACGACGTGATCGAGAGATGATTACGATCCGAATCCAAATTCGGATCCAAAACGAGTCCTCAAAACTCGCTTCTCTGGAGAGGTATTCATCAACCGATTGACGAATCCTTCGTCCTCCACCTCAGAGGATTACCGGAGATCGAATCCCCGGTAAGTTATCCACTGTCGGAGCTCTAACCGTCGTCCAAACGACGCTCCGACGAGAGGAGAAGAAGCTGTCCAGAAAACTGGACAGCTTGGTGGAGGAGTAGGCGCCGGCCAAAACAAGGAAGCCAAGTGCTCACCTGTTCACGAGGCCTAGGAAGATCACGGAGGGTCACGGAGGTTCACGGCTGAAGCTTGGGCCGGAAAGGAGATGAGGCGGCACACAAGCTGGGCGGCAATGGAGTTGGCGCGAGCAACTAGTGGCGGCAACTCAGGCTAGGGTTTTGGATTAGGGCTTAATTATCCATTAAGCCCTCTTTTATAGAGAACTAATTCTCTTAATGGTTATTTGATCATAACCATTAGGCCCGTTAACCCGCTCCATTAAGATAAGTTAAAATAAACCAAACCATGATGGTTTATTTTAAGTTAAAAGAACCGAACCAACTTTTGGTTCATTCGTTTAAAATAAACCAAACCCCTTTGGTTTATTCTCATCCATTGGATTAGAACCAAACCATTTTGGTTCATCCATTACGTCTTCATAAGACGCGGCCCATCCACGCTTCCATTGCGACTGAAACGATTTCATGCTCGCTTTATGTTTGGTCCAACCAAACCTAGTTTCTCTCGGTCTGAGAATCCCATTCTCAAGCTCGATTTAAATCCTTTGGATTACGCTCGTTGTGCGTGTGACCAAATAGGTTCTCGGTTTATGTTGGCCATCTATAATTAACCATTAATTATAGAACGATCATGAGTGGCACCTAGTAGTACATCATGATCCCCAATTAACCGAAAAGATCAACGGTTGATCCAGAACTATTTATGAAACCCTTCAGTAGCTCGAATGATTCGTGCCCCATTCCCTTCACTCATCTTATACCCACTTGGTTCAGGACATGGTCTATAGTGTCAGTCCCCACTAGGCTGACTACGTCACACTTAGCCCAAGTATCATTTCCTCATCCTACGGATTCTAGTTACTCCACATGTATCGAAGAGTACCTTACTCTAAACATGTAATGCTTTGGCCAAAGACTTTAGTAACAATCCAACGAGAGACCATGGGTATACATCTCCTCGCAAGGAGTGGTGAATCCTTTATAGGCTATTCAAACACCTTCGATCACTTCGACTTATACCCAATCATCCCGGATCCACATCTCCTTAGAGATGTTTGCTTAAGATGTCAAAGCATAAGTCTCCATGATCAAGATGACTTGAATACCGCAAGTCAAAGGAACCTCGCACTTAAGCCACAGTAAGAACTTCATTGACATATCTATACATACAGAGAACCATATGAAGTCTTACGGCTGGTCACTCCAATGAACTAGTTACCATAACTAGCATCCACGATTAACTCCGGACATCACTATGTCTCCAGCAGTGAGAATCAACTGCTTGGATACACCAAGGAGTATACCTCGTGCTAGTCTCGACAGAATTGATGGTGTTCAAATCCATCAATTCATCGACTAGGGATAATTCTGATACATCACAATTACACATGTAGAGATACTCACTAGTTGTGATCCAATCACAAATTCTCTCATGCTGTGAATCGTATCGTGGACATTCAGTAAATGAGTTTAAGATCCAATCAAATACATAAAACATGTATACTCAAATAGTGAATCTTCATTTATCATATAAATGGTTCATACATAAGGTGATTGCCTTAGGACATCTCTCATATATTACTAACAGGGTTTTGGTTAGCAACTTGCAGTAGGAGAGACTCTGGAGTAAGAGATGTAAGTTAAATTTTGCAAGTATAAAAATAATATACAGGAATATAGTTGAGGTTGGGAGGCTTACCGAGCGTGTCAGTCGACTGCAAGGGGTAGCTATTTCAAATGAGTGACAGTGCAGATTTGGTTAAAAGATGAATTAAGTCAAATTGTTCCTCTGAGAATGATAGAGTAATCATTTGATATTCTTCGTTATTTCAATAGGAGCCTAAGGGGGGTGAGGAGGAAGGGTAGTTAACCATGTGGAAGGGAAAGGAAAAGGGGAAGTGGAATGCATGAAGAAATAATGTTCTTTCTAGCCTTTATGGAAAGAAGGGACACCTGTGAGGAATTGGAAGTCTGATCGGGCTTGAAAATAAAAAATACCTATTTCAGATGATTTTATTTGGAAAAAGCAATGGAAAAGGAAGGATGAGGGAATAATTGATAAAAAGGAGCTAGTAAGGTAAAACCCTAGTATAAATCGGAAAAAATTGGGCTTAATTGGTTTAAGGGAATGGAAAAGTATTTTGATATTTCAAGAAGAAAGGGGTGAATGGGAAAAAATAAATCAGCTTCTATTTCCTCTAAGAAGAAAGATTTGGTGCGCCCAGGGGGGTGATTAGGGTGTTAAATCGAAATAGCTGCAATAATATGATAACCGGAGGGGAGTTGTAGGCGAGAAGAGAGGGATCGACAATGTTCCCCTGTCATTTTGGAGCATGTGGAAGCAAACCAGGGTTAGAGGATTAAAGTAGTATACTAGATTTTCTAGAAATGGCGGGATAGTGAAGCCGGAAGGTGTGCTTGGTAGGATTGGAGGAGGAAGAAGTTTTTGTATTTATAGAGAAAGAAAAGGGTTAAATATGAGGGAAATAATAACTTTTCCCGCTGGATATGGTGAAGTGGGGAGTTTGGGATGCAGTGGCATAAGTTTGTTAGTGTACAAATGTGGGGTAGGTGAAGAATTTAGTTGTTAATTAAGGTAATATGCGGGTATACTAGTTTTTGTTATAGGATAATTGTGCGGGGAAATTTTTGAATAACAAGTGGTGTTTTCGATACGGAGTTACTGGAAGGTGTTTTGTGTGGTATGGTTGTTTGGATAAATAAGGAGTATAGTGAAAATGTTCCTTTTTTAGCAGTATAATTAATATGTAAAGAGAGAGCAATGAAAAATAAGTGGCTTGTATAAATTAAGGGACCTGCATAGAGCAATGCAAAATAATATAGATATATGCTTATTTCAAAGGAAAAAAGTAGACATTCATTGTCAAAGATGTTTAGAATATATACAAAGTTGATTTGGAAATTGAAATGTAATTCCTCGAAAATATTACAAGAATAGAAGTTTATTGCTCTGAATCAGTATCAGAGTCAATCAGAAAGGCTTCTGGGGGAATACTATTGTATATTTCTTCTAAGTCAAGCTCATGGTAAGGCGCACCAGGTATGAAGTATTTCTTCTCGTTGGCTTGGTGTAAAGCACCTTTGAATCCCCTTTGGAAATATTTGCTTAGTTGTTTTGAGAATCTTTTCAGGAGTCTGGTCTATTCTCTCGCCCATCTTTCACCTTTTGTCTCCTTTACGTCAGATAGCTCTTAGTGAAGTTGGTTAGCTCTGTTAAATTGGTCGTGGGCAGTACTGCTAACATGTTGAAATGTTGTTTCAGAATGTTGAATTTGAATTGGAACTCATCTAGGCTAGTGTAGACAGTTGCTTTCAGATTTAGGTGAGCATCTATCATATCCTCTAGAGGTTGAAACAGTTTGCCAGAATGGAGGTGCCAGTTGATTTCGTTCTGTTTCAACTTAGAGAGTTTAGCCTATTGGCGGGATATTGTTTGCTCTGATATCTTAAGATGCTCTTGTAGTCGCCTGATGTGGGCATCCTTTAAGTGTAAGTCTTTTTCATTTGCTGATATTTGGTCCTGGTCAGCAGAAAAGGATGCAACTTGGAGTTGTAGCCAGTTTATTTGTTGTTGAAGCTTGTTCTCCCTAGCTATTCGATCGGGAGAAGATGGAGGGTCAGTCTGTATGCCCAGATGGTGTGTTGTTTCTACAGAATTAGCTTGAATGTCTAGGGGAGATATGGGATGTACTGTGGGTGTAATCACAAGTGGTGGTGGCTCTATAGCAAAGGTGGAAGGCTGATTATGCTGGTTATGGTGGTCATTATACCATTGCTCAAAATCTTGGAGTTGCAAGGCACTCTGAAAATTGGAAATGAATATGTGAGACAAATTGTTAAGCATATGAAATTAAGTCATTAAGTGAGAAACTTACTATCTGGAGACTCTCTTTTAGTTCTTGAATAAAAGTAGGAATGTTAGAAGAAGAGGGGTGTTGAGGAGGTTCCTGAAGAGATGAATCTGGTATGGGGGGTATGTGATCAGAGGGGGTATTAGGAGGAGGATTTGAAGAAAGAGGAGTTGAAATAGGTGTAATGGGAAGGGTAGAAAGTAGATGGTTGGGGTAGGAATCTAATACAGCCTGTACCAGTAAGTCTAAAGGGGTGGAAGATGTAGGTTGAGGAGTGGGATGGCTGGTGGAATGTAAGGGTTTTTGTTATCTATGGGAGAATAAGGAGATCAGATGGCAGTCATCTACGGAGGAGGAAGAGGGTGATTAGGAAACGTCAATGGGTTCAATAGGGGTGTCAGAAGTACTGGGTGTAAGTGAATCAGAAGAGGGAAGAGGATTTAAGGGAGGAAGGATGGAAGTAGGGTCAGAAGAAAATGCAGGGATTATGAATGGAAAAAGGTTGGGGATTGGGTCTATTTGGGGAGGAAGGAAAATGTTAATAAACGTATGGGGGGTTGATCTGGTGTATCTGAAGTGATGATGGGGACTTGTGTTAATACAGGAGGAACCTATGCCAAAGAAATTTGTCATGCTGGTAAGAATGGTGAACATGTTGGTTATAAGTAATAAAGGTTGAGTAAAGGTTACTTACTAAGGTGAGTGGTTCAGGGGTGAAGGAGGATGTAGTATTTGACCTTTTTCTTTTCTTCTATTTGAGGGCTAAGGTCATAGCAATGTTTGTGCCCATCATGTCTTCTGCAAGGATAAAGAGTGATTAGGAATTATAAGTACAGTAAGAATGCAAAATCTGATAGTGACAGTTCAATTTTTGGCATGGGGTGACAATGCAAAGGAAGGGGTTGCGCAGGTTTATTAATTAGGGGGTTTTGATACATGGTGCCGGAGGAATTGGATAAGAAAACATGCTATGTTGCTAGTTTACAGGTTAAAGAGTAAAATGGAAGTATTTTCTATAAAGACAGTTACTGTATAAAAATAAAGGGAAAAAGAAGACTTACCGATGGGATGAGCATCTGGTGAGGGAATGGGAGATAGCCCATAATAAGATAAGATGGGCTCTTTTATGAGTTCTGCGATGCTGAAATATTTGTTCTTCAAATTGGCTTCGATTGAGGGGAAGTCGATAGTAGCTCTAACGATTTTCAGGTCGGGGAGATCTGGAAGGGCAATTTTTCAGCGAGAAGAAAAGAGAAGAGGAGGATCTACAGCAATAAAGAAATAGAGCTCTTTCCAACCCTTATTGGAGGAGGGTATCTTAGTTAGGAACTAGTAGCCTTGATGGGCCAAAAAAAAGAAAACATCGTGGTCAGCCATTTTCAATTGATAGAAGCAGTGGAATATGTGGGGTACTTGGGGGATATTGAGGTAATGGAAGACGATGATGGTGCCAACTAGGATGTGAAGGGAGTTGGGTGTTAGCTAGTTGACCGGAATGTCGTAGAAGAAGAGAATGTGGTTGAGAGATTTTGGGAGAGGAAGACAGAGACCTCCCTCTAGCTGCCTTGTGAATAGGGTACTAGTTTCAGCCGGAGGTAGACGGGGTGCTGGGATTGGTTGGGGATGATGATAGTGGAATCTTCGGGGAGGTATTTGGGGTCGCGGCGGAAAAAATAATGGTTTAAGGAGAGTTGGTTGACTATGGTTTCATACCAAGGAGCGTTGGAGGAGGAGGAGGCCATGGAGGAGGGGGAGTTGTCGAAGAATGGAGGGTTGCGGGGAAGAAAGTTAGGGTTTTTGAAGAGGAATCGCAGGGAAACGGTGTGGAGTTAGCGAGGGCAGGGATGATATGTATTAGTTTGAAGTGGGTTGCAGTAAACTATTTTTTAAAATTTTTGGAGAAGGTTTTCCTTATTTGTAGTGCTCATTATGGTATTTAGAAGATGATGGAAATGATTTTAGAAGGTTATTAATTTTTCTATAAGATTTCAGGCTATTTGATGATTTTGGATAGAAGGGAATGATGTGTTTATAATCTAGGATTGTGGCATGTGTTATACAAAAACCCATTAATATTTTTGTATATATTCATATTCCTTTTGGCAGGTGTTAATGACATTGATGTGAATGGTTATTATGCTTGTTGGGAGTTCCTTCTTTCTTGTTTCAATGGTATTATTTCTAAGGTATGGTAAATTTGGTGCTATTTCTTTTATGTGTGGGAAACTAATTCAGGCTTCATGCCTACTATAACAGCCTAAGGGCTAAATAATTTTATGCCCCTACGAGGAACTATAACGCCTCTATATGCCATATGTAAAGGGTTCTTAAGGTTTTACTATAACAGCCTAAGGGCTAGATAGTTTTATGCCCCTACGGGGAACTATAACACCTCTATATGGCATATGTAAAGAGTTCTTATGGTTTTACTATAAAAGCTTAAAGGCTAAATAGTTATTTTCCCCCACGGGGAATTATAACGCTAGATATAATGGACAAGTAACATGCTAAAATGGCTCAATGCCTCTTACAGTATTCTAAGGCATAAACGCCTCTTACAGTATTCTAAGGAATAAACACCTCTTATAGTGTTCTAAGGCATAAATGCCTTATACAATATCTTAGGTACGAAATATCACAAATGATTAGTCAGGGTACAGTGCTTTGTATGGTATGAAGGGATTCATGTGTGGTATATTGGTATTGTAAAGTATGGTTGTGGAGGTTAATATGATAATGTTTCACATTCATGTGAACTTGTAAAACTTCATTCGACTGCGCTCTTTAGTTTTAATAAAGAGAGAGAACTTATGATGGGTATGGGGTCTTTTCGGTTAAGATGGAGAAATTTTTTGTTGTAGACACTTGTAAAACTTCATTCGACTTTGCTCTTTAGTTTTACTAAAGAGGGGGAACTTATGATGGGGTCGGGATTCCCAGGGCAGTATAAGCAATTCCAAGGCTGTATAAGCAAGTCTAGCGCAGTTCTAGGGCAGTATAAACAATGCCAGTGCAGTTCCAAGGTAGTATAGGTAATTCCAGGACAGTATAAGAAATTCCAGTACAGTTCTAGTGAAGTATAAGCAAGTCCAGTGCAGTATAAGCAATTCAAGTGCAGTTCCAGGGCAGTATAAGCAATGCCAGTGTAGTTCCAGGCCAGTATAAGCAATTCTAGTGCAGTTATAGGGCGGTATAAGCAATTCCAATATAGTTACAGGGTAGTATGTGGAGTTCCAGACCAGTATATATATTTCCAAGGCAGTTAAGACGGGTTCAGAGCACTATGTGTATTACCAGTGTAGTATGAACCGTTCCAAGGCAGTATGTGTATTCTCAGAACAGTGGGAACAGAGCCAGGGCAGTATGTGTATTTTCAGTGCAGTGTGAACAAGGCTAGGGTAGTATGGTAGCTCCAGGGAAGTGATTAATTCCAGATCAGTAGATGTAGTTCTAGGGAACTATGTGTATTCTCAGAATAGTGGGAACAGAACCAAGGAAGTATGTGTATTTCCAGGACAGTGTGAATAGAGCCAAGGTAGTATGTGTATTTCCAGGACAATGTGAACAAAGCCAGGGCAGTATGTGTATTTTCAGTGCAGTGTGAACAGTGCCAGGGCAATATTATAGTTCCAGGACAATGTGATTATTTTTAGAGGGTGTAGTTCAAGGGCAGTATTGTAGTTCAGGGCAGTGTGATAGCAATATATGTAGTTCTAGGGTAGTATTGTGCTTCCAGGGTAGTGGTTAATTCTAGAGCAGTGGGGATAATTCTAGGGCAGTATGTGGGTTTTCAGGACAGTGTGAATAGTATTTTCCAGCGCAGTTGGTGTAGGTATAAGCGGTCTGAATGTGTCCAGGGCGGTTAGTACATCTTCCAAACAGGAAGAGGGCGTGCCAAAGGAGAAGGTAACGATGAAAGTGTTGGTGCAGGGGCACCAGATAATCGAATCTATGTTTTGATTATGGTAAAGACACAAAGTTAATCTTATATCGTTATCTCATGAGTTGAATTAAGTGTGCAGGGATGTTAAGCTATGCTGAAGGTTGGCAACAACCGGAGGTTCTCGTGTTGAGAAACCGTGGTGGTCGGGCGACATCGGGAGGACGTCGGAGGGAGACGAATAAATCAAGTGGAACCGAAAGCAAAGCTACAAAGGTAAAACTTAAGGTAAGCTCGTGTGTGCGAGAGAATGCAAGGTCGAGTCCTCGGTACAGGGACGTAGTTAGGCGACAATTCGACTAAGACATCCCATGGAAGTTCTATGTCGAGATCGGACGGTAAGTGGCTATTAAAATCACTTGTATTACTTGCATTTTCGATCTAACTTTTCATTGCAACTAGAAATCCTAGCCAACAGTCGACTAATGGCTTATAGCAGTCAACTAATGGCTTATAGCAGTCGACTGCTGGACATCAGTTCAACTGATAAGGGTGGTAGTTGACTGCTGGTCAAATTCCATCTTTGAGGAGAGTCAAAACCTCATCCCCTTATCTTAGGGTGAGGTGGCCTTTGAAGATAAGACTTGAGCTCAACGTCTAGGGTTCCCAAAGGCTATAAAAGAAGGAGTGTTTTTTCACCATTTTCATCAATTCTAAGTGCTCTCAAGTGCTCTTGCAACATCGTGACTCTCCGACAACTCTACAACGATGAAACGTTGCCAAAATGCCGATGACACGAGCTCAACCTTCAACTCCTTAAAAGTTGTCAATTCAGTGTACTTGTATTTAATTTTATATTTTCGAGTTTTTGTCTCTCTACCTCGAGTTTTCTCGAATCCTTGTAATCATCAACTCCTACCTCCAACGAGGAGGAGTGTTTTAGTGAATTACCCTCCGTACGTGGTCTCGGACCACTAGGGCCTTGGATTAGCAGTCGGTAGGCTGTGAACCAAGTAAAAAACAAAGTTATGTTTTTTATTCTTCCGCTGTGCACTTACTTTTACGTGTGTTTTAATCAAACGAAAAGAAAGATTATCGTGCGCTATTCCCCCCCCCCTTTAGCGCTTATTCCGATCCAACAATTGGTATCAGAGCGGGGGCGCTAAGATTTAGTGCAACCACCAATCTAACATCTTTTGGTTTTCTTTTTGTATTTATTGTCTTAAGTTTTTCTCCCGCACTACTAATCCAAGCCGAAGTCTTTGTACTTTTTTTTTGGTTGTGTTTTTGCAAGTATCTCTTCGCTTCCAGTGTAGCTCACGGCAAAACGGGCATAACTTTTTATACAAATGGCCCACAAAATGTGCTGTTAGTGTCAACCCTTAGTATCAATCATAAGATGATTGATTAGGGATTATATGTATCATATTTCATTAATAACATGCAAAGATTGATTATTATATTTACTTTATGTGTTCGCCAGCAAATAAATATAATAATGCCCTTGAATAGTAGGTTCTAATCTACAGTATATCAATTGGTAGAATTGATTATGAGAAACTGTAGAGAACACTATTCTTAAACATTCCAAGTCAAGTATTGTATTAATAGACAAAGGGATATATTGATACATTGAGACTAGCATGTAGGTCAATAGATGACTTGATCTCACAAGTCATGGATATGTGATATCACATTGATACATGGGTATATATATTGGAGAATATATGTACTAAATTGACTCGCCATGAGAAAGTATCATGGATCATTATATGAGTGTCATATACTTTCTCATGTGACTATTGGTATGAATAGTCCTTAGACCTGAATCACTACGATTCCCTACATAAGGAGTTATGTACTTTGGTACTGTCTAACGTCACGCGTAACAGGGTGCACTATAACGATGATCACTTGGTATGTAACGAATTATGCAGAGAGATGTGAGTGATGTAGATGAGATCTATCCCTCCCATATGATGGGAGTGATATCTTTGGCCTCTTGATAGAGTATGACCACGAAATGCATGACCATGGTCAAATGAGTAAATATGATATACTGAGCTCATTTATTTGAGTGAGTCTACTTGGGGATAAAGAAACATAAAGATCGATAAGGGGATGACATGGTCTATGCCTCATTGATCGATCTAAGATATCAAGGATAGAAGGTCACCGTCATACATGATAATAGTCACGGAAAGGTTGTCGGATCTTGACTTTCTTATAACTCGAATAGCAATGATGTATTGCTAGATGCCGCTCATTGCTTATGTGTCTAAAAGGGGGTTTTAGACACATTGCCAACGTTACAAGAGTCTATTGGGTCACATACAAATGACATTCTATTTTGGAGATGGTTTCTTTTAGTTTGGCTAAAAGAACAATTGAACATATGGCCAAGACTTGAGTTAGACTCAAGTTGGTTGAACTTGAGTTAGACTCAAGTTAAACCATGGAAGATAAATTATCATGCAAGGGTCATCTATCATCATGCATGATTAATGTGATTAATCATGCATGTGAATACCAAGGGTCTTGGTATTCATGATGAGGAGATGAGAGGTTCATCCACTGATGAAGGAAAATACCAAGAGTCATGGTATTCAATAGGCGATAGAGGAATTGATGGCAAGGGTTGGTAGTGGCTTAAAAGGCATTTAACGTGAAAAGCAATTGGGGCTTTTGGACTTGGCCGTGCAAGACAAGAAAAAGCCAAGAAGCCTTCTCCTTCTTCTTCCCAGTGTTCTTGGTGGTTTGCTAGGGTTGCTAGCACAACGTGACTCTAAAATGATAGAGTGTCAGTGTGGATACCGTGGAGATACGGTTATACTTACCATTTGAGATCCGATAGCACTTGGATTTGCGGGATTGCGAAGGGCTCGCAACGAAGGTACACTTCTCCTTCTAGGTAAGATCTAGATAAAGTAGAATAAGGAAATGTTATTTTCTATTCTTATATATTTTGCATGGATCTCTGGAGGGATCTAGTTTATATTATGTTTCCGCTGCGGTTGTGTGAAATATTCACCCACGATATTGCAAATGTCATGATCCGAATTTTTCTCTACACGTGCTACCTATCGAATCGAAGCTCTCTTAGATATCTACACTTCTTATGAAAGTTTACTCTTGTAACAAGCTATTTTCATCCCAAAAAAATGACGTTTAGTACCCTTTCGGGGACGTCAAAAGTAGTAAGTTCATAGTTTTTGTTTAGAGTTTTATTTTTTTGTTTATTCCTTTTATTTCTTTTCATTTCCTGCATTACTAATCTGAGGCGAAGTCTTGGAACTTTTTTTCTTGTCGTTTGTGTTTTTGCAATGTTTTTTTTAAATGGCCCATCTCGAAGGGTTTGGCACCGTTCGACCTCCATTTTACAACGGAGACGACTTCCATTACAGGAAGGGTCGGATGGAATGCTTTCTAAAAATCTAAATCGAGATGTGGATCGTAATCCAAACTAGATTCACACTTCCTACTAATGAAGTTGGTGAATCGTTGGATTACGATCAATGGACGAATGCCATGAAAAGACAAGTGGAAGTCGATGCCAAGGATGCTCAAATTCTATAATGTGGTTTGTCCAAAGAGGAGCTCAACCGCGTCGACCTCTTCATCAGTGCGAAGGAATTGTGGAACAAGCTGGTAGAGCTACACGAAGGAATCGACGACGCGAAGTATGTAAAAGGGACCTTTTATTTAATAAATTATATAATTATAAAATGCAGGAACACAAAACGGCTACCCAATTACACGCTCGCATACAAGATATCGTCAATAGCCACACTCGATCGGACAGAAAGTCAAAAACCGGGATGCGAAGGGAGTTTGGTGTTAGCTGGTTGACCGGAATGTCGTAGAAGAAGAGAATGTGGTAAAGAGATTTTGGGAGAGGAAGACAAAGACCTCCCTCTAGCTGCCCTGTGAACAAGGTATTGGTTCCATCCGGAGTTAGATGGGGGTGCTGGGATTGGTTGGGGATGATGATAGTGGAATCTTCGGGGAGGTATTTGGGGTCGTGGCGGAAAAAAGAATGGTTTAAGGAGAGTTGGCAAACTATGGTTTCATACCAAGGAGCATTGGAGGAGGAGGAGAAGGCCATGGAGGAGGGGGAGTTGTCGGAGAATGGAGGGTTGCGGAAAAGAAAGTTAGGGTTTTTGAAGAGGAATCGCAGGGAAATGGTGTGGAGTTAGCGAGGGCTGGGATGGTATTTATTAGTTAGAAATGGGTTGCGGTAAAGTATTTTTAAAAATTTTTGGAGGGGGTTTTCCTTGTTTTTGGTGGTCATTATGGTATTTAGAGGATGATGGAAATGATTTTGGAAGGTTATTAATTTATCTAGAAGATTTCAAGCTATTTGATGATTTTTGATAGAAGGGCATGATGTGTTTATAATCTAGGATTGTGGCATGTGTTATACAAAAACCCATTAATATTTTTGTATATATTCATATTCTTTTTGGCAGTTGTTAATGACGTTGATGTGTATGGTGATTTTGCTTTTTGGAGTTCCATCTTTCTTGTTTCAATGGTATTATTTCTAAGGTATGGTAAATTTGGTGCTATTTCTTTTAAGTGTGGGAAACTAATTCAGGCTTCATGCCTACTATAATAGCCTAAGGGCTAAATAATTTTATGCCCCTACGAGGAACTATAATGCCTCTATATGACATATGTAAAGGGTTCTTCAGGTTTTACTATAACAACCTAAGGGCTAGATAGTTTTATGCCCCTACGGGGAACTATAACGCCTCTATATGGCATATGTAAAG
The DNA here is from genome assembly GCA_025175895.1 of Wurfbainia villosa. Lineage (NCBI taxonomy): Eukaryota > Viridiplantae > Streptophyta > Magnoliopsida > Zingiberales > Zingiberaceae > Wurfbainia > Wurfbainia villosa. The sequence continues at coordinate 38,475,038 of CM045987.1, forward strand.
AGTTCTTATGGTTTTACTATAAAAGCTTAAAGGTTAAAAAGTTATTTTCCCCCACGTGGAATTATAACGCCATATATAATGGGCAGGTAACATCCTAACATGTCTCAACACCTCTTACAATATTCTAAGGCATAAATGTCTCTTACAATATTTTAAAGCATAAACGTCTCTTATAGTATTCTAAGGCATAAACGTCTCTTACAGTGTTCTAAGGCATAAACGTCTCTTACAGTGTTCTAATCCATAAATCCCTTATACAATATCTTAGGTATGAAATATCACAAATGATTAGTCAGGGTGCAGTGCTTTGTATGGTATTTAGGGATTCATGTGTGGTATATTGGTATTGTAAAGTATGGTTGTGGAGGTTAATATGATAATGTTTGCACATTCATGTGAACTTCTAAAACTTCATTTGACTGCGCTCTTCAGTTTTAGTAAAGAGGGAGAACTTATGATGGGTATGGGGTCTTTTCGATTAAGATGGAGAAATTTTTTGTTGTAGACACTTGTAAAACTTCATTTGACTTTGCTCTTTAGTTTTACTAAAGAGGGGGAACTTATGATGGAGTCAGGGTTCCCAGGGCAGTATAAGCAATTCCAAGGTAGTATAAGCAAGTCCAGCGCAGTTCCAGGGCAGTATAAACAATGCTAGTGCAGTTCCAGGGTAGTATAGGTAATTCTAGAATAGTATAAAATATTCTAGTGCAGTTCTAGTGCAATATAAGCAAGTCTAGTGTAGTTCCAAGGCAGTATAAGCAATTCAAGTGCAGTTCCAGGGCAGTATAAGCATTGCCAGTGTAGTTCCAGGGAAGTATAAGCAATTCCAGTGCAGTTGTAGGGCAGTATAAGCAATTTCAGTAAAGTTACAGGGCAGTAAGTGGAGTTCCAGACCAGTATATATATTTCCAGGGCAGTTAAGATAGGTTCAGAGCACTATGTGTATTACCAGTGTAGTATGAACTGTTCCAGGGCAGTATGTGTATTCTCAAAACAATGGGAACAGAGCCAGGGCAGTATGTGTATTTTCAGTGCAGTGTGAACAGGGCTAGGGCAGTATGGTAGCTCTAGGTAAGTGATTAATTCCAGATCAGTAGATGTAGTTCGAGGGCACTATGTGTATTCTCAGAACAGTTGGAACAAAGCCAGGGAAGTATGTGTATTTCCAGGGCAGTGTGAATAGAGGCAAGGTAGTTTGTGTATTTCCAGGACAATGTGAACAATGCCAGGGCAGTATTATAGTTCCAAGATAGTGTGATTATTTCTAGAGGGTGTAGTTCCAGGGCAGTATTGTAGTTCAGGGCAGCGTGATAGCAGTATGTGTAGTTCCAGGGCAATATTGTGCTTCCAGGGTAGTGGTTAATTATAGAGCAGTGGATATAATTCTAGGTCAGTATGTGGGTTTCCAGGATAGTGTGAATAGTATTTTTCAGCGCAGTTGGTGTAGGTCTAAGCGGTCTGAATGTGTCCAGGGCGGTTAGTACATCTGCCAAATAGGAAGAGGGCATGCCAAAGGAGAAGGTAACGATGAAAGTGTTGGTGCAGGGGCACCAGATAATCGAACCTATGTTTTGATTATGGTAAAGACACAAAGTTAATCTTATATCGTTATCTCATGAGTTGAATTAAGTGTGCAGGGATGTTAAGCTAAGCTGAAGGTTGGCAACAACCGGAGGTTCTCGTGTTGAGAAACCGTGGTGGTGGGCGTCACCGGGAGGATGTCGGAGGGAGCCGAAGAAATCAAGTGGAGACCGAAAGCAAAGCTACAAAGATAAAACTTAAGGTAAGCTCATGTGCATGAGAGAATGCAAGGTCGAGTCCTCGGTATAGGGACGTCCTTAGGCGACGATTCGACTAAGAAATTCCATGGAAGTTCTATGTCGAGATCGGATGTTAAGTGGCTACTAAAATCACTTGTATTACTTGCATTTTCGAGCTAACTTTTCATTGCAGCTGGAAAACCTAGCCAGCAATCGACTAATGGATTGTAGCAGTCGACTGTTTGGCATCAGTTCGACTGATAAGGGTGGCAGTTGACTGCTAGTCAAATTCCAGCTTTGAGGAGAGTCAAAACCTCATCCCCTTATTTTGGGGTGAGGTGGCCTTTGAAGATAAGACTTGAGCTCAATGTCTAGGGTTCTCAAAGGCTATAAAAGAAGGAATGTTTTTTCACCATTTTCATCAATTCTAAGTGCTCTCAAGTGCTCTTGCAATGCCGTGACTTTTCGACAACTCTACGACGACGAAACATTGCCGAAACGCCGATGACACGAGCTCAACCTTCAACTCCTTAAAAGTTGTTAATTCAGTGTACTTGTATTTAATTTTATATTTTTGAGTTTTTGTCTCTCTACCTCGAGTTTTCTGGTATCCTTGTAATCGTCAACGCCTACCTCCAACGAGGAGTGTTTTAGTGAATTACCCACCATACGTGGTCTCGAACCACTAGGGCGTTGGATTAGCAGCCAGTAGGCTATGAACCAAGTAAAAAAACAATGTTATGTTTTTTATTCTTCCACTGTGCACTTACTTTTACATGTGTTTTAATCAAACGAAAAGAAAGATTATTGTGCGCTATTCGCCCCCCCTTTAGCGCTTTTCTGATCCAACAATTGGTATTAGAGTGGGGGGCGCTAAGATTTGGTGCAACCACTAATCTAGCATTTTTTGGTTTTCTTTTCGTATTTATTGTCTTAAGTTTTTCTCCCACACTACTAATCCAAGCCGAAGTCTTGGTACTTTTTTTTTGGTTGTGTGTTTGCAAGTATCTCTTCGCTTCCAGTGTAGCTCACGGTAAAACGGGCATAACTTTTTATAAAAATGGACCCACAAAACGTGCTGTTAGTGTAAACCCTTAGTGTCAATCATGAGATGATTGATTAGGGATCATATGTATCATATTTCATTAATAACAGGCAAAGATTGATTATTATAATTACTTTATGTGTGTGCTAGTAAATAAATATAATAATGTCCTTGAATAGTAGGTTCTAATCTACAGTATATCAATTGGTAGAATTGATTATGAGAAGTTGTAGAGAACACAATTCTTAAACATTCCTAGTCAAGTATTGTATTAATGGACAAAGGGATATATTGATACATTGAGACTAGCATGTAGCTCAATGGATGACTTGATCTCACAAGTCATGGATATTTGATATCACATTAACACATGGGTATATATATTGGAGAATATATGTACTGAATTGACCTGCCATGAGAAAGTATCATGGATCATTATATGAGTGTCATATACTTTCTCATGTGACTATTGGTATGAATAGTCCTTAGACCTGAAGTCACTACGGTTATCTACATAAGGAGTTATGTACTTTGGTATCGTCTAACGTCACCCGTAACAAGGTGCACTATAACGGCGATCACTGGGTATGTAACGAATTATGTGGGGGGATGTGAGTGATGTAGATGAGATCTATCCCTCCCATATGACGGGAGTGATATCTTTGGCCTCTTGATAGAGTATGACCACGAAATGCATGGTCATGCTAAAATGAGTTAATATGTGATACTGAGCTCATTTATTTGAGTGAGTCTACTTGGGGATCAAGAAACATAAAGATCGATAAGGGGATGACACGGTCAATGCCTCATTGATCGATCTAAGATATCAAGGATAGAAGGTCACTGTCATACATGATAATAGTCATGGAAAGGTTGTCGGATCTTGACTTTCTTATAACATGGGTAGCAATGATTTATTGCACAAGAGCCTATTGGGTCACACACAAATGGCATTTTGTTTTGGAGATGGTTTCTTTTAGTTTGGCTAAAAGAACAATTGAACATATGGCCAAGACTTGAGTTTGACTCAAGTTGGTTGAACTTGAGTTAGACTCAAGTTAAACCATGGAAGATAAATCATCATGCAAGGGTCATCTATCATCATGCATGATTAATGTGATTAATCATGCATGTGAATACCAAGGGTCTTGGTATTCATGATGAGGAGATGAGAGGTTCATGCACTGATGAAGGAAAATACCAAGAGTCATGGTATTCAATAAAAGATAGAGGAATTGATGGCAACGGTTGCTAGTGGCTTAAAAGGCTTTTAACGTGAAAAGAAATTGGGGCTTTTGGACTTGGGCGTGCAAGACAAGAAAAAGCTAAGAAGCCTTCTCCTTCTTCTCCTTCTTCTTCCAAGTGTTCTTGGTGGTTTGCTAGGGTTGCTAGCACAACATGACTCTAAAATGTTTGAGTGTCAGTGTGGATACCATGGAGATACAGTTATAATTACTGTATTGAGATCCGACAGCACTTGGATTTGCGGGATTGCGAAGGGCTCACAACGAAGGTATAATTCTCCTTCTAGGTAAGATCTAGATAAAGTAGAATAAGGAAATGTTATTTGCTACACTTATATATTTTGCATGGATCTCTGGAGGGATTTAGTTTATATTATGTTTCCGCTGCTGTTGTGTGAAATATTCACCCACGATATTGTGAATGTCACGATCCGGATTTTTCCCTACACGTGCTACCTACCGAATCGAAGCTCTCTTAGATATCTACACTTCTTATGAGAGTTTATCCTCGTAACAAGCTATTTTCATCCCAAAAAAAATGACGTTTAGTACCCTTTCGGGGACGTCGAAAGTCGTAAGTTCTTAGTTTTTGTTTAGAGTTTTATTTTTTTGTTTATTCCTTTTATTTCTTTTCATTTCCTGCATTACTAATCGGAGGCGAAGTCTTGGAACTTTTTTCTTGTCGTTTGTGTTTTTGCATGGTTTTTATTTAAATGGCTCATCTTGAAGGGTTTAGCACCGTCTGACCTCCATTTTACAACGAAGACGACTTCCATTATTGGAAGGGTTGGATGGAATGCTTTCTAAAAATCCAAATCGAGATGTGGATCATAATCCAAATTTGATTCAAACTTCCTACTAATGAAGTTGGTGAATCATTGGATTACGATCAATGGACGAACACCATTAAAGACAAGTGGAAGTCGATGCCAAGGCTGCCCAAATTCTATAATGTGGTTTGTCCAAAGAGGAGCTCAACTGTGTCGACCTCTTCATCAGTGCGAAGGAATTGTGGAACAAGCTCGTAGAGCTACATGAAGGAACCGACGACGCGAAGTATGTAAAAGGGACCTTTTATTTAATAAATTATATAATCATAAAATGCAAGAACATGAAACGACTACCCAATTACACGCTCGCATACAAGATATCGTCAATAGTCTACACTCGATCGGACAGAAAGTCGAAAATCGAGATCTAATAAGGTATGCTCTAAACGTGTTCCCTAGGACTACCTTGTGGGCATCCATGGTTGATGTCTACAAGGTTTCTAAGGACCTTTCTAAAATTAGAGTATATGAACTATTCTCAAAATTTGAACTTCATGAACAAACTAACGCGGTTGGGCCGAGAAAGGAGTTGCCTTGCTTGCAAGTCAAAGAAGAAAAGGAAAGAGCAAGCCACATCCCGAGCAAGAAGATGAATCTGAACCCAAAGGTGAATCTGAGTCCGAATCCGAAGAGGAGGTCGCGATAGTAAACATGGTGTGGAGAATAATTCGAAAAGAAAGGGGGCAATCGAAGAACAAAAAGAAAGGCCAATTCAAACCAAAGCAAAAGGGAGCAAAGAAAGTTTTTCGTGCAACTTGGGACAACGAAGAAGAAGGCATCGTCATAGCATACATGGCAAGACCAAAAGAGTCCGAAGTCTAATACGAGTCTAACTTCGACTCTGACCCCGAAATTGACTTCGAGAAGAGACTCAAAGTCGAGTCGAAAGAGAAAGTTAAGGTTAGTCATTCATTAATTAATACGCTTTATCATACAATTAAAATGCTAAGTAGAAAATTAGCTAAGTCCGAGTCTAGGGTCGAGTCCTTGCTTGAGGAGGTTGAAACCCTCAATCCAAGAGGTCGAGGCTCGGTTGGATCCAAGAATCTTAATTGACTTCTTGGAACTCAGAGAGTTGTGTACAACAGAGGCAGACTCGGATTTAGTTCAAATACTACGAATAGATCGTACGTGTCTATCGTAAATCGTAGTAATCTACGAGTCCAAGCATGGGTCCCAAAGGTTTTATTAAACTCACATATAAGGACCAATTAGTATTGGATCCCCAAGATCAATTCCATTTTCTGGATAGACCATATTGGTTCAATGGTCTAGGGGGAGCTAATACCAAAATAGTATACCCACTACCTTAGCATGATCAAACTTTTATTTTACTTTTTAGAATGGCTAGATAAAACAAGTAGTTAATCAACTCTTGATAACATAGTATCAGGATACGGTGAGATGATAGTACTCTATGGAAATGAAGTCCAGTGTGTCCAAGTTAGATAAGGCGTATCTAGCTCGGTGCACTTGACTAAGTGGAATTAGCTGAAGCTACCTCGCCGTATCCTAAACTAGTTAGATCAGGAAGTAGTCTTAAGTGACTTAAGTTATCATTTTCCTGAACTTGGCTTTGTCTAAGGAAGTGGTCATTGTTCTGATCAAAGAAGGTCCCTATGCCTCGCCATGACCTGGAAGTCAATTTCTCGAAAAGGTTAGTTGACGAGCTTAGGGTTAAATTCGAATCTAACCCAGGGTTGACTAACTTAATTGAGTTCAAATCATCTCACAAAACATATAAGGTGAACACATTTTGAGACACATAGAATGAGTGAGATGTTTAGGATAATTCAAATATACTTGACATAACTTTTTCATAAAGCTACCTATTCCTTCAATTATTACACTTAAACGAATAATTATAATTGTCCAATACTAACTATACAACTCTCTAGGCCAAAGTTTAGCGCCCCCTAACTCGCTTATACCTTATATATTTGACTAAGGGGCAGAGCAAACTAATCCTAAGGGTTATATCACAAAATATTTAAAGTTTTCCTTGAAAATTCACTTATAAGTATTTTGGAAATTAAAAATGTTTCAAAAAAAACTTATTGTTAGTGTAGAGGGATAAACCTCGAACCTATTTAACCAAGTTAGAGACGCATGCTTGGACTCAATTTCATTTTTTATGCATGCTATACTATTATGTTTTTCAAATATCTTAATTTTTTAAAAATGCCCGACCTTATTTTTTATTTATGGAAAAAGGGGGAGAAGAGCATAAGTTAAGAGGGAGTAGAACAAAAATTTAAATTTAAACAATTAAAGTATTTCTTTCAAAACTCACCTAGGGTTAAGGGAGAGTTCTTTAAAGTGAGTTTATCATTTACTTGTCTTATGCTTTAAATTTCCCTTAACTTTGCGTCGATTTCCCATAGATCAAAATGGGGAAGATTATTGGTGCAGGGGCACCAAATAATCGAACTTATATTTTGATTATGGCAAAGACACAAAGTTAAGCTTATATCGTTATCTCATGAGCTGAATTAAGTGTGTAGGGATGTTAAGCTAAGATAAAGGTCGGCGACACCCAGAGGTTCTCGTGTTGAGAAACTATGGTGGCCAGGGGACACCGAGAGGACTTCGGAGGGAGCCAAAGAAATCAAGTGGAGACTGGAAGCAAAGCTACAAAGGTAAAACTTAAGGTAAGCTCGTGTGTGCAAGAGAATGCAAGGTCAAGTCCCCGCTACGGGGATGTCCTTAGGCAACGATCCGACTAAGACAACCCATGGAAGGTCTATGTCAAGATCGGACGGTAAGTGGACATCAAAATCACTTGTATTACTTGCATTTTCAAGCTGACTTTTAATTGCAGTTGGAAACCCTAGCCAGCAGTCGACTGATGGCTTGTAGCAGTCAACTGCTGGGCATCAGTTCGACTGATAAGGGTGGCAATCGTCTACTGGTCAAATTCTAGCTTCGAGGAGAGTCAAAACCTCATCCCCTTATCTTAGGGTGAGGTGGCTTTTGAAGATAAGACTTGAGCTCAACGTCTAGGTTTCTCAAAGGCTATAAAAGAATGAGTGTTCTTCACCATTTTCATCTATTCTAAGTGCTCTCAAGTGCTCTCGCAATGTCGTGACTCTCTGACAACACTACGACGACAAAGCGCTGCTGAAAAGTCGATGACACGAGCTAAACCTTCAACTCCTTAGTCATCGATAATATCTATATTTGTCAATTCAGTGTACTTGTATTTAATTTTATATTTCCGAGCTTTTATCGTAACTAGTTGAGAGGGGTTTTGTCTCTCTACCTCGAGTTTTCTCGTATCCTTGTAATTGTCAACTCCTACCTCGAACGAGGAGTGTTTTAGTGAATTGTCTTCCATACGTAGTCTCGGAGCACTAGGTCCTTGGATTAGCAACCGGTAGGTTGTGAATCAAGTAAAAAACAAAGTTGTATTATTTATTCTTCCACTGTGCACTTACTTTTACATGTGTTTTAATCGAACGAAAAGAATGATTCTCGTGCGCTATTCACCCCCCCCTCTAGCGCTTATTCCGATCCAACAGAAAGGTTGAAGGTGGTTCATTTAATATAATCATATGTATCTTTATATTTTATTTAAGATTGACACATGGAAGAAGATATTTTTTAGGAGCGGGAAAAATGATTAGGACAGCTTAGCAAAGGGCATTTTCATAAATACACTATCAGGAAAAGGCGGGTTATTTCATCTATAAAAGGGGAAGAAGACGATGGGATTGAGGATGGTTGTTTTCTTCTCCATTTGGTATCTTTGAGATCTCTCTTCTTTTCCAATTCATTACTTTCTTCTGATACTCATACTAACTTGATCGTCGGAGTAGCCGCACCGGGAAGACAGTCAACCCTTAACGCCTTCCTTTAGTGTATCAGATTCAACTCAATTCCTAGGATCACGAGTGACCTTCCCAGCTAATCTTCTTCCCTTCAAGCCTTTTCCTTGGTGTTAGATCCAACTATTCAGAGGGAGAGGAAGGGGGATCTTAGTGATTCAAAGAAGCAAGCACCATCATAAAGGATTTAAATTATTTAAAATGGATGTTAAGTTGCCATTTCTAAATGGTTTTATTAAGGAAGAAATATACGTAACCCAACCCCAAGGATTTGAAGAAATTATTCAACCTAATCTTGTGTTTAAACATAGAAAAGCTTTATATAGACTAAAATAACCGCCTAAGGCATGGTATGAAAGATTAACAACTTACCTAATGTCAAAAGGGTTTAAACAAGAATTAGTCGATCCTACATTATCTGTAAAAACCTTAATAAAAGAAACCTTTATAGCACAAATCTATGTAGATGACATTATTTTTGGTTCAAGAAATAGTACATTTTTAAATGAATTTGTAACATTGATGGAGAGTGATTTTGAAATGAGTTTAGTAGGCAAACTCTGTTGGATTATTGGTGGCCGACTATAGGGGGTGAATAGCCCTTAATCATTGTACGGTGGAAGTCGCTCTTAATTGTCTACAATTATCATCAGCGCAAGCAGAAATATAAGGCTAGGACAATTAAGAATAACACAAAATAAAGAACAATGCTAACAAAAGATATAACGTGGTTCATGGCCTCGCCGCTAATCCACGGTCCGATTCATCTCCGGTGAATCACTTCGAAACCAATCCAATATGGATTGAGTCTATGGTGGAGGTAAACCTTCTTACAACACAACACACTCCTTCTTACAATAAGATTGAAGTAAGAACAAGAAGAAGGAGTTTAACACTTGTGGAGCACTTGGATGATCAATTGGAGCATAAGCATTAGCCATCCAAAAGCCCACACCCTCTCATTTTATAGAGAGGGCTGATTTCTTCCCATTGGTTGCCATCAGTCGACTACTGCCTTTGGCAGTCGACTGCCGCCATTACAACGGCTTCTGAACACGTCAGATCCTCACCGTTGTAGTCCAACGGGAGACTTGGCAGTCGACTGATGTATCCATCAGTCGGCTATGGGAGGTTCTATGCGTGCGACTGCCTTCATCAGTTGACTGCCATCCTTGGTAGTCGACTGATCATCCAGAAACCCACCAATCGAACACTAGTCGAATCATAGTCGACTTGGATCAGTCGACTATCATGACATGGCAGTCAACTGATGCCAGGTAAACTTCAAACTTTACATCTGTTTGAGCATCTGACAGTCGGGTAAACCTCAACCCTTGCGGTCGAGCCTTCGACACTTAGCAATTCAACCAAGTTCACCTAATGAGCTACTTACATTTCACTCATTCTCTTATCTCACTTGAAGTCCCTCGGCGATGCTCTCTTCGTTCGCGACCACGTCCCTCGGCAGCACCAAGCGCTCGATTTTGCAATGCTCCTTCGCGTCTCTTGCCCTCGAAGTCTGCTTTCTTGGGTTCACTTCAAGTCATCTCGTCCGACGGTCTCTCGGATGCATCAAGCGCATGGTTTTGCAATGCTCCTTCGCCGACTCAAGCACGAGGTTGTGAGTTGGTGAAACTTGCCAAAGCTCCATGTGCGAATTCCTAAGTCTTGCAAGACTCCAATGCACATATCAAAACAATAACAACCTAACTTAAACCCTTTGCCACACACATCAAAACCACATCACATGGGTTGATTGCCCTAACAATCTCCCCCTTTTTGATGTGTGGCAATCCGTTTAAGTTAGCTAAAACAAATAGCAATAAACATAAGGCAGGAAAGCATGTAAATCATATGAGTATCAAAGTTCCCCTTAAACATGAAACTTTCCCTTAAGACATGCTAAATTTTCCCTCTTAGCATGATTAACTTAAACTTCCCTATTTCTCCCCCTTTGACACTATCAAAAACATTTTTCAAATGTTATACACGCATGACATCAACTCTAAGGAGGAAAAATACCCAAAAACTCATCAAAAACCTGATAAAACAAGTTACTATGCTCGTGCACAGTACATCAGTCGACTGGTTCAGACTACCAATCGACTGACACACAAATTTCAGGTTTTCTGATTTTCGAAATCCAATTTCAGAAATGCGTTAAAAAATCTATGGAATTCAAAAAATCATGAAATTTGAAATACATATTTCTTGTGAGTTCCTTTATCAGTGAAAAATTATTTTCCATAAAAATTCATTTTATTTTTGGAGGTTAGACAAAAACTCAAAAGTTGCAAAATATCTAAGGTTTTGTATCAACTTTGAAACCTAGTTTTTCCTTGAAAATTTTAAAAACATGAACTCACTATTTACAAAGTATAAAATGGTTTTAAAACATTTAAAATTTCCAACTATGATCTATGGGCAATATGTCCATTGATTAAACACTTGATTTCCTCATAGTTGGTCTATTATTGCTCTTTTGATACACTTAATGACCCATCTAAATGCCATAAGCATTAGTGGACCATTTGTATCATCCTATCATCTCACCCATTCTATGTTTTCAATCAAAGTTAGCCTTATAGTGGGATGTGAGATGTTCCTAAAGGTATTTATATACTTAACCAAAATTTCATGCCTTTCTACCCATGGTTAAGTATCATCCTAACATACCACATGATCATAAAGGCATATATGCATTGATTTCTCATTATGATCATGAAACAAATGTATCAATAAATTTGTAATCATGCATTAGGTATAAAATCATGATAATAAGTCAAGTATCACCCAAAGCATGATTTAAACTATTTACGGGTGCATTATCATCACCCAACACTATTTCAAAAATTAAGTCCCCACCATCCTAAGTCAACCAAATAATATGATATAAGTTAAGTCCACTATGGTTGACTATCCTAGGGTTTTTCTAACCCTTAAGGATGGATTTAGGAACCCAATACAAGTTCTCTCCTATAGGGTTCACTAAATATTCCTTAGGGATCCATTTTCTAGCAATTGTTTTATTTTTGGTTTGACCCCTAGCAATCAAACATTTGTAGGCCTTTTTATTTTTATTTCCTTTATATCCTAGGCCCTTTATATTGAAGCTAGCCCTTTGGCTCCCTATGATCATGTTTAATGTATTGGAGCCAATGGTAAATTTCTCTAGGGTCTTAGTCAAATGGTCTACCTTTTCTCTTAAAGCCTTATTTTCTTCAATACATGCATCATTTACATCAAAAGACATATAGTTATCATGTGAGCATGCATTATCAAGACTAGAAGAAATATTATCATTAATATTTAAACATGCTTGTTCTAATTTTTCTTCTAGGGCCTTAATTTGATCAAGCATGCATTTGTTCTTTTTCTTAGCCCTAAATAATTCCTTAGTCAAACTTGAAATCATAGACATGATTTTCATGGGAGGTAGATTTGTTACCTCACTTACCAAATCCTCTTCCGATGATGAGGATGACGAAGAATCTCCCCCTTCACTCAAGCTCTCTTCACTTGTGCTTGATTTTTCTTGCTCGGAGGAGGAGGTGGAGTCTAGGTCGTCTATTTTCATTAGGGCAAGGTTTGAGTAGACATGTTCTTCTTTTGATGATGAAGAAGAAGGATCATCCCATGTCCTTGCTTTGAGTGTTTTTGCCTTCCCTTTCTCCTTGGCTTTCTTCTCTTCTTCCTTCTTCTTGCTCCCCTTCTTCTTTTCTTCTTTTCTTCTCTTTTCTTCTTTGCTTTTGTTCAAGAGGGGACAATCATCTCTTATATGTCCCTCTTGTTGGCAATAGCATATTATCTTCCTCTTGTGCCTTCTCCTATCATAAGATTTGTTAAATTTTAAATTTCTTAAGGCACGCCTTACCTTCCTTACCATATAAGCATCTTCATTGCTATTCATGGAGGATGAGGAGGATGCTTCATCGGAGGAGGAAGGTGGAGTCTCCTTCTTCTTCTTCCCCTTGTTGGCCATTAGTGCCACTACCCTTGATGGCTTTATGCTTGGTTCTTCAATTACTCCTTCAAGCTTTGTTTCATGTAGCTCCATGGTTGAGAAGAACTCCTCTAAGGTGCTAACTTTTAGGTTCTTTGAGATGCAGAAGGAGTCTACCATTGAGCTCCATTTTGATGACCGAGGAAAGACATCTATAGCCTTCATTACCATATCTTGGTTCGAAAGTTTTTCTCCTACACTCGTTAGTCCAATTAAAATTTCTTTAAATCTAGAATGTAAAGAATTTACCTTCTCTCCCTTTTCGAGTTTGATGTTGCTTAATTGGGAGCGAAGGAGATCTCTTCTCACAAGCTTGGCCTCGGAAGTGCCTTCATGGAGTTCCACCAACCTCTCCCACATTTCCTTGGTGCTTGCACACTCCCCAATCTGATTTATTTCTTGTTGAGGGAGTACGTTGTAGAGGTGGTGCTTTGCCTTTGAGTTTGCGAAGTACTCTTTCCTTTGCTTTTTAGTCCACCTAGACTTCTCGATTGGCTTCTCTTCTTCATCCCTAGGTATCTCGAAACCATTTTCCATTATCAATAAAATTTTGAAGTCTATTTTGAAGAATATCTCCATTCTCTTCTTCCACCAAGGGAATTCTCCTTCAAACTTTAGCGGATGAATGTTAGAGCTGGTCATCCTTGATGTAGTGCTTGTTGCGGCAGTTAGTCCAGTGACCAGCACCTTGGCTCTAATACCACTTGTTGGATCATTGGTGGCCAGCTAGAGAGGGGTGAATAGCCCTCAATCGTTGTATGGTGGAAGTCGCTCTTAATCATCTACAATTATCGTTAGCGCAAGCAGAAATATAAAGCTAAGACAATTAAGAACAACACAAAATATAGAACAATGCTATCAAAAGATATTACGTGGTTCACGGCCTCGCCGCTAATCTACGGTCCGATTCGTCTCCAGTGAATCACTCTGAAACCAATCCAATATGGTCTCTCCCTTTAGCCAAAGCAAGGTGGAGGTAAACCTTCTTACAACACAACACACTCCTTCTTACAATAAGATTGAAGTAAGAACAAGAAGAAGGAGTTTAATCACTCCGAAACTAATCCAATATGGTCTCTCCCTTTAGCCAAAGCAAGGCGGAGGTAAACCTTCTTACAACACAACACACTCCTTCTTACAAAAAGATTGAAGTAAGAACAAGAAAAAGGAGTTTAACACTTGTGGAGCACTTGGATGATCAATTGGAGCATAAGCATTAGTCATCCAAAAGCCCACACCTTTTCTTTTTATAGATAGGGTTGATTTCTTCCCATTGGCCGCCATCAGTCGACTGCCTCCTTTGGCAGTCAACTACCGCCATTACAACGGCTTCTGAACACGTCAGATCCCGACCGTTGTAGTCCAACGATAGACTTAGCAGTCGATTGATGCCTCCGTAGCCGACTGATCAGTCGGCTACGGGAGGTTTTGTGCTCGCGATACCTTTCATCGCCCATCGCCCCTTGATAGTCGATCGATGGTCTAGCAATGATCATTATTCCATGGCAATGATCGATCAGCCAAAATGAAGGGAGTAGCTTCGGAGGCTCATTGGCTCCCATGCCCCCGGATTAAAATTTTCACTAATGAAAGAACTAATCCGGATGGGATGAGTTTCCTTAGCACAACCAATTCATCATCGTGCTAACAACTTGAGTGATTACTTGAACAAACTAGTTGTTCAAGCAACACAACTCTTCTAGTTGGTTAGCCGCAGAAGAGACGACGGACGGATCGCCGGTTTTTGTGTTTGTCTTTGGGGTCCATGATTATACAAAATATATACATATGCACACTTGTATAATCAACACATAAAAGAACATGCTAAGGTCAGAAAATAAAGTTGTAAAACTTTTATACCTCACGATCTTCTATCGTATGTCCTATCCTCCTCGTGGACGATGTGTGGGCGAAGATCCTCCACGAGTAGAAGGCTTCTAGATCGCGTTCTTCCCTTCCTTGTTCGCTGCGAACAAAGAGAAGAACCAACAAAACTTTTCCTTTCTAGAACCGGCCACCAAGCAAGGGAGTTTGATGTAACCGCCGGCCAAGGAATGAATGGATGAAGCGCTGGCCACCAATGTATGGAGAACCGCCGGCCACCTTGGAGAGAATGGAGGAATGAGCGCCGGCCAACCTTGAAGAGAGGTTGCCGCCGGCCAAGGAATGAGAGAGGGAACAAAGAGGATGGGCGCCGGCCACAACTTGATGGAAGAAGATGGGCGCCGGCCACACTTTGTTGGAAGAAGATGGGCACCGACTTCTTGTCCAAGAGTTGCCGCCCAAGCCAAAACTTCCAAACCCTAGCCGCCCAACCTAAAACCCTAACTCCAATTGAACCATTTTTGCCGCCCAACCTAAGCCCTCTATTTATAGAATTGGGCTTAAGCCTCCTTTAATCTCCACCGTCGGATCTAGGGATTTAATCTCCACCGTCGGATCTAGGGTTCCATCCCAACTGTCGGATCTAGGATTTCATCCCAACCTTCGGATCTAGGGTTTAATCCCAACCGTCGGATCTAGGGTTTTATCCCAACCGTCGGATCTAGGGATTTAATCTCAACCGTCGATTCTAGGGTTTCATCCTAACCATCGAATCTAGGGATTTAATCCCAACCGTTGGTTCTAGGGTTTTATCCCAACCATCGGATCTAAAGATTTAATCCCAATCGTTGGTTCTATAGTTTTGTTTAACATCCTTGGATCTAGACTTCATGAGGATTATATTAGGCTACGATAGGGACCATAAGGAGGAGTTGGATCTTGGCCACCCGATGGATCGGAACCACACAAACTTGATCCATCAATGATGTTCCATTCCACTAGAGGATCATCATTGAACTACCTCACCAACCCCCATAAGTTAATATGGGCTCCATATATTATTTGTACATTCATCTCCCCGTGTTTAAGATATCGAATGTCCGTTAATTAATTGATTTACTGACCATCAATTAATTAACGTCTAACTCCTCGAGTAGTACCACTCAACCTTATCATCATGTTGACTAAGTCAACCAGCTGGGTTTACATGATGAACTTTATGATCTCCTCAAGGGGACATCATCAACCTAATATAGAGGACACAGTTTCCTCCTATAATCAACGACACACCATGTAAATAATATCATTTCCCAACTTACCGGGCATATTGATTTAATCCATCTAAATCTCACCCTCTGGTAAATCAAAGAAATAAATACTAAGTACACGTGCCCGTTATTATATCGGGATTAAGAGCATGTACAACATAATATCCGAGGTCCGATTCAATTATGTAGTCAGTAATTAATTGAATCACCTCTATGTCGGTTCTGCTCAATACATCTAAGTGTACTAGTGTAACTCTATGTTCAAGACAAAACAATACCAAGCTACACTACAACCATGCCAATGGTTTGTCCAAAACCATCTTGGTTGTGAGCCTATACTTATATTTTACAAGGGACTGATAACATGATCTTCTGTGCCACACCAAGCACCATGTTATCTACAATGTAAAATATTAGACAATATGCACACACATATAATAAATATAAAAAGTGCAAACAATGATCATGTGATTCTTATTCCAAAATAAAATGTTCATACAAAAAGAGCTAGGCTTTCAGTATACATTCCAACACAAAAACCTACCAATCGAACACTAGTCGAATCACAGTCGACTTGGAGCAGTCGACTGCCATGACATGGCAGTCGATTGATGCCAGGTAAACCTCAAACTTTACATCCATTTGAGCGTCCGACAGTCGGGTAAACCTCAACCCTTGCAGTCGAGCCTCTGACACTTAGCCATTCGGCCAAGTTCACCTAATGAGCTACTTACATTTCACTCATTCTCTCATCTCACTTGAAGTCCCTCGCCGAAGCTCTCTTTGTTCGCGGCCACGTCCCTCGGCAGCACCAAGCACACAGTTTCACAATTCTCCTTCCCGTCTCTTGCCCTCGAAGTTTGCTTCCTTGGCTTCGCTTCAAGTCATCTCGTCCGGCGGTCCCTCAGATGCATCAAGCGCACGACTTTGCAATGCTCCTTCGCCGACTCAAGCATGAGGTTGTGAGTTGGTGAAACTTGCCAAAGCTCCATGTGCGAATTACTAAGTCTTGCAAGACCCCAACGCACATATCAAAACAATAACAACCTAACTTAAACCCTTTGCCACACACATCAAAACCACATCATATGGGTTGATTGCCCTAACAAACTCGACTTATTTTTAGAGTTACAAATAAAACAAACAAAAGAGGGAACTTATGTGTACCAAAATAAATATGCTAAAGAATTAATTAGAAAATTTGGCATGGAAATTTATAAGGAAATTAGTACACCTATGGCCACTAATGTAAAAATTGATAATAACTTAGAAGGAAAATCAATAGATTCAAAATATTATAGGAGTGTGATAGGTAGTCTTTTGTACTTAACTGTAAGCCGACCTAATATACTTTTTGCAGTAGGTATGTGTGCAAGATTTCAATCTTGCACTAAAGAATCACACTTAACCTTAGTTTAAAGAATTCTTAGATATTTTAAGGGAACACTAAATGAAGGAATATGGTACCCTAGGGCTAGTAAGTTTGAGTTAATCGCATACTCTGACTCAGATTATGTCGGTTATAAGCTCGATAGGAAAAGTACAAGTGCCAGCTACCAACTTGTAGGTCAAAGCCTAGTCAGTTGGTCTAGTAGAAAACAATATTATATTGCATTAACTACTACTGAAACTCATGAGTACATAGCAATGGGTGAGTGTGTAGCTCAACTCCTTTGGATGGAACACACTCTAAATGACCTACAACTAAACTTTAAAGATACTAGAGTTATGATAGACAACATTAGCTCGATAAACCTAACTAAAAATCCAATACAACATTCAAGAACTAAACACATAGAAATTAAACATCATTTTGTTAGGGAATATATAATAAATGGTGAAATAAAGCTTGATTATATCGAATCTAAATCGAACCTAGTTGACATTTTTACTAAACCATTACCTGAAGCAGAGTTCAGTTCACTTAGATGAAAAATAGGTATGTGCTTAGTAGAGTAGGAATTGTTTTTACTTACTATTTATATATCATTTTCTTTTATGCTACATAGAACTAGCATAGGACTTACCTTAGAAAGCATGAACCCATAGCTTTAAGGAGCCAATGCATCTAACAACACATAGGTTTAATGTGATTGTGTACTGAGTCACGTAGATGGGCATGAGATGTTAGGACCTTACTCCTGATTCCAGATGTAGAATAAGTGCATCAACATGAATCATGGAGTATAAATTTTCAAGTGACTAACTCCCACCGAGACTTATTGATTATCTAATATCAATTAAGTAAAAAAGAGAAGTTGGGCATTCTCTTAAGGATAATTTATTAGATGGTTTATATTGAAAATAATATTTTTATAAAAAAAAAATGGGGGGGCACATTCTTGGATTAATAAACTTGATTAATTAATTGTTTCTTATCTTGAAAATGTTTTTACAACTCTAAATTTCCAAGTTAAACATTCAATATAAGTTTTTTTTTAAAATTATATTGCTTTTTGATATATGTCAAAGGGGGAGAGGTAGGCGATAATTCAAAGTCAATTCAAAAATACTATTACTCTGTCACCATTAATTAAGTGGGAGTTTAGTTAAGGGGGAGTTGTTGTTAAGTTATGCATTTATTTTCCTTAACTTTCTATTATGTTGCCATAAATCAAAAAGGGAGAGATTGTTTGTGCAGGGACATCAGATAATCAAACCTAGGTTTGGATAATGGCAAAGATTCAAAATTAAGTTATTTTGTTATCTCATATACTATGTTGAGTGTAAAGGTAATGTGTTAGACTTTGTTAAGGTCAAAGACGCTAGGAGAATCTCGGGACGAGAAACCTCGGTGGTTGGTTGACCATGTCAAAAGATGCCAGGAGAATCTCGAGAAGTCAAGAAACCTCGGTGGTTGAGTGATCGGAAACTAAGCGACAGGTCAGAAGGACCAAAGGTAAGCAAGGTAAGAACCTTGTGTGGAGAGGACAGGTTGTATCCTCAGTATAGGGACAACTGTAGGCGACGATCCGACTAAGGCTTTCGGAGGAAGGCTGAAGTCGAGATCGAACAGTTCAGGATTGTCACACTACATGTCATTATACATTTCTTGTGCTAACCATGTGATGCAGGTAACTACTCAAGGCATCAGTCGACTAGAGGAAATAACAGTCCACTGGATCACCATCAATCGACTGATAAATGTAGCAGTCGACTGCTAATGAACATGGACACATTGAAGCAAAGTCAAGATAAGAGCCACAATGTTAGGGATAAAAATAAGGTTTGATCCAGATCTAGATCTCAACGTGCTAGTGTTTGGAAGGCTATAAAAGAAGGGTTGCGGCACCCCCTATTCATTAATTAAAAAGCTCCAAAAGTGTTCCATCAATCCAAAGCTTTCATCTCCATGCAACAACGTCGTAATGCCAGCAAAGCTCTCTTCTTTCACTTCTTAAGTTGGTACTTTTATTTATTTCATTACTTATTACTTGGTAAGAGGAGAGGTAGGATTGTTACCTCCTCCTCTATATTTTTTGTATTGCTTCGTATCTCTTATTGCTTCGTATCTCTTACCTCCAATGAGAAAGAGAGTTTTAGTGAATTACCCTTCAAAGGCGATCAAGGATCGCAGGGCCTTGGACTAGCAGTCGTTTGACTGTGAACCAAGTAAAACAAAGTGTGTTTATGTTTTTGCTTTTAATTGTGTTTTTTGTTACGCTTAACTCTTTATACAAACGAAAAGAAATATTTTAACTAGGCTATTCACCCTCCCCCTCTCCTCTAGCGTCTTTCTTGATCCTTCATAAGCCACCAGTCGACTGTCATAGCCATAGGTCAGCAGTTGAGCCTCAGTCGACTACTTGACCAATCGATTGGGTCATAATCATAGTCGATTGCTCAAGTCAAACTGAGCTCCCGAGTACTGTTCACTCAGCCAGTTTACTAGTTAATACCGCTAGTTGATTGATAAACCTCAAAAATGAGGTTTAACCCAAGTAGCATACCCTTATACTTAATACTCACCATAGGCGTACACCTAAGCCTTCACGCCACCTCCATCAACCTCATGCCCTCAAGGACCATTCGAATCCTCCATGACTCCTTCACCCTTCGCGCTAGCCTTCAGGTGCTTCCATCGACTTCGTCATGCCATCAGGTACCCTTAGCCTAGGCCTAAGCCTTCAAGCCACTTCCGTCAGCCTCACACCCTTTGTTCGAGTCCATGACTCCTCACCCTTCGTACTAACCTTCAAATGCTTATGTCGACTTTGTCATGCTAATGGGTCTACCTTTTCCAAGAATCTGTGCCTTTGGAACTTCCATTGCCAAGTCTCCAAACTTGGACTTTCACCGCCAAGACTACATACTTGGACTTATACAACTAAGACTACACCCTTAGACTTTTTCAGTGCCAAGTCTTCATACTTGGACTTTCACTGCCAAGATAACACACTTGGACTTACATTGTCAAAACTACAAACTTGGAATTTTTCTCTTTGCCAAATATCCATATTTGGATTTTTCCTTGCCAAGACCCCACCCTTGAACTTTTCCTTGCAAATTATCCATACTTGGACTTCTTCATTGCCAAAATCCAATCTTCGACTTCCCTTGCCATGTATCCATACTTGGACTTCTCCTTTGACATGAATCCAATCTTGGACTTTCACTCGAGTCTCACTCGAGCTTGATCAACCTTGACCTGAGATTGATTGCTCCACAATCTCCCTCATATGACCGTGAATATCCCAAACCATCCACTAGTCATATGATCATACATATGGTCAAATGCTTGTCAACCCCATTATCAAACATCAAAACCCTACTAGAGTCCCACTCAAGTTTGGTCAATCATGACTTGGCCTGATTGAACCAACAATCTCTCCCTTTTTGATGTTTAAAACTACCTTTAAGTTAGGCTAACCCCTAAACCCAACTTGACTCTTCTTATGCCAAAGCATAATGAAGATTTACCTAACTTAAACCCTTTATTTCTCCCCCTTTGGCATATATCATAAAGTCTAACAAGGTTTTCCATGTCTCATATTCTAATGAGATCCTTCATTCCCCCCCTTTGTTCAAGACTCAGCATAAATCCCTTCATTCCAATGAAAGGCAATTCTTCACTCTTTCCCTTTTTAAACTTCATCCATCATTCCTTGATGGACAAACTCTTCCTAAAGGGTTACTTCCCCTTGACCATTGCACCAACAATGTCCTTGGAGAGTTCCTAATCCTATAGGAAATCAATAAAAATAAGGATAAAAGTTCAAACTTGAACTTTAACCTCCCTTAAAATTTTATTATTTACCATAATCAACTATCCAATTCATTTTCAATGAATATTTCACCCTTCCAATGCTTCTCTAAGCATATCATATGGTTTGGAGTAGTTAGGGTACATATGGGTGCTGATAACTAGCTAAACAAACCTTATTCAGTCAAAATCATCTCTATCAGTCGACTATGTTAGCAACCAATCGACTGAAATAACCACCAGTTGACTGACTGCCTACAATAGTCGATTGGAGTCTAATTTTCAAAAAATTAGACTTTTCAGACAAATTTTGAAAAAACATAAGACATTATACGTTATTTGAAAAATCTTAAAACATCATACGTACAATACTTATGTCAAACATTATGGGTGAAAAATAGTTCTATATTAAAATACCCATTATTTTGAAAGATTGATACAAAGTTCAAAACTATTGAAAACTTCAATATTTTTGCCTACATTGTTCCAATATTCTCAATGGTGATTGCTATCAAAAGATAGACTTCACCAAGGGTTTCTAAAATGATTTTAAAATATTTTTCAAAACCTATTTTCAATCGTGGTCTAGGGGCTAACTATACATCACTTGTACACTAGCGTTCCTGATGATTTATACATATGATTGAAAGAGTTTAAGTTTATTTGATGTACCATATAAGCATATTGAACTTAACTTATATTCCTAACATTTCACATATGTCTAAGGTGTATCAATATGCACACATGTCTCCTTATGGTCTTTGTGAGACGTGGGTATGATTTTTCCCTAACCTAAGGGTTCATGCATTCTTATCTAGGCATATCCATTTGATTCCTTTATCTAGGACATCAAATAATGTCATTTGTCCTTAAAGTCAATTTTAATCCATGAGTGCCTACCCTCCTACCACGGTAGCTCTGGGTTAGGCAATATGCTCCCCATGATTTACCTCCTTCGTGTTAATTGTGGGATCGGCTGGCGGGGTCACTAAGAGCGAGTGAATCACCTTTTACACCAGTGATGATATGACATAATAAAATATAACTTGGGTACTAACATGACATTTTCCAATCTAAGTGCTATCATGACATTTTAAAAAATCATATCAAACATGATGTGATTGTTGGTGTAGGAGCACTAGATAATCGAACCTAGGTTTTGATTATGACAAAGATCCAAAGTTAAGGTCATATTGTTATCTCACGAGCTAAATCAAGTGTGCAGGAATGCTAAGCTAAGCTAAAGGTTAGCGACACTCAGAGGGAATCGTGGTGGTCGTGCGACACTGGGAGGACTTTGGAGGGAGCTGAAGAACTCAGGTGAAGACCGGAAGCGAAGCTTCAAAGGTAAAGGTTGAGGTAAGCTCGTGTGAGTGAGAGATGGTAATGTTGTGTCCTCTGTACGAGGATGACCATAGGCAGTGATCCGACTGTGACTTCAAGTTGAAGGTATAGGTCGAGATCGAATGGTAAGGAATCGTCATATTTATCATTTTCCGTGCTAACCTCTTACTGCAAGAAAGTGGTTAGGCTAGCAGTCGATTGCTAGTCATTGGGAAGTCAACTGATGCACATCAGTTGACTGATAGAAGGAATCAGTCGACTGATGGTGACGAATCAGCCTTTTGTGCTAGGTTAAAACGGATAATATTTGATGCAACCACTTCACGATAAGATAAGGTGCCACCTCGTGATCAGTTCCAAAAGTTGAGGATTTCTATCAAGACTTATTCTATGGAACAAATCTACAAAATGAGGGGAGGACTCCAACACAAACATCATCAATACTATTATCAAGTACTCCTACAACGTCAAAGTTCCAACGCCGTCATAATGCCGATGCAATGCCAATCTTACATCTTCTTCGTTGGCAACAGCAGCAAGTTGGTTTCTATTTAATTATTGTATTCGTGATTTTAATAGTAATGAGGTGAGGTAGGCTTGTTGCCTCATCCTCGTGTTTTCAGTTTTTGTGATCATTGTCTCCTACCTCCAACGAGGAGGAGACTCTATAGTGGATTGCCCCTTCTTACGCGGCCAAGGATCGCGGGGCCTTGGATTAGCAGCCGGGGGGCTGTGAACCAAGTAAAAATAAATTGTGTCATTCATTTTTCTACTATGCTTGCTCTTATCGAACGAACGAAAAAAAAAAGTTTTACGCTCGCTGTTTAACCCCCCCCCCCCTCTAGCGACGCTTCTCTGTCCAACAGTCATGACATGCATTATGACAAACAAAGCATGACAACAATTATAATATAAAAGTATAAAAATACCTAAGTCTTATGCTTAATTGTCATTTTCTAAGATTTATCCAATTTTCCATAATGATCAACTCCTTTAAGTTTGCCAAAAACCCCAAAATGACACAATATTGACTCTAACATACTTTGTGCCAATTTTAATCAATTTTTTCAAACTTCATTATCTCTATTGGCACATCCTAAAATCTTTTAGTATATATTTCTTAACTCATTTAGAAGGTATCATATTACCTTGAAAATGCCCTAAAGTGTCAACTCTCTCATGGTTAGGTTACCTGGCCATCCATTCAAGGTTGGCATACCCTAAACCCATTTAGTGTGAAGGGATGACACTCCTAGGAACCCAATACCTATTAGAGCTCCTTGGGATTACAAGGTACTCACTAGGGATAACCTCCCTTATTACCATTCTAATGACCCTCCTAGGCTTGGAAGCATTGGTCATTTTAGTCTCATTAAGGTTAACCTTAGGGATATCTTCCCTTGTAACCTTTCTAGTGACTTTTCTAGGTTTCTTTGAAACCTTAGTCACTTGACTCTTACCATGGTCAACTCTAGGGATGACATCTCTTGTGACCTTGACACTCCTAGACCTAGAGATAGTTCCATAACTATATAGAACACTATGGTAGGTAGGCATATCTACTTTGGACTTAGGCTTGTGACCCAAGACTTTCTTGTCTATATATGCACCATGCTTAATAAACCCTAAATTTTGATCATTAGACCCCTTTATCATATTTTCCATCCTATAAAGGGTCTTTTCCATTTTATCAAGTTTTGATCTCAAAACTTGATTTTCTACCTGTTGGGATGTATACTGAAAGCCTAGCTCTTTTGTATGAACATTTTTATTTTGAAATAAGAATCACATGATCATTGTTTGCACTTTATATTTATTATATGTGTGCATATTGTCTAATACTTTACAATGTAGATAACATGGTGCTTGGGTGTGGCACAGAAGATTATGTTATCAGTCCCTTGTAGAGTATAAGTAGAGGCTCACAACAAAGATAGTTTTGGACAAACCATTGGCATGGTTGTAGTGTAGGTTGGTATTATTTTGTCTTGAACATAGAGTTACACTAGTACACTTAGGTGTATTGAGCAGGACCGACATAGAAGTGATTCAATTTAATGCTGACTACATAATTGAATCGGACCTCGGATATTATGTTGTACATGCTCTTAATCCCGATATAATAACGGGCACATATACTTAGTATTTATTTCTTTGATTTACCAAAGGGTGAGATTTCTATGGATTAAATCAATATGCCCGGTAAGTTAGGAAATGATATTATTTACATGGTGTGCCGTTGATTATAGGAGGAAACCGTGTCCTATATATTAGGTTGATGATGCCCCCTTGAGGAGCTCATAAGGTTCATCATGTAAACCCTGCAGGTTGACTTAGTCAACATGATGATAAGGTTAAGTGGTATTACTCGAGGAGTTAGATGTTAATTGATTGATGGTCAGTAAATCAATCAATTGACGGACATTCGATATCTTAAACACGGGGAGATGGATGTACAAATAATATATGGAGCCCATATTAATTTATGGGGGTTGGTGAGGTAATTCAATGATGATCCTCTAGTGGAATGGAACATCATTGATGGATCAAGTTTGTGTGGTTCCGATCCATCGGGTGGCCAAGATCCAACTCCTCCTCATGGTCCCTATTGTAGCCTATTAACACCTCATGAAGTCTAGATCCAATGATGGAAAACAAAACTCTAGAACCGACGGTTGAGATCAAATCTCTAGATCCGACGGTTGAGATCGAATCTCTAGATCCGACGGTTGAGATTAAATCTCTTGATCCGACGGTTGGGATTAAATCTCTAGATCCGACGATTGAGATTAAATCTCTTGATCCGACGGTTGGGATCAAATCTCTAGAACCGACGGTGGAGATTAAATCTCTAGAACCGACAGTTGAGATTAAAACCCTAGATCCAATGGAGGAGATTAAACCAAGGCCTAAACCTAACTCTATATATATGGGCTTAGGCTTGGGCGGCAAAATAGATGGAAAAACCAAATTGAGATAAGGTGGCTTGGGCGGCAAGAAATAGGAGGAGGCTAGGGTTAGGGTTTTGTTCATGGTGTTGGGCGGCAACAAGAAGAAGAAGCCTCTTCTTCTTCTTCCCAATGGTGGCCGACAACCCTTCTTCCTCCTTCCTCTTTGGTTTGGCCAGCACCCAAGATTCTCCCTTCCTTCTATGGCTTAGGTTGGATGACATTAGGATAGCTTCCCTTGGGCGGCAATCAAATCCTAGTTGGGATAGGATTGGGGTTGGACGGCTAGGGTTAGGGTTTTGGGATTAGGGTGGGCGGCAACAAGAAGATGAAGATCCTTTTCTTCTTCCTTCTAAGTGTTGGCCGGCCACTATTCTTGTTCCCTCTACCTTGGCCGGAGCTCAACCTATTCTCCTTCCCTTCATCCATGGCCGAAAATTAGGAGAGCTTTGTCTAGGGTTTGGGCGGTAACAAGGAGGAGGATTGTTTTCCATTCCTTTCTCCAAATGTTGGCCGGCACCCATGCCCTTGTTGTTTCTCTTTTGGTTGGTTTCCATACTCCATTTTATCTTACTTGGCCGGCGGCAACATCGAGTTTATTGAGTTTGTGGCCGGTTCTAGAAAGGAAGATGAGTTTTGTTTTAGGATCTTCCTTTGTTCCTAGTGAACAAGGAAAGGAAGATTGGTGATCTAGGAGGCTTCAACTTTTGGTAGATCGTCGCCCACACGACGTCCAAAAGGAGGGAGGACATACAATAGAAGATCAAGAGGTATAACAAGAGGTATAATCTTGTTTATTTTGATTAATGTTCTTTTGTATTATGTGTGTAATTGCTTTTCAATTATATGCATGTTTTGTGTGGATGCTTACTTTATGTATGAGTTGATTATACTAGTTTACATTTGTATGTATTTGTATAATCATGGACCACGATAAGAAACAAAAAAATCGGCGATCCGTCCGTCGTCTCTTCCGTGGCTAACCGACTAGAAGAGTTGATTGCTTGAACAACAAGTTTGTTCAAGCGATCGCTCGAGTCGTTGGCACGACGATGAATTGGTTGTGCTTAGGAAACTCATCCCATCCGGATTAGTTTTCATTAGTGAAAATTTTAATCCAGGGACATGGGAGCCAATGAGCCTCCGAG
Organism: Wurfbainia villosa; assembly: GCA_025175895.1. NCBI lineage: Eukaryota > Viridiplantae > Streptophyta > Magnoliopsida > Zingiberales > Zingiberaceae > Wurfbainia > Wurfbainia villosa. Next base: position 38,501,482 of record CM045987.1, read on the forward strand.
CTAGCATGATTACCAACAAATGGTATCAGAGCACGTTTTCCGATTTTGTGTGTTTTGGATTCGGTTACTTTCACACACTTATCATATATTGTGTATGCCAGATAATAGTAGGATGTGCGTAGGCTAACTTTTTGGTTGTAGGCATAAGATCCAACTATTATGGCTATATATATGTGTATGTGATTGCATGTGTGTGTGATTGTATATTATTTGAATCCTCAGGGTTGACGAGGCTAAATTAGTATTTAATTTTTATAATTGAATACGACATTGTTTAGCCACTCTTTATTTTATTTTACTTTTGATCTAGATTTCATGTACACTCTCTTATGGAGTATAGGATTGATGGATGTAAAATAAAATAGGTTTTAGTCTTGGCTCGGATCTCCGGATGGCTTGTACATGGCGTAGGAGGAGCGGACGAGGTGGCGACACGACGGGATGCATATTGGAGAACAATGCCATAATAGTTGGAAACATTCTGTTTTTCCATATTTATTGCTGATTTGTTTTATATGCATGTTGTGTGTGCTTGAAAATTCCTCATTTTCAATTTACTAAGTGGGAGAGGGATATTTTAATTAATTCCCGCGGCCTCCATTACAATTTGACGTGTGATGCAACAAACTTGCACGTCGGCTCTGAGTGCCTTCCTCCCCATCGGATGAGTTTGTTTGCGGATCACTAGGTCAAATAATGGTTATAGGAAATTATTTAGGAGCGTGTGTACTTCCACATCGGTAAGGCACATAATCCGAGATAATTCCCTTAGTATCGTGTAATGGTGCACACTTAGAAGCAAATAAAAAGTATCCTCCCCATCGGAGTCACTGCTTTTATTTGTAGGGCCAAAAAGGAACCAACTATTAATTTTATTTGTCAAAAAGTAAGGTTGACAAGATAATAAAATTAATGGGTAAAACCTCCTCTTACAAATATAGAATTCGTATACGTCCACACTATCGTGGCATACGATATTCTCGGTGTTTTGAGGGTTGGTTGATTTCGGAATTTTATTGTTTTGAGGAATCAATAATTTTTGAAATCTAAAGTAATGATCTATGTGATTCTTAGGACTTTCAAAATGACTTTCAGTCCACTTATTGTGATACTAAAGGAAATAAACTTACTGTACCCAAATAATATTGATTGGAAAAGAATCCAGATATTGTCTTATCTACTGAGAAGTACATGTATGCACTCTTCAAAGAGTATCCTCAAGCCATGGTTGCTCAAAAAGGTTTCTACTTCTAAGCCGAAAGGCAAGAAGAAGGAGAAACAAAGCGGAGCAAATGTGGTGGGAGGATCTCAGGGAGGAGTGAAGAAGCCGAAAGGCAAGTACTTCACTTACAAGCAGGATGGACATTGGAAGAAGGACTGTCCCAATCCAAAGCAGAACAAAAGTATATCCTTTGGTCTAGTCGTTGAAACATGGTTAGCTGTGTTATCTACCGGCACATGGTGTGTAGATACAGGGGCCTCTGATCATGTCTGTAATACTTTGTAGGGGTTCCAGGAAACCCGATGACTAGCTAAAGGGGATATTACCATTTACTTGGGCAATGCCATGAAGATGGCGGCTATTGCAGTGGGAGATGTTTTATTTATCTTTTGAGAAAAATAAAGTTTTTGGTTCTTAGAAATTTTCTTTATGTACCTTTATTTAGAAAGAATTGATTTCGGTTTCTAAATTATGGATGGATAATCTATTTCTTTTGATGACATATATGTTATAAAAGGAATAGGGACATCATCTATTCAGGTACATAGATAGGAAATTTATAACTTGAACCACGAGCTCCGACGATGCAAATAGAAGTTATTAACTCATCTTCTAAGTCTAATAAGAGAAAAGAACCTTCGAAGATGAACCAAACATATCTTTGGGATCTTAGGCTTGGTCATATTAACCTAAGCATAATTCAAAGGTTGATAGCTGATGGACCTTTGGGTTCATAAGTGGTGGAGCATCTCCCAACCTGCGAATCTTGCTTGGAGGGTAAGATGACCAAGAGGCCTTTCAAGGCCAAGGGGTATAGATCCAAAGATGTGTTAGAATTGGTTTCATTCTGATTCGTATGGTCCTATGTCTATCCAGGCAAGAGGTAGTTTTGAACATTTCATCTTTTTTATAGATGATTGTTCAAGATACGGATGACACTACGATCTGATCGTGGTGGAAAGTACCTCTTGGGAGAGTTTGGGAACTACTTATCAGAGGCTAGGATTCAATCCCAATTGACTGCACCTGGCACACCCCAGCAGAACGGTGTGGTAAAGCGAAGGAATAGGACTCTTATGGAGATGGTTAGATCGATGATGAGTTATACTGACTTGCCAGAGTCGTTCTGGGGATATGCTCTAGATACGGCGGTGTACATTCTGAACTTGGTTCCATCTAAATCAGTGCCTTCTACTTCCACAGAGTTGTGGACTGGGCGAAAGCCTAGTCTAAGACATATTCGGATATGGGGAGTTCAGCACATGTGCTGAAGGCAGTTGCTGGTAAGTTGGAACCTCGTACAGAAGTATGCATGTCCATTGGCTATCCCAGGGGAACGAAGGGTGGATTGTTTTATATTCCTAGAGATCAGAGGGTGATCGTTAACACGAACGCCAGATTTCTAGAGGAAGACTATGTAATGAGCCACAAGCCTAAGGGTAAAATTGTTCTGGAGGAGTTAAAAGGGAAGTCACTTCTTTAGTACCACCGGTACAAGAGGACATACCACATGTCACTGCACCACGTGTCACAGAGGATACATAGGTGATACCTCGTCGTAGTGGGAGGGTTGTGAGTCAGCCTGATAGATTCATGTTCTTGGGAGAATCTTCTGATTTGGTCCCTGGCGAACATGAACCTGATCCCTGAAAGTACGACAAGGCAATCCAAGATATAGATGCAACATCTTGGCAAAGTGCAATGAATACTGAGATTGAATCTATGGATTCAAGTCAGGTCTGAGAGCTCTTATGCATGGCAGCTCATATGGATTATGAGGTGTGGCATATGGATGTCAAGATAGCTTTCCATTGATGGAAGTCTTGAAGAAAACATCTACATGAAGCGACCAGAGGGATTCATTGCTAAGGGCAAAGAGCATCTTGTGTGAAAGCTTATTCGGTCCATTTATGGATTGAAGCAAGCTTCAAGACCTTGGAACATTTGCTTTGATGAGGTAATCCAGTCTTATGGATTTATTCAAAGTCCGGATGAGTCTTGTGTATACAAGAGATGTGACAGAAACGTAGTGGTATTTCTTGTACTATACATAGATGACATTTTGGTGGTTGGCGACAACATCGAAGTGTTATCGGACATAAGGGTATGGTTGTCCAAATAGTTTGATATGAAGGACTTGGGAGAGATGAGACACATCCTTAGGATCAAGGGATCGCTGGAAAAGGATGTGGTGATTATCCCAAGCTTCATAGATAGACACAATATTGCTCGTTTTAGCATGCAAAACTCCAAGAAAGGTTTTTTCTACCTTTCAGCCATGGAGTTCCTTTATCTAAGGAGATGTGTCCTAGATCATCTGAGGAGATAGAGGAGATATAGGCAGTTCCTTATGCTTCGGCGGTAGGAAGCCTCATGTATGCGATGCTCTGTACGAGACCAGATATTTGCTTTGCCGTGGGCATGGTCAGCAGATATCAGAGTAATCCAGGATAGGGATATTGGACTGCGGTAAAGCATATATTGTAGTACCTGAGAAGGACTAGGGATTATATGCTAGTTTACCGGGCAGACCAATTGCTCTCTGTGGGTTACACAAATTCTGATTTCCAATCATATAGAGACTACAGTAAGTCTACCTCGGGTTTTGTGTTTACTTTTGGAGGCGGAGCCATAGTATGAAAGAGTGTCAAGCAGAAATGCATGGCGGACTCTACCATGGAAGCTGGGTATGTGGCAGCCCCTGTGGCGGCCAAAGAAGCTGTGTGGTTCAGGAACTTCCTGATGGACTTGGATGTGATTCCTGGTTTGCCCAGAACTATCAAAATTTATTGTGATAATAATGTTGCAGTTGCAAACTCGAAGGAACCACGAGCCCATAAGGCTAGTAAACACATTGAGCGCAAGTACAACCTGATACGAGAAATCGTAAAGGAGGTAGAAGTTGCTATCGTCTAGATTGCATCAGAAGATGACCTGGTAGAACCTTTCACTAAGGCCCTTCTGGCGAGAGCTTTGATAGGCATGTGAAGGGAAGGGGAATCAGATGTATGGCAGTATGATGACAGCATAGTCTTTTAGTATAAGTGGGAGATTGTTGGGATGTATACTGAAAGCCTAGCTCTTTTGTATGAACATTTTTATTTTGAAATAAGAATCACATGATCATTGTTTGCACTTTATATTTATTATATGTGTGCATATTGTCTAGTACTTTACATTGTAGATAACATGGTGCTTGGGTGTGGCACAGAAGATCATGTTATCAGTCCCTTGTAGAGTATAAGTAGAGGCTCACAACCAAGATGGTTTTGGAAAAACCATTGGCATGGTTGTAGTGTAGCTTGGTATTGTTTTGTCTTGAACATAGAGTTACACTAGTACACTTAGGTGTATTGAGCAGGACCGACATAGAGGTGATTCAATTTATTGCTGACTACATAATTGAATCGGACCTCGGATATTATATTGTACATGCTCTTAATCCCGATATAATAACGGGCACATGTACTTAGTATTTATTTCTTTGATTTACCAAAGGGTGAGATTTCTATGGATTAAATCAATATGCCCGGTAAGTTGAGAAATGATATTATTTACATGGTGTGACGTTGATTATAGGAGGAAACCGTGTCCTATATATTAGGTTGATGATGGACCCTTGAGGAGCTCATAAGGTTCATCATGTAAACCCTGCAGGTTGACTTAGTCAACATGATGATAAGGTTGAGTGGTACTACTCGAGGAGTTAGATATTAATTGATTGATGGTCAGTAAATCAATCAATTGACGGACATTCGACATCTTAAACACGGGGAGATGGATGTACAAATAATATATGGAGCCCATATTAATTTATGGGGGTTGGTGAGGTAATTCAATGATGATCCTCTAGTGGAATGGAACATCATTGATGGATCAAGTTTGTGTGGTTCCGATCCATCGGGTGGCCAAGATCCAACTCCTCCTCATGGTCCCTATTGTAGCCTATTAACACCTCATGAAGTCTAGATCCAATGATGGAAAACAAAACTCTAGAACCGACGGTTGAGATCAAATCTCTAGATCCGACGGTTGAGATCGAATCTCTAGATCCGACGGTTGAGATTAAATCTCTTGATCCGACGGTTGGGATTAAATCTCTAGATCCGACGGTTGAGATTAAATCTCTTGATCCGATGGTTGGGATCAAATCTCTAGAACCGACGGTGGAGATTAAATCTCTAGAACCGACGGTTGAGATTAAAACCCTAGATCCAATGGAGAAGATTAAACCAAGGCCTAAACCTAACTCTATATATATGGGCTTAGGCTTGGGCAGCAAAATAGATGGAAAAACCAAATTGAGATAAGGTGGCTTGGGCGGCAAGAAATAGGAGGAGGCTAGGGTTAGGGTTTTGTTCATGGTGTTGGGCGGCAACAAGAAGAAGAAGCCTCTTCTTCTTCTTCCCAATGGTGGGCGGCAACCCTTCTTCCTCCTTCCTCCTTGGTTTGGCCGGCGCCCAAGCTTCTCCCTTCCTTCTATGGCTTAGGTTGGATGGCATTAGGATAGCTTCCCTTGGGCGGCAATCAAATCCTAGTTGGGATAGGATTGGGGTTGGGCGGCTAGGGTTAGGGTTTTGGGATTAGGGTGGGCAGCAACAAGAAGATGAAGATCCTTTTCTTCTTCCTTCTAAGTGTTGATCGGCCACTATCCTTGTTCCCTCTACCTTGGCCGGAGCTCAACCTATTCTCCTTACCTTCATCCATGGCCGGAAATTAGGAGAGCTTTGTCTAGGGTTTGGGCGGCAACAAGGAGGAGGATTGTTTTCCTTTCCTTTCTCCAAATGTTGGCCGGCACCCATGTCCTTGTTGTTTCTCTTTTTTGGTTTCCATACTCCATTTTATCTTCCTTGGCCGGCGGCAACATCGAGTTTATTGAGTTGGTGGCCGGTTCTAGAAAGGAAGATGAGTTTTGTTTTAGGATCTTCCTTTGTTCCTAGTGAACAAGGAAAGGAAGATTGGTGATCTAGGAGGCTTCAACTTTTGGTAGATCGTCGCCCACACGACGTCCAAAAGGAGGGAGGACATACAATAGAAGATCAAGAGGTATAACAAGAGGTATAATCTTGTTTATTTTGATTAATGTTCTTTTGTATTATGTTTATAATTGCTTTTCAATTATATGCATATTTTGTGTGGATGCTTACTTTATGTATGAGTTGATTATACTAGTTTACATTTGTATGTATTTGTATAATCATGGACCACGATAAGAAACAAAAAAATTGGCGATCCGTCCGTCGTCTCTTCCGTGGCTAACCGACTAGAAGAGTTGATTGCTTGAACAACAAGTTTGTTCAAGAGATCGCTCGAGTCGTTGGCACGACGATGAATTAGTTGTGCTTAGGAAACTCATCTCATCCGGATTAGTTTTCATGAGTGAAAATTTTAATCTGGGGACATGGGAGCCAATGAGCCTCCGAGCTAGCATGATTACCAACACTACCTCTAACATATCTAATTTTGTTTTTTAATTAATTCCTTGGACATATTCCTTTCTTCAAGGCATATGCCTACTCTTCTTAGGGTTAATGCCTAAATTGTTATTTTCATGGTTATCTCTAGGTTTCTCTTTAGATGTTGACTTGTCCTTAACCCTAAGATTATGAGATTTTACACATAAAAAAGTATTTGTTTCTAGCATGCTTTTAATCATGAACAATTGCAAGTGCATTAAATTGTGATACATTACTAGCATCCTTTTTAACATGACACAAAGAAAGAGCATTATTTAAATATACCTTAGGGTTTGCCTTAGCTCCCCCTATATATAAAGCTCCTCTCACGTCCTTCCTAAGGTGACTCCCCCTTGGACATTCATTCCTAATGCCCTTTTTGATTGCAATTGAAACACACTATGTGCTCCTTGCTCTTGGGAATTGGGGCTCCGACTTCCTTAACATTATCCTTGGCCTTTGGTGCTATGGGAGCTTTCTTCTTGACTCTTTTTGGGAATTTGCTCTTATAATGCTTTATTTTCCTACACTCAAAGCATGTTATTTGATTTTTATTTTTTAATAACTATGCATGAGTTACCTATAGGGGTAGAAGAACCATGAGCTTGTTCTTCATCTCTCCCGGATATGAAAGGTTCCTCTTTGTGTTCTAGTGTTGAAACTCTATCCTCCCACCCCTCATTCCTAGAGGTGGAGACTTCTCCAACTTCCACTTCCTCTTTGGGTGTTGAGCATCTCTCAACTTCCGAATCTCCAATCTCTTGAGATGATGATGAAGAGCTTTCCTCCATGGATTACTCCTCACGTTGTGCTAATGTGGGTTCTTCATAGAGCTTGATCAATTTACTCCATTGCTCCTTAATATCTTGATATTCACCTATCTTGCATAATAGGTCATTAGGAATTAAATCAATCAAAAATTTTGTTACCTTCTTATTGATTATGGAATTTTCAATTTGCTCCTTTGTCCATTTGCTCCTTGTTAGAGTCTTTCCCTTCTTGTCCGTAGGAGCTTCAAACCCACTCATCAAGATGATCCAATCTTCAATTTCCATTTGCAATAACGTCTCGATTCTCGCCACCCACATATCAAATCCTTCTTATCCATAGAATCCATACGGAGGAGGTACTCGGATGTCATATCCAAGTCCATCATTGGATAGCTCCATTATCCTCTATCGCTTGCTCTCGCATCGGCTAGTCCTTGAATAGCGACCTCACTCTGATACCACTTGTTGGCACCTTTTGGTGAGATAAAGGGGTGGGTGAATAGCGTTCGTTGATTTCAACTCTCATTTTGGTCACGTTCTTGTCTACAAGATTGTTAGTGCATAGGGAAATGTGGAATACAAGTTGAAACAAAATACACAAGACAATCACAAGCATTACACAAGTTTTTACATGGTTCGAAACCTACAATATCTACTCCATGAACAAGCTTAGTGATCCACACCCACTAACTCTTCTCCTTCTCGAAAATACTCTGGAGGTGGAGAAACCTCTTAGATGAAGTTTATACAGCAATACACAACCAAGTACAAGTATGAAGCAAAAAGGAAATGCAAAGAACACTGTAAAAGAAGATTGCTTTTGATCGCTTTGATTTTGGTTGCTTTGGAATGACTTTCAAAGACCTAAAATGAAGCAACACTTCGCCTCAAAATTGCCTAAGAACCAGTTGCCTCTCCTTCTCCTGTAATCTACATTTAAAGGTTTGGCTCAAGCTATTTTTTTCGCCTAGCAATTGACTGGCCTTATCCACTAGTCAACTGCCTAGTTATCCGTTGTATTACAACAGACTAATCCACATCAAATTTTGACCGTCTAGTTGACTGTCATAGCCATTAGTCAACTACCATGGGCCAGTAGTCGACTTCAAAATATTTTGTACCATGTCCAATTAAGGCCAATTGACTGCTCAACCCTAGCAGTCAACTACCAATGGTTAGTCAACTGGTACAAGCCATCAGTCGAATGCCAGAGCTATAGGCCAGCAATCGACTCCACATCAGCCCATTGATATGGTACATCAGCCCATTGATATGGTACTTCAGCCTTCCCAGTCAACTAGACCTATTCTAGTCGATTCTAGGTCACCTGGCTACGCATCGAAAAATTTGCCTTTACAGTCGATTGGACCTCCCCAGTCGACTAGAGCTCTTACCATCTTGGCTGCCAGATCTTCGATCGATCACCAGCTAATCTTGCCAACTAGGTGTCCAATCGACTGGATCATACTCAGTCGACTGGATTTCAGTCGATTGGAATCCTTTCAGTCGACTGGTTCTCTACAAAACGAGATTAGCAAAAACATACAATATAAAATACAATAGCAGTATTACTACTGCCCGATCTCGATTTCTTAGTCCCATGTAGACTATATGTCGGATTGACGCCTAGCTTTTTCACCCTACAAAGGGCTCGGCCTCACCTCTTCACTCGAGGCTCACCTGTCGGCTGCCCTACTGGAATTACCATTCTTGACATCTGACCTAACCCATCAGAACTTCTGCCAGCTGCCCGATTGATGGTTTTGCGGATCCGAAGCTCTGATACCAATTGAAGGGAGTGGAAACTTCGCTTCCCACTTCAACTCGATCGCTTGTGCATGGCGATCCGATCTACGTCCCCGGATTAAAAAATAATCCTTGACGAAGAGGGATTACCCAAGCAATCGTGTTATCATCGTGCTATAAGATTAGAGTGGTCACTTGAACAAACTTGTTGTTCAAGCAACCTACTTCTTTTCTTCGATTAGCCACGGAATAGAAGATGTACAGATCGCCGGTTTTGTGTTTGTCTTCGGGGTCCAAGTAAATTGGCCACATATAATTGTAAAAAAATATATACATAATACAAAAGAACACTAATCAAAGTAAACAAGCTTATACCTCTTGTTATACCTCTTGATCTTCTATTGTATGTCCTTCCTCCTTTTGGACGTTGTGTGGGTGATGATTTTCCAAAAGTCGAAGCCTCCAAGATCACGTTCTTCCCTTCCTTGCTCGCTCCGAACAAAGGGATGAATAAAACAAAACTTTCTCTCCTATCTAGAACCGACCACCAAGTCAAGGGACTTGATGTTGCCGCTGGCCAAGGAGAAGAATATAGGAAGGGGCTGCCGGCCAAAAGCTCCAAAGTAAAACCTTTTATCCTTGTTGCTGCCGGCCAAGGAGGAATAAAGGAAGGGGATGAGCGCTGGCCAAGGTAGAGAAGAAGATGATGGGCGCCAGCTACAACTTAGGAAGAGAAGGAAGCAAACCCTAATCTCCCAAGTAGTTGCCGCCCAAGCCAAAACCCTAACCCTAGCCGTCCAAATCCAAAACCCAAATCTCCAAGTTATTCTTGCCGCCCGCCCCTTAAGCCATATTTATAGAGTTATGCTTAAGCCTCCTTTTAATCTCCACCGTCGGATCTAGGGATTTAATCTCAACCGTCGGATATGGAGATTTAATCTCCACCATTGGATCTAGAGATTTAATCTCCACCATCGGATCTAGAGTTCCATTTTCCACCATCGGATCTAAGCTCCATGAGGGTTTTAATAGGCTACAATAAGAACTATGAGGAGGAGTTGGATCTTGGCCACCCAATGGATCAAGCCCACATAAAGTCTGATCCATTAATGATAATCCATTCCAATAGAGGATTATCATTGATCTACCTCACCAACCCCCATAATTAAATATGAGCTCCATATATTAATTGTACAAATATCTCCCCGTGTTTAAGATCTTGAATGTCCGTCAATTAATTAATTTACTGATAATTAATTAATCAACATCTAACTCCATGAGTAGTACCCCTCAACCTTATCATCATGCCGGACCAAGTCCACCTGCAGGGTTTACATGATGAACCTTATGAGCTCCTCAAGGGGACATCATCATTTTAATATATAATACACGATTTCCTCCTATAATCAACAACACACCATGTAAATAATATCATTTTCCAACTTACTAAGTCTATCGATTTACTCTATAAATCTCGCCCATTGGTAAATCAAAGAAATAAATACTAAGTACATGTGCTCGTTATTCTATCGGGATTAAGAGCATGTACACCATAATATCCAAGGTCCGATTCAATTATGTAGTCAGTAATAAATCGAATCACCTCTAAGTCAGTTCTGCTTAATACACACAAAGTGTACTAGTGTAATTCTATGGTCAAGATAAACCAATACCAAATCACACTACAATCATACCAATGGTTTGTCCATAATCATCTCGATTTTGAGCCTTTACTTATACTTTACAAGGAACTGATAACATGATCTCCTGTGTGACACTACACACCATGTTATCTACAATGTAACATATAATACAATATGCATAACCATAAATATGCAAACAATGATCATGTGATTCTTATTTCAAAAATAAAGATGTTCATACAAAAGATAGACTTTTCAGTATACATCCCAACAATCTCCCACTTATACTAAAAGACTATGTTGTCCTCATCCTGCCATACATTTGATTCTCATTCCTTCCACATGCCTATCAAAAGCTCTCGCTAGAAGGGCCTTAGTGAAAGGATCTGCCAGGTTATCCTCTGATTCAATCTTGGCCACAACAACTTCTCCTCGCTTTATGATTTCTCGTATCAGGTGGTACTTGCGCTCTATGTGTTTACTTGCCTTATGGGCTCGTGGTTCCTTCGAGTTTGCAACTGCAGCACTATTATCACAATAAATTGTGATAGTTCTGGGAAAACCAGGAATCACATCCAAGTCCATCAAGAAGTTCCTAAGCCATACAGCTTCCTTGGCCTCCTCAGAGGTTGCCACATACTCAGCTTCCATGGTAGAGTCCGCCACGCATTTTTGCTTGACACTCCTCTATACAATGGCTCCACCTCCCAAAGTAAACACAAAACCTGAGGTAGTCTTACTATTATCCTTATCTGATTGGAAGTCGGAATCTATGTAACCCACAGGGAGTAATTGATCTACCTAGTAAACTAGCATATAATCCCTAGTCTTCTCAGGTACTTCAATATATGCTTTACCGCAGTCCAATGTCCCTGTCCTAGATTACTCTGATATCTGCTAACCATGTCAATGGTAAAGCAGATATCTGGTCTCGTACATAGCATGACATACATGAGGCTTCCTACTACCGAAGCATAAGAAACCGCCTTCATCTTCTCTATCTCCTTTGATGTTCTAGGACACATCTCTTTAGATAAAGGTACTCCATGCTTAAAAGGTAGAAAACCTTTCATGGAGTTTTGCATGCTAAAACGAGCCATAATGGTGTCTATGTATGAAGCTTGAGATAAACACAACATCCTTTTCCTGCGATCCCTTATTACCTTGATCCCAAGGATGTGTCCCACTTCTCCCAAGTCCTTCATATCAAACTATTTGGACAACCATACCCTTACATTCGATAACACCTTGACATTGTTGCCAATTAACAAAATGTCATCTACGTATAGTACAAGAAATACCACTATGTTTCCGTCACATCTCTTGTATACACAAGACTCATCCAGACTTTGAATAAATCCATAAGACTGGATTACCTCATTAAAGCAGATGTTCCAAGATCTCGAAGCTTGCTTCAATCCATAAATGGACCGATTAAGCTTGCACACAAGATGCTCTTTGCCCTTTGCAATGAATCCCTCTGGTTGCTTCATATAGATGTTTTCCTCAAGACTTCCATTAAGGAAAGTTGTCATCACATCCATCTGCCATATCTCATAATTCATATGAGCAGCAATACATAAGAGAATCTAGATAAACTTAAGCATGGATACCGGCGAAAAGGTCTCCTCATAATCGATTCCCTCTTTCTGAGTATACCCCTTCGCAACAAGCCTCGCTTTGAAGGTCTCAACCTTCCTGTCTATTCCTCTCTTTCTTGTGTACATCCACTTGCATCCAATGGTTTTTACACCATTGGGTGGTTCTACTAGCTCCCAGACCTGATTTGAATCCATAGATTCTATCTCAAAATTCATCACACTTTGCCAAGATATTGCATCTTTATCTTTGATTGCCTCGTCATATATCCAGGGATTAGGTTCATGATTGTCAGGGACCAAATCAGAAGATTCTCCCAAGAATATGAATCTATCAGGCTGTCTAACAACCCTCCCACTACAATGAGGTATCACCTGTGTATCCTCTGTGACACGCGGTGCAGTCACTTGAGGTATATCCTCTTGTACTAGTGGTACTGAAGTAGTGACTTCCCCTCTCAATTGCTCCAGAACAATCTTACTCAGGGCTTGTGGTCCATCACATAGTCTTCCTCTAGAAATCTAGCATTCGTGCTAATGATCACCCTCTGATCTCTAGAACTATAAAACAAACCACCTTTCGTTCCTCTAGGATAGCCAACAAACATGTGTACTTCTGTACGAGGTTTCAACTTACCAGTATCTGCCTTATGCACATGTGTTGGACTCCCCCAAATTCGAATGTGCCTCAGACTAGGCTTTCACCCAGTCCACAATTCTGTGGGAGTAGAAGGCACTGATTTAGATGGTACAAAGTTCAGAATATACACTGTCGTATCTAGAGCATACCCCCAAAACGAATCTGGCAACTTAGAATAACTCATCATCGATCTAACCATCTCCATAAGATTCCTATTCCTTCGCTCTACTATACCATTCTACTGGGGTGTGCCAAGTGCAGACAATTGGGATTGAATCCTAGCCTCTGATAAGTAATTCCTAAACTCTCCCAAGAGGTACTCACCATCACGATCAGATCGTAGTGTCTTGATACTTTTACCTTGACGTTTCTCCACATCAGCCTTGAATTCTTTGAACTTGTCAAAGCATTCAGACTTGCGGTGCATCAATTAAATGTTTCCATATCTTGAATAATCGTCTATAAAAGAGACGAAATATTCAAAACCACCTCTTGCCTGGATAGATATAAGACCAGACAAATCAGAATGAACCAATTCCAACACATCTTTGGCTCTATACCCCTTGGCCTTTAAAGGCCTCTTGGTCATTTTACCTTCCAAGCAAGATTCGCAGGTTGGGAAATCTTCCACCACTAATGAACCCAAAGGTCCATCAGCTATAAATCATTGAATTCTACTTAGGTTAATATGACCTAACCTTAGATGCCAAAGATATATTTGGTTCATTTTTAAAGGTTCTTTTCTCTCATTAGAATTAGAAGATGAGTTATTTACTTCTATTTGCATCGTGGGAGCTTTTGGTTCAAGGGTATATAAATTTCCTATCAATGCACCAGAACAGATAATCTCCCTATTCCTTTTTATAACAACTCTATCATTAAAAGAAATAGAATATCCATCCATAAATAATTTAGAAACCGAAATCAAATTCTTTCTAAATAAAGGTACATAAAGGCAATTTTTCAGAACCAAAATTTTATTCCTCTCAAAGGATAAATAAACATCTCCCACTGCAACAGCTGCCACCTTCGTGGCATCGCCCAAGTAAACGGTAATCTCCCCCTCAGCCAGTCGTCTGGTTTCCTGGAACCCCTACAAAGTAATGCAGACATGATCAGTGGCTCCCGTATCTACACACTAGGTGCTAGTAGATAACACCGCTAAACATGTTTCAATGACTAGACCAAAAGATATACCTTTGTTCTGCTTCCGGTTGGGGCAGTCCTTCTTCCAGTGTCCAGTCTGCTTGCAAGTGAAGCACTTGCCTTTCGACTTCTTAACTCCTCCCTGAGATTCTCCCGCCACCTTTGCCCCACCTTGTTTCTTCTTCTTCTTGCCTTTCGGCTTAGAAGTAGAAACCTTTTGGGCAACCATGGCCTGAACCTGAGCACTCTGACGAAAAAGCCCCTCTGTAGCCTGGAGTTATGTCAGAAGCTCCACCAACGAATACAACCTCTTGTTCATATTGTAATTTAGGCAAAACTGCTCAAAACTCCTAGGTAGAGACTGGAGAATGATATCGACCTGTGTTTCCCCATCGATCTCAGCTCCAAGGACTTCCAGCTCATTAAAATGAGCCATCATCTTGAGAACATGATCCCTCATGGGTGTTCCCTCGATCATGGTGGTCGTCATCAAGTTCTTCATTTTTTCCTGCCTCGCAGCCCATTTCTGGTGTCTGAAAAGCTCTTTGAGATTGAGCATCATGTCATAAGTAGTGGGCATGGCTTGATGCTGATGTTGCAATACTTTTGACATAGAAGCCAAAATGTAACACCGCGCCATCTCATCAGCCTTTATCCACTTCTTATAACTCTCCTTCTCTTTTTCCCCAAAATTATCCACAGGCTTCGGAGGACACTCTTCAAAGAGTACATATTTGTACTTCTCAGTAGTCAAGACAATATCAAGATTCCTCTTCCAATCAACATAATTGGGTTCGATAAGTTTATTTTCTTTCAGTATCACAGCAAGCGGGTTGAAAGTCATTTTTGAAAAAACCTAAGAATCACATAGATTAAAACATTAGATTTCAAAAAATTATTGATTCCTCAAACAATAAAATTTTAAAATCAACTAACACCTCAAAACACCGAGAATATCGTATGCCACGATCGTGTGGACATATACGAATTCTACATTTGTAAGAGGAGGTTTTACCCATTAATTTTACTATCTTGTCAACCTAATTTTTTTGACAAATAAAATTAATAGTTGGTTTCTCTTCGGCCCTACAAATAAAAGTAGTGACTCCGATGGGGAGGATACTCCTATTTTCATCTAAGTGTTCACCATTACTTGTTACCAAGACAATTATCTCAGGTTATGTGCCTTCCGATGGGGAAGTACACACGCTACTTAATAATTTCCTATAACCATATTCGACCCTGTGATCCGCAAAACAAACTCATCTGATGGGGAGGAAGGCACTCAAAGCCGACGTGCAAGTTTGTTTGCATCACATGTCAAATCGTAATGGAGGCCATGGGAATTTATAAAAATATCCCTCTCCCACTTAGTAATTTAAAATTGAGGAATTTTCCTAGCACACGACATGCATATCAAACAAGAAGAAATAAATATGAAAAAAATATTTTCCAACTATTATGGCTTTTGTTCTCCAATATGCCCCCCGTTGTATCGCCATCTCGTCCGCTCCTCCCTACGCCATGTACAAGCCATCCAGAAATTCGAGCCGAAAATAATTATTTTAATTTACATCCATCGATCATATACTCCACAAAAGAGTGTACATGAAATCTAGATCGAAAGTAAACTAAAATAAAAAGAGTGGCTAAACAATGTTGTACTTAATTACAAAAATTAAATACTATCCTCGTCAACCCCGAGCATTCAAATAATATTACACACATGCAATCACATACACACACATATGGCCATAATAGTTGGATCTTATGCCTGCAACAAAAAAGTTAGCCTACGCACATCCTACTATCATCCAACACATACAATATATGATAAGTACATAAAATTAACCGAATCCTAAACACACAAAATCGGAAACCGTTGCTCTGATACCAATTGAAGGTTTTACGGAACCGAAGCTCTGATACCAATTGAAGTGAGTGGAAAATTCACTTCCCACTTCAACTCAGTCGCTTGTGCATGACGATCCCATCTACGTCCCCAGATTAAAAATTAATCCTTGACAAAGAGGGATTACCCAAGCAACCATGCCATCGTCATGCTATTCGATTAGAGTGGTCACTTGAACAAACTTGTTGTTCAAGTAACCTACCTCTTTTCTTCGATTAGCCACGGAATAGACGATGTACGGATCGCCGGTTTTTGTGTTTGTCTTCGGGGTCCAAGTAAATTAGCCACATATAATTGTAAACAATTATATAAATAATACAAAAGAACACTAAACAAAGTAAACAAGCTTATACCTCTTGTTATACCTCTTGATCTTCTATTTTATGTCCTTCCTCCTTTTGGACGTCGTGTGGGCGACGATCTTCCAAAAGTCGAAGCCTCCTAGATCACATTCTTCCCTTCCTTGTCCGCTTCGAAGAAAGGGAAGAATAAAACAAAAATTCCTCTCCTATCTAGAACCGACCACCAAGTCAAGGGACTTGATGTTGCCGCCGGCCAAGGAGAAGAATATAGGAAGGGGCCGCCGACCAAAAGCTCCTAAGGAAAACCTTTTATCCTTGTTGTCGCCGGCCAAGGAGAAATAAAGGAAGGGGATGAGCGCCGGCCAAGGAAGAGAAGAAGATGATGGGTGTCGGCTATAATTTAGGAAGAGAAGGAAGCAAACCCTAATCTCCCAAGTAGTTGACACCCAAGCCAAAACCCTAACCCTAGCCGCCCAAAGCCAAAACCCTAATCTCCAAGTTATTCTTAACACCAACCACTTAAGCCATATTTATAGAGTTAGGCTTAAGCCTCCTTTTAATCTCCACCATTGGATCTAGGGATTTAATCTCAACTGTCGGATCTAGAGATTTAATCTCCACCGTTAGATCTAGAGATTTAATCACCACCGTCAGATCTAGAGTTCCATTTTCCACCATCGGATCTAAGCTCCATGAGGGTTTTAATAGGCTACAATAGGGACCATGAGGAGGAGTTGGATCTTGGCCACCCAATGGATCAAGCCCACATAAAGTCCGATCCATTAATGATAATCCATTCCACTAGAGGATTATCATTGATCTACCTCACCAACCCCCATAATTAAATATGGGCTCCATATATTAATTGTACAAATATCTCCCCGTGTTTAAGATCTCGAATGTCCATCAATTAATTAATTTACTGACAATTAATTAATCAACATCTAACTCCATGAGTAGTACCACTCAACCTTATCATCATGTTGGACCTAGTCCACCTGCAGGGTTTACATGATGAACCTTATGAGCTCCTCAAGGGGACATCATCATCCTAATATATAGGACATGGTTTCCTCCTATAATCAAGAGCACACCATGTAAATAATATCATTTCCTAACTTACCAAGCCTATTGATTTACTCTATAAATCTCATCCATTGGTAAATATAAGAAATAATTACTAAGTACATGTGTCCATTATTATATCGGGATTAAGAGCATGTACACCATAATATCCGAGGTCCGATTCAATTATGTAGTCAGCAATAAATCGAATCACCTCTAAGTCGGTCCTGCTCAATACACACAAAGTTTACTAGTGTAATTCTTTGGTCAAGACAAACCAATACCAAATCACACTACAACCATACCAATGGTTTGTTCATAACCATGTCAGTTGTGAGCCTTTACTTATACTTTACAAGGAACTGATAACATGATCTCCTGTGTGATACTACACACTATGTTATCTACAATGTAACGTATCAGACAATATGCATAATCATAAATATGCAAACAATGATCATGTGATTCTTATTTCAAAAATAAAGATGTTCATACAAAAGATTGACTTTTCAGTATACATCCCAACACCGATTTCTTTAACCCAGCTGGTCTTCATGTCTATTGTCCAATCTCCTGACCCAATCGATCTTCATGCCAGATGTCCAGTCTCCTGACCCATCTGGTCTTCCTTTCTAATATTCGATCCTCCTAATCTATTAAGGCTTCTGCCTAGTATCCAGTCAATGTGACATACTAGGACTTTTAATACTCATTACCTAGTATCTGGTCTGCCTGACGTACTAGGGTTTTCCTATTAGCCTGCACACTTAATACATTTATCAAACCACAAGTAATTCCTAACATTAACTATGGTTCATACATCAAAAATAAGGAGTGGTGCTCTCTGTACCAACAAACTACATCACGACATAGGACCAACTTGAGTAGAAATTCCTTAATAAATACTTTCTCCCAAGTAAGACTGCAAACCTCCATCATCGAATCACAAACTTCTCATAAAAAGATGGAGAGTCACTTTTTGAAGCTTGGGACCATTTCAAAAGATTATTGCAGCAATGCCCCTATCATGGACTCGAAAGATAGCTAATCATCCAAATATTCTACATTGGTACATCTTATTCTACAAAAAACTCTCTAGACTCTGTCGTAGGTGGTATCCTAATGAAAAAAAAATGTTAGACGAAGCATTCGATATCATCGAAACCATCACTCTCAATCACCACCAATGGGCTACGGAATGAGGAAACTCCACTCGGACACCAAGTAAGTATGAGGTAAGCACTTTAGATCTTTTGGCAACAAAAGTAGATAGTTTATCTCAAAAATTTAAACAATTCAATATTAATGCTATTAATACCACTAATATTTCTTGTAAGATAAGTGGCATTCCAGGGCATTCAACACAAAATTGTCAGATAGGACTCTCAACACTCGTAGAGTAGATTGATGCCATCAATAATTTCAACCAACACCCCATGAACAATCTGTTGGGACGGATCGAATGATCGATTGGCTGGCTAGAGGGGGTGAATAGCCCTCGTTCGTTGGATGTCGTAATTCGTTCATTTGCGTTGCGTGCTCGTCTACAATTCTTGTTAGCACAGCGGAATAACAATAATAATACTAACAAGAAACACAAATAAACACAAGCACATGCAATACACAAAGATATACGTGGTTCGGAACCGAATGGTTCCTACTCCACGGGCGAGCTCCTCGAGCTCTAGTTATGCGCACGACACTAAGTATAACACTCCTTCTCAACAACACGTCGAAGGTGGAGAAACCTCTCACAAGCAATTACAATGTAATATAGAAATACAAGAAAATACACAAATACAATACAAAAGAAAACTTTCACCGATTGCTTTGATCGCTTTGCTTGTTGCTTGCTTTAGATGGCTCTTGAAGGTCTAGAATGCAGCAGCAATTCCCCTCCAATAGCTTCACAAAAGTCTTGGCGAAATCCGCCAACTCGTGCTCCATTTATAACCTACATCAAGGTGTTTTCGCGCCCATCAGTCGACTGATCGTGACCATCAGTCGACTGATCCCGTAGCCGTTGTCTCACAATGGCCAGATCCACATTGGTTAAGTTCCAACGGATCACAAATCAGTCGACTGATGGCACCCATCAGTAGACTGATCATCCATCAGTCGAGTGTTGGCGAGCTCGACTCCATTCTATGCCCGTGCACAGTGTCATCAGTCGACTTTCGTCCCTTGGCGATCGATGCTCTAACGATCGTGCCCTCCTCGTGATCGATCGTGAACTTGATTCAGTCGAACACTGATCGAACTCATACGACCTAGAGCAGTCGACTGGCACCTATGCTAGTTGACTGATGTCAGCTAAAACCTCAAACATAACGATGTTTGAGCCTCTGACACTCAGTCTTAGCCACTTGGCCAAGTCCACCTTATCCCTCATGGAGTTCCCCACCGAAGCTCTCTTCCCTCGGCCTACGTCCCTCGGATGCGCCAAGCGCACGGCTTCGCAACGCCATCCTTCGCGTCTCATGCCCTAGAAGTATGCTTCCCTTTGGGCTCACTCCATTCGCTCCCCGTCCGGCAGTCCCTCGGATGCACCAAGCGCACGGCTTCGCAATGCATTTCTCACCAAGCACCAAGCGCACGGCTTCGCAATGATTTGGATTTTCCATGCCAAGCACCAAGCGCACGGCTTCACAATGCTTTGGAATTTTCCATGCCAAGCGCCAAGCGCACGGCTTCGCAATGCTTTGGACTTTCCCATGCCAAGGCTTCCCCCTTGGACTTCCACACCAAGCTCCATGCTTGGATTTTCCAAGCCAACCCCATGTTGGACTTTCCCATGACAATCCCATGTCATGAGTTTTGTCTATCATCAAAATATCATCAAGGTACTGCTCGAGTCAAACTCGAGTCAACCTAACCTGGGCCGATTGCACCAACAATATCCCCCTTTTTGATGATTGACAAAACTACCATCTCAAGTCTACCAATTCTCCCATATTGGCAATTCTCATATCCCAATGAGAATTCCAACGAACCCTAATTGGTAACTTGGTAACTTCTCCTCCTTTTTGACATTACATCAAAAAGGTCCTCCCCAAGGGTATGAATGTCTCATATCCCAATGAGATCTTATATCTCTCCCTTGGAGGAACACATGCCTACCATCTTTCTAGTGATCCCATATCACTTAAAGAGAGGCAACCCAATTTTCCTCCCATGAGGAAATACACATCCATCTTCCCATGATGGATACCTCCCCCTAGAGGCTTGCTCCCCCTTGACCATTGCACCAACAATGTCCTTGGAGAGTCCCTAAGCCAATAGGACATTAACCAAATCAAAATTAAGGCAAAGTTCAACAATGAACTCTCTTCCACCTTAAAATTGATACTCACCCTCAACCCAACTCCTAATCCATATCCAATGGATTTCCACCCTCTCTAATGCTCTCCCAAGCATATCCTAGGGTTAGGAGTGGTTAGGGGACCAAAACACATCTGAACATGGGCCTAACTATCAAGTTTACGAAATCGGCTGTGCGGTCGACTCCATCGGATACGATCATTGGACTTACCATCGATCATTGCCATTCTGAGCGGTCGATTTTCGAAATCCATAAGTAAATATACATAAGTTTAAAAATCGTGAAATTTCATATGCATATTACTTATCCTAAACACTATGGGTGAAAAATGTTGGAAAATTATTTTACCCATTAAATTAGGAGATTGATACAAAGTTCAAAATTTTAGAAAAGCTTCAATAAAGAGCCATCTTTGTATCATCCCATTCAATGGTGATAGCTATCAAAAGATAGGCTTCACCAAGGTTTTTCAAAATGTTTTTCAAACCTTTATTTTCTTTTTCCTAAACATCTCACCAATATCTAGATGTGTAAAACACATTCAAGGCAATTAATCTAGTGAGATGTGGGTTTTTGTTCTTTTAAATTCTCATGCATATTTCTAAGGCAATATTATTTGATTCCCATCAAATTATGCCATAGTCCTTAATTTCATTTTAATTTATGCATGATGATGTTTATGGCATAATTATGATATAGATAAAAGCATATGCCAAAATCATGATGTCATGGCATGTGAATGAAAATTAAGCATACATGACATACAAACATAAGTCTAAACATTATCATGACATTTTTATAGATGAAAATGAAAATGATGTCATGACATGGCAAGGCAAATAAAGCATGGCAAGAAAAATATACTAAGGTATAGAATACCTAAGTGTTAAAATTAATTTGCCATTTCTAGGAATTAAATTCATTTTGCCTTAATGTCATTCATTTTCCTAGTGTGCCAAAAACCCAAAATGGCACACCAATACCTCTAAGACCTAATTGTGCCAATTTAAATCATTTTTAACTTCTCAAACCATATTGGCACACTCTAATGTGTCAACTCACAATGGCTAGGTTAACCACCCATCCACTTAGGGTTGACACACCCTAACCCATTTAGCGTGAATCGATCACGCTTTTAGGAACCCAATACCTATTGGAGCTCCTTGGGTTAACAAGGTATTCCCTAGGGATAACTTCCCTAGATACCTTTCTAATGACCCTTTTTGGTTTTAAAACCATAGTCTTTTGGGTCTTACTTGGGTCAACTCTAGAGGTGACTCCTCCATTGACCTTCTTAGTGGCTTTCTTGGTTTTCCTTAAGTCCTTAGCCACTAAGCACACACCATGACTAGTCTTAGGGATGACTTCCCTATTAGCCTTGGTTTTCCTAGACCTAGAAATAGTTCCATAATTAAATGGAACATTATGGTAGGACATAGGTTTGTGACCCAAACCCTTCTTGCCCTTAGATGTTTCTTGTTTCCTAGGTCTTGACTTTTGTGCATTAGACCCCTTAACCGAGTTTGATATTATTGCTAGGGTCTTCTCCAATTTTTCTAGCCTTGACCTCAAGGCTTGGTTCTCTAGCTCTAATTTCCTCAATTTTGAATTTTAATTAGATTTTTGAGGAATGTTCTTCTTAGGCATGTGCCTACCCTTCTTAGGGTTAATGCCTAGATGATTTTCAACTCTCCTAATGGACTCTTTTGGTAAAATAGGTCTAGTGTTTTGAGTCCTAGGTTTGTCCTTGGAGAAACTAACATGCTTGGCACCTAAGCAATAAATCTTATCATTTCTCCTAGCATGCTTTTCATTTATAATTGCAAGAGAGCTAAAATAATTTTTGGCATGCTTTTTGACTCTAGGAATTAAAGGTGCATTATTTAAATGTACCTTAGGGTTAGCTTTAGGAGCTCCCCCTACATGAGTTGCACCTTCTTGCCCTTTCTTCCTCCCCCTAGGGCATTGGCTTCGGTAGTGTCCCTTTTGATTGCATTTGAAGCACACAATGTGCTCTTTGCTCTTGATTTTGGGAACACCGGCATCGTTTGACTTTGGGTTGACTTTTGGTGTCGATGCCTTCTTCTTAGCCAATTTAGGGCATTTGCTCTTATAATGCCCTTTCTCCCTACACTCAAAGCATATTATATGATTTTTATTTAAAATTACAATACTTGAGTTACCTAGGGAGGTGGTGGAGGCCTCTTCACTTCTTCCGGAGGTAGAAGCTTCATCTTGATCTTTCTCCGGAGTAGAAACCCTTTCCTCCCCCTCAATGCTAGAGGTGGAGGTCTCCACCAAGTCATCCACATCTTCAAAAGTGGATGGTGATTCTTCTTTGGCATTCTCCTCTACTTGTGCCGATTGGAAATTTTCTTGGAATTTTATTACCTTATTCCATAATTCCCTTGCATCCCTATAATCACCCAATCTAGACCAAATAGTGTTAGGTAACAAATCACTAATCAACTTGATTACCTTGAGATTTGTCTTGAAGTCTTTAATTTGGTCTTGGGTCCATTTTGACTTCTCAATGGGCTTGTTGTGTTTGTCCCTAGGCATCTCAAAACCGTTTTCTATGATAATCATAAAGTCAAAATCGGTTTCGAGATATACCTCCATCCGTTTCCTCCACCAAGAAAAATCTCCATCGAATTTCGGTGGATGGATGAAGCCGACCATCTTGTAGTGCTATCGCGGCGGTTAGTCCTTAAAGAGCGACCTCGGCTCTGATACCACTTGTTGGGATGGATCGAATGATCGATTGGCCTGCTAGAGGGGGGTGAATAGCCCTCGTTCGTTGGATGTCGTAATTCGTTCGTTTGCGTTGCGTGCTCGTCTACAATTCTTGTTAGCGCAGCGGAATAACAATAATAATACTAACAAGAAACACAAATACACACAAGCACATGCAATACACAAAGATATACGTGGTTCGGAACCGAATGGTTCCTACTCCACGGGCGAGCTCCTCGAGGTTTAGTTATGCGCACGACACTAACTATAACACTCCTTCTCGACAACATGTCGGAGGTGGAGAAACCTCTCACAAGCAATTACAATGTAATATAGAAATACAAGTAAATACACAAATACAATACAAAAGAAAACTTTCACCGATTGCTTTGATCGCTTTGCTTGTTGCTTGCTTTAGATGGCTCTTGAAGGTCTGGAATGCAGCAGCAATTCCCCTCCAATAGCTTCACAAAAGTCTTGGCGAAATCCTCCAACTCGTGCTCCATTTATAACCTGCATCAAGCTGTTTTCACACCCATCAGTCGACTGATCGTGACCATCAGTCGACTGATCCCGTAGCCGTTGTCTCACAACGGCCAGATCCACGTTGGTTAAGTTCCAACGGATCACACATCAGTCGATTGATGGCACCCATCAGTCGACTAATCATCCATCAGTCGAGTGCTAGCGAGCTCGACTCCATTCTGTGCCCGTGCACAGTGTCATCAGTCGACTTCCATCCCTTGGCAGTTGACTGATGCTCTAACGATCATTGCCCTCCTCGGCGGATCGATCACCGGACTTGATTCAGTTGAACACCGAACCCATGACCTAGAAGCGATCGGCACCTATGCCTCAAACATAACGATGTTTGAGCCTCCGACACTCAGTCTTAGCCATTTGGCCAAGTCCACCTTATCCCTCATGGAGTTCCCCACCGAAGCTCTCTTCCCTCGGCCTACGTCCCTCGGATGTGCCAAGCGCACGGCTTCGCAACGCCATCCTTCGCATCTCATGCCCTAGAAGTATGCTTCCCTTTGGGCTCACTCCATTCACTCCCTGTCCGGCGGTCCCTCGGATGCACCAAGCGCACGGCTTCGCAATGTCATCCTTCACCGACTCAAGAACCCCGAGCCTAGTGAACTTACCAAGTCCTCAAGACTTCCCAAATGCACCAAGCGCACGGCTTCGCAATGCTTTGGATTTTCCATGCCAAGCACCAAGCGCACGGCTTCGCAATGCTTTGGACTTTCCCATGCCAAGCACCAATCGCACGACTTCGCAATGCTTTGGACTTTCCCTTGCCAAGGCTTCCCCCTTGGACTTCCACACCAAGCTCCATGCTTGGATTTTCCATGCCAACCCCATGTTGGACTTTCCCATGACAATCCCATGTCATGAGTTTTGTCTATCATCAAAATATCATCAAGGTACTGCTCGAGTCAAACTCGAGTCAACCTAACCTGGGCCGATTGCACCAACACAATCCCTATTCCAACACCTATAATCTAGGGTGGAGGAATCATCCCAACTTTTCGTACTGGAATAATCAGAACCAAGTTAATTAGAATAATCCGAGACAACCAAAAGAATATCAACAAGGGTAGATAGCTAACTTAGAAAAGATGATAGAAAATTTTATTCAATTCCAAACCGCCAGTAACCATGAGTTCCGACAGGATATGTTGAATTCAGATCGACAACACAAAGAAACTAATGAAGCAATCCAACAACTTGTGAGCAAGGTCGACAACTTAGCTAACTATGCCAAAATATTAGAAACTCAGGCGGCACAAATAGCAAATTCATCCGCAAGAGCACCCGGAAGATTCCTAGGGAAGCCAGAAATTAACCCCATAGAATGATGCAATGTTGTATCTATAACAACACATCACAATGAAAGTAAACCTGAAGCCCCTATAGCTTTCTTTAGCATGGTTAAAGAAGAGGTTGATGAGCGACTTGAGAAGAAAAAAAGAGAAGTCAAGGACTGTGCATCCATCACTATAGAAGAAGAAAGAAACATGGTACCTCTAAACAATTCTCCTCTTAAACTGGATGATCCAGGTGACTTTATATTTCCATGTGCAATTTATGACTTTGATTTCATTATAGCTCTATGTGACCTGGGGCCTACCGTGAATCTTATGTCTGCTTCCTTTTATGATATAATGAGGCTAAAAGGATTAAAGCTGACAGACATGACTTTAAGATTAGTGATGCATGTCAACACGACCTCAAATCTTCGATGAAAATCACCAAGGACTCGAAGTGTGCGCTCGCGCTCTATAGGGAGTTGCTTCGGAGACTCATTGGCTCCCATGTCCCCGGATTAAAATTTTCACCAATGAAAGAACTAATCCAGATGGGATGAGTTTCCTTAGCACAACCTATTCGTCGTCGTGCTAACAACTTGAGTGATCGCTTGAACAAACTAGTTGTTCAAGCAACAAAACTCTTCTAGTTGGTTAGCCGCGGAAGAGACGACGGACGGATCGCCGGTTTTTGTGTTTGTCTTCGGGGTCTATGATTATACAAAATATATACATACGCACACTTGTATATGTAGGGATCTCTTATGCAAAATAGCATATGCGGAACGGAAAAATAGGATCCCTTCCAAGTGATCCTTGCGAAAGAAAACCTCGTACAAAAAATAAATTTCTCAAAACCTATCTTTATAGGAGAATATTACCTTTGTTGCGTGCCCTTTTTAATCCCGCTTCTCCTTGGGTTTGTTGGATCTTTTAGCACGTTCAAATGTTCGTGCCTCTATATCTATCCACACGAGCAAGCTCTTGTCTCACAAAAGAAGCTAGAAGAGCTCTCCTTTACTTCTTGCTAGAGAAGTCCCTAAAGGAGAGGAAGGTAGGGAAAAAGAGAAAGGAAGAAGAAGACCACTCTTCTTGCTAGCCTACACTCACAAAAGCCACACAACCAAAACCTCTCACGACCAAGCTCTCTCCAAGCCTCAAGCTTCAACCACTTGGCCGACCACCCCATGGAGTGTTTTATAGGATTGGAAAAACCTTTCACCTCCTATCACATTCAATGCAATCAAATGCATTGAAAAACAATCAAACAAGGAGTTTTACACTCCTTGTTTGGCCGGCCACATATGGAGGAAATCCAAAGGTCAAAACCCTTTGTCTCCTTCCACCTCATCAAGCTTAGGTGGCATGCTTATGTGGCATTCATGCATGTTGAATTAATCTTATTAATTCAATAAGCTTATGTTATCATATTGAATTAATCTCATTAAATCAATAAGGTAACATATTGAATTAATCTTATTAAATCAATTTAGCTTAGGATATCATGATAACATATTTATTTAATCTTATTAAATTAATAAGCTTAGCATATTGAATTAATCTCATTAAATCAATAAGCTAAAATTCTCTTTAAGCTTAAAGTCCAAAAACCCATTTTGTACTTAAGCTTATTCCCAAATTATTCTAGTCAAACTAGAATGCACTAATTCTTCAAATCATCATGCTCTTTGTGTGTGACCCTATAGGCTCTCATAACGTTGGCAGTGGATCTAAACTCTTTTAGATACACAAGCAATGAGCGGCATCTAGCAATACATCATTGCTACCCAAGTTACAAAATAAGTCAAGATCCGACTAACCTTTCCATGACTACTATAATGTATGACCGTGCCCTTCTATCCTTGATATCAGATTGACCAATGAGGCATAGACCGTGTCATCCTCGATCAATCTATGTGTTTCTTGAACCCTGAGTAAACTAACTCAAACAAATGAGCTCAATATCTCATATTGACTCATTCAAGCATGGCCATGCGTTTTAGTAGTTCTACTCAATCAAGGGGCCCACAGATATCACTCCCATCATATGGGAGGGATAGATCCCATCTACATCACTCACATCCCTCCGCATAATTTGTTATATACCCAGTAATCGCCTTTATGGTCCACCCTGTTACGGGTGACGTTTGACGATACCAAAGTACATAACTCCTTATGTAGGGAACCGTAGTGACTTCAGGTTTGAGGACTATTCATACTAATAGTCACATGAGAAAGTTTATGACACTCATATGACGATCCATGAAACTTTCTCATGGCGGGTCAGTTCAGTATATATTCTCTAATATATACCCATGTGTCAACTGTTAGTAATATATGAGAGATGTCCTAAGGCAATCACCTTATGTATGAACCATTTATATGATAAATGAAGATTCACTATTTGAGTGTACATGTTTAATGTATTTGATTGGATCTTAAACTCATTTACTGAATGTCCACGATACGATTCACAGCATGAGAGAATTTGTGATTGGATCACAACTAGTGAGTATCTCTACATGTGTAATTGTGATGTATCGGAATTATCCCTAGTCGATGAATTGATGAATCAGGACACCATCAATTCTGTTGAGACTAGCACGAGGTATACTCTTTGGTGTATCCAAGCAGCTGATTCTCACTGGCTGGAGACATAGTGATGTCCGGAGTTAATCGTGGATGCTAGTTATGGTAACTAGTTCATTGGAGTGACCAGCCGTAAGACTTCATATGGTTCTCTGCATATATAGATATGTCAATGAAGTTCTTCTTGTGGCTTAAGTGCGATGTTCCTTTGACTTGCGGTATTCAAGTCATCTTGATCATGGAGACTTATGCTTTGACATCTTAAGCAAACATCTCTAAGGAGATGTGGACCCGGGATGATTGGGTATAAGTCGAAGTGATCGAAGGTGTTTGAATAGCCTATAAAGGATTCACCACTCCTTGCGAGGAGATGTATACCCATGGCCTCTCGTCGGATTATTACTAAAGTCTTTGGCCAAAGCATTACATGTTTAGAGTAAGGTACTCTTCGATACATGTGGAGTAACTAGAATCCGTAGGACGAGGAAATGATACTTGGGCTAGGTGTGACGTGAGTCGACCTAGTGAGGGTGACACAATAGACCATGTCTGAACCAAGTGGGTATAAGATGAGTGAAGGGAATGGGGCACGATTCATTCGAGCTCTTGAAGGGTTTGAGAAATAGTTACGGATCAACCGTTGATCTTTTGGTTAATTGGGGATCATGATGTACTACTAGGTGCCACTCATGATCGTTCTATAATTAATGGTTAATTATAGCTGACCAACATAAATCGAGAACCTATTTGGTCACACGCACAACGAGTGTAATCCAAAGGATTTAAAACGAGCTTGAGAATGAGATTCTCAGACCGAGAGAAACTATGTTTGGTTGGACCAAACATAAAGCGAGCATGAAATTGTTTGATGCAATGGAAGCGTGGAGGTGCGTCTTATGAAGACGTAATGGATGGACCAAAATGGTTTGGTTCTAATCAATGGATAAGAATAAACCAAAGGGTTTGGTTTATTTTAAACGAATGAACCAAAAGTTGGTTAGGTTCGTTTTAACTTAAAATAAACCATCATGGTTTGGTTTATTTTAACTTATCTTAATGGAGCGGGTTAACGGGCTTTATGGATATGATCCATTAACCATTAAGAGAATTAGTTCTCTATAAAAGTGGGCTTAAGGGATTGTTAAACCCTAATCCAAAATCAAAACCCTAGCCTCCAGGAGTTGCCGCCCAACTGGTTGTGCCGCCCAAGCTCCTTGCTGCCCAGCTTGATTGTGTTGCCGTCAAGACCCTTGCCGGTGTCCAAGCTCCAGCCGGTGAACCTCCGGCGACCCTCCGTGATCCCCTAAAGGTTCGGCATCAAGGTGAGCTTTGTCTCCTTGTTTTGGCGGCGCCTATCTCTCCACCAAGCTGTCCAGTTTTCTGGACAGCTTCTTCTCTCATCGGGCGTCATTTGGGCGGACGGTTAGTGCTCGACAGCGGCTAACATACCGAGGATTTGATCTCCGGTAATCCTCTGAGGTGGAGGACGAAGGATTCGTCAATCGGTTGACGAATACCTCTCCGGAGAAGCAAGTCTTGAGGACTTGTTTTAGGTCCGAATTTGGATTCGGATCGTGAGCATCTCTCGATCACGTCGTCTTCAACACGAGGCTAGTAACCCGTACGAAGACGAAGCTCATGGCTTAGCGAAGTCATCCCGAGGAGCTCGGCGTGGATACGGATAGAGACGATTCTTACGAGGATCGTTCCGGTTGATGCCGTTCCCGCTACACGTCATACGGAAGGTATAACGTAGTTTAATTTCCTTTTATTGCAAATTTTAATTTACGGTTATGTCTACACTTGTTGTAATAGCATGCGTGTGTTGTGTGTGTTGTAATAAATAGGAGTATTTATTATTTTTAATTGCTTCCGCTGTGCTCATGTTTACGAAACATGATCGAACACACACGGCCATGATCTTGGAAAACGGTATCAGAGCCCAGGTTGTGTTTCGACATAATCGTAAAAATGGTTTTGCGATAGTCATAATGTATTTCTGGAAGTTTTCTAAATTTTGGAAATTTAGAAGTATTTATGGAAATTTTTCAATTTTGGAAAGTCTAGAAGTATTTATGGAAATCTTCCACTTTTGGAAAGTTGGAAGTATTTATGGAAATTGATATTTTCCATAAATAAAATATTTGATTAGATTCTGGAAATTTATTTCCTAACTTAATCATGATTTGATTTGGGAAATCAAATCTTAAAATATTTTATTTCCATAAGTAGTTTTAATGATTTAGGAAATTGGTTTCCTAAATAGATTTTCCTTAATCAAATAATTCCATGAATAAAATATGTGATTAGATTTGGAAATTTGTTTCCTAATTTAATTATGATTTGATTTGGAGAATCAAATCTTAAACATATTTTATTTCCATAAATAGTTATGACATATAAGGAAATATATACATGACATAATTGTATGCCATGTAATTGCATTAGATGCATAACATTATGCCATGCGTGTCGTGACATGTAGATGTATGCCATGTATGCCATGCCATGTAGATAATAGTTATTTGCATGCAAAGAGGATGAGACATAAAAACCCTAACTCAATATTAAAGCCTACACCTTCCATTAATATGGTTAGAACCAGAGTTCTGTTTCTTGTTTGGGTTGTTGGACTCACTCCAAGCCGCTCGAACCTGAACATGTTCAAATCATTGGAATAGTTTAACTCTAATATGGTAAGAGTCAGAGGTCAATCGTTAGTTTGGGTTGTTGGACTCACTCCAAGCCTGGCTAATTGGTTGAATGCGCTCTAACCATATTAAAACTATTTTGCGATTAATGGGTCGGCTTTAACTTGGAGCATCGATTTGTTGGACTCACTCCAAGGTCGATGTGAAGAGAGGTGAAGTTGGGTGCTATGCATATGATGCATACTTGTTAATGTGTTAACAACCCAATGTATGTGTAAACATTCAATTAGTTGATAGCACATTGTGATAGTTACATATACATGATATGTAATCGGTATACTTGATACCCACCATCATAGCTAAGAATGGCTTGTTGGACTCACTCCAAGGTTGTTCTTATCTATGATGGATATCAGCCCATTCGGAGATGGACCTACGATCTCCCGAAGTGATTTTAAGGGTTTTTGAAATTCGAAAAATGAATGGGATTTATAAATGTATATTGATGCATTTTAAAATCATCTTTCTCATATATGCTCGTTTTGTATTTCTAAATTAATATATTGATCATGATGTGTTTGAATTTGCGTTCCATTTTGGATTCGAATAAATTGACTGGGCCAAACTTCTTGGACTAGCTTAGAAACTTGAGAATTGTTCTCAAGGTGGAAAAGCTTGCGTATGTCCTCGAAGCGCCTCTTCCTGCCCGTCCTAGTGACGATGCAACTCTGGACCAATTGTTGGCCTATCAGAAACATGTGAGTGATTCTGAACAAATGAGTTGCATCATGCTAGCCATGATGGAACCCAAGCTACGATAACAGCATGAGCATATGGATGCTCATATCGTAGTCCTTCATCTTTGTGAGTTGGTTGATGAGCAAGTGAGATTCGAAAGGTTCGAAGTCTCAAAGCTCCTCTTCACCTCTGAGATGCTAGGAGGTTCATCTGTGTCTTGCTCGATATCTTTGAAGCTGGAGTCTTACGAGAAGCATGGCGGGGGCGGTCTTTATTAGTTGATTCCTCAAAGAAAGGTTCTAAGAGGAAGTCAAAGGAACAGCAGAAGGGAAAGAAGAGAAGGGCTAAGAAGGTAGAACTAGCACAAAAGGAAACTTGCCATCATTATGGCAAGGAGAGACATTTGCGAAGAAAGTGCAAGATTTATCTTGAGTCCATGAAGAAGGATAAGGCATCGGATGCCCCATCTTCTTCAGAAATCTTCTTTATTGATTGTCATTCTATTTCCTCAGACACTTGGGTATTTGATACTGGGTGTGGCTCACATATATGTAATGACATACATGGGCTAAGGAATAGAAGAAGACTCGTCAAAGGGGAGAATCAAATTTACGTGTTGGGAATGGAGCAACGGTTGCTGCACTCGCCATCGGAACGTATTTGTTGGAACTCCCTGTAGGACTTGTCTTAGAACTGGACAATTGCTTGTATGTTCCTTTGTTGATAAAGAACATCATTTCTATTTCTTGTCTAAATAGAAATGGGTTCCATTTGACTTTTAGTAACAATTGTTGTTACATAACTTTGAATGGGGTTCTTTATGGGACTTGAACTTTAAGCAATTGTGTATATACGTTGGACGTATCCAGTGACATTTGCAATATCGAAGCGAGCAACAAGCGTGCTCGAAAGGATAATCAAATAGACTCCTACATGTGGCATTGTCATCTTGGCCATGTAAGTAAGAAACGCATGTCCGAATTACACCGATGTGGAATTCTGGAATCGTTTGAATTGGATTCATACGATACATGCGAATCATGCTTAAAAGGCAAGATGACTAAGTTACCTTTACGGAAAAGGTGAGCAGTGGGAGAGTTGCTAGGCCTAATACATAGTGATGTATATTGACCTATGTCAACTCAATCTTTAGGAGGCTATAGCTACTTCATTACCTTCACCGATGATCACTCACGGTTTGGGTATGTGTTCTTGATGAAACACAAGTCTGAAGCCTTTGAAAGGTTCAAAGAATTTAGAAATGAAGTAGAGAAACAACATGACAAGAGTATTAAAATACTTCGATCGGATCGAGGTGGTGAATACTTAAGTCAAGAGTTTCTTGATTATCTAAGAGACAATGGCATATTGTCTCAATGGACTCCGCCCTATACACCACAGCATAATGGTGTATCTGAGAGGCGTAACCGGACCTTGTTGGACATGGTCAGGTCAATGATGAATCATGCGACTCTTCCCAAGTCCTTTTGGGGTTATGCACTTCAGACAGCTGTTTACTTGTTATACAGAATGCCTACCAAGGTAGTCTCTACTACTCCATATGAGATATGGGCTAGTAAGAAACCTCATGTATCTTACTTAAAGATATGGGGTTGTCCTGCTTATGTGAAGCGGACTGTATCAGACAAACTAGATGCTAAGTCTGATAAATGTCTATTTATTGGATACCCTAAGGAAACAAGGGGTTACCAATTCTATCATCCTGTGGAACAAAAGGTGTTTGTTTCAAGGCATGCTGTGTTTCTAGAGAAAGAGTTTCTCTTGCAAGAAAACAGTGGGAGTGTCGTCGAGCTTGAGGAGGCTCGATAGACTCAAATAGACATTGATGAGATACCTGGTGAAGCACAACAGCCGACAACTCATAGTGATGAGCAATCGGCTAGACCTATTGTAACACCACATCTTCGTAGATCTGGTAGAACACGCAATATTCCTGAGAGATATGGATTTCTCGTAAGTGAATCGAACGACGTGTTACTCATTGATGATGAGGAGCCTACCAGTTATGAAGAAGTGCTGACAAGTTCAGAAAGGGATAAGTGGCTTGGTGCCATGAAATCGGAAATGGATTCCATGTACGAAAACCAAGTTTGGAACTTGGTTGACCCACCTGAAGGCATAAAGCCTATAGGGTGCAAGTGGGTTTTCAAGAAGAAAACCGACATGGATGGTAATGTGATTACCTATAAGGTTAGATTGGTGGCGAAAGGATATCGTCAAAAGCAAGGTGTTGATTATGACGAAACCTATTCGCCTGTAGCTATGCTTAAATCCATTTGGATGCTCCTGGCCATAGCGGCTCATTATGATTATGAGATATGGCAGATGGATGTGAAAAGCTTTCCTTAATGGAAACTTGCCGAGGACGTGTATATGATACACGAGGGTTTCACATCTTGATAAAACCAAGGTATGCAAATTGCGACGGTCCATTTATGGATTGAAGCAAGCATCCAGAGTCGAATATCCGCTTTTGATGAGACAATCAAAAGGTTTGATTTCTCACAAAATCCGCATTTAACCTTGTGTGTATAAGAAGGTTAGTGGGAGGCAATGTGTTCCTAGTATTGTATGTCGATGACATATTACTTATAGGAAACGATGTGTCAATCTTACAAATCGATTAAGGTTTGGTTATCCAAGACATTCTCCATGAAAGACCTGGGAGAAGCAACCTACATCCTTGGGATTAAGATCTATAGAGATAGATCGAAACGGTTGCTTGGTCTTTCGCAGTCTACATATATAGACCGAGTGCTAAAGAGGTTTAGCATGTCGGAATCCAAGAAAGGTTATCTGCCCATCAGGCATGGGGTACACCTTTCAAAGTCTATGTGTCCGCGCACAGAAGACGAGAGGATTTGCATGAGTAAGATTCCCTATGCATCCGCAATAGGATCTATCATGTATGCTATGTTATGTACAAGGCCCGATGTATCGTATGCTCTGAGTGTCACGAGCAGATACCAGTCCGATCCAGGAATGGATCATTGGGCGGCTGTTAAGACGATCCTTAAGTACTTGAGAAGAACTAAGGATGTGTTCCTAATATATGGAGAAGGGTACATGGTGATACGTGGGTATACGGATACCAGCTCCAGACAGACAAGGATGATTCCATGTCTTAGTCTGGGTATGTATTCACCTAGAATGGAGGCGCAATAAGTTGGAAAGGTTCCAAATTTGACACTATAGCGGATTCTGCCACTAAGGCAGAATACGTTGCAGCTTTGGAAGCAGCAAAGGAAGCGGTTTGGATCAAGAAGTTCATCTATGAACTTGATGTGGTCTCATCAATGATCAAAACATGGGCTTCGCCACTATCATTTGATCAGAGAGATCATTAGTAGGAAGGAAATACAAATCAAGAAAAACCCCACTGAAAGGAACTTAGCGGATCCTTTGACTAAGGCATTACCTCAAAGTAAGTTTGAGGGTCATGTTAGAGCTTATGGTATTGGATACCATAGCGATTGGCATTAGGCCAAGTGGGAGTCTGTTAGTAATATATGAGAGATGTCCTAAGGCAATCGCCTTATGTATGAACCATTTATATGATAAATGAATATTCACTATTTGAGTGTACATGTTTAATGTATTTGATTGGATCTTAAACTCATTTACTGAATGTCCACGATACGATTCACAGCATGAGAGAATTTGTGATTGGATCACAACTAGTGAGTATCTCTACATGTGTAATTGTGATGTATCGGAATTATCCCTAGTCGATGAATTGATGAATTTAGACACCATCAATTCTGTCGAGACTAGCACGAGGTATACTCCTTGGTGTATCCAAGCAGCTGATTCTCACTGGCTGGAGACATAATGATGTCCAGAGTTAATCGTGGATGCTAGTTATGGTAACTAGTTCATTGGAGTGACCAGCCGTAAGACTTCATATGGTTCTCTGCATATATAGATATGTCAATGAAGTTCTTACTGTGGCTTAAGTGCGATGTTCCTTTGACTTGCAGTATTCAAGTCATCTTGATCATGGAGACTTATGCTTTGACATCTTAAGCAAACATCTCCGAGGAGATATGGACCCGGGATGATTGGGTATAAGTCGAAGTGATCGAAGGTGTTTGAATAGCCTATAAAGGATTCACCACTCCTTGCGAGGAGATGTATACCCATGGCCTCTCGTTGTATTGTTACTAAAGTCTTTGGCCAAAGCATTACATGTTTAGAGTAAGGTACTCTTCGATACATGTGGAGTAACTAGAATCCGTAGGACGAGGAAATGATACTTGGGCTAGGTGTGACGTAGTCAGCCTAGTGGGGACTGACACAATAGACCATATCCTGAACCAAGTTGGTATAAGATGAGTGAAGGGAATGGGGCACGATTCATTCGAGCATCAAGGGTTTCGAAATAGTTCGATCAACTGCTTGATCTTTTCGGTTAATTGGGGATCATGATGTACTACTAGGTGCCACTCATGATCGCTCTATAATTAATGGTTAATTATAGACGGCCAACATAAACCGAGAACCTATTTCACACGGCGTGTGTAATCCAAAGGATTTAAAACGAGCTTGAGAATGGGATTCTCAGACCGAGAGAAACTATGTTTGGTTGGACCAAACATAAAGCGAGCATGAAATTGTTTCAATGCAATGGAAGTGAGGGCTGCGTCTTATGAAGACGTAATGGATGGACCAAAATGGTTTGGTTCTAATCCAATGGATAAGAATAAACCAAAGGGTTTGGTTTATTTTAAACGAATGAACCAAAAGTTGGTTCGGTTCGTTTTAACTTAAAATAAACCATCATGGTTTGGTTTATTTTAACTTATCTTAATGGAGCGGGTTAACGGGCTTTATGGATATGATCCATTAACCATTAAGAGAATTAGTTCTCTATAAAAGTGGGCTTAAGGGATTGTTAAACCCTAATCCAAAATCAAACCAGCCGCCTGCCTTGATTGTGCCGCCACAAGACCCTTTGCCGGAGTCCAAGCTCCAGCCGGTGAACCTCCGGCGACCCTCAGGTCAACCCCAAAAAGGTTCGGCATCAAGGTGAGCTTTTGTCTCCTTGTTTTGGCCGGCGCCTATCTCCTCCACCAAGCTGTCCAGTTTTCTGGACAGCTTCTTCTCCTCTCGTCGGAGCGTTGTTTGGACGACGGTTAGTGCTCCGACAGCGGCTAACATACCGGGGATTTGATCTCCGGTAATCCTCTGAGGTGGAGGACGAAAAATTCGTCAATCGGTTGACGAATACCTCTCCGGAGAAGCAAGTCTTGAGGACTTGTTTTTAGGTCCGAATTTGGATTCGGATCGTGATCATCTCTCGATCACGTCGTCTTCAACACGAGGCTAGTAACCCGTACGAAGACGAAGCTCGTGGCTTGGCGAAGTCATCCCGAGGAGCTCGGCGTGGATACGGATAGAGACGATTCTTACGAGGATCGTTCCGGTTGATGCCGTTCCCGCTACACGTCATACGGAAGGTATAACGTAGTTTAATTTCCTTTTATTGCAAATTTTAATTTACGGTTATGTCTACACTTGTTGTAATAGCATGCGTGTGTTGTGTGTGTTGTAATAAATAGGAGTATTTATTATTTTTAATTGCTTCCGCTGTGCTCATGTTTACGAAACATGATCGAACACACACACGCCGCGGTGCCGGAAACCCAACATCAACTTGATATCATATATCCATGACTTGTGAGATCAAGTCATCAATTGACCTACATGCTAGTCTTTATGTATTAATATTGCCCATGCATATTAATACTTGACTAGGAACATTTAGGAAAGTGTTCTCTACAGCCTCTCATAATCAATTCTGCCAATTGATGTGCTGTAGAATAGAACCTACTTTTCTAGGGCATTATTATATTTAATTTAGCTGGCACAAGCAAGACGTAAATATAATAACCAATCCTTTGCCTTTATATGATACAAAATGTTCCATATCCAACCATCACATGATTGGTTCTAGGGCTATAACTAACAGTATAATCAACACATAAAATAACATGCTAAGATCAGAAAATAAAGTTGTACCACTTTATACCTTACGATCTTCTACCGTATGTCCTATCCTCCTCGTGGATGATGTGTGGGCGAAGATCCTCCACGAGTAGAAGCCTTCTAGATCGCGTTCTTCCCTTCCTTGTCTGCTGCGAACAAAGAGAAGAACCAACAAAACCTTTCCTTTCTAGAACCGGCCACCAAGCAAGGGAGTTTGATGCAACCGCCGGCCAAGGAACGAAGGGATGAGCGCCGGCCAACCTTGAAGAGAGGTTGCCGCCAGCCACCTAGAGGTTGGAGAAGCACCGGCCACCAATTGTTGGTGGACCGCCGGCCACCAAGGATCAAAGGAGAAGGAAGAGGGATGGCCAAAGCTTAGAGAAAGAAGGAGTGAGCGTCGGCCACCAAGGAGAAAAGGAAGAAGATGGGTGCCGGCTTCTTGTCCAAGAGTTGCCGCCCAAAACTTTGCTTCCAAACCCTAGCCGCCCAAACTAAAACCCTAACTCCAAAATTTAACCACTTTTGCCGCCCAACCTAAACCTTCTATTTATAGAATTGGGCTTAAGCCTCATTTAATCTCCACCGTCGGATCTAGGGATTTAATCTCCACCGTCGGATCTAGGGTTTTATCCCAACCGTCGGATCTAGGGTTTCATCCCAACCATCGGATCTAGGATTTCATCCCAACCATCGAATCTAGGGTTTCATCCCAACCGTCGGATCTAGGGTTTTATCCCAACCGTCGGATCTAGGGATTTAATCCCAACCGTCGATTCTAGGGTTTCATCCTAACCATCGGATCTAGGGATTTAATCCCAACCGTTGGTTCTAGGGCTTCATCCCAACCATCGGATCTAGGGATTTAATCCCAACCGTTGGTTCTAGAGTTTTGTTTTACATCCTTGGATCTAGACTTCTTTAGGATTATATTAGGCTACGATAGGGACCATAAGGAGGAGTTGGATCTTGGTCACCCGATGGATCTGAACCACACTAACTTGATCCATCAATGATGTTCCATTCCACTAGAGGATCATCATTGAACTACCTCACCAACCCCCATAAATTAATATGGGCTCCATATATTATTTGTACATTCATCTCCCCGTGTTTAAGATATCGAATGTCCGTCAATTAATTGATTTACTGACCATCAATTAATTAACATCTAATTCCTCGAGTAGTACCACTCAACCTTATCATCATGTTGACTAAGTCAACCAGCTGGGTTTACATGATGAACCTTATGAGCTCCTCAAGGGGACATCATCAACCTAGCATATAGGACACAGTTTCCTCCTATAATCAACGGCACACCATGTAAATAATATTATTTCCCAACTTACCGGGCATATTGATTTAATCCATTTAAATCTCACCATTTGGTAAATCAAAGAAATAAATACTAAGTACATGTGCCCGTTATTATATCAGGATTAAGAGCATGTACAACATAATATCCGAGGGCCGATTCAATTATGTAGTCAGCAATTAATTGAATCACCTCTATGTCGATCCTGCTCAATACACCTAAGTGTACTAGTGTAACTCCATGTTCAAGACAAAACAATACCAAGCTACACTACAACCATGCCAATGGTTTGTTCAAAATCATCTTGGTTGTGAGCCTCTACTTATATTTTACAAGGGACTGATAACATGATCATCTGTGCCACACCAAGCACCATGTTATCTACAATGTAAAATATTAGACAATATGCACACACATATAATAAATATATAAAGTGCAAACAATGATCATGTGATTCTTATTCCAAAATAAAATGTTCATACAAAAAGAGCTAGGCTTTCAGTATACATTCTAATAATCTCCCACTTATACTAAGACTATGCCGTCATCACACTGCCATACATCTGATCCCCATGTCCTCCACATGCCTATCAAAAGCTTTCGCTGGAAGGGCCTTAGTGAATGGATCCGCCAGGTTATCCTCTGATGCAATCTTGGCGACAATAACTTCTCCTCGCTTTACGATCTCTCGTATAAGGTGGTACTTGCGCTCTATGTGTTTACTCGCCTTATGGACTCGTGGTTCCTTCGAGTTTGCAACTGCACCACTGTTATCACAATAAATTGTGATAGTTCTGTGCAAACCAGGAATCACATCCAAGTCCATCAAGAAGTTCCTGAGCCATACAACTTCCTTGGTTGCCTTAGAGGCTGCCACATACTCAGCTTCCATGGTAGAGTCCGCCACATATTTCTGCTTGACACTCCTCCATACTATGGCTCCACCTCCAAAAGTAAACACAAACCCCGAGGTAGACTTTCTCTTGCCCCTATCTGATTGGAAATCTGAATCTGTGTAACCCACAGGGACAAATTGATCTGCCCGGTAAACCAGCATATAATCCCTAGTCCTTCTCAGGTACTTCAATATATGCTTTACCGCACCCAATGTCCTCGTTCAGATTACTCGATGATTCGCTAACCATGCCCACGACAAAGCAGATATCCGGTCTCATACATAGCATAGCATACATAAGGCTTCCTACTGCCGAAGCATAAGGAACTGCCTTCATGTCCTCTATCTCCTTTGATGTTTTGGGACACATCTCTTTAGATAAAGGAACTCCATGCCTAAAAGGTAGAAAACCTTTCTTGGAGTTCTGCATGCTAAAACGAGCAAGGATAGTGTCAATGTATGAAGCTTGAGATAAGCACAACATCCTATTCTTGCAATCCCTTATAACTTTGATCCCAAGGATGTGTCCCACTTCTCCCAAGTCCTTCATGTCAAACTGTTTGGACAACCATACCCTTACATCTGATAACACTTTGATATTGTTGCCAACTAACAAAATGTCATCTACGTATAGTACAAGAAACCCCACTACGTTTCCGTCACATCTCTTGTATACACAAGGCTCATCCGGATTTTGAATAAATCCATATGACTGGATTACCTCATCAAAGCGGATGTTCCAAGATCTAGAAGCTTGCTTCAATCCATAAATGGACCGATTAAGCTTACATACAAGATGCTCTTTGCCTTTAGCAATGAATCCTCCGTTGTCGACATATAGATGTTCTCCTCAATACTTCCGTTAAGGAAAGCTGTCTTGACATCCATCTGCAAAATCTCATAATCCATATGAGCAGCTATAGATAAGAGAATCCGGATAGACTTAAGCATAGCTACCGGCGAAAAGGTCTCCTCATAATCGATACCCTCTTTCTGAGTATACCCTTTCGCAACAAGCCTAGCTTTGAAGGTCTCAACCTTCCCGTCCACTCCTCTCTTTCTCTTGTAGATCCACTTGCATCTAATGGATTTTACACCATCGGGTGGCTCTACTAGCTCCCAGACTTGATTAGAATCCATAGATTCTATCTCTGAATTCATCGCACTTTGCCAAGATACCACATCTCTATCTTGGAGTGCCTCGTCATATGACCAGGGATCCGATTCTTGTTCACCAGGGACTAAGTCCGAAGACTCTCCCAAAAACATGAATCTCTCGGGTTTTCTAACAACCCTCCCACTACGACGAGGTGCCTCCTGTGTATACTCTATGACACGCGGTGCAGTGACATGTGGCATCTCCTCTTGTACCGGTGGTACTGAAGTCGGGACTTCCCCTGTTAACTCCTCAAGAACAATCCTACTCGTGGACTTGTGGTTCATCACATAGTCCTCCTTGTAGGGGATCGATTGGCCGGCTAGAGGGGGGTGAATAGCCCTCTTACGATGGATGTCGGAATTCTCTCATCTACAAAGCATTAGCGCAAGTGGAATATACAAATACAAATAAAGACAAAACAAAAGATAGACAAGCAATACAAATACGAGATGTAACGTGGTTCACGGCTACGCCGCTAATCCACGGTCCGATTCTTCCAAGGTGAATCACTCCTCCAAATCCACTAGATCTCTCCTTTGCACAAAGCTAGGTGGAGGTAACCTCTTTTACACAAGGATCACTCTTCTACAATAGAATAGAGATTAGAACAAGTAGAAGAGTAGGGAATCGTGTATGGCACTTTGGGAGAAGTTTAGAGCTTAAGCATTAACCTCCCAAAGCTCCATCCCCTTCCTTTTTATAGAGGAAGAGGGTTTCTTCCCATTGACACAGGAGCAACGGTGATGCCTCGATCACCGATCGGGTCCCTGAGCCGTTGCCCAATAACGACTGCTTTCCACGTTGGATTCCATCCAACGGTATTGGCATCAGTCGACTGATGGCACCCATCAGTCGACTGATGTCAATCAGTCGAGTCCTCAACGAGGTCGACTCCATTCTGTGCCCGTGCACAGTGCCATCAGTCGACTGCCATCCCTTGGCAGTCGACTGATGTCGACAGCAGTCGACTGCCAGTCCATGGCAGTCGACTGCTTGGGCCAAATGCCCATGAGTCAGACACCAGTCGAACCCAATCGACTCAGAGCAGTCGACTGCCATGTCATGGCAGTCGACTGGTGCCGTGTGAAACTCAAACTTAACATTAGTTTGAGCTTCCGACGGTCGGATAAACCTTAACCCTTGCGGTCAAGTTTCCGACACTCAGCCATTCGGCCAAGTTCATTAATGAGCTACTTACATTTCACTCATTCTCTCATCTCACTCGAAGTCCCTCGCCGAAGCTCTCTTCGTCCGCGGCCACGTCCCTCGGCAGCATCAGGCGCACGACTCTGCAATGCTCCTTCACGTCTCTTGCCTCCGAAGTCTGCTTCCTTGGCTTCGCTTCAAGTCATCTCGTCCGGCGGTCCCTCGGCAGCATCAAGCGCACGGCTCTACAATGCTCCTTCTCCTACTCAGGCACGAGGTTGTGAGTGGTGAACCCGCCAAGGCTCCATGTACGAATTACTAAGCCCTGCATGACTTCAACGCACATATCAAATCAACATAACAAACTAACTTAAACCCTTTGCCACACACATCAAAACCTTATCATGGCAAGAGATTGCCCTAACAATCTCCCCCTTTTTGATGTGTGACAATCCGTTTAAGTTAGGTAAAAAAATTTTATATAAATTTCTAAGGTAAGAAAGCATGTAAACATAAACATGATATAGCAACATGCAACTCCCCCTTAATCTATGAAACTCTCTCTACAAATTTCTCAATTTTCTCCCCCTTTGAGACCATCAAAAAGATTAACACTAAGTTATAAACTCATGGCATCAAGTCTAATAAAAGAAAAATACCAAAAATTAGTTTAAAAACTGAATTTGGCCATTCTTATTCTGATTCTGAGCACCAACGATCGGGTTCGGACTACTGATCGGCATTGCACGTAGTTTTCAAAAAATTTTGATTTTCGAATCGAATTTCAGAAATGCGGTAAAAATTCCAAAAAATTCGAAAAATCATGAAATTTTGGGAACATATTTCTTGTAAGGTTCTTTATCAGTGAAAAATATTTTTTTTATGAAAAATCATCATAATTTTATGTTTTTTCCAAAAAT
Organism: Wurfbainia villosa; assembly: GCA_025175895.1. Classification (NCBI taxonomy): domain Eukaryota; kingdom Viridiplantae; phylum Streptophyta; class Magnoliopsida; order Zingiberales; family Zingiberaceae; genus Wurfbainia; species Wurfbainia villosa. The sequence continues at coordinate 38,544,273 of CM045987.1, forward strand.
CCAAAAGGTTTAAAAACCACTAGGTTTTTGACCATTCTATTATCAAGTTTAACACCTAGTTTTGGTTCCAATTGTTTCAAAACATGAATACATAGATTTTAGATTAAGAAATTGTTTTGAAAACATATGAAATATCCAACCATGATCTTTGGGCAAAATGTCTATGAATTAAACATAAGTCTTCCCCATGATTGGTCTATTATTGCTATTTTGATACCTTAAATGACCATCTAAATGCCATAGGCACTAGTGGACATTTGTATCATCCTAACATCTCACCCATGCTAAGTTTGCAATCAAGTTAGCCTATAGTGAGTGTGAAATGCATCCTAGGGGGTATTTGTATATACTTAACCATTATATTCATACAATTCTATCAAGGTTAAGTATCAACCTAATAATCCTCATGATCATAAAGGCATATATGAATGAATTCCACATTATGATCATGAACTACATGTTTTCATCAAATTATAATTATGCATTAGGTATTATATAATGATAATAAGTAAAGTATCACCTAAAGCATGATTTAAACCTATTTCTTATGATAATGTGCCAAATTTCAAAATCATAAATCATGATTGCAACCATACATAGGAATTACATTAATCATCATGATTTAAGCATTATTATCTATTTATGGGCACGTTATCATCACCCAACACTATTCTAAAAATGTTGTCCCGTTATCCTAAGTCAACGAAAATATGATATAGGTCAATTGCATATGGTTGACTACCCTAGGGGTTTTCTAACCCTTAAGGATGGATTTTGGAACCCAAAATAAGTTCTTTCCTATTGGGTTCACAAGATACTCCTTGGGGATCCATTTTCTATCAATTACTTTCTTTTTATCTTGTCCCCTATCTATTAGGCATTTATAGGCCTTTTCATTTTTCTTTTCTTTGTATCCTAGGCCCTTTTTGTTGAAGCTAGCTCTTTGGCTCCCAATAATCATATTTAATGTGTTGGAGCCAATTGTGATTTTTCCTAGGGCTTTGGTTAAATAGTCTACCTTTTCCCTTAGGGCCCTATTTTCTTCTATGCATGCATCACTAACATCTAATGACACATAAAGATCATGTGAGCATACTTCATCATGGCAAGAAGAAATATTTTCATTTTCATTTAAGCATGCTTTTTCTAATTTTTGTTCTAATTCCTTAATTTGTTCAAGCATGCATTTGTTTTTCTTCTTTGCTCTAAATAAATCCTTAGTTAAACTAGAAATCATAGAAACTATTTTATTAGGTGAGAGGTTAGTTACCATAGTTTCCATGTCCTCTTCTTCTTCGGATGATGAGGATGTAGAAGCTCCCCCTTCATTTGAGCTCTCCCCACTTGAGTTTGATTCTTCATTTTCGGTGGAGGAGGAGGAGCAATCCGAGTCATGAAGAGCCATTAGTGCTAGGTTGGAGTAGACATGCTCTTCTTCATCGGATGAGGAAGAAGAAGAAGGATCATCCCATGCCTTGGCCTTGAATGCTTTGGCCTTCCCCTTTTCTTTTGCCTTCTTCTCCTCTTTCTTTTTGCTCCCCTTTTTCTTCTTCTTTTCTTCTTTCTTTTTCTTCTCTTCCTTGCTCTTGTTTAGGAGAGGACAATTGTCCCTTATGTGCCCCTCTCCTTGGCAATTATAGCATATGACCTTCCCCCTTGGTCTTCTATTCCTATGATTAGATTTATTAAAATGAAAACCCTTTAAAGCACGTCTTACCCTCCTTACCATATATGCTTCTTCGGTGCTATCCATGGAGGAGGATGAGGATGCTTCATCATCGGAGGAGGAGGGGATTTCCATCTTCTTCTTCCCCTTGTTCGCTATCAAAGCTACTCCTCTTGAAGGTTGGATTTTTAGCTCTTCTTGTATTCCTTCAAGCCTCGTTTCATGGAGCTCCATTGTTGAGAAAAACTCCTCCAAGGTACTTACTTCCAAGTTCTTGGAGATGTAAAATGAATCCACCATGGAGCTCCATCTTGAGGACCGGGGAAAGACATCTATGGCCTTCATTACCATATCCCGGTTGGAGAGCTTTTCTCCTACACTTGTTAGCCCAATTAATATTTATTTAAATCTAGAATGTAGGGAAGTTACCTTTTCTCCCTTTTCAAGCTTAATATTTGATAGTTGGGAGCGGAGGAGATCTCTTCTTGCTAGCTTGGCTTCCGAAGTGCCTTCATGAAGTTCAACTAGCTTCTCCCACATCTCCTTAGCACTAGAACATTCCCCTATCCTATTGACTTCTTGTTGGGGGAGTACATTATAGAGATGGTGCTTGGCCTTTGAATATGCCAAATACTCCTCTCTTTGTCTTTTTCTCCATCTCGATTTCTTCAATGGCTCCCCATCTTCGTTCCTAGGCAACTCGAAACCGTTTTCCATAATTAACAATATTTCAAAGTCGGTTTCGAAGAATACCTCCATTCTCTTTTTCCACCAAGAGAATTCGCCGTCAAACTTCGGTGGGTGGATGTTTGAGCCGGCCATTTTTGATGTAGAGCTTGTTGCGGCGGTTAGTCCGGTGACAAGCAACCTTGCTCTGATACCACTTGTTGGGGATCGATTGGCCTGCTAGAGGGGGGTGAATAGCCCTCTTAAGATGGATGTCAAAATTCTCTCGTCGACAAAGCGTTAGCGCCAGTGGAATATACAAATACAAATAAAGACAACACAAAAGATAGACAAGCAATACAAACACGAGATGTAACGTGGTTCACGGCTACGCCGCTAATCCACGGTCCGATTCGTCCAAGGTGAATCACTCCTCCAAATCCACTAGATCTCTCCTTTGCACAAAGCTAGGTGGAGGTAACCTCTTTTACACAAGGATCACTCTTCTACAATAGAATAGAGATTAGAACAAGTAGAAGAGTAGGGAATCGTGTATGGCAATTTGGGAGAAGTTTAGAGCTTAAGCATTAACCTCCCAAAGCTCCATCCCCTTCCTTTTTATAGAGGAAGAGGGTTTCTTCCCATTGACACAGGAGCAGTCGACTGATGCCCTCGATCAGTCGACTAGTCCTGTAGCCGTTGCCCAATAACGGCTGCTTTCCACGTTGGATTCCATCCAACGGTATTGGCATCAGTAGACTGATGGCACCCATCAGTCGACTAATGTCAATCAGTCGAGTCCTCAACGAGGTCGACTCCATTCTGTGCCCGCGTACGCGTGCCATCACGATCATTGCCGCGCGTCGGATGATCGAGTCGATCAGCCGATCCATGGCGGCGCGTCGGCGCTTGGGCCAAATGCCCATGAGTCAGACACTAGTCAAACCCAATCGACTCAGAACAGTCGACTACCATGTCATGGCAGTCGACTGGTGCCGTGTGAAACTCAAACTTAACATTAGTTTGAGCTTCTGCGGTCGGATAAACCTTAACCCTTGCAATCAACTTTTCGACACTCAGCCATTCGGCCAAGTTCACTAATGAGCTACTTACATTTCACTCATTCTCTCATCTCACTCGAAGTCCCTCGCCGAAGCTCTCTTTGTCCGCGGCCACGTCCCTTGGCAGCATCAGGCGCACGGCTCTGCAATGCTCCTTCACATATCTTGCCTCCGAAGTCTGCTTCCTTGGCTTCGCTTCAAGTCATTGTCCCGGCGGTCCCTCGGCAGCATCAAGCGCACGACTCTGCAATGCTCCTTCTCCGACTCAGGCACGAGGTCGTGAGTGGTGAACCCGCCAAGGTTCCATGTGCGAATTACTAAGCCCTGCATGACTTCAACGCACATATCAAATCAACATAACAAACTAACTTAAACCCTTTGCCACACACATCAAAACCTTATCATGGCAAGAGATTGCCCTAACACTCCTCTAGAAATCTGGCATTCGTACTCACGATCACCTTCTGATCTCTTGGACTATAGAATAAACCACCCTTCGTTCCCTTAGAGTAGCCAACAAACAAGCATACTTCTGTAAGAGATTCCAACTTACTAGTATCTCCCTTCAGCACATGTGCTGGACTACCCCAAATCCGAATATGTCTTAGACTAGGCTTTCGCCCAATCCACAACTTTGTGAGAGTAGAGGGTACTAACTTAGATGGAACCAAGTTCAGAATGTGTGCTGCTATTTCTAGAGCAAACCCCAGAAGGAATCAGGTAACTCAGAATAACTCATCATAGACTTGACCATCTCCATAAGAGTCATGTTCCTTCGCTCTGCCACACCATTCTGCTGGGGTGTGCCAGGTGCGGACAATTGGGATTGAATCCCAGCCTCTGATAAGTAACTCCTAAACTCTGCCAAGAGGTACTCGCCACCACGATCAGATCGTAATGTCTTGATACATTTACCTTGACAGTTCTCCACATCAGCCTTGAATTCTTTGAACCTGTCAAAACATTCAGACTTGCGATGCATCAAGTAAATGTATCCATATCTTGAATAATCGTCTATAAAAGAGATGAAATATTCAAAACCACCTCTTTCCTGGATAGACATAGGACCGCACAAATCAGAATGAACCAATTCTAACACATCTTTGGCTCTATACCCCTTGGCCTTGAAAGGCCTCTTGGTCATTTTACCTTCCAAGCAAGATTCGCAGGTTGGGAGATCCTCCACCACTAATGAACCTAAAGGTCCATCAACTATCAACCTTTGAATTCTGCTTAGGTTAATATGACCAAGCCTTAGATGCCAAAGATATGTTTGGTTCATTTGCGAAGGTTCTTTTCTCTTATTAGACTTAGAAGATGAGTTATTGATTTCTATATGCATCGTGGGAGTTTTCGGTTCCAGAGTATATAAATTGCCAACCAATGTACCAGAACAGATAATCTCCTATTCCTTTTTATAACCACTTTGTCATTAAAAGAAACAGAATATCCATCCATAAACACTTTAGAAACTGAAATTAAATTCTTTCTAAAAGTAGGTACATAAAGACAATCTCTCAAAACCAAAATTTTATTCCTATCAAAAGATAAATAAACGTCTCCCACTGCAATAGCCGCCACCTTTGAAGCATTGCCCATGAAGACGGTAATCTCTCCCTCAGCTAGTCATCGGGTTTCCTGGAACCCCTGCAAAGTATTGCATACATGATCAGTGGCTCCTGTATCTACACACCAGGCACTGGTAGATAACACCGCTAAACATGTTTCAACAACTAAACAAGAAGATATACCTTTGTTCTTTCGGCGAGGACAGTCCGCCATCCAATGTCCAGTCTGCTTGCAAGTGAAGCACTTGCCTTTCGGCTTCTTCACTTTTGCCTAAGATCCCACTGCCACCTGCTTCGCTCCACCTTGCTTCTTCTTCTTCTTACCTTTCGGTTTAGAGGAAGAATCCTTCTGAGCGACCATGGCTTGAGCACTTTGTGAAAAAGCCCTCTGCCTCTGGAGTTACAGCCGGAAGCTCCATGCAGAATACAACCTCTTGTTCATGTTGTAGTTGAGGCGGAACTGCTCAAAACTCCTAGGCAGAGACTGGAGAATGATATCGACCTGGGTTTCCCCATCGATCTCAGCTCCGAGGACTTCCATCTCATTAAGATGAGCCATCATCTTGAGAACATGATCCCTAATGGGTGTTCCCTCGGTCATGGTGGTCGTCATCAAGTTTCTCATCGCCTCCTGTCTAGCCGCCCTACTCTGATGTCCGAAAAGTTCCTTGAAATTGAACATCATGTCAAAAGTTGTGGCTATGGCCTGATGCTGATGTTGCAGCACATTTGACATAGATGCCAAAATGTAACACTGCGCCATCTCATCTGCCTTGACCCATTTCTTATAACGTTCTTTCTCCTTTTCATCAGAGTCATCGGAGGGCTTAAGAGGACAGACCTCGAAGAGTACAAATTTGTACTCCTCCGCAGTTAAGACAATATCCAGATTTCTTTTCCAATCAATGTAGTTTTGTCCAGTAAGCTTATTTTCTTTTAAAATCAAAGCAAGTGGGTTGAAAGGCATTTGAAAATCCTAAAAATCACAATGATCAAAATATTAGATTTCAAATATTATTGATTCCTCAAAACAATAAAATCCCGAAATCAACCAACACCTCAAAACACCGAGAATATCGCATGCCACGATAGTGTGGACGTATACGAATTCTACATTTGTAAGAGGAGGTTTTACCCATTAATTTTATTATCTTGTCAACTTTACTTTTTGACAAATAAAATTAATAGTTGGTTCCTCTTTATCCCTACAAATAAAAGCAGTGACTCCGTTGGGGAGGATACTTTTATTTGCATCTAAGTGTGCACCATTACACGATACTAAGGGATTTATTTCGGATTATGTGCCTTACCGATGGGGAAGTACACACGCTCCTAAATAATTTCCTATAACCATTATTTGACCTAGTGATCCGCAAGGAAACCCATCCGATGGGGAGGAAGGCACTCAGAGCCAACGCGCAAGTTTGTTGCATCACACGTCAAATTGCAATGGAGGCCGCGGGAATTAATTAAAATATCCCTCTCCCACTTAGTAAATTGAAATCAAGGAATTTTAAAGCATACACAACATTCATATAAAACAAATAAGCAATAAATATGGAAAAAAATAGAATTTTTCCAACTATTATGGCATTGTTCTCCAATATGCATCCCGTCATGTCGCCACCTCGTCCACTCCATCTTTTCCCGTGCGCAAGTCACCAAAGAGATCCGGGCCGAGATAAATCATTTTAATTTACATCCATCGAACCTATACTCCACGAAGGAGTGTACAAATAATCTAGATCGAAAGTAAACTAAAATGAACAGCTAAACAATGTCGTATTTAATTACAAAAATTAAATACTAATCTAGCCTCGTCAACCCTGAGGATTCAAATAATATACATACAATCACACACAAAACAATCACATACAACAAAATAGCCATAATAGTCGGATCTTATGCCTTCAACCAAAAAGTTAGCCTACGCACATCCTACTATTATCCGGCATACTCAATATATGATATGTGCATGAAAGTAACCGAATCCAAAACACACAAAACCGGAAACCGTGGCTCTGATACCAAATGTAGGGAGTTGCTTCGGAGACTCATTGGCTCCCATGTCCTCGGATTAAAATTTTCACCAATGAAAGAACTAATCCGAATGGGATGAGTTTCCTTAGCACAACCTATTCGTCATCGTGCTAACAACTTGAGTGATCGCTTGAACAAACTAGTTGTTCAAGCAACACAACTCTTCTAGTTGGTTATCCGCGGAAGAGACGATGGACGGATCGACGGTTTTTGTGTTTGTCTTCGGGGTCCATGATTATACAAAATATATACATACACACACTTGTATAATCAACACATAAAATAACATTATAAGATCAGAAAATAAAGTTGTACCACTTTATACCTTACGATCTTCTACCGTATGTCCTATCCTCCTCGTGGACGACGTGTGGGCGAAGATCCTCCATGAGTAGAAGCCTTCTAGATCGTGTTCTTCCCTTCCTTGTCCGCTGCGAACAAAGAGAAGAACCAACAAAACCTTTCCTTTCTAGAACTGGCCACCAAGCAAGGGAGTTTGATGCAACCGCCGGCCAAGGAACGAAGGGATGAGCGCCGGCCAACCTTGAAGAGAGGTTGCCGCCGGCCACCTAGAGGTTGGAGAAGCACCGGCCACCAATTGTTGGAGGACCACCGGCCACCAAGGATCAAAGGAGAAGGAAGAGGGCCGGCCAAAGCTTAGAGAAAGAAGGAGTGAGTGCCGGCCACCAAGGAGAAAAGGAAGAAGATGGGCGCCGACTTCTTGTCCAAGAGTTGCCGCCCACAACTTTGCTTCCAAACCCTAGCCGCCCAAACTAAAACCCTAACTCCAAAATTGAACCTCTTTTGCCGCCCAACCTAAGCCCTCTATTTATAGAATTGGGCTTAAGCATCCTTTAATCTCCACCGTCAGATCTAGGGATTTAATCTCCACCATCGGATCTAGGGTTTTATCCCAACCATCGGATCTAGGGTTTCATCCCAACCGTCGGATCTAGGATTTCATCCCAACCGTCGGATCTAGGATTTCATCCCAACCGTCGGATCTAGGGTTTCATCCCAACCGTTGGATCTAGGGATTTAATCCCATCCATCGATTCTAGGGTTTCATCCTAACCATCGGATCTAGGGATTTAATCCCAACCGTTGGTTCTAGGGTTTCATCCCAACCATCGGATCTAGGGATTTAATCCCAACCGTTGGTTCTAGAGTTTTGTTTTACATCCTTGGATCTAGACTTCTTTAGGATTATATTAGGCTATGATAGGGACCATAAGGAGGAGTTGGATCTTGGTCACCCGATGGATCGGAACCACACTAACTTGATCCATCAATGATGTTCCATTCCACTAGAGGATCATCATTGAACTACCTCACCAACCCCCATAAATTAATATTGTCTCCATATATTATTTGTACATTCATCTCCCCGTGTTTAAGATATCGAATATCCGTCAATTAACTGATTTACTGACCATCAATTAATTAACATCTAATTCCTCGAGTAGTACCACTCAACCTTATCATCATGTTGACTAAGTCAACCAGCTGGGTTTACATGATGAACCTTATGAGCTCCTCAAGGGGACATCATCAACCTAGTATATAGGACATGGTTTCCTCCTATAATCAACGACACACCATGTAAATAATATTATTTCCCAACTTACCGGGCATATTGATTTAATCCATTTAAATCTCACCCTTTGGTAAATCAAAGAAATAAATACTAAGTACATGTGCCCATTATTATATCGGGATTAAGAGCATGTACAACATAATATCCTAGGTCCGATTCAATTTTGTAGTCAGCAATTAATTGAATCACCTCTATGTCGGTCCTGCTCAATACACCTAAGTGTACTAGTGTAACTCCATGTTCAAGACAAAACAATACCAAGCTACACTACAACCATACCAAAGGTTTGTCCAAAACCATCTTGGTTGTGAGCCTCTACTTATATTTTACAAGGGACTGATAACATGATCTTCTGTGTCACACCAAGCACCATGTTATCTACAATGTAAAATATTAGACAATATGCACACACATATAATAAATATATAAAGTGCAAACAATGATCATGTGATTCTTATTCTAAAATAAAATGTTCATAAAAAAGAGCTAGGCTTTCAGTCTACATTCCAACACGCTCAACACCTGGAAGTGCACGGATGTCGTCAAGTAATAAAAGATGTATCGATCCCACAGAGACTAAGATTTGAATACCGTCTGTCCAGTGGATGTTGTTGTTTGGAATAAATCTCCTAAGAGTAAGGTTTGTGAGGTCAACTGTAGTCCAAACTCAACTACGGTGTCACTTGGAGAAAGCAAAGGTAGGTTCAAAGTTCCCTTAAAGGATTGTAGGACTTTGGTTTTACTTGTGCATTGTTTAATATGCTATCAATTTAATGACTTTAGGATCTCTAGCTATGATTTTGTGGGAGGATAATCATGTATTTGCCCGATGAACTTTTGCTTCTACCGAGAACTACTTATTCCTAACCAAGTTTCCTTTCGGATCGTCCGAGCTCAAGGGGTTGAAACTGTTGGGAGCCCCCTATCACTAGGGTCCCTCAACACTTCTAGAGTTGATGTCTCCGATATTGGGCCTTCTTCTAAAATAGGTTATTAAGGTATGAGGATGTCCTAGTAATCCCTATGAAGAGATGGATCATATTTCATATCCTACTCAATCATATTCTACTTTCTACGATTATGGGAGGGAGGATGACTGCTAGGGTTCCTCCTTGGTTCTCGTAGATTATTGATACGAAGGTTTTCCACCCTTGTATTGGCTATGTGTAGTAGAAATAGACCCAAGACATAATTCACATTCATCTAAACAACATAAATTGCAAATAGATTCAAAGGGAATGAATAACTATTTGAACTAGCAAGTCCATATACACAAGCTACTCCCTAATCCTAAAATCGAAGTATCTACTCCATAATTGAATGAGAAATAATGCAAGACATCTAAGGTGAATCATTACAATACGAATAGATATAAAAATAAAGGCAATACTTTCTGTTCTATCTGATGTGGTGTATTGGTTCTTCTCCACGGTGTCAGAGCATTGATTTGGATCTTCAAGCCACTTCCTTCCTCCCTACTACGAGTCTCCAGTGCTTCTTAGGGCACCTTCTTGTCTTCCTAGCCATCATACCCTCTCCCTAGGGTTTGGGCGTGTCTGCCTATTTATAGAAGAGAAGTCAACTTTCATTAAAACCCCATGAAACCCTAATCTGTGTCAAATCAAGCTGACACCACATGGTCGTGTGGAATCCACACGGTCGGCCGTGTCTTCCTCTGAATTGTCATATGAACGTTGTCTCTTGATCTGGAGCATTCTTGGCTTCTTTTGGCTTCAATTTTGTGTCATTTTATCTCCCAAAACACTGTTTTACACATAAAATACCAAGAGAAGATCTCCGAATTAGAAAATAGAAAATGAATGCAAAACAAAGAATAATGTTCATAAAATGGGTATAAAATGTCATGAGATGTGTGCTAAAACTACTCCTAAAATCCTATATGTTTTGCTTACATCAATTACCCCAGACTTAGACTTTTGCTTGTCCTCAAGCAAACCTCAGTGCCATGAAATTTTAAAAGTATTGTTCCCTACTTAGCATGATTACTAAAATTATCAAGTGGCATTTTCAATAAAAGCAAATAGATATGTTCTAAAGATTCACTAGGTTAGCTTTCGTGTGTGTGCTGAGAGAATTTCCTAGGGGATACTCATTCCACGGTGAGTCAAGTCGTCATCCTATAGCTTTCATAAGGTCTCCAGCTTTTAGGTACTTACCTGCCCTAAGCGAGGGTCGTTCCCTAGAATTAGCATAAAGTCTCAACGGTGTGTTCGGTATTGAGAGAAATTGGTAGGTATTTTCCCAGTAACCTAGCTCGGTCTCAAAGGGTCACCTAGCCATTTCCACCCACGACGACTATTTTTTTTAACTCTCATTTTTTTTCCTCTTTTTTTTCTTCCTTTTCCTTTTCTTCTTGCTCTCTTTTTTTTTCTTTTCATTTTATCATCCTCCCTAGCTCTTCGATTTTTCTGAATGGGTTTACATGATATGAGCATCTCCAGTAACTAAAATGCTAAGTCTAGAGTCACCTATGTATTACAAAAGTACTAGACTACTGGGATGAATCATAACTACGTATGTATTAGATTTTTCCCTTTCAGAATATACGATAAGTGTAGGTGAAACATAAAAGCTAATAAGTAAAAATCTAGAACATCAATCAAAGCATCTAAAAATGAAATAACGCAAGATAAAAGGATGTTAAGCTAGCTATGTCATGGAAACAAGTCGTGAAAAATTTTAAAAACATCACTGAGGCAGCTTAAAGTGACTAACAACTAGGTGCTGGAAGGGATCTAAACACTATATGCATGGACAAATAAATGCAGCTAATCTAAAACTAAACCTAAATGTCAAAGAAAACTAATATGAGCATAAGAGTATGTCAAAACTTGGGTCTCCCCAAGACTTACATAAAATCATACCTTTAGCCGCTGATGTCACATGTACATGTGGTCAATCTGGGAACTAGTGGATGTAGCGGCAGCTCTGTGCTCCTCTTCCCTATCCCACTGTAATCATGTGTCACACATGTGCTACCGAACCTCTTGGCGGTAGGTAGCCTCCTCTTGAAAATAGGCCCGACCCTCACCGTAGAACTCCTCGGCCCGCTGGAAATGCTTTCGGAGGCCCTGAAACTCTGCCTGCATGTAGGCGCTATGCTCCTCCCTTCGCTACCCCTGTGTCTGCTACTTGGTGTAAATGTCATCGAGGCGCGATCGAAACTCGAAGAAATTGTAGGTGGGCGTACCTACATCCTGCTCATAGGTAGAAAAAGAAGAAGGTGCAGGTATAGGCTCTCGTTGTGGACTAGGGGGACTCCTGTACATAGGTGGACTCAAGGGTGAGTGTTGTGCGGGTGGCGAAGGGGGTGCATGGGTAGAGGGTCCCTCGTGTGGTGAGGACTCCACTACTCTATCCAACAGCTAATTGGAATGATTAGTGATGGTGGTACGATCGATGTTGGGGAGCCTAAGAGGTGGCAAATTATTCCTTACAAAACAAAATGAAAATCCTTCCCTATCTATCATTTTCATAGCCATGCACCCCTAAATCTATACTAGGGCTTCCCTCTATTCTGTCCAACCCTTCATAGTGATACCCCATCTTATTGCAAATGCGAGTGATTAAACCCCCTAAAATAATTTCTCCCTCTGTCGCCTTGCCCATTTTTACTAGATGCCTAATGAAATGGGACCCAACATCAATGGTATTTCACTCTTGTAGCATGTCCCAAAGGAAAAGAAGCTCACTTATCCTCACCATTCCATCACTCTCCCCTCTCCGAAAAATAGTGTTCGCCATCACACGGTGAATATACCGGAAGATAGGATTTTGAAGGCATGAGGCTTTTTCCCTAGAAGGGTCATACACATTCTCCCCCATCGAATCAAACTAAAAGGTCCGTGCATTAAACTCAATAGGGGTCCTTCTCTCTCTCCCACTAAGTAATTCAAAGCATAGGTTCTATTGGTGCAAGGTCCATTCATGTTCTATATTAAATAGCCTAAAGGTGATTTTTCCATCTTGGCTATATAACCCTATTAAAATCTCTACATCTACTGAGCTTAAAAATTCTAAAACAATCCTAGGGTGAGTTGGGTATCTTACCCCCATAATCTCTCCCCAACCTATTTTTGCAAAGAGGCCTTGCACATCCCCAAGCAAACCTTGGATTTCCAAATGATCTACATCCAAATACCTAGTAGCGGTGATTTTGTGGTTGGAGACCATATTAAATCTATCCCTATGCTCATCATTACGAAATATAATGCTTGGAGAAGCATTATCGTCCTCCGGAGCTTGTGGAGCGCTTCTTCTCCTTGACCTTGGCCCTAAAGAAGTAGATCTTGTTGCACAATGCTTTGTCCTCCTCATCCTTTCTTCTTGAGAGCTTCTTGAAGGTTGGAGAGGCTCCTCAGAGGTTGGAGAAGAATATTTTGCATGGGCTAGGTTGGAATGTTTGAGTCGCACGGCTGATTTAGGGCAAACCTCATGGCTTTTGCCCTTTTAATGAGACACAAAACGACCATGTGAAATTTACATGGTACGCTATGTGCGACTCTGGATTTTTCCCAGAGTGCCACACGGTTCGAGCCATTTCACATGCCTGCCCTTCCCATCCTCCTAACCCACATCCTATAGACGGGTGGTGGCGCTACGTGATCATACATTCATGCATATAACAGCGGAAGCATTTAAAAAACTTTACAACTTTTAACTCTAATTACATTACCCAATCAACCTAACAATTTAATCATGGCAAAAGGTCTTAGCAATTTATTTAACTAAACATGTACTAACCATTTCAAGGTTCATAAAAATAAACATGAGTAACAACCATAGAAAGTATTAACGTCTCCTAACAGTTTACACATAAACTGAAAATCATGCATAAGTCCGTATATGAAAAATGATCTCGTCCACCATGCCACTGCCACACACATCTTTGCCCCTCCTGCTGCTCCCTTTAATTTTTCCATTCCTTGCCTTGCTCTACAGTACAAGGGAAAAACGACACTATCAGCACATATGCTGAGTAAGATCCTTTCCTACTCACAAAAGTCATACGACATAAATTACACATAAGATAGTGACACGTTCATTTAACTAACATATAGTCATAGCATGGATGTAACTATTAACAAGATCATCAAGAGGCATATAGACTTAGCATTCAAAATTCATGAGTAAAGAAATCCGTGACATGATCATCTAGGACATGTATCCCCATGGCATTTTTATCACAATAACATAATATCTTGTAATAACATAGACATGGAATAGTTATATGCAGAATGCTCTTTGAAAATATATACTTTCATAAGTACTTAAACATAATCTCAACATTAAGGCCCGACATTGTATCCATGACTCGGCCCAGCCCATTTGGCGGTCCATTCGGCGGCCCATTTGGCGACCCCTTGTGGTCATCGACCGTCGACCGTTGGCACGTCGACCGTGTCATTACAACTAGGCCCGTACTTCGACCTAGGGGCAACTTTGGATACAAGCCATGCGTAAAGTAAAATAGCATGCATGTTCTTTGACATAACATAAAGAGTGTTTTTATCCCCACTCTTAGAGAAACATTTCTTAACCAATTCATATTCATAAGCCTTACGTAACCATGGCATAGGGGTGCCTTGTTGGGATTTCGCTTCGGAGGCTCATTGGCTCCCATGTCCCCGGATTAAAATTTTCACTAATGAAAGACTTAATCCGGATGGGATGAGCTTCCTTGGCACAACCTATTCGTCGTCGTGCTAACAACTTTAGTGGTCACTTGAACAAACTAGTTGTTCAAGCAACACAACTCTTCTAGTTGGTTAGCCGCGGAAAAGACGACGGATGGATCGCCGGTTTTTGTGTTTGTCTTCGGGGTCCATGATTATACAATATATATCCATTCATACACATGCATAATCAAAATATTAAAGAACATATTCAGATCTGTAAATAAAGTTAAAAACAACTTTATACCTTACGATCTTCTATCGTATGTCCTATCCTTCTCGTGGACGACGTGTGGACGAAGATCCTCCACGAGTTGAAGCCTTCTTGATCACTTTCTTCTCTACCTTGTCCGCTGCGAACAAAGAGAAGCAATCACAAATACCTTTCCTATCTAGAACCGACCACCAAATTAGGGAATTTGGTGCAACCGCCAGCCAAGGAGCAAGTGGATGATGCGCCGGCCACCAAATGAATGGAAACCGCCGGCCACCTTGGAGAGATTGGAGGAAGATGATTGCCGGCCACCAATGGATGGAGAACCGCCGGCCAAGGAGCAAGGAAAAGGGAAGAGTGCTGCCCAAAACCAAGGAGGAGAAGAGAGGGATGACCGGCCAAACGCTAGCTTGCCACCCAAGCTTGTAGCCGCCCAAACCCTAGCCGCCCAATGGAAGATGAGCCAAACCCTAACCCTAATTCGAAAACCAATCTCCTTATCTTATCCTTGCCGCCCAACCCTAAGAACCTATTTATAGAATAGGGCTTAAGCCTCATTTAATCTCATCCGTCGGATCTAGGGATTTAACCACAACCGTCGGATCTAGGGTTTTATCCCAACCGTCGGATCTAGGGTTTCATCTCAACCGTCGGATCTAGGATTTCATCCTAATCGTCGGATCTGGGATTTCATCCCAACCGTCGGATCTAGGGTTTTATCCCAACCGTCGGATCTAGGGATTTGATCTCAACCGTCGATTCTAGGGTTTCATCCTAACCATTGGATCTTAGGGATTTAATCCCAACCGTTGGTTCTAGGGTTTCATCCTAACCATCGGATCTTAGGGATTTAATCCTAACCGTTGGTTCTAGGTTTTGTTTTACATTCTTGGATCTAGACTTCACAAGGATTATATTAGGCTATGATAGGGACCATAAGGAGGAGTTGGGTCTTGGCCACCCGATGGATCGGAACCACACATACTTGATCCATCAATGATGTTCCATTCCACTAGAGGATCATCATTGAACTACCTCACCAACCCCCATAAATTAATATGGGCTCCATATATTATTTGTAGATTAATCTCCCCGTGTTTAAGATATCGAATGTCCGTCAATTAATTGATTTACTGATCATCAATTAATTAACATCTAACTCCTCGAGTAGTACCACTCAACCTTATCATCATGTTGACTAAGTCAACCAGCTGGGTTTACATGATGAACCTTATGAGCTCCTCAAGGGGACATCATCAACCTAATATATAGGACACGGTTTCCTCCTATAATCAATGGCACACCATGTAAATAATATTATTTCCCAACTTACCGGGCATATTGATTTAATCCATCTAAATCTCACCCACTGGTAAATTAAAGAAATAAATACTAAGTACATGTGCCCATTATTATATCGGGATTAAGAGCATGTACAACATAATATCCGAGGTCCGATTCAATTGTGTAGTCAGTACTAAATTGAATCACCTCTATGTCGGTCCTACTCAATACACCTAAGTGTACTAGTGTAACTCTATGTTCAAGATAAAACAATACCAAGCTACACTATTTTCTGTGCCACACCAAGCACCATGTTATCTACAATGTAGAATATTAGACAATATGCACACATATATAATGAATATATAAAATGCAAACAATGATCATGTGATCCTTATTTCAAAATAAAATGTTCATACAGAAAAGGGCTAGGCTTTCAGTATACATTCTAACATGCCTATCATTCATGAACATAAACAGGTGCATCATGATAAAATGAGCAAAACTTAACATATACATTATGATTCAATGGTCCTACATCAGCCGTTAACATGGACATAAGGTATGGAATCATGCAAATATATCGTCTAACTAGCATCATATCAATACCATATATATATATACCTAGCATAACATGGAAAATCATTCGGAATCATGTTCGGAATTTTTTTTATTTAATTATTTATTTTCTTGTCCTTTTTAATATTCCTGAGCCTAGCACAGCCGGCCTGCGTTGGACGACACACCCGTTCGTGGTCGAGCGGCACGCCTGCTAGCCGAGAGGTACGCCTGTTAGCCGAGCAGCACCTCCAGCGGTCGAGTGACACGCCTGGCGCCTGAGCGGCATGCTTTGTGCCCGGGCGACACGCTTTGTACCCGAGCTGTTTGGCCCCGACATGCCTGTGTCGGGGCGGCATAGGCATGTCGCGCGCTGCTCACCCCGACATGCTTGTGTCGGGGTGAAAGAGCGATGTGTTGGCCTCTGTACGTGTTCTGCTTAACAAAATTTATACGAACCTCGTCCTAGGGTCTTAAGCAATATCAAACATGGAACTTCGTCTAAGGTTAATCATATGCAATACAGGGAAAAGAAGAACATGAAAAACTCTTTATTGCATAGCACAACATTGGAAACATGAAAGCCATTCGAGAGAAACCCATGTACTGCAGGTGAGGGAATTCTTACCTTCGATTGCTTTAACTCATATTTGTAAAACCTAATGAGATGCAACCTTCTATCCCGCCCTAGCAGCTACCCTCCAAGGTCTCTTGAATCCCACCTTTTCTTGGATTCGGCGGAGAAGACAACCCTAGGAGAGAATTCTCCTTGATGTGTGGTTCGGCGGTGGAGGGATCAAGAGAGAGTAGAGAGGTGTCCTCTAGGTTATTAGGGAGGTTAAATTTATAACCATCAAGGCATAACCTATTCCCTTATAAATTTCCTTAAATTTCTCTCTTTAACAGAATTAATTCCTTCTTAAATTAAATTCGTGACTTCTCCCTAATCATATAAAATTTTTATTGGATTTTTTTTGGTGACTCACCCCTTCTTGTCCAATTTTCTTTTCTTTTATATTTTCTTTTATTTCCTTTATATCCCACGTAAGCCTATTATCATCATGCATAATTATCTTTATTTTCTTTAACCCACATAAGGGCCCCTTTATTATCATGCCTCATTATCTATAAAACTCCTAAGATTTTTTTTTGGGCATTACAATCTCCCATACCTTATAAAAAGTTCGTCCTCGAACTTAGAATAGTTTTGGGTATCTTCATTTCATATCATCCTCGCGTTCCCAGGTGGCTTCTTCGTATTGTTGACTTTGCCACAAAACCTTTACTAAGGGCACTTCTTTATTTCTTAGTCTTTTGACTTCCCGGTCCATTACTCGGATCGGTCGACTTTCGTAACTCAGGTCCTCCTGAATTTGCACTGTCTATGGCTCAACCATCTGGTCTCTACTGGAAATGCACTTCTTGAGCATCGACACATGGAACACGTTGTGAATAGCCGACATCTCCTGAGGTAGCTCGAGCTCATAAGCTACCTTGCCAACTCTTTTCAAGATCGGATATGGTCCTACGTATCGCGGACTTAGCTTCCCTTTCTTCCCGAATCTCATTATTCCTTTCATAGGTGCTACCCAGAGAAATACCAAATCTCCGACATTGAATTCCAATGGTCTACGTCGCTGATCCACATAGTTTTTCTACCGGCTCTGAGCAGTCTCTATTCTTTGATGGATGTTCTGTATCGCTCGGGTGGTGTCCTCGATGAATTCCATCCGAAGTCCCATCTTTTTCTTCTCACCACCTTATTACCAACAGATTGGAGACCTACATCTCCTCCCATATAAAGCTTCATATGGTGCCATTCCAATGGTAGCCTGATAGCTATTGTTGTAAGTAAATTCCGCTAGACATAAATATCGGCACCAACTCCCTTTGAAGTCTAGGGCACAAGCTCGTAACATGTCTTCCAGTACTTGGTTCACCCTTTCTGTTTGTCCGTCTATCTGAGGATGAAAGGCGGTACTGAAATGCAGCTTCATGCCAAGAGCCTTATGAACGCATTCCCAAAACTGTGACGTGAAGCGACCATCCCTATCTGAAATGATGGTCTTGGGATTACCATGTAGTCTGATGATTTACTTAGCATATAATTGAGCCAGTTGCTCAATCGAATAGGTCATCTTGATTGCTAGGAAATGGGCTGACTTCGTCAATCTGTCAATGATAACCCATATTGCGTCATATCCGTTCGTAGTCCTAGGATGACCTGAAATAAAGTCCATAGAGATGTCTTCCCATTTCCACTCTGGAATTTGGATTGGTTGCAGAACTCCTCCAGGCCTTTGGTGTTCTTCTTTAACTTGCTGATAGGTCAAACAGGTACTGACGTGCTGTGCTACATCCCTCTTCATACCGAACCACCAGAATTTCTCTTTCAGATCTTGATACATTTTGGTGGATCCCGAATGCATAGAATAAGGGGTCCCATGAGCCTCCTCCAATATCTTCTTGCGTAGTTCCGGATCATTAGGGATACATAGACGATCCCTAAGGTATAATATTCCGTTATCAGCGACACGAAAATCCTTGGTTTTTCCCTCCAAGATCTCCTGCTTGATCCTCTGGAGATTTGGATCACTACTTTGTTTTGCCAATATGTCATCGAATAGTGATGGTACTATTGCCATGGTCGAAAGCTATCCGAAAATAACCTCGATTCCATAGCTCATGATTTTCATCTCCAGCGGTCGAGACAATCCCGATAGAGACATCAAGGTGGCACTGGACTTCCTGCTGAGTGCATCGGCTACTTTGTTCGCTTTCCCTGGGTGGTAAAAGATCTCCAGTCATAGTCCTTCACGAGCTCCAACCATCTCCGTTGTCTCATATTGAGGTCCTTCTGAGTGAAGAAATACCGCAGACTCCCGTGATCCGTATAAATCTTGCACTGTGCTCCATACAGATAGTGCCTCCACACCTTGAGAGCGAAGACCACAGCTGCTAGCTCTAAATCGTGAGTGGGGTAGTTCTTTTCATGTTCCTTGAGTTGCCTAGAGGCATAGGCAATAACTTTACCCCTCTGCATAAGTATAGCTCCGAGTCCCAATCCAAAGGCATCGCTGTACATGTCGAAGCTCTTGTCATTCTCTGGGAGAGTAAGGATTGGAGCACTTGTAAGTCTCCTTTTCAGCTCCAAGAAACTCTTCTCACATTCCTCTGTCCATACATACTTCTTGTTCTTCCGGGTGAGAGCTGTCATAGGTGCTGCTATTCTGGCGAAGTCTTCTACGAATTTCCGATAATAGCCCGCTAATCCGAGAAAACTCTTCACTTCACTAACATTCTTTGGCCTGCTCCAGTTACTCACAGCTTCAATCTTTCTTGGGTCTACCATAACTCCGTCTTTGGATATAATATGACCCAGAAAAGATACTTGATCGAGCCAGAATTCACATTTGGAGAACTTGGCATATAGTTGCTTTTCTCGAAGAATCTGTAATACCATCTTCAGGTGTTCGGCATGCTGTTCTTGATTTCTCGAATAGACGAGGATATCGTCAATGAAGATGATCACGAACATGTCAAGAAACGCCGAGAATACCCGATTCATCTGGTCCATGAACATAGCAGGAGCATTCGTCACCCCGAAAGGCATGACTACGAACTCATAATGTCCGTATATTGTTCGGAAAGTTGTCTTCGGTATATCATCTGGTTTCACTTTCACTTGATGATAGCCAGACCTTAGGTCAATCTTAGAGAAGACGGTGGCACCCTTTAACTGGTCGAACAGGTCGTCAATCCATGGTAATGGGTACCTGTTCTTGATCGTCACATTATTTAGCGCTCGGTAGTCTATGCACATTCGCATAGACCCATCTTTCTTCTTTACCAACAGTACTGGAGCTCCCTATGAAGAGCAAAATATTGTCTCATCGACTCTATTACTACGTCTTCCATATATTACTGTCTCATCGACTCTATTACCACATCTTCCATATATTACTAAATCATCGACTCTATTACTACGTCTTCCAACCATGCTTATCTTCATATATTATAATAAGGCTAGCATAAGATTATTATGCATATATTCATCTCATCGACTCTATTACTACGTCTTCTATATATTACTTGTCTCATCGACTCTATGACTACGTCTTCTAGCCATGCTTATCTTCATATATTATAATAAGGCTAGCATAAGGTTATCATTCATATTTATTTATGCATATTTAAACTAAAGGCCAGCATAAGGTTATCATACATATATTCATGCATATTTAAGCTAAAAGCATTTCTTATCTTACATGAAAGAAATAGAATAGGCATAGAATTTCTTACTTGGAGCGGCAGGATTTGGAGCTTGATGTGTGTGTAGTGGAAAGGCAGAATTGGGCTCTGATACCACTAGTAACGCTCGCCCTTCCCGTCCTCCTAACCCATATCCTATAGACGGGTGGCGGCGCTACGCGATCATACATTCATGCATATAACAGCGGAAGCATTTAAAAAACTTTACAACTTTTAACTCTAATTACATTACCCAATCAACCTAACAATTTAATCATGGCAAAAGGTCTTAGCAATTTATTTAACTAAACATGTATTAACCATTTCAAGGTTCATAAAAATAAACATGAGTAACAACCATAGAAAGTATTAACGTCTCCTAACAGTTTACACAAAAACTGAAAATCATGCATAAGTCCGTATATGAAAAATGATCTCGTCCACCATGTCACTGCCACACACATCTTTGCCCCTCCTGCTGCTCCCTTTAATTTTTCCATTCCTTGCCTTGCTCTGCAGTACAAGGGAAAAACGACACTATCAGCATATATGCTGAGTAAGATCCTTTCCTACTCACAAAAGCCATACAACATAAATTACACATAAGATAGTGACATGTTCATTTAACTAACATATAGTCATAGCATGGATGTAACTATTAACATGATCATCAAGAGGCATATAGACTTAGCATTCAAAATTCATGAGTAAAGCAATCCGTGACATGATCATCTAGGACATGTATCCCCATGGCATTTTTATCACAATAACATAATATCTTGTAATAACATAGACATGGAATAGTTATATGCAGAATGCTCTTTGAAAATATATACTTTCATAAGTACTTAAACATAATCTCAACATTAGGGCCCGGCATTGTATCCATGACTCGGCCCAGCCCATTTGGCGGTCCATTCGGAAGCCCATTTGGCGACCCCTTGTGGTCGTCGACCATCGGCACGTCGACCGTGTCATTACCACTAGGCCCGTACTTCGACATAGGGGCAACTTTGGATACAAGTCATGCGTAAAGTAAAATAACATACATGTTCTTTGACATAACATAAAGAGTGTTCTTGTCCCCACTCTTAGGGAAACATTTCTTAACCAATTCATATTCATAAGCCTTACGTAACCATGGCATAGGGGTGCCTATCGTTCATGAACATAAACAGGTGCATCATGATAAAATGAGCAAAACTTAACATATACATTATGATACAATGGTCCTACATCAGCCGTTAACATGGACATAAGGTATGGAATCATGCAAATATATCGTCTAACTAGAATCATATCAATACCATATATATATACCTAGCATAACATGGAAAATCATTCGGAATCATGTTCGGATTTTTTTTTTTTTTATTTATTTTCTTGTCCTTTTTAATCTTCCCGAGCCCAGCACAGACGACCTGCGTTGGACGACACACCTGTGTCGTGGCTGAGCGGCATGCCTGCTAGCCGAGGAAGGCTCGTAGCCGAGCAAAGACTCTAGCGATCGGCGACACACAGGCGCCGAGCGGCATGCCTTGCGCTGCAAGACCGCTTTGCACCCGAGCTATTTGGCCCCGACATGCCTGTGCCGGGGCGGCATAGGCGTGTCCCGCGCTGCTCACCCCGACACGCTTGTGTCGGGGTGAAAGAGCGGCGTGTTGGCCTCTGTACGTGTTCTGCTTAACAAAATTTATACGAACCTCGTCCTAGGGTCTTAAGCAATATCAAACTTGGAACCTCGTCTAAGGTTAATCATATTCAATACTGGGAAAAGAAGAACATGAAAAACTCTTTATTGCATAACACCACATTGGAAACATGAAAGCCATTCGAGAGAAACCCATGTACTGCAGGTGAGGGAATTCTTACCTTCGATTGCTTTAACTTATATTTGTAAAACCTAATGAGATGCAACCTTCTATCCCGCCCTAGCAGCTACCCTCCAAGGTCTCTTGAATCCCACTTTTCCTTGGATTCGGTGGAGAAGACAACCCTAGGAGAGAATTCTCCTTGATGTGTGGTTCGGCGGTGGAGGGATCAAGAGAGAGTAGAGAGGTGTCCTCTAGAGTATTAGGGAGGTTAAATTTATAACCATCAAGGCATAACCTATTCCCTTATAAATTTTCTTAAATTTCTCTCTTTAACAGAATTAATTCCTTCTTCAATTAAATTCGTGACTTCTCCCTAATCATATAAAAATTTTATTGGATTTTTTTTTGGTGACTCACCCCTTCTTGTCCGGTTTTCTTTTCTTTTATCTTTTCTTTTATTTCCTTTAAATCCCATGTAAGCCTATTATCATCATGCATAATTATCTTTATTTTCTTTAACCCACATAAGGGCCCCTTTATTATCATGCCTCATTATCTATAAAACTCCTAAGATTTTTTTCGGGTGTTACACCTCAGAGTTTGGAGAAGAATATTTTGCATGGGCTAGGATGGAATGTTTGAGTCGCACGGTTGATTTAGGGCAAACCTCATGGATTTTACCCTTTTAATGGGACACGAAATGACCATGTGAAATTTACATGGTCGGCTATTTGTGAATCTAGATTTTTCCCAGAGTGGCACATGGTTCGAGCCTTTTCACATGCCCTGCCGTGTGTCCTACTGACTGTTGGGCATGGTCGTGTGGAATCCACACGACTACTTGTGCTCCCTTCTGGGGTTCTAAAAAGGAATCTCTCTTCTACCCAACAAGTTGTAAATAATTATAAACTACTTGAACGGATTCTAATGGGAAAAAATTCATATCTAAACTCAACGTGCATAAATGCGAAAGTCAAGAAAATAAAACTTGGGCAACCTCCCATGAAGCGCTTGTTTAAGGTCTTTTGCTTGACCATACTCCTTTGCATTAGCTTGGCTCCGATGGCTCCGTGAACCTCCATCCATCTGTTTTAGAATCTCTATCTTCCAGTGGGGTCTTTGCTATCCGGTAGGAAGTATACCCATTTGAGAATGGAGCATTACACTCTGATAAGTTAAATATGATAATCTCGCCATCCACTTCCAAGGAGACTTTGTGCTCCTTCACGTTTATGCATGCTCCTGTTGTTGCCAGAAAGGGTTTCCCTAAGATGATTGGGTTCTGAGGGCTTGGTCTTGTATCCAATATGATGAAGTCTGTGAGTATCACAAAACTTTCTATTACAATAGGTACGACCACTAGCATGCCAACTGGTTCCCTAATGGTGTCATCCACCATACAAATAGCCAGGCCAGCCGGTTGTAACCCACTCAGTCCCATCTCCTTATAGATCACATAGGACACAACGCTAATGGATGATCCTAGGTCACATAATGCTTCGTTGATTCTCTCCCCATAGATCGCACAGGGTATGACAAAATCACAAGGGTCATCAATCTTGGGTGGAATCTTGTCTTCAATTTCTACTTGGTTTGGCAACGTTGAAATCATGGTTGCGCACCCCTTAGTGAGTTTGTTTTTCTGACCCTTTGAGTCACTGTATGCTCCATCTCTCTTAACTAGGTTTTGCTCATTCGGTCCGGGTGAATTATCCATGGGTTGCGATACGGTTTTGGCTATTTGGTCTACTTGTGTTTCCAGCATTTTGGTGTGGCTTGTGAGCCCATCGACAGAGGTCTTCAACTCCCTCAATGCCTCTTCAATTTTTTGATGTTGCTGCTGGAATTCTACATTAACCTTAGTCTGGGTAGCAATGAAACCTTCAATCATTAACTCAAGCCTAGACTAAGATGGTTGTTGCTGCCTATTGCCATGTTGCTCGTATCCTCCCGATTGATGAAAATTTCCGGGTGGTTCTTCTATCTGGGATTGTATGTGCTAGAATATGGATTGTTGTGCCTCTGATTGTACTCACCCATCGCATCGACGTGCTCAACCTTCTCCTCAAAGCTACTCTGCCTACATAGTGGTCTTCCTGATATGTTGCTACTCCATCTCCAAAGGAATTGACTTCATATACAGAAGCAAGGGTTAGGGAGTCAAATCATCTACTTAGTACGTCCATTATTATCGCTAGATGATCAATTGAGTTAACGACATATCTACTGGATGCAAGCACAGGGTGACTACGTTTGGAAGCCTATTGATGTTGGTTTTGAGCCACCTCCTCAATCAGTTCTTCTACTTACTCAATGGTCTTGTTCATCAACGCTCCTCCTGTAGTAGAATCTAAAGATACCCTCGTGGTGTATGTAATCCCATTATAGAATATGTGGATCACCAGCCTCCTCTCGAGACCGTGATGGGGGCACTGATATAGTAGCCCCTTGTAGTGATCCCAGACTTCAAAAAGGGACTCTCCTTCTTTCTAGCGGAATCTAGTGATCAAGTGGCGCATCTGAGTAGTCTAACTTGGTGGGAAGAATTTATTCATGAATTACTGCTCACACTGCTCCGATGTGGTGATGCTTCCTGAAGGAAGGGAGTGAATCCATGTCTTCGCCTTGTCCCTCAATGAGAATGGGAATAGGCTCAGACGGATCGCAATAGTGGACACTCCATTGAATTTCAAGGTCGAGCATATCTCTAAGAATGTCTCTAGGTGACGGTTTATGTCTTCAGTTGCAGCTCCTCCGAATTGGCTCTGCTGGACCATGTGTATAAGTGTAGGTTTCAGTTCAAAATTATTAGTTGTGATGGATGGTCCAGCTATACTAGGTCTATACCCTCTAGCATTCGAAGCTGCATAATCCCGCAGAGGGCAGCTACCTATGTTTGTCAATGGGGTGTCATGCTCCTCCATATCTTTCTGTTTATCCCTCCTTCGATGGTAGGTTTTTTCTATTTCTAGTTCAATCGGAAGCAGATTTTCTGACCCTAAACATCTATTCATACGATGAACTAAGCTGCAAAATCAAGAGTGTATACTACTTATTTGGACGGAATCAATTAACCTAAAAGTAATGCACTGAATAAAGTAAACATAGAAAATTGAACTAAGGCAAAATGTAATATGACTAATAAAATAATCTAGATTGAATATAAACAATAGAAATCCAAAATTAAATAAACTGAAATGAAATAAAATAAGAAACCAAATCTAGTCTAGGTCCGATCTAAACTATCCACTTTTTGATCCGACATCAAATCTGCAGTCCCCGGCAACGGCGCCTAAAACTTGATGAGCGCGAACACAACCTCAAATCTCCGAAGAAAATCGCCAAGGACTCAAAGCGCGCGCTCGCGCTCAACGCCTGCAAGTGCACGGATGTTGTCAAGTAATAAAAGATGTATCGATCACACAGAGACTGAGATTCAAATACTATTTATCCAGTGGATGTCGTTGTTCGGAATAAATTTCCTAAGAGTAAGGTTTGCGAGGTCGATGATAGTCCTAACTCAACTACGGTGTCACTTGGAGAAAACAAAGGTAGGTTCAAAGTTCCCTTAAAGGATTCTAGGACTTCGGTTTCACTTGTGCATTGTTGAATATGATATCAATTTAATGCCTTTAGGATCTATAGCTATGATTTTGCCGGAGGACCATCATGTATTTGCTCGATGAACTTTTGCTTCAACCGGGAACTACCTATTCCTAACCAAGTTTCCCTTTCGAATCGTCAGAGCTTAGGGGGTTGATACTATTGGGAGCCCTCCTTCACTAGGGTCCCTCAACCCTCTAGAATTGATGTCTCCTACTTTCGGCCTTCTACTAAGATAGGTTATTGAGGTATGAGGATGTCCTAGTAATCCCTATGAAGAGATGGATCATATTTCATATCCTACTCTATCATATTCTACTTTCTACTATTATGGGAGGGAGGATGACTACTAGGGTTCCTCCTTGGTTCTCCTAGATTATCGATACGAAGGCTTTCCATCCTTGTATTGGCTACGTGCAATAGAAATAGACCCAAGACATAATTCTCATTGATCTAAACAACATAAATTGCAAATAGATTCAAAAGGAATGAATAACTATTTTAACTAGCATGTCCATATACACAAGCTACTCTCTAATCCTAGAATTGAAGTATCTACTCCATAATTGAATGAAAAATAATGCAAGACATCTCAAGGTGAATCATTACAATGCGAATAGAATGAAAAATAAAGGAAATACTTTCTATTCTATCTGATGTAGTGTCTTGGTTCTTCTCCACAATGCCAGAGCATTGATTTGGATCTTCAAGAAACTTCTTTCCTCCACACTATGAGTCTCCGGTGCTTCTTAGGGCATCTTCTTGTCATCCTAGCCGTCGGGCCCTCTCCTTAGGGTTTGGGCATGCCTTCCTATTTATAGAAGAGAAGTCGGCTTTTATTAAAATCCTGCAAAACCCTAATCTGTGTCAAATCCGGGTAATACCACACAACCGTGTGGAATCCACACGGTCAGTCGTGTGGCACAATAGAAACCTTGCCCTAAGTCTGGCTTCGGGGTCGGGCATGCCTGTGTGAAATTTACATGGTCGATTGTGTCTTCCTCTGAATCGTCTTATGAATGTCATCTCTTGATCCGGAGCTTTCTTGCCTTCCTTTAGCTTCAATTTTGTGTCATTTTATCTCCCAAAATGTCGTCCTACACATAAAACAGCAAGAGCAATTCTCCAAACTAGAAAATAGGAAATGAATGCAAAACAAATAAGAATGTGCATAAAATAGGTATAAAATGTCATGAGATGTGTGCTAAAACTACTCCTAAAACCCTCTATGTTTTGCTCACATTAATTAGCCAATGAAACAATAAGGCAACCCTTAGGCATGCAAGAAGACATCCCAATGGTAGTAGGAAGATTTACAATACCTAATGACTTTCTTATCATTGATATGGGTCATACTACCGAAACCCCTATTATCTTAGGGAGACCCTTCTTAGCTTCGGCTGTAGCTCTTATTAACATGAAAAATAATAGATTATCTTTAGGAATAGGAAACGACAAGATCCAATTTAATCTTTCTAACCCTAATGCAACAAATATAAGAGAATCCACTTGTAGAATTGCATCAATACGCGATAGAAGAACTTTTTAAGTTACAACCCAGAGCCGATGGACATCCTTACTTAATCGATTACAACATATGTACTCCCATAAGATGAGTAAGAAGCATCGACTTCGAACCATGATAGAAATTTATATGAGTCAAGCTTACAACTTAAAAAAAAAGCATTTATTGGGAGCCAACCCAAGACTTAGTTTTTGTAATTTTTTTTTTTTTGCAAATTCTCATCTTTTCACTTACAATTTCACTTTTTAATTTCAGGAACACAAAAATCAGCTACCCAGACAAGTAAACTTACTTGCAAAGGAAAAGAACCTAAAACACCCCACCTATGCCATTTGGCATTAGACTGTCGCATGGTCGACACCGCAAATATAGGGCTTGGCATGATCATGCCAAGCCAAAACTCATGCTTTACTTGCTAAAACTCTCCAACCACTTGTCCTCCTTCAAATTCCAGTGAAGATCCAACCACCATAACCTTCTCCAAGACAAAGCAAAGGTTCCTCGAGGATTGGCGATGATGTAGCAGCCATTTGAAATGAAGATCTAGAGATTTCATGCTCAATCTTGCTTCAATAGCCCTTTCAACCATTTTCCAGCCGAATCGCTTCTTCCAACTCTAGATCAGCCTTCCACAAGTTTGATCTAGGATCTCAAGGCAATTTCCGAGTTCAAGAATACCATTCTGAGGAGTTACAACTACTTTTATAAAATTTTCAATTAAGATCCAAATTTTCCAGCAACTTTCCTTACATTCTGGCAAACTTCTTCCTATTTCCATGTTGTACAAGAGATTCAAAAGCATCACCATGTTCAAAAGGCTAAGGAGAAACTCTATCGTTGCATCCACTATCGCTTCCACTGTCGACACTCCTAATCCAAGGTGTAGAGCATACAACGAGGGTAATGAGAATCTTTATAATATTATATTTTGAAATGCTAATCATAGGGCTAGATTTGACATTTTGGTTAAAAGAAAAATGGTTAGTGCTCGATATATTGATAACTACACTATTGAAACTTTAGAATTTAGGGATGATATTGCTTGGATAATTAGTAGGGTTTGATGAACCAGACTTATGATTATAACTTACCCTACCTATTCGAAAATAACCCTATAATTCCTAAGCTTTATAGAAGTTGAGAACTTATCTGGTAGAAACAGTGATACAGGTAAGATTACCTTTAGGATGTTTAATAATGAGTACACATGGACACTTGAGGAATTTAAGTCTGTTTATGATTTGCCATGTGGAGAAAAAAGAAAACACCTAGGGGATTTCAAGATTTCGTATTTTGGGGTGATATTGCTAGAGGTCCATATGCTTATGATCCTTCTAGGTCTAAATCTTCCAACCTCCCTAACCTAATTTTTAGGTACCTCCATAGGGTAATGGCTAATACGATCTTTGATCAAGGAGACAACGAAGTTGTAGTTAGGCAGAGTGAATTGATTACTTTATGAGCCATGTTAAACAATGTAAATATTGATATTATCTTACATTTTATTAGACACCTGGTAAAAATAGGAAAAAGCTCGACAAGATCAATCTTAGTTGGAGGTTTAATAACACAAATAGCAATGAACTTAGGGTATAATGTTGATGGGCAAGAGTCTATTCCACTTAACCCCAAGATTGATATTTATGCTTGTATGGTCATGAGAATGGTCACAAGGGATGAAGGAAGGTATTGTTTAATTTTAAAGAATCGTTTTCCATTGCCACTTCCAAACCCTGACTGCATTATCGTAAGGAACTAAGCCAACTGGCTCATGACTGATGTGATTCCCATGCATGACCCCTTAGAGTTGACGATAGTACCACCTCACAAAGTCGACCCTCCTAAGCATTTTTTTTGACTCTTTTTATGCAAGTGCTAACACTTTTGATGATGCATATGCTAGGATTCAGTACTCCCTGGATACACTACACATAGACCTAAAGGAGCAGCGGGCCAAACTTAGCACTCAAAGGCAAATGATAGAGGTCATGTACCATTGGCACCTTTCGCAAGGTCATTTCTTTGCACCTCCTCTTCTTGAGTAGTTTACTTTCTTGTTACCCTTCTATACATTGAGGCCAATGCATATTTTAAGTTTAGGGGGTGATGCGGCGAGGAAGATTTGTTCACCTCCTTTCGATGCGATGAAGCACGAAGGGAGCTTTGGGGGGGGGGGGTTCTCATAGGCCGCAACAGTAAAGATGAGAAAGTGAAGTAGAGAAACGCAAAACCAACACAGGCAACAAAACTAAGACACGGGATGTAACGTGGTTCGGAATAAGGATTCCTACTCCATGGAGGTGAGCTCCCTCACCGGATGTAGTGCCAAAGCACTTTAACTATGAACATCCTCCTTCACGGAAAGGAAACTTCCGGAGGTGGAGGAGAAAACCTCTTATAGTCAAATCACAATACAAGAAAGAGTACATGCAACGCAAAAGAAAAGATCGCTACTCTCCTTCTCTGGCGTGGTGGTCGCTCTCCTTCTCCTGATGCGTCTTCGTTTCTTGCTAGTTGGAATCATGCGGACCCTCCTCCTTCTATCCTCTTCCTCCCTTTTATCCTCCTTCTCTGATCCAGCGTTACCTCGCGAGTTGTCCCCATCATACACTTGGCCACCACGTCCACCTGGAGAATAATTCTGTTACAGATACCAGGAGCGAAGGCTCCTCGGAATATTATGTGGGGACCCCTCCTTCTATTACATAACACCTCTTCATCTACATTTCGGGAAACTAGGTTAGCCTGCCCCACTCAACCATCTGCTTTTGGTGAAACTAACTTAGGTTTATATCTCACGGGTGGCATAGCCCTTGGGCTCCTCACTAGCCCGAACCAACTCCCCTTCTTCCCCCACCGAACTACCTCCGGACTGACTAGGCCGAATCGATTCTTATCCATCCCGTCTGCTTCTTGGCCTATCTAGCCGAATCGATTCTTGCTTATTTCATAGCGAAGCGCCTCCCCCCGCCTCCGCTTTGTCGTGTCGATTACCTTCACTAACTCTCCCGTGCCAATTATTTCAGGCGCTTGCGCCCGAACCGTTCCTCCCCTCTTTCTCCGTCGAACCAATTATTTGGTTCAGGTAACACCTTACATGCGAGCCCTCCTATCTGGTTCATAGAGAAGAGGTAACAGCAGTACCCAAAAATAGTCAAGCGAAGTTATAAGCTTGACTTTCCAACTATATAAGGTTTCTACTGTTAGTGAAAGCCCTAGAGCCAATCATGTGTTGTATGGACTTGATTGTATTCTATTCCTATTTATAAAGGCATGGTTATTATATTTACTTGTATTGGTGCCAAATAACTAAATATAATAATGTCCTTGAGTAGTAGGTTCTTATCTATATCATTCGATTGGTTGAATCGATAATGAGATGATATAGAGAACACTACTCTTAATCATTCCTAGTCGAGTATTAACATTCATGGACAACGTTAATGCGTAGAGACTAGCATGTAGGTCAACATGATGACTTGATCTCATAAGTCATGGATATGAGATATCAAGTTGACACATGGGTATGCATTAGAGAATGAATACTGAATGACCCGTCATGAGAAAGTATCATGGATCATTATATGAGTGTCATATACTTTCTCATGTGGCTATTAGTATGACTATTAGTCCTCAG
This sequence comes from Wurfbainia villosa, assembly GCA_025175895.1. Classification (NCBI taxonomy): domain Eukaryota; kingdom Viridiplantae; phylum Streptophyta; class Magnoliopsida; order Zingiberales; family Zingiberaceae; genus Wurfbainia; species Wurfbainia villosa. Next base: position 38,575,453 of record CM045987.1, read on the forward strand.
ACCTGAAGTTTGTTGCGATGTATACTGAAAGCCTAGCTCTTTTGTATGAACATCTTTATTTTGAAATAAGAATCACATAATCATTGTTTGCACTTTATTTATATATGTGCATATTGTATAATACTTTATATTGTAGATAACATGGTGCTTGGGTGTGGCACAGAAGATCATGTTATCAGTCCCTTGTAGAGTATAAGTAAAGGCTCACAACCAAGATGGTTTTGGACAAACCATTGGCATGGTTGTAGTGTATCTTGGTATTATTTTGTCTTGAACATAGAGTTACACTAGTACACTTAGGTGTATTGAGCAGGACCGACATAGAGGTGATTCAATTTATTGCTGACTACATAATTGAATCGGACCTCGGATATTATGTTGTACATGCTCTTAATCCCGATATAATAACGGGCACATGTACTTAGTATTTATTTCTTTGATTTACCAATGGGTGAGATTTAGATGGATTAAATCAATATGCCCAGTAAGTTGGGAAATGATATTATTTACATGGTGTGCCGTTGATTATAGGAGGAAACCGTGTCCTATATATTAGGTTGATGATGTCCCCTTGAGGAGCTCATAAGGTTCATCATGTAAACCCAGCTGGTTGACTTAGTCAATATGATGATAATGTTGATTTGTACTACTCGAGGAATTAGATGTTAATTAATTGATGGTCAGTAAATCAATTAATTCGATGATATTCGATATCTTAAACACGGGAGATGGATGTACAAATAATATATGGAGCCCATATTAATTTATGGGGTTGGTGAGGTAATTCAATGATGATCCTCTAGTGGAATGGAACATCATTGATGGATCAAGTTTGTGTGGTTCCGATCCATCGGGTGGCCAAGATCCAACTCCTCCTCATGGTCCCTATTGTAGCCTATTTACACCTCATGAAGTCTAGATCAAATGATGAAAAACAAATCTCTATATCTGACGGTTGGGATTAAATCCCTAGAACCGACGGTGGAGATTAAATCTCTAGATCCGACGGTTGGGATTAAAACCCTAGAACCGATGGTGGAGATTAAATCTCTAGATCCGATGGTTGGGATTAAAACCCTAGAACCGACGGTTGAGATTAAATCTCTAGATCCGACAGTTGAGATTAAATCTCTAGATCCGACGGTTGAGATTAAATCTCTAGAACCAATGGAGGAGATTAAACCAAGGCCTAAACCTAACTCTATATATATGGGCTTAGGCTTGGGCGGCAAATAAAAATGAAAAAACCTAATTGAGACAAGGTGGCTTGGGCGGCAAGAAATAGGAGGAGGTTAGGGTTAGGGTTTGGTTCATTGTGTTGGGCGGCAACAAGAAGAACAAGCTTCTTCTTCTTCTTCTCAATGATGGTCGGCAACCCTTTTCTCCTCTTTCCTCCTTGGTTTGGTCGGCGCCCAAGCTTCTCCCTTCCTTCTATGGATTAGGTTGGATGGCATTAGGATAGCTTCCCTTGGGCAGCAATCAAGTCCTTGTTGGGATAGGATTGGGGTTGGGCGGCTAGGGTTAAGGTTTTGGGATTAGGGTGGGCGGCAACAAGAAGATGAAGATCCTTTTCTTCTTCCTTCTAAGTGTTGGCCGGCCACTATCCTTGTTCCCTCTACCTTGGCCGGAGCTCAACCTATTCTCCTTCCCTTCATCCTTGGACGGAAATTAGGAGAGCTTTGTCTAGGGTTTGGGCTGCAACAAGGAGGAGGATTGTTTTCCTTTCCTTTCTCCAAGTGTTGGTCGGCGCCCATACCCTTGGTGTTTCTCTTTTGGTTGGTTTCCATACTCCATTTCATCTTCTCTGTCCAGCGGCGACATCGAGTTTATTGACTTGATGGCCGGTTCTAGAAAGGAAGATGAGTTTTGTTTTAGGATCTTCCTTTCTTCCTAGTGAACAAGGAAAGGAAGATTGGTGATCTAGGAGGCTTCAACTTTTGGTAGATCATCGCCCACACGACGTCAAAAAGGAGGGAGGACATACAATAGAAGATCAAGAGGTATAACAAGAGGTATAATCTTGTTTATTTTGATTAATGTTCTTTTGTATTATGTTTATAATTGCTTTTCAATTATATGCATGTTTTGTGTGGATGCTTACTTTATGTATGTGTTGATTATACTAGTTTACATTTGTATGTATTTGTATAATCATGGACCCCGAAGATAAACACAAAAATTAGCGATCCGTCCGTCATCTCTTCCACGGCTAACCGACTAGAAGAGTTGTGTTGCTTGAACAACTAGTTTGTTCAAGCGATCGCTCGTGTCATTAGCACGACGATGAATTGGTTGTGCTTAGGAAACTCATCCCATCCGGATTAGTTTTCATTTGTTGAAAATTTTAATCCGGGGACATGGGAACCGATGAGCCTCCGAGGAATAGCACATTGCCAACAAATGGTATCAGAGCCACGGTTTTCGGTTTTGTGTGTTTTGGATTCGGTTACTTTCATGCACATATCATATATTGAGTATGCCGGATAATAGTAGGATGTGCGTAGGCTAACTTTTTGGTTGCAGGCATAAGATCCGACTATTATGGCTATATGTGTGTATGTGATTGTTTGTGTGTGATTGTATGTATATTATTTGAATCCTCGAGGTTGACGAGGCTAGATTAGTATTTAATTTTTGTAATTAAATACGACATTGTTTAGCCACTCTTTATTTTATTTTACTTTCGATCTAGATTTCATGTACACTCCCTCGTGGAGTATAGAATCGATGGATGTAAAATAAAATAGGTTTTATTCTCGGCTCGGATCTCCGGATGGCTCGTACATGGCGTAGGAGGAGCGGACGAGGTGGCGACACGACGGGACGCATATTGGAGAACAAAGCCATAATAGTTGAAAAAATTCTGTTTTTTCCATATTTATTGCTGATTTGTTTTATATGCATGTTGTGTGTGCTTGAAAATTCCTCATTTTCAATTTACTAAGTGGGAGAGGGATATTTTAATTAATTCCCGCGGCCTCCATTACAATTTGACGTGTGATGCAATAAACTTGCGTGTCGGCTCTGAGTGCCTTCCTCCCTGCGGATGAGTTTGTTTGCGGATCACTAGGTCAAATAATGGTTATAGGAAATTATCTAGGAGCGTGTGTACTTCCACAGCGGTAAGGCACATAATCCGAAATAATTCCCTTAGTATCGTGTAATGGTGCACACTTAGATGCAAATATAAAGTATCCTCCCCATCGGAGTCACTGCTTTTATTTGTAGGGCCAAAGAGGAACCAACTATTAATTTTTTTGTCAAAAAGTAAGGTTGACAAGATAATAAAATTAATGGGTAAAACCTCCTCTTACAAATGTAGAATTCATATACGTCCACACTGCGTGGCATGAGATATTCTCGATGTTTTGAGGTGTTGGTTGATTTCGGAATTTTATTGTTTTGAGGAATCAATAATATTTGAAATCTAAAATAATGATCCATGTGATTCTTAGGATTTTCAAAATGACTTTCAATCCACTTATTGTGATACTAAAGGAAATAAACTTACTGTACCCAAATAATAATTGGAAAAGAATCCAAATATTGTCTTATTTGCAAGGAAGTACATGTATGCACTCTTCGAAGAGTATCCTCAAGCCATGGTTGCTCAAAAAGGTTTCTACTTCTAAGCCGAAAGGCAAGAAGAAGGAGAAAAAAGGTGGAGCAAATGTGGTGGGAGGATCTCAGGGAGGAGTGAAGAAGCCGAAAGGCAAGTACTTCACTTACAAGCAGGATGGACATTGGAAGGAGGACTGTCCCAATCCAAAATAGAACAAAAGTATATCCTTTGGTCTAGTCGTTGAAACATGGTTAGAGGTGTTATCTACCGACACCTGGTGTGTGGATACGAGGGCCGCTAATCATGTCTGCAATACTTTGCAGGGGTTCCAGGAAACCCTACAACTAGCTAAAGGGGATATTACCATTTACTTGGGCAATGCCATGAAGATGGCGGTTATTGCAGTGGGAGATGTTTTATTTATCTTTTGAGAAAAATAAAGGTTTTGGTTCTTAAGAATTTCTTTTATGTACCCTTATTTAGAAAGAATTGATTTCGGTTTCTAAATTGTTTATGGATGGATAATCTATTTCTTTTTATGACAGATTTGTTATAAAAGGAATAGGGACATTATCTATTCAGGTACATAGATAGGAAATTTATAACTTGAACCACAAGCTCCCACGGTGCAAATAGAAGTTATTAACTCATCTTCTAATTTCGATAAGAGAAAAGAACCTTCGAAAATGAACCAAACATATCTTTTGGCATCTTAGGTTTGGTCACATTAACCTAAGCAGAATTCAATAGGTTGATAGCTGATGGACCTTTGGGTTCATTAGTGGTGGAGGATCTCCCAACCTATGAATCTTGCTTGGAGGGTAAGATGACCAAGAGGCCTCTCAAGGCCAAGGGGTATGATACAAAGATGTGTTGGAATTGGTTCATTCTGATTCGTAAGGTCCTATGTCTATCCAGACAAGAGGTAGTTTTGAACATTTCATCTTTTTCATAGATGATTGTTCAAGATACAGATGACACTAAGATCTGATCGTGGTGGTGAGTACCTCTTGGGAGAGTTTAGGAACTACTTATCAGAGGCTGGGATTCAATCCCAATTGACTGCACCTGGCACACCCTAGCAGAACGGTGTCGCAGAGCAAAGGAATAGGACTCTTATGGAGATGGTTAGATCGATGATTAGTTATTCTGACTTGCCAGATTCGTTCTGGGGATATGCTATAGATACGACGGTATACATTCTGAACCTGGTTCCATCTAAATCAGTGCCTTCTACTCCCACAGAATTGTGGACTGGGCGAAAGCCTAGTCTAAGACATATTCAGATATGGGAGTCCAAAGACATGTGTCAAGGCGAATCTTCGTAAGTTGGAACATCGTATAGAAGTACGCATGTTCATTGACTATCCCAGGGGAATGAAGGGTGGATTGCTTTATAGTCCTAGAGATCAGAGGGTGATCGTTAACACGAACGCCAAATTTCTAGAGGAAGACTATGTGATGAGCCACAAGCCCAAGGGTAAAATTGTTCTGGAGGAGTTAAAAGGGAAGTCACTTCTTTAGTACCACCGGTACAAGAGGATATACCACATGTCACTGCACGGCATGTCACAGAGGATACGCAGATGATACCTCGTCATAGTGGGAGGGTTGTTAGACAACCTTATTGATTCATGTTCTTGGGTGAATCTTCTGATTTGGTCCCTAGCAAACATGAACCTGATCCCTAGACATACGACGAGGCAATCCAAGATATAGATACAACATCTTGGCAAAGTGCAATGAATACTGAGATTGAATCCATTAATTCAAGTCAGGTGTGGGATCTCTTATGCATAGCAGCTCATATGGATTATGAGGTGTGGCACATGGATGTCAAGACAACTTTTCTTAATGGAAGTCTTGAGGAAAACATCCAAATGAAGCGACCAGAGGGATTCATTGCTAAGGGCAAAGAGCATCTTGTATGTAAGATTAATCGGTCCATTTATGGATTGAAGCAAGCCTTGAGGTCTTGGAACATCCGCTTTGAGGAGGTAAATCAGTCTTATGGATTTATTCAAAGTCTGGATGAGTATTGTGTATACAACAGATGTGACAGAAACGTAGTGGTATTTCTTGTACTATACGTAGATAATATTTTGGTAGTTGGCAACAATATCAGAGTGTTATCAGACGTAAGGGTATGGTTGTCCAAACAGTTTTGAAGGACTTGGGAGAAGTGGGTCACAACCTTGGGATCAAGGTTGTTGTGCTTATCCCAAGCTTCATACATAGACATGATTTTGGATCGTTTTAGCATGCAAAACTCCAAGAAGGGTTTTCTACCTTTCAGGTATGGAGTTCCTTAATCTAAGGAGATGTGTCCTAGTTCATTTGAGGTGATAAAGGAGCTGAAGGCGGTTCCTTATGCTTCGGCAGTAGGAAGCCTCATGTATGCTATGTACGAGACAAGATATCTACTTTGCCATGGGCATGGTTAGCAGATATCAGAGTAATCCAGGACAGGGACATTGGACTGCAGTAAAAGAATATATTGTAGTGCCTGAGAAGGACTAGGGATTATATGCAAGTTTACCGGGCAGAACAATTACTCCCTGTGGGTTGTATGGATTGTGATTTCCAATCATATAGGGATAACAATAAGTCTACCTCAGGTTTTGTGTTTACTTAGGGAGGTGGAGCCATTGTATGGAGGAGTGTCCAGCAGAAATGCGTGGCGGACTCCACCATGGAAGCTGAGTATGTGGCAGCTTAAAAGGCGGCCAAAGAAGTTGTGTGGCTCAGGAACTTTCTAATGGACTTGGATGTGATTCCTGGTTTGCCCAGAAATATCACAATTTTTTGTGATAATAATGGTGCAGTTGCAAACTCAAAGGAACCACGAGCCCATAAGGCTAGTAAACACATAGAGTGCAAGTACCACCTGATACGAGAAATCGTAAAGGAAGTAGAAGTTGCTGTCGCCTAGATTGCATCAGAGGATGACCTGGTAGACCCTTTCACTAAGGCCCTTCTGGCGAGAGCTTTGATAGGCATGTGGAAGGAAGGGGAATTAGATGTATGGCAGTATGAGGACAGCATAGTCTTTTAGTATAAGTGGGAGATTGTTGGGATGTATACTGAAAGCCTAGCTCTTTTGTATGAACATCTTTATTTTGAAATAAGAATCACATAATCATTGTTTGCCCTTTATTTATATATGTGCATATTGTCTAATACTTTATATTGTAGATAACATGGTGCTTGGGTGTGGCATAGAAGATCATGTTATCAGTCCCTTGTAGAGTATAAGTAAAGGCTCACAACCAAGATGGTTTTGGACAAACCATTGGCATGGTTGTAGTGTAGCTTGGTATTGTTTTGTCTTAAACATAGAGTTACACTAGTACACTTAGGTGTATTGAGCAAGACCGACATAGAGGTGATTCAATTTATTGCTGACTACATAATTGAATCGGACCTCGGATATTATGTTGTACATTCTCTTAATCCCGATATAATAACGGGCACATGTACTTAGTATTTATTTCTTTGATTTACCAATGGGTGAGATTTAGATGGATTAAATCAATATGCCCGGTAAGTTGGGAAATGATATTATTTACATGGTGTGCCATTGATTATAGGAGGAAACCGTGTCCTATATATTAGGTTGATGATGTCCCCTTGAGGAGCTCATAAGGTTGATCATGTAAACCCTGTAGGTTGACTTAGTCAACATGATGATAAGGTTGAGTGGTACTACTCGAGGAGTTAGATGTTAATTAATTGATGGTTAGTAAATCAATTAATTGACGGACATTCGATATCTTAAACACAGGGAGATGGATGTACAAATAATATATGGAGCCCATATTAATTTATGGGGGTTGGTGAGGTAATTCAATGATGATCCTCTAGTGGAATAGAACATCATTGATGGATCAAGTTTGTGTGGTTTCGATCCATCGGGTGGCCAAGATCCAACTCCTCCTCATGGTCCCTATTGTAGCCTAATATAAACCTCAGGAAGTCTAGATCAAATGATGGAAAACAAATCTCTAGATCCGACGGTTGGGATTAAATCCCTAGAACCGACGGTGGAGATTAAATCTCTAGATCAGCGATTGGGATTAAAACCTAGAACCGACCGGTGGAGATTAAAACCAATGGAGGAGATTAAACCAAGGCCTAAACCTAACTCTATATATATGGGCTTAGGCTTGGGCGGCAAAGAAAAATGAAAAAACCTAATTGAGACAAGGTGGCTTGGGCGGCATGAAATAGGAGGAGGTTAGGGTTAGGGTTTGGTTCATTGTGTTGGGCGGCAACAAGAAGAACAAGCTTCTTCTTCTTCTTCCCAATGATGGCCGACAACCCTTTTCTCCTCTTTCCTCCTTGGTTTGGCCGGCACCCAAGCTTCTCCCTTCCTTCTATGGCTTAGGTTGGATGGCATTAGGATAGCTTCCCTTAGGCGGCAATCAAGTCCTAGTTGGGATAGGATTGAGGTTGGGCAGCTAGGGTTAGGGTTTTGGGATTAGGGTGGGCAGCAATAAGAAGATGAAGATCCTTTTCTTCTTCCTTCTAAGTGTTGGCCGGCCACTATCCTTGTTCCCTCTACCTTGGCCGGAGCTCAACCTATTCTCCTTCCCTTCATCTTTGGCCGGAAATTAGGAGAGCTTTGTCTAGGGTTTGGGCGCCAACAAGGAGGAGGATTGTTTTCCTTTCCTTTCTCCAAGTGTTGGTCGGCGCCCCTTGTAGGGAGTTGCTTCGAAGGCTCATTGGCTCTCATATTCCCGGATTAAAATTTTCACTAATGAAAGAATTAATCCGGATGGGATGAGTTTCCTTAGCACAACCAATTCGTCGTCGTGCTAACAACTTGAGTGATCGCTTGAACAAACTAGTTGTTCAAGCAACACAACTCTTCTAGTTGGTTAGCCGCGGAAGAGACGATGGACGAATCGCCGGTTTTTGTGTTTTTCTTCGGGGTCCATGATTATACAAAATATATACATACACACACTTGTATAATCAACACATAAAAGAACATGCTAAGATCAGAAAATAAAGTTGTAAAACTTTATACCTTACGATCTTCTACCATATGTCCTATCCTCCTCATGGACGACGTGTGGGCGAAGATCCTACACGAGTAGAAGCCTTCTAGATCGCGTTCTTCCCTTCCTTGTCCGCTGTGAACAAAGAAAAGAACCAACAAAACCTTTCCTTTCTAGAACCGGCCACCAAGCAAGGGAGTTTGATGCAACCGCCGGGCAAGGAACGAATGGATGAAGCGCCGGCCACCAATGCAAGGAGAACCGCCGGCCACCTTGGAGAGTATGAAGGAGTGAACGTCGGCCAACCATGAAGAGAGGTTGCCGCCGGCCAAGGAATAAGAGAGGGACCAAGAGGATGGGCGCTGGCCAAGTCTTGATGGAAGAAGATGGGCGCCGACAACAACTTGATGGAAGAAGATGGGCGCCGGTTCTTGTCACAATGTTGCCACCCAAGCCTAAGCTTCCAAACCCTAGCCGCCCAACCTAAAACCCTAACACCAATTGAACCATCACTTGATGCCCAACCTAAGCCCTCTATTTATAGAATTGGGCTTAAGCCTCATTTAATCTCCACCGTCGGATCTAGGGATTTAATCTCCACCGTCGGATCTAGGGTTTTATCCCAACCGTCGGATCTAGGGTTTCATCCCAACCGTCGGATCTAGGATTTCATCCCAACCTTCGGATCTAGAGTTTCATCCCAACCGTCGGATCTAGGGTTTTATCCCAACCGTCGATTCTAGGGTTTCATCCTAACCATCGGATCTAGGGATTTAATCCCAACCGTTGGTTCTAGGGTTTCATCCCGACCATCGGATCTAGGGATTTAATCCCAACCGTTGGTTCTATAGTTTTGTTTTACATCCTTGGATCTAGACTTCACGAGGATTATATTAGGCTACGATAGAGACCATAAGGAGGAGTTGGATCTTGGCCACCCGATGGATCGGAACCACACAAACTTGATCCATCAATGATGTTCCATTCCACTAGAGGATCATCATTGAACTACATCACCAACCCCCATAAATTAATATGGGCTCCATATATTATTTGTACATTCATCTCCCCATGTTTAAGATATCGAATGTCCGTCAATTAATTGATTTACTGACCATCAATTAATTAACGTCTAACTTCTCGAGTAGTACCACTCAACCTTATCATCATGTTGACTAAGTCAACCAGCTGGGTTTACATGATGAACCTTATGAGCTCCTCAAGGGGACATCATCAACCTAATATATAGGACCCGGTTTTCTCCTATAATCAACGGCATACCATGTAAGTAATATCATTTCCCAACTTACCGGGCATATTGATTTAATCCATCTAAATCTCACCCTCTGGTAAATCAAAGAAATAAATACTAAGTACATGTGCCCGTTATTACATCGGGATTAAGAGCATGTACAACATAATATCCGAGGTCCGATTCAATTATGTAGTCAGTAATAAATTGAATCACCTCTATGTCGGTCCTGCTCAATACATCTAAGTGTACTAGTGTAACTCTATGTTCAAGACAAAACAATACCATGCTACACTACAACCATGCCAATGGTTTGTCCAAAACCATCTTGGTCGTGAGCCTCTACTTATATTCTACAAGGGACTGATAACATGATCTTCTGTGCCACACCAAGCACCATGTTATCTACAATGTAAAATATTAGACAATATGCACACATATAATAAATATAAAGTGCAACCAATGATCATGTGATTCTTATTCCAAAATAAAATGTTCATACAAAAAGAGCTAGGCTTTCAGTATACATTCCAACACCCATACCCTTGGTGTTTCTCTTTTGGTTGGTTTCCATACTCCATTTCATCTTCTTTGGCCGGCGGCGACATCGAGTTTATTGACTTGATGGCTGGTTCTAGAAAGGAAGATGAGTTTTGTTTTAGGATCTTCCTTTGTTCCTAGTGAACAAGGAAAGGAAGATTGGTGATCTAGGAGGCTTCAACTTTTGGTAGATCGTCGCCCACACGACGTCCAAAAGGAGGGAGGACATACAATAGAAGATCAAGAGGTATAACAAGAGGTATAATCTTGTTTATTTTGATTAATCTTCTTTTGTATTATGTTTATAATTGCTTTTCAATTATATGCATGTTTTGTGTGGATGCTTACTTTATGTATGTGTTGATTATACTAGTTTACATTTGTATGTATTTGTATAATCATGGACCCCGAAGATAAACACAAAAACCGGCGATCCGTCCGTCGTCTCTTCCGCGGCTAACCGACTAGAAGAGTTGTGTTGCTTGAACAACTAGTTTGTTCAAGCGATCGCTCGTGTCGTTACCACGATGACGAATTGGTTATGCTTAGGAAACTCATCCCATCCGGATTAGTTTTCATTTGTTGAAAATTTTAATCCGGGGACATGGGAGCCGATGAGCCTCCGAGGAATAGCACATTGCCAACAAAGTCACCATGGTTCCCTACATAAGGCGTTGCATAATTTGGCTTCGTCAAACGTCACCCGTAAATGGGTGGACTATAAAGGCGATTACTGGGTATGTAACAAATTATGCGGAGGGATGTGAGTGATGTAGATGGGATCTATCCCTCCTATATGATGGGAGTGACATCGATATTCTTGATAGAGTGAGCCAACGAAGTGCATGGCCATGCCCAAATGAGTCAATATGAGATATTGAGCTCATTTGATATAAGTGAGTCTACTTGGAGTTCAAGATTTAGATTGTCCCGAGGATGACACGGTCTATGCCTCGATTGGTCAATCTAGATGTCAAGGATAGAGGGACATTGTCACATATTGTGAGAGTCACAATTAGTAGTCACAAAGGTGATGTTGGAGCTCAACATTCTTGTAACTTGGGTAGCAATGATGTGTTGCTAGATACCGCTCATTGCTTATGTTCCTAAATCGGTTTAGGGACATTGCCAATGTTACAAGAACCTATAGGGTCACACACATAAGGGCAATTAGATGAAGATTAGGTTCATATGATGAACCATGAGGATTAGGTTCATGGGTTGAACCAAATTGGATTAAGAGTAATCCAAATTAGACTAATTGAGTTAGACTCAAGTTGATTCAAGTGTTGAATGAGTCTAATTTAGATTTGATTCATCAAATCAATTTAAATTAAATGAATAGAGATTCATTAAATTAAATTAACTTGAATCAAATGGTTGGATTTGATCAACCATGGGAGATAAGAGGTCAAGTTTGACTTGACTTGAAAGGGAAGATGAAAGGTCAAGTTTGACTTGACCAAATGCCATGTCATGATAATGACTTGCCATGGCCGGCCAATGATGATGTTCCACATCATCATGGACACATCATGGGGTGCCACCTCATGAGGGAGACCTTACATGCATGCATGTAACCCCCTTATAGTTGGTTATGGATGATGTGAAGTTAAGTTGTGTAACTTCATCTTCTTCCTCTTCTCTTCCCTCAAGCTCTCTCTTCCTCATCTAGCCATGAACGTACAAGGGGAGATAGCACACTCTAAGGTGTTTTTCTCCACCATTTGTCCGTGTGGATACTTGTAGAGGAGTGTACACTTGACACTCTTGAGTTCCGACAAAGCATTTGGACGAGCGGGATAAGCGAAGGGCGTCGCTACGAGGGTAATGCTCTCACCTTCTAGATATAAGGTAGATCTAGGTTTACTTATGCACATACATGTTTTTATTTTTATATACCTTCGCACGGATCCATGGTCGGGCTTCCGAGGTTTCCGCAACACAAAAAGCGGTTTTTGCGGCTCGGAAAGTCTAACAGTGGTATCAGAGGCACGTGCGAAGCATGTATGTGTTTCATTTTTGTAATTTTTGTATTAGATATAAAAAATTACAGATTTATATGTTTCTATAAATTTCCTATTTTTATAGAATTTTTGGGTATTTTTCTCGAAGAATCGAAGCAACGAGTGTTGGGACACTTGTAGGCTTCAACCGTCGAGAAAAACTCTCCGAAACGGCGAGTTCTTGCTTTAGTTTTTTGGACAGTGACTTAAGTTGCTGTAAGATCATTGTAGGGATACTCGTAAAGTTTATTTTATGAGTAGGGGCGCTGCCCCTATCCCCGAAAGGGGCCTTGTCCCGCGATCGCGCCCGGAAACCACTTAGCGGGACCGTTACGGAGAGGTGACTCATAAAATTGAAAAATAAAATATGAAAAATTATAGAAATTTTCTGTAAAAATATATAATTTAGAATTATGTATAATTATATGATTTTCATGGCCCAATAACCCCAATATGATTAGATGTGATGTGTTGTAATTCATAATACGGCCTACGTGCCATTTTGTGGTTGTGCGTGTTGTATAGTGTATGCGACCTGCGCGTCATACCTCTTCTTTTGATATTCTAATTGTAAATAGTTTTAGACTCAAATGTAACTCGAGTTTCATATTTGTAATGTACAAAATGGAGCGGTGGAAAGTCCACTTGAAGACGAGGTTACGAGAAGGGTGACGACGACACATGGCGGTCAAAGGAAGTGCTTGGAGAAGCCGCTAGCCTTAGGTTGACCGTCCGATCATCTCATTGGCTTGAGAAGATCATAGTAGGGCCATGACTACATCACATTTATATATATATATATATATATATTTAATTGATTTTGCTTGTATGTATGTGATGCATGCTAGTAGAATAATGCTTGTATGTATATGATGCATGCTAGAATAATTTTCTTGTATGTATATAATGCATGCTAGAATAATGATTGTATGTATGTGATGCATGCTAATATAGGATAATAAATATGTATAAGATACACATTTCGATTAGATTAGATCATAATAGAATCAACTCAAAAATGCCTACCGAGCCTTGATACCCATCACTACCTCGATCATTTGTTGTTGTTGAATCTGCCAAAGCAGAGCAACGCATATTATCTTGGTAGGGTGCGGAGGGACAATCTTGGTCCCGCCTATCACGCTTGGGTTAGAGTAAGCTCAATTAGATTGAGCAAAACTAGTTAACTCAATTGGATCGAGTAGAACTATAGGCATATTCCAATCGTTGGAAAGATAGGTTAAGATTGCATTTACACTAAATCTTGGGCGATTTAGCCAAAGCTAACTCAAGGTCTTTTGTAAATGTGGGTCTTGATCTTATAAACAAGAGTTGCATAGAGATGTAATCGGTAATATGTTACCCACCGATCGTACTAAGTCTTGGGCGATTTAGCCAAAGCTAACTCAAGGCTGAGTATGATGTGGATCTTGTCCCGCAAGAATTATAGCTAGTTTGTATGAATCTAGTAAAGTGGTTTGACCACATCCATAACTCGATTCTATAAAATTCCTATAATTCAGTGGGAGCATCATTTGATTAAAGGCCTAATTAAATGATAAAAGTAATATGATATTAATTCTCTGCATTGTATGTTGTAGATAACTATGTCGACAAACACGAACACTCTCTCTCTGTGTTCTGTCCTTGAGAAGGACAAGCTCAATGGAGCAAATTTCCTGGACTGGTACAGGAACCTGAGAATTGTTCTCACCCAAGAAAGGAAGTTATACATCATGGAGCAGCCCATTCCGGAGGCACCTCCTGCCACTGCCTCGCGAGCTGACAAAGATGCTTACAAGAAGCATCAAGATGATGCATTAGATGTGTCATGTCTAATGCTCGCGACCATGAACTCTGAGCTTCAGAAGTAACACGAGTTCATGAATGCTTACGATATGGTTGGACATCTTCGTCAACTATATCAAAGACAAGCAAGGCATGAGAGATATGAAGTCTCTAAGACATTGTTTGGGTCCAAAATGCAAGATGGGACTCCCGTAGGTCCATATGTACTCAAGATGATTGGGTACGTAGAAAACCTACAAAGACTGGGATTCCCACTTGGCCAAGATCTGGCCACTGACCTAATCTTGCAATCTTTGCCGCAAAGCTACAATCAATTTGTCATGAATTACAACATGAATGAAATTGATAAGCCACTGCCTGAGATGCTCAGCATGTTGAGAACTGCTGAGCTCAACCTTAAGAAGGGAAAATCTGACGCAATTTTGATGGTGCAAAAGAAGAAAGGCAAGGGCAAGCCTAAAGGTAAGGGAAAGTCCCAAGACAAGGGCAAAGGCAAGGAATTGAAACCCAAAGGAGGGGTAGCCAAGGAAGGGGCTTACTTCCACTGCAAGGAAGCTAGACACTGGAAGCGTAACTGCAAGGCATACCTGGAAGATCTTAAGAAGAAGAGAAGTGAGACATCTACTTCAGGTATAAATGTTATAGAAGTCAATCTATTTATTTCTTCATCATGGGTATTAGATACCGGATGTGCATCTCACATTTGTACTAATGTGCAGGCGCTGAGAAATAGCAGGGCATTGAGAAAGGGCGAGGTGGACCTACGAGTAGGCAATGGAGCAAGAGTTACTGCTGTTGCTGTAGGAACTTATGATCTATCTTTGCCCTCTAGGCTTGTACTAGAATTAGATGAATGTTGTTATGTGTCTGCCTTAACTAAGAACATCATTTCAGTTTCTTGTTTGGACAAGAAAGGATTTGCATTTATAATAAAGAATAAATGTTGTTCAGTTTATTTAAATGATATGTTCTATTGTAGTGCACCTCTAATGAACGGATTCTACTTTCTAGACTTAGAGAGCCCTATCTATAACATAAGTACCAAAAGGTTCAAGTCAAATGAGTTGAACCAAACCTATCTCTGGCATTGTCGCTTAGGTCACATAAATGAGAGTCGCTTATCTCAGCTCCATAAGGATGGGCTGCTAGACTCATTTGATTTTGAATCATATGAGACATGCGAGTCTTGCCTTTTAGGTAAGATGACCAAGACTCCCTTCAGTGGACACAGCGAAAGAGCAACAGACTTGTTAAGCAACATGTAACTGAATGTATGTGGTCCTTTCAATGTTGCTGCTAGAGGTGGTTACAAGTACTTCATTACATTTACTGATGACTTCAGTAGATATGGTTATCTGTATCTCATGACACATAAATCAGAATCCTTTGAAAAGTTCAAAGAATTCAAGAATGAAGTACAAAACCAGCTTGGCAAGAGTATTAAGATACTTCGATCAGATCGAGGTGATGAATACCTTAGCCATGAGTTTCGTGACTATCTAGCTGAGTGTGGGATTCTATCCCAACTCACTCCTCCTGGAACACCACAGTGGAATGGTATATCCGAAAGGAGGAATCGTACCCTATTAGATATGGTACGATCAATGATGATTCACACAGATCTTCCTATATCCTTTTGGGGATATGCTATAGACACAACAGCCTTTACCCTTAACCGTGTACCATCCAAGGTTGTGATAAAGACACCATATACGATATGGACAAGGAGAAACCCCATGATGTCTTTCATAAGGATTTGGGGTTGTGAGGCTTACGTTCGACGTCAAGTCTCAGAAAAACTTGGACCCAAATCCGATAGGTACTATTTTGTTGGATATCCCAAGGATACAAAGGGATATTACTTCTACATTCCCAGTCAGCATAAAGTGTTTGTGGCAAAGACTGGGGTTTTTCTAGAAAGGGATTTTGTTTCTAGAAAAACTAGTGGGAGTACATTCGATCTAGAAGAAATTCAAGATAAGAACCATAGCACTGAGGCCTTGATGGAGGTTGAACAGGAACCACAAAGTGTTGTGGGTGATGAGGTTGTTGCACAAAGGGTTATGGAACAACCACCTGTTCAGGTAGACCTACCTCTTCGCAGATCTGATAGGGTACGTCATCAGCCTGAGAGATACTCATTTCTCTTGTCTGACCATGATGATGTAATGCTCATTGAGAATGAGCCTACCTCCTATCAGGAAGCTGTGATGAGCCCAGATTCTGAGAAATGGCTAGAGGCCATGAGATCCGAGATGGAATCCATGTACACCAACCAAGTATGGACTTTGGTTGATCCACCTGAAGGGGTCAAACCCATTGGGTCTAAGTGGGTCTTTAGGAGAAAGACTGACATTGATGGACTTACGCATACCTATAAGGGTCGATTGGTGGCTAAAATTTTAAGCAAATTCATGGTATTGACTATGATGAAACCTTTTCTCCAGTGGCGATGTTTAAGTCCATTCGGATCTTGCTTGCTATTGCAGCATACCACGATTATGAGATCTGGCATATTGATGTCAAAACCGCATTTTTGAATGGAAACTTACTCGCGGATGTGTACATGACACAACCTGAGGGTTTTGAAGATCCACAACATACTGGAAAAGTATGCAAGCTGCAAAGGTCCATTTATGGGCTAAAGCAAGCTTCTCGGAGCTTGAATCTTCGATTCGATGATGCGATCAAATAGTTTGATTTCATCAAGAATTAAGATGAACCCTGTATCTACAAGAGGGTTAATGGGAACACAGTTATCTTTCTTGTATTGTATGTGGATGACATACTACTCATTGGGAATGACATCCCTTCGCTACAGTCTATGAAGACTTGGCTGGGGATGTGCTTCTCAATGAAGGACTTAGGTGAAGCAGCTTGTATTCTAGGCATCAAGATCTATAGAGATAGATCTAAGAGATTGCTTGGCCTAAGTCAGAGTACATACAATGACACGGTATTACTACGGTTTGCCATGCAGAATTCCAAGAAGGGACTTCTGCCGATGTCACATGGTGTGAGTCTTTCGAAGACTCAAAGTCCCTCTTCTAGAGAGGAGAGAGACCGCATAGATAAGATCCCTTACGCATCTGCTATAGGATCTATCAGGTATGCCATGTTGTGTACTCGTCCTGATGTCTCGTATACTTTGAGCATGACGAGTAGGTACCAGTCAGATCCAGGTGAGCGTCACTGGATAGCAGTCAAGAATATTCTTAAGTACTTGAGAAGGACTAAAGAATATTTCTTGATATTTTGAGGCAATGAGGAGCTAGCTGTAAAGGGTTACAGCGATGCCAACTTCCAAACTAACCAGGAAGATTATAGATCACAGTCAGGGTTCGTGTTTTGCTTGAATGGTGGGGTTGTGAGCTGGAAGAGTTCCAAGCAGGACACAGTTGCTGATTCTACAACAGAGGTCGAATATATATTGGTGCTTCCATCTCATTCGAGAGATTATTGATAGAGGAGATGTGAAGATTTGCAGAGTACCCACAGAGGCTAACATCGCAGATCCCTTGACCAAGGCTTTGGCACAGAAAAAGCATGATGGTCACACTAGGTCATTGGGTATTAGATACTATGGTGATTGTCTCTAGTGCTAGTGGGAGATTGTTAGTGAAATCCCTAGAGTCAATCATGTGATGAGTGTTGTATGGACTTTATTGTATCATACTCCTATTTATAAAGGCATGGTTATTATATTTACTTGTATTAGTGCCAAATAACTAAATATAATAATGTCCTTGAGTAGTAGGTTCTTATCTATATCAGTCAATTGGTTGAATCGATAATGAGATGATATAGAGAACACTACTCTTAATCATTCCTAGTCGAGTATTAACATTCAGGGACAACGTTAATGCGTAGAGACTAGCATGTAGGTCAACATGATGACTTGATCTCACAAGTCATGGATATGAGATATCAAGTTGACACATGGGTATGCATTGGAGAATTAATACTGAATGACCCGCCATGAGAAAGTATCCTGGATCGTTATATGAGTGTCATATACTTTCTCATGTGGCTATTAGTATGACTATTAGTCCTTAGACCTGAAGTCACCATGGTTCCCTACATAAGGCGTTGCATACTTTGGCTTCGTCAAACGTCACCCGTAAATGGGTGGACTATAAAGGCGATTACTGGATATGTAACAAATTATGCGGAGGGATGTGAGTGATGTAGATGGGATCTATCCCTCCTATATGACGGGAGTGACATCGATATTCTTGATAGAGTGAGACCACGAAGTGCATGGCCATGCCCAAATGAGTCAATATGAGATATTGAGCTCATTTGATATAAGTGAGTCTACTTGGAGTTCAAGATTTAGATTGTGCCGAGGATGACACGGTCTATGCCTCAATTGATCAATCTAGATGTCAAGGATAGAGGGACATTGTCACATATTGTGAGAGTCACAATTAGTAGTCACAAAGGTGATATTGGAGTTCAACATTCTTGTAACTTGGGTAGCAATGATGTGTTGCTAGATATCGCTCATTGCTTATGTTCCTAAATCGGTTTAGGGACATTGCCAACGTTACAAGAACCTATAGGGTCACACACATAAGGGCAATTAGATGGAGATTAGGTTCATATGATGAACCATGAAGATTAGGTTCATGGGATGAACAAAATTGGATTAAGAGTAATCCAAATTAGACTAATTGAGTTAGACTCAAGTTGATTCAAGTGTTGAATGAGTCTAATTTAGATTTGATTCATCAAATCAATTTAAATTAAATGAATAGAGATTCATTAAATTAAATTAACTTGAATCAAATGGTTGGATTTGATCAACCATGGGAGATAAGAGGTCAAGTTTGACTTGACATGAGAGGGAAGATGAAAGGTCAAGTTTGACTTGACCAAATGCCATGTCATGATAAAGACTTGGCATGGCCGGCCAATGATGATGTTTCACATCATAATGGACACATCATGCGGTGCCACCTCATGAGGGAGACCTTACATGCATGCATGTAACCCCCTTATAGTGGGTTATGGATGATGTGAAGTTAAGTTGTGTAACTTCATCTTCTTCCTCTTCTCTTCCCTCAAGCTCTCTCTTCCTCATCTAGCCATGAACGTCCAAGGGGTGCTAGCACACTCTAAGGTGTTTTTCTCCACCATTTGTCCGTGTGGATACTTGTAGAGGAGTGTACACTTGACACTCTTGAGTTCCGATAAAGCGTTTGGACGAGCGGGATAAGCGAAGGGCGTCGCTACGAGGGTAATGCTCTCACCTTCTAGATCTAAGGTAGATCTAGGTTTACTTATGCACATATATGTTTTTATTTTTATATACCTTCACACGGATCCGTGGCCGGGCTTCCGAGGTTTCTGCAACGCAAAAAGCGGTTTTTGCGGCTCGGAAAGTCCAACACCTACTCCATCCTTGGCTCATTAATTCAAATTCACTCTTTTCTTATAGCTCCACCCTATATACTTGAAGCGACCTAATGGGCCCATGGGCCCCACTTCTCCTTTTCTCTTATATAGTTGAACCGTCACAGAAAACCCTATATAAATCTCCACCTTTCCATTTTAGGTATTACTTAGCATGCCTAACAATCCCGTCTCTTCCACTTCTTCCCTCCAGCGGTTTTCACCGGCGGCATTTCAGCGACCCAGCCCTTCCTTTTCTACACGCTTCTCCTCTAACCCCTAAGTAAGTATTATGTCCTATTTTATACCTATGGCCTCTAAGACCATCCCCTCACCTGCGTGGTATGAGCACACCGTAACCCAACTAGACTGCAACCATTACTTCTTTAACCTTAAAGATAGGTTCATAGACCCTTCCATAAAATGTTATTTTACGACCAAGATGCATCGACCACACCGTCCTCCTCCCGGTTTAACTTGTTTCTTTTCCGAACAGTTCCTTAACGGCTTGTTTCTACTAGCACCCTCCACTTATCTAGAAATCTTAGACTTTTACGGACTACCATTAAACTAATTTACCCCCAATTCCTTTCGCATTCTATCAGGGGCCTCTATAGTGTTTCAACACCTAATTCTTCCTCTATCTCTTCAAATATTCCACTATTTCTTTCAATTAAAATCTTCCAAAGCATGCCTCTTTTACCTGTCTAGCCATCCGGACTGCCAATTTCTAGTGAATATGCCCACTTCCCATAAAGGATGGGAAGAATTGTACTTCTTTATTCAACTTCCGGTACCTCTATCCCACTCGGACACCTGGAAGTTAGAACTTCCTAAACTACCATCTTTCCGTGAAATGAGGACCCAGTGCCCTTTCTTGGAGGTTTATAAAGTACTGGGAGAATCCCACTATTGTCCAGACCACCTAATGAAAACTCCCCTCCTGAGTCACTTCGGGTTGTCCCCCTTTCCTTAAACGACCTCAGCTGTCTTAGGTAGGATGACACTTACCCATCAATATAACTTCTTATCTGAATCAACCATCTTTCTTATCAACATATTTTGTAGATAATCTAATGCATGATGCTCTAGTGAAAGGAGAAGAGGTTGAGGCTGCCAAGAAGAAGAAGACCTCAACAAAGAGAGGTAAGTCGGTGGCAGCCCCTTCTTCCCCTCAGAAAAGATTGCGGCTTATTAAGGAAGGAGCTCCTAGTTCATTAGCTCTTCCTCCCTCTTCTTCTGGTCAGCATGATTCCCAATCTTTAATCGTCTATGAACCGAGGAGGAAGGACACCACCTTATCCATCCCATCCTCGTCTCCCCATGGAGGAGATTCCCCTTCCCACTCTCCTGCTTCATCCTCCCTTCCCCATGATTCTCCCTTACCTTCCCGAACCGAATCCATCTCCGCCCCTATCCCCTCAGACACACTTACCTCTCCCACCCCTCTTCAACGTGTCGAACCCAATCTTCCTTCTGAGGGGGATGACCTTTCCCTCCCGACCCCCTCAATGGCTACATTGGGGTCCCAGCTACAGATCTGTCACCTTTCAGAGGTGAAATTCTTCAATCAATCGGGCTAACAAGGCCCCTACGACCAGGTGGGCAAATTGTTGGTTGAGGTAACTACCTTCCCCTTCCAATCTTTAATGTATTCATACATGTACATGCCACTATATGTCAACGCCTGATGATGGCATTTTCTTTCCTTCAGGCCTCGGCCAAGCACAGCAAAATGGTATCTCACATAGCCCAATTCCAATCCAGCATGGAGGCGCGCCACTTTGCCTCCTTGGCTCATCAAAAACAACTCGCTCGGCAATTAAGCGAGAAAGAACAGAAGGAATCCAACCTGAAGGGCCAATGTGAAGATGCCATGACATAGTTGGCCTTGGTTCAAAGTGAAAAGGAGGAGCTTTAACGAAAAAATGAAGACCTCAAACAGCAAGTCTTCCTCCAGTCCAGCGAACTTCAATAGGTGGATCTTCTCACCCATGAATTAAGAGGGTATAAGAGACAGCTTGGGGACGCCATTATTCAAGCTGCTGATTCTTCTACTGCCATTCAACAGCTTCAGTAAGAACGTCAACAACTTCGACTAGAACGCCAAGCGTGGGAAGCCACTAAAAAATCTTGTATAGAGAAGTGTCAAGAGCTCTCTTCCATGGTGGTTGCCCTTCCTCAAGCCCTATCAACAGTGGCTCAGCAATAATCTGACCTTCATCGAGAATACTCCAAGGCCCTTTCGGCTCTGGGTCAGCAAGCCATAAAAGCATCAACTGAGAAAGATGCCGTGGCAGCCCAGCTAACTGAAAGTCAAGCCCACCTAGCTGATTGTCAGGCTCAACTAACCAGTTGCCAGTCCCGGCTGAAGGAGTAAGAGGCTGACCTAAAGGGGCGGTATGTCAAGAAGGGAATGGATCTGTTCATACTTGGCTTTGATGGGTCTTCAGCACTAAATATTGAACGGGGATATCCACCCCCGACATGGACACTAGTTATCTAAATCCTGTAGATGCATTGTCTAAGTGTCCCCCCGAACTCTTTGAACTGTAATCCCTAATATCTTACTCTCTATAATGACCCTTTTATTGATGTTGAAGAATGCTTATATTAGCATAGCTTTTTATTGTTCTTTTTGTACGCCTCATTGCGGGTCGGGAATTCTGAACTAACTCTGTGCTTTTTCATTTTTACAAATACGTTTATTTTCCCGTGTCGCATGGCGCAGTCACCTCCTTTGTTAGAGAACTCACTCAGAAGGTCCCGGATGATCTTATTCATATTCGACCCAATTTTGGCTCGACTAAAAATTAAATTACTTCAGCCTTTTGATCTTCTTCGTCTACCTTATTGCTTCAGAAATGATATCTTGATAAGTACCTATGCTACTGCCATTATGATATCAGTCTCTTCACCTTCTTCTCCTTCCCAAGAACTACTGCAGTTCCTTTCTCCTCAACTATAAATTATCACCCCCCCATGTCTTCGTCCTTCTATCTCACTCTCATGGCTTCGGCAGAACACCCTATTGAGATTTCCTCATATTCTGAATCTTTTGAGCTATGGGACTGGTTTACTGGAGACACTGATGATTCTGATACCTGCTCGATAGCTACCTCGGCCTTTCGCCCCCTTCCTTTTCCACCCCACACCACAGCTCCATCCCCTTCTGCAGGGAGGTCTTTCCGAGCGCCCTTCCCCTCCTTCCGCAATCAGGTGTGGAACCCTCCTTTAACATGGGAATACATAGTGGGAGATCCCTGGGCCTCTACTAAACTTCCCCCACTTCCACCGGCCCTGGCTTTCGTTCCGGTCTCCCCAGCGAGGATCCGTCCACCCCCTTTTGATGAAGCTCCACCAGTGATACCATCTGCTCATGGGGAGCTCTACAGAGTCATCTTCGTGCCTCCCCCCCCCCCCCCCCCCCCGAGGAGTCTTCTAACAATTCTCCTGTTAAGAGTAATCATAAAAAGCCTTCATAGATTAAATGATGTAATCATTCTCAAGTATGTTAATAAAAATGAAGAAGGGAACTGGTATCCACTTTGGTCATTTTCCTGTGGATGTAAAGTTTCTGTCATCAGAAAAACTACAATCTCGCCTGAACGTACTTTTTCTTATCATTTCCATGGGATTCGGACCCTTTCCCTCATAATTATCGAGCAATACGTAACTGGAACGAAGTACGCTTCCCCTTCTTTACTAGCATTCATTATCCTTATTTCCTATGCAAAAAAATGTTCCCTCCTCCTTCATCATTATAAGGACCTCCAACCCTTCCTGTATAACATCCATTTTTTTTTTTCTCTTCTCCTCGCCATGGACAAAATGTCTGAACAGGGCAGCAGTTCCCCTCCTGCTGAAGAAAAGGTCGACGAGCAGCGTTATATTGCTAATTTGGAGGAACAAGTGAGATACTTGCAGCAATGATTAAGGGAAGCTTCTGCCAATAACTACTCTTTGCGCCAGCAACTAGCTGGGTCCGAGAAGGAACTATCTAAGCAAATCTTCCTGCAACAATCTTACCTTCGGCAACTATTGTGCCAACCCCAGCCGCGCAAAGAAACTCCGTCAGTTCCTCCCAACAAAGAACTGTAATGCCCAATACATAAGGGTTTCTTTTGCTATCCTCTCCCGAGGGAGGAGTTGTAACATGCAATCTTTCTAAAATAAGGAACTTTCTGTGAAAACATCTTTCACCTATATTTTCCTCGCTTATCTTTTTCTCCTAACATTTCTCGAGCTATGTCAAATCCTGTCTTCTTCGTATGAAAATCAAATAGATGCACCGCCTCTTCACCCTTTCAGTGCACAGGGACCACACCTATACATCCTCTGTACGAAAATAAAATGCTAAATAGCTGAGGGAATACTCAGCTCTTCCATTCTGTCATCGCACAGGGATAGAATAATATATAGTTGAGGAATGAACTCAACTCTTCTGTTTATCGAGAATAAAAATGATAGATAGTTGAGGAGACCTCGGTTCTACCATTCCACCAGCACCCGGGAATGAAATGATATATAGTTGAAAAATAAGCTCAACTCTTCCGTTCCGCCACCACACGGGGATAAAATAATATATAGTTGAGAAGTAAGCTCAACTCTGCCGTTTCACGAGGATAAAAATGACAGATAACTGAGGAGACCTCAGTTCTTCCGTTCCACCACTACAAAGAGATAAAATAATATATAGTTAAGAAATAAGCTCAACTCTTCCGTTTCATCACCACACGGGGATAAAATAATATATAGTTGAGAAGAAAGCTCAACTCTTCCGTTTCACAGGGATAAAAATGACAGATAACTGAGGAGACCTCAGTTCTTTCGTTCCACCACCACACGGGGATAAAAATGATATATAGTTGAGAAATAATCTCAACTCTTCCGTTCCGCCACCACACGGGGATAAAATAATATATAGTTGGGAAATAAGCTCAACTCTTCCGTTCCGCCACCACACGGGGATAAAATAATATATAGTTGAGAAGTAAGCTCAACTCTTCCGTTCCGCCACCACACGGGAATAAAATAATATATAGTTGAGAAGTAAGCTCAACTCTTCCATTTCACGGGGATAAAAATGATAGATAACTGAGGAGACATTAGTTCTTCCGTTCCACCACTACACGGGGATAAAAATGATATATAGTTGAGAAATAAGCTCAACTCTTCTGTTCTGCCACCACACGGGGATAAAATAATTTATAATTGAGAAGTAAGCTCAACTCTTCCGTTCCACCACCACACGGGGATAAAATGATATACAGTTGAGAAATAAGCTCAACTCTTCCGTTCCGCCACCACACGGGGATAAAATAATATATAGTTGAGAAGTAAGCTCAACTCTTCCGTTTCATGGGGATAAAAATGACAGATAAATGAGGAGACCTCAGTTCATCCGTTCCACCACCACACGCGGATAAAAATGATATATAGTTGAGAAATAAGCTCAACTCTTCCATTCCGCCACCACACGGAGATAAAATAATATATAGTTGAGAAGTAAGCTCAACTCTTCCGTTTCTCGGGGATAAAATTGACAGATAACTGAGGAGACCTCAGTTCTTCTGTTCCACCACCACACGGGAATAAAAATCATATATAGTTGAGAAATAAGCTCAACTCTTCCGTTCCGCCACCACACGGGGATAAAATAATATATAGTTGAGAAATAAGCTCAACTCTTCCGTTCCGCCACCACACGGGGATAAAATAATATATAGTGGAGAAGTAAGCTCAACTCTTCCGTTCCACCATCACACGGGGATAAAATGATATATAGTTGAGAAATAAGCTCAACTCTTCCGTTCTGCCACCACACGGGGATAAAAATGATATATAGTTGAGAAGTAAGCTCAATCTTTCATTTCACGGGGATAAAAATGATAGATAACTGAGGAGATCTCAGTTCTTCCGTTCCACCACCACACGGGGATAAAAATCATATATAGATGAGAAATAAGCTCAACTCTTCCGTTCCACCACCATACGGGGATAAAATAATATATAGTTGAGAAATAAGCTCAACTCTTCCGTTCCACCACCACACGGGGATAAAATAATATATAGTTGAGAAGTAAGCTCAACTCTTCCGTTCCGCCACCACACGGGGACAAAATGATATATAGTTGAGAAATAAGCTCAACTCTTCCGTTCCGCCACCACACGGGGATAAAAATGATATATAGTTGAGAAGTAAGCTCAACTCTTCCGTTTCACGAAGATAAAATAATATATAGTTGAGAAGTAAGCTCAACTCTTCCGTTCCGCCACCACACGGGGGTAAAATAATATATAGTGCCCAAAGGCCTTCGGCATAAAGAGTCTGCTGCTTTCACACTGCTATTCTTCCTTCCTTCATCCCAAAGGGGAACAGCTCCAGCCCTCCCCTCCAATGAAAGCAAGGGTTTTAGTACATAACGGGCCATCAGAGAAATAAATCCTCGTTTCCCTTCCGCTTAGGGCCTCCTTTTCTATAAACTAGGAGCTAAATAGCCGTTATAAGCTCATTCCTCCCTCCTTTTATAGGGGATGCTTCATCATCCTCTCTTTTGTTACCTTCATTCCTTCCGCCTTTTCGTCTCCTTTTTCTTCGTCTGTTCTTCTTTCCGGTGACCCAGTCACCTACCTCAGCACTTTTCTTCTTTCTCCCACGGGCAGGATGCATTCCTCTTTCTTCCGAGAAATAGCAAGTCATTACCCACGCATCAAACGGGGTGATGGTCAGTCGTCAGCTTCATCTTCACCTTCACCCTCCTCTATTACCATCCCCCCTGCCCCATCTCTCCTTTCTTCTTCGCCTCTGACTGAAACCCTTATTACATCCGCACTATATGAAACCGGAGTAACCAGCCCCTCCTCATCTCCCCTGTTACTTACAAACCCTAACTCTCCCATTTTCTTCCCCTCCGCCTTAGGTATTCGGAAGTCACCTCCTCTTTCATTACAACCTGAAGATGAATCCAGGGAGGTAGTACGTCCACACCAACTGACTACAGGTGCTTCTGCATCCACGCCTTCTTTTTCTTTGAAATATGGCACCGCCCCTGAACCCATGGTAGTTGATATTCCTCCACTGCCTATCTCCCCTTCTGCTCATCGCTTAGAGAGCCCCTCACCTTCTATGGGCACTAGCCCAGGCCCTTCCACTTCTCGCCTTCCCAGCAAAGGTTTCTCCAGTCCTATGCTTACTATATCATCCTCTCCAAATTCCTCGCCAAACCAATCCCCTTCCGCAACTTCTGGTGTGCCCACCTCACAGCCAGCCATAGTACACCTTCCCCCTCAGGCTCTTGATTCTTTGCTCCCAACTTCTACCCCTTTGAGCCTCCTGACCAGTGCTCCTTCTTCTTTTCCCTTCGAACCTCTGTCGCAGCCTATGACTACTACCCCTATTCTTCCTCCTATAAGTGAACCTCCACCACGGGTGTCATCCATCCCCTCTTCTTCTTCTTCTCCTCGGGGCCTTCGAATCTTATATTTGGAGGAACTGATCCCTCAGATGGAAGGCATGCACCATGCTTTAGAATTGGTATGTTTCTCTAATCAACTTCTTTAATTTCCCTTACTGAATGACTTCCTTTCAACAAATGGCTTACAGGCCCTGACCAACTACCAAGAATAGGATCGCTCCCTCTAACAATATCGAGCTCAATATCTGAAGTTGGAACATCGGCAACAGGAGGATCTGGCGGCTGCTCAAAATCGAGAGCACCTCTTATCGCAACAACTGCAGCAATGTCAGGAGCAACTGACAGAAGCTCGCCACCGACACCAAAAAGATTCCGAGACTATAGCGGCATTGTAAGAACAACAACGAGCTGGCATGGAATCACCCTCACTCCGGAAGGATGTTCATACGACACAACTTAACAAGGAGGCCTCCCCCTCTTAGGAATCGATACGTCTTCGAGAGCAGGTAACAGAACTCCTTTAAGAGAAACAACGAGACTCTGACATTATCGCCCGTCTGCGGGTTCAACACCAGAAAGTAGAGGACAAAATAGGGGACATCCGCACTCGCCTGTGCAAGGAGGTACAAGAAAACTCCTCTCTCATAACTTCTAGGGAGCATGCTCATGCCCGTATACGCAAGCAAGAAACCTCCCTCCAGAGGCTGGGCAATGAGCTCATCCGCACCAGATCCTACTCCGAGGTGGTAGAGGGAATTTCAGCCTCAATGAGCCAGAATATGGTGGATATGACGAACCTTATCCAGCAGATCAAACTTCCCGAGCCGATGATATCTCGGTCCTGGCAGATGCTATTATAGAAGTATCCCGGCGTTATAGTGACATGCGCAGAGCCCTTCGGGAGCAACAAGAGAAGTGTCACAGGCTCCATCGGAATCGGAGCCTTGACCGCCCGAACTGGCAGGAGCGGCTGGCCATCCTGATGCGCGCCACCTATCAAAACGGGTTTAATGAGGTGGTTCGACAGTACGCTGATCAAGGGCTTCCTCCGGTGGACCATCCTACTTTTTCCTTAAATTAGGAGGCCGGCTTCCGACGTTATCCTCCCGATCGGTTTAAGTTATAACCTGATGTATTGCTTCGGGACATGGTCCCCTTGTTATCTTCTTTTCTTTTTCATAGTTCGCTATAAGGACTATAGTACTACTATAAATCAATCAAACTCAGATGCGCTATACATCTAATCAATACAACAAATTATCAAGTACACCCCCTCGAGAGCCCCTCAACTCCTCTTCTCTAATCCATCCTTTCTTATGCAGTGTGAAAAGGTTTCAAGTGAATAGCGTTCCACGATCCGGGAAATTCCTTGCCCTGGTCATCCTTTAGATAATACGCCGACCCTGCTACGCGACGTGTCATTTCATAGGGCCCTTCCCAATTTGGAGCCAACTTTCTAGGATCTCCTATAGGATTAACTTTACGTAGAACCCAATCCCCCTCCTGAAATCTTCAGGGCATCACCTTTTTATTAAAGGCTTGCTGCACTCTCTGCTTGTAAAACTCTGCTCGCCTTCATGCCGTCTCCCTCTTTTCTTCCACTAAGTCCAACTCAGTGCTTCGAAAAATTTGGTTCTGCTCCGGCTCATATATCTCTACTCGGGTGCTATTTAGGAGAGCTTTGACCGAAATAACGGCTTTCGTCCCATATACCAGGCTGAAAGGAGTTTCTCCCGTTGCAGTTTTTGGTGTGGTTCGGTAGGCCCATAGGATTCCAGGCAATTCTTCTACCCAGTTCCCTCTCTGAGCCCCCAATTTAGTCTTCAACCCTTGAATGAGAATTCTATTAGTGACTTCAACTTGCCCGTTGGCTTGAGGGTGGGCTACTGAAGTAAAAGCTTGCTGAATATTGAGACTTTGGCACCATTCTTTAATTTTCTTGCCATGGAATTGTCATCCATTATCACTAACTTGTTGGATCGATGCGGTTCGCTAGAGGGGGGGTGAATAACGAAAAAAAACTTTTTCTTTCGAATTCGTTTCAAGACAAATATACGCAGCGGAAATGTAAATAAAAACTAAAAGAGACAAATAGTTTTTTACTTGGTTCGTAGCCTTCGGCTACTACTCCAAGGCCCTAATGGTCCTAGACAGTGTACGGAGGGCAATTCACTAAAACACTCCTCCTCGTTGGAGGTAGGAGTTTACGATTACAAAAAAAACTTTCAAAGCACAAGATAGAGAGACAAACCCTCTCTTCTATTAAAATGAAAATGCAATAATAGAAAGCCTCGATTAACAAATTAATTGTAAGATTAAAAGAAATGACAAGACAAGATTATACCAACAACTCGAAGATAGGACTTAAACTTGGGTTGTTGGCAGCACTTCATTGTCGTAGAGTTGTCGGAGGGTCACAGCATTGCGGAGGCTTTTGAGAACTTAGAATTGATGATGAAACCCTAGGTTTGGCCCTCCTTTTATAGCCTTTGAGCCCCTTTTCGAGAGGAACCCTAGCCAATCACAATTGAGCACCACTCCCCTTGAAATTTGGTGATAAACCTTGACTCCTCGAGGCTGATCCTTTGACCATCAATCGACTGATGGTCATCATCAGTCGACTGATGGCAGCATCAGTCGAGTGCTAACCTCCGGCGGATCGATTGGCGGTGAGTCCTCCAAGTCGGCAATGACCGATGCTTCGCAAGTCAAAGTAAGCTCAACAAAAATATAATTTCGACGGTCCTCGACCATCCGATCTCGACCTAGACCATCTATAGGATGTCTTTGGTCGGATCTACACTTAAGATCATCCCCGTAATGAGGATACGACCTCACTTACGCTCGCACACACGAGCTTACCTCGATACTTACATGTTGCTTTTGCTTTCAGCCTTCCACTCGATTCCTTCGGCTCCCTACGAAGTCACTCGAGTGTCGCCCGACCACCGCGGCTTCCTCCGGGTGTCACTAGCCTTCAGCTCCAGCTATAGCAATTTACTGCACACTCGATTCAGCTCGTGAGATAATGACATGAGCTTAACTTTGTATTGTTTTCTATAATCAAAACTCAGGTTCGACTTAGGTGCCTACTGCACCAACAATACTATCCTCCGATGAATACCTTATCGACAAACAATATTCTGCCATAGAAATTGTATTATAGCATTCTCAGTAATTTTGACAAGAGGCTCTGCTTCCACCCACTTGGAGAAGTAATCCACGGCCACCAATAAAAAAATTTTCTGCAAAGGTGCCACAGGCATCGGACCCACTATATCCATTCCCCACTGATCAAAAGGGTATGAAGCGACCACAACTTTCATTAATTCAGCTGGTCGTTCGGATCGGTTGCTATGCTTTTGATAGGCTGGGCAAGTTTGCACTATACGAGCGGCATCTTGTTGGAGGGTAGGCCAAAAATATCCTGCTAATAGGGCCTTCCTCGCTAAAGCTCTCCCCCCAGATGATTACTGCAGCAACCTTCATGAATCTCCCAGACTACCCATTCAGCATCTGCACTTCCCAAACACTTCAGTAAGGTGCGTTCAAATGATGTCTTGTATAAGTCTCCATTCAAGAGGGTGAATCGTCTGGATCTGCACATCAAAGCAGATGCCGACCCTTTTTCTTCGGGCACCTTTCCATGTTGTAGATAAGTTATGATGTTGGTCCTCCAATCAAGGATCGGCTCGGGCATAGCCTCCTCCACATTGCATAAATTAGGGAAGTAGGGATTTCCACGCAGACCGTTTCACATGACTTCACTCCTTCCATAGCGCTAGCCACTCGAGCCAATTCATCTGCCTTCCCGTTGTTCTCCCTTGGAATTTGCTTCAAGAGGACTTGTTGAAAATGAGATTTTGCTTCTCAAAAGCTTTCAAATACTTCTGTAACCTTTCTTCCTGAACCGCGAAAGAACCTTGAAGCTGTGATATCGCCAGCTGGGAGTCCGAGTGGATTATAATCGAAGAAGCCCCTACAGCTTTGGCAGCCTGCAATCCCGCTAGAATGGCTTCATACTCCACTTCATTATTAGATGCCTGATACCCCAGGAGTATGGCTATGCGAGTCTCCTCTTTATAAGGGGAAATTAATAAAACACCAACACCGCTACCCGTAGATCCTGAAGAACCATCCATAAATATGTTCCATGCATCTGACCCTTCCTCTTTTGTTGACGAGCCATCTTCCGAGCCAAAAGGTACTTCCGCCAAAAAGGCAGCAAGCGCCTGGGCCTTGATAATGGTTCGGGGTTGGTAATGAATGTCATATTCACTTAGTTCTACCACCCATTTAGCCAATCTCCCAGAAAAATTAGGCTTAGTGACAACTTTACCCAATTCACTGTGAGTTAAAACAGTGATAGGATGAGCCAGAAAGTACGGTCTCAATTTGTGGGCGGTCAGGACTAGAATATATGCCATCTTCTCTAGCTCGATATAACGGGATTCATCCCCCTTCAGAATATGGCTGGTATAATAAATAGGTTGTTAATGAGAGCCTTCTTGTTTCAGTAAAACCGAACTGATGGCTCCCTCCGAGACGGCCAAATACATCCACAATGGTTCTCCGACCACTGGCTTGGCTAACAGCGGAAGCCTGGCTAAATATTTCTTCAACTCTTGGAAAGCCTGCTCACATTGATCGTCCCATTGAAATTTGGTAGCTTTGCGCAGGATCTTGAAGAAAGGTAACCCTTTGTCTACCGACCTGGCTATGAATCGGGATAAGAAAATAATCCTCCCCACTAACTTTTGAGTCTCTCGCAAATTAGTGGGTAACTTCATATTGCACAGTGCTTGCACCTTCTCGGGGTTAGCCTGCAGCCCCTTCTCAGTCACTATATACCCCAAGAATTTGCCGCTTTTTTCCCTGAACAGGCATTTTTTGGGGTTCAGCTTCATATTATACCATCTCAGTGTAGCGAAGGTTTCATTTAGATCCTTAACCAAATCCCGAGTGGTTTTTAATTTAACTAGGATATCGTCTACGTAAACTTCCACATTTTTCCCTTTCTGCTCAACGAAAATATTATCCATGAGCCGTTGGTAGGTGGCCCCTGCGTTCTTTAGGCCGAAGGGCATTACCACATAAGCGTACAACCCTCCTACCGTCACAAAGCTAACCCTCTTCTGATCTTCCTTAGCCAAGGGTATTTGATGGTATCCTTGGTATGCATCCATTAAGGACACCACTTCATATCCTACAGTAGAATCTACCAACTGATCAATACGAGGCAAGGGGTAGCAATTTTTACGGCACGCTTTATTCATATCACGAAAGTCAATACACATCCTCCACTGCCCAGAAGGCTTGGGGACCAGGACTACATTGGAGACCCACTCGGGAAATTGGATTTCCTTCACATGACCCGTTTTTAACAATTTATCTACTTCCTCGGCTATGACCTTGTCCTTCTCAAATCCAAAGTATCACCGCTTCTGCTGGATGGGTCGGACTCCTCTGCTTATGTTGAGACAGTGTTCAGCAACACGAGGGTCGATCCCCATGAGGTCATGCACATCTCCTGCGAAGATGTCTTCGTTCTTCTTCAGGCAGGCCACCAACTCCTCCTTGGCCTCCAGCTGCTGCGCCACCCATGTGGTCTTTCCGGGAACTATTTCCACCATCTCCCCTTCCTCTATCTTGTCTGCTTTAGGGGGAGATTCTTCCAGGACGCAGACATCATAAATGATGATGGCTTTTCCTTTGAGATCATCGGTTCGGGCCTTATATTGATCATCCCAAACCATCTGCATATAACAGCTCCTAGCGGCTTTCTGTTCGCCTCGGACATCCCCCACCAACTGTTCGACTGGGAATTTCACCTTCTGGTGGTACGGGGAAGCCACCACTTGAAAAATGGCAAGGAAAGGGCAACCAAGAATGGCATTATAAGTGGACGGAGCGTCCACGATGAGGAAAGGGACTATATTGGTTTTTTGGCTGGGCTTTGCGCCCAGAGTCAGGGACAATGAAATCTGCCCTATGGGGTGGACCTCATGTCCCGTGAACCCGAAGAGGGGTGTGGCCACATCTTCTAGCTGGACATTTCCCAGCTGCATCTGTCCAAAGGCTCCTAGAAGACGAT
The DNA here is from genome assembly GCA_025175895.1 of Wurfbainia villosa. Classification (NCBI taxonomy): domain Eukaryota; kingdom Viridiplantae; phylum Streptophyta; class Magnoliopsida; order Zingiberales; family Zingiberaceae; genus Wurfbainia; species Wurfbainia villosa. The sequence continues at coordinate 38,608,534 of CM045987.1, forward strand.
GTTGACAGAGCTTCCCGAGTCGACCAGTACCCTGGCCACTTCGTAATTGGCCAGGGATATGCGGATAACTAAGGCTTCCGTGTGGGGCAGCAGGACACCTCGGAGATCTTCCGACCCAAACGAAACGGGCGGCGCAGTTTGTACAGTCTGGTCGTTGATGATGGCCAGACTCTCCATGAGGTGGCCGTATGACTTTCGCGCTCGATTAGAGTCCCTGTCAATGGGTCCTCCTGAAATGACATGAATAACCCCCTGTGTGGGAGTATTATTTGGATTAGATGAGGGGCCCTCACCTGATGGGCCTTCCTGAGAAACAACCTCCTGGGACGGCAATTGGGGGAAAGTAACTTGCGGTGGTTGGTTATACAGTCCTGTGCGAGCCACATTGGGTCGTTGCCCTCGCCGTGCTGGCCCTCCCGTTTGAAGCCGCAATTGCAGGTATATGGCTCGGAGGCACTCCTGCTCCTCTTGTAGCTTGAAACATCTATATCCTGAGGGTCGCTGTAGTAGACCCTGCTGATCATAGAATTCCATCTCCCGCTCCTTCCAAGTCCTCGTGGGAGGAAGTGCATCGGCGGCCATAATCTATAATGGTGGCGCAGGGCGAGCTCCCTGTAGCAATAATCGAGGCCTAGGAGCCTCCAGTAGAAGGGGTCGCGCATATCCCCGACGAGGGGGTGCTTGAGGGGCTGCGGGGTGATTTCTTTCGGCTGGGACTGCTGTGGCAGTGCGTTCGGCTCTCCGCACTTTCAGTCCTTCCTCCACGTTGATGAATTTTTCTGCACGACTTAGCAGCTCCTCATAGCTGTTAGCAGGCTTCCTCAAAAGGGAACTTAGGAAGGGGCCCTCCTTCAGCCCGTGCGGGATAGTGACTCTGAAAGCTTCCGATCTTGCGGAAGGAATACCCCTAGCTGCAGAGGTGAACCGATGAAGATACCCTCTGAGTGATTCTGAGGGCCCCTACATAATGTGTATCAGGATAGAGGCATCATGCTTATATTCCTTAAAGCTGGCGAACTCCTGGCGGAACATCCCCTGAAAATCAGCAAAACAGGTAATAGACACCGGGGGCAGGGTGTTAAACCATTTTTGTGCCGAACCAATTAAGGTGGTCCGGAAGACTCGGCACTTGAGGGCGTCGGTATAGCAGTGGAGCGAGGCTGCTCCATCGAATTGCGATAGATGTTCTTCGGGATCCGTTGAGCCATCGTACTTGTCTACTTGGGAATTCCGGAAGTATGATGGGTGGATTTCAGAGAGGATATCCATGGTAAAAGGACTGGGCTCATAAACTTCTGGGGCCCTAGTCGACTGGCTTTCACCCTATTCTTCCCATCGAGTCTGGGTTAAGGGTATAGTATTCTAATGTGCTTGCCCTCCAGGCCTCTCTCCAGGAACTACTTCAATATTAATGGTTGCATGAGGTGGAGGAGGCACTTCTGGGGTGGGCCTCGAGAAGAAGGTTCTCCAGAGTGAGGATGAAGGTATCCTGTCCTTCTTCTTTCTCTAGCGAGGGCCTCAGTTACAGCGTCATCAACTATAGCCCTCAGTTGTGATGGCAGTATGGTAATGGAGTTTTCCTCTGCTGCAGAGGCACCTGGGTGTGGTATCTCTTCAGGCTGCATCTCTACGTCTAGCTCAAATGTTCCTACAGACGGTGCCAACTGATGTGGCGAGGAAGATTTGTTCACCTCCTTTCGATGCGATGAAGAACGAAGGGAGCTTTGGGGGGGGTTCACACAGGTCGCAACAGTAAAGATGAGAAAGTGAAGCAGAGAAATACAAAACCAACACAGGCAACAAAACTAAGGCACAGGATGTAACGTGGTTCGGAATAAGGATTCTTACTCCACGGAGGTGAGCTCCCTCACCAGATGCAGTGTCAAAGCACTTTCACTATGAACGTTCTCCTTCACGGAAAGGAAACTTCCGGAGGTGGAGGAGAAAACCTCTTACAGTTAAATCACAATACAAGAAAGAGCACACACAACGCAAAAGAAAAGATCGCTACTCTCCTTCTCCGGCGTGGTGGTCGCTCTCCTTATCCTGATGCGTCTTCGTTTCTTGCTAGTTGGAATCATGTGGATCCTCCTCCTTCTATCCTATTCCTCCCTTTTATCCTCCTTCTCTGATCCAGCTTACCTCGCGAGCTGTCCCCATCGTACACGCGGCCACCACGTCCACCTGGAGAATAATTCTGTTATAGATACGAGGAGCGAAGGCTCCTCGGAATATTATGTGGGGACCCCTCCTTCTGTTACATAACACCTCTTCATCAACATTTCGGGAAACTAGGTTAGCCTATCCCCCTCAACCATCCACTTTTGGTGAAACTAACTTAGGTCTATAGCTCACGGGTGGCATAGCCCTTGGGCTCCTCACCAGCCCGAACCAACTCCCCTTCTTCCCCCACCAAACTACCTCCGAACTGACTAGGCCAAGTCAATTCTTATCCGTCCCGTCTGCTTCTAGGCCTATCTAGCCGAACCGATTCTTTCTTATTTCCTAGCGAAGTGCCTCCCCCCGCATCCGCTTTGCCATGTCGATTACCTTCACTAACTCTCTCATGCCAATTATTTCAGGCGCATGCGCCCGAACCGTTCCTCCCTTCTTTCTCCGCCGAACCAATTATTTGGTTCGGGTAACGCTTTACATGCGAGCCCTTGTATCTGGTTCATAGAGAAGAGGTAACAGCAGTATCAGGGGGCTAGTTAGTTAATTTTATATTTAACATAATTTTGCATATTTTTTGCGCATATTACCTTACATTATTAGAATACTTTCGGATATTTCCTCACATTGTTAGCATATTTTTATACACATATTAACTTGCATAAAAACTAGGTAATATACGATAGCTTGTTATTTCTCTATCTAAGGTAATATAACTAAAATTAATTAAGATCGGTAAAGATCCTTTTGTCCTACTTGATAAGAACTTTGTTTTACTTTTTACAAAATCTATAGGGTAGAGATATCCAAAAAGAGTTCATCCCTATACCGGACTAGTACTCAAATATCCATGGGCACTTTCTCAATACTTAATTACTGGAGAAACACTCATTTCAAGAGTTAAAACCAAAAAGAAGAGATTGAAAAAAAAGGAAAAGGAAAAGATAAAATATCATTAATGTACCCCTTTGAGACCAAGTAGCTATTGGGGAAACACCCATAGGGGTGCCCCTTTGAGGTCAACTCGTTATTGGGGAAATGCTTGATGTTTATTTCCTACTTTTCTTCTCCTTGATCTCAAGTGCTCCTTTGAGAATAAGTATAATAGTGAAAGGATGATCAATATGCGAGGAACACAGTGGAAAGGATATTTGACTTGGATTGGTGTCTAAAACATTAAAGGTCAAAAATTCACATGCACTACAAGGATCTTTCAATTAAACCAACGAGATCGAATCGACAAGACTAAGTAACCTTGGGATGAGTTTTTAATAAGTTATCATGATTCTCACATGTAATTTCTTTTTTTTCTTTGCATTAGGACAAGAAAAAGTTTAAGTTTGGGGGTGTGATGAGTGTGAATCATACACAGTTTTTTTGTTTTATTTAGCATGCATTTCATAGGTTTTGTTTACATATCATGCATAAAACATAGAATATACCTTCTTTTTTTTTTTGTTCAGATAACTGTGATTTCTATGTTTTTACTCTCAGGAGGGATAAAAGAAAGCATAATACAACCATGGAGGAAAACCACGACGAAATAGGGAACAAACAGAGCCACAACACTCATTTTTTGAACTCCCTAGTGGCCAACATGCCCAGGGCATGCCAGGGGGCATTCCCATGCCCAGTTCATTCAGCACGCCTGATTCTGAGGCATGCCAGGTCTACACAATGCCTGGCACACCTAGGCCTTGCCAAATGGCATGGTTGTGCCACGGGATAATCGAAATTCCAATTATTCTCAAGGTTGTTCCAAATTTCTTGAAATTGATTTCCCGATTTTCTCTCCAAAAAAAGTCTATAAAAACCACAGAGTAAAGGAGTAAGGGGATTCAGTCGGAGGGAGGAGTAGAAGGGAAAGGGATTCAGAGGGATCGAGGAGGAGAAGCTCCAACCCCAGAAGAAGCCTCTATGATGCCGACTAGTCTAGTTTTTTCTCTTATTCTCTTCAAGTATCGGATGTCTTTCTATTCTTCGATGTCTTCTTCTTTTCCAAATATGGAGTAATTCTCCTTGGTCCGAGGATTAGGGAGTAGCTCTATGTCATGTTCTCTTAGATGATTCTGTTGGGATGTATACTGAAAGCCTAGCTCTTTTGTATGGACATCTTTATTTTGAAATAAGAATCACATGATCATTGTTTGCACGTTATATTTATATGTGTGCATATTGTCTAATATTTTACATTGTAGATAACATGGTGCCTGGGTGCGGCACAGAAGATCATGTTATCAGTCCCTTGTAGAATATAAGTAGAGGCTCACAACCAAGATGGTTTTGGACAAACCATTGGCATGGTTGTAGTGTAGCTTGGTATTGTTTTATCTTGAACATAGAGTTACACTAGTACACCTCAGTGTATTGAGTAGGACCGACATAGAGGTGATTCCATTTATTGCTGACTACATAATTGAATCGGACCTCGGATATTATGTTGTACATGCTCTTAATCCCGATATAATAACGGGCACATGTACTTAGTATTTATTTCTTTGATTTACCAGAGGGTGAGATTTCTATGGATTAAATCAATATGCCCGGTAAGTTGGGAAGTGATATTATTTACATGGTGTGCCGTTGATTATAGGAGGAATCCGTGTCCTATATATTAGGTTGATGATGTCCCCTTGAGGAGCTCATAAGGTTCATCATGTAAACCCTGCAGGTTGACTTAGTCAGCATGATGATAAGGTTGAGTGGTACTACTCGAGGAGTTAGATGTTAATTAATTGATGGTCAGTAAATCAATTAATTGACGGACATTCGATATCTTAAACACGGGGAGATAAATGTACAAATAATATATGGAGCCCATATTAATTTATGGGGGTTGGTGAGGTAGTTCGATGATGATCCTCTAGTGGAATGGAACATCATTGATGGATCAAGTTTGTGTGGTTCCGATCCATCGGGTGGCCATGACCCAACTCCTCCTCATGGTCCCTATCGTAGCCTTATATAAACCTCATAAAGTCTAGATCAAATGATGGAAAACAAATCTCTAGATCCGGTTAGGATTGAATCCTAGAACCGACGGTTGAGATTAAATCTCTAGATCCGACGGTTGGGATTAAATTCCTAGACCCGACGGTTGAGATTAAATCTCTAGATCCGACGGTTGGGATTATTTCCTAGAACCGACGGTTGAGATTAAATCTCTAAATCCGACGGTTGAGATTAAAACCCTAGAAGCGACGGTGGAGATTAAACCAAGGCCTAAACCTAACTCTATATAAAAGGGAGAGGAAAGGTTGGATAAGGTGGGCGGCAAGAAAATTGGGAATTAGTTCCTATATTTTTGGCTACCTCATCAATAACCAATTTTCTCCTAAGTTCTATATAAGGGAGCATGGGTCAAGGCAACTAAGTTTTATAGATGGTTCATGATGGATGCTAAGGAAATTAGGGTTTTGCCTAGCATTACTTGGGCAAGCAACCTCAAGGAGGAAACCCTAATTAGGGTTTTGGCTCCTTAGGTTGGGCGGCCAAGGTGGTGGAGCTAGAGGGGGCGGCAACCTATGGATGAGCTTGTCTTCTTCCTTGGAGGTGGCTAGCTCCTAAATCTCTCCTCTCCACCATGCTTAGGCGGCAAGAAACCTATGGAGGAAACCCTAATTAGATTAGGGTTTGGCTCTTTGGATTAGGCGGCTAGGTTTGGAAGTTATGGTTGGGCGGCAACTATAGGGGAAGGGCTCATCTTCTTCCTTCTAAGGGTTGGCCGGCCACTACCTTCTCTTCCTCTACCTTGGGCGGCAAGAAATCCAAAGGTAGCTTGGTTGGGCGGCTAGGGTTTGGAAGGTAAGGTAGGTGGCAACTATAGGGGAAGTGTTCTTCTTCTTCCTAGGGTGTTGGCCGGTTCCTATCCTTTTTCCTATACCTTTGGTGGTGCCCAACCTATTCCTCTTTTCCCTTTGTTTTCCTCTTGGCCGGCGGCACTAGGAGCTAGGGTTTGTCCCTAGTTCGGTTGCTTGGTTGTTTCCTTTATGTTCTCTCTATTCTTGGGGCCGGCGACATCAATCCTTTGTGGATTGGTGGTTGGCTCAAGCAAGAAGGGAAAGAGAGTTCTTCATTCTTTGGATTGAAGAAGATCTAAGAAGCTTCAACTTGTGGAGGATCTTCGCCCACACGAAGTCTACAAGGAGGTTAGGACATACGATAGAAGATCAAGAGGTATAAAAGTTTTATAACTTTAATTTCAGATCTGAGCATGTTCTTATATATGATGATTATACATGTGTGTATATGAATATATATTGTATAATCATGGACCCCGAAGACAAACACAAAAACCGGCGATCCGTCCGTCGTCTCTTCCGCGGCTAACCGACTAGAAGAGTTGTGTTGCTTGAACAACTAGTTTGTTCAAGCGATCGCTCGAGTCGTTAGCACGACGATGAATTGGTTGTGCTTAGGAAACTCATCCCATCCGGATTAGTTTTCATTAGTGAAAATTTTAATCCGGGGACATGGGAGCCTATGAGCATTCCGAGGATTAGCACATCGCCAATAATTGGTATCAGAGCTTCTGGGCAATACCAACAATTGGTATCAGAGCCACGGTTTCCGGTTTTGTGTGTTTTGGATTCGGTTACTTTCATGCACTTATCATATATTGTGTATGCCGGATAATAGTAGGATGTGCGTAGGCTAACTTTTTGGTTGCAGGCATAAGATCCAACTATTATGGCTATATGTGTGTATGTGATTGTTTGTGTATGATTGTATATTATTTGAATCCTCGGGGTTGACCAGGCTAGATTAGTATTTAATTTTTGTAATTAAATACGGCATTGTTTAGCCACTCTTTATTTTATTTTACTTTCGATCTAGATTTCATGTACACTCCTTCGTGGAGTATAGGATCGATGGATGTAAAATAAAATAGGTTTTATACTCGGCTTGGATCTCCAGATGGCTCGTACATGGCGTAGGAGGAGCGGACGAGGTGCTGCACGACGGGATGCGTATTGAAGAACAATGCCATAATAGTTGGGAAAAATTCTGTTTTTTCCATATTTATTGCTGATTTGTTTTATATGCATGTTGTGTGTGCTTGAAAATTCCTCATTTTCAATTTACTAAGTGGGAGAGGGACATTTTAATTAATTCCCGCGGCCTCCATTACAATTTTACGTGTGATGCAAACAAACTTGTGTGTTGGCTCTGAGTGCCTTCCTCCCCGAGGACGGGTTATTTTGCGGATCACTAGGTCAAATAATGGTTATAGGAAATTATCTAGGAGCGTGTGTACTTCCACAGAGGTAAGGCACATAATCCAAAATAATTCCCTTAGTATCGTGTAATGGTGCACACTTAGATGCAAATAAAAGTATCCTCCCCATAGGAGTCACTGCTTTTATTTGTAGGGCCAAAGAGGAACCAACTATTAATTTTATTTGTCAAAAAGTAAGGTTGACAAGATAATAAAATTAATGGGTAAAACCTCCTCTTACAAATGTAGAATTCAGATACGTCCCACACAGAGTGGCATGCGAAATTCTCGGTGTTTTGAGGTGTTGGTTGATTTCGGAATTTTATTGTTTTGAGGAATCAATAATATTTGAAATCTAAAGTTTTGATCATTGTGATTCTTAGGATTTTCAAAATGACTTTCAGTCCACTTATTGTGATACTAAAGGAAATAAACTTACTGTACCCAAATAATGTTGATTGGAAAAGAATCTAGATGTTGTCTTATTTGCTAAGAAGTACAAGTATACACTCTTCAAAGAGTGTCCTCAAGCCATGGTTGCTCAAAAAGGTTTCTACTTCTAAGCCGAAAGGCTAGAAGAAGGAGAAACAAGGTGGAGCAAAGGTGGTGGGAGGATCTCAGGGAGGAGTGAAGAAGCCGAAAGGCAAGTACTTCACTTACTAGCAGACTGGACATTAGAAGGAGGATTGTCCCAATCCGAAGCAAGAGCAAAAGTATATCTTTTGGTCTAGTCGTTGAAACATAGTTAGCTGTGTTATCTACCGGAACCTGGTGTGTAGATACAAGAGCCACTAATCATGTCTGCAACACTTTGCAGGGGTTCCAGGAAACCTGACAACTAGCCAAAGGGGATATTACCATTTACTTGGGCAATGCCATGAAGATGGCGGCTATTGCAGTGGGAGATATTTTATTTATCTTTTGAGAAAAATAAAGTTTTTGGTTCTTAAGGATTTTCTTTATGTACCTTTATTTAGAAAGAATTGTTTTCGGTTTCTAAATTATGGATGGATAATTTATTCCTTTTAATGACAGATTTGTTATAAAAGGAATAGGGACATTATCTATTCAGGTACATAGAAAGGAAATTAATAATTTGAACCACAAGCTCCCACGATGCAAATTGAAGTTAATAACTCATCTTCTAATTCCGATAAGAGAAAAGAACCTTCGAAGATGAACCAAACATATCTTTGGGATCTTAGGCTTGGTCATATTAACCTGAGCAGAATTCAAAGGTTGAAAGATGATGGACCTTTGGGTTCATTAGTGGTGGAGGATCTCCCAACCTGCGAATCTTGCTTGGAGGGTAAGATGACCAAGAGGCCTTTCAAGGCCAAGGGGTATAGATCCAAAGATGTGTTGGAATTGGTTCATTCTGATTCGTATGGTCCTATGTCTATCCAGGAAAGAGTTAGTTTTGAATAATTCATCTTTTTCATAGACAATTATTCAAGAAGACACTACGATTTGATCGTAGTGGTGAATACCTCTTGGGAGAGTTTAGGAATTACTTATCAGAGGTTGGGATTCAATCCCAATTGTCTGCACCTGGCACACCCCAGCAGAACGGTGTAGCAAAGCGAAGGAATAGGTCTCTTATGGAGATGGTTAGATTGATGATGAGTTATTCTGACTTGCCAGATTCGTTCTGAGGATATACTCTAGATACGACGGTGTACATTCTGAACTTGGTTCCATCTAAATCAGTGCCTTCTAATCCCACAGAGTTGTGGACCGGGCGAAAGCCTAGTCTAAGACATATTCGGATATGGGGAGTCCAGCACATGTGCTGAAGGCAGATACTGGTAAGTTGGAACCTCGTACAGAAGTATGCATGTTCGTTGGCTATCCCAAGGAGACGAAGGGTGGTTTGTTTTATAGTCCTAGAGATCAGAGGGTGATCGTTAGTACGAATGCCAGATTTCTAGAGGAGGACTATGTGATGAACCACAAGCCCACGAGTAGGATTGTTCTTGAGGAGTTGATAGGGGAAGTCACTTCTTTAGTACCACCGGTACAAGAGGACATACCACATGTCACTGCACCGCGTGTCACAGAGGATACACAGAAGATACCTCGTCGTAGTGGGAGAGTTGTTAGACAACCTCTTAGATTCATGTTTTTGGACAAATCTTCTGATTTGGTCCCTAGCAAACATGAACCTGATCCCTAGACATACGACGAGGCAATCCAAGATATAAATACAACATCTTTGCAAAGTGCAATGAATACTGAGATTGAATCTATGGATTCAAGTCAGGTCTGGGAGCTCTCATGCATAGCAACTCATATGGATTATGAGACGTGACAGATGGATGTCAAGACAGCATTCCTTAGTGGAAGTCTTGAGGAATCCATCTACATGAAGCGACCAGAGGGATTCATTGCTAAGGGCAAAGAGCGTATTGTATATAAGCTTAATCGGTCCGTTAATGGACTGAAGCAAGCTTTGAAGTCTTGGGACATCCGCTTTGAGGAGGTAAATCCAGTCTTATGGATTTATTCAAAGTTCGGATGAGTCTTGTGTATATCAGAGATGTGACGGAAACGTAGTGGTATTTTTGTACTATACGTAGATGACATTTTGGTGGTTGGCGACAACATCGAAGTGTTATCAGACGTAAGGGTATGGTCGTCCAAACAGTATGATATGAAGGACTTGGGAGAAGTGGGTCACAACCTTGGGGATCAAGGTTGTTGTGCTTATCCCAAGCTTCATACATAGACATGGTTTTGGATCGTTTTAGCATGCAATACTCCAAGAAGGGTTTTCTACCTTTCAGGTATGGAGTTCCTTTATCAAAGGAGATGTGTCCTAGATCATCTGAGGAAATAGAGGAGATGAAGGCGGTTCTTTATGCTTCGGCAGTAGGAAGCCTCATGTATATGATGCTATGTATGAGACCCGATATCTGCTTTGCCATAGGCATGGTCAGCAGATATCAGAGTAATCCAGGACAGGGACATTGGACTGCGGTAAAACATATATTGTAGTGCCTGAGAAGGACTAGGGATTATATGCTAGTTTACCGGGCATACCAATTACTCCCTGTGGGTTACATAGATTCCGATTTCCAATCTGATAGGGATAACAGTAAGTCTACCTCAGGGTTTTTGTTTACTTTGGGAGGTGGAGCCATAGTATGGAAGAGTGTCTAGCAGAAATGCGTGGTGGACTCTACCATGGAAGCTGACTGTATGGCAGCCTCTAAGGCGGCCAAAGAAGCTGGGTGGCTCAGGAATTTCCTAATGGACATGGATGTGATTCCTGGTTTGCCCAGAACTATCACAATTTATTGTGATAATAATGGTGCAGTTGCAAACTCGAAGGAACCACGAGCCCATAAGGTTAGTAAACACATAGAGTGCAAGTACCACCTGATACGAGAAATCGTTAAGGAGGTAGAAGTTGCTGTCGCCAAGATTGCATCAGAGGATGACCTGGTAGACCCTTTCACTAAGGCCCTTCTGGCAAGAGCTTTGATAGGCATGTGGAGGGAAGGGGAATCAGATGTATGGCAGTAAGAGGACAGCATAGTCTTTTAGTATAAGTGGGAGATTGTTGGGATGTATACTGAAAGCCTAGCTCTTTTGTATGGACATCTTTATTTTGAAATAAGAATCACATGATCATTGTTTGCACGTTATATTTATATGTGTGCATATTGTCTAATATTTTACATTGTAGATAACATGGTGCCTGGGTGCGGCACAGAAGATCATGTTATCAGTCCCTTGTAGAATATAAGTAGAGGCTCACAACCAAGATGGTTTTGGACAAACCATTGGCATGGTTGTAGTGTAGCTTGGTATTGTTTTATCTTGAACATAGAGTTACACTAGTACACCTCGGTGTATTGAGCAGGACCGACATAGAGGTGATTCCATTTATTGCTGACTACATAATTGAATCGGACCTCGGATATTATGTTGTACATGCTCTTAATCCCGATATAATAACGGGCACATGTACTTAGTATTTATTTCTTTGATTTACCAGAGGGTGAGATTTCTATGGATTAAATCAATATGCCCGGTCAGTTGGGAAGTGATATTATTTACATGGTGTGCCGTTGATTCTAGGAGGAATCCGTGTCCTATATATTAGGTTGATGATGTCCTTGAGGAGCTCATAAGGTTCATCATGTAAACCCCGCAGTTGACTTAGTCAGCATGATGATAAGGTTGAGTGGTACTACTCGAGGAGTTAGATGTTAATTAATTGATGGTCAGTAAATCAATTAATTGACGGACATTCGATATCTTAAACACGGGGAGATAAATGTACAAATAATATATGGAGCCCATATTAATTTATGGGGGTTGGTGAGGTAGTTCGATGATGATCCTCTAGTGGAATGGAACATAATTGATGGATCAAGTTTGTGTGGTTCCGATCCATCGGGTGGCCAAGACCCAACTCCTCCTCATGGTCCCTATCGTAGCCTTATATAAACCTCATAAAGTCTAGATCAAATGATGGAAAACAAATCTCTAGATCCGACGGTTAGGATTGAATCCCTAGAACCGACGGTGGAGATTAGATCTCTAGATCCGACGGTTGGGATTAAATTCCTAGAACCGACGGTTGAGATTAAATCTCTAGATCCGACGGTTGGGATTATTTCCTAGAACCGACGGTTGAGATTAAATCTCTAAATCCGACGGTTGAGATTAAAACCTTAGAAGCGACGGTGGAGATTAAACCAAGGCCTAAACCTAACTCTATATAAAAGGGAGAGGAAAGGTTGGATAAGGTGGGCGGCAAGAAAATTGGGAATTAGTTCCTATATTTTTGGCTACCTCATCAATAACCAATTTTCTCCTAAGTTCTATATAAGGGAGCATGGGTTGGGCGGCAACTAAGTTTTATAGATGGTTCATGATGGATGCTAAGGAAATTAGGGTTTTGCCTAGCATTACTTGGGCGGCAAGCAACCTCAAGGAGGAAACCCTAATTAGGGTTTTGGCTCCTTAGGTTGGGCGGCCAAGGTGGTGGAGCTAGAGGGGGCGGCAACCTATGGATGAGCTTGTCTTCTTCCTTGGAGGTGGCTAGCTCCTAGATCTCTCCTCTCCACCATGCTTAGGCGGCAAGAAACCTATGGAGGAAACCCTAATTAGATTAGGGTTTGGCTCTTTGGATTAGGCGGCTAGGTTTGGAAGTTATGGTTGGGCGGCAACTATAGGGGAAGGGCTCATCTTCTTCCTTCTAAGGGTTGGCCGGCCACTACCTTCTCTTCCTCTACCTTGGGCGGCAAGAAATCCAAAGGAAGCTTGGTTGGGCGGCTAGGGTTTGGAAGGTAAGGTAGGTGGCAACTATAGGGGAAGTGTTCTTCTTCTTCCTAGGGTGTTGGCCGGTTCCTATCCTTTTTCCTATACCTTTGGTGGTGCCCAACCTATTCCTCTTTTCCCTTTGTTTTCCTCTTGGCCGGCGGCACTAGGAGCTAGGGTTTGTCCCTAGTTCGGTTGCTTGGTTGTTTCCTTTATGTTCTCTCTATTCTTGGGGCCGGCGGCATCAATCCTTTGTGGATTGGTGGTTGGCTCAAGCAAGAAGGGAAAGAGAGTTCTTCATTCTTTGGATTGAAGAAGATCTAAGAAGCTTCAACTTGTGGAGGATCTTCGCCCACACGAAGTCTACAAGGAGGTTAGGACATACGATAGAAGATCAAGAGGTATAAAAGTTTTATAACTTTAATTTCAGATCTGAGCATGTTCTTATATATGATGATTATACATGTGTGTATATGAATATATATTGTATAATCATGGACCCCGAAGACAAACACAAAAACTGGCGATCCGTCCGTCGTCTCGTCCGCGGCTAACCGACTAGAAGAGTTGTGTTGCTTGAACAACTAGTTTGTTCAAGCGATCGCTCGAGTCGTTAGCACGACGATGAATTGGTTGTGCTTAGGAAACTCATCCCATCCGGATTAGTTTTCATTAGTGAAAATTTTAATCCGGGGACATGGGAGCCTATGAGCATTCCGAGGATTAGCACATCGCCAATAATTGGTATCAGAGCTTCTGGGCAATACCAACAGATTCTTTTTATTTATTGATATGTATTTCGTGATTTAGTTCTATTGTGTGATTTTTGGATTAATGTTACGTAATTGCTAGCCACTCTTTCGTGTGTTCTTAGGGGTTAAGGGATGTACTTAGCTATGAACTGAGACTCTGGATCCATAGAAAAAAACCTGAGAATTTAGTTATAGGTAATGATCAAAGTCTAGATAATTTTGCGGGGTTCTACTGACAAGTTCCTGCAACGTCAAAGGTTATCTACCAACGGACATCATGAAAGTAATTAAACCTATCGTGAATTTTAAGAACATCTAAGATTTACTTGGAGACATTCTTATTATTCACCGGTAGTAGGACGAAGGTTCTGACTTGCCTAAATCTAGTGACAGGATCTTAGGTAACGAAGTCACCTGAGTTCGAATACAGTGAAAGTAGGAATCTTGTCTATGTAACATATCATTATGACCTCGAGAGAGGCTAATGATTACCTTAGAATGTGTCTCCATCATGAATACATGTCAATACCTGAGAATCTCTCCTTGATATCTGATATAACAGCAAAACTGACAACCTAGCATAAATCTCAAAAGCAATTCTTTATTTTGATTCTCCTTACTTGACCATTACTCAACGAATTAACTCTTCTAGATAATCTTCCTTTGCAAACAACTAGTACTTGACAAAGTCTCTATGAGATCGATATTTTTATTACTTGACAATGACCACGCACTTGTGGATTGAATTGACATCAAACTTGCATACTTTATTCTTGTCGATAGAAGTGAAACCCTCAAGTTGTATCATATATACATCCTTAGAAAGATTTCCATTTAATAAAATTATTTTCACATTCATCTGTCATATCTCATAATCATAATAAGTTGCTATAGCCAGGGGTATCTGAATGGATTTAAGCATATCTACTGGTAAAAAGGTTTCATCATAGTCAATACCTTGTCTTTGACGATATCCATTTTGCCATTAACCTTGCTTTATAGGTAATTACATTACCATCCATGTCAATTTTCTTCTTGAAAATACACTTGCACCGTAAAGGCATTATGCCTTTGGGTGGGTCGGCCAAGTTCCAAACTTGAATTTTGAAAATGGAATCTTGTCATTTTTTGCTTTTTGAACTTTTCAAAACTTCTTCATAACTAGTAGGCCCCTCATCCTATATTAGTAGCACGTCATCTGATTCACGATTAAGAAATTCATATCTCTCAGGAATATGACATATCCTACTAGATCTACAAAGAGGTGGTATATTATCATGTTCAATCATTATTTCATCCTTATGAATAATTGACTATGGTTCTTGACTAGGCATCCCTTGTGTATCTATTAGAGTATCTTGAACTACACTTAGCTCAAACTCACTCCCACTATTTTTTCTATAAGAGATACTCTTTTTCTAGGAATACAACATACCATGAGACAAACACCTTTTATTCCAAGAGATGATAGAATTGGTAACCCCTTGTTTCCTCAGGGTAACCAATAAATAAATACTTATCAAACTTAGCCTTCAGATCGTCTGATATTGTCCTCTTCATATAAGCAGAATAATCCCATGTCTATAAATAAGACAAATGAGGTTTCTTACCATTCCATATTTGATATGGAGTAATAGAGATTGCCTTAGTCGGGACTCTATTTTGCAAGTAAATAGCAATCTTGAGTGCTTAACCCCAAAAAGACATTAGTAGACTTGCAAGCTGCATCATTGACCTAGCCATGTCCAACAAGATTTGGATTGGTAGACCTACCTCTTCGCAGGTCTGATAGGGTATGTCGTCAGCCTGAGAGATACTCATTTCCTTTAAAAGGTAATTTATCCATCTTGCCTCTTAAGCATGAAGTGCATGTATCAAATGAATATAATTCAAATGATTCCAAAATGTCAAACTCGTGCAATTTAGATGTTTTTCTTACTTATATGACCAAGGTGATATTGCCACATATAGGAGGTTACTTGACTATCTATTTTAGTGTGTTTACTATTTTATTTCGATATTGAATGTGTCATTGGATATATCTAATGCATAGATCCCATTGTTCAACGTTCCAAACCCATAGAGAACACCATTCAACATAATGTAATAACAATTTTTACTTAAAGTCAAATAAAAACCTTTTTCTATTTAAACTAGAAATAGAAATAATATTCTTTATTAATGCATGAACATAAAAACAATTACCCAACTCTTAAACTAGTTCAGTAGGTAATCATAGAAAATAAGTCCCTATGGCTACAACAACAACCTTTGCTTCATTGCAAACCCTTAAATCTACTTCTCCCTTAATTAGTCATCTACTGTTCTTAAATCCCTGTATGTCATTACATATGTAGGAGTCATACCTGGTATCCTACTGTTCTTAAATAGTCGACTGCCTTGTCGTGGCACTTGGCTGAATGGAGTCTCACTCGACTGCGTACCGTGATCACTCCATCAGTCGACTGATGGAGGGATCAGTCGACTGATGAGTGTGCCGTTGGATGATGATGATTATGAATCCCGTGAATCCTACGCTCGAAGTTGTTAATCATGCGGTAGTCGATCGATCGTCAGAATCACCGATCGATCATGGCCCAATGGGAAAATCAACCCTCTCCCTATAAAAAGAGGGCTTGTGGTGGTTGAAAGGGTTAAAGCTTACTTTCTGATCATCCTTTCAAGCCTTCATGAATTTTCCAAGATTTCTAGTGTTTTAATTCCCCTCCTCCTCTCTAAACTTCATCTTCATCCTTTGTAAGAAGAGGAGGGTTGTTGTAAAAAGAAAGCTTCATAGTGAGATTGATTAGGGTTGATCCACCTTAAGGATTGTCGTGGAGTAGGAGCGTTATCTCCGAACCATGTAAAGGATTTGTGTTAGCATTGTGTTTTCTTTTCTTTTACTATTGTTTTTGTTTGTGCTTCCGCTAATCATTTTTGTAGAAATGAAAATAAGCTATTCACCCCCCCCCTCTAGCTTCCAACGATCTCCTACAAGTGGTATCAGAGCCCGGATCACATCGGAAGATCTAACAATCAACCGGAGCACGATCGCTTTCCAAGAGGGGTATAGCACGGCGAGGACTCCTTTCTTTGATGGCAACGATTTCGGCTACTGGAAAGGTAGGATGAAGTACTACCTTATGAATGATATTGACAATTGGTTTAGCATTATAGACGGATTCTCGAAGTCGGTCGATGAACACGGAGCGCCCATACCGACCAAGGATTGGATGAGAGACATGACCAAGAAGGCTCAAGCCAACGCCAAAGCAACAACCACACTTCAATGTGGGTTGTCAAAAGAGCAACTAAGCAAGGTGGGGCCTTTTGAATCGGCGAAGGAGCTTTGGGAGAAGCTAATTGAGCTCAAAGAGGGATCCAAGGAAACAAGAAGAGCCAAGAGAGATCTCTTAATAGGCCAACTCCAAAGTTTTGCCATGAAGACCAACGAAACTGTGAGCCAAATGCACTATCGCTTCAAGAAAGTAGTCAACAAACTACATGTGATAGGTGAGAAGGTCGACAACCAAGACCTTGTGAGGTATGTACTCTAATCCTTCCCTAGAACAACCTTATGGGCTTCAATGGTATGTTGGTGCAATCGGCCCAGGTCACGATTGACCAGGACTCGAGTTTGGCTCGAGTGGTGTTTTGATGTGTTTTGATGTTTCGACAAAAACATATGACAATGTAATTGTCATTTGGTAAAGTCCAAGTCTTGAGTACTTCGCATGGAAAGTCCAAGTGGGACACTTGGCATTGGAAAAAGTCTAAGCATGGGTCTTGGCAATGTAAAGTCCAACATGGGTTGGCAAGGGAAAGTCCAAGCATGGTCTTGGCATGAAAAGTCCAAGCATGGTCTTGGCATGGAAAGTCCAACATGGGTTGGCATTTGAAGTCCAAGGGGTTTGATATTGGCGGCGTAAAGTCCAAGCGGTAGTCTTGGCAGCATAAGTCCAATGGTTGGCGGCGTAAAGTCCAAGCGGAGTCTTGGCGGCGTAAGTCCAATGTGCCATGGCAGTGTAGACACCGTTAGCATGACATAGTCGACGGAAGCACCTGAAGGCTAGCGCGATGGATGAACAAGTCATGGATGACTTGGAGGGATCCGAGAGGCGTGAGGCTGATGGAGGTGGCTAGAAGGCTTAGTTGTAGGCTAAGGGTGGTCTAGCAAGTATGGGGGAACCATACTTGGGTTAAAATCTCATGTTTGAGGTGTGCCAGTCGACTGGTGCCATGTGGCAGTCGACTGGACCGAGTCAACTAGGGTTTGACTGCGGGTTATGGCCTAGCGATCGGCGCGAAGGTGGGGCGATCGATGATGGCTCAGCGATCGTGATCGTGTGATCAGTCGACTGGTGCTCGAGAAATCGGCCACATAATGGAGTCGAGACTCGACTGGTCGAGTGAGGACTCCATCAGTCGTGATGGTCTGTCGATCGGTGATGAAGGTTCCGATTGGACTTATCCAGGCGTGGATCTAGGTTGTCTCACGACAGCGATGGCATCGATCGTGATGGTCCCGATCGAGATCTACTTTTGTTGAAGCTTTATATGGAGCTCGTGATGGAGGAAAAACCAATCGGTTCTTGAGGGCTATTGGGGAGATTTGTTGGTGCAAATCAGGTCTCTAAGTGCAAGCAAGCAACCAAGCATTCAAGCAATCAAAACAAGTGTTGTAAAGTCTTTTCTTTACTTGTATTTCGTATTCATTATTGTAATTGCTTGTATTTGTATCTTATTGTTGTAAGATTACTTGTAAGGGGTTTCTCCACCCTTGACTTGTGTCAAGAAGAAGTTTTATTGGTTAGTGGTGTTTGTGGCATCGCTAGGGTTCGTACAAACCCAATCCGTGGAGTAGGAACCGGTTCGATTCCGAACCACGTTATATGCTCTTGTTGTGATTTGTGTTGTGTCCATTTCGTTATTGCTTTTATTATTATATATATTCCATTGCGCTAACGAAATTGTAGACACGAACGAGATTGAATTCCATCTACGATCGGGCGAAACGCTATTCACCCCCCCCCCTCTAGCCATTCCAATATTCCTAACATGGTAGATGCCTATAAGGCCTCTAGGGATCTTTCTTTGGTTAAATTAGATGAGTTATTTTGTGAATTTGAATTGCATGAGCAAGCTAACACTTCATCCAAAGAGAAAGGTGTAGCTCTTTTTGTAGGAAAGAAGGACAAGAAGAAGAAGGAGAAGAAAGAAGTATCTTCCTCATCTGAATCCGAGGAAGATCCATCTAGTAGTGAAGAAGAGCTATCGGCAAGCGAGGTGGCTCATTATGTAAAGAAGTATGGTGGGAGGTCAAGGAAACTCACCAAGAAAGATGTGAGGAGAATGTTCCAATCCTCCAAAGGTAAAACCTCAACTAGTTCAATTCCTTCATCTAACGTAACTTGTTATGATTGCAACAAGAAAGGGCATATCAGGCCAAATTGCCCGAAACTAAAGAAGGAGGAGAAAGAAAAAAAGCATAAGGAGAAGAAGGAAAAGAAGGAAAAGAAAAAGGAGGCAATGGTGGCACAAACATGGGACACACTAAGTTTGGAGGACTCTTCCGATGATGAAGAAGTATGTCATGCCACCCGGAACCTAGCTCTCATGGCCTTGGAGGAGGAAGCCGGAAGCTCAAGTAAGGAGTCCTCATCCTCTTCCTCAAGCGACGAATCATCATCAAGTGATGATGAGGTAAACAACTCCCCTAGGGTAGATTTACTTTATAAAACCATTGCATGTCTTCAAAATGCTCTAAATAGATCAAAAACTATGATTAAGGACTTAAAAGTAGAAATTAAGTCACTTAAAAATGTAGAACCACTTTGTGATGATACATGTACACTTAGAGATGAAAATGATGAATTAAGAAAAGAAATTGGTGAACTAAGATCATGCTTAGAAAAATTTACAAATAGCTCTAAATACCGAGATATGATAATTAAGGATCAAAGGGTTATTTACAACAAGGCTGGAATAGGATATAGGCCTAAGGAAAAGGAGGTAGCCTTTACATCCCTTATTAGTAGAAAATCCACCGTTAGGAGCAAGGTTAGAAAGGCTTGGGTCCCTAAGAAGTTTTTGATTGATGCTAGTGGTCCTAAAATTTGGGTGCCTAAGGCTTGCATTTTTCATGTTATATAGGTAGAAGAACCAAGCTTATGGATTGTTGATAGTGGGTGCTCAAAACACATGACCGGTGATGAGAGAAAATTTTTCACTATCAACCATACTAGTAAGGGGAAGGTGTCTTTTGGAAATAGTGGCAAACTTAAGATTCTAGGAAAAGGCACAATTGAGGTATCCTCCTGTTGCCGCCCAACCTAATCCCAAAACCCTAACCCTAGCCGCCCAACCCCAATCCTATCCCATCTAGGTTTTGGTTGCAGCCCAAGGGAAGCCATCCTAATTCCATCCAACCTAAGCCATAGAAGGAAAGGTAAAACTTGGGCGCCGGCCAAATCAAGGAGGAATAGGGAGGATGGGTTGCCGGCCAACAATTGGAAGAAGGAGAAGCCTTGCCGCCCAACATTATCAACCAAACCCTAACCCTAATCTCCTTTTCTTGCCGCCCAAGCAACCTTGTCTCAATTAGGTTTTTCATCTATATCTTTAGCCAACCAAGCCTAAGCCCCTATTTATAGAACTTAGGAGAAAGTTGGTTATTGATGAGGTAGCCAAAAATATAGGAACTAATTCCCAATTTTCTTGCCGCCCAAGGGTAGCAAGGAATTAGTAAACTTTTTCTTCCTATAATCTTGCCGCCCAACTTATCCAACCTTTCCTCTCCCTTTTATATAGAGTTAGGTTTAGGCCTTGGTTTGATCTCCACCGTCGGTTCTAGGGTTTTAATCTCAACCGTCGGATTTAGAGATTTAATCTCAACCGTTGGTTCTAGGGTTTTAATCCCAACCGTCGGATCCAGAGATTTAATCTCAACCGTCGGTTCTAGGGATTTAATCCTAACCGTCGGATCTAGAGATTTAATCTCAACCGTCATTTGATCTAGACTTCATGAGGTTTATATTAGGCTACGATAGGGACCATGAGGAGGAGTTGGGTCTTGGCCACCCGATGGATCGGAACCACACAAACTTGATCCATCAATGATGTTCCATTCCACTAGAGGATCATCATCGAACTACCTCACCAACCCCATAAATTAATATGGGCTCCATATATTATTTGTACATCCATCTCCCCGTGTTTAAGACATCGAATGTCCATCAATTAATTGATTTACTGACCATCAATTAATTAACATCTAATTCCTCGAGTAGTACCACTCAACCTTATCATCATGTTGACAAAGTCAACCTGCAGGGTTTACATGATGAACCTTATGAGCTCCTCAAGGGGACATCATCAACCTAATACATAGGACACGGATTCCTCCTATAATCAACGACACACCATGTAAATAATATCATTTCCCAACTTACCGGGCATATTGATTTAATCCATAGAAATCTCACCCTCTGGTAAATCAAAGAAATAAATACTAAGTACATGTGTCCATTATTATATCGGGATTAAGAGCATGTACAACATAATATCCGAGGTCCGATTCAATTATGTAGTCAGCAACAAATTGAATCACCTCTATGTCGGTCCTGCTCAATACACCTAAGTGTACTAGTGTAACTCTATGTTCAAGACAAAATAATACCAAGCTACACTACAACCATGCCAATGGTTTGTCCAAAACCATTTTGGTTGTGAGCCTTTACTTATATTCTACAAGGGACTGATAACATGATCTTCTGTGCCGCACCCAGGCACCATGTTATCTACAATGTAAAATATTAGACAATATGCACACATATAAATATAACGTGCAAACAATGATCATGTGATTCTTATTTCAAAATAAAGATGTTCATACAAAAGAGCTAGGCTTTCAGTATACATCCCAACAATCTCCCACTTATACTAAAAGACTATGTTGTCCTCTTACTGCCATACATCTGATTCCCCTTCCCTCCACATGCCTATCAAAGCTCTCGCCAGAAGGGCCTTAGTGAAAGGGTCTACCAGGTCATCCTCTGATGCAATCTTGGCGACAGCAACTTCTACCTCCTTAACGATTTCTCGTATCAGGTGGTACTTGCACTATATGTGTTTACTAACCTTATGGGCTCGTGGTTCCTTCGAGTTTGCAACTGCACCATTATTATCACAATAAATTGTGATAGTTCTGGGCAAACCAGGAATCACATCCAAGTCCATTAGGAAATTCCTGAGCCACCCAGCTTCTTTGGCCGCCTTAGAGGCTGCCATACAGTCAACTTCCATGGTAGAGTCCACCACGCATTTCTGCTAGACACTCTTCCATACTATGGCTCCACCTCCCAAAGTAAACACAAACCCTGAGGTAGACTTACTATTATCCCTATCAGATTGAAAATCAGAATCTGTGTAACCCACAGGGAGTAATTGGTTTGCCCAGTAAACTAGCATATAATCCCTAGTCCTTCTCAGGCACTACAATATATGCTTTACCGCAGTCCAATATCCACATCTGGATTACTTTGATATCTGCGACTATGCCCGGCAAGCGGATATCTGGTCTGCATACATGAGGCTTCCTCTGCGAGCATAAGGGACCGCCTTCATCTCCTCTATCTCCTCAGATGATCTAGGATACATCTCCTTTGATAAAGGAACTCCATACCTGAAAGGTAGAAAACCCTTCTTGGAGTATTGCATGCTAAAACGATCCAAAACCATGTCTATGTACGACCATACCCTTACGTCTGATAACACTTCGATGTTGTCGCCAACCACCAAAATGTCATCTACGTATAGTACAAAAATACCACTACGGTTCCGTCACATCTCTCGATATACACAAGACTCATCCGAACTTTGAATAAATCCATAAGATGGATTTACCTCCTCAGCGGATGTCCCAAGACTTCAAAGCTTGCTTCAGTCCATTAACGGACCGATTAAGCTTATATACAATACGCTCTTTGCCCTTAGCAATGAATCCCTCTGGTCGCTTCATGTAGATGGATTCCTCAAGACTTCCACTAAGGAATGCTGTCTTGACATCCATCTGTCACGCCTCATAATCCATATGAGTTGCTATGCATGAGAGCTCCCAGACCTGACTTGAATCCATAGATTCAATCTCAGTATTCATTGCACTTTGCAAAGATGCTGTATTTATATCTTGGATTGCCTTGTCGTATGTCTAGGATCGGTGTTCATGTTTGCTAGGGACCAAATCAGAAGATTTGTCCAAAAACATGAATCTAAGAGGTTGTCTAACAACCCTCCCACTACGACGAGGTATCTTCTGTGTATCCTCTGTGACACGCGGTGCAGTGACATGTGGTATGTCCTCTTGTACCGGTGGTACTAAAGAAGTGACTTCCCTTTTTAACTCCTCTAGAACAATTTTACCCTTGGGCTTGTGGCTTATCACATAGTCTTCCTCTAGAAATCTGGCATTCGTGTTAACGATCACCCTCTGATCTCTAGGACTATAAAACAAGTCAGAATAACTCATCATCGATCTAACCATCTCCATAAGAGTCATATTCCTTCGCTCCGCTACACCATTTTGCTAGGGTGTCACAGGTGCAATCTATTGGGATTGAATCCCAACCTCTGATAAGTAGTTCCTATACTCTCCCAAGAGGTTCTGACCACCACGATCAGATCGTAGTGTCATCCTTATCTTGAATAATTGTCTATAAAAGAGACAAAATATTCAAGACCACCTCTTGCCTAGATAGTCATAGGACCTCACAAATCAGAATGAACCATTTCTAACAAATCTTTGGCTCTATATCCCTTGGCCTTAAAATGGCCTCTTGGTCATCTTACCCTCCAAGCAAGATTCGTAGGTTGGGAGATCCTCCACCACTAATGAACCCAAAGGTCCATCAGCTATCAACCTTTGAATTTTTCTTAGGTTAATGTGACCAAGCCTAAGAAGCCAAAGATATGTTTGGTTCATCTTCGAAGGTTCTTTTCTCTTATTGGAATTAGAAGATGAGTTATTAACTTCTATTTGCATCGTGGGAGCTTGTGGTTCAAGTTATAAATTTCCTATCTATGTACCTGAATAGATAATGTCCCTATTCCTTTTATAACAAATCTGTCATGAAAAGAAATAGATTATCCATCCAAAAACTATTTAGAAACCGAAATCAATTCTTTCTAAATAAGGGTACATAAAGGAAATTCTTAAGAACCAAAACCTTTATTTTTCTCAAAAGATAAATAAAACATCTCCCACTGCAATAGCCGCCATCTTCATGGCATTGCCCAAGTAAATGGTAATATCCTTTGGCTAGTTGTCGGGTTTCTGGAACCCTCAAGTGTTGCGACATGATTAGTGGCTCGTATCTACACACCGGATGCCGTAGATAACACCGCTAACCATGTTACAACGACTAGACCAAAAGATATACTTTTGTTCTGTTTTGGATTGGGACAGTCCTCCTTCCAATGTCCATCCTGCTTGTAAGTGAAGTACTTGCCTTTCGGCTTCTTCACTCCTCCCTGAGATCCTCCCACCACATTTGCTCCACCTTGTTTCTCCTTCTTCATGCCTTTCGGCTTAGAAGTAGAAACCCTTTTGAGCAATGATGGCTTGAGGACACTCTTTGAAGATTGCATACTAGCAGATAAGACAATATTTGGATTCATTTCCAATCAATATAATTTGGGTACAATAAGTTTATTTCCTTTAGTATCAAAATAAGTGGACTGAAAGTCAATTTTGAAAATCCTAAGAATCACATAGATCATTACTTTAGATTTCAAAAAATTATTGATTCCTCAAACAATAAAATTTCGAAATCAACCAACACCTCAAAACACCGAGAATATCGCATGCCACGCAGTGTGGACGTATACGAATTCTATATTTGTAAGAGGAGGTTTTACCCATTAATTTTATTATCTTGTCAACCTTACTTTTTGACAAATAAAATTAATAGTCGGTTCCTCTTTGGCCCTACAAATAAAAGCAGTGACTCCGATGGGGAGGATACTTTTTATTTGCATCTAAGTGTGCACCATTACACGATACTAAGGGAATTATTTCGGATTATGTGTCTTACCGCTGTGGAAGTACACACGCTCCTAGATAATTTCCTATAACCATTATTTGACCTAGTGATCCGCAAACAAACTCATCCGCAGGGAGGAAGGCACTCAGAGCCGACACGCAAGTTTGTTGCATCACACGTCAAATTGTAATGGAGGCCGCGGGAATTAATTAAAATATCCCTCTCCCACTTAGTAAATTGAAAATGAGGAATTTTCAAGCACACTCAACATGCTTATTATTACTGTAGATTTCAATAAAAATTATTGATTCCTCAAACAATAAAATTTTGAAATCCACCAACACCTCAAACACTGAGAATATCGCATGCCACGCTGTGTGGACGTATACGAATTCTACATTTGTAAGAGGAGGTTTAACTCATTAATTTTATTATCTTGTCAACCTTACTTTTGACAAATAAAATTAATAGTTGGTTTCTCTTCGGCCCTACAAATAAAACTACTTTTTATTTGCATCTAAGTGTGCACCATTACACGGTACTAAGGGAATTATTTCGGATTATGTGCCTTACCGCTGTGGAAGTACACACGCTCCTAGATAATTTTCTATAACCATTATTTGACCTAGTGATCCGCAAACAAACTCATCCACAGGGGAGGAAGGCACTCAGAGCCGACGCGCAAGTTTGTTGCATCACATGTCAAATTGTAATGGAGGCCGCGGGAATTAATTAAAATATCCCTCTCCCACTTAGTAAATTGAAAATTAGGAATTTTTAAGCACACACAACATGCATATAAAACAAATCAGCAATAAATATGGAAAAATCAGAATTTTTCCAACTATTATGGCATTGTTCTCCAATATGCGTCCCGTCGTGTCGCCACCTCGTCCGCTCCATCTTTTCCCGTGCGCAAGTCACCAAAGAGTTCCGAGCCGAGATAAAACATTTTAATTTACATCCATCGATCCTATACTCCACGAAGGAGTGTACAAATAATCTAGATCGAAAGTAAACTAAAATGAGTGGCTAAACAATGCCGTATTTAATTACAAAAATTAAATACTAATCTAGCCTCGTCAACCCCGAGGATTCAAATAATATACATACAATCACACACAAACAACCACATACACACATATAGCCATAATAGTCGGATCTTATGCCTGCAACCAAAAAGTTAGCCTATGCACATCCTACTATTATCCGGCATACTCAATATATGATATGTGCATGAAAGTAACCGAATCCAAAACACACAAAACCGGAAACCGTGGCTCTGATACCAATTGTTGGCAACCGTGCTATTTCTCGGAATGCTCATAGGCTCCCATGTCCCCGGATTAAAATTTTCACTAATGAAAACTAATCCGGATGGGATGAGTTTCCTAAGCACAACCAATTCGTCGTCGTGCTAACGACTCGAGCGATCGCTTGAACAAACTAGTTGTTCAAGCAACACAACTCTTCTAGTCGGTTAGCCGCGGAAGAGACGACGGACGGATCGCCGGTTTTTGTGTTTCTTATTCGGGGTCCATGATTATACAAATACATGCAAATGCAAACTAGTATAATCAACATATACTAACCTAAAGAACTTAAGCTAGCATATCAATTAAGAATAGAAACATGCAAAGATCATAAATAAAAGTTATAAAACTTTTATACCTCTTGATCTTCTATCGTATGTCCTAACCTCCTTGTAGACTTCGTGTGGGCGAAGATCCTCCACAAGTTGAAGCTTCTTAGATCTTCTTCAATCCAAAGAATGAAGAACTCTCTTTCCCTTCTTGCTTGAGCCAACCACCAATCCACAAAGGATTGATGCCGCCGGCCCCAAGAATAGAGAGAACATAATGGAAACAACCAAGCAACCGAACTAGGGACAAACCCTAGCTCCTAGTGCCGCCGGCCAAGAGGAAAACAAAGGGAAGAGAATAGGTTGGGCCACCAAGGTATAGGAAAAGGATAGGAACCGCCAACACCCTAGGAAGAAGATGAACACTTCCCCTATAGTTGCCACATTCCTTACCTTCCAAACCCTAGCCGCCCAACCAAGCTTCCTTTGGATTTCTTGCCGCCCAAGGTAGAGGAAGAGAAGGTAGTGGCCGGCCAACCCTTAGAAGGAAGAAGATGAGCCCTTCCCCTATAGTTGCCGCCCAACCATAACTTCCAAACCTAGCCGCCTAATCCAAAGATCCAAACCCTAATCTAATTAGGGTTTCCTCCATAGGTTTCTTGCCGCCTAAGCATGGTGGAGAGGAGAGATCTAGGAGCTAGCCACCTCCAAGGAAGAAGACAAGCTCATCCATAGGTTGCCGCCCCCTCTAGCTCCACCACCTTGGCCGCCCAACCTAAGGAACCAAAACCCTAATTAGGGTTTCCTCCTTGAGGTTGCTTGCCGCCCAAGTAATGCTAGGCAAAACCCTAATTTCCTTAGCATCCATCATGAACCATCCAAAAACCTTAGTTGCCGCCCAACGCATGCTCCCTTATATAGAACTTAGGAGAAAATTGGTTATTGATGAGGTAGCCAAAAATATAGGAACTAATTCCCAATTTTCTTGCCGCCCACCTTATCCAACCTTTCCTCTCCCTTTTATATATAGAGTTAGGTTTAGGCCTTGGTTTAATCTCCACCGTCGGTTCTAGGGTTTTAATCTCAACCGTCGGATTTAGAGATTTAATCTCAACCGTCGGTTCTAGGAAATAATCCCAACCGTCGGATCTAGAGATTTAATCTCAACCGTCGGTTCTAGGAATTTAATCCCAACCGTCGGATCTAGAGATTTAATCTCAACCGTCGGTTCTAGGAATTTAATCCCAACCGTCGGATCTAGAGATCTAATCTCCACCGTCGGTTCTAGGGATTCAATCCTAACCGTCGGATCTAGAGATTTGTTTTCCATCATTTGATCTAGACTTCATGAGGTTTATATAAGGCTACGATAGGGACCATGAGGAGGAGTTGGGTCTTGGCCACCCGATGGATCGGAACCACACAAACTTGATCCATCAATGATGTTCCATTCCACTAGAGGATCATCATCGAACTACCTCACCAACCCCCATAAATTAATATGGGCTCCATATATTATTTGTACATCCATCTCCCCGTGTTTAAGATATCGAATGTCCGTCAATTAATTGATTTACTGACCATCAATTAATTAACATCTAACTCCTCGAGTAGTACCACTCAACCTTATCATCATGTTGACTAAGTCAACCTGCAGGGTTTACATGATGAACCTTATGAGCTCCTCAAGGGGACATCATCAACCTAATATATAGGACACGGATTCCTCCTATAATCAACGGCACACCATGTAAATAATATCACTTCCCAACTTACCGGGCATATTGATTTAATCCATAGAAATCTCACCCTCTGGTAAATCAAAGAAATAAATACTAAGTACATGTGCCCGTTATTATATCGGGATTAAGAGCATGTACAACATAATATCCGAGGTCCGATTCAATTATGTAGTCAGCAATAAATTGAATCACCTCTATGTCGGTCCTGCTCAATACACCTAAGTGTACTAGTGTAACTCTATGTTCAAGATAAAACAATACCAAGCTACACTACAACCATGCCAATGGTTTGTCCAAAACCATCTTGGTTGTGAGCCTCTACTTATACTCTACAAGGGACTGATAACATGATCTTCTGTGCCATCACCCAAGCACCATGTTATCTACAATGTAAAGTATTAGACAATTTTGCATAATCATAAAAATATGCAAACAATGATCATGTGATTCTTATTTCAAAATAAAGATGTTCATACAAAAGAGCTAGGCTTTCAGTATACATCCCAACACCTCCAACCTTGCCATTCATAAAGTGTTGTTAGTTAAAAATATGAAATTTAATTTACTTAGTGTAAATCAACTATGTGATGCAAATTTTGATGTTCAATTTGACTCTTCAAAATGTTTCATAGGACACAAAACTTTAAATGATTGCATGTTAGTAGGTTTTAGGAAATCAAATATATATTATGTTGATTTATCCTATGCTACTAATGCTTCTACTAAGTGTCTTGTTGCAAAAGAAGAAGAGAGTTGGCTTTGGCATAGGAGGCTAGGACACATAAATATGAAGAACATTGCCAAAATAGCCAAAATGAAGTTAGTCAAAGGGTTTGCAAAAGTCAAGTATCTCAAGGACAAAATGTGTGATGGATTCCAAGAAGGGAAACAATCAAAAACATCACACAAAGGTAAAACTTTAATTAGTACCGCTTTACCTTTAGAGCTATTGCATATGGACTTATTTGATTGTCATAGTACCCCTTCCATGATTGGTAGTAAATATTACTTAGTAATAGTAGATGATTTCTCTAGATTTACTTGGGTATTTTTCATGAAAAATAAGGATGAAACCCTAGGAATAATCATAGGATTTAGCAAGAGAGTAGAGAATGAAAGAAAACTCAAAATCAATCGGATTCGTAGTGATCATGGTGGGGAATTTGAAAATTCTAACTTTTCAAACTTTTGCTTAGAACAAGGGTACAAGCACGAATTTTCTTGTCCTAGAACACCCCAACAAAATGGGATTGTGGAAAGGAAAAATCGTGCCCTATAAGAAGTGGCTAGGACTATGCTTAATGCATACTCTTTACCTAGCTACTTGTGGGTGAAAGCGGTCAACACCGCTTGCTATATTCAGAATAGGGTTTTAATTCATAGGTTTTTAGGAAAAATCCCATTTGAATTATGGAATTGTAGAATTCCAACAATTCACTATTTTAAGGTATTTGGATGCAAAGTTTATATTTTAAACACCAAAGACAACCTAGGTAAATTTAAGTCAAAAGTGGATGAGGGAATCCTAGTTGGATACTCATCCACTAGTGTAGGGTATAGAGTTTATAATAAAAGAACTCAAAAGATTGAGGAATCTTCAAATGTCCAATTTGATGAAACCTCTAATACATACCCTAGGAAATCCCCCATTGATGATGATATCAATGACAAAAATCAAGAAATTTCCCAAAAATTTCAAGATTTAACTTTAGGGGTAATGATCAAGGGTGAGAATTAAATCAAGGGGGAGTAAGATGTGACTCCAATGATGAAAGAAGGATTGAAGATAATCATGATCAAACTCAATTTAATACACCTCCTAGAACAATAAGAGTTCATCAAAATCACCCTCTAGATCAAATTGTAGGTGAACTATCTCAAGGTGTTAGGACTAGGTCATTTCATAGGGATCCCTCTAGTCATATAGCCCTAATCTTCCAAATTAAGCCCAAATCAATAAATGATGCATTACTTGATCCGGATTGGATCTTAGCAATGCAAGATGAATTGACTCAATTTGAAAGGAGTCAAGTATGGGAGTTAGTTCCTAGACCTAATGACAACACCATCATTACTACAAGATGGGTCTTTAGGAACAAACTAGATGACCAAGGAAATATTACTAGGAACAAGACAGGGTTAGTTGCAAGGGGCTTTAATCAAGTTGAAGGACTTGACTATGATGAAACATATGTCCCGGTTGCTAGGTTAGAGTCTATTTGGATCCTACTAGAGTATGCCTCTTATATGGGTTTCAAACTCCATCAAATGGATGTGAAATCGGCATTCCTAAATGGGTTCATTAAGGAAGAGGTATATGTAGAACAACCTCCCAGGATTGAGAATATGGACAATCCAAACCATATATACAAGCTTTGGAAAGCTTTGTATAGTTTGAAACAAGCTCCCCGGGCTTGGTATGAAAGATTATCATCTTTCTTAATCTCTAAGGACTTTAAGAGGGGTAGTGTAGATCAAACTCTATTTATAAAGTCAACATCAAAGGACATCTTTGTAGCCCAAGTATATGTTGATGACATTATCTTTGGGTGAACAAATGATGAACTCCTTCAAGACTTTATTAAGAACATGGAAAATGAGTTTGAGATAAGTCTAGTTGGGGAACTAAATTTCTTCCTAGGATTACAAGTCAAACAAATAAGTGAAGGAATTTATATTTACTAAAACAAATATGCTAAGGAAATGATTAAGAAATTTGGTTTGGAAAATGCTAAGGTAGTCTCAACTCCAATGACAACCAATACAAAAATAGATAGTGATAATGAAGGAAAACAAATTGACCTTACACTCTATAGGAGTATGATTGATAGTCTCTTGTACCTAACCGCTAGTAGACCTGATATATTATTTGCAGTTGGTATGTGTGCTAGGTACCAATCATGTGCCAAAGAATCCCATTTAGTTGTCGTTAAGAGAATCTTAAGATATATTAAAGGCACACTAAGTGTAGGACTATGGTACCCTAGGACTAGGTCTTTTGATTTGGTTGGGTACACCGATTCAGATTATGTCGGTTGCAAATTGGATCGGAAGAGTACTAGTGGTGGATGCCAATTCCTTGGATCCTCCTTAGTTAGTTGGAGTAGTAGGAAGTAACCTTGTGTTTCGCTATCCACCACCGAGGCCGAGTATGTGGCTATGGGTGGTTGTGTAGCTCAACTACTATGGATAAAACATACTTTAGAGGACTATGAGCTATCTTACTCCAACATTAAAGTATTTTTTGATAATGTGAGCACCATAAATTTGACCAAAATTCCGGTTCATCACTCTAGGACCAAGCAGATTGAAGTGAAACATCACTTCATTAGAGATCATGTGGCTAAGGGGGACATTGAGCTTAATTACATTGAATCTAAGTCCAACCTAGCCAACATCTTTACCAAGCCTCTCCCTGAAGTAGAATTTTCATCACTTAGGAGAGAACTTGGGATGTGCTTGGTTGAATGAAGGTGTAGGTTTGCATGATCCTATAGAAATTCTAGGATTTATACCTTTAAGCATCTCACAAAATACCTAAGAAATCATGATTTTTGTATTGAGTCACTTATACAACATGTGAGATGTTAGGAAGATACATTTGGTTCATCATGCTTGTTATGATGCATTACTATGAACCAAAGTGTCATCTAGAGACATTAATCCTTCATTGGACCAATCATTGGGAAGGCTTATGCACAACTAATGTGCATATAGCTCCAAGAATATGATTGGAAATGTCAAATAAAACATAATTTAAACTATATTTATCAAACTTTGAAAAATAATTTTCAAGTGGAATACAAAGGTGGTACAAAGTTTGCAAAATACTTAGAGTTTTTACTAGGTTTCAAAATTATATCATTTTTGAAATCTGGAAAACATATATTTTTTAAATTATTTTTCCTTGATATAAAATAACTTAAGAAATGTGTATATAAAATTTCGTGATTTTTCGATGTTTCTAGAATTTTTGGCGCATTTATGAAGTTAAATAAAAATCGAAAATGGCATTGGCGTAGTGTGATTACAATGAAACCAGTCGACTGATACACTGTGTTTTCTGATAAAAAGCTCTATTTCTTGGATTTAAGCGTATCTTTGAATGTCCAAAAACTATGGTATGGTAATCTTCAGTATAAATAAGTTTTTAGGACTGTTTGATGCAATATTTTAGGGGGAGTTTCATAATATATATCTTTTCAACCCCAAACTTACATTGTAGGTGCAAAGTTAGGATTTAACTTTCAATCTTTTGTTAGGCTTTGCTCCACAAGTTATTCATTCATCATGAACCATATTTTGGATTAAGGGGGAGCTTAATTTCAATCTTATACCTTAGTTCAAGATTACAACAAAATTAATTCTTTCATGAAATTTATTAATCATTTTCTTTTTGATGTATGTCAAAGGGGGAGAAGGAATGTTTAAGTTAGAAATCATAATTGGAAATATGACTATATGCATGAGTTAAAGACCTAACTTAAATGATTGTCAAACATCAAAAAGGGGGAGATTGTTGGTGTAATAATGCCCCAAGCATTTATATATTTTGATGTTTGGATAATCATCTAAGTTAGGCAATACTTTGTGATCGAATTGTGAACATGTTTAAGTGACAGGAAAATCTAAGTATGAAGACTTGGTAAGGCAAAGTCCAAGTATGATCTTGGCAAGAGAAGTCCAAGGAAAAGGTTTGGCGATGTAAGACCAAGCATGTAGTCTTGGCGGCGTAAAGTCCAAACGGACCTTGGCAAATGAAATCCAAAGGCAAGTCTTGGCAACGTAAGTCCAAGCATGTAGTCTTGGTGGCGTAAAGTCCAAGCACACTTTGGCAAAGGGAAACCCAAGACATGACAAAACCGAAGGAAGCTCTTGGAAGTAAAGCGCAAAGTATGAACAAGTTGCGAACTCGGAGGGATCCTAGAGGCGCAAGGCTTAAGGAAGAGCTAAAAGGTTGAGTCTAGGTCTAGGGAGTCAATTCAAGTATGAATTATTCATACTTGATGATTATCAGTCAACTGATATGATGTATCAGTCGACGTTTAGGGTACTCAACTGAGTCAGGCTGAAAAGCTGACAAATAGTCGACTGCCTTGTCATGGCAGTCGACTGACCAAGGCAAACACGGGCACAGAATGGAGTCTCACTCGACTGTGCACCGTGATAACTCAACTGATCACTCCATCAGTCGACTGATGAAGGGAACAGTCGACTGATGAGCGTGCCGTTGGATGATGACAATTATGAATCCCGCGAATCCGACTGTTCAGAAGTCGTTAACCGCGGTAGCAGTCGACTAATGTTGTACATCAATCAACTGATCATGGCCCAACGGGAAAAATAACCCTCTCTCTATAAAAAGAGGGATTGTGGTGGTTGAGAGGATTAATGCTTACTTTCTGATCATCCTTTCAAACCTCCACGAATTTTCCAAGCTTTCTAGTGTTTTAATTCCCCTCCTCCTCTCTAAACTTCATCTTCATCCTTTGTAAGAAGAGGAGGGTTGTTGTAAAAAGAAAGCTTCATAGTGAGATTGATTAGAATTGATCCACCTTAAGGATTGGCATGGAGTAGGAGAATTATCTCCGAACCACGTAAAGGATTTGTGTTAGCATTGTGTTTTCTTTTCTTTTACTATTGTTTTTGTTTTTGCTTCCGCTAATCATTTTTGTATAAACGAAAACATGCTATTCACCCCCCCCCCTCTCTAGCTTCCAATGATCCCCTACAGATGGTGCAAAAGAATAAAGGCAAGGGCAAGCCTAAAAGTAAGGGAAAGTCCCAAGCCAAGGGCAAAGGCAAGGCAATGAAACCTAAAGGAGGGGTTGCCAAGGATGTTGAATGCTACCACTACGGTCAGACCGATCACTGGAAGCGGAACTACAAAGGATACTTGGAAGATCTTAAGAAGAAGAGAAGTGAGACTTCTACTTCAGGTATATATGTTATAGAAGTCAATCTATCTATTTCTTCATCGTGGGTATTTGATACCGGATGTGCTTCTCACATTTGTACTAATATACAGGCGCTGAGAAATAGTAGGGAATTGACAAAGGGCGAGGTAGACCTATGAGTAGGCAATAGAGCAAGGGTTGCTGCTATCGCTGTAAGAACTTATTTTCTATCTCTGCCCTCTGGTCTTGTACTAGAATTAAATGAATGTTGTTATGTGTCTGCTCTCACAAAAAACATCATTTCAGTTTCTTGTTTAGACAAGAAAGGCTTTTCATTTATAATAAAGAACAAATATTGTTCCGTTTATTTAAATGATATGTTCTATTATAGTGCACCTCTGATGAACGGACTCTACATTCTAAACTTAGAGAATCCCATCTATAACATAAGTACCAAAAGGTTCAAGTCAAATGTGTTGAACCAAACTTATCTCTGGCATTGTCGCTTAGGTCACATAAATGAGAGTCGCTTATCCCAGCTCCATAAGGATGGGTTGCTGGACTCATTTGATTTTGAATCATATGAGACATGCGAGTCTTGCCTTCTAGGCAAGATGACCAAGACTCCCTTTAGTGGACACAGCGAAAGAGCAATAGACTTGTTAGGAGTTATACATAGTGATGTGTGTGGCCCTTTCAATGTCGCTGCTAGAGGTGGTTATAGGTACTTCATTACATTTACTTATGACTTCAGTAGATATGGTTATGTGTATCTGATGACACATAAGTAAGAATCCTTTGAAAAATTCAAAGAATTCAAGAATGAAGTATAAAACCAGCTTGACAAGAGTATTAAGATACTTCGATTAGATTGAGATGGTGAATACCTTAGCCATGAGTTTCGTGACTATCTAGCTTAGTCTGAGATTTTATCCCAACTCACTCCTCTTGGAACACCACAGTGGAATGGTGTATCCGAAAGAAGGAATCGTACCTTATTAGATATGGTACAATCTATGATGAGTCATACAGATCTTCCTATATCCTTTTGGGTATATGCTCTAGACACAGCAGCCTTCACACTTAACCGTGTTCCATCCAAAGCTGTGATAAAGACACCATATACGATATGGACAGGAAAAAATCCCCAGATGTCTTTCATGAGGATTTGGGGTTGTGAGGCTTATGTTCGACGTCAAGTCTCAGACAAATTGGGACCCAAATCCGATAAGTGCTATTTTGTTGGATATCAAGAAACGAAGGGACATTACTTCTACATTCCCAGTCAACACAAAGTGTTTGTGGCAAAAATTGGGGTATTTCTAGAAAGGGACTTTGTTTCTAGAAAAACTAATGGAAGTACGTTCGATCTTGAAGAAATTCAAGATATGGACCATAGCACTGAGGCCTTGATGGAGATTGAACAGGAACCACAAAGTGTTATGGATGATGAGATGTTGCACAAAGAGTTATGGAACAATAACCTGTTCAGGTAGACCTACCTCTTCGCAGGTCTGATAGGGCATGTCGTTAGCCTGAGAGATACCCATTTCTCTTGTCTGACCATAATGATGTTATGCTTGTTGAGAATGAGTTTACCTCTTATCAGGAAGCTGTGATGAGCCCAGATTCTGAGAAATGGCTAAAGGCCATGAGATCCGAGATGGAATCCATGTACACCAACCAAGTATGGACTTTGGTTGATCCACCTGAAGGCGTCAAACTCATTGGGTGTAAGTGGGTCTTTAAGAGAGAGACTGACATGGATGGACTTACGCATACCTATAAGGGTCGATTGGTAGCTAAAGGTTTAGAACAAATTCATGGTATTGACTATGATGGAAACTTTTCTCCAGTTGCGATGTTTAAGTCCATTTAGATCATGCTTGCTATTGCAGCGTACCATGATTATGAGATCTAGCAGATGGATATCATAACCGTGTTTCTGAATGGAAACTTGCTCGACGATGTGTACATGACACAACTTGAGGGTTTTGTAGATTCACAGCATACTGGCAAAGTATGCAAGCTGTAAAGGTCCATTTATGGGCTAAAACAAGCTTCTCGGAGTTGGAATCTTCGATTCAATGATGCGATCAAATAGTTTGGCTTCATCAAGAATGAAGATGAACCCTGTGTCTACAAAAGAGATAATGGAAACACAGTTGTCTTCCTTGTATTGTATGTGGATGACATACTACTCATTGGGAATGACATCCTTTTGCTATAGTCTATGAAGACTTGGCTAGGGAATTGTTTCTCAATGAAGGACTTAGGTGAAGTAGCCTATATTTTAGGCATCAAGATCTATAGAGATACATCTAAGAGATTGCTTGGCCTAAGTCAGAGTATATATATTGATACGGTATTACTACGGTTTGCCATGTAGAATTCCAAGAAGGGATTTCTGTCGATGTCACAAGGTGTGTCTTTCAAAGACTCAAAGTCCCTCTTCTAGAGAGGAGAGAGATTGCATGGATAAGATCCCTTATGCATCTGCCATAGGATCTATCATGTAAGTCATGCTATGTACTCATTTTGATGTCTCGTATGCCTTGAGCATGACGAGCAGATACCAGTCAGATCAAGGTGAGCGCCATTGGATAGCGATCAAGAATATTCTTAAGTACTTAAGAAAGACTAAAGAATATTTTTTGATATTTAGAGATGATAGGGAACTAGATATAAAGGGTTATAGTTATGCCAACTTCCAAACTTACCAGGATGATTATAGATCGCAATCAGGGTTCGTGTTTTGCTTGAATGGTGGCATTGTGAGCTGGAAGAATTCGAAGCAGGACATAGTTGCTGATTCTACAATAGAGGCCGAGTGTATTGCTGCATCAGAGGTAGCAAAGGGGGAAGTTTGGATCCGCAAGTTCATTATTGAGCTTGGGGTGGTTCCTAGTATAGAAGATCCTATAGAGCTCTATTGTGACAACAATGAAGCGATTGCGCAGGCTAAGGAACCTCTTTCACACCAGCGGACCAAACACATACTACGGCGCTTCCATCTCATTCGAGAGATTATCGATAGAGGAGATGTGAAGATTTGCAGAGTACCCACAGAGGTTAACGTCATAGATCCCTTAACCAAGGCTTTGGCATAGAAAAAGCATGATGGTCACACTAGGTCATTAGGTATTAGATACTATAGTGATGGGCACTAGTGCTAGTGGGAGATTGTTAGTGAAAGTCCTAGAGTCGATCATGTGATGATTGTTGTATGGACTTGTTGTATCATATTCCTATATATATTTATAAAGGCATTTCTTTATGGTTATTATACTTACTTGTATTGGTGCCAAAAAACTAAGTATAATAGCGTCCTTGAGTAGAAGGTTCTTATCTATATCAATCGATTGGTTGAATCGATAATAAGATGATATAGAGAATACTACTCTTAATCACTCCTAGTCAAGTATTAATATTCAGGGACAATGTTAATGCGAAGAGACTAGCATGTAGGTCAACTCGATGACTTTATCTCATAAGTCATGGATATGAGATATCAAGTTGACACATGGGTATGCATTAGAGAATGTATACTGAATGACCTGCCATGAGAAAGTATCATGGATCGTTATATGAGTGTAATATACTTTCTCATGTGACTATTAGTATGACTATTAGTCCTTGGACCTGAAGTCACCATGGTTCCCTACAGAAGGAGTTGCATACTTTGGCTTCGTCAAACGTCACCTGTAAATGGGTGGACTATAAAGACGATTACTGGGTATGTAACAAATTATGTGGAGGGATGTGAGTGATGTAGATGGGATCTATCCCTTCTATATGACGGGAGTGATATCATGATTCTTAATAGAGTGAGACCACTAAGTGCATGGTCATGCCCAAATGAGTCAATATGAGATATTGAGCTCATTTGATTAGAGTGAGTCTACTTGGAGTTCAAGATATAGATTGTATAGAGGATGACACAGTCTATGCCTCAATTGATCAATCTAGATGTCAAGGATAGAGGGACATTGTCACAGATTGTGAGAGTCACAATTAGTAGTCACAATGGTGATGTTGGATCTCAACATTCTTGTAACTTGGGTAACAATGATGTGTTGCTAGATATCGCTCATTGCTTATGTTTCTAAATCATTTTAGGAGCATTGCCAACGTTGTAAGAACTTATAGTGTCACACACAAAGGGCAATAAGATGGAGATTAGGTTCATATGATGGACCAAGAGGATTAGATTCGTGTGATGAACCGAATTGGATTAAGAGGAATCTAAATTAGACTAATTGAGTTGGACTCAATTTGATTCAACTGTTGAATGAGTCTAATTTAGATTTTATTCATTGAGTCAATTTAAACTAATGAATAGAGATTCACTAAATTAAATTGACTTGAATCAAAGGTTAGATTTGATCAACCATGGGAGATAAGAGGTCAAGTTTGATTTGACTTGAGAGGGAAGATGAAGGGTCAAGTTTGACTTTACCAAATGCCACTTCATTGTGACATGGCATAGGGTCGGCCGATGATGATGTTCCACATCATCATGGACACATCATGGTGTGCCACCTCATGAGGAAGACCAAGAACCATGGCTCTTGGTATTACATGGATGTTTTTAGCCCTCCTTAAGTGGTCGCCCAAACCATTAGTGAGGTGAATTGAATTCTTCTTCTTCCTTCTCCTTTCTTCTTCTCTCCCTCTCCTCCATTGCCGAGACCTCCCAAGAGTGCTAGCACACTCTAAGTGGTTCTCTCCACCTTTTGTCCGTATGGATACGTGTAGAGGAGTGTACACTTGACACTCTATGAGATCCGGAACCCTTTTGGAAAAGCGGGATAAGCGAAGGGCATTGCTACAAGGGTAACATTCTTCCCATGTAGATCTAAGGTAGATCTAGTGTAGATAAACATGTACATGAATTTTATTTATCTTCGCACGGATTCGTGGCCGGCTTTCGAGGTTTCTGCAACAAAAAAAGTGGTTTTTGCGGCTAAGAGAGTCTAACAGGAAGTTCCCTAGTAGTCAACTGCCAGAGGTGATCGATCATTCTTTGTCCTAGCGATCGGTGATCACGGTGATCGATCGTGATGGTCGAGATTTTTGGCACAGAATGTTCTATAGTTGAGTGATCGGCCCAACCACTGAACTGATTGAGCCAGAAGTCGACTAATGGGTATGGTCAGTCGACTGTTGGTCTATCCATTAGATTTTTCCAGCGTGAATCTAGTCATTGTCTCACTACAACAGTGGTACCAATCGACTGATGGTCCTGATCAATCAATTGATAGGCAAAAATCTAGCCCGATTACAGGTTATAAAAGCAGCTCGGAAGAAGGATTTTTGCACCGATTTTCTTGGACGATTTGGAGCGATTTGTTATTACAAATCAGGGTCTTCAAGGCTAGTCCAAGGCAATTAGCAAGCAAGCATTCAAAAGAGTTTTTGTAAAGTGTTCTTTACTTCTCTTATTGTATTTCATTTATAATTTCTTGTATTTCATTATTATTGTTGTAAGAATTGTTGTAAGAGGTTTCTCCGCCTCCGACTTGTTGTCGAGACAGAGTATTATTGCTTAGTGGTGTTGTGTGCATCGCTAGGGCTCATTCGATCCCGATCCATGGAGTAGGAACCATTCGGTTCCAAACCACGTTAAATCCTTATGTCTTGATCGTGTTTGTGTGTTTGTATTGTATATTTTCTATTTTCACTGCATACTAATATATTTGTAGCAAGCACAATTGCGAACGAATTCCATCAAGCATCGACGACGCTATTCACCCCCCCCCCCCTATCGCGAGCGCATCGTTCCTAACAATTGGTATCAGAGCTAGGAGCTCTTCACTGACTTCACATCCGAGGGAGCAAATGTGCTAGAGGGAAGAAGATGGATTTCCAAAAAAGATTGGGTGGCAACATCAACATTCCACCGTCCTTCAACCACGAAAATTTCACGTATTAGAAAGGTAGAATGATGCATTTTTTAATGTGTGACTTTGACAATTGGATTAGTGTCTCAGTAGGCTTTGACAATCCAAAAGACGAAGAAGGAAGAAAAATCAAGAAGAAGATTTGGAGCCAAGACCAACTCCGATATTACAACATCAATAATAAGGTAATGAATATATTGCTTAATATAATTCCTAATGATATTTTGATCAAGATAGGAGATTGCAAAGATGGCATGGAGATATGGAACAAATTGGCAAAATTCCATGGAGAGCCTCACTCAATCCAAGAAGAAAAGGAAGAGGAGGAAGAGAGCTCATCCTCACAAGAAAGTGAGGAGTTGGAAGTTGAAGAGGAGTCAACTTACGAATCAGTGGAAGTAGTAGAAGAAACCTCCACCTCTAGGATTGAGAGGGAGGAGATTAGACCTTTCACTCCGGAGCATCAAGAAGAACCTTCCACATTCGGTCAAGATAAAGAAGCTCAAACTCCGGCAACTACCACCACCCTAGGTAACTTAAACATATCAATTCATAATAAAAATCATATCATATGTTTTGAGTGTAGGGAATCCAGACACTACAAGAGTAAGTGTCCTAAACAGGTCAAGAAATCTCCACCGGCTCCAAAGGTCAAGAGAGTCGGTCCCCCAACACATAAAAGCAAGAAGGACATCATTTGCTTCAAGTACCGACAACCGGGACACTACCAGAGTCAATGTTCTAAGGGGAAGAAAAAGACCCAAGAGGGAGCTTCACAAGTAGGGGGGCATTGAGAGCTAACCCTAAGGTAAAATCTATTAATGCACTTTCTAAATTTTATAGGAAAAAGCATGCTAGAAATAATGTTAGAAATCTTGCTATTTATCATAAAGAGCATGTTAGAAATAGTAGATACTATTGTTTAGGAGCTAAAAATGTTCACATTTCAAATAAAGAGAAATTTGGGACTAATGTCTCTAGAAAAACCTTACCTAGGGAATCTATCAAGAAAATAGAAGATCACCTAGGTATCAATCCTAAATGGACTAGGTACATGCCTAGGAAGAACAATTCCCAAAGGACATATGAAAAATCTAATTTGGGAAGATTAGAGCTAGAAAACCAAGCCTTGAGGTCAAGGCTTGAGAAATTAGAGAAGACCCTTGCAAAAATGCAAACCTCAATAATAGGGTGAAATGATCAAAAATCTAGGTCTAAGAGTCAAGGTCTAGGTCTTAGGAAGCAAGGTCCACCCAAGGGCAAGAAAGGTTTGAGTCACAAACCTAAGCCTAAGGAGACCTACCATAGTGTTCCATTCGATTATGGAACACAACCTAGGTCTAGAAAAACCAAGGTTACTAGGGAGGTCATCCCTAAGGGTAACCAAGGTATGTGTCTAGTGGCTAGGGTTTCAAGGAAACCTAGGGAAGCCATTAAGAAGGTCAAAGGGGGAGTACGTCTAGAGTTGACCTTAGTAAGACCCAAATAACTAAGGCTACCAAGTCTAGAAGGGTCATTAGGAAGGTATCTAGGGAAGTTATCCCTAAGGAATACCTAGTTAACTCAAGGAGCTCAAATAGGTTTTGGGTTCCTAAGAGCATGATCGATTCATGCTAGATGGGTTTAGGTGTGGCAACCTTGAATGGATGGGTAGTTAACCTAACCATAGTAAAGGTGACACCTTAGGTTATATTCAAGGTTATGGATACCTTGGAAATAGGTTTGAATTATGATCCTAAAAGAGTTTAGGTTGTGCCAATATATTTTTTGGATTATGAAAAATCAGTCAAATTGGCACAATTTAGGTTTAGAGGTTGAGGTGTGCCATTTTGGATTTTTGGCACACTTGAGAGATAATTGACATTATGGAAAAATTGACTTAATAATAACAAATAACAATTAACATTAAAATTTAGGTATTATATACCTTTATATTTGTCATGCTTTGTTTGTCATATAACATGTCATGACATCATATTTATCTTTATCATATAAAATATCATGAGTATGTTTAGGATTAGTTTTTACTGTCATGTAGATTTAAATTTAATCATATGTCATGACATCATGATCATTGGTCATGTTTATTTATGTTATCATTTATTCCATTATCATTCATGAATTTAGAGTAATTAAAATTGATTTAAGGACTACAACATGACTTGAAGTCCTATGTATAAGGGAATCAAGTAGGGTTGCCTTAGAAAATACATGAAACCTTAGATTAGGAGAACAAAACCCACATCTCACATTACATTGACATGTATGTGTATTTATACACCCTAGATACATGTGAGATGCTAGGATATGAGTTAAGTTCAAGGTGCATAGTTTTTGCATCTAGATGAACTCAAACTCATCTTATATTAGTGATGGATCATTGGGAAAGCTTATGTTCAAGCCATGTACATTAAGCCCAAAGAATATGATCTAATATAGGTTTTCAAAAACATTTTAAAATCATTTTGAAAAACCTTGGTGAAGTCTATCATTTGGTAGTAATCACCATTGATGAAGTTGATACAAAGTGAGCTAAAATATTCAAGTTTTTCTTCACTTTTGAACTTTGTGTCAATTTCAATATTTTATGGGTAAACTTTTTTTCAAACATTTTTCACCCATTGTATTGCTTATAAGTAATGTACATATGAATTTTCATAATTTTTTAATATACGTATAATTACTTATGTTTTTTTGAAATTCATTTCTGATAACTAAAATTCGGAATTTCAGTTATCAGTCGACTGCCGCCTGATGGCAGTC
Source organism: Wurfbainia villosa (assembly GCA_025175895.1). NCBI lineage: Eukaryota > Viridiplantae > Streptophyta > Magnoliopsida > Zingiberales > Zingiberaceae > Wurfbainia > Wurfbainia villosa. The sequence continues at coordinate 38,650,876 of CM045987.1, forward strand.
GACTGATGAGCACGACAGTCGACTGTTGCTTGATAAAGTCGACTGCCAGGTTGATTTCGGGTAAACAAGGTATGTTTAGCAAAATTTCAACTATTTTAGGGTTCCCTAACTACTCATAACCCTAGGATATGCTTTGGGCAGTATTATAAAGGGTGAAAATCCATTGGATATGGATTAGGAGAGTTGTTAGGGTGTTGTATCAAATTTAAGGCGTGGGAGAGTTCAATGTTAAAATTTTAATCTTATTTTTGATGGTTTAGAGTTCCTATTGGCTTAGAGACTTCCCAAGGACATTGTTGGTGCAATGGTCAAGGGGGAGCAAGCCTTTAGGGGGAGGTATCCATCATGGGATGATGAATGCTATTTTTCCTCATGAGGGGAAAAAATGAGAATTTTAGATACCCAATTTGGATATTGGGAGAGTGTGTAGGATTGTCTCTCTTGAGTGATATAGGACTTATTACTAGGAAGATTGTAGGCATCCTAGAGGTTTTTGGACCAAGGGGGAGATTATAAGATCTCATTGGGATATGAGACATTGACCTCCTTGGAGAGAACCTTTTTGATGTATGTCAAAAAGGGGGAGAATGTTAAAATTACCAATTTGGGATAATTGGTAAGAGAATTTGAGTTAGGGGTCTAACTCAAAGGTGTTTTTGTCAAACATCAAAAAGGGGGAGATTATTGGTGCAATCAACCCAGGTCACGATTGACCGGACTCGAGTTTGACTCGAGTAAGTATTTTAATGTTAGACATGGATATCTGACATGTGTTTGGGAGATTGCTGATGCAATCAACCCAGGTTAGTATTTGATGTTTGACGATGGTTTGACCATTGTCATGGGAAAAGTCCAAGTCATGGGTACTTGACATGGAAAGTCCAAGTGGGACACTTGGCATTGGGAAAGTCCAAGTCTTGAGTACTTGGCATTTAAAGTCCAAGCATGGGTCTTGGCATGGAAAGTCCAACATGGGTTGGCAAGGGAAAGTCCAAGCTTGAGTCTTGGCATTTGGAAAGTCCAAGGAGTTTGATATTGGCGGCATAAAGTCCAAGCGGGAGTCTTGGCAGCATAAGTTTAATAGTTGGTGGCGTAAAGTCCAAGTGGAGTCTTGGCAGCATAAGTCCAATGTGCCTTGGCGGTGTAGACACCGTTAGCATGACAATAGCCGATGGAAGCAACTGAAGGCTAGCATATGGATGAACAAGTCATGGATGACTTAGAGGGATCAGATAGGCGCGAGGCTGACGGAGGTGGCTAGAAGGCTTAGGTCTAGGCTATGGGTGGTCTAGCAAGTATGGGGGCATCATACTTGGGTTAAAACCTCATGTTTGAGGTGTATCAGTCGACTAGGACCATGGGTCAGTCGACTATGTGAGTCAACTAGGGTTTGACTGCGGGAAGTGCCCTAGTAGTCTACTGTCAGAGGAAATCAGTCGATTGCTGGCCTAAGCAGTCGACTGATCTGGTGATCAGTCGACTGATGGCCAGGATTTTGGGCACAGAATGTTCTCTAGTCGAGTGATCTACCCAACCACTCAACTGATTGAGCCAAAAGTCGATTGATGGGTATGGTCAATCGACTATTGGTCTATCCGTTATATTTTTCCATCGTGGATCTAGCCATTGTCTCACGATAACAATGGCACCAGTCGACTTATGGTCCCAATCAATCGATTGATAGGCAAAAATCTAGCCCGATTGTAGGTTATAAAGGCAGCTCAGAAGAAGGATTTTGGCACCGGTTTTCTTGGACGATTTGGAGCAATTTGATGTTGCAAATCAGGGTCTTCAAGGCTAGTCCAAGGCAATCAACAAGCAAGCATCCAAAAGATTTTTTGTAAAGCGTTCTTTACTTCTCTTGTTGTATTTCATTTAGAATTGCTTGTATTTCATTCTTATTGTTGTAAGACTTGTTTTAAGAGGTTTCTCCGCCTTCGACTTGTTGTCGAGAAGGAGTATTATTGCTTAGTCGTGTTGTGTGCATCGCTAGGGTTCATTCGAGCCTGATCCGTGGAGTAGGAACTATTCGGTTTCGAACCACGTTATATCCTTGTGTCTTGATCATGTTTATGTGTTTGTATTGTATATTTTCTATTTCCGCTACGTACTAATATATTTGTAGCGAGCATGATCATGAATGAATTCCATCAAGCATCGACGACGCTATTCACCCCCCCCTCTAGCGGGTGCATCGTTCCTAACACTATCCCTAGTCAATGAATTGATGAGATTGGACGTCATCGATTCTATGAGACTAGCACATGTTATACTTCTTGGTTTTCTAAGCATTCGGTACTCACTGAATGGAAGCATAAGGATGCTGAGAGTGAACATGTGGATGCTATTTATGGTAACTAGTTTATTGGAGTGAATTGTTATGAGGCTTCATATGGTTCTATATGTCTTTGAAGATCTCATTGTAGTCCTAGTGCGAGCTTCCTTACACTTGAGGTATTCAAGTCATCTTGGTCATGGTGCCTTATACTTTGACTTCTTCGCAGCCATCTCAATTTGAGGTGTAACTCTGAAATGATTGGGTATAAGCCAAAGTGACCGAAGGTGTTTGAATAGCCCATAGAGGATTCACCACTCCTGATAAAGGAGATGTATACCCTAGGCCTCTTGTCAGGATTGTTACTTAGAAGTCTTTGGCCAGAGCAAACATGTTAAGAAGATGATCTTCTTGGAAATATGTAGGAGTAACTCGAATCCACAGGACAAGAAAACTAACTTAGGCTAGGTGTGACGTAGTCAACCTAGTGGGGACGAAGACATAGACCATGTCCTAAACCAAGTGGGTATAGGATGAGTGAAAGGAACAAGGCATGAATAACTAAAGCTGCTAAAGGGTTCAGAAATGTTCTGGATTCCATTTAGAATTTCCGATCAATTGGGGGTCATGATACACTACTAGGAGCCACTGATGATCTATTCATAATTAAGGGGTTAATTATGAATGAACAACATAACCGAGAACCTATTGGGTCACACGCAATACGGGTGATCTTGAGACATGAAACAAGTCTGAGAATGAGATTCTCAGAGAGAGAGAAGATGTATCTGGTTGGACCATGACCAAGAAGGTGCAAAACAGAAGCTATGGAACCTCCTATGGCCTTGTCAGATTTAGCATGGCCATTATGCACCTAAATGAAGCTAAACAGACCATACAGACCTCACACAGTCATGCCTGGCTCTGGCCGAAAATGGCCAAAGTCTGGGTTGTGCTCAAAAGGACACACGACTAGTCATGTGTCCTGGTATGGCTTGCCATGTGTAAGACACACGACCCTATCGTGGCTCCGCTGTTTTCGGAGATTTCTCTTATAGAAATTTCCTAGATTTTTCTTACCTTAATTATGGGATAGTTATGGTAAGATAGGTTCCATTTAAGCCTCCTAAGATGCCCTAATCAAGAGATCTATAAATAAATCCCTTGATAATATTTGGAGGTGTGATTCTAATCTTAGGTTTTCTTCCTTGGTAGTCGTATTTCCTCTCTCTCTTTTCCTCTCTTGTCTCCACCGGTTGGCTAGCATTAATCAGAGACAAAAACTTGTTGCTCGAGGAGTTTTCTCAAGTGATCCCAACATGGATACTAATAGAGGCAAGGCCCGTTGGTCTTGCTCACTGTTTTGAGAGATTCGGTAAGAATCTCGAGGGTATAGCCTTTCTCCTTCTCAATTTTTACATGTAATTATGTCAAAGAAAATATTCTTGGATCCCCGGGGATATCTGGGATAAAATAAAAATTATTTTATTCGCTTTATTCCACTGTGCATTATCCTAGAATCTTCAACAAGTGGTATCGAAGCCACCTTATTTGTTTGGCATAGATTACATGTTGTAGGAGAATATTTAAAGTATGTTTGATGTTTTAATATACCTGTGCAATGTTTTTATATATGACAAATTAGAGTATACATGATTCTACATATATGATATGTTTGTAACCTAAAAGGAAATATCGAGGAAGCGCCTAGTGACACCAAAGGTGTTGGTCGCATCGTTAGACCCTAAGCATAGACTAGCCATGTGTTGGGGAATAGGTTGTGCGGTGCACATATCTAATTCTTAAAATGGCATGTGCGTCAAATTTTCATCTCACGTTCACATCAGGAAATTTATTTCCTAATGTGACTTTGTTTTTCCATATTTAGGTTTATTTCCTATTATAGATGAGACTAAATATAACCTAAAATCCCTCATGTTGAACCAGAGTTATTTTTCATGTTTAGTTTGTTGGACTCCCTTCCAAGCCTGGAATGACATTTATCATGTTCAATTCATATGAGATTCAATATTTAATTTAAATGGTAAGGACCATAGGTCAATTTTAAGTTTGGGTTGTTGGACTCTCTCCAAACCTAACTTGTAAATTGGATGTGTTCATACCATTTAAATTCGATCTCATGATTAATGGTTCGTACCTAACTGAAAGCATTGATTTGTTGGACTCTCTCCAAGGTCAATGTGGACAGAGGTGCAATTAGGTGATATGCATTGGATGTATATATGTTAATGAGTTAACAACCTAATATATATGTGAACATTCAATTAGTTGATAACATAAAGTGATAGTTATATATTTGATATATAATGGGTGTTGTTTGATGCCTAATATTATGACTATGAATGGCTTGTTGGACTCTCTCCAAGGTTGTTCTTAGTCATAATGGATATCATCCCACTAGGAGATAACCTACCATCTCTCGAATTCAAAGTGAGGGCTCTTGAATTTGACGAAAATAGTGGGATTTTATTGTTAATGTAAATTGTTTGCATTACTATAAATTCATCTCTCTTATACACCTTTTTGTATGTCTAGGTACTAATTAGAACAACATGTCGACCTCCATTAATTTACGTTCTATTTTGGACAATAACAAATTGACTAGGCCAAACTTTTTGGACTGGCTTCGCAACCTGAGAATTGTTCTCAAGGATGAAAAGCTAGCTTATGTCCTTGAAGATGTTCTTCCCCAACCTCCTGCAGACAATGCATCTAGTGACCAAAAGTTGGCTTACCAGAAACATGTTACTGACTCTGAGATGGTGAGTTGCATTATGCTAGCGTAGATGTCTCCTGAGTTGCAGAAGCAATATGAGCATATGGATGCTAATACAATTGTCTTCCATCTTCGAGGTCACTCAGCTCCTCTTTTGATCAAAGATGTAGGAGGGTTCAACTGCAGTGCAGTTTCACTGAGGATGAATAGTTATATTGAGTGATTGTGATCATTAGGGGTTTTCTTGGACCATGAATTAAGTATTGACTTAATTCTTCACAATCTAACGGGTAGCTATTCACAATTTATAATGAACTATCGGATGAATAAGATTGAGTCCACTATTCTTGAATTGATCAATATGCTCAAAATAGTGGAGCCATCTGTTGCTAAAGAACAGAAGGCGGTGATGTTGGTTGACTCCTCAAAGAAAGGTTCTAAGAGGAAGTCAAAAACCAAAGCCAAAGAGAAGAAAAAGGAAAAGAAGGAAGAATTAACTCTCAAGGGCACCTGCCATCATTGTGGCAAGGATGGGCATTGGGAGAGAAACTCCAAGTTGTATCTTGAGTCACGGAAGCAGAAAAAGACATCTGATGCCCAATCTACTTATAGTATATTTGTTATTGAATGTCATACTATTTCTTCTAACACTTGGGTATTGGATACCGGGTGTGGTTCACATATATGTAATGACATAGAGGGGCTCAAGAACAGAAGAAGACTAGTTAAGGGAGAAGCAGATCTAAGGGTTGGAAATGGAGCAAAAGTTGTTGTAGCAAAGGGAACATATATATTACGACTTTCTACAAGACTAGTTTTAGAGTTGGATGATTGTTTTTATATTCCTACTTTAATAAAGAACATTGTTTCTATTTCATGTTTGAATAAGAAAGGTTATCATTTGACGTTTAGTAATAATTGTTATTACATTACGTTAAATGATGTTCTTTATGCTACTGGAATGTTTAAAAATGGAATCTACACGTTAGATACATCCAATGAGATATTCAATATCGGATCAAATAGCAAATACGCTAACTTTGATAATTAGTTAATCTCACAATTATGTCATTATCGTCTTGTCCATATAAGCAATGAACACATGTCCAAACTGCATAAGCTTAGCATTTTAGAGTCTTATGAATCAGATTCATTAGACAGTTTCATGCTTAAAAGGAAATATGACTAAGTTATCTTTTAATGGAAAAGGTGAACGAGCAGTTGAGGTATTGTGCCTTATAAATGTCGATGCATGCGGACTAATGTCAACTCATGCCATAGGAGGTTATAGCTACTTCATTACGTTTATCGATGATTATTCACGATATAGGTATTTGTATCTATTAAGATACAAATATGAAGTATTTGAAAGGTTTAAAGATTTCATAAAAGAAGTAGAGAAACAACTTGGGAATGATATTAAAGTACTTCGATCGGATCCAGATGGTGAATACTTAAGCCAAGAGTTTCACGATTATCTAAGGGGCAATGGCATCTTGTCCCAAAGGACTCCACCTTACACACCACAACATAATGGTGTGGCTAAAAGGTGAAACTGAACCTTTTTGGACATGGTTAGGTAAATGATGCACCATGCAAGTCTTCCAAAAAACCTTTTAGAGTTACGCACTCGAAACCACTATTTACTTGTTAAATAGAGTCCCGACTAAGGAAATCTCTACTACTCCATATGAGATGTGGAATAGTAGAAAACCTCATTTATCTTATTTGAAGATATGGGGTTGCCCTTCTTATGTGAAGAGGATAATATCAGACAAGCTAGAGGCTAAGTTTGATAAGTGCTTATTTTTGGTTACCCTAATGAAATGAGGGGTTACTAATTCTATCATCCCTTGGAACAAAAGGTGTTAGTTTCGAGGAATGATGTATTTCTAGAGAAGGAGTTTCTCTTACAGGAAAATAGTGGGGGTGAGATTGAACTAAGCGTAGTTCAAGAGACTCTGGTAGACACAGAAGAGATGCCTAGTTAAAAACTATAGTTAATTACTCATTCAAATGAGGTAATAGATGAGCATGATGATACACCACCTCCTCATACATCTAGTAGGAGATGCAAGATTCCTGAGAGATATGGATTTCTCATAAGTGAATCTAATGATGTATTGCTCATAGAGAATGTGGAACTCACTAGTTGCGAAGAGACACTAAATAATTCAGATAAGGAAAGGTGTCTAACAACTATGAAATTAGAAATGGATTCCATGTATGAAAACCAAGTTTGGAACTTTGTAGACACACCTGAAGGCATAAAGCCTATAGGGTACAAGTGGGTTTTCAAGAAGAAAATTGACATCGATAGTAATGTTATTATCTATAAAGTTAGATTAGTAGCAAAAGGCTATCGTCAAAAACAAGGTGTTGACTATGACGAAACCTTTTCACCAGTAGCTATGCTTAAATCCATTCAGATACTACTAGCCAAAGTGGCTTATTTTGATTATGAGATCTGGCAGATGGATGTGAAAATAGCTTTCCTTAACAGAAACCTATCTTAGGATGGTACAACTTTAGGGTTTCACATCCATTGAAAAAAACAAAGTATGCAAGCTTCAAAGATCAATTTTGTTGGGAAAATTCCGCATCAAATGTTCACAACATCGCGGGCGAATACTTCGCACAACTACAGCGGAAATAATATATATAAACTCCGGATCCCACCAGAGATCCATGCAAAACTATATAAGTCATTTTCTTTAATCTAGTCTAGATCTTATCTAGATGAGGACTATACCTTCGGTGTGTACCCTTCGCAATCCCACTTTTCCAAACACTGTCGGATCTCAATACGGTAAGGGTAACCGTATCTCTAAAGTATCCACACTGACACCCACCCAATTTGGAGTCACGTTGTGGTAGCAACCCCTAGCAAAATGCTAAGATCCCTTTGGAAGAAGAAGGAGATAAGATAGAGAGAAGAGAGAACACTTCTCTTCTATTTCTTTTTGTCTTGCACGCCCAAAACAGAAAAGCCTTAGCCCTCTCTTGCTTTGCACATTCAAAGCACTTTAATCCCATATTAACCATTGCCATTAATTCCATTATCTCCCCATTAAAGAGAATCTTAATACCAAGACCATTGGTATTCTCCTTCATGAATTCTCATCAAGAATACCAAGGCCCTTGGTATTTCTATGCATGATTAATCAAATTAATCATGCATGATGATGAATCATCTTCCATGGTTCATCTTGAGTGTAACTCAAGTTTAACAAGTTTGAGTCTAACTCAAGTCTTGGTTATATGCTCAATTATTCTTTTAGTTCAACTAAAAGAAATCACCTCCAAAATAGAATGCCATTTGTGTGTGACCCTATAGGCTCTTGTAACATTGGCAATGTATCTAAAACCATTTTATATACATAAGCAATGAGCGGCATCTAGCAATACATCATTGCTACCCAAGTTACAAGATCATCGAGATCCGACAACCATTCCGTGACTATTATCATGTATGACGATGTCCTTCAATCTCTGATATCTTAGATCGATCAATGAGGAATAGACCGTGTCATCCCCTTATCGATCTTTATGTTTCTTGATCCCCAAGTAGACTCACTCAAACAAATGAGCTCAATATCTCATATTGACTCATTTGAGCATGGCCATGCATTTCGTGGTCCTACTCTATCAAGAGGCCAAAGATATCACTCCCGTCATATGGGAGGGATAGATCCCATCTACATCACTCCGCATAATTCGTTACATGCCCAGTGATCACCGTTATAGTGCACCCTATTACGGTGTGACGTTAGACGATACCAAAGTACATAACTCCTTATGTAGGGAATCGTAGTGACTTCAGGTCTAAGGACTATTCATACCAATAGTTACATGAGAAAGTATATGATACTCATATAATGATCCATGATACTTTCTCATGGTGGGTCAATTCAGTATATATATTCTGTAATATATATACCCATGTATCAATGTGATATCACATATCCATGACTTGTGAGATCAAGTCATCCATTGACCTACATGCTTGTCTCAATGTATTAATATTGCCTTTGTCTATTAATACTTGACTAGGAATATTAAGAATAGTGTTATCTACAGCTTCTCATAATCAATTCTACCAATTGATATACTGTAGATTAGAACCTACTATTCAAGGATATTATTATATTTATTTTAGCTGGCACATGCATAAAGTAAATATAATAAACAATCTTTGCCTTTTATTAATGAAATATGATACACAAGATCCCTACTCAATCATCTCATGATTGGCACTAAGGGCTGACACTAACACATTTATGGATTGAAGCAAGCATCTAGGAGTTCGAATATCCATTTTGATGAGGCAATCAAACAGTTTGATTTCTCACAAAATCCTAAAGAGCCCTGTGTGTATAAGAAGGTAAGTGGGAGTGTGGTCGTGTTCCTAGTATTGTATGTTGATGACATATTAATCATAGAAAATGATATTTCTGTTTGCAAATAGTCAAGATCTGGTTGTCCAAAATGTTCTCCATAAAAGACATGGGAGAAGCAACCTATATTTTGGGGATTAAGATCTATAGAGATAGCTTGAATCGGTTGCATGGTCTTTCACAGTCTACATACATAGACAAAGTGCTAAAATGATTTAGCATGGAAGAATCCAAGAAAGGTTTTATTCCCATGAGGCATGGGATTCACCTTTCGAATTCTATGTGCTCGTGCACTGAAGATGAGAGGATTCGCATGAGTCAGATCCCATATGCGTCAGCTATAGGATCGATTATGTATGCTATGTTAAATACGAGGCCTGATGTAACATATGCTTTGAGCATTACGAGTAGATACCAGTCTTATCCTGGTATGGACCATTTGGTAGCTGTCAAGACAATCCTTAAGTAATTGAGAAGAACTAAGGATTTGTTCTTGGTATATGGAAGAGGTGATATGATAGTGAGCGGGTATACTGATGCCAGCTTCTAGATAGATAAGGATGATTCTAAATCTCAGTCTGGATATATATTTATCTTGAATGAAGGTAAGGTGAGTTGGAAAAGTTTCAAATAAGACACCGTTGCTAATTCTACTACGGAGGCAGAGTACATTACAGCTTTTGAAGCAGTAAAGGAGGTGGTATGGATCAAGAAGTTCATTACTAAACTTGGAGTTATTTCGAGCATTGTTGAAGCATTACTTATTTATTGCAACAACAATGGTGCCATTGCACAGGTGAAGGAACTATGGTCTCATTAACAATCCAAGCACGTACTATGCCATTATCATCTGATCAGAAAGATCATAGGTAGAAGAGGTGTACAAATAGAGAAAGTTTCCACTAATAGGAATCTAGCAGATCCCATGACAAAGCCTCTTCCCCAAGAAAATTTCGAGAGACATATAGAGGCTTATGGTATTAGATAGCAAGGCGATTAGTTGTAGGCCAAGCGGGAGTTTGATGTAATTGAGAGGTGTCATAAGGCAATCCCTTAGAAGTTATTAATAAAATTTACTATTTAAGTATACATTATCTATGTATTTGATTGGATCTTAAACTCATGTACTGAAGTTCATAATATGATGCATGACATGAAAGAAATTATGATTGGATCCCAATTAGTGGGTATCTTATCATGTGTAATCATGTAAGTATTGAAACTATCCCTAGTCGATGAATTGATGAGATTGGACGTCATCAATTCTATGAGACTAGCACATGTTATACATCTTGGTTTATCCAAGCATTCGGTACTCACTGAATGGAAGTATAGGGATGCTGAGAGTGAATATGTGGATGCTAGTTATAGTAACTAGTTCATTGGAGTGACCTGCTATGAGACTTCATATGGTTCTATATGTCATTGAAGATCTCATTGCAACTCAAGTGTGAGCTTCCTTAAACTTGAGGTATTCGAGTCATCTTGGTCATGGCATCTTATACTTTGGATTCTTCGCAGCCATCTCAATTTGAGGTGTAACTTCGGGATAATTGGGTATAAGCCAAAGTGATCGAAGGTGTTTGAATAGCCCATAGAGGCTTCACCACTCATGATAAAGAAGATGTATACCCTAGGCCTCTTGTCAAGATTGTTACTCAGAAGTCTCTGGCCAGAGAAACATGTTAAGAAGATAATCTTCTTGGAAACATGTAGGAGTAACATGAATCCACAGGATAAGGAAACTAACTTGGGCTAGGTGTGACATAGTCAGCCTAGTGGGGACGAACACATAGACCATGTCCTGAACCAAGTGGGTATAGGATGAGTGAAAGTAACAAGATACAAACAACTAAAGCTACTAAACGGTTCAGAAATGTTCTGGAGTCGATTTAGACTTTCCGGTCAATTGGGGGTCATGATGCACTGCTAGGAGCCACTCATTAACTATTCATAAATAAGGGGGTAATTATGAATGACCAACATAGTCGAGAACCTATTGGGTCACACACAATACAGATGATCTAGAGACATGAAACAAGTCTAAGAATGAGATTCTTAGTGAGAGAGAAGATGTATCTAGTTGGACCTGGTGAAGAAGGTGCAAAATAGAGGTTATGGAACTTCCTATGGCCTTGTCGAATTTAGCATGGCCATAACACACCTAAACAAAGTTAAACATATCGTACAAAGCCTCACACGGTCATGGCTAACCAGGCAGGGGTCATTCCTACCTCTTGCCAAAAATGGCCAAAGTCTGGGTTGTGCTCAAAAAGACACATGGCTAGCCATGTGTCCTAGCATGACCATGCCTTTTGGCATGACAGACCGTGTTTAAGACACACAGTCATGTTGTGGCTCTGTCGTTTTTGGAGATTTCTCTTATGGAAATTTCCTAGGTTATTCTTACCTTAATTATGGGATAGTTATTGTAAGATAGGTTCCATTTAAGTCTCCGAAGATGCCCTAATAAAGAGATGTATAAATAGATCCCTTGATAATCTTTGGAGGTGTGATTATAATTTTATGTTTTCTTCCTTGGTAACCATCTTTCCTCTCTCTCTTTCCCTCTCTTGTCTCCGTCGGTTGGCTAGCACCAATCGAAGACAAAGACTTGTTGCATGAGGACTTGTCTCAAGTGATCCCGACATGGATATTGATAGAGGCAAGGTTGATTGGTCTTGCTCACGGTCTTGACATATTCGATAAGAATCTCGAAGGTATAGCCTTTCTCCTTCTCGATTTTTACATGTGATTATGTCAAAACAAGTATTCCTGACCCCCAGGAGATGTCTGGGATAAAATAAAAATTATTTTATTCACTTTATTCCACTTCACATTATCTCAGAATCTCCAACAATAAGGAAACAATTTCTAAATGTGCATGTGGGCCAAGCACTAGTCGCACATCCTGTCCATCCGAAATTTAGCTCGCTAAACCTGCAACCTATTCTATTGCATGGATCGCCTTTACTCAGGACTCACACTTTGTGGTCAGCACCCTTTGGTGCTTTTAGGCGTATCCTTGGTTATCTACCAAAATACTAGATTCATGTATAATCATGTTAATCATATAGTATTTACTATTATACATACAATCATCAAACACAAACACATGACTCATGTATAAATATGCATATCCACTATCAATATCTTATACATGTTGTCTATAGTCTAAAACACTCATTAAGACATAATGTAAGCCTATATGCATTGTAAAAATTTTACATGGCATTTTTACACATACAGTCATACATATACAATAATCACAATAATCAAACATATTATACATTCATTCAAAATTCCTAAACTTATGACCTATGCTAAAAACAAGGTGACTCTAATACCACTTGTTGGGATTCTCTGAGGCATGAACACAGACAAATGTGGATAAATAAAAAAATTTATTTGTACCCCGAAGATCCCTAATCTAGGACCCAGGTGTTTTAACATAATCATAATGAAAATAAGAGTTTTGAACTTCGAGATTCTTTTGAATATGTAGAAACCAAGAGAAAGACTAATGAGCTTTGCCTCTATCAATATCCACATCGAAATCCTTCAAGATGACTTCCAAAGCCAACAAGCCTTCTTCTCCAATTGGTGCTAGCCAAGCATGGAGACGAAGCACAAAGAAGAGGATGAGAAGACGACGACCCTCGAAAAATCAAAGTCACCACCTCTCGAGCATCATGAAGAGATCTATTTATAACTCTTCCATTTAGACATTCCTCTCTCTCTCTTTGAGAATCTTATTGTCAAACTTGTTTTACGTCTCTTGAGATATCATATTACGTGTGACCCAATAGGTCTCTGACCATGGTAGCCATTCATAATTAACCTATTAATTATAAATAGATTATGAGGGGCACCAAGAAGTACATCATAATCCCCAAATTGATCGAAGAGCCCAAGTCAACTTCAAAATATTTTTGAACCCTTCGGCAACTATAGTTATTAGTGTCTAGTTCTTTTCACTCATCCGATACTTATTTGGTTCAGGACATGGTCTATGTGCTCGTCCCCACTAGGTTAACTACATCACACCTAGCCTAAGTTTTCTTATCCCGTGAATTCAAGTTACTCTCTACATGTGTCCAAGAAGACCATTCTTTTTTACATGTGTGTTTTGGTCGAAGACATCTGAGTAACAATCCTGACAAAAGGCTTAGGGTATACATCCCCTTTATAGGATTGGTGAATTCTCTGTGGGTTATTCAAACATCTTCGATCACTTTAACTTATACCTAATCAACCCGAAATGACACTTCCTATAGAGATGGTTACAAAGCAGCCAAAGTATAAGTCGTTGTGACTAAGATGACTTGAGTACCTCAAGTCTAAGGAAGATTGTACTCAAGCTGCAATGAAATCTTCATCAACATAAAGCACCATATGAACTTTCATGGCAGGTCACTCCAATGAACTAGTTACCCTAACTAGCAACCACATGTTCACTTTCAATATCCCTATGCTTCCATTCAATGAGTACTTGAAGCTTAGATAAACCAAAGAGCATAACATGTGCTAGTCTCATAGAATTCATGATGTCCAATCTCATCAATTCTTTGACTATGGATAGTTTCAATACTTACATAATTACACATGATGAGATACATACTAATTGTGATCTAATCATAATTTTTCTCATGCTATTTAAAGTAATGTGGACTTCAGTAAATAAGTTTAAGATCCAATCACATATATAAAAAATGTACACTCAAATAGTAAATTTATTAATCAAACATTTAAGGTGATTGCCTTAGGAAATCTCTCAACTATAACATTTCAAACCATGGACATGGTTTTTGCTGTCACTGGCTAATGTCCACCATGGTCGTGCCATGGTGTGTGCTGATGATTCATTGGAGATGGGTTTTAGGGTGGGGGTGGTGGACAGGGGATGGAGATATTCCATCATTGACACACAATGGGAACCTCCATTTTTCATTCATCTTCATCTTCGATAACCATTGGGATATATCCCGGTGGTTACCCCACATCCATCTTCCCCAACTCCATCAGCCAAAACCACTTTGAGTGATTTCCATGGTGCAACTGATACTACCGCATGTCGGGTGTATGTATAACGTGTCATTGTGCCTACACCATAGTATCAATTTAATTACCAACCCCGCTTATGCTGAGAAAGAAAATGGAGGGCCCGGATCATCTTCCAAGGAAGCTACAATGAAAGTTCTCTCTAGAGAAAAGTTTTTTTTAGTAACAAATGGTCATTTTAAGTTTGAAATTTTATTAAGAAAATTTCACCAAGTGATTGTACCTAATTGAGTCCAATTATCTATTTCACTGAATAACAAAATCTAGTTAAACTAGAACACAAAAAATTAAACTACACCTGAAAGAGAAAATCTACAAACAACTTAAAGACAATTCCCAAAAATTGCTAAGAAATCAACTGTGACAAAAACAAAGGTAAATGTGAAGCGAATTAACAAACAAGAAATTAACACATAACAAGAAAGCTAATGTAATGATCAAATCAATCATAATCTTCTTGGTTATGTGATGAAGCTTTCGTGACAAAAAAAATTGATGGAATGTGGCACCGGCATGGGTTGGCCTCCCTAATCTATTGGTGTAATCGGCCTAGGTCACGATTGACCAGACTCGAGTTTGACTTGAGTGATATTTTGATGTTCGACAAAATGTACGACAATGTGATTGTCTTGGGAAAGTCCAAGTCTTGAGTACTTGGCATGGAAAGTCCAAGTGGGACACTTGGCAATGGGAAAGTCCAAGTCATGGGTACTTGGCATGGAAAGTCCAAGCATGGGTCTTGGCAAGGGAAAGTCCATGCTTGAGTCTTGGCAATTGGAAAGTCTAACATGGGTTGGCATGGAAAGTCCAAGCATGGGTCTTGGTAAGGGAAAGTCCAAGCTTGAGTCTTGGCAAATGGAAAGTCCAACATGGTTTGGCAAGGGAAGTCCAAGGATTGATATTGGTGGCGTAAAGTTCAAGCGGGAGTCTTAGCAGCATAAGTCCAATGGTTGGCGGCGTAAAGTCCAAGAGGTAGTCTTGGCAGTGTAAGCCGAATGTGCCTTGGTGGTATAGACCAGCTTAGCATGATAATAGCCGATGGAAACACCTAAAGGTTAGTGATGTGAGCAAAACATATAGGGTTTTAGGAGTAGTTTTCGCTCACATCTCATCTCATTTTATGTTGGTTTCATGCATATTTTACTTTGTTGTTCATGCATTTCCTATTTTCTGATTCGGAGATTTGCTCTGTATACTTTTGTGTGCAGGTTAGCATTTCATGAGGATAACAGCGCACTTTCAGAGCAAAAAGAAAACATTTGGCAGCTGGACGTAGAAGCGAACATGGCTAGGCCGTGTGTTTTCACACGGTCGTGTGGCGGCCAAACGATTTGACACGACTAGGGTTTTTTTCCAGATTTTACAACGATCCGGCGTGATATCTATATAAGGAAAGCTTCACCCAAACCTTAGGGGAAAGGCACGCCGGCCGGGACGGCACTCCGGAGCCCTAAAAAGCTTCGGGAACTCGCATCAGGGAAGGAGAGAGCATCTCAAGGATCAAGATCAGCACCACAATGCCAAAGGGAAGAGCTGCAATTACATTGTAATTCCTATTTCTTGCATGTTTATCATTTTGCTCATGAATTCTAGAATATATTGTGACTCTCTTCTCGTAACCATGGAGTAGATTCTCCGATTCTAGGATTAGAGAGTAGTTTGTGTTGAGTAGAACATTGCTATTTCAAATATGTTTCTATTCTTGAAATCTATTTGAAGTTGAATGATTGTTTAGATCTATAGCTTTGTGTTTTGGGTTTCTATCTTCTGTGCGTAGACGATACGAGGAGTGACAATCCTTGTATCTAAGATTTAAAGGATATTAGGAGGAACCTATAGGTTGGCCTCATCGCCTGTAACTATGGATAGAAGGATACGATAGAGTCGGTAACGTGTCTCGTTTCTGGCTCATCGCAGGGATCGATTTGATATCCTCGTACCATAATGTATGATGTCCTTTCCACAAAACCCTAGCTAGAAAATCTAGATACATTTGATTGATAACATGTTCTGCGACACACAAACAAAATCGAAGTCCTAGAATCCCATTCAAATCCTTGTAACAACCTTCTCTCTTCTTCCGTGTGACACCGTACTGAGTTCGAACCACCGACGACCTCTCATTCGTGAACCCTCAGATTACCAATCCGAACATCAACACATCCAGTGGACAAATCGATACTCAAAATCTCAGTCCCTATGGGATCGATATTTTGTTACTTGACAACATTCGTGCACTTGCGGATGTTGAGCGTGAGCGCACACTTTGAGTCCTCGACAGTTTCCATCGCAATATTTGAGGTCACGTTTGTGTGCATCAAGTTTTTGGCGTCCTTGCCGGGGACTGATTGATTCGATATCAAATCAAGAAAGTGGATAGTTGAATCGGACTTAGGTTAGATTTATTTACTTGCTTATTTTTATTTTTGATTTTTATTTTATTTTTATTTTATTTTTATTTTATCTGAAATTTTAGATTTTCCATATCTAGATTTAGTTTTTATTTTATTTTATCAGTGATGCTCTATTTCTTATTCACTCTTTTTTTAGTTAGCTAGATTAGTTTATTTTCTATTTTTAAGCATTAAGTAAATACTCCTAAACTTTTCTTGATTCAAGCTTTGGTTCCATCCTCAGAATTATTCATTGTATATGATTTATTACTCCTCTCTCATCAAAAGACGCTGAAATATTAACACAGCCTGCTCGACCTTTGAGAGATTACATAGTGCCTAAACAAGAAGCATGGAATTCCTGCATAGTTATGCCTCAAATTCAGACTACAAGTTGGGAAATTCCTGCATAGTTATGCCTCAAATTGCTCTTATTCAAGAAAAGCAGTTTGGAGGAGCTCATATTGAGGAACCCTATTTACACCTTGAAGAATTTCTAGTGTACTACGGCACACTGCAATATGAAGGAGTCCCAGCATACGCCATTAAGCTCATCATGTTGCCATTCTCACTGAAAGGGGAGGCTAGGCAATGGATATGCACGCTACCAGAAGAGAGTATAACGACATGGGGACAAATGGAAGACACTTTTCTAAGTAAATTCTTTCCTCCCCACAAAACAGCCTCCCTTAGGGATAAAATCCTTTCATTTGAGCAAGGGCAAGAAGAGACTCTGGCCGAGGCATGGAAGAGACTACAAGAACTGGTTATTCATTGCCCACACCATGGATTACAAGATTGGTTACTCCTCCACATTTTTTATTTTGGGATAACTAGTTCATCAAAAGAACTCTTGGACATAGTCGCGGGGGCATGTTGATGAAAAAGAGCACAGACGATGCATATCACATTATAGAGACAGTGCTTGGGACTCTCAAAGTATGGGCAAATAGTGAGCGAGATTTTTAGGAGGTTTTCCCCATAACGGGTATAGGCAGCACTGAAATAGCTTACCAGGTACAAGGGGAGGACAAGGAGAGTGAGTACTAGATGGAAGAAGCTTCCCTATCTTCAGGATCGGAAGAAGAGGGAGAGCCGGGACAAGTGGTAGACAAGAAAGAAACAGGGCCTGAGATGAAACCACTTCCCCCTAATCTCAAGTATGAATTTTTGGGACCGACTTTAACCCATACGGTGATTATAAACGCAAATTTGAATGAGGTAGAGACAAGGGAGTTGCTGGGGGTGCTTAGGACGTACAAAAAGGTGTTGGGCTATACCATCGATGACATAAAAGGGATAAGCCCGTCTCTTTGCATGCATAGGATAATACTTGAGGACGAGTGTAAGTCAATCGTGGAGCGCCAAAGGCGACTTAACCCTCATTTGCAGGAGGTAGTGAAAAAGGAGGTGCTTAAACTCTTGGATGTCGGAATAATTTACCCAATTTCAGATAGTGAGTGGGTAAGTCCAGTGCACGTAGTTCCAAAGAAAGGTGGCACTATAGTAGTCAAAAATGAAAAGAATGAGCTAATCCCTGTTAGAATGGTAATGGGGTGGAGAATGTGTATAGATTATTGTAAACTAAACAAAGAAACAAGAAAGGATCATTTTCCACTTCCGTTTATCGATCAGATGCTGGAACGCCTCGCTAAACATTCCTATTTTTTCTACCTTGATGGGTACTCAGGGTTTTTCCAGATCCCAATCCACCCTAATGACCAAGAGAAGACCACCTTCACCTGCCCGTATGGAACATTCGCACATAGACGAATGCCCTTTGGCCTATGTAATGCCCCAGCCACCTTCCAGCGTTGTATGACAGCTATCTTTTCAGATATGATTGAACAGATTATGGAAGTATTCATGGATGACTTTTTAGTCTACAGAACAAGTTTCGATGCATGTCTAAAGAATCTAGAAAGGGTTCTACAAAGGTGTGAGGAGAATAGCTTGATTTTGAATTGGGAAAAATGTCATTTCATGGTAATTGAATGGATAGTTCTAGAACATAAGATATCAGAGAACGGTATCGAAGTGGACAAGGTGAAAGTTGAAGTAATTGAAAAATTATCGCCACCCAGGGATGTAAAGGGGGTCTAGAGTTTTCTTGGGCATGCGGGTTTTTATCGTAGATTCATAAAGAATTTTTCTCAGATAACTAGACCTCTGACAAATCTGCTAGCTAAGGACACAAAGTTTATTTTCGATTGGCAATGTTTAGTAGCGTTCGAAGAAATAAAGAAAGCCTTAGTAACGTCCCTAATAATACAACCGCCTGACTAGAGCCTACCATTCGAGGTCATGTGTGATGCTAGTGATTATGCAGTGGGGGCAGTGTTAGGGCAACGGAAGGAGAAAAAGCTACGCGCCATTCACTACGCCAGTAAGACGCTGAATGAAGAACAAATCAACTATGCCATAAACGAGAAGGAATTACTAGTAGTCGTATTCGCATTCGACAAGTTTAGACAATACTTAGTAGGTTCGAAGGTAGTGGTTTACACTGACTATACTGCAGTTCATTACTTGTTAAGTAAGAAGGATGCTAAACCCCGCCTTATTCGCTGGATTCTATTACTTCAAGAATTTGATTTAGAAATCATGGATAAAAAGGGATCGGAAAAATTCATCGCCGACCACTTGTCACGCATGCCCGTAGATAGCAGGATAGAAGAGGGAGACAATGCTCAAATAGACGATGCTCTGTAGGATGATACCCTCATAGCTATTACTAAGGTTACCACCCCCTGGTATGCAGATTTGGTGAATTTTCATGTTGGAAGAGTGATACCACCGGAATTCACAACCCAACAAAGGAAAAGATTCTTTGCAGAAGTTTGGCAATATATATGGGATGATCCCTTCCTATTTAGGAAATGTGCAGTAGTGTATATTGAAGGTGCGTATCAGAAGAGGAAGTGGAGAGTGTTCTCTTTTACTGCCATTGCTCAGCATATGGGGGACATACCGAAATTGCAAAAATAGTCGCGAAGGTACTTCAGGCAGGATTCTATTGGCCTAGCCTATTTAGGGACATGCACAACTATGTAGTCTCCTGCGATCGGTGCCAGCGAACAGGAAATATAGGTAGGAGACATGACCAGCAAGCACCATATTAGAGGTGGATCTCTTCGACGTATGGGGGATATATTTCATGGGACCCTTTCCCGCTTCCGACACAAATAGATATATCCTGGTTGATGTAGACTACGTCTCAAAATGGATGGAGGTCGTAGCATCACCCCACTACGATGCTAGGACCATAATAAAAATGTTCAAAAGAAACATATTCCCTAGATTCGGAGTTCCTCGAGTCGTAATCAGTGATGGAGGATCCCACTTAATCGAAAAATAGTTTGAAAAATTGCTACATAAATATGGGGTGATCCATAAAGTCTCGACGACATACCACCCGCAAACAAGCGGACAAGTGGAAATTTTGAATCGGGGGATCAAAAGTATTCTTGAAAAGACAATAGTAGCATCAAGGAAAGATTGGTCACAAAAACTGGACGATGCTCTTTGGGCTTACTGCACAGCTTATAAGACCCCAATAGGCATGACCCCGTTCCATTTAGTTTATGGGAAGCCTTGCCACCTACCCATTGAATTAGAACACAAGGCTTTCTGGGCCATCAAGAAGCTCAGCTTGGACTAATGTGCAGTAGGAGAGAAAAGGAAACTGCAGTTAAGTGAGTTGGACGAAATTCGAAGAGATGCTTATGAACATGCTAAGGCGTATAAGGAAAGAACTAGGAAATGGAATGACCAACATAACTTGAGAAGGGAGTTTAAGGAAGGGGACTTAGTTCTCCTGTATAATTCTAGGTTAAAACTTTTTCCAAGGAAGCTAAAATCAAGGTGGTCAAGACCGTTTCAGGTAAAAAGGGTATACCCATATGGCACCGTGGATATATGGAGTAAGAAATTAGGGGAGATCAAAGTAAATGGGCAACGATTAAAGAAGTATCTAGGAAAGTCTCCAGAATTCAAGACGGATGAATGGAGGTTCACAGAACCTCCAAAGCCAAGTTGATAATGGAGTAAGGTTGAGCTAAAAGACCTTAAACAAAGTGCTTCTTGGGAGGCAACCCAAGTTTAGTTTTTATGTTCTCTTTTTATGTTATTGCATTCGTTTGTGTAATTTGAACTTTAATTTATAACATTTAGCATTTTGCAAATAAATTAGGACTAGAAAGGACTTGCTAGGTAGAAACAAAAATCATTTTGAACCTACACGACTGAGCGTGTAAGGAGAATTCGGACCAGTGTGCACCATGAGAGAGAAACAAGGGGGCACATGGCATAGTCGTGTGTTTTCACACAACCTAGCCATGTGTTTTCACATGGTCGTGCCCCATATTCCAGCAATGCACACGGCCTGGCCGTGTGTTTTCACATAGACGTGTTGTGCAAGGGATAAAAAGCAATGCACCATGTGTTTCTCCCCCTTTTCATCACTCTCCCTCTTGTCCACACATGCATAGGAGCCCACCTAGTTCATGTCGACATGAGCCTGCACCTGCACTGCAACCTTTTTCTACTTTTGAATAGAATGTAGGTACATCTGCCTATGATTTTTCGGAGTTCCGATCGCGCCTCGACGACATATATGTCGAGCAGCAAACACAAAGGCAGCGATGGGAGGATCAGAGCGTCTACACGCAAACAGAGTTTCAGGGCTTCTATAAGCACTTCCAGTGTACCGAGGAGTTCTACGACGAGACATGCATCTACTTCCAGGAGGAGGCTACCCGTCGCCAAGCGGAGGCCACCTACCACCAGGAGATGCGACAACATATGCGAGCCCAGCAGGCATAGTGGGCTAGGGAGAAGGAGCACCGAGCAACCGCCGCATCCACCAGCTCTTAGATTGACAACATGTACATGTGACATAGCGGCTCAGTAGCAGATTCTCCCAAGATCCCGAGATGTCGAGGCTACTAGACTTTCCACCTCATCCACCATACTCGAGGTATGCTTCACTTAAGTCTGGGGGGACCCCAAGTTTTGTTTTGTTTCTAGCAGTGATTTCTTTCCTAATGTATGCATTTTAGTTAGCATTCATTTATTCATGCATTAGTTGTTTAGTTTCTTTTAGCACTTAGTGTTTTCTACCAATAAGATGCCTCAGTAGTATTTTTAAAGTTACTTTCATGAGTTGTTTCCATAGGTAGCTTAACTTTATTTATCTCATGGTATTTTATTTTATTTGCTCTAATAAATGTTCTATACTTACACTGGTTATCTTTTATTTTTACACCTACACATGTCGAACATTCTAAAAGGGAGAATCTAGTACATACCTAGTTATGATTCATCTTAGTAGTCTAGTACTTTGGAATCCATAGTTGACCCTAAGTTTAGCATTTTAGTTACTGGAGATGCTTGGATTGTGTAAGCCCATTCGGAAAAATCAAAATCCCAGTGAGCCGAGAAATAAAAGAAAGAAAAGAAAAAGGAAAAAAAGAGAGATAAAAAGAAATGAAAAAGAAAAGAAAGAAGAAAAATAGATTATGAGGGATAAAAAAATAGTTGTCGTGGGTGGAAATGGTTAGGTGCCCCTTTAAGACCGAGTTAGGTTACTGGGGAAATACCTACCAATTTCTCTCAATACCGAGCACACCTTTGAGACTTTGTGCTAGATTTAGGGAACGACCCTCACTTTAGGCAGGTAAGTGCCTATGAGCCGGAGACCTTAGGAAAGCTATAGGATGACGACTTAACTCACCATGGAACGAGTATCCCCTGAGAAGATTCGCTTAGCACAAGCACAAAAAGCTAACTTAGTGAATTTCTAGAACATATCTATTTTGCTTTGATTGTAAGTACTACTTGATAAATCTAGTTAACATGCTAAGTATGGAACAACACCTTTTAAAATTTCATGGCACTAAGGTTTGCTTGAGGACAAGCAAAGACTTAAATCTGGGGGAATTGATATGAACAAAACATATAGGGTTTTAGGAGTAGTTTTCGCTCACATCTCATCTCATTTTATGTTGGTTTCATGCATATTTTACTTTTTTGTCCATTCATTTCCTATTTTCTGGTTCAGAGATTTGCTCTGTATACTTTTGCGTGCATGTCAGCATTTCATGGAGATAACGGCGCACTTTCGGATCAAAAAGAAGACATTTGGCAACTGGATGCAGAAGGGAACATGACCAGGCCGTGTGTTTGCACACGGTCGTGTTCAGAAGGCAAAAATGACTGCCACAACCTGACACACGGCTAGGCCATGTGTTTTCACACGGCCGTGTGGCGGGCAAACGATTTGATGCGACTAGGGTTTTTTTCCATATTTTACAGCGATCCGGTGTGATGTCTATATAAGGAAAGCTCCACTCAAACCCTAGGGGAGAGGCACCCCGGCTGGGACGGCACTCTTGAGCCCTAACAAGCTTCGGAAACTTGCATTGGGGAAGGAGAGAGCTGCTCGAGGATCAAGATCAGCACCACAGCGCCAAAGGGAATAGCTGCAATTACATTGTAATTCCTATTTCTTGCACGTTTATCATTTTACTCATGAATTCTAGAATATATTGTGACTTTCTTCTTGTATCCATGGAGTAGATTCTCTGATTCTAGGATTAGAGAGTAGTTTGTGTTGAGTAGAACATTGCTATTTGAAATATATTTCTATTCTTGAAATCTATTTGCAGTTGAATGATTGTTTAGATCTATAGCTTTGTGTTTTGGTTTTCTATCTTTTGTGCGTAGATGATAAGAGGAGTGACACTCCTCGTATCTAAGTTTTAGGGGATATTAGAAGAAACCTATAGGTTGGCCTCATCCCCTGCAACTGTGGATAGAAGTTTACGATAGAGTCGGAAACGTGTCTCATTTCTGGCTCATCGCAGGGATCGATTCGGCATCCTCACACCATAGTGTATGATGTCTTTTCCACAAAACCCTAGCTAGAAAATCTGGATACATTCGATTGATAGCATGTTCTGCGACACACAAACGAAACCGAAGTCCTAGAATCTCATTCAAATCCTCGTAGAAACCTTCTCTCTTCTTTCATGTGACACCGTACTGAGTTCGAACCACCGACATCCTCTCATTCGTGAACCCTCAAATTACCAATCCGAACAACACAACACCCACTGGACAAACCGATACTCAAAATCTCAGTCCCTGTGGGATCTATATTTTTATTACTTGACATCATCCGTGCACTTGTGGGCGTTGAGCGTGAGCACGCACTTCGAGTCCTCGATGGTCTCTGTCATGAGATTTGAGGTCGTGTTTGTGTGCATCAGCTAGCGTATGGATGAATAAGCCATGGATGACTTGGAGGGATCCGATCGGCATGAGGCTGACGGAGGTGGCCAGAAGGCTTAGGTCTAGGCTAAGGGTGGTCTAGCAAGTATAAGGGCATTATACTTGGGGTTAAACCTCATGGTTGAGGTTATCAGTCGACTAGGGCTTTGGACCAATTGATTGGTCAAGTGTTTTGACACTTGACAGCCGAGTTGACTCTTGGCAGTCGACTTGGGATATGACCAGTCGACTGCCATGAGTCGACTAGGGTTCGACTGCCAGTGTATCCATTGAAACTTTTCCAGCGTGGATCAAGTCATTGTCTCACAATGATACTGTTGGCAGTCGACTGGGGCCTTATGGTAGTCGACTGCCAGGCGTAAATCCAGCTCAATGCTGGCATAAAAGGAGCATCTCGTGGAGGTTTTTGCCATGGTCCTTTTAGGGGTTTCTTGAGGCAATTTGAAGGTGAATTGCTGGTGCATTTCAAAGTCTTTCAAACTCATTCAAGCAACGACATCAACAAGCATTCAAAGCTCTAGTTTGTAAAGTTTTCTTTACATTTCATTTGTTTACTTGTTGTATTTTTTTGTATTACTTGTGTAATCACTTGTAAGAGGTTTCTCCGCCTCCGATTTGTTGTCGAGAAGGAGTGTTTTGGTTTAGTGGTGGTGTTTGCATCGCTAGGGCTCATTCGAGCCTAACCTGTGGAGTAAGAAACTTGAGGTTCCGAACCACGTTATATTTATGCATTGTGATTGTGTATCTTGTTATTTGTATTTGTCATTATTATTCCACTGTCCTAACAAGAGTGTAGATGATCAAACGCGAGCAAATTCCATCGACACATCGAATCCGCTATTCACCCCCCCCCCTCTAGCAGTCATCAACGTTCCTACAATTGGTATCAGAGCGAGGCCGCTCTTCAAGGTTTAACAACTAAGGGAGGACGCTAGAGGGAAGAAGATGGATCTTCAAGAGAAATTGGGATGGGACATCAACACCCCAATTCCATACGCGCTCTATGGATGAGAAGGCTTCAATTCATGGAAGGGAAGGATTGAAGACTTCATTATAATGAGGGACTTCGAAGAATAGCCCACCTTGATGGAAGAATTCGAGTATCCAAGAGGGCAAAAGGGAGGTTTCCTCAAAATGAAGAAGTGGACCGGGGAACAAATCCAAGAATTCGAGAAAAACAAGAAGGTAATAAAATTCTTGGTTGATTTGATTCCTAATGATATCTTGTGTAGCTTAGGTGAATACAAGGCTGCCAAGGAGCTTTGGAGTGAGTTGGCAAAATATCATGAAGACTCATCATCGGTTCAATTGGACAAAGAGACCGAAGAAGCAAGCTCTTCGTCACAAGAAAGTGAGGATTCGAAAGTTGAAGAGGAGTCAACAACTAGGTCGATAGAAGAGATTGAGGAGTCAGAAGTTTAGAAGGAGTCAACTTCTGGATCGGTGGAAGAGGAAGAAATAAAGGAAGTCTCCACCTCTAAGATTTAGGGGGAGGACATCAGATCATTAGAGCTGGAGCAAAATCAAGGAGTAGCTTCTACCTCCGGGAGAGATGAAGAACTCACTCCGGCCACCACCATTGACCTAGGTAACTCAAACACTTTAATTAATAATAAAAATCATATTATGTGTTTTGAGTGTAGGGAATATGGGCACTATAAGAGCAAGTTCCCTAAGAAGGTCAAGAAGGCTCAACCAGTGCCAATGGTCAAGGATACTGGTGCCCCAACACACAAGAGCAAGGATCATGTGGTGTGCTTCAAATGCAATCAAAAGGGGCATTATAGGACTCAATGCCCTAGGGGGAGGAAGTCTAGCAAGGGTGAAGAAGGAGCATCAAATGTAGGGGGAGCCTCTAAGGCAAACCCTAAGGTATGTTTTAGTAATGCACCTTCTAGTTTTAATGTCAAAAAGTATGCTAGAAATAATTTAAATACTCTTGCTATTGTCCACAAAGAGCATGCTAAAAATAGGCTTTATTTCTTAGGTGGTAAGAGTTGTAATTTTAGGTCTAAGGATCATACTAGACCTACCTCATCTAAGGACAAACCTAGGAACAATAACTCTAGATCCATTCTATCTAGGGAGTCTATTAAGAAGGTAGAGGACCATCTAGGCAATAATCCCAAGAACCATAGACATATGCCTAGGAAGTCTCATTCCCAAAATATTAATGAAAAATCTAAATTGGGAAGACTAGAGTTAGAAACCAAATCTTGAGGTCAAGGCTTGAGAAACTTGAAAAGACCCTTAGAAATATGCAAAATCAAATTCAAGGGTCTAGGAGTCAAAGTCAAGGGTGTAAGAGTCAAGAACCATCAAGGAGGCAAGGTTTGGGTCACAAGCCTATGTCCAAGAATGTAATGCCTACTTATCATAATGTTTCATTTGATTATAGAACTCAACCTAGGTCTAGGAAAACCAAGGTCACAAGGTAAGTAATCCCTAGAGTTGACCATGGTAGGTGCCTAGTGGCTAAGGTTTCGAAGAAACCTAGGAAGACCACTAAGAAGGTTACTAGCGAGGCAATCCCTAAGGTTAACCATGACAAGACCCAAATGACCAAGGCTACCAAGCCTAGGAGGGTCATTAGGAAGGTATCTAGGAAAGTTATCCATAAGTAATACTTAGTAAACCCAAGGAGCTCTAATAGGTATTGGGTTCCTAAGGGCATAATCAACTCACGCTAGATGGGTTAGGATGTGCCAACTTTGAATGGATAGGTAGTTAACCTAACCTTGGT
Organism: Wurfbainia villosa; assembly: GCA_025175895.1. Classification (NCBI taxonomy): domain Eukaryota; kingdom Viridiplantae; phylum Streptophyta; class Magnoliopsida; order Zingiberales; family Zingiberaceae; genus Wurfbainia; species Wurfbainia villosa. Next base: position 38,677,775 of record CM045987.1, read on the forward strand.
AAAGGTGGCACTTTAAGTTATTTTCAAGGTTATGGGTACCTTGGAAATGTTGGGTTTCCAGCACCGCGGTGAGTGTGTGTTCGAACATGTTTCGTAAACATGTGCACAGTGCAAGAAATAAAAATAATAAATCTAATTTATTACAACACACACACCACACGCATGCATAGTACAACATGTGTAGACATACCGTAAATTCAAATTTTTCAATAAAAGGAAATTTATACTACGTATACCTGACGTATCACATGTAGCGGGAAAGGCATCAACCGGAACGATCCTCGCTAGAATCGTCTCTATCCGTATCCATGCCGAGTATCTTCAGGATGACTTCACAAAGTCACGAGCCTCATCTTCGTACGAGTTACTAGCCTCGTGTTGAAGACGATGTGATCGAGAGAAGATCACAATCCGAATCAAAATTTGGATCCAAAATGAGTCCTCAAAAACTCGCTTCTCCGGAGAGGTATTTGTCAACCGTTTGACGAATCCTTCGTCCTCCACCTATGAGGATTACCGGAGATCGAATCCCTGGCAAGGAAGCCGCTGTCGGAGCTCCGAACGTCGTCCAAACGATGCTCCAACACGAAATAAACAAGCTGTCCAAAAAACTAGACAGCTTTGGTGGAGGAATAGGGGCCGGCCAAATAAGGAAGCTTGATGCTCACCTTGTCGCCAGACCCAAAGAAGATCACCGGAGGGTCACCAAAGGATCACCGGCTGAAGGTTGGATGCCGGCAACTAGCTTGGACGGCGGCACAAAGCTGGGCGGCGGCAAGGGTTGGGCGCCGACCACTAGAGGAGAGGAGGGGTGGGCGGCAACTTGTGGATTGTTTGGATTAGGGCTTAACAAAACCCTTAAGCCCTATTTTATAGAGAACAAATTCTCTTAATGGTTATTGGATCATAACCAAAAGCCCGTTAACCCGCTCCATTAATTTAAGTTAAAATAAACCAAACCATGTTGGTCTATTTTAAGTTAAAACGAACCGAACCAACTTTGGTTCATTCGTTTAAAACAAACCAAACCCCTTTGGTTTATTCTCCTCCATTGGATTAAAACCAAACCAATTTGGTTCATCCATAATGTCTTCATAAGACATGGCCCATCCACGCTTCCATTGCGACTGAAACGATTTCATGCTCACTCCTTGTTTGGTCCAACCAAATCTAGTTTCTCTCGGTCTGAAAATCTCATTCTCAAGCTTGTTTTAAATCCTTCGGATTATGCTCATTGTGCGTGTGACCAAATAGGTTCTCGGTTTATGTTGGTCATCTATAATTAACTATTAATTATAGAACGATCATGAGTGGCACCTAGTAGTACATCATGATCCCCAATTAACCGAAAAGATCAACGGTTGATCCAGAACTATTTCTGAAACCTTTCAGCAGCTCGAATGAATCGTGCCCCATTCCCTTCACTCATCTTCTACCCACTTGGTTCGGGACATGGTCTATAGTGTCAGTCCCCACTAGGTTGACTATGTCACACCTAGCTCAAGTATCATTTCCTCGTCCTACGAATTCTAGTTACTGCACATGTATCGAAGAGTACCTTACTCTAACCATGTAATGCTTTGGCCAAAGACTTTAGTAACAATCCGACGAGAGACGATGGGTATACATATCCTCGCAAGGAGTGGTGAATCCTTTATAGGCTATTCAAACACCTTCGATCACTTTGACTTATACCCAATCATCCCGGGTCCACATCTCCTCAGAGATGCTTGCTTAAGATGTCAAAGCATAAGTCTTTATAATCAAGATGACTTGAATACCGCAAGTCAAAGAAACATCGCACTTAAGCTGCAGTAAAAACTTCATTGACATATCTATATATGAAGAGAACCATATGAAGTCTTACGGTTGGTCACTCCAATGAACTAGTTACCATAACTAGCATCCACGATTAACTCCGGACATCACAATGTCTCCAGCCAGTGAGAATCAGCTGCTTGGATACACCAAGGAGTATACCTCATGCTAGTCTCGACAGAATCAATGGTGCCCAAATCCATCAATTCATCGACTAGGGATAATTCTGATACATCACAATTACACATGTAGAGATACTCACTAGTTGTGATCTAATCACAAATTCTCTCATGTTGTGAATCGTATCGTGGACATTCAGTAAATGAGTTTAAGATTTAATCAAATACATGAAAACATGTATACTCAAATAGTGAATCTTCATTTATCATATAAATGGTTCAAACATAAGGCGATTGCCTTAGGACATCTCTCATATATTACTAACAAACTCCCACTTGGCCTAATGTCAATCGCTACGGTATCCAATACCATAAGCTCTAAAATGACCCTCAAACTTACTTTGAGGTAATTCCTTAGTCAAAGGATCCGCTAAGTTCCTTTCAGTGAGGATTTTCTCGATTTGTATTTCCTTCCTACTAATGATCTCTCTGATTAGATGATAGAGGTGAGGCACATGTTTGGATCGTTGATGAGACCTTGGCTCTTTCGCTTGTGCAATTGCTCCATTGTTGTTGTAGTAGACCGGTATTGCTTCAACAATGGCTGGAACACACCAAGTTCATAAATGAACTTCTTGATCCAAACTGCTTCCTTTGTTGCTTCCGAAGCTGCAATGTATTCTGCCTCAGTGGTAGAATCCACTACAGTGTCTTGTTTGGAACTTTTCCAACTCACTGCGCCCCCATTCAAGGTGAACACCTATCCATACTGAGACCTGGAATCATCCTTGTCTATTTGGAAGCTAGCATCCGTATACCCGCATATCACCATGTCCCCTTCTCCATATATTAGGAACACATCCTTAGTTCTTCTTAAGTACTTAAGGATTGTCTTAACAGCCACCCAATGATCCATTCCTGGATCAGACTGGTATCTACTCGTGACACTCAGAGCATACGATACATCGGGCCTCGTACATAACATAACATACATGATAGATCCTATTGCGGATGCATAGGGAATCTTACTCATGCAAATCCTCTCGTCTTTTGTGCGCGAACACATAGACTTTGAAAGGTGTATCCTATGCCTGATGGGTAGGAAACCTTTCTTGGATTCCGACATGCTAAACCTCTTTAGAACTATCTCTATAGATCTTAATCCCGAGGATGTAGGTTGCTTCTCCCAGGTCTTTTATGGAGAATGTCTTGGACAATCAAATCATAATTGACTGTAAGACTGAAACATCGTTTCCTATAAGTAATATGTCATCGACATACAATGCTAGGAACACGACTGCACTCCCACTAACCTTCTTGTACACACAAGGTTTGTCTGGATTTTGTGAGAAATCAAATTTTTTGATTGTCTCATCAAAACGGATATTCCAGCTCCTGGATGCTTGCTTCAATCCATATATGGACAGTCACAATTTGCATACCTTGGTTTTATCAACCGATGTGAAACCATCAGGCTATATCATATACACATCCTCGAGCAGGTTTCCATTAAGGAAAGCGGTTTTCACATTCATCTACCATATCTCATAATCATAATGAGCCGCTATGGCCAGAAGCATCCGAATGGATTTAAGCATAGCAACAGGCGAATAGGTTTCATCATAATCAACACCTTGCTTTTGATGATATCCTTTCGCCACCAGTCTAGCCTCATAGGTAATCACATTACCATCTATGTCGGTTTTCTTCTTGAAACCCCACTTGCACCCTATAGGCTTTATGCCTTCAGGTGGGTCAATCAAGTTCCAAACTTGGTTTTCATACATGGAATCCATTTCCGACTTCATGGCTTCAAGCCACGTATCCCTTTCTGAACTTGTTAGAACTTCTTCATAACTGGTAGGCTCCTCATCATCAATGAGTAACACGTCGTTCGATTCACTTACGAGAAATCCATATCTCTAAGGAATATTGCGTGTTCTACCATATCTACGAAGATGTAGTGTTTCAATAGGTCCAGTCGATTGCTCATCACTATGAGTTATCGGCTGTTGTGCTTCACCAGGTATCTCATCAATGTCTATTTGAGTCTCTCGAACCTCCTCAAGCTCGACGACACTCCCACTGTTTTCTTGCAAGAGAAACTCTTTCTCTAGAAACACAGCATGCCTTGAAACAAACACCTTTTGTTCCACAGGATGATAGAATTGGTAACCCCTTGTTTCCTTAGGGTAACCAATAAATATACATTTATCAGACTTAGCATCCAATTTGTATGATACATTCCACTTCACATAAGCAGGACAAACCTCATATCTTCAAGTAAGATACATGAGGTTTCTTACTATTCCATATCTCATATGGAGTAGTGGAGACTACCTTGGTTGGCATTCTGTTTAACAAGTAAACAGCTGTCTGAAGTGCATAGCCCCAAAAGGACTTGGGAAGATTCGCATGATTCATCATTGACCTGACCATGTCCAACAAGGTCCGATTATGCCTCTCAGATACACCATTATGCTGTGGTGTATATGGCGGAGTCCATTGAGACAATATACCATTGTCTCTTAGATAATCAAGAAACTCTTGACTTAAGTATTCACCACCTCGATCCGATTGAAGTATTTTAATACTCTTGTCATGTTGTTTCTCTACTTCATTTTTGAATTCTTTGAACCTTTCAAAGGCTTCAGACTTGTGTTTCATCAAGAACACATACCCAAACCGTGAGTGATAATCGGTGAAGGTAATGAAGTAGTTATAGCCTCCTAAAGCTTGAGTTGACATAGGTCCACATACATCAGTATATATTAGACCTAGCAACTCTCCCACTCGTTCACCTTTTCCTGTAAAAGGTAACTTAGTCATCTTTCCTTTTAAGCATGATTCGCATGTATCGTATGAATCCAATTCAAACGATTCCAGAATTCCACATCGGTATAATTCGGACATGCATTTCTTACTTGCATGGCCAAGACAACAATGCCACATGTAGGAGTCTAATTGATTATCCTTTCGAGCACGCTTGTTGCTCACTTCGATATTGAAAACGTCACTGGATACGTCCAACGTATAAATACCATTACTTAAAGTTCCAGTCCCATAAAGAACTCCATTCAAAGTTATGTAACAACAATTGTTACTAAAAGTCAAATGGTACCCATTTCTATTTAAACAAGAAATAGAAATGATGTTCTTTATCAACGAAGGAACATAAAAGTAATTGTCCAGTTCTAAGATAAATCCTACAGGGAGTTTATGCAAATACGTTCCGATGGCGAGTGCAGCAACCTTTACTCCATTTCCAACACGTAAATTTGACTCTCCCTTGACGAGTCTTCTTCTATTCCTTAGTCCATGTATGTCATTACATATATGTGAGTCACACCCAGTATCCAATACCCAAGTGTTTAACGAAATAGAATGACAATCAATAACGAAGATATCTGAAGAAGATGGGGAATCTGCTGCCTTATTCTTCTTCACGGACTCAAGATAAATCTTGCAATTTCTTCGCCAATGGCCCTCCTTGCCATAATGATGGCAAGTGCTCTTTTGAGCTAGTTCTGCCTTTTTAGCCTTTTTCTTCTTCCCCTTCTACTGTTCCCTTGACTCCCTCTTAGAACCTTTCTTCGAGGAATCAACTAACAGCACCGTCCCCTGCTCATGCTTCTCAGAAGGCTCCACAGTCTTCAGCATGTTAAGCAGTACCACAGATGAACCTTCTTGTATCTCGGAGGAGAAGAGGAGCTTGGAGACTTCGAACCTTTCGAATCTCACTTGCTCATCAAACAACTCATAAAGATGAAAGATTATGGTATGAGCATCCATATGCTCATGCTGCTTCCACAGCTCAGGTATCATCGTGGCTAGCATGATGCAACTCGCCATTTCAGAATCAATCACAAGTTTCTGATAGGCCAACAATTGGTCCGGAGTTGCATTGTCACTAGGATGAACGTGAAGAGGCACTTCGAGGACATTCGCAAGCTTTTCAACCTTGAGAACAATTCTCAGGTTGAATCCAAAAGTCAGTCCAAGAAGTTCAACCCAGTCAATTTATTTGAATCTAAAATAGAGTGAAAATTCAAAGACATCATGATCAATAAATTAACATAGAAATACAAAACGAGCATATATGAGAAAATGATTTTAAAATGCATCAATATACATTCATAAATCCCATTCATTTTTTCGAATTTCAAAAACCCCAAAATCATTTCGGGAGATCGTAGGTCCATCTCTGAATGGGCTGATATCCAACATAGATATGAACAACCTTGGAGAGAGTCCAACAAGTCATTCATAACTACGATGGTAGGTATCAAATATACCAATTGCATATCACATATATGCAACTATCACAATGTGCTATCAACTAATTGAATGTTCACACATACATCAGGTTGTTAACACATTAACAAGTATGCATCATATGCATAGCACCCAACTTCACCTCCCCTCACATCGACCTTGGAGAGAGTCCAACAAGCCGATGCTCCAGGTTAAAGCCAACCCATTAATCAAGAAATAGTTTTAATATGGTTAGAGCACATTCAACCAATTAGCCCGGCTTGGAGAGAGTCCAACAACCAAAGCTAACGATTGACCTCTGACTCTTACCATATTAGTATTAAACTATTCCATGGTTTGAACATGTTCGGGTTCGAGCCAGGCTTGGAGAGAGTCCAACAACCCAAACAAGAAATGGAACTCTGGTTCTAACCATATTAATGGAAGATGTAGGCTTTAATATTGAGTAAGGGTTTTTATGTCTCATCCTCTTTGCATGAAAATAATTATTATCTACATGACATGACATACATCCACATGTCACGACACGCATGGTATAATGATATGCATCTAATGCAATTACATGGCATACAATTATGACATGTACAAAATTTCCTTATATTTCATAACTATTTATGAAAATAAAATATGTTTGAGATTTGATTCTCCAAATCAAATCATGATTGAATTAGAAAACAAATTTCCAAATCTAATCACATATTTTATTTGTGGAAAGTGTTGATTAAGGAAAGTCAATTTAGGAAACAAATTTCCTAAATCATCAAAACTACTTATGGAAATAAAATATTTTTAAGATTTTATTTCCCAAATCAAATCATGATTAAATTAGAAAACAAATTTCCAAATCTAATAAAATATTTTATTTATGGAAAATATCAATTTCCATAAAGTAGAAGATTTCCATAAATACTTCTAAACTTTCCAAAACTAAAAATTTTCATAAATACTTCTAACTTTCCAAAAGTAGAAAATTTCCATAAATACCATTATGACTATCGCAAAACAATTTTACGATTATGTCGAAACACAACATGGGCTCTGATACCACTATTGGGTTTTCGGCACCGCGGCGAGTGTGTGTTCGAACATGTTTCGTAAACATGTGCACAGCGGAAGAAATAAAAATAATAAATCTAATTTATTATAACACACACACCACACACATGCATAGTACAACATGTGTAGACATAACCATAAATTCAAATTTATGGTTATGTATACTGAAAGCCTAGCTCTTTTTGTATGAACATTTTATTTTGAAATAAGAATCACATGATCATTGTTTGCACTTTATATATTTATTATATGTGTGTGCATATTGTCTAATATTTTACATTGTAGATAACATGGTGCTTGGTGTGGCACAGAAGATCATGTTATCAGTCCCTTATAAAATATAAGTAGAGGCTCACAACCAAGATGGTTTTGGACAAACCATTGGCATGGTTGTAGTGTAGCTTGGTATTGTTTTATCTTGAACATAGAGTTACACTAGTACACTTAGGTGTATTGAGCAGGACCGACATAGAGGTGATTCAATTTAGTGTCTTGACTACATAATTGAATCGGACTCGGATATTATGTTGTACATGCTCTTAATCCCGATATAATAACGGGCACATGTACTTAGTATTTATTTCTTTGATTTACGTGGGTGAGATTTAGATGGATTAAATCAATATGCCCTTAAGTTGGGAAATAATATTATTTACATGGTGTGCCGTTGATTATAGGAGGAAACCGTGTCCTATATATTAGGTTGATGATGTCCCCTTGAGGAGCTCATAAGGTTCATCATGTAAACCCAGCTGGTTGACTTAGTCAACATGATGATAAGGTTGAGTGGTACTACTCGAGGAGTTAGATGTTGATTAATAGATGGTCAGTAAATCAATTAATTGACGGACATTCGATATCTTAAACATGGGGAGATTAATGTACAAATAATATATGGAGCCCATATTGATTTATGGGGGTTGGTGAGGTAGTTCAATGATGATCCTCTAGTGGAATGGAACATCATTGATGGATCAAGTTTGTGTGGTTCCGATCCATCGGGTGGCCGAGACCCAACTCCTCCTTATGGTCCCTATCGTAGCCTAATATAATCCTTGTGAAGTCTAGATCCAAGAATGTAAAACAAAACCTAGAACCAACGGTTGGATTAAATCCATAGATCCGATGGTTAGGATGAAACCCTAGAACCAACGGTTGGATTAAATCCATAGATCCGATGGTTAGGATGAAACCCTAGAACCAACGGTTGGATTAAATCCATAGATCCGATGGTTAGGATGAAACCCTAGAACCAACGGTTGGATTAAGTCCATAGATCCGATGGTTAGGATGAAACCCTAGAACCAACGGTTGGATTAAATCCATAGATCCGATGGTTAGGATGAAACCCTAGAACCAACGGTTGGATTAAGACCATAGATCCGATGGTTAGGATGAAACCCTAGAATCGACGGTTGGGATTAAATCCCTAGATCCGACGGTTGGGATAAAACCCTTGATCCGACGGTTGGGATGAAATCCTAGATCCTATGGTTGGGATGAAATCCTAGATCCAACGGTTGGGATAAAATCCATAGAACCGACGGTGGAGATTAAATCCCTAGAACCGACGGTGGAGATTAAATCCCTAGATCCGACGGTGGAGATTAGAGGAGGCTTAAGCCTAAATTCTAGAATTAGGGTTTGGCTCATCCTTGGTTGGGCGACAACAAATCTTAAAAGGGATAAGGTTGGTTGGGCGGCAAGAATATAGGAGTTAGTTCCTATATTTTATGCTAACCAACTTTCTCCTAAATTCTATAAATAAAGGCTTAGGCATTGGGCGAAAATAAGGTTTTTTGGATTGGAGAATTAGGGTTTGGCTCATCCAAGAGTTAAGGCAACAAACCCTAGAGGAGCTAGGGTTTTGGGCGGCTAAGAAAGTGGGTGGCAAGGTGATTGTTCTCCTAAGGTTTTGGCGGCACCCTCTTTCCCTTCTTATCCTTGGCAGTTCTCTTCTTCCTCCTCTCTTGCTCCTTGGTGGCGGCGGATCTCCAACAATTGGTGGCGGTGCTTCTCCAACATCTAGGTGGCCGGCGACAACAATACAACAAGTTGGCCGGCACTCATCCAATCGTTCCTTGGCCGGCGGTTGCATCAAACTCTCTTGTTTGGTGGCCGGTTCTAGAAAGGAAAGGTTTTGGTGGTTCTTCTCTTTGTTCGCAGCGGACAAGGAAGAGAAGAACGTGATCTAGAAGGCTTCTACTCGTAGAGGATCTTCGTCCACACGTCGTCCACGAGAAGGATAGGACATACGGTAGATGATCGTAAGGTATAAAGTTTTATAACTTTAATTTCAGATCTGAGCATGTTCTTATATATGATGATTATACATGTGTGTATATGAATATATATTGTATAATCATGGACCCCGAAGACAAACACAAAAACCGGCGATCCGTCCGTCGTCTCTTCCGCGGCTAACCAACTAGAAGAGTTGTGTTGCTTGAACGACTAGTTTGTTCAAGCGACCACTCGAGTTGTTAGCACGACGACGAATAGGTGTTGCTAAGGAAGCTCATCCCATCCGGATTAATCCTTTCATTAGTGAAAATTTTAATCCGGGGACATGGGAGCCAATGAGCCTCCGAAGCGACATCCATCAGTTTCGTAAACATGTGCACAGCGGAAGAAATAAAAATAATAAATCTAATTTATTATAACACACACACCACACACATGCATAGTACAACATGTGTAGACATAACCATAAATTCAAATTTTGCAATAAAAGAAAATTTATACTACGTATACCTGACATATCACGTGTAGTGGGAAAGGCATCAACCGAAACAATCCTCGCTAGAATCGTCTCTATCCATATCCATGCCGAGTATCTTCAGGATGACTTCACAAAGTCACGAGCCTCGTCTTCGTATGAGTTACTAGCCTCGTGTTGAAGATGATGTGATCGAGAGAAGATCACAATCCGAATCAAAATTCGGATCCAAAACGAGTCCTCAAAAACTCGCTTCTCCGAAAAGGTATTCGTCAACCGTTTGACGAATCCTTCGTCCTCCACCTATGAGGATTACTAGAGATCGAATCCCCAGCAAGAAAGCCGCTATCAGAGCTCCGAACGTCGTCCAAATGATGCTCCGACACGAAATAAACAAGCTGTCCAGAAAACTGGACAGCTTTGGTGAAGGAATAGGGGCCGGCCAAATAAGGAAGCTTGATGCTCACCTTGTCGCCGGACCCAAAGAAGATCACCGGAGGGTCGCCGGAGGATCACTGGCTGAAGCTTGGATGCCAGCAACTAGCTTGGACGGTGGCACAAAGTTGGGCGGCAGCTAGGGTTGGGAATCTCATTCTCAAACTCGTTTTAAATCCTTCGGATTACGCTGGTTGTGTGTGTGACCAAATAGGTTCTCGGTTTATGTTGATCGTCTATAATGAACCATTAATTATAGAACGATCATGAGTGACATCTAGTAGTACATCATGATCTCCAATTAACCGAAAAGATCAACGGTTGATCCAAAACTATTTCTGAAACCCTTCAGCAGCTCGAATGAATCGTGCTCCCATTCCCTTCACTCATCTTATACCCACTTGGTTCAGGACATGGTCTATAGTGTCAGTCCCCACTAGGTTGACTACGTCACATCCAGCCCAAGTATCATTTCCTCATCCTACGATTCTAGTTACTGCACATGTATCAAAGAGTACCTTACTCTAAACATGTAATGCTTTGACCAAAGACTTTGGTAACAATCCGACGAGAGGCCATGGGTATACATCTCCTCGCAAGGAGTGGTAAATCCTTTATAGGCTATTCAAACACCTTCGATCACTTCGACTTATACCCAATCATCCCGGGTCCACATCTCCTCAGAGATGCTTGCTTAAGATGTCAAAGCATAAGTCCTTATGATCAAGATGACTTGAATACCGCAAGTCAAAGGAACATCGCACTTAAGCTGCAGTAAAAACTTCATTGACATATCTATATAAGCAGAGAACCATATGAAGTCTTACGGCTGGTCACTCCAATGAACTAGTTACCATAACTAGCATCCACGATTAACTCCGGACATCACAATATCTCCAGCCAGTGAGAATCAGCTGCTTGGATACACCAAGGAGTATACCTCGTGCTAGTCTCGACAGAATCAATGGTGTCCAAATCCATCAATTCATCGACTAGGGATAATTCCGATACATCACAATTACACATGTAGAGATACTCACTAGTTGTGATCTAATCACAAATTCTCTCATGCTGTGAATCGTATTATGGACATTCAGTAAATGAGTTTAAGATATAATCAAATACATGAAAACTTGTATACTCAAATAGTGAATCTTCATTTATTATATAAATGGTTCAAACATAAGGCGATTGCCTTAGGGCATCTCTCATATATTACTAACAGGAAATAGGTTTGGTCATAATCCTAAAGGATTTTAGTATTTGCCAATATTATTTAAGAAGTTTAAAAAATTAATCAAATTGGCACAAGTTAGGTCATAGAGTCATGGTGTGTCATTTTTGATTTTTGGCACACTAGGGAGTATATGGCAAAATGAACTTAATAATAACAAATGTCAATCAATATTAAAATTTAGATATTGTTATACTTATACCTTTTATTTGTCATACTTTATTTGTCATATGTCATGTCATGACATCATGTTTATTCTTTTATCATATAATATGTCATGATCATGTTTAGTTTATGTTTTTATGTCATGAGTGCTTAGGTTCAATTTTATTCCATGACATCATGATTTTGGCACATGCTTATTTATGCTATCATTATATGCCATAATCATCATTCATGCATTTAAGGTAATTAAAATTGATTTAAGGACAATTGACATAATTTGAAGTTCCATGTATAAGAGAATCAAGTAGTGTTGCCTTAGAAAATGCATGAGGCCTTAGTTTAGGATGAATAAAACTCACATCTAACATCAAATTGACATGTGTGTGTATTGATACACCCTAGATACATGTGAGATGCTAGGAAATGAGTTAAGTTCAAGGTGCATAGTTCTTGCATCTAGATGAACTCAAACTCATCTTATACCATGGAGGAATCATGAGGAAAGATTATGTACAAGTCATGTGCATTAAGCCCATAGACCATGGTTCAATATAAGGTTTTAAAAACATTTTAAAATTATTTTGAAAAACCTTGGTGAAGCCTATCTTTTGATAGGAATCAACATTGAGAGATTTGATATAAAGTAGGGCCAAAACATTGAACTTTTCAATGGTTTTGGACTTTATGTCAATCTCATTATTTTATGGCTATTTTATTTTTCACCCATTATGATTGTTATAAGTATTATACATATAAAATTTCATAATTTTTTATATTATGTATAATTACTTATGTATTTTGTAAAATCGATTTCTGAATTTGATTTCTGTAAACTACAGAAATCAGTCGACTGCCAGTGTTGGTAGTCGACTGGAGTCAATAGCAGTCGAGGCGGCGCCTCGACTATAGCTACTGTCTCTCAACTAGCCTTAGGGGCAGTCGACTGATAGTTGAAGTAGTCGACTGCCAAGACTGATTTCGAGTAAACAAGGTTTGTTTAGCCTGATTTCAGCTATGGTGGGCTACCCTAATTGCTCCTAACCCTAGGATATGCTTTGGAAAGCATTCGAAAGGGTGAAAAACTATTGGATATAGATTAGGAGAGTTGTTTAGGGTGTGTATCAATTTTAAGGTGTGTAAAAGTTCAAGGTTGATCTTTTAACCATAATTTTGATGGTTTAGTATTCCTATAGGCTTAGGGACTCTCCAAGGACATTGTTGGTGCAATGGTTAAGGGGGAGAAAGCCTTTAGGGGGAGGTTATCCATCATGGGATGATGGATGTATTCTTTCTCATGAGTGGGAGAATTTTGAGAATGTGAGATGCCCAATTTGAAAATTGGGAGATTTTGTAGGATTGCCTCTCTTGAGTGATATGAGATTTATCACTAGGAAGAGTGAAGGCATCCTAGATGTTTTTGGACCAAGGGGGAGATTATAAGATCTCATTGGGATATGAGACATTGACACCCTTGGGGAGAACCTTTTCGATGCATGTCAGAAAGGGGGAGAATAGATGGAGAATTTGGAGTTACCAATTTGGGAGAATTGGTAAGGAGATTTGAGTTAGTTGGCCTAACTCAAAGGTGTTTGTGGTTTTTGTCAAACATCAAAAAGGAGAAGATTATTGGTGCAATCAGCCTAGGTCACGATTGACCAGACTCGAGTTTGACTCAAGTGGTATTTTGATGTTCGACAAAATGTATGACATGTTGGGATGTATACTGAAAAGTCTATCTTTTGTATGAACATCTTTATTTTTGAAATAAGAATCACATAATCATTGTTTACATATTTATGGTTATGCATATTGTCTGATACATTACATTATAGATAACATGGTGTGTAGTGTCACACGGGAGATCATGTTATCAGTTCCTTGTAAAGTATAAGTAAAGGCTCACAACCAAGATGGTTTTAGACAAACCATTGGTATGGTTGTAGTGTGATTTGGTATTGGTTTGTCTTGACCATAGAATTACACTAGTACACTTTGTGTCTATTGAGCATGGCCGACTTAGAGGTGATTCGATTTATTGCTGACTACATAATTGAATCGGACCTCGGATATTATGGTGTACATGCTCTTATTCCCGATATAATAACGGGCACATATACTTAGAATTTATTTCTTTGATTTACCAATGGGTGAGATTTATAGAGTAAATCGATAGGCTCGATAAGTTGTGAATGATATTATTTATATGGTGTATCATTGATTATAGGAGGAAACCGTGTCTTATATATTAGGATGATGATGTTCCCTTGAGAAGCTCATAAGGTTCATCATGTAAACCCTACAGGTGGACTTGGTCCGGCATGATGATAAGGTTGAGTGGTACTACTCATGGAGTTAGATGTTGATTAATTAATTGCCAGTAAATTAATTAATTGATGGACATTCAAGATCTTAAACACGGAGAGATATTTGTACAATTAATATATGGAGCCTATATTTATTTATGGGGGTTGGTGAGTATCAATGATAATCCTCTAGTGGAATGGATTATCATTAATGGATCGGACTTTATCTGGGCTAGATCCATTGGGTGGCCAAGATCCAACTCCTCCTCATGGTTCCTATTGTAACCTATTAAAATCCTCATGAAGCCTAGATCCGATGGTGGAAAATGGAACTCTAGATCTGATGGTGGAGGTTAAATCTCTAGATTCGACGGTGGAGATTAAATCTCTAAATCCAACGGTTGAGATTAAATTGTTAGTGCATATAAGATCCACATATCTCCACAATGGTATGATATTGTCCACTTTGGGCCCAAGCCCTCATGGTTTTATTTTTGGGCTTTACCCAAAAGGCCTCATACCAATGGAGATATCTTTTTTCTTATAAGCACATGATCTTTTCCATGTCTTACCAATGTGGGACTTTGATTGTATTCCTCATACTCCCAACATAAATCTCTAGATCCGACAGTGGAGATTAAAAGGAGGCTTAAGCCTAACTCTATAAAAGGGGGCCAAGCCTTGGGCGGCAAGGGAAATTGAAGGAGATTAGGGTTTTGGTTTGGGCGGCTAGGGTTTGAAAATTGGCTTGGGCGGCAACAAGTTGGGAGATTAGGGTTTGTTTCCTTCTCTTCCTAAGGAGTAGCCAACGCCCATCTTCTACCTCTCTACTTTGGCCGACGCCCATCCCTCTTCATATATTCCTCCTTGGCCGGCGGCAACAAGGGTAAAAGGTTCTTCCTTTGTAGCTCTTGGTCGGCGCTCATACCATCTCCTTCATCCTCTCCTTGGCCAGCAGCAACATCAAGTTCCTTAGCTTGGTGGTCGGTTCTAGATATGAGAAGGAGTTTTGTTTTATTCTTCCCTTCGTTTGGAGCGAGCAAGGAATAGAAGAACGTGGTCTAGGAAGCTTCAACTCTTGGAAGATCGTTGCCCACACAACATCCAAGAGGAGAATAGGACATACGATAGAAGACCTTGAGGTAAACAAGAGGTATAATTCTTGTTTTGCTTTCCTTTTATTTCTTTGTATATTGTATGTATTGTATGTGGCTAATTTACTTGAACCTCAAAAACAAACACAAAAACTGGCGATCCGTACATCGTCTATTCCGTAGCTAATCAAAGAAAAGAGGTAGGTTACTTGAACAACAAGTTTGTTCAAGTGACCACTCAAATCGAATAGCACGATGATGGATCGGTTGCTTGGGTAATCCCTCTTCGTCAAGGATTAATTTTTTTTAATCCGGGGACGAAGATGGGATCGCCATGCACTAGCAACCAAGTTGAAGTGGGAAGCGAAGTTTCTCCCTTCATGACAATGAGATTGTCTTGGGAAAGTCCAAGTCTTGAGTACTTGGCATGGAAACTCCAACTGGGACACTTGGCAATGGGAAAGTCCAAGTCATGGGTACTTGCCATGGAAAGTCCAAGCATAGATCTTGGCAAGGGAAAGTCCAATCTTGAGTCTTGGCAATTGAAAAGTCCAACATGGGTTGACATGGAAAGTCCAAGCATGGGTCTTGGTAAGAAAAAGTCCAAGCTTGAGTCTTGAAAAATGGAAAGTCCAAAATGGGTTGGCAAGGGATGTCCAAGGGTTGATATTGGCGGCGTAAAGTCCAAGCGGGAGTCTTGGCAGCATAAGTCCAATAGTTGCTGACGTAAAGTCCATGCGGTAGTCTTGGCAACGTAAGCCCAATGTGCCTTGGTGGTATAGACCAGCTTAGCATGATAATAGCTGATGGAAGCACCTGAAGGCTAGCGTATGGATGAAAAAGTCATGGATGACTTGGAGGGATCCGATAGGTGTGAGGCTGACGGAGGTGACTAGAAGGCTTAGGTCTAGGCTAAGAGTGGTCTAGCAAGTATGAGGGCATCATACTTTGGGTTAAACCTCATGGTTGAGGTTATCAGTCAATTGGGGCTTTGGACTAATCATCTGGTCAAGTGTTTTGACACTTGACAGCCAAGTTGACTCTTGGCAGTCGACTGGGGATATGACCAGTTGACTGTCGTGAGTCGACTAGGGTTCGACTACTAGTGTATCCATTGGAACTTTTCCAGCATGGATCAAGACGTTGTCTCACAATAGTATTATTGGCAATCGACTGGGGCCTTATGACAGTCTACTGTCAAGCACGAATCCAGCCTGATGCAGGCATAAAAGGAGCACCTCGTGGAGGTTTTCACCATGGTTCTTTCAGGGGTTTCTTGAGGTGATTTGAAGGCGAATTGTTGGTGCATTTTAGGGTCCTTCAAGCTTATTCAAGCAACCACATCAACAAGCATTCAAATCCCTAGTTTGTAAAGTTTTCTTTACATTTCATTTGTTTACTTGTTGCATTTTTGTATTACTTGTGTAATCACTTGTAAGAGTTTTCTTCGCCTCCGACTTGTTGTTGAGAAGGAGTGTTTTGGTTTAGTGGTGGTGTTTGCATCGTTAGGGCTCATTCAAGCCTAACCTGTAGAGTAGGAAACTTGAGATTTCGAACCACGTTATATTTGAGCATTGTGATTGTGTATCTTGTTATTTGTATTTGTCACTATTATTCCATTGTGCTAACAAGAGTGTAGACGATCAAACATGAACAAATTCTATCGACACATCGAACGCACTATTCACCCCCTCTAGCGGTCATCAACGTTCCTACATAATCCAGGAGTGCGGTGGAATACCTGAGCTCTCCCTTGACCAAGTTCAATCTCGGAAAGGTTTCATGGGTGACAAAGGTTCTCCCTTGATCCAAGAGTGGAGATAGAGGTTGTGTAGATGGGGGATGATGCCAAAATGCCTCGTGGAGGCGGGCTTCCTCTCAAAACTAAGCGAAAAGATGAGAAATGGTGGTGGGAGATGAAGCTAGGGTTCTTAGGGGTGAAAAGATGCCATGAATCCCATTAAAAATGCTATTTATATCAACTTCCGAAGGGCAGAGGACGCGACACAATCATGCCTTTTTGGCACAGCTCGCCCATGTCTTCTTCTGGAAATTCAGTGGGAGATGAGACATGCCCATGCCTTTTAGGAATGGCTCGACCGTGTCTTCTTCTGGACATTCGGAAAAAGATAAGACACGGTCATGCATTTTTGGCATGGTCTGGTCGTGTCTTCCTCAGGATATTGCATTTCTTCAAAAAAAAAAATCATCTTTACAGCTTGGGACACAACCCCACCATGTTTGGGACCTCGGTAGGGCCATGATTCATTGGTGAATAAACCCCAAAACTCCTCGGTATATCATTTAAATGTCCTACACAACAAGATACACATCAAATTATCATATATTTGCATTGAAGTGCTAAAATAACCCAATGCTCATAAAACATGATAAATATGTCAAATTAGGCATACGAGTGGATTAAAATACCGAGGAATGAACACAAAATTGCATATGAAAATGTGAGTTATTAATTCCTTCACACTTATTCTTGCTCATCTCGAGCAAATAAAAAAACAAGGAAAACAACTCACGATGCATTCCACTAACAATTCTTAATCATACTCAGAAAGGTCGTAGAAAAGAGTTACCTCATATTACCAGATTCAACAGATTCACTCATTCATGGACTCAATTCTTACAGTGGTTGGCAAGCATAGCGGTTTCAATCCATCCAAAATGAACTAAGAGTGAAAAGCCTCACACAGTAAATGGTGGTAGCTCTCCATCTCATGTATATCAAATAATGGAGCTCTCTCAAGTCACTCATGGTATAGCATTACCATATGCTTGATTATCTTCTAATCTTTACCACTATCATGTACAAAGGAGCACACAATTCTAAAGGCTTATTACATGGTAAGGAAATTTTTTGCAAGACAAATAGAAGCAAAGTGAATATTGGTATCGATGGAAGAAAAACAGTGTGAGAACAAAGAAGCGAAGAAGCATATGAAACACTGGTATGATATATGAATGAACACCACAAGCACTACCCTACATATTTTCTGTCTACATTTCCAAAATCCATCAACATGCAAACCTATCTGAAATATATCGCAGTCAAAAAACTGATACATTTCTCCATATGACATCTAACTCACATAGATGTACAAATAAATCCATCACAAATGAACATAGAGTTGCACATATCAATTTTTTTTACTTTTTTCTTTCTTCTTTTTTTTATTTGTATTGAATTTATTTATTTGGAAAAATATTTTTATTTCCATGGTGTGCAACTCCTAGTTCTAACCATGAATTCCACCCAAAATGCAAATCATCAAGTTCTCATATCTTCTCTCCCCCACACTCAATTTTGTTGTCCATCTCGGGCAAAATATTCATCACATAACATCCAAGTTCTTATATCTCCACTGAATAATAAAATGAAGGAAGGAAGGAATCAAGAAATGATTAGAGTGTTTTTGAATTATTATGCACTAAGAAGGTGAACAAATGGCATAGTCTTCATCAAATTATGCAATCCCTGCAAGTGTGGTCTCGAAAGAATCAAGCAAGTTCTAGAGTTAATCCTCGCTAGGTAAACAAAAGTCAAACTCAATTCACTAGAACATAATCCATCACTAGTTATAAACCATATGCAATCGAAGAATCCAATTATGACTAGAAATCTCAAAAACTTGACAATTAAATTTAACTGATTTCTACGAGATCAAAGTTGATATAAAAGAATGTTAAAGGAATCCGACTCAAAACGCGATGAAACACAAAAATTATTCGATCCAAAACTCGAAAGCAAAACTCAAGAAGAAAACTACTGAAGTATAGAGCATATGTACAAAAAGGAAAAAAAAAAAAAGAAGGAACAAACTCTCCTTAAGGTGGATTGGCAATGTTGTCCACTCTTGCCACATCCATCGTTATTCCATTCAGGCTTTCTGGAAATGGTTTGAGTCAACATCCATTGACTTTGAATGTTCTCTTAGAAGTTGGGTCCTATATCTCTACAACACCATATGGGAATATGCCAATAATAATGAAAAGACCCTCCCATCTTGACCTCAACTTAACTTGCATCCATTTGAGCCTAGAGTTGTACAAAAGAACCTTATCTTCCAAATGAAAATATTTTTGAAGAATCATTCTATAATGGAAGTCCTTTGTTTTCTCCTTGTAAATGAGGGAGTTCTCGCATGCCTCAGGTGTCAATTCATCCAGCTCCTATAACTGTAGTTTTCTTTCAAAGCTAGCTTCTTCCAAATTCATGATGCATGATTTTACTGCCCAATATGCTTTGTGTTCCACATCCACTAGTAAATGGAAAGCCTTTCCATAGATGATCCAAAATGGGGGCATCCCAATAGGTGTCATGTAGGCGGTCATGTAGCCCCAAAGTGCGTCGTCCAATCTTTTGGTCCAATCTTTCTTATCTAGATTCATCGTCTTCTCTAATATCAATTTGATCTCCCTATTTGAGATTTTAGCTTGTCCATTTGTCTTAGAGTGGTACAAGGTGGACACTTATGTAACACGCCATATCTGCTCTGAAGTGCCTTCATGTATCTACTACAGAAGTGAGACACTTGATCACTGATGATCACCTTGGCTACCCCAAACCTACATAATAGGTGAGACCTAACAAAATTCATCACAATCGCAGCATTGTTAGTCCTGGTGGGGATAGCCTCTACCCATTCAAACACATAATCAACCGCTAACAGAATATATGTAAAGCCAAATGATAAAGGAAAATGACCCATAAAGTCAATACCCCATATATCGAAAACTTCATAAAACAGAATGGGTTGTTGGGGCATCTCATTTCTTCTTCCTATGGTCCCTACCCGTTGTCAATGCTCACATGTCCTAAACCATTTAGATGCATCCCTGAATAAAGTTTCCTAATACAATCCAACATCTAAAACTTTCTTGATCGTATGTTGGGGTCCGAAATGTCCCCCACATGCAAGTGAATGACAGAAATATAGTATAGACTTAAACTCATCATCTAGCACACATCACCTAACTACTTGATCACTACAAAATTTCCACAAATAAGGGTTATCCCACACAAAAATATTTTGCATCACTCTTTTATTTGCTAATCTATGCCCGTGTATCATTGTGTAGGAAAAACTTGTGCAACCAAGTAGTTAACGAAATCAGCATACCATGGCATCTTACCCTACAGCTGCAAAAGTTGCTCGTCAAGAAATAAATCTATGATGGGTATAGAGTCTGTCTCTCTCTCGATCCTACTTAAATGATCTTCCACTAGATTCCCCTTCCCTCTCCTATCTCATATCTCAACATCTAATTCTTGGAGAAGAAGCATCTATCGAATCAATCTTGGCTTTGCATCTACCTTTTTCAGAAGGTACTTGATAGTTGCATGATCAAAAAAAATAATCACATGAGAACACAATAAATAGGATCGGAATTTATCTAAGGTAAAAACAATTGCCAGAAATTCTTTTTCTATTGTGTTTAATTTGCTTGACCTGAGTCCAAAGTCTTCAAGGCATAACAAATAACGTGAGGTGCCCCATTAACTCTCTGTGCTAGGACAACTCCCACTGCATAGTTCGAAGTGTTGCACATTAATTCAAATGGAAGAGTCCAATTTGGTGGTCTAATGATCGGAGTCGAAGTAAGAGCATCCTTTAGTTGATTAAGTGCCTCCTTACACTTCTGATCAAAATTGAACTCTACATCCTTTTGCATCAATCAAGAAAGAGGAAGGGTAATCTAGCTGAAACCACGAATGAAATGCGTGTAGAATTTTGCATGTTAGAGGAAAGAATGCAATTCCCACACGCATGCAGGGTATGATAAAGAAGAAATAACAACAATTTTAGCAAGGTCTACTTCAATATCATTCCTAGAGACTATATGACCTAACACTATGGCTCGTTCAACCATGAAGTGACATTTTTTAAAATTTAACATTAGGTCAGTCTCTACACATCTATGCAAAATTCGAGATAGATTATCTAAGCATTCATCAAATGATGAACCAAAAATAGTGAAATCATCCATAAAAACTTCCATACAATGCTCTAAAAGATCTGCAAAAATGCTTACCATGCATTGCTGGAAAGTACCTGGAGCATTACAGAGTCCGAATGGCATGCGTCGATATGCAAAAGTTCTAAAAGGGCATGTGAAGGTAGTCTTCTCTTGATCCTCTGGTGCAATGCAGATCTAGAAATATACCATATTGCCATCAAGGAAACAATAATATGATCTACCCGCTAACCTCTACAACATCTAATCTATGAAAGGCAGTGGATAATCTTTCCTTGTAACAAGGTTCAATTTCCAATAATCAATACAAAATCTCCAACTATTTTGTACCCACATGGGTATCAATTCATCCTTTTCATTTGATACCACTCTCACACTGGACATTTTAGGCACTACCTACACTAGACTCATCCACTCGCTATCGAAGATAGGATATATAATACCAACTTGTAAAAGCTTTGTTACCTCCTTCACCACATCCAAGATCAGTGGGTTGAGTCATCGTTGGGGTTGCCTTATTGGTTTTGCATCATCCTTCAAGAAAATTTGGTGCACATAGATTAAAGGACTAATATCGGATATATCATCAAGGGTCCACTCAATAGCCTTTTGATATTGACTCAAGATGTCTAACAATTTATGTTCCTACACGGGCTCAAGACTCTAGGAAATAATGATACGTAGCTACTCATCCTTCTGTTAGGAATTTCTTCGAAGGCTCATTGGCTCCCATGTCCCCGGATTAAAATTATCACTAATGAAAAAACTAATCCGGATGGGATGAGTTTCCTAAGCACAACCAATTCATCGTCGTGCTAACAACTTGAGCGATCACTTGAACAAACTAGTTGTTCAAGCAACCCAACTCTTCTAGTTGGTTAACCGCGGAAGAGAAGACGGACGGATCGCCGGTTTTTGTGTTTGTCTTCGGGGTCCATGATTATACAAATACATAAAAATGCAAACTAGTATAATCAACAGATACTAACATAAAGATAAGAACATGCAAAGATCAATAAAAGTTGTAAAACTTTTATACCTCTCGATCTTCTATCGTATGTCCTATCCTCCTCGTGGACGTCGTGTGGGCGAAGATCCTCCACGAGTAGAAGCCTCCTAGATCACGTTCTTCCTTTCCTTGCTCTATCCGAACAAAGAGAAGAACCAAACAAAGACTCCTTCTCCTATCTAGAACCGGCCACCAAGCTAAGGAGCTTGATATAACCGCCGGTCAAGGAGTAGCTTCTTGAGCACCGGCCAACCATGAAGCAATGTTGCCGCCGGCCACCAAGGTGGGATATGGATGAACGTCGGCCAACCTTGAAGCAATGTTGTCATCGGCCACCAAGGAGAAATTGAGGAGGAAGAGCACCGGCCAAGGAATAGAGGAGGAAGAGAGATAGGTGCCGGCATTTACTTAAGAAGAAGAAGAAGGGATCTTCTTCTCTTGTTGCCGCCCACCCTACTTCCAAAACCTAGCCGCCCAAGCCCTTGTTCTTCTAGGGTTTCTTGCCGCCCAAGATTGGATAAGCAAAACCCTAATTTCTCCTCAAGACCAACCTTGATTGCCGCCCACTTAAGTCTTCCTTTTATAGAGTTAGGCTTAAGCCTTGATTTAATCTCAACCGTTAGTTCTAGGGTTTCATCCCAACCGTCGGATCTAGGGTTTCATCCCAACCGTCGGATATAGGGTTTCATCCCAACCATCAGATCTAGGGTTTAATCTCAACCGTTGGATCTAGGGTTTCGTCCCAACCATCGGATCTAGGGTTTCATCCCAACCGTCGGATCTAGGGTTTCATCCCAACCATCGGATCTAGGGTTTAATCCCAACCGTCGGATCTAGGGTTTCATCCCAACTGTCGGATCTAGGGTTTAATCCCAACCGTTGGTTTTAGAGATTTAATCTTAACCGTCGGTTCTAGGGATTTAATCTCAACCATCGGTTCTATAGATTTAATCTCCACCGTCAGATCTAGAGATTTAATCTCAACCGTCGGTTCTAGAGTTTTGTTTTCCATCCTTGGATCTAGACTTCATGAGGATTATATTAGGCTACGATAGGGACCATGAGGAGGAGTTGGATCTTGGCCACCCGATGGATCGGAACCACACAAACTTGATCCATCAATGATGTTCCATTCCACTAGAGGATCATCATTGAACTACCTCACCAACCCCCATAAATTAATATGGGCTCCATATATTATTTGTACATCCATCTCTCCGTGTTTAAGATATCGAATGTCTGTTAATTAATTGATTTACTGACCATCAATCAATTAACATCTAACTCCTCGAGTAGTACCACTCAACCTTTTCATCATGTTGACTAAGTCAACCAACTGGGTTTACATGATGAACCTTATGAGCTCCTCAAGGGGACATCATCAACCTAATATATAGGACACGGTTTCCTCCTATAATCAACGGCACACCATGTAAATAATATTATTTCCCAACTTACCGGGCATATTGATTTAATCCATCTAAATCTCACCCTATGGTAAATCAAAGAAATAAATACTAAGTACATGTGCCCGTTATTATATCGGGATTAAGAGCATGTACAACATAATATTCGAGGTCCGATTCAATTATATAGTCAGCAATAAATTGAATCACCTCTATGTCGGTCCTGCTCAATACACCTAAGTGTACTAGTGTAACTCTATGTTCAAGACAAAACAATACCAAGCTACACTACAACCATGCCAATGGTTTGTCCAAAATCATCTTGGTTGTGAGCCTCTACTTATATTCTACAAGGGACTGATAACATGATCTTCTGTGCCACACCAAGCACCATGGTATCTGCAATGTAAAATATTAGACAATATGCACACATATAATAAATATAAAGTGCAAACAATGATCATATGATTCTTATTTCAAAATAAAAATGTTTATACAAAAAGAGCTAGGCTTTTAGTATACATACCAACAATCTCCCACTTATACTAAAAGACTATGTTGTCATCACACTGCCATACATCTGATCCCCATGTCCTCCACATGCCTATCAAACACTTTCGCTGGAAGGGCCTTAGTGAATGGATCCGCCAGGTTATCCTCTGATGCAATCTTGGTGACAGCTACTTCTCCTCGCTTTACGATCTCTCGTATCAGGTGGTACTTGCGCTCTATGTGTTTACTTGCCTTATGGGCTCGTGGATCCTTCGAGTTTGCAACTGCACCACTGTTATCACAATAAATTGTGATAGATCTGGGCAAACCAGGAATCGCATCCAAGTCCATCAAGAAGTTTCTGAGCCATACAGCTTCCTTTGCTGCCTCAGAGGCTGCCACATACTCAGCTTCCATGGTAGAGTCCGCCACGCATTTCTGCTTGACACTCCTCCATACTATGGCTCCACCTTCAAAAGTAAACACAAACCCCGAGGTAGACTTACTGTTGTCTCTATCTGATTGGAAATCCGAATCCGTGTAACCCACAGGGACTAATTGATCTGCCCGGTAAACCAGCATATAATCCCTAGTCCTTCTCAGGTACTTCAATATATGCTTTACCGTAGTCCAATGTCCCTGTCTAGGATTACTCTGATATCTGCTAACCATGCCCACGGTAAAGCAGATATATGGTCTCGTACATAGCATAGCATACATGAGGCTTCCTACTGCCGAAGCATAAGGAACCACCTTCATCTCCTCTATCTCCTTTGATGTTTTGGGACACATCTCTTTAGATAAAGGAACTCCATGCCTAAAAGGTAGAAAACCTTTCTTGGAGTTCTGCATGCTAAAACGAGTAAGGATAGTGTCAATGTATGAAGCTTGAGATAAGCACAACATCCTTTTCTTGCGATCCCTTATTACTTTGATCCCAAGGATGTGTCCCACTTCTCCCAAGTCCTTCATGTCAAACTGTTTGGACAACTATACCCTTACGTCTGATAACACTCTGATATTGTTGCCAACTAACAAAATGTCGTCTACGTATAGTACAAGAAATACCACTACGTTTCCATCACATCTCTTGTATACATAAGGCTCATCCGGACTTTGAATAAATCCATATGACTGGATTACCACATCAAAACGGATGTTCCAAGATCTCGAAGCTTGCTTCAATCCATAAATGGACCAATTAAGATTACATACAAGATGCTCTTTGCCTTTAGCAATGAATCCCTCTGGTTGCTGCATATAGATGTTCTCCTCAAGACTTCCGTTAAGGAAAGCTGTCTTGACATCCATCTGCCAAATCTCATAATCCATATGAGCAGCTATAGATAAGAGAATCCGGATAGACTTAAGCATAGCTACTGACGAAAAGGTCTCCTCATAATCGATACCCTTTCGCAACAAGCCTAGCTTTGAAGGTCTCAACCTTCCCGTCTACTCCTCTCTTTCTCTTGTAGATCCACTTGCATCCAATGGCTTTTATACCATCGGGTGGCTCTACTAGCTCCCAGACCTGATTAGAATCCATTGATTCTATCTCTAAATTCATCGCTCTTTGCCAAGATACTGCATCTCTATCTTGGAGTGCCTCGTCATATATCCAGGGATCAGGTTCATGTTCACCAGGGACTAAGTCCGAAGACTCTCCCAAAAACATGAATCTCTCGGGTTGTCTAACAACCCTCCCACTACAATGAGGTGCCTCCTGTGTATGCTCTGTGACACGCGGTGCAGTGACTAGTGGTATGTCCTCTTGTACCGGTGATACTGAAGTCGGGACTTCCCCTGTCAACTCCTCAAGAACAATCCTACTCGTGGGCTTGTGGTTCATCACATAGTCCTCCTCTAGAAATCTTGCATTCGTACTCACGATCACCTTCTGATCTCTAGGTCTATAGAATAAACCACCCTTCGTTCCCTTAGGGTAGCCAACAAACAAGCGTACTTCTGTATGAGATTCTAACTCACCAGCATCTCCCTTCAGCACATGTGCTGGACTACCCCTAATCTGAATATGTCTTAGACTAGGCTTTCGCCCAGTCCACAACTCTGTGGGAGTAGAGGGTACTGACTTAGATGGAACCAAGTTCAGAATGTGTGCTACTGTTTCCAGAGTAAACCCCCAGAACGAATCAGGTAACTCAGAATAACTCATCATCGATCTGACCATCTCCATAAAAGTCCTATTCCTTCGCTCCGCCACACCATTCTGCTGGGGTGTGCCAGGTGCGGACAATTGGGATTGAATCCCAGCCTCTGATAAGTAACTCCTAAACTCTCCCAAGAGGTACTTGCCACCACGATCAGATCGTAGTGTCTTGATACTTTTACCTTGACGGTTCTCCACATCAGCCTTGAATTCTTTGAACCTGTCAAAGCATTCAGACTTGCGGTGCATCAAGTAAATGTATCCATATCTTGAATAATCGTCTATAAAAGAGATGAAATATTCAAAACCACCTCTTGCCTGGATAGACATAGGACCACACAAATCAGAATGAACCAATTCTAACACATCTTTGGCTCTATACCCCTTGGCCTTGAAAGGCCTCTTGGTCATTTTACCTTCCAAGCAAGATTCGCAGGTTGGGAGATCCTCCACTACTAATGAACCCAAAGGTCCATCAGCTATCAACCTTTGAATTCTGCTCAGGTTAATATGACCAAGCCTTAGATGCCAAAGATATGTCTGGTTCATTTTCGAAGGTTCTTTTCTCTTATTAGACTTAGAAGATGAGTTATTTACTTCTATATGCATCGTGGGAGTTTTCGGTTCAAGAGTATACAAATTGCCAACCAATGTACCAGAATAGATAATCTCCCTATCCCTTTTTATAACAACTTTGTCATTAAAAGAAACAGAATATCCATCCAGAAACAATTTAATAACTGAAATTAGATTCTTTCTAAAAGTAGGTACATAAAGACAATTTCTCAAAACCAAAACTTTATTCCTATCAAAAGATAAATAAATGTCTCCCACTGCAATAGCCGCCACCTTTGAAGCATTGCCCATGAAGACGGTAATCTCTCCCTCAGCTAGTCGTCGGGTTTCCTGGAACCCCTGCAAAGTATTGCAGACATGATTAGTGGCTCCTGTATCTACACACCAGGCACTGGCAGATAACACCGCTAAACATGTTTCAACAACTAAACAAGAAGATATACCTTTGTTCTTTCGGCGAGGACAATTCGCCTTCCAATGTCTAGTCTGCTTGCAAGTGAAGCACTTGCCTTTCGACTTCTTCACTCATGCATGAGGTCCCACTGCCACTTTCTTTGCTCCACCTTGCTTCTTCTTCTTCTTACCTTTCGGTTTAGAAGAAGAAACCTTCTGAGCAACCATGGCTTGAGCACTTTGATGAAAAAGCCCCTCTGCCGCCTGGAGTTCTGTCAGAAGCTCCGCCAACGAATACAACCTTTTTTTCATGTTGTAGTTGAGGCAGAACTGCTCAAAACTCCTAGGCAAAGACTGGAGAATGATATCGACCTGGATTTCCCCATCGATCTTAGCTCCGAGGACTTCCATCTCATTAAGATGAGCCATCATCTTGAGAACATGATCCCTAACGGGTGTTCCCTCGACCATGGTGGTCGTCATCAAGTTTCTCATAGCCTCCTGTCTAGCCGCCCTACTCTGATGTCCGAAAAGTTCCTTGAGATTGAACATCATGTCATAAGTTGTGGCCATGGCCTGATGCTGATGTTGCAGCACATTTGACATAGATGCCAAAATGTAACACCGCGTCATCTCATCTGCCTTGATCCATTTCTTATAACTTTCTTTCTCCTTTCCATCAGAGTCATCGGTGGGCTTAGGAGGACAGACCTCGAAGAGTACAAATTTGTACTCCTCTGAAGTTAAGACAATATCCAAGTTTCTTTTCCAATCAATATAGTTTGTTCCAGTAAGTTTATTTTCTTTTAATATCACAACAAGTGGGTTGAAAGCCATTTGAAAAACCTAAGAATCACAATGATCAAAATATTAGATTTCAAATATTATTGATTCCTCAAAAAAATAAAATTCTGAAATCAATCAACACCTCAAAACACCGAGAATATCGCATGCCACGATAGTTTGGACGTATACGAATTCTACATTTGTAAGAGGAGGTTTTACCCATTAATTTTATTATCTTGTCAACCTTACTTTTTGACAAATAAAATTAATAGTTGGTTCCTCTTTGGCCCTACAAATAAAAGCAGAGACTCCGATGGGGAGGATACTTTTTATTTCCATCTAAGTGTGCACCATTACACGATACTAAGGGAATTATTTCGGATTATGTACCTTACTGATGGGGAAGTACACACGCTCCTAAATAATTTCCTATAACCATTATTTGACCTAGTGATCCACAAACAAACCCATCCGATGGGGAGGAAGGCACTCAAAGCCAACGCGCAAGTTTGTTGCATCACACGTCAAATTGTAATGGAGACCGCGGGAATTAATTAAAATGTCCCTCTCCCACTTAGTAAATTGACGATGAGGAATTTTCAAGCATACACAACATGCATATAAAACAAATCAGCAATAAATATGGAAAAAACAGAATTTTCCCAACTATTATGGCATTGTTCTCCAATATGCATCCCATCGTGTCGCCACCTCGTCCGCTCCATCTTTTCCCGTGCGCAAGTCACCAAAGAGATCCGAGCCAAGATAAACTATTTTAATTTACATCCATCGATCCTATATTCCACGAAGGAGTGTACAAATAATATAGATCGAAAGTAAACTAAAATGAGTGGCTAAACAATGCCGTATTTAATTACAAAAATTAAATACTAATCTAGCCTCGTCAACCCCGAGGATTCAAATAATATACATATAATCACACACAAAACAATCACATACACACAAATAGCCATAATAGTCGGATCTTATGCCTGCAACCAAAAAGTTAGCCTACGCACATCTAACTATTATCCGGCATACTCAATATATGATATGTGCATGAAAGTAACCGAATCCAAAACACACAAAACCGAAAACCTGGCTCTGATACCAATGTTAGGAATTGCTTCGGAGGCTCATTGGCTCCCATGTCCCCGGATTAAAATTTTCACTAATGAAAAAACTAATCCGGATGGGATGAGTTTCCTAAGCACAACCAATTCGTCGTCGTGCTAACAACTTG
The DNA here is from genome assembly GCA_025175895.1 of Wurfbainia villosa. Classification (NCBI taxonomy): domain Eukaryota; kingdom Viridiplantae; phylum Streptophyta; class Magnoliopsida; order Zingiberales; family Zingiberaceae; genus Wurfbainia; species Wurfbainia villosa. The sequence goes on from CM045987.1 coordinate 38,707,056, forward strand.
AGTGATCACTTGAACAAACTAGTTGTTCAAGCAACCCAACTCTTCTAATTGGTTAGCCGCGGAAGAGACGACGGACGGATCGCCAGTTTTTGTGTTTGTCTTCGGGGTCCATGATTATACAAATACATACAAATGCAAACTAGTATAATCAACACATACTAACATAAAGATAAGAATATGCAAAGATCAATAAAAGTTGTAAAACTTGTATACCTCTCGATCTTCTATCGTATGTCCTATCCTCCTCGTGGACGTCGTGTGGGCGAAGATCCTCCACGAGTAGAAGCCTCCTAGATCACGTTCTTCCTTTCCTTGCTCTATCCGAACAAAGAGAAGAACCAAACAAAGACTCCTTCTCCTATCTAGAATCGGCCACCAAGCCAAGGAGATTGATATAACCGCCGGTCAAGGAGTAGCTTCTTGAGCACCGACCAACCTTGAAGCAATGTTGCCGCCGGCCACCAAGGTGGAATACGGATGAACGCCGGCCAACCTTGAAGCAATGTTGCCGCCGGCCACCAAGGAGAAATTGAGGAGGAAGAGCGCCGGCCAAGGAATAGAGGAGGAAGAGAGATAGGTGCCGGCAATTACTTAGGAAGAAGAAGAAGGGATCTTCTTCTCTTGTTGCCGCCCACCCTACTTCGAAAACCTAGTCGCCCAAGCCCTTGTTCTCCTAGGGTTTCTTGCCGCCCAAGATTGGATAAGCAAAACCCTAATTTCTCCTCAAGACCAACCTTGATTGCCGCCCACTTAAGTCTTCCTTTTATAGAGTTAGGCTTAAGCCTTGATTTAATCTCAACCGTTGGTTCTAGGGTTTCATCCCAACCGACGGATCTAGGGTTTCATCCCAACCGTCGGATCTAGGGTTTCATCCCAACCATCGGATCTAGGGTTTAATCCCAACCGTCGGATCTAGGGTTTCATCCCAACTGTCGGATCTAGGGTTTAATCCCAACCGTTGGTTTTAGAGATTTAATCTTAACCGTCGGTGCTAGGGATTTAATCTCAACCATTGGTTCTAGAGATTTAATCTCCACCGTCGGATCTAGAGATTTAATCTCAACCGTCGGTTCTAGAGTTTTGTTTTCCATCCTTGGATCTAGACTTCATGAGGATTATATTAGGCTACGATAGGGACCATGAGGAGGAGTTGGATCTTGGCCACCCGATGGATCGGAACCACACAAACTTGATCCATCAATGATGTTCCATTCCACTAGAGGATCATCATTGAACTACCTCACCAACCCCCATAAATTAATATGGGCTCCATATATTATTTGTACATCCATCTCCCCATGTTTAAGATATCGAATGTCCGTTAATTAATTGATTTACTGACCATCAATCAATTAACATCTAACTCCTCGAGTAGTACCACTCAACCTTATCATCATGTTGACTAAGTCAACCAGCTGGGTTTACATGATGAACCTTATGAGCTCCTCAAGGGGACATCATCAACCTAATATATAGGACACGGTTTCCTCCTATAATCAACGGCACACCATGTAAATAATATTATTTCCCAACTTACCGGGCATATTGATTTAATCCATCTAAATCTCACCCTATGGTAAATCAAAGAAATAAATACTAAGTACATGTGCCCGTTATTATATCGGGATTAAGAGCATGTACAACATAATATCCGAGGTTCGATTCAATTATGTAGTCAGCAATAAATTGAATCACCTCTATGTCGGTTCTGCTCAATACACCTAAGTGTACTAGTGTAACTCTATGTTCAAGACAAAACAATACCAAGATACACTACAACCATGCCAATGGTTTGTCCAAAACCATCTTGGTTGTGAGCCTCTACTTATATTCTACAAGGGACTGATAACATGATCTTCTGTGTCACACCAAGCACCATGTTATCTACAATGTAAAATATTAGACAATATGCACACATATAATAAATATAAAGTGCAAACAATGATCATGTGATTCTTATTTCAAAATAAAAATGTTCATACAAAAATAGCTAGGCTTTCAGTATACATTCCAACACCTTCGCTAAATATGCATACTTCAAGTGCTCTGGTAAGAACTTTAACTCAAATTTTGATGGTTGAGCAATTGGGGAATGCAATTTTTCAGAACCTTCTTTCCCTATAGACATGCCTATAGACTCCTCGTGTTTAAGATATCGAATGTCCGTTAATTAATTGATTTACTGACCATCAATCAATTAACATCTAACTCCTCGAGTAGTACCACTCAACCTTATCATCATGTTGACTAAGTCAACCAGCTGGGTTTACATGATGAACCTTATGAGCTCCTCAAGGGGACATCATCAACCTAATATATAGGACACGGTTTCCTCCTATAATCAACGGCACACCATGTAAATAATATTATTTCCCAACTTACCAGGCATATTGATTTAATCCATCTAAATCTCACCCTATGGTAAATCAAAGAAATAAATACTAAGTACATGTGCCCGTTATTATATCGGGATTAAGAGCATGTACAACATAATATCCGAGGTTCGATTCAATTATGTAGTCAGCAATAAATTAAATCACCTCTATGTTGGTCCTGCTCAATACACCTAAGTGTACTAGTGTAACTCTATGTTCAAGACAAAACAATACCAAGATACACTACAACCATGCCAATGGTTTGTCCAAAACCATCTTGGTTGTGAGCCTCTACTTATATTCTACAAGGGACTGATAACATGATCTTCTGTGCAACACCAAGCACCATGTTATCTACAATGTAAAATATTAGACAATATGCACACATATAATAAATATAAAGTGCAAACAATGATCATGTGATTCTTATTTCAAAATAAAAATGTTCATACAAAAAGAGCTAGGCTTTCAGTATACATTCCAACACCTTCGCTAAATATGCATACTTCATGTGCTCTGGTAAGAACTTTAACTCAAATTTTGATGGTTGAGCAACTGGGGAATGCAATTTTTCAGAACCTGCTTTCCCTATAGACATGCCTATAGACTCATCCAGAGATGCATCACTAGTAGGGTCTGATTCGCTACTGCCATTGTCAACATCAACATCATCAAAATCATGGCCATCTAATAAAGTATTAGAGTAATCGAAGACCTCGACAATATCTAGAGATAAATCATCAAAAATATCAAACCCATACTCATCCAAAACATCGATACTGAGTAGAGAGTGGTCCTCAATAGGGTACCTCATTGCATCCCGAATATTGAACTACACTACAGTATCTCTGAACTCCATAGAGAGTGTCCCAGCGTGCATGTCGATTTTTGTCCTTGCAATCTTGAGGAATGGTCTTCTAAGGATAAGGGGAGCTTTGCTTGCCAAAACATCTCCCTCCATGTCCAAAATATAGAAATTTATAGGAAAAATTAGGTCCTTCACTCTAACCAATGCATCCTCAATCACCCCAGCTGGATGGGCAAAACTACGATTAGCCAACTGAATGACTATCCTGATTAGCTATAATGTTCCAATACCGAGTTCCTAAAAATTAGATTTTGGCATGACATTGATTGAGGCTCCCAAATCCAACATGGCATCCTTGAAGCTACTATCTTTGATGACACAAGGTATGGTAATGACTCCGAGATCCTTGCATTTCAAAGGCATTGGCTGAATGAGTGCAGACATGCTTTTCCCCATTCGAACCAACTCATTACCCTTGAGCTTCCTCTTGTGGGCACACAGATATTTCAAGAACTTAGCATACTTAGGAATATGCTTGATCACTTTCAACAAAGGAATGTTTACCTACACTTTGCTAAAAATATCCACAAGCTCCTAGAGTCCCTTGACCTTTTCCACCTTGGTGTTCCTTTTGGGATGTACTGAACTCTGAGAGAAAGGTAAGGGCACTTATGGTTCTGATTAAGGTCATGGTTGTGGTTCCTGTTATGAACTCTACTCTGCACTGCTAGAATCAAGGTCTAGTACAAGAGTTGAGGATGTTGGATCAAAAGTAGATTTTCCACTCACTGATGTGACCCCTGGGGTTCGGAATGGCCTATGAAGGTAATTGATTTGACCCTTGTGACTGTGTCTGATTGTTGGTAGGTGTCATCTAATCAATCTATCTCCCAAATTATTGTGATGCTAGTTGTTGTCGTATCTATTGTTGTTGTGATGTCATTTGCTGCTGCAATTGTTGTTGCACTATCATTTGTTGTTGTATCACCATCTGTCATTTAGTTGTTGTTGCATTAGTTGTTGCATCTATTGTTGTTGTAAAATCACCTCTTCCAACTTAAGTGTCAACAACTCTAATCTTGGTAGCTAAAACTATTGTGGTATGACTGGAACTAGGTTGTTGTGAATTGCAGGTGCTCTCTAGAATGCTAGCGGTGGATAATATGACTATTGTGGTGCATTCTCATACCTTAAATTCGGATGATACCTCCATCCTAGGTTGTAGGTAGTAGACATATGGTCATGTTGCTGCTTGTACCCAAGTTGTGGCTAATGGAACTAAGGTTTAGGCTGAAAAACATTCATTGTCGTCACTTGATCTATGAAGGTAGAACTCCCTTCTTGTTGCAACATTGAGCATATATCAATAGAATGAGCTAAATTGGAGCAGAGGTACTGACTGAATAGGTTGAGCCAAGGCAAACTAGGACTACTTAATAGCAATTTGTCTTACCATAGAAGTCAGTTTCTGTAAGTCATTTATGATTATTTGACTATTTACACTAGGTACTTGGACCTCATGAACTCCTCTAGTAAGAAACTATCGACTTCCGAATTGTTGTGCATTAGCGACCATAATAGCAATGAGTTTCCTTCGTTAGGTGTCTTGTTCACTAATGCTCCCCCACTAGCTACATCTACCATATTCCTGTCAATGGGAAGTAATCCCTCATAGAAATATTGGAAATGAAGTTGATGACTGATCTAATGATGGGATAAGCTATAACATAACTTCTCAAATTGCTCCTAGTACTCATGTAAGGTTTCTCCATGAAGCTGTTGGATTCCACATATGCTCTTCCTAATTGTTGTAGATCTTGAGGCTGGAAAGTGTAGGGGATCCTTTGATGGCTAGAGGGGGGTGAATAGCCCTTTTTTCTATAAGAATCATTAGTAGAAGCAAAACAAAGAACACAATTGAAAATGAAAACAATAAGAACAAAGACAATGCTAACTCTAGGATGTAGCGTGGTTCGGAGATGAAGCTTCTACTCCATGGTGATCCTTAAGGTGGATCACTCCTTTAAGCCTTCACTAGAATTTCTCCTTTGAATGATCACACAAAAGGTGGAGAAGCCTTTTTACAATCACACTCTTCTTCTTACTAGATTTGAAATAAGATTAGAAAAAAGAGGTTAGAGAGCTTAGAAAACTAAGAGGAAGGTTTGAAGAGCTTGATATGGACATTTAGAATTAGACCACTAGTCATCTCCAAGTTTCTCAAGCCTCTCTTTATAGACATTGGACAATTCTGCACATTGAGCCCAATCCAGTCGATTGTTGCATACCATTAGTCGACTGGTGTTACTGTTGACCAGATCTAATGGCTTCTGACAAAGCCTAATCGCGATCGTCACCACTCAACGGACACTTGATCACCGATCACTCACACCGAATTGACTATGGCACCGACCGGGTCATTGATCGCCAAACAATTTGTGCTCGCCACTTAAGTCTAATCGATTGCTAAGCCCTAGCAATGATCGTGTTTGATACCGATCGCGAGCTTTATTCGAGATCGACCCATAGTCGACTACTTGACCAGTCGACTGGATTATAATCCCAGTCGATTGATCAAGTCTTCTGGACCCTCAAGTGTTGAACACTCGAGACCAGTCGATTGGTTTAAGATATCAGTCGACTGGTGTACCTCAAGTATGACTATTCATACATAAAAAACACACTTTAAGCCTAGACTAAACCTTCTAGCTTCTCCATCAGCCTTGCGCCTATAGGATCCCTCCGAGTCCACAACTTCATCCTTGTGCTTGCCTTCAAAAGTTTTATTCGGGTTTTTCATGCTTTGGGTTCTTCCTTTTCCAAGGTGCGCTTGGACTTTATGCTATCAAGACTATATGCTTGGACTTATGCTGCTAAAACTCACCTTTAGACTTTTTTTGTCAAGATCAACTTGGACTTATACCGCCAAGACTGCATACTTGGACTTCTCTTGTCATGGATTTACCCTCGGACTTTCCTTGCCAAGTCTTTACACTTGGACTTTCCTTTCCAAGATTCACACTTAGACTTTCCTACAATTCAACCATTCATGTTAGATCATAAATATTGTCTAACAGTAAATGATTATCCAAACATCAAATACATTAATACTTGGGGCATTCTTACACCAATAATCTCTCTCTTTTTATGTTTGGCAATCAATTAAATTAAGTCTTTAAATATGCCTTAAGAACATCATATTTCATAATATGAAATCTAACTTAAATCTTCCCCTCTCCTCCTTTGACACACATCAAAAAGAGAAAGGCAAATTTTCAATAAACATGTAATAATAGGATGGTTATGCCTTGAATTAAGGTATAAAATATACTTAAAACTCCCCCTTAATCCAAGACACATACTAAGTGTAACAATGTTAAGAAGAGTATGAAACCATGAGTAAGGGTATTGCTAACTTTGTACCAACAATAAACCATGTGCATATAGGTTTTAGGTTTAGAAAGATATCATAGGAAAGCTCCCCCTAAACCAATGCATTAATTAGTCCTACTCCCCCTTACTTGTTGTGCTAATCATATCATAGGGTTAGGACAACTCAGGTTGGCCATTAAATGATGAAATCAAGTTAAGCTGCCCAAAACAGTGCCAGCAGTCAACTAAGGCATTCACCAGTCAACTGGTATAAGACAAGTCGACTGGTTTCTGTAGTAGTCGATTGTGATTCTCGGAAATGTGCATATTTGGTTTTCAGCTTAAATTACCAAAATTTATAAATAAATATATAGTTGTCAAAAAAATCACAAAATTTTGAAGGCACATTTGTCAAGTCATGTTTAATCAAGGAAAAATGATTTTAAAAATACATCTTTTCCATATTTCGAAATTGACACAAACTTAAAAACTAGCAAAAGCTCTAAAGGTTTTCCAAAACTTTGTATAACTTTTACTTAGCAAGTAAAAACTATTTTTCAAAACATGAAAAGCATAGTTTAAAAGGTATTTTATTTGACATTTTCAACCATGTTCTAAGAGCTATGTGCACATCAATTGTACATAAGCCTTCCCAATAATTGGTCCAATTAAGGATTAATATCTCTAGATGTCACTTTGGTTCATAGTAATGAATCATAACAAGCATGATGAACCAAATGCATCTTCCTAACATCTCATATGATGTCTAAGTGGCTCAATACAAAATTCATAGATTCTTAGGTATTTTGTGAGATGTAATAAGGTATAATCTTAGATCTTGGTATAGGATCATGTAAACCTATACCACTACTCTACAAAGCACATTCCAAGTTCTCTCCTAAGTGATGCAAATTTCGCTTTGGGGAGAGCCTTGGTGAAAATGTCGACAAGGTTGGACTTAGATTCAATGTAATTAAGTTCAATGTCTCCTCTTACCATATGATCTCTAATGAAGTGATGTTTCACTTCAATGTGCTTGGTTCTAGAGTGATGTACCAGATTTTTGGTCAAATTGATGGTATTCACATTATCACAATAAAACTTAACTTTGGAGTAGTGTAGCTCATAATCCTCTAGAGTATCTCTCATCCAAAGTAATTGAGCTACACAACCACCCATGGCCACATACTCGATCTCGGTTGTGGACAAAGCAACACAAGGTTGCTTCCTACTACTCCAACTCACTAGGGAGGATCCAAGAAATTGGCATCCACCACTAGTGCTCTTTCGATCCAATTTGCAACCCGCATAATTGGAATCGGAGTACCCAATCAAGTCAAAAGTTTAAGTCCTAGGGTACCATAAACTTGTTGGTGCAATCGGCCCAGGTCACAATTGATTAGACTTGAGTTTGACTCGAGTAGTATTTTGATGTTAGACAAAACATATGATATGTGATTGTCATGGGAAGTCCAAGTGAGTAGTCTTGGCCACGTAAGTCCAAGTGTGTAGCCTTGGCCGTGAAAGTACAAGCATGGGGCTTGGCATTGAAAGTCCAACTTGGAGGGATCCACACATGGATGAATAAGTCATGGATGACTTCGAGAGATCCGATAGGTGTGAGGCTAGTAGAGGTGGCTAGAAAGCTTAGGTCTAGGCTAAGGGTGTCTAGCAATGTTTGAGGGTATCACACTTGGGTTAAACCTCATGGTTGAGGTTACCAGTCGACTGGGGTGATGTACTAGTCAACTGATGGGAGTCAACTAGCATTCAACTGCGTCATGTGGCTTGGCAGTCGACTGCCATGGATGGCAGTCGACTGATGGTTGAGGAAACTTCCATAGAAGCGAGGCAGCTCAACCAACGGCTCGACTAGCTATGTATTAGTCAACCAATGGGGTTTGGTAGTTGACTGATGGGCTATCCGTTAGAGCTTATCTAGCGTGCATCAAGTCATTGTCTCACAATGACTACAGGAGCAGTTGATTGATGGGTAAGAGAAGTCGATTGTTAGGTGCGGAATCATCCCTAGACAAGCATAAAAGGAGGAGCTTGGGGAGGATTTCTACAGTGATTTTTGGTGAGATTTTAGAGTGAAATTGTTGCTGCATTCCAGACCTTCAAGAGCAAACCAAGCAAGCAACAAGCAAGTGATCAAAGCAAAGTGTTGTAAAGTTTTTCTTTACTTATATTTCATATTGTCTTTGTATTTGCTTGTACTTTTGTATTACATTTTGTAATTGCTTGTACGAGGTTTCTCCACCTCTGACTTGTTGTTGAGAAGGAGTTTGAGTAGTGGTGTGTGCATCACTTGAGCTCGTTGAACTCACCCCGTGGAGTAGAAACCCTAAGGTTCCGAACCACGTATATCGATTGTTTCTTGTATGTGTTGTATCTTTATTTTGTTTTATTATTATTTTGTTGTGCATATTAACGATCATTGTAGACAAGAACGCAAGAACGATCGAAATCCGTCAAGCACGATTAAGGGTTATTCAACGCCTTTCTAGTCGGGCCACAATCCTCAAACAAGTGGTATCAGAGCAAGGAGCTCATTATCGGACTCACCACCGTGACAAGCAATCAAATGGCCGACATCAACATCCATCCATCAAAATTTAAAGGAGACTTTTCTTGGTGGAAGAAAAGGATGGAGGTATATTTCGAAACCGATTTGTATATGATGCTAACAATTGAAGATGGTTTCGAAGTACCTAGGGATAAAGAAAAGAAGCTAATTGAAAAATCAAAATGGACCGAGGAGCAACGACAACAATTCAAGACAACGGTTAAGGTAATGAAAATGTTGATTAATTTAATACCTAACGATATTTTGTGCAAGCTAGGTGAATACTGGGATGCTAAGGACCTATTCAATAAATTGGTAAAATTCCATGAAAATCCCGAACCAACACAATTAGAGAAGGAAGTCGTGGCGGAATGCCCATCAACATCCGAGGATGTGGATGAATTTGAGAAAACCTCCACCTCTAGTATTGAGGGGAAGAAGAGATGTTCCATCCCGAAGCAAGAACAAGAAGAAGCATCCACCTCCGGAAGAATTGAAGAATCTTCCCATATCGCCTCCACCACCCTAGGTAACTCAAATGCAATTCATAATAATAAGAGTCACATAATTTGCTTTGAGTGTAGGGAAGTCAGGCATTACAAGAGTAAGTGCCCTAAAAGAGTCAAGAAGACTTAACCGGCGCCAAAAGTTCAAGAAAAGTCAAAGGATGCCAGAGTCCTCGCTAGGAAAAGCAAAGAGCACATTTGTGTGCTTCAAGTACAATCAATGGGGACACTACCGAAGCCAATGCCCTAGGGGGAGAAAGAAGGGACATGAAGGAGCTACACAATTGGGGGGAGCTTTGAAAGCAAACCCTAAGGTATATTTTAATGCACCTTTTATGCATGTTTTTAGTACTCTTGCAATTGTTAATACTCATGAAAAGCATGCTAGTAAAAAACAAATACTATTGTTTAGTTTTCAAGCATGTAGATTTATCTAAGAATAAACCTAGAACCAATAACACTAGACCTATTTTACCTAGGGAGAGTATTAGGAGGATAGAAGAAAATTTAGGCATTAACCCTAAGAAGGGTAGGCACATGCCTAAGAAGAAGATTCTTTCCCAAAAGATAATGAAAAATTAAAATTGGGAAAATTAGAATTGGAAAATCAAGCTTTGAGGTCAAGGCTTGAAAAATTGGAAAAGACCCTAGCAAAAATGACAAATTCATTTATGGGGTCTAATGGTCAAAATTTAGGTTCTTGGGGGCAAGAACCATCAAGGGGGAAGAAAGGTTTGGGTCACAAACCTAACCCCAAAAAGACCTACCACAATGTGTCATTCAATTATGGAACAATATCTAGGTCTAGGAAAACCAAGGTTAGTAGGGAAGTCATCCCTAAGATTAACCAAGGTAGGTGTCTAGTGGCTAAGGTTTTAAGGAAACCTAAGGAAGCAACTAAGAAGGTTACAAGGAGAGTTACCCCTAGGGTTAACCTAGGAAAGACCCAAATGACTAAGGCTTCAAAGCCACAAATGGTCATTAGGAAGACATCTAGGGAAGTTATCCCTAGTGAATACCTTGTTAACCAAAGGAGCTCCAATAGGTATTGGGTTCCTAGGAGCGTGATTGATTCACTCTAGATGGGTTAGGGTGTGTCAACCCTAAGTGAATGGGTAGTTAACCTAACCATGGTAGAGTTGACACTTTAGGATGTGCTAATGTACTTTGAGAAGTTGAAAATTGATTAAATTGGCACAACTAGGTGTTAGGATTCATTGTGTGACATTTTGGGTTTTTTCCACACTTGGGGGATAAGTGTTATTAAGGCAAAATGGATTTAATTCTAATTATGGAAATTTGGGCTTAACAATTAGGTATTTTATATCTTAATATTTTATACTTGTCATGCTTTATTTGCCTTGCCAAGTCATGACATCATATTTATTTTTAATCATAAAAATGTCATGATTTATGCTTAGGAATGTCATGTTATGCTTAAGTTAGAATCACATGTCATGACATCATGATTATTGGCACATGCTTATTTATGTTATCATTTATGTCATAATCATTATTCATGCATTAAATAAAATTGAGTTAAGGACAATGACATGATTTGAAGTCTCATACATAAGGGAATCAAATAGTGTTGCCTAGAAAAATGCATGAAAACCTAAATAACCAAAATCCACATCTCACAAGAACACTTGACTTGTATGTGTTTCATACACTTAGATACAAGTGAGATGTTAGGAAAAGGAATTAAGGTTTTTAAAATCATTTCAAAACTATTTTGAAAAATCTTGGTGAAGTCTATCTTTTGATAGCAATCACCATTGAATGAGGTGATACAAAGTAAGGCCAAACATTGAAACTTTCAATAGTTTTGAACTTTGTATCAATCTCACTAGTTTATGAGTATTTTATTTTTCAAATAATTTTAACCCATAATGTTTTTTATAAGGAATGTATGTATGAATTTTCAAGATTTTTCAAAATACGTATTTTTACTTATGAATTTTCAAAATTCATGTCCGAAGTTTGATTTCTGCACAATGCAGATATCAATCGACTGCCATGGATGGCAGTCGACTAACGTCAGTGGAAGTCGACTGTTAGATTCGACTGTCAAGTATTGATTTCAAGTAAAAAAAGGTTTGTTAGGCTCATGTTCAACTATGTCTTGGTTCCCTAACAGCTCTTAGCCCTAGGATATGCTTTGAAGAGCATTAGAAGGGTGAAAATCTATTGGATATGGATTAGGAGAATTGTTTAGGGTTTGTATCGAATTTTAAGGGAGGTGAAAGTTCAATGTTGAATCTCTGCCCTTAACTTTGATGGTTTATTGTTTCTATTGGCTTAGGAACTCTCCAAGGACATTGTTGGTGCAATGGTCAAGTGGGAGAAAGCCTTTAGGGGGAGATTATCCATCTTGAGATGATGGATGTGTATTTTTCCTCATAGGAGGAAAATTGGGGGATTGCCTCTCTTAAGTTATATGGGTCTTATCACTAGGAAGAGTGAAGGCATCCTAGATGTGTTTTTGGACCAAGGGGGAGATTTTAATATCTCATTAGGATATAAAACATTGACACCCTTGGGGAGGACCTTTTTGATGTATGTCAAAAAGGAGGAGAATGTACCAATTGGGGTTAGTTGGAATTCTCACAAGATGTGAGAATTGATAATTGGGGATAATTGGTAGACTTGAGTTAGGTCACCTAACTCAAAGGTATTTGTGGTTTTGTCAAACATCAAAAAGGGAAAGATTGATGGTGTAATCAACCCAGGTCACGATTGACCAGACTCGAGTTTAACTCGAGCAGTATTTTGATTTTTGACAAAACATATGACATGTGATTGTCATGGGAAGTCCAAGTGAGTAGTCTTGGCCACGTAAGAGTGTGTAGCCTTGGCCATGAAAGTACAAGCATGGGACTTGGCATTCGAAGTCAACATGGAGTTAGCAAGGGAAGACCAAGTGTATAGCCTTGGCCACGTAATTCCAAGTGTGCAGCCTTGGTGGTGAAAGTCCAAGTCATGGATACTTGGCATTTGGGAAGTCCAAGGGGTGGTTTGGCGGTGTAAGCTCAAGCGGTAGTCTTGGGAGTGTAAGTCCATATGTACCTTGGCAGTATAGATACTGAGAGCATGACAATAGCCAAAGGAAACACCTGGAGATTAGCGTATGGATGAACAAGTCATGGATGACTTGGAGGGATCCGGTCATGGATGACTTCAAGAGATTCGATAGGCGCGAGGCTAGTAGAGGTGGCTAGAAGGCTTAGGTCTAGGCTAAGGGTGTCTAGGAAAGTATGAGGGCATCATACTTGGATTAAACTGTTGGAGATCGAAACGGCCGGCTAGAGGGGGGTGAATAGCCCTCGTTCGTTGGATGTCGTATTTTGCTCGTCTACAAAACATTAGCGCAAGCAGAATATGTAAATATAAATAAAGACAAAGCAAAAGATAAAAAAATAATACAAACACCGAGATGTAACGTGGTTCATGGCTACGCCGCTAATCCACAGTCCGATTCGTCCAAGGTGAATCACTCCTTCAAAGCCAATCACTATTGGTCTCTTCTTTGCACAAAGCTAGGTGAAGGTAACCTTTACAATCAAGATCACTCTTCTTACAATAAGAATGGAGTAAAAGCAAGTAAGAAGAGTTTAGAGCTTGTGGGGCACTTGGATGGTCGTTTGGAGTAAGAGCATTAGCCCCCCAAAGCTCCACACCCTCTCTTTTTATAGAGAGGAGGCTTTTCTTCCCATTGGCCGCCACCAGTGGACTGCTGCCCTTGGCAGTCGACTGCCGCCACTCCAACGACCTCCGAACACGTCGGATCCCGACCGTTATAGTCCAACGAAATACTTGGCAGTCGACTGATGGACCTCATCGATCACGCTTCGTAGTCGATCGCTCACGGCCACGAGCGCTCGCGGGCTAAACCCTTTCGACTACCGACGTCGCCGCTTCAGCAGACGACTGATGGTCATTCCATGGCAGTCGACTGGTGTCGGGAAATCCCATCTGACACTTAGCCAAATGGCCAAGTTTCACCTAAGAGATACCCCTTCCCTGGTTACATTCTCTCACTCTCATCTCTCGGAGTCCCTCGCCTTCGAAGTTCTCTTCGTTCGCGGCCACGTCCCTCGGCAGCATCAGGCGCACAGCTCTGCAATGCTCCTTCGCGTCTCTTGCCTCGAAGTCTACTTCCTCCGGCTTCACTCCAAGCTTCTCGTCCAGCGGTCTCTCGGATGCTCCAAGCACACGGCTTCCGCAAAGCTATCCTTCACCGACTCAAGGACCGAGTCATGAGATGTGAAACTCACCACGGGTCCATGTGCAAATTACTAAGTCATGCACGACTTCAACGCACATATCAAATCAACATAACAAACTAACTTAAACCCTTTGCCACACACATCAAAACCTAATCATGGCAAGAGATTGCCCTAACAATCTCCCCCTTTTTGATGTGTGGCAATCCGTTTAAGTTAGGTAAAAACATTTGATAAAAATTTCTAAGGTAAGAAAGCATGTAAACATAAACATGATATAGCAACATGCAACTCCCCCTTAATCCATGAAACTCCCCATACATATTTCTCCCCCTATCATAATTTACTTAAACACAATTATTTCTCCCCCTTTGACACCATCAAAAAGATTAATACTAAGTTATAAACCCATGGCATCAAGTCTAATAGAAGGAAAATACCAAAAACATGTTTAAAATCTGAAATCAGAAAATATTGGACTGTTTTTCAGGTGAGATCATGATCGCTATCGTATGGCGGCATGACCGGCACAATGGTTTTCGAAATTCTGATTTTCTGGGTGAATTTCAGAAATGCACTAAAAATTCTAGAAAATTCAAAAAATAGTGAAATTTGGGGAACACATTTCTTGTAAGATTCTTTATCAGTGAAAAATAGTTTTTATGAAAAATCATTATATTTTCTGATATTTTCCAAAAATCCAAAAGCTTTAAAACCCACTAGGTTTTTGATCATTCTAGTATCAAGTTAAACACCTAGTTTTGGTTTCAATTGTTTCAAAACATGAATACATAGATTTTAGATTAAGAAATTGTTTTGAAAACATATGAAATATCCAACCATGATCTTTGGGCAATATGTCTATGAATTAAACATAAGCCTTCCCCATGATTGGTCTATTATTGCTATTTTGATACTTTAAATGACCATCTAAATGCCATAGGCATTAGTTGACATTTGTATCATCCTAACATCTCACTCATGCTAAGTTTTCAATCATGGTAACCTATAGTGAGTGTGAGATGTATCCTAGAGGTATTTGTACATACTTAACCATTATATTCATGCAATTTTATCAAGGTTAAGTATCATCCTAACAATTCTCATGATCATAAAGACATGTATGTATTAATTTCACATTATGATCATAAAACTCATGTATTCATCAAATAATAATCATGCATTAGGTATTACATGATGATAATTAGCAAATATCACCTAAGGCATGATTTAAATCCTATTTCTCATGATTATGTGCCAAATATCAAAATCATAAATCATGATTGCGCATATACATAGCAATTACATTGATTATCATGATTTAAACATTATTAACTATTTATAGGCACGTTATCATCACCTAACACTATTTCAAAATGTTGTCCCGCCATCCTAAGTCAACCAAAATATGATATAGGTCAAATGCATATGGTTGACTACCCTAGGGGTTTTCTAACCCTTAAGGATGGATTTTGGAACCCAAAATAAGTTCTTGCCTATGGGGTTCACTAGATACTCCTTAAGAATCCATTTCCTTGCTATTACTTTCTTCTTATCTTGTCCCCTAGCAATTAGGCATTTGTAGGCCTTTTCATTTTTCTTTTCTTTATAACCTAGGCCTTTTTTGTTGAAGCTAGCTCTTTGACTCCTTATGATCATGTTCAAGGTGTTGGAGCCTATAGTGAATTTTTCTAGGGCTTTTGTCAAATAGTCTACCTTTTCCCTTAAAGCCCTATTTTCCTCTATGCATGCATCATTAACATCAAAAGGCATATAGTTATCATGTGAGCATGCATCATTTAAGCTAGAAGAAATATTATCATCATTTAAGCATGCTTTTTCTAGTTTATTTTCTAAGTCCTTAATTTGATCTAGCATGCTCTTATTTTTCTTCTTTGCTCTAAATAAATTCCTAGTTAAGCTAGAAACTATGGAAACTATTTTCTTAGGAGAGGCATTCGTTACCATAGTTTCCATGTCCTCTTCTTCTTCTTCGGATGAGGAGGATGTAGAGGCTCCCCCTTCACTTGAGCTCTCTCCACTTGAGCTTGATTCTTCATTTTCGGTGGAGGACCAATCCAAGTCATCAAATGCCATCAATGCTAGGTTGGTGACAAATGCATTTTCTTCCTCGGATGATGATGAAGATGAGGAGAAAGGGTCATCCCATGTCTTGGCTTTGAATGCTTTGGCCTTCCCCTTTTCCTTTGCCTTCTTTTCTTCTTCCTTTTTCTTCTTGCTCCCCTTTTTCTTCTTCTTTTCTTCCTTCTTTTTCTTTTCTTCCTTGCTCTTGTTTAGGAGGGGACAATTGTCCCTTATGTGCCCCTCTCCTTGGCAATTGTAGCATATGACCTTCCCCCTTGGTCTTCTATTCCTATCATTAGACTTATTAAATCTAAAACCTTTTAATGCACATCTTACTCTCCTTACCATATACGCTTCTTCCGTGCTATCCATGGAGGAGGAGGAAGAGGCTTCATCATCGGAGGAGGAGGGGATCTCTATCTTCTTCTTCCCCTTGTTTGCTATCAAAGCTACTCCTCTTGAAGGTTGGATTCTTGGCACTTCTTGTATTCCTTCAAGCCTAGATTCATGTAATTCCATAGTGGAGAAAAATTCATCTAGAGTACTTACCTCTAGATTCTTTGAAATATAAAATGAGTCCACCATTGAACTCCACTTGGATGATCAGGGAAAAGCATCTATGGCTTTCATTATCATATCCCGGTTGGAGAGATTTTCACCTACACTTGTTATCCCAATTAAAATCTCTTTAAACCTAGAATGCAATGAAGTTACCTTTTCTCCCTTTTCTAATTTTATGTTGGATAATTGGGAGCGGAGGAGATCTCTCCTTGCAAGTTTAGCCTCCGAAGTGCCTTCATGAAGCTCTACTAGCTTCTCCCACATCTCCTTGGCACTTAGGCAATCTCCAATTCTATTTATTTCTTGTTGAGGAAGCACATTGTATAGATGGTGCTTGGATTTTGAGTTTGCAAGGTGCTCCTCTCTTTGCCTCTTGGTCCACCTTGACTTCTCTATTGGCTTCCCCTCTTCATCCCTAGGCAAAACAAAATCGGATTCCATTGTAATCATAATATCAAAATCCATTTCAAAAAATACCTCCATTCGCTTCTTCCACCAAGCGAATTCTCCTTCGAACTTCGGTGGATGAATGTTTGAGCCGGCCATCTTTTTGTAGTTCTCTCGCAGTGGTTAGTCCTTGAAGAGCGACCTTAGCTCTGATACCACTTGTTGAAGATCGAAACGGACGGCTAGAGGGGGGTGAATAGCCCTCGTTCGTTGGATGTCGTATTTTGCTCGTCTACAAAACGTTAGCGCAAGCAGAATATGCAAATATAAATAAAGACAAAGCAAAAGATAAACAAACAATACAAACACCGAGATGTAACGTGGTTCACGGCTACGCCGCTAATCCACGGTCTGATTCGTCCAAGGTGAATCACTCCTTCAAAGCCAATCACTATTGGTCTCTCCTTTGCACAAAGCTAGGTGGAGGTAACCTTTACAATCAAGATCACTCTTCTTACAATAAGAATGGAGTAAAAGCAAGTAAGAAGAGTTTAGAGCTTGTGGGGCACTTGGATGGTCGTTTGGAGTAAGAGCATTAGCCCCCCAAAGCTCCACACCCTCTCTTTTTATAGAGAGGAGGCTTTTCTTCCCGTTGGCCGCCACCAGTCGACTGTCGCCACTCCAACGGCCTCCGAACACGTCGGATCCCAACTGATGTAGTTCAACAGAACACTTGGCAGTCGACTGATGGACCTCATCGATCGTCGGCCTCGTAGTCGATCGCTCACGCCACGCGGCTCCGCGGCCAAACCCTTTCGACCCGATCGATTCTTTGCCTTCAGCCGATCGGTGATATTTGGAGATCCCACATATGGCGATGATCGCTAGCCTCAAATAGCGATCGAATACCCGGTCGAACCACGTTCGACTCAGAGCAGTCGACTGCCATTCCATGGCAGTCGACTGGTGTCGGGAAATCCCATCCGACACTTAGCCAAATGGCCAAGTTTCACCTAAGAGCTACCCCTTCCCGGGTTACATTCGCTCACTCTCATCTCTCGGAGTCCCTCTCCTTCAAAGTTCTCTTCGTTCGCGGCCACGTCCCTCGGCAGCATCAGGCGCACGGCTCTGCAATGCTCCTTTGCGTCTCTTACCTCGAAGTCTACTTCCTCCAGCTTCACTCCAAGCTTCTCGTCCGGCGGTCCCTCGGATGCTTCAAGCGCACGACTTCCGCAAAGATATCCTTCACCGACTCAAGAACCAAGTCATGAGATGTGAAACTCGCCACGGGTCCATGTGCGAATTACTAAGTTCTGCATGACTTCAACGCACATATCAATTCAACATAACATGTTAGGGCAATCTCTTGCCGTGATATGGTTTTGATGGTGTGGCAAAGGGTTTAAGTTAGTTTGATATGTTGATGTGATATGTGCGTTGAAGTCGTGCAGGACTTAGTAATTCGCACATGGAGCCGTGGCGAGTTTCACATCTCATGACTCGTGCCTTGAGTCGGTGAAGGATAGCTTTGCGGAAGCCGTGCGCTTGGAGCATCCGAGTGACCGCCGGACGAGAAGCTTGGAGTGAAGCCGGAGGAAGTAGACTTCGAGGCAAGAGACGCGAAGGAGCATTGCAGAGCCGTGCGCCTGATGCTGCCGAGGGACGTGGCCGAGAACGAAGAGAACTTCGAAGGCGAGGGACTTCGAGAAATGAGAGTGAGCGATTGTAACCCAAGGAAGGGTAGTGATCTCGAGCCGAGTGAGTTCGACCGTATACGATCGATCGGATTGTGGCCGCAGCCGATCGCCATACGTGGGCGGGCCGATCATTTAAGATTACACCGATCGGCCAAGGCGCAATGATCGTAGATAAGGGTTCGCCATTGACCGCTCGTGAGCCGATCGCGGCCGATTACGAGAGGCGATCGATCGATGAGGTCCATCACCGATCGCCAAGAGTTCCATTGGACTACAACGGTCGGCGATCCGACGTGTTCGGAGGCCGCTAGTAGGATATGTGCCATCGCTAAGCGGCAATGATCGATGGCAGCAAACGGGAAGAAGTTAGCCCTCTCTATAAAAAGAGAGGGTGTAAGCCTTTGAGAGGCTAATGCTCATACTCCAAACGATCTTCCTAGTGCCCCACAAGCTCTAAACTCTTCTTACTTATCTTTACTTCAATCCTATTATAAGAAGAGTGATCTTGGTTGTAAAGGTTACCTCCACCTAGCTTTGTGCAAAGGAGAGACCGATAGTGATTGGTTTTGGCGGAGTGATTCACCGTGGACGAATCGGACCGTGGATTAGCGGCGTAGCCGTGAACCACGTTATATCTCGGTGTTTGTATTGCTTGTTTATATTTTGCTTGTCTTTACTTATATTTGTATATTCCGCTTGCGCTAATCTTTTGTAGACGAGCAATTTACGACGTCCAACATACGAGGGCTATTCACCCCCCTCTAGCCGGCCATACCGATCCCCCTAACAAGTGGTATCAGAGCCGAGGTTGCTTGTCACCGGACTAACCGCCGCAACAAGCCCTACATCTAAAATGGCCGGCTCCAACATCCATCCTCCGAAGTTTGAAGGAGAATTCGCTTGGTGGAAGAAGCGAATGGAGGTATTTTTCGAAACGGATTTTGATATAATGATTACAATGGAATCCGGTTTCGTTTTGCCTAGGGATGAAGAGGGGAAGCCAATAGAGAAGTCTAGGTGGACCAAGAGGCAAAGAGAGGAGCACCTTGCAAACTCCAAAGCCAAGCACCATCTCTACAATGTGCTCCCTCAACAAGAGATCAACCGGATCGGAGAATGTGCTAGCGCCAAAGAGATGTGGGAGAAGCTTATAGAACTCCATGAAGGCACATCCGAGGCCAAGCTAGCAAGGAGAGACCTCCTCCGCTCCCAATTATCAAATATAAAACTAGAAAAGGGAGAAAAGGTAACCTCACTACACTCTAGGTTTAAAGAAATTTTAATTGGGCTAACAAGTGTAGGTGAGAAGCTATCAAACCGGGATATGGTAATGAAGGCCATAGATGCCTTTCCCCGGTCCTCAAAATGGAGCTCCATGGTGGACTCATTTTATATCTCCAAGAACCTAGAAGTGAGCACCTTGGAGGAATTCTTTTCAACCATGGAGCTTCACGAAACTAGGCTTGAGGGAATACAAGAGGAGCCTAGAATTCAACCCTCAAGAGGAGTAGCATTATTGGCAAGTAAGGTGAAGAAGAAGATGGAAATCCCCTCCTCCTCCGATGACGAAGCGTCTTCCTCCTCCTCCATGGATAGCACCGAAGAAGCCTATATGGTAAGGAGGGTAAGACGTGCATTTAAGAATTTTAGATTTGATAAATCTAATGATAGGATGAGAAGACCAAGGGGGAAGGTCATATGCTATAATTGCCAAGGAGAAGGGCACATAAGGGACAATTGTCCTCTCCTAAACAAGAGCAAGGAAGAAAGGAAAAAGAAAGAAGAAAAGAAGAAGAAAAAGGGGAGCAAGAAAAAGAAGGAAGAGGAGAAGAAAACAAAGGAGAAGGGAAAGGCTAAGGCTCTCAAGGCAAGGACTTGGGATGATCCATCCTCATCCTCCTCCTCATCATCGGATGAGGAGAATGCCTTTGTCACCAATTTGGCCTTGATGGCCTTTGATGACTTGGATTGCTCTTCATCCGAAAATGAAGAATCAAGCTCAAATGGGGAGAGCTCAAATGAAGGGGGAGCTTCCACATCTTCATCATCCGAAGAAGAAGAGGACATGGAAACTATGGTAACGAATCTCTCACCCCATAAGATAGTTTCCATGATTTCTAGCTTAACTAAGGACTTATTTAGAGCTAAGAAGAAGAACAAAAGCATGCTTGAACAAATTAAGGACCTAGAACAAAAATTAGAAAAGGCATGCTTAAATGATAATATTTCTTCTAGCTTAAATGAAGCATGCTCACATGATCTTTATATGCCTTTGGATGTTAGTGATGCATGCATAAATGAAAATAGGGCTTTAAGGGAAAAGGTAGATTATTTAACAAAAGCCCTAGAAAAATTCACTATTGGCTCCAACACATTGAACATGATCTTAGGGAGCCAAAGAGCTAGCTTCAACAAAAAGGGCCTAGGCTACAAGGAAAAGAAAAATGAAAAGGCCTATAAATGCCTAATAGCTAGGGGACAAGATAAAAAGAAAGTAATTGCTAGGAAATGGATCCCCAAGGAGTATTTAGTGAACCCAATAGGAAAGAACTTATTTTGGGTTCCAAAATCCATCCTTAAGGGTTAGAATAACCCTAGGGTAGTCAACCACATGGTCCTAACCTATATCATATTTTGGTTGACTTAGGATGACGGGACAACATTTTTTAGATAGTGTTGGGTGATGATAACGTGCCCATAAATAGGTAATAATGCTTAAATCATGATGATTGATGTAATTCCTATGTATGTTTTAAATCATGATTTATGATTTTGATATTTGGCATGTTATCATGAGAAATAGGTTTAAATCATGCTTTAGGTGATAATTTATTTGTTATCATCGTATAATACCTAATGCATGGTTATAAATTGATGAAAACATGTATTTCATGATCATAATGTAGAACTCATTCATATATGTCATTATGATCATGTAGGATGTTAGGTTGATACTTAACCATGATAAAATTGCATGAATATATTGGTTAAGTATATACAAATACCCCCTAGGATATATCTCACACTCACGATAGGCTAACTTGATTGCAAACTTAGCATGGGTAAGATATTAGGATGATACAAATGTCCACTAATGCCTATGGCATTTAGATGGTCATTTAAAGTATCAACATAGCAATAATAGATCAATCATGGGGAAGGCTTATGTTTAATTCATAGACATATTGCCCAAAGATCATGGTTGGATATTTCATATGTTTTCAAAACAATTTCTTACCCTAAAATACATGTATTCATGTTTTGAAACAATTGGATGCAAAACTAGGTAGCTAATTTGATACTAGAATGATCAAAAACCTAGTGGTTTTTAGAACTTTTGGATTTTTGGCAAAAACAAGAAAATATAATGAGTTTTCATGAAAAACTATTTTTCCTTGATAGATATACTTAAAAGAAATATTTTCCCCAAATTTCATGATTTTTCAAATTTTCTGGAATTTATAATGCATTTCTGAAATTCGTCTAGAAAATCAGAAATATGGATTCATTTGTGCCAGTCGACTGCCATACTGACAGCAGTCGACTGGTGGCTTGTAAATCAGAATATTGAAGGCCGAATTCAGTTTGTAAGCCACCAACAAGTGGTAGAAATATACTTGATGCCATCAACAAATGGTACCCAATTTTTAAATCAACTTGACATATTTTTCCCTCCATTATACTTGATGCCATGAGCTTATAACTTAGTGTTAATCTTTTTGATGGTGTCAAAGGGGGAGAAATAAGTATGTTTAAGTTAATCACTTTAGGGGGAGAAATATATTGTAGGGGGAGAAATATATGATAGGGGGAGAAAATTTGCATAGAGAATTTCATGGATTAAGGGGGGATTGCATGTTGTTATATCATGTTTATCTTTACATGCTTTCTTACCTTAGAATTTATATCAAATGTTTTTACCTAACTTAAACGGATTGCCACACATCAAAAAGGGGGAGATTGTTAGGGCAATCTCTTGCCGTGATATGGTTTTGATGGTGTGGCAAAGGGTTTAAGTTAGTTTGATATGTTGATGTGATATGTGCGTTGAAGTCGTGCAGGACTTAGTAATTCGCACATGGAGCCGTGGCGAGTTTCACATCTCATGACTCGTGCCTTGAGTCGGTGAAGGATAGCTTTGCGGAAGCCGTGCGCTTGGAGCATCCGAGGGACCGCCGGACGAGAAGCTTGGAGTGAAGCCGGAGGAAGTAGACTTCGAGGCAAGAGACGCGAAGGAGCATTGCAGAGCCGTGCGCTTGATGCTGCCGAGGGACGTGGCCGAGAACGAAGAGAACTTCGAAGGCGAGGGACTCCGAGAAATGAGAGCGATTGTAACCCAGGGACGGGTAGCTCTTAGGTGAAACTTGGCCCTTTGGCCAAGTGTCGGATGGGTTTTCGACACCGCCGATCGCTATGTCATGGCGGCCGATCGATCGAGTCGAGTGAGTTCGACCGTATACGATCGATCGATTACGATGATCGCCTATCGTGGGCGATCGTTGCCAAGACCAGATCATTCTGGCCAAGATCGGCCCAGTAGATAGGGTTGATACGCAGGGTTCGTACCGGCCGAGCTCGACTACGGGCGAGCGATCGGGATAAGATCCATCGGTCCATCCGATCGCTAAGAGTTCCGCTGGACTACACGGCCGATCCGACGTGTTCGGAGGCCGTTGTAGTAACAGCGGATCGCCATGGGCGCGATCGATGGCGCAACGGAAGAAGTTAGCCCTCTCTATAAAAAGAGAGGGTGTAAGCCTTTGAGAGGCTAATGCTCATACTCCAAACGATCTTCCTAGTGCCCCACAAGCTCTAAACTCTTCTTACTTGTCTTTACTTCAATCCTATTGTAAGAAGAGTGATCTTGGTTGTAAAGGTTACCTCCACCTAGCTTTGTGCAAAGGAGAGACCGATAGTGATTGGTTTTGGCGGAGTGATTCACCGTGGACGAATCGGACCGTGGATTAGCGGCGTAGCCGTGAACCACGTTATATCTCGGTGTTTGTATTGCTTGTTTATATTTTGCTTGTCTTTACTTATAGTTGTATATTCCGCTTGCGCTAATCTTTTGTAGACGAGCAATTTACGACGTCCAACGTACGAGGGCTATTCACCCCCCTCTAGCCGGCCATACCGATCCCCCTAACATAACAAACTAACTTAAACCCTTTGCCACACACATCAAAACCTAATCATGGCAAGAGATTGCCCTAACATAAACCTCATGGTTGAGGTTTACCAGTCGACTGGGGTGATGTACCAGTCGACTGATAGGAGTCGACTGGCGTTCGACTGCATCGTGTGGCTTGGCAATCAACTACCATGAAGGGTCGTCGACTGATGGTTGATGAAACGACCATAGAAGCAAGGCAGCTCGACCAATGGCTCGATTAGTTGTGCATCGGTCGACTGATGAGGTTTGGCAGTCGACTGATGGGCTATCCATTGGAGCTTATACAGCATGGATCAAGCCATTATCTCACAACAGCTACGAGAGCAGTCGACTGCTAGGTGCGGAATCATCCCGAGACAAGCATAAAAGGAGGAGCTTGGGGAGGATTTCAACAGTGATTTTTGGTGAGATTTTGGAGGGGAATTGTTGTTGCATTCCAGACCTTCAAGAGCAAACCAAAGCAAGAAACAAGCAAGTGATCAAAGCAAAGTGTTGTAAAGTTTTTCTTTACTTGTATTTCATATTGTTTTGTATTTTGCTTGTACTTTGTTATTACATTTTGTAATTGCTTGTATGAGGTTTCTTCACCTCCGACTTGTTGTTGAGAAGGAGTGTGAGTAATGGTGTGTGCATCACTCGAGCTCATTGAACTCACCCCGTGGAGTAGGAACCCTAAGGTTCCGAACCACGTATATCGATTATCTCTTGTGTGTGTTGTATCTTTATTTTATTTTATTATTATTCCACTGCGTATATTAATGATCATTGTAGACAAGCACACAAGAACAATTGAAATCCGTCAAGCATGATTAAGGGCTATTTAACCCCCCTTTCTAGTCGGGCCACAATCCTCCAACAAAACTTACATTAAAAGTGCCCTTGATGTATCTTAATATTCTTTTGACCACTATCAAGTGGGACTCTTTGGCACAAGATTGGTATCTTGTATACATACCTATCACAAATAAAATATCAGGTCTACTAGCGATTAGGTATAGTAAGCTACCAATCATACTTTTATAAAGTTTTGGGTCAATCAATTTTCCATCTTGATCATTGTCTATCTTAGTGTTGGTTGTCATGGGAGTAGACACTACCTTAGCATTTTCTAAACCAAATTTCTTCATAATTTTCTTGCCATATTTGGTTTGATAAACATGGGTTCCTTCACTAGTTTTTTTTTACTTGTAGGCCTAAGAAAAAGGTCAACTCTTCTACTAGACTCATTTCAAATTCATGTTCCATATTTCTAATGAAGCCTTGGAGAAGTTCATCATTTGTTGACCCAAAAATAATGTCATCAACATACAAAGATGTCTTTTTCTTTTGACTTTAGAAATAGAGTTTGGTCAACTTGGCCTCTCCTAAAGTCCTTAGAGATAAGGAATGATGAGAGTCTCTCATAGAAAATCGAGGGAGCTTGTTTTAAACCATATAAAGCTTTCTTAAGCTTACAAACATGGTTTGGGTAGTCTATATTTTTAAATCCAGGTCGTTGCTTTACATAGACTTCTTCCTTAATAAACCTATTTAGAAATGTTGGTTTCACATCCATTTGATAGAGTTTGAAATCCATGTGAGCGACATATCCTATAGGATTCAGATAGACACCAATCTAGCAACCAGAGCATAGGTCTCATCAAAATCAAGTCCTTCAACTTGATTAAATCCTCGGGCCACTAACCTACCTTTGTTTCTAGTGATTTTACCTTGATCATCCAACTTGTTCCAAAAGATCCATCATGTGGTAACAATGGTGCTATCATTGGGCCTAGGAACTAACTCTCATACTTGACTTCTCTCAAATTGAGCTAATTTATCTTGCATTGTCAATAATCTAGATCAAGCAAGCCATCATTAATTGATTTTGGCTAAATTTGAGAGATAAGGGCAACTTGACTAGTAGAAGCTGTTGGATCAAGAAGCGTCGCTAGAGGGGGGTGAATAGCGATCGTAAATCTTTTCAACGTTTCGTTCGAGTAGACAATTAAACAAGTAAGAGCAGTGGAAAATAAAGGAACACATTTATTTTTACTTGGTTCACAACCCAGCGGTTGCTACTCCAAGGCCCTATCAGTCCTAGACCGCGTACGGAGGGCAAAGCACTATAACGTCTCCTCCTCGTTGGAGGTAGGAGACAACGATCACAAAAACCGAATGTACGAGGATGAGGCAACAAGCCTACCTCACCTCGTTACGATTAAAATAAAGAATACAATAAAAATAATTACTTGCTACTGCTGTCGACGAAGGAGATTTGAACTTGTCGTCGCATCGGCGTTATGACGGCGTTGGAGCGTTGGCGTTGTAGGAGCACTTGATGAATAAACTTGATGATGCTTGGAGTTTGAATCCTCCCCTCCTTTTATAGATTTTGGTTTCTGAATATGTCTCCTCTTTTTTCGGAACAGATCACGAAGTTGTCCAAATTTTATCGCGAAGTGGCCGCATCAAACCTTATCCATTTTGACCTAGCGCAAAGGCTGATTCGTCATCATCAGTCGACTGATGCCTCCCATCAGTCGACTGATGAGCATTAGTCGACTGCTTGATGTCCAGTAGTCGACTGCTAGCCTGGCCACTTCCCTGCAGTAAGAGGTTAGCTCGGAAAATGATAAATGCGATGGTTTCTGACCGTCCGATCTCGACCTAAACCTTCCACGAAAAGTCTTAATCGGATCGCCGCCTACGGTCGTCCCCATAAAGAGGACACGACCTTACAATCTCTCACTCACACGAGCTTACCTCGATAGTAGCTCTCACTTCCGGTCTTCCATTCGATTCCTTCGACTCCCTCCGAAGTCACTCGAGTGTCGCCCGACCACCGCGGCTTCCTCCGGGTGTCGCTAGCCTTCAGCTCCAGCTTTATCACTTTTCTGCACATTTGATTTATCTCGTGAGATAACGATGTAAACTTAACTTTGTGTCTTTACCATAATCAAAACACAGGTTCGATTATCTAGTACCCCTGCACCAACAGAAGCTCTATAGAAGGACCTAGTCCTTACTCGTGATAATTCACCTGCTACTTGGTCTAGAGGATGATTTTGATGAGTCCTTAAGGTCCTAGGAGGTGAGTCACATTCAATTTGATCATGGTTATCATCATTCTTCCTCCATTCATCATCGGAATCTCCTCTTCCTCCCCCTTGATCATTACCTCCTAATCCTCTCCCTTGATCATTACCCCCTAAATTTAGATTTTGAAGTCTTTGGGTAATGTCTTAATTTTTGTCATTGATATCTTTATCAATGGAGGATTTCCAAGGTGAGGTACTAGTAGACTCATCATATTCGACATTAGAGGATTCCTCAATATTTTGATTCCTCTTGTTGTATACTCTATAACCTCTACTAGTGAATGAGTATCCAACTAGGATTCCTTCATCTATCTTAGATTCAAATTTCCCTAGATTATCTTTAGTGTTTAAAATATAGACTTTGCATCCAAAGACATTAAAGTAATGAATTGTAGGAACTGTGCCATTCCATAATTCAAAAGGTGTTTTGCCTAAAAATCAATGGATTAAGACACCGTTTTGGATATAGTAAGCGGTGTTAACCGCTCCCTGAAGTTGCTGGATTCCACATATGCTCTTCCTAATTGTTGTAGAACTTGAGGCTGAAAAGAACTTCTCCAAGAAAGATATCTTCATCTCATCCCAACAGGTGATAGAGTCGAGTGGCAGGGAGTACAACCAATCATTTGCTTCATCTTCCAATGAGAAAGGAAAGGCTCTCAAATTGATGTCCTCCTCACCGATAACTCGTGCTTCATAGTAGAATAGATTGCATGGAACTCCTGTAAGTGTCGATTAGGATCTTCTCCAGCCAATCCGTGGAATTTCGAGAGAAGGTGAATGTGGTCAGATCGTAGCTCAAAGTTTACTTCTAGTTCAGGATATTGGATACACAATGAGTGATACAAAACGTCTAACGCTGCGAGTTCTCTCGATGTCTTGTCATTGTTACCTGACATGTCATTCTAAATTTCTGAAAGGTTGCTGCACAAAACTATAGATTTTCCTCTCTATGCTCTTTACAATGTATGAAAAGTTCTGTCTATTTCTGGATCAAAGTCAAACAAGATGTCACTAGATGACCTGGCCATGCACTGCACACTAGCAACAAAGCTTAGAAAGCTCAAACAAGAAGGAACAATTAAAAATTATTGCAATTTTAAAGATTACTAACACCATAAACAACTTCCCCGACAATGGTGCCAAAAATTCATACTACTATGTGTTGTGTGTATGTATAACATGTCGTTGTGCCTACACTACAGTATCAATTTAATTACCGACCCCACTTATGCAAGAAAGTATAATGATATGCTCGGATCATCTCCCAAGGAAGCTACAATAAAAGTTATCTCTAAAGACAAGTTTTTTTAGTAATGAATGGGGGTTTTAAGTTTGAAATTCGATTAAGAAAATTTCACCAAGTGATGGTACCTAATTGAGTCTAATTATCTATTTCACTGAATAACGAAATCTAGTTAAACTAGCACACAAAAAGGTGGAATACCCGATCTCTCCCATGACCAAGTTCAAGCTCGAAAAGGTATCGTGGGTGACAAAGCTCCTCCCTTGATCGAAGAGTAGAGATGGAGGTTGCATAGATGGGGAATGAAATTGGAATGCTTCATGGAGGCGGACTTCCCCTCAATCTGAGAAAAAAGATGAGGAATGGCGGTGGGAGATGAAGGTAGGGTTCTTAGGATTGAAAAGATGTCATGAATCCTATTCAAAATGCTATTTATAGAAACTCTCAACTAAGCAGAAGACGCCACACGGTCATGCCTTTTTGGCATGGCCCGATCGTGTCTTCTTCTAGAAATTCGATGGGAGAAGAGACACAACCGTGCCTTTTTGGCATGGTCCGCCAGTGTCTTCCCCGGAATGTTGCGTTTCTTCATTTCCTTCATCTCTACAGCTTGGGACACGACCTCCCCATATTTAGGATATCAGTAGGGCTATGGTTCATTTGTGATTAAGCCCCAAAACTCCTCGATATGTCCTTCAAATGGCATACACAACAAGATACACATCAAATTAGCATATATTTGCATTAAAGTGCTAAAATAATCCAATTCTCATAAAACATGATAAATAAGTCAAATTAGGCATATGAGTGGATTAAAATATCGAGGAATTAACAAAAAATATCATATAAAAATGTGAGTTATCAGCAACCATTTGGGGAATGGCAGATTGATTGGATTGGTTCATCCTTTGAAGAAAGAGAAACTCCACTTCGATCTAAAGCTATCTCCATCCACAGACGACCAACGGGATATCATTCGAGGGGTACCTCCATAAATCCTCCATCCACTGATGATGAGCTCCGATCGAAAAAGGCACCAAGGTGAAGGAAGTGATGCACGCAAATGTGACCTCAAATTCCTGGCGAAGATGCCAAAAACTTGATGCACGCCAACCGAATCTCTAATCGTGAGGCCAAAGATTCTCCTTGCACTCAACCTCGCAAGTGCACGGATATCGTCAAGTAATAAAAATTATCGATCTCACAGGGACTGATATTATATTATTGGTCTGTCTAGTGAACTTTGATTATTTGGAGTGGATCTTAATGTTTGAAAGTTCTCAGTCACGGTCTAAGATCAAAGGTTGGTGTCACTCGGAGTAAGGCAAAGGATGTACTCAAGTCTAAGGAAAAAGATTCTAGAACTTGGGTTTCACCTATGCGATGTTGGATATGTCATTAATTTATGCTCCTAAGTTCTCTAAATTCGATCTTGTGGGTGGATCATCAAGTTTAATCTCGGTGAACTTTTGGTACTGTGTAGGAATTACCTAATCTAAACTAGAGAATCCCTTTCGGATTCACAAAACTCAGAAGGTTGCTATCATTGGGTTGCCCCTGTCGCTGGGTCTCACAATCTCTCAAAGTTGATTTCTCCTACTTCGTGGCCTCTAAATAGATTAGGTTCATGATGTTCTAGGATGTCCTATGTTCTCCCCATGAACAGGTGAACTTTATTTCAGATCCTACTCTTCCACGTCTCATTATCTACAGTTTTGGGAGAGAGGTCAACCTTTCAATTCCTACTTAATTCTCCTAGGTTTTGATATAGATGCTTTTGGCATCTATATCGACTATGCATGGTAGAAACAAGGGCGAGTCATCATTATCATAGAACTAGAAAACCTAAATCATGAATATTAATAAAAGAAATTAGAATCCATTGCAATAATTATGTCCAAGACACATAGGCTACTCTCTAATCCTAGAATCGAAGGTTCTACACCATAAACAAGGAACAACAAAGGCAGCCTTCCTATGGATGGAGCTTCCTCATGGCCTTGAGTCTCCTCCCTTTTCTCTTCAATTAGTGATCCTTTGGTGCTTTTTTAGGGCACCAACCATCCTCTTCATGTTTTTCCTATATATAGAGGTGATCCCGACTTTCCATAATTGCATGGAAAATCTATTTCTTGGGTTTTACGACAGCCCAATAAGGTCGTGTGAATTTCACATGGGCAAACCATGTGTAGCACTGTGAACCATGCCTGAAATCTTTTCTGTAGAAAAGGCATGGTTGTGTGAATTTCACACGGTCGATTGTGTGTCTTGTTGGGAAGGCTCCTGAGCTCCATCTTTTCGTCTGAAAGCATGCCTACATTTTAGGAACACGGCCAAAGCATGCTTCCCTTACCTTCATGCATCGTATGGATCTTCATTAAGCTTTGAAACTCCATCTTGTACAAGAAAAATAACAAAATTAGGCCTCCGAATAAGAAAGTAGTAATAATGCGCTAAGTAAAGTAAATATATGCAAACTACCTACTAAATGCAACGAGATGTGTGCTAAAATAACCACTAAATGCTATATGATTTGCTCACATCAAAATCCCCCAAACATAATTTTTTGCTTGTCCTCAAGCAAACTTCAGCATATCATGAATTGCAGATAAAATTTATGCTTCAATGTATTGTAAATTTACAAAAACTTATCATGTGGTACTACAATCAAAACAAACAAATGTGTTCCCCAAGGTCACTAAGTTAGTTTTCAGTGCAAGTGTAAAATGGTTTCCTAAGGGTTTCACTTTCCAAGGTAAGTTAAGTCGTCATCTCATAGTGTTCCTAGGGTTTCCATCTTTAGGCACTTACCTGCCTTAAGTGAGGGTCGTTCTCTAAAATTTAGCATAAAGTCTCAAAGGCTTGCTTGATATCGAAAGAAATTAGTAGGTATTTCCTCAATAACCTAACTCAGTCTCAAAGGAGCACCTAACCATTTCCACCCATGACAACTATTTTTAAACTCTCATGTTATTATTATTATTTTTTTTAACATCCTCCTCACAAGTACTTTGATTTTTCTGAATAGGCACACACGATCCAAGCATCTCCGGTAACTAAAATGCTAATCTAAAGTCACCTATAGATACTAGAGTACTAACCAATCAAGATGAATCATAACTAATTATGTACTAATTCCTCCCCTTTGGAACTTATATCAAGTGTTTGTGAAAATAAAAACTAACTAGTGAAAAATAGGGAGCATTCACTATCATATCACCAAATTAGTACCAAAAGAAAAAAGAAAGTAAATTGCTTATGATATTGAAACACATTACTATAATACTTTTTCTAAATTCTGCTGAAGCAAACTATGAGATCAAACAAAATAAATAGTGGAAGAAACCTAAAGAGATCTACATTTATGAAAACTGAAATAAACAAAACAAATGCAAATAAAAACTACCAATGCTTAAACCAAATTTAAATACTACCAAAGCTTAGAAAGTGCAATATCATGAAAAATATTCACCCATACTTAAATGTGATCATACCCCTAGCTTGGCGGTCATGGTGGAGAATCAAGCAATCTCGACATATCCGACTCATGAGATAATCGTGAGCTCAACTGCTAGTGTCACATGTACATGTGGTCAACCTGTGAGCTGGCGGACTCAGTAGTAGCTCTATGATCCTCCTCCCAAGCCCACTGTAAGCACGCATCCCTCATGAACTGCCACATCTCCCGGTGGTGCTCAGCCTCCTCCTGAAAATATTGCTATGCATGGTCGTAATATTTCTCCACCCTTTGATAATGTTACTGGACATGACCGTAGAACTTGTCCGCCCACTAAAAGTGCTGCCTCAGGCCTTGGAACTCTACCTGAGTAAAAGTCCTCTGCTCATCCCATCACTGCATTTGTGTCTACTGCTTCGTGTAGATATCATTGAGGCACGATCAGAACTCTAAGATGTCAAAAGTAGATCCACCTGTATCATGACCAAAAGTAGAAAAAGAATGTCGTGCATGCTCCGGATCTGGGTGTTGCATCTCATCTCTCATGGAAGGTGGAGTCTAATGCCTAGGTGAATCTATATGTGCATGAGATGAAGGGTTGAAGGAGGTGAACGGGTAGAAGGACCCTCCTATGGTGGGGACTCAACTATCCTATCCAACCACCAGTTCGCGGGGTTTATGATGGTGGTATGATTGGGGTCAGGGAGCCTAAGGGGTGTCAGGTTCTTCCTTACAAAAAAATAATAATTTCCTTCTCTTACAATCATTTTCATTGTCATGCATACCCCTAAGTCTAGGCTAGGGCTCCCTTCTACTTTATCCAATTCTCCACAATTGTAGCCTAGACTATCACAAATATGGGTTAACAAACCCTCAAAAATGATCTCCCCCTTTTGTGCTTTCCCCACCTTGACTAAATGTCTAATAAAATGAGATCCTATGTCTATAGTATTATTCCCTTGCAACATGATCTAAAGACATAATAATTCACTAGTTCTCACTACTTCATCACTCTCTCCACTTCCAAAAATAGTACTAGCCATAAAATGGTGGATGTACCTAAAAATAGGATTTTGAAGACGGGATGCCTTAGCCCTAGAGGGATCATAAGAGGTTTCTCCAATTAATTCATTCCAAAATTGTCTAGCATTAAAATCATTAGGTGTTCTCCTCTCTCCGCCATGAGGTAATCAAAAGAAAAGATTCCATTGGTGAAAGCTCCACTCATGTTCTTTATTAAACAACCTAAATCTTATCTTCCCTTCTACACTATCCATTCCGATAAGATCTCTGCATCCACTGAGCTTAAAAATTCTAGTACAACCCTAGGGTAGGTTAGGAATCTAATCCTCATTAACTCTTCCCATTCTACATTATGGAATAGTCATTGCACATCATTCAAAAGACCAAGGGTTTCATGGAGGGGCTCATCTATGTACCTAGTGGCTACTATTCTATGATTAGAAAGTAGGTCAAAGCAAGATTTATGAAGATTATTACAAAATAAGATACCTAGAGGAGCATTAGCTTGCACCGGAGCTTGTTGCTTGTCTCTGCTCCTGGATCTTGGCTTTTAAGGGGCAGGTTTTGCTGCAATATGATTTGTCCTCTTCATTCTTTCTTATAGAGAGCTTCTTGGTGAAGATCGAGGTCGAGGTAAAGCTCCTTGAAGGTTGGAACGGAAGCACAAGAAAGACCTAGGTCTTGAAATCAAAAAGCACAACAAGTTTGGGGAGAAACACATGGCTCACGCCTCTTTATGAGGACGCGACACGACCGTGTGAATTTCACATGGTCGATCATGCATTGCGTTGTGTCCAACATTCAAAAATTTTCAGAAAAAAGGCACGACAGTGTGTCTCTATATAATTTCCTGTTATGACACATGGTCCGAACTCCATTAACATGCCCTGCCATGTTTTGCTCTGCCCATGAGGCACAACCATATGAAATTCACACGGTCTCCCGTGTTCCTTACTGTGTGTTGCTCCGAATTGCTTTTTTCTACTGGTAGTTTGTCAAATCCCTAAGATCACATGAAAATAACAATTAACTGTTAGTGCAATTGACCCAGGTCACGATTGACCAAACTCGAGTTTGACTTGAGTAATGTCTTGATGTTTGTCTTTTGATGTTTGACGATGAGTTAACCATTGTTTGACAATGGGTTGACTATATGGTTGACATGGGGTTGACCATATGATGGAGAAGTCCAAGTGGGACACTTAGCATAGAAAGTCCAACATGGGTTGGCAAGGGAAAGTCCAAACTTGAGTCTTGGAAAATGGAAAGTTCAAGCATGGGTCTTGGCAAGGGAAAGTCCAAGTTTGAGTCTTGGCATTTGGAAAGTCCAACATGAAGTTGGCATGAAAAGTCCAAGGTTTGATATTGGTGGCGTAAAATCCAAGGGTGGAGTCTTGGCAGTATAAGTCCAATGGTTTGGCGGCGTAAAGTCCAAGCGTGTGTATTGGCAGCGTAAGCTCAGATGTGCCTTAGCGATATAGACCACGTTAGCATGACAATAGCCAATGGAAGCAACTGAAGGCTAGCAAATGGATGAATAGGTCATCAATGACTTAAAGGGATCTGATAGGCATAAGGCTGATGGAGGTGGCTAGAAGGCTTAGGTCTAGGCTAAGGGTGATCTAGCAAGTATGAGAGTATCATACTTGGGGTTAAACCTCATGTTTGAGGTTTGTCAGTCAACTAGGGTTATGGCCCAATCAATTGGTCAAGTGTTTTGACACTTGGCAGCCTAGATAACTCTGAGCAGTCGACTGGGATTATGACCAGTCGACTGACCGGGAGTCGACTGGCATTTGACTGTGGTCGTATGGCCTTGGCAGTCGACTGACATAAAGGTTAGTCAACTGATGGTCGAGGACACGGGCATAGAATGTTTCTGAGTCAACTGCTAGGGTTTGGAAATCGAGTGGTGGCATGATCAGTTAATTGATGGGTATGATCAGTCGACTGATGGTCTATCCGTTGGAACTTGTCCAATATGGATTAAGTCGTTGTCTCACAACGGCTACAGGAGCAGTCGATTGATGGTCACGAGCAGTCGACTGCTAAGCGGAATTCAGCCCGAGTTGCAGTTTTAAAAGAAGCTTGAGGAGATGGATTTTGACATGATTTTTTGAGGCGATTTGGAGGGGATTTGCTGCTGCAATCCAGACCTTCAAGGCTCTTCTCAAGAAACCAAAAGAAATCATTTAAAGTCTTCTTGTAAAGTATTTTTCTTTACTTGTATTACATTTCATCTTTATATTTTCTTATAATTTATTATATTACTTTTGTAATCGCTTGTAAGAGATTTCTCCACCTCCAGTGTGTCCCGAGAAGGAGTGTTATTGATTAGTGGTGGTGTATGCATCACTAGAGCTCATTCGAGCTCAATCCATGGAGTAGGAATCTTAAGGTTCCGAACCATATTATATCGATTGTGTGATTGTGTGCTTGTGTTTTGTTATTTCTTTATTATCTTTATTTCCGCTACGCATAACAAGTGTTGCAGACGATCAATCACGAACAAATTCCATCGAGCAACGAACGCGCCATTCACCCCCCCCCCCCTCTAGCGCTCACCAACATTCCTACATTAACAAAGATTTAAAACTAAAATAAACAAAAATAAAATGAAATAAAAGAGAATGTTCCTGACCTTCTCTTCTATTACTAATGTTCGATAAAGATTATCTGCACATCTTCTAAATAGAAAAGGTTCGTCCCACACGTACTGCTTGACATCTGAAAAGAATTTGTTCCTTTGTTGAGTTGTAAACTCTAAGGGAACCATACCTCCTGCTAAATAGTTCACCAAATTTGCATACCAAGGGGTGGTTGCCTTACTAACAACCATGAGTGTATCATTTGGAAAAGAGTCATCTATTGGTAAGTCAACATTCTCGTCTGGTCGTCCATCCAGGAACATATGTGACAAGTGATGAGCAACCATGTTCTCGGAACCCTTTTTGCCCCTAATTTCCACATCAAATTCTTGTAGTAACAAAATCCAACAGATGAGGCGAGTCTTAGCCTCTTTCTTGCTACGTAGATAATGGATTGCCACATGATCAGTGTAAACAATGACTTTTGTTCCCACTAAATATGACTTGAACTTCTCAAAAGCAAATACCACTGCTAATAATTCTTTTTCCGTTGTGGCATAATTATCTGGGTCTCATCTAATATTTTACTTGCATAATGAATAGCGTGCAATTTCTTGTCCCTTCGATGTCCTAATATCGCTCCTACCGTGAAGTTACTTGCATCACACATAATCTCGAAGGACAAGTTCCAATCCAGTGATTGCATTATTGGGGTGGTTACCAAGGCTTTTTTTAATCTTGTAAATTCTTCCAAACACATTTAATCAAAAACAAAATCTGCCTCTTTGACTAGTAAACTTGTTAAGGGTTTAAAAATCTGGGAGAAGCCTTTTATGAATCTACGATAGAATCTTGCATGCCCTAGAAAACTCCTTACTCATTTCACATCCCTTAGGGGTGGTAACTTCTCAATTACTTTTGTCTTAGCTTTGTCCACCTCAATGCCTTTTTCTGAAACCTTTGTTCCCATACTATCCCTTTGTTTACCATGAAGTGATTTTTTTTCCAGTTCATGACCAAATTTCTCTCTTCACATCTCTACAATACTTTTGACAGGTTTTCTAGACAGGAATCAAAGCTTGTTTCATACATAGAAAAGTCATCCATAAATACCTCCATACTGTCTTCGATCATGTCCGAGAAAATGGATGTCATACATCACTGAAAAGTGGTTGGAGCATTGCATAATCCAAAAGACATTCTTCTATAAGCAAAAGTTCCATGTGGGCAAGTGAAAGTAGTCTTTTCCTTATCATTTGGGTGAACAGGAATTTGAAAGAAACCAGAATATCCATCTAGATAACAAACATGAGAATGTTTGGATAAGAGCTCTAACATATGATCGATGAAGGGCAATGGAAAATGGTCTTTCCTTGTTGCCATATTCAACTTTCTGTAGCCTATGCACATCCTCTATCCCGTTACTGCTCTGATTGGAATCGACTCATTATACCCATTCTTTACCACTGTGATTCCCCCTTTCTTTGGGACCACATGCACTTGACTACCCCATTCACTGTTTGAAATTGGGTATATTATCTCTGCATCCAACAATTTCAACACTTCCTTTTTCACAACCTTCTTCATGTTTGGGTTGATTCTTCTTTGGTGATCCACTGAGGATTTGCAATCATCCTCAAGTATTATTCTATGCATACAAAGAGAGGGGTTGATCTCCTTGATGTCATCGAGGGTGTATCCTACTACCTTCCTATGTGCCCTAAGTAGTTCCGATAACTTTTTGGTCTCGACTTCTTTCAGATTGGCATTCACAATGACCGAATAGGTAGAATATGGTCTCAGATATTCATATCTAAGGTTCGATGGAAGGGATTTCATCTTTGCATTCGGGTGCTTCCCCCTCTCTACTAAGTCTTCGTCAAACTCATGCTCTCCTTCCTTCTCACTTGTTTCCTCTTGGGAAACTTCTACTTTACAACATGCACTTCCTTCCATGAGATATTCCTCATGTTCTCCTTGATTTCTCAATTGATTAACTAGGTGATGATCATGTGTCCTTTCTCCATGTGTGTTTACTAGGCATGATATCTCTAAATCATCAAAATTCTTTTTTAAGGTAAGTTTATGAAACTCTTCCTCACCATCCGACCATACTTGAAGAGTTGATATTACTGTATCCATGATACGGTATGCATCTTCTGGGTTCATTTTCATTAAAACTCCCCCTGCCACTATGTCAAATAATTCTTTAGTAGAGCTAGAAATCTCGGAGTTGAAAATATGCATGATCAGCTAATCCTGCAAATCGTGATGTGGACATTGCATCATCAGCTTATGAAACCTCTCTCATGCCTTGATCAGTGTCTCATCTTCTTCCTGCCTAACACTAAAAATTTTGTTCCTCAGATAAGTTGTTTTTCTTGGCGGTAAGTATTTATCCAGAAATAGACGCTCCAACTATTCCTATATCATTTTCCTACTGTCAGTGCTCGTAACCAAAGTATGGCCTCCTTCTTTAGAGAAAACAGAAAGATAATAAGCCTGATAGCATATGCTAGAACCCCATCATATTGTACTATATCATAATATGTTGGACTCTCTTCAAGATGTAAGTAGGGTTCCTCAGCTTGTGTTCCTCCAAAATAATTTTTTTGAATGAGAGAAATTAATGTCGGATTTATCTCCTAGCTCCTAGCCTCAATCAGAGGAATAATAATGTTGGAGTTCCATGCTTTGAGCCAAGGCACTGCATAGTCCTTTAATGGTCTTCTACACTGCATTTGCATACTTGAATAAAATTTTGAGAGAGAAGCAATCCTTTGTAGAACATATGAGCATGGACTAGAGAAATAATGGGAGGGATAACACACTTCTAATAAAATAACTAATAAGATGAAAACTAGAGAAACCTAGGTTCTATCCAATCATTTTACCTTCCAACCAATATCAAATAAATCAGTCCCCGATAACGGCACCAAAAAATTGATGCGCACAAACATGACCTCAAATCCCTGGCGAAGATGCCAAATACTTGATGCACGCGAACTGAATCTCTAATCATGAGGCCAAAGATTGGTCTTGCGCTCAACCATGCAAATGCACAATTATCGTCAAGTAATAAAAATTATCGATCTCATATGGACTGATATTTGATTATTAGTCTGTCTAATGAACTCTGATTGTTTAGAGTGGATCTTAATGTTTGAAAGTTCTCGATCACAGTCTAAGCTCGAAGGTTGGTGTCACTCGGAGTAAGGAAAAGGATGTACTCAAGTTTAGAAGAAGATTCCAAGACTTCAATTTCACCTATGCGATGTTGGACATGTTATTATTTTATGCTCCTAAGTTCTCTAAATTTGATCTTGCTGATGAATCATCAAGTTTAATCCCGATGAATTTTTTATATTACGTGGAAATTACATAATCTAAACTAGAGAATCCCTTTCGGATCCACAGAGATCAAGAGGTTGCTATCACTGGGTTGCCCCTGTCACTGCGTCCCATAACCTCTCCGATTTGATTTCTCCTACTTCACAGCCTCTAGATAGATTAGGTTCATGAAGTTCTAGGATGTCCTATGTTCTCCCCATGAATAGGTGAACCTTATTTCAGATCCTACTCTTTCACGTCTCGTTATCTACGATTTTGGGAGAGGGGTCAACCTTTTGGTTCCTCCTTAATTCTCCTAGGTTTCGATATAGATGCTTTTGGAATCTATATCGACTATGCACCGTAGAAACAAGAGCGAGTCATCATTATCATAGAACTAGGAAACATAAATCACAAATATTAACAGAATAAATCAAAATCTATGGCAGTAATTATGTCCAACACACATAGGCTACTCCCTAATCCTAGAATCAAAGGTTCTACTCCATAAACAAGGAAGAACAAACACAAGACATTATATTTTAATGTTTACAACCAAAGAAATATCAGTATGAAAGAAAATATATCCTGCTTTGGTTGGAGATGCATCTTGGCAGCCTTCCTATGGATGGATCTTCCTTGTCGGCCTTGAGTCTCCTCCATTTTCTCCCCAATTAGCAAGCCTTCCTATGGATGGTGCTTTTTTAGCGCACTAGCCTTTCTCATTGTGGTTTGGTATGTATTCCTATATATAGAGGTGATCCCGACTTTCCATAATTGTGCGTAAAATCTATTTCTTGGGTTTTATGGCAGCACAACATGGTCGTTTGAATTTCCCATGGCCAGGCCATGTGTAGCACTGTGAACCACGCCTGAAATCTTTTTTGGAGAAAAGGCACAACCATATGAATTTCACATGGCCAGTCGTGTGTCTTGCTAGAAATGCTCCTATGCTCTGTCTTTTCATCTAGAAGCATGCCGGCGTTTTGGGAACACGACCAGAGCATGCTTCCCTTCCCTTATTGCATCGTCTGGATCTTCTTAAGCTCCGAAACTCCATCTTGTACAAGAAAAACAATAAAAGCATACATCTAAACAAGAAAGTAGTAATAAAGCGCTAAGTAAAGCAAATATATGCAAAATACCTACTAAATGCAATGAGATGTGTGCCAAAATAACAACTACACCCTTATATGATTTTCACACATCAGGAAGTCATCATTTATAGAGGAGAAGAAGGTGTGGAGATCTTTCATCTCCTTCACCTTCATAAGGTCATCCATCTTCTACGACCCATTTCATCCATGAGTTTCGGGATCCCAAAATCATCCACGGCTTCACAATAACCCCTTCACTATTGGAGGATTGGTGACTGCACTAGAGGGGGGGTGAATAGCGTCTTCGCGATTTCTTCAATCGATCACAATCGTGTGCTTGTCTACAATTTGTTAGCTCAACGAAATATACAAAATAATCACAAACGAAAACAACACAAGCACAATACCACTATTTTACGTGGTTCGAAATCAACGGCTCCTACTCCATGGTCAGACTTTAGTGTCTACTCCACTAAACCTTGTCTCCTTTTCGGAATACAATTCGAAGGTGGAGAAACCTTGAACAATAAGCTTACAATAGTAAACAACAATACAAACAAGTAAATACAATATACAAATGAAATACTAAACAAAAACTACTTTAAAAGTGCGCTTTTTCTTTGAATACTTATTGGTTGCTTTGAATGCCTTAGAAGGTATGAAATGCAGTAGCAAAATCCCTCCTCAAAGCTCATGAACCGACTGGTCCAAATCCTCCCATCGAGCTCCTTTTATAACTCAGCTCGGACTAATTCTCCACCTTCTAGTCGATTGCTCTTACCTAGCAGTCGACTATATCCTTAGTCGTTGCCTCATAATGACTTAATCAACATCAGAAAGATTCCCATCAATCGACTGCTCAAAATTTTGGCCCCTGGCCACTTAATTCCAATCGACTACTCTACCCTAGCAGTCAATTGTTGTAGACGAGTTGACTGCTCAACCCTAGCAGTCAACTGTCAAAGCCACAGATCAACAGTTGAGTCTCAGTCGACTACCAGACTAGTCGACTAGGGCATAATCCCAATTGACTACTCTAAGTTAACTAGGTTTCCGAGTATCAAACACTCGACCAATTAACTATTCCATAACCCCAGTTGACTGGCAAACCTCAAATATGAGGTTTAAACCAAGTATGATCCTCTCATACTTGATTGACCACCCTTAGCCTAGACCTAAGCCTTCTAGCAACCTCTATCATCCTCATGCCTCTCGGATCTCTCGAGTCCGCAACTCTTCATCCTTCGCATTACCCTTCAGGTGGTTCCATCAACTATGTCATGCTAACCGGGTCCTTTGCCAAGGTTCATTTGGACTTATGTCACCAGGACCCATGCTTGGACTTCTCGCCGCCAAATCTACACCCTTGAACTTTGACATTGTCAAGATCTATTTGGACTTATGCCGCCAAGACCCATGCTTGGACTTTACGCCGCCAACCTACCATTGGACTTCACCTTTGCCAAGAACCCATGACTTGGACTTTCCAATTACCAAGACCATGCTTGGACTTTTCTTACCAACTTTAGTTGGACTTTCCAATTGCCAAAGTTTACTTGGACTTTTCACCACCAAGACTACACACTTGAACTTATATAGCCAAGGCTATACCTTTGGACTTTACCATTTCCAAGTACCCATGATTTGGACTTTCCGTGCCAAGTATCCAAACTTGGACTTCCGATCTTGATCAACAATCTCCCCCTTTTTGATGTTTAACAATACCTTTAAGTTAGGCTAACAATAACCCAACTTAATTCTTCCAATGCAAAAGCATAATGAAGGTTTACCTAACTTAAACTTTACTTCTCCTCTTTTGGTATACATCAAAAAGCCTACCAAAGTTTTCAATGTCTCATCTCTCAAAGAGATCGTACATTTTCCCCCTTAATCCAAAAACATTTAGGATACCTTCACTCTTCCTAGTGATAAATCACATATCACTAAATGAGAGAGAATCCTCACTTCTCCAATTCTCCCCTTTTGATGAGCACAATAAGGGTTTCAAACCCTTCATTTATCCTTCTTTGAGGAACACTCATCCATCATCCCTTGATGGATAACCTTCCCCTAAAGTCTTACTCCCCCTTGACCATTGCACCAACAACGTCCTTGGAGAGTTCCTAAGCCTATAGGAAACTTAAATCATCAAAAATAAGGATAAAAGTCCAACATTGAACTTTCACAACTCTTAAAATTTGAGACTCCACCCTAAACAACTCTCCTAATCATTTTCAATGATATTTCACTTTTCCAATGCTTTCCAAAGCATATCCTAGGGTTAAGAGATAGGATAACTTAAAATGGTTAATACATGGCTAAACAAATTTTGTTCAACCAAAATCAGCTTCAACAGTCAACTCAGTCAGCAACCAGTCGACTGCCTCATTATCAATTGACTACTCAAAGCAGCAGTCAACTTGTTTCTGCAATGTGCAGAAAATAAATTTAGAAATTGAATTTTGATAATTCATAAGTAAATATACATATTTTGAAAAATCATGAAACTTCATACGTATATTACTTACATCAAATACAATGGGTGAAAAATAATTTTATATAAAAATACCAATTAAATTAAGAGATTGATACAAAGTTCAAAAGTATTGAAAACTTCAATGTTTTGCCTAACTTTGTGTCAATATAATCAATGGTGATTGTCATCAAAAGATAGGCTTCACCAAGGTTTTCTAAAATGATTTTAAAATATTTTCAAAATCTTATTTTGAACCATGGTCTATGGGATAGATGTACATGACTTATACATTATCTTTCCTCATGATTCATCCATGGTATATTATGAGTTTGTATTCTTCTAGATGCAACATCTATGCACCTTGAACTTAACTCATATTGCTATCATCTCACGTATGTCTAGGGTGTATCAATACACACACATGTCAATTTAATGTTTTGTGAGATGTGAGTTTTTGTTTTTCCTAATCTAGGGTCTCATGCATTTTATCTAGGCAACTCTATTTGATTCTCTTATCATGGGACCTCAAGTCATGCCATTGTCCTTAATTAAATTTTAATAATCCTAAATGCATGAAATATGATCATGGAATATATGATAGCATAAATTAAAATATTTGCCAATAATCATGATGTCATGGCATAAAAATGACCTAAATACAAATATGAAATATTACCCTAAGAATTATCATGACATTTTATATGATTAAATGAAATATGATATCATGACATGACATATGACAAACAAAGCATGGCAAATAAAATATAAAGTTATAAGAATACCTAAATTTTAATTCTAATTGTCATTTGCAACTCTATTTTACCATAATGGTCAAATTTTCAAGTGTGTCAAAAATCAAAAATGGCACACCATTAACTCTAAACCTAATTGTGACAATTATGATTGATTTTTCATACTTCTCAAATTTTATTGTCACATCCTAAATTCTTTTAGGATAAAATCTAAATTCATTTTCAAGGAATCATATAACCTCAAAAATGCCCTAAAATGTCACCTTTACCATGGTTAGGTTAACTACCTATCCATTCAAGGTTGGCACACCCTAAACCCATCTAGTGTGATAGAATCTCACTCCTAGCAATCCACTTCCTATTGGAGCTCCTTGGGTTAACTAAGTACTCGCTAGGGATAACTTTCCTAGCTACCCTCCTAATGACCCTTCTAGGCTTGGAATTCTTGGTCATT
The DNA here is from genome assembly GCA_025175895.1 of Wurfbainia villosa. Taxonomy (NCBI): domain Eukaryota; kingdom Viridiplantae; phylum Streptophyta; class Magnoliopsida; order Zingiberales; family Zingiberaceae; genus Wurfbainia; species Wurfbainia villosa. The sequence continues at coordinate 38,750,318 of CM045987.1, forward strand.
TGGGTCTTATCTAGGTTAATCTTAGGGGTAACTCCCCTTGTAACTTTGTTCGTGACTTTCCTAGGTTTCTTTGAAATCTTAGCCACTAGACATCTACCATGGTCAACTCTAGGAATGGCCTCCCTTGTGACCTTGGTTTTTCTAGACTTGAAAGAGTTCCATAGCCAAATGGAATGCTATGGTAGGTTGGCATGACTACCTTGGACTTGGGTTTGTGACCCAAACCTTTCCTATCCTTGGATAGTTCTTGTCTCCTAACACCTAAGATTTTCCCATTAGACCCTTTACTTGAATTCGTCATATTTGCACGGGCCTTTTCTAATTTTTCAAGTCTTGACTTCAAGGCTTGGTTTTCTACCACTAATCTCTCAATTTTTTATTTTAAATTATAATTTTGGACATTTTTCTTTCTTCTAGGCATGTGTCTATAATTATTGGGACTAATGCCTAGGTTGTTGTTATCAACCTTCCTATCCTTAGGTAAGGTTGTCTTAGGGCTAAATTTTCTAGAATTGTCCTTAGGCCAAGTATCATGTTTAACTCCTAAAAAATATACTTATTACTTCTAGTATGCTTTTCATGAGCAATTGAAAGAAAATTCCTAGCATGCTTTTGATTATTACGTACATAATGAGCATTATTTAAATGTACCTTAGGAAGTGTCTTAGCCCCCCTACATGTGAAGCTCCTCTTTTATCCTTGCTAGGGTGACTCCTCCTAGGACATTGGCTCCTATAATGCCCTTTTTGTTGGAATTTGAATTACACCATGTTCTTCATGCCTTTGCGTATATAGGCTCGGGCCTCCTTGGTTTTCTCCTTCGTCTTTGGTGTCGGTTGAGTCTTATTGACTCTTTTTGGATATTTACTCTTATAATGTCCTACTTCCCTACACTCAAAGTATATTATGTGATTTTTATTCTTAATAGATATGCTCGAGTTACCTTCTTAAATGGTAGGAGAATTTTTTATTTCTTCTTCATTTCTCTCAGATGTGTAGGACCGAAAAGACACTAGAGGAGGGGGGGGGGGTGAATAGCATTTTTAAAATCTTTCTTTTGTTTGTAAAATCTAACTCATTCACAAAGTATATCGCAGCGGAAACACGAAAACAAAGATAAAAGTACACAAGGAGTTTTACTTGGTTCACATCCCACTGACTGCTAATCCAAGGCCCTGCGATCCTTAATCGCTTCCGAAGGACAATCACTAAAAGTCTCTTCCTCATTGAAGGTAAGAGACAAGACGATTACAAAGATGAAAAGGTCAGTAACAATCTTACCGATCCTTATGCAAATTAAGTACACAAAAATAGTAATAATATACTGATAATAAATAGAAAAGGATGCACAGTCGGAGTAGCATTATATCACGAAGAATCACGGTCGAAGAGCAAGAGCAGTTAAGAGTATTGATTCATAGGGTTTGTGTCCCCCCCCCCTTTTTATAGATTTTCCTAAGCCTTTGAAACCTTCATTTTCGTCCATATCTAGATCTAGATCCAGATCTAGATGGATTTTATCCAAAAGTCTTATCTTTGAGGTGGAAACTTGACTCTTCACGTGCACACCAGTCGACTGTGATGCATGTGAATGAGACCTCAAATCTCACGATGGGAACCATCGACGACTCGAAACGCATGCTCGCACTCAACGCCCATAAGTGCACGGATGTCGTCAAGTAACAAAAAGATTATCAATCCCACAAGGACTGAGATTCGAGTACCGATTGGTTTAGTGGACGTTATTGTTCAGAGTTCCGTTCTAATGGTTGTGATAACGGGGGTTGTTGGCGTCCTAACTCTAGTACGGTGTCACACGGAGGAAGAGAAGGGTTGCTACAAGTCTTTTGAGGGAATTCTAGGATTTCGATTTCACTTGTGTGTCGCAGAATAGCTATCAATTGGGTATTATCTAGACATCTAACTATGGTCTTGTGGAAGGGACATCATACACTTCCCCGATGATCCTTCGCATCTATCGGGAACTACCTCTATCATACTAGGTCGACCCCTAGCTTTCGGATGGGATAGGTGGTATGAGGATTCTGATTCAATCCCTATAACGAGTCAGAACGTGTCCCATTTCTGGCTCTATCACACCCTTCTATCTACAGTTATCGAAGATGAGACCAACCCCTAGGTTCCTCCTTAATTCTCCTAAATCTTTGATACGAGGGCTATCACCCCTCGTATCGGCTATGCATAGTAAATAGAAGATCAAAACAAATAACTATCGTTCTAAACAATCACCAATTGCAAATATGATTTCAAAAACATAAATATATTTGAAATAACATGTTCTATGCACACAAACTACTCCCTAATCCTAGAATAGGAGAATCTACTCCATAAATACGAGAAGAGAAACACAAAGCATATTAGAATTTATATAACGTGAATTATAATGAACTTTGGCTCTCCTCTCCGGCATTGATGTGCAGAACTTGATCCTCGAGTGGCCTTCTTCCTCCCCGTTGTGAGTTTCCGAAGCTTTTTAGGGCGTCGCAGTGTTGTCCCGACCGTCGTGCCTCCCCCCTAGGGTTCGAATGTAGCTTCCTTTATATAGAAATTAAGTCGGATCTCCCCGAAACCTAAAAAATAATAGAACCACATCAAAATCACCCAACGCCACACGATCATGTGGATTTACACGGCCAGGTTGTGTGTGGTACTGGGGTGCGAGCCGTGTGGATTCATAGGGTCAGGGTGTGTGTCCTTCTGTTCTAGCTGCTAAATTCCTTCTTTTCACTCTAAAAGTGCATCATTTTCCCTGTAGAATGTTATCCTGCACACAAGAGTACAAAGAGTAGATCTCTGAACCAGAAAATAGGAAATTCATGCAAAATAAAGTGAAATATGTTGGTGCAATCGGCCCAGGTCACGATTGACCAGGACTCGAGTTTGACTCGAGTGATGTTTTGATGTTTGACAAAGTATGTTTGACAAAGTATGTTAGACATAGGATTGACATTGATGTTTGACATTAATGTCGGTTAATATGTTGGGGAGATTGTTTATACAATCGACCCAGGTTATAATTGACCAGACTCGAGTTTGACTCGAGGGAGACTTTGGTGGTTGACTAGGGTTGACCATGTGTTTATGGGAAAGTCCAAGTCATGGGTACTTGGCATGGAAAGTCCAAGTGGGACACTTGGCATTTGGGAAAGTCCAAGTCTTGAGTACTTGGCATGGGAAGTCCAAGCATGGGTCTTGGCAAATGAGAAGTCCAAGCATGGGTCTTGGCAAATGGAAAGTCCAAGCATGGTCTTGGCATGGAAAGTCCAACATGGGTTGGCAAGGGAAAGTCCAAGCTTGAGTCTTGGCATTTGAGAAGTCCAAGGGGATTGATATTGGCGGCGTAAAGTCCAAGCGGAGTCTTGGCAGCGTAAGTCCAATGTGCCTTGGCGGTGTAGACACCGTTAGCATGACATAGCCGATGGAAGCACCTGGAAGCTAGCGCGATGGATGAACAAGTCATGGATGACTTGGAGGATCCGAGAGGCGTGAGGTGATGGAGGTGGCTAGAAGGCTTAGGTCTAGGCTAAGGGTGGTCTAGCAAGCATGGGGCACCATACTTGGGTTAAAACCTCATTCTGCATTATGGCGACCGCTCATGGGAGAGCCGATCGTAGGCAATGATCGGCGCGATCGCTAAGGGATGGCCCGATCGATCGCGGCCGAGTGGCGAAAGATGTCGCTCAGCCCGTAGCCGACAAGGGCCGACTACGGAGCGTTAGCGATCGACCGCCAATGATGGCAGTCGACTGGTGAGAGTCCCGTTGGAACTTGTCCAACGTGGATTGAGCCGTTGTCTCACAGGCTGGTTAAATGACCGGTGATTTATGGCGATCAGCGGAAATCCAGCCCGACGCGAGATAAAAGGAAGTTGTTCGTGGAGATTGCGGTATCAGTTCTTGGGGAGCTTTCTTGAGGCGATTTGAAGGCGATTTGCAGGTGCATTTCAGGGCCCTTCAACCTCATCCAAGCAACCAACAAGCAAAGCGCTCAAACCCTAGTTTTGTAAAGTGTTCTTTACATTTCCTTTGTATTTGCTTGTATTTCCTTAGATTATTATTGTAATCTTGTGTACGAGGTTTCTCCGCCTCCGACTTGTTGTCGAGAAGGAGTTTATTGATTAGTGATTGCATTGGCGTCGCTAGAGCTCGTTAGAGCTCGATCCGTGGAGTAGGAACCGTTACGGTTCCGAACCACGTTATATGATCATGTTGTGATTGTGTGTCTTGTTATATTTATTTGTTATTACTATTCCGCTGTGCTAACAAGATTGTAGACAATCGAACGCGAAAGAATTCCATCATCGTACGGTATCACGCTATTCACCCCCCCTCTAGCGGCCTCAAATCCCCAACAAAATATTCAAAAATCAAATATAAAATGCAACGGAATGTGAGCGAAACATACTCCTAAAATCCTATATGTTTTGCTCATATTAGACTGCTCTTATTACTAGTTGACTAGCCCCAGTCAACTACTGATCCTCCCAGTCGACTGTTGTACTTGAGTTTCCAATTCAACCACTTGCATCACAAGGTTACAACAAGATGCTGGATCAAAATGAGCGCTAGAGGGGGGGTGAATAGCACAAAATGATTTTTCGTTTCGTATGTCGATTCGATAAATAAAAAGAGTAAAGTGCAGTGGAAAAAAAATATGAGACAAATGCAATTTTACTTGGTTCACAGCCTTCAACCTTCTAATCCAAGGCCCTAACGGTACTAGACCATGTACAGAGGGAAAATCACTAAAATACTCCTCTTCGTTGGAGGTAGGAGTAAGCGAGTACAAGAAATAGAAAAGACTCGAGGTAGAGGGACACTCCCCCTCTCCTCGTTGCGATTAAAGCTATGATAAAAGTAAAGTTTACAAGATTTGAAATTAACTTAAAGTAAAGCTTTTATCGACGACCTAAGAGATAGAATTTGAGCCTGGATTGTCGTCGTTTCAGCAGCACTTCGTCGTCGTAGGATTGTCATAGAGCAGCGGCATTGCGAGAGAAATTGAGAGCACTTGGGATTGATGAAATGGTGAAGAATGACTCTTTTTTTATAGCCTTGAGAAACCCTAATCATTCAGATCTTGATCCTTTCACAAAAGCCACTTCACCCTTGAAGAAAGGGATGAGTTTTTGACTCTCCTCGAAGCTGTAATTTGACCATCAGTCGGCTGCTCAACCCTATCAGTTAACTGATGGAGAAAGCAGTCGACTGATACAAGCCATCAGTCAACTTATGCCAGGTTTTTCAGCTGCAATGAAGAGTTAGCTCAAAAATGTAATTAATATAAGTAAATGTGACGGCCATTTACATCCGATCTTGACTTAGACCTTCCATGGAAAATCTTGGTCGGATCATCTCCTAAGGATGTCCTCGTATGAAGGACTCAACCTTGCATTCTCTCGCACACATGAGCGTACCTTAAGTTCGTAGCTTTGCTTCCGGTCTCCACCTGATTTCTTCGGCTCCCTCCAAAGTCCTCCAGTGTCGCCCGACCACGATTCCCTCTGGGTGTCACCGACCTTCGGCTTAGCTTAGCATTCCTGCACACTTGATTCAGCTCATGAGATAACAATATGGGCTTAATTTTGTGTCTTTTGCTATAATCAAAACTTAGGTTCGACTTAGGTGTCTACTGCACCAACAATCTCCCCCTTTTTCATCTATGGCAAATCCACACAAAGTTAAGGAAATAAATTGAATGTATTAAGTGAAATGACTAATATGAAGTATGATATAAAATCTTAAAGAGTATACATGACTTCATAAGTTGAGTATGAGAAAAACTCTTTTTCAAGTGCTCCCCCTTGAGGAATCCTCCTCCTTGACCGATGGTGAGTATTTGAAAAAGATGTCCTAACCCTCCCCCTTGATGTTTGCTACTTTAAGAAGAGTTTAAGTAATCGAAATTACTTAACAATGGCCTTAGTGTTTAAATAAGTTCAAGTTAAGTAATCAAAAACTAATTTTTGATTTCTTAACCTTGGCCTTTCTCCCCTTTTTCAATTTAAAGGTTAAGTTTTAAAAGGTAAGTTAAATAAGCATTTACTTAACTTGGGTCAAAGATGTAATAAGTTAAGTTATCAAAAAAAAAATTGATCCCTTAACTTTGGACTTTTCTCCCCCTTTTTCCATAAATCGAAAAGAGTGGGGGATTTTGAAAAATATAGTTTTTGAATTTAGTTTTAAGTCCAAGCATGTTCCAAATAAATTTTGAAAATAGTAGTTTAAACATAAGCTCATCTATTTGTATGTTCAACTCTATTTGACTTGATTGATATGGAATAATCGACAAGTCCTGATTAGAGTTGGTTAATTTATGTAATTATACTCCGTAATTCATGTCGATCCACTAGATCTACATCTGGAACCAGGAGTGAGGTCCTAACATCTCACACCCATCTACGTGGCTAAGTACACAAACACATTAGTCCTATGTGTTGTGAGATGTGTTGGCTCCTTAAATCTAAAGGTACATGATATCTAGGGTGAACCCTAAGCTAGTTCCATTAACATGAAAAGTAAATAATAGAGTATATAAAAATAGAAGTTGTAAATCCTACTCTATTACGCACATGCCCAATTTTTATCTTAGTAGACTAAATTCGGCTTCGGGTAGAGGCTTGGTAAAAAGGTTGGCTAGATTCGACTTGGATTCTACGTATTCGAGTTGTATGGTTCCGTTAGCTACATGTTCTCAAATAAAGTGCTATTTGACCTCTATATGTTTGGTTCTAGAGTGGCATATGGGGTTCTTGGTTAAGTTGATTGAGCTAATATTATCTATGTGAGTTTTAATATTGTTGAAGTTTAAGTTAAAGTCTTGGAGAGTGTACTTCATCCAAAGAAGCTGAGCCACACACTCACCCATTGCGACGTATTCGGCTTCAATGGTAGATAAGGCAACACAGTGTTGCTTCCTACTGCACCAACTTGTGGGGGATCTAACGGTCGGCTAGAGGGGGGTGAATAGCCCTCTTACGATGGATGTCGGAATTCTCTCGTTCGTTTGCTCGTCTACACAATCGTTAGCACAAGCGGAAGCATAAACAATAAAGACAAAGCAATAAATGAAAATACAAATGCTAACAAAGAATGTAACGTGGTTCACGGCTACGCCACTAATCCACGATCCCTATTCGTCCGAGGTGAATCACTCCTCCAAAGCCAATCACTATTGGTCTCTCCTTTGCACCAAGCTAGGTGGAGGTAACCTTTACAATCAAGATCACTCTTCTTACAATAAGAATGGAGTAAAAACAAGTAAGAAGAGTTTAGAGCTTGTGGGGCACTAGGAAGATCACTTAAAGCATAAGCATTAACCTCTCAAAGGCTCACACCCTCTCTTTTTATAGAGAGGGTTGATTTCTTCCCGTTGGCCGCCACCAGTCGACTGCTGCCCTTGGCAGTCGACTGTCGTCACTACAACGGCGTCCGAACACGTCGGATCCCGACCGTTGTAGTCCAACGGAACTCTTGGCAGTCGACTGATGGACCTCACCAGTCGACTGCTACCTTCGTAGTCGACTGTTACCTTCGTAGTCGACTGCCCAGTCGGCTACGAGCGGTTCTGTACCTGCGATATCCTCTGGCAGTCGACTGCTGGGCATAAACCTATTAGTCGGATACCAGTCGAACCCACTCGACTTAGAGCAGTCGACTGTCGTTCCATGGCAGTCGACTGGTGTCGTGTGAAACTCAAACTTAACATAAGTTTGAGCTTCCGGCGGTCGGGTAAACCTTAACCCTTGCGGTCAAGTCTCCGACACTCAGCCATTCGGCCAAGTTCACCTAATGAGCTACTTACATTTCACTCATTCTCTCATCTCACTCGAAATCCCTCGCCGAAGCTCTCTTCGTTCGCGGCCACGTCCCTCGGCAGCATCAGGCGCACGTCTCTGCAATGCTCCTTCGCGTCTCTTGCCTCCGAAGTCTGCTTCCTTGGCTTCACTTCAAGTCATCTCGTCCGACGGTCCCTCGGATGCTCCAAGCGCATGGCTTCCGCAAAGTCATCCTTCACCGACTCAAAGACCGAGGTCGTGAGGGTGAACCCGCCAAGGCTCCATGTGCGAATTACTAAGTCCTGCAAGACTCCAACACACATATCAAATAACAATATCATCCTAACTTAAACCCTTTGGCACACACATCAAAACCTTATCATGGCAAGAGATTGCCCTAACAATCTCCCCCTTTTTGATGTGTGGCAATCCGTTTAAGTTAGGTAAAAACATTTGATGAAAATTCTAAGGTAAGAAAGCATGTAAACATAAACATAATATAGCAACATGCAACTCCCCCTTAATCCATGAAACTCCCCATAAAAAAAAATTTTCTCCCCCTATCATAAGCATGATCATTTCTCCCCCAAAATATATTCCCCGTTACTTAAACATACATTTCTCCCCCTTTGACACCATTAAAAAGATTAATCCTAATTTATAAACTCATGGCATCAAGTATAATAGAAAGAGAACACCAAAAACATGATTAAAATCTGAAATCAGAAAATATTGGGCTGTTTTTCAGGTGAGCAGTCGACTGCTATCAGTATGGCAGTCGACTGACACAAAGGATTCCGAAATTCTGATTTTCTAGGTGAAATTCAGAAATGCATTATAAATTCCAGAAAATTCGAAAAATCATGAAATTTGAGGAACATATTTATTTTAAGTATATCTATCAATGAAAAATAGTTTTTCAAGAAAAATCATTATATTTTCCGAGATTTGCCAAAAATCCAAAGGCTTTAAAAACCACTAGTTTTTGAGCATGTTAGTATCTATTTTAAAACCTAGTATTGCTTAGGATTGTTTCAAAACATGAATACATGGATTTTAAAGTAAGAAATTGTTTTGAAAACATATGAAATATTCAACCATGATCTTTGGGCAATATGTCTATGAATTAAACATAAGCCTTCCCCATGATTGGTCTATTATTGCTATTTTGATACTTTTAATGACCATCTAAATGTCATAGGCATTAGTGGACATTTGTATCATCCTAACATCTCACTCTTGCTAAGTTTTCAATCAAGGTAGCCTATGGTGAGTGTGAGATGCATCCTAGGGGGTATTTGTATATACTTAACCATTATATTCATACAATTCTATCAAGGTTAAGTATCAACCTAACAATCCTCATGATCATAAAGGCATATATCAATCAATTCTACATTATGATCATGAAACACATGTATTCATTGAATTGTTCTCATGCATTAGGTATTATATGATGATAATAAACAAAGTATCACCTAAAGCATCATTCAAACCCTATTTCGTATGATTATGTGCCAAATCACAATATCATAAATCATGATTGCAAACATGTGTATCAATTACATTAATCATCATGATTTAAGCATTATTATCTATTTATGGGCACGTTATCATCACCCAACACTATTCTAAAAATGTTGTCCCGCCATCCTAAGTCAACCAAAATATGATATAGGTCAATTCCATATGGTTGACTACCCTAGGGGTTTTCTAACCCTTAAGGATGGATTTTGGAACCCAAAATAAGTTCTTGCCTATTGGGTTCACTAGATACTCCTTGGGGATCCATTTCCTATCTATTACCTTCTTTTTATCTTGTCCCCTAGCAATTAGGCATTTATAGGCCTTTTCATTTTTCTTTTCTTTATAACCTAGGCCCTTTTTGTTGAAACTAGCTCTTTGGCTCCCTAAGATCATGTTCAATGTGTTGGAGCCAATTGTGAATTTTTCTAGGGCTTTTGTTAAATAATCTACCTTTTCCCTTAAGGCCCTATTTTCATTAATACATGCATCACTAACATCTAATGACACATAAAGGTCATGTGAGCATGCATCATTTAAGCTAGAAGAAAGATTATTATTTAAGCATGCATTTTCTAGCTTATTTTCCAATGCCTTAATTTGATTAAGCATGCTTTTATTTTTCTTTTTCATTCCAAATAAGTCCTTAGTTAAACTAGAAATTATGGAAACTATTTTCTTAGGAGAGGCTTTCGTTACCATAGTTTCCATATCCTCTTCTTCTTCTTCGGATGAGGAGGATGTAGAAGCTCCCCCTTCACTTGAGCTCTCTCCTCTTGAGCTTGATCCTTCATTTTCGGATGAAGAGCAATCCAAGTCATCAAAGGCCATCAAGGCCAAATTGGTGACAAAGGCATTCTCCTCATCCGATGATGATGAGGAGGATGAGGATGGGTCATCCCAAGTCCTTGCCTTTAGAGCTTTGGTCTTCCCCTTTTCTTTTGTCTTCTTCTCCTCTTCCTTCTTTTTCTTGCTCCCCTTTTTCTTCTTCTTTTCTTCTTTCTTTTTCCTCTCTTCCTTGCTCTTGTTTAGGAGAGGACAATTGTCCCTTATGTGCCCCTCTCCTTGGCAATTGTAGCATATGACCTTCCCAGTTGGTCTTCTATTCCTATCATGAGATTTATCAAATCTAAAATTCTTAAATGCACTTCTTACCTTCCTTACCATGTAGGCTTCTTCCGTGCTATCCATGGAGGAGGTAGAGGCTTCATCATCGGAGGAGGAGGGGATCTCTATCTTCTTCTTCCCCTTATTTGCCAACAATGCTACTCCCCTTGAAGGTTGTATTTTTGGCTCTTCTTGTATTCCTTCAAGCCTAGATTCATGTAATTCCATAGTGGAGAAAAATTCATCTAGAGTACTTACCTCTAGATTCTTTGAAATGTAAAATGAGTCCACCATTGAACTCCACTTGGATGATCGGGGGAAAGCATCTATGGCCTTCATTATCATATCGCGATTGGAGAGCCTTTCTCCTACACTTGTTAGTCCATTTAAAATTTCTTTGAATCTAGAATGCAAAGAAGTTACCTTTTCTCCCTTTTCTAATTTAATGTTGGATAGTTGGGAGCGGAGGAGATCTCTCCTTGCTAGCTTCGCCTCGGATGTGCCTTCATGAAGCTCAATTAGCTTCTCCCACATCTCCTTGGCGCTTAGGCATTCTCCTATTCGGTTGATTTCTTGTTGGGGGAGCACATTGAAGAGATGATGCTTGGCTTTTGAATTTGCAAGGTGCTCTTCCCTTTGCCTTTTGGTCCACCTAGATTTCTCTATTGGCTTCCCCTCTTCATCCCTAGGCAAAACGAAACCGGATTCCATTGTAATCATAATATCAAAATCCATTTCGAAAAATACCTCCATTCGCTTCTTCCACCAAGCGAATTCTCCTTCAAACTTCGGAGGATGGATGTTGGAGTCGGCCATTTTGAAAGTTGCTTGTTGTGGCGGTTAGTCCTCGACAAGCTTTCCTTGGCTCTGATACCACTTGTGGGGGATCTAACGGCCGGCTAGAGGGGGTGAATAGCCCTCTTACGATGGATGTCAGAATTCTCTCGTTCGTTTGCTCGTCTACACAATCGTTAGCGCAAGCGGAAGCATAAACAATAAAGACAAAGCAATAAATGAAAATACAAACGCTAACAAAGAATGTAACGTGGTTCACGGCTACGCCGCTAATCCACGATCCCGATTCGTCCGAGGTGAATCACTCCTCCAAAGCCAATCACTATTGGTCTCTCCTTTGCACCAAGCTAGGTGGAGGTAACCTTTACAATCAAGATCACTCTTCTTACAATAAGAATGGAGTAAAAATAAGTAAGAAGAGTTTAGAGCTTGTGGGGCACTAGGAAGATCACTTAGAGCATAAGCATTAGCCTCTCAAAGGCTCACACCCTCTCTTTTTATAGAGAGGGATGATTTCTTCCCGTTGGCCGCCACTAGTCGACTGCTGCTCTTGGCAGTCGACTGCCATCACTACAATGGCCTCCGAATACGTCGGATCCCGACCATTATAGTCCAACGAAACTCTTGGCAGTCGACTGATGGACCTCACCAGTCGACTGCTGCCTCCGTAGTCGACTGCCCAATCGGCTACGAGCGATTCTGTGCTCGCGATATCCTCTGGCAGTCAACTGTCATTCCATGGCAGTCGACTGCTGGGCATAAACCCATCAGTCGGATACTAGTCGAACCCACTCGACTCAGAGCAGTCGACTGCCGTTCCATGGCAGTCGACTGGTGTCATGTGAAACTCAAACTTAACATAAGTTTGAGCTTCCGGCGGTCGGGTAAACCTTAACCCTTGCGGTCAAGTCTCCGACACTCAGCCATTCGGCCAAGTTCACCTAATGAGCTACTTACATTTCACTCATTCTCTCATCTCACTTGAAATCCCTCGCCGAAGCTCTCTTCGTTTCGGCCACGTCCCTCGGCAGCATCAGGCGCACGACTCTGCAATGCTCCTTCGCGTCTCTTGCCTCCGAAGTCTGCTTCCTTGGCTTCACTTCAAGTCATCTCGTCCGGCGGTCCCTCGGATGCTCCAAGCGCACGGCTTCCGCAAAGTCATCCTTCACCGACTCAAAGACCGAGGTCGTGAGGGTGAACCCGCCAAGGCTCCATGTGCGAATTACTAAGTCCTGCAAGACTCCAACGCACATATCAAATAACAATATCATCCTAACTTAAACCCTTTGCCACACACATCAAAACCATATCATGGCAAGAGATTGCCCTAACACAACTCACTAGACTCGTGCCGAGAAGTTGACAACAATCACTCGTGCTCTTTATATCAAGTTTACTACCGACATAGTCCGAGTTGGAGTAGCCGATTAGTTCGAACTCGGTAGATCTAGGGTACCAAATACCTATGCTTAGCGTGCCCTTTAGATATCTAAGAATACACTTAACTAATGTTAGGTGAGACTCCTTAGCACAGGTTTGGAACCTTGCACACATACTTACTGCGAATAGTATGTCGAGTCGACTCGCAATTAAGTAAAGAAGACTTCCTATTCCGCTCCTATAGTATTTTAGGTCAATAGGTTTTATATCTACATCTTCTCCTATATTAACATTTGTTGCCATGGGTGTATTGATGATTTTAGCATTTTGCATTTCGAATCGGTTAATTAATTCCTTAGCATATTTTTGTTCATGTAAATAGATTCCTTCCTTAGTTTGTTTAATTTGTAATCCTAGAAAGAAATTTAATTCTCCTACTAAGTTCATTTCAAATTCACTTTCCATGAGCGAAATGAACTCGTTTAGTAGGATCGAATTAGTGGTTCCAAATATTATGTCATCTATGTAGATTTGGGCTATAAAAAATTTTTTGCCTACGGATTTTACGAAAAGGGTTGGATCGACTAAGCCTTGGCTAAACTCTTTAGAATTAAGGTATACAGAAAGCCTCTCATACCAAGCTCTAGGAGTTTGTTTTAGTCCATATAAAGCTTTCTAGAGTCTAAATACATGGTTGGGTTTGTCTAGGCTTTCGAATCCTGGGGGTTGACTAACGTACACTTTTTCCTTAATAAGTCCATTCAAAAATGCTGACTTGACATCCATTTGAAATAATTTAAATCCTCGATGTGCAGCGTATGCCAACAACATTCGGATGGATTCTAATCTAGCTACGGGGGCATAGGTTTCATCATAATCTAACCCTTCTACTTGACTAAACCCTTTCGCGACCAATCTTGCTTTGTTTCTAACTACTTCACCTTTGTCATCAAGTTTGTTTCGGAAGACCCACCTTGTTCCAATAATTGATTTATCTTTAGGTGGTGGTACTAATTTCCAAACTTCGTTCCCAGTGAATTGAGCTAGCTCTTCTTGCATTGCAATAATCCAATCGGGATCAAGAAGAGCTTGTTCAATTGTCTTGGGTTCGATTTTCAAAATTAAGGAAATTTGACTACGGTTTCGATATGACACTCTAGTTCAAACCCCTAGGTTAGGATCACCTAGCACTTAGTCGATAGGATGACTTGATTGAATTCTAGACTGACTTGGGTTAGGATCACCTATCACTTGGTCAATAGGATGATTTGATTGAACCCTAGACTGACTCGAGTTAGGATTAATACTGGACTCAATTTCATGGTCAGAGTCAAGTCTGGTATGAGTTGGTTCGCCAGTTGGTTTTACTACGGGTTTCGTGGGTTCTTGTCCTTCGTCGAATACTACAGGTTTTGGATGTGAACTTTCCTAGGTAGTCCTTAGTGTTTAGGATATGTACCTTACATCCAAATACTCTAAAGTATTTAATGTTAGGTACTTTGTCATGGTAGGTTTCGCATGAGGTCTTAAGGTGCCTCTTAACCATTAGGATTCTATTTTGGACATAACAAGTCGTACTAACAGCTTCTGCCCAAAACCTATCGGGTAGGTTGTATTCGTTCAACATGGTCCTAGAGGCTTCTTGTAGGGTTATATTTTTCTGCTCGACTAGGCCATTTGTTGTGGGGTTCAAGGACATGAGAATTCATGGTGGTATCTGTTTAGATTACAGAAATCTGTGAACCTATGGTTTTCGAATTCACCACCATGATCGCTTCTAAGTCTTTTAATTTTAAGGTTCTTTTGGTTTTTCGATTAACTTACACAAGTTGATGAGTTGGTCTAAGGTGTCACTTTTGTGTTTAAGGAATCTAACCCAGGTAAACCTAGAATAATCATTAATTATGACTAAGCAAAATTGACTCCCATTAAGTGACTTGGCTCCATGTGAATCAAATAAATCCAAATGTAGGAGCTCAAGCACACTTTTGGTTCGTTCTTGATTAGTTAGTTGATGTTGTACCCTAGGTTGTTTACCTTGTTGACAAGCATCACAAATTTTATTGTCTAAGTTGTTAAGGTCAGGCAAACCTCTGACTAAGCCACTCTGACTCATCTTGTGAACTAGTCTTGGGTGCGAGTGACCAAGTCGTCAGTGCCACAACCAAGATTCCTCTTGTTGTGTCATAAGACACTTGGTTAAGGAGTTAGGTAAATTAATAGTGTAGATGTTGCTATTCCTAATTCCTTTAGTTTTGTTTTAGATGTTGCATTAGTTTTAATTAAGCGTTCATTTTCTAGGAATATGACCTTATAGTTATTATCACACAATTGACTTATTCTAAGTAAATTGTATTCAAAATCTTCGACTAATAAAATATTTTGAATTGTAAAATTTGAATTTACCTCAATATCACCTTAATCGATGATTTTGAGCTTGTCGTTGTTTCCGAAAGCTACCGATCCTTGTCGTTTGAATCTAAGCTTTGAAAACTTCAGTTGGTCTCAGGTCATGTATCGGGAGCACCCACTGTCCAACATCCATTGATCTTACACATAGTTGGATCGAATATTGGAATTTAAAGGTTGGTTGAAGATTATTTGTCCTAATCATCTCACCCATTTCTACATGATCAAACACGTTATCCTTATGTGTTCTTGTGAGATGACTTCAATTTTACTTGATTAACTTTAATGAATTGAAACTAGTCAACCTTGGGTTAGATTCGGATTTAACCCTAAGCTCGTCAAGTCACCTTTTTAAGAAATTAGCTTCCAGGTTGTGGCGAGGCACAGAGGCCTTCTTTGATCGGAACAACGACCACTTCCTTAGACAAAGCCAAGTTCAAGAAAATAATAACTTGATTCACTTAAAATTATTTCCTGGTCTTTCCACATAGTGGATTTGGTCCTTGGGAACTCAGTACTTGTTAGATCCTAATTTAGAAATCGAAACGGTCTTAGGACCCATGCTTGGACATGTTTTTTATTTCGACTTACAATCTGTTAGTGCAATCGGCCTAGGTCACGATTGACCAGACTCGAGATTGACTCGAGCGATGTTTTGATATTCGACAAAAACATATGACAATGTGATTGTCATGGTAAAGTCCAAGCATGGGTCTTAGCATGGAAAGTCCAACATGGGTTAGCAAAGGAAAGTCCAAGCATGGGACTTGGCATGGAAAGTCCAACATGGGTTGGCAAAGGAAAGTCCAAGCTTGAATCTTGGCATTTGAAAAAGTCCAAGGGGAATATTGGTGGCGTAAAGTCCAAGCAGGAGTCTTGGCAGCATAAGTCCAATGGTTGGCGGCGTAAAGTATAAGCGGGAGTCTTGGCAGCGTAAGTCCAATGTGCCTTGGCGGTGTAGACACCGTTAGCATAACAATAGCCAATGGAAGCACCTAAAGGCTAGCGTATGGATGAACAAGTCATGGATGACTTGGAGGGATCCGATAGGCGTGAGGCTGATGGAGGTGGCTAGAAGGCTTAGGTCTATGCTACGGGTGGTCTAGCAAGTAGGGACACCATACTTGGGTTAAAACCTCATGTTTGAGGTGTATCAGTCAACTGGGACAATACGTCAGTCGACTGGTGTGAGTCAACTAGGTTTTGACTGCGGGAAGTGCCCTGACAGTCGACTGCCAAAGTTGGGCAGTTGACTGATGGCCCGAGCAGTCAACTGATATTGTGATCAGTCGACTAATGGTCGGGATTTCAGGCACAGAAGGCTCTTCAGTCGAGTGATTGGCCTGAACACTCGACTGATTAAGCCATCAGTCGACTGATGGGTATAATCAGTCGACTGATAGTGTATCCGTTAGACTTATTCGACGTGTTTCATGTCGTTGTGAGACAATGACTACAGGGGCAGTCGATTGATGGTCTCGATCAGTCGACTGCTAGGCGAAATCCAGCCCAAGGAGCAGCTTTAAATGGAGCTCGTGGAGGAGGGATTTGGCAATGGTTCTTTGATGAGTTGTGGGGTGAATTGCTAGTGTAATTCAAGGTCTCCAAGTGCAACTCAACCAACCAAACAAGCAAGCTTCCAAAAGATCGTTTGTAAAATTTTCTTTGCATTTCTTTTGTTGTATCTACTTGTATTTGCTTGTTGTATTTCGTATTACTATTGTAATCATTTGCATGAGGTTTTTCCACCTCCGGATTATTTAGAAGGAGTATTTGAGATTAGTGGTGCGTGTTTGCATTACTAGGGCTTTTATAGCCCAATTCATGGAGTAGGAATCATTCGGTTCCGAACCACATTATATCATTGTGTAACTGCGTGTTTATAGTTTATTATTGCCTATTTATTTCTGCTCCGCACTAATCAATTTGTAACAAGCACGCAATCACGAAAGAATTCCTCCATCTACATCATACGCGCTATTCACCCCCCCCCCTCTAGCGGTCATGAGATCCCCTACAATTGGTATCAAAGCGGGTCGCTCTTCATCGTCTTCACATCCGAGGGAGCACGCTAGAGGGAAGAAGATGGATCTTCAAGAGAGATGAGGCGATGACATAGCAATTCCACACGCCTTCGACCGCGAAGATTTGGCGTATTGGAAAGGTAGGATGGAATATTTTCTAATGTCCAATATAAAAAATTAGTTTGCCGTGATTATAGGATTCGATGCTCCGAGAGGACAGAACAGAGAAATCCTAAAATGAAGAGGTGGACTGAGGAGCAATGGCAAAATTTCAAGACAACTGTTAAGGTAACAAAATTGCTAGTAAATTTTATACCTAATGATATTTTGTCTAGATTAGGAAGTTATAGGGATGCTAAGGAGTTGTGGAACAAGTTGGCAAAGTTCTACGACAATCCCGAACCGGTCCACGAAAACTCAGAAGAGGAGGAATCATCATCATCCTCTCAAGCTCAAGAAGAAGCAAGCACATCTTCATCCCAAGAGCTTGAGGATTCGGAGATTGATAGGGAATCAACATCCGGATCAGAATTGGTGAAAGAGGTATAAGTAAAAGAAGCCTCCACCTCTAGGATTGAGGGGGAGGAGACTAGGCCATCTTCAATACCGGAGTTGACTCAAGAAAAACCATCAACCTCCGATCGAGAAGATGAACAAGCTCAAGAGGCTTCCACCACGAATCTAGGTAACTCAAACATATGTGTTAATAATAAAATTCATATAATATGTTTTGAGTGTAGAGAAAATGGGCACTATAAAAGCAAGTTTCCTAAACAGGTCAAGAAGTCTCAACCGATGCCAAAGGTCAAGGATGCTGGTCTCCCAACAATCAAAAGCAAGGATCAAGTGATTTGCTTCAAATGCCGACAACCGGGACATTACCGGAGTCAATGCCCAAAAGGGGAGAAGAAGACTCAAAAGGGATCTACACATGTAGGGGGAGCCTCTAAGGCAAACCCTAAGGTAACTTCTAATTTTGCTCCTTAATTTATAGGCAAAAGCATGCTAGAAATAATGTTAGCAATCTTGCTATTTATCATAAAGATCATGTTAAAAATAGTAGACACTATTGCATAGGTGCTAAGAGTGTAAGTTTTAGAAATAAGGAGAAATTTGGGACTAATGTCCCTAAAAATATTCTACCTAAGGTCAAACCTAGATCGAACAATCCTAGACCTATCCTTCCTAGGGAGACTATTAGGAAGATAGAGGATCACCTATGAATCAATCCTAAATGGACTAAACACATGCCTAGGAAGAACAATTCCTAAAGGACATATGAAAAATCTAATTTGGGAAGATTAGAGTTAGAAAATCAAGCCTTTAGGTCAAGGCTTGAAAAACTTGAAAAGACCCTTGCAAAAATACAAAATTCAATTATAGGGTCAAGTGATAAAAAAATATAGGTCTAAGAGTCAAAGTCAAAGGCCTAGGAAATAAGAACCATCAAAGGGCAAGCCTAAGCCCAAAAAGACCTATCATAGTGTTTCATTCGATTATGAAACACAACCTAGGTCTAGGAAAACCAAGGTCAATAGGGAAGTCATCCCTAAGGTTGACCAAGGTAGTGCTTAATGGCTAAGGTTTCAACGAAACCTAGGGAAGTAATTAAGAAGGTTACAAGGGGAGTTACCCCTAGAGTTAACCTAGGTAAGACCCAAATGACAAAGGCTACCAGCCTAGAAGGGTCATTAGGAGGGTATCTAGGGAGGTTATCCCTAAGGAATACCTAGTAAAATCAAGGAGCTCCAATAGGTATTGGGTTCCTAGAAGCATGATCGATTCACGCTAGATGAGCTTAGGTGTGCCAACTTTAAATGGATGGGTACTTAACCTAACCATGGTAAAGGTTGTTGGGTTTCCGGCACCGCGGCGAGTGTGTGTTCGAACATGTTTCGTAAACATGTGCACAGCGGAAGAAATAAAAATAATAAATCTAATTTATTACAACACACACACCACACACATGCATAGTACAACATGTGTAGACATAACCGCAATTTCAAATTTTGCAATAAAAGGAAATTTATACTACGTATACCTGATGTATCACGTGTAGCGGGAAAGGCATCAACTGGAGTGATCCTCGCTAGAATCGCCTCTATCCGTATCCACGCCGAGTATCTTCGGGATGACTTCACAAAGTCACGAGCTTCGTCTTCGTACGAGTTACTAGCCTCGTGTTGAAGACGATGTGATCGAGAGAAGATCACAATCCGAATCAAAATTCGGATCCAAAATGAGTCCTCAAAAACTCGCTTCTCCGGAGAGGTATTCGTCAACCGTTTGACAAATCCTTCATCCTCCACCTATGAGGATTACCGGAGATCGAGTCTATGGCAAAGTAGCCATTTTCGGAGCTCCAAACATCGACCAAACGACGCTCCGACTCAAAGAAAGCAAGCTGTCCAGAAAACTGGACAGCTTGGTGGAGAAGTTTGCGCCGGCCAAAGAGAAGAGGACCAGTGAGTCCTTGGTCACCGGAGCCAAGGAGGATCACCAGAGGGTCGCCGGAGGATAGCCGGCTGGAGCTTGGACGCCGGCAACAAGCTTGGACGGCGGCACAAGGGTGGGCGGCGGCTAGGGTTGGGCGCCGACCACAAGAGGAGAGGGAGAGGGTGGGCGGCAACTATGGGTTGCTTGGATTAGGTTTTCACAAAACTCTTAAGCCTTATTTTATAGAGAACAAATTCTCCTAATGGTTATCGGATCATAACCAAAAGCTCATTAACCCGCTCCATTAATTTAAGTTAAAATAAATCAAACTGATTTGGTCTTTTTTAAGTTAAAACGAACCGAACCAACTTTGGTTCATTTGTTTAAAACAAACCAAACCCCTTTAGTTTATTCTCCACCATTAGATTAGAAACAAACCAATTTGGTTCATCCATCATGTCTTCATAAGACACGGCCCATCCACGCTTCTATTGCGACTGAAACGATTTCATGCTCGCTCCTTGTTTGGTCCAGCCAAACCTAGTTTCTCTTGGTCTGAGAATCTCATTCTCAAGCTTGTTTTAAATCCTTCGGATTACGCTCGTTGTGCGTGTGACCAAATAGGTTCTCGATTTATGTTAACAATCTATAATTAATCAATAATTATAGAACGATCATGAGTGGCACCTAGTAGTACATCATGATCCCCAATTAATCGAAAAGATCAACGGTTGATCCAGAACTATTTCTGAAACCCTTCAGCAGCTCGAATAAATCGTGCCCCATTCCCATCACTCATCCTATACTCACTTGGTTTAGGACATGGTCTATAGTGTCAGTCCCCACTAGGTTGACTACGTCACACCTAGCCCAAGTATCATTTTCTCGTCCTACAGATTCTAGTTACTGCACATGTATCGAAGAGTACCTTACTCTAAACATGTAATGCTTTGGCCAAAGACTTTAGTAACAATCGGACGAGAGGCCATGGGTATACATCTCCTCGCAAGGAGTGGTGAATCCTTTATAGGCTATTCAAACACCTTCGATCACTTCGACTTATACCCAATCATCCCGGGTCCACATCTTCTCAGAGATGCTTGCTTAAGTTGTCAAAGCATAAGTCTTTATGATCAAGATGACTTGAATACCGCAAGTCAAAGGAACATCGCACTTAAGCTGCAGTAAGAACTTCATTGACATATCTATATATGCAGAGAACCATATGAAGTCTTACGACTGGTCACTCCAATGAACTAGTTACAATAACTAGCATCCACGATTAACTCTAGACATCACACTGTCTCCAGCCAGTGAGAATCAGCTGCTTGGATACACCAAAAAGTATACCTCGTGCTAGTCTCGATAGAATCGATGGTGTCCAAATCCATCAATTCATCGACTAGGGATAATTCCGATACATCACAATTACACATGTAGAAATACTCATTAGTTGTGATCCAATCACAAATTCTCTCATGTTGTGAATCGTAGTGTGGACATTCAGTAAATGAGTTTAAGTTCTAATCAAATACATGAAAACTTGTATACTCAAATAGTGAATCTTCATTTATCATATAAATGGTTCAAACATAAGGCGATTGCCTTAGGACATCTCTCATATATTACTAACAAACTCCCACTTGGCCTAATGTCAATCGCTACGGTATCCAATACCATAAGCTCTAACATGACCCTCAAACTTACTTTGAGGTAATGCCTTAGTCAAAGGATCCGCTAAGTTCTTTTCAGTGGAGATTTTCTCGATTTGTATTTCCTTCCTACTAATGATCTCTCTGATCAGATGATAGCGGCGAAGCGCATATTTGGATCATTGATGAGACCACATCAAGTTCAAAAATGAACTTCTTGATTCAAACCGCTTCCTTTGCTGCTTTCAAAGCTGCAATGTATTCTGCATTTTTGTGGCAGAATCTGCTATAGTGTCAAGCTTGGAACCTTTCCAACTTATTATGCCTCCATTCCAGGTGAATACATACTTAGACTAAGACATGGAATCATCCTTGTCTGTCTGGAAGTTGGCATCCGTATACCCATGTATCACCATGTACCCTTCTCCATATATTAGGAACGCATCTATAGTTCTTCTTAAGTACTTAAGGATCATCTTAACAGTCGCCCAATGATCCATTCCTGGATAAGACTGGTATCTACTTGTGACACTCAGAGCATACGATACATTGGGCCTCGTACATAACATAGCATACATGATAGATCCTATTGCGGATGCATAGGGAATCTTACTCATGCAAATCCTCTCGTCTTCTGTGCTAGACACATAGACTTCGAAAGGTGTATCCCATGCTTGATGGGTAGGAAACCTTTCTTGGATTCCGACATACTAAACCTCTTTAGTACTCGGTGTATATATATAGACTGCGAAAGACCAAGCAACCGTTTCGATCTATCTCTATAGATCTTAATCCCGAGGATGTAGGTTGCTTCTCCTAGGTCTTTCATGGAGAATGTCTTGGACAACCAAATCTTAACTAACTGTAAGACTAAAACATCATTTCCTATAAGTAATATGTCATCGACATACAATACTAGGAACACGACTACACTCCCACTAACCTTCTTGTACACACAAGGTTCGTCTGGATTTTGTGAGAAATCAAACTTTTTGATTGTCTCATCAAAACGGATATTCTAGCTCCTGGATGCTTACTTCAATCCATATATGGACTGTCTCAATTTGCATACCTTTGTTTTATCAACCAATGTGAAACCCTCAGGCAGTATCATATACACATCCTCAAGAAGGTTTCCATTAAGGAAAGCTGTTTTCACATCCATTTGTCATATCTTATAATCATAATGAGTCGCTATGGCTAGGAGCATCCGAATGGATTTAAGCATAGAAACAGGCAAATAGGTTTCGTCATAATCAACATCTTGCTTTTGATGATATCCTTTCGCCACCAATCTAGCCTTATAGGTAATCACATTACCATCCATATCGATTTTCTTCTTGAAAACCCACTTGTATAGGTTTTATGCCTTCAGGTGGGTCAACCAAGTTCCAAACTTGATTTTCACACATGGAATCCATTTCTGACTTCATGGCTTCAAGCCTCTTATCCCTTTCTGAACTTGTCAGAACTTCTTCAAAACTGGTAGGCTCCTCATCATCAATGAGTAACACCTCGTTCGATTCACTTACGAGAAATTCATATCTCTCAGGAATATTGCGTGTTCTACCAGATCTACGAAGATGTGGTGTTTCAATAGATCCAGCCAATTGCTCATCACTATGAGTTATCGGCTGTTGTGCTTTACCAGGTATCTCATCAATGTCTATTTGAGTCTCTCAAGCCTCCTCAAGCTCGACGACACTCCCACTGTTTTCATACAAGAGAAACTCTTTCTCTAGAAACACAGCATGCCTTGAAACAAACACCTTTTGTTCCACAGGATGATAGAATTGGTAACCCCTTGTTTCCTTAGGGTATCCAATAAATAGACATTTGTTAGACTTAGCATCCAATTTGTCTGATACAGTCCACTTCACATAAGCAGGACAACCCTATATCTTCAAGTAAGATACATGAGGTTTCTTACTATTCCATATCTCATATGGAGTAGTAGAGACTACCTTGGTTGGCATTCTGTTTAACAAGTAAACAGTTGTCTGAAGTGCATAGCGCCAAAAGGACTTGGGAAGATTCGCATGATTCATCATTGACCTGACCATGTTCAACAAGGTCCGGTTACGCCTCTCAGATACACCATTACGCTGTAGTGTATATGGCGAAGTCCATTGAGACAATATACCATTGTCTCTTAGATAATCAAGAAACTCTTGACTTAAGTATTCACCACCTCGATCCGATCGAAGTATTTTAATACTCTTGTCATGTTGTTTCTCTACTTCATTTCTGAATTCTTTGAACCTTTCAAAGGCTTCAGACTTGTGTTTCATCAAGAACACATACCCAAACCGTGAGTGATCATCGGTGAAGGTAATGAAGTAGCTATAGCCTCCTAAAGCTTGAGTTGACATAGGTCCACATACATCAGTATGTATTAGACCTAGCAACTCTCCCACTCGTTCACCTTTTCCAGTAAAAGGCAACTTAGTCATCTTGCCTTTTAAGCATGATTCGCATGTATCGTATGACTCCAATTCAAACGATTCCAGAATTCCACATCGGTGTAATTCGGACATGCGTTTCTTGCTTGCATGGCCAAGACGGCAATGCCACATGTAGGAGTCTAATTGATTATCCTTTCGAGCATGTTTGTTGCTCGCTTCGATATTGAAAACATCACTGGATATGTCCAACTTATAAATACCATTGCTTAAAGTTCCTGTCCCATAAAGAACTCCATTCAAAGTTATGTAACAACAATTATTACTAAAAGTCAAATGGTACCCATTTCTATTTAAACAAAAAATAGAAATGATGTTCTTTATCAACGAAGAAACATAAAAGCAATTTTCCAGTTCTAAGACAAGTCCTACAGGGAGTTTCAACAAATACGTTCCGATGGCGAGTGCAGCAACCTTTGCTCCATTTCCAACACGTAAATTTGACTCTTTCTTGGCGAGTCTTCTTCTATTCCTTAGTCCATGTATGTCATTAAATATATGTGAGGCACACCCAGTATCCAATACCCAAGTGTTTGAGAAAATAGAATGACAATAAATAACAAAGATATCTGAAGAATCTAGGGCATCCGATGCCTTATTCTTCTTCACGGGCCCAAGATAAATCTTGCAATTTCTTCGCCAATGGCCCTCCTTGCCATAATGATGACAAGTGTCCTTTTGAGCTGGTTCTGCCTTTTTAGCCTTTTTCTTCTTCCCCTTCTATTGTTCCTTTGACTTCCTCTTAGAACCTTTCTTCGAGGAATCAACTAACAGCACCGTCCCCTGCTCATGCTTCTCAGAAGGCTCCACAGTCTCTAGCATGTTGAGCAGTACCACAGATGAACCTTCTTACATCTCAAAGGTGAAGAGGAGCTTGGAGACTTCGAACCTTTCGAATCTCACTTGCTCATCAAACAACTCATAAAGATGAAAGACTATGGTATGAGCATCCATATGCTCATGCTGCTTCCGCAGCTCAGGTACCATCGTGGCTAGCATGATGCAACTCGCCATTTCAGAATCAGTCACATATTTCTGATAAGCCAACAATTGGTCCAGAGTTGCATTGTCACTAGGACGGGCAGGAAGAGGAGCTTCGAGGACATTTGCAAGCTTTTCAACCTTGAGAACGATTCTCAAGTTTCTAAGTCAGTCCAAGAAGTTCGGCCCAATCAATTTATTCGAATCCAAAATGGAACACAAATTCAAAGACATCATGATCAATAGATTAACTTAGAAATACAAAATGAGCATATATGAGAAAGATGATTTAAAATGCATCAATATACATTCATAAATCTCATTCATTTTTTGAATTTCAAAAACCCCAAAATCACTTCGGGAGATCGTAGGTCCATCTCCGAATGGGCTGATATCCAACATAGATATGAACAACCTTGGAGAGAGTCCAACAAGCCATTCATAACTACGATGGTAGGTATCAAATATACCGATTGCATATCACGTATATGCAACTATCACAATGTGCTATCAACTAATTGAATGTTCACACATTCATCGGGTTGTTAACACATTAACAAGTATGCATCATATGCATAGCACCCAACTTCACCTCCCTTCACATCGACCTTGGAGAGAGTCCAACAAGTCGATGCTCCAGGTTAAAGCTAACCCATTAATCGAGAAATAGTTTTAATATGGTTAGAGCGCATTCAACCAATTAGCCCGGCTTGGAGAGAGTCCAACAACCAAAGCTAACAATTGACCTCTGACTCTTACCATATTAGTATTAATCTATTCCATGGTTTGAACACGTTCGGGTTCGAGCCGGGCTTGGAGAGAGACCAACAACCCAAACAAGAAACGGAACTCTAGTTCTAACCATATTAATGGAAGGTGTAGGCTTTAATATTGAGTAAGGGTTTTTATGTCTCATCCTCTTTGCATGCAAATAACTATTATCTATATGGCATGGCATACATCTACATGTCACGACATGCATGGCATAATGATATGCATCTAATGCAATTACATGACATACAATTATGACATGTACAAAATTTTCTTATATGTCATAACTATTGATGGAAATAAAATATGTTTGAGATTTGATTCTCCAAATCAAATCATGATTAAATTAGGAAACAAATTTTCAAATCTAATCACATATTTTATTTGTGGAAAGTGTTGATTAAGGAAAGTCAATTTAGGAAATAAATTTTCTAAATCATCAAAACTACTTATGGAAATAAAATATTTTAAGATTTGATTTCCCAAATAAAATTATTATTAAATTAGAAAATAAATTTCCAAATCTAATCAAATATTTTATTTATGGAAAATATTAATTTCCATAAATACTTCTAACTTTTCAAAAGTAGAAGATTTCCATAAATACTTCTAAACTTTCCAAAATTAAAATTTTCCATAAATACAACTAACTTTCCAAAAGTAGAAAATTTTCATAAATACCATTATGACTATCGTAAAATAATTTTACGATAATGTCGAAACACAACCTTGCTCTGATACCACTATTGGGTTTCCGACACCGCGGCGAGTGTGTGTTCGAACATGTTTCATAAACATGCGCACAGCGGAAGAAATAAATATAATTTATTACAACACACACACCACACGCATACATAGTACAACATGTGTAGACATAACCGCAATTTCAAATTTTGCAATAAAAGGAAATTTATACTACGTATACCTGACGTATCACGTGTAGCGGGAAAGGCATCAACCGGAGCGATCCTCGCTAGAATCGCCTCTATCCGTATCCACGCCGAGTATCTTCGGGATGACTTCACAAAGTCACGAGCCTCGTCTTCGTATGAGTTACTAGCCTCGTGTTGAAGACAATGTGATCGAGAGAAGATCACAATCCGAATCAAAATTCGGATCCAAAATGAGTCCTCAAAAACTCGCTTCTCCGGAGAGGTATTCGTCAACCGTTTGAGGAATCCTTCGTCCTCCACCTATGAGGATTACCGGAGATCGAGTCTCTGGAAAAGTAGCCATTGTCGGAGCTCCAAACGTCGTCCAAACAACCCTCCGACTCAAAGAAAGCAAGCTGTCCAGAAAACTGGACAGCTTGGTGGAGAAGTTTGCGCCGGCCAAAGAAAAGAGGGCCAGCGAGTCCTTGGTCACCGGAGCCAAGGAGGATCACCGGAGGGTCACCGGAGGATAGCCGGCTAGAGCTTGGACGTCGGCAACAAGCTTGGACGGCGGCAGCTAGGGTTGGGTGCCGACCACAAGAGGAGAGGGAGAGGGTGGGCGGTAACTATGGGTTGCATGGATTAGATTTTCACAAAACCCTTAAGCCCTATTTTATAGAGAAAAAAATCTCCTAATGGTTATCAGATCATAACCAAAATCCCATTAACCCGCTCCATTAATTTAAGTTTAAATAAACCAAACCGATTTGGTCTATTTTAAGTTAAAACGAACCGAACCAACTTTGGTTCATTCGTTTAAAACAAACCAAACCCCTTTGGTTTATTCTCCACCATTGGATTAGAACCAAACCAATTTGGTTCATCCATCATGTCTTCATAAGACACGGCCCATCCATGCTTCCATTGCGACTGAAACGATTTCATGCTCGCTCCTTGTTTGGTCCAACCAAACCTAGTTTCTCTCGATCTGAGAATCTCATTCTCAAGCTTGTTTTAAATCCTTCGGATTACGCTCGTTGCGCGTGTGACCAAATAGGTTCTCAGTTTATGTTGTCCGTCTATAATTAATCATTAATTATAGAACAATCATGAGTGGCACCTAGTAGTACATCATGATCCCCAATTAACCGAAAAGATCAACGGTTGATCCAGAACTATTTCTGAAACCCTTCAGCAGCTCGAATGAATCGTGCCCCATTCCCTTCACTCATCTTATACCCACTTGGTTCAGGACATGGTCTATAGTGTCAGTCCCCACTAGGTTGACTACGTCACACCTAGTCCAAGTATCATTTCCTCGTCCTACAGATTCTAGTTACTGCACATGTATCGAAGAGTACCTTACTCTAAACATGTAATGCTTTGGCCAAAGACTTTAGTAACAATTGGACGAGAGGCCATGGGTATACATCTCCTCGTAAGGAGTGGTGAATCCTTTATAGGCTATTTAAACACCTTCGATCACTTCGACTTATACCCAATCATCCCGGGTCCACATCTCCTCAGAGATGCTTGCTTAAGATGTTAAAGCATAAGTCTTTATGATCAAGATGACTTGAATACCGCAAGTCAAAGGAACATCGCACTTAAGCTGCTGTAAGAACTTCATTGACATATCTATATATGTTAGTTAAAGCCCTAGAACCAATCATGTGATGGTTGAATAGGGAACATTTTGTATCATATTCTATAAAGGCAAAGGATTGGTTATTATATTTACATCTTGCTTGTGCCAGCTAATTTAAATATAATAATGCCCTAGAAAAGTAGGTTCTTATCTACAGCACATCAATTGGCAGAATTGATTATGAGAGGCTGTAGAGAACACTTTCCTAAATGTTCCTAGTCGAGTATTAATATGCAAGGGCAATATTAATACATAAAGACTAGCATGTAGGTCAATTGATGACTTGATCTCACAAGTCATGGATATATGATATCAAGTTGACACATGGGTATATATTGGAGAATATATACTGAACTGACCCGCCATGAGAAAGTTTCATGGATCGTTATATGAGTGTCATAAACTTTCTCATGTGACTATTAGTATGAATAGTCCTTAGACCTGAAGTCACTACGGTTCCCTACATAAGGAGTTATGTACTTTGGTATCGTCAAACGTCACCCGTAACAGGGTGGACCATAAAGGCGATTACTGGGTATATAACAAATTATGCGGAGGGATGTGAGTGATGTAGATGGGATCTATCCCTCTCATATGACGAGAGTGATATCGGTGGGCCCCTTGATTGAGTAGAACTACTAAAACGCATGGCCATGCTCGAATGAGTCAATATGAGATATTGAGCTCATTTGTTTGAGTTAGTTTACTCAGGGATCAAGAAACACATAGATTGATCGAGGATGACATGGTCTATGCCTCATTGATCAATCTGATATCAAGGATAGAAGGACACAGTCATATATTATAGTAGTCACAGAAAGGTTAGTAGGATCTTGACTTATCTCGTAACTTGGGTAGCAATGATGTATTGCTAGATGCCGCTCATTGCTTGTGTATCTAAAAGAGTTTAGATCCACTGCCAACGTAATGAGAGCCTATAGGGTCACACACAAAGAGCATGATAATTAGAGGAATTAGAGTATTCTATTTTGACTAGAATAATTTGGGAATAAGCTTAAGTACAAAATGGTTTTTGGACTTTAAGCTTAATGAGAATTTTAGCTAATTGATTTAATGAGATTAATTCAATATGTTACCTTATTGATTTAATAAGATTAATTCAATATGATAACATAAGCTTAATTGAATTAATAAGATTAATTCAATATGATAACATAAGCTTAATTGAATTAATAAATTAATTCAACATGCATGAATGCCACATAAGCATGCCACCTAAGCATCCACCTAAGCTAGATAAGGTGGAAGGGGACAAAATGGTTTTTGTCTCCTTAAGTGGCCGGCCAAAACAAAAGGGGTCTCAATGCAATGGATTGCATTAAATTGTAGGAGGTGAAAGGGTTTTGCCAGCCTATAAAAGGCCCCATGGAGGGGCCGGCCAAAGCATCATTTGGATTGTGATTGTGGTGTGGTTGTGAGAGAGAGCTTGAGAAGCTTGGTGGAAGCTTTGGTTGTGTGGCTTTGTGAGTGTAGGCTAGCAAGAAGAGTAGTCTTCTTCCTCCTTTCTCTTCTTCCCTAGATTCCTCTCCTTTAGGGACTTCTCTAGCAAGTAAAGGAGAGCTCTTCTAGTTTCTCTTGTGAGACAAGAGCTTGCTCGTGTGGATACGTATAGACACGGACACTTGAGCGTGCTAAAGATCCAACAAACCAAAGGCGGGATTAACAAGGGCACGCAACAAAGGTAATCCTCTCCTATAAGATAGGTTTGGTTTAGAGAAATTTATTTTATACGAGTTTGCTTTCGCATGGATCACTTGGAAGGGATCCTATTTTCCGTTGCGCATATGCCATTTGGCATACAAGAATTCCCTACAGTGGTATCAGAGCCACTTGCGAAAGATCGTATAAAATAGGTTTTCTCTATTTTATATGTGATATAGAAGTAGGATAAATTTTATTATGAGTTGATAATTGCATTTAGCAATTTTCAAACATAATAAAATATCCAATGTCTTTTAAAAGTTAAAATGACATGGTGCATGGTTATGGACTAGTCCCAAAAAGTTTGTGATTGTGTGTTGTAATTCTTAATACGGCCTGCGTGTAGTGCCTTTCTCCTAATATTCTTGTTGTAAAATTAGTTTTAGACTCGAATGTAACTCGAGTATTTCTCCTTTTGTAATGTACAAAACAAGGATGGAGGGTCCATTGGAAGATGAGGTTACAAGGAGGAAGTCAACACACAAGACAACCAAAAGGAAGCACTTAGGAGAAGATGCTATCCCTAGGTTGACCAATCAATCTTTTCATTGGCTTGAGAAGATTGTAGAATAAGGGCCATAACCATGACACGTTAGTTTAATATGTATGTGATGCATGATAGTTTAGCTTATATGTGATGTATGCTAATATGTATATGATACATGTTTATTTCTTAATAAGTCTAAACGATATGCCTACCAAAGTTGGTACTCACTACTTCCTCGATCATTTGTTATTGGGTTTGCCAAAGCAAAGCAATGCATTTTATCTTGGAGGGGTGCGAGTGGACAATCGTGATGTCCCACTATCCACCTGGGTTAAGCCTTAATTCAGTTTTCTTACTTCGTTCAGAAAGTAGAGGCATATATTAGCTTTGAACATAAGTGTTAACATTAGTTTTGTGTGATTTCCGAACATCAGCTTTGTCTTAGAAGTGGTCGTTGCTCCGATATCCAAGAAGGCCCCTGTGCCTCGCCACAGCCTGGAAGCTGGTTTAGGAATAAACACTAAACTAATCTAAAACTTAAACAAAGCTATTAAAGAGTTACATCAGATGTAATTGGCAAAAGATTGCCTACCTAATTATACTACGTCTTGGGCGATTAGCCAAAGCTAACTCAAGACGAATTATGATGTGGATCTTTATCCCATATAAATTTATAGCTAAGTAGTAGCTATGAGAATTTAGTGGGAGCCTCATTTAATTAAAGGCCTAATTAAATGATTTAGGTATGATACTTAACTTTGCATTTTAATGTTGTAGATCACCATGTCATCTAACACGACTCACCCCCTCAACTTGCGATCTGTCCTTGAGAAGGACAAGCTCAATGGAGCAAACTTTCTTGACTGGTATAGGAACTTAAGGATTATCCTCAAACAAGAGCGTAAACTGTATGTCCTAGAGCAGTCAATCCCTGAAACACCCGCCCATGCGGCCACTCGTGCTGAAAAGGATGCTTATAAGAAGCATCAAGATGACGCATTGGATGTGTCATGCCTTATGCTTGCCACCATGAACTCTGAGCTTCAGAAGCAACATGAGAACATGGATGCCTATGATATGGTTGAGCACCTGAAACAACTATATCAAGGACAAGCTAGAACGAGCGTTTTGAAGTGTCTAAAGCTCTTTTTGCATGCAAGATGCAAGAAGGAACACCTGTAGGAACTCACGTACTCAAAATGATTGGGTACGTTGAGAACCTTGAAAGACTAGGTTTTCCACTGAGCCAAGAATTGGCAACTGATGTTATCCTGCAATCGTTGCCGGAAGCATATAATCAATTCGTCATGAATTTTAACATGAATGAAATTGATAAACCTTTGCCTGAGATTCTCAGCATGTTAAGAACTGCTGAACCAAATCTCAAAAAGAAAGTTAGTAACGTACTAATGGTCAAAAAGGGCAAAGGTAAGCGCAAAGGCAAGGGTAAGACCCAAGCCAAAGGCAAGGCCAATTCATCCACTTCAAAGGGTAAAGGTAAAGTACCTAAGGAAGGGGACTGCTTCCATTGCGGTGAGACTGGACACTGGAAGCGGAACTGCAAAGTCTACCTTGAGGAAGTAAAGAAGAAAGGAAGTGGGACTTCTGCCTCAGGTATACACGTTATAGAAGTTAATCTATCTATTTCTTCTACATGGGTATTAGATACCGGATGTGCATCTCACATTTGTACTAATGTGCAGGGACTGAGAAATAGTAGACTAATGGCAAAAGGCGAAGTGGACCTACGAGTAGGCAATGGCGCATAAAGTTCTTTCTTGTAGCTGTAGGAACATATTCTTTGTCTTTGCCTACTGGGCTTATCTTAGAACTAGAGGAGTGCCTTTATGTACCTGCATTAACAAAGAACATAATCTCTGTATCTTGTTTAGACAAGAAAAACTTTTCTTTGATAATAAAGGACAAATGTTGTTCCATTTATTTGAATGAAATGTTCTATTGTAATGCACTACTTATGAATGGTCTCTATGTTCTAGATTTAGAAAACCCAATTTATAACGTAAATACCAAACGGTTCAAATCGAATGACTTGAACCAAACATATCTCAACCTTGTATCGCCTAGGTCACATAAATGAAAAAGCATATCCCAACTCCATAAAGATGGACTATTGGACTCATTTGATTTTGAATCATATGAGGTATCAGTCTTGTCTTTAGGAAAGATGACTAAAACTCCATTTAGTGGACATGGCAAGAAGCGCAGACTTGTTAGGACTCATACATCTTGATGTATGTGGCCCTTTCAATGTCGAAGCAGAGGAGGCTATAAGTACTTTATTACTTTCACTGATGATATGAGTAGATTTGGCTACTTATATTTGATGAGACATAAGTCAGAATCCTTTGAAAAGTTCAAAGAATTCAAGAATGAAGTACAAAACTAACTTGGTAAGCGTATTAAGCTACTTCGATCAGATCGAGGTGGTGAATACCTTAGTCAAGAGTTTCGTGATCACCTGGCTGAGTGTGGGATAATATCCCAACTCACTCCTGGAACACCACAATGGAATGGTGTATCGAGGAGAAATCGTACTCTATTAGATATAGATACGATCAATGATGAGTCGAGGTGATCTACCTACTTCCTTTTGGGGTTTAGCTCTAGAGATACTCTTACACTTAATCGCGTTCCATCAAAAGCCAGTAGAAAAGACACCATATACGATATGGACCGGAAGAGTCCCAAAATGTCTTTTATAAAGATTTGGGGTTGTGAAGCTTACGTTAGGCGTCAAGTCTCGAGATAAACTAGGACCCAAATCGGATAAGTGTTATTTTGTAGGATATCCCAAGGAAACTAAGGGATATTACTTTTACAATCCCACACTTGGCAAGGTGTTTGTTGCCGAAATCTTTGTCTTTCTAGAAGAGAATTTATTTCTAGAAATACTAGTGGGAGTAAAATTCATCTTGAAGAAGTTCAAGATGATGATAACACTAAGGCTTCGATGGAAAATGAGCAGGCACCACAAAGTGTTGTGGATGAGGAATTTGTTGCCCAAGAGTTGTGGAGCAAACACACTGTTCAAGTAGACCAACCTCTTCGTAGATCTAATAGGATCCGTCGTCAACGAGAGATATTCTTTTCTCTTAGTGACAGCGGTGAAGTATTGCTATCGATCTTGATGAGCCTACATCCTATCAAGAAGCTATGATGAGCCCAGTTAGAAATGGCTAGAGGCCATGAGATCGAAATGGAATCCATGTACACTAACCAAGTATGGACTTTGGTTGATCCACGAAGGGTAAAACCCATTGGGTGTAAGTGGGTCTTTAAAGTAAAGGCCCGACATGGATGGTAATAAGCATACCTATAAAGGTAGATTGGTGGCTAAAGGATTCAAACAAATTCATGGTATTGACTATGATGAAACCTTTTCACGATTGCGATGCTTAAATCCATTCGGATCATACTTGCTATTGCAGCCTACCACGATTATGAGATCTGGCAGATGGATGTCAAAACTGCTTTTCTGAATGGAAAGCTACTCGAGGATGTGTACATGACACAGCCTGAGGGTTTTGAAGATCCAAAGCATCCTGGAAAGGTATGCAAACTGCAAAGGTCCATTTATGGACTAAAGCAAGCCTCTCGGTGGAATCTTGATTCGATGATGCAATCAAAGAGTTTGGTTTCATCAAGAATGAAGATGAGCCTTGTGTCTACAAGAGAAATAGTGGGAGCACAGTTGTATTTCTTGTCTTGTATGTAGATGACATACTTCTCATCGGAAATGATATTCCCTCACTCCAGTCTGTGAAGATGTGGTTAGGGAATTGTTTCTCGATGAAAGACTTAGGTGAAGCTGCCTATATTCTAGGAATCAAGATCTATAGAGATAGATCTAAAAGATTACTTGGCCTAAGTCAGAGTACATACATTGATAAAGTGCTAGATCGTTTTGCTATGCAAAATTCTAAGAAAGGGTTTCTGCCTTTATCACATGGTGTGAGTCTTTAGAATACTCAATGTCCCTCTTCTAAGGAGGAGAGATCGCATGGATAAGATCCCTTATGCATCGCTATAGGGTCTATCATGTCGCCATGCTTTGTACTCGTCACGGCGTCTCGTATGCTTTGAGCATGGAGTAGATACGGATCGGATCGGTGAAAGTCATTTGGATAGCAGTCAAAAATATTCTTAAGTACTTACGAAGAACGAACGAATATTTCCTGATATTTGGAGGCAATGAGGAGCTAACGGTAAAGGGTTACAGTGATGCACGCTTCCAAACAGACAAGGATGACTATAGATCGCAATTCGAGTGCGTGTTTTGCACGAATGGTGGGTGTGGTGGAAGAGTTCAGCGAGACCACGATTCTTGATTCTACGAAGCCGAGTATATTGCTGCTCGATCAGCAAAGGAGTTTGGCTCCGTAAGTTCATCGATGAACTTGGGGTAGTTCCTAGCATTGCGGCAACAATGGAGCTATTGCGCAGCTAAGGAACCTCGATCACATCGTGGACCAAACACATCTGCGGCGCTTCCATCTCATTCGAGAGATCATCGATAGAGGAGATGTGAGGATATGCAGTACCAAGCGAAGCTAACATCGCAGATCCATTGACCAAGGCTTTGGCACAGAGGAAGCATGATGGTCACACTAGGTCACTAGGTATTAGATATCATAGTGATTGGTACTAGTGCTAGTGGGAGATTGTTAGTTAAAGCCCTAGAACCAATCATGTGATGGTTGAATAGGGAACATTTTGTATCATATTCTATAAAGGCAAAGGATTGGTTATTATATTTACATCTTGCTTGTGCCAGCTAATTTAAATATAATAATGCCCTAGAAAAGTAGGTTCTTATCTACAGCACATCAATTGGCAGAATTGATTATGAGAGGCTGTAGAGAACACTTTCCTAAATGTTCCTAGTCGAGTATTAATATGCAAGGGCAATATTAATACATAAAGACTAGCATGTAGGTCAATTGATGACTTGATCTCACAAGTCATGGATATATGATATCAAGTTGACACATGGGTATATATTGGTGAATATATACTGAACTGACCCGCCATGAGAAAGTTTCATGGATCGTTATATGAGTGTCATAAACTTTCTCATGTGACTATTGGTATGAATAGTCCTTAGACCTGTAGTCACTACGGTTCCCTACATAAGGAGTTATGTACTTTGGTATCGTCAAACGTCACCCGTAACAGGGTGGACCATAAAGGCGATTACTGGGTATATAACAAATTATGCGGAGGGATGTGAGTGATGTAGATGGGATCTATCCCTCTCATATGGCCGAGTGATATCGGTGGGCCCCTTGATTGAGTAGAACTACTAAAATGCATGGCCATGCTCAAATGAGTCAATATGAGATATTGAGCTCATTTGTTTGAGTTAGTTTACTCGAGGATCAAGAAACACATAGATTGATCGAGGATGACACGGTCTATGCCTCATTGATCAATGATATCAAGGATAGAAGGACACTCATATATTATAGTAGTCACGAAAGGTTAGTCGGATCTTGACTTATCTCTCGTAACTTGGGTAGCAATGATGTATTGCTAGATGTCGCTCATTGCTTGTGTATCTAAAAGAGTTTAGATCCACTGCCAACGTAATGAGAGCCTATAGGGTCACACACAAAGAGCATGATAATTAGAGGAATTAGAGTATTCTAGTTTGACTAGAATAATATGGGAATAAGCTTAAGTACAAAATGGTTTTGGACTTTAAGCTTAATGAGAATTTTAGCTAATTGATTTAATGAGATTAATTCAATATGTTACCTTATTGATTTAATAAGATTAATTCAATATGATAACATAAGCTTAATTGAATTAATAAGATTAATTCAATATGATAACATAAGCTTAATTGAATTAATAAGATTAATTCAACATGCATGAATGCCACATAAGCATGCCACCTAAGCATCCACCTAAGCTAGATAAGGTGGAAGGGGACAAAATGGTTTTTGTCTCCTTAAGTGGCCGGCCAAAACAAAAGGGGTCTCAATGCAATGGATTGCATTAAATTGTAGGAGGTGAAAGGGTTTTGCCAACCCTATAAAAGGCCCCATGGAGTGGCCGGCCAAAGCATCATTTGGATTGTGATTGTGGTGTGGTTGTGAGAGAGAGCTTGAGAAGCTTGGTGGAAGCTTTGGTTGTGTGGCTTTGTGAGTGTAGGCTAGCAAGAAGAGTAGTCTTCTTCCTCCTTTCTCTTCTTCCCTAGATTCCTCTCCTTTAGGGACTTCTCTAGCAAGAAGTAAAGGAGAGCTCTTCTAGTTTCTCTTGTGAGACAAGAGCTTGCTCGTGTTGATACGTATAGAGGCACGGACACTTGAACGTGCTAAAGATCCAACAAACCGAAAGGAAAAGCGGGATTAACAAGGGCACGCAACAAAGGTAATCCTCTCCTATAAGATAGGTTTGGTTTAGAGAAATTTATTTTATACGAGTTTGCTTTCGCATGGATCACTTGGAAGGGATCCTATTTTCCGTTGCGCATATGCCATTTGGCATACAAGAATTCCCTACAATATATGCAGAGAACCATATGAAGTCTTACGGCTGGTCACTCCAATGAACTAGTTACTATAACTAGCATCCACGATTAACTCCGGACATCATAATGTCTCTAGCTAGTGAGAATCAGCTGCTTGGATACACCAAGGAGTATACCTCATGCTAGTCTCGACAGAATCGATGGTGTCCAAATCCATCAATTCATCAACTAGGGATAATTCCGATACATCACAATTACACATGTAGAAATACTCTTTAGTTGTGATCCAATCACAAATTCTCTCATGCTGTGAATCGTAGCGTGGACATTTAGTAAATGAGTTTAAGATCTAATAAAATACATGAAAACATATATACTCAAATAGTGAATCTTCATTTATCATATAAATTGTTCAAACATAAGGCGATTGCCTTAGGACATCTCTCATATATTACTAACAAAGGTGGCACTTTAGGTTATTTTCAAGGTTATGGATACCTTGAAAATAAGTTTGATCTTAAATCCTAAAAGATTTTAGGATGTGCCAATATATTTTTGGGATTATGAAAAATCAATCAAATTGACACAATTTATGTTTAGAGGTCTTA
Organism: Wurfbainia villosa; assembly: GCA_025175895.1. Taxonomy (NCBI): domain Eukaryota; kingdom Viridiplantae; phylum Streptophyta; class Magnoliopsida; order Zingiberales; family Zingiberaceae; genus Wurfbainia; species Wurfbainia villosa. The sequence continues at coordinate 38,787,490 of CM045987.1, forward strand.
GTGTGTCATTTTGGATTTTTGGCACACTTGGGAGAAAAGTGATAATATGGCAAAATGATTTTAATAATAACAAATGACAATAAATACTATAATTTAGGTATTATATACCTTATACTTTGTTTGTCATGTTTAATTTGTCATATAACATGTCATGACATCATATTCATTTAAATCATATAAAATGTCATGATTATGCTTAGGACTATTTTATGTCGCATTTTTAGTTTTATATCATATGCCATGACATCATGATCATTGGTCATGCTTAATTAATGTTATCATTTATGTCATGATCATTCATGCATTTAATTTGATTAAAATTGATTTAAGGACTATGACATGACTTGAAGTCCCATGTATAAGGGAATCAATTAGAGTTGCCCTAGAAAATGCATGAAATCCTACTTTAGGAGAACAAAACCCACACCTCACATCACATTGACTTGTATGTATTTTCATACACTTTAGACATATGTGAGATACTAGGATATGAGTTGAGTTCAAGGTGCATAGTTTTTGCATTTAGATGAACTATAACTCATCTTATACTATTGGTGGATTATTGGGAAAGCTTATGTTCAAGTCATGTACATTAAGCCCAAAGAATATGATCCAATATAAGTTTTCAAAAACATTTTAAAATCATTTTAGAAAACCTTATTGAAATCTATCTTTTGATAGCAATCACCATTGATGAAGTTGATACAAAGTAAGCTAAAACATTGAAGTTTTTCTTCACTTTTGAACTTTGTGTCAATTTCACTATTTTATAGGTAAAATATTTTTCAAACATTTTTCACCCATTGTATTGGTCATAAGTATTATACGTATGAAGCTTCATGATTTTCTAAATTACGTATAATTATTTATGAATTTCCAAAATCCAATTCTGATAACTGAAATTCAGATATTTCAGTTATCAGTCGACTGCCGCATGATGGCAGTCGACTGATGAGCATGGAAGTCGACTGTTGACTGATAGAGTCGACTGCCAGGCTGATTTCAGGTAAACAAGGTATGTTTAGCCCAATTTCAGCTGTGTTAGAGTTTCCTAACCACTCCTAACCCTAGGATATGCTTTGGGAAGCATTATAAAGGATGAAAATCCATTGGATAAGGATTAGGAGAGTTGTTAGGGTAATGTATCAAATTTAAGGTGTGGGAAAGTTCAATGTTGAACTTTTAACCTTATTTTTGATGGTTTAGAGTTCCTATTGGCTTAGGGACTGTCCAAAGACATTGTTGGTGCAATGGTCAAGGGGGAGCAAGCCTTTAGGGGGAGGTATCTATCATAGGATGATGGATGTTATTTTTCCTCATGAGGGGGAAAAATTGGAATTTGAGATACCCAATTTGGAAATTGGGAGAGTTTATAGGAGTGTCTCTCTTTAGTGATATGAGACTTATCACTAGGAAGATTGTAGGCATCCTAGATGTTTTTGGACCAAGGGGGAGATTGTAAGATCTCATTGGATATGAGACATTGACCTCTTTTGGAGAACCTTTTTAATGTTAGTTAAAAAGGGAGAGAAAGGTAAAATTACCAATTTGGAATAATTGGTAGGGGAATTTGAGTTAGGGGCCTAACTCAAGGGTGTTTTTGTCAAACATCAAAAATGGGGAGATTGTTGGTGCAATCGGCCCAGGTCACGATTGATGATGTGAGCAAAACATATAGGGTTTTAGGAGTAGTTTTCGCTCACATCTTGTTACATTTTGTGTTAGTTTCATACATATGTTACTATATTCTTGCACGCATTGCCTATTTTTTGGTTCGGAGGCCTGTTCGTTGTATTTTTGTGTGCAGGTTAGCTTTTCTGGTGAGAAAGACGCATTTTCAGAGCAAAAGAAAGACTTTCGCAGCTAGACACAGAGTGGTACACGACCAGGACATGTGGATTCACACGGTCGTGTCCAATGGGCGAAGAACAGCACCCCAGGGCCGCATACGGCCTGGCCATGTGGAAACACATGGTCGTGTGGTGCCCCGACGGATTTGCGCCACTAGGGCTTTTTTCAAATTTTGCAGCAGTCTGAGGCGATGTATATATAAGGATGGCTTCGTCCAAACCCTAAGGGAGAGGCATGATGGCTAGGACGGCATGCTGAAGCCCTAAAAAACTTTGGTAACTCACATCGGGGAGGAGGAATGCCACCGGAGGTCCACAACTTGCAATACAAACCCAGAGAGAAGATCACGAAGCATCGTATATCTCTATTTCTGTGCTTTATTTCTATTGTATTCGAACTTAAACATGTTTTGTGATTCTTCCTTCGTATTTATGGAGTAGTACTTTTGATTCTAGGATTAGGGAGTAGCTTGTGTACATAAACAATGTTGGTTCATATTAAATTCTTGCCAAAAGTTTGATTTGACAATTGGTAGTTGCTCTCTATTATATCTATGTGAGTTTGGCTTTCTTTCCGCTGTGCTTAGGCGATATGAGGTGGTGACAACCCTCGCAATCTAAATTTAGGAGGTTTGATCAAGGAATCTAGGGGTAAACCTGACCTCCCGTAACTGCGAGGAGAAGGGAGCGGTGGAATCGGAAACGGTCCACCGCAAGGATTGATTTGGCATCCTCATACCCTCTATCCCATCCTTTTGGGCGGAGGTAGCTCCCGGTGAATGCAGCAGCTCTGCGGAGAGTGTATGATGTCCCTTCCCCAAAACCATAGGTAGACGTTTAGACGACACTAATTGACAATATTGTTCTGTGGTACACAAGCAAAATCGAAGTCCTAGAATCGCCTTTTAAGACTCCGGCACACTCTTTTCCTCCTCCGTGTGACATCGTACAGAGTAGGATCCACCGATAGTCCTCACCAACCGACTCTCTCAGAGATTTCGTCCGAACAATCGCAACCACTTAGTGTATTGGTATTCGAATCCTAGCCCCTGTGGGATCGATAAATCTTTATTACTTGACGACATCCGTGCACTTGCGGGCGTTGAGCACGAGCGTACACTTTGAGTCCACGATGATATTCGTCGCGAGATTTGAGGTCGTGCCCGTGCGCATCAATTGACCGAACTCGAGATTGACTCGAGCAATGTTTTGATATTCGACAAAAATATATAACAATGTGATTGTCATGGTAAAGGCCAAGCATGGGTCTTGGCATGGAAAGTCCAACATGGGTTGGTAAAGGAAAGTCTAAGCATGAGTCTTGGCATGGAATGTCCAACATGGGTTGGAAAAGGAAATTCCAAGCTTGAGTATTGGCATTTGGAAAAGTCTTGGTAGCATAAGTCCAATGGTTGGCGGCGTAAAGTCCAAGCGGGAGTCTTGGAAGCGTAAGTCCAATGTGCCTTGGCGGTGTAGACACCGTTAGCATGACAATAGCCGATGAAATCACCTGAAGGCTAGCATATGGATGAACAAGTCATGGATGACTTGGAGGGATCCGATAGGCGTGAGGCTGATGGAGGTGGCTAGAAGGCTTAGATCTAGGCTACGGGTGATCTAGCAAGTATGGGGGCACCATACTTGGGTTAAAACCTCATGTTTAAGGTGTATCAGTCGACTGGGTCCATGGGTTAGTTGATTGGGGTGAGTCAACTAGGGTTTGACTACGGGAAGTGCCCTGACAGTCGACTACCAGAGTTGGGCAGTCGACTGATGGCCCGAGCAGTCGACTGATATTGTGATCAATCGACTGATGGTCGGGATTTCAGGCATAGAAGGCTCTCTAATCGAGTGATCGGCCCGAACACTCGACTGATTGAGCCACCAGTCGACTGATGGGTATAATCAGTCGACTGATGGTGTATCCGTTGGACTTATCTGACGTGTTTTATGTCGTTATGAGACAATGGCTACAGGGGAAGTCGATTGATGGTCCCGATCAGTCGATTGCTAGGCGAAATCCAGCCCAAAGACCAGCTTTAAATGGAGCTCATGGAGGATGGATTTGGAAATGGTTCTGTGAGGAGTTTTGGGGTGAATTGCTGGTGTAATTCAGGGTCTCCAAGTGCAACTCAACCAACCAAACAAACAAGCTTCCAAAATATCGATTGTAAAGTTTTCTTTGCATTTATTTTGTTGTATCTACTTGTATTTGTTTGTTGTATTTTGTATTACTGTTGTAATCATTTGTACGAGGTTTCTCCATCTCTGGATTGTTCCGAGGAGTATTTGAGATTAGTGGTGCGTGTTTGCATTGCTAGGGATTTTAGAGCCCAATTCGTGGAGTATGAACCATTCGGTTCCGAACCACGTTATATCATTGTGTAACTACGTGTTTGTAGTTTATTATTGCTTTATTATTTCTGCTGTGCACTAATTAATTTGTAGCAAGCATGCGATCGTGAAAGAATTCCTCCATCTATGTCATCTGCGCTATTCACCCCCCTCTAGTAGTCACGAGATCCCCTACACAATCGACATATACGACTTGTTAGTCATATTTGAGCTAAACCCATACCCGACCTTGTTATACACGGCCCTTTGCCATTCAAGTAAAAGATCAAGTCCCTTGGATCCCAAAGTAAACTTTTCCAACGTATGCCTAAGGTCTTTGACTTGACTTTTCAAAAGTCAGTTCTCAACTTCGAGCTTTTCAACTCGAGTTGAGTCCTCCTCTTGAACTCGACTAGTCGAAGAGGTTAGGGAGACCTCGTGTTTAAGGAGTTTAATCTCCTCAACTAAGGTCTCGACCTTGGACTTGGACTTAGCTAATTTTCTAGTTAAAAATTTAATTGTGTTATATAATGTGCTAAGTAAAGATCAACTTACCTTAAGTGACCCTTTTGAGCCGAATACGGATCCGTGGCTTGTCTTGAATAGCGACTCGTCATCGGATCTGAACTCAGACTCTTCCTTGGGTTTGGACTCTTGTTCGAGCTCGGTCGGCTTGGCCATGAAGACGAGGTCGTCGTCTTCCTCTTCCGACGATTCTTCCCAAGTAGCATTAAGCACTTTCTTTGACTTGGGTGCTTTGTTCTTGAGTTTCAAACACTCCGACTTGATGTCTTCGAACCTGTTACATTAAAAACATCTAAAATTAGATTTAGATTTAGATTTACCTTGATTGACGGGTCATCTTCGACTCTTGATAATCTTCTGGACTAGATTCACTAGTTCAGTTTCCATCTCGGGTCTACCTCCGACTCGTACTCATCCTCTTCCTTGGGGGTGGTGTTGGAATGTATACTGAAAGCATAGCTCTTTTGTATGAACATTTTTATTTTGAAATAAGAATCACATGATCATTGTTTGCACTTTATATTTATTATATGTGTGCATATTGTCTAATACTTTACATTGTAGATAACATGGTGCTTGGTGTGGCACAGAAGATCATGTTATCAGTCCCTTGTAGAATATAAGTAGAGGCTCACAACCAAGATGGTTTTAGACAAACTATTGGCATGGTTGTAGTGTAGCTTGGTATTGGTTTATCTTGAACATAGAGTTACACTAGTACACTTAGGTGTATTGAGCAGGACCGACATAGAGGTGATTAAATTTATTGCTGACTACATAATTGAATCGGACCTCGGATATTATGTTGTACATGCTCTTAATCCCGATATAATAACGGGCACATGTACTTAGTATTTATTTCTTTGATTTACCAAAGGGTGAGATTTATATGGATTAAATCAATATGCCCGATAAGTTGGGAAATGATATTATTTACATGGTGTGCCGTTAATTATAGGAGGAAATCGTGTCCTACATATTAGGTTGATGATGTCCCCTTGAGGAGCTCATAAGGTTCATCATGTAAACCCTGCAGGTTGACTTAGTCAACATGATGATAAGGTTGAGTGGTACTACTCGAGGAGTTAGATGTTAATTGATTGATGGTCAGTAAATCAATTAATTGACGGACATTCGATATCTTAAACACGGGAAGATGGATGTACAAATAATGTATGGAGCCCATATTAATTTATGGGGGTTGGTAAGGTAATTCAATGATGATCCTCTAGTGGAATGGAACATTATTGATGGATCAAGTTTGTGTGGTTCCGATCCATCGGGTGGCCAAGATCCAACTCCTCCTCATGGTCCCTATCGTAGCCTAATATAAACCTCATGGAGCCTAGATCCAATGATGGAAAACAAAACTCTAGATCCGACGGTGGAGATTAAATCTCTAGATCCGACGGTTGAGATTAAATCTCTAGATCCGACGATTGAGATTAAATCCCTAGATCTGACGGTGAAGATTAAATCTCTTGATCCGACGGTTGAGATTAAATCTCTAGATCCGACGGTTGAGATTAAATCCCTAGATCTGACGGTTGAGATTAAATCTCTAGATCCGACGGTTGAGATTAAAACAAGGCTTAAGCCTAACTCTATAAAAGGGGGCTTAAGGTGGGCGGCAAGGGTGTTGAAGGTTGGTTGTTTTTGGAGATTAGGGTTTTTCCTATCATTAGCTTGGGCGGCAAGAAACCCTAGGGAGGTTAGGGTTTGGTTGGGCGGCCAGGGTTTGGAAGGTGGAGTGGGCGGCAACAATAGGAGAGGTTCTCTTCTTCTTCCTAAGGGGTTGCCAGCACCTATCTCTCTTCCCTCTACCTTGGTCGGCGCTCGACCTATTCCTCTTCTCCTCTTCACTCCCTCTTGGCCGGCGGCACTAGGAGCTAGGGATTGTTCCCTTGTTTGGTTCCTTGGTTGGCTATCTTGTTCTCTCTTTTCTTGGGGCCGGCGACATCAAGCCTTTGTGGCTTGGCGGTTGGCTCAAGCAAGAAGGGAAGGAGAGTTCTTCTTTCTTTTGATTAAAGAAGATCTAGGAAGCTTCAACTTGTGGAGGATCTTCGCCCACACGAAGTCTACAAGGAGGTTAGGACATACGATAGAAGATTGAGAGGTATAAAAGTTTTACAAGTTTTATTATTGATCTTTGCATGTTCTTATTAATATGTTTGTATGTGTTGATTATACATGTCTACATCCATATGTATTTGTATAATCATGGACCCCGAAGATAAAAACAAAAACCGGTGATCCGTCCGTCGTCTCTTCCGTGGCTAACCGACTAGAAGAGTTTTGTTGCTTGAACAACTAGTTTGTTCAAGCGATCGCTCAAGTCGTTAGCACGACGACGAATTGGTTGAGCTTAGGAAACTCATCCCATCCGGATTAGTTTTCATTAGTGAAAATTTTAATCCGGGGACATGGGAGCCAACGAGCCTCCGAGCAATGCCATCAAAGTGGTATCAGAGCCACAGTTTCCGGTTTTGTGTGTTTTGGATTCGGTTACTTTCATGCACTTATCATATATTGTATATGCTGGATTATAGTAGGATGTGCATAGGATAACTTTTTGGTTGCAGGCATAAGTTCCAACTATTATGGCTATATATGTGTGTATGTGATTGCATGTGTGTGTGATTGTATATTATTTGAATCCTCGGGGTTGACGAGGCTAAATTAGTATTTAATTTTTGTAATTAAATACGACATTGTTTAGCCACTCATTTTAGTTTACTTTCGATCTAGATTATTTGTACAATCCTTCGTGGAGTATAGGATCGATGGATGTAAATTAAAATAGTTTATCTTGGCTCGGATCTCTTTGGTGACTTGCGCACGGGAAAAGGTGGAGCGGACAAGGTGGCGACACGACGGGACGCATATTGGAGAACAATGCCATAATAGTTGGGAAAATTCTGATTTTTTCCATATTTATTGCTGATTTGTTTTATATGCATGTTGTGTGTGCTTGAAAATTCCTCACTGTCAATTTACTAAGTGGGAGAGGGACATTTTAATTAATTCCCGCGGCCTCCATTACAATTTGACGTGTGATGCAACAAACTTGCGCGCCGGCTCTGAGTGCCTTCCTCCTCATCGGATGAGTTTGTTTGCGGATCACTAGGTCAAATAATGGTTATAGGAAATTATTTAGGAGCGTGTGTACTTCCCCATCGGTAAGGCACATAATCCGAGATAATTCCCTTAGTATCGTGTAATGGTGCACACTTAGATGCAAATAAAAAGTATCCTCCCCATCGGAGTCACTGCTTTTATTTGTAGGGCCAAAGAGAAATCAACTATTAATTTTATTTGTCAAAAAGTAAGGTTGACAAGATAATAAAATTAATGGGTTAAACCTCCTCTTACAAATGTAGATTTCGTATACGTCCACACTATCGTGGCATGCGATATTCTCGGTGTTTTGAGGTGTTGGTTGATTTTGAAATTTTATTGTTTGAGGAATCAATGATATTTGAAATCTAATATTTTGATCATTGTGATTCTTAGGTTTTTTCAAATGGCTTTCAACCCACTTGCTGTGATATTAAAAGAAAATAAACTTACTGGAACAAATTATATTGATTGGAAAAGAAATTTGAATATTGTCTTAACTACAGAGGAGTACAAATTTGTACTCTTCGAGGTCTGTCCTCCTAAGCCCACCGATGACTTTGATGAAAAGGAGAAAGAGAGTTATAAGAAATGGAACAAGGTAGATGAGATGGCGCGGTGTTACATTTTGGCATCTATGTCAAATGTGGTGCAACATTAGCATCAGGCCATGGCCACGGCTTATGACATGATGTTCAATCTCAAGGAACTTTTCGGACATCAGAGTAGGGCGGCCAGATAGGAGGCTATGAGTGTTGGGTTTCCGGCACCGCGGCGTGTGTGTGTTCGATCATGTTTCGTAAACATGAGCACAGCGGAAGCAATAAAAATAATAAATACTCCTATTTATTACAACACACACAACACACGCATGCTATTACAACAAGTGTAGACATAATCGTAAATTAAAATTTGCAATAAAAGGAAATTAAACTACGTTATACCTTCCGTATGACGTGTAGCGGGAACGGCATCAACCGGAACGATCCTCGTAAGAATCGTCTCTATCCGTATCCACGCCGAGCTCCTCGGGATGACTTCGCTAAGTCACGAGCTTCGTCTTCGTACGGGTTACTAGCCTCGTGTTGAAGACGACGTGATCGAGAGATGATCACGATCCGAATCCAAATTCGGATCCAAAACGAGTTCTCAAAACTCGCTTCTCCGGAGAGGTGTTCGTCAACCGTTTGACGAATCCTTCGTCCTCCACCTCAGAGGATTACCGGAGATCAAATCCCCGGTAAGTTAGCCGCTGTCGGAGCACTAACCGTCGTCCAAACGACGCTCCGATAACAAAGAAACAAGCTGTCCAGAAAAACTGGACAGCTTTTGGTGGAGGAATAGAGGCCGGCCAAGGAGAGATGGAAGCTCACCTTATCGCCGAACCTAGAGGAGATCACCGGAGGGTCGCCGGAGGTTCACCGGCTGAAGCTTGGTCGCCGGCAAAGACTTGGACGGCTGCACACAAGCTGGGCGGCAGCAGCTTTTGGTGTTGGCGCCGAATAGGAGAGGGAGGGGGTTTGGGCGGCCAAAACTAGATTAGGGTTTTAGATTAGGGTTTAAGCCCTATTTTATAGAGAACTAATTCTCTTAATGGTTAATGGATCATATCCATAAAGCCCGTTAACCCACTCCATTAAGATAAGTTAAAATAAACCAAACCATGATGGTTTATTTTAAGTTAAAACGAACCGAACCAACCTTTGGTTCATTCGTTTAATATAAACCAAACCCTTTGGTTTATTCTCATCCATTGGATTAGAACCAAACCATTTTGGTCCATCCATTATGTCTTCATAAGACACGGCCCATCCACGCTTCCTCTGCGACTGAAACAATTTCATGCTCGCTTTATGTTTGGTCCAACCAAACATAGTTTCTCTCGGTCTGAGAATCCCATTCTCAAGCTCGTTTTAAATCCTTTGGATTACACTCGTTGTGCGTGTGACCAAATAGGTTCTCGATTTATGTTGGCCGTCTATAATTAACCATTAATTATAGAACGATCATGAGTGGCACCTAGTAGTACATCATGATCCCCAATTAACCGAAAAGATCAACGGTTGATCCAGAACTATTTCTGAAACCCTTCAGTAGCTCGAATGAATCGTGCCCCATTCCCTTCACTCATCTTATACCCACTTGGTTTAGGACATGGTCTATTGTGTCAGTCCCCACTAGGCTGACTACGTCACACCTAGCCCAAGTATCATTTCCTCGTCCTACGGATTCTAGTTACTCCACATGTATCGAAGAGTACCTTACTCTAAACATGTAATGCTTTGGCCAAAGACTTTAGTAACAATCCGACGAGAGGCCATGGGTATACATCTCCTCGCGAGGAGTGGTGAATCCTTTATAGGCTATTCAAACACCTTCGATCACTTCGACTTATACCCAATCATCCCGGGTCCACATCTCCTTAGAGATGTTTGCTTAAGATGTCAAAGCATAAGTCTCCATGATCAAGATGACTTGAATACCGCAAGTCAAAGGAACATCGCACTTAAGCCACAAGAAGAACTTCATTGACATATCTATATATGCAGAGAACCATATGAAGTCTTACTACGGTCACTCCAATGAACTAGTTACCATAACTAGCATCCACGATTAACTCCGGACATCACTATGTCTCCAGCCAGTGAGAATCAGCTGCTTGGATACACCAAGGAGTATACCTCGTGCTAGTCTCAACAGAATTGATGGTGTCCAGATCCATCAATTCATCGACTAGGGATAATTCCGATACATCACAATTACACATGTAGAGATACTTGTTGGTGCAGTGGGCAGTGGGCACCAAAGTCGAACCGGTATTTTGATTATGGCAAAAGGCTCAATAGTTAAGGGTATATTTGTTATCTTACGAGCTCAATTAAGTGTGCAGAAATGCTAAAGTTGAGCGGAAGGTCTGCGACACCCGGTGGGAACCGAGGTGGTTGGGCAACGCCAGAGGGACTTCGGAGGAAGCCGAGGTACTCGGGTGAAGACCGGAAGCGAGGCTACAAGGTAAGCTCGTGTGAAAGCGAAGCAAGGTTGTTAAGCGTAGATCCGACCCAATACCTCCAATGGAAGGTCTAGGTCGAGATCAGATGGTTAGAACCATCGTACTTTATATTTTAAGCTAACTTGTACTGCAGTCCAAAACCCTTTGACTACAGTCAACTGCTAGTCAAGTTCCAGCCTCGAGAAGAGCTCGAATTTCAAGGGGGTGAATTTGGACTTGACTCGTGTTTTGGTACAAAGGGTGATGTGGCATCAAGGTGGACATCCAAACCATCACCAAGCTTCCTTGTGGTGGACGCCCAAGATAAGGTGAGTTGGCACAAGGTGGTTGGATGAAACACCTCATCCTCAAGTTGGCGCCCAAGGAGGTTGGAGGTGGCATAAGGTGGTTGGATGAAACACCTCATCCTCAAGTTGGCGCCCAAGGAGGTTGGAGGTGGCACAAGGTGGTTGGATGAAACACCTCATCCTCAAGTTGGCGCCCAAGGAGGTTGGAGGTGGCACAAGGTGGTTGGATGAAACACCTCATCCTCAAGTTGGCGCCCAAGAAGGTTGGAGGTGGCACAAGGTGGTTGGATGAAACACCTCATCCTTGAGTTGGCACACAAGAAGGTTGGAGGTGGCACAAGGTGGTTGGATGAAACACCTCATCCTTGAGTTGGGATAAGAACCTCACCTTGGACACTACCTATGTCTAAATTCATAGATCAATATCCATAAATAGACATGTTCAAGCCAAGCAAATAACAAGAATTCAAGAGCTCTCAACACGCCGTAACGCCGCTACTACTACTCACATTTGCTCTACGACGAGTGCGCCGACAACGAAAGCTACATCTTCTACTTATAAGAGTTGTCGGTATATTTATTTAAGTTCTACTTCTTTAAATTGTCTTTGTGCTTTAATCGTAACAAGGAAAGGGAGTGTCCTTTGCCTTGATTTCTTTTTATGTCGTTGCTCCTACTTCCAACGAAGAGGAGTGGTTTTAGTGAATTGCCCTCCGTGACGTGATCAAGGATCACTAGGGCCGTGGATTAGCAATCGAAAGATTGTGAACCACGTAAAAATATCTTGTCTACTTTATATTTCAGTGCATTCTCTACTTGCTTTTTACTTATTGCAAAAGTTTTTAACGACATAATGACGCTTATTCACCCCCTCTAGCGACACTTTCGATCCAACAATTGGTATCGAGAGGCGCTAAGATTCGTGAAACCACCAATCTAGCTTTGTTTTCTTTTTTTACAGATTTTTATTTATTTATTTCTGTTTTCGTATAATCATTTCACTTGCTTATCTTCTCCTACATATAGAATTGCATTAGAGGCTTTAGGATCCGGATAAGGTTGTCCTTCGGGATAGATCCCGAGTAAGGTTGTCCTCCGGAACTTCAACGACATTCGCATTTGATTGTTTATTTCTTTTTGCAAGTTACATTTTATATATCTTTTTACTTCCTACTAATCCAAGGCGAAAGTCTTGGAATATTCTTTCCATGTGTGTTTTGCAAGATTCTTTTTTTTCTTCTTGTTTTTAAATGGCCCATCTCGAAGGGTTTAGCATCGCCGACCCGCTTTACAACGGTAATGACTTTCGTTATTGGAAGGGTCGGATGGAATGCTTTCTTAAAACCCAAATCGAGATGTGGATCGTAATCCAAACCGGTTTCACACTTCCTATTAATGAAGATGGTGAATCTTTGGGTTACGATCAATGGTCAAATTCCATGAAAAAACAAGTAGAAGCCGATGCCAAGGCAACTCAAATCTTGCAATATGGGTTGTCCAAGGAAGAGCTCAACCGCGTCGGCCCCTTCATTAGTGCAAAGGACTTATGGACCAAGCTAGTGGAACTACACGAAGGCACCGACGACACGAAGGTATGTAAAAGAGATTTACTTTTAAATAAATTGTATAACTTGAAAATGCAGGAAAAGCGAGACCGCAACTCAACTACATGCTCGTATCCAAGACATCGTCAACCAACTCCATGCCATCGGACAAAAGGTCGAGAATCGCGACCTTATCAGATATTCTCTTAACTCGTTTCCTAGGACCACCTTGTGGGCATCCATGGTCGATGCCTACAAGGTCTCCAAGGACCTTTCTAAAATTAGGTTAGGAATTGTTTTGAACTTGAATTACATGAGCAAACTAACGTGGTCCAGCCGAGAAGAGTATTGCGTTAGTTGCGAGTTCCAAGAAGAAGAAGCCCAAGCAAGCCACCCCGAAGGAAGAAGGCGAGTCCGAATCGGAAGTAGACTCGAAATAGAATCCGAACTAGTCAATCTAGTTCTAAGATGATCAAGAGGCGAACGACCAACAACTCAAGGTAAGCCTAAACCTAATTCAAATACTTCTAATTTTAGATGCTATGAGTGCAGCGAGTTCGGTCACATCAAGTCCGAGTGCCCAAAGCTAAAGAATAACGCATCAAAGACCAAGAAAGCGCTAACGCTACTTGGGAGGAGTTGTCGGAGGAAGAAGGCGATATCCAAGCTCTAATGGCCAAGCCGACCGAGCACGACTCGAAACCAAGAAGAGTCCGAGTCGAATCCGATGATGAGCTTCCATTCAAGACAAGCCACGGATCCGTATCCGGTTCAAAAGAATCATTAAGGGTAAGTCGGTCGTTACTTAATACTTTGTATGGTGCAATTAAATTTTTAAATAAGAAACTAGCTAAGTCCGAGTCCAAGGTCGAGACCCTAATTGAGGAGGTTAACCTTCTCAAACATGAGGTCTCCCTAACCTCTTCGACTACTCGTATTCAAGAGGAGGACTCAACTCAAGTTGAAAAGCTTGAAGTTGAGAACTCGCTTTTGAAAACACAAGTCGAAGACCTTAGGAACACGTTGGAAAGGTTCACTTTGGGATCCAAGGGACTTGACCTCTTACTTGGATCACAAAGGGCCGTGTACAACAAGGCGGACTCGGGTTTAACTCAAATACAACCAATAAGTCATATATGTCTATAGTAAACCAACATAAGAAAAATGTCCAAGCATGGGTCCCTAAGACCACTTTGATTTCAACTTTAGGATCTAACATGTATTGGGTTCCCAGGACCAAATTCACTATGTGAATAGACCCACTGATTCAATGGTCCAGGGAGCCAATACAAAATGTATTTTGTTAAGTCTTAGAAATTGCATGCTTAGTTTTTCCTTTATTTTTAGAATGGTTAGATAGGACTCATAACCAACTAAAATCCTGCGAAAGATTGAGCCTCGGGAGCCTCTTTTCAAAAATAAACCAACTAAAATCCTACGAAAAGATTGAGCCTCGGGAGCCTCTTTTCAAAAATAACTAGTTAGACCAAGACGTAGTCTCAAGTAAGTCGAGTTATCAATTTCTTGAAATTAGCTTTGTCTAAGGAAGTGGTCGTTGTTCCGATCAAAGAAGGCCTCTGTGCCTCGCCACGACCTGGAAGCTAATCTCTTGAAAAGATTACTTGATGAGCTTAGACTAAATCCGAATCTAACCTAATGTTGGTTAATTTAAATTCATTAAAATTAATCAAGTAAAATTGAAAGTCATCTCACAATAACACATAGGAATAACATGTTTTGATCATGTAGATATTGGTGAGATGATTTAGGTTTAAAAACTTACAATCAACCCTTTAGTAATTCCAATATCCGATCCAACTACCTTATGTGTAGGATCAATGGATGTTGGGCGGATGGTTGCTCGGACACATGACCGGGATCAACTCAAATTTTTTACGATTCAAGCGACAAGGATCGGTAGCCTTGAAATAACGGCAAGCTCAAAATCATCGGATCAGGTGATATTGAGCTCAACTCTAACTTTACAATTCAAAATGTCTTATTAGTAGAAAACTTTCAATATAATTTACTTAGTGTAAGCCAATTGTGTGATAACAATTATAAGGTCATATTTATAGAAAATGAATGCGTAATCAAAATAAATGCAACATCTAAAATAATACTTAAAGTAGCAACATCTACACAATAAATTTACCCAACTCCTCAACCAAGTGTCTTATGACACAGCAAGAGGAATCTTGGTTATGGCACCGAAGACTCAGACACTCGCACCCAAGACTCGTCCACAAGATGAGTCAGAGTGGCTTGGTTATAGGTTTGCCTAAACTAAACAACTTGGATAATAAAATATGTAATGCTTGTCAACAAGGTAAACAATCTAGGACACAACATCAATTAACTAATCAAGAACGAACCAAAAGTGTTCTTGAGCTCCTACACATGGATCTATTTGATTCACATGGAGCTAAGTCACTCAATGGTAGTCAATTTTGCTTAGTCATAATTGACGACTATTCTAGATTTACTTGGGTTAGGTTTATCAAACATAAAAATGATACCCTAGACCAACTAATCAATCTTTGTAGGTTAATCGAAAATCAAAAGAACCTTAAGATTAAAAGACTTAGAAGCGATCATGGTGGTGAATTCGAAAACCACAGGTTTACAGATTTCTGTAACCTAAACGGATACCACCATGAGTTTTCATGTCCTAGAAACCCACAACAAAATGGGTTAGTCGAACGGAAAAATAGAACCCTACAAGAAGCCGCTAGGACAATGTTAAACGAGTATAACCTACCCGATAGATTTTGGGCAGAGGCCGATAGTACGGCTTGCTATGTCCAAAATAGGATCCTATGGTAAAGAGGCACCAAAAGACCTCACGATTTATCACGATAAAATACCGAACATCAAGTACTTTAGGGTATTTGGATGCAAGGTACATATCTTAAACACTAAGGATTACCTAGGGAAATTCAAATCCAAAACCTCTACTGGAACCTTTCTAGGATACTCAACCACCAGTAGAGCTTATAGGGTATACAATCACGACACTCTTAGAGTCGAAGAAACCATTAATATAGTTTTCGACGAAGGACACGAACTCGTTCAATCCTTAACAAAACCAACTAGCAAATCAACTTATAGCGAACCCGACTCTGATCTTGAACTTGAATCTCGTCCTAACCCAAGTCATCCTATCGACCAAGTGATAGATGACTCTAACCCAAGTCAAACTAGAACTCACCCAAGTCATCCTATCGACCAAGTGATAGATGACTCTAACCCAAGTCAAACTAGAACTCACCCAAGTCATCCTATCGACCAAGTGATAGATGACCCTAACCCGAGTCACACTAAGACTCAAACAAATCATCCTATCAATCAAGTTATAGGTGATCCAAATTTAGGGGTTCGAACTAGAGCTTCATATCGAAACCTTAGTCAAATCTCGTTAATTTCCAAAATCGAACCCAAAACTATTGAACAAGCACTTCTTGATCCCGACTGGATTATTGCTATGCAAGAAGAGCTAGCTCAATTCACTAGAAATGAAGTGGGAATTAGTACCACCACCTAAAGAAAAATCAATTATTGGAACAAGGTGGGTATTTGAAATAAACTTGATGATAAAGGTGAAGTAGTTAGAAATAAAGCTAGGTTAGTCGCAAAGGGTTTAGTCAAGTCGAAGGTTTAGATTACGATGAGACCTACGCCCCGTAGCTGACTAGAGTCCATCCGAATGTTGTTAGCATATCTTTGCACATCGAGGTTTTAAATTGTTTCAAATGGATGTCAAGTCAGCATTTTTGAATGGATACATTAAGGAAGAAGTTTCGTCAGTCAACCTCCGGATTCGAAAATCTAGATAAACTGACCATGTCCTTAGACTTAAGAAAGCCCTATATGGACTCAAACAAGCCCCAAGAGCTTGAGTACGAAGGCTTTTCGATCTATCTTAAGTCCAAAGGATTCAACCAAGGTTTAGTCGACCCAACCTTATTCGTTAAAACCGTAGGAAAAGAAATCTTTATAGCCCAAATCTATGTAGATGATATAATTTTGGAACTACCAACTCGATCCTGCTAACGAATTCATCTCACTTATGGAAAGTGAATTTGAAATGAATTTAGTGGAGAGTTAAGTTTCTTCTTAGGTTTACAAATTAAACAAACTAAAGATGGAATATATTTACATCAACAAAAATATACTAAGGACTTAATAAATCGATTTGGAATGCAAGATGCTAAAATAATCAATACACCTATGGCAACTAATGTTAATATAGCGAAGATGTAGAAAGGAAAACCCGTTGACCTAAAATACTATAGGAGCGCAATAGGAAGTCTCCTATACTTAACCATGAGCCGACGACATTTTATTCATGTAAGTATGTGCGCAAGGTTACAAACCTGTGCCAAGGAGTCTCACCTAACCCTAGTCAAGCGTATCCTTAGATATCTAAAGGGCACGCTAAAGCGTAGGTATTTGGTACCCTAGATCTACCGAGTTTAATCTAATCGGCTACTCCGACTCGACTATGCCAGTAAACTCGATAGAAAGAGCACGAGTGGTTGTTGTCAAATCCTCGGCTCGAGTCTAGTAAGTTAGTGCGATGGAAGCGACATTGCGTTGCCTTATCTACCACCGGCCGAATACGTTGCGATGGGTGAGTGTGTCTCTCAGCTCCTGTGGATGAAGCACACTCTCCAAGACTTTAGCTTAATCTTTAACAACATTAAAACCTACATAGATAACATTAGTTCAATTAACTTAACTAAAAATCCAATATGTCATTCTAGGACAAAACATATAGAAGTTAAACACCACTTCATTAGGGAACATGTAACTAATGGAACTATACAACTAGAGTATGTTGAGTCCAAATCAAACCTAGCGGACATCTTCACCAAACCACTACCCCGAATTTAGTTTATTAAGACGAAGTTAGGTATGTGCGTAATAGAGTAGGATTTAAATTTTTCTATATATGTACTCTACTTTTGCTTCTTTTTATGAAATTAGCCTAAGTCTTACCTTAGAAATCATATACCTATAGATTTAAGGAGCCAACACATCTCACAACACATAGGACTAATGTGTTTGTGTACTTAGCCAAGTAGACGGCGTGAGATGTTAGGACCTTACTCCTGGTTCGGATGTAGATTCAGCATCGACATGAACCATGGAGTATAATTATTTAAAATTAATCAACTCCTTCAAGACTTATTGATCATTCTATATCAATCAAGTCCAACCGGAGTTGTACATTTTAGATGAACATATTTTCAAGCTTATTATTATTTTAAAAAAAAATATATATATATATTTATATTGGGAACTTGCTTGGACTTACAAACCTTAAAATATATTTACAAACTTTTTGAGTTAAGGCAAAAGGGGGAGAAAGTCACAAAAGTAAGGAAGAAAGTAAACAAAATTATTACCTTTTATATTAAGTAATTCCGTTTACTTAAGCAACTATTAAGGGAGTAAAAATTATTTTTCAAGAACTCACCTTCGGTCAAGGGGGAGGTTACCTCAAAGGGGAGAACTTGAAACAATAATATTTCTCACTCATGCTTAATCTTTATGCTAGCTCACTCATGCTTAATCTTTATGCTAGCTCACTCATGCTTAATCTTTATGCTAGCTCATTCATACTTAATCATTATGCTAGCTCATTCATATTTAATCATTATGCTAGCTCATTCATATTTAATCTTTATGCTAGCTCATTCATATTTAATCTTTATGCTAGCTCATTCATGCTTAATCATTATGCTAGCTCATTCATATTTAATCTTTATGCTAGCTCATTCATGCTTAATCATTATGCTAGCTTACTGTTATGCTTAATTTTTCCTTAACTTTTGTGTCGGTTTGCCATGAATCAAAAAGGGGGAGATTGTTGGTGCAGTGGGCAGTGGGCACCA
The DNA here is from genome assembly GCA_025175895.1 of Wurfbainia villosa. Classification (NCBI taxonomy): domain Eukaryota; kingdom Viridiplantae; phylum Streptophyta; class Magnoliopsida; order Zingiberales; family Zingiberaceae; genus Wurfbainia; species Wurfbainia villosa. The sequence goes on from CM045987.1 coordinate 38,806,057, forward strand.
AAGTCGAACCGGTATTTTGATTATGGCAAAAGGCTCAATAGTTAAGGGTATATTTGTTATCTTACGAGCTCAATTAAGTGTGCAGAAATGCTAAAGTTGAGCGGAAGGTCTGCGACACCCGGTGGGAACCGAGGTGGTCGGGCAACGCCAGAGGGACTTCGGAGGAAGCCGAGGTACTCTGGTGAAGACCGGAAGCGAGGCTACAAGGTAAGCTCGTGTGAAAGCGAAGCAAGGTCGTTAAGCGTAGATCCGACCCAATACCTCCAATGGAAGGTCTAGGTCGAGATCAGATGGTTAGAACCATCGTACTTTATATTTTAAGCTAACTTGTACTGCAGTCCAAAACCCTTTGACTACAGTCAACTGCTAGTCAAGTTCCAGCCTCGAGAAGAGCTCGAATTTCAAGGGGGTGAATTTGGACTTGACTCGTGTTTTGGTACAAAGGGTGATGTGGCATCAAGGTGGACATCCAAACCATCACCAAGCTTCCTTGTGGTGGACGCCCAAGATAAGGTGAGTTGGCACAAGGTGGTTGGATGAAACACCTCATCCTCAAGTTGGCGCCCAAGGAGGTTGGAGGTGGCATAAGGTGGTTGGATGAAACACCTCATCCTCAAGTTGGCGCCCAAGGAGGTTGGAGGTGGCACAAGGTGGTTGGATGAAACACCTCATCCTCAAGTTGGCGCCCAAGGAGGTTGGAGGTGGCACAAGGTGGTTGGATGAAACACCTCATCCTCAAGTTGGCGCCCAAGAAGGTTGGAGGTGGCACAAGGTGGTTGGATGAAACACCTCATCCTTGAGTTGGCGCCCAAGAAGGTTGGAGGTGGCACAAGGTGGTTGGATGAAACACCTCATCCTTGAGTTGGGATAAGAACCTCACCTTGGACACTACCTATGTCTAAATTCATAGATCAATATCCATAAATAGACATGTTCAAGCCAAGCAAATAACAAGAATTCAAGAGCTCTCAACACGCCGTCGTAACGCCGCTACTACTACTCACATTTGCTACGACGAAGTGCCGCCGACAACGAAAGCTACATCTTCTACTTATAAGAGTTGTCGGTATATTTATTTAAGTTCTACTTCTTTAAATTGTCTTTGTGCTTTAATCGTAACAAGGAAAGGGGGAGTGTCCCTTTGCCTTGATTTCTTTTTGTAATCGTTGCTCCTACTTCCAACGAAGAGGAGTGGTTTTAGTGAATTGCCCTCCGTACGTGATCAAGGATCACTAGGGCCGTGGATTAGCAATCGAAAGATTGTGAACCACGTAAAAATATCTTGTCTACTTTATATTTCCGCTGTGCATTCTCTACTTGCTTTTTACTTATTGCAAAAGTTTTTAACGACACCGTATCGCTATTCACCCCCCCCTCTAGCGACACTTTCGATCCAACAATACTCACTAGTTGTGATCCAATCACAAATTCTCTCATGCTGTGAATCATATCGTGGACATTCAGTAAGTGAGTTTAAGATCCAATCAAATACATAAAACATGTACACTCAAATAGTGAATCTTCATTTATCATATAAATGGTTCATACATAAGGCGATTGCCTTAGGACATCTCTCATATATTACTAACAATGAGGAACTTGATAACGACCACCATGATCGAGGGAATACCCGTCAGAAACCATGTTCTCAAGATGATGGCTCATCTGAATGAGATGGAAGTCCTCGGAGCTGAGATCGATGGGGAAACCCAGGTCGATATCATTCTCCAGTCTCTGCCTAGGAGTTTTGAGCAGTTCCGCCTCAACTACAACATGAACAAGAGGCTGTATTCATTGGCGGAGCTTCTGATAGAACTCCAAGTGGCAGAGGGGCTTTTTCGTCAAAGCGCTTAAGCCATGGTTGCTCAGAAGGTTTCTACTTCTAAACCGAAAGGGAAGAAGAAGAAGAAGCAAGGTGGAGCAAAGAAAGTGACAGTAGGACCTCAGGCAGGAGTGAAGAAGCCAAAAGGCAAGTGCTTCACTTGCAAGCAGACTGGACATTGGAAGAACAAAGGAGAACAAAGGTATATCTTCTTGTTTAGTTGTTGAAACATGTTTAGCGGTGTTATCTACCAGTACCTGGTGTGTAGATACATGAGTCACTGATCATGTCTGCAATACTTTATAGGGGTTCTAGGAAACCCGATGACTAGCTGAGGGAGAGATTACCGTCTTCATGGGCAATGTTTCAAAGGTGGCGGCTATTGCAGTGGGAGACATTTATTTATCTTTTGATAGGAATAAAGTTTTGGTTTTGAGAAATTGTCTTTATGTACCTACTTTTAGAAAGAATCTAATTTCAGTTTCTAAATTGTTTCTGGATGGATATTCTGTTTCTTTTAATGACAAAGTTGTTATAAAAAGGAATAGGGAGATTATCTGTTCTGGTACATTGGTTGGCAATTTGTACACTCTTGAACCGAAAACTCCCACGATGCATATAGAAGTGAATAACTCATCTTCTAAGTCTAATAAGAGAAAAGAACCTTCGAAAATGAACCAGACATATCTTTGGCACCTAAGACTTGGTCATATTAACCTGAGTAGAATTCAAAGGTTGATAGCTGATGGACCCTTGGGTTTATTAGTGGTGGAAGATCTCCCAACCTGCGAGTCTTGCTTGGAAGGTAAGATGACCAAGAGGCCTTTTAAGGCTAAGGGGTATAGAGCCAAAGATGTATTGGAATTGGTTCATTCTGATTTGTGCGGTCCTATGTCTATCCAGGCTAGAGGTGGCTTTGAATACTTTATCTCTTTTATAGACGATTATTCAAGGTATGGATACATTTACTTGATGCGCCGCAAGTCTGAATGCTTTGACAGGTTCAAAGAATTCAAGGCTGATGTGGAGAACCGTCAAGGTAAAAGTATCAAGACACTACGATCTGATCGTGGTGGCGAGTACCTCTTGGAAGAGTTTAGGAGTTACTTATCGGTGGGATTGAAATCCTAATTGTTCGACCGCCACACCCCAGCAGAATGGTGTAGCGGAGCGAAGGAATAGGACTCTTATGGAGATGGTCAGATCGATGATGAGTTATTCTGAGTTACCTGATTCGTTATGGGGGTTTGCTCTGGAAACGACAGCACACATTCTGAACTTGGTTCCATCTAAGTCAGTACCCTCTACTCCCACAGAATTGTGGACTGGGCGAAAGCCTAGTCTAAGACATATTCGGATTTGGGGTAGTCCAGCACATGTGCTGAAGGGAGATGCTGGTAAGTTGGAATCTCGTACAGAAGTACGCTTGTTTGTTGGCTACCCTAAGGGAACGAAGGGTGGTTTGTTCTATAGTCCTAGAGATCAGAAGGTGATCGTGAGTACGAATGCCAGATTTCTAGAGGAGGACTGTGTGATGAACCACAAACCCACGAGTAGGATTGTTCTTGAGGAGTTGACAGGGGAAATCTCGACTTCAGTACCACCGCTACAAGAGGAAATACCACAAGTCACTGCACCGTGTGTCACAGAGCATACACAGGAGGCATCTCGTTGTAGTGGGAGGGTTGTTAGACAACCCGTGAGATTCATGTTCTTGGGAGTGTCTTCGGACTTAGTCCCTGGTAAACATGAACCTGATCCCTGGACATATGACGAGGCACTCCAAGATAGAGATGCGGTATCTTGGCAAAGAGCGATGAATTCAGAGATAGAATCTATGGATTCTAATCATGTCTGGGAGCTAGTAGAACCACCCGATGGTGTGAAAGCCATTGGATGCAAGTGGATCTACAAGAGAAAGAGAGGAGTAGACGGGAAGGTTGAGACCTTTCAAAGCTAGGCTTGTTGCGAAAGGGTATACTCAGAAAGAGGGTATCGATTATGAGGAGACCTTTTCACCGGTAGCTATGCTTAAGTCTATCCGGATTATCTTATCTATTGCTGCTCATGAGGATTATGAGATTTGGCAGATGGATGTCAAGACAGCTTTCCTTAACGGAAGTCTTGAGGAAAACATTTATATGAAGCAACCAGAGGGATTTATTGCAAAGGGCAAAGAGCATCTTGTGTGTAAGCTTAATCGGTCCATTTATGGATTGAAGCAAGCTTCTAGATCTTGGAACATCCGCTTTGATGAGGTAATCCAGTCATATGGATTTATTCAAAGTCCGGATGAGCCTTGTGTATACAAGAGATGTGATAGAAACATAGTGGTATTTCTTGTACTATACGTAGATGACATTTTGTTAGTTGGCAACAATATCAGAGTGTTATCAGATGTAAGGGTATGGTTGTCCAAATAGTTTGATATGAAGGACTTGGGAGAAGTGGGACACATCCTTGGGATCAAGGTGATAAGGGATCGCAAGAAAAGGATGTTGTGCTTATCTCAAGCTTCATACATTGACATTATCCTTGCTCGTTTTAGCATGCAGAACTCCAAGAAAGGTTTTCTACCTTTTAGGCATGGAGTACCTTTATCTAAAGAGATGTGTCCCAAAACATCAAAGGAGATAGAGGAGATGAAGGCGGTTCCTTATGCTTCGGCAGTAGGAAGCCTCATGTATGTTATGCTATGTACGAGACCAGATATCTACTATGTTGTGGGCATGGTTAGCAGATATCAGAGTAATCCTGGACAGGGACATTGGACTGCGGTAAAGCATATATTGAAGTACCTGAAAAGGACTAGGGATTATATGCTGGTTTACCGGGCAGATCAATTAGTCTCTGTGGGTTACACGGATTCTTATTTCCAATCAGATAGGGACAACAGTAAGTCTACCTCGAGGTTTGTGTTTACTTTTGGAGGTGGAGCCATAGTATGGAGGAGTGTCAAGCAGAAATGCGTGGCGAACTCTACCATGGAAGCTGAGTATGTGGCAGCCTCTGAGGCAGCCAAGGAAGCCGTATGGCTCAGGAACTTCTTGATGGACCTGGATGTGATTCCTGGTTTGCCCAGAACTATCACAATTTATTGTGATAACAGTGGTGCAGTTGCAAACTCGAAGGAACCACGAGCCCATAAGGCGAGTAAACACATAGAGCGCAAGTATCACCTGATACAAGAGATCGTAAAGCGAGGAGAAGTAGCTGCGCCAAGATTGCATCAGAGGATAACCTGGCGGATCCATTCACTAAGGCCCTTTCAGCGAAAGCGTTTGATAGGCATGTGGAGGACATGGGGATCAGATGTATGGCAGTGTGATGACAGCATAGTCTTTTAGTATAAGTGGGAGATTGTTGAAATGTATACTGAAAGCCTAGCTCTTTTGTATGAACATTTTTATTTTGAAATAAGAATCACATGATCATTGTTTGCACTTTATATTTATTATATGTGTGCATATTGTCTAATACTTTACATTGTAGATAACATGGTGTTTGGTGTGGCACAGAAGATCATGTTATCAGTCCCTTGTAGAATATAAGTAGAGGCTCACAACCAAGATGGTTTTGGACAAACCATTGGCATGGTTGTAGTGTAGCTTGGTATTGATTTGTCTTGAACATAGAGTTACACTAGTACACTTAGGTGTATTAAGCAGGACCGACATAGAGGTGATTCAATTTATTGTTGACTACATAATTGAATCGGACCTCAGATATTATGTTGTACATGCTCTTAATCCCGATATAATAACGGGCACATATACTTAGTATTTATTTCTTTCATTTACCAAAGGGTGAGATTTATATAGATTAAATCAATATGCCCGGTAAGTTAGAAAATGATATTATTTACATGGTGTGCTGTTAATTGTAGGAGGAAACCGTGTCCTACATATTAGGTTGATGATGTCCCCTTGAGGAGCTCATAAGGTTCATCATGTAAACCCTGCAGGTTGACTTAGTCAACATGATGATAAGGTTGAGTGGTACTACTCGAGGAGTTAGATGTTAATTGATTGATGGTCAGAAATCAATTAATTGACGGACATTCGATATCTTAAACACGGGGAGATGGATGTACAAATAATGTATGGAGCCCATATTAATTTATGGGGGTTGGTGAGGTAATTCAATGATGATCCTCTAGTGGAATGGAACATCATTGATGGATCAAGTTTGTGTGGTTCCGATCCATCGGGTGGCCAAGATCCAACTCCTCCTCATGGTCCCTATCGTAGCCTAATATAAACCTCATGGAGCCTAGATCCAATGATGGAAAACAAAACTCTAGATCCGACGGTGGAGATTAAATCTCTAGATCCGACGGTTGAGATTAAATCTCTAGATCTGACGGTTGAGATTAAATCCCTAGATCCGACGGTGGAGATTAAATCTCTAGATCCTACGGTTGAGATTAAATCTCTAGATCCGACGGTTGAGATTAAATCCCTAGATCGACGGTTAAGATTAAATCTCTAGATCCGATGGTTGAGATTAAATCCCTAGAACCAACGATGGAGATTAAAACAAGGCTTAAGTCTAACTCTATAAAAGGGGGCTTAAGGTGGGCGGTAAGGGTGTTGAAGGTTGGTTGTTTTTGGAGATTAGGGTTTTGCCTATCATTATCTTGGGCGGCAAGAAACCCTAGGGATGTTAGGGTTTGGTTGGGCGGCTAGGGTTTGGAAGGTGGAGTGGGCGGCAACAATAGGAGAGGTTCTCTTCTTCTTCCTAAGGGGTTGTCGGCACCTATCTCTCTTCCCTCTACCTTGGTCGGCGCTCGACCTATTCCTCTTCTCCTCTTCACTCCCTCTTGGCCGGCGGCACTAGGAGCTAGGGATTGTTCCCTTATTTGGTTCCTTGATTGGCTATCTTGTTCTCTCTTTTCTTGGGGCCGGCGGCATCAAGCCTTTATGGCTTGGTGGTTGGCTCAAGCAAGAAGGGAAGGAGAGTTCTTCTTTCTTTTGATTGAAGAAGATCTACGAAGCTTCAACTTGTAGAGGATCTTCTCCCACACGAAGTCTACAAGGAGGTTAGGACATACGATAGAAGATCGAGAGGTATAAAAGTTTTACAAATTTTATTATTGATCTTTGCATGTTCTTATTAATATGTTTATATGTGTTGATTATACATGTCTACATCCATATGTATTTGTATAATCATGGACCCCGAAGATAAACACAAAAACCGGCGATCCATCCGTCGTCTCTTCCGCGGCTAACCGACTAGAAGAGTTTTGTTGCTTGAACAACTAGTTTGTTCAAGCGATCGCTCAAGTCGTTAGCACGACGACGAATTGGTTCAGCTTAGGAAACTCATCCCATCCGGATTAGTTTTCATTAGTGAAAATTTTAATCCGGGGAAATGGGAGCCAGCGAGCCTCCGAGCAATGCCATCAGGTGGTTTGTTTACGCTTTCTTCTTCGAACCTGCAAGTAATGCAATACCTTTCTCGGGAGCCGAATTAGACTGTTCATGAAGTTCGAGGTCTTTAGAAACCTTGTAGGCATCAACCATAGATGCCCACAAGGTAGTCCTATGAAAAGAATTAAGTGCATACCTTATAAGGTCTCAGTTTTTGACCTTTTGTCCGATGGAGTGCAGGATATTTACAATGTCTTGTATACGAGCGTGTAGTTGTGTTGTCGTCTCGTGTTCCTACATCTTAAGGTTATACAACTTATTGAAAAGTAAGTCGTGTTTACACACCTTCGTGTCATCGATTCCTTCGTGTAGTTTTACGAGTTTGTTCTATAGATCTTTCGCACTGATGAAGGGGCAGACGCGGTTTAGTTCCTCTTTGGACAAGCCACATTGAAGGATTTGGGTCGCCTTAGCGTCGGCTTCCACTTGTCATTTCTTAGCATTCGTCCATTGATCGTAATCCAATGATTCACCCATTTCATTAGTAGGAAGCGTGAATCCGATTTAGATTACGATCCACATCTCGATTTGGGTCTTTAAGAAGTACTCCATCTGACCCTTCTAGTTACAGAAGTTGTCTCCATTGTAAAATGGAGGTCGAACGGTGCTAAACCCTTCGAGATGGCCCATTTAGACAAAAAATAATACCTCGCAAAAACAAAAACAACCAAATGTACCAAGACTTTTAGTCTTGGATTAGTAGTGCGAAAGAATGAAATCAAACGAAACAAAAAGGTCGAAAAACCAAAAAAAAATAAGAAAAATCTGTTAAAAGTTGCTAGATTGGTGGTTTCACCAAATCATAGTGCCTCAGGCTCTGATACCACTTGTTGGATCGAAATGAGCACTAGAGGGAGGTGAATAGCGCAAAATGATTTTTCTTTTCGTACATCGATTCGATAAATAAAAAGAGTAAAGTGGAGTGGAAAATAAATATGAGACAAATGAAATTTTACTTGGTTCGCAGCCTTCCGACTGCAAATCCAAGACCCTAATGGTCATAGACCATATACGGAGGGAAAATCACTAAAATACTTCTCCTTGTTGGAGGTAGGAGTAAGTGAGTACAAGAAATAGCAAAGACTCGCGGTAGAGGTGTTGGGCGATCGAAACGGACGGCTAGAGGGGGGGTGAATAGCCCTCGATCGTTGGATGTCGGAATTCGCTCGTTCTCGTTGCATTGCTTGTCTACGATTGTTGTTAGCGCAGCGGAATAACAATAATAATGAAACTAACAATAATACACAATCACACAACACAAGATATACGTGGTTCGGAACCAAATGGTTCCTACTCCATGGGCGAGCTCACCGAGCTCTAGTTATGCGCACGACACTAACTAAACTCCTTCTCGACTACACGTCGGAGGTGGAGAAACTTATCACAAGCAATTACAACAGTAATATACAAATACAATACAAAAGAAACACTTTTGACCGATTGCTTTTGATCACTTGTTTGTTGCTTGCTTTGATTGGCTCTTGAAGGACTGGAATGCAGCAGCAATTCCCCTCCAATAGCTCCAAAAAAAACCATGGCGAAATCCTCCCTCTTGAGCTCCTTTTATAACCTACATCAAGTCGTGACCATCACCGATCGTCCCAGTTGTCTCACAACGGTCAGATCCACGTTGGTTAAGTTCCAACGGATCACACATCATTCGACTGATGGCACCCATCAGTCGATTGATCATCCATCAGTCGAGTGCTGGCGAGCTCGACTCCATTATGTGCCCGTGCACAGTGTCATCAGTCGACTGCCATCCCTCGGATCGATTCTCCCAACAGATTTGCCCTCCTCGATGATCGATCGAACAGATTGGTTCGAACACTGGTCGAATCCATACGACCTAGAGCGACGATCGGCACCGCACCTATAGCCGATCGATGTCGGCTAAAACCTCAAACACAAAGTTGTTTGAGCGTCCGACACTCAGTCTTAGCCACTTGGCCAAGTCCACCTTATCCCTCATAGAGTTCCCCACCGAAGCTCTCTTCCCTCGGCCTACGTCCCTCGGATGCGCCAAGCGCACGGCTTCGCAACGCCATCCTTCGCGTCTCATGCCCTAGAAGTATGCTTCCCTTTGGGCTCACTCCATTCGCTCCCCGTCCGGCGGTCCCTCAGATGCACCAAGCGCACAGCTTCGCAATGCCATCCTTCACCGACTCAAAGACCCGAGCCTAGTGAACTTGCCAAGTTCTCAAGACTTCCCAAATGCACCAAGCGCACGGATTTGCAATGCTTTGGACTTTCCCATGCCAAGGCTTCCCCCTTGGACTTCCACACCAAGCTCCATGCTTGGATTTTCCATGCCAACCCCATGTTGGACTTTCCCATGACAATCCCATGTCATGAGTTTTGTCTATCATCAAAATACTACCAAGGTACAGCTCGAGTCAAACTCGAGTCAACCTGGGCCGATTGCACCAACAATCTCCCCCTTTTTGATGATTGACAAAACTACCATCTCAAGTCTACCAATTCTCCCATATTGGCAATTCTCATATCCCAATGAGAATTCCAACGAACCCTAATTGGTAACTTGGTAACTTCTCCCCCTTTTTGACATTACATCAAAAAGGTCCTTCCCAAGGGTATGAATGTCTCATATCCCAATGAGATCTTACAATCTCTCCCTTGGAGGAACACATGCTATACAATCTTTCTAGTGATCCCATATCACTTAAAGAGAGGCAACCCAATTTTCCTCCCATGAGGAAATACACATCCATCTTCCCAAGATGGATACCTCCCCCTAGAGGCTTGCTCCCCCTTGACCATTGCACCAACAATGTCCTTAGAGAGTCTCTAAGCCAATAGGAACATTAACCAAATCAAAATTAAGGCAAAGTTCAACAATGAACTCTCATCCACCTTAAAATTGATACTCACCCTCAACCCAACTCCTAATCCTTATCCAATGGATTTTCACCCTTTCTAATGCTCTCCCAAGCATATCCTAGGGTTAGGAGTGGTTAGGGGACCAAAACATGACTAAACATGGGCCTAACTATCAAGTTTACCCGAATCATATGCTACCAACTCCATCGATACCCGATCGACTTACCATCACGATCACATTATAGCACTCAACTGATAACTGCATTCTACAGTTTTTCAATTTCAGAAATGGATTTTCGAAATCCATAAGTAAATATACGTAATTCTAAAAATCTTGAAAATGCATACGTATAATAATTATCCTAAACACTATGGGTGAAAAATATTGGAAATTTATTTTACTCATTAAATTAGGAGATTGATACAAAGTTCAAAATTTAAGAAAAGCTTCAATAAAGAGCCATCTTTGTATCATCCCATTCAATGGTGATAGCTATCAAAAGATAGGCTTCACCAAGGTTTTTCAAAATGTTTTTCAAACCTTTATTTTCTTTTTCCTAAACATCTCACTTTTATCTAGATGTGTAAAACACATACAAGTCAAATTTTTGTGAGATGTGGGTTTTGTTTTGTTTATGTTCTCATGCATATTTCTAGGCAACATTAATTTGATTCCCTTCAAATTGTGTCATAGTCCTTAACTCCATTTTAAACTATGCATGATATAATTATGGCATAAACATGATTTAGATAAAAACATATGCCAATATCATGATGTCATGGCATGTGAATGAGAACTAAGCATACATGACATCTAAAAATAATTCTAAACATGATCATGACATTTTATAGATAAAAATGAAAATGATGTCATGACATGGCAAGGCAAATAGAGCATGGAAAGAAAAATATACTAAGGTATAAAATACCTAAGTGTTAAAATTAATTTTCCATTTCTAGAGATTAAACTCATTTTGCCTTAATGCGATTCATTTCCCTAGTGTGCCAAAAACCCAAAATGGCACACCAATACCTCTAAGACCTAATTGTGCCAATTTAAATCATTTTAAACTTCTCAAACCATATTGGCACTTCCTAATGTGTCAACTCACAATGGCTAGGTTAACCACCCATCCACTTAGGGTTGACACACCCTAACCCATTTAGCGTGAATCGATCACGCTCTTAGGAACCCAATATCTATTGGAGCTCCTTGGGTTAACAAGGTATTCCCTAGGGATAACTTCCCTAGATACCTTCCTAATGACCCTTTTAGGCTTTGAAGCCTTAGTCAAATGGGTCTTACTTGGGTCAACTCTAGAGGTGACTCCTCCATTGACCTTCTTAGTGGCTACATTTGATTTCTTTGAGGTGTTAGCCACTAAACACATACCATGGCTAGACTTAGGGATGGCTTCCCTATTAGCCTTGGTTTGTCTAGACCTAGATGATGTTCCATAATTAAATGGAACATTATGGTAGGACATAGGTTTGTGACCCAAACCCTTCTTGCCCTTAGACCGTTTTTGATCCTTAGATCTTGACTTTTGGGCATTTGACCCTAGAATTGAATTTTCTATGATTCTAAGGGCTTTCTCCATTCTCTCAATTCTTGACCTCAAGACTTGGTTCTCTAGCTCTAATTTTCCCATTTTTGAATTTTCATTAGGTTTTTGGGAAGGCCTCTTCTTCTTAGGCATGTGCCTAGACTTTTTGGGATTAATACCCAAATTTTTTTCTACTCTCCTAATTGACTCCCTAGGCAAGATATTTCTAGAATTATGAGTCCTAGGTTTGTCTTTTGTCATATGAACATGCTTGGCACATAAGCAATAAACCTTATTATTTCTCCTAGCATGCTTTTCATTGATAATAGCAAGAGAGCTAAAATAATTTTTAGCATGCTTTTTGACTTTAGGAATTAAAGGTGCATTATTTAAATATACCTTAGGGTTAGCTTGGGAAGCTCCCCCTACATGAATTACACCTTCTTGCCCTTTCTTCCTCCCCCTAGGGCATTGGCTTCGGTAATGTCTCCGTTGGTTGCATTTGAAGCACACAATGTGCTCTTTGCTTTTAATTTTGGGAACATCAGCATCCTTTGACTTTGGATTGACTTTTGGTTCGGATGCCTTTTCCTTAGCCAATTTTGGGCATTTTCTCTTGTAATGCCCTTTCTCCCTACACTCAAAACAAATAATATAATCTTTACGATTAATTATAATACATGAGTCACCTAGGGAGTTGGTGGAAGCCTCTTGGTCATTTCTTCCGGAGGTAGATGCTTCATTTTGGCTTGGCTCCAGAGTTGAAATCCTTTCCTCCCCCTCAATGCTAGAGGTGGAGGTCTCCACCAAATCATTCACATCTTCGAATGTGGGTGTCAATTCTTCCACGGCATTTTCCTCTACTTGTGTCGGTTGAGAATTTTCTTGAAATTTCATCACCTTCTCCCATAATTCCTTTGCATCCCTATAGTCACCCAAACTAGACCAAATTTTGTTAGGTAACAAATCACTAAATAATTTCATTACCTCGAGATTTGTCTTGAAATCCTTAATTTGGTCTTGGGTCCACCTTGACTTTTCAATTGGCTTGTTGTATTTGTCCCTAGGCATCTCAAAACCATTTTCTACAATAATCATATAATCAAAATTGGTTTCGAGATATACCTCCATCCGTTTTCTCCACCAAGCAAAATCTCCATCGAATTTCAGTGGATGGATGAAGCCGGCCATTTGTAGTGCTCTCGCAGCGGTTAGTCCTTGAATAATGACCTCGGCTCTGATACCACTTGTTGGGCGATCGAAACGGCCGGCTAGAGGGGGGTGAATAGCCCTCGATCGTTGGATGTCGAAATTCGCTCGTTCTCGTTGCGTTGCTTGTCTACGATTATTGTTAGCGCAGCAGAATAACAATAATAATGAAACTAACAACAATACACAATCACACAACACAAGATATATGTGGTTCGAAACCAAATGGTTCCTACTCCACGAGCGAGCTCACCGAGCTCTAGTTATGCGCACGACACTAACTAAACTCCTTCTCGACTACACGTCGGAGGTGGAGAAACCTCTCACAAGCAATTACAACAGTAATATACAAATACAAACAAGAATACAAATACAATACAAAAGAAACACTTTTCACCGATTGCTTTTGATCACTTGTTTGTTGCTTGCTTTGATTGGCTCTTGAAGGACTAGAATGCAGCAGCAATTCCCCTCCAATAGCTCCACAAAAAACCATGGCGAAATCCTCCCTCTTGAGCTCCTTTTATAACCTGCATCAAGCTGATTTTGCGCCCATCAGTCGACTGGTTCCGTAGCCGTTGTCTCACAACGGCCAGATCCACGTTGGTTAAGTTCCAACGGATCACACATCAGTCGACTGATGGCACCCATCAGTCGACTGATCATCTATCAGTCGAGTGCTGGCGAGCTCGACTCCATTCTATGCCCGTGCACAATGTCATCAGTCGACTATCATCCCTCAATGATCGATTCTCCCAACAATGACTTCTCCCTCGGCGATCGGTGAAGACTTGGTTCAGTCGAACACTGATCAAACCCATACGACCTAGAGCAGTCGACTGGCACCTATGTCAGTCGACTGATGTCGGCTAAAACCTCAAACACAAAGTTGTTTGTGTTGGAATGTATACTGAAAGCCTAGCTCTTTTTGTATGAACATTTTTATTTTGAAATAAGAATCACATGATCATTGTTTGCACTTTGTATATTTATTATATGTGTGCATATTGTCTAATATTTTACATTGTAGATAACATGGTGCTTGGTGTGGCACAGAAGATCATGTTATCAGTATCTTGTAAAATATAAGTAGAGGCTCACAACCAAGATGGTTTTGGACAAACCATTGGCATGGTTGTAGTGTAGCTTGGTATTGTTTTGTCTTGAACATAGAGTTACACTAGTACACTTAGGTGTATTGAGCAGGACCGACATAGAGGTGATTCAATTTGTTGCTGACTACATAATTGAATCGGACCTCGGATATTATGTTGTACATGCTCTTAATCCCGATATAATAACGGGCACATGTACTTAGTAGTTATTTCTTTGATTTACCAGAGGGTGAGATTTAGATGGATTAAATCAATATGCCCGGTAAGTTGGGAAATGATATTATTTACATGGTGTGTCGTTGATTATAGGAGGAAACTGTGTCCTATATATTAGGTTGATGATATCCCCTTGAGGAGCTCATAAGGTTCATCATGTAAACCCAGCTGGTTGACTTAGTCAACATGATGATAAGGTTGAGTGATACTACTCGAGGAGTTAGACGTTAATTAATTGATGGTCAGTAAATCAATTAATTGACGGACATTCGATATCTTAAACACGGAAAGATGAATGTACAAATAATATATGGAGCCCATATTAATTTATGGGGGTTGGTGAGGTAGTTCAATGATGATCCTCTAGTGGAATGGAACATCATTGACGGATCAAGTTTGTGTGGTTCCGATCCATCGGGTGGCCAAGATCCAACTCCTCCTTATGGTCCCTATCATAGCCTAATATAATCCTCATGAAGTCTAGATCCAAGGATGTAAAATAAAACTCTAGAACCAACGGTTGGGATTAAATCCCTAGATCTGATGGTTAGGATGAAACCCTAGAATCGACGGTTGGGATTAAATCCCTAGATCTGACGGTTGGGATAAAATCCTAGATCCGATGGTTGGGATGAAACCCTAGATCCGAAGGTTGGGATGAAATCCTAGATCCGACGGTTGGGATGAAACCCTAGATCCGACGGTTGGGATAAAACCCTAGATCCGACGGTGGAGATTAAATCCCTAGATCCGACGGTGGAGATTAAAGGAGGCTTAAGCCCAATTCTATAAATAGAGGGCTTAGGTTGGGTGGCAAGAGATGGTTCAATTGGAGTTAGGGTTTAAGGTTGGGCGGCTAGGGTTTGGAAGCTTTGGCTTGGGCGGCAACTCTTGGACAAGTGGCTGGTGCCCATCTTCTTCCATCAAGACTTGGCCGGCGCCCATCCTCTTGGTCCCTCTCTTATTCCTTGTCCGGCGGCAACCTCTCTTCAAGGTTGGCCGGCGTTCACTTCTCCATTCTCTCCAAGGTGGCCGGCGGTTCCCCTTACATTGGTGGCCGACGCTTCATCCATTCGTTCCTTGGTCGGCGGTTACATCAAACTCCCTTGCTTGGTGGCCGGTTCTAGAAAGGAGAAGTTTTGTTGGTTCTTCTCTTTGTTCACAGCGAACAAGGAAGGGAAGAACGTGATCTAGAAGGCTTCTACTCGTGGAGGATCTTCGCCCACACATCGTTCACGAGGAGAATAGGACATACGGTAGAAGATCGTGAGGTATAAAAGTTTTACAACTTTATTTTCTGATCTTAGCATGTTCTTTTATGTGTTGATTATACAAGTGTGTGTATGTATATATTTTGTATAATCATGGACCTCGAAGACAAACACAAAAACCAGCGATCCGTCCGTCGTCTCTTTCACGGCTAACCAACTAGAAGAGTTGTGTTGCTTGAACAACTAGTTTGTTCAAGCGATCACTCAAGTTGTTAGCACGACGACGAATAGATTGTGCTAAGAAAACTCATCCCATTCGGATTAGTTCTTTCATTAGTGAAATTTTTAATCTGGGGACATGAGAGCCAATGAGCCTCCGAAGAAACTCCCTACAGTTTGAGCGTCCGACACTCAGTCTTAGCCACTTAGCCAACTCCACCTTATCCCTCATGGAGTTCCCCACCAAAGCTCTCTTCCCTCGGCCTACGTCCCTCGGATGCGCCAAGCGCACGGCTTCGCAACGTCATCCTTCGTGTCTCATGCCCTAGAAGTATGCTTCCCTTTGGGCTCACTCCATTCGCTCCCCGTCCGGCGGTCCCTCGGATGCACCAAGCGTACCGCTTCGCAATGTCATCCTTCACCGACTCAAAGACCCGAGCCTAGTGAACTTGCCAAGTTCTCAAGACTTCCCAAATGCACCAAGCGCACGGCTTCGCAATGCATTTCTCACCAAGCACCAAGCGCACGGCTTCGCAATGCTTTGGATTTCCCATGCCAAGCACCAAGCGCACGGCTTCGCAATACTTTGGACTTTCCCATGCCAAGGCTTCCCCCTTGGACTTCCACACCAAGCTCCATGCTTGGATTTTCCATGCCAACCCCATGTTGGACTTTCCCATGACAATCCCATGTCATGAGTTTTGTCTATCATCAAAATACTACCAAGGTACTGCTCGAGTCAAACTCGAATCAACCTGGGTCGATTGCACCAACAAGAGGGACACTCCCTCTCTCCTCGTTGCAATTAAAGCTCCGATAAAAGTAAAGTTTACAAGATTTGAAATTAACTTAAAGTAAAGCTTTTATCGACGACCTAAGAGATGGAATTTGAGCCCGGATTGTCATCGTTTTGGTAGCGCTTCATCGTCGTAGGATCGTCATAGAGTAGTGGCATTGCGAGAGAAATTGAGAGCACTTGGGATTGATGAAATGGTGAAGAATGATCCTTCTTTTATAGCCTTGAGAAATCCTAATCGTTTAGATCTTGATCCTATCACCAAAGCCACCTCACTCTTGAAGAAAGGGATGAGTTTTTGACTCTCCTTGAAGCTGTAATTTGACCATCAGTCGACTGCTCAACCTTATCAGTCGACTGATGGAGGCAGCAGTCGACTGATACAAGCCATCAATCGACTTATGCCAGGTTTTCCAGCTACAATGAAGAGTTAGCTCAAAAATACAATTAATATAAGTAAATGTGATGACCATTTAGCATCCGATCTTAACTTAGACCTTCCACGGGAAGTCTTAGTCGGATCGTCGCCTATGGATGTCCCCGTATGGAGGACTCGACCTTGCATTCTCTCGCACACACGAGCATACCTTAAGTTCATAGCTTTGCTTTCGGTCTCCACCTGATTTCTTCGGCTCCCTCTGAAGTCCTCTCGGTGTCGCCCGACCACAGTTCCCTCCGGGTGTCACCGACCTTCAGCTTAGCTTAGCATTCTTACACACTTGATTCAGCTCGTGAGATAACAATATAGGCTTAACTTTGTGTCTTTTGCTATAGTCAAAACTTATGTTCGACTTAGGTTCCTACTGCACCAACAAAAGATATAACAATAGTGATCGTGATAGTCTTTGATCGTCCGATCTCGACTTCAACATTCCTCCGTAAGCCTTGGTCGAATCGACGCCTATGGTTGTCCCTATACTGAGGATGCAACCTCACCACCGCTCCTCACCCAGAGCTTACCTTTGCCAACTTCCTGATACTATGACCTGTTGGACTTATCTTCTTAGCTTCTCATCCTACAAACTTACTAAGACCTACAAGCTTGACACAGAACATTAGATCACAATATAACTTAACTTTGAACTTTTGTCATAATTAAAACTCAGGTTCGATTATATAGTGCCCTTGCACAAACGGAATGTGGATGTTTCCTCTTGTTCTTGCTCCAGAGTGAATGGTCTCTCCTCCCCCTCAATCCTTGAAGTAAGGACTCCCGAGACTTCTTCTACCTCGGATGTTGAGCATCTCTCAATCTTTGATTCTTCAAGCTCTAGAGAGGATGATGATGATTCTTCCTCTTCAGATGTTGAGCATCTCTCAACTTCTGAATCTTCTTGAGCTTGAGATGAAGAGCACTCTTCCTTGGATTCCTCCTCTATTTCTTCCTTATCGTCTTGGACCGGTTGAGGCTTCTCATGGAATTTTGCCAACTTGCTCCATAGCTCCTATAATCCCCTAGCTTGCACAGGATATCATTAGGTATTAAATTTGTTAAAAATTTTGTCACCTTAACCTCGATCTTAAATTTTTTATGTTGCTCCTTGGTCCACTTCACGATTTTTAGAACTCTACCCTTCTTGTCCATAGGGGGTTCGAACCCTTCCATTACGAAGAACCAATCTTTAATGTTCATCATGAGAAAGGTTTTTATACTCGTCTTCCAATGCTCAAATCCCCCCTTGTCTATAGAATCCGTAGGGAGGTGGAGTGTTGATGTCGCGACCTAGTCCAAGCTTTGGCAATCCTATTTCTTCTTCTCCTCTAGCGCTTGTGCTCTCGCAATTGTGAATCCGGTGAAGAGCGACCTCGCTCTGATACCACTTGTTGAGTTGGTAATCAGGGCGACTTGTTCTTCTAAGTGCACTGAGCTCTAATACCACTTGTTGGAGGATTGATGACTGCGCTAGAGGGTGTGAATAGCGTCTTCGCAATTTATTCATTTGATCGCAATTGCTTGCTTGTCTACAATTCGTTATCACAGCGGAATATACAAAATATACACAAACGAAAACAACACAAGCAAACACCACTATTTTACGTGGTTCAGAACCTAGGATTCCTACTCATGGCTGAGCTTTAGTGTCTACTCCATTAAATCTCGTCTCCTTCTCGGAATATAATCTGGAGGTGGAGAAACCTTATACAATAAGCTTACAATAGTAAACAACAACACAAACAAGCAAATACAAGATACAAATGAAATCTAAACAAAAATTACTTTATAATGTGATTTGCTTTGAATGCTTATTGGTTATTTTGAATGTCTTTTAAGATCTGGAATGTAACAGCAAAGCTCCTCCTCAAAGCTCAAGAACCAACGACTCCAAATCCTCCCATCGGGATCCTTTTATAATTTAGCTCGGGCTGATTCTCTGTCTTCCAATCGATTGCTCTTACCTAGCAATCGACTATTGCCTCACAACATCTTAATCCACGTCAGAAAGTTGTCCATCAGTCGACTGCCCTGACTTAGCAATCGATTTTCATAGCCACCAGTCGACTGACATGAGCTAGCAGTTGATTGTCATGGGCTAGGAGTTGACTGCTCAACATTTTGTGCCATAACCACTTAATTTCGATCGATTGCTCTACCCTAGCAGTCGACTACCAGAGCTACAGATCAATAGTCGAGTCTCAGTCGACTACCTGACCAATTGACTGGGGCATAATCCCAGTCGACTACTCTAAATCAACTACGCTTCCGAGTGTCAAACACTCGCCTAGTCGACTGGTCCATAACCCTAGTCGACTGGTCCATAACCCTAGTCGACTAGTAAACCTCAAACATTAGTTTTAATCGAAGTATTATCCCCTCATATTTGATTGACCACCCTTAGCCTAGACCTAAGTCTTTTAGCCACCTCCATCAGCCTCAGACCTCTTGGATCTCTCGAGTCTGTGACTCTTCATCTTTCACGTTAGCCTTCAGGTGCTTCTATCGGTTATGTCATGCTAATTGAGTTCTTTGTCAAAATTCATTTGGACTTATTCCGTCATCATTCATACTTGGGCTTTACGCCGCCAAACATACACCCTTGGACTTTCACATTGCCAAGATCCATTTGGACTTGTACCGCCAAGATACATGCTTAGACTTTACATTGTCAAACCTACCCTTTGGACTTTCCTTTTGCCAAGTACCTACGACTTAGACTTTCTAATTGTTAAGACTATGTTTGGACTTTCCTTGCCAACTTCACGTTGGACTTTCCAATTGTGAAAGTTCACTTAGACTTTACACCGCTAAGACTAAACACTTGGACTTATACTACTAAGACTATACCTTTGGACTTTACCATTGTCAAATATCCATGACTTGGACTTTCCATGCCAAGTATTCAAACTTGGACTTCCGAAGTTGATTGCTTCAACAATCTTTCCCAAATAACTTCTCCGTATGATTTTGAATATCTCAATCATCCACTAATCATATGGTCAACACATGGTCAAACCATATAGTCAAATAATGATCAAAGTCCATTATAAATTATTGTCAAATATCAAAATACTACTCAAATCTTATTTGAATTTGATCAATATTGATCCAAGATTTATTGCACCAGCATTCACTTAGCCACGACACAGGAGATCTCTTGCGCCTTTTGGCTTCCATCCGGTGTAATCTACGAAACACGGATTCAAATTTCATAAAGGGTAGACTTTGTAGCTTTTAAATTAGAGCTTAGTTCGATTAATTCTTTACACTACTGTTACTTGAATATTTAATTTCAGATGCAATTATTTTAATTATTTACTCTATTTTTACTCTTCTATATTTAATTTTGCAATGTTCTTATTACATTTGAATATTTGAGTTAATTTCCTTGCTCTACTTTTAGTGTCATTGATGTATTTCATTTGGTTTCATTCCTATAATATTCTATTTGCATTTAAATATTTGAGCTTTCCATTATTTATTATGATACAAGGTTTTCATTAATTTCATTATGAGAGTAGTTTATTTTCTGTATTACTTTATGCTTGCCATTTTCCAGCCTTCGAATTTCAAAGAACTCCCATTGCGATCGGATCAATCAATGTTATATTCCTTGAGAGACGTCCAGAGTACCTTTATACTATACTAGATTAGAAGATTTTGATAATAAGTTTAACGAGGTTTGGATAATAATTTTATATGTACGATGACCAATATCTTTGTCATTGGAATAAGCCTTATACATTATTTTTTTTTTTTTTTTTTTTTTTTGATTTACAAGTGGTATTCAAACTTCGCCCGACTAGTCCACTTGGCGAACCGGCCCTGCCCCACGGCCTCCGAAGAGTCTCCACCGGCCCACAAGGGTAAATCAGGAAGACGCGCCACCAAGTCGCCGTGAGGGGTTTAACGCCAATCAGGGTCCGCACCCCACACCAACCCGCTGGTAAACGGGAACCCGCCTCCGCAACCCGCAAGCGAGTGGAAAACGGCGGAATTCCCTCCGCAAGCTGCAGCCGGCAGAGATCGAACCATGGCTTGCTCCAGGGACCCCCCAAATTCTTACCGACGCGCCATTGCCCTGGGGGCATAAGCCTTATACTCGAATCCAAAGATGAGGTGGATTTTAGCTGCATCAATTTTTAATTTTTATTTTAAAAAAAATATTTTTCAAAAAATTGGATATTATTATACCAAAATTGGAAATAGGAAATAAAAAATTTAAGAATTTTTATGATGTTACCTCTGCTACTGGATTCATTTTTTTGGTTTTCATTTAACTTGCTAAATGAAAAATGTGTGCTATCGGAGTGGTTTCATTCATTTTAAGATTGCTCTACAACGAAGGCTTAGCTGCTGATACAGCGACTTCAATCTAATTAGACCGGTTTGACCATGAATGCATTAATTCAATGGTCCTTTTTTTTTTAAAAAAAAAAGTAAATTCCTTTTTTCACTTTAAATAATTTGAAATGATATCTGATCTGTTTCCAACTTAATTCATTCAACAAGAGATCGCAAAAATTATAAAAAATGAAAAATAAAATGTAAAAAAGAAGAGAGAAATATAAAACTATAGGTTCGATGAATCATAGTCGACGACGTTAGCATTGCCTTTGAACTTATATTCTGCGTGTTTCTCACTGTTACTGTCTTCCAGCAGTATCACCACCACGATTGCTTCGTCGGTGGGGGCGGCGTCGAGGCTTCCACCGACAAGCCGTTGCGCCCGTTGTGCCTGCAGCTCCCAGTCGGTGCGGAGAACGACGAGCAACATCAGCACGACGCACGCGGCTTGCGCCGCCAGCATGCCGAACCAGAGCCCGGCGAAGTCCCACCTAGCCCAGAACGCTAGCGCCACCGCCACCGGCATTCCCACAGCGTAGAACGACCCTAGGTTTATGTTGGCCCCGGCGCGAGGCCGCGCACTCCCTCGCAGCACCCCGCACCCGGTGGTCTGCGGGCAGTTTCCCAGCTCGCAAGCCCCAACCATGGGGAGCACAGCAGATGTGAGCGCCGCGATGGCCGCGTCGGGCGTGAACATCTGCGCCCATGCGTGCCGAACCACCACTGCGAACGCAAGCGCGAGCATCCCGAGAAAGGCGCCGCAGGCGAGGCCGACGGTGGCAGCGCGACGGGCACAGGCCGGGCGGTAGGCGCCGAGCTCGTTGGCGACGCGAGTGGAGACGCCGAAGCTGAGGGAGGATGGGAAAATGTAGATGAGAGATGTGGTCTGGATGAGAATGCCCATAGAGGCGACGGTGGATTTAGGGTCCAGGAGGAGGCCGCAAAGGAGGACCATGATCTCATACCACCACCACTCGAGGCACACAGAGATGGCGCTAGGAATCGCCAAATTCAGCATAGAGCCCCATCCCTTGAAACAATCGGTCGAAAAATTGAGCACCGCAGTTTGTCGGTGGACGCCGGAGAAGTAGATATAGAGTACGAGGAGGACGATGAGGGTGAGATTGGTGCAGATGGAGGCGAAGGCGACGCCGCGAATGCCGAAGCGTAAGCAGAAGACGAGAGCGTAGTTGAGGGGGAGGTGCAGGAGGGATACGGCAGCGGCGGCGTAGGTGAGTGGGAGAGTTATAGATTGCGAACGAAGGAAGACGCGGATGGGATGGAGGAAGGATTGAAGCAGCAGGTCGGGGATGGAAGCGAGAACGAAGTCGTGAGCTGCGGCGGCGATGTCGGGGTCATGGCCGCATAGGAGGAGAAGACGACGCATCTTGAACCAGAGGGCGGCGATGGGGAGAGAAGCCGCGAGTAGGAGGAGGATAGCGCGGTGGAGGGCGGGGCCAAGGAGGGCTAGGCGACGGGCGCCTACGGCCTGGCCGCAGAGGGGTTCCATGCCCATGGCGAGACCGGAAAGGACAGAGTAGCCGGTGATGTTGGCGAAGCCAATGGCAAGTGCACCGCCGGCTAGCGGGAGGCTGCCGAGGCGGCCGAGGAAGATCATGGAGACGAGGGAGCGGGAGTAGAGGAGGAGGCCGGCGAGCGCCATGGGCGAGGCGATCGCAAGGATGCGCTTGGCCTCCACCATAAGCTGGGGCGTCTCCGTCCTGGGCTCCAGCAGTGGCGCCTCATTTGGGCTGTAGCTCTTCTTGATCCATGGCTTCGGCTTTATCAAGTGCTGGTTGAGATTGGGGTCATCCAGTGACATGATCTGCTCCTTCTCTTTTTTTGTATGTTTCTTTCTCTCCCTCTCCTCCCTCTACCTCGCTTTCTACAATTTAACACATGAAGAATTAAGCTCGCTGTGGTCGTGGGGAGGCGGCGCTTGCCTTTGCCTTTCTTCTCTTCTCTGGCTGAGGAAAAGGGAGCAACGCAAGAAGGGTTTAAATAAAGGATGAGAGAGACAACACGGTTTCCAAGAAGCTTTTGGATGTGTTTCGGTGTGTGGCAAATGATGTGAACTCAGCAGTTGGGTTTGAGCGAGTATCTGTATGTGATAAAATATAATAATATTCAGTTCACGATTGATTTTTCAATTTAACGAAGGATGGTAAATTATAAAGAATTTTATCTCAACGTAATGATTTCTTTGTATAAAAGAGATCAAAAACTCAATCAAACTTTTCGTATCTCTTAAAAATTAATTTTTAAAATTTCATATGATAAAGATCAATACAATTATTAGCTGTTTCAATTAATGATAATATAAATATTTATAAAATAAATTACAGAAACATAAAGTATACCTCACATAGATTGTAGCTCGATCTGGAACTGCTCTAGATAGGAACCTTGCTGCAAACTCTAATCCTCACGGAACTCTCGTAGTTGCAATGAAAATTACGAGAATTAACTCGAACTTCCATCACAATTCCACAACACCGCAATCTTAAGTTGGGTGATGACGACGATCTCTTATTCTACTCAACAAGAGAAGAGTTCTCATATCTCTATGATATTTGCCTTCACGTGAAGCAATTCACACGAGAACTCTCGACTGTTTTCTCACAACATTTGCACACAAGAAACCTCACTGTGTTCTTGATTCACTCGTGCACATCCCTCACTGAAGCCTCTCACTAGCAACCCCTTCACCAGCAGCAACTCCACAACCTTCCCTAATTATTTCTCCAACCCTTCTTCTGATCAAGAAGGTTGAATATATAGAAGGAAAGAAGAGAAGTTGAGAACATAGGTTGATGGGTAGTTAGTTACCCATCACCCATGACTGCATGCCCAACATGGGCATATAACCAATATCTCTCACTTGCACACGAGAGCATATAACATTCGCCCTCAGTTCACATCTCATTTGTGTAGGGTCGATGGTGGTCGGCTAGAGGGGGGTGAATAGCCTTTATCGTAGACGGTGGAAGTCGTTCGTTCGTTGCTCGTCTACAAACACTATTAGCGCAAAGCGGAATATACTAATACAAACAATTAAAGACAAAACAAAGTAAAGAGCAATTCGCTAACAATAGAATATAATGTGGTTCACACCCTCGCCGCTAAACAACGATCCGATTCATCCAAGGTGAATCACTCCTTTGCCAAATCTACTAGATCTCTCCTTTGCACCAA
Source organism: Wurfbainia villosa (assembly GCA_025175895.1). Taxonomy (NCBI): domain Eukaryota; kingdom Viridiplantae; phylum Streptophyta; class Magnoliopsida; order Zingiberales; family Zingiberaceae; genus Wurfbainia; species Wurfbainia villosa. The sequence goes on from CM045987.1 coordinate 38,830,446, forward strand.
GCTAGGTGGAGGTAACCTCTTTACAATCCCTCTTCTTACAATAAAATGGAATAATAGCAAGTAAGAAGGGTGAGAATCCTTTAGGGCACTTTGAGTGTTGTTAGGAGTAAAAGCATTAGGCTCCCAAATGCCCTCACCTTTTCTTTTTATAGAAGAAGAGAGTTTCTTCTCGTTGACACAGGACCAGTCGACTGATGCCCCGATCAGTCGACTGATCCTGTAGCCGTTGCCCACTAACGACTTCTTCCACGTTAGATTTCACCCAATGACTATGACATCAATCGACTGATCTTACCATTAGTCGACTGATGGAGCTATCAGTCGAGTGCTGGAAGCGAACACTCCATTCTGTGCCCGAAACCCTTGCGACCAGTCGACTGATGCCTTTATCAGTCGACTGGTGGTCTCGCAATCGACTGCCAATCTATGACAGTCGACTGTTGGCACATGAACCAGACTTGAACACTAGTCGAGTCACAGTTCACTTAGAGTAGTCGACTCCCATTACATGGCAGTCGACTGATGTCGGAAAATCTCATTCGACACTTAGCCAATTAGCCAAGTTCCACCTAAGTGCACTACCCCTTCCCGGGTTACATTCGCTCACTCTCATCCCTTGGAGTCCCTCGCCTTTGAAGTTGTCTTCGTCCGACCACGTCCCTCAGATGCGCTAAGCGCACGGCTCTACAGGGCCATCCTTCGCTTCTCGCCCTGAAGTCTACTTCCTCCGGCTTCACTCCAATCTCCTCGTCCGGCGGTCCCTCGGATGCTCCAAGCGCACGACTTCCGCAAAGCTATCCTTCACCGACTCAAGGACCGAGTCATGAGAGGTGAAACTCGCCAATGCTCCATGTGTGAATTACTAAGTCCTGCAAGACTCCAACTCACATATCAAATCCACACATCCTAACTTAAACCCTTTGCCACGCACATCAAAATCATATCACGGGTTGATTGCCCTAACAATCTCTCCCTTTTTGATGTGTTGCAATCCGTTTAAGTTAGATAAATATTTGATAAAAGTATTAAGGTAAGAAAGCATGTAAATAAACATGATATCAACTCTCCGCCTTAATATATGAAACTTCCCCTAAATATAATTCCCCTTACTTAAACATGCATATTTCTCCCTCTTTGACATCATCAAAAATATTAAACAAGGTTTATACAAGCATGACATCAACTCTAGGGAACAAAAAATCACCAAAACATGCCTTAAAGTCTGATAAAAGAGGTTACTGGGCATGTTATCAGTCGATCAGTCGACTGGTTCAGACTACCAGTCGACTAACACTCTGATTTCAGAATTTCTGATTTTCGGGGTGAATTTCAGAAATGCATTAAAAATTCTATAAAATTCAAAAAATCATGAAATTTGGGGAACATATTTCTTCTAAGATCCTTTATCAATGAAAAATATTTTTTCATGAAAAATCATTATATTTTTGAAGATTTGCCAAAAATCCAAAAGCTTCAAAAACAACTAGGTTTTTGATTAAGTTTGTTGTTAGGAATATTGGAACGGCTAGAGGGGGGGTGAATAGCATTTCGCCCGATCGTGGATGGAATTCGATCTCGTTTGTGTCTACAATTTTGTTAGCGCAGCGGAATATATATAATGATAAAAGCAATAACGAAATGGACACAACACAAATCACAACAAGAGCATATAACGTGGTTCGGAACCGAACCGGTTCCTACTCCACGGATTGGGTTCGTACGAACCCTAGCGATGCCACAAACACCACTAACCAATAAAACTCCTTCTTGACACAAGTCAAGGGTGGAGAAACCCCTTACAAGTAATCTTACAATAATAAGATACAAATACAAGCAATTACAATAATGAATATGAAATACAAGTAAAGAAAAGACTTTACAACACTTGTTTTGATTGCTTGAATGCTTGGTTGCTTGCTTGCACTTGGAGACCTGATTTGCACCAACAAATCGCCCCAATAGCCCTCAAGAACCGATTCCTTTTTCCTCCATCACGAGCTCCATATATAGCTTCAACCTGTGCTGGAAAAAGTCGATCAGTCGACTGATGCCACTGTTGTCGTGAGACAACGGCTAGTTCCACGTTGGATAAGTCCAACGGAACTACCATCAGTCGATTGATTGTGACCATCAGTCGACTGATGGAGCCTTCACTCGACCAGTCGAGTCTCGACTCCATTCTGTGCCCGAAATACCGAGCACCAGTCGACCGATCACACGATCAGTCGACTGATCGAGCCATCAGTCGACTGCCCACCTCTGGCAATCGACTACTAGGCCATAACCCGTAGTCAAACCCTAGTTGACTCGGTCTAGTCGACTGCCACATGGCACCAGTCGACTGGCACACCTCAAATATGAGGTTTTAGCCCAAGTATGGTTCCCCCATACTTGCTAGACTACCCTTAGCCTAGACCTAAGCCTTCTAGCCATCTCCATCAGCCTCACGCCTCTCGGATCCCTCCAAGTCATCCATGACTTGTTCATCCATTGCGCTAGCCTTCAGGTGCTTCCATCGGCTATGTCATGCTAACGGTGTCTACACATTGGACTTACGCCGCCAAGACTCCGCTTGGACTTTACGCCACCAACTATTGGACTTATACTGCCAAGACTACCGCTTGGACTTTACGCCGCCAACCATTGGTCTTATGCTGCCAAAACTCCGCTTGGACTTTACGCCGCCAACCATTGGTCTTATGCTGCCAAGACTCCGCTTGGACTTTACGCCGCCAATATCAAACCCTTGGACTTCTCAAATGCCAAGTACTCAAGACTTGGACTTTCCCAAATGACAATTACATTGTCATATGTTTTTGTCGAAACATAAAAACATCACTCGAGCCAAACTCGAGTCCTGGTCAATCGTGACCTGGGCCGATTGCACCAACAATCTCCCCATTTTTGATGTTTGACAAAAACCAAACAAATAATTGAGTTAGAATACTAACTCCAATCCTTTACCAATTATCCCAAATTGGTAAGTACTCTCCAAATGTTTTCCCCCAAACATTCTCCCCCTTTTTGACTAACAGCAAAAAGTTGTCTCCCCAAGAGAGTCAATGTCTCATGTCCCAATGAGATCTTACGATCTCCCCCTTGGTCCAAAAATACTTAGGATGCCTACCATCTTCCTAGTGATAAGTCCAATATCACTCAAGAGAGACAATCCTATTTACTCTCCCAATTTCCAAATTGGGTCTCTGAAAAGTCCCCATCAATTTCCCAATTGATGTCATATTCTCCCAATAACTTCTCCTTTTCAAGGAGAAAAACACATCCATCATTCCAAGATGGATACCTCCCCCTAAAGGCTTGTTCCCCCTTGACCATTGCACCAACAATGTCCTTGGGAAGTCCCTAAGCCAATAGGAACTCTAAACCATCAAAATTAAGGTTAGAAATTCAAAATTGAACTTTCCAACACCTTAAAATTGATACAAACCCCAAATACTTCTCCTAATCCATATCCAATGGATTTACACCCTTTATAACGCTTCCCAAAGCATATCCTAGGGTTAGGAGTGATTAGGGACCTAAAATCGGGCTAAACAACCTTGTTTACCTCGAAATCAGGCTACCAGTCGAGTGATTCAGAAATCACGATCGAACCTCCATCACGCGATCGCCAGTAGTACGATCGATAATAAAATCCTGATTTGCAGTTATCAGAAATGAGTTTTGAAAAATCATAACTAATTATACGTATATCGAAAAATCACGAAATTTGATACGTATAATACTTATAACTAATACAATGGGTGAAAAATGTTTGAAAATTATTTTACCCATTAAATAGTGAAATTGGTACAAAGTTCAAAACCATTGAAATTTTCAATGTTTTGGCCCTACTTTGTATCAACTTCATCAATGGTGATTGCTATCAAAAGATAGACTTCACCAAGGTTTTTCAAAATGATTTTAAAATGTTTTCAAAACCTTATCTTGGATCATATTCCTTGGGCTTTATGTACGTGACTTGTACACAAGCTTGTAGGAGATCGATATGGCCGGCTAGAGGGGGGTGAATAGCCCTCGTACGTTGGACGTCGTAAATTGCTCGTCTACAAAACGTTAGCGCAAGCGGAATATACAACTATAAGTAAAGACAAGCAAAATATAAACAAGCAATACAAACACCGAGATATAACGTGGTTCACGGCTACGCCGCTAATCCACGGTCCGATTCGTCCACGGTGAATCACTCCGCCAAAACCAATCACTATCGGTCTCTCCTTTGCACAAAGCTAGGTGGAGGTAACCTTTACAACCAAGATCACTCTTCTTACAATAGGATTGAAGTAAAGACAAGTAAGAAGAGTTTAGAGCTTGTGGGGCACTAGGAAGATTGTTTGGAGTATGAGCATTAGCCTCTCAAAGGCTTACACCCTCTCTTTTTATAGAGAGGGCTAACTTCTTCCCGTTTGCCGCCATCCGATCGCCGCCATTACAACGGCCTCCGAACACGATCCCGACCGTTGTAGTCCAACGGAACTCTTGGCGCGATCGATGGACCTCATCGGGCCGATCGGCCGCCTTCGTAGTCGACCGCCTCGGCTACGAACGGTTCTGTGGTCGAACTTTATCTATCACCGATCACATTGGCTAGCCGATCGATGGTCTTGGCAATGATCGCCACGTATCGCGCGATCGGCGGCACGCCGCCACAATCCGGCCAATCGATACGGTCCGAACTCACTCGACTCAGAGCGATGCCGATCGCCATGACATGGCGACCGATCGGTGTCGGAAAACCCATCCGACACTTGGCCAAATGGCCAAGTTTCACCTAAGAGCTACCCTTCCCGGTTACAATCGCCACTCTCATTTCTGAGTCCTCGCCGGTTCTCTCGTTCGCCACGTCCCTCGCAAAGATCAGCGACGGCTCGCAATGCTCCTTCGCGTCTCTTGCCTCGAAGTCTACTTCCTCCGGCTTCACTCCAAGCTTCTCGTCCGACGGTCCCTCGGATGCTCCAAGCGCACGGCTTCCGCAAAGCTATCCTTCACCGACTCAAGGCACGAGTCATGAGATGTGAAACTCGCCACGACTCCATGTGCGAATTACTAAGTCCTGCATGACTTCAACGCACATATCACATCAACATATCAAACTAACTTAAACCCTTTGCCACACCATCAAAACCATATCACGGCAAGAGATTGCCCTAACAATCTCCCCCTTTTTGATGTGTGGCAATCCGTTTAAGTTAGGTAAAAACATTTGATATAAATTCTAAGGTAAGAAAGCATGTAAAGATAAACACTTTATAGCAACATGCAACTCCCCCTTAATCCATGAAACTCTCCATGCAAATTTTCTCCCCCTATCATATATTTCTCCCCCTACAATATATTTCTCCCCCTAAAGTGATTAACTTAAACATAATTATTTCTCCCCCTTTGACACCATCAAAAAAGATTAACACTAGGTTATAAGCTCATGGCATCAAGTATAATAGAGGAAAAATATGACAAGTTGATTTAAAATTGGGTACCACTTGTTGATGACATTAAGTATATTTCTACCACTTGTTGGTGGCATCAAGTATATTTCTACCACTTGTAGGAGGTTTACAAACTGAATTCGGCCTTCAATATTCAATACTGATCGCTATCAAGATGGCAATGATAGCATAAAGGAATCTAAATTTCGATTTTACGACGAATTTGTAAATGCATTATAAATTCCAGAAAATTCTAAAAATCATGAAATTTGGGGAACATATTTCTATTAAGTATATCTATCAATGAAAAATAGTTTTTCATGAAAACTCATTATATTTTATTGTTTTTGCCAAAAATCCAAACACTTGAAAAACCACTAGTTTTTGAGCATGTTAGTATCCATTTTAGCACCTAATCTTGCTTTGAATTGTTCCAAAACATGAATACATGTATTTTAAGGTAAGAAATTGTTTTGAAAACATATGAAATATCCAACCATGATCTTTGGGCAATATGTCTATGAATTAAACATAAGCCTTCCTCATGATTGGTCTATTATTGCTATTTTGATACTTTAAGTGACCATCTAAATGCCATAGGCATTAGTGGACATTTGTATCATCCTAATATCTCACCCATGCTAAGTTTGCAATCAAGTTAGCCTATAGTGAGTGTGAGATGTATCCTAGGGGGTATTTGTATATACTTAACCCATATATTCATGCAATTCTATCATGGTTAAGTATCAACCTAACATCCTACATGATCATAATGACATATATGAATGAATTCTACATTATGATCATGAAACTCATGTATCCATCAAATAATAGTCATGCATTAGGTATTATACGATGATAATAAACAAATTATCACCTAAAGCATGATTTAAACCTATTTCTAGTGATAACGTGCCAAATTTCAAAATCATAAATCTTGATTTAAAACATACATAGCAATTACATCAATCATCATGGTTTAAGCATTATTACCTATTTATGGGTACGTTATCATCACCCAACACTATCTAAAAAATGTTGTCCCGTCATCCTAAGTCAACCAAAATATGATATAGGTCAAGTTCATATGGTTGACTACCCTAGGGGTTATTCTAACCCTTAAGGATGGATTTTGGAACCCAAAATAGATTCTTTCCTATTGGGTTCACTAAATATTCCTTGGGGATCCATTTTCTAGCTATTGCTTTCTTTTTATCTTGTCCCCTAGCTATTAGGCATTTATAGGCCTTTTCATTTTTCTTCTCTTTATATCCTAGGCCCTTCTTGTTGAAGCTAGCTCTTTGGCTCCCTAAGATCATGTTCAATGTGTTGGAGCCAATAGTGAATTTCTCTAGGGCTTTGGTTAAGTAATCTACCTTTTCCCTTAATGCCCTATTTTCCTCTATGCATGCATCATTAACATTTAAAAGCATATAATCATGTGAGCATGCATCATCATTTAAGCTAGAAGAAATATTATCATTTTCATTTAAGCATGCCTCTTCTAATTTTTGTTCTAGGTCCTTAATTTGATCTAGCATGCTTTTGTTCTTCTTCTTAGCTCTAAATAAATCCTTAGTTAAACTAGAAACCATGGAAACTATTTTCTTAGGGGTTAGATTTGTTACCATAGTTTCCATGTCCTCTTCTTCGGATGAGGAGGATGTGGAAGCTCCCCCTTCATTTGAGCTCTCCCCATTTGAGCTTGATTCTTCATTTTCGAATGAAGAGCAATCCAAGTCATCAAAGGCCATCAAGGCCAAATTGGTGACAAAGGCATTCTCCTCATCCGATGATGATGAGGAGGATGATGATGGGTCATCCCAAGTCCTTGCCTTGAGAGCCTTAGCCTTTCCCTTTTCCTTTGTCTTCTTCTCCTCTTCCTTCTTTTTCTTGCTTCCCTTTTTCTTCTTCTTTTCTTCTTTCTTTTTCCTTTCTTCCTTGCTCTTGTTTAGGAGAGGACAATTGTCCCTTATGTGCCCTTCTCCTTGGCAATTGTAGCATATAACCTTCCCCCTTGGTCTTCTCATCCTATCATTAGATTTATCAAATCTAAAATTCTTAAATGCACGTCTTACCCTCCTTACCATGTTGGCTTCTTCGGTGCTATCCATGGAGGAGGAGGAAGATGCTTCGTCATCAGAGGAGGAGGTGATTTCCATCTTCTTCTTCCCCTTACTTGCCAATAGTGCTACTCCTCTTGAGGGTTGAATTTTAGGCTCCTCTTGTATTCCCTCAAGCCTAGTTTCGTGGAGTTCCATTGTTGAGAAGAACTCCTCCAAGGTGCTCACTTCTAAATTCTTTGAGATATAGAATGAGTCCACCATAGAGCTCCACTTTGAGGACCGGGGAAAGGCATCTATGGCCTTCATTACCATATCCCGGTTTGATAGCTTCTCACCTACACTTGTTAGTCCATTTAAAATTTATTTGAATCTAGAATGCAAAGAAATTACCTTTTCTCCCTTTTCTAATTTGATGTTGGATAGTTGGGAGCGGAGGAGATCTCTCCTTGCTAGCTTTGCCTCGGATGTGCCTTCATGAAGCTCAATTAGCTTCTCCCACATCTCCTTGGCGCTTAGGCATTCTCCTATTCGGTTGATCTCTTGTTGAGGGAGCACATTGTAGAGATGGTGCTTGGCTTTGGAGTTTGCAAGGTGCTCCTCTCTTTGCCTCTTGGTCCACCTAGATTTCTCTATTGGCTTCCCTTCTTCATCCCTAGGCAAAACGAAACCGGATTCCATTGTAATCATTATATCAAAATCCGTTTCGAAAAATACCTCCATTCGCTTCTTCCACCAAGCGAATTCTCCTTCAAACTTCGGAGGATGGATGTTGGAGCCGGCCATTTTTGATGTAGGGCTTGTTGCGGCGGTTAGTCCGGTGACAAGCAACCTAGCCTCTGATACCACTTGTAGGAGATCGATATGGCCGGCTAGAGGGGGGTGAATAGCCCTCGTACGTTGGACGTCGTAAATTGCTCGTCTACAAAATGTTAGCGCAAGCGAAATATACAACTATAAGTAAAGACAAGCAAAATATAAACAAGCAATACAAACACCGAGATATAACGTGATTCACGGCTACGCCGCTAATCCACGGTCCGATTCGTCCACGGTGAATCACTCCGCCAAAACCAATCACTATCGGTCTCTCCTTTGCACAAAGCTAGGTGGAGGTAACCTTTACAACCAAGATCACTCTTCTTACAATAGGATTGAAGTAAAGACAAGTAAGAAGAGTTTAGAGCTTGTGGGGCACTAGGAAGATTGTTTGGAGTATGAGCATTAGCCTCTCAAAGGCTTACACCCTCTCTTTTTATAGAGAGGGCTAACTTCTTCCCGTTTGCCGCCATCACCGACCGCCGCTTGGCCGATCGCATTACTAACGGCCTCCTAACACGTCGGATCCCGACCGTTGTATTCCAACTGAACTCTTGGCGCCGATCGATGGACCTCATCACGATCACGCGCCTCCGTAGTCGATCGCCTGGCCGATTTAACGGTTCTGCGGGAACCCTTATCTATCACCGATCGGCCGCCAGCCGATCGATGGTCTTGGCCCGACCGTACGATGGCGCATCGCTGGCCAATCCACCGATACCTCGAACTCACTCGATTAGCAATGATCGCCATGACATGGCAATGACCGTGTCGAAAACCCATCCGACACTTGGCCAAATGGGCCAAGTTTCACCTAAGAGCTACCCTTCCCGGGTTACAATCGCCACTCTCATTTCTGAGTCCTCGCCTTCTTCTCTTCGCTTCTCGGCCACGCCCTCGGCAAAGATCAAAGCGACGACTGCAATGCTCCTTCGCCTCTTGCCTCAAGTCTACTTCCTCCGGCTTCACTCCAAGCTTCTCGTCCGGCGGTCCCTCGGATGCTCCAAGCGCACGGCTTCCGCAAAGCTATCCTTCACCGACTCAAGGCACGAGTCATGAGATGTGAAACTCGCCACGACTCCATGTGCGAATTACTAAGTCCTGCATGACTTCAACGCACATATCACATCAACATATCAAACTAACTTAAACCCTTTGCCACACCATCAAAACCATATCACGGCAAGAGATTGCCCTAACAATCTCCCCCTTTTTGATGTGTGGCAATCCGTTTAAGTTAGGTAAAAACATTTGATATAAATTCTAAGGTAAGAAAGCATGTAAAGATAAACATGATATAGCAACATGCAACTCCCCCTTAATCCATGAAACTCTCCATGCAAATTTTCTCCCCCGATCATATATTTCTCCCCCTACAATATATTTCTCCCCCTAAAGTGATTAACTTAAACATAATTATTTCTCCCCCTTTGACACCATCAAAAAAGATTAACACTAGGTTATAAGCTCATGGCATCAAGTATAATAGAGGAAAAATATGACAAGTTGATTTAAAATTGGGTACCACTTGTTGATGACATTAAGTATATTTCTACCACTTGTTGGTGGCATCAAGTATATTTCTACCACTTGTAGGAGGTTTACAAACTGAATTCGGCCTTCAATATTCTGATTTAGACCACGATCATCGCTATCGATATAAATGATCGCATAAAGGAATCTAAATTTGATTTTCGACTTAATTTCAGAAATGCATTATAAATTCCAGAAAATTCTAAAAATCATGAAATTTGGGGAACATATTTCTATTAAGTATATCTATCAATGAAAAATAGTTTTTCATGAAAACTCATTATATTTTCTTGTTTTTGCCAAAAATCCAAACACTTGAAAAACCACTAGTTTTTGAGCATGTTAGTATCCATTTTAGCACCTAATCTTGCTTTGAATTGTTCCAAAACATGAATACATGTATTTTAAGGTAAGAAATTGTTTTGAAAACATATGAAATATCCAACCATGATATTTGGGCAATATGTCTATGAATTAAACATAAGCCTTCCCCATGATTGGTCTATTATTGCTATTTTGATACTTTAAGTGATCATCTAAATGCCATAGGCATTAGTGGACATTTGTATCATCCTAATATCTCACCCATGCTAAGTTTGCAATCAAGTTAGCCTATAGTGAGTGTGAGATGTATCCTAGGGGGTATTTGTATATACTTAACCCATATATTCATGCAATTCTATCATGGTTAAGTATCAACCTAACATCCTACATGATCATAATGACATATATGAATGAATTCTACATTATGATCATGAAACTCATGTATCCATCAAATAATAGTCATGCATTAGGTATTATACGATGATAATAAACAAATTATCACCTAAAGCATGATTTAAACCTATTTCTAGTGATAACGTGCCAAATTTCAAAATCATAAATCTTGATTTAAAACATACATAGCAATTACATCAATCATCATGGTTTAAGCATTATTACCTATTTATGGGTACGTTATCATCACCCAACACTATCTAAAAAATATTGTCCCGTCATCCTAAGTCAACCAAAATATGATATAGGTCAAGTTCATATGGTTGACTACCCTAGGGGTTATTCTAACCCTTAAGGATGGATTTTGGAACCCAAAATAGATTCTTTCCTATTGGGTTCACTAAATATTCCTTGGGGATCCATTTTCTAGCTATTGCTTTCTTTTATCTTGTCCCTAGCTATTAGGCATTTATAGGCCTTTTCATTTTTCTTCTCTTTATATCCTAGGCCCTTCTTGTTGAAGCTAGCTCTTTGGCTCCCTAAGATCATGTTCAATGTGTTGGAGCCAATAGTGAATTTCTCTAGGGCTTTGGTTAAGTAATCTACCTTTTCCCTTAATGCCCTATTTTCCTCTATGCATGCATCATTAACATTTAAAAGCATATAATCATGTGAGCATGCATCATCATTTAAGCTAGAAGAAATATTATCATTTTCATTTAAGCATGCCTCTTCTAATTTTTGTTCTAGGTCCTTAATTTGATCTAGCATGCTTTTGTTCTTCTTCTTAGCTCTAAATAAATCCTTAGTTAAACTAGAAACCATGGAAACTATTTTCTTAGGGGTTAGATTTGTTACCATAGTTTCCATGTCCTCTTCTTCGGATGAGGAGGATGTGGAAGCTCCCCCTTCATTTGAGCTCTCCCCATTTGAGCTTGATTCTTCATTTTCGGATGAAGAGCAATCCAAGTCATCAAAGGCCATCAAGGCCAAATTGGTGACAAAGGCATTCTCCTCATCCGATGATGATGAGGAGGATGAGGATGGGTCATCCCAAGTGTTGGATCGAGAAGCGTCGCTAGAGGGGGGGGGGTGAATAGCGATCGTAAATCTTTTCTTTTTCGTTCGTTCAATACGCAAAGTAAGCACAGCGGAAAATAAATGAACATGTTTATTTTACTTGGTTCACAACCCAGCGGTTGCTACTCCAAGGCCCTATCGGTCCTAGACCGCGTACGGAGGGCAAAACACTAAAACGTCTCCTCCTCGTTGGAGGTAGGAGACAACGATTACAAAAATCGAATACACGAGGATGAGGCAACAAGCCTACCTCACCTCGTTATGAAGATAAAAAACACAGAATATAATATCAAAAATATTACTTGAATCTGCTGCCGACGAAGAAGATCTGAGGTTAGTCGCCGTCGGCGTTCCAAGTATGACGGTGTTGAAGCGTGGCGTTGTAGGAGCACTTGATGAATAATTGATGTGATTTGGAGTGAATCCTCCTCCTTTTATAGACTTTGGCCTCTGAAATTGTCTCCTATTTCTTTGGAACGATCATGGATTTTTCCAAATTTTATCGCGAAGTGGCGCGTCAAACGTTATCCGCTTTGACCTAGCGCAAAGCCGAGTCGTCGCCATCACGATCGATGACTCATCACCGATCGATCGGCATCACCGATCGGCTATGTGTCCAGAATGATTGCCGCCTGGCCACTTCCCTGCAATAAGAGGTTAGCTCGGAAAATGATAAATACGACGGTTTCTGACCGTCCGATCTCGACCTAGACCTTCCACGGGAAGTCTTAATCGAATCGTCGCCTACGGTCGTCCCCGTAAAGAGGACACGACCTTACAATCTCTCACTCACACGAGCTTACCTCGATAGTAGCTCTCGCTTCCGGCCTTCCACTCGATTCCTTCGGCTCCCTCCGAATTCACTCAAGTGTCGCCCGACCACCACGGCTTCCTCCGGGTGTCGCTAGCCTTCAGCTCCAGCTTTAGTACTTTTCTGCACACTTGATTTAGCTCGTGAGATAACAATATACACTTAACTTTGTGTCTTTGCCATAATCAAAACACAGGTTCGATTATCTAGTGCCCCTGCACCAACAATCTCCCCCTTTTTGATCTATGGCAAACCAACACAAAGTTAAGGGAAATTAAAGCATAAAACACATATAGTAGATGATGAATGCCATTCCCAAAAACTCTCCCTTAACCAAAACTCCCCCTTAACCCTAGGTGAGTTTTGAAAGAGATACTTTAGTTTTCAAAACAAATTTTGTGTTACTCCCCTTAACTTTCGCTCTTCTCCCCTTTTGCCATAAATCAAAAAGAGTGTTGGGGTTTTTGTATAAAATAGGGTTTAAAACAATGTCGCTTATGAATGCATCTAGATAAATCAAATATAAGTCCAAGCATGCGTCTAGCAATAGTTAGATGGATTGGTTCGAGGTGTGTCCTCTCGCACTAATAATCTAAAGATTTATAATATAACCCTTAAGATTAGTTTGCTCTCCTTAGTCAAATATATGAAGTATAAGAGATGTAGGGGCGCTAAACTTTGGCCTCGAGTTGTTAAGTACAATAGTTGAGAAATATAAGTAGTATTTTGAAGGGATTGTTTCAAGTATATTTCAATTATCCTTAACATCTCACCCATTCTATGTGTCTCATAATTTGTTCACCTTATATGTTTTGTGAGATGATTTTAAATTGATTAAAGATAGTCAACCTTGGGTTAGATTCAGATTTAACCTTTAGATCGTTAAGTAACTTTTCGAGAAACTGGCTTCCAGGTCGTGGCGAGGCACATGGGCCTTCTTTGATCGGAACAACGACCACTTCCTTAGACAAAGCCAAATTCAAGAAAATATTACTTAAGTCACTTAGGGTTACTTCTGGTCTAACTAGTTTAGGATACTACGAGGTAGCTTCACTAGTTCCACTCGGTCAAGTGCACCAAGCTAGATACGCCTTATCTAGCTCGAATACAGACTTTGTCCCTAACGTACTATCATCTCGGCGTCCCCGATACTATATTATCAAGAGTTGACTAACTAGTTATTTATGAAAAGAGGCTCCCGAGGCTCAATCTTTCAAGGATTTTAGTTGGTTATGTACGTATTCTAAGTAAGTTCACAAGTTAAGAAATTCTAAGCATGCAATGGTTTTGCTAAGTAAGGGTATACTATTTTAGTGTTAGCTCCCTAGACCATTGAACCAATAAGGTCTATTCAAATAATGAACTTGATCCTGAGGAATCCAATACTTATTAGTCCTAATATGTGAATTTAATAAAACCTTTGGGACCCATGCTTGGACTCTTTGATGACTACGATTTACGATAGACATATAAGACCTATTCGTAGTCTTTGACTTAAATCCGAGTCCGGCTTTGTTGTACACTCTCTTGGGTTCCAAGTAGTCGGTTAAGGTTCTTAGATCCCAACGTGAACTTTTCCAACCTAGCCTCGACCTCTTGAACTTGGTCTTTCAAGAGAGAATTCTCCTTCTCAAGTTTTTCAATTTGGGTTGAGTTTCTCTCTTGAACTTGACTAGTTGAAGAGGTTAGAGTAGCCTCTTGCTTGAGGGTTTCAACCTCCTCAAGTAACGACTCAACCCTAGACTCGGACTTAGTTAATTTCCTATTAAGCAGCTTAATTGTACTGTAAAGTGTACTAATTAAAGAGAAATCAACCTTAACTTTCCCTTTTGGTCCGGCTTTGAGTTTTCTCTCGAAATAATCTTCGGGGTCGGAGTTGTAGTTGGACTCGGCCGATTGACTCGGACTCCTCCGTTCTTGCCATGTAAGCTATGTCTTCTCTGTTGTCCCAAGTTGCATGGAAGGCTTTCCTTGCTCCCTTTTTCTTTTGGTTCTCATTCTTCAATTTCCTTCTTTCCGAACTATTCTCCGCACAATATTGACTATTATGGCCTCCTCTTCGATTCGGATTCGCCTTGGGTTCGAGTCCATCTACTTGCCTAGTAGGTGGCTTGCTTCTTTGTCCCGCAAGTAGAGCAATACCTCTCGGCCCGGATCACGTTAGTTTGCTCATGAAGTTCAAACTCGGAAAATAATTCATCTAACCTAAGCTTCGATAGGTCCTTAGAGACCTTGTAGGCATCGACCATGGATGCCCACAAGGTAGTCCTAGAAATGAATTAAGAACGCACCTTAATAGGTCACGGTTTCGACCTTGTGTCCGATGGGTGTGTAGGCCGTTGACAATGTCCTCGACGCGGCGTGTAGTTGTGTTGCCATCTCGTGTTCCTGCATCTTGAGGTTATACAACTTATTGAAAAGAAGGTCACGTTTACATACCTTAGCATCGGGTGTTCCTTCGTAGCTCAATTAATTTATTCCATAGGTCCTTGGCGCTAATGAATGGTCCGATGCGGTTGAGTTCCTCCTTGGACAAGCCGCATTGCAATATTTGGGTTGCTCTTGCATCGGCTTCGATTTGCCTCTTGGTTGCATTTGTCCACTTGTTGAAATCCAAGGGCTCTCCTTGATCATTGGTGGGTAAAGCAAAGCCGGTTTGGATTATTATCCAAGTCTCGACTTGTGTTTTCAAGAAACACTCCATCCGACCTTTCAAATACCGGAAATCATCTCCGAAAAAGAACGGAGGTCGGGTGGTGCTATATCCCTCAATGTGTG
Organism: Wurfbainia villosa; assembly: GCA_025175895.1. NCBI lineage: Eukaryota > Viridiplantae > Streptophyta > Magnoliopsida > Zingiberales > Zingiberaceae > Wurfbainia > Wurfbainia villosa. The sequence continues at coordinate 38,845,691 of CM045987.1, forward strand.
CCATTATTTTTCTTGCATAAAAACAAATAAAAACCAATGAGAATTCAAATACTTTGTCTTTGATTATTAATGCGGTAAATATTAGAAAAAAAACAGAAATAAATAAGGATGATAAAAACTAAAAAATTGTCGAAGGGTACTAAACGCTGGATTTTCAGAGGAAACGATTTGGTGGGTAGATCGCTTCGTGAGTCCACGTGAGCAAAAGTTATGCTCGTTTGATCGTGAGGTACTCAAGGAGATTAGTACTAGCAAAAACACAACCAAAAACTATGTACCAAGACTTGGTCTTGGATTAGTAGGGAAACAAAACCTAAGAAATATACGAATCGAAAAATACGAAAAGAAAACCAAAACGTGCTAGATTGGTGGTTTCACCAAATCTTAGCGCCCCCGCTCTGATACCAATTGTTGGATCGAGAAGCGTCGCTAGAGGGGGGGTGAATAGCGATCGTAAATCTTTTCTTTTTCGTTCGTTCGATACGCAAAGTAAGCACAGCGGAAAATAAATGAACACGTTTATTTTACTTGGTTCACAACCCAGCGGTTGCTACTCCAAGGCCCTATCGGTCCTAGACCGCGTACGGAGGGCAAAACACTAAAACGTCTCCTCCTCGTTGGAGGTAGGAGACAACGATTACAAAAATCGAATACACGAGGATGAGGCAACAAGCCTACCTCACCTCGTTATGAAGATAAAAAACACAGAATATAATATCAAAAATATTACTTGAATCTGCTGCCGAAGAAGATCCGAGGTTGTCGCGTCGGCGTTATGACGGTGTTGAAGCGTTGGCGTTGTAGGAGCACTTGATGAATAATTGATGTGATTTGGAGTGGAATCCTCCCCTCCTTTTATAGACTTTGGCCTCTGAAATTGTCTCCTATTTCTTTGGAACGGATCATGGATTTTTCCAAATTTTATCGCGAAGTGGCCGCGTCAAACGTTATCCGTTTTGACCTAGCGCAAAAGCTGAGTCGTCGCCATCGCCGATCGATGACTCATCACCGATCGATGGGCATCGATCGGCTATGTGTCCAAAGAATGATCATTGGCCACTTCCCTGCAATAAGAGGTTAGCTCGGAAAATGATAAATACGACGGTTTCTGACCGTCCGATCTCGACCTAGACCTTCCACGGGAAGTCTTAATCGAATCGTCGCCTACGGTCGTCCCCGTAAAGAGGACACGACCTTACAATCTCTCACTCACACGAGCTTACCTCGATAGTAGCTCTCGCTTCCGGCCTTCCACTCGATTCCTTCGGCTCCCTCCGAATTCACTCAAGTGTCGCCCGACCACCACGGCTTCCTCCGGGTGTCGCTAGCCTTCAGCTCCAGCTTTAGTACTTTTCTGCACACTTGATTTAGCTCGTGAGATAACAATATAAACTTAACTTTGTGTCTTTGCCATAATCAAAACACAGGTTCGATTATCTAGTGCCCCTGCACCAACACCAAGTCCTTGCCTTGAGAGCCTTAGCCTTTCCCTTTTCCTTTGTCTTCTTCTCCTCTTCCTTCTTTTTCTTGCTTCCCTTTTTCTTCTTCTTTTCTTCTTTCTTTTTCCTTTCTTCCTTGCTCTTGTTTAGGAGAGGACAATTGTCCCTTATGTGCCCTTCTCCTTGGCAATTGTAGCATATAACCTTCCCCCTTGGTCTTCTCATCCTATCATTAGATTTATCAAATCTAAAATTCTTAAATGCACGTCTTACCCTCCTTACCATGTTGGCTTCTTCGGTGCTATCCATGGAGGAGGAGGAAGATGCTTCGTCATCAGAGGAGGAGGTGATTTCCATCTTCTTCTTCCCCTTACTTGCCAATAGTGCTACTCCTCTTGAGGGTTGAATTTTAGGCTCCTCTTGTATTCCCTCAAGCCTAGTTTCGTGGAGTTTCATTGTTGAGAAGAACTCCTCCAAGGTGCTCACTTCTAAATTCTTTGAGATATAGAATGAGTCCACCATGGAGCTCCACTTTGAGGACCGGGGAAAGGCATCTATGGCCTTCATTACCATATCCCGGTTTGATAGCTTCTCACCTACACTTGTTAGTCCATTTAAAATTTCTTTGAATCTAGAATGCAAAGAAATTACCTTTTCTCCCTTTTCTAATTTGATGTTGGATAGTTGGGAGCGGAGGAGATCTCTCCTTGCTAGCTTTGCCTCGGATGTGCCTTCATGAAGCTCAATTAGCTTCTCCCACATCTCCTTGGCGCTTAGGCATTCTCCTATTCGGTTGATCTCTTGTTGAGGGAGCACATTGTAGAGATGGTGCTTGGCTTTGGAGTTTGCAAGGTGCTCCTCTCTTTGCCTCTTGGTCCACCTAGATTTCTCTATTGACTTCCCTTCTTCATCCCTAGGCAAAACGAAACCGGATTCCATTGTAATCATTATATCAAAATCCGTTTCGAAAAATACCTCCATTCGCTTCTTTCACCAAGCGAATTCTCCTTCAAACTTCGGAGGATGGATGTTGGAGCCGGCCATTTTTGATGTAGGGCTTGTTGCGGCGGTTAGTCCGGTGACAAGCAACCTCGGCTCTGATACCACTTGTAGGAGATCGATATGGCCGGCTAGAGGGGGGTGAATAGCCCTCGTACGTTGGACGTCGTAAATTGCTCGTCTACAAAACGTTAGCGCAAGCGGAATATACAACTATAAGTAAAGACAAGCAAAATATAAACAAGCAATACAAACACCGAGATATAACGTGGTTCACGGCTACGCCGCTAATCCACGGTCCGATTCGTCCACGGTGAATCACTCCGCCAAAACCAATCACTATCGGTCTCTCCTTTGCACAAAGCTAGGTGGAGGTAACCTTTACAACCAAGATCACTCTTCTTACAATAGGATTGAAGTAAAGACAAGTAAGAAGAGTTTAGAGCTTGTGGGGCACTAGGAAGATTGTTTGGAGTATGAGCATTAGCCTCTCAAAGGCTTACACCCTCTCTTTTTATAGAGAGGGCTAACTTCTTCCCGTTGCCGCCATCACCGATTGCCACCCTTGGCGGATCATTGCCGCATTACTACAACGGCCTCCGAACACGTCGGATCCCGGCCGTGTAGTCCAACGGAACTCTTAGCCGATCGGTGATGGACCTCATCGATCGGCTGCTCCGTAGTCGACCGCCCGATCGGCTTTAACGGCGGTTGTCGAACCCTTATCTATCGGGCCATCGCCTTGGGGATCGATGGTCTTGGCCCGCCCACGTGTATCGTGCGGCCTAATCGGTCGATCGTATACGGTCCGAACTCACTGACTGAGGGCCGACCGCCATGACATGGCGGATCGTGGTGTCGAAAAACCCATCCGACACTTGGCCAAATGGCCAAGTTTCACCTAAGAGCTACCCTTCCCGGGTTACAATCGCCACTCTCATTTCTGAGTCCTCGCCTTGGTTCTCTTCGTTCTCGGCCACGTCCCTCGGCAGCATCAGGCGCACGACTCTGCAATGCTCCTTCGCGTCTCTTGCCTCGAAGTCTACTTCCTCCGGCTTCACTCCAAGCTTCTCGTCCGGCGGTCCCTCGGATGCTCCAAGTGCACGGCTTCCGCAAAGCTATCCTTCACCGACTCAAGGCACGAGTCATGAGATGTGAAACTCGCCACGGCTCCATGTGCGAATTACTAAGTCCTGCATGACTTCAACGCACATATCACATCAACATATCAAACTAACTTAAACCCTTTGCCACACCATCAAAACCATATCACGGCAAGAGATTGCCCTAACAAAGCTCTCCCAATGATCCACAACTAAAATTAGATGAGTTTTAGTTCACCTAGATGCAAAAACTATGCACCTTGAACTTAACTCATATCCTAGCATCTCACATGTATCTAGGGTGTATACATACACATACATGTCAATTAGATGTGAGATGTGAGTTTTGTTCTCCCTAGACTAGGGTTTCATGCATTTTCTAATGCAACTCTACTTGATTCCCTTATAACTGGGACTCCAAGTCATGCCATAGTCCTTAAATCAATTTTAATCAAGTTAATGCATGAATGTATGATCATGGCATAAATAATAGCATTATTAAAACATGGCCAATGATCATGATGTCATGACATATGATGAAATTTAAGAACGCATGACATCTAAAATAACCCTAAACAATGTCATGACATGGTATATGATAAGATGCAATTTCATGTCATAACATATCAACTTTCATAAGAGCTACTATTATCAAATATCATCCATACAATTACAAGATTTTCTTCAAACAAAGATTTCAGCAATACGTCTTGTCTTTTACATTCAAAAAAGGAGATTGGCTATGCTCAATCTCACTAAAAGAATTGACAACCACAGAACATCTAATATCCTCTAATCGTCCGCAGGAGGTGGCGGTGGAGGAGGCTGCTGACTCAGGGTCCAGGCCCGCATCATCTCTAGCATATCGAGCTGATGCTGCTCTATGCGGCCCTGGGACTCCTCCATCCTATCGAGACGTGCGCTGAAGGATGCCTGGCCTGCCAGTATCTCTGACAGCCTAGAGTCCACCGACTGCTGATAGTCCTGAAATCTGGACTCCAGCCGGCCACGACGATCTGATGGACCCGCAGGTGATGTGTCTGTCGGCATCTGGTCATCCTCATCAGTGGTATCCTCATCCTCGTGGTCCTCTGTCGCCTCTTTGGGTACCGAAGGATGCTGTCTGCGTGCCCTTGGTGGTGGTCGTGGCGCCAACTCCATCTGTCCAGCGCCCATCCGTAGCTTTGCTAACGAGAAGTTACGAACTGATATACAGTCGTACACCTCCGATAGCGCTCGCAGAGAGCCCCTGTGGATGTTGACGCCTACGGAGTCTAGCCATGCTGTGATGATATGACCAAATGACATATGCACTTTCCCTTGTACAGGGGAAGTGAAGTGCACAATGCAGTGGAAAATGTTTAATGCAAAGTTTATATCTAACTGATGACGCATGGCATATAGAATAAAAAGATGGGGAGGCCGAATCTTGGCCAGACCCCGAGTGACAATGGGAAGAAAACACCCAACAATGACCTTGTAAAGGACATTGTCAGGTGCAGATAACTCAGTGATAGTAAATAGATTCTGGGCCAGTGGACGAGGATAACCAAAGATACGCTCATGCATGGACTCCATAGAGATATGGTCAAAAGGCTCAGGTAAAGGAAAATCCATGGTAGGGTAAAAGATAAAGGTGTCATCTGAAGGCCTACACTCGAGAAACTCCTGCAGTATCGCAGGAGTGAACTCTAACTCGTGTTTTGCAACGCGAGTAGTGTAAGTAGGACCGTCATCCACCTTTTTAAGGTTTTGATAGAATTCCTTAATAAGGTCATCATTAATTGGATGCGTGCACAAGACGATTTTCATTAGATTGTAGTATGCAATTAATTCCATGACATCACTACAATGCCTATTGAAAAAGTCCCTATCGATGTACCTAACCAACATAGGTTGGTACAATCGAGATTCACCCTCGGGTGGATCATTCCTACGGGCTCTCCTATTATGAATGCAATGGAATGATATGGCATGCAATGCCAATAATACACGATTAGATAAACCTAAATTGTAATGGAGATGAAAATTAAGGCTCGGAAAAAAAATCGTTACTTAGGCGCCATTTGAATGTGTGTTTGGAGGGAAGACTCAAATGTTGCTGGGGATCGCCAAAAAAATCGCCGGAGAGCTTCAGACGCCGGAACCCTAATCGGAATAGGAAAAATAAACTCTAAATCGCGCGAACTAGGGCTCCAAATAGGTGAAAAATGGAAGAGGAGAAACTCGTCTATCAAACCTAACACTGGAAGAGTTGGTACGAGAGAGGTAGACGCGATCGGAGAAGGAAGGGAGAAGAGTGAAGACGCCGAACTCTAGCGGTTCGCGTTTTTAAAACGCGATTCGGCCGATCGATGTGGAGCATCGATCGATAGTGATTTATTACGGGTTTCAGCCGCGCGATCGATCCGACTCGGCAATCGATCGCTGAACCTTAGACATCGTGCTACGATTATCATCGATCGATCGATGTACATCACTCATTGACGCCGTCGAGCACTCGACTGATGGCCTTCGGCCTCGGTGAACAGTACCATCAGTCGACTGATGGACCTCATTAGTCGACTGATGTTCAATCAGTCGAGTCATGGAGCTAGCACTCGACTGATGCCGTATCGTATCGCGTTACAGTGTTATCAGTCGACTGATAACTGTATCAGTCGACTGATATCTGATTTCCAGTTCTGAAAATCAGAAGATCTCGATTTCATCATCTTACTTATTCCATTTTATTACGTTAGATCTTGTATATCAAATGTATTGATGTTATACTTTTGTTCATGTATTTGTTAATGTATTTTAATGTTTTATTTCATTTTTTGCAAACATTAACATTCAATGATTTCCAAAGCCTAACATCTTTCTAAGTGTTAAAATACACAATCAAGGTAAAAGACTTGTTTTGTGAGATGTAATCTATCCTAGACATTCCTTCCATGCAAAAATATGGTAAAACATATGAAGCATGGTGAATACAAGACATCAAGTTGTGTGACACTTGAGTATCACTCTAGATGTTACCTTTACATCTTAACCACCCATCTCTTGATACATGACCTTCCAAAGTGTGCCAATAATCAAAGTTACACACTATGACCTCTAACTCTAGATTGTGTCAATTTTATTGATTTTCATATTTTCAAGACATATATTGACACATCCTAAAATTCTTTGAAGTTAAGGCTCAAAGATATTTCCAAGGTAACAATAACCTTGGAAGTAACCTAAGGTGCCACCTTTATCATGGTTGAGTTAACTACCCATCCAATCAAGGTTGGCACACCCTAAACCCATTTAGCGTGAATCAATCACGCTCTTAGGAACCCAAAACCGATTTGAGCTTCTAGGGTTAATTAGGTATTCCTTAGGGATAACCTCCTTAGATACCTTCCTAATGACCCTCCTAGGCTTATTAGCCTTGGTCATTTTGGTCTTGCCTAGATTAACCTTAGGGATTGCCTCCCTAACAACCTTCTTAGTGGACATCCTAGGTTTCTTCGAAACCTTGGCCATTAGGCACAAACCTTGGTCAACTCTAGGAATGACTTTCCCATTGACCTTGTTCTTTCTAGACCTAGTTAGTGTCCCATAGTCGAATGGAACACTATGGTAAGTCACCTTGGACTTAGGTTTGTGACCCAAACCATTCTTGCCCTTGGTTGACTTTTGACTCTTAGATCCTAGATGTTGACTTTGACTTCTTGACCTAAGAGTTTGACAATTTGATCCTTGAAATTGATTTTGTATCTTGTTTAGGGTCTTTTCCAATTTCTCAAGCCTTGACCTCAAGGCTTGGTTCTCTAATTCTAATTGCCCAATTTTAGAATTTTTATTTAAATCTTGGGCATTTGACTTTCTTGGCAAATGCCTAGTCCATTTTGGATTAAAACCTAGATGTTCTTGGATTTTCTTAATAGATTCCCTAGGTATTGTTTTTCTAGGGACATTAGTCCCAAATTTCTCCTTATTCTTAAGGTGAACATTCTTAGCTCCTAAACACATATGTTTGTTATTTCTAGCATGCTCTTTATGATACATAACAAAATTGCTAAAATTAGTTCTAGCATGCTTTTTAATATTTAGATTAGACGGAGCATTATTTAAATATACCTTAGGGTTTGCCTTAGTGGCTCCCCCTACTTGTGATGCTCCCCTTTTTCCCTTCTTCTTCTTCTTTGGGCATTGACTCCGATAATGACCCGGTAGTCGACATTTGAAGCAAATGACATGCTCCTTGCTCTTTTGTCTTGGAGAACTGGTGTCCGTTGACTTTTGTTGACTTTTAGGCGCCGGAGGAGCTTTCTTGATCCTCTTTTGACATTTGCTCTTGTAATGCCCATACTCCCTACACTCAAAGCACATAATATGATTTTTATCTGAAAATAAAGTGTTTGAGTTACCTAGGGTAGTGGTGGAGGCCGGAGTTGGATTTTGAGCTTCCTCATCTTGACCGGATGTTGAAGGCTCTTCTTGAGGTTGCTCCGGTATAGAGGATGGTCTTTCCTCCTCAATCCTAGAAGTGAATGCTCCTTCCACTTCTTCCACCTCTTCTTTCTCCGATCCGGAAGTTGACTCCATCTCATCTTCCGATTCCTCACTTTCACTTGAGGATGAACTCTCTTCATGGAATCTTGCCAATTTCCTCCATAGCTCCTTGGCATACGTGTAATCCCCTAGCTTGCACAAAATATCATTAGGAATTAAATCTTCCAAAAGTTTCGTTACCTTAATTTCGGTCTTGAGCTTTTGGCGTTGCTCTTGGGTCCACTTTTTCAATTTTAGGACATTTCCCTTCTTATCCCTAGGGGGTTCAAGGCCTTCAACGAGGATGAACCAATCCTCTATGTTCATCATCAAGAATGTTTCCATTCTTGCTCTCCATGCCGGAAAATCTTCTGGATCATATGGAGGTGGAGTGTTGATTTCCCATCCAAGCTTGTCTTGGAATTCCATCTTCACCCTCTAGCCTTTTGCCTTAGCTCCCGGTTGTTAATCCGTAGAAGAGCCCCGGGCTCTGATACCACTTGTTAGGAATATTGGAACGGCTAGAGGGGGGGTGAATAGCGTTTCGCCCGATCGTGGATGGAATTCGATCTCGTTCGTGTCTACAATTTTGTTAGCGCAGCGGAATATATATAATGATAAAAGCAATAATGAAATGGACACAACACAAATCACAACAAGAGCATATAACGTGGTTCGGAACCGAACCGGTTCCTACTCCACGGATTGGGTTCGTACGAACCCTAGCGATGCCACAAACACCACTAACCAATAAAAATCCTTCTTGACACAAGTCAAGGGTGGAGAAACCCCTTACAAGTAATCTTACAACAATAAGATACAAATACAAGCAATTACAATAATGAATATGAAATACAAGTAAAGAAAAGACTTTACAACACTTGTTTTGATTGCTTGAATGCTTGGTTGTTTGCTTGCACTTGGAGACCTGATTTGCACCAACAAATCGCCCCAATAGCCCTCAAGAACCGATTCCTTTTTCCTCCATCACGAGCTCCATATATAGCTTCAACCTGTGCTGGAAAAAGTCGATCAGTCGACTGATCGGGACCATCAGTCGACTGATGCCACTATTGTCGTGAGACAACGGCTAGTTCCACGTTGGATAAGTCCAACGGAACTACCATCAGTCGACTGATGGAGCCTTCACTCGACCAGTCGAGTCTCGACTCCATTCTGTGCCCGAAATACCGAGCACCAGTCGACTGATCACACGATCAGTCGACTGATCGAGCCATCAGTCGACTGCCCACCTCTGGCAGTCGACTGCTAGGCCATAACCCGCAGTCAAACCCTAGTTGACTCGGTCCAGTCGACTGCCACATGGCACCAGTCGACTGGCACACCTCAAATATGAGGTTTTAGCCCAAGTATGGTTCCCCCATACTTGCTAGACTACCCTTAGCCTAGACCTAAGCCTTCTAGCCACCTCCATCAGCCTCACGCCTCTCGGATCCCTCCAAGTCATCCATGACTTGTTCATCCATTGTGCTAGCCTTTAGGTGCTTCCATCGGCTATGTCATGCTAACGGTGTCTACACATTGGACTTACGCCGCCAAGACTCCGCTTGGACTTTACGCCGCCAACTATTGGACTTATGCTGCCAAGACTACCGCTTGGACTTTACGCCGCCAACCATTGGTCTTATGCTGCCAAGACTCCGCTTGGACTTTATGCCGCCAACCATTGGTCTTATGCTGCCAAGACTCCGCTTGGACTTTATGCCGCCAACCATTGGTCTTATGCTGCCAAGACTCCGCTTGGACTTTACGCCGCCAATATCAAACCCTTGGACTTCTCAAATGCCAAGTACTCAAGACTTGGACTTTCCCAAATGACAATTACATTGTCATATGTTTTTGTCGAAACATCAAAACATATAAAAACATCACTCGAGCCAAACTCGAGTCCTGGTCAATCGTGACCTGGGCCGATTGCACCAACATTTGTATCAATTTTAACACCTAGTTTTGCTTTTGATTATTTCAAAACATGAACACACAGATTTTAAAATAAGAAATTGTTTTGAAAACATATGAAATATCTAACCATGATCTTTGGGCAATATGTCTATGAATTAAATATAAGTCTTCCCCATGATTGGTCTATTATTGCTATTTTGATACTTTAAATGACCATCTAAATGCCATAGGCATTAGTGAACCATTAGTATCATCCTATCATCTCACTCATGCTAAGTTTTCAATCAAGGTAGCCTATGGTGAGTGTGAGATGTATCCTAAAGGTATTTGTATATACTTAACCTTCAATTTCATGCAATTCTACCCATGGTTAAGTATCATCCTAACAACCCACATGATCATAAAGATATATATGTATTGATTTTACATTATGATCATGAAACAATTGTATTAATCAATTTGTGATCATGCATTAGGTATGAATTATGATGATGAGTAAAGTATCACCCAAGACATGATTTAAACCCTAATGCCCATGACTATGTGTCAAATATCAAGATCATAAATCATGATTGCAAACATGTGTAACAATTACATTAACTATCATGATTTAAGCATTATTATCAATTTATGGACATATTATCATCACCCAACACTATGCTAAAAATGTATAGGTCATGAGTATCAAATAACACAGTGTTGAGCATGATTTAAACTATTTATGGGTGCATTATCATCACCCAACACTATTTCTAAAATTAAGTCCCACCATCCTAAGTCAACCAAAGCATAAGATATAGGTGAAATCCTTATGGTTGACTATCCTAGGGTTTTCCTAACCCTTAAGGATAGATTTAGGAACCCAAACCAAATTCTTTCCTATGGGATTCACTAAAAATTCCTTAGGGATCCATTTTTTAGCTATTGTTTTCTTTTTATCTTGACCCCTAGCAATTAATCATTTATAGGCCTTTTCATTTTTATTTTCCTTATATCCTAGGCCTTTCTTATTGAAGCTTGCTCTTTAGCTCCCTATGATCATGTTAAGGGTGTTGGAGCCTATGGTGAATTTTTCTAGGGCCTTGGTTAAATGATCTACTTTCTCTCTTAAAACCCTATTTTCTTCAATGCATGCATCATTAACATCAAATGACATATAGTTATCATGTGAGCATGCATCATCATTATTAACATTGAAACATGCTTGTTCTAATTTATTTTCTAGATCCTTAATTTGATCAAGCATGCATTTATTCTTTTTCTTAGCCCTAAATAGATCCTTAGTAAGGCTAGAAATCATGGAAACTATTTTATTGGGTGAGAGATTCGTTACCATAGTTTCCATATCCTCTTCCTCCGATTCCGATGATGATGAGGATGAAGCTCCCCCTTCACTTGAGCTCTCCTCACTAGTGCTTATTTCTTCTTGCTCGGAGGAGAAGGTGTCTAGGTCATCGAACACTATTAGGGAAATATTTGAGTAGACATGTTCTTCTTCTTCGGATGATGAAGAAGAAGAAGAGAGATCATCCCATGTCCTTGCTTTGAGTGCTTTTGTCTTCCCTTTCTCCTTGGCTTTCTTCTCTTCTTCCTTCTTCATGCTCCCCTTTTTCTTCTTTTCTTCCTTCTTCCTCCTCTCTTCTTTGCTCTTGTTTAGGAGGGGACAATTATCCCTTATGTGTCCCTCTTGTAGGCAATTGTAGTAAATTACCTTCCCCCTTGGTCTTTTCCTCCTATCATTAGATTTATTAAATTTAAAATTTTTTAAAGCACGTCTTACCTTCCTTACCATGTATGCTTCTTCTGTGCTATCCATGGAGGAGGAGGAGGAGGGAGTCTCCATCTTCTTCTTCCCCTTGTTGGCCAATAGTGTCACTCCCCTTGATGGTTGAAATTTTGGCTCTTCTACTACTCCTTCGAGCCTTGTTTTGTGGAGCTCCATGGCTGAGAAGAATTTTTCCAAGGTGCTGTTAGTGAAAGCCCTAGAGCCAATCATATGATGATTGTTGTATGGACTTTATTGTATCATATTCCTATTTATAAAGGCATGGTTATTATATTTACTTGTATTGGTGCCAAATAACTAAATATAATAATGTCCTTGAGTAGTAGGTTCTTATCTATATCAATCGATTGGTTGAATCGATAATGAGATGATATAGAGAACACTACTCTTAATCATTCCTAGTCGAGTATTAACATTCAGGGACAATGTTAATGCATAGAGACTAGCATGTAGGTCAACAAGATGACTTGATCTCACAAGTCATGGATATGAGATATCAAGTTGACACATGGGTATGCATTGGAGAATGTATACTAAATGACCCGCCATGAGAAAGTATCATGGATCGTTATATGAGTGTCATATACTTTCTCATGTGACTATTAGTATGACTATTAGTCCTTAGACCTGAAGTCACCATGGTTCCCTACATAAGGAGTTGCATACTTTGGCTTCGTCAAACGTCACCCGTAAATGGGTGGACTATAAAGGCGATTACTGGGTATGTAAGCAATTATGCGAGGGATGTGAGTGATGTAGATGGGATCTATCCCTCCTATATGACGGGGGTGACGTTGATATTCTTGATAGAGTGAGACCACGAAGTGCATGGCCATGCCCAAATGAGTCAGTATGAGATATTGAGCTCATTTGATTAGAGTGAGTCTACTTGGAGTTCAAGATTTAGATTGTAAGGATGACACGGTCTATGCCTCGATTGGTCAATCTAGATGTCAAGATAGAGGACATTGTCACATATTGTCAGAGTCACAATTAGTAGTCACAAAGGTGATGTTGGAGCTCAACATTCTTGTAACTTGGGTAGCAATGATGTGTTGCTAGATACCGCTCATTGCTTATGTTCCTAAATCGGTTTAGAGACATTGCCAACGTTACAAGAACCTATAGGGACACACACATAAGAGCAATTAGATGGAGATTAGGTTCATATGATGAACCATGAGGATTAGGTTCATGGGATGAACCAAATTGGATTAAGAGTAATCCAAATTAGACTAATTGAGTTAGACTCAAGTTGATTCAAGTGTTGAATGAGTCTAATTGAGATTTGATTCATCAAATCAATTTAAATTAATGAATAGAGATTCATTATATTAAATTGACTTGAGTCAAGTGGTTAGATTTGATCAACCATGGGAGATTAGAGGTCAAGTTTGACTTGACTTGAGAGGGAAGATGAAAGGTCAAGTTTGACTTGACCAAATGCCATGTCATGATGATGACTAGGCATGGCCGGCCAATGATGATGCTCCACATCATCATTGACTTGGTCAATTGGTGCCACATCATGAGGGAGACCAAGGGTCATGGGAGTTACATGCATGCATGTAACCCCCCCCTCCATGAAGTGGCCGACCACTTTGGGGTTATGGGTGGAGAATTCATTTGGTGAGTTACACACTCTTAACTTCATCTTCTTCCTTGGGAATTTTTCTCTCAAGCTCTCCCTCTCCCATCCCTCTCTTTGGCCGAAATTCCTAAGGGAGTGCTAGCACACTCTAAGGCATTTCTCTCCACCTATTGCTTGTGTGGATACCATAGAGGAGTGTGCACTTGACACTCTCGAGTTCCGGCGAACTTTTGGACGAGCGGGATAAGCGAAGGGCGTCGCACGAGGGTAACGTTTCTAACCTCTTAGATCTAAGGTCGATCTAGGATTTATGTAAGCACATACATGTAATTATAATTTTTATTCTTCGCACGGATCCGTGGTCGGGCTTCCGAGGTTTCATAGCAAAAGCGGTTTTGCGGCTCGGAAAAACCCAGCGATGGTATCGAGCCACGTGCGAAGCCTGTCTGTGTTTCGTTTTTGTAGTTTTTATATTAGATATAAAAATTACAGATTTATATGTTTCTGTAAATTTTCTTATTTTATAGAATTTTTGGGTATTTTTCTCGTAGAGTCGAAGCAACGAGTGTTGGGACACTCGTAGGCTTCAACCGTCGAGAAAAACTCTCCGAATCGGCGAGTTCTCGCTTTAGGTTTTTGGGACAGTGACTTAAGTCGCTGTAAGATCATTGTAGGGACACTCGCAAAGTTTATTTTGCGAGTAGGGGCGCTGCCCCTATCCCCGAAAGGGGTCATGTCCCGCGATCGCGCCCGGAAACCGCTTAGCGGGACCGTTACGGAGAGTTGACTCATAAATTCGAAATAAATTAGGAAAAATTATAGAAATTTCTGTAAAAATACATAATTTAGAATTATGTATAATTCTGTGATTGTCATGGCCCAATAACCCAATTGGATTGGATTAAGTGTGTTGTAATTCATAATACGGCCTGCGTGCCGTTTTGTGGTTGTGCGTGTTGTAAAGTGTTTGCGACCTGCGCGTCGCACCTATTCTTTTAATATTCTAGTTGTAAATAGTTTTAGACTCGAATGTAACTCGAGTTTCGTATTTGTAATGTACAAAATGGAGCGGTGGAAAGTCCACTTGAAGACGAGCTTACGAGAAGGGTGACGACGACACATGGCGGTCAAAGGAAGCGCTTGGAGAAGCCGCTAGCCTTAGGTTGACCGTCCGATCTTCTCATTGGCTTGAGAAGATCGTAGTAGGGCCATGACTATATCACATTTAATGATATATATATATATATGTTGATATATATATATGTATATTTAATTGATTTTGCTTGTATGTATGTGATGCATGCTAGTAGAAACATGTTTGTATGTATATGATGCATGCTAGGTTAATTTTCTTGTATGTATATGATGCATGCTAGAATAATTAATGTATGTATATGATGCATGCTAATATAGGATAATAAAGGCCTAAATGCGTATAAGATACACATTACGATTAGATTAGATCATAATCGAATCAACTCGAAAATGCCTACCGAGCCTTGATACCCATCACTACCTCGATCATTTGTTGTTGTTGAATCTGCCAAAGCAGAGCAACGCATATTATCTTGGTAGGGTGCGGAGGGACAATCTTGGTCCCGCCTATCACGACTCGGGTTAGAGTAAGCTCAATTAGATTGAGCAAAACTAGTTAACTCAATTGGATCGAGTAGAACTATAGGCATATTCCAATCGTTGGAAAGATAGGTTAAGATCGCATTTACACTAAATCTTGGGCGATTTAGCCAAAGCTAACTCAAGGTCTTTTGTAAATGTGGGTCTTAATCCTATAAACAAGAGTTGCATAGAGATGTAATCGGTAATGTGTTACCCACCGATCGTACTAAGTCTTGGGCGATTTAGCCAAAGCTAACTCAAGGCTTAGTATGATGTGGATCTTGTCCCGTAAGAATTATAGCTAGTTTGTATGAATCTAGTAAAAGTGGTTTGACCACATCCATAACTCGATTCTACAAAATTCCTATAATTTAGTGGGAGCATCATTTGATTAAAGGCCTAATTAAATGATAAAAGGAATATGATATTAATCATAAGAATAGTATGTTGTAGATTACTATGTCAACAAACACGAACACTATCTCTCTGCTATCTGTCATTGAGAAGCACAAGCTCAATGGAGCAAATTTCTGGGTGATGCGAAACTTGAGAATTGTTCTCACCCAAGAAAGGAAGGCATGCGTCTGGAGCAGCCCATTCGGAGGCACCTCTCGCCAATGCCTCGCGGTGACAAAGATGCTTACAAGAAGCATCAAGATGATGCATTAGATGTGTCATGTCTAATGCTCGCGACCATGAACTCTGAGCTTCAGAAGCAACACGAGTTCATGAATGCTTATGATATGGTTGGACATCTTCGTAAACTATATCAAGGACAAGCTAGGCATGAGAGATATGAAGTCTCTAAGGCATTATTTGGGTCCAAAATGCAAGAAGGGACTCCCGTAGGTACATATGTACTCAAGATGATTGGGTACGTAGAAAACCTACAAAGGCTGGGATTCCCACTTGGCCAAGAGCTGGCCACTGACCTAATCTTGCAATCTTTGCCAAGAGCCTTCGATCAATTTGTCATGAATTATAACATGAATGAAATTGATAAGCCATTGCCTGAAATGCTCAGCATGTTGAGAACTGCAGAGCTTAACCTTAAGAAGGATAAATCTGACACCATTTTGATGGTGCAAAAGAAGAAAGGCAAGGGCAAGCCTAAAGGTAAGGGAAAGTCCCAAGCCAAGGGCAAAGGCAAAGAACTTAAACCCAAAGGAGGGATAGCCAAGGAAGGGGCTTGCTTCTTCGCAAGGAAGCGAGGACAACACGGAAGCGTAAGAAGATCTTAAGAAGAAGGGAAGTGAGACTTCTACTTCAGGTATAAATGTTATAGAAGTCAATCTATCTATTTCTTCATCATGGGTATTAGATACCGGATGTGCATCTCACATTTGTACCAATGTGCAGGTGAGAAATAGCAGGGCATTGACAAAGGGCGAGGTGGACCTACGAGTAGGCAATGGAGCAAGGGTTGCTGCTGTTGCTGTAGGAACTTATGATCTATCTCTGCCCTCTGGGCTTGTACTAGAATTAGATGAATGTTGTTATGTGCCTGCCTTAACTAAGAACATCATTTCAGTTTCTTGTTTGGACAAGAAAGGTTTTTCATTTATAATAAAGAACAAATGTTGTTCAGTTTATTTAAATGATATGTTCTATTGTAGTGCACCTCTAATGAACGGACTCTACTTTCTAGACTTAGAGAGCCCTATCTATAACATAAGTACCAAGAGGTTCAAGTCAAATGAGTTGAACCAAACCTATCTCTGGCATTGTCGCTTAGGTCACATAAATGAGAGTCACTTATCTCAGCTCCATAAGGATGGGCTGCTAGACTCATTTGATTTTGAATCATATGAGACATGCGAGTCTTGCCTTTTAGGCAAGATGACCAAGACTCCCTTTAGTGGACATAGCGAAAGAGCAACAGATTTGTTAGGACTTATACATAGTGATGTATGTGGTCCTTTCAATGTTCTTTGCTAGAGGTGGTTACAGTACTTCATTACATTTTTGATGACTTGGTAGATATGGTTATGTGTATCTTATGACACATAAATGAATCCTTTGAAAAGTTCAAAGAATTCAAGAATGAAGTACAAAACCAACTTGGCAAGAGTATTAAGATACTTGATCGGATCGAGGTGGTGAATACCTTAGCCATGAGTTTCGTGACTATCTAGTGAGTGTGGGATTCTATCCCAACTCACTCCTCTGGAACACCACGGTGGAATGGTGTATCCGAAAGGAGGAATCGTACCTATTGGATATGGTACGATCTATGATGAGTCACAGATCTTCCTATATCCTTTTGGGGATATGCTCGACAGCAGACCTTTACCCTTAACCGTACCATCCAAGGTGGTAAAGACACCATATACGATATGGACAGGAAAAATCCCAAGATGTCTTTTATGAGGATTTGGGGTTGTGAGGCTTACGTTCGACGTCAAGTATCGGACAACCGGGACCCAAATCCGATAGGTGCTATTTTGTTGGATATCCCAAGGATACAAAGGGATATTACTTCTACATTCCCGACAAAGTGTTTGTGGCAAAATGGAGTTTTTCTAGAAAGGGATTTTGTTTCTAGAAAAACTAGTGGGAGTACCTTCGATCTTGAAGAAATTCAAGATAAGGACCATATGAGGCCTTGATGGAGGTTGAGCAGGAACCACAAAGTGTTGTGGGTGATGAGGTTGTTGCACAAAGAGTTGTGGAACAACCACATTCAAATAGACCTACCTCTTGCAGTCGATAGGGTACGTCGTCAGCCTGAGAGATACTCATTTCTCTTGTCTGACCATGATGACGTTATGCTCATTGAGAATGAGCCTACCTCCTATCAGGAAGCTGTGATGAGCCCAGATTCTGAGAAATGGCTAGACGCCATGAGATCCGAGATGGAATCCATGTACACTAACCAAGTATGGACTTTGGTTGATCCACCTGAAGGGGTCAAACCCATTGGGTGTAAGTGGGTCTTTAGGAGAAAGACTGACATGGATGGACTTACGCATACCTATAAGGGCCAATTGGTGGCTAAAGGTTTCAAGCAAATTTATGGTATTGACTATGATGAAACCTTTTCTCCAGTGGCGATGTTTAAGTCCATTCGGATCTTGCTTGCTATTGCAGCATACCACGATTATGAGATCTGGCAGATGGATGTCAAAACCGCGTTTCTGAATGGAAACTTACTCGAGGATGTGTACATGACACAACATGAGGGTTTTGTAGATCCACAGCATACTGGGAAGGTATGCAAGCTGCAAAGGTCCATTTATGGGCTAAAGCAAGCTTCTCGGAGTTGGAATCTTCGATTCGATGATGCGATCAAACAGTTTGGTTTCATCAAGAATGAAGATGAACCCTGTGTCTACAAGAGGGTTAATGGGAACACAGTTGTGTTCCTTGTATTGTATGTGGATGACATACTACTCATTGGGAATGACATCCCTTCGCTACAGTCTGTGAAGATTTGGCTGGGGACGTGCTTCTCAATGAAGGACTTAGGTGAAGCAGCCTGTATTCTAGGCATCAAGATCTATAGAGATAGATCTAAGAGATTGCTTGGCCTAAGTCAGAGTACATACATTGACACGGTATTACTTCGGTTTGCCATGCAGAATTCCAAGAAAGGACTTTTGCCGATGTCACATGGTGTGAGTCTTTCGAAGACTCAAAGTCCCTCTTCTAGAGAGGAGAGAGACCGCATGGATAAGATCCCTTACGCATCTGCTATAGGATCTATCATGTACGCCATGCTGTGTACTCATCCTGATGTCTCGTATGCTTTGAGCATGACGAGTAGATACGATCGAGATCGGTGGCGTCAGCTGGATAGCGGTCAAGAATATTCTTAAGTACTTGAGAAGGACTAAAGAATATTTCTTGATATTTGAGGCGATGAGGAGCTAGGTGTAAAGGGTTACTGATTTCTTCCAAACCCGGCCGGATGATTATAGATCGATCGCGGGGTTCGTGTTTTGCTTGAATAGGTAGCACCGTGAGTCTGGAAGAGTTCCAAGCGAGGACACGTTATTGATTCTACAACGAGGCCGAATATATCGGTACTTCCATCTCATTCGTGAGATTGTCGATCGAGGAGATGTGAAGATTTGTAGAGTACCCACGAGGCTAACATCGCAGATCCCTTGACCAAGGCTTTGCTACGAAAAAGCATGATGGTCACACTAGGTCATTGAGTATTAGATACTACGGTGATTGGCACTAGTGCTAGTGGGAGATTGTTAGTGAAAGCCCTAGAGCCAATCATATGATGATTGTTGTATGGACTTTATTGTATCATATTCCTATTTATAAAGGCATGGTTATTATATTTACTTGTATTGGTGCCAAATAACTAAATATAATAATGTCCTTGAGTAGTAGGTTCTTATCTATATCAATCGATTGGTTGAATCGATAATGAGATGATATAGAGAACACTACTCTTAATCATTCCTAGTCGAGTATTAACATTCAGGGACAATGTTAATGCATAGAGACTAGCATGTAGGTCAACAAGATGACTTTATCTCACAAGTCATGGATATGAGATATCAAGTTGACACATGGGTATGCATTGGAGAATGTATACTGAATGACCCGCCATGAGAAAGTATCATGGATCGTTATATGAGTGTCATATACTTTCTCATGTGGATATTAGTATGACTATTAGTCCTTAGACCTGAAGTCACCATGGTTCCCTACATAAGGAGTTGCATACTTTGGCTTCGTCAAACGTCACCCGTAAATGGGTGGACTATAAAGCGATTCTTGGGTATGTAGCAGATTATGCGGAGGATGAGTGATGTAGATGGGATCTATCCCTCCTATATGGACGGGTGACATCGATATTCTTGATAGAGTGAGACCACGAAGTGCATGACCATGCCCAAATGAGTCAATATGAGATATTGAGCTCATTTGATTAGAGTGAGTCTACTTGGAGTTCAAGATTTAGATTGTACCGAGGATGACACGGTCTATGCCTCGATTGGTCAATCTAGATGTCAAGGATAGAGGGACATTGTCACATATTGTGAGAGTCACAATTAGTAGTCACAAAGGTGATGTTGGAGCTCAACATTCTTGTAACTTGGGTAGCAATGATGTGTTGCTAGATACCGCTCATTGCTTATGTTCCTAAATCGGTTTAGGGACATTGCCAGCGTTACAAGAACCTATAAGTCACACATAAGAGCAATTAGATGGAGATTAGGTTCATATGATGAACCATGAGGATTAGGTTCATGGGATGAACCAAATTGGATTAAGAGTAATCCAAATTAGACTAATTGAGTTAGACTCAAGTTGATTCAAGTGTTGAATGAGTCTAATTGAGATTTGATTCATCAAATCAATTTAAATTAATGAATAGAGATTCATTATATTAAATTGACTTGAGTCAAGTGGTTAGATTTGATCAACCATGGGAGATTAGAGGTCAAGTTTGACTTGACTTGAGAGGGAAGATGAAAGGTCAAGTTTGACTTGACCAAATGCCATGTCATGATGATGACTAGGCATGACCGGCCAATGATGATGCTCCACATCATCATTGACTTGGTCAATTGGTGCCACATCATGAGGGAGACCAAGGGTCATGGGAATTACATGCATGCATGTAACCCCCCCCCTCCATGAAGTGGCCGGCCACTTTGGGGTTATGGGTGGAGAATTCATTTGGTGAGTTACACACTCTTAACTTCATCTTCTTCCTTGGGAATTTTTCTCTCAAGCTCTCCCTCTCCCATCCCTCTCTTTGGCTGAAATTCCTAAGGGAGTGCTAGCACACTCTAAGGCATTTCTCTCCACCTATTGCTTGTGTGGATACCATAGAGGAGTGTGCACTTGACACTCTCGAGTTCCGGCGAACTTTTGGACGAGCGGGATAAGCGAAGGGCGTCGCTACGAGGGTAACGTTCTAACCTCTTAGATCTAAGGTAGATCTAGGATTTCTGTAAGCACATACATGTAATTATAATTTTTTATACTTCGCATGGATCCGTGGCCGGGGCTTCCGAGGTTTCCGCAACGCAAAAAGCGGTTTTTGCGGCTCGGAAAAACCCAACAGGTGCTAACTTCTAAGTTCTTGGAGATGTAGAAGGAATCCACCATTGAGCTCCATCTTGAAAACCGGGGAAAGGCATCTATAGCCTTTATTATCATATCCCGGTTGGAGAGCTTTTCCCCTACACTTGTCAAAACCAGTTAGAATTTCTTTAAATCTAGAGTGTAGAGATTTTACCTTCTCTCCCTTTTTGAGTTTGATATTGGTTAGTTGGGAGCGAAGGACATCTCTCCTTGCTAGCTTAGCCTCGGATGTGCCTTTATGAATCTCTATGAGTTTTTCCCACATTTTCTTGGTGCTAGCACATTCTCCTATTCGGTTGACTTCTTGTTGGGGGAGTACATTGTAGAGGTAGTGCTTTGCCTTTGAGTTCGCCAAGTACTCCTCCCTTTGCCTCTTACTCCACCTTGATTTTTTCAATGGCTCTCCTTCTTCATCCCTAGGCATCTTGAAACCGTTTTCCATAATTAATAAAATTTTGAAGTCGGTTTCGAAAAATACCTCCATTCTCTTCTTCCACCAAGCGAATTCCCCCTCGAACTTCGGTGGATGAATATTAGAGCTGGCCATCTCTTGATGAAGTGCTTGTTGTGGCGGTTAGTCCTCGACAAGCGACTTAGCTCTGATACCACTTGTAGGGTCGATGGTGGCCGGCTAGAGGGGGGTGAATAGCCTTTATCATAGATGGTGGAAGTCGTTCGTTCATTGCTTGTCTACAAACACTATTAGTGCAAGCGGAATATACTAATACAAACAATTAAAGACAAAGCAAAGTAAAGAGAAATTCGCTAACAAGAGAATATAATGTGGTTCACGGCCTCGCCGCTAATCCACGACCCGATTCATCCAAGGTGAATCACTCCTTTGCCAAATCCACTAGTTCTCTCCTTTGCACCAAACTAGGTGGAGGTAACCTCTTTACAATCCCTCTTCTTACAATAGAATGGAATAATAGCAAGTAAGAAGAGTGGGAATCCTTTAAAGCACTTTGAGAGTTGTTAGGAGTAAAAGCATTAGGCTCCCAAATGCCCTCACCTCTTCTTTTTATAGAAGAAGAGGATTTCTTCCCGTTGACACAGGACCAGTCGACTGATGCCCTGATCAGTCGACTGGTCCTGTAGCCGTTGCCCACTAATGACTTCTTCTACGTTGGATTTCACCCAACAACTCCCACATCAGTCGACTGATCTTACCATCAGTCGACTGATGGAGCTATCAGTCGAGTGCTAGAAGCGAACACTCCATTCTGTGCCTGAAACCCTTACAACCAGTCGAATGATGCCTTATCAGTCGATTGGTGGTCTCGCAGTCGACTGCCAATCCATGACAATCGACTGTTGGCACATGAACCAGACTCGAACACTAGTCGAGTCACAATCGACATAGAGTAGTCGACTATCATTACATGGCAGTCGATTGATGTCGGAAAATCCCATCCGACACTTAGCCAATTTGCCAAGTTCCACCTAAGCGCACTACCCCTTCCCGGGTTACATTCGCTCACTCTCATCCCTTGGAGTCTCTTGCCTTTGAAGTTATCTTCGTTCGGCCATGTCCCTCGGATGCGCCAAGCGCACAACTCTGTAGCGCCATCCTTCGCGTCTCGCCCTGAAGTCTACTTCCTCCGACTTCACTCCAATCTCCTCGTCCGGCGGTCCCTCGGATGCTC
The DNA here is from genome assembly GCA_025175895.1 of Wurfbainia villosa. Taxonomy (NCBI): domain Eukaryota; kingdom Viridiplantae; phylum Streptophyta; class Magnoliopsida; order Zingiberales; family Zingiberaceae; genus Wurfbainia; species Wurfbainia villosa. The sequence goes on from CM045987.1 coordinate 38,868,376, forward strand.
CAAGCGCACGACTTCCGCAAAGCTATCCTTCATCGACTCAAGGACCAAGTCATGAGAGGTGAAACTCGCCAATGCTCCATGTGCGAATTACTAAGTCCTGCAAGACTCCAACGCACATATCAAATCCACACATCCTAACTTAAATTCTTTGCCACACACATCAAAACAATATCACGGGTTGATTGCCCTAACAATGTGATCCGTCACCCTATTGATCTTTCACATAGAGTTGGACATTATACGACTTGTGAATACATCTGCATATAAAAAATGCTCTATACACATATTAGGATGATAGAGTAGCCACACTTGTATCAAAAGATAAAATCTCGCTGCACCCCAGATCCAATACTAATTACATCCATCGAGCTACTTTCCTTATCGAAAGTATCCCTAAATTTTACTCGATATTATATTCACTAATATGTTTAATCCCTACATGGATAAACATAAAAAGACTAGTCGGTGAATATTAAATCCTGATGTTACATCAATTGGTCTTTTTTTCCCAAACTATAATCTATCCGTCACAACTTAGTTGCTTTGCTAGACCTGTCTCTCAGATCTCAATTTATCTTTCGAGCCATAGGTAAATAGACTAAAGTTGCAAATACTTAATCAGGACCTCAAGAAATAGCAAAAAGTAATAAGGGTACAAGAGAACCCTCCCAGTTGATCTCGGATCTCACAAAGTGGGGCTCGAGAAAATATTTACTGTCTCAAGTAATCTAACTCCCACTCTTCCTAGTCGATTTATCACACGTGATACGAAACACGTGTCACAGTATTGTTCTCCATTTCTCATAAGGGAATATGTCAAGTTCCACTAACACTGCACAGATATGAGACTCAGTCTACATATAAAACTCTACCACAGAGATCTCAAAGAAAGTCTCTCAAAGACAGTATCACGAATCGCAGGTGATATCTGAGATCTCAATCCTGGCTACTTATAGACAATATGGATGTGACTACGTCCATGTCGATCATGTCGCACATGATCTTATCCTGATCACATATCAAGGCGACTTAAGTTCTAGTAGGGTTACTCTCAAAATCTCTTACAACTAAAACCCATCTTATCTCCACTCTTGGAAGTGGTCACTCGTATGAGAGAGTGATCCTACCTACCTGACATATCTATTATATCACAGAACACATATATATAACAAATGCAATATTTGAAATTATAAATTTGACCATCAATGTACATAGAGTTATATATTTCTGTTGGTGCAGGGGCACTAGATAATCGAACCTATATTTTGATTATGGCAAAGACACAAAGTCAAGGTTATTTTGTTATCTCACGATCTAAAACAAGTGTGCAGAATTGCTAAGCTAAAGCTGAAGGTCAGCGACATCCGAAGGGAACCGTGGTTGTCGGGCGACATCGAGAGGACTTTGGAGGGAGCCAAAGAAATTAGGTGGAGACCGGAAGCGAAGCTTCAAAGGTAAAAGGTTGAGGTAAACTCGTGTGAGTGAGCGTAAGTAAGGTAATGTCCTCTGTACGGGGACGTCCTTAGGCGACGATCCGACTAAGACATCCCATGGAAGGTCTATGTCGAGATCGGACGGTCGGTGACCGTCGAAAGCGCTTATTTTAGTTTCATTTTAAGCTAACTTTCCAATGCAGTCGAAAACCCTAGCCAACAGTCGACTGATGGCTTGTATCAGTCGACTGATGAGGGTGAGTAGTCGATTGATGTTCAAATTTCAACCTCGAGAAGAGTCAAAGCTTATCACCATTTCTCAAGGGTTAGGCGGCATCACCTCATGAAACCTCATCTCAACGGTTAGGGTTTCTCAAGTCTAAAAAGAAGGGGTTCTCCACACCATTTTCATCATTCTAAGTGCTCTCAATTGCTCTCACAATGCCGTGACTCTCCAACGATCCTACGACGACAAAGCGCTACCAAAACGCCGACGATCTGAGCTCTTCCTTCTAATTCCTTAGTCATTGGTAATATTTGAAGTTGTATTTTCAGTTTACTTGTTCTTAATTTACATTTCCGAGCTTTCATCATAACGAGGAGAGAAGGATTGTCTCTCTACCTCGAGTATTCTTGTGCTTTTGTAAATCGTTAACTCCTACCTCCAACGAGGAGGAGTACTTTAGTGTTTTGCCCTCCGTACACAGTCTAGAACCGTTAGGGCCTTGGATTAGTAGTCGAAGGCTATGAACCAAGTAAAAATAAAAAGTGTTATATTTATTTTCCGCTGCACTTTACTCTTCTTACATATCGAATTGATGAATGAACGAAAAATTGTTTTGCGCTATTCACCCCCCTCTAGTGCTCATTTCGATCCAACAATTTCATTAAGCATCACTGTTGTCATTACAATACAAGTTGAGAAATTTCATAAAGTACCCAAACCTAATGATTCTCTATGTCCCACAAAAGAGTCTCTAGGGATAGGTTTGGTAAAGGGGTCAACCACCATACTATGTATTGAAATGTACTTGACAGTCACTTTATTCTTCTCAATGATGTCTCTCACATAATGGTATCCAATTTTTGTGTTTGGTGTTGGTGCAATAGGCCTAGGGTCAATGTTGACCAAACTCGATTGGGACTCGAGTAGGATTTTGATGTTTGACAATGGATTGACAATGAGTTTGACCATTATTTAACTATATGATTTGACTATATGTTGACCATATGACTAGTTGATGATTGAGATATCTAAAGTCATATGGGCGAGATTATTTGGGGAGATTGTTGGAGCAATCAACCTCAGAAGTCCAAGTTTGGATATTTGTCAAGGAAAGTCCAAATATGGATATTTGGCAAGGGAAGTCCAAAGGTAAAGTATTGGTAGAATAAGTCCAAGTGTGTAGTCTTGGCGGCGTAAAGTCCAAGTGAACTTTAATAATTGAAAAGTCCAATATGGAGTTGGAAAGGAAAGTCCAAGAATGGTCTTGGCATGGAAAGTCCAAACATGGTCTTAGCAATTGAAAAGTACAAGTCATGGGTACTTAGCAATTGAAAGTCCAAGTCATAGGTACATGGAAAAGGAAAAGTCCAAGTTTGTAGGTTTGGCAGCATAAAGTCTAAGCATGTAGTCTTGACGACGTAAGTCCAAATGGATCTTGGAAAGGAAGTCCAAGGGTGATGGTTTAGCAACGTAAAGTCCAAGCATGTAGTCTTGGCGACATAAGTCCAAATGGATCTTAGCAAGGAAGTCCAAGGGTGAGGTTTTGACAGCGTAAAGTTCAAGCATGGAGTCTTGGTGGCATAAGTCCAAATGAACCATGGCAAAGGAACCGGTTAGCATGACATAGCCGATGGAAGCACTTGAAGGTTAACACGAATGTTGAAGAGTCGTGGACTCGAGGGATCCGAGTCGTGAGACTGATGAGATGACTAGAAGGCTTAGGTGTAGGCTATAGGTGAGTTTCAAGTATGAGGGGATCATACTTGGGTTAAATCGCATGGTTGCAATTTATTAGTCGACTAGGGTTATGGACCAGCAAACTGGCCAAGTGTTTAACACTCGAAAGCCTAGTCAATTCAGAGCAGTCGATTGGGATTATGACCAATCGACTGGCTGAGGAGTCGAGTGAGGCTCGACTGCTCGCTAAGATTGTGGCAGTCGACTGCCATGTATGTGTAGTCGACTGATGGCACTGTAACAATCCATAGATTATTGGGTAGTCGATTGGCCAATTGACTACAGGCTAGCAATCGATGCTGGTAAGGCTAGTCGACTGCTAGGGTATCCGTTGGATAGATTCCAGCGTGGATGGAGATGTTGTGAGACAACGACATTGAGGCAAGTTGACTGTTGGGTAAGAGCAGTCGATTGGAAGGCGGAAAATCAGTCTGAGCTCATCTTTATAAGGAGGCTTCGTGGAGGATTTGGGGCTGGTGATCTTGAAGGGGAAAAGTTGATGCTTTCCTAACCTTCCAAGCTATCCAAAGTAACCAAAGTGTGATCAAGCAATCAAGCTCATTTGTAAAGTATTTTCTTTACTTGTATTCATTCTTATTGTAATTTCTTGTATTTTATTGTATTTCTTATTGTTGTAAGAACTTGTACGATATTTTTCCACCTTCGATGTCATACCGAGAAGGAGAAGTTTATAGTGAAGGTTGATCACTATAGCGCCGCCGTGGAGTAGGAACCCTAGTTCTGAACTATGTAAAAATCCTGTTGTTGTTGTATGTTCTTGTATTTGTTGCTTTACTTTATTATTCCACTATGTATTACTAACAAATTCTAGACGAGCACACAATCCATCGAAGAGAAGCAAAAATTTCTATTCACCCCTCCCCTAGCGCGACGTCATCGACCTTATAATTAGTATTAGAGCAAGGTTTCTCTTCTACGAATTCATCGCCAAGAGAGCACAAGCGCTAGAGGATGAAATTACCAAATGATGGATTGAGGTATGACATCAACAATCCCATTCCCTACGAATGTTATAGATGAGAAGATTTTGATCAATGGAAGGCAAGGATAGAGACCTTCCTCATGATGGACATTAAAAATTGGAGTGCCTTGATGGATGGCTTTGAAATTCCAAAAGGCAAGAAGGGTGGAATCCTTAAGGTTGAGAAATGGACTAAGAAACAACTCAAAGAATTCAAGACAAATATTAAGGTAATCCAAATGTTAAGTAATTTAATTTCTAATGATGTTTTGTCCAAATTAGGTGACCATAAGGATGCCAAGGATTTTTGGAGCAAATTGACAAAGCTCCATGAAAAACCCTTACCGACCCAAGAAGTAGAGCAGAAAGCCGAAATGAATCAAGTTGCTCATTGGCTCAAGAATGTAAAGATTCAGAAGTTGAAAGGTGCTCAACATTTGAGTCAGAAGAGGTAGAAGAATTGGAGGAAGTCTCCACCTCTAGGATTGAGGGGGAGGAGAGACTACCAACTCCGGAGCAAGAGCAAGAGGAGCCATGAAGGACTAGACCAAAATTCCCCTACAAAGCCAGGTAACTCAAGTGCATGTTTTAAAAACAAAATTCATATAATGTACTTTGAGTGTAGGGAACATGGGTGTTATAAGAGCAAATGCCAAAAAAAATCAAGAAAGTTCAACCGCCACCAAAGGCGAAGGAGAAGGCCAAAGATGTCGGAGCCCCAACATACAAAGGCAAGGAGCACATTGTCTGCTTCAAGTGCCAATAAAAAGGGGGCATTATCGGACCCAATGTCCAAAGGCAAAGGAGAGAGCTCAAGTATAGGGGGAGCTAAGGCAAACCCTAAAGTAGTTTTTAATAATGCTCATCTTTTACGTTATGATAGAAAGCATGCTAGGAATGATTTTAATTCACTTGCAATTGTCCATGATCATAAGAAGCATACTAGCAATAAATATTTTTGTTTAGATGCTAAACATGTTAATTTGCCTAAGAACAATTCTAAAACCATTCCACCTAAGAATGATAAGAATCTAAGTATTAATCTGAAAAAGACTAGATATATGCCTAAGAAGAATAATTCCCAAAAAGTCAATGAAAAATCAAAAATTGAGAAATTAGAAATGGAAAATCAAGTCTTGAGGTCAAGGTTTGAGAAATTAGAAAAGACCTTAATAAGATGAAAAATTCAATTCAAAGGTCTAGTGAGCAAACCTTAGGAGTTAGGAGGCAAGAACCATCCATGGACAAGAAAGGCTTGGGTCACACGCCCAAGTCCAAGGTAGATAGGGTAACCTACCATAGTATTCCATTTGATTATGGAACAAATACTAGGTCTAGGAAAGCGAAGGTCACAAGGGAAGTCATACCTAGAGTTGACCGTAGTAAGTGTCTAGTGGCTAGGTTTTGAAGGAACTTAGAAAAGTCACTAACAAAGTTACAAGGGGAGTTACCCCTAAGGTTAATCTAGATGAGACCCAGATGACCAAGACTTCAAAGCTTAGGAGGGTCATTAGGAAGGTACTTAGGGAAGTCATCTCTAGTGAGTACCTAGTTAACCCAAGGAGCTCCAATAGGTATTGGGTTTCTAGGAGCATGATCCCCTCATGCTAGATGGGTTTAGGATCTGCCAACCTTGAATGGATAGGTAGTTAACCTAATCATAGTAAAGGTGGTACTTTAGGGCATTTTCGAAGAATTATAATACTTTGAAAATGAAATTAGAATTTAATTCTAAAAAATTTTAGGATGTGCCAACAAAATTTCAAAAGATTGAAAAATCAATCATAATTGATACAATTCATAGTGTGTCATTTGTTGGTGCAGTGAGGCACCGAAATCGAACCTGTGTTTTGATTATAGCAAAGACACAAAGTTAAGTCTATTTTGTTTTCTCACGAGCTGAATCGAGTGTGCAGAAGATTGATATAGCTGGAGCTGAAGGCTAGCGACACTCGGAGGAAGCCGCGGTGGTCGAGCGACACTCGAGTGATTTCGGAGGGAGCCGAAGGAATCGAGTGAAAGGCCGGAAGCAAAAGAAACACGTAAGCATCGAGGTAAGCTCGAGTGTGCGAGAGTAAGTAAGGTCGTATCCTCTTTACGGGGATGATCTTAAGCATAGATCCGACCAAAGACTTCTTATAGATGGTCTAGGTCGAGATCGGATGGTCGACGACCATCGAAATTATGTTTTTGTTGTGCTAACTTCGACTTGCAGCAAGCATCAGTCATTTGCCGGCTGGAGGACTCATTTGCCAAACGAGTCAAGATCGTCGAGAGTCGAAGAATCGATCGATGTCGCCATCGGCCGATCGATGATGGCCATCGATCGATGGTCAATGATCAGATTCGAGGAGTCAAGGCTTATCACCAAATTTCAAGGGGAGTTGTGCTCAAATTTGATTGGCTAGGTTTCCTCTCGAAAAGGGGCTCAAAGGCTATAAAAGGAGGGCCAAACCTAGGGTTTTTACAACAATTCTAAGCTTCTCAAAAGCCTCCGTTACGCTGCAACTCTCCGACAACGAAGTCCTTCCATTCCGACGTCTAGGTTTAACTTTCCTTATTATTTTTTGTACGTCGGTATTAGTATTTTGTTATCAGTTGTTCATCTACTTTTCGAAGCTTTTATCGTATACGAGGAGAGGGGGAGTGTCCCTCTACCTTAAGTTTTTTTTGTATCGATTAACTCCTACCTCCAACGAGGAGGAGTTCCTTTAGTGCTTCTGCCCTCCGTACGTGGTCAAGGACCACTAGGGCCTTGGAGTAGTAGCCTTCGGCTACGAACCAAGTAAAACCCTTGTGTTGATTGTCTCTTTTATTTTACATTTACATTTCCGCTGCAATTAATTAATTATCTCTCGAGTTTTAACGAACGAAAGAAAAAGATTTTTCGCTATTCACCCCCCCCTCTAGCGAACCGCATCGATCCAACATCATTTTGGATTTTTGACACACTTGAGGGAAATTGGGCATTATGGCAAAATAGAGTTTAATCCTAGTAAATGGCAATTAGGTTTGAAATCTAGGTATTCTTATACCTTTATATTTTATTTTTTATGCTTTTTTTTACCATATGTCATGTCATGACATCATATTTCATTTGATCATATAAAATATTATGAAAATGTTAAGTTAATATGTCATATTTGTATTTGGGTCTATCTTTATGCCATGTCATCATGATTATTGGCAAATGTTTTAATTTATGCTATCACTTATGTCATGATCATATCTCATGTATTTAGGACAATTAAAATAAAACTAAAGACAATGACATTATTTGATGTCCCATGATAAGGGAATCAAATAGAGTTGCCTAGATAAAATGCATGCACCCTTAGATTAGGAAAAAAACAAAACCCACATCTCACAAATGTTGGATCGAAAGTGCGCTAGAGGGGGGGGGGGTGAATAGCGACCGTAAAACTTTCTTTTCATTCGATTAAAATCAAAGTAACGCAGTGGAAAGCAAATGACACAATTTATTTTTACTTGGTTCACAACCTAACGGTTGCTACTCCAAGACCCTGTGATGCTAGACCACACACGGAGAGCAATTCACTAAGCAAGGTCTCCTCCTTGTTGGAGGGAGGAGACAACAATTACAAAAAGAAAGCTCGAGGTAGAGGGATAATCCCACCTCTCCTCGTTACAATCAAAAGCTCAAAAACAAAAGAATGAGTACAAAAAAATTAAAGTATACCAACGACGATCAAGACTTGAATTTGGAAGCGGTTCATCGGTGTTGCGGCAATGTTTCAATGTCGTAGAGTTACGGCATTGCAGGAGCACTTCGAGAGCTTTGAATAATGACCTAAAGGGGTGAACCCCCCTTCTTTTATAGGCCTCCAACCCCTTAATGTCGAGTCCAAGATCTGATCCAAAGGGACACCTCACCTCAAGAAAAGGGCCTCTTATCTTGACCTTCATCAAGCTGGACAGTTTGAATAGCAGTCGACTGATGGCCTTCATTAGTCGACTGATGCCAGTAGCAGTCGATTGCCAGTTTGGTTATTCAACTGCAATAAAGAGTTAACACAAGACAAATGAAAGATAATAAATATGACGGTTCTATACTATTCAATCTCGACCTAGACCTTCCACTGGAAGTCTTAGTCGGATCGCCGCCTACAGTCATACATGTACGGAGGACACGGCCTTACCATCTATCTTTTCACTCGTGCTTACCTCCAATCCTTTTTGACCAGTCACTTAGCTTCCGGTCTCCACCTGGGTTCTTCGACTCCCACAAAGTTCTCCTGGTGTCGCCCAACCACCATGGTTTCTCGACTCGAGATTCTCCGAGTGTTGCTGACCTTCGGCTTAGCTTAACCAATTCCTGCACACTTAACTCAGCTCATGAGATAACAACAAGACCTTAACTTTGGGTCTTTGCCTAATCAAAACCTAAGTTTGATTTCTGGTGCCCCTGCACCAACAATCTCCCCCTTTTTGATCTATGGCAAACTGAAACAAAGATAAGGGAAAATTAAATCATAAAACAAATGAAGTAAATGATATGATTAAACACTTTTTCAAAAATCTCTTTCTTAAGGCTACCTCCCCCTTAACCCTAGGTGAGTTTTTGAAAAAGATATTTTAATTTTTTAAAATTCGTGTTACTCCTCCTTAACTTTTCACTCTTCTCCCCCTTTTGCCATAAATCAAAAACAAAGGTTGGGGGTGTATATAAAGTAGGGGTTTAAAACTAAACAAAGTGTTATAAGTGTAGCATGAATTATTAAGGAAGGAAATCAAATGTGAGTCCAAGCATGCATCTTTGTGTAGTTAGGTAGGTTGGTTCGAGGTATATCCCTCTACACCAATAATTGTAAGATTTATTTTTGAAACATAATTTTGATTTTCAAAATACTATAAGTTTATTTTCAAAAATACTTTAAAAGTTTGTGATATAACCCTTAAGGTTAGTTTGCTCCCCCTTAGTTAAGCCAAACAAAGTTATAATTACTCGATTAGTGCAATAGTTGAGAAAATAAGTATTTATAGTTTTGAAAGTATTTTGAAAAAGTTATGCTATGTGTATTTCAATTATCCTTAACATCTCACCTATTCTATGTGTTTCAAAACATGTTCATCTTATGTTTTTGTGATATTATTTCAATTTTACTTGATTAAGTTTTAGTGATTTGAAGCTAATCAACTTTAGGTTAGATTGGATTTAATCCTTAGCTCGTCAAGTAAACTTTTTGAGATATTGGCTTCCAGGTCGTGGCAAGGAACAGAGATTTTTTTGATCAAAACAACGACCACTTCGTTAGACAAAGCCAAATTTAATAAATTGATTACTTGAGTAACTTAAAATTACTTCTTGATCTAACTAGTTTATGATATGATGAGGTAGCTTCAGCTAGTTCAACTCATCTAAGTGCACCAAGCTAGATACACCTTATCTAGCTCGAATACATGAGACTTTATTTCCCTAACATACTATCATCTCACCGCATCTTGATACTATATTATCAAAGTTGACTAACTATTTGTCCTATCTAGCCATTCTAAAGATTAAAAAAAAATTAATCACGCAACAATTTCACTAAGAAAGCGGGTATACTATTTTAGTACTAGCTCCCCTTGGACTATTGAACTGATATGGTCTATCCACATAGTGGACTTGATCCTGGGGAATCCAATACTTATTGGTCCTTATATGTGTTGGGATTCCCCGACATCGATGTGGGTGTGTGTTCGAACATATTTCGTAAACATGCACACAACGGAAGCAAAAACAAGTAATAAACTAATTTATTACAATACACACACCACACACATGCAAGTATACAACAAGTGTAGACATAATTGCCATTTCAAATTTTGCAATAAAAGAAAACTACTTTAGGTATACCTGATGGATTATGTGAAGCGAAAATGACATCAACCTTAGCCACCCTCGTAAGTTTCACCTCTATCCGTATCCACGCCGAGTATCATCGAGATAGCTTCAACAAGCTACGAGCCCCTTCTTCACAAAAGATACTAGTCTCGTATCGAAGACATTGTGATCCGAGAGACGATCACAATTCAAATCTAATTCGAATCCAAAAATGAGTTTCATAAACTCGCTTCTCGAAAGAGGTTTTCGTCAACCAATTGACGAAACTTCGATCCTCCACCAAAGAGGATTGCTGGAGATCCAATCCTCGGCAAGGAGAATGTTGTCGAAGTTCCAAATGTCGGCTAAACGATGCTCTCATCGCAAAGAACACATGCTGTCCAAGAGGGCAGCTTGGTGAAGGAGGTGGCCGACCAAACTAGTGGGCGGCGGCAGCCTTGTGGCCGGCGGCTAGAGGTGGCCAGCGATTGAGCTTGCTGGCCGGTGGATGGCTGTGTTGGGTTTCCGGCACCGCGGCGTGTGTGTGTTCGATCATGTTTCGTAAATATGAACACAGCGGAAGCAATTAAAAATAATAAATCTATATTTATTACAACACACACAACACACGCATGCATATTACAACAAGTGTAGACATAACCGTAAATTAAAATTTGCAATAAAAGGAAATTAAACTACGTTATACCTTCCGTATGACGTGTAGCGGGAACGGCATCAACCGGAACGATCCTCGTAAGAATCGTCTCTATCCGTATCCACGCCGAGCTCCTCGGGATGACTTCGCTAAGTCACGAGCTTCGTCTTCGTACGGGTTACTAGCCTCGTGTTGAAGACGACGTGATCGAGAGATGATCACGATCCGAATCCAAATTCGGATCCAAAACGAGTTCCCAAAACTCGCTTCTCCGGAGAGGTATTCGTCAACCGTTTGACGAATCCTTCGTCCTCCACCTCAGAGGATTACCGGAGATCAAATCCCCGGTAAGTTAGCCGCTGTTGGAGCACTAACCGTCGTCCAAACGACGCTCCGACGAGAGGAGGAGAAGCTGTCCAGAAAACTGGACAGCTTGGTGGAGGAGTAGGCGCCGGCCAAAACAAGGAGAGAAAAGGCTCACCTTGATGCCGAACCTATAGGAGATCACCGGAGGGTCGCCGGAGGTTCACCGGCTGGAGCTTGGACGCCGGCAAGGAGCTGGACGGCGGCACCACAAGCTGGGCGGCAACAATGTGTTGGGCGGCAACAACATGTTGGGCGGCTACAACTTGTTGGGCGGCAACAACTTCATTAGGGTTAGGGTTAGGGTTTAAGCCCTATTTTATAGAGAACTAATTCTCTTAATGGTTAATGGATCATATCCATAAAGCCCGTTAACCCGCTCCATTAAGATAAGTTAAAATAAACCAAACCATGATGGTTTATTTTAAGTTAAAACGAACCGAACCAACTTTTGGTTCATTCGTTTAAAATAAACCAAACCCTTTGGTTTATCCTCATCCATTGGATTAGAACCAAACCATTTTGGTCCATCCATTATGTCTTCATAAGACACTGCCCATCCACGCTTCCATTGCGACTGAAACAATTTCATGCTCGCTTTATGTTTGGTCCAACCAAACATAGTTTCTCTCGGTCTGAGAATCCCATTCTCAAGCTCGTTTTAAATCCTTTGGATTACACTCGTTGTGCGTGTGACCAAATAGGTTCTCGGTTTATGTTGGCCGTCTATAATTAACCATTAATTATAGAACGATCATGAGTGGCACCTAGTAGTACATTATGATACCCAATTAGCACCAAAGATCAGCGGTGATGATCGAACTATTTGAAACCCTTGATAGCTTGAATGAATCGTGCCCCATTCCCTTCACTCATCTTATACCCACTTGGTTGAGGACATGGTCTATTGTGTCGATCCCACTAAGGTGACTACGTCACACCTAGCCCAAGTATCATTTCCTCGTCCTCTACGGATTCTAGTTACTCCACATGTATCGAAGAGTACCTTACTCTAAACATGTAATGCTTTGGCCAAAGACTTTAGTAACAATCCCGAGAGGCCATGGGTATACATCTCCTCGCAAGGAGTGGTGAATCCTTTATAGGCTATTCAAACACCTTCGATCACTTCGACTTATACCCAATCATCCCGGGTCCACATCTCCTCGGAGATGTTTGCTTAAGATGTCAAAGCATAAGTCTCCATGATCAAGATGACTTGAATACCGCAAGTCAAAGGAACATCGCACTTAAGCCACAGTAAGAACTTCATTGACATATCTATATATGCAGAGAACCATATGAAGTCTTACTACTGGTCACTCCAATGAACTAGTTACCATAACTAGCATCCACGATTAACTCCGGACATCACAATGTCTCCAGCCAGTGAGAATCAGCTGCTTGGATACACCAAGGAGTATACCTCGTGCTAGTCTCGACAGAATTGATGGTGTCCAAATCCATCAATTCATCGACTAGGGATATTTTCGATACATCACAATTACACATGTAGAGATACTCACTAGTTGTGATCCAATCACAAATTCTCTCATGCTGTGAATCGTATCGTGGACATTCAGTAAATGAGTTTAAGATCCAATCAAATACATAAAACATGTATACTCAAATAGTGAATCTTCATTTATCATATAAATGGTTCATACATAAGGCGATTGCCTTAGGACATCTCTCATATATTACTAACAGGCTGGCGGCTTGTTGGCTGGCCGACGACTGGAGGAGGTGGTAGCCAAACAACTTTAGGCAGCACCAAGGGTTTGGGCAGCACAGAAGGGAGAAGAGGAGAAGAGAAAAACTAGGGTTTCAAAAAACCTAAGTCGATCCAACATGGGTTATCTCTCAACCCCGTTATTTATAGAGAACGTATCTCTTAACCATTAAGAGACTTTTTCTCAAGACCTTTTCTTAAGACCTTTTCTCTAAAGCCTTTTCTCGAAAACCTTTTCTCAAAGGGTTATTGGTTCACAACCAAAACTCATTAACCCGCTTCTATAACTTATGTTAAAATAAATCAAACCGCGTTGGTCTATTTTAAGTTAAAATGAACCGAACCAATTTTGGTTCATTCGTTTAAAACAAACCAAATCACTTTGGTTTATTTCCACCATTGGATTAGAACCAAACCAATTTGGTTCATCCATGCTTCCGATGCGACTGAAACAATTTCATACTCGCTCCATGTTTCGTCCAACCAAACCAAGTCTCTCTCGATCTGAGAATCTCATTCTCAAACTCGTTTTAAATCCTTCGGATAACACTCATAGTGCGTGCGACCAAATAGGTTCCCGATTTATGTTGGTCATCTATAATTGACCATTACATATAGAATGATCATGAGTGGCACATAGTAGTACATCATGATCCCTAATTAACCGAAAAATCAACGGTTGAACCTAGAACAACTTCTGAAATCTTTCAGCAGCTACAGTGAGTCATGCCCTATTCCCTTCACTCATCTTATACCCACTTGGTTCAGGACATGATCTATTGTGTCAGTCCCCACTAGGCTGACCATGTCACACCTAACCCAAGTATTACTTCCTCATCCTCTGGATTCTAGTTACTTCACATGTATCTAAGAGTACCATACTCTAAACATGGAATGCTTTGGCCAAAGACTTTAGTAATAATCCGACGAGAGGCCATAGGGTATACATCTCCTCGCAAGGAGTGGTGAATCGTCTGTAGGCTATTCAAACACCTTCGGCCACTTCGACTTATACCCAATTATCCCAGGTTCACATCTCCTCGAAGATACTTGCTTAAGATGTCAAAGCATAAGTCTTCATGAAAAAGATGACTTGAATACCGCAAGTCGAAGGAACATCGCACTTAAGCTGCAGTAAGAACATCGTTGACATATCTATATATGCTGAGAACCATATGAAGTCTTATAGCTAGTCACTCCAATGAACTAGTTACCATAACTAGCATCCACGATTAACTCTGGACATCCCAATGTCTCCAGCCAGTGAGAAACAACTGCTTGGATGAACCAAAGAGTATAACTCGTGTTAGTCTCAACAGAATTGATGGTGTCCAAATACATCAATTTATCGACTAGAGATAATTCCAATAAATCACAATTACACATGTAGAGATACTCACTAGTTGTGATCCAATCATAAATTCTCTCATGCTGTGAATTGTATTACGAATATTTAGTAAATGAGTTTAAGATCTGATGCACGTGAACGTGACCTCAAATCTCATGACGGGAACTGTCGAGGACTCGAAGCACACGCTCGCGCTTAACGCCCGCAAGTGCATGGATGTCGTCAAGTAATAAAAAGATTATCCATCCCACATGGACTGAGATTCGAGTATCGATTGGTTTAGTGGACGTTATTGTTCGGAGTCCCGTTCTAATGGTTGTGATGACGAGGGTTGTTGGTGGTCTTAACTATAGTACGGTGTCACACGGAAGAAAAGAAGGGTCGCTACGAGTCTTTTGAGGGAATTCTAGGAGTTTGGTTTCGCTTGTGTGTTGCAGAACACGCTATCAATTGGGTATTATCTAGACGTCTAACTATGGTCTTGTGGAAGGGACATCATACACTTCCCCAATGAGCCTTTGCATCTATCGAGAACTACCTCTGTCATACCAGGTCGACCCTTAGCTTTAGAATGGGATAGGCGGTACGAGGATGCCGATTCAATCCCTATGACGAGTCAGAATATGTCGCATTTTCGACTCTATCACACCCTTCTATCTACGGTTACCGAAGATTGCCAACCCCTAGGTTCTTCCTTAATTCTTTTAAATCTTTGATACGAGGTCTATCACCCCTCGAATGTGTTGTGTCACACAGAAGATCATGTTATAAGTTCCTTGTAGAGTATAAGTATAGGCTCACAACCAAGATGGTTTTGAGCAAACCATTGGAATTGTTGTAGTGTAATTTGGTATTGGTTTATCTTGACCATATAATTACACTAGTACGCTTTGTGTGTATTGAGCAGGATCGACTTAGAGGTGATTCAATTTATTGCTGACTACATAATTGAATCGGACCTCGGATATTATGATGTACATGCTCTTAATCCTGATATAATAACAGGCGCATATACTTAATATTTATTTCTTTGATTTACCAATGGGTGAGATTTATGGGTTAAATCAATAGGCTCGGTAAGTTGGGAAATGATATTATTTACATTGTGTGCCATTGATTATAGGAGGAAACCGTGTCCTATGTATTAGGATGATGATGTCCCCTTGAGGAGCTTATAAGGATCATCATGTAAATCCTGCAGGTGGACTTGGTCTAGCATGATGATAAGGTTGAGTGGTACTACTCATGGAGTTAGATGTTAATTAATTAATTTTCAATAAATTAATTAATTAATGGACATCGATATCTTAAATACGGGGAGATATTTATACAATTAATATATGGAGCCCATATTTAATTATGGGGATTGGTGAGGTAGATCAATGATAATCCTCTAGTGGAATGGATTATCATTAATGGATCGGATTTTTTGTGGGTCAAATCCATTAGGTGGCCAAGATCCAACTCCTCCTCATGGTCCCTATTGTATCATATTAAAACCCTCATGAAGCCTAGATCCAACGAACACGATTAAAAGGAGGCTTGGGTAAAATCTAAAATATGCTTCTAAGGCTTGGGCGGCAAGATAATCTTAGAGATTAGGGTTTGAGTTAGAGTTGCCTTGGGCGACAAGGAGATAGGAGGTGTGCTAGGGTTTGTCCCTTTGGCCGGCAGCACAAGAGAATTAGGTTTCTTTTCCTTCTTTTCTCTCTTGGCCGGCACAACCTCATCCTCTCCTAGGGCCGGCGACACCATCTTCATCCTCTTCCCTTGGCCGACGACAAAGGTTAGGGTTTGGAACCCCTTCTCTCAACCTTTGTCCGGTGCCCTCTCCTCTCCCTCTCCTACGGTCGGCGGCAACCCCTCTTTGTGATTGGTGGTCGGCACAAGCAAGGAGAAGAAGGGAGTTTGTTCATCCCTTGTTCGGAGCGAGCAAGGATGGGAAGACGCGATCTAGGAGGCTTCAACTCTTGGAGGATCGTTGCCCACACAACATCCAAGAGGAGGATAGGTCATACGATAGAAGATCAAGAAGTAAACAAGAGGTATAATCTTGTTTGTTTTGATTTAGTTCTTTTGTATCATGCATGTGGTTAGTTTACTTGGACCCCGATGATAAACACAAAACCAGCAATCCGTACATCATCTATTCCGCAGCTAATCGAGGAAAAGAGTTAGGTTGCTTGAACAATAAGTTTGTTCGAGCGATGACTCAAATCGAGAAGCACGATGATGGATCATTTGCTTGGGTAATACATCTTCGTTTGGATTAATTTTTTTTAATCCGGGGACGTATGATTGGATCTCCATGTACAAACGACCGAGGTGAAGCGAGAAGCGAAGCTTCGAACCTACACTATAAACCTCCATTCATCTGTCTCAAATTTTGGACACCCTCCTAGATACTTCTTAAGTCGCTGTCCATTTACCTTAATCTCCCCTGATTCCTTGCTCTATATATCCATTGTACCATATGGGTGTACCCTTTTTACCTGAAACGATTCTGACCATCTTGATTTCAGCTTTCCTGGGAAAAGTTTTAACCTGGAATTATACAGGAGAACTAAGTCCCCTTCCTTAAACTCCCTTCTCAAGATATGTTGGTCATGCCACCTCCTAGTTCTTTCCTTATATGCCTTAGCATGCTCATACGCATCTCTTCGAATTTCGTCCAGCTCGCTCAACTGCAGTTTCCTTTTTTCTCCTGCCGCGCAATAGTCCAAGTTGAGCTTTTTGATGGTCTAGTAGGCCTTGTGTTCAAATTCAACGGGCAGGTGGCAAGGTTTCCTGTAAACTAGGCAAAACGGGGTCATGTCTATCGGGGTCTTGTAAGTTGTGCGGTAAGCCCAAAGAGCATCATCCAGTTTTTGTGACCAATCTTTCATCGATGCCACTACCGTCTTTTCTAGAATACTTTTGATCTCTCAATTTGAAATTTCCACTTCTCCGCTCGTTTGTGGGTGGTATGTTGTCAAGACTTTGTGGATTACCCCGTACCTATGTAGCAACTTTTCAAATTGTTTTTCGATGAAGTGGGATCCTCCATCACTAATTACAACTGGAGGATCTCCGAATCTAGGGAATATGTTTCTTTTGAACATTTTTATTACAGTCCTATCATCGCAGTGGGGTGATGCTATGACCTCCACCCATTTGGAGACATAGTCTATGGCGACGAAGATATATCTGTTTGTGTCAGAAGTGAGAAAGGGACCCATGAAATCTATTCCCCATACGTCAAAGAGTTCTACTTCTAATATGACTCTTGCCGGCATCTCATGTCTCCTACCTATATTTCCTATTCGCTGGCACCGATTGCAGGAGACTACGTAGTGGTGCGTGTCCCTAAACAGACTAGGCTAGTAGAATCCTTCCTGAAGTACCTTTGCAGCTATTTTTGAAATTCCGGCATGCTCCCATATGCTGAGGAATGACAGTGAAAGAGGATGCTCTCCACTTCCTCTTCTGGTACACACCTTCGATATACACTATATGCACATTTTCTAAACAGGAAGGGATCAACCCATATATATTCCCGAACTTCGGCAAAGAATCTTTTCCTTTGTTGGGTCGTGAATTCTGGTGGTATTACTCTCCTTGCAAAAAAATTCACCAAATCTGCATACCAGGGGGTGGTAACCTTAGTAATTTCCATAAGGGTATCATCCCACAGAGCATCATCTATTTGGGCACTGTCTCCCTCTTCTACCTCGCCATCTATAAGCATGCGCGATAAGTGTGTTGGAGATGATACTCTAAGATATGTTTTGGTGTTTGACAAATGTTTCAGCAAACCAAGTTTAGGCAAGTACAAAGTCTTGGGATCGGGGTTTCAAATGGCCAGGGAAGTTGGATGAGTTGTTAGGCCAATTTGATTGCCAGGGCAGTTTGCCAGGGGAGTTTAATTGCAAGGGCAGTTTATTTGCCAGGGCAGTATAATTGCTAGGGCAGTTTGTTTGCCAGGGTAGTTTGATTTCCAGGGAAGTTTGCCAGGGGAGTTTAATTGCCAGGGAAGTTTGATTACCAAGGTAGTTTGGTTGACAGGGCACTTTGCCAGGGTAGTTTGAAGAGTTGCCAGGGCAGTTTGAAGAGCTGTCAGGGCAGTTTGAAAAATTTCCAGGGCTGTTATGTTTAGCCCAGGGTAGTTTAGTGGCCAGCCAGAGTAGTTTGGCTAGCACATACTTGGCTCCAGGGCAGTTTGACACTACTCTAGAGATTCCAGAGTAGTTTGGTTTCAGGGCAGATTGACACTGCTCTAGAGCTTCCAGGATGGTTTTGTTTACTTTATAGAGCAGTCAGTGTAATCTACTGAATCCCTGTATTGACAGGATGCCTTTTGGTATGCGGTAAACTAAAAGGAAAATGAGTACCCTGAAAAGACCAAGATGGATAATTCCTTGGCAGACGGGAAATCCAAGGGTGGAACCTTGGTGAAAAGTCCAAGAAGGGTAAATTCCTTGGCAGAAAGTCCATGCAAAAGTGGAAAGGTGAAAAGTCCAAGAGGGTAAATTTTTTGGTAGAAAGTCCTTGTGGAAGTGGCATGGTGAAAAGTCCAAGAAAGGCTAATGGTCAAAGTCATGGCAAGTAAAGGGACTCTAGGTAGAGTCGTTACTAGGCATATTTCAGTCTTAGAGCTGACTGAAATAATGGGTCTTAAGGACAATAATGAGCTTACAACTTGACTGTTGCCCTTACTATATGCATTCAAGTCAAAACATCAACTGGTCTTAGTTCAGTCGAGGCAGTGACTCGACTGATCACAATCTACAGCCAGCGCTATCAGATGACACCCAAAAAGCTACTGAAGGAGTAGCAGTTGAGGCAGCGCCTCAACTGGTACCAGGATAAAGTGAGCATAAATAGTGCACAGATGCAAGGAAGGCTCGATCGATGCCTCGACTGGACTACAAAAGTAGTGCACAGATGCAAGAGAGGCTCGATCGATGTCTCGATTGGACTGTAAAAATAGTGCTCAGATGCAAGAAAGGCTCGACTGGTGTTTTGACTGATGGGGGATTGGAATTGCGATTTTAGCGAGAAATCATCTTTATTTTTGACCCGTGGACCAGCTCTAACGACAGAAATTCAAACTCCAATGATCACCCAGAGATTTCGTTGAGGAAATGGACGTCCAAGCTTATGCATGGTCGGTCGAGAGAAAGCTTCAGATGGGCGATCTTCTATAAATCTCAAGCCATAATGCAAACGTCAAAAGGATAACAAGACCTACGGAAAAGAAATGTTTTTTTTCTCTGCGCAGCACTAAAAAACCATGATCTTGCTCTTTGCTCTGTGCATCCACCGTAAGCTGCTTCTCCCCGTGCACCCTGCTCTCGCCACAACGACGGATTCATCTTATTGAGCTGCAACTTGGTCACTGCAACCGGGTGATTACTGCTCCCTGTGTGCCACTTCATCCCTGGTCTTTTTGCCATGATTCTGTCTTGGAAGATTTCTTCCTGTCAAAGCCACTCCGACCTAATCAAAGACAAAAGCCAGCATTCAGTATTACTGTAAAATTCATTGGCAAAATCTTTACGGTTCATATTTCCTATACATAAACTTGTAATCCTTTAAATCCGTGGACTGTAAAAGCTTTAAGAGGTTTCTCCACCCTCGAAGCTTAACATCGAAAAGGAGAAAGTTAGTGGTAGGTCTTGGACTAGCAGCTCTATGAGAGAGCTGTGAACCAAGTAAAAAAATTGACTGCGTCATTCTTTCTTTCGCTCTGCTTTATATTCTGTCCTGTGAAAGTTTTTTTGGTTGCTCATATTCGTCGCTTTTTATCAAAATTGCATTCATCGTGCTTTTTCTTTTAACTACTTTTGCAAGTTAAATTTCTGCCAATATTATTGGGAGAAAGCCTTTAGGGGGAGGATTTTAGGATGTGCCAATATTATTTAAGAAATTGAATTTGGAATGAAGAAGATCAAATTAAGAGAAAACAGCGAAGTAGGGGGAGTTAAAGTCAAATCTGACGATGAAAAGCCTAAGTTACAAGGGTCAATACTTGAAGATGTATCAAACGACCAAATACTTAAAACATCTCAAGCACCAAGATCCAGTAGGGCAAGCATCAGCCATCCCCACAATCAGATTATTAGGGAACTTCAACAAGGGGTGAGGACCAGATCATCCTTAGGAATGAAGGGGTTGAAGTTGCACTAATCTCAGAAATTAAACCTAAGGTAGTAGAAGAAGCTTTGGTTGATCCTAATTGGATCTTAGCAATGCAAGATGAGTTAGAACAATTTGAAAGAAACCAAGTATGGGACTTAGTTCCGAGATCGGAAGAAGTCTCCATAATTGGTACAAAATGGGTGTTTAGAAACAAAATGAATAACAAGGGAGAAATTATAAGAAACAAAGCAAGGTTAGTTGCCAAAGGCTATAACCAAATTGAAGGTTTAGATTATGAAGAGACGTATGCCCCAATAGCACGTCTAGAGTTCATAAGGCTTATGCTAGCATTTGCTGCATATAAAGGCTTCAAATTATACCAAATGGATGTGAAGTCTGCCTTCCTAAATGGGGTAATTAAAGAAGAAGTGTACGTTGAACAGCCACCAGGGTTTGAAAGTATAGACTTTCCAGACCACGTATTTAAACTGAAAAAAACCCTTTATGGGCTAAAACAAGCACCTTGTGCTTGGTATGAAAGGCTATCCACATTTCTAATAGAGAAAGGGTTGAAGAGAGTTCAGATAGATCCTACACTATTTCTGAAAAGAGATGGTGAAAATATTTTTGTAGCCCAGGTTTATGTTGATGACATAATCTGTGGCTCAAATAATAAGGACTATCTGAATGAGTTTATAGGACACATGGAGAGCGAGTTTGAGATGAGTCTTGTGGGAGAATTGACTTTCTTCCTCGGACTTGATATCAAACAAACAAAGGAAGGTATATATGTCCATCAGTCTAGGTATGCCATGAATCTGCTAAAGAAGTTCAATATGCAGAATTCAAAGGAAATATCCACTCCTATGGAACAAAGTACAAATCTAGGAAATGATGATGGAGGGAAACCGGTGGATCTAAAATGTTACAGGAGCATGATTGGTATTTTACTGTATCTCACAGTGAGTGAACTTGATATTTTATATGCTGTAGGGGTATGTGCTAGATATCAATCATGTGCCAAAGAATCTCACCTAAGTGCTGTAAAGAGGATAATGAGATATCTTAAAGGCACTATTAAGGTTGGGTTATGGTATCCTCGTACTAAGTCATTTGATTTAGTTGGCTATTCTGACTCTGACTATGCTGGGTGCAAGTTAGACAGAAAAAGTACGAGTGGAGGATATCAGTTTTTAGGTTCTTCGCTAGTGAGTTGGTCGAGTCGAAAGCAACATTGTGTTGCTCTCTCTACTACTGAGGCTGAGTATATCACCATGGGAGAGAGCATGTCACAGCTATTATGGATGACTCACACGCTAGAGGACTATGGGTTATCATACAAAAGTGTGCAAGTACTATGTGATAATATGAGAACAATCAATCTGACAAAAAACCCTGTCCACCACTCTAGAACGAAGCATATTGAAGTGAGACATCACTTCATTAGAGATCATGTAGCTAGGGGAGATGTTGTTCACAATTATTTTGAGTCCAAGTCAAACCTAGCAGACATCTTCACTAAACCCCTTCCGGAAAAAGAGTTCAGCCATCTAAAAAGGGAGTTAGGCATGTGCATCACGGAGTGACAAAATAGGATCTCTCCATGTTCATAAGGACTAATTCACCATAACAAGGAAAAAGTATGGGAACCTTGGGAAGCATCTCACAAAAACTATAAGGTTAATAAAACTATTTTTGTATTTCTAGTTGAAGGGGTGAGATGTTTAGGTATAACCAACTTACCCAAAATGTTCATTGCATCCCTTGGGCAAGGTGGCTATCGAGACAACAATCATTAATTTGACCAATTATGGGGAAGACCTTTGCATAATTCATGTGCATTTGGTCCGAAGATCATAGTTGGACATTCCAACCAAGTAAAATTGGTTGGACCACTTAAGACAAATGCGAACCTTAATAAGTGTCTTAAAACATTTTAAAAGGATGCTATCTTCATGGTGATCAATCACGTGTTGGTGTATGGATCACCTTTGAAGTTAGTGATACTATTGGAACTCAAGAAAAGCTAATTTTCAAGTTTTTGAAAATTGTACCAACCCGTGAAAATATTAGGCCGTATATATTTCGCAGATTTTTCAATGGAAGATCATGACTTTAGAATTCTGTACGTAAAATTTCAAGATTTTTTGGAATCTTTGGAATTATATATGAATTTATGAAGTTCATCTGAAAAATTGAGCAAATCAGTTATCAAAAACCAGTCGAGGCAGTACCTCGACTGTCCATGGTTTAACTTGAATTTGCTCTCGATCATGAGCTTAACAACACTGTCAGTCGATGCACCAACTCGACTGACACTCTTAGCAGCAACCACCAACGAACAAAATCGAGGCGTGTTCGACCAGCACCTTGACTGTCAAAATTAACCCACTAACAGAATCGAGGTGCACTCGACCAACGTTTCGACTGTCAAAATTAACCCACTAACAGAACCGAGGCGCGCTCGACCAGCACCTCGACTGGACAAGTTTGCAAAGGCACTGAGGCGAGGCGAACTCGACTCACACCTCGACTAACTTATCAATTGAAGTGTTTTACTTATCACCTCGACTGATGAACACAGATCTATATAAGGAAATCCCTCTCTGCGCTCGACTCATTGGTGATTTCTTCTTCTGCTTGGGTCGCTCTCGTCATCGCCGCTCATACTACGACCAACCTCCGATGCCGACCACACCAACCCTACCTCTTTAAGACCCAAGCCAAGCTAGGGTAAGGGTTTACATAGCCATTTCCATCTCTAATTGGCATTCTAACCCTAAAAACCGCCGGTGTCGCCATCTAGGGTTTGTTGAACCTCTGGTTCTCGCCGGAAAAGCCAGATTATGACAAAAGGAGTTCAAAACTAAGGTTCCTTCAGCTCGAATTTACTTGGACCAAGATCAATGGAACCCAAGTATAACCCTTTCTCCCTTCTTCACTTACCTTCACGATTATTAATTTACTGATTAGCAACTAATTGTTGAGTTATCCTGGTCATTCATCATATCACATCATATCACATTCATTCGACATTCTTGCATATAATTTCTGCATTTCTAGAAAAAAATGAAAGCAATCTGAAGTTACTGGGAGGGATACTTCGAGGGAAAACCCCTCTACTGATCCCCGATTCCCCTCCGAATTGCATTTGCATACATATAGGACTTACAAATTCCAGAAGATACCCACACGCTCTTTAGACAAAGGCTTCTTCAAGTACTTTGCTTCTGAAGTTAAGGGCGTCATAGAGTATTACCAACTTGAGAAACTAGTCTACTGCGACCACGATATAAATATGGACTTAGTTTTTGAGTTTTTTAATAACTTATAACCTACTAGAGATCGACTCATTTATAGGAGTAGAGTAGCAAGAAAAGACATTTCCTTTACTCCTGATATCCTTAGAGCATTTTTAGGTTGTAAAGAGTCCATGTCAACTTTAGAATTCTATCCTAGTATCCAAGAACCCATTGAAGGGGTCTCTCTAAACAACATTCATGAACAATTCTTTAGGAGACCAAGGCAACCCGGAATCAACCTAGCTCCAGCCATGGCATTATCAGCCCCTGACAATATTCTATATAAGGTCATTATAGGGTGCATTCTTTCGAGAGTGTCAAGAGGGCAAGCTAAGGTGTGACGACATCATCTACTAGACCTCCATTTCATGAACAATCATTTAGATTTCAATGTTGATTTGAATATGTTTCTATGCATCGTCCACTTCACAGTCCCTATTCAAAAGAAAATCCACATGTCGTTTTGTCATATCATTACATCCTGGTTAGAAGAAATAGGCATAAACACTACAAGGGGCAGAGTGAAGTAGATGTCAGAGTCGATTTTATCAAATGGAGGAATTTTTCCTTGGCCGGCATGGTTCGGGACAAAAAGACTGTGAAATGGGCTGATGGACGGCAAGCTAGCGAAAGATGGGATATGGGGGCATGAGACGAAGACAGAGAAGAACAATTGGCCCTTGCCGATGAGCCCTATGAGTCTGTATCCAAGCAGATGGACAACCTACGCCATGACTATGTCAAGTTCACCGAGACGGTGGACACACGTCTCCTAGGTCTAGATGATGACCATAGAGACACGTTTCTCGGAAGTCACAACTCGCCAAAAAAAATTCTGGATTAGCAAACTGAAATACTGAGACTTTTGCATTCCTTGATGGCTAACTCGTCAGACCCATCGTCATCGGCATTTTAGCTTTGATAGACTATTGTCAGTAAAGGATAGTAGAACTGATCTTGTTCATTTGGATGGGATTGTGCAAACTAAAACAAAGTGTATAGATTAACTTGGTGTTGTATTGGCTTAGCAACTTTCTTGAACTTGTTTCGTTTTTGACTTGCTTGCATATTTGCATAGTTTTGTTTGATGAGATTTAGTCCTTATATGATTATGATAGGATGTTAGAACAGGTTTCTCACAAACATTTTTAGGGAAAACTCTATCAAAGTTTTCTATGAAAATCATTACATGTTACGAATATGCATTGTTGGATAACTGAGAGTAAGGATTCAGGGGGAGGATACCTTAATCCTTGCTGGGTTATTGCATTTCTCATACTCTCAGTACCTCTATGATTCCTTTTAGGTGTTTGCCAAAGGGGGAGGAGGATATGTTTATAGTTTAGTTTTTTTTCATTCCCTCAAAGGGGGAGGATACCTTAATCCTTGTTGGTTTATTTCCTGTTTCAATCTCATGTATAAGTCACATGCTTAATGCTCATTCATTCATACAAATCTATTACTGCTAAATCTACTATTGCTACTTGTTTTGATCTGATTAGTGTTTACTCTTCCATGTTCTAAAGTAAGATACTGTCATTTGGTGTGATCTGATTAACCTAGAAAGAATAATCTAAACTTAAACGGGTTATCAAACATCATAAAGGGAGAGACTATTGGAGCTGATACTCCAAGATATGTTTTGGTGTTTGACAAACGTTTCAGTAAGCCAAGTTTAGGCAAGTACGAAGTCTTGGGATCGGGGTTTCAAATTGCAAGGGCAGTTCGGTGAGTTGCAAGGGTAGTTTGCCAGGGCAGTTTGATTGCCAGGGCAGTTTGATTGCCAGGGGAGTTTAATTCCCAGGGCAGTTTAATTGCCAGGGTAGTTTGATTGCCAGGGTAGTTTGCCAGGGAAGTTTAATTGCCAGGGCAGTTTGGTTGTCAGGGCACTTTGCCAGGGCAGTTTGAAGAGTTGCCAGGGCAGTTTGAAAAGCTGCCATGGCAGTTTGAAGAATTTCCAGGGTTGTTATGTTTAGCCCAGGGTAGTTTGGTGGTGAGCCAGAGTAGTTTGGTTGGCTCATACTTGGCTCCAGGACAGTTTAACACTGCTCTAGAGATTCTAGAGTAGTTCAGTTCCAGGGCAGTTTGACACTGCTCTAGAGCTTCCAGGGTGGTTTTGTTTACTTTATAGAGCAATCGCTGTAATCTGTCGAATCCCTGTATTGACAAGATGCCTTTTGGTATGAAGTAAACTAAAGGGAAAATGAGTACCCTGAAAAGACCAAGATGGATAATTCCTTGGCAGACGGGAAATCCAAGGGTGGAACCTTGGTGAAAAGTCCAAGAAGAGTAAATTCCTTGGCAGAAAGTCCTTGCGGAAGTGGCAAGGTGAAAAGTCCAAGAGGGTAAATTCCTTGGCAAAATGTCCTTGCGGAAGTGGCAAGGTGAAAAGTCCAAGAAAGGCTGAAGGCCGAAGTCTTAGCAAGTAAAGGGGCTCTGGGTAGAGTCGTTACTAGGCGTATTTCAGTCTAAGAGTTGACTGAAATAATGAGTCTTAAGGACAACAATGAGCTGACAACTCGATTGTTGCCCTTACTATATGCATTCAAGTCAACACATCAATTGGTCTTAGTTCAGTCGAGGCAGTCACTCGACTGATCACAATCTACAGCCATCACTATCAGATGACACCCAAAAAGTTGCCAAAGGAGTAGCAGTCGAGGCAGTGCCTCTACTGGTACCAGGCTGAAGCGAGCAAAAATAGTGCACAGATGCAAGGAAGGCTCGACCGATGCCTCGACTGGACTGCAGAAGTAGTGCACAGACGCAAGAGAGGCTCGATGAATGCCTCGACTGGACTACAAAACTAGTGCTCAGACGCAAGAAAGGCTCGACTGGTGTTTTGACTGATGGGAGATTGGAATTGTGATTTCAGCGAGAAATAGTCTCTGTTTTCGACACGTGGATGAGCTATAACTGCAGGAATTCAAACTCCAACGATCGACCAGAGATTTTGCTGAGGAAATGGACATCCAAGCTTATGCGTGGTCGGTCGAGAGAAAGCTTCGGATGGGCGATGTTCAATAAGGCTCATGCCACAATGCAAACATCAAAAGGATAACAAGAACTATGGAAAAGAAAGTTTTTTTTTCTCTGCGCTGGCTCAAAAACTGTGATCTTGCTCTTCGTTCCGTGCATCTGCCGCAAGCTGCTTCTCCCTGTGCACCCTGCTCTCGCCACAACGACGGATTCATCTTTCTGAGATGCAACCTGGTCGCTATAATCGGGTGATTACTGCTCCCTGTGCGCCACTTCATCCCTAGTCTTGGTGTCATGATTCTGTCTTGAAAGATTTCTTCCTGTCAAAGCCACTCTGACCTAATCAAAGACAAAAGCCAGCATTCGGTATTACTGTAAAATTCATTGGCAAAATCTTTACGGTTCATATTTCCTATACATAAACTTGTAATCCTTTGAATATGTGGACTACAAAAGCTATAAGAGGTTTCTCCACCCTTGAAGCTTAGCTTCGAAAAGGAGAAAGTTAGTGGTAGGTCTTGGACTAGTAGCTCTATGAGAGAGCTGTGAACTATGTAAAAAAATCGACTTCACCTTTCTTTCTTTCGCTCTGCTATATATTCTATCCTGTGATAGTTTTTTTGGTTGCTTGTATTCGTCGCTTTTTTTCAAAACTGCATTCGTAGTGCTTTTTCTTTTAACTACTTTCGCAAGTTAAATTTCCGCTGTGTCTTCTAATTTTTTTTCGTAAAAAGAGTACTCCCCGCTCTTGCATACACAGTCCTTTCAAAGTGGTCTGCAATGACATTGTCCGAGCCCTTTTTATCCCTGATTTCTATGTCAAATTCTTGAAGTAATAGAATCCAATGAATAAAGTGGGGTTTAGCATCCTTCTTACTCAGCAAGTAGCGGACTGCGGTATGGTCAATGTAAACAATCACCTTCGAACCTACCAAGTACTATCTGAACTTGTCAAATGTGAACACGATTACCAACAATTCTTTCTTTGTTTTGGCGTAGTTGATATGTTCTCTGTTTAGTGTCTTACTGGTGTAGTGAATAGCGTGCATCTTCTTCTCCTTCCTTTTCCCTAATACTGTCCATACTGCAAAATTACTAGCATCACACATGACCTCGAATGGTAGGCTCCAGTCAGGGGGTTGTATTATTGGGGATGTTACTAAGGCCTTTTTTATTTCCTTGAACACTACTAAATATTGCCGATTGAAAATAAACTCTGTGTCCTTAGCTAGTAGATTTGTCAAAGGTCTAGTTATCTGAGAAAATTCTTTATGAACCTTCTATAAAAATCCATATGACCAAGAAAGCTCCAGATGCCCTTCACATCCCTGGGTGGCGGCAACTTTTCAATTACTTTGACCTTCGCCTTGTCTACTTTGATACCATTCCCTGATATCTTATGTCCCAGGACTATCCCTTCAGTTACCATGAAGTGACATTTTTCCCAATTCAGAACCAAGTTGTTCTCCTCACACCTTTGCAGAACCCTTTCTAGATTCTTCAGACATGCATCGAAACTTGTTTTGTAGAATGAAAAATCATCCATGAACACTTCCATAATTTATTCAATCATATCCGAAAAAATAGTTGTCATACAACGCTGGAAGATGGCTGAGGCATTACATAAGACAAAGGACATTCTTCTGTATGCGAAGGTTCCATATGGGTAGGTGAATGTAGTCTTCTCTTGGTCCTTGGGGTGAATCAGGATTTGGAAAAACCTGAGTACCCGTCAAGGTAGCAAAAATAGGAATGTTTAGCGAGGCTCTCCAACATTTGATCAATGAATGGGAGCGGAAAATGATCCTTCCTTGTTGCTTTGTTTAGTTTACGATAGTCTATACACATTCTCCACCCCATTACCATTCAAATAGGGATCAACTCATTCTCTTCGTTTTTGACTACTGTAGTGCCGCCTTTCTTTGGAACTACGTTCACCAGACTTACTCACTCACTATTTGAAATTGGGTAAATTATTCCAGCATCCAATACTTTAAGCACTTACTTTTTCACTACCTCCTGCAAGTTTGGGTTAAGTCATCATTGACACTCCACTGTTGACTTACACCCATCCTCAAGTATTATCCTATGCATGTAGAGAGACGGGCTTATCCCCTTTATGTCATTGATGGTGTACCCCAACACCTTTTTGTATGTCCTAAGAACCTCCAACAACTTCTTTGTCTCTACCTCACTCAAATCGCCGTTTATAATCACCGGATTGGTTGAAGTTGGACCCAAAAATTCATACTTGAGATTTGGGGGTAGTGGCTTCATCTCAGGACTTGGGTGTTTCTCTGTTGCCACCTGCCCAGACTCTTCTTCTTCTTCTTCTTTTGATCCTGAAGATAGGGAAGCTTCTTCCATCCAGTACTCTCTCTCTACTATTTCTATAATGTGATACGCTTCTTCGATGCTCTTTTTCATCAATACTCCCCCCGCGGCTGTGTCCAAGAGTTCTCTCGACGAGCTAGTGATCCCGGAATAAAAAACATGAATGAGTAACCAATCTTGTAATCCATGGTGTGGGTAGCAAATAATCATCTCTTGGAGTCTCTTTCATGCCTGGGCCAGAGTCTCTTCATGCCCTTGCTCAAACGAAAGGATTTTATCCCTACGGTAGGTTGTTTTGTGGGGGGGAGGGGGGGGGAGAATTTACTTAGAAAAGTGCTTTCCATCTATTCCCATGTCGTTATACTTCCTTCTGGTAGAGTGTGTATCCATTGCCTAGCCTCCCCTTTCAGGGAGAATGGGAACGTAATGAGCTTAACGACATCTGTTGGGACTCCGTCATAGTGCACTGTGTCGTAGTAAGCCAAGAATTCTTCAAGATGTAGATAGGGCTCCTCAATCTGAGTTCCTACAAATTGCTTTTCTTGAATAAGGGAGATTAATGCAGGGTTTATTTCTCAACTTGCGACATAAATTCGTGGAATAGTTATGCAAGAGTTCCATGCTTTTCGTCTAGGCACTATGTAATCTCTCAAGGGTTGAGCGTGTTGTGTTAACATTTCAGCGTCCCTGGTGGGAGGGGATCAACAAATCAAACGTAATGAATATTCCTAAGGGTTGAGGCAATGTAATTACTGAAATAAATCTAAACTTACTCTAGATATTAAAAATCTAAAACTGAAGTAAATAAAATAAAAAACAATGCAAGTAAATAAATCTAACTTAAGTACGATCCAATTATCCACCTTTTTTCTTTATGAAAGTTAAATATATATCATCAAAGCAAAGCACAAGCATACAAAAACCTAGGGTGCATACTCATGTCATGTCTGATGAAGTGTCAGATCTGAGATGTATCCTTGGGGGTGTACACGTGCTCCCATGGGTACCTCCTATGTCATGTGTACTAAAACTCTATCATGAGTACATTCCTCACATGTATCCTGTATCCATGCATACTCTCCATCTGCCTCCGTGTCCGTCAGCATCCAGCTCTCCATGTGTACCTCCTTGCCTTGTCCACGCATGATGACCCTCCATCGTTTATCACTTTTGGCAAGTGACCAACCATCAATGGATTTGCTTCGTCTTTACCGTAGTCGTTTGCTACAGACTAGATAGGCCATTTAGGTGGACCTATTCACCTCTATTAGGCTTATTGGCCAAGCCTCAGCCATAAAAGGATTTGTAGTGTCTTTATCGCAGCCGTTTACTATGGACTAGATAGGCCTTTATCGGTGGCCTATTCACCCTAAATTTTTTTGAAGCGTTGCCACTGGGCGCTCTAGTGGATGCAGTTATGATGCTGGCCGTTGCTTGGGCCCTGCACCGATGGTAACCGCCTAGCTCTGGAGGCTCTCGACGCCTTGGAGTCACTAGAACGCCACAGTCGAGGAGCCACCTTCTTTGTGGGGGAAATTGGTCTAGGGGAGCCAATGGAGGCTGAGTGCCCTGGACGCTACAGCGCTCTGGATGCAAAAGTGCCCTACCCATCGCCTGGACCGCCCTGGACACAAAAGTGCCCTGGATCTATCTGGACCGCCTTGGACGCTACAGTGCCCTATAATCCGTCACTTGGATGAAGTTAGACCACCTTGCTGCTGGACCACCCTGCTGCTGGACCACCCTGGCAAAGTGTCCTGACAGTGCCCTGAAACCTTCTGGAACCTGATGGACTGCCCTTTGTAGACCCTAGACATGGCGAAGTACTCTGTATCGGAGAGGTGCCCTGGACAGTGCCCTCGCTGTCTGCGCAAAACTGCCCTGGCCAAGCAAGACCACTCTGCCTTTGGAGTAAAACCACCTTGGTGCCCTTGCGGAAAACCGCCTTACTAATATGTAATTTGTTTTTTCCAAACAGTGCTCTGGATGCTACAGTGCCCTGGCCATAGGCAAAGTGCCCTGTCCAAGGGAACGTGTCTATGCAAAACTGCCCTAGCCATGCAAGATGACTCTGCTTTGGAGTAAAACCACCCTGGTCTCCTTGTGGAAAACCTCCCTACTAATCTGCCCTGGACGTTACAGTACCCTGGCCATAGGCAAAGTGCCCTGTCCACGGGAACGTGCCCTAGCCAAGGGTAAAGTGCCCTGGCCAGAAGTGCCCTGGCCAAGAGAGAACTTGCCCTGGCTAAGGGGAAGAGGAAAGTGCCTTGTCCAAGGGAAAAAGTGCCCTGGCCAAGGGGAGGGGCAAGGAAGTGCCCTATCCAAAGAAAAGAGGAAGGTGCCTTGGGCCGAGACACAGTGCCCTGGACAAGGAGGGGGGGAATCGAAGGTGGCCTGTCCAAGGGAGAAAGAAAGTGCCCTGGCCAACGGGGAGGTGCTCTGACCAAGGGGCAAAGTGCCCTGGCAAGAGGGGGAAAAGGAGAGTGCCCTGTCCAAGGGAGAGAGGTAAAGTGCTGTGATCAAAGGGGAAAAGGGAAGTGCCCTGGCCATAAGGGAATTGCCCTGGTCAAGGGGGGAATGTGTCCTGGATAGAGATAAAGTGTCCTGTCCAGGGGGAGAAAGGGAAGTGGGTTGGGGCCCTGGGCGTTAGGGAATAAAGAAAAGAGGGAATCTATCAAGAGGGTTAGGGAGAATACGAGGGGAAAACTGTTTTGGGGAAAATTTAGGCACTTGGATGAGGGGGGGGGGGGGGGAAGGGGTTGTTAGTAGGTGGAAAATTTCCCTAGCACTGGTTGGAAATGCCCTTGGAAGTGGAAAAGGAGACATAAACCGAACAGAAAAAGAAGGGGAGGTAGAGAAGAAAAGAGGGTTAGGGGGGGGGGGCTTGCCTTCACGTGATTCCTGGTGGAAATTGAATCTAATTATCCTCCACTGCTCTGAAAACATGGATTTGCACCTTTCTGAAAATCAAATCAGCATTAACCCTCTTGATTCAATATTGAATCAACAGTCTCCGGCAACGGTGTCAAAAACTTGATGCACGCGAATGCAACCTCAAATCTCGCGACGGGAACGATCTAGGACTCAAAGCGTGTGCTCGTGCTCAACACCCGCAAGTGCACAAATGTCATCAAGTAATAAAAAGATTATCAATCCCATAGGGACTGAGATTCGAGTACCGATTGGTTTAGTGGACGTTATTGTTCAGAGTTCTGTTCTAAGGGTTGTGATGACGAGGGTTGTCGGCGGTCCTAACTTTAGTACGGTGTCACACGGAGGAAGAGAAGGGTTGCTACGAGTCTTTTGAGGGAATTCTAGGATTTCAATTTCGCTTGTGTGTCACAGAACACACTATCAATTGGGTATTATCTAGACGTCTAACTATGGTCTTGTGGAAGAGACATCATACACTTCCCCGATGAGCCTTCACATCTATCGGGAACTACCTCTGTCATACCAGGTCGACCCCTGGCTTTAGGACGGGACAGGCGGTATGAGGATGCCGATTCAATCCCTATGATGAGTCGGAACGTGTCCCGTTTTTGACTCTATCACACCCTTCTATCTACGATTACCAAAGATGAGGCCAACCCCTAGGTTCCTCCTTAATTCTACTAAATCTTTGATACGAGGGTTATCACTGATGCACGCGAATGCGACCTCAAATCTCGCGACAGAGACCGTCGAGGACTCGAAGCGCGCGCTCGCGCTCAACGCCCGCAAGTGCACAGATGTCATCAAGTAATAAAAAGATTATCAATCCTGCAGGAACTGAGATTTGAGTATCGATTTGTTCGGTGGATGTAATTCTTCGGGACTAGACTCTAAGGGTTGTGAATGTGAGGGTTATCAGTGGTCCTACTCAATACGGTGTCACATGGAAGAAGAAGAGTTTGCTGCGAGATCTTTTTAAAGGGATTCTAAGATTTTGGTTTCGCTTGTGTGTCGTAAAATATGCTATCAACTGGGCGTTGTCTAAACATCTAACTATGGTCTTGTGGCAGAGACATCATACACTCTCCCGATGAGCCACTGCATCTATCGGGAGCTATCTCTGCCTTATAAGGACTGGATAGGCGGTACGAGGATGCCAAATCAATCCCTGTGACGAACCGTTTCCAATTCTATCGCATCCTTCTACCCACGGTTATAGGAGATGAGGCCAACCCCTAGGTTCCTCGTATAAATCCCCTAAATCTTAGATACGAGGGATGTCACCCCTCGTATCGGCTAAACACAGTAGATAGAAAACCAAATACACATATATATCGATCTAAACTAATTCCAATTGCAAATTCAAACTCAATACCAGAATTCAATTTGAAGCAACATATCCTATGCACACAAACTACTCCCTAATCCTATAATCAAAGTAACTACTCCATATATAGGAGAGGAGAAACACAAGGCATGTTCATGTTCGAATAAATAAAAGACAAAGTGCAAGAACAGAAATTTACAATACCAATGTGGCCTTCTCTCTGGTGTTAAAGTGCAGAATCTTGACCTTCGACAACATTCTTCCTCCCTATTGCGAATTCCCTAAGCTTTTTAGGGCTTCGGAGTGCCATCCCAGCTGTCTTGCCTCCCCCCTAGGGTTTGGGTGGAGCTTTCCTTATATAGACATCACGCTGGATCACTCTGAAACCTGAAAAATAACCGACTAGCATCGGAATCACGCAGCACCACACGATTGTGTTTCCACATGGCCAAGCCGTGTGTGGCACTAGGGTGGCCAATTTCACCCCTTGGGCATGGCTGTGTGTAGCCACACGCCCTGGCCGTGTCCCCTTCTGCGTCTAGCTGCAAAATGCCCTTCTTTTGCTCCGAAAGTGTGCCTTTTTCCCCACGAAATGCTATCCTGCACACAAAAGTACAAAGAGCAGACCTCCGAACCAGAAAATAGGAAATGCATGCAAAACAAAGTGACATATGCATGAAACTAACATAAAATGTAATGAGATGTGAGCGAAAACTACTCCTAAAACCCTATATGTTTTGCTCACATCAATTCTCTCAGACTTAAGTCTTTGCTTGTCCTCAAGCAAACCTCAGTACCATGAAATTTTAAGAAGATATTGTTCCATACTTAGCATGTTAACTAAATTTATCAAGTGGTATTTGCAATCAAAGCAAAATAAATATGTTCTAGAAATTCACTAAGTTAGCTCCTCGTGCTCGTGCCAAGCGAATCTTCTTAGGGGATACTTATTCCATGATAAATTAAGTCGTCATCCTATAGCATTCCTAAGGTCTCCGACTCTTAGGCACTTACCTGCCCAAAGCGAGGGTCGTTCCCTAGATCTAACACAAAGTCTCAAAGGCGTGCTCGGTATTTAGAGAAATTGGTAGGTGTTTCCCCAATAACCTAACTCGGTCTCAAAGGGGCACCTAACCATTTCCACCCACGATAACTATTTTTTATCCCTTATAATATCTTTTTTCTTCTTTCTTTTCTTTTTATTTTCTTTTTTTTTTCTTTTCTCTTTTTTATCTTTTTGGCTCACTGGGATTTTGATTTTTTCAAATGGGCTTACACAATCCGAGCATCTCCAGTAACTAAAATGCTAAATCTAGAGTCATCTATGGATTCCAAAGTACTGGACTACTGAGATGAATCATAACTAGGTATGTACTAGACTCTCCCTTTCAAAAAGTTCGTCATGTGTATGTGTAAAATAAAAACTAACCAGTGTAAGTCTAGAACATTCATTCAGAGCAAATAAAATAAAATACCATGAGGTAAATGAAGTTAAGCTACCCATAGAAACAACTCATGAAGAAAACTTTTACAAATACTACTGATGCAACATATAGGTAGCAAAAACTAAGTGCTGAAAGAAACTAAACATCTAATGCATTAATAAATGAATGCTAACTAAAATGCTAACATCAGGAAAAAAACTACTACTAGAAATAAAATAAAACTTGGGGTCCCCCCAGAATTAAATGAAAGTATACCTCTAGTATGGTGCACGAGGTGGAAAGTTTGGAAGCCTCGGCATCTCGGGATCCTGGGAGAACCTGCTGCTGAGCCACTGATGCCATATATACATGTGGTCGATCTGAAAGATGGTGGATGCAGTGGCTACTCGGTGCTCCTCCTCCCTAGCCCACTGTGCTTGTTGGGCATGCATGTGCTACCGCATCTCCTGGTGGTAGGTGGCCTCATCCTGGCGATGAGCAACCTCCTCCTGGAAGTAAATGCGGGCCTCATCGTAGAACTCCTCGGCTTGCTGAAAGTGCTCCCGGAAGCCCTGAAACTCCACCTGGGTGTCGGTGCTGTGCTCCTCCAATCACTGCCTTTGCATCTACTGCTTGGCATATATGTCATCAAGGTGTGACCGGAACTCCGAAAAATCATAGGTAGATGTACCTGCATCCTGCTCAAAAGTAGAAAAAGGTGGTGGTGCAGGTGCAGGATCATGTCGACGTGGACTAGGTGGGCTCCTATGCATGTGTGTACTGGAGGGAGAGTGATGTAAAGGGGGAGAGATGGGTGCCGTTGTGGATGGTCCCTCACATGGCGGTGACTCCACTATCAGGTGTAAGTGCTAGTTGGCGCGTGTGGTGATGGTGGTACGATCAGTGTCGGGGAGCCTGAGGGCCGTCACATTTTTCCTTACAAAGCATAAGGAGTGTTCCTCTCTTACAATCATCTTCATGGTCATACACACTCCTAGGTCGATCCTAGGGCTCCCCTCTATACTATCTAGCACGGTGTAGTCGTACCCCATCCGATGGCAAATGTGGGTAAGTAGGCCTCCCACATTAATCTCTCCTCTCGCTGCTTTGCCCATCTTCACTAAGTGTCTAATGAAATGGGACCCTACATCGATGCTACTCCTTTCTTGTAGCATGTCCCAAAGGCAAAGCAGCTCGCTAGCTCTCACTACACTGTCACTCTCCCCACGACCAAATATAGTACTTTCCATGATTCTGTGGAGGTATCAGAAAATAGGGTTTTGGAGGCATGATGCTTTGGCCCTTGAAGGGTCGTAAGTGTGCTCTCCCGTCAATTCAATCCAAAAGATTCGAGAGTTGAACCCAATATGTGTTCTTCTTTCTCCCCCACTTGGCAAGCCAAAACATGAGTTCCATTGGTGTAATGTCTATTCATGCTCAATGTTAAATATTCTAAAGGTAATCCTACCCTCTTAGCTCTCTCTACCAGTTAAAACTTCGGCTTTTAAAGAACTTAAAAACTCTAAAACTATCCTAGGGTAGGTTGGGTGTCTTATCCCCATTATCTCTCCCCACCCTATTTTTGCAAATAAGGCTTGAATGTCACCTAACAACCCAAGGGATTCTAGTAAGTCTTCATCAAGATACCTAGTTGCAGTGATTTTATGAGTAGAAATTATGTTATATCTATCCCCATGCTCATTGTTGCGAAAAAGAAGGGTTGGAAGAGTGTTACCTTCCTCCGGAGCTTGAGGGGCATCGGTTCTCCTTGCTCGCCGCTCCGAAACACCGGATCGAGATACTACTTGCTTGGTCCTCCTCATCCTTGCTTCTTTTGGCTTCTTTGAAGGTTGGAAAAGCTTTTAGGTGGTGGAGACGAAGGATCCACACGGCTAGGGTAAGAAAAATCAAAACACACGGCGCAAATGGGGTGAAAACGCATGACGTGCCCTTTTTAACCTCGTGCGACATGGCTGTGTGAAAACACATGGCCAGGTCATGTACGCCTCGGGTTGGTTGGGCACAGCCATGGGAAAACACACGGCCAGGCCGTGTGTCCCCTTTTTCTCTTCTTTTATGCACAATGGTTCGAATTTTCTCACATGCTTCGCCGTGCAAGCTAAAAATTGATTTATTTTTACCTAGCAAAGTTCTTTTCTAATCCTAATGCTAAATGAAATGGAAATCAAAGTTCAAATTAACCTAAATGCATGCAATACAATCAAAGGAAAACCTAAAAACTAAACTTGGATTGCCTCCCAAAAAGCGCTTTGTTTAAGGTCGTTTAGCTCGACCAAACTCCATTATCAACTTGGCTCTGGAGGTTCAGTGAACCTCCATTCATCCATCTCAGAATCGACATCTAGAGGGCTTGACTTCATTCTGCTAAAAGTGAAGCCGTCTAGGAAAGGAGCTCTGCACTCTGATAGGCTGAAGAGGATGATCTCCCCATCTATCTCTAAGGAGATTTGGTGTGCCTTTACGTCTATGCACACCCCCACAGTTATTAGAAAGGGCCTTCCCAAGATGATGGGATTCTAGGGATTTGGTCCTGTGTCGAGTATAATGAAATTGGTATTTATCACGAAGTTCTCGACGACCACAGGCACCTGTGCTAGCATGCCAACGGGTTGCTTGATTGTGTCATCCACCATGCGAATCCCTATTCCCGTTGGTTGTATATTACCCAGTCTCATCTCTATGTAAAATGCATAAGACATCACGGTAACCGATGACCCCAAGTCGCACAATGCTTCATCAAAGCCTTCCCCATAAATTGAGAAAGGGATAACAAATTCACCAGGACCCTCAAGATGGAGTGGAATTTTATCTTTGATTTCAACTTGGTCTGGTAGAGTGGAAATCATGGCAGCACATCCCTTGGCGAATCTTTTTCTCGGTGCTTCTCTCTCATTGCACACTCCTTCGATCTTCTTTAGCCTGACTTGGCTCGGGTAGTGATGGAGAACTATCTATAGATTTCGACACAGTTTGGGCTATCCGGGCCACTTGTGTCTCCAACATCCTTGTGTGACTTGTAAGACCGTCAACAATGGCCTTCAAGTCTCTGAGTGACTCCTCTATTTTTTGATGTTGGCGATGGAACTGTTCATTGGCCTTTGTTTGGGTAGCAATGAAGTCTTCCATCATCAATTCTAACCTAGACTTCTGTTGTTGCTGCCCATTGCCTTGCTGCTGACCATACCCTTCTGATGGTTGGAAGATCCTCGAGTTATTCTTATAAGAGAAATTTGGGTGATTCCTCCATCCAGGATTGTAGGTACTAGAGTATGGGTTGTTGGGCCTTTGATTATAGTCCCCAACCGCATCACAGTGCTCAGTCTGCTCTTCTGAGCTCCCTACCCTCCATAGTGGTCTTCCAGATATGTTACTACTCTTTCTCTAGAATCAATGGCCGCACATGCAGATGCAGGATTTAAAGAGTCAAACCGTCTGGCGAGTGCATCCATCCTCGCTATTAGGTGGTCAACTGAGTTGACAGTATATCGTCCTGCCGCAGGAGCTAGGTGACCACGTTCGGAAGCCCATTGATGGTGGTTCTAGGCCACTTCTTCTATTAGCTCTTCCACTTCCTTTATGGTCTTATTCATAAGTGCTCCTCCTCTAGCAAAATCCAAGGAAATCTTCGTGGCGTACATTGTTAGTAATATATGAGAGATGTCCTAAGGCAATCGCCTTATGTATGAACCATTTATATGATAAATGAAGATTCACTATTTGAGTATACATGTTTAATGTATTTGATTGGATCTTAAACTCATTTACTGAATGTCCATTTATATGATCACAAAGATGAGAGAATTTGTGACGAACTAGTGAGTATTCTACATGTAATTGTGATGTATCGTAATTATCCTGTTGAAACGGATCACTGACACCATCAATTGCCTATATTCCATACGGTGTATCCAAGGAATGATTCTCACTGGAGACTTTGGTGATTCCAGAATTTATAGCAATACGTAACTGGAACGGCGTGGATGCTAGTTATGGTAACTAGTTCATTGGAGTGACCAGCCGTAAGACTTCATATGGTTCTCTACATATATAGATATGTCAATGAAGTTCTTACTGTGGCTTAAGTGCGATGTTCCTTTGACTTGCGGTATTCAAGTCATCTTGATCATGGAGACTTATGCTTTGACATCTTAAGCAAACATCTCTAAGGAGATGTGGACCTGGGATGATTGGGTATAAGTCGAAGTGATCGAAGGTGTTTGAATAGCCTATAAAGGATTCACCACTCCTTGCGAGGAGATGTATACCCATGGCCTCTCGTCGGATTGTTACTAAAGTCTTTGGCCAAAGCATTACATGTTTAGAGTAAGGTACTCTTCGATACATGTGGAGTAACTAGAATCCGTAGGATGAGGAAATGATACTTGGGCTAGGTGTGACGTAGTCAGCCTAGTGGGGACTGACACAATAGACCATGTCCTGAACCAAGTGGGTATAAGATGAGTGAAGGGAATGGGGCACGATTCATTCGAGCTACTGAAGGGTTTCAGAAATAGTTCTGGATCAACCATTGATCTTTTCGGTTAATTGGGGATCATGATGTACTACTAGGTGCCACTCATGATCGTTCTATAATTAATGGTTAATTATAGACGGCCAACATAAACCGAGAACCTATTTGGTCACACGCACAACGAGTGTAATCCAAAGGATTTAAAACGAGCTTGAGAATGGGATTCTCAGACCGAGAGAAACTATGTTTGGTTGGACCAAAGCGAGCATGAAATTGTTTCAGTCGCAATGGAAGCGTGGATGGGCCGTGTCTTATGAAGACATAATGGATGGACCAAAATGGTTTGGTTCTAATCCAATGGATGAGAATAAACCAAAGGGTTTGGTTTATATTAAACGAATGAACCAAAGGTTGGTTCGGTTCGTTTTAACTTAAAATAAACCATCATGGTTTGGTTTATTTTAACTTATCTTAATGGAGCGGGTTAACGGGCTTTATGGATATGATCCATTAACCATTAAGAGAATTAGTTCTCTATAAAATAGGGCTTAAACCCTAATCCTATAACCCTAATTGTTGTTGCCGCCCAACATGGTGTTGCCGCCAACTTCATGGAGCTGCTGCCACCTCCTTGCCGCCGGCATCCAAGCTTCAGTCGGCGATGCTCCGGCGACCCTCCGGTGATCTCTTGTGGGTTCGGTGATAAGGTGAGCTCCACATCTCCTTTGGCCGGCCTCTATTCCTCCACCAAAAGCTGTCCAGTTTTTCTGGACAGCTTGTTTCTTTGTTGTCGGAGCGTCGTTTGGACGACAGTTAGTGCTCTGATAGCACCTAACTTACCGGGGATTTGATCTCCGGTAATCCTCTGAGGTGGAGGACGAAGGATTCGTCAATTGGTTGACGAATACCTCTCCGGAGAAGCGAGTTTTGAGAACTCGTTTTAGGATTCGAATTTGGATTCGGATCGCGATCATCTCTCGATCACGTCGTCTTCAACACGAGGCTAGTAACCCGTACGAAGACGAAGCTCGTGACTTAGCGAAGTCATCCCGAGGAGCTCGGCGTGGATACGGATAGAGACGATTCTTACGAGGATCGTTCCGGTTGATGCCGTTCCCGCTACACGTCATACGAAAGGTATAACGTAGATAATTTCTTTTATTGCAAATTTAAATTTACGGTTATGTCTACACTTTTTGTAATATGCATGCGTGTGTTGTGTGTGTTGTAATAAATATTGATTTATTAATTTTAATTGCTTCCGCTGTGCTCATGTTTACGAAACATGATCGAACACACACACGCCGCGGTGCCAGAAACCCAACAGTGGTATCAGAGCCCAGGTTGTGTTTCGACATAATCGTAAAAATGGTTTTGCGATAGTCATAATGTATTTCTGGAAATTTTCTAAATTTTGGAAATTTAGAAGTATTTATGGAAATTTTTCAATTTTGGAAAGTCTAGAAGTATTTATGGAAATCTTCCACTTTTGGAAAGTTGGAAGTATTTATGAAAATTGATATTTTCCATAAATAAAATAATTGATTAGATTCTGGAAATTTGTTTCCTAATTTAATCATGATTTTATTTGAGAAATCAAATCTTAAAATATTTTATTTCCATAAGTAGTTTTAATGATTTAGGAAATTGGTTTCCTAAATAGATTTTCCTTAATCAAATAATTCCATGAATAAAATATGTGATTAGATTTGGAAATTTGTTTCCTAATTTAATTATGATTTGATTTGGAGAATCAAATCTTAAACATATTTTATTTCCATAAATAGTTATGACATATAAGGAAATTATATACATGACATAATTGTATGCCATGTAATTGAATTAGATGCATAACATTATGCCATGCGTGTCGTGACATGTAGATGTATGCCATGTATGCCATGCCATGTAGATAATAGTTATTTGCATGCAAAGAGGATGAGACATAAAAACCCTTAATCAATATTAAAGCCTACACCTTCCATTAATATGGTTAGAACCAGAGTTCTGTTTCTTGTTTGGGTTGTTGGACTCTCTCCAAGCTCGGCTCGAACCTAAATATGTTCAAACCATGGAATAGTTTAATACTAATATGGTAAGAGTCAGAGG
Source organism: Wurfbainia villosa (assembly GCA_025175895.1). Classification (NCBI taxonomy): domain Eukaryota; kingdom Viridiplantae; phylum Streptophyta; class Magnoliopsida; order Zingiberales; family Zingiberaceae; genus Wurfbainia; species Wurfbainia villosa. The sequence goes on from CM045987.1 coordinate 38,909,700, forward strand.
TCAATCGTTAGCTTTGGTTGTTGGACTCTCTCCAAGCTGGGCTAATTGGTTGAATGCGCTCTAACCATATTAAAACTATGTCCTGATTAATGGGTTGGCTTTAACCTGGAGCATCGGCTTGTTGGACTCTCTCCAAGGTCGATGTAAAGGGAGGTGAAGTTGGGTGCTATGCATATGATGCATACTTGTTAATGTGTTAACAACCCGATGTATGTGTGAACATTCAATTAGTTGATAGCACATTATGATAGTTGCATATACGGGATATGCAATCGGTATAGATGATACCTACCGTCGTAGTTATGAATGACTTGTTGGACTCTCTCCAAGGTTGTTCATAACTATGATGGATATCAGCCCATTCGGAGATGGACCTATAATCTCCCGAAGTGATTTTGGGGTTTTTGAAATTCAAAAAATGAATGGGATTTATAAATGTATATTGATTCATTTTAAAATCATCTTTCTCATATATGCTCATTTTGTATTTCTAAGATTGATCATGATGTGTTTGAATTTGCGTTCCATTTTGGATTCAGATAAATTGACTGGGCCGAACTTCTTGGACTGGCTTAGAAACTTGAGAATTGTTCTCAAGGTGAAAAGCTTGTGTATGTCCTCGAAGCGCCTCTTCCCGCCCGTCCTAGTGACGATGCAACTTTGGACCAATTATTGGCCTATCAGAAACATGTGAGTGATTCTGAACAAATGAGTTGCATCATGCTAGCCATGATGGAACCCAAGCTACGAAAGCAGCATGAGCATATGGATGCTCATATCGTAGTCCTTCATCTTTGTGAGTTGGTTGATGAGCAAGTGAGATTCGAAAGGTTCGAAGTCTCAAAGCTCCTCTTCACCTCTGAGATGCTAGGAGGTTCATCTGTAGTCTTGCTCAATATCTTTGAAGGCTGTGGAGTCTTAGAAGCATGAGCATGGCGAGGGGCGGTCTTTGTTAGTTGATTCCTCGAAGAAAGGTTCTAAGAGGAAGTCAAAGGAATAGGAGAAGGGAAAGAAGAGAAGGGCTAAGAAGGTAGAACTAGCACAAAAGGAAACTTGCCATCATTATGGCAAGAAGAGCCATTTGCGAAGAAAGTGCAAGATTTATCTTGAGTCCGTGAAGAAGGATAAGGCATCGGATGCCCCATCTTCTTCAGAAATCTTCTTTATTGATTGTCATTCTATTTCCTTAGACACTTGGGTATTGGATACTGGGTGTGGCTCACATATATGTAATGACATACATGGGCTAAGGAATAGAAGAAGACTCGTCAAGGGAAAGTCAAATTTACGTGTTGGGAATGGAGCAAAGGTTGCTGCACTCGCCATCGGAACGTATTTGTTGAAACTCCCTGCAGGACTTGTCTTAGAACTGGACAATTGCTTTTATATTCCTTCGTTGATAAAGAACATCATTTCTATTTCTTGTTTAAATAGAAATGGTTTCCATTTGACGTTTAGTAACAATTGTTGTTACATAACTTTGAATGGGGTTCTTTATGGGACTGTAACTTTAAGCAATGGTGTTTATATGTTGGACGTATCCAGTGACATTTGCAATATCGAAGCGAGCAACAAGTGTGCTCGAAAGGATAATCAAATAGACTCCTATATGTGGCATTGTTGTCTTGGCCATATAAGCAAGAAACGCATGTCCGAATTACACCGATGTGGAATTCTGGAATCGTGTGAATTGGATTCATACGAAACATGCAAATCATGCTTAAAAGGCAAGATGACTAAGTTACCTTTTACAGGAAAAGGTGATCGAGTGGGAGAGTTACTAGGTCTAATACATACTGATGTATGTGGACCTATATCAACTCAAGCTTTAGGAGGCTATAGCTACTTCATTACCTTCACCGATGATCACTCATGGTTTGGGTATGTGTTCTTGATGAAACACAAGTCTGAAGCCTTTGAAAGGTTCAAAGAATTCAGAAATGAAGTAGAGAAACAACATGACAAGAGTATTAAAATACTTCAATCGGATCGAGGTGGTGAATACTTAAGTTAAGAGTTTCTTGATTATCTAAGAGACAATGGTATATTGTCTCAATGGACTCCGCCATATACACCACAGCATAATGGTGTATCTGAGAGGCGTAACCGGACCTTGTTGGACATGGTCAGGTCAATGATGAATCATGCGACTCTTTCCAAGTCCTTTTGGGGCTATGCACTTCAGACAGCAGTTTACTTGTTAAACAGAATGTCTACCAAGGTAGTCTCAACTACTCCATATGAGATATGGAATGGTAAGAAACCTCATGTATCTTACTTGAAGATATGGGGTTGTCCTACTTATGTGAAGCGGACTGTATCAGATAAATTGGATGCTAAGTCTGATAAATGTCTATTTGTTGGATACCCTAAGGAAACAAGGGGTTACCAATTCTATCATCCTGTGGAATAAAAGGTGTTTGTTTCAAGGCATGTTGTGTTTCTAGAGAAAGAGTTTCTCTTGCAAGAAAACAGTGGGAGTGTCGTCGAGCTTGAGGAGGCTCGAGAGACTCAAATAGTCATTAATGAGATACCTGGTGAAACACAACAGCCGACAACTCATAATGATGAGCAATCGGCTTGACCTATTGTAACACCACATCTTCGTAGATCTGGTAGAACACGCAATATTTCTGAGAGATATGGATTTCTCGTAAGCGAATCGAACGACGTGTTACTCATTGATGATGAGGAGCCTACCAGTTATGAAGAAGTGCTGACAAGTTCAGAAAGGGATAAGTGGCTTGGTGCCATGAAGTCGGAAATGGATTCCATGTATGAAAACCAAGTTTGGAACTTGGTTGACCCACCTGAAGGGATAAAGCCTATAGGGTGCAAGTGGGTTTTCAAGAAGAAAACCGACATGGATGGTAATGTGATTACCTATAAGGCTAGATTGGTGGCGAAAGGATATCATCAAAAACAAGGTGTTGATTATGACGAAACCTATTCGCCTGTAGCTATGATTAAATCCATTCGGATGCTCCTGGCCATAGCGGCTCATTATGATTATGAGATATGTCAGATGGATGTGAAAACAGCTTTCCTTAATGGAAACCTGCTCGAGGATGTGTATATGATACAGCCTGAGGGTTTCACATCGGTTGATAAAACCAAGGTATGCAAATTGCGACAGTCAATTTATGGATTGAAGCAAGCATCCAGGAGCTGGAATATCCGTTTTGATGAGACAATCAAAAAGTTTGATTTCTCACAAAATCCAGACGAACCTTGTGTGTACAAGAAGGTTAGTGGGAGTGCAGTCGTATTCCTAGTATTGTATGTCGATGACATACTACTTATAGGAAACGAAGTTTCAATCTTACAGTCAGTGAAGGTTTGGTTATCCAAGACATTCTCCATGAAAGACCTGGGAGAAGCAACCTACATCCTCGGGATTAAGATCTATAGAGATAGATCGAAACGGTTGCTTGGTCTTTCGCAGTCTACATATATAGACCGAGTGCTAAAGAGGTTTAGCATGTTGGAATCCAAGAAAGGTTTCCTACCCATCAGGCATGGGGTACACCTTTCGAAGTCTATGTGTCCACGCACAGAAGACGAGAGGATTTGCATGAGTAAGATTCCCTATGCATCCGCAATAGGATCTATCATGTATGCTATGTTATGTACGAGGCCCGATGTATCGTATGCTCTGAGTGTCACGAGCAGATACCAGTCTGATCCAGGAATGGATCATTGGGTGACTGTTAAGATGATCCTTAAGTACTTAAGAAGAACTAAGGATGCGTTCCTAATATATGGAGAAGGGTACATGGTGATACGTGGGTATACGGATGCCAGCTCCAGACAGACAAGGATGATTCCATGTCTTTGTCTGGGTATGTATTCACCTGGAATGGAGATGCAATAAGTTGGAAAGGTTCCAAGCTTGACACTATAGCGGATTCTGCCACTAAGGCAGAATACATTGCAGCTTTGGAAGCAGCAAAGGAAGCGGTTTGGATCAAGAAGTTCATCTCTGAACTTGATGTGGTCTCATCAATGATCCAAACATGTGCTTCGCCGCCATCATCTTATCAGAGAGATCATCAGTAGGAACGAAATACAAATCGAGAAAATTCCCACTGAAAGGAACCTAGCGGATCCTTTGACTAAAGCATTACCTCAAAGTAAGTTTGAGGGTCATGTTAGAGCTTATGGTATTGGATACCGTAGCGATTGGCATTAGGCCAAGTGGGAGTCTGTTAGTAATATATGAGAGATGTCCTAAGTCAATCGCCTTATGTATGAACCATTTATATGATAAATGAAGATTCACTATTTGAGTATACATGTTTTATGTATTTGATTGGATCTTAAACTCATTTACTGAATGTCCACGATACGATTCACAGCATGAGAGAATTTATGATTGGATCACAACTAGTGAGTATCTCTACATGTGTAATTGTGATGTATCGGAATTATCCCTAGTCGATGAATTGATGGATTTGGACACCATCAATTCTGTCGAGACTAGCATGAGGTATACTCCTTGGTGTATCCAAGCAGCTGATTCTCACTGGCTGGAGACATAGTGATGTCCGGAGTTAATCGTGGATGCTAGTTATGGTAACTAGTTCATTGGAGTGACCAGCCGTAAGACTTCATATGGTTCTCTGCATATATAGATATGTCAATGAAGTTCTTACTGTGGCTTAAGTGCGAGGTTCCTTTGACTTGCGGTATTCAAGTCATCTTGATCATGGAGACTTATGCTTTGACATCTTAAGCAAACATCTCTAAGGAGATGTGGACCCGGGATGATTGGGTATAAGTCGAAGTGATCGAAGGTGTTTGAATAGCCTATAAAGGATTCACCACTCCTTGCGAGAAGATGTATACCCATGGCCTCTCGTCGGATTGTTACTAAAGTCTTTGGCCAAAGCATTACATGTTTAGAGTAAGGTACTCTTCGATACATGTGGAGTAACTAGAATCCGTAGGACGAGGAAATGATACTTGGGCTAGGTGTGACGCGTCACTAGTGGGGATCGACACAATAGACCATGTCCTGAACCAAGTGGGTATAAGATGAGTGAAGGGAATGGGGCACGATTCATTCGAGCTACTGAAGGGTTTCAGAAATAGTTCTGGATCAACCGTTGATCTTTTCGGTTAATTGGGGATCATGATCTACTACTAGGTGCCACTCATGATCGTTCTATAATTAATGGTTAATTATAGACGGCCAACATAAACCGAGAACCTATTTGGTCACACGCACAATGAGTGTAATCCAAAGGATTTAAAACGAGCTTGAGAATGGGATTCTCAGACCGAGAGAAACTATGTTTGGTTGGACCAAACATAAAGCGAGCATGAAATTGTTTCAGTCGCAATGGAAGCGTGGATGGGCCTTGTCTTATGAAGACATAATGGATGGACCAAAATGGTTTGGTTCTAATCCAATGGATAAGAATAAACCAAAGGGTTTGGTTTATTTTAAACGAATGAACCAAAAGTTGGTTCGGTTCGTTTTAACTTAAAATAAACCATCATGGTTTGGTTTATTTTAACTTATCTTAATGGAGCGGGTTAATGGGCTTTATGGATATGATCCATTAACCATTAAGAGAATTAGTTCTCTATAAAATAGGGCTTAAACCCTAACCCTAAAGCTAATGAAGTTTTGGCCGCCCAACCCTAGCCTCCTTTTGTTGTTGCCGCCCAACATGTTGTTGCCGCCCAACATGGTGTTGCCGCCAACTTCATGGAGCTGCTGCCACCTCCTTGCCGCCGGCATCCAAGCTTCAGCCGGCGATGCTCCGGCGACCCTCCGGTGATCTCTTGTGGGTTCGGTGATAAGGTGAGCTCCACATCTTTCTTAGCCGGCCTCTATTCCTCCACCAAAAGCTGTCCAGTTTTTCTGGACAGCTTGTTTCTTTGTTGTCGGAGCGTCGTTTGGACGACGGTTAGTGCTCTGACAGCGGCTAACTTACCGGGGATTTGATCTCCGGTAATCCTTTGAGGTGGGGGATGAAGGATTCGTCAAACGGTTGACGAATACCTCTCCGGAGAATCGAGTTTTGAGGACTCGGTTTTGGATCCGAATTTGGATTCGGATCGTGATCATCTCTCGATCACGTTGTCTTCAACACGAGGCTAGTAACCCGTACGAAGACGAAGCTCGTGGCTTAGCGAAGTCATCCCGAGGAGCTCGGCGTGGATACAGATAGAGACGATTCTTACGAGGATCGTTCCGGTTGATGCCGTTCCCGCTACACGTCATACGAAAGGTATAACGTAGATAAATTTCTTTTATTGCAAATTTTAATTTACGGTTATGTCTACACTTGTTGTAATATGCTGCGTGTGTTGTGTGTGTTGTAATAAATATAGATTTATTATTTTTAATTTCTTCCGCTGTGCTCATGTTTACGAAACATGATCGAACACACACACGCCGCGGTGCCGGAAACCCAACATATAGTTCTAGATATCAGAGGGTGATCGTTAGCACGAATGCCAGATTTCTAGAGGAAGACTATGTGATGAACCACAAGCCCATGAGTAAGATTGTTCTGGAGGAATTGAGAGGGGAAGTCACTACTTCAGTACCACTAGTACAAGAGGATATACCATAAGTGATTGTACCGTGTGTCACAGAGGATACACAGGTGATACCTCATCGTAGTGGGAGGGTTATTAGACAGCTTGATAGATTTATGTTCTTGGGAGAATCTTATTATTTCATCCCTGGCAAACATGAACATGATCCCTGGACATATGACGAGGCAATCCAAGATAAAGATGTGGTAACTTGGCAAAGTGTGATGAATTCTGAGATAGAATCTATGGATTCAAATCAGGTCTGGGAGCTAGTAGAACCACCTGATGGTGTAAAAACAATTGGATGCAAGTGGATCTACAAAAGAAAGAGAGGAATAGACGGGAAGGTTGAGACCTTCAAAGCGAGACTTGTTGCGAAAGGGTATACTCAGAAAGAGGGTATCGATTATGAGGAGACTTTTTCACCGGTAGCCATGCTTAAGTCTATCCGGATTATCTTATGCATTGCTGCTCATATGGATTATGAGGTATGATGAGCTCGCAAACAGCTTCTAGAGCAATACGTAACCGGAACGAAGAAACATCTATATGAAGCAACCAGAGGGATTCATTGCAAAGGGCAAAGAGCATCTTGTGTGCAAGCTTAATCGGTCCATTTATGGATTGAAGCAAGCTTCAAGATCTTGGAACATCCGCTTTGATGAGGTAATCCAGTCTTATGGATTTATTCAAAGGCCAGATGAGTCTTGTGTATACAAGAGATGTGACAGAAATGTAGTGGTATTTCTTGTACTATACGTAGATGACATTTTGTTAATTGGCAACAATGTCAAGGTGTTATCGGACATAAGGGTTTGGTTGTCCAAACAGTTTGATATGAAGGACTTGGGAGAAGTGGGACACATCCTTGGGATCAAGGTTATAAGGGATCACAGGAAAAGGATGTTGTGCTTATCTCAAGCTTCATACATAGACACTATTTTGGCTCATTTTAGCATGTAGAACTCCAAGAAAGGTTTTCTACCTTTTAGGCATGAAGTACCTTTATCTAAAGAGATGTGTCCTAGAACATCAAAGAAGATAGAAGAGATGAAGGCGGTTCCTTATGCTTCGGCAGTAGGAAACCTCATGTATGCTATGCTATGTATGAGATCGGATATCTGCTTTGCCATGGGCATGGTTAGCAGATATCAGAGTAATCCAGGACAAGGACATTGGACTGCGATAAAGCATATATTGAAGTACCTGAGAAGGACTAGGGATTATATGCTGGTATACCAGGCAGATCAATTACTCCCTGTGGGTTACACGGATTCCGACTTCCAATCATATAGGGATAACAGTAAGTCTACCTCAGGTTTTGTGTTTACTTCGGGAGGTGGAGCCATTGTATGGAGGAGTATCAAGCATAAATGTGTGGTGGACTCTACCATGGAAGTTGAGTATGTGGCAGCTATTGGTGCAATCGGCCCAGGTCACGATTGACCAGGACTCGAGTTTGACTCGAGTGATGTTTTGATGTTCGACAAAAACATATGACAATGTAATTGTCATGGGAAAGTCCAAGTCTTGAGTACATGGCATGGGAAGTCCAAGTGGGACACTTGGCATTTGGTAAAGTCCAAGCATGGTTCTTGGCAATGGAAAGTCCAAGTCTTGAGTACTTGGCATGGAAAGTCCAACATGGGTTGGCAAGGGAAAGTCCAAGCATGGGTCTTGGCAAGGTAAAGTCCAAGTCTTGAGTACTTGGCATGGAAAGTCCAACATGGGTTGGCAAGGGAAAGTCCAAGCTTGAGTCTTGGCATGAGAAGTCCAAGGGGTCTGATATTGGCTGCGTAAAGTCCAAGCGGGAGTCTTGGCAGCATAAGTCCAATGGTTGACGACGTAAAGTCTAAGCGGAGTCTTGGCGGCGTAAGTCCAATGTGCCTTGGTGGTGTAGACACCATTAGCATGACATAGCCGAGGGAAGCACCTGGAAGCTAGCGCGATAGATGAACAAGTCATGGATGACTTGGAGGGATCCGAGAGGCGTGAGGCTGATGGAGGTGGCTAGAAGGCTTAGGTCTAGGCAAAGGGTGGTCTAGAAAGTATGGGGGGCACCATACTTGGGTTAAAACCTCATGTTTGAGGTTGGCAGTCGACTGGCAATATGGCGGTGCCAGTGAGTCGACTTGTTGACCGGCCATTTAGCCGCTCTGGCAGCGATCGCTCGATGGAAGCGATCGTGATGATGTCGGCAATCGATCGCCAAGTCGGTAGTCGATTTGCTAGTTACGTCGAGCACGACGCTCCATAGCCGGCGCTCGACTACGGGAGATGGTAGGTCAATGTTGCGATCGATCGCCAAGAGTCCCGTTGGAACTTGTCTGACGTGGATTGAGCCGTTGTCTCATGACAACAGTTGCATTAGTCGACTGAGGACTTATGGCAGTCGACTGATAGGCAGAAATCCAGCCCGATGCAGGTCAAAAAGAGGAGCTCATGGAGGATTTCATTATCAGTTCTTGGGGAGCTTTTTTGAGGCGATTTGAAGGCGATTTGCAGGTGCATTTCAGGGCCCTTCAACCTCATCCAAGCAACCAACAAGCAAAGCGCTCAAACCCTAGTTTTGTAAAGTGTTCTTTACATTTCCCTTGTATTTGCTTGTATTTCTTTCATTTATTATTGTAAACATTTGTACGAGGTTTCTCCGCCTCCGACTTATTGTCAAGAAGAAGTTTATTGATTAGTGATTGCATTGGCGTCGCTAGAGCTCGTTAGAGCTCGATCTGTGGAGTAGGAACCGTGCGGTTCTGAACCACGTTATATCTTTGTGTTATTGTGTTTGTGATTGTGTTTCGTTATTGTTATTATATATATATTCCGCTGTGCTAACGAAACTTATAGACACGATCTCGAACGATTTCCATCAAGCTTAACACGATGCTATTCACCCCCCCTCTAGCGGCCTCAAATTTTCAACAAGTGGTATCAGAGCAAGGTTGCTCTTCAACGGATAAACAACCGGGAGCAAGACGCTAGAGGGTAAATAGATGGAAGTCCAAGATCAATTAGGTTGGGACATCAACACACCGGTGCCCTACACCCTATACGGACGAGAAGGATTCAATTCTTGGAAGGGAAGAATTGAGGATTTAATTATGATGAGAGACTTTGAGGAATGGTCCATTTTGATGGATGGATTTGAATATCCAAGAGGACCAAGAGGTGGATTCCTCAAAAAGAAGAGATGGACCGAAGAGCAAGTTCAAGCATCCGAGAAAAATGATAAGGTGATAAAATTTTAATTGATTTAATGCCTAACAATATCTTGTGTATGTTAGGTAATTATGTAGATGCTAAAGAGTTATGGAGCCAAGTGGCAAAGCTCCATGAAAACTCATTATCGGTCCAAGAAGAAGAAGAAGAAGAGGAGTGCTCACCCTCTCAAGCTCAAGAAAGTACACCGTCATCCCAAGAGCTTGAGGATTCAGAGGTTGATAGGGAATCAACATCCGGATCGGAAGAAGTGGAAGAAGCATCCACTTCCGGATCGGAGAAGGAAGTAGAAGAGGTGGAAGAAGCATCCACTTCTATGATTGAGGGGGAGAGACCATCTACACTGGAGCCAGAACAAAATAAAGAAGATGCCTCGACATCCGGTCAAGATGAAGAAGCCCAAAGTCCAATTCCGGTCTCCATTGACCTAGGTAACTCAAACATATGTGTTAATAATAAAATGCATATAATATGTTTTGAGTGTAGGGAAACCGGGCACTATAAGAGCAAGTGCCCAAAGAAGGTTAGGAAAGCTCCACCGGCACCAAAAGTCAAGGATGCCGGTGCCCCAAGTCAAAAGAGCAAGGAGCACATCATAGGCTTCAAGTGCAATTCAAAGGGGCATTATCGGAGTCAATGCCCTAGGGGGAAGAAGAAGGGGCAAGGAGGAGCATTACAAGTAGGGGGAGCTTCTATAGCTAACCCTAAGGTATATTTAAATAATGCACCTTCTAAATTTAAAAGTCAAAAGCATGCTAGAAATTTTAATTCTCTTGCAATTAACTATGAAAAGCATGCTAGAGATAAATATATTTGTTTAGGAGCTAAAAGTGTTAACTTCAAAAGTAAGGAGAAATTTGGGACTAATGTCCCTAAAAACAATTTATCTAAGGATAAACCTAGGTCAAATAACTCAAGACCAATCCTACCTAGGGAGACAATTAGGAAGGCACAAGAACATCTAGGTCTAAACCCTAAATGGACTAGGCATATGCCTAGAAAGTCCCATGCCCAAGAATTTAATCAAAAATCAATTGGGCAATTAGAATTAGAAAACCAAGCCTTGAGGTCAAGGCTTGAGAAACTAGAAAAGACCCTTAGGAATATACAAAACCAATTTAAAGGGTCTAATGGTCAAAGTCAAAGGTCCAAAAGTCAAAGTCAACACCAAGGACCTAAGAGTCAAAAGTCACCCAAAGGCAAGCAAGGTTTGGGTCACAAACCTAAGCCTAAGGTCGCTTACCATAGTGTTCCATTTGATTATGGGACACAAACTAGGTCTAGGAAGACCAAGGTCAATAGGGAAGTCATCCCTAAGGTTGACCAAAGGTTGTGCCTAGTGGCTAGGGTTTCTAGGAAACCTAGGGTGGCCACTAAGAAGGTTGCAAGGGGAGTTACCCCTAGAGTCAACCTAGGTAAGACCCAAATGACCAAGGCTAACAAGCTTAGGAGGGTCATTAGGAAGGTATCTAGGGAGGTTATCCCTAAGGAATACCTAATTAACCCTAGGAGCTCAAATCGGTTTTGGGTTCCTAAGAGCGTGATTGATTCATGATAGATGGGTTTAGGGTGTGCCAACCTTGATTGGATGGGTAGTTAACTCAACCATGGTAAAGGTGGCACTTTAGGATATTTTCAAGGTTATGGTTACCTTGGAAATAGATTTGAATCAATATCCTAAAAGATTTTAGGATGTGCCAATGCACTTTTGAAATTAAGAAAAATCAATTAAATTGGCACAATTTAGGTTTAGAGGTTAGTGTGCTATTTTTGGTTTTTGGCACACTAGGGAGATTAATGATAATATGGGAAAATATATCTAATTATATCAAATGACAATTAATATTAAAATTTAGGTATTACTATACCTATATATTTTATATGCCATGCTTTGTTTGCCATATAACATGCCATGACATCATGTTTATTTTTAATCATTCTATATGTCATGTACATGTTTAGGATTAAGGATTGAATGTCATGTGTTTTTAGATTTCATATTATGCCATGACATCGTGATTATGAGCATGTGTTTATCTATATCATCTCTAATGCCATAATCACTCATGCATTTAAGATAATTTGATTGAAATTGATTTAAGGACAATGACATGAATTGGAGTCCCATTTATAAGGGAATCAAGTAGAGTTGCCTTAGAAAATGCATGAAACCCTAGATTAAATGAACCAAAACCCACATCTCACATCAAATGGAGATGTATGTGTATTTATACACCCTAGATACATGTGAGATGCTAGGATATGAGTTAAGTTCAAGATGCATAGTTTTTGCATCTAGTTGAACTCAAATTCTTATTAACCCAACATGTGGATCATTGGGAGAGCATGTGTACAAGTCATGTACATAGAGCCCAAGGAATATGATCCAAAATAAGGTTTTGAAAACATTTTAAAAAACCTTGGTGAAGTCTATCTTTTGATAGCAATCACCATTGATAGAGTTGATACAAAATAGGGCCAAAACATTGAAAAGTTCAATGGTTTTGAGTTTTGTATCAAACTCACTATTTTATGGGTAAAATAATTTTCAAATATTTTTCACCCATTGTATTGACTATAAGTAATATACGTATCAAGTTTCATGATTTTTCAAAATACATAGAATTACTTATGACTTTTCAAAATTCGATTCTGATAGTTGAAATTCGGAAATTTCAGATATCAGTCGACTGCCCTTTGTGGCAGTTGACTGATGAGAGTGGCAGTCGACTGGTTACTGATAGAAGTCGACTGACAGGTCTAATTTTGGGTTAACAAGACTTGTTTAGCCCATTTTCAGCCATGGTAAAGGTCCCTAACCACTTCTAACCCTAGGATATGCTTTGGGAAGCATTATAAAGGGTGAAAATCCATTGGATATGGATTAGGAGAAGTGTTAGGCCAAAGTATCAAATTTAGGGTGTGGAAAGTTCAAGTTTGAACTTAGAACCTTAATTTTGAAGGTTTAGAGTTTCTATTGGCTTAGGGACTTCCCAAGGACATTGTTGGTGCAATGGTCAAGGGGGAGCAAGCCTTTAGGGGAAGGTATCCATCTTTGGATGATGGATGTGGTTTTCTCCTTGAAGAGGAGAAGTTATTGGAAGAGTAGCATCAATTTGGGAAAATTGATGGTTTTTTTTAATACCCAATTTGGAAATTGGGAGAGTGAATAGGATTGCCTCTTTTGAGTGATATGGGACTTATCACTAGGAAGATGGTAGGCATCCTAGATATTTTTAGACCAAGGGGGAGATTGTAAGATCTCATTGGAACATGAGACATTGACCTCCTTGGAGAGAAAACCTTTTTGATGTTAGTCAAAAAGGGGGAGAATCTTAGGGGGAGAACATTTGGAGAGTGATTTGAGTTAGTGTTCTAACTCAATGATTTGTTTTGTTTTTGTCAAACATAAAAAAGGGGGAGATTGTTGGTGCAATCGGCCCAGGTCACGATTGACCAGGACTCGAGTTTGACTCGAGTGATGTTTTGATGTTCGACAAAAACATATGACAATGTAATTGTCATGGGAAAGTCCAAGTCTTGAGTACTTGGCATGGGAAGTCCAAGTGAGACACTTAGCATTTGGTAAAGTCCAAGCATGGTTCTTGGCAATGGAAAGTCCAAGTCTTGAGTACTTGGCATGGAAAGTCCAACATGGGTTGGCAAGGGAAAGTCCAAACATGGGTCTTGGCAAGGTAAAGTCCAAGTCTTGAGTACTTGGCATGGAAAGTCCAACATGGGTTGGCAAGGGAAAGTCCAAGCTTGAGTCTTGGCATGAGAAGTCCAAGGGGTCTGATATTGGCTGCATAAAGTCCAAGCGGGAGTCTTGGTAGCATAAGTCCAATGGTTGGCGGCGTAAAGTCCAAGCGGAGTCTTGGTGGCGTAAGTCCAATGTGCCTTGATGGTGTAGACACCGTTAGTATGACATAGCCGAGGGAAGCACCTGGAAGCTAGCGCGATGGATGAACAAGTCATGGATGACTTGGAGGGATATGAGAGGCGTGAGGCTGATGGAGGTGGCTAGAAGGCTTAGGTCTAGGCTAAGGGTGGTCTAGCAAGTATGGGGGGCACCATACTTGGATTAAAACCTCATGTTTGAGGTTGGCAGTCGACTGGAAATATGGCCGGTTCGACTGCCGTGAGTCGACTTGAGTTCGACTGCCAGCTTAGAGTTGAATTAGCCGCGACGCTTCATTGGAGCGATCGATGTCGATTGCCAAGGGTCTAGCCGATCGCTAGTTCTGTGTCGAGCAAACGCCCGTAGCCGACCGCTGGGCCGACGACGGAATCGGCATGCGATCGCCAATGTTGGCAGTCGATTGCCAAGAGTCCCGTTGGAACATGTCCGACGTGGATTGAGCCGTTGTCTCACGACAACAGTGGCATCAGTCGACTGGGGACTTATGGCAGTCGACTGATAGGCGGAAATCCAGCCCGATGCAGGTCAAAAAGAGGAGCTCGTGGAGGATTTCATTATCAGTTCTTGGGGAGCTTTCTTGAGGCGATTTGAAGGCGATTTGTAGGTGCGTTTCAGGGCCCTTCAACCTCATCCAAGCAACCAACAAGCAAAGCACTCAAACCCTAGTTTTGTAAAGTGTTCTTTACATTTCCCTTGTATTTTCTTGTATTTCTTTCGTTTATTGTTGTAAACGTTTGTACGAGGTTTCTTCGCCTCTGACTTGTTGTCGAGAAGGAGTTTATTGATTAGTGATTGCATTGGCGTCGCTAGAGCTCGTTAGAGCTCGATCCGTGGAGTAGGAACCGTGCGGTTCCGAACCACGTTATATCTTTGTGTTATTGTGTTTGTGATTGTGTTTCGTTATTGTTATTATATATATATTCCGCTGTGCTAACGAAACTTGTAGACACGATCTCGAACGATTTCCATCAAGCTTAACACGACACTATTCACCCCCCCCTCTAGCGGCCTCAAATTTCCAACAGCAGCCTCTGAAGCAGCCATAGAAGTTATATCACTCAGGAACTTCTTGATGGACTTGGATGTGATTCCTTGTTTGACCAGAACTATCACAATTTATTGTGATAACAGTGGTGCAATTGCAAACTCGAAGGAACCAAGAGCCCATAAGGCAAGTAAACACATAGAGCGCAAGTACCACCTGATACGAGAGATCGTAAAGGAGGTAGAAGTTATTGTCGCCTAGATTGCATCAAAGGATGACCTGGTAGATCCTTTCATTAAGGTCCTTCAAGCGAGAGCTTTTGATAAGCATGTGGAGGGAATGGGAATCAGATGTATGGCAATTTGAGGACAGCATAGTCTTTTAGTGTAAGAGGGAGATTGTTGGGATGTATATTGAAAAGTCTATCTTTTGTATGAACATCTTTATTTTTTAAATAAGAATCACATGATCATTGTTTGCATATTTATGGTTATGCATATTGTCTGATACATTGCATTGTAGATAACATGGTGTGTAGTGTTACACAGGAGATCATATTATCGGTTCATTGTAAAGTATAAGTAAAGGCTCACAACCGAGATGGTTATGGACAAACCATTGGAGTGGTTGTAGTGTGATTTGGTATTGGTTTGTCTTGTGTTGGGTTTCCGGCACCAAGGCGAGTGTATGTTTGAACATGTTTCGTAGACATGTGCACAACGAAAGAAATAAAAAGCAATAAATCTAATTTATTACAACACACACACTACACGCATGTATAGTACAACATGTGTAGACATAATCGTAAATTCAACTTTTGCAATAAAGGAAATTATTCTAAGTATACCTGACGTATCACGTGTAGCGGGAAAGGCATCAACCGGAGCGACTCTCACTAGAATTTCCTCTATCCGTATCCACGCCGAGTATCGTCAGGATGACTTCACAAAGCCACGAGCCTCATCTTCGTACGAGTCACTAGCCTCGTGTCGAAGACGATGTGATTGAGAGAAGATCATAATCCGAATCAAAATTCGGATTCAAAATCGAGTCCCCAAAACTCGCTTCTCCGAAAAGGTATTCGTCAACCATTTGACGAATCCTTCGTCCTCCACCTATGAGGATTACCGGAGATCAAATCACCAGTAAGGTAGCCGCTGCCGGAGCTCCAAACGCCATCCAAATGACACGCCGACATGAAGGAAACAAGCTGTCCAGAAAACTGGACAGCTTTGGGGGAGAACTTGCTCCGGCCAAATAAGGAAAGCTAGGTGCTCACCTTGTCGCCGGAGCCAAGGAAGATCACCGGAGCTCCTCCGACAGCAACTAGACGTCGGCAAGTGGGGAGGACGACAACTGCTGGATGATGGCTAGAGGAGCTTGGGCGGTGGTGGGCGGCGGCAAGACAAGGAGAAGAGAGGGAGGGGTGGCAAGATTAGGTTTAGGGATTTCACAAAACCCTTAAACCCTATTTTATAGAGAACAAATTCTCTGGTTATTGGTTTATAACCAAAAACCTGTTAACCCGCTCTAATAACTTAAGTTAAAATAAACCAAACTGATTTGGTCTATTTTAAGTTAAAATGAACCGAACCAACTTTGGTTCATTAATTTAAAACAAACCAAACCCATTTGGTTTATTCTTCACCATTGGATTAGAACCAAACCAATTTGATTCATCCATCATGTCTTCATAAGACACGACTCATCCAAACTTCCATTGCGACTGAAACGATTTCATGCTCGCTCCTTGTTTGGTCCAACCAAACCTAGTTTCTCTCGGTCTGAGAATCTCATTCTCAAGCTCATTTTAAATCCTTCAGATTACGCTCGTTGTGCGTGTGACCAAATAGGTTCTCGGTTTATGTTGGCCGTCTATAATTAACCATTAATTATAGAACAATCATGAGTGGCACCTAGTAGTACATCATGATCCCCAATTAACCAAAAGATCAACGGTTGATCCAGAACTATTTCTGAAACACTTCAGCAGCCATAATGATTCGTGCCCCGTTCCCTTCAATCATCTTATGCCCACTTGGTTCAGGACATGGTCTATAGTGTCAGTCCCCACTAGGTCGACTACGTCACACCTAGGCCAAGTATCATTTTCTCGTCCTACGGATTCTAGTTACTGCACATGTATTCAAGAGTACCTTACTCAAAACATGTAATGCTTTGGCCAAAGACTTTAGTAACAATCCGACGAGAGGCCATGGATATACATCTCCTCGCAAGGAGTGGTGAATCCTTTATAGGCTATTCAAACACCTTCGGTCACTTCGACTTATACCCAATCATCTCGGGTCCACATCTCCTTGGAGATGCTTGCTTAAGATGTCAAAGCATAAGTCTCCATGACCAAGATGACTTGAATACCGCAAGTCAAAGGAACATCACACTTAAGCTGCAGTAAGAACTTCATTGATATATCCATATATGCAGAGAACCATATGAAGTCTTACAGCTGGTCACTCCAATGAACTAGTTACCATAACTAGCATCCACGATTAACCCCGGACATCATAATGTCTCCAGCCAGTGAGAATCAACTGCTGCTTGGATACACCAAGGAGTATACCTCATGCTAGTCTCAACAGAATTGATGGTGTCCAAATCCATCAATTCATCGACTAGGGATAATTCCAATACATCACAATTACACATGTAGAGATACTCACTAGTTGTGATCAAATAATAAATTCTCTCATGCTGTGAATCGTATCATGGATATTCAGTAAATGAGTTTAAGATCTAATCAAATACATGAAAACATGTATACTCAAATAGTGAATCTTCATTTATCATATAAATGGTTCAAACATAAGGCGATTACCTTAGGACATCTCTCATATATTACTAACAAACTCTCACTTGGCCTAATACCAATCGCTACGGTATCCAATACCATAAGCTCTAACATGACCCTCAAACTTACTTTGAGGTAATGCCTTAGTTAAAGGATCCACTAAGGTCCTTTAAGTCGGAATCTTCTCGATTTGTACTTCCTTCCTACTTATGATCTCTCAGATCAAATGATAGCGGCGAAACACATGTTTGGATCATTGATGAGGCCACATCAAGTTCATAAATGAACTTCTTGATCCAAACCACTTCCTTTGCTGCTTCCGAAGCTGCAATGTATTATACTTCAGTGGTAGAATCCACTACAGTGTCTTGTTTGGAACTTTTCCAACTCACTGTGCCCCCATTCAAGGTGAACACGTACCTAGACTGAGACCTAGAATCATCCTTTTCTATCTGGAAGCTTGCATCAATATATCCGCGTATCACCATGTCCCCTTCTCCATATATTAGGAACACATCCTTAGTTCTTCTTAAGTACTTAAGGATCGTCTTAACAGCAGCCCAATGATCCATTTCTGGATCAGACTGGTATCTACTCGTGACACTCAGAGCATACGATACATCTGGCCTCGTACATAATATAGCATACATGATAGATCCTATTGCGGATGCATAGGGAATCTTACTCATGCAATTCCTCTCGTCTTCTGTGCGCGGACACATAGACTTTGAAAGGTGTATCCCATGCCTGATGGGTAGGAAACCTTTCTTGGATTCCAACATGCTAAACCTCTTTAGCACTCGGTCTATATATGTAGACTGTGAAGGACCAAGCAACCATTTCGATCTATCTCTATAGATCTTAATCCCGAAAATGTAGGTTGCTTCTCCTAGGTCTTTCATGGAGAATGTCTTGGAAAACTAAATCTTAACCGACTGTAAGACAAAAATATCGTTTCCTATAAGTAATATGTCATCGACATACATTACTAGGAATACGACTGCACTCCCACTAACCTTCTTGTACACATAAGGTTCATCTCGATTTTGTGAGAAATCAAACTTTTTGATTGTCTCATCAAAATGGATATTCCAGCTCTTGGATGCTTGCTTCAGTCCATATATGAACCATTGCAATTTGCATACCTTGGTTTTATCAACCGATGTGAAACCCTCAGGCTATGTCATATACACATCCTTGAGTAGGTTTCCATTAAGGAAAGTTATTTTCACATCTATCTGCCATATCTCATAATCATAATGAGCCGCTATGGCCAGGAGCATCCGAATGGATTTACGCATAGTAACAGGCGAATAGGTTTTGTCATAATCAACACCTTGCTTTTGACAATATCCTTTCACCACCAATCTAGCCTTATAGGTAATTACATTACCATCCATGTCGATTTTCTTCTTGAAAACCCACTTGTACCCTATAGGCTTTATGCCTTCAGGTGGGTCAACCAAGTTCCAAACTTGGTTTTCACACATGGAATCCATTTTTGACTTCATGGCTTCAAGCCACTTATCCCTTTTTGAACTTTTCAGAACTTCTTCATAACTGGTAGGCTCCTCATCATCAATGAGTAACACGTCGTTCGATTCACTTATGAGAAATCCATATCTTTCAGGAATATTGCGTGTTCTACCAGATCTACGAAGATGTGGTGTCTCAATAGGTCCAGCCGATGGCTTATCACTATGAGTTATTGGCTGTGGTGCTTCCCCAGGTATCTCATCAATGTCTATTTGAGTCTCTCGAGCCTCCTCAAGCTCGACGACCCTCCCACTATTTTCTTGCAAGAGAAACTCTTTCTCTAGAAACACAGCATGTCTTGAAACAAACACCTTTTATTTCATAGGATGATAGAATTGGTAACCCCTTGTTTCCTTAGGGTATCCAATAAATAGACATTTATCAGACTTAGTATCCAATTTGTCATAGCCTTTTTCTTCCCCTTCTGCTGTTCCTTTGACTTCCTCTTAGAACCTTTATTCGAGGAATCAACTAACAACATCATCCCCTGCTCATGCTTCACAGAAGGCTCCACAGTCTTCAGCATGTTGAGCAGTACCACAGATGAACCTTCTTGAATCTTAGAGGTGAAGAAGAGCTTGGAGACTTCGAACATTTCGAATCTCACTTGCTCATTAAACAACTCACAAAGATGAAGGCTATGGTATGAGCATCCATATGCTCATGTTGCTTCTGCAGCTCGGGTACCATCGTGGCTAGTATGAGACAACTCACTTGCTCAGAATCACTCACATGTTTCTAATGGGCCAACAATTGGTCCGGTGTTGCATCATCACTAGGACGGGCGGGAAAAGGCTCTTCGAGGACATACGCAAGCTTTTTCTCCTTGAGAACAATTCTCAAGTTTCTAAGCCAGTCCTAGAAGTTCAGCCCAGTCAATTTATTTGAATTCAAAATAGAGCACAAATTCAAAGACATCATGGTCAAGGGATTAATCTAGAAATACAAATCAAGCATATATGAGAAAACGATTTAAAATGCATCAACATACATTTACAAATCCCATTCATTTTTTGAATTTCAAAAACCCCAAAAATCACTTCGGGAGATCATAGGTCCATCTCTGAATGGGCTGATATCCAACACAGATATGAACAACCTTGGAGAGAGTCCAACAAGCCATTCATAACTACGATGGTAGGTATCAAATATACCGATTGCATATCACATATATGCAACTATCATAATGTGCTATCAACTAATTGAATGTTCACACATACATCGGGTTGTTAACACATTAACAAGTATGCATCATATGCATAACACCCAACTTCACCTCCCTTCACATCGATCTTGGAGAGAGTCTAACAAGCCGATGCTCCAGGTTAAAGCTAACCCATTAATCGAGAAATAGTTTTAATATGGTTAGAGCGCATTCAACCAATTAGCCCGGCTTGGAGAGAGTCCAACAACCAAAGCTAATGATTGACCTACCATATTAGTATTAAACTATTCCATGGTTTGAACATGTTCTGGTTTGACTCGGGCTTGGAGAGAGTCCAACAACCCAAACAGGAAATAGAACTCTGATTCTAACCATATTAATTGAAGATGTAGAGATAACCAAGGAGTATACCTCGTGATAGTCTCGAAAGAATTGATGGTGTCCCAATCCATCAATTCATCGACTAGGGATAATTTCAATACATCACAATTACACATGTAGAGATACTCACTAGTTGTGATCCAATTACAAATTCTCTTATGCTGTGAATCGTATCGTGGACATTCAGTAAATGAGTTTAAGATCTAATCAAATACATGGAAACATGTATACTCAAATAGTGAATCTTCATTTATCATAAAAATGGTTCAAACATAAGGCGATTGCTTTAGGACATCTCTCATACTAACATCTTGACCATAGAATTACACTAGTACACTTTGTGTGTATTGAGCAGGACCGACTTAGAGGTGATTTGATTTATTATTTACTACATAATTGAATTGGACCTCGGATATTATGGTGTACATGCTCTTAATCCCGATATAATAACGGGCACATGTACTTAGTATTTATTTCTTTGATTTACTAATGAGCGAGATTTATAAATTAAATCGATAGTCTCGGTAAGTTGGGAAATGATATTATTTACATGGTATTCCATTGATTATAGGAGAAAACCGTGTCCAATATATTAGGATGATGATGTCTCCTTGAGGAGCTCATAAGATTCATCATGTAAACCCTACAGGTGGACTTGGTCTGACATGATGATAAGGTTGAGTGGTACTACTCATGGAGTTAGATGTTGATTAATTAATTGTCAGTAAATTAATTAATTGATGGGCATTCGAGATCTTAAACACGGGGAGATATTTGTACAATTAATATATGGAGCTCATATTTATTTATGGGGGTTAGTGAGGTAGATCAATGATAATCCTCTAGTGGAATGGATTATCATTAATGAATCAGACTTTATGTGGGCTAGATCCATTGGGTGGCCAAGACACAACTCCTCCTCATGGTCCCTATTGTAGCCTATTAAAACCCTCATGAAGCCTAGATACGATGGTGGAAAATGGAAGTCTAGATCCGACGGTGGAGGTTAATTCTCTAGATCCAACGGTGGAGATTAAATCTCTAGATCCAACGGTTGAGATTAAATCTCTAGATTCGACGATGGAGATTAGAAGGAGGCTTAAGCCTAGCTCTATAAAAGGAGGGCTAAGGGCTTGGGCATGGATGGTCTTTGGGAGATTAGGGTTTTGCTTCCTTGGCTTGGGCGGCAAGGCATTAGGGTTTTGGTTTAGGGCCGGCGGCAAGGAGGTTAGGGATTAGCCTCTCTTCTTCCTCTCTTGGCTGGAGCACCCTCTTCTCCTCTCCTTTGGCCGACGGCAAGATATCAATCTTGGCCGACAATTCAATCTCCCTCTCCTTGGTGGCCGGCGGCAACAACAAAGAGGAGAAGGTGACTTGATCTTTCTCCAAAGGGATTGTGTCCGAAACTAGAAAGGAGAAGAAGGGAGCTTATTATCTTCTTTTGTTAGGAGCGAACAAGGAAAAGAAGATATGTGATCTAGGAGGCTTCGACTTTTGGGAGATCATCGCCCACACGACGTCCAAAAGGAGGAAGGACATACAATAGAAGACCTAGAGGTAAACAAGAGGTATAATTCTTGTTTAAGTATGTTTTCTTATTCTATGCAAATTGTATGTATTGTATGTGGCTAATTTACTTGGACCCCGAAGACAAACACAAAAACCGACGATCCGTACATCATCTATTCCATGGCTAATCGAAGAAATGAGGTAGGTTACTTGAACAACAAGTTTGTTCAAGTGACCACTTTATTCGAATAGCACGACGATGGATCAGTTGCTTGGGTAATCCCTCTTCGTCAAGGATTATTTTTTTTTTAATCTGGAGGCGTAGAAGGGATCGCCATGCACTAACGATCGAGGTGGGAAGCGAAGCTTTGGATCCACACCCTTCACATGTTCGAATAAATAAAAGATAAAGTGCAAGAACAAAAATTTACAATGCCAATGTGGCCTTCTCTCTGGCGTTGAAGTGCAGAATCTTGACCTTCGGCGGCGTTCTTCCTCCCCGTTGTGAGTTCCCTAAGCTTTTTAGGGCTTCGGGGTGCCTCCCAGTCGTCTTGCCTCCCCCCTAGGGTTTGGGCTGAGCCTTCCTTATATAAACATCACATCGGATCGCTCTGAAATCTAGAAAATAATCGACTCGCATCGAAATCGTGCAGTGCCACATGACCGTGTGTTTCCACATGGCCAGGCCGTGTGTGGCACTGGGGTGGCCGATTTTTCCCTTTGGACATGGTCGTGTGTAGCCACACGCCTTGGCCGTGTCCCCTTCAGCGTCTAGCTCCAAAATGCCCTTCTTTTACTTCGAAAGTGTGCCTTTTCCCCACGAAGTGCTATCCTGCACACAAAAGTACAAAGAGCATACCTCTGAACCAGAAAATAGGAAATGCATGCAAAACAAAGTGACATATGCATGAAACTAACATAAAATGTAATGAGATGTGAGTGAAAACTATTCCTAAAACCCTATATGTCTTGCTCACATCAATCACCCCTTGTATCGGCGATGAACAGTAAATAGAAGACCAAAACAAATAACTATCGATCTAAACAATCACCAATTGCAAATATAATTTAAAGAATAGAAATATATTTGAAGTAACATGTTCTACGCACACAAACTACTCCCTAATCCTAAAATAGGATAATATACTCCATAAATAAGAGAAGAGAAACACAAAGCATATTAGAATTTATAGAAACAATGTAAACTACGCAAAGAACGTGAATTACAATGCACTTTGGCTCTCCTCTTTAGCGTTGATGTGCATAACTTGATCCTCGACCAGTCTTCTTCCTCCCCGTTGCGAGTTTTCGAAGCTTTTTAGGACATCGGAGTGCTGTCCCGACCGTCGTGCCTCCTCCCTAGAGTTTGGGCGTAGCTTCCTTTATATTGACATCAAGCCGGATCTCCCCAAAACCTTAAAAATAACAGATGTTCATGCAGTAAGCATCACTCCTTAATTTTGATGG
Source organism: Wurfbainia villosa (assembly GCA_025175895.1). Classification (NCBI taxonomy): domain Eukaryota; kingdom Viridiplantae; phylum Streptophyta; class Magnoliopsida; order Zingiberales; family Zingiberaceae; genus Wurfbainia; species Wurfbainia villosa. The sequence goes on from CM045987.1 coordinate 38,933,245, forward strand.
TTGAACCACAGTTAAGAGTTAGGATACATTTGTGATCTAATATAAGTGTTAAGTGTGCAGGCTTAACACGAAGTCCTAGTAGGTCGTGTTAACCGGATACTAGGCATGTATCTTGACAGATCAGGAGGAGCGAAAACCAAACATGAAGTCCAGATGGGTCACGTGGACCGGACATTTGGCATGAAGACAGGTTGGGTCAGGAGACCGGACAATTGGCAAAAAGTCTAGCTGGGTCAGGCAGACCAGACAGCTGGTGGAAGCCCTGGTGGGTCAAATCTGATGTCAAGAATGGTAAGTCTGGCAGGTAGCCGGCAGGTAAGCCTCAAGTGAAGAGGTGAGACCGAGTCCTCTTTAGGGGGACAAAGCTAGGTGTCGATCCGATGAAAAGTCTGCGTGGGACGTAGTAGTTGAGATTAAGCAGTATTACTACTGCTATCATATTTCATATCATGTACTAATCCTGTTTTGCAGAGAACAGTCGACTGAATGGATTCAAGTCGATTGAACTCCAGTCGACTGGAGTTGTATCAATCAACTGGATTCCTATTTGGCAGGATCAGCTGGTGATCGATCGGAGATCGTGCATCGCAAATGGAAAGGGCTTGAGTCGACTGAAGAGGAAAAATTCCCGATGCGGAGCCGAGTGACGTGAAGTCGACTGGAGAGGATTCAGTCGACTGGAAGACCACGAATTCCATATCGACGGGCTGATGTGGAGTCGACTGAAAGGCATTTCAGTCGACTGGAAAGAGTTTATAAAAGTAGTGCTCGACCAGATCCCATTATCAAAATCAATTAATGTCGAAGTGCTGCCAAAATTTCATCACGATCACAAGAGCTTCAACCTTCGAAAAGGACTCTTTTCTGACACCTTGAGCTGCATCCGAATCTTCAATAGTGTCAATATAAAGTAGTCTTAGCTTTATTTTCCATTTTGCTTTTGTATTATAATTCAAGAGAGGGTAGATTGTTACCGTTCTCTCATACTTGTAAAAAGTGAACTCCCTCCGAAGTCGAGAGTTCTCGAATCGGAGGGCATTATAGAGATTGCCCATTGAGGTAGCTCGTGGTAGAGCTACGGGCCTTGGAGTAGCAACCCAGTCCGGGTTGTGAACCAAATAAATTGCCTGTGTCATTAATTGCATTTCATTTCCACTGCGTACTCATATTAAAATTAATAAAAAATTATTAAACACCGAGATTCTCACTCGATCCTACAATTGGTATCAGAGCAGGGGCGCTCCGAGTTGGTGAAACCACCATCGTGAGCATTAGAATAATTTTTATTTAATTAGAATAATTTTTATTGCTTTAGAAAAATTTAAAAATCATTAAAATAATATTCTACATATTAAATTAATATTATACATATTTAAAATTCATTAAAATAATATTATACATACTAAATTAATATTTTGCATATTTAAAATTCATTAAAATAATATTCTGCACATTAAATTAATATTTTGCATATTTAAAATTCATTAAAATAATATTCTGCATATTTAAAATTTATTAAAATAATATTCTGCATATTAAATTAATATTTTGCATAATGAAAATTCATTAAAATAATATTCTGCATATTTAAAATTCATTAAAATAATATTCTGCATATTTAAAATTTATTAAAATAATATTCTACATATTTAAAATTCATTAAAATAATATTCTGCATATTAAATTAATATTCTATATTTTTAAAATTCATTAAAATAATATTCTGCATATTAAATTAATATTTTGTATATTTAAAATTCATTAAAATAATATTTATCATATTAAATTAATATTCTATATATTTAAAATTCATTAAATTAATTTTTTGCATATTAAATTCATTTTTAGCATATTTAAATTAATTAAAATATTTTTCTATATATTAGGATTATTTTATGCATATTAAATTTATTTCATTTAATTAATTTTTTTCTTAGAAAGTATTTCATTGATAATGTCACATTTAGAGGGATACAGTACCGTTCTCCCTCCTCTCTTTAATGGGGAGGACTTTTCCTACTGAAAAAGGCGAATGGAGTGCTATCTGAAGACCAACCTAGAGGTATGGTTTTCAATTAGGAAAGGGTTCATAGCTCTGGTAGACAACTCGAGTGAGTTGTTAGAACCGGAGAAATAGACCTCGGATATCAGGAAGAGAGCTCAAGTCGATTACAAGGCACTTAACACCTTGTAATATAGACTTACCAAAGAAGAGCTAAATAGGGTAGGTCCATTTGAAAACTCTAAAAAATTATGGGAGAAATTAATTGAATTACATGAGGGTACAAATGACACTAGGATAGCCAAACGGGACTTGCTTTTAAATAAATTATTTAATTGTAAAATAAACGAAAATGAAAATGCTAGTCAACTTCATACTAGGATTAAAGATATATTAAATGGATTATATTTAATAAGACACCAAAAAGAGAATAGGGACTTAATTAGGTATACCCTTAAGGCATTCCCGAGAAATGCCTTATGGACATTGATTGTTGATGCCTATAAGGTATCTAGGGATCTCTCCACAATTAGGTTAGATGAACTATTTTGTGAACTTGAACTACACGAATAAGCTAACTCGGGTCAAACTGAGAATGGTATAGTTTTGTTGGTAGGATCGACTAAAAAGAAAAGAAAAGTGAGGAGTGAGTCCAAAGACGAGTCGGAGTCGGAAACAAACGGAGAAGAGGAGATTGTAAATGTGGTAAGAAAGATGTTCAACCGGAAGAAGAGGTTTACGAAGAAAGATGCCAAAAAGGTGGCCGACAACAAGCCAAGACCCTGATCGGAAGTGACATGCTATGAATGCAACGGAAAAGGACACTACAAGTCGGAGTGCGCAAACTTTAAAAAGGAAGAAAAACCAAAAAAAGAAAAGAAGAAGAAGGCTCTTAAGGCAACATGGGATGAGTCATCATCGGAGGAGTTAGACGCGGAAGAGACGAAGAGAAGCTTCATCGCGTTTATGGCCGAATCAAGATCCAGAGCAGAGTCAAGTTATGAATATGAGTCTGATTCCGTGTCCAAAAGAAGCCACGGATCCGTATCCATTTCCGAAGGTTCAAATGAGGTAACTTCTCCATTTGAAGATAAATTATATAATATCATTGCATGCTTAGGTAGGAAGTTAGCTAAGTCCGAAAATCGAGTCGACTCGCTACTTAAGGAAGTCCAAGTACTTAAGGAGCAAGTCAACTCGAAGACTTCGACTTGCCAATTTAAGGTTAGAGACTCAACTCAAGTTGTAAAGCTTGAGGAAGAGAACTCAGTCCTAAAAAGGCAAGTAGAAGATCTAACTGGATCTTTGGAAAAGTTCACTTCGGGTTCCAAGTATCTCAACATTATGCTTGGAACTCAGCGAGCTGTGTACAACAGATCTGGACTCGGGTATAAGGCTAAGTCCACCTATAAATCATACATGTCTTTACTTAACCGAAATGCTAAGAATTGAGTCCAAGCATGGGTTCCTAAGTCTAGCTTAGTAAACCAAGTTGAACCAAATCAATTTTGGGTTCCGAAGAGTCAAGTTCACTTAGTGAACAAAACTCAAACTAGCTACCATTTAGGGGGAGCTAACACCTTGCTTGTTTCCTTGTTTTAGTTCAACACTTGCTTGCTTTAGTTTACTTTCCTTGTATTAGTTAAACACTTGAATGTTTTAGTTTATCTTACTTCCTTTATTTAGAATGAACTAGATAATAAATAAAGTAGTTTAAACTTGAACAACCTAGTACTAAGATAAGTGAACTGATAGTAAGTTAGGGAAGCTCTTCGAAGTGCATGTTTAGGAAGTGGTCGTTGCTTCGATAACCAAGAAGGCCATGTGCCTTGCCATGACCTGGTGTACTAAGTCGAGTGGAATTTACTGAAGCTAACTCACTAAGTCTTTAACTAGTTAGACCAAGGCTTAGTCTAAAGTGAATCAAGTACTTGATTCCTTTATTGACTTTGCCTAGGAAGTGGTCGTTGCTCCGATAACCAAGAAGGTCATATGCCTCGCCACGACCTGGAAGTCAATACTGAAAAAACCTTCTTGACTAGCTCAAACCAAACTTGAATCTAACACAAGTTTAAACACTTTGAAATTGCTCATTAAATTTAATTAAGATAAAAAAATATTCATCTCACAAAACACATAGGGATAAGTGTATTGAAAACTTAGCTTGGGTGAGATGATTTAGAACTTAATTAAGTTTAATTTAGCTTAACTCAACCTAATAAACTTAGTTAGTTTACCTTAAAAATGTACTTTAATTAATACTTAAACTTAAACTAAACAAACATATCTAACCAAAACAAATTCACTCAATAATTCTCAAACTTAAACATATCCAACTAAAACAAATTAACTTAACAAATTAATTAATAACAAGGGTTTAACTAAAGTTAAACCTAAGTTAGCAAGATTAAAACGAACTTAATCACCAAATTAGTTAACCTACTAAATTTAATCATTATAACTAAAATTAATCAAATAAGAATAATTAAATAAATTTAAATTTAAATTTTGAATAAATCGAATTAAATAGTCAAAAATCGAAAATACTCAAATTAAGTCAACTGAATAATGTTCAGTCGACTCAATAAGAGTCAACTAAATCAAAATCAATTGCCTCCGAGTATTGGGAAGGTAAAAATGCAACTTCAGTCGACTGAATTCAATTCAGTCGACTGAAAAGGTTTGGTAGATAAAGTTTAGGCGCCGAAGTAAATGGTAACATTTATTACAGTCGGCTGAAACGTGTTTAGTCGACTTAATTTCAGGCGATTGGAATGCTTTCAGTCGACTGAATCCGATCTATAAGACCAATACCGAGCCACGCCAAATTTATTCACAACAGCTGATATTCCACCGCAAAAACCCTAACTTCAGACTTCTGAAGTGCTTAGGTCATCATATTCCTTTAAAATCATCCAAAATATCGAGGTAATAACTCTAAAAAGTTAGTTTGAATTATTTTCAATAAATATTGAATATCTATAATTCAATTAGGGGTAAAAGAAGAGCTATTGAGTTTGAGTCCTCGACTCCATGCATGGATATTAGGTTTCCCACTGAGGTGCATAGGATTAGGTTTGAAAGCATCATTTACATTCCAATGCCGACTAGGTACATTAGTAGATCATATTTTAGTAATGCATACATGCTTAGCATGGAGGTCATCACACACTATGGATTAGAAAAACTAGTTTATTGTAAAAACTCCATTAACATAGACATATGTGCGGAGTTTTTCAATAACTTTAGTAAAATTGATGATCTTTCATACTTGACTAGGGTACAGGGTAAGGACTTTATTTTTACCCCTACCATGTTAAGAGAGCATTTAGGACTTATACATTCGACATGCCCTGTTGCATGTTTTCTATCCACGGAGTTACCATACGGTGACCCTTACTCTCATATTACATTAGATAGGATTCACATGCATCTTTTTGGTGAGGAAAGAACTCCATCTGTGAGTATCTTTAGTTCTACTAGACTCAGAGTACAGGACTATGCCCTATACCGAGTCATAGTGAACTATATTTTGCCGCTCACTACTAGGGACATCGCTATGATGCACCCTTATCATTCATTTTTACTTTATGCACTTAGTCATAGGTTAGATTTAGAAATTAGCTTACAGATGTTCCATTGCATCATTTTCATTTCAGGTCAGTCACTAGTAGGAAGGCACATTTGCCTTACTGTCATGTCATTACATCTCTTTTAGCTACATTAGGGTTTGATGTTACCACAGGTAACATCAAATAGCTTACTGAGTATGACATGATAGGGTCTAGGCAGTTTGATTTAGCAAAGATAGGTTTAGATGACAATAATATCCTTGTATGGAAGAGAGATGGACCTCAGCCTCAGCCCTAGCCTGACCCGGAGTAGGATCATGAGACAGAGATCGACCCCAACTACCATTTAGAGATCGAGCATTAGGAATTCCCAGGATTTGATAGTTTATCACCATTTCTTGGGATTCCATCAGCTCCTACCATAGCAGAGAGACTATCTAGGTTAGACGATGTGATACAGTGCCAGGAGCAGCAACATCTTGAGATGATGCAGATCTTGTAGGAGCAGAGAGCATACCATAGAGAGATGGTGGAGCTTCTTAGGTCATGGGGCATGGGTCCCTCTCATCCTCCATCTACTGATTAGGAGTGTTATGATACTTGAACTTAATAAAATATTTTTTCTTCTTCTTCTTGTGTATGCATTTAGTTTATGCTTGGTAGATTAGGAATTTTTTCATGCTTATCATTCCAAATTATTTTGAAAAGTAATATTATATTTTTATGAAAATTGAAAATTAATCTAGATTAGTTAAATCTAGACTTCATGATCCTATAGATCTAGGTAGCCTTCGCATCTCACAAACACCTAGGATTACCTATTTATGTATTGAGCCACAAAGATGGGCGTGAGATGTTAGGACTGCAACCCTGGTTCCAGATGTAGATCAAGTGCATCGACATGAACCAACATGGGGTTGTAGGGATGTATACTGAAAAGTCTATCTTTTATATGAACATCTTTATTTTGAAATAAGAATCACATGATCATTGTTTGCATATTTTTATGGTTATGCATATTGTCTAATACTTTACATTGTAGATAACATGGTGTGTGGTGTCACACGGGAGATCATGTTATCGGCTCCTTGAAAAGTATAAGTAAAGGCTCATAACCGAGATGACTTTGGACAAACCATCGGAATGGTTGTAGTGTGATTTGGTATTGGTTTGTCTTGACCATAGAATCACACTAGTGCACTTTGAGTGTATTGAGCAGGACCTGTTGGTGCAGTAGGCACCTAAGTCGAACCTGAGTTTTGATTATAGCAAACAATACAAAGTTAAGCTCATGTTGTTATCTCACGAGCTGAACCAAGTGTGCAGAAAAATAGCTATAGCTGGAGCTGAAGGCTAGCGACACCCGGAGGAAGCCACGGTGGTCGGGCGACACTCGAGTGACTTCGGAGAGAGTCGAAGGAGTCGAGTGGAAGGTCGGAAGCAAAAGCAACACGTAAGTATCGAGGTAAGCTCGTGTGTGCGAACATAAGTGAGGTCGTATCCTCTTTACGGGGAGAGACTTAAGCGTAGATCCGACCCAAGACATCTCATAGGTGGTCTAGGTCGAGATCGGATGGTCGTCGACCATCGAAATTATGTTTTTGTTGAGCTAACCTTGCCTTGCAGCTAGCATCAGTCGACTGCCAACTTGGAGGACTCATGAGTCAAGCGATCGCTAAGGTCGACAATCGATCGATCTGCCATCGATCAATCGATGATGGCCATCGATCGTGATGATGGCCATCGATCGGGTGATCAAGGATCAGCCTCGAGTAGTCAAGAGTTATCACCATTTTTCAAGGGGTTTTGTGCCCATTTGTGATTGGCTAAAGACCCATTCGATGAGGGGCTCAAAGGCTATAAAAGGAGGGCCAAACCTAGGGTTTTTCATCAATTCAAAAGCTTCCAAGTGCTTCCGATACGCTCCGACTCTCCGACATCCCTACGACGAAGCGCTGCCGAGACGACGACTAGAGCTTCATCCTCCAACCTTTAAAGTCGTCGGTAACGAAAGTTCTAAATTGTATTTCAGTTTATTCCTTTTAGTAAAGCTTTCATTATAACGAGGAGAGGGGGAGTGTCCTTCTACCTCGGGCCTTTTGTATCCGTCTAACTCCTACCTCTAACGAGGAGGAGTTCTTTAGTAGTTTGCCCTCCGTATGTGGTCAAGGACCACTAGGGCCTTGGAGTAGTAGCCTTCGGCTACGAACCAAGTAAATCTCTTGTGTCTATTGTCCCCTTTACTTTTTGTTTTGTTTATCTTTCCGCTGCATATAAGTTTTTTTTAAAAACGAATTCGTACTAAAAATTTCTATCGCTATTCACCCCCCCCTCTAGCGATCCGATCGATCCAACATTTGGTATCAAAGCCGGGGGTTACTAAGATTTGGCGAAACCACCAATCTAGCCTTTTTTACAGATTTATTTTTTTCTTTTAATTCTGTTTTTTTTATTTTATTTCGCTTTGTTAAGTTTCTCTCCCCCACTACTAATCCAAAACGCGAGTCTTGGTACTTGCTTTCGTGTTTTTGTCATTACTAGTTTCTTCGTCTTTGTCTCCTTCGGTCTTTTGTTCAAATGGCTAATCTCGAGGGTTTTAGCACCGTCCGACCTCCGTTTTACAACGAAGATGACTTCCGTTATTGGAAGGGTCGGACGGAATGCTTTCTCAAAACCCAAATCGAGATGTGGATCATAATCCAAACGGGTTTCACACTTCCGACTAATGAAGTGGGTGACTCCTTGGATTATGATCAATGGACCATTGCAACAAAACGACAAGTCGAAGCCGACGCCAAGGCAACACAAATCCTCCAATGCGGCCTATCCAAGGAGGAGCTAAATCGCGTCGGCCCCTTCATAAGCGCAAAGGATCTTTGGACGAAACTAATCGAGTTACACGAAGGATCGGATCAAGCTAAGGTTTGCAAACGTGATTTGTTGTTCAATAAATTGTACACACTAAAAATGCAGGAACACTAGTTCGCGACGCAACTCCACGCCCGTGTCCAAGATATAGTCAACAACCTACACGCAATCGGGCAAAAGGTCGAAAACCGCGACCTTATAAGGTATGTTCTAAACTCGTTTCCGAGGACTACCTTGTGGGCATCCATGGTCGATGCCTACAAGGTCTCCAAGGATCTTTCTAAAATTAGGTTAGATGAACTCTTTTCCGATTTCGAATTACATGAGCAGTCCAACTCGGAACCTGAGAGGGGTATAGCCTTGTTTGCAGGTTCAAAGAAGAAGAAAATCGCAAGCAAACCACCACCAACCGAGGAGGAAGACGAGTCCGAAGAAGAAGTTGACCCGGAATTGACTGCCGAACTAATGAACCTAGCTCGAAGGATAGCCAAGGGACGAAAGTGAACCACGACTCGACCCAACCAAGGTAAGCCTAAAAGTTCTAATATTAGGTGTTATGAGTGTAACAGGTTTGGACATATCAAGTCCGAGTGCCCCAAGCTCAACCACCGAGCACCTAAGCACAAGAAGGCCCTCAACGCGACATGGGAAGAAGCGTCATCCGAAGAAGACGAAGACCACGTCTTCATGGCAAGATCGATTGAGTCAGACACGGAGACCGAACCTGAACTTGAGTCAGAACCTGAGGATGAATCGGACTACGAAGCTACCTTCAAGTCAAGCCACGTATACGCATCCGATTCAAAAGATACCCTTAAAGTAAGTCGGACTTTATTTAATACTTTACATAATACAGTTAGGTTTTTGTCTAGGAAGTTAGCTAAGTCCGAGTCCAAGGTCGAGACCCTTGTTGAGGAGGTTAAACTCCTCAAACACGAGGTCTCCCTAACCTCTTCGACTAGTCGAGTTCAAGAGAAGGACTCAACTCGAGTTGAAAAGCTCGAAGTTGAGAACTCTATCTTGAAAAGTCAAGTCGAAGATCTTAGGAACACGTTGGAAAGGTTCACTTCGGGATCCAAGGGACTTGACCTCCTACTTGGATCTCAAAGGGCAGTGTACAACAAGGCTGGACTAGGGTTTAACTCAAACACGACTAATAGGTCGTATATGTCGATTGTAAGTCGACATAGGAAACATGTCCAAGCATGGGTCCCTAAGAACCTTTTGATTTCAACTCTAGGATCCAACCCGTACTGGATTCCCAAAGACCAAATCCACTATGTGGATAGACCGAACTGATTCAACGGTCTAGGGGGAGCCAGTACAAAACATGTTTGTGCTTTAACTTAGAAATTGCATGTTTTTACTTAGAAAGTGTGTGCTTTAACTTAGAAATTGCATGCTTTAACTTAGAAAATTTGTGCTTTAAAACTTGTGAACTCACTTAGAACACGAACATAACCAACTAAAATTCTTCGAAAAGATTGAGCCTCGGGGAGCCTCTTTTCAAAAACATAACCAACTAAAATTCTTCGAAAAGATTGAGCCTCGCGGAGCCTCTTTTCAAAAATAACCAGTTAGACTAGGAATAGTCTTAGGTGAGTCAAGTCATCTTTTTATTGAAAATGGCTTTGTCTAAGGAAGTGGTCGATGATCCGATAAAAGAAGGCCCCTGTGCCTCGCCACGACCTGGAAGCCATGATCTTGAAAAGGTAAACTTGACAAGCCTAGGGTTAAATCCAAATCTAACATAAAATTACTTGAACCTAAATCCACTTAATCAACTTAATTGGAAGTCATCTCACAAAAAACACATAAGTATAACATGCTTGATCATATAGACACAGGTGAAATGACCTAGGTTTAACAACTTACAACCAATTTTTTTTTTTAAAAAAAAATCTAACATCCAATCCAACCACCTTGTGTGTAGGATCAATGGATGTTGGACAGCGGTTGCTCCTAACACATGACCGGGGATCAACTCAAATTCACAAAGCTTCGATTCAAACGACAAGGATCGGTAGCCTTTGGGAATAACGGCAAGCTCAAAATCATCGGATCAGGTGATATCGAGCTTAACTCGAATTTTATTATTAAAAATGTATTACTTGTAGAGAATTTTGAATATAACCTGCTTAGCGTAAGCCAATTATGTGACAATAACTATAAGGTCGTATTTTTAGAAAATGAATGTGTAATTAAAACAAATAAAACAACTAAAACAATACTTAAAGGAACTAGGACAAATAACATTTACACAATTAACTTAATCAAATCCTCAGCCAAATGTCTTATGACACAGGAAGAGGAATCATGGTTGTGGCACCGACGACTCGGTCACTCGCACCCAAGACTCATCCACAAGATGAGTCAGAGTGGCTTAGTCAGAGGCTTACCCAACCTCAACAACTTGGTTAATAAAATCTGTAATGCTTGTCAACAAGGAAAACAACCTAGGACACAACACAAGTTAACTAACCAAGAACGAACCTCAAGTGTACTTGAGCTCCTGCATATGGATTTATTCGATTCACATGGAGCCAAGTCACTCAATAGAAGTCAATATTGCTTAGTCATAATTGACGACTACTCCAAGTTTACCTGGGTTAGGTTCATCAAACATAAAAATTATACCCTAGATCAATTAATCAATCTATTCAAATTAATCGAGAATCAAAAAGACCTTAAGGTTAAAAGACTTAGAAGCGATCATGGTGGTGAATTCGAAAATCAAAGGTTCACCGACTTCTGTAACCTAAACGGATACCACCATGAATTCTCTTGCCTAGGACCCTCAAAGAAAATGGCCTAGTGGAACGGAAAACTGAACTCTACAAGAAGCCGCTAGGACCATGTTGAGCGAATCGACCTACCCGATAGGTTTTGGGCTAGAAGCGTAGTACGACATGCTATGTCCAAAATAGGATCCTTATGGTAAAAAGGCACCTTAAGACCTCGTACGAGATTTATCATGATAAAATACCTAACATCAAGTACTTTAGGGTATTTGGGTGTAAGGTACATATCTTAAACACTAAGGATTACCTAGGGAAATTTACATTCAAAACCACGACCGGAATCTTTCTAGGATACTCGACTACAAGTCGAGCTTATAGAGCATATAACCACGACACCCTTAGAGTCGAGGAGACTATCAATGTAGTATTTGATGAAGTACCCGAACCTACAAAACTCTTAATGACCCCAAGTGTTGAGCCCACTGATACCAAACTCGTCTCCGACCCTGAGATCGAGTCTAATCCACATCAACCAACTTCTCTTGTCGACCAAGTGACAAGTGATCCGAGTCAAACTAGTGTTCAACCAAGTCACCCCATTGATCAAGCATTAGGTGACACAAACCCAACCCAATCTAGGATTCAGACTAACCACCCTATCGATCAAGTGATGGGAGATCCTAATCTAGGAGTTCGAACTAGAGCATCCTATAGGAACCTTAGTCAAATTTCCTTAATTTCAAAGATAGAACCCAAATCAATTGAACAAGCTCTTCTTGATCCCGATTGGATTATTGCAATGCAAGAAGAGCTAGCTCAATTTACTAGGAATGAAGTGTGGGAATTAGTACCACCACCTAAAGACAAAACGATAATTGGAACAAGGTGGGTGTTTCGAAATAAGCTTGATGATAAAGGTGAAGTAGTTAGAAACAAGGCTAGGTTAGTCGCCAAAGGGTTTAGCCAAGTCGAAGGCTTAGATTACGACGAAACCTATGCCCCAAAGAGCTAGACTCAATCCATTCGAATGTTGCTAGCTTATGCCGCACATCGAGGATTTAAGCTGTTTCAAATGGATGTTAAGTCGGCATTCCTAAATGGATACATTAAAGAAGAAGTTTATGTTAGCCAATCCCCCGGATTCTAAAATCTAGATAAACCCGACCATGTTCTAAAACTTAAGAAAGCTCTCTATGGACTTAAACAAGCTCCTCGAGCTTGGTACGAGAGACTTTCAATCCATCTTAAGTCAAAAGGGTTTAACCAAGGCTTAGTTGACCCAACTCTCTTCGTAAAAACCTTAGGTAAAGAAATATTCATAGCTCAAATTTACGTAGACGATATAATTTTTGGAACCTCTAACTCAGCCTTACTAAACGAGTTCGTTTCACTCATGGAAAGTGAGTTCGAAATGAACTTGGTAGGCGAGTTAAGTTTCTTTTTAGGTCTACAAATTAAACAAACTAAGGATGGTATATACCTATATCAACAAAAATACACTAAGGAGTTAATTAAAAGATTTGGAATGCAAGACGCTAAGATAATAAACACCCCAATGGCGATTAATGTTAACATAGGAGAAGACCTAGAAAGTAAGTCCATTGACTTAAAATACTATAAGAGCGTAATAGGGAGTCTTTTTTACTTAACTGCAAGCCGACCTAATATCTTATTTGCAGTAAGTATGTGCACCAGGTTTCAAATCTGTGCCAAGGAGTCTCACCTAACCCTAGTTAAGCGTATCCTTAGATATCTAAAGGGTACACTTAATGTCGGTATTTGGTATCCTAGATCTACCGAGTTCGAACTAATCGACTACTCTGATTCGGATTATGCCGGTAGTAAACTCGACAGAAAGAGCACGAGTGGTTGTTGTCAACTTCTCGGCTCGAGTCTAGTGAGTTGGTGCAGTAGGAAGCAACACTGTGTTGCTTTATCTACCACCGAAGCCGAATGCATCACGATGGGTGAGTGTGTCACGCAACTTCTTTGGATGAAGCACACTCTCCACGACTTTAAGTTAGACTTTACGAATACTAAACTTCACGTAGATAACATTAGTTCAATTAATCTTACAAAGAATCCGATATGTCACTCTAGGACCAAACATATAGAGGTCAAACACCATTTCATTCGAGAACATGTGGCCAACGGAGCCATACACCTCGAATACGTCGAATCGAAGTCTAACTTGGCAGATCTATTTACTAAACCCCTACCCGAAGCCGAATTTAGTCTATTAAGACGAAAATTGGGCATGTGCGTAATAGAATAGGTACTTGCAAATTATATGTTTTTACTACTATTTCTTTAATTTCATAGAACTAGCATAGGACATACCCTAGATATCATGCACCTATAGATTTAAGGAGCTAGTACATCTCACAACACATAGGACTAATGTGTTTGTATACTTAGCCACGTAGATGGGCGTGAGATGTTAGGACCTTACTCCTGGTTCCAGATGTAGAGCTAGTGCATCGCTATAAACCACGGAGTATAATCATACATACTAACCGACTCTGACCAGGATTGGTTGATCTTTCATATCAATCAAGCCAAATATGAGTCAAACATTTTATAGATGAACCTATTTTCAGTATATTATTTTCAAAATAATGTGGAACATGCTTGGACTTTAAAATTAAAACTTATTTTTTATTCCACACACATCCTCACTCCTTTCGATATATGGCAAAAGGGCGAGAAAAAGGCCAAAGTTAAGGGATCATTTTTTTTTATGGCCAAGGCTTACTTAACTTTAAGTTAACAAAACAAGTTAAGGGAACTCTCAAACTTAAACACATTTAGTTAACTTGTTTTCGTTAACAATACAATAATTTACTTAACTCTTACTTAACTTGTTAACAAAAAGTAATTTACTTAACTTGTTAACAAAAATAGAAGTAAAGGCCAAGGTTAAGAAATCAATTTTTTCATAACCTTAAAACTTATTTTAAACACTATGGCCAATATTAAGTAATTTCGGTCACTTAATTCTTTTTTAGTAGCAAATATCAAGGGGGAGAGTTAAAACCCTTTCTCAAGTACTCACCCTCGGTCAAGGGAGAGGATTCCTCAAGGGGGAGCACTTGAAAAAGAGTTTTTTTTATACTCCTGCTTATTCATACATATCTCTTTATTTTTCTCAATGCACTTAATTTTCTTAACTTTGTAGTGGGTTTGCCATAAATCAAAAAGGGGGAGATTGTTGGTGCAGTAGGCACCTAAGTCGAACCTGAGTTTTGATTATAGCAAACGATACAAAGTTAAGCTCATGTTGTTATCTCACAAGCTGAACCGAGTGTGCAGAAAAATTGCTATAGCTGGAGCTGAAGGCTAGCGACACTCGGAGGAAGCCGCGGTGGTCGGGCGACACTCGAGTGACTTCGGAGAGAGCCGAAGGAGTCGAGTGGAAGGCCGAAAGCAAAAGCAACACGTAAGTATCGAGGTAAGCTCGTGTGTGCGAGCGTAAGTGAGGTCGTATCCTCTTTATGGGGAGAGACTTAAGCGTAGATCCGACCCAAGACATCTCATAGCAGGTCTAGGTCGAGATCGGATGGTTGTCGACCATCGAAATTATGTTTTTGTTGAGCTAACCTTGCCTTGCAGCTAGCATCGATCATTGTCGGCTTGGAGGACTCATTGTCGTCAAGCGATCGGCTAGAAGGTAATCAATCGAATGATCGCCATCGATCGTGATGATGGCCATCGATCCTGCTGGTCAAAGGATCAGCCTCGAGTAGTCAAGAGTTATCACCATTTTTCAAGGGGTTTTGTGCCCATTTGTGATTGGCTAAAGACCCATTCGATGAGGGGCTCAAAGGCTATAAAAGGACGGCCAAACCTAGGGTTTTCCATCAATTCAAAAGCTTCCAAGTGCTTCCGATACGCTCCGACTCTCCGACATCCCTACTACGAAGCGCTGCCGAGACGACGACTAGAGCTTCAACCTCCAACCTTTAAAGTCGTCGGTAATGAAAGTTCTAAATTGTATTTCAGTTTATTCCTTTTAGTAAAGCTTTCATTATAACGAGGAGAGGGGGAGTGTCCTTCTACCTCGGGCCTTTTGTATCCGTCTAACTCCTACCTCCAACGAGGAGGAGTTCTTTAGTAGTTTGCCCTCCGTACGTGGTCAAGGACCACTAGGGCCTTGGAGTAGTAGCCTTCGGCTACGAACCAAGTAAATCTCTTGTGTCTATTGTCTCCTTTACTTTTTGTTTTGTTTATCTTTCTGCTGCATATAAGTTTTTTTTAAAAACGAATTCGTACTAAAAAGTTTCTATCGCTATTCACCCCCCCCTCTAGCGATCCGATCGATCCAACAGGACCGACTTAGAGGTGATTCGATTTATTGCTGACTACATAATCTAATTGGACCTCAGATTTTATTATGTACATGCTCTTAATCCCGATATAATAATGAGCACATATACTTAGTGTCCATCTCTTTGATTTACCAATGGGCGAGATTTATAGATTAAATCGATAGGCTCGGTAAGTTGGGAGATGATATTATTTATATGGTGTGCCGTTGATTATAGAAGGAAACCGTGTCCTATATATTAGGATGATGATGTCCCCTTGAGGAGCTCATAAGGTTTATCATATAAACCCTGTAGGTGGACTTGGTCCGACATGATGAAAAGGTTGAGTGGTACTACTCATGGAGTTAGATGTTGATTAATTAATGGTCAGTAAATTAATTAATCGACGGACATTTGAGATCTTAAACATGGGTAGAAAATGTACAAATAATATATGGAGCCCATATTAATTTATGGTGGTTGGTGAGGTAGATCAATGATAATCCTCTAGTGGAATGGATAATCATTAGTGGATCGGACTTTATGTGGGCTTGATCCATGGGTGGCCAAGATCCAACTCCTCCTCATGGTCCCTATTGTAGCCTATTAACACCTCATGAAGCTTAGATCCAATGGATAGAAACAAAACTCTAGATCCAAAGGTAGAGATTAAATATCTAAGATCTGACGGTTGAGATTAAATCTCTAGATCCGACGGTTGAGATTAAATTCCTAGAACCAATGGTGGATATTAAACCAAGGCTTATCCCTAACTCTATAAAAGGGTGGACTAGGGGTGGGAGGGAAAAGAGAAAAAAGAGGAAAGGGGGCTAGGGTTTTGGGCGGCAAGAGCAAGGGAGGATTAGGGTTTTGGGTGGCCACAATTAAGGAAAGATGTTCTTCTTCTTCTTCTTCCTTTGGTGGTTGGCACCCTTCTTCTCTCTTCTCTCCTTGGTTTGGCCGGCACCCAAGCTTCTCCCTTTCATCTATGGCTTATGATGGATGGCCTTAGGGTTACTTCCCTTGGGTGGCAAGCAATCCTAGTTGGGATAGGAATAGGATTGGGCGGCTAAGGTTAGGTTTTGGGCGTTGATGGTGGGCGGCAACAAGTGGAGGAGGGATTCATCTTCTTCTTCCTAAGGTTGGCCGGCCCCTCTTCTTCTTCCCTCTACCTTTGCCAGAGCTCAACCTATTCTTCTTCCCTTCATCCTTGGCCGGAAATTAGGAGAGCTTAGTTTAGGATTTGGGCGGCAACAAGGAGGAGGATTTCTTTTCTTTCTCTTCTCCAAGTGTTGGTCGGTGCCCATGTCCTCTTTGATTCTCCTTTGGCTGGTTTCCACACTCCATGTTCTCTTCCTTGGCTGGCGGCAACATCGAGTTTATTGACTTGGTGGCCGGTTCTAGATGGGAAGATGAGTTTTTTGTTTTATGATCTTCCTTTGTTCGAAGTGAACAAGGAAGGAAGATTGGCGATCTAGGAGCTTCGACTTTTGGAAGATCGTCGCCCACACGATGTCCAAAAGGAGGAAGGACATACAATAGAAGATCAAGAGGTATAACAAGAGGTATAGTCTTGTTTATTTTGATTAGTGTTCTTTTGTATTATGTTTATAATTGCTTTTCAATTATATGCATGTGTTGTGTGGATGTTTACTTTATGTATGTGGCTAAATAATACTTGGATCCCTATCATAAATACAAAAGCTGGCGATCCAGACATCGTCTATTCCCCGGCTACTCGTAGAATAGAGGTTGATCGCTTGAACAACGAGTTTGTTCAAGTGACCTCTCTAAACGAATAGCACGACGATGACTTGGTTGTTTGGGCAATCCCTTGTGTCTAGGATTAAATTATTATAATCCAGGGACATCGATGGGATTGCCATGAACAAACGACCGAGGTGAAGTGGGAAGCGAAGTTTCCCCTCACGGACTCGATAAGCAAAACCCTTCAATTGGTATTAGAGCTGAGGTTTCCGATTTTGTGTGTTTAGGATTCGGTTAATTTTTATGCACTTTTCATATATTATATGTGCCGGATAATAGTAGGATATGCATAGTTTAACTCTTTGGTTGCAGGTATAAGATCCGACTATTTTGGCCATATGTGTGTATGTGATTGTATGTGTATATTTTGTTGAATCCTCAGGGTTGACGAGTCTAGTATTTGATTTTTTTTTTATAAATTAGATACGACATTGTTTATCCACTCTTTATTTTATTTTACTTTCGATCTAGATTTCATGTACACTCCCTCGTGGAGTATAGGATCAATGGATGTAAATTAAAATAGGTTTTAGTCTCGGCTCGGATCTCCGGATGGCTTGTACATGGCGTAGGAGGAGTAGACGAGAAGGCGTTGCGACGGGAGACATATTAAAGACAAAAGCCATAATAGTTGGAAAATAATTTATTTTTCATATTTATTGTTTTTTGTTTGATATGCATGTTGTAGGCTAGGAAAATTCCTCAATTTCAAATTACTAAGTGGGAGAGGGAATTTTTTTTTAAAATTCCCACGACCTCCATTACGATTTGACATGTGATGCAAGCAAACTTGCGCGTCGGCTCTGAGTGTCTTCCTCCCCATCGGATGAGTTTGTTTGCTGATCACAAGGTCAAATATGGTTATAGGAAATTATTAAGGAGCGTGTGTACTTCCCCATCGTAAGCCACATAACCCGAGATAATTACCTTGGTACCAAGTAATGGTGAACACTTAGATACAAATATAAGTATCCTCCCCATCGGAGTCACTGCTTTTATTTGTAGGGCCAAAGAGAAACCAACTATTAATTTTACTTGTCAAAAAGTTAGGTTGACAAGATAGTAAAATTAATGGGTAAAACCTCCTCTTACAAATGTAGAATTCGTATACGTCCACACTATCGTAGCATACGATATTCTCGGTGTTTTGAGGTGTTAGTTGATTTTAAAATTTTATTGTTTGAGGAATCAATAATTTTTTGAAATCTAAAGTAATGATCTATGTGATTCTTAGGATTTTCATAAATGACTTTCAGTCCACTTGTTGTGATACTAAAGGAAAATAAGTTTACTGTACCCAAATTATGTTGATTGGAAAAGAATCTAGATATTGTCTTAACTGCTGAGGAGTACAAATATGTACTTTTCGAAGAGTATCCTCCTAAGCCTGCGAATGAGATGGAAGTCTTTGGAGTTGAGATCGAAGGGGAAACCCAGGTCGATGTCATTCTCCAGCTGACAGAAAGGCTTGCTCAGGCTAAGGCCATGGTTGCTCAGAAGGTTTCTACTTCTAAGCCGAAAGGCAACAAGAAGAAGAAATAAGCTAGAACAAAGGTGGTGGGAGGATCTCAGGGAGGAGTGAAGAAGCCGAAAGGCAAGTGCTTCACTTGTAAGCAGGATGGACATTGGAATAAGGACTGTCCCAACCCAAAACAGAACAAAGGTATATCCTTTGGTCTAGTCATTGAAACATGGTTAGCGGTGTGATCTACAAGCACTTGGTGTGTAGATACGAGAGCCTCTGATCATGTCTGCAATACTTTGCAGGGGTTCCAGGAAACCCGACAACGAGCTGAGGGAGAGATTACCATTTACTTGGGCAATGTCATGAAGGTGGCGGCTATTGTAGTGGGAGATGTTTTATTTATCTTTTGAGAAAAATAAAACGTTGGTTATGGAAAATTCCCTTTATGTATCTTTATTTAGAAAGAATTTATTTTCAGTTTCTAAATTGTTTATGGATGGATATTCTATTTCTTTTAATAACAGAGTTGTTATAAAAAGGAATAGGGAGAATATCTGTTCAAGTACATTGATAGGAAATTTGTATACACTCGAATCAAAAGCTCCCACGATGCAAATAGAAGTTAATAACTCATCTTCTAATTCCAATAAAAGAAAAGAACCTTCGAAGATGAACCAAACATATCTTTGGCATCTTAGCCTTGGTCATATTAACCTAAGCAGAATTCAAAGGTTGATAGTTGATGGACCTTTGGGTTCATTAGTGGTGGAAGATTTCCCAACCTGTGAATCTTGCTTGGAGGGTAAAATGACCAAGAGGCCTTTTAAAGCCAAGGGGTATAGAGCCAAAGATGTGTTAGAATTGGTTCATTCTGATATGTGTGGTCCTATGACTATCCAGGCTAGAGGTCGTTTTGAATATTTCGTCTTTCTCATAGACGATTATTCAAGATATGGATGACACTAAGATCTGCTCGTAGTGGCGAATACCTCTTGGGAGAGTTTAGGAATTACTTATCAGAGGTTGGGATTCAATCCCAATTGACTGCACCTGGCACACCCCAGCAGAACGGTGTAGCAGAGTAAAGGAATAGGACTCTTATGGAGATGGTTAGATCGATGATGAGTTATTCTGAGTTGCCAGATTCGTTCTGGGGATATGCTCTAGATATGGCGGTGAACATTTTGAACTTCGTTCCATCTAAATCACTGCCTTATACTCCCACAGAATTGTAGACTGGGCGAAAGCCTAGTCTAAGACATATTCGGAAATGGGGGAGTCCAGTACATGTGCTGAAGGCAGATGCTGGTAAGTTGGAACCTCGTATAGAAGTACACATGTTCATTGGCTATCCTAGAGGAACGAAGGGTGGTTTATTTTATAGTCCTAGAGATCAGAGGGTCATCGTTAGCACGAACGCCAGATTTCTAGAGGAAGACTATGTGATGAACCACAAGCCCAAGAGTAAAATTGTTCTGGAGGAATTAAAAGGGGAAGTCACTTCTTCAGTACCATCGGTACAAGAGGATATACCATAAGTCACTGCACCGCGTGTCACAGAGGATACATAGGTGATACCTCGTCGTAGTGGGAGGGTTGTCAGACAGCCTAATAGATTCATGTTCTTGGGAGAATCTTCTGATTTGATTCCTGGCGAACATGAACCTGATCCCTGGACATATGACGAGGCAATCCAAGATAAAGATACAATATCTTAGCAAAGAGCATCTTGTATGTAAGCTTAATCGATCCATTTATGGATTGAAGCAAGCTTCGAGGTCTTGGAACATCTGTTTTGATGAGGTAATCCAGTCTTATGGATTTATTCAGAGTCCGGATGAGTCTTGTGTATACAAGAGATGTGACGGAAACGTAGTGGTATTTCTTGTACTATACGTAGATGATATTTTGATGATTGGCAACAATAACAAGGTGTTATCGGATGTAAGGGTATGGTTGTCCAAACAATTTGATATGAAGGACTTGGGAGAAGTGGGACACATCCTTGGGATCAAGGTTATAAGGGATCGCAGGAAAAGGATGTTGTGCTTATCCCAAGCTTCATACATAGACACGATTATGGATCGTTTTAGCATGCAGAACTCCAAGAAGGGTTTTCTACCGTTCAGGCAAGGAATTCCTTTATCTAAGGAGATGTGTCCTAGAACATCTGAGGAGATAGAGGAGATGAAGGCGGTTCATTATGCTTCGGCAGTAGGAAGCCTCATATATATGTGATGCTATGTACGAGACCAGATATCTGCTATGCCGTGGGCATGGTCAGCAGATATCAGAGTAATCCAGGACAAGGACATTGGACTGCGGTAAAGCATATATTGAAGTACTTGAGAAGGACTAGGGATTATATGCTGGTTTACCGGGCAGACCAATTACTCCCTGTGGGTTACACGGATTTCGACTTCCAATCTGATAGGGATAACGGTAAGTCTACCTCAGGTTTTGTGTTTACTATGGGTGGTGGAGCCATTGTATGCAGGAGTGTCAAGCAGAAATGCTTGGCGAACTCCACCATGGAAGCTGAGTATGTGGCAGCCTCTGAGGCAGCCAAAGAAGCTATATGGCTCAGGAACTTCCTGATGGACTTGGATGTGATTTCTGGTTTGCCCAGAACTATCACAATTTATTATGATAATAATGGTGTAATTGCAAACTCGAAGGAACCATGAGCTCATAAGGCAAGTAAACACATAGAGGGCAAGTACAACCTGATACGAGAAATTGTAAAGGAGGTAGAAGTTGTTGTCGCCTAGATTGCATCAGAGGATGACCTGGTAGACCCTTTTCACTAAGGCCCTTCTAGCAATAGCTTTGATAGGCATGTAGAGAGAAGGGGAATTAGATGTATGACAGTATGAGGACAACATAGTCTTTTAGTATAAGTGGGAGATTGTAGGGATGTATACTGAAAAGTCTATCTTTTGTATGAACATCTTTATTTTGAAATAAGAATCACATGATCATTGTTTGCATATTTTTATGGTTATGCATATTGTCTAATACTTTACATTGTAGATAACATGGTGTGTGGTGTCACAGGGGAGATCATGTTATCGCCTCCTTGAAAAGTATAAGTAAAGGCTCACAACCGAGATGGCTTTGGACAAACCATCGGAATGGTTGTAGAGTGATTTGGTATTGGTTTGTCTTGACCATAGAATCACACTAGTGCACTTTGAGTGTATTGAGCAGGACCGACTTAGAGGTGATTCGATTTATTGCTGACTACATAATTGAATCGGACCTCTTATATTATTATGTACATGCTCTTAATCCCGATATAATAACGGGCACATATACTTAGTGTTCATCTCTTTGATTTATCAATGGGCGAGATTTATAGATTAAATCGATAGGCTCGGTAAGTTGGGAGATGATATTATTTATATGGTGTGTCGTTGATTATAGGAGGAAACCGTGTCCTATATATTAGGATGATGATGTCCCCTTGAGGAGCTCATAAGGTTCATCAGGTAAACCCTGCAGGTGGACTTGGTCCGGCATGATGAAAAGGTTGAGTGGTACTACTCATGGAGTTAGATGTCGATTAATTAATGGTCAGTAAATTAATTAATCGATGGACATTCGAGATCTTAAACACGGGGAGAAAATGTACAAATAATATATGGAGCCCATATTAATTTATGGGGGTTGGTGAGGTAGATCAATGATAATCCTCTAGTGGAATGGATAATCATTAGTGGATCGGACTTTATGTGTGTAACGCCCATAAAATTCCTAGCAATTTTACAGGAATTTTTGGCTTGATGATCATGGGCCTTGGGTGGGCCTTTTCCAAAACAAAAGAAAATAAGCCAAAAATGGATGCAATACCTAGGAATTGAACTCCAAACCTCTAGAGATAGCCAAACCCTATAGATGCACCCACTAACCAGAAGCCCAATAGGATATTATCATTAGAGGAAGGGGGGGATTATAGATAAGTGTGATAAAGGCAAATGAAGAGGCATGGAAGAAGAGAAGAGAAACTTCTCTTCCTCCCTTTATAAAGAAGAGGGAAAGTTCTAATTTGCCACTTCCTCTCTTCTTCTCCTTCTCACCGAAACCTAGAGCCTCTCCCTCTCCATTTCCCTCTTTTGGCCGAACCTCATCCAAGCAAGAAAGCAAAGGCTAGGTTGGTTCTTTAGGTTATCTTCCCCACCCAAAGCAAAGCGAAGGATGTAAGTATCCCTCACCTGCATACGAGTAGCTTCGATTGATGTTTGTAAAAGAAATCTATATGTTATATCTAACCAAGCTATGTTTTAGTTTATCAATGAAGTTGTATGCTATGTTTAGGAGGTAGATGATGATGTTAACATGGAAAAAGGAATTAGGTTAAAAGCTAACCCTAATAGCCCTAAAGCCTATTCGGCCATGCCATGATTTTAGGGTTTTAATGAAGCTCTATGTCATGTTTTTGTAACTATATGATGATGTTAGGATTAAGATGGATTAGGGAAAAAGTTAACCCTAAAAACCCTACTTGGACCATTCGGCCAACCTAGGTTTTTGGGTGAACAAATGAAGTTTTAATCCCTATGTTATATGCAAATGAAGTTGTTGTTATATGAAATGAATTAGGTTGTTGTTATATGAAATGAATTAGGTTAAAGGTTAACCCTAAAAACCCTACTTGGACCATTCGGCCAACCTAGGTTTTTGGGTGAACAAATGAAGTTTTAATCCATATGTTATATGAAAATGAAGTTGTTGTTGTATGAAATGAATTAGGTTAAAAGATAACCCTAGAAGACCCTATGGACCATTCAGCCATCATGCATTTTGGGGATTAGATGAAGTTTTAATATAAGCCTTATGTGCATATGAATTTGTTGTTAAGTTAAATGAATAGGTTAACATGTGTTTTATGTTGGGTGAATTCATGTTGACTTGTGATACTAAATAATGCTAGATGAAGATAACATGCCTTAGGCTAGTGTTTACTTACTTTTGATGCCATGCCTTTTTGCCATGTCTATGTGTATGCGATGTTTAAAATATGTTACGAAATGGAAGAAGATAAGATTATGAAATGAAACAAAATGATATGTTCACGACATGAATATGACATGAGGATGAAATGAAGAATAATATGTTATGAAATGAAGAATGGTATGTTTACGAAGATATGTTCATGAAGGGGAAGCATGATGTGTTATGAAATGAAGTATGCTATGTTTGCAAAATGAAATAAGCTATGTTATAAAAATAAGCATATAAGTATTTTACCTTCTGCATGGCTTGTACCAAGACCCTAATAAGGTCCAAGAAGGGATGGGCTCCTAAGATGCCCTAGGTCGATGGAATAAGACTCGGGCCTAGGATGGGCTTTTATGTATGATTGCCCCTAGGTCGATGGAATAAGACTCGGGTCTAGTACGGGATGGGCTCCAAGATGCCTTAGGTCGATGGAGTAAGACTCGGGCCTAGGATGGACTTCTACGCTATGACGATTGCCCTAGGTCGACGGACTAAGATCGGGCCTAGTAACCTATTAGGTTCAAGACTTGCTACCTCGGGCCTATTTAGGGATGCGCGCTATGATAATGAAGAAGTGGTACAATGCCGGGCCCAAATATGTTGAGAATTATATTTACATACCTATAATATATGTTTTCAAAAGCATCCTGCATATGTTACCTGATTAGATTGTTATGTTACATGTTATGTTTGATATGCCATGTTTATGTCACTATGCTACATATGATGGATGTTATGTTTGATATGCCATGTTTATGTCACTATGCTACATATGATGCATGTTATGTTTGATATGTCATGTTATGTCACTATGCTACATATGATGTACGTTATGTTTGATAGGTCATACCTATATGTTTTATGTTATGTTGATTGCTACGTTACATATGTTATATGTTATGTTTAAATAAGTCCTAGACGTATATGACATGATGCTATGTTATAGATGATACATGTTATGCTGCCATGCTATGGATGAGATATGTTATGTTTACTCACGTTATTTATGCTACATGTTAAGTTGATTACGCCATGTATGTTACATGTTATGTGGCTTATACGTGATGAATGTTACGTTTATCTTTCCTTCAGATCAGATAAGGGTAAGGGATGGATAAACTAAAGGGAGCAGCAGGAGGGGCCAAATGTGTGTGGCAGTGGCATGGTGGAGAAGATCCGTTAGGTTTATATATATATGTTTACCTATGATGATGATGTTTATGGATGTCCTTACTTATGTCTCCGTATGACAACGATGGTTATGAACCTGAACTAAGCACTAAGTATCTATCTAAGTTATAATGCATGCTCTATGTTAATAAGAAGAAGTAAAGAAGAAGTAAGAAGAAGTATCTATATATGTTATGATGCATGCTCTATGTGAAGAAGAAGAAGTATATATATATATATATATATATATATGTCAATGCATGTTTATGTTATAAAAGAAAAAAAAATAATGTCTAAAGTCTTCCGCTGTAAGAAGTACGAAATATGTATAAAGTCTTCCGCTGTATGTATGTATGTATGTATGTACGGTCGCGTCACGCGCCGCCCCCTCCGGATTCTGGGTCCCGAAAAGGGCAGGCGTGACAATGTGGGCTTGATCCATGGGTGGCCAAGATCCAACTCCTCCTCATGGTCCCTATTGTAGCCTATTAACACCTCATGAAGCTTAGATCCAATGGATAGAAACAAAACTCTAGATCCAAAGGTAGAGATTAAATCTCTAAGATCCGACGGTTGAGATTAAATCTCTAGATCCAACGGTTGAGATTAAATCCCTAGAACCAATGGTGGAGATTAAACCAAGGCTTATCCCTAACTCTATAAAAGGGTGGACTAGGGGTGGGTGGGAAAAGGGAAAAAAGAGGAAAGGGGGCTAGGGTTTTGGGCGGCAAGAGCAAGGGAGGATTAGGGTTTTGGGTGGCCACAATTAAGGAAAGATGTTCTTCTTCTTCTTCTTCCTTTGGTGGTCGGCACCCTTCTTCTCTCTTCTCTCCTTGGTTTGGCCGGCACCCAAGCTTCTCCCTTTCATCTATGGCTTATGATGGATGGCCTTAGGGTTACTTCCCTTGGGTGGCAAGCAATCCTAGTTGGGATAGGAATAGGATTGGGCGGCTAGGGTTAGGTTTTGGGGGTTGATGGTGGGCAACAACAAGTGGAGGAGGGATTCATCTTCTTCTTCCTAAGGTTGCCCGGCCCCTCTTCTTCTTCCCTCTACCTTGGCCGGAGCTCAACCTATTCTTCTTCCCTTCATCCTTGGCCAGAAATTAGGAGAGCTTAGTTTAGGGTTTGGGTGACAACAAGGAGGAGGATTGTTTTTCTTTCTCTTCTCCAAGTGTTGGCCGGCGCCCATGTCCTCTTTGATTCTCCTTTGGCCAGTTTCCATACTCCATGTTCTCTTCCTTGGCCGGCGGCAACATCGAGTTTATTGACTTGGAGGCCGGTTTTAGATGGGAAGATGAGTTTTTTATTTTATGATCTTCCTTTGTTGGAGTGAACAAGGAAGATTGGCGATCTAGGAGCTTCGACTTTTGAAAGATCGTCGCTCACACGACGTCCAAAAGGAGGAAGGACATACAATAGAAGATCGAGAGGTATAATAAGAGGTATAATCTTGTTTATTTTGATTAGTGTTCTTTTGTATTATGTTTATAATTGCTTTTCAATTATATGCATGTGTTGTGTGGATGTTTACTTTATGTATGTGGCTAAATAATACTTGGATCCCGATCATAAATACAAAAGCCGGCAATCCAGACATCGTCTATTCCGCGGCTACTCGTAGAATAGAGGTTGATCGCTTCAACAACGAGTTTGTTCAAGTGACCTCTCTAAACGAATAGCATGATGATGACTTGGTTGTTTGGGTAATCCCTTGTGTCTAGGATTAAATTTTTTTAATCCAGGGACATCGATGGGATCGCCATGAACAAATGACCGAGGTGAAGTGGGAAGCGAGGTTTCCCCTCATGGACTCGATAAGCAAAACCCTTCAAAGGTTTACAAGAGAAAATCAATCACTTCGGTGACTAACTCTAATTCAAAGCTTAATGATTAATTATATATCATTTGAGCTAGTAAAGAGTTGGACATTTGCTTTAAGGACAATTTTTAGATGTGTATTTTCGATATTTAAATTTAATATTTTTGAATTCATGCTTGGACTTATTTTCTATCACTTTTGCATTGAAGTTTAAAAGTTGAATTTTTTTGAAAATTTTAAAAATTTTGAATTATTCAGGGGGAGATTTTGGAGTTTTGAAAAGAGGTGAAAATTTTTGAAATTTTAAACAAAAAAAATTGGAATTTTCAGGGGGAGATTTTGGAGTTAAAAAAAATTGAATTATTCAGTATATATATATATATATATATATATATATATATATATTATACAGGAAATGTTAAAAAGTTGCAAATTTTTTAAGGTTGAAAATTTTTATAGTTTGACAATTTTTGAAGTTAGAAATATTGTTGAAAAGCTTAAAAGTAAATCAAATTTCAAAGTTTTTTTGAGTTTGATTATTTCACTCTCCACTAGATTATGTTGGCATATTTTTAACTTAAATACTTATTTTGATGTATGCCAAAGGGGGAGAGAAGAGATATAAGATTATAGACTTAAAAAGAGATATAAAGTTAAATGTATGCAAAAATTTGATAAGGAATTATGCATCTCATACATGGTTAAATTTATGCATGACAATAATTGTTAGTTCATATTTTATACATGTCAAAATATGGAGATTGATATTTGATTCTCCTAACTTTAACTGATGTGTTATCATACATCAAAAAGGGGGAGATTGTTGATGTAGTAAGCATCACTCCTTAATTTTGATGTATAAACTAAAGTTAAGAGTTAGGATACATTTGTGATATAATATAAGTGTTAAGTGTGCAGGCTTAATAGGAAGTCCTAGTAGATCGTGTTGACCGGATACTAGGCACGTATCTTGATAGATCAGGATGATCGGACACCAAACATGATGTCCAGATGGGTCGCGTGGATCGGACATTTGGCATGAAGACCGATTAGGTCAGGAGACCGGACAATCGGCAAAAAGTCCAGTTGGGTCAGGTAGACCGGACAGCTGGTGGAAGCCCTGGTGGGTCAGATCGGATGTCAAGAATGGTAAGTCAGGTAGGTAAGCCTCGAGTGAAGAGGTGAAGTCGAGTCCTCTTTAGGGGGACAAAGCTAGGCGTCGATCCGACGAAAAGTTCACGTGGGACGTAGTAGTCAAGATCGAAAAGTATTCCTACTACTATCATATTTCATATCTTGTACTAATTCTATTTTGCATAGAACAGTTGACTGAATGGATTCAAGTCGACTGAACTCCAGTCGACTGGAGTTGTATCAGTCGATTGGATTCCTATTTAGCAAGATCAATTGGTGATCGATCGGAGATCGTGTGACATAGATGGAAAGGACTTGAGTCGACTGAAGAGTTTGAGTCGACTAAAGAGGGAAAATTCCCGATGCAGAGCCGAGTGATGTGGAGTCTACTGGAAGACCACGAATTCCATATCGATGGGCTTATGTGGAGTCAACTGAAAGGCATTTCAGTCGACTGGAAAAGTTTATAAAAGTGGTGCTCGACCAGATTTCAACTCCTCCTCATGGTCCCTATTGTAGCCTATTAAAACCTCATGAAACCTAGATCCAATGATGGAAAATAAAACTCTAGATCCAACGGTAGAGATTAAATCTCTAGATCCGACGGTTGAGATTAAATCTCTAGATTCGACGGTTGAGATTAAATCCCTAGAACCAATGGTGGAGATTAAAAGGAGGCTTAAGCCTAACTCTATAAATATGGGCTTAAGGCTTGGCGTGGAAAAAAATTAGAGAGAGGTTAGGGTTTTGTTTCTTAAGGCTTGGGCGGCAAGAAACAAAAGGAGGCTAGGGTTTTTGGAGAAGGGCTTATGCGACCACAAATAAGGAAGGTGTTCTTCTTCCTTAAGAGTAGCCGGTGCCCCTCCTTCTTCTCTTCACCTTGGCCGACATCCAATTCCTTTAATCTCTTCCTTGGTTGGCTGCAAAGACTAAGGTTTCTTCCTTTGGAGCTCTTGGCCGGCGTCTATAACCTTCATCTCCTTTCCTTGGTCGGTGATTTCAACTAGGTCTCTTGACTTGGTGGTCGGTTCTAGATAGGGAAGTGTTTTGTTTTATCTTCTTCCTTTTGTTCAAAGCGAGCAAAGAAAGGAAGATTGGTGATCTAGGAGGCTTCGACTTTTGGAAGATCGTCGCCCACACGACGTCCAAAAGAAGGAAGGACATACAATAGAAGATCGAGAGGTATAACGCTTGTTTATATTCTTTTGTAACATGTCTATAATTGTTTTTCAATCATATACATGTTGTATGTTCTGTTTTATGGTTAAATATACTTGGACCCCGAATACAAACACAAAAGCCAGCGATCCGTACATCGTCTATTCCACGGCTAATCGTAGAATAGAGGTTGGTTGCTTGAACAACAAGTTTGTTCGAGTGACAACTCTAATCGAATAACACGATGATGAAATGGTAGCTTGGGTAATCCCTCTTGTCAAGGATAAATGTTTTTTATCCGGGGATGTAGAAGGGATCGCCATGAACAAGCGACCGAGTTGAAGTGGGAAGCGAAGTTTCCTACCTTCAAGTGGTATCAGTGCCACGGTTTCCTGTTTTGTGTGTTTAGGATTCGGTTACTTTTATGCACTTTTCATATATTATATGTGCCGGATAATAGTAGGATGTGCATAGGTTAACTTTTTGGTTGCAGGCATAGGATCCAACTATTATGGTCATATGTGTGTATGTGATTGTATGTGTGTAATTGTATATTTTGTTGAATCCTCGGGGTTGACGAGGCTAGTATTTAATTTTTGTAATTAGATACGACATTGTTTAGCCACTCTTTTTATTTTAGTTTACTTTCGATCTAGATTTCATGTACACTCCTTTGTGGAGTATAGGATCGATGGATGTAAATTAAAATAGTTTTTTCTCGGCTCGGATCTCTGGATGGCTTGTACATGGTGTAGGGAGGAGCGGATGAGATGACGATACGACGGGAGACATATTGAAGACAAAAGCCATAATAGTTGGAAAATATTTATTTTTCATATTTATTGCTTATTGTTTGATATGCATGTCGTAGGCTAGAAATTCCTCAATTTTAAATTACTAAGTGGGAGAGGGATATTTTTATAAATTCTCACGGCCTCCATTACGATTTGACATGTGATGCAAACAAACTTGCACGTCAGCTCTGAGTGCCTTCCTCTGTAACGCCCGTGAAATTCTAGCAATTTTACGAGAATTTTTGGCTTTATGATGATAGGCTTTATGTAGGCCTTTTTGGAGAAATAAAAGAAAATAAGCCAAAAAGAGATGCAAAGCCTAGGAATTGAACCCCCCACCTCTAGAGATAGCCAAGCCTTATAGATGCACCCACTAACCATGAGCCCAATAGAATCATATCATTAGAGGAAAAGGGGAACCTATAGATAAATGGGTGGAGGGTAAATGAAGAGGCTTGACAAAGAGAAGAGAAACTTCTCTTCCTCCCCTTTATAAAGAAGAGAGAAGTTCCACTTGGCCACTTCTTCTTTCCTTCTTCCTCTTCTCTTCATTCTCACCGAAACCTAAGCCCTTCTTCTTCTTCCTTTGGCCGAGAGCCCCTTGCAAGCTAGGTGACTTCCATTAGGTCATCTCCTCAAGCAAAGCGAAGGAAGTAAGTTTTCCCCTCACCTGCAGTGTATTAGTTTGATAGGTTAGGTTGCTTGAAAGAAATATGAAATTGTAGCCTTATAAGTTTCGGCCAACTAAGTTGGTGGGCTAGGATTCATGAAAATGCTATTAAGGGAGGTTTGTATGGGTGGTATGTTTCAAGTAGATACCTTTAGGAGTCCAAAGTCCAAAGGGGATGACCCTATATGGTTCGGCCAACCCCAAGATTTTAGGGTTAGGGTTGCATGAACTTGATTCTAAAGTTATGTTCTTAGATGGTATGTTTCAAGTAAGACCTTTAAGTAACCACCATCCAAGATGATGCCCTTATAGGTTTCGGCCACCCTAGGTAACTAGGGTTAGGGTTGCATTAAAATATCCCTAATGATGCTATGCTAGGTTATAATGCTCATGAATGAAGGTTAGGTGACAAGAACCCTAGTTGAGCCCTTATAGGTTTCGGCCACCCTAGGTAACTAGGGTTAGGGTTGCATGAAAATATCCCTAAAGATGCTATGCTAGGGTGTAGTGCTCATGAATGAATATTAGGTGACAAGAACCCTAGTTGAGCCCTTATAGGTTTCGGCCACCCTAGGTAACTAGGGTTAGGGTTGCATGAAAATATCCCTAATGAGGCTATGCTAGGTTATAATGCTTTATGAATGAATTTTAGGGGACAAAACCTAAGCTTGAGCCCCTTACAAGATTCGGCCAACCAATGATTTTAGGGTTAGGGTTTCATGAAAACACCCCTATATGTAGTTGTGCTATGGGTATGTTTTTTTTTAATATGACATGAACTATGCTTGTGTGATGAATATGTTATGATTCAATGCAACATGAAATTAGGCTATGTGATGAACATGTTTGATGATTTAATATGCCATGAATATGCCTAGGAAATGTGCTACATGTTTATGATGTAATGTGCCATGAATATTGTGATTTGCCTAGGTGAAGAACATGTTTTGTGATTTAATATGTCATGAATATGCTTAGGAAATATGCTTCATGTTTACGATGCAATGAAACATGCTTATGTGATGAACACGTTTATGCTTTAGGACCCCGTTAGGGTACTCTTACGTTATGAATGCATGTGTCCTTATGATAAGATAAGATGGAGATGCTTCCCTTTCAAGTAGGGATCAAGAGCTCTCCTTATGACAAGATAAGATGGAGATGCTTCCCTTTCAAGTAGGGATCAAGAGCTCTCCTTATGATATGATAAGATGGAGATGCTTCCCTTTCAAGTAGGGATCAAGAGCTCTCTTTATGACAAGATAAAATCAAGATGCTTCCCTTTTTGTGTTGGGGATCAAGAGCATTCTTTATATTATGACAATAAAAAGGAAAGAATTAAGTATTTTACTTTGCAAGAGGTTAAGTACCCGACCCGTCAGGTGGTCGTTAATCAAATCCATAGGGACACAAGAAGGCGTAAGAGGTCTTGCCACAGTAAGGCGTAAGAGGTCTTGCTCTAGTAGGGTAGTGGCTCGCTACTGACCTATTAGGGAACGCGCATTATGTGGTACTTAACCTGGGGCCCCCCAAACAAGTTATGATGATATTGAAGTATTTATAAGTATATGTTTTGAAAAGAAAAGACTTTTATGATATTGTGTATGCTTATGTTAAATGCTCTGAATGCTTACGAACTAGGTTCTTTATGCATGCTAGATGTTATGAAGTTATGATGATATTGAAGTATTTATAAGTGTATGTTTTGAAAAGAAAAGACTTTTATGATATTGTGTATGCTTATGTTAAAGGCCACAGATGCTTACGAACTAGGTTCTTTATGCATGCTAGATGTTATGAAGTTATGATGATATTGAAGTATTTATAAGTATATGTTTTGAAAAGAAAAGACTTTTATGATATTGTGTATGCTTATGTTAAATGCTCTGAATGCTTACGAACTAGGTTCTTTATGCATGCTAGATGTTATGAAGTTATGATGTTTAGAGTTAAGTCTAAGTATGTGGTGACTATGTACTTTATGCTAGTTTAGGATTTATGATGTGGTGAAGGTTAAGGGTAAGGTTAAGAATACTTGCGACTATGTTCCTTCTGCATGATTAGGGTTTATGTTATTACAAATGTTTATGTTCAAGTTAACCAAATGCTTATGATTCGTTCTTTCATGCATGCTTAGTTTATGCGATTATAACGCTCATGTTCAAAGTATGCCTGCTTAGATTAATTATGCTTAACACCTTATGAACAATTCTATGCCATGCTTAGTTCTTTTGTACTATTACCCGGATATGTTGTTGATTAGTGTTGCTATGAAATGCTTAGGTCATTTTCTATGCGGCATGCTCATGTTCTAATAGTTTGATGAAATCGTGGCTTTTGTGAGTAGGCAAGGATCTTACTAAGCTATATGCTTATAGTTTATGTTGTCCATATCTGCCGGATAAAGGAAGTCTGCACTAGAGGAAGTGGCAGGAGGGGCCATGTGCGTGTGTGATAGTGGCATGGTGGAAGAAGACCCTTCACTATCTGCTTATATTTATATGCTCTAAGAACAATTTAAGACATTGCTTCTGCTTATAAGACTTGTGTTTAATGAGTATCCCTTTATTTAAGAGGTTCGATATGTTAGAACTCATGAACGAATCCTTTCGTTATGCATGTTATGAAATGAGATAAGATATGTGGTCATGCTAATGATGAATAAGATAGGTGATGCATGTGCCAAAGAAGGTTTCAGTTATGATAACCTGTTTAAGCATGTAGACTTTGAACGGATCCATATGTAGTATGCTAATAAAAAAAAATATATAGACCCAAGTAGCGCCGCCCTGAGAGCAGATAAGGGCGGGCGCTACATCCTCCCCATCGGATGAGTTTGTTTGTGGATCACAAGGTCGAATATGGTTATAGGAAATTATTAAGAAGCATGTGTACTTCCCCATTGGAAGGCACATAACCCGAGATAATTACCTTGGTACCGAGTAATGGTGAACACTTAGATACAAATATAAGTATCCTCCCCATCGGAGTCACTGCTTTTATTTGTAGGGCCGAAGAGGAACCAACTATTAATTTTATTTGTCAAAAAGTTAGGATGACAAGATAGTAAAATTAATAGGTGAAACTACCTCTTGCAAATGTAGAATTCATATACGTCCACACTATCGTGGCATACGATATTCTCGGTGTATTGAGGTGTTGGTTGATTTTAAAATTTTATTGTTTGAGGAATCAATAAATTTTTGAAATCTAAAGTTTTGATCTATGTGATTCTTAGGTTTTTCAAAATGACTTTCAACCTGCTTGCTGTGATACTGAAAGAAAATAAACTTAATGGACCCAACTATGTTGATTGGAAGAGGAATCTTGACATTGTCTTGACTGCTGAGGAATACAAATATGTACTCCTCAAAGAGTGCCCTCCTAAGCCTACGGATGATTCTGGGGAAAAGGAGAAGGAGAGTTATAAGAAGTGGATCAAGGTTGATGAAATGGCGTGATGTTACATTTTGGCATCTATGTCAAATGTACTGCAACATCAGCATCAAGCCATGCCCACTGCTTATGACATGATGCTCAATCTCAAAGAGCTTTTCGAACACCAGAATCGGGCTGCTAGGCAGGAAGTCATGAGGAACTTGATGACGACCACCATGATCGAGGGAACACCCGTGAGGAATCATGTTCTCAAGATGATGGCTCATTTGAATGAGTTGGAAGTCCTTAGAGCTAAGATCGATGGGGAAACTCAGGTCGATATCATTCTCCAGTCTCTACCTAGGAGTTTTGAGTAGTTTCATCTGAACTACAACATGAATAAGAGATTGTATTCATTGGCGGAGCTTCTGATAGAACTCCAAGTGGCAAAGGGGATTTTTCATCAGAGTGCTCAGGCACAAGCCATGGTTGCCCAAAAGGTTTCTACTTCTAAGCCAAAAGGCAAGAAGAAGAAGAAACAAGCTAGGGCAAAGGCGGTGGGAGGAACTTAGGGAGGAGTGAAGAAGCTGAAAGGCAAGTGCTTCACTTGTAAGCAGACTGGACACTGAAAGAAGGACTACCCAACCGCAAGCAGAACAAAGGTATATCTTTTGGTCTAGTTGTTGAAACATGTTTAGCGGTGTTATCTACCGACACCTGGTGTGTAGATATGGGAGCCACTGATCATGTCTGCAATACTTTGCAGGGGTTCCAGGAAACCAGACGACTGGCTGAGGGGGAGATTACCGTATACTTGGGCGATGCCACAAAGGTGGCGGTTGTTGCAGTGAAAGATGTTTATTTGTCTTTTGAGAAAAATAAAGTTTTGGTTCTTAAG
Organism: Wurfbainia villosa; assembly: GCA_025175895.1. Classification (NCBI taxonomy): domain Eukaryota; kingdom Viridiplantae; phylum Streptophyta; class Magnoliopsida; order Zingiberales; family Zingiberaceae; genus Wurfbainia; species Wurfbainia villosa. The sequence continues at coordinate 38,967,989 of CM045987.1, forward strand.
AATTGCCTTTATGTACCTTTATTTAGAAATAATTTAATTTCGGTTTCTAAATTGTTTATGGATGGATATTCTATTTCTTTTAATGACAGAGTTGTTATAAAAAGGAATAGGGAGATTATCTGTTCTGGTCCATTGATAGAAATTTGTATACACTTGAACCAAAAGCTCCCATGATGAAAATAGAAGTTAATAACTCATCTTCTAATTCCAATAAGAGAAAATAATCTTCAAAGATGAACCAAACATATCTTTGCCATCTAAGACTTGGTCATATTAACCTAAGAAGAATTCAAAGGTTGATAGCTGATGGACCTTTGGGTTCATTAGCGGTGGAAGATTTCCCAACCTGCGAATCTTGCTTGGAGGGTAAAATGACCAAGATACATTTTAAGGCCAAGGGGTATAGAGCCAAAGATGTGTTGAAATTGATTCATTCTGATTTGTGTGGTCCTATGTCTATTCAGGCTAGAGGTGGTTTTGAGTATTTCGTCTCTTTCATAGACGATTATTCAAGATATGGATACATTTACTTGATGCGCCACAAGTCTGAATGCTTTGACAAGTTCAAAGAATTCAAGGCTTATGTGGAGAAACGTCAAGGTAAAAGTATCAAGACACTACGATCTGATCGTGGTGGTGAGTACCTCTTGGGAGAGTTTAGGAATTACTTATCAGAGGCTGGGATTCAATCCCAATTGTCTGCACCTGGCACACCCCAGCAGAATGGTGTAGCAGAGTGAAGGAATAGGACTCTTATGGATATGGTTAGATCAATGATGAGTTATTCTGAGTTGCCAGATTCATTCTGGGGATTTTCTCTAGATACAACAGTGTATATTCTGAACTTGGTACCATCTAAATCAGTGCCTTCTACTCCCACAAAATTGTGGACTGGGTGAAAGCCTAATCTGAGATATATTCAGATTTGGGGGAGTCCAGCACATGTGCTGAAGGTAGATGCTGGTAAGTTGGAACCTCGTACAGAAGTGCGCATGTTCGTTGGCTATCCTAGAGGAACGAAAGGTGGTTTGTTTTATAGTCATAGAGATCAGAAGGTGATCATTAGCACGAATGCCATATTTCTAGAGGAAGACTATGTGATGAACCACAAACCCATGAGTAAGATTGTTCTGGAAGAATTTAAAGGGGAAGTCACTACTTCAGTACCACTGGTACAAGAAAATATACCACAAGTCACTGCACCGCGTGTCACAGAGGATACACAGGTGATACCTCGTCGTAGTGGGAGGGTTGTGAGACAGCCTGATAGATTCATATTATTGGGAGAATCTTCTGATTTGGTCCCTGGCGAACATGAATTCAAATCAGGTCTGGGAGCTAGTAGAACCACCTGATGGTGTAAAAACCATTGGATGCAAGTGGATCTACAAAAGAAAGAGAGGAATAGATGGGAAGGTTGAGACCTTCAAAGCGAGGCTTATTGCGAAAGGGTATACTCAGAAAGAGGGTATCGATTATGAGGAGACTTTTTCACCGGTAGCCATGCTTAAGTCTATCCGGATTATCTTATGCATTGCTGCTCATATGGATTATGAGGTATGACAGATGGATGTCAAGACAGCTTTCCTTAATGGAAGTCTTGAGGAAAACATCTATATGAAGCAACCAGAAGGATTCATTGCAAAGGGCAAAAAGCATCTTGTGTGTAAGCTTAATCGGTCCATTTATGGATTGAAGCAAGCTTCGAGGTCTTGGAACATCCGCTTTGATGAGGTAATCCAGTCTTATAGATTTATTCAAAGTCCGGATGAGTCTTGTGTATACAAGAGATGTGACAAAAATGTAGTGGTATTTCTTGTACTATACGTAGATGACATTTTGTTAATTGGCAACAATGTCAAGGTGTTATCGAACATAAGGGTATGGTTGTCCAAACAATTTGACATGAAGGACTTGGGAGAAGTGGGACACATCCTTGGGATCAAGGTTATAAGGGATCGTAGGAAAAGGATGTTGTTCTTATCTCAAGCTTCATACATAGACACCATTATGGATCGTTTTAGCATGCAAAACTCCAAGAAAGGTTTTCTACCTTTCAGGCATGGAGTTCCTTTATCTAAGGAGATGTGTCCTACAACATCTGAGGAAATAGAGGAGATGAAGGTGGTTCCTTATGCTTCGGTCGTAGGAAGCCTCATGTATGCGATGCTATGTACGAGACCGGATATCTGCTTTGTCGTGGGCATGGTCAACAGATATCAGAGTAATCCAGGACAGAGACAATGGACTGCGGTAAAGCATATATCGAAGTACCTAAGAAGGACTAGGGATTATATGCTAGTTTACTAGGCAGACCAATTGTTCCCTGTGGGTTACATAGATTCTGACTTCCAATCAGATAGGGATAACAGTAAGTCTACCTCAGGTTTTGTGTTTACTTTGGGAGGTGGAGCCATTGTATGGAGGAGTGTCAAGCAGAAATGTGTGGCGGACTCCACCATGGAAGCTGAGTAAGTGGTAGCCTCTGAGGCGGCCAAAGAAGCTGTGTGGCTCAGGAACTTCTTGATGCACTTGGATGTGATTCCTGGTTTGCCCAGAACTATTACAATTTATTGTGATAATAGTGGTGCAGTTGCAAACTCGAAGGAACCACGAGCCCATAAGGCAAGTAAACATATAGAGCGCAAGTACCACCTGATATGAGAAATCGTAAAGAGAGGAGAAGTTATTGTGGCAAAGATTGCATCGGAGGATAACCTGGCAGATCCTTTCACTAAGGCCCTTCCAGCGAGAGCTTTTGATAGGCATGTGGAGGGAATGGCGATCAGATATATGACAGTTTGAGGACAGCATAGTCTTTTAGTATAAGTGGGAGATTGTTGGGATGTATACTGAAAAGTCTATCTTTTGTATGAACATCTTTATTTTGAAATAAGAATCACATGATTATTGTTTGCATATTTATGGTTATGCATATTTGTCTGATACATTACATTGTAGATAACATGGTGTGTAGTGTCACACAAGAGATCATGTTATCGGTTCATTGTAAAGTATAAGTAAAGGCTCACAATCGAGATGGTTATGGACAAACCATTGGAATGGTTGTAGTGTGATTTGACATTTGTTTGTCTTGACCATAGAATTACACTAGTACACTTTATGTGTATTGAGCAAGACCGACTTAGAGGTGATTCGATTTATTGTTGACTACATAATTGAATCGGACCTCAGATATTATGTTGTACATGCTCTAAATCCCGATATAATAACGGACACATATACTTAGTATTCATTTCTTTGATTTACCAATGAGCGAGATTTATAGAGTAAATTGATAGACTCGGTAAGTTGGGAAATGATATTATTTATATGACGTGTCGTTGATTATAGGAGGAAACTGTGTCCTATATATTAGGATGATGATATCCCCTTGAGGAGCTCATAAGGTTCATTATGTAAACCCTGCAGGTGGACTTGGTCTGGCATGATGATAAGGTTGAGTGGTACTACTTGTTAGTAATATATGAGAGATGTCCTAAGACAATCGCCTTATGTTTGAACTATTTATATGATAAATGAGGATTCACTATTTGAGTATACATGTTCTCATATATCTGATTAGATCTTAAATTCATTTATTGAATGTCCACGATACGATTCATAGCATGAGAGAATTTGTGATTGGATCACAACTAGTGAGTATCTCTTCATGTGTAATTGTGATGTATCGAAATTATCCCTAGTCGATGAATTGTTGGATTTGGACACCATCAATTCTGTCGAGACTAGCATGAGGTATACTCCTTGGTGTATCCAAGCAGTTGATTCTTACTGGATGGAGACATTGTGATATCCGGAGTTAATCGTGGATGCTAGTTATGGTAACTAGTTCATTGGAGTGATTAGCCGTAAGAATTCATATGGTTCTCTGCATATATAGATATGTCAATGAAGTTCTTACTGCAACTTAAGTGCGATGTTCCTTTGACTTACGGTATTCAAGTCATCTTGATCATGAAGACTTATGCTTTGACATCTTAAGCAAGCATTTCTGAGGAGATGTGGACCCGGGATGATTGGGTATAAGTCGAAGTGATCGAAGATGTTTGAATAGCCTATAAAGGATTCACCACTCTTTGCGAGGAGATGTATACCCATGGCCTCTCGTCGGATTGTTACTAAAGTCTTCGTCCAAAGCATTACATGTTTAGAGTAAGGTACTCTTGGATACATATGCAGTAACTAGAATCCGTAGAACAAGGAAATGATACTTTGGCTAGGTGTGACGTAGTCAACCTAGTGGGGACTGACACTATAGACCATGTCCTGAACCAAGTGGGTATAAGATGAGTGAAAGGAATGGGGCACGAATCATTATAGCTGCTGAAGGATTTCAGAAATAGTTCTTGATCAGTCGTAGATCTTTTCGATTAATTGGGGATCATGATGTACTACTAGGTGACACTCATGATCATTTTATAATTAATGGTTAATTATAGACAGCCAACATAAATCGATAACCTATTTGGTCACATGCACAACGAGCATAATCCGAAGGATTTAAAACGAGCTTGAGAATGAGATTCTCAGACCGAGAGAAACTAGGTTTGGTTGGACCAAATAAGGAGCGAGCATGAAATCGTTTCAGTCGCAATGGAAGCGTGGATGGGCCATGTCTTATGAAGACATGATGGATGCACCAAATTGGTTTGGTTCTAATCCAATGGTGGAGAATAAACCAAAGGGGTTTGGTTTGTTTTAAATGAATGAACCAAAGTTGATTTGGTTCGTTTTAACTTAAAATAGACCAAATCGGTTTGGTTTATTTTAACTTAAATTAATGGAGCGGGTTAACGGGTTTTGGTTATGAACCAATAACCATTAGGAGAATTTTTTCTCTATAAAATAGGCTTAAGGGTTTTGTGAAAGCCCTAATCTAGTCTTGCCGCCCCCTCCCTTTTCTCCTCTTGTGGTCGGCGCCCATACCCTAGCCGCCGCCCCCCCCTTGTGTCGCCGTCCAAGTTGTTGCCGGCATTCAAGCTTCATCCGGTGATCCTCCGGAGACCCTCCGGTGAATCTCCTTGGCTCCGGTGACCAAGGACTTGCTGGCCCTCTTCCCTTTGGGCGGCGCTAATTTCTCCACCAAGCTGTCCAGTTTTCTGGACAGCTTGTTTCCTTCGTGTTGGAGGGTCGTTTGGACGATGTTTGGAGCTCCGACAGTGACTACTTTTCCGGGGATTCGATCTCCGGTAATCCTCATAGGTGGAGGACGAAGGATTCGTCAAACGGTTGACGAATACCTCTCCGGAGAAGCGAGTTTTTGAGGACTCATTTTGAATCCGAATTTTGATTCGGATTGTGATCCTCTCTCGATCACATCATCTTCGACATGAGGCTAGTGACTCATACGAAGATGAGGCTCATGACTTTGTGAAGTCATCCCGAAGATACTTGGCGTGGATATGGATAGAGGCGATTCTAGCGAGGATTGCTACGGTTGATGTCTTTCCCGCTACACGTGATACGTCAGGTATACGTAGAATAAATTTCCTTTTATTGCAAAATTTGAAACTACGGTTTTGTCTACACATGTTGTACTATGCATGTGTGTGGTGTGTGTTTTGTAATAAATTAGATTTATTTTTTTTCTTCCGCTGTGCACATGTTTACGAAACATGTTCGAACATACACTCGCCGCAGTGCCGAAAATCCAACAGTGGTATCAGAGGCCAGGTTGTGTTTCGACATAATCGTAAAATTGTTTTGCGATAGTCATAATGGTATTTATGAAAATTTTCTACTTTTGGAAAGTTAAAAGTATTTATGGGAATTTTTAATTTTGAAAAGTCTAGAGGTATTTATGGAAATCTTCTACTTTTGGAAAGTTGGAAGTATTTATGGAAATTGATATTTTCCATAAATAAAATATTTGATTAGATTTAGAAATTTGTTTCCTAATTTAATCATGATTTGATTTGGGAAATCAAATATTAAAAATATTTTATTTTCATAAGTAGTTTTGATGATTTAGGAAATTTGTTTCCTAAATTGACTTTCCTTAATCAACACTTTCCACAAATAAAATATTTGATTAGATTTGAAAATTTGTTTCCTAATTTAATCATGATTTGATTTGGAGAATCAAATCTCAAACATATTTTATTTCCATAAATAGTTATGACATATAAGGAAATTTTGTACATGTCATAATTGAATGTCATGTAATTGCATTAGATGGATATCATTATGCCATGCGTATCGTGACATGTAGATGTATGCCATGTATGTCATGTCATGTAGATAATAGTTATTTGCATGCAAAGAGGATGAGACATAAAAACCCTTACTCAATATTAAAGCTTGAATCTTCCATTAATATGGTTAGAACCAGAGTTCCGTTTCTTGTTTAGGTTGTTGGACTCTCTCCAAGCCCGGCTCGAACCCGAACATGTTCAAACCATGGAATATATTAATACTAATATGGTAAGAGTCAGAGGCCAATCGTTAGCTTTGGTTGTTGGACTCTCTCCAAGCCGGGCTAATTGGTTGAATGCGCTCTAACCATATTAAAACTATTTCTCGATTAATGGGTTGGTTTTAACCTGGAGCATCGACTTGTTGGACTCTCTCCAAGGTCGATGTGAAGGGAGGTGAAGTTGGGTGATATGCATATGATGCATACTTGTTAATGTGTTAACAACCCGATGTATGTGTGAACATTCAATTTGTTGATAGCACATTGTGATAGTTGCATATATGTGATATGCAATCGGTATATTTGATACCTACCATCGTAGTTATGAATGACTTGTTGGGCTCTCTCCAAGGTTGTTCATATCTATGTTGGATATCAGCCCATTCGGAGATGGACCTACGATATCCCGAAGTGATTTTGGGGTTTTTTAAAATTCGAAAAATGAATGGGATTTATAAATGTATGTTGATGCATTTTAAAATCATTTTCTCATATATACTCGTTTTGTATTTCTAGGTTAATCGATTGATCATGATGTCTTTGAATTTGTGCACTATTTTGGATTTAAATAAATTGACTGGGCCTAACTTCCTAGACTGACTTAGAAACTTGAGAATTGTTCTCAAGGCGTAAAAGCTAGTGTATGTCCTTGAAGAGCCTCTTCCCAACCGTCCTATGAACGATGAAACTCCAGATCAATTGTTGGCCTATCAGAAACATGTAGGGGATCGATCAGCCGGCTAGAGGGGGGGTGAATAGCCCTCTTTCGTTTGATCGTGGATTTTGCTCGTCTACAAAGAGATTAGCGCAAGTGGAAAAAAAAAACAAAATAAGACAAGCAAAATAGAAATAATAATACAAACAATGCTAACACCGAAATATAATGTGGTTCACGGCTACGCCGCTAATCCACGATCCCGATTCGTCCAAGGTGAATGACGCCTTTGCCAAATCCACTAGATCTCTCCTTTGCACAAAGCTAGGTGGAGGTAACCTCTATTACACAAGGATCACTCTTCTATAATAGAATGAAGATTAGAACAAGTAGAAGAGTGGAAAAACCCTTAGAGAAATTTGGGAGATGTTATGAGTTGAAGCATTAGGTTCCCAAAGCCCCACACCCTTCCTCTTTAAAGAGGAAGAGGGTTTCTTCCCGTTGACACAGGAGCAGTCGACTGATGTCCCTATCAGTTGACTGGTCCTGTAGCCGTTGCCCAATAACGGCTGCTTTCCATGTTGGATTTCATCCAACGGTACCGACATCAGTCGATTGATATTGCCATCAGTCGACTGATGCTCGATCAGTCGAGTGCTCCGCGAGCTCGACTCCATTTTATGCCCGAAACACTTGCGACGGTCGGTGATGCCTTCATTGATCGGTGGTAATCATGATCGTCATTCCATGGCGATCATTTAACTGAACCGGACTCGAACACTAGTCGAGTCACCGTCGACTTAGAGTAGTCGACTACCATAACATGGTAGTCAACTGATGTCGGGAAATCCCATCCGACACTTAGCCAAATGGCCAAGTTTCACCTAAAGAGCGCTACCCCTTTCCCGGGTTACATTCGCTCACTCTCATCCCTCGGATTCCCTCGCCTTTGAAGTTATCTTCGTGTGGCCACGTCCCTCGGATGCGCCAAGCGCACGACTTTGCAGCGCCATCCTTCGTGTCTCACCCTGAAGTCTACTTCCTCCGGCTTCACTCCAAGCTCCTCGTCCGGCGGTCCCTCGGATGCTCCAAGCGCACGACTTCCGCAAAGCCATCCTTCACCAACTCAAGGACCGAGTCATGAGAGGTAAAACTCGCCAAGGCTCCATGTGCGAATTACTAGGCCCTGCAAGACTCCAATGCACATATCAAATCATAATAACAATCTAACTTAAACCCTTTGCCACACACATCAAAACCTTTTCATGGTAAGAGATTTCCCTAACAATCTCCCCCTTTTTGATGTGTGGCAATCCGCTTAAGTTAGGTAAAACATTTGATAAACTATTAAGGAAAGAAAGCATGTAAATAACATGATTAGCAACTCTCCCCCTTAATACATGAAACTCCCCCTAAATATATTCCCCCTTACTTAAACATATACATTTCTCCCCCTTTGACACCATCAAAAATAATTAACAAAGTCTATATAGCATGGCATCAACTCTAGATAGAAACAAAAACCAAAACATGCCTTAAAATTGGATAAAAGAAATTACTGGGCATGTTATCAAGCTATCAGTCGACTGGTTCAGACTACCAGTCAACTGGCACATGGATTTCAAGATTTCTGATATTCCGGGGTGAATTTCAGAAATGCATAAAAAATTCTATATAATTTGAAAAATCACCAAATTTGGGGAACACATTTCTTGTAAGTATATTTATCAATGAAAAATATTTGTCTATGAAAAATCATTATATTTTCAAGTATTTGCCAAAAATCCAAAAGCTTTAAAAACCACTAGGTTTTTGATCATGTTAGTATCCATTTTAACACCTAGTTTTGCTTTGGATTGTTTCAAAACATGAATACACAGATTTTAAAGTAAGAAATTATTTTGAAAACACATGAAATATCCAACCATGATCTTTGGGCAATATTTCTATGAATTAAACATAAGTCTTCCCCATGATTGGTCTATTATTGCTATTTTGATACCTTAAATGACCATCTAAATGCCATAGGCACTAGTGGACATTTGTATCATCCTAACATCTCACTCATGCTAAGTTTTCAATCAAGGTAGCCTATGGTGAGTCTGAGATGTATCCTAAAGGTATTTGTATATACTTAACTATTATTTTCATGCAATTCTATCAAGGTTAAGTATCATCCTATCATTCCACATGATCATAAAGACATATATGAATTAATTTTACATTATGACCATGAAACAAATGAATTCATCAAATTGTGATCATGCATTAGGTATTACATCATGATAATAAGATAAACATTACCTAAAGCATGATTTATCTACTTATAGGTGCATTATCATCACCTAACACTATTTCAAAAATATTGTCCCGCCATCCTAAGTCAACCAAAAATATGATATAGGTGAATTCCATATGGTTGACTACCCCAGGGTTTTCCTAACCCTTAAGGATGGATTTTGGAACCCAATATAAATTCTTGCCTATGGGGTTCACTAAAAATTCCTTAGGGATCCATTTTCTAGCTATTACCTTCTTTTTATCTTGACCCCTAGCAATTAGACATTTATAGGCCTTTTCATTTTTCTTTTCCTTATATCCTAGGCCTTTCTTGTTGAAGCTTGCTCTTTGGCTCCCAATTATCATGTTAAGAGTATTGGAGCCTATTGTAAATTTTTCTAGGGCTTTGGTCAAGTGGTCTACCTTTTCCCTTAGAGCCCTATTTTCTTCTATGCATGCATCATTAACATCCAAAGGCATATAGTTATCATGTGAGCATGCATCATTTAAGCTAGAAGAAATATTATCATTTTCATTTAAGCATGCTTTTTCTAGCTTATTTTCTAAATCCTTAATTTGATCAATCATGCTCTTATTTTTCTTCTTTGCTCTAAATAAATCCCTAGTTAGACTAGAAATCATGGACATTATTTTCTTAGGGGGTAGATTCGTTACCTCACTTACCAAATCCTCTTCCGATGATGAGGATGTAGAGGAGGCTCCCCCTTCACTTGAGCTCTCTCCAATTGAGCTTGATCTTTCTTTTTGCTCGGAGGAGGAAGTGTCTAGGTCGTCAAAAGCCATTAATGCCAAATTTGTGACAAAGGCATTCTCTTCTTCCGATGATGATGAAGATGATGAAGAGGGGTCATCCCATGTCCTTGCTTTTAGTGCCTTGGCCTTCCCTTTTTCTTTGGCCTTCTTTTCTTCTTCCTTCTTCTTCTTGCTCCCCTTCTTCTTCTTTTGTTCCTTCTTTCTCTTCTCCTCCTTGCTTTTATTCAAGAGGGGACAATTGTCCCTTATGTGTCCTTCCCCTTGGCAATTGTAGCAAATGACCTTCCCCCTTGGTCTTCTCCTCCTATCATTAGATTTATTAAATTGAAAACCTTTTAAAGCACGCCTTACCCTCCTTACCATATAGGCTTCTTCCGTTCTATCCATGGAGGAGGATGAGGATGCTTCATCGAATGAGGAGGGGATCTCCATCTTCTTCTTCCCTTTGTTGGCCAAAAGTGCTACTCCTCTTGAAGGTTGAAATTTTGGCTCTTCTATTATTCCTTCAAGTCTTGTTTCATGGAGCTCCATTGTTGAAAAGAACTCCTCCAAGGTGCTTACTTCTAAGTTCTTTGACATGTAGAAGGAGTCCACCATTGAGCTCCATTTTAATGACCGGGGAAAGACATCAATTGCTTTCATGAGCATGTCCCGGTTGGAAAGTCTTTCTCCTACACTCGTTAGCCCAATTAAAATTTCTTTGAATCTAGAATGTAAGGATGTTACCTTTTCTCCCTTTTCTAATTTGATGTTTGATAGTTGGGAGCGGAGGAGGTCTCTTCTTGCAAGCTTGACCTCCGAGGTACCTTCATGAAGCTCTACTAGCTTCTCCCACATCTCCTTGGCACTAGAGCATTCCCCAATCCAGTTTACTTCTTGTTGGGGGAGTACATTGTAGGGGTGGTGCTTGGCCTTTGAATTTGCCAAGTATTCTTCCCTTTGCCTCTTGCTCCTCCTTGATTTCTCCAATAGCTCCCCTTCTTCATTCCTAGGCATCTCGAAACTGTTTTCCATAATTAATAAAATTTCAAAGTCAGTTTCGAAGAATACCTCCATTCTCTTTTTACACCAAGAGAATTCGCCTTCGAATTTTGGTGGGTGAATGTTTGAGCCAACCATTCTTGAATGTGCTTGTTGTGGCGGTTAGTCCTTGACAAGCTTTCCTTGGCTCTGATACCACTTGTAGGGAATCGATCGGCCGGCTAGAGGGGGGGTGAATAGCCCTCTTTCGTTTGATGGTGGATTTTGCTCGTCTACAAAGAGATTAGCGCAAGCGGAAAAAAACAAAACAAGACAAGCAAAATAGAAATAAGAATACAAACAATACTAACACTGAAATGTAACGTGGTTCACGGCTACGCCGCTAATCAACGATCCCAATTCGACCAAGGTGAATCACGTCTTTGCCAAATCCACTAGATCTCTCCTTTGCACAAAGCTAGGTGGAGGTAACCTCTATTACACAAGGATCACTCTTCTACAATAGAATGAAGATTAGAACAAGTAGAAGAGTGGAAAAACCCTTAGAGCACTTTGGGAGATGTTATGAGTTGAAGCATTAGGTTCCCAAAGCCCAACACCCTTCCTCTTTATAGAGGAAGAGGGTTTCTTCCCGTTGACACAGGAGCAGTCGACTGATGTCCCTATCAGTCGACTGGTCCTGTAGCTATTGCCCAATAACGGCTGCTTTCCACGTTGGATTTCATCCAACGGTACCGACATCAGTCGACTGATATTGCCATCAGTCGACTGATGCTCGATCAGTCGAGTGCTCCGCGACCTCGACTCCATTCTATGCTCAAAACACTTGCGACCAGTTAACTGATGCCTTCATCAGTCGATTGGTGGTCTCGCAGTCGACTGTCATTCTATGGCAGTCGATTGTTGGCACTTGAACCGGACTCGAACACTAGTCGAGTCACCATCGACTTAGAGTAGTCGACTACCATAACATGGTAGTCAACTGATGTCGGGAAATCCCATCCAACACTTAGCCAAATGGCCAAGTTTCACCTAAAGAGCGCTACCCCTTTCCCGGGTTACATTTGTTCACTCTCATCCCTCGGAGTCCCTTGCCTTTGAAGTTATCTTCGTCCGGCCACGTCCCTCGGATGCGCCAAGTGCATGACTCTGGAGCGCCATCCTTCGCGTCTCACCCTAAAGTCTACTTCCTCCGGCTTCACTCCAACCTCCTCGTCCGGCGGTCCATTGGATCTTCCAAGCGAACGGCTTCTGCAAAGCCAACCTTCACCGACTCAAGGACCGAGTCATGAGAGGTAAAACTCGCCAAGGCTCCATGTGCGAATTACTAAGCCCTGCAAGACTCCAACTCACATATCAAATCATAATAACAATCTAACTTAAACCCTTTTCCACACACATCAAAACCTTATCATGGCAAGAGATTTCCCTAACAAAACATGTGGCAGATTCTGAACTGGCAAGTTGCATCATGCTAGTCGCGATGGTACTTGAGCTGCGGAAGCAGCATGAGCATATGGATGCTCATACCATAGTCTTTCATCTTTATGAGTTGGTTGATGAGCAAGTGAGATTCGAAAGGTTCGAAGTCTCCAAGCTCCTCTTCACCTCTGAGATACAAGAAGGTTCATCTGTGGTACTGCTCAACATGCTGAAGACTGTGAAGCCTTCTGAGAAGCATGAGCTGGGGACAGTGCTGTTAGTTAATTAGTTAATTCCTTGAAGAAAAGTTCTAAGAGGGAGCCAAAGGAATAGCAGAAGGGGAAGAAGAAAAAGGCTAAAAAGGCAGAACCAACTCAAAAGGGCACTTGCCATCATTATGTCAAGGAGGGCCATTGGCGAAGAAACTGCAAGATTTATCTTGAGTCCGTAAAGAAGAATAAGGCATCAGATGCCCCATCTTCTTCAGATATATTCGTTATTGATTGTCATTCTATTTCCTCAGACACTTGGGTATTAGATACTGGGTGTGGCTCACATATATGTAATGACATACATGGGCTAAGGAATAGAAGAAGACTCGTCAAGAGAGAATCAAATTTACATGTTGGGAATGGAGCAAAGGTTGCTACACTCACCATCGGAATGTATTTATTAAAACTCCCTACAGGACTTATCTTAGAACTGGATAATTGCTTTTTTGTTCCTTCATTGATAAAGAACATCATTTCTATTTCTTGTTTAAATAGAAATGGGTATCATTTAACTTTTAGTAACAATTATTGTTACAAAACTTTGAATGGCGTTCTTTATGGGACTTGAACTTTAAGCAATGGTATTTATACGTTGGACGTATCCAGTGACATTTTCAATATCAAAGCGAGCAACAAGCGTGCTCGAAAAGATAATCAATTAGACTCCTACATGTGGCATTATCGTCTTCACCATGTGAGCAAGAAACACATGTCTGAATTACACCGATGTGGAATTCTGGATCGTTTGAATTGGATTCATACGATAGATGCGAATCATGCTTAAAAGCCAAGATGACTAAGTTACCTTTTACAGGAAAAGGTGAACGAGTGGGAGAGTTGCTAGGTCTAATACATACTGATGTATGTGGACCTATGTCAACTCAAGCTATGGGAGGCTATAGCTACTTCATTACCTTCACCGATGATCACTCGCGGTTTGGGTATGTGTTCTTGATAAAACACAAGTCTGAAGCCTTTGAAAGGTTCAAAGAATTCAGAAATGAAGTAGAGAAATAACATGACAAGAGTATCAAAATACTTCAATCAGATCGAGGTGGTGAATACTTAAGTCAAGAGTTTCTAGATCATCTAAGAGACAATGGTATATTGTCTCAATGGACTCCGCCATATACACTACAGCATAATGGTATATCTGAGAGGTGTAACCGGATCTTGTTGGACATGGTCAGGTCAATGATGAATCATGTGAATCTTCCCAAATCCTTTTGGGGCTATGCACTTCAGACAGCTGTTTACTTGTTAAACAGAATGCCAACCAAGGTAGTCTCTACTACTCCATATTGTTGGATCGAAGCGGATCGCTAGAGGGGGGGGTGAATAGCGATAAAAACTTTTTTCTCTTCGTTCGTTAAAAAAACCGAGGAGATAATTAATTTGCAGCGGAAAAGATAATCAATATAAAGAGAAGACAAATGTTTTACTTGGTTCGTAGCCTTCGGCTACTACTCCAAGGCCCTAGTGGTCCTTGACCACGTACGGAGGGCAAAAGCACTAAAGGAACTCCTCCTCGTTAGAGGTAGGAGTTAATCGATACAAGAAGGAACAAAAACTTGAGGTAGAGGGACACTCCCCCTCTCCTCGTATACGATAAAAGCTCCAGAAAAGTAGATGAACAACTGATAAAAACTAATACCGACGTACAAAAATAATAAAGAAAGTTAAACCTAGACGTCGGAAAGGAAGGACTTCGTTGTCGGAGAGTTGTAGCTTTGCGGAGGCTTTTGGAAGCTTAGAATTGTTGAATGAAACCCTAGGTTTGGCCCTCCTTTTATAGCCTTTGAGCCCCTTTTCGAGAGAAACCCTAGCCAATCAAATTTGAGCACAACTCCCCTTGAAATTTGGTGATAAGCCTTGACTCCTCGAATCTGATCATTGACCATCGATCGGTGATGGCCATCATCGATCGTGATGGCGACATCGATCGAGTCTTGACCTCTCGGCGATCGGTGATTGTGATGGTAGTCGAGTCCTCAGTGGCGATCGGTGATGCTTGCTGCAGGTCAAAATTAGCTCAACAAAAACATAATTTCAATGGTCGTCGACCATCCGATCTCGACCTAGACCACCTATGAGATGTCTTGGGTCGGATCTACGCTTAAGTCTCTCCCCGTAAAGAGGATACGACCTCACTTACGCTCGCACACACGAGCTTACCTCGATACTTACGTGTTGCTTTTGCTTTCGGCCTTCCACTCGACTCCTTCGGCTCTCTCCGAAGTCACTTGAGTGTCGCCCGACCACCGCGGCTTCCTCCGGGTGTCGCTAGCCTTCAGCTCCAGCTATAGAAATTTTCTGCACACTCGGTTCAGCTCGTGAGATAACAACATGAGCTTAACTTTGTATCGTTTGCTATAATCAAAACTCAGGTTCAACTTAGGTGCCTACTGCACCAACAATCTCCCCCTTTTTGATTTATGGAAAACCCACATACAAAGTTAAGAAAATTAAGCGCATTGAAAAAAATGAACAAGAGATATGCATGAATGAGCAGGAGTATAAAAACTCTTTTTCAAGTGCTCCCCCTTGAGGAATCCTCCCCCTTGACCGAGGGTGAGTACTTGAGAAAGGGTTTTAACTCTCCCCCTTGATATTTGCTACTAAAAAAGAATTAAGTGACCGAAATTACTTAATATTGGCCATAGTGTTTAAAATAAGTTTTAAGGTTATGAAAAAATTGATTTCTTAACCTTGGCCTTTACTTCTATTTTTGTTAACAAGTTAAGTAAATTACTTTTTGTTAACAAGTTAAGTAAGAGTTAAGTAAATTATTGTATTGTTAACGAAAACAAGTTAACTAAATGTGTTTAAGTTTGAGAGTTCCCTTAACTTGTTTTGTTAACTTAAAGTTAAGTAAGCCTTGGCCATTAAAAAAAATGATCCCTTAACTTTGGCCTTTTTCTCCCCCTTTTGCCATATATCGAAAAGAGTGAGGATGTGTGTTAATTTTAAAGTCCAAGCATGTTCCACATTATTTTGAAAATAATATACTGAAAATAGGTTCATCTATAAAATGTTCGACTCATATTTGGCTTGATTGATATGAAAGATCAACCAATCCTAGTCAGAGTCAGTTAGTATGTATGATTATACTCCATGGTTCATAGCGATGCACTAGCTCTACATCTGGAACCAGGAGTAAGGTCCTAACATCTCACGCCCATCTACGTGGCTAAGTACACAAACACATTAGTCCTATGTGTTGTGAGATGTACTGACTCCTTAAATCTATAGGTGCATGATATCTAGGGTATGTCCTATGCTAGTTCCATGAAATTAAAGAAATAGTAGTAAGAACATATAATTTGCAAGTACCTATTCTATTACGCACATGCCCAATTTTCATCTTAATAGACTAAATTCAGCTTCGGGTAGGGGTTTAGTAAATAGATCTGCCAAGTTAGACTTCGATTCGACGTATTCGAGGTGTATGGCTCCGTTGGCCACATGTTCTCGAATGAAATGGTGTTTGACCTCTATATGTTTGGTCCTAGAGTGACATATCGGATTCTTTGTAAGATTAATTGAACTAATGTTATCTACGTGAAGTTTAGTATTCGTAAAGTCTAACTTAAAGTCGCGGAGAGTGTGCTTCATCCAAAGAAGCTGCGTGACACACTCACCCATCGCGATGTATTCGGCTTCGGTGGTAGATAAAGCAACACAATGTTGCTTCCTACTTCACCAACTCACTAGACTCGAGCCGAGAAGTTGACAACAACCACTCATGATCTTTCTGTCGAGTTTACTACCGACATAATCTGAATCGGAGTAGCCGATTAGTTCGAACTCGGTAGATCTAGGATACCAAATACCGACATTAAGTGTACCCTTTAGATATCTAAGGATACGCTTAACTAGGGTTAGGTGAGACTCCTTGACACAAGTTTGAAACCTGGCACACATACTTACTGCAAATAAGATATCAGGTCGGCTTGCAGTTAAGTAAAGGAGACTCCCTATTACGCTCCTATAGTATTTTAAGTCAATGGACTCACTTTCTAGGTCTTCTCCTATGTTAACATTAATCACCATTGGGGTGTTTATTATCTTAGCGTCTTGCATTCCAAATCTTTTAATTAACTCCTTAGTGTATTTTTGTTGATATAGGTATATACCATCCTTAGTTTGTTTAATTTGTAGACCTAAAAAGAAACTTAACTCGCCTACCAAGTTCATTTCGAACTCACTTTCCATGAGTGAAACGAACTCGTTTAGTAAAATTTGAGTTAGAGGTTCCAAAAATTATATCGTCTACGTAAATTTGAGCTATGAATATTTCTTTACCTAAGGTTTTTACGAAGAGAGTTGGGTCAACTAAGCCTTGGTTAAACCCTTTTGACTTAAGATGGATTGAAAGTCTCTCATACCAAGCTCGAGGAGCTTGTTTAAGTCCATAGAGAGCTTTCTTAAGTTTTAGAACATGGTCGGGTTTATCAAGATTTTCGAATCCGGGGGGTTGGCTAACATAAACTTCTTCTTTAATGTATCCATTTAGGAATGCCGACTTAACATCCATTTGAAACAGCTTAAATCCTCGATGTGCGGCATAAGCTAGCAACATTCGAATGGATTCGAGTCTAGCTCTTGGGGCATAGGTTTCATTCGTAATCTAAGCCTTCGACTTGACTAAACCCTTTGGCGACTAACCTAGCCTTGTTTCTAACTACTTCACCTTTATCATCAAGCTTATTTCGAAACACCCACCTTGTTCCAATTATCGTTTTGTCTTTAGGTGGTGGTACTAATTCCCACACTTCATTCCTAGTAAATTGAGCTAGCTCTTCTTGCATTGCAATAATCCAATCGGGATCAAGAAGAGCTTGTTCAATTGATTTGGGTTCTATCTTTGAAATTAAGGAAATTTGACTAAGATTCCTATAGGATGCTCTAGTTCGAACTCCTAGATTAGGATTTCCTATCACTTGATCGATAGGGTGGTTAGTCTGAATCCTAGATTGGGTTGGGTTTGTGTCACCTAATGCTTGATCAATGGGGTGACTTGGTTGAACACTAGTTTGGTTGGAGTCATCTATCACTTGATCAATAGAGTGACTTGGTTGACTTAGGTTAGGATTAACACTAGACATGATCTCCGGATCAGAGTTAGGTCTAGTATGAATCGGCTCGCTAATTGGGGTTGCTGGGGGTTTTGTAGGTTCATGTCCTTCATCAAATACTACATTGATAGTCTCCTCGACTCTAAGGGTGTCGTGGTTATATACTCTATAAGCTCGACTTGTAGTCGAGTATCCTAAGAAGATTCCGGTGGTGGTTTTGGATTTGAATTTCCCTAGGTGGTTCTTAGTGTTTAAGATATGTACTTTACATCCAAATACCCTAAAGTACTTGATGTTGGGTACTTTATTGTGATAAATCTCGTAGGAGGTCTTAAGGTGCCTTTTTACCATAAGGATCCTATTTTGGACATAGCATGTCGTACTCACGGCTTCTGCCCAAAACCTATCGGGTAGGTCGTATTCGTTCAACATGGTCCTAGAGGCTTCTTGTAGAGTTCGGTTTTTCCGCTCCACTAGGCCATTTTGCTGAGGGGTCCTAGGGCAAGAGAATTCATGGTGGTATCCGTTTAGGTTACAGAAGTCGGTGAACCTTTGATTTTCGAATTCACCACCATGATCGCTTCTAAGTCTTTTAACCTTAAGGTCTTTTTGATTCTCAATTAATTTGAATAGATTGATTAATTGATCTAGGGTATCATTTTTATGTTTGATGAACCTAACCCAGGTAAACCTGGAGTAGTCGTAAATTATGACTAAGCAATATTAACTTCTATTGAGTGACTTGGCTCCATGTGAATCGAATAGATCCATATGCAGGAGCTCAAGTACACTTGAGGTTCGTTCTTGGTTAGTTAACTTGTGTTGTGTCCTAGGTTGTTTTCCTTGTTGACAAGCATTACAGATTTTATTAACCAAGTTGTTGAGGTTGGGTAAGCCTCTGACAAAGCCACTCTGACTCATCTTGTGGACGAGTCTTGGGTGCGAGTGACCGAGTCGTCGGTGCCACAACCATGATTTCTCTTCCTGTGTCATAAGACATTTGGCTGAGGATTTGATTAAGTTAATTGTATAAATGTTATTTGTCCTAGTTCCTTTGAGTATTGTTTTAGCTGTTTTATTTATTTTAATTACACATTCATTATCTAAAAATATGACCTTATAGTTATTGTCACATAATTGGCTTACGCTAAGAAGGTTATATTCAAAATTCTCTACAAGTAATACATTTTTAATAACAAAATTCGAGTTAAGCTCGATATCACCTGATCCGATGATTTTGAGCTTGCCGCTATTCCCAAAGGCTACCGATCCTTGTCGTTTGAATCGAAGCTTTGTGAATTTGAGTTGATCCCCGGTCATGTGTCGGGAGCAACCGCTGTCCAACATCCATTGATCCTACACACAAGGTGGTTGGATTGGATGTTAGATTTTTTATAATTTTTTTTAAAAAAAAATTATTGTATGTTTTTAAACCTAGGTCATCACACCTGTGTCTATATGATCAAGCATGTTATACTTATTTGGTTTTTGTGAGATGACTTCCAATTAAGTTGATTAAGTAGATTTAGGTTCAAGTAATTTTATGTTAGATTTGGATTTGACCCTAGGCTTGTCAAGTTTACCTTTTCAAGATCATGGCTTCTAGGTCGTGGCGAGGCGCAGAGGCCTTCTTTTATCGGATCATCGACCACTTCCTTAGACAAAGCCATTTTCAAGAAAATGATGACTTGACTCACCTAAGACTATTTCCTAGTCTAACTGGTTATTTTTGAAAAGAGGCTCCCCGAGGCTCAATCTTTTCGAAGAATTTTAGTTGGTTATGTTTTTGAAAAGAGGCTCCCCGAAGCTCAATCTTTTCGAAGAATTTTAGTTGGTTATGTTCGTGTTCTAAGTGAGTTCACAAGTTTTAAAGCACAAACTTTCTAAGTTAAAGCATGCAATTTCTAAGTTAAAGCACAAACTTTCTAAGTTAAAACATGCAATTTCTAAGTTAAAGCACAAACTTTCTAAGTTAAAACATGCAATTTCTAAGTTAAAGCACAAACATGTTTTGTACTGGCTCCCCCTAGACCATTGAATCGGTTCGGTCTATCCACATAGTGGATTTGGTCCTTGGGAATCCAGTACGGGTTGGATCCTAGAGTTGAAATCAAAAGGTTCTTAGGGACCCATGCTTGGACATGTTTCCTATGTCGACTTACAATCGACATATACGACCTATTAGTCGTGTTTGAGTTAAACCCTAGTCCAGCCTTGTTGTACACGACCCTTTGAGATCCAAGTAGGAGGTCAAGTCCTTTGGATCCCGAAGTGAACCTTTCCAACGTGTTCCTAAGATCTTCGACTTGACTTTTCAAGAGTGAGTTCTCAACTTCGAGTTTTTCAACCCGAGTTGAGTCCTTCTCTTGAACTCGACTAGTCGAAGAGGTTAGGGAGACCTTGTGTTTGAGGAGTTTGACCTCCTCAACCAGGGTCTCGACCTTGGACTCGGATTTAACTAATTTCCTAGACAAAAACCTAACCGTATTTTGTAAAGTATTAAATAAAGTTTGACTTACTTTAAGGGTATCTTTTGAACCGGATGCGTATCCGTGGCTTGACTTGAAGGTAGCTTCGTAGTCCGAGTCATCCTTAGGTTCCAACTCAAGTTCAGGTTTGGTCTCCGTGTCTGACTCAATCGATCTTGCCATGAAAACGTGGTCTTCGTCTTCTTCGGATGACGCTTCTTCCCATGTCGCGTTGAGGGCCTTCTTGTGCTTAGGTGCTTGGTGGTTGAGCTTGGGGCACTCGGACTTGATATGTCCAAACCTGTTACACTCATAACACCTAATATTAGAACATTTAGGCTTACCTTGGTTGGGTCGAGTCGTGGTTCGCTTTCGTCCCTTGGCTATCCTTCGAGCTAGGTTCATTAGTTCGGCAGTCAACTCCGGGTCAACTTCTTCTTCGGATTCGTCTTCCTCCTCGGTTGGTGGTGGCTTGCTTGCGATTTTCTTCTTCTTTGAACCTGCAAACAAGGCTATACCCCTCTCGGGTTCCGAGTTGGACTGCTCATGTAATTCGAAATCAGAAAATAATTTGTCTATTCTAACTTTAGAAAGGTCCTTGGAAACCTTGTAGGCGTCGACCATGGATGCCCACAAGGTAGTCCTCGGAAAAGAGTTTAGGACATACCTTATAAGGTCACAATTTTCGACCTTTTGCCCGATTGCGTGTAGGTTGTTGACGATGTCCTGGACGCGGGCGTGCAATTGCGTTGCCGTCTCGTGTTCCTGCATTTTTAGTGTGTACAATTTATTGAACAACAAATCACGTTTGCAAACCTTAGCTTGATCCGATCCTTCGTGTAACTCGATCAGCCTCGTCCAGAGATCTCTTGCGTTGATGAAGGGTCCGACTCGGTTCAGCTCCTCCTTGGATAGCCCGCACTGCAGGATTTGAGTCGCCTTTGCATCTGCCTCGACTTGTCGTTTAGTGGCAATGGACCACTGATTGTAATCCAAGGATTCACCTTCTTCATTAGTAGGAAGGGTGAACCCGGTTTGGATCACAATCCACATCTCTATTTGGGTTTTTAGGAAGCACTCCATCCGACCTTTCCAGTAACGGAAATCGTCACCGTTGTAAAACGGTGGTCGGACGGTACTAAAACCCTCGAGATGGGCCATTAACACGAAAGACAAAAACACAAAAACACAAAAACAAGTACCAAGACTCACGTCTTGGATTAGTAGTGTGGGAGAAAAACCTAACAAAGAGAAATAATAAAAAAAAATTAAAAGAAAAAAAAAATAAATCTGTAAAAATGGCTAGATTGGTGGTTTCACCAAATCTTAGCAACCCCCGGCTCTGATACCAATTGTTGAATCGAAGCGGATCGCTAGAGGGGGGGGGTGAATAGCGATAAAAACTTTTTTCTCTTCGTTCGTTAAAAAAATCGAGTAGATAATTAATTTGCAGCGGAAAAGATAATCAATATAAAGAGAAGACAAATGTTTTACTTGGTTCGTAGCCTTTGGCTACTACTCCAAGGCCCTAGTGGTCCTTGACCACGTACGAAGGGCAAAATCACTAAAGGAACTCCTCCTCGTTAGAGGTAGGAGTTAATCGATACAAGAAGGAACAAAAACTTGAGGTAGAGGGACACTCCCCCTCTCCTCGTATACGATAAAAGCTCCGGAAAAGTAGATGAACCACTGATAAAAACTAATACCGACGTACAAAAATAATAAAGAAAGTTAAACCTAGACGTCGGAAAGGAAGGACTTCGTTGTCGGAGAGTTGTAGCTTTGCGGAGGCTTTTGGAAGCTTAGAATTGTTGAATGAAACCCTAGGTTTGGCCCTCCTTTTATAGCCTTTGAGCCCCTTTTCGAGAGGAACCCTAGCCAATCAAATTTGAGCACAACTCCCCTTGAAATTTGGTGATAAGCCTTGACTCCTCGAATCTGATCATTGACCATCCCGACCGATGGCCATCATCACCGATCGATGGCAAGATCAATCGAGTCGACCTTGGCCGATCGATCGATTGGCAATGAGTCCTCCAAGTCCCTGGCAAATGACCGATCGATGCTTGCTGCAGGTCAAAATTAGCTCAACAAAAACATAATTTCGATGGTCGTCGACCATCCGATCTCGACCTAGACCACCTATGAGATGTCTTGGGTCGGATCTACGCTTAAGTCTCTCCCCGTAAAGAGGATACGACCTCACTTACGCTCGCACACACAAGCTTACCTCGATACTTACGTGTTGCTTTTGCTTCCGGCCTTCCACTCGACTCCTTCGGCTCTCTCCGAAGTCACTTGAGTGTCGCCCGACCACCGAGGCTTCCTCCGAATGTCTCTAGCCTTCAACTCCAGCTATAACAATTTTCTGCACACTCGGTTCAGCTCGTGAGATAACAACATGAGCTTAACTTTGTATCGTTTGCTATAATCAAAACTCAGGTTCGACTTAGGTGCCTACTGCACCAACACATATGAGATATGGAATAATAAGAAACCTCATGTATCTTACTTGAAGATATGGGGTTGTCCTGCTTATGTGAAGCGGACTGTATCAGACAAATTGGATGCTAAGTCTGATAAATGTCTATTTATTGGATACCCTAAGGAAATAAGGGGTTACTAATTCTATCATCCTGTGGAACAAAAGGTGTTTGTTTAAAGGCATGCTGTGTTTCTAGAGAAAGAGTTTCTCTTGCAAGAAAATAACGGGAGTGTCGTCGAGCTTGAGGAGGCTCGAGAAACTCAAATAGACATTGATTAGATACCTGGTAAAGCACAACAGCCAATAACTCATAGTGATGAGCCATCGATTGGACCTATTGTGACACCACATCTTCGTAGATCTGGTAGAACACGCAATATTCCTTAGAGATATGAATTTCTCATAAGTGAATCGAACGACGTGTTACTCATTGATGATAGGGAGCCTACCAGTTATGAAGAAGTTCTGACAAGTTCAGAAAGGGATAAGTGGCTTGAAGCCATGAAGTTGAAAATGGATTCCATGTATGAAAACCAAGTTTGAAACTTGGTTGACCCACTTGAAGGCATAAAGCCTATAGGATGCAAGTGGGTTTTCAAGAAGAAAACCAACATGAATGGTAATATGATTACCTATAAGGCAAGATTGGTGGCGAAAGGATATCGTCAAAAGCATGTGATTATGACGAAACCTATTCACCTGTTGCTATGCTTAAACCCATTCGGATGCTCCTGGCCATAGCGTCTCATTATGATTATGAGATATGGCATATGTATGTGAAAACAACTTTTCTTAATGGAAACCTGCTCGAGAACGTGTATATGATACAGCCAGAGGGGTTCACTGTCGGATGATGCTTCGGAGGCTCATTGGCTCCCATGTCCCCGGATTAAAATTTTCACTAATGAAAGGATTAATCCGGATGGGATGAGCTTCCTTAACAACACCATTTTCGTCGTCGTGCTAACAACTTGAGTGGTCGCTTGAACAAACTAGTTGTTCAAGCAACACAACTCTTCTAGTTGGTTAGCCGCGGAAGAGACGACGGATGGATCGCCGGTTTTTGTGTTTGTCTTCGGGGTCCATGATTATACAATACATATTCATACACACACATGCATAATCAAAACAAATAAGAACATGCTCAGATCTGTACATAAAGTTAAAATAACTTTATACCTTACGATCTTCTATCGTATGTCCTATCCTTCTCGTGGACGACGTGTGGACGAAGATCCTCCACGAGTAGAAGCCTTCTAGATCACTTTCTTCTCTACCTTGTCCGCTGCGAACAAAGAGAAGATACCACAAATACCTTCCTATCTAGAACCGGCCACCAAATTAAGGAATTTGGTGCAACCGCCGGCCAAGGAACAATTGGATGAATCGCCAGCCAACTTGAAGATGAGTTGCCGCCGGCCACCAAGGAGAAGGGAAGGAGGAAGAGCACCGGCCACCAATGGAAGGAGAACCGCCGGCCAAGGAAGAAGGGAGAGTCCTCTAGGATGGGCGCCGGCAACAATCTAGAAGGGAGAAAAGTTGCCGCCCACTTCTTTGCTCCAAAACCCTAGCCGCCCAATGAACCCTAGCCGCCCACTTGTGGATGAGCCAAACCCTAATTCTTCAATCTTATCTTGCCGCCCAACCTAAGCCTCTATTTATAGAATTAGGCTTAAGCCTCCTTTAATCTCCACCGTCGGATCTAGGGATTTAATCTCCACCGTCGGATCTAGGGTTTTATCCCAACCGTCGGATCTAGGGTTTAATCCCAACCGTCGGATCTAGGATTTCATCCCAACCGTCAGATCTAAGGTTTCATCCCAACCGTCGGATCTAGGGTTTTATCCCAACCGTCGGATATAGGGATTTAATCCCAACCGTCGATTCTAGGATTTCATCCTAACCATCGGATCTAGGGATTTAATCCCAACCGTTGGTTCTAGGGTTTCATCCAACCATCGGATCTAGGGATTTAATCCCAACCGTTGGTTCTAGGTTTTGTTTTACATTCTTGGATCTAGACTTCATAAGGATTATATTAGGCTACGATAGGGACCATAAGGAGGAGTTGGGTCATGGCCACCCGATGGATCGGAACAACACAAACTTGATCCATCAATGATGTTCCATTCCACTAGAGGATCATCATTGAACTACCTCACCAACCCCCATAAATCAATATGGGCTCCATATATTATTTGTACATTAATCTCCCCGTGTTTAAGATATCGAATGTCCGTCAATTAATTGATTCACTGACCATCAATTAATTAACATCTAATTCCTCGAGTAGTACCACTCAACCTTATCATCATGTTGACTAAGTCAACCAGCTGGGTTTACATGATGAACCTTATGAGCTCCTCAAGGGGACATCATCAACCTAATATATAGGACACGGTTTCCTTCTATAATCAATGGTACACCATGTAAATAATATTATTTCCCAACTTACCAGGCATATTGATTTAATCCATCTAAATCTCACCCTCTGGTAAATCAAAGAAATAAATACTAATTACATGTGCCCGTTATTATATCGGGATTAAGAGCATGTACAACATAATATCCGAGGTCCGATTCAATTATGTAGTCAGTACTAAATTGAATCACCTCTATGTCGGTCCTACTCAATACACCTAAGTGTACTAGTGTAACTCTATGTTCAAGATAAAACAATACCAAGCTACACTACAACCATGCCAATGGTTTGTCCAAAACCATCTTGGTTGTGAGCCTTTACTTATATTTTACAAAGTGCGATAACATGATCTTACGTATGCCACACCAAGCACCATGTTATCTACAATGTAAAATATTAGACAATATCATATATAATGAATATATAAAATGCAAATAATGATCATGTGATTCTTATTTCAAAATAAAATGTTCATACAAAAGAGCTAGGCTTTGATACATTCCAACAATCTCCCACTTATACTAAAAGACTATCGTCATCACTCACCACACATCCGATCCCCATGTCCTCCACATGCCTATCAAACGCGCTGGAAGGGCCTTAGTGAATGGATCCGCCAGGTTATCCTCTGATGCAATCTTGGCGATAGCAACTTCTCCTCGCTTTACGATCTCTCGTATGAGGTGGTACTTGCGCTCTATGTGTTTACTCGCCTTATGGGCTCATGGTTCCTTCGAGTTTGCAACTGCACCACTATTATCACAATAAATTGTGATAGTTCTGGGCAAACCAGGAATCACATCCAAGTCCATCAAGAAGTTCCTGAGCCATACAGCTTCCTTGGCTGCCTCAGAGGCTGCCACATACTCAGCTTCCATGGTAGAGTCCGCCACGCATTTCTGCTTGACACTCCTCCATGCTATGGCTCCACCTCCAAAAGTAAACACAAACCCCGAGGTAGACTTACTCTTGTCCCTATCTGATTGGAAATCCGAATCCGTGTAACCCACAGGGACTAATTGATCTGCCCGGTAAACCAGCATATCATCCCTAGTCCTTCTCAGGTACTTCAATATATGCTTTACCGCAGTCAAATGTCCCTGTCCAAGATTACTCTGATATCTGCTAACCATGCCCACGACAAAGCAGATATCGGGTCTCGTACATAGCATAGCATATATAAGGCTTCCTACTGCCGAAGCATAAGGAACCGCCTTCATGTCCTCTATCTCCTTTGATGTTCTGGGACACATCTCTTTAGATAAAGGGACTCCATGCCTAAAAGGTAGAAAACCTTTCTTGGAGTTCTGCATGCTAAAACGAGCAAGGATAGTGTCAATGTATGAAGCTTGAGACAAGCACAACATCCTTTTCTTGCGATCCCTTATAACTTTGATCCCAAGGATGTGTCCCACTTCTCCCAAGTCCTTCATATCAAACTGTTTGGACAACCATACCCTTACATCTGATAACACTTTGATATTGTTGCCAACTAACAAAATGTCATCTACGTATAGTACAAGAAACACCACTACGTTTCCGTCACGTCTCTTGTATACACAAGGCTCATCCGGACTTTGAATAAATCCATATGACTGGATTACTTCATCAAAGCGGATGTTCCAAGATCTAGAAGCTTGCTTCAATCCATAAATGGACCGATTAAGCTTACATACAAGATGCTCTTTGCCTTTAGCAATGAATCCCTCTGGTTGGCGCATATAGATGTTCTCCTCAAGACTTCCGTTAAGGAAAGCTGTCTTGACATCCATCTGCCAAATCTCATAATCCATATGAGCAGCTATAGATAAGAGAATCCGGATAGACTTAAGCATAGCTACCGGCGAAAAGGTCTCCTCATAATCGATACCCTCTTTCTGAGTATACCCTTTCGGAACAAGCCTAGCTTTGAAGGTTTCAACCTTCCCGTCTACTCCTCTCTTTCTCTTGTAGATCCACTTGCATCCAATGGTTTTTACACCATCGGGTGGCTCTACTAGCTCCCAGACCTGATTAGAATCCATAGATTCTATCTCTGAATTCATCGCTCTTTGCCAAGATACTGCATCTCTATCTTGGATTGCCTCGTCATATGTCCAGGGATCAGGTTCATGTTTACCAGGGACTAAGTCCGAAGACTCTCCCAAAAACATGAATATGTCGGGTTGTCTAACAACCCTCCCACTACGACGAGGTGCCTCCTGTGTATTCTCTGTGACACGCGGTGCAGTGACTTGTGGTGTCTCCTCTTGTACCGGTGGTACTGAAGTCGGGACTTCCCCTGTCATCTCCTCAAGAACAATCCTACTCGTGGGCTTGTGGTTCATCACATAGTCTTCCTCTAGAAATCTGGCATTCGTACTCACGATCACCTTCTGATCTCTAGGACTATAGAATAAACCACCCTTCATTCCCTTAGGGTAGCCAACAAACAAGCGCACTTCTGTACGAGATTCCAACTTACCAGCATCTCCCTTCAGCACATGTGCTGGGCTACCCCAAATCCGAATATGTCTTAGACTAGGCTTTCGCCCAGTCCACAACTCTGTGGGAGTAGAGGGTACTGACTTAGATGGAACCAAGTTCAGAATGTGTGCTGCTGTTTCCAGAGCAAACCCCCAGAACGAATTAGGTAACTCAGAATAACTCATCATCGATTTGACCATCTCTATAAGAGTCCTATTCCTTCGCTCCGCCACACCATTCTGCTGGGGCGTGCCAGGTGCAGACAATTGAGATTGAATCCCAGCATCTGATAAGTAACTCCTAAACTCTCCCAAGAGGTACTCGCTACCACGATCAAATCGTAATGTCTTGATACTTTTACCTTGACGGTTCTCCACATTAGCCTTGAATTCTTTGAACTTGTCAAAGCATTCAGACTTGCGCCGCATCAAGTAAATGTATCCATACCTTGAATAATCGTTTATAAAAGAGACGAAGTATTCAAAGCCACCTCTTGCCTGGATAGACATAGGACCACACAAATCAGAATGAACCAATTCTAACACATCTTTGGCTCTATACCCCTTAGCCTTAAAAGGCCTCTTGGTCATTTTACCTTCCAATCAAGATTCGCAGGTTGGGAGATCCTCCACCACTAATGAACCCAAAGGTCCATCAGCTATCAACCTTTGAATTCTACTTAGATTAATATGACCAAGCCTTAGATGCCAAAGATATGTTTGGTTCATTTGCGAAGGTTCTTTTCTCTTATTAGATTTAGAAAATGAGTTATTTACTTCTATTTGCATCGTGGGAGTTTTTGGTTCAATAGTATATAAATTGCCAACCAATGTACCAGAACAGATAATCTCCCTATTCCTTTTTATAACCACCTTGTCATTAAAAGAAACAGAATATCCATCCATAAACAATTTAGAAACTGAAATTAAATTCTTTCTAAAAGTAGGTACATAAAGACAATTTCTTAAAACCAAAACTTTATTCCTATCAAAAGATAAATAAACGTCTCCCACTGCAATAGCCGTCACCTTTGAAGCATTGCCCATGAAGACGGTAATCTCTCCCTCAGCTAGTCGTCGGGTTTCCTGGAACCCCTGCAAAGTATTGCAGACATGATCAGTGGCTCCTGTATCTACACACCAGGCACTGGTAGATAACACCGCTAAACATGTTTCAACAACTAAACAAGAAGATATACCTTTGTTCTTTCGGCAAGGACCGTCCGCCTTCCAATGTCCAGTCTGCTTGCAAGTGAAGCACTTGCCTTTCGGCTTCTTCACTCCTGCCTGAGGTCCTGTTGCCACCTTCTTCGCTCCACCTTGCTTCTTCTTCTTCTTACCTTTCAGTTTAGAGGAAGAAACCTTCTGAGCGACCATGGCTTGAGAACTCTGACGAAAAAGCCCCTCTGCCACCTGGAGTTTTGTCAGAAGCTCTGCCAGCGAATACAACCTCTTGTTCATGTTGTAGTTGAGGCGGAACTGCTCAAAACTCCTAGGCAGAGACTGGAGAATGATATCGACCTGGGTTTCCCCATCGATCTCAGCTCCGAGGACTTCCATCTCATTAAGATGAGCCATCATCTTGAGAACATGATCCCTAACGGGTGTTCCCTCGACCATGGTGGTCGTCATCAAGTTTCTCATTGCCTCCTGCCTAGCCGCCCTACTCTGATGTCCGAAAATTTCCTTGAGATTGAACATCATGTCATAAGCTATGGCTATGGCCTGATGCTGATGTTGCAGCACATTTGACATTGATACCAAAATGTAACACCGCGCCATCTCATCTGCCTTAACCCATTTCTTATAACGTTCTATCTCCTTTTCATCAGAGTCGTCTGAGGGCTTAGGAGAAAAGACCTCGAAGAGTACAAACTTGTACTCTTCCGCAGTTAAGACAATATCCAGGTTTCTTTTCCAATCAATGTAGTTTGGACCAGTAAGTTTGTTTTCTTTTAAAATCACAGCAAGTGGGTTGAAAGCCATTTGAAAATCCTAAAAATCACAATGATCAAAATATTAGATTTCAAATATTATTGATTCCTCAAAACAATAAAATCCCGAAATCAACCAACACCTCAAAACACCGAGAATATCGCATGCCACGATAGTGTGGACGTATACGAATTCCACATTTGTAAGAGGAGGTTTTACCCATTAATTTTATTATCTTGTCAACCTTACTTTTTGACAAATAAAATTAATAGTTGGTTCCTCTTTAGCCCTACAAATAAAAGCAGTGACTCCGATGGGGAGGATACTTTTAATTTGCATCTAAGTGTGCACCATTACATGATACTAAGGGAATTATTTCGGATTATGTGCCTTACCAATGGGGAAGTACACACGCTCCTTAATAATTTCCTATAACCATTATTTGACCTAGTGATCCGCAAACAAACCCATCCGATGGGGAGGAAGGCACTCAAAGCCAACGTGCAAGTTTGTTGCATCACACGTCAAATTGTAATGGAGGCCGCGGGAATTAATTAAAATATCCCTCTCCCACTTAGTAAATTGCAATTGAGGAATTTTAAACATACACAACATGCATATAAAACAAATAAGCAATAAATATGGAAAAAACAGAATTTTTCCAACTATTATGGCATTGTCCTCCAATATGCATCCCATCGTGTCGCCACCTCGTCCGCTCCATCTTTTCCCGTGCGCAAGTCACCAAAGAGTTCCGAGCCGAGATAAAACATTTTAATTTACATCCATCGATCCTATACTCCACGAAGGAGTGTACAAATCATCTAGATCAAAAGTAAACTAAAATAAGCGGCTAAACAATGCCGTATTTAATTACAAAAATTAAATACTAATCTAGCCTCGTCAACCCCGAGGATTCAAATAATAAATTTTTACACACATCCATTCACATACACACACATGGCCATAATAGTCGGATCTTATGCCTGCAACAAAAGAGTTAAACTACGCATATCCTACTATTATCCGGCACATATAATATATGAAAAAGTGTAAAAAAAAAATTAACCGAATCCAAAACACACAAAACCGGAAACCGTGGCTCTGATACCAATTGTCGGTTGATGCTTCGGAGGCTCATTGGCTCCCATGTCCCCGGATTAAAATTTTCACTAATGAAAAGATTAATCCGGATGGGATGAGCTTCCTTAACAACACCATTTCGTCGTCGTGCTAACAACTTGAGTGGTCGCTTGAACAAACTAGTTGTTCAAGCAACACAACTCTTCTAGTTGGTTAGCCGCGGAAGAGACGACGGATGGATCGCCGGTTTTTGTGTTTGTCTTCGGGGTCCATGATTATACAATACATATTCATACACACACATGCATAATCAAAACAAATAAGAACATGCTCAGATCTGTACATAAAGTTAAAATAACTTTTTACCTTACGATCTTCTACCGTATGTCCTATCCTTCTCGTGGACGACGTGTGGACGAAGATCCTCCACGAGTAGAAGCCTTCTAGATCACTTTCTTCTCTACCTTGTCCGCTGCGAACAAAGAGAAGATACCACAAATACCTTCCTATCTAGAACCGGCCACCAAATTAAGGAATTTGGTGCAACCGCCGGCCAAGGAACAATTGGATGAATCGCCGGCCAACTTGAAGATGAGTTGCCGCCGGCCACCAAGGAGAAGGGAAGGAGGAAGAGCACCGGCCACCAATGGAAGGAGAACCGCCAGCCAAGGAAGAAGGGAGAGTCCTCTAGGATGGGCGCCGGCCAAGTCTTGATGGAGGAGGATGGGCGCCGGCAACAATCTAGAAGGGAGAAAAGTTGCCGCCCACTTCTTTGCTCCAAAACCCTAGCCGCCCACTTGTGGATGAGCCAAACCCTAATTCTTGCCGCCCAACCTAAGCCTCTATTTATAGAATTAGGCTTAAGCCTCCTTTAATCTCCACCGTCGGATCTAGGGATTTAATCTCCACCATCGGATCTAGGGTTTTATCCCAACCGTCGGATCTAGGGTTTAATCCCAACCGTCGGATCTAGGATTTCATCCCAATCGTCGGATCTAAGGTTTCATCCCAACCGTCAGATCTAGGGTTTTATCCCAACCGTCGGATCTAGGGATTTAATCCCAACCGTCGATTCTAGGATTTCATCCTAACCATCGGATCTATGTTGGTTCTAGGGTTTCATCCAACCATCGGATCTAGGGATTTAATCCCAACCGTTGGTTCTAGGTTTTGTTTTACATTCTTGGATCTAGACTTCATAAGGATTATATTAGGCTACGATAGGGACCATAAGGAGGAGTTGGGTCTTGGCCGGATCGGAACCACACAAACTTGATCCATCAATGATGTTCCATTCCACTAGAGGATCATCATTGAACTACCTCACCAACCCCCATAAATCAATATGGGCTCCATATATTATTTGTACATTAATCTCCCCGTGTTTAAGATATCGAATGTCCGTCAATTAATTTATTCACTGACCATCAATTAATTAACATCTAATTCCTCGAGTAGTACCACTCAACCTTATCATCATGTTGACTAAGTCAACCAGCTGGGTTTACATGATGAACCTTATGAGCTCCTCAAGGGGACATCATCAACCTAATATATAGGACATGGTTTCCTTCTATAATCAACGGCACACCATGTAAATAATATTATTTCTCAACTTACCGGGCATATTGATTTAATCCATCTAAATCTCACCCTCTGGTAAATCAAAGAAATAAATACTAAGTACATGTGCCCGTTATTATATCGGGATTAAGAGCATGTACAACATAATATCTGAGGTCCGATTCAATTATGTAGTCAGTACTAAATTGAATCACCTCTATGTCGGTCCTACTCAATACACCTAAGTGTACTAGTGTAACTCTATGTTCAAGATAAAACAATACCAAGCTACACTACAACCATGCCAATGGTTTGTCCAAAACCATCTTGGTTGTGAGCCTTTACTTATATTTTACAAGGTACTGATAACATGATCTTCTGTGCCACACCAAGCACCATGTTATCTACAATGTAAAATATTAGACAATATGCACACATATATAATGAATATATAAAATGCAAATAATGATCATGTGATTCTTATTTCAAAATAAAATGTTCATACAAAAAGAGCTAGGCTTTCAGTATACATTCCAACATTCACCTCGGTTGATAAAACCAAAGTATGCAAATTGCGACGGTCCATATATGGATTGAAGCAAGCATCCAGGAGCTGGAATATCTGTTTTGATGAGACAATAAAAAAGTTTGATTTCTCACAAAATCCAGACGAACCTTATGTGTACAAGAAGGTTAGTGGGAGTGCAGTCGTGTTCCTAGTATTGTATGTCGATGACATATTACTTATAGGAAACGATGTTTCAGTCTTACAGTCAGTTAAGATTTGGTTGTCTAAGACATTCTCCATGAAAGACCTGGGAGAAGCAACCTACATCCTCGGGATTAAGATCTATAGAGATAGATCGAAATGGTTACTTGGTCTTTCATAGTCTACATATATAGACCGAGTGCTTAAGAGGTTTAGCATGTCAGAATCCAAGAAAGATTTCCTACCCATCAGACATGGGATACACCTTTCGAAGTCTATGTGTCCGTGCATAGAAGACGAGAGGATTTGCATGAGTAAGATTCCCTATGCATCCGCAATAGGATCTATCATGTATGCTATGTTATGTACGAGGCTCGATGTATGGTATGCTCTGAGTGTCACGAGTAGATACCAGTCTGATCCAGGAATGGATCATTGGGCGACTGTTAAGACGATCCTTAAGTACTTAAGAAGAACTAAGGATGTGTTTCTAATATATGGAGAAGGGGACATGGTGATACGTGGGTATATAGATGGCAACTTCAAGATAGACAAGGATGATTCCAAGTCTCAGTCTGGGTATGTATTCACCTGGAAAGGAGGCACAATAAGTTGGAAAGGTTCCAAGATTGACACTATAGTGGATTCTTTCACTAAGGCAGAATACATTGCAGCTTCGGAAGCAGCAAAGGAAGCGGTTTGGATCAAGAAGTTCATCTTTGAACTTGATGTGGTCTCATCAATGATCCAAACATGTGCTTCGCCGCTATCATCTGATCAAAGAGATCGTTAGGAGGAAGGAAATACAAATCGAGAAGATCCCACTGAAAGGAACTTAGCGAATCCTTTAACTAAGGCATTACCTCAAAGTAAGTTTGAGGGTCATGTTAGAGCATATGGTATTGGATACCATAGCGATTGGCATTAGGCCAAGTGGGAGTTTGTTAGTAATATATGAGAGATGTTCTAAGGCAATCACCTTATGTTTGAACCATTTATATGATAAATGAGGATTCACTATTTGAGTATACATCTTCTCATGTATCTGATTAGATCTTAAACTCATTTACTGAATGTCCACGATACGATTCACAGCATGAGAGAATTTGTGATTGGATCATAACTAGTGAGTATCTCTACATGTGTAATTATGATATATCGAAATTATCCCTAGTCGATGAATTGATGGATTTGGACACCATCAATTCTGTCGAGACTAGCATGAGGTATACTCCTTGGTGTATCCAAGCAGTTGATTCTTACTGGCTGGAGACATTGTGATGTCCGGAGTTAATCGTGGATGCTAGTAATGGTAACTAGTTCATTGGAGTGACCAGCCGTAAGACTTCATATGGTTCTCTGCATATATAGATATGTCAATGAAGTTCTTACTACAGCTTAAGTGTGATGTTACTTTGACTTGTGGTATTCAAGTCATCTTGATCATGAAGACTTATGCTTTGACATCTTAAGCAAGCATCTTTGAGGAGATGTGGACCCGGGATGATTGGGTATAAGTCGAAGTGATCGAAGGTGTTTGAATAGCCTATAAAGGATTCACCACTCCTTGCGAGGAGATGTATACCCATGGTCTCTCGTCGGATTGTTACTAAAGTCTTTGGCCAAAGCATTACATGTTTAGAGTAAGGTACTCTTGGATACATATGTAGTAACTAGAATCTGTAGGACGAGGAAATGATACTTGGGCTAGGTGTGACGTAGTCAACCTAGTGGGGACTGACACTATAAACCATGTTTTGAACCAAGTGGGTATAAGATGAGTGAAAGGAATGGGGAACGAATCATTATAGTTGCTGAAGGGTTTCAGAAATAATTCTTGATCAACCGTTGATCTTTTCGGTTAATTGAGGATCATGATGTACTACTAGGTGCCACTCATGATCGTTCTATAATTAATGGTTAATTATAGATAGCCAATATAAACTGATAACCTATTTTGTCACACACACAACGAGCATAATCTGAAGGATTTAAAACGAGCTTGAGAATGAGATTCTCAGACCGAAAGAAACTAGGTTTTGTTGGACCAAACAAGGAGCGAGCATGAAATCGTTTCAGTCGCAATGGAAGCATGGATGGGCCGTGTCTTATGAAGACATGATGGATGAACCAAATTGGTTTGGTTCTAATCTAATGGTGGAGAATAAACCAAAGGGGTTTGGTTTGTTTTAAACAAATGAACCAAAGTTGGTTCGGTTCGTTTTAACTTAAAATAGACCAAATCGGTTTGGTTTATTTTAACTTAAATTAATAGAGCGGGTTAACGGGTTTTGGTTATGAACCAATAACCATTAGGAGAATTTGTTCTCTATAAAATAGGGCTTAAGGGTTTTGTGAAAGCCCTAATCTAATCTTGTCGCCCCCTCCCTTTTCTCCTCTTGTGGTCGGCGCCCATACCCTAGCCACCGCCCACCCCTTGTGCCGCCGTCCAAGTTGATGCCGGCATCCAAGATTCATCCGGCGATCCTCCGGCGACCCTTCGGTGATCCTCCTTCGCTCTGGTGACCAAGAACTTGCTGGCCCTCTTCCCTTTGACCGGCGCTAATTCCTCCACCAAGCTGTCCAGTTTTCTAGACAGCTTGTTTCCTTCGTGTCGGAGCGTCGTTTGGACGATGTTTGGAGCTCCGACAGTGGCTACTTTGCCGGGGATTCAATCTCCAATAATCCTCATAGGTGGAGGACGAAGGATTCGTCAAACGGTTGATGAATACCTCTCTGGAGAAGTGAGTTTGTGAGGACTCGTTTTGAATTTGAATTTTTATTCGGATTGTGATCCTCTCTCGATCACATCGTCTTCGACACGAGGCTAGTGACTCATACGAAGATGAGGCTCGTGACTTTGTGAAGTCATCTCGAAGATACTCGGCGTGGATATGGATAGAGGCGATTCTTGAGAGGATCGCTCCGGTTGATGCCTTTCCGGCTACACGTGATACGTCAGGTATACGTAGAATAAATTTCCTTTTATTGAAAAATTTGAAACTACGGTTATGTCTACACATGTTGTACTATGCATGCATGTAGTGTGTGTATTGTAATAAATTAGATTTATTATTTTTATTTTTTCCGCTGTGCACATGTTTACTAAACATGTTCGAACATACACTCGCCGCGGTGCTGGAAACCCAACACTACTCATGAACTTTGATGTTGATTAATTAATTGTCAGTAAATTAATTAATCGACGGACATTCGAGATCTTAAACACGGAGAGAAATATATACAAATAATATATAGAGCCCATATTAATTTATGGGGGTTGGTGAGATAGATCAATGATAATCCTCTAGTGGAATGGATTATCATTAATGGATTGGACTTTATGTGGGCTTGATCCATTGGGTGGCCAAGATCCAACTCCTCCTCATGGTCCCTATTGTATCCTATTAAAACCTAATGAAGCCTAGATCCAATGATGGAAAACAAAACTCTAGATCCAACGGTAGAGATTAAATCTCTAGATCCGACGATTGAGATTAAATCTCTAGATCCAACGGTTGAGATTAAATCCCTAGAACCAATGGTGGAGATTAAAAGGAGGCTTAAGCCTAACTCTATAAATGTGGGCTTAAGGCTTGGCATGGAAAAAAATTAGAGAGAGGTTAGGGTTTTGTTTCTTAAGGCTTGGGTGGCAAGAAACAAAAAGAGGCTAGGGTTTTTGGAGAAGGGCTTGGGCGGCCACAAATAAGGAAGGTGTTCTTCTTCGTTAAGAGTAGCCGGCGCCCCTCCTTCTTCTCTTCACCTTGGCCGACATCCAATCCCTTTAATCTCTTCCTTGGCCGGCGGCAAAGACTAAGGTTTCTTCCTTTGGAGCTCTTGGTCGGCGTCCATAACCTTCATCTTCTTTCCTTGGCTGGCGGTTTCAACTAGGTCTCTTGACTTGGTGTCCGGTTCTAGATAGGGAAGTGTTTTGTTTTATCTTCTTCCTTTTGTTCAAAGCGAGAAAAGAAAGAAAGATTGGTGATCTAGGAGGCTTCGACTTTTGGAAGATCGTGGCCCACACGACGTCCAAAAGGAGGAAGGACATACAATAGAAGATCGAGAGGTATAACGCTTGTTTATATTCTTTTGTAACATGTCTATAATTGTTTTTCAATCATATACATGTTGTATGTTTTGTTTTAAGGTTAAATATACTTGGACCCCGAATACAAATACAAAAGCCGGCGATCCGTACAACGTCTATTCCGCAGCTAATCGTAGAATAGAGGTTGGTTGCTTGAACAACAAGTTTGTTCAAGTGACAACTCTAATCGAATAGCACGACGATGAAATTGTAGCTTGGGAAATCTCTCTTGTCAAGGATAATTTTTTTTTATCCGGGGACATAGAAGGGATCGCCATGAACAAGCGACCGAGTTGAAGTGGGAAGCAAAGTTTCCTAGCTTCAAAGGGTTATCGGTGTTAGTAATATATGAGAGATGTCCTAAGGCAATCGCCTTATGTATGAACCATTTATATGATAAATGAAGATTCACTATTTGAGTATACATGTTTAATGTATTTGATTGGATCTTAAACTCATTTACTGAATGCCCACGATACGATTCACAGCATGAGAGAATTTGTGATTGGATCACAACTAGTGAGTATCTCTACATGTGTAATTGTGATATATCGGAATTATCCCTAGTTGATGAATTGATGGATTTGGACACCATCAATTCTGTCGAGACTAGCACGAGGTATACTCCTTGGTGTATCCAAGCAGCTGATTCTCACTGGCTGGAGACATAGTGATGTCCGGAGTTAATCGTGGATGCTAGTTATGGTAACTAGTTCATTGGAGTGACCGGTAGTAAGACTTCATATGGTTCTCTGCATATATAGATATGTCAATGAAGTTCTTCTCTTGTGACTTAAGTCGATGTTCCTTTGACTTGCGGTATTCAAGTCATCTTGATCATGGAGACTTATGCTTTGACATCTTAAGCGAAACATCTCTAAGGAGATGTGGACCGAGATGATTGGGTATAAGTGAAGTGATCGAAGGTGTTTGAATAGCCTATAAAGGATTCACCACTCCTTGCGAGGAGATGTATACCCATGGCCTCTCGTCGGATTGTTACTAAAGTCTTTGGCCAAAGCATTACATGTTTAGAGTAGGGTACTCTTTGATACATGTGGAGTAACTAGAATCCGTAGGACGAGGAAATGATACTTGGGCTAGGTGTGACGTAGTCAGCCTAGTGGGGACTGACACAATAGACCATGTCCTGAACCAAGTGGGTATAAGATGAGTGAAGGAATGGGGCGCGATTCATTCGAGCTCTTGAAGGTTTGAGAAATAGTTACGGATCGTAGTTGATCTTTTAGGTTAATTGGGGATCATGATGTACTAGGTGCCACTCATGATCGTTCTATAATTAATGGTTAATTATAGACGGCCAACATAAACCGAGAACCTATTTGGTCACACGCACAACGAGTGTAATCCAAAGGATTTAAAACGAGCTTGAGAATGGGATTATCAGACCGAGAGAAACTATGTTTGGTTGGACCAAACATAAAGCGAGCATGAAATTGTTTCAGTCGCAATGGAAGCGTGGATGGGCCGTGTCTTATGAAGACATAATGGATGGACCAAAATGGTTTGGTTCTAATCCAATGGATGAGAATAAACCAAAGGGTTTGGTTTATATTAAACGAATGAACCAAAGGTTGGTTCGGTTCGTTTTAACTTAAAATAAACCATCATGGTTTGGTTTATTTTAACTTATCCTAATGGAGCGGGTTAATGGGCTTTATGGATATGATCCATTAACCATTAAGAGAATTAGTTCTCTATAAAAGAGGGCTTAAGGGATTGTTAAACCCTAATCATCCAAAAACCCTAGCCTCTTAGAGTTGCCGCCCACCCCAATTGTTGGAGTTTTCGGCGCCAACCCTAAAGCCGCCCGCCAGCTTTGTGCCGCCGTCCAAGACCCTTGCCGGCGTCCAAGCTCCAGCCGGTGAACCTCCGGCGACCCTCCGGTGATCTCCTATAGGTTCGGCATCAAGGTGAGCCTTTTCTCTCCTTGTTTTGGCCGGCGCCTACTCCTCCACCAAGCTGTCCAGTTTTCTGGACAGCTTCTCCTCCTCTCGTCGGAGCGTCGTTTGGACGACGGTTAGTGCTCCGACAGCGGCTAACTT
This sequence comes from Wurfbainia villosa, assembly GCA_025175895.1. NCBI lineage: Eukaryota > Viridiplantae > Streptophyta > Magnoliopsida > Zingiberales > Zingiberaceae > Wurfbainia > Wurfbainia villosa. The sequence continues at coordinate 39,007,173 of CM045987.1, forward strand.
ACCGGGGATTTGATCTCCGGTAATCCTCTGAGGTGGAGGACGAAGGATTCGTCAAACGGTTGACGAATACCTCTCCGGAGAAGCGAGTTTTGAGAACTCGTTTTAGGATCCGAATTTGGATTCGGATCGTGATCATCTCTCGATCACGTCGTCTTCAACACGAGGCTAGTAACCCGTACGAAGATGAAGCTCGTGACTTAGCGAAGTCATCCCGAGGAGCTCGGCGTGGATACGGATAGAGATGATTCTTACGAGGATCGTTCCGGTTGATGTCGTTCCCGCTACACGTCATACGGAAGGTATAACGTAGTTTAATTTCCTTTTATTGCAAATTTTAATTTACGGTTATGTCTACACTTGTTGTAATAGCATGCGTGTGTTGTGTGTGTTGTAATAAATATAGATTTATTATTTTTAATTGCTTCTGCTGTGCTCATGTTTACGAAACTTGATCGAACACACACACGCCGCGGTGTCGGAAACCCAACAGTGGTATCAGAGCCCAGGTTGTGTTTCGACATAATCGTAAAATGGTTTTGCGATAGTCATAATGTATTTCTGGAAATTTTCTAATTTTAGAAATTTAGAATTATTTATGGAAATTTTTCAATTTTGGAAAGTCTAGAAGTATTTATGGAAATCTTCCACTTTTGGAAAGTTGGAAGTACTTATGGAAATTGATATTTTCATAAATAAAATATTTGATTAGATTCTGGAAATTTGTTTCCTAATTTAATCATGATTTGATTTGGGAAATCAAATCTTAAAATATTTTATTTCCATAAGTAGTTTTAATGATATAGGAAATTGGTTTCCTAAATAGATTTTCCTAAATCAAATAATTCCATGAATAAAATATGTGATTAGATTTGGAAATTTGTTTCCTAATTTAATTATGATTTGATTTGGAGAATCAAATCTTAAACATATTTTATTTCCATAAATAGTTATGACATATAAGGAAATATATACATGACATAATTGTATGCCATGTAATTGCATTAGATGCATAACATTATGCCATGCGTGTCGTGACATGTAGATGTATGCCATGTAGATAATAGTTATTTGCATGCAAAGAGGATGAGACATAAAAACCCTTAATCAATATTAAAGCCTACACCTTCCATTAATATGGTTAGAACCAGAGTTCTGTTTCTTGTTTGGGTTGTTGGACTCTCTCCAAGCCCGGCTCGAACCTGAATATGTTCAAACCATGGAATAGTTTAATACTAATATGGTAAGAGTCAGAGGTCAATCGTTAGCTTTGGTTGTTGGACTCTCTCCAAGCTGGGCTAATTGGTTGAATGCGCTCTAATCATATTAAAACTATGTCCTGATTAATGGGTTGGCTTTAACCTGGAGCATCGGCTTGTTGGACTCTCTCCAAGGTCGATGTAAAGGGAGGTGAAGTTGGGTGCTATGCATATGATGCATACTTGTTAATGTGTTAACAACCCGATGTATGTGTGAACATTCAATTAGTTGATAGCACATTGTGATAGTTGCATATACGTGATATGCAATCGGTATAGACGATACCTACCGTCGTAGTTATGAATGGCTTGTTGGACTCTCTCCAAGGTTGTTCATAACTATGATAGATATCAGCCCATTCGGAGATGGACCTACGATCTCCCGAAGTGATTTTGGGGTTTTTGAAATTCGAAAAATGAATGGGATTTATAAATGTATATTGATGCATTTTAAAATCATCTTTCTCATATATGCTCGTTTTGTATTTCTAAGTTAATATATTGATCATGATGTGTTTGAATTTGCGTTCCATTTTGGATTCAAATAAATTGACTAGGCCGAACTTCTTGGACTAGCCTAGAAACTTGAGAATTGTTCTCAAGGTTGAAAAGCTTGCAAATGTCCTCGAAGCGCCTCTTCCCGCCCGTCCTAGTGACGATGCAACTCTGGACCAATTGTTGGCCTATCAGAAACATATGAGTGATTCTGAACAAATGAGTTGCATCATGCTAGCCACGATGGAACCCAAGCTACGAAAGCAGCATGAGCATATGGATGCTCATATCGTAGTCCTTCATCTTTGTGAGTTGGTTGATGAGCAAGTGAGATTCGAAAGGTTCGAAGTCTCAAAGCTCCTCTTCACCTCTGAGATGCTAGGAGGTTCATCTGTGGTACTGCTCAATATGCTGAAGACTGTGGAGTCTTCTGAGAAGCATGAGCAGGGGACGGTGATGTTAGTTGATTCCTCGAAGAAAGGTTCTAAGAGAAAGTCAAAGGAACAGCAGAAGGGAAAGAAGAGAAGGGCTAAGAAGGTAGAACTAGCACAAAAGGAAACTTGCCATCATTATGGCAAGGAGAGCCATTTGCGAAGAAAGTGCAAGATTTATCTTGAGTCCGTGAAGAAGGATAAGGCATCGGATGCCCCATCTTCTTCAGAAAACTTCTTTATTGATTGTCATTCTATTTCCTCAGACACTTGGGTATTTGATACTGGGTGTGGCTCACATATATGTAATGACATACATGGGATAAGGAATAGAAGAAGACTCGTCAAGGGGAGAGTCAAATTTACGTGTTGGGAATGGAGCAACGGTTGCTGCAATCGCCATCGGAACGTATTTGTTGGAACTCCCTGTAGGACATGTCTTAGAACTGGACAATTGCTTTTATGTTCCTTCGTTGATAAAGAATATCATTTCTATTTCTTGTCTAAATAGAAATGGGTTCCATTTGACTTTTAGTAACAATTGTTGTTACATAACTTTGAATGGAGTTCTTTATGGGATTGGAACTTTAAGCAATGGTGTTTATACGTTGGACGTATCCAGTAACGATTTCAATATCGAAGCGAGCAACAAGCGTGCTCGAAAGGATAATCAAATAGACTCCTATATGTGGCATTATCGTCTTGGCCATATAAGCAAGAAACGCATGTCCGAATTACACCGATGTGGAATTCTGGAATCGTTTGAATTGGATTCATACGATACATGCGAATCATGCTTAAAAGGCAAGATGACTAAGTTACCTTTTACTGGAAAAGGTGAACGAGTGGGAGAGTTACTAGGTCTAGTACATACTGATGTATGTGGACCTATGTCAACTCAAGCTTTAGGAGCCTATAGCTACTTCATTACCTTCACCGATGATCACTCAAGGTTTGGGTATGTGTTCTTGATGAAACACAAGTCTGAAGCCTTTGAAAGGTTCAAAGAATTCAGAAATGAAGTAGAGAAACAACATGACAAAAGTATTAAAATACTTCGATCGGATCGAGGTGGTGAATACTTAAGTCAAGAGTTTCTTGATTATCTAAGAGACAGTGGCATATTATCTCAATGGACTCCGCCCTATACACCATAGCATAATGGTGTATCTGAGAGGCGTAACCGGACCTTGTTGGACATGGTCAGGTCAATGATGAATCATGCGACTCTTCCCAAGTCCTTTTGGGGTTATGCACTTGACAGTTGTTTACTTGTTAAGCAGAATGCCTACAGGTAGTCTCTACTACTCCATATGAGATATGGAATAGTAAGAAACCTCATGTATCTTACTTGAAGATATGGGGTTATCACTGCTTATGTGAATATGTCGGACAAATTGGATGCTAAGTCGATAAATGTCTATTTATTGGATACCCTAAGGAAACAAGGGTTACCAATTCTATCATCTGTGGAACAAAAGGTGTTTGTTTCAAGGCATCTTTGTGTTTCTAGAGAAAGAGTTTCTCTTGCAAGAAAACAGTGGGAGTGTCGTCGAGCTTGAGGAGGCTCGAGAGACTCAAATAGACATTGATGAGATACCTGGTGAAGCACAACAGTCGACAACTCATAGTGATGAGCAATCGACTGGACCTATTGTAACACCACATCTTCGTAGATCTGGTAGAACACGCAATATTCCTGAGAGATATAGATTTCTCGTAAGTGAATCGAACGATGTGTTACTCATTGATGATGAGAGCCTACGATGAAGAAGTCTTGACAAGTTGAGAAAGGGATAAGTGGCTTGGTGCCATGAAGTGGAAATGGATTCCATGTGAAAACCAAGTTTGGAACTTGGTTGACCCACTGAATAAAGCCTATAGGGTGCAAGTGGGTTTTCAAGAAGAAAACCGACATGGATGGTAATGTGATTACCTATAAGGCTAGATTGGTGGCGAAAGGATATGCGTCAAAAACAAGGTGTTGATTATGACGAAACCTATTCGCCTGTAGCTATGCTTAAATCCATTCGGATGCTCCTGGCCATAGCGGCTCATTATGATTATGAGATATGGCAGATGGATGTGAAAACGGCTTTCCTTAATGGAAACCTGCTCGAGGACGTGTATATGATACAGCCTGAGGGTTTCACATCGGTTGATAAAACCAAGGTATGCAAATTGCGACGGTCCATTTATGGATTGAAGCAAGCATCCGAGGCTGGAATATCCGTTTTGATGAGACAATCAAAAGTTTGATTTCTCACAAAATCGAGCGAACCTTGTGTGTACAAGAAGGTTAGTGGGAGTGCGATCGTGTTCCTAGTATTGTATGTCGATGACATATTACTTATAGGAAAGCGATGTTTCAATCTTCTGATCGATTAAGGTTTGGTTATCAAGACATTCTCCATGAAAGACACGGGAGAAGCAACCTACATCCTTGGGATTAAGATCTATAGAGATAGATCGAAACGGTTGCTTGGTCTTTCGCAGTCTACATATATAGACCGAGTGCTAAAGAGGTTTAGCATGTCGGAATCCAAGAAAGGTTATTTGCCCATCAGGCATGGGGTACACCTTTCGAAGTCTATGTGTCCGCGCACAGAAGACGAGAGGATTTGCATGAGTAAGATTTCCTATGCATCCGCAATAGGATCTATCATGTATGCTATGTTATGTACGAGGCCCGATGTATTGTACGCTCTGAGTGTCACGAGCAGATACCAATCCGATCCAGGAATGGATCAATGGGTGGCTGTTAAGACGATCCTTAAGTACTTAAGAAGAACTAAGGATGTGTTCCTAATATATGGAGAAGGGTACATGGTGATACGTGGGTATACGGATGCCAGCTCCAGACAGACAAGGATGATTCCATGTCTCAGTCTGAGTATGTATTCACCGGGAATGGAGGCGCAATGAGTTGGAAAGGTTCCAAGCTTGACACTATAGCAGATTCTGCCACTAAGGCAGAATACATTGCAGCTTTGGAAGCAGCAAAGCAAGCGGTTTGGATCAAGAAGTTCATCTTTGAACTTGATGTAGTCTCATCAATGATCCAAACATGTGCTTCGCCGCTATCATCTTATCAGAGAGATCATAAGTAGGAATGAAATACAAATCGAGAAAATTCCCACTGAAAGGAACTTAGCGGATCCTTTGACTAAAGCATTACCTCAAAGTAAGTTTGAGGGTCATGTTAGAGCTTATGGTATTGGATACCGTAGCGATTGTCATTAGGCCAAGTGGGAGTCTGTTAGTAATATATGAGAGATGTCCTAAGGCAATCGCCTTATGTATGAACCATTTATATGATAAATGAAGATTCACTATTTGAGTATACATGTTTAATGTATTTGATTGGATCTTAAACTCATTTACTGAATGTCCACGATACGATTCACAGCATGAGAGAATTTGTGATTGGATCACAACTAGTGAGTATCTCTACATGTGTAATTGTGATGTATCAGAATTATCCCTAGTTGATGAATTGATGGATTTGGACACCATCAATTCTGTCGAGACTAGCACGAGGTATACTCCTTGGTGTATCCAAGCAGCTGATTCTCACTGGCTGGAGACATAGTGATGTCCGGAGTTAATCGTGGATGCTAGTTATGGTAACTAGTTCATTGGAGTGACCAGCCGTAAGACTTCATATGGTTCTCTGCATATATAGATATGTAAATGAAGTTCTTACTGTGGCTTAAGTGCGATGTTCCTTTGACTTGCGGTATTCAAGTCATCTTGATCATGGAGACTTATGCTTTGACATCTTAAGCAAACATCTCTAAGGAGATGTGGACCCGGGATGATTGGGTATAAGTCGAAGTGATCGAAGGTGTTTGAATAGCCTATAAAGGATTCACCACTCCTTGCGAGGAGATGTATACCCATGGCCTCTCGTCGGATTGTTACTAAAGTCTTTGGCCAAAGTATTACATGTTTAGAGTAAGGTACTCTTCGATACATGTGGAGTAACTAGAATCCGTAGGACGAGGAAATGATACTTGGGCTAGGTGTGACGTAGTCAGCCTAGTGGGGACTGACACAATAGACCATGTCCTGAACCAAGTGGGTATAAGATGAGTGAAGGGAATGAGGCACGATTCATTCGAGCTACTGAAGGGTTTCAGAAATAGTTCTGGATCAACCGTTGATCTTTTCGGTTAATTGGGGATCATGATGTACTACTAGGTGCCACTCATGATAGTTCTATAATTAATGGTTAATTATAGACGGCCAACATAAACCGAGAACCTATTTGGTCACACGCACAACGAGTGTAATCCAAAGGATTTAAAACGAGCTTGAGAATGGGATTCTCAGACCGAAAGAAACTATGTTTGGTTGGACCAAACATAAAGCGAGCATGAAATTGTTTCAGTCGCAATGGAAGCGTGGATGGGCAGTGTCTTATGAAGACATAATGGATGGACCAAAATGGTTTGGTTCTAATCCAATGGATGAGAATAAACCAAAGGGTTTGGTTTATATTAAACGAATGAACCAAAGGTTGGTTCGGTTCGTTTTAACTTAAAATAAACCATCATGGTTTGGTTTATTTTAACTTATCCTAATGGAGCGGGTTAACGGGCTTTATGGATATGATCCATTAACCATTAAGAGAATTAGTTCTCTATAAAAGAGGGCTTAAGGGATTGTTAAACCCTAATCATCCAAAACCCTAGCCTCTTAGAGTTGCCGCCCACCCCAATTGTTGGAGTTTTCGGCGCCAACCCTAAAGCTGCCGCTGCCCAGCTTTGTGCCGCCGTCCAAGACCCTTGCCGGCGTCCAAGCTCCAGCCGGTGAACCTCCGGCGACCCTCCGGTGATCTCCTATAGGTTCGGCATCAAGGTGAGCCTTTTCTCTCCTTGTTTTGGCCGGCGCCTACTCCTCCACCAAGCTGTCCAGTTTTCTGGACAGCTTCTCCTCCTCTCGTCGGAGCGTCGTTTGGACGACGGTTAGTGCTCCGACAGCGGCTAACTTACCGGGGATTTGATCTCCGGTAATCCTCTGAGGTGGAGGACGAAGGATTCGTCAAACGGTTGACGAATACCTCTCCGGAGAAGCGAGTTTTGAGAACTCGTTTTAGGATCCGAATTTGGATTCGGATCGTGATCATCTCTCGATCACGTCGTCTTCCCGTACGAAGACGAAGCTCGTGACTTAGCGAAGTCATCCCGAGGAGCTCGGCGTGGATACGGATAGAGACGATTCTTACGAGGATCGTTCTGGTTGATGCCGTTCCCGCTACACGTCATACGGAAGGTATAACGTAGTTTAATTTCCTTTTATTGCAAATTTTAATTTACGGTTATGTCTACACTTGTTGTAATAGCATGCGTGTGTTGTGTGTGTTGTAATAAATATAGATTTATTATTTTTAATTGCTTCTGCTGTGCTCATGTTTACGAAACTTGATCGAACACACACACGCCGCGGTGCCGGAAACCCAACAATCGGTGCCTCTTCTTCATCCCTTTAGGGTCGGCACTCATCTTTGAAGCTTGGCTGGTGGTTCTTGTTCCTTTATTTCTCTTTGGCCGGCGGTAAGAGTTAAGGTTCTTCCTTTGGAGCTCTTGGCCGACGCTCATATTTCCTCTTCCTCTTCCTCTCCTTGGCCGGCGGCAAGGATCAAGCTAGGAGCTTGGTGGTCGACTCTACATAAGAGAAGAAGTCTTTGATTATCTTCCTTTGTTTGGAGCAAACAAGAAAAGGAAGATACGCGATCTAGGAGGTTTCAACTCTTGGAGGATCGTTGCCCACACAATGTTCAAGAGGAGGATAGGACATACAATAGAAGATCAAGAGGTATAATCTTGTTTATTTTGATTTAGTTCTTTTGTATAATGCATGTGGCTAATTTACTTGGACCCCGAAGATAAACATAAAAACCGGCGATACATACATCATCTATTCCGTGACTAATCGAGGAAAAGAGTTAGGTTGCTTGAATAACAAGTTTATTCAAGAGACCACTCGAATCGAATAGCACGATGATGGTTCGATTGCTTGGGTAATCCGTCTTCGTCAAGGATTAATTTTTTTTTAATTCGGGGACGTAGATAGGATCGCCATGCACAAGCGACCAAGTTGAAGCGGGAAGCAAAGCTTCGACCTTCAAGTGGTATCAGAGCCACGGTTTCCGATTTTGTATGTTTATGATCCAGTTACTTTTATGCACTTATCATATATTGTATGTTCCGGATGATAGTAGGATGTGCGTAGGCTAACTTTTTGGTTGCAGGCATAAGATCCAACTATTATGGCCATATGTGTGTGTATGTGATTGGATGTGTGTAATTGTAATATTATTTGAATCCTCGGGGTTGACGAGACTAGTATTTAATTTTTGTAATTAAGTATGACATTGTTTAGCCACTCTTTTATTTTAGTTTACTTTTGATCTAGATTTCATGTACACTCTTTTGTGGAGTATAGGATCGATGGATGTAAATTAAAATAATTGTTCTCAGCTCAAATCTTCGAATGGCTTGTACATGGTGTATGGAGGAGCGGATGAGATGGCGACACGACGGGAGACATATTGGAGAACAAAAGCCATAATAGTTGGAAAATATTTTTATCATATTTATTGCTTCTTGTTTGATATGCATGTTGTGTGCTAGGAAAATTCTTCAATTTCAATTACTAAGTGGGAGAGGGATATTTTTTTTAAAATTTCCATGGCCTCCATTACAATTTGACATGTGATGCAAACAAACTTGCGCGTTGGCTCTAAGTGTCTTCCTCCCCATCGGATGAGTTTGTTTTGCGGATCACAAGGTTAAATATGGTTATATAAAATTATTTAGGAGTGTGTGTACTTCCTCATCAGAAGGCACATAATCCGAGATAATTGCCTTAGTATCGGGTAATGGTGAATGCTTAGATGCAAATAGGAGTATCCTCCCCATCGGAGTCACTGCTTTTATTTGTAGGGCCGAAGAGGAACCAACTATTAATTTTATTTTTCAAAAAGTTAGAATGACAAGATAGTAAAATTAATGGGTGAAACCTCCTCTTACAAATGTAGAATTCGTATACGTCCACACTATCGTGGCATACGATATTCTCGGTGTATTGAGGTGTTGGTTGATTTTAAAATTTTATTGTTTGAGGAATCAAAAAATTTTTGAAATCTAAAGTTTTGATCTATGTGATTCTTAGGTTTTTCAAAATGACTTTCAACCTGCTTGCTGTGATACTGAAAGAAAATAAACTTACTGGACCCAACTATGTTGATTGGAAGAGGAATCTTGACATTGTCTTGACTGCTGAGGAATACAAATATGTACTCCTCGAAGAGTGCCCTCCTAAGCCTGCAGATGATTCTGGGGAAAAGGAGAAAGAGAGTTATAAAAAGTGGATTAAGGCTGATGAGATGGCGCGGTGTTACATTTTGGCTTCTATGTCAAATGTTTTGCAACATCAGCATCAAACCTTTGGACATGATGCTCAATCTCAAGGAACTTTTCGGACACCAGAATCGGGCTGCGAGGAAGGAAGCCATGAGGAACTTGATGACGACCACCATGGTTGAGGGAACACTCGTGAGGGATCATGTTCTCAAGATGATGGCTCATTTGAATGAGCTGGAAGTCCTTAGAGCTGAGATCGATGGGGAAACCTAGGTCGATATCATTCTCCAATCTCTACCTAGGAGTTTTGAGCAGTTTCATCAGAATTACAACATGAATAAGAGGTTGTATTCGTTGGCGAAGCTTCTGATAGAACTCCAGCCGGCAGAGGGGATTTTTTTTCAGAGTGCTCAGGCTCAGGCCATGGTTGCTCAGAAGGTTTTGACTTCTAAGCCGAAAGGTAAGAAGAAGAAGAAACAAGGTGGAGCAAAGGTGGCAGGAGGATCTCAGGGAGGAGTGAAGAAGCCGAAAGGAAAGTGCTTCACTTGCAAGCAGACTGGACATTGGAAGGACTGCCCCAACCGGAAGCAGAACAAAGGTATATCTTTTGGTCTAGTCGTTGAAACATGTTTAGCGGTGTTATCTATCGGCACATGGTGTGTAGATACGGGAGCCACTGATCATGTCTGCAATACTCTGCAGGGGTTCCAAGAAACTAGATGACTTGCTGAGGGAGAAATTATCGGTTACTTGGGCGATGCTATGAAGGTGGCGGCTATTGCAGTGGGAGATGTTTATTTATATTTTGATAGGAATAAAACTTTGGTTCTGAAAAATTGCCTTTATGTACCTTTATTTAGAAAGAATTTGATTTCGGTTTCTAAATTGTTTTTGGATCGATATTTTATTTCTTTTAATGACAGAGTTGTTATAAAAAGAAATAGAGAGATTATCTGTTCTGGTGCATTGATAGGAAATTTATATACCCTTGAACCAAAAGCTCCCGCGATGCAAATAGAAGTAAATAACTTATCTTCTAAATCTAATAAGAGAAAAGAACCTTCGAAAATGAACCAAACATATCTTTGGCATCTAATGTTAGGTCATATTAACCTAAGTAGAATTCAAACATTGATAGTTGATGGACTTTTGGGTTCATTAGTGGTGGAAGATTTCCCAACCTGCGAATCTTGCTTGGAAGGTAAAATGACCAAGAGACCTTTTATGGCCAAGGGGTATAAGCCAAAGATGTGTTGGAATTGGTTCATTCTGATTTGTGTGGTCCTATGTCTATCCAGGCTAGAGGTGGTTTTGAATATTTCATCTCTTTTATAGATGATTATTCAAGATATGGATATATTTATTTGATGTGTCACAAGTCTGAATGCTTTGACAGGTTTAAAGAATTCAAGGCTGATGTGGAGAAACATCAAGGTAAAAGTATCAAGACACTATGATTTGATCATGGTGGTGAGTACCTCTTGGGAGAGTTTAGGAATTACTTATCAGAGACTGGGATTCAATCCCAATTGTCTGCACCTAGCACACCCCAGCAGAATGGTGTAGCGGAGCGAAGAAATAGGACTCTTATGGAGATGGTTAGATCGATGATGAGTTATTCTGAGTTACCACATTCATTCTGGGGGTATGCTCTGGATACAACAATGTATATTCTGAACTTGGTACCATCTAAATCAATGCCTTCTACTCCCACAGAATTGTGGACTAGGCGAAAGCCTAGTCTAAGACATATTCAGATTTGGGGTAGTCCAGCGCCTGTGCTGAAGGTAGATGCTGGTAAGTTGGAACCTTGTATAGAAGTGCACATGTTCGTAGGCTATCGTAGAGGAATGATAGGTGGTTTGTTCTATAATCCTAGAGATTAGAGGGTGATCGTTAGCACAAATGCCAGATTTTTAGAGGAAGACTATGTGATGAACCACAAGACCATGAGTAAGATTATTCTGGAAGAATTGAGAGGGGAAGTCACTACTTCAGTACCACCAGTACAAGAGGATATACCACAAGTGATTGCACTGTGTGTCACAGAGGATACACAGATGATACCTCGTCGTAGTGGGAGGGTTGTTAGACAACCTGATAGATTTATGTTCTTGGGAGAATCTTCTAATTTAATCCCTGGCGAACATGAACCTGATCCCTGGACATATGACGAGGCAATCCAAGATAAAGATGTGGTATCTTGGCAAAGTGCAATGAATTCTGAGATAGAATCTATGGATTCGAATCAGGTCTGGGAGCTAGTAAAACCACCTAATGGTGTAAAAACCATTGGATGCAAGTGGATTTACAAAAGAAAAAGAGGAATAGACAGGAAGGTTGAGACCTTCAAAGAAAGACTTGTTGCGAAAGCGTATACTCAGAAAGAGGGTATCGATTATGAGGAGACTTTTTCGCCGGTAGTCATGCTTAAGTCTATCCGGATTCTCTTATGTATTGTTGCTCATATAGATTATGAGGTGTGGCAGATGGATGTCAAGATAGCTTTCCTTAATGGAAGTCTTGAGGAAAACATCTATATGGAGCAACCAGAGGGATTCATTGCAAAGGGCAAAGAGCATCTAGTGTGCAAGCTTAATCGGTCCATTTATGGATTGAAGCAAGCTTCGAGATCTTGGAACATCCGCTTTGATGGGGTAATACAGTATTATGGATTTATTCAAAGTTCGGATGAGTCTTGTGTATACAAGAGATGTGACGGAAACATAGTGGTATTTCTTGTACTATACGTAGATGACATTTTATTAATTGACAACAATGTCAAAGTGTTATCAAACATAAGGGTATGGTTGTCCAAACAGTTTGATATGAAGGACTTGGAAGAAGTGGGACACATCCTTGGGATCAAGGTGATAAGGGATCGCAATAAAAGGATGTTGTGCTTACCTCAAGCTTAATACATAGACACTATTTCGTCTCGTTTTAGCATGCAAAACTCCAAGAAAGGTTTTCTACCTTTTAGGCATGAAGTACGTTTATCTAAAGAGATGTGTCCTAGAACATCATAGGAGATAGAGGAGATGAAGGTGGTTCCTTATGCTTTGGCAGTAGGAAGCCTCATGTATGCTATGTTATGTACGAGGTCGGATATCTGCTTTACCGTGGGCATGATTAGCAGATATCAGAGTAATCCAGAACAGAGACATTGGACTGCGGTAAAGTATATATTGAAGTACCTGAGAAGGACTAGGGATTATATACTATTATACCAGGCAGATCAATTACTCCCTGTGGGTTACACAGATTCTGACTTCCAATCGGATAGGGATAACAGTAAGTCTACCTCGGGTTTTATGTTTACTTTGAGAGGTGGAGCCATTGTATGGAGAAGTATCAAGCAGAAATGCGTGGCGGACTCCACCATGGAAGCTGAGTATCTGGGAGCCTCTGAGGCAGCCAAAGAAGCTATATGGCTCAAAAACTTCTTGATGCACTTGGATGTGATTCATGGTTTACCCAGAACTATAACGCTCGTAAAGTTTCTAGCAATTTTACAAGAATTTTTGGCTTGATGATAATGGGCTTTATGTGGGCATTTTCAAAAATAAAAGAAAATAAGCCAAAAAGGATCCAAGGCCTAGGAATTGAACCCCAAACCTCTAGAGATAGCCAAGCCCTATAGATGCATCCACTAACCAGAAGCCCAACAAGATTGTATTATTAGGGGAATATGGGAAATTATAGTTAGCGGTAAGGGAGACTAAGGGACTCTTCAAATGAATAAATAGGGGGGAATGAGGAGACATGAGTTATCAAGTTGAGTTTCTCTCCTCTCATCCTCTTCCTCACCGAGATCCACTTCTCCTCCCCCTTCTCATCCCTTGTCCGAAGGTCATCCAAGCAAGAAGAAAGGCTAGGTTTCCCTTAGGTCATCTTCCAACCAAAAAGCAAAGCGAAGGATGTAAGTATCCCCTCACCTGCATACAAGTAGCTTTCCGATTGAAGTTTTCTATCAAACCCTCCATGAACCATTCGGCCAACCTTTGCTTTTGATGTTTCAATGAAGTTATATACCATATTTTGTATGCATATGATGATGTTAGGATGTTAAATGGATTAGGTTAAAAGTTTAATCCTAAAAGCCTCCATGAACCATTCGGCCAACCTTTGCTTTTGATGTTTCAATGAAGTTCTATACCATATTTTGTATGCATATGATGATGTTAGGATGTTAAATGGATTAGGTTAAAAGTTTAACCCTAAAAGCCTCCATGAACCATTCGGCCAACCTTTGCTTTTGATGTTTCAATGAAGTTCTATACCATATTTTGTATGCATATGATGATGTTAGGATGTTAGATGGATTAGGTTAAAAGTTTAACCCTAAAAGCCTCCATGAACCATTCGGCCAACCTTTGCTTTTGATGTTTCAATGAAGTTCTATACCATATTTTGTATGCATATGATGATGTTAGGATGTTAGATGGATTAGGTTAAAAGTTTAACCCTAAAAGCCTCCATGAACCATTCGGCCAACCTTTGCTTTTGATGTTTCAATGAAGTTCTATACCATATTTTGTATGCATATGATGATGTTAGGATGTTAAATGGATTAGGTTAAAAGTTTAACCCTAAAAGCCTCCATGAACCATTCGGCCAACCTTTGCTTTTGATGTTTCAATGAAATTCTATACTATATTTTGTATGTATATGATGATGTTAAGATGCTAGATGAAGATAACATGCTCTAGGTTAGGTTAACATGTGTTTATGCTTAGGTGAGTTCATATTAACTTGTGATGTTAAATGATGCTAGATGAAGATAACATGCTCTAGGTTAGTGCTTACTTGCTCTTGATGTTTATGCCTTATGTCATGCCCTATATGTGTGTGATATCTGAGATATATTATGAAATGAAATATGATACGTTCATGAAGTGAAATATGATATGTTATTAAATGAAGTATGATATGTTTATGAAATGAAATATGATATGTTCATGAAGTGAAATATGATATGTTATGAAATGAAGTATGATATGTTTATGAAATGAAATATGATATGTTCATGAAGTGAAATATGATATGTTATGAAATGAAGTATGATATGTTTATGAAATGAAATATGATATGTTCATGAAGTGAAATATGATATGTTATGAAATGAAGTATGAAATGTTTGCGAAATGAAATAAGATATGTTATGATAAAAAGCATATAAGTATTTTACCTTCTGCATGACTTGTACCAGGACACTAACAAGGTCCAAAGGGATGGGCTCTTAAGTTACCCTAGGCCAACGGACTAAGATCGGGCCTAGGATGGGCTTCTATGTATGATTGTCCCTAGGTCGACGGACTAAGATCGGGCCTAGTACGGGATGGGCTCCCAGATGCCCTAGGTCGATGGACTAATATCGGGCCTAGGATGGGCTTCTACGCTATGACGATGGCCCCTAGGTCGACGGACTAAGATCGGGCCTAGTAACCTAGTAGGTTCGAGACTTGCTACCTCGGGTCTATTTAGGGATGCGCGCTATGATGATGATGATGTGGTACAAGGTCAGGCACAATATGTTGAGATTTATATTTACGTACCTATAATATATGTTTTCAAAGAGCATCCTGCATATGTTTACATGATATGATTGTTTTGTTCACATGTTTTGATTGTTATGTTTACATGCTATGTTGCTATGTTATATATGTTGCATGTTATGTTTGATATGTCATATATATGTTGCTATGTTACATACGTTGTATGTTATGTTTGATTAAGTCATATATGTACATGAGATGTTGCTATGTTATATATGTTACATGTTATGTTTGCTTATGTTACTTATGCTAGATGTTATGTTGCTTATATGTTATGAATGTTACATGCCATGCTTAATGTCGATGTATGGTTTTGTGAGTAGGACAGAATCTTACTAAGCCTATGTGCCTATAGTTTATTTTTCCCTTATACTGCAGATAAGGGTAAGGGATGGATAAACTAAAGGGAGCAGTAGAAGGGGCAAAGTGTGTGTGGTAGTGGCATGGTGGAGGAGATCTGTTATGTTCTTTATGTATGTTTCCCCTATGATGATGATGTTTATGGACTTGAACTAAGCACTAAGTATTTATGAAATAATGATGCATGCTCTATATTAAGAAGAAGTATCTATAAAATGACGATGCATGTTTATGTTAAAAGAAAAAAAAATGTGTCTAAAGTCTTCCACTGTAAGTAGTACGATGTATGCATGTACGGTCGCATCACGCGGTGCCCCTCCGGACCCTAGGAACAGGCGGGTGTGACAGGTTGGTATCAGAGCAGATCTGTCTTTCCACTACACACACATCAAGCTCCAAATCCTGCCGCTCCAAATAAGAATTCTATGTCTGCTCTTTTTTGTTCATGTATGATATGAAATTCTTTTAGCTTAAATATGCCTGAAAATTTATATGCCTGAAATATGTAAGATAACCTTATGCTAGCTTTTAGTTTAACCATGCATAGCTAAATGAACTAGCTTTTATTTTAACAATGCATAGATAAATGAACGATAAACTTGTACTAGCCTTACTCTAATATGTGAAGATAACCATGGCTGGGAGACGTAGTAATAGGGTCGATGAGATAGTAATATAGGGAAGATGTAGTAATAGGGTCGATGAGACAGTAAGTCGCTCTCCATGGGAGCTCCAGTACTGTTGGTAAAGAAGAAAGATGGGTCTATGCAAATGTGCATAGACTATCGAGCACTAAATAATGTGACGATCAAGAACCGGTACCCTTTACTGCGGATTGACGACCTGTTCGACCAGTTAAAGGGTGCCACCGTCTTCTCTAAGATTGACCTGAGGTCTGGCTATCATCAAGTAAAAGTAAAATCAGATGATATACCAAAGACGACCTTCTGGACAAGATACGAACATTACGAGTTCGTAGTTATGCCTTTCGGAGTGACGAATGCACCTGCTATGATCTGCTGAATCGGATTCTTCAGGAAAAATAGCTATATGCAAAGTTCTCCAAACGCGAGTTCTGGCTCGATCAAGTATCATTTTTGGGTCACGTTACATCCAAGCACGGAGTGATGGTAGACCCAATAAAGATCGAAGCTGTGAGTAACTGGAACAAACCAAAGAATGCCAGCGAGATCAGAAGCTTTCTTGGCCTAGCAAGCTACTACAGGAAGTTTGTAGAGAACTTCTCCAGGATTGCAACCCCTATGACAGTCCTCACCAGAAAGAACAAGAAATATGAGTGGACAGACGCCTGTGAGAGGAGTTTCACAGAATTGAAAGGAGGCTGACCAACGCTCCAATCCTTGCTCTTCCGAACAGAAACGAAGGCTTCGACATGTACAGTGACGCTTCCAAGTTGGGACTCGAAGCTATACTCATGCAGAATGGCAAGGTCATTGCCTATGCCTCTAGGCAACTAAAAGAACATGAAAGGAATTATTCCACCCACGATTTAGAGCTAGCGGGCGTGGTCTTTGCTCTCAAAACATGGAGGCATTATCTATATGGAGCTCAGTGTAGGATTTATACAGACCACTAGAGTCTGAAATATTTCTTCACACAGAAGGACCTGAACATGAGACAACACAGATGGCTCGATCTCGTCAAGGATTATGACTGCGAGATCTTCTACCATCCGGGGAAAGCAAACAAGGTGGTTGATGCACTCAACAGGAAGTCCTGCGCCACCTTGATGTCTCTATCAGTGTTATCTCGGCCCTTAGAAAAGGAGATTATGCGTTACGGGATTGAAATCATTTCCGGACAGCTCTCGACCATGACGATAGCACCGACGATGTTCGATGATATACTGGAAAAGCAAGCCCGTGACCCAAGCATTCAGAGGATCAAGCAAGAGGTCCTAGAAGGAAAGGATGACGGGTTTCGTATCTCTGATAGTGGAGTACTCTACCTCAGGGATCGCTTGTGTATTCTCGACGATCCAGAATTACGGAAGAAGATATTTGAGGAAGCTCACGAAACTCCTTATGCGATGCATCCTGGAACCACCAAGATGTACCAAGACCTGAAAAGAAAATTCTGGTGGTTCGGAATGAAAAGAGATGTGGCTCGATCAAGATGCACTGCCGACTTGCGGAGGGTTAAAGCAGAACACCAGAGACCTGGAGGAACACTACAGCCGATCCAGATTCCAGAATGGAAATGGGAAGACATTTCTATGGATTTCATCTCAGGATTGCCCAAGACGACAAACGATTATGATGCTATATGGGTAATTGTGGACAGATTGACGAAGTCCACCCACTTCTTAGCAATCAAGATGACCTATTCGGCGAGCAATCGCCCGGTTATATGCTAGGGAAATTATCAGACTACATGGAATTCCTAAGACCATCATTTCTAACAGAGATGGTCGCTTTATTTCCCATTTCTGGGAATGTGTTCAGAAGGCACTAGGCACGGTTATTATTCAAGATCGCCTTCCATCCTCGAGACAGACGAGATGACAAGAAAGAGTAAATCAAGTACTGGAGGATATGTTACGAGCTTGCGCCCAGGATTTCAAAGGTAGTTGGTGCCGATACTTATGTTTGGCAGAATTCGCCTACAACAATAGCTACCAAGCTACTATCGGAATGGCACCCTACGAGGCTCTATACGGGAGGAAATGTAGATCTCCCATATGCTAGTATGAGGGTGGTGAAAAGAAGGGGATGAGACTCCAGACGGACTTCATCGACGACACCACCTGAGATATACAGAACATCCATCAGAGAATTGAAACTGCTCAGAGCCGACAAAAGAGCTATGTGGATATGCGGCGTAGACCGTTAGAATTCGAAGTCGGGGACCTGGTATTCCTCAAAGTGGCCCCTATGAAGGGAGTGATGAGATTCGGAAGGAAGGGTAATCTGAGTCCGTGCTATGTGGGATCGTATCCGATATTGTAGAGGGTTGGCAAGGTAGCTTACAAGCTGGAGCTGCCTCAAGAGATGTCGGCTATTCACAACGTGTTCCATGTCTCTGTGCTCAAGAAACGCATTTCCAGTGCGGACCAAGTGATCGAGCCACAAACAGTACAAGTTCAAGAGGACCTGAGTTATGAAAGTCGGCCTATCCAAATACTAGACCGAGAAGTCAAGAGACTAAGGAACAAAGAGGTGCCCTTAGTAAAGGTCCTGTGGTAGAATCAACGGTACGAAGAAGCTACCTGAGAACGCGAGGAGGACATGAAGCAGAAGTACCCAAAATTATTCTAAGTTTTGAAGATGAAACTTTTAAAAGGTATGAAGGATTGTAACGCCCATAAAATTTCTAGCAATTTTACAAGAATTTTTGGCTTGATGATAATGCGATTTATGTGAGCTCTTTCAAAAATAAAAGAAAATAAGCCAAAAAGGATGCAAGGCCTAGGAATTGAACCCCAAACCTCTAGAGATAGCCAAGCCCTATAGATGCATCCACTAACCAGAAGCCCAACAAGATTGTATTATTAGAGGAATATGGGAAATTATAGTTAGTGGTAAGGGAGACTAAGGGACTCTTCAAATGAATAAATAGGGGGGAATGAGGAGACATGAGTTATCAAGTTGAGTTTCTCTCCTCTCATCCTCTTCCTCACCGAGATCCACTTCTCCTCCCCCTTCTCATCCCTTGTCCGAAGGTCATCCAAGCAAGAAGAAAGGCTAGGTTATTTCCCTTAGGTCATCTTCCAACCAAAAAGCAAAGCGAAGGATGTAAGTATCCTCTCACCTGCATACAAGTAGCTTTCTGA
The DNA here is from genome assembly GCA_025175895.1 of Wurfbainia villosa. Classification (NCBI taxonomy): domain Eukaryota; kingdom Viridiplantae; phylum Streptophyta; class Magnoliopsida; order Zingiberales; family Zingiberaceae; genus Wurfbainia; species Wurfbainia villosa. The sequence continues at coordinate 39,026,436 of CM045987.1, forward strand.
TTGAAGTTTTGTATCAAACCCTCCATGAACCATTCGGCCAACCTTTGCTTTTGATGTTTCAATGAAGTTCTATACTATATTTTGTATGTATATGATGATGTAAGGATGTTAAATGGATCAGGTTAAAAGTTTAACCCTAAGAGCCTCCATGAACCATTCGGCCAACCTTTGCTTTTGATGTTTCAATGAAGTTCTATACCATATTTTGTATGCATATGATGATTTTAGGATGTTAAATGGATTAGGTTAAAAGTTTAACCCTAAAAGCCTCCATGAACCATTTGGCCAACCTTTGCTTTTGATGTTTCAATGAAGTTCTATACCATATTTTGTATGCATATGATGATGTTAGGATGTTAAATGGATTAGGTTAAAAGTTTAACCCTAAAAGCCTCCATGAACCATTCGGCCAACCTTTGCTTTTGATGTTTCACTGAAGTTCTATACCATATTTTGTATGCATATGATGATGTTAGGATGTTAAATGGATTAGGTTAAAAGTTTAACCCTAAAAGCCTCCATGAACCATTCGGCCAACCTTTGCTTTTGATGTTTCAATGAAGTTCTATACCATATTTTGTATGCATATGATGATGTTAGGATGTTAGATGGATTAGGTTAAAAGTTTAACCCTAAAAGCCTCCATGAACCATTCGGCCAACCTTTGCTTTTGATGTTTCAATTAAGTTCTATACCATATTTTGTATGCATATGATGATGTTAGGATGTTAAATGGATTAGGTTAAAAGTTTAACCCTAAAAGCCTCCATGAACCATTCGGCCAACCTTTGCTTTTGATGTTTCACTGAAGTTCTATACCATATTTTGTATGCATATGATGATGTTAGGATGTTAAATGGATTAGGTTAAAAGTTTAACCCTAAAAGCCTCCATGAACCATTCGGCCAACCTTTGATTTTGATGTTTCAATGAAATTCTATACCATATTTTGTATGTATATGATGATGTTAAGATGCTAGATGAAGATAACATGCTCTAGGTTAGGTTAACATGTGTTTATGCTTAGGTGAGTTCATATTAACTTGTGATGTTAAATGGTGCTAGATGAAGATAACATGCTCTAGGTTAGTGATTACTTGCTCTTGATGTTTATGCCTTATGTCAGGCCCTATATGTGTGTGATATCTGAGATATATTATGAAATGAAATATGATACGTTCATGAAGTGAAATATGATATGTTAAGAAATGAAGTATGATATGTTTATGAAATGAAATATGATATGTTCATGAAGTGAAATATGATATGTTATGAAATGAAGTATGATATGTTTATGAAATGAAATATGATATGTTCAAGAAGTGAAATATGATATGTTATGAAATGAAGTATGATATGTTTATGAAATGAAATATGATATGTTCATGAAGTGAAATATGATATGTTCATGAAGTGAAATATGATATGTTATGAAATGAAGTATGAAATGTTTGCGAAATGAAATAAGATATGTTATGATAAAAAGCATATAAGTGTTGGTGCAATCGGCCCAGGTCACGATTGACCAGGACTCGAGTTTTGGCTCGAGTGATGTCTTGATGTGTTTTGATGTTTTGACAAAAACATATGACAATGTAATTGTCATGGTAAGTCCAAGTCTTGAGATCTTGGCATTTGAGAAGTCCAACATGTGTTGGCAAGGAAAGTCCAAGCATGGGTCTTGGCAAATGGAAAGTCCAACATGAGTTGGCAAGGAAAGTCCAAGCATGGGTCTTGGCAAATGGAAAGTCCAACATGAGTTGGCAAGGAAAGTCCAAGCATGGTCTTGGCATGGAATGTCCAACATGGATTGGCATTTGAAGTCCAAGGGGATTAATATTGGCGGCGTAAAGTCCAAGCGGAGTCTTGGCGGCGTAAGTCCAATGTGCCTTGGCGGTGTAGACACTGTTAGCATGACATAGCCGACGGAAGCACCTGAAGGCTAGCGCGATGGATGAACAAGTCATGGATGACTTGGAGGGATCCGAGAGGCGTGAAGCTGATGGAGGTGGCTAGAAGGCTTAGGTCTAGGCTAAGGGTGGTCTAGCAAGTATGGGGGAACCATACTTGAGTTAAAACCTCATGTTTGAGGTGTGCCAGTCGACTGGTGCCATGTGGCAGTCGACTGGACCGAGTCAACTAGGGTTTGACTGCGGGTTATGGCCTAGCAGTCGACTGCCATAGGTTGGCAGTCGACTGATGGCTCGAGCAGTCGACTGATCGTGTGATCAGTCGACTGGTGCTTGAGAATTCGGCCACAGAATGGAGTCGAGACTCGACTGGTCGAGTGAGGACTCCATCAGTCGACTGATGGTAGTTCCGTTGGACTTATCCAACGTGGAACTAGCCATTGTCTCACGACAACAGTGGCATCAGTCGACTGATGGTCCCGATCAGTCGACTGATAGACTTTTTCCAGCACAGGTTGAAGCTATATATGGAGCTCGTGATGGAGGAAAAAGGAATCGGTTCTTGAGGGCTATTGGGGCGATTTGTTGGTGCAAATCAGGTCTCCAAGTGCAAGCAAGAAACCAAGCATTCAAGCAATCAAAACAAGTATTGTAGAGTCTTTTCTTTACTTGTATTTCATATTCATTATTGTAATTGCTTATATTTGTATCTTATTGTTGTAAGATTACTTGTAAGGGGTTTCTCCACCCTTGACTTGTGTCAAGAAGGAGTTTTATTGGTAGTGGTGTTTGTGGCATCGCTAGGGTTCGTACGAACCCAATCCGTGGAGTAGGAACCGGTTCGGTTCCGAACCACGTTATATGCTCTTGTTGTGATTTGTGGGGTGTTCATTTCGTTATTGTCTTTATCATTATTTCTATTTCCGCTGCGCACTAACGAAATTGTAGACACGAACGGGATCGAATTTCATCTACGCTATTCACCCCCCCCCTCTAGCCATTCCAAGGGTCTTAACAAGTGGTATCAGAGCCCGGGGCTCTTCTACGGATTAACAACCGGGAGTTAAGGCAAAAGGCTAGAGGGTGAAGATGGACTTCCAAGACAATCTTGGATGGGAAATCAATACTCCACCTCCATATATCCAGAAGATTTTCCGGCATGGAGAGCAAGAATGGAAACATTCTTGATGATGAACATAGAGGATTGGTTCATCCTCGTTGAAGGCCTTGAACCCCCTAGGGATAAGAAGGGGAATGTTCTAAAATTGAAAAAGTGGACCCAAGAGCAACGCCAAAAGCTCAAGACCGATGTTAAGGTAACGAAACTTTTGGAAGATTTAATCCCTAATGATGTTTTGTGCAAGCTAGGGGATTACATGTATGCCAAGGAGCTATGGAGAAAATTGGCAAGATACCATGAGGAGAGTTCATCCTCAAGTGAAAGTGAGGAATCGGAAGTTGAGATGGAGTCAACTTCCGAATCGGACAAAGAAGAAGTAGAAGAGGTGGAAGAAGCATCTACTTCTAGGATTGAGGAGGAGAGACCATCCTCTACACCGGAGCAACCTCAAGAAGAGCTTTCAACATCCGATCAAGATGAGGAAGCTCAAAATTCAACTCTGGCACCTACCACCACCCTAGGTAACTCAAACACTTTATTTTCAAACAAAAATCATATTATGTGCTTTGAGTGTAGGGAGTATGGGCATTACAAGAGCAAATGTCCAAAGAGGATCAAGAAAGCTCCTCCGGCGCCTAAAAGTTGACAAAAGTCAACGGATGCCGGTTCTCCAAGACAAAAGAGCAAGGAGCATGTCATTTGCTTCAAATGCCGACTACCGGGTCATTACCGGAGTCAATGCCCAAAGAAGAAGAAGAAGGGGCAAAGGGGAGCATCACAAGTAGGGGGAGCCACTAAGGCAAACCCTAAGATATATTTAAATAATGCTCTGTCTAATTTAAATATTAAAAAGCATGCTAGAACTAATTTTAGCAATTTTGGTATGTATCATAAAGAGCATGCTAGAAATAACAAACATATGTGTTTAGGAGCTAAGAATGTTCACCTTAAGAATAAGGAGAAATTTGGGACTAATGTCCCTAGAAAAACAATACCTAAAGAATCTATTAAGAAAATCCAAGAACATCTAGGTTTTAATCCAAAATGGACTAGGCATTTGCCAAGAAAGTCCAATGCCCAAGATTTAAATAAAAATTCTAAAATTGGGCAATTAGAATTAGAGAACCAAGCCTTGAGGTCAAGGCTTGAGAAATTGGAAAAGACCCTAAACAAGATACAAAATCAATTTCAAGGGTCAAATTGTCAAACTCTTAGGTCAAGAAGTCATAGTCAACATCTAGGATCTAAGAGTCAAAAGTCAACCAAGGGCAAGAATGGTTTGGGTCACAAACCTAAGTCCAAGGTGACTTACCATAGTGTTTCGTTTGACTATGGGACACTAACTAGGTCTAGAAAGACCAAGGTCAATGGGAAAGTCATTCCTAGAGTTGACAAAGGTTTGTGCCTAATGGCCAAGGTTTCGAAGAAACATAGGATGGCCACTAAGAAGGTTGTTAGGGAGGCAATCCCTAAGGTTAACCTAGGCAAGACCAAAATGACCAAGGCTAATAAGCCTAGGAGGGTCATTAGGAAGGTATCTAGGGAGGTTATCCCTAAGGAATACCTAATTAATCCTAGGAGCTCAAATCGGTTTTGGGTTCCTAAGAGCGTGATTGATTCACGCTAAGATGGGTTTAGGGTGTGCCAACCTTGATAAAGGTGGCACTTTAGGTTACTTTCAAGGTTATGGTTACCTTGGAAATATCCTTGAGCCTTAATTTTAAAGAATTTTAGGTTGTGTCAATATATATCTTGAAAATATGAAAATCAATAAAATTGACACGATCTAGATTTAGAGGTCATAGTGTGTACCTTTGATTATTGGCACAATTTGGAAGGTCATGTATCAAGAAATGTGTGGTTAAGATGTAAAGGTAACATCTAGAGTGATACTCAAGTGCCACACAACTTGATGTCTTGTATTCACCATGCTTCATATGTTTTACCATATGTTTGCATGGAAGGAATGTCTAGGATAGATTACATCTCACAAAACAAGTCTTTTACCTTGATTGTGTATTTCAACACTTAGAAAGAGTGAGATGTTAGGTTTTGGAAATCATTGAATGTTAATGTTTGCAAAAATGAAATAAAACATTAAAATACATTAACAAATACATGAATAAAAGTATAACATCAATACATTCGATATACAAGATCTAACGTGATAAAATGGAATAATTAAGATGATGAAATCGAGATCTTCTGATTTTCAATCGAAATCGACATATCGCCGATCGATACTGATTATCACCGATCGATAACACAGAGGCGATACGATACGACCATCACCGAGTGCTAGCTCCATGACTCGATCGATCGAACATCGGGCCGATCGATGAGGTCCATCACCGATCGATGGTACTGCTCACCGAGGCCGAAGGCCATCCCGAGTGCTCGACGAGCATCGAGTGATATCACGGCCGATCGATGAGCAACATTATCGATCGATGATCAGAGCACGCCATGTAGCGTTCAGAAGTTGATCGAGCCGAGAGGACGATCCGGCTCGAAACCGGTAATAAATCGCTATCACCGATCGATGCTCCACATCACCGATCAATCGCATTTTTAAAACGCGAACCGCTAGGGTTCAGCGTCTTCACGCGACGAACCTCTCTTTGCCTTTCCTTCTCCGATCGTCGTCTCCTTCTCCGACCGACTCTTCCGGCCGTGCCAACCTTCCAAAGTCTTAGGTTTGATAAACAAGCCTCTCCTCTTCCATTTTTCACCTATTTTGGAGCCCTAGTTCGCGCGATTTAGGGTTTATTTCTCCTGTTCCGATTAGGGTTCCGGCGTCTGAAGCTCTCCGACGACTTTTCCGGCGATCCTCGGCAACATTTGAGTCTTCTCTCCGGCACACACATTCAAATGGCGCCTAAGTAACGAATTTTCTTCCGAGCCCTAATTTTCATTTCCATTACAATTTAGGTTTATCTAATCGTGTATTGTTGCCATTGCATGTCATATCATCACATTGCATTCATAATAGGAGAGCCCGTAGGAATGATCCACCCGAGGGTGAATCTCGATTGTACTAACCTATGTTGGTTAGGTACATCGATAGGGACTTTTTCAATAGGCATTGTAGTGATGTCATGGAATTAATTGCATACTACAATCTGATGAAAATCATCTTGTGCACGCATCCAATTAATGATGACCTTATTAAGGAATTCTATCAAAACCTAAAAAAGGTGGATGACAACCCTACTTACACTACTCGCGTTGCAAAACGCGAGTTAGAGTTCACTCCTGTGATACTGCAGGAGTTTCTCGAGTGTAGGCCTTCAGATGACACCTTTATCTTTTACCCTACCATGGACTTTCCTCTACCTAAGCCTTTTGACCATATCTCTATGGAGTCCATGCATGAGCATATCTTTGGTTATCCTCGTCCACCGGCCCAGAATCTATTTCCTATCACTGAGTTATGACTTTTTGACAATGTCCTTTACAAGGTCATTGTTGGGTGTTTTCTTCCCATTGTCACTCGGGGTCTGGCCAAGATTTGGCCTCCCCATCTTTTTCTTCTATATGCCATGCGTCATCAGTTAGATATAAACTTTGTATTAAACATTTTCCACTGCATTGTGCACTTCACTTCCCCTGTACAAGGGAAAGTGCATATGTCATTTGGTCATATCATCACAAAGATGGCTAGACTCGTAGCGCCAACATCCACAGGGGCTCTCGAGAGCGCTTATCTGAGGTGTACGATCAGTATATCGACCAGAATTTCTCGTTAGCAAAGCTACGGATGGGCACTGGACAGATGGAGTTGGCGCCTCAACCACCCCCCAGGGCATGCAGAGAGCCTCCTCCGGTACCCAGAGAGGCGACAGAGGGCTGCGAGGATGCGGACACCACTGATAAGGATGACCAGATGCCAGTAGACACATCAGCGGCGGGTCCATCAGATCGTCGTGGCTACCGAGTCCAGATTTCAGACTATCAAGACTAATGGCCGACGCTAGTCGCTATGTTAGTAATATATGAGAGATGTCCTAAGGCAATCGCCTTATGTATGAACCATTTATATGATAAATGAAGATTCACTATTTGAGTATACATGTTTAATGTATTTGATTGGATCTTAAACTCATTTACTGAATGTCCACGATACGATTCACAGCATGAGAGAATTTGTGATTGGATCACAACTAATGAGTATCTCTACATGTGTAATTGTGATGTATCGGAATTATCCCTAGTCGATGAATTGATGGATTTGGACACCATCAATTCTGTCGAGACTAGCACGAGGTATACTCCTTGGTGTATCCAAGCAGCTGATTCTCACTGGCTGGAGACATTGTGATGTCCAGAGTTAATCGTGGATGCTAGTTATGGTAACTAGTTCATTGGAGTGACCAGCCGTAAGACTTCATATGGTTCTCTGCATATATAGATATGTCAATGAAGTTCTTACTGTGGCTTAAGTGCGATGTTCCTTTGACTTGTGGTATTCAAGTCATCTTGATCATGGAGACTTATGCTTTGACATCTTAAGCAAACATCTCTAAGGAGATGTGGACCCGGGATGATTGGGTATAAGTCGAAGTGATCAAGGCGTTGAATAGCCTATAAAGGATTCACCACTCCTTGCGAGGAGATGTATACCCATGGCCTCTCATCGGATTGTTACTAAAGTCTTTGGCCAAAGCATTACATGTTTAGAGTAAGGTACTCTTCGATACATGTGGAGTAACTAGAATCCGTAGGACGAGGAAATGATACTTGGGCTAGGTGTGACATAGTCAGCCTAGTGGGGACTGACACAATAGACCATGTCCTGAACCAAGTGGGTATAAGATGAGTGAAGGGAATGGGGCACGATTCATTCGAGCATCAAGGGTTTCGTAAATAGTTCGATCAACCGTTGATCTTTTGGTTAATTGGGGATCATGATGTACTACTAGGTGCCACTCATGATCGTTCTATAATTAATGGTTAATTATAGACGGCCAACATAAACCGAGAACCTATTTGGTCACACGCACAACGAGTGTAATCCAAAGGATTTAAAACGAGCTTGAGAATGGGATTCTCAGACCGAGAGAAACTATGTTTGATTGGACCAAACATAAAGCGAGCATGAAATTGTTTCAGTCGCAATGGAAGCGTGGATGGGCAGTGTCTTATGAAGACATAATGGATGGACCAAAATGGTTTGGTTCTAATCCAATGGATGAGAATAAACCAAAGGGTTTGGTTTATATTAAACGAATGAACCAAAGGTTGGTTCGGTTCATTTTAACTTAAAATAAACCATCATGGTTTGGTTTATTTTAACTTATCTTAATGGAGCGGGTTAACGGGCTTTATGGATATGATCCATTAACCATTAAGAGAATTAGTTCTCTATAAAAGTGGGCTTAAGGGATTGTTAAACCTTAACTAATCCAAACCCTAGCCCCCCCTTGAGTTGCCGCCCACTCCTTGGAGGAGTTAATCGGCGCCAACCCTAAAGCTGCCGCCGCCCAGCTTTGTGCCGCCGTCCAAGACCCTTGCCGGCGTCCAAGCTCCAGCCGGTGAACCTCCGGCGACCCTCCGGTGATCTCCTATAGGTTCGGCATCAAGGTGATCTTTTTCTCTCCTTGTTTTGGCCGGCGCCTACTCCTCCACCAAGCTGTCCAGTTTTCTGGACAGCTTCTCCTCCTCTCGTCGGAGCGTCGTTTGGACGACGGTTAGTGCTCCGACAGCGGCTAACTTACCGGGGATTTGATCTCCGGTAATCCTCTGAGGTGGAGGACGAAGGATTCGTCAAACGGTTGACGAATACCTCTCCGGAGAAGCGAGTTTTGAGAACTTCGTTTTGGATCCGAATTTGGATTCGGATCGTGATCATCTCTCGATCACGTCGTCTTCAACACGAGGCTAGTAACCCGTACGAAGACGAAGCTCGTGACTTAGCGAAGTCATCCCGAGGAGCTCGGCGTGGATATGGATAGAGACGATTCTTACGAGGATCATTCCGGTTGATGTCGTTCCCGCTACACGTCATACGGAAGGTATAACGTAGTTTAATTTCCTTTTATTGCAAATTTTAATTTACGGTTATGTCTACACTTGTTGTAATAGCATGCGTGTATTGTGTGTGTTGTAATAAATATAGATTTATTAATTTTAATTGCTTTCGCTGTGCTCATGTTTGCGAAACATGATCGAACACACACACGCCGCGGTGCCGGAAACCCAACAGTGGTATCAGAGCCCAGGTTGTGTTTCGACATAATCGTAAAATGGTTTTGCGATAGTCATAATGTATTTCTGGAAGTTTTCTAAATTTTGGAAATTTAGAAGTATTTATGGAAATTTTTCAATTTTGGAAAGTCTAGAAGTATTTATGGAAATCTTCCACTTTTGGAAAGTTGGAAGTATTTATGGAAATTTATATTTTCCATAAATAAAATATTTGATTAGATTCTGGAAATTTTTTTCCTAATTTAATCATGATTTGATTTGGGAAATCAAATCTTAAAATATTTAATTTCCATAAGTAGTTTTAAAGATTTAGGAAATTGGTATCCTAAATAGATTTTCCTTAATCAAATAATTCCATGAATAAAATATGTGATTAGATTTGGAAATTTGTTTCCTAATTTAATTATGATTTGATTTGGAGAATCAAATCTTAAACATATTTTATTTCCATAAATAGTTATGACATATAAGGAAATTATATACATGACATAATTGTATGCCATGTAATTGCATTAGATGCATAACATTATGCCATGCGTGTCGTGACATGTAGATGTATGCCATGCCATGTAGATAATAGTTATTTGCATGCAAAGAGGATGAGACATAAAAACCCTTAATCAATATTAAAGCCTACACCTTCCATTAATATGGTTAGAACCAGAGTTCTGTTTCTTGTTTGGGTTGTTGGACTCTCTCCAAGCCCTACCAACCGAATATGTTCAAACCATGGAATAGTTTAATACTAATATGGTAAGAGTCAGAGGTCAATTGTTAGCTTTGGTTGTTGGACTCTCTCCAAGCTGGGCTAATTGGTTGAATGCGCTCTAACCATATTAAAACTATGTCCTGATTAATGGGTTGGCTTTAACCTGGAGCATCGGCTTGTTGGACTCTCTCCAAGGTCGATGTAAAGGGAGGTGAAGTTGGGTGCTATGCATATGATGCATACTTGTTAATGTGTTAACAACCCGATGTATGTGTGAACATTCAATTAGTTGATAGCACATTGTGATAGTTGCATATACGGGATATGCAATCGGTATAGATGATACCTACCGTCGTAGTTATGAATGGCTTGTTGGACTCTCTCCAAGGTTGTTCATAACTATGATGGATATCAGCCCATTCGGAGATGGACCTACAATCTCCCGAAGTGATTTTGGGGTTTTTGAAATTTGAAAAATGAATGGGATTTATAAATGTATATTGATGCATTTTAAAATCATCTTTCTCATATATGCTCGTTTTGTATTTCTAGAATTGATCATGTTGTCTTTTAATTTGCGTTCCATTTTGGATTCGAATAAATTGACTGGGCCAAGCTTCATGGACTAGCTTAGAAGCTTGAGAATTGTTCTCAAGGTTGAAAAGCTTGCAAATGTCCTCGAAGCACCTCTTCCCGCCCGTCCTAGTGATGATGCAACTCTAGACCAATTGTTGGCCTATCAGAAACATGTGAGTGATTCTGAACAAATGAGTTGCATCATGCTAGCCACGATGGAACCCAAGCTACGAAAGCAGCATGAGCATATGGATGCTCATATCGTAGTCCTTCATCTTTGTGAGTTGGTTGATGAGCAAGTGAGATTCGAAAGGTTCGAAGTCTCCAAGCTCCTCTTCACCTCTGAGATGCAAGAAGGTTCATCTGTGGTACTGCTCAACATGCTGAAGATTGTGGAGTCTTCTGAGAAGCATGAGCAGGGGATAGTGCTGTTAGTTGATTCCTCGAAGAAAGGTTCTAAGAGGAGGTCAAAAGAACAGCAGAAGGGAAAGAAGAGAAAGGCTAAGAAGGTAGAACTAGCACAAAAGGAAACTTGCCATCATTATGGCAAGGAGAGCCATTTGTGAAGAAAGTGCAAGATTTATCTTGAGTCCGTGAAGAAGGATAAGGCATCGGATGCCCCATCTTCTTCAGAAATCTTCTTTATTGATTGTCATTCTATTTCCTTAGACACTTGGGTATTGGATACTGGGTGTGGCTCACATATATGTAATGACATACATGGGCTAAGGAATAGAAGAAGACTCGTCAAGGGAGAGTCAAATTTACGTGTTGGGAATGAAGCAAAGGTTGCTGCACTCGCCATCGGAACGTATTTGTTGAAACTCCCTGCAGGACTTGTCTTAGAACTGGACAATTGCTTTTATGTTCCTTCGTTGATAAAGAACATCATTTCTATTTCTTGTTTAAATAGAAATGGGTACCATTTAAATTTAGTAACAATTGTTGTTACATAACTTTGAATGGAGTTCTTTATGGGACTGGAACTTTAAGCAATAGTATTTATACGTTGGACGTATCCAGTGACATTTTCAATATCGAAGCGAGCAACAAGCGTGCTCGAAAGGATAATCACATAGACTCCTATATGTGGCATTGTCGTCTTGGCCATATAAGCAAGAAACGCATGTCCGAATTACACCGATGTGGAATTCTGGAATTGTTTGAATTAGATTCATACGATATATGCGAATCATGCTTAAAAAGCATGATGACCAAGTTACCTTTTACTGGAAAGGGTGAACGAGTGGGAGAGTTACTAGGTCTAGTACATACTGATGTATGTGGACCTATGTCAACTCTGGCTTTAGGAGGCTATAGCTACTTCATTACCTTCACCGATGATCACTCACAGGTTTGGGTATGTGTTCTTGATGAAACACAAGTCTGAAGCCTTTGAAAGGTTCAAAGAATTCAGAAATGAAGTGGAGAAACAACATGACAAAAGTATTAAAATACTTCGATCGGATCGAGGTGGTGAATACTTAAGTCAGGAGTTTCTTGATTACCTAAGAGACAATGGTATATTGTCTCAATGGACTCCGCCCTATACACCACAGCATAATGGTGTATCTGAGAGGCGTAACCGGACCTTGTTGGACATGGTCAGGTAAATGATGAATCATGCGACTCTTCCCAAGTCCTTTTGGGGTTATGCACTTCAGACAGCTGTTTACTTGCTAAACAGAATGCCTACCAAGGTAGTCTCAACTACTCCATATGAGATATGGAATGGTAAGAAACCTCATGTATCTTACTTGAAGATATGGGGTTGTCCTGCTTATGTGAAGCTGATCAGACGTATAAATTGATGCTAAGTCCGATAAATGTCTATTTATTGATACCCTAAGGAAACAAGGGGTTACCAATTCTATCATCCTGTGGAACAAAAGGTGTTTGTTTCAAGGCATGCTGTGTTTCTAGAGAAAGAGTTTCTCTTGCAAGAAAACAGTGGGAGTGTCGTCGAGCTTGAGGAGGCTCGAGAGACTCAAATAGACATTAATGAGATACCTGGTGAAGCACAACAGCCGACAACTCATAGTGATGAGCAATCGGCTGGACCTATTGTAACACCACATCTTCATAGATCCGCAGAACACGCAATATTCCCGAGAGATATGGATTTCGAAGTTTAATCGAACGACGTGTTACTCATTGATGATGAGGAGCCTACCAGCTTATGAAGAAGTCGATAAGTTCGTAGAAGGGATAAGTGGCTTGGTGCCATGAAGTCGAAATGGATTCCATGTACGAAACCAAGTTTGAACTTGGTTGACCCACCAAGGCATAAAGCCTATAGGGTGCAAGTGGGTTTTCAAGAAGAAAACCGACATGGATGGTAATGTGATTACCTATAAGGCTAGATTGGTGGCGAAAGGATATCGTCAAAAGCAAGGTGTTGATTATGATGAAACCTATTCGCCTGTAGCTATGCTTAAATCCATTCGATGCTCCCGCCATAGCTCCATTATGATTATGAGATATGGCGATGGATGTGAAAACAAATTTTCCTTAATGGAAACTTGCTCGAGGACGTGTATATGATACACCGAGGGTTTCACATCGCTGATAAAACCAAGGTATGCAAATTGCGACGTCCATTTATGGATTGAAGCAAGCATCCAGAGTCGAATATCCGCTTTGATGAGACGATCAAAAAGTTTGATTTCTCACAAAATCCGCATTTAACCTTGTGTGTACAAGAAGGTTAGTGGGAGTGCAAATGTGTTCCTAGTATTGTATGTCGATGACATATTACTTATAGGAAACGATGTCAATCTTACCCGCTAAGGTTTGGTTATCCAAGACATTCTCCATGAAAGACTGGGAGAAGCAACCTACATCCTGGGATTAAGATCTATAGAGATAGATCAAATGGTTGCTTGGTCTTTCGCAGCTACATATATAGACCGAAAAGCAAAGAGGTTTAGCATGTCGGAATCCAAGAAAGGTTTCCTACCCATCAGGCATGGGGTACACCTTTCGAAGTCTATGTGTCCGCGCACAGAAGATGAGAGGATTTGCATGAGTAAGATTCCTTATGCATCCGCAATAGGATCTATCATGTATGCTATGTTATGTACGAGGCCCGATGTATCGTATGCTCTGAGTGTCACGAGCAGATACTACCGATCCAGAATGGATTATTGGGTGGCTGTTAAGACGATCCTTAAGTACTTGAGAAGAACTAAGGATTTGTTCCTAATATATGGAGAAGGGTACATGGTGATACGTGGGTATACGGATGTCCGCATGCATAAGGATGATTCCATGTCTCCCGGGTATGTATTCACCGAATGGAGGCGCAATAAGTTGGAAAGGTTCCAAGCTTGACACTATAGCGGATTCTCGCCACTAAGGCGTAATACATTGCAGCTTTGGAAGCAGCAAAGGAAGCGGTTTGGATCAAGAAGTTCATCTCTGAACTTGATGTGGTCTCATCAATGATCCAAACATGTGCTTCGCCGCTATCATCTTATCAAGTAGGAACGAAATACAAATCGAGAAAATTCCCACTGAAAGGAACTTAGCGGATCCTTTGACTAAAGCATTACCTCAAAGTAAGCTCGAGGGTCATGTTAGAGCTTATGGTATTGATACCGTGAGCGATTGGCATTAGGCCAAGGGAGTCCGTTAGTAATATATGAGAGATGTCCTAAGGCAATCGCTTTATGTATGAACCATTTATATGATAAATGAAGATTCACTATTTGAGTATACATGTTTTATGTATTTGATTGGATCTTAAACTCATTTACTGAATGTCCACGATACGATTCACAGCATGAGAGAATTTGTGATTGGATCACAACTAGTGAGTATCTCTACATGTGTAATTGAGATGTATCAGAATTATCCCTAGTCGATGAATTGATGGATTTGGACACCATCAATTCTGTCGAGACTAGCACGAGGTATACTCCTTGGTGTATCCAAGCACCGATTCTCACCGGCCGAGACATTGTGATGTCCGAGTTAATCGTGGATGCTAGTTATGGTAACTAGTTCATTGAGTGACCAAATGTAAGACTTCATATGGTTCTCTCGCATATATAGATATGTCAATGAAGTTCTTACTGTGGGCTTAAGTGCGATGTTCTTCGACTTATGTATTCAAGTCATCTTGATCATGGAGACTTATGCTTTGACATCTTAAGCAAACATCTCTAAGGAGATGTGGACCCGGATGATTGGGTATAAGTCGGCTGATCAAGGTGTTTGAATAGCCTATAAAGGATTCACCACTCCTTGCGAGGAGATGTATACCCATGGCCTCTCGTCTGATTGTTACTAAATTCTTTGGCCAAAGCATTACATGTTTAGAGTAAGGTACTCTTCGATACATGTGGAGTAACTAGAACTCAGAGGACGAGGAAATGATACTTGGCTAGGTGTGACGAGTCACTTTAGTGGGGACCGGACACAATAGACCATGTCCTCAACCAAGTGGGTATAAGATGAGTGAAGGGAATGATTCATTCGAAGCATCAAGGGTTTCGTAAATAGTTCGATCAACCGCTGATCTTTTCTGCTAATCGGGGATCATGATGTACTACTAGGTGCCACTCATGATCGCTCTATAATTAATGGTTAATTATAGACGGCCAACATAAACCGAGAACCTATTTGGTCACACGACAACGAGTGTAATCCAAAGGATTTAAAACGAGCTTGAGAATGGGATTCTCAGACCGAGAGAAACTATGTTTGGTTGGACCAAACATAAAGCGAGCATGAAATTGTTTCAGTCGCAATGGAAGCGTGGATGGGCCGTGTCTTATGAAGACATAATGGATGGACCAAAATGGTTTGGGTCTAATCCAATGGATGAGAATAAACCAAAGGGTTTGGTTTATATTAAACGAATGAACCAAAGGTTGGTTCGGTTCGTTTTAACTTAAAATAAACCATCATGGTTTGGTTTATTTTAACTTATCTTAATGGAGCGGGTTAACGGGCTTTATGGATATGATCCATTAACCATTAAGAGAATTAGTTCTCTATAAAAGTGGGCTTAAGGGATTGTTAAACCCTAACTAATCCAAACCCTAGCCCCCCCTTGAGTTGCCGCCCACTCCTTGGAGGAGTTAATCGGCGCCAACCCTAAAGTTGCCGCCGCCCAGCTTTGTGCCGCCGTCCAAGACCCTTGCCGGCGTCCAAGCTCCAGCCGGTGAACCTCCGGCGACCCTCCGGTGATCTCCTATAGGTTCGGCATCAAGGTGAGCTTTTTCTCTCCTTGTTTTGGCCGGCGCCTACTCCTCCACCAAGCTGTCCAGTTTTCTGGACAGCTTCTCCTCCTCTCGTCGGAGCGTCGATTGGACGACGGTTAGTACTCTAACAGCGGCTAACTTACCGGGGATTTGATCTCCGGTAATCCTCTGAGGTGGAGGACGAAGGATTCGTCAAACGGTTGACGAACACCTCTCCGGAGAAGCGAGTTTTGAGAACTCGTTTTGGATCCGAATTTGGATTCGGATCGTGATCATCTCTCGATCACGTCGTCTTCAACACGAGGCTAGTAACCCGTACGAAGACGAAGCTCGTGACTTAGCGAAGTCATCCCGAGGAGCTCGGCGTGGATACGGATAGAGACGATTCTTACGAGGATCGTTCCGGTTGATGCCGTTCCCGCTACACGTCATACGGAAGGTATAACGTAGTTTAATTTCCTTTTATTGCAAATTTTAATTTATGGTTATGTCTACACTTGTTGTAATAGCATGTGTGTGTTGTGTGTGTTGTAATAAATATAGATTTATTAATTTTAATTGCTTCCGCTGTGCTCATGTTTGCGAAACATGATCGAACACACACACGCCGCGGTGCCGGAAACCCAACATGTTAGAGCTATTGGCAGGCCAGACTTCCTTCGACGCACGTCTAGATCGGAAGGAGGAGACCCAAGGCCGCATAGAGCAGCATCAGCTCGATATGCTAGAGATGATGCGGGCCCGACTCGAAGTCGACCTCCTCCACCGCCACCTCCCACGCGGATATTAGATTTTTTTTGTGGTTGTCATTTTTTTTTTTTTGTAGTGAGATTGAGCATAGCCAATCTCCATTTTGAATGTAAAAGACAAGTTTTAAGTTAAATGAAATCTTTATTTCTAAAAATCTTGTGTGTATGGATGAATATTTGTAGAATTGTATTGCATCCTATCATATACCATGTCATGACATTGTTTAGGGTTATGTGTTCTTAAATTTCATCATATGTCATGACATCATGATCATTGGCCATGTTTTAATAATGCTATCATTTATGCCATGATCATACATTCATGCATTAACTTGATTAAAATTGATTTAAGGACTATGGCATGACTTGGAGTCCCAGTTATAAGGGAATCAAGTAGAGTTGCTTTAGAAAATGCATGAAACCCTAGTTTAGGGAGAACAAAACCCACATCTCACATTTAATTGAAATGTATGTGTATGTATACACCCTAGATACATGTGAGATGCTAGGATATGAGTTAAGTTCAAGGTGCATAGTTTTTGCATCTAGATGAACTAAAACTCATCTAATTTTAGTAGTGGATCATTGGGAGAGCTTGTGTACAAGTCACGTACATAGAGCCCAAGGAATATGATCCAAGATAAGGTTTTGAAAACATTTTAAAATCTTTTTGAAAAACCTTGGTGAAGTCTATCTTTTGATAGCAATCACCATTGATGAAGTTGATACAAAGTAGGGCCAAAACATTGAAAATTTCAATGGTTTTGAACTTTGTACCAATTTCACTAATTAATGGGTAAAATAATTTTCAAACATTTTTCACCCATTGTATTAGTCATAAGTATTATACGTATCAAATTTTGTGATTTTTTGATATACATATAATTAGTTATGATTTTTCAAAACTCATTTCTGATTTCTGAAAATCAGGTTTTCAGTTATCAGTCGACTGATGGCAGCGTTTGGACTCGATCAAGTGTATCACTCATTGTTATTCGCGTACCGATCGATGGACACATCACGATCGGTAGTCGACAGAGTCGATCGATAGCCGATTTGGGTAACACATTGTTTAACCCGATTTCAGCTGCGATTAAGGTCCCTAACCACTCTTAACCCTATGATATGCTTTGGGAAGCATGATAAAGGGTGAAAATCCATTGGATATGGATTAGGAGAGGTGTTTAGGGTTTGTATCAATTTTAAGGTGCTGGAAAGTTCAATATTGAATTTCTAACCTTAATTTTGATGGCTTAGAATTCCTATTGGCTTAGGGAATTCCCAAGGACATTGTTGGTGCAATGGTCAAGGGGGAGCAAGCCTTTAGGGGGAAGTATCCATCATGGGATGATGGATGGGATTTTTTCCTCATGAGGAGGAAAATGGGATTCTTGATACCCAATTTGGAAATTGGGAGAGTAAATAGGATTGTCTCTCTTGAGTGATATGGGACTTATCACTAAGAAGATGGTAGGCATCCTAGGTATTTTTGGACCAAGGGGGAGATTGTAAGATCTCATTGGGACATGAGACATTGACCTCCTTGGAGAGAAGACAACCTTTTTGCTGTTAGTCAAAAAGGGGGAGAATGTTTGGGGGAGAACATTTGGAGAGTATTTATCAATTTGGGAAAATTGGTAAGGGATTTGAGTTACTATTCTAACTCAATAAGTTGTTTGGTTTTTGTCAAACATCAAAAAGGGGGAGATTGTTGGTGCAATCGGCCCAGGTCACGATTGACCAGGACTCGAGTTTTGGCTCGAGTGATGTCTTGATGTGTTTTGATGTTTTGACAAAAACATATGACAATGTAATTGTCATGGTAAGCCCAAGTCTTGAGATCTTGGCATTTGAGAAGTCCAACATGTGTTGGCAAGGAAAGTCCAAGCATGGGTCTTGGCAAATGGAAAGTCCAACATGAGTTGGCAAGGAAAGTCCAAGCATGGGTCTTGGCAAATGGAAAGTCCAACATGAGTTGGCAAGGAAAGTCCAAGCATGGTCTTGGCATGGAATGTCCAACATGGATTGGCATTTGAAGTCCAAGGGGATTAATATTGGCGGCATAAAGTCCAAGCGGAGTCTTGGCGGCGTAAGTCCAATGTGCCTTGGCGGTGTAGACACCGTTAGCATGACATAGCTGACGGAAGCACCTGAAGGCTAGCGCGATAGATGAACAAGTCATGGATGACTTGGAGGGATCCGAGAGGCGTGAGGCTGATGGAGGTGGCTAGAAGGCTTAGGTCTAGGCTAAGGGTGGTCTAGCAAGTATGGGGGAACCATACTTGAGTTAAAACCTCATGTTTGAGGTGTGCCAGTCGACTGGTGTCATGTGGCAGTCGACTGGACCGAGTCAACTAGGGTTTGACTGCGGGTTATGGCCTAGCAGTCGACTGCCATAGGTTGGCAATGATCGATGAGCTCAGCCGATCGATCGTGTGATCACCGATCGGGTGCTCGAGAATTCGGCCACAGAATGGAGTCGAGACTCGACTGGTCGAGTGAGGACTCCATCAGTCGACTGATGGTCACAATCAGTCGACTGATGGTAGTTCCGTTGGACTTATCCAACGTGGAACTAGCCGTTGTCTCACGACAACAAGGATGACATCGGATCGGATTGTCCCGATCGATCGATAGACTTTTCCAAAGACAGGTTGAAGCTATATATGGAGCTCGTGATGGAGGAAAAAGGAATCGGTTCTTGAGGGCTATTGGGGCGATTTGTTGGTGCAAATCAGGTCTCCAAGTGCAAGCAAGCAACCAAGCATTCAAGCAATCAAAACAAGTGTTGTAAAGTCTTTTCTTTACTTGTATTTCATATTCATTATTGTAATTGCTTGTATTTGTATCTTATTGTTGTAAGATTACTTGTAAGGGGTTTCTCCACCCTTGACTTGTGTCAAGAAGGAGTTTTATTGGTAGTGGTGTTTGTGGCATCGCTATGGTTCGTACGAACCCAATCCGTGGAGTAGGAACCGGTTCGGTTCCGAACCACGTTATATGCTCTTGTTGTGATTTGTGGGGTGTTCATTTCGTTATTGTCTTTATCATTATTTCTATTTCCGCTGCGCACTAACGAAATTGTAGACACGAACGGGATCGAATTTCATCTACGCTATTCACCCCCCCCCCTCTAGCCATTCCAAGGGTCTTAACAATAAGTATTTTGCCTTCTGCATGACTTGTACCAGGACCCTAACAAGGTCCAAAGGGATGGGCTCCTAAGTTTCCCTAGGCTGACGGACTAAGATCGGGCCTAGGATGGGCTTCTATGTATGATTGTCCCTATGTCGACGGACTAAGATCGGGCCTAGTACGGGATGGGTTCCCAGATGCCCTAGGTCGATGGACTAAGATCGGGCCTAGGATGGGCTTCTACGCTATGACCATGGCCCCTAGGTCGACGGACTAAGATCGGGCCTAGTAACCTAGTAGGTTCAAGACTTGCTACCTCGGGTCTATTTAGGAATGCGCGCTATGATGATGATGATGTGGTACAATGTCGAGCCCATTATGTTGAGATTTATGTTTACGTACCTATAATATATGTTTTCAAAGAGCATCCTGCATATGTTTACATGATATGATTGTTTTGTTCACATTTTATGATTGTTATGTTTACATGCTATGTTGTTATGTTATATATGTTGCATGTTATATTTGATATGTCATATATATGTTGCTATGTTACATACGTTATATGTTATGTTTGATTTAGTCATATATGTACATGAGATGTTGCTATGTTATATATGTTACATGTTATGTTTGCTTATGTTACTTATGCTACATGTTATGTTGCTTATATGTTATGGATATTACATGTCATGCTTAATGTCGATGTATGGTTTTGTGAGTAGGACAGGATCTTACTAAGCCTATGTGCTTATAGTTTATTTTTCCCTTGTACTGCAGATAAGGGTAAGGGATGGATAAACTAAAGGGAGCAGCAGGAGGGGCAAAGTGTGTGTGGTAGTGGCATGGTGGAGGAGATCTGTTATGTTCTTTATGTATGTTTCCCCTATGATGATGATGTTTATGGACTTGAACTAAGCACCAAGTACTTATGAAATAATGATGCATGCTCTATGTTAAGAAGAAGTATCTATAAAATGATGATGCATGTTTATGTTAAAAGAAAAAAAAATGTGTCTAAAGTCTTCCGTTGTAAGTAGTACGATGTATGCATGTACGGTCGCGTCACGTGCTGCCCCTCCGGACCCTAGGAAAGGGCGGGCGTGACAAGAACTATCACAATTTATTGTGATAACAGTGGTGCAGTTGCAAACTCGAAGGAACCATGAGCCCATAAGGCAAGTAAACACATAGAGCGCATGTACCACCTGATACGAGAGATCGTAAAGTCGGTAGAAGTTGTTGTCGCCATGATTGCATCAGAGGATAACCTGGTAGATCCTTTCACTAACGCCCTTCTAGCGAGAGCATTGATAGGCATGTGGAGGGAATGAGAATCAGATGTATGACACTTTGATGGCAGCATAGTCTTTTAGTATAAGTGGGAGATTGTTGGGATGTATACTAAAGTCTATTCTTTGTATAAACATCTTTATTTTTGAAATAAGAATAACATGATCATTGTTTTCATATTTATGGTTATGCATATTGTCTGATACATTATATTGTAGATAACATGCTGTGTGGTCTCACACGGAAGATCATGTTATCAGTTCCTTGTAAAGTATAAGTATAGGCTCACAACCGAGATGGTTTTGAATAAATTATTGGTATGGTTATAGTGTAATTTGGTATTGGTTTGTCTTGACCATAGAATTACACTAGTACACTTTGTGTGTATTGAGCAGGACCGACTTAGAGGTGATTCAATTTATTGCTGACTACATAATTGAATCGGACCTCGGATATTATGGTATACATGCTCTTAATCCCGATATAATAACGGGCACATATACTTAGTATTTATTTCTTTGATTTACCAATGGGCGAGATTTATAGATTAAATCGATAGGCTCGATAAGTTGGGAAATGATATTATTTACTTCGTGTACAGTTGATTATAGGAGGAAACCGTGTCATATATTTTAGGATGATGATGTCCCCTTGAGGAGATCATAAGGATCATCATGTAAACCCTACAGGTGGACTTGGTCTGGCATGATGATAAGGTTGAGTGGTACTACTCATGGAGTTAGATGTTGATTAATTAATTGTCAGTAAATTAATTAATTGACGAACATTCGATATCTTAAACACGGGGAGACATTTGTACAATTAATATATGGAGCCCATATTTATTTATGGGGATTGGTGAGGTAGATCAATGATAATCCTCTAGTGGAATGGATTATCATTAATGAATTGGATTTTATGTGGGCTAGATCCATTTGGTGGCCAAGATCCAACTCCTCCTTGTTAGTGAAAGCCCTAGAGTCAATCATATGATGATTGTTGTATGGACTTTATTGTATCATATTCCTATTTATAAAGGCATGGTTATTATATTTACCTGTATTGGTGCCAAATAACTAAATATAATAATGTCCTTGAGTAGTAGGTTCTTATCTATATCAATCGATTGGTTGAATCGATAATGAGATGATATAGAGAACACTACTCTTAATCATTCCTAGTCGAGTACTAACATTCAGGGACAATGTTAATGCGTAGAGACTAGCATGTAGGTCAACAAGATGACTTGATCTCACAAGTCATGGATATGAGATATCAAGTTGACACATGGGTATGCATTGGAGAATGTATACTGAATGACCCGCCATGAGAAAGTATCATGGATCATTATATGAGTGTCATATACTTTCTCATGTGGCTATTAGTATGACTATTAGTCCTTAGACCTGAAGTCACCATGGTTCCCTACATAAGGAGTTGCATACTTTGGCTTCGTCAAACGTCACCCGTAAATGGGTGGACTATAAAGGCGACATCGGGTATGTAACAAATTATGCGGAGGGATGTGAGTGATGTAGATGGGATCTATCCCTCCTATATGACGAGGGTGACATCGATATTCTTGATAGAGTGAGACCACGAAGTGCATGGCCATGCCCAAATGAGTCAATATGAGATATTGAGCTCATTTGATTAGAGTGAGTCTACTTGGAGATCAAGATTTAGATTGTACTGAGGATGACACGGTCTATGCCTCGATTGGTCAATCTAGATGTCAAGGATAGAGGGACATTGTCACATATTGTGAGAGTCACAATTAGTAGTCACAAAGGTGATGTTGGAGCTCAACATTCTTGTAACTTGGGTAGCAATGATGTGTTGCTAGATACCGCTCATTGCTTATGTTCCTAAATCGGTTTAGGGACATTGCCAACGTTACAAGAACCTATAGGGTCACACACATAAGAGCAATTAGATGGAGATTAGGTTCATATGATGAACCATGAGGATTAGGTTCATGGGATGAACCAAATTGGATTAAGAGTAATCCAAATTAGACTAATTGAGTTAGACTCAAGTTGATTCAAGTGTTGAATGAGTCTAATTTAGATTTGATTAATCAAATAAATTTAAATTAAATGAATAGAGATTCATTAAATTAAATTGACTTGAATCAAATGGTTGGATTTGATCAACCATGGGAGATATGAGGTCAAGTTTGACTTGACTTGAGAGGGAAGATGAAAGGTCAAGTTTGACTTGACCAAATGCCATGTCATGATGATGACTTGGCATGGCCGGCCAATGATGATGTTCCACATCATCATGGACACATCATGGGGTGCCACCTCATAAGGGAGACCAAGAGTCATTGGCTCTTGGAGTTACATGCATGCATGTAACCCCCTTATAGTGGGTTATGGATGATGTGAAGTTAAGTGGTGTAACTTCATCTTCTTCCTCTTTTCTTCCCTCAAGCTCTCTCTTCCTCATCTAGCCATGAACGTCCAAGGGGTGCTAGCACACTCTAGGATGCTTTTCTCCACCTATTGCTTGTGTGGATACCGATAGAGGAGTGTACACTTGACACTCTCGAGTTCCGGCGAACCTTTTGGACGAGCGGGATAAGCGAAGGGCGTCGCTACGAGGGTAACACTCTCACCTTCTAGATCTAAGGTAGATCTAGGGTTTTTATATAAACACATACATGTTTTGTTTTAATACATCTTCGCACGGATCCGTGGCTGGGGCTTCCGAGGTTTCCGCAACACAAAAAGCGGTTTTTGCGGCTCGAAAAAACCCAACACTCCTCATGGTCCCTGTTATAGCCTATTAAAACCTTAAAGAAACCTAGATCCTACAGACAAGATTAAAAGGAGGTTTGGGCAAAATTTATAAATAGGAGTTCAAGGCTTGGGCGGCAACATAAGTTTGGATGCTAGGGTTTGCTTCCAAAGGCTTGAGCGGCTTGGAAAGAAGAGAGATTATGGTTTGGAGTTGGCTTGGGCGGCGGCAAGAGGTGGAGGAGATTAGGGTTTCATTTTCCTTCTCTTCCTAAGGGTTGCCGACGCCTCTTCTTCATCCCTTTAGGGTCGGCGCTCATCTTTGAAGCTTGGCCGGCGGTTCTTCTTCCTTTATTTCTCTTTGGTCGGCGGCAAGAGTTAAGGTTCTTCCTTTGGAGCTCTTGGTCGGCGCCCATATTTCCTCTTCCTCTCCTTGGCCGGCGGCAAGGATCAAGCTAGGAGCTTGGTGGTCGGCTCTAGATAAAAGAAGAAGTCTTTGATTATCTTTTTTTGTTTGGAGCCAACAAGAAAAGGAAGATATGCGATCTAGGAGGTTTCAACTCTTGGAGAATCATTGCCCACACAACGTTCAAGAAGAGGATAAGAGGTATACAAGAGGTATAATCTTGTTTATTTTGATTTAGTTCTTTTGTATAATGCATGTGGCTAATTTACTTGGACCCTGAAGATAAACACAAAAACCGCCGATCCGTATATCATCTATTCCATGGCTAATCGAGGAAAAGAGTTTGGTTTCTTGAATAACAAGTTTATTCAAGAGACTACTCGAATCAAATAGCACGATGATGGATCGGTTGCTTGGGTAATCCGTCTTCGTCAAGGATTATTTTTTTTAATCCGGGGACGTAGATAGGATCGCCATGCACAAGCGACCAAGTTGAAGCGGGAAGCAAAGCTTCGACCTTCAATTAAAAGGGGCACTTTAGAAGTCAATGCCCTAGGAGAAAGCAAACCAAGGGACAAGAGGGAGCATCACATGTAGGGGGAGCTTCTAAAACAAACTCTAATGTAAAATTTAGTAATGCACCTTCCCTATTTTATAATGAAAAGCATGCTAGGAGTAATCTTTCTATTGTTCATAAAGAGCATGCTAAAAATACGTTTTATTGTTTAGGTGTCAAATCATGCGATTTTATACCTAAGGAAAAATTTGGGATTAATAATCCTAGAAAAATCCTACCTAGGGAGAGTATTAGGGAGGTAGAGAATTACCTAGGCATTAACCCTAAGAAGGGTAGGCATATGCCTAGGAAGAATCTTTCCCAAAGGGTTAATGAAAAATCAAAATTGGACAGATTAGAGTTGGAAAATCAAGCCTTGAGGTCAATGCTCGAGAAACTTAAAAAGACCCTTGTAAGAATGACAAATTCAATTGAAGGGTCTAGGAGTCAAAACCTAGGGTCTAGGAGGCAAGGCTCATCCAAGGGCAAGAAAGGTTTGAGTGACAAGCCTAAGCCTAAGGAGACCTACCACATTGTTCCATTCGATTATGGAACTCAACCTAGGTCTAGGAAGACCAAGGTTACTAGGGAAGTCATCCCTAAAGGTAACCAAGGTAAGTGCTTAGTGGCTAAGGTTTCAAGAAAACCTAGGGAAGACCACAATGACCAAGGCTTCTAAGCCTAGAAGGGTCATTAGGAGGATATCTAGGGAAGTTATCCCTAAGGAATACCTAATAAATCCAAGGAACTCTAATAGATATTGGATTCCTAGGAACGTGATCGATTCACTCTAAATGGGTTAGAATGTGTCAACCTTGATTGGATGGGTAGTTAACTCAACCATAGCAAAGTTGACACTTTAGGTCATTTCCAAAGTAATAGGATACTTTGGAAATAAGTATGAATTTGAATCCTAAAAGATTTTAGGATGTGCCAATATCTTTAAGAAGTAATAAAAACTGATAAAATTGACACAATTAGGTTTAGAGGTCTTGGTGTGTCATTTTGGATTTTTGGCACACTTGGGAGATAAGTAGTAATATGGCAAAATTAACTTAATCATAAAAAATGACAATAAATATTAAAATTTAGGTATTCTTATACCTTACACTTCATTTTTCATGCCTTGATTGTCATATAACATATCATGACATCATATCTTATTTTTATCATTAAATGTCATGATTATACTTAGGGTTAGTTTTTATGTCATGTATACTAGATTTTATTCATATGCCATGACATCATGATTATTGGCACATGTTTTAATTATGCTATATTATATGTCATAATTATTATTCATGCATGAAAATTGAGTTAAGGACAATTTACATGATTTGAAGTTCCATGTATAAGGGAATCAAGTAGTATTGTCTTAGAAAATGCATGAGACCTTAGTTTAGGATGAACAAAACTCACATCTCACATCACATTGACATGTGTATTTTTTCATACACCCTAGATACATGTGAGATGCTAGAAAATGAGTTAAGTTCAAGGTGCATAGTTCTTGCATCTAGATGAACTCAAACTCATCTTATACCATGGATGAATCATGAGGAAAGCTTGTGTACAAGTCATGTGCATTAAACCTGATGCAAACGAACGCGACCTTAAATCTTGCGACAGAAACCGTCAAGGACTCGAAGCACGTGCTTGCGCTCAACGCCCGTAAGTGCACGGGTGTCGTCAAGTAATAAAGAATATTGATCCCACAGGGACTAAGATTTCGAGTATCGATTTATCCAGTGGACGTGTTGTTGTTCGCATTGGGAATCCTAGGGTTCACGAATGAGAGGTTGACGGTGGACTTAACTCAAGTACGGTGTCACATGGAGGAAGAGAAGGTTTGCTACGAGTCTTTGAATGGGATTGTAGGACTTCGGTTTTGCCTGTGTATCGCAAAGCACACTATCAATTGAATGTCGTCTAGATTTCTAACTACGATTTTGTGGAAGGGACATCATACACTTCCCCGATGAGCTTTCGCATCTATTGGGAAGTACCTCTGTCATACCAGGTCGACCCCTGGCTTTAGGATGGGGTAGGTGGTACGAGGATGCCGAATCAATCCCTGTGATGAATCGGAACGTGTCTCATTTCTGACTCTATCACACCCTTCTATCTACGATTACCGAAGATGAGACCCACCCCTAGGTTCCTCCTTAATTCTCCTAAATCTTTGATACGAGGGTTGTCACCCCTCATATCAGCTACACACAGTAAATATAAGACCAAAACAAATAGCTATCAATCTAAACAAACATCAATTGCAAATATGAATTCAAGAACAGAAATATATTTGAAATCGCATGTTCTACGCACACAAACTACTCCATAACCGTAGAATCGGAGTATCTACTCCATAAACGAAAGTGAAGAAACAAAAGGCATAATTGAATTCATCATTACAATGCAGAAGATGTATAGAAAATAAATTACAATGCTCTTTGGTTCTTCTCTCCGGCATTGGAGTGCAGAATTTGATCCTCAAGCAGCCTTCTTCCTCCCCATTGTGAGTTTCTGGTGCCTTTTAGGGCACCGGTGTGCCGTCTCGACAGTCAGGCCTCCCCCTAGGGTTTGGGCATAGCTTCCTTTATATATACATCAGACCGGATCTCCTCGAAACCTAGAAAATAACAGAATCGCATCAAAATCGCCCAGCGCCACACGACCATGTGGATTCACAAGGCCAGGTCATGTGTTGCGCTGGGGTGTGAACCGTGTGGATTCATAGGGCCAGGGTGTGTGTCCTTCTGTTCTAGCTGCCAAATGCCTTCTTTTCGCTCCAAAAGTGCATCATTTTCCCCGTAGAATGTTGTCCTACACACAAGAGTACAAAGAGCAGATCTCCGAACCAGAAAATAGGAAATGCATGCAAAATAAAGTGAAATATGGAAGAATTAAATATAAAATGCAACGGGATGTGAGCGAAAACTATTCCTAAAATCTTATATGTTTTGCTCATATCAATTCCCCAAGACATAAGTCTTTGCTCGTCCTCAAGCAAACCTCAGTGCTATAAAATTTTTAAAAGGTATTGTTCCATACTTAGCATGTTAACAAGATTTATCAAGTGGTATTTTCAATCAAAGCAAATAGATATGCTCTAAAAATTTACTAAGTTAGCTTCTCTTGCATGTGCTAAGCGAATCTCCTTAAGGGATACTCGTTCCATGGTAAGTTAAGTCGTCATCCTATAGCTTTCCTAAGGTCTCTGACTCTTAGGCACTTACCTACCCAAAGTGAGGGGCATTCCCTAAATCTAGCACAAAGTTTCAAATGCGTGCTCGGTATTGAGAGAAATTGATAGGTGTTTCCCCAGTAACCTAACTCGACCTCAAAGGGGCACCTAACCATTTTCACCCATGATAACTATTTTTTTTATCCCTCATAATCTTTTTCAGTTTTACTTACTCTCTTTTTCTTTCTTTTTTTTTTATTTTCTTATTCCATTTTTTTTCTTTTCCTTTCTCTCTCTCTTGGGATTTTGATTTTTCCGAATGGGCTTCCACAATTCGAGCATCTCTAGTAACTAAAATGTTAAATCTAGAGTCACCTATGGATTCCAAAGTACTAGACTACTGAGATGAATCATAACTAGATACGTAATAGATTTTCCCTTTCAGAATGTTCATCATGTGTAGGTGTAAAAATAAAAGCTAACCAGTATAAGCCTATAACATTCATTAGAGCAAATAAAATAAAATAAAACACCACGAGATAAATGAAGTTAAACTACCCATGGAAACAACTCATGAAGAAAACTTTAAAAATACTACTGAGGCAGCTTATAGATAGCAAAAACAAAGTGCTGAAAGAAACTAAACAACCTATGCATGAACAAATGAATGCTAACTAAAATGCAAATATCTAGAAAGAAACTGCTGCTAGAAACAAAATAAATCAAAACTTGGGGTCCCCCCCCCAGACTTGTTTGAAGCTATACCTCTAATATGATGGCCGAGGTGAAATGTCTGGTAGCCTCAGCATCTCGGGATCCTGGGAGAATCTGGTGTTGAGCCACTGATGCCACATGTACATGTGGTCGATCTAAAAACTGGTGGATGCAACGACTGCTCTGTGCTCCTCCTCCCGGGCCCATTGTGCCTGCTGGGCACGCATGTGATGTCGAACCTCCAAGCGATATGCAGCCTCCTCCTGACAATGGGTAGCCTCCTCCAAGAAATAGATATGGGCTTCGTCAAGAACTTCTCGGCCTACTGGAAGTGGTCCCGTAAGCCCTAAAATCTGCCTATGTATAAGTGCTCTGCTCCTCCCATCGCTGCCTCTGCATCTACTACTTGGCATATATGTCGTCGAGCCACGATCGAAACTCAAAGAGATCATAGGCGGATGTACCTGCATCCTGCTCAAAAGTAGAAAAAGATGGTGGCGCAGGTGCAGGCTCTCTGTGTGGACTAGGTCAGCTCAAAACGATTTTTGTTTCTACCTAGCAAGTTCTTTATAATTTTAAACTATTTGCAAAAACTTAAATGACCATAAATCAAAGTCTAAATTATACACATGAATGTAATAAAAAAAACATATATAAAACTACACTTGGGTTGCCTCCTAAGAAGCGCTTTGTTTAAGGTCTTTTATCTCGACCATACCCCTACATTTCATTTGATGCGCTTGAATCTTGCTCGTGGGGGAGCAAGATATTTGCTCACTTTACACCTCCTCCCTTGTGGTCCCTCATCACCATATCTCTTAAATCTTGCTCATGGAGGGGTAAGATATTTCCTAACTGCCTTCCTTGGTTCAAGATTGAACATGCTTATCTTCACAGAATTATCAGTAGTTTAATCTTTATATTCCATTTTATCCGTATGTTGTAAATAATATAACTCGCCACAAATATCCTCACAAAAGATTGATTAGCCAATTCTATTATGTCAAATGAAATTTTATCATTACAAATCACTAAATGGGCTTCGTTATTGATAGCTAAAGTTTCGGTGAGGGTTAAGGTAAGCTCTTCTAGACCCTTGAGGTTAAGAGGTGTTTTGATTGAAACAATGCACTCGTTGATTAAAGTATCAATTATATAATCATCAAGTTCTTCTTCCAGTGGTGATTGAATGGATTGTCCTTCTTTACTTCCTATGTCATCCACATCTTCCTCATCAATCTGCTCAAAGTGAGTCTTCACCATATTAGGTGTAATCCATTCATCTAAGCCACCTTCTCGTCGTTTGGTTTCTTTTCTTGCGAGATCTTGTTACATAATCTCCGCAAATTGTCGGTTATGCTCCTCGCATTCCCTAGTAAAATCAGCTAGCAAAGCTTCTAAGCGGGAACTTGGTTTTGGATAAAATTCACATGGTGATTCACAGCTCTGGTGCTCACTCAGGAAATAATATTAAGGGTTCAAGTAGCAAGGGTCATAACTATATAAATAGGTTTCATCTCATGGCCATTGGTTGTAATCATAGGTGACATCTTCTTGTTCAAATTTCTAAGGTTCAAATATATCCAGACAATCATTAATGGTATGCCACGTTTCACCACAATGCTCACAATAAATGTTACCGAAACTCAAAGCATTAAATTGACCATAATCATGACTAAAAGCATGCATCTTTATATACATGAAAATATATACAAGGAAAGGAACAGCAGTGCCTTGGCAAGAGTCTGAAAAAAATGCTAAGAAAATAACTAAAAGAAAAACTGTTAGAAAATAACTAAAGCTAGAAGAAAACTAAGATTTAAATTAGTACTAAATTAAACTGGAGCACTAAACCAGATGAAGAAAAACTAAAAAAACTAAAATAAAGCAAGATGTCTACTAAACTTAATCTAAACTAAATTTAAATAATTAAAAGTCAAAAACTAAAATAATTAAAATAAGAAAATAAATCTACCCTAAGTCCGATCCAACTGTCCACTTTTGATTCGATATTGAATCAAGAGTCCTTGACAACGATGCCAAAAACTTGATGCACATGAACGCGACCTTAAATCTCGTGACGAGAACCATTGAGGACTCGAAGTGCACGCTCATGCTCAATGCCTGTAAGTGCATGGGTGTCATCAAGTAATAAAGAATATCGATCTCATAGGGACTGAGATTTCGAGTATCGATTTGTCCAGTGGACGTGTTGTTATTCGGATTGGGAATCCTAGGGCTCACGAATGAGAGGTTGACGATGGACTTAACTCAAGTACGGTTTCACACGGAGGAAGAGAAGGTTTTCTACGAGTCTTTAAATGGGATTCTAGGACTTCGATTTTGCCTGTGTGTCGTAGAGCACACTATCAATTGAATGTCGTCTAGATTTCTAACTACGATTTTGTGGAAGGGACATCATACACTTCCCCAATGAGCTTTCGCATCTATCGGGAACTACCTTTGCCATACCAAGTCGACCCCTGGCTTTAGGATGGGGTAGGCGATACGAGGATGTCGAATCAATCTCTATGACGAATCGGAACGAGTCTCGTTTCTGACTCTATCACACCCTTCAATCTACGGTTATCGAAGATGAGGCCAACCCCTAGATTCCTCCTTAATTCTCCTAAATCTTTGATACGAGGGTTGTCACCCCTCATATCGTCTATGCACAGTAAATAGAAGACCAAAACAAATAGCTATCGATCTAAACAAACATCAATTGCAAATATGAATTCAAGAACATAAATATATTTGAAATAGCATGTTTAACGCACACAAACTACTCCCTAATCCTAGAATCGGAATATCTACTCCATAAACAAAAGAGAAGAAACACAAGGCATGATTGAATTCATCATTACAATGCAGAAGATGTATAGAAAATAAATTACAGTGCCCTTTGGTTCTTCTCTCTGGCATTGGAGCACAGAATTTGATCATTGAGCGGCCTTCTTCCTCCCTGTTGTGAGTTTTCAGTGCTTTTTAGGGCACTGGTGTGTCGTTCCAACCGTCATGCCTCCCCCCCTAGGGTTTGGGCGTAGCTTCCTTTATATAGACATCAGGCTGGATCTCCCCGAAACATGGAAAATAATAGAATCACATCGAAATCGCCCAACGCCACATGACCATGTGGATTCACACGGTCAGGTTGTGTGTGGCACTGGGGTGCGAGCTGTGTGGATTCACAAGGCCAGGGTGTGTGTCCTTCTGTTCTAGCTACTAAATGCCTTCTTTTCACTCCAAAAGTGCGTCATTTTCCCCATAGAATGTTGTCCTGCAGACAAGAGTACAAAGAGCAGATCTCCGAACCAAAAAATAGAAAATGCATGCAAAATAAAGTGAAATATACAAGAATCAAATATAAAATGCAACGGGATGTGAGCGAAAACTACTCCTAAAATCCTATATATTTTGCTCACATCAAAGCCCATAGATCATGGTTCAATATAAGGTTTTAAAAACATTTCAAAATCATCTTGAAAAAACCTTGGTGTAGTCTATCTTTTGATAGAAGTCACCATTGATGAAGTTGATATAAAGTAGGCTCAAAACAATGAAGTTTTACTTGTTTTTGAACTTTGTATCCATCTCAATATTTAATGGGTATTTTATTTTTCAAATATTTTTCATCCATAATGATTGATATAAGTATTATACATATGAATTTTCGTGATTTTTTGAATTATGTATAATTACTTATTATTTTCATAAATTAGTTTCTGATTTTCGATTTCTGCACAATGCAGAAATTAGTCCACTGCCATTGTAACGCGCATAAAATTTCTAGCAATTTTATGAGAATTTTGGCTTTATGATGATAGGCTTTATGTGGGTTTTTTTGGAAAAATAAAAGAAAATAAGCCAAAAGAAAAAAAAAAAAAAAAGAGGATGCAAAGCCTAGGAATTGAACCCCAAACCTCTAGAGATAGCCAAACCCTATAAATGCACCCACTAACCATAAGCCCAATAGAATTATATCATTAGAGAAAGAGGGAAATTTATAGATAAGTGGAAGAAGGGTAAGTGAAGAGGCATGACAAAGAAAAGAGAAACTTCTCTTCCTCCCTTTATAAAGAAGAAGGAAGTTTCCATTTGGCCATTTTCTTCCTCTCCTCTTCATCCTCACCGAAACCCATCTCCCTCTCCACCCTTTGGCCGAGACCCCCTTTCAAGCTAGGAGAAAGCTAGGTGACCTCCATTAGGTCATCTCTCAAGCAAAGTGAAGGATGTAAGTTTCCCCTCACCTGCAGTGTATTAGTTTCGTAGGTTAAAATTCATGTAAGAACGATGAAGTTGTAGCCCTTGTAGGTTTCAGCCAATCAAGTTTTCTTGGGCTAAGATTCATGAAAATGTTTCTAGGGAACTTCTATAGGTTGTATACTCACTATAGGACCTTTTAGGGGACAAAGATTCTAACTTGGTGCCCTTATAGGTTTCGGCCACCAAGGCCTTTTGGGGTTAGGGTTTTTATGACAACTCCCTCTTATGAGGATTAGGCCATGATAATGCTTATGAATGAATTTTAGGGGACAAAACCTAAGTTGGAACCCATTCCACGTTTCGGCCAACACATATAATTAGGGTTAGGGTTGCATGGAAATGTTCCTAATGACACTAGGTTAAGTAATAATGCTTTATGAATGGACTTTAGGGGACAAAACCTAAGTTGGAACCCATTCCATGTTTCGGCCAACCCATATAATTAGGGTTAGGGTTGCATGAAAATGTTCCTAATGACACTAGGGTAAGTAATAATGCTTATTAATGAACTTTAGGGGACAAAAGTCCAAAGATCTAACCTTACAAGATTCGGCCAACCAATGAAAGTAGGGTTAGGGTTGCATGAAAATATCCCTAATGATACTATGATTAGTTATAAGGCTTCATGAGTGAACTTTAGGGGACAAAACCCAAGCTCGAGCCCCTTACAATATTCGGCCAACCCATGGTTTTAGGGTTAGGGTTTCATGAAAACACCCCCCCCCCCCCCCACATGTAGTTGTGCTAAGGGTATGGTTCTTGTTTGATTAATATGCCATGAATATGCATAGGAAATATTCTTCATGTTTATGATATAATGTGCCATGAAATATGCTTAGGTGATGAACATGTTTTTATGATTTAATATGCCATGGATATGCCAAAGAAATAGGCTTCATGTTATGATGTAATATGTCATGAAATAGGCTTAGGTGATGAACATGTTTTTATGATTTAATATGCCTTGAATATGCTTAGGAAACATGCTACATGTTGATGATGTAATGTGCCATGAAATATGCTTAGGTGATGAACATGTTTTTGTGATTTAATATGCCATGAATATGCCAAGGAAATATGCTTCATGTTTATGATGTAATGTGCCACGAAATATGCTTGTATGATGAACATGTTTATACTTTAGGACCCCTTTAGGGTACTCTTATGTTATGAATGCATGTGTCCTTATGATAAGATGGAGACGCTTCCCTTTCAAGTAGAGACCAAGAGCTCTCCTTATGATAAAATAGAGATGCTTCCCTCTCAAGTAGGGATCAAGAGCTCTCCTTGAGACAAGATAAAATGGAGATGCTTCCCTTTCAAGTAGGGATCAAGAGCTCTCCTTGAGACAAGATAAAATGGAGATGCTTCCCTTTCAAGTAGGGATCAAGAGCTCTCCTTATGATAAGATAAGATTAAGATGCTTCCCTTTTTATGTTGGGGATCAAGAGCATTCTTTATACTATGACAAGAAAAGAAAGGAATTAAGTATTTTACTTTGTAAGAGGTTAAGTACCCGACCCGTCAGGTGGTCGTTAATCAAATCCATAGGGACATAAGAAGACGTAAGAGGTCTTGCCCTGGTAAGACGTAAGAGGTCTTGCTCTAATAGGACTGGTGGCTCGCTACCCCAGCCTACTAGGGAACGCACATTATGTGGTACTTAACCTGGGGCCCCCCAAACAAGTTATGATGATATTGAAGTATCTATAAGTATATGTTTTGAAAAGAAAAGACTTTTACGATTATTGTGTATGCTCATGTTAAATACTCTGAATGCTTGCGAACTACGTTTTTTTTATGCATGCTAGATGTTATAAAGTTATGATGATATTGAAGTATCTATAAGTATATGTTTTGAAAAGAAAAGACTTTTATGATTATTGTGTATGCTCATGTTAAATACTTTGAATGCTTGCGAACTGCATTTTTTTTTATGCATGCTAGATGTTATGAAGTTATGATGATATGGAAGTATCTATAAGTATATGTTTTGAAAAGAAAAGACTTTCAGGATATTGTGTATGCTTATGTTAAATACCCTGAATGCTTGCGAACTATGTTCTTTATGCATGCTAGATGTTATGAAGTTATGATGTTTAGAGTTAAGTTTAAGAATGTTGCGACTATGTACTTCATGCTAGTTTAGAATTTATGAGGTGGTGAATGTTATGGTTAAGTTTATGAATACTTGCGATTATGTTCTTTCTACAAGTTTAGGATTTATGTTATTACAAATGTTTATGTCCAAGTTAAACAAATGCTTATGATTATGTCCTTTATACATGTTTGGATTCCCTGATGAATGGTTATGGTTAAGTTGAAGAATGTTTGTGCCTATGTACTTTACGTAGGTTTAAGGTGTAGGATGTTACGGATGCTTAGGTTAGGAATGCTTATTGTTAAGTTTTAAAACGCTTATGAATATGTCTTTCATGCATGCTTAGTTTTATGTAGTTATAATGCTTATGTTCAAATTATGCCCTGCTTAGATTAATTATTCTTTCTATGCCATGCTCAGTTTTTATTACATGGATATGTTGTTGATTAGTGTCGCCATGAAATGCTTAGGTCCTTTACGCTGGTATGCTCATGTTCTAATTGCTTGATGAAGTTTGTGGCTTTTGTGAGTAGGCAAGGATCTTACTAAGCTATATGCTTATAGTTCATGTTGTCCATATACTGCAGATAAAGGAAGTCTGCGCTAGAGGAAGTAGCAGGAGGGGCCAAGTGTGTGTGATAGTGGCATGGTGGAAGAAGACCCTATACTATCTGCTTGTATTTATATGCTCTAAGAACAACTTAAGACATTGCTTCCGCTTATAAGACTTGTGTTTAATGAGTATCATCTACTTAAGAAGGTTGGAAATGTTAGAACTCATGAACGAATCTTTATGTATGCATGTTAGGAAAGATATGTTAACATGCTAATGATGAATATGATATGTGATGCATGTGCAAAAGAAGGTTTAAGTTATGATGACCTGTTAAAGTACGTAGGTTGTGAGAGGATCCATATGTAGTATGTTTAAAAAAAAAGAATGTGATGTATGCATACGAGAGCAGATAAGGGCGGGCGTTATAGGTTGGTATCAGAGCGGGTCCACCTTTCCACTATCACACATCAAGCCTCCATCCTGCTATTTCCAAGTAAGTAATTTTATGCATACTTAAGTTTCCTTTATAATGAAGAATGTCTTCTATTTAGAATGAAAAAAAAAAATATACCTCGTCATGTTTTAGTAGAATGGACTCACACTTGAGATTTAGATAGAAATAATACCTCGTCCTATTTAGTATAATAGAATCCTAGTTGTGACTTAGATAGTATACCTGACCAAGCTTTATACGATGGAAACATGACTCCAACCTGGAACACTAGAAAGGATACCTTACCTTGTTTACGATATGGGATGTTAGATGCCTGTATAGGAGTAGAAATTATAATAACACCTTAATTAAATTATTTATTTATCACTTAGATAACATGAGCAGAGGCGTAGTGCTAGAGGGAATGACTCCCCCCACGATTGATGCATGTAGTTTTACGAGCTACAGTCGGTCGCAGAATAACGTTGGTTATCAATGCTCTCACGAATCAACAAGGAACCCTAGCACCACGCCAGGCTCGTAACGTAACTCTAATCGACCACTATGGTGCAAGCACCGCTAATCAATGCTGCCACCGGGGTCCGGCCCGAAGCCTATCTAATTCAGTGGCAGAGGCTGAAGTCGGAAAATTTCACTGGTGCCGGCGAACCATGGGATGCCCAAGCCTGGTTCAAAACAGTTGAGAGCATCGTAGAGCTGCTGGATTGGCCCGAGCACGAAAAGATAAAATGTGCCTCGTTCTGTCTTTCCGGAGATGCAAGGATGTGGTGGGAGAGAGTCAAAGCAAAGAGACAAGTAAATCAAATGAGGTGGTGGACAGATTTGAAGCGAGTTCTTGAGAGTTCTTTCAGAGACGGATCACAAATAAGCACTACGATGAGTTCCTCGAGTTCCGAC
Organism: Wurfbainia villosa; assembly: GCA_025175895.1. NCBI lineage: Eukaryota > Viridiplantae > Streptophyta > Magnoliopsida > Zingiberales > Zingiberaceae > Wurfbainia > Wurfbainia villosa. The sequence goes on from CM045987.1 coordinate 39,063,223, forward strand.
AAGGCGATCTATCAGTTAGTGAAGCTATGAAAAGGTTCAATCGACTGGCACGTCTCTGCCCAGAGTTAGTCGGTACTGAAAGGGAGAGGATCAGACTCCTGCTGAAAATGTTGTGACCAGAGATAACCCTGAATGTGGCCGACGGAGTCAATCGACCCCAGACCGCCGAAGAGCTATTCAGTAGTGCCCTGGTCACAGAGCACTACCTGAACAACATCAGTCAGCAGAGTAAGGCACGGACCGGAGAGCCAAAATCTCAAAATACTAGCTGGAAGAGGGACCGCAGTGGCAAGAAGAAACAGTGGAATGGCCCAAGAGGGGCCCCAGGAAACAGCCAAACTGGGTATCCTGACTGTCCTACGTGTGGGAAGAAGCATCCGGGGGAATGTCGTCAGGGCACGAGGAAGTGTTACAACTGTGGAAGGGAGGGGCACATAGCCTGGAATTGCCCTACCCGAGTTCAGGCACCACCACGCGAAGATGTCGACCCGGAGCTCCTCCACGCTTCACTGCATGCAGCTACGCTAGAGGGTCCTCGATAAGTCAAGGGAGACCGGAAGCCCGCCACTGGGACAAATGCCGTGGTGTTCTCCTCACCAGAGAGAAGATGTGGCGAGTGCCTCGACGGTTGTCACAGGTCAGCTAATTATTTCCAGTCAATACGCTACTGTCTTGTTTGACACCGGGGCAACCCATTCATTCATCGCTACGCCTTTCATAAGAAAGATAGATAGGCATCCCCAAGCTTTGGACTATAAATTTTTAACAACGTTACCTTCGGGAGAAGTGATGCCATCCACCCATGTTCTGCGTGCCGCACCAATTAGACTCGCAGACAGGGAGCTCTATTGTGACCTAATAGTCCTAGATATGTGGGACTATGATGTTATATTGGGCATGGATTTTCTGCACAAGTACGGTGCTTCAATTGAGTGCCGTAAACGGAGGGTGACCTTCCGACCCGAAGCAGAGGTTTCATTTGAGTTTATCGGGGAGTCAAAGAAAGGAACGAGGAAATTTTTATCGGCGCTAAAAGCCCGAAAAAATGCTAGAAAGTGGATGCACCGGATTTCTAGCCCATGTAGGGGATACCACATCCGCAAAGAACCAGAAAATAGAAGAGGTCAGAGTGGTATGTGACCATCCGGAGGTATTCCCGGATGACCTACCTGGATTACCACCTGATAGAGAAATTGAGTTCGAGATCGAATTGATTCCCGGAACTAATCCGATCTCCAAGGAACCTTACCGTATGGCGCCGACTGAGTTGAAAGAACTTCAGAAACAGCTACAGGAGTTACTTGGCTAGGGATTTGTCTGTCCCAGTCACTCCCCATGGGGAGCTCCAGTGCTGTTCATAAAGAAAAGAGATGGGTCCATGCGAATGTGTATAGACTACCGGGCACTGAACAACGTGACCATCAAGAATAGGTACCCCCTTCCTAGGATCGACAACCTATTCGACCAGCTGAAGGGAGCTACTGTCTTTTCAAATATCGATCTCAGGTCTGGCTATCATCAAGTAAAAGTGAAGCCAGGCGATATTCCGAAGACGGCCTTCCGGACAAGATACGGACATTATGAGTTTGTAGTTATGCCCTTTGGCGTAACCAATGCTCCTGCAATGTTCATGGACCTGATGAATCGAGTATTCTCGGCCTTCCTTGACAAATTTGTAATCGTCTTCATCGACGATATTCTTATCTACTCGAGAGCCCGAGAAGAGCATGTCGAACATCTGAAGACAGTACTACAGGTTCTTCAGAAAGAGCAACTATATGCCAAGTTCTCCAAATGCGAGTTCTGGCTCGATCAAGTGTCATTCTTGGGTCATGTCATCTCTAAAGAAGGAATCATGGTAGACCCAATGAAGATTGAGGCTGTAAGGAACTGGAATAGGCCAAGGAATGCGAGTGAAATCAGAAGTTTCCTCGGGCTAGCAGGCTATTACAGGAAGTTTGTAGAGGACTTCTCTAGAATTGCAGCCCCTATGACAGCCCTCACCAGAAAGGACAAGCAATACAAATGGACTGAGGACTGTGAGAGGAGTTTTACGGAACTGAAGAGGAGACTGACCAGCGCTCCCATTCTGACTCTCCCTGAAGATAATGAAAGCTTCGATATGTATAGTGACGCCTCAATGGGGCTCGAGTGTACTCATGCAAAATGGCAAGGTCATCGCTTACGCCTCTAGACAGCTCAAAGAGCACGAAATAAATTATCCTACCCATGACTTAGAACTGGCGGCCGTGGTATTCGCTCTAAAAATATGGAGACACTACTTATACGGAGCATGGTGCAGGATTTATACCGACCATCAGAGTCTGAGATATTTCTTTACCCAGAAAGACCTAAACATGAGACAACGCAGATGGCTTGAGCTAGTCAAAGATTATGATTGTGAGATATTCTATCACCCAGGAAAGGCCAACAAGGTGGCAGATGCGCTTAGCAGAAAGCCCTTTGCCGCTTTGATGTCCTTATCGATGCTATCTCAACCCCTGAAAAGGGAAATAATGAATTACGGGATAGAGATTATTTCTGGGCAACTTTCCACCATGACTATAACGCTGATTTGCTCGACGATATAAAGGGAAAGCAAGATGGTGATTCAGACATCCAGAAGATCAAACAAGAAGTACTGGAAGGAAGGGATAATGGATTCCGCATTTCCAACGACGGACTATTATACCTCCGGGACCGACTATGTATTCCGGACGATCCGGAATTTCGGAAGAAGATACTCGAGGAATCCCATGGAACACCTTATACCATGCACTCTGGGTCTAATAAAATGTATCAGGACTTAAGGGATAAATTTTGGTGGTCCGGCATGAAAAGGGAGGTGGCTCAGTACGTTAACACTGTCGACTGCCGGAAGGTGAAGGCGTAACACCGTAAACTCCGGGGATTCCGCGGCCGATACCGATTCCAGAGTGGAAATGGGAAGAACTATCTATGGATTTCATCTTGGGATTACCCAGAACAACAAATGGTTACGATGCTATATGGGTAATCATAGATCGGTTGACGAAGTCTGCCCATTTCCTGGCAATTAAGATGACCTATTCGATCGAGCAGCTAGCTCAATTATATGTCAAGGAAATTATCAAATTACATGGAGTGCCTAAGGCTATTATTTTTGACCGTGATGGCCGTTTTACCTCCCATTTTTGGGAATGTGTTCAGAAGGCTCTTGGCACTAAGTTGAGATTCAGCACTGCGTTTCATCCTCAGACCGACGGTCAGACGGAAAGAGTGAACCAGGTGCTGGAAGATATGCTGTGGGCTTGTGCTCTAGACTTTAAGAGGAGCTGGTGTCGATATTTGTGCCTGGCAGAATTTGCTTACAACAACAGTTACCAGGCTACCATTGGAATGGCACCCTATGAAGCTCTATACGGGAGAAGATACAGGTCTCCTATCTGTTGGTACGAGGGTGGTGAAAGGAGGGAAATGGGTCTTCAGGCCGATATTATTGATAATATGACCCGCGCTATACAGACTATCCGTCAGATAATCGAAGCTGCTCAGAGCCGACAAAAGAGCTATGCGGATATGCAGCGTAGACCGTTAGAATTCGAAGTCGGGGACCTGGTATTCCTCAAAGTGACCCCTATGAAGGGAGTGATGAGATTTGGAAGGAAGGGTAAACTGAATCCACGCTACGTGGGACCATATCCGATATCGCAGAGGGTGGGCAAGGTAGCATACAGGCTGGAGCTGCCTCAAGAGATGTCGGCTATACACAACGTGTTCCATGTCTCTATGCTCAAGAAATGCGTATCCAGTGCGGACCAAGTGATCGAGCCACAAACAGTACACGTTCATGAGGACCTGAGTGTTGAAAGTCGGCCTATCCAAATATTAGACCGAGATGTCAAAAGGCTAAGGAACAAAGAGGTGCCCTTAGTAAAGGTCCTATGGCACTGCAATATGAGGAAGCTACACAGGAATGAGAGGAGGACATGAGGCGTAAGTACTCAGACTTGTTTTAAGTTTCGAGGACTAAACTTTTACAAGGTATGAGGATCAGAAGCCCATAAAATTTCTAGCAATTTTACGAGAATTTTGGCTTTATGATGATAGGCTTTATGTGGGTTTTTTTGGAAAAATAAAAGAAAATAAGCCAAAAGAAACAAAAAAGAGGATGCAAAGCCTAGGAATTGAACCCCAAACCTCTAGAGATAGCCAAACCCTATAGATGCACCCACTAACCATAAGCCCAATAGAATTATATCATTAGAGGAAGAGGGAAATTTATAGATAAGTGGAAGAAGGGTAAGTGAAGAGGCATGACAAAGAAAAGAGAAACTTCTCTTCCTCCCTTTATAAAGAAGAAGGAAGTTTCCATTTGGCCATTTTCTTCCTCTCCTCTTCATCCTCACCGAAACCCATCTCCCTCTCCACCCTTCGGCCGAGACCCCCTTTCAAGCTAGGAGAAAGCTAGGTGACCTCCATTAGGTCATCTCTCAAGCAAAGCGAAGGAGGTAAGTTTCCCCTCACCTGCAGTGTATTAGTTTCCTAGGTTAAAATTCATGTAAGAACGATGAAGTTGTAGCCCTTGTAGGTTTCGGCCAATCAAGTTTTCTTGGGCTAAGATTCATGAAAATGTTTCTAGGGAACTTCTATAGGTTGTATGCTCACTATAGGACCTTTTAGGGGACAAAGATTCTAACTTGGTGCCCTTATAGGTTTCGGCCACCAAGGCCTTTTGGGGTTAGGGTTTTTATGACAACTCCCTCTTATGAGGATTAGGCCATGATAATGCTTATGAATGAATTTTAGGGGACAAAACCTAAGTTGGAACCCATTCCACGTTTCGGCCAACCCATATAATTAGGGTTAGGGTTGCATGGAAATGTTCCTAATGACACTAGGTTAAGTAATAATGCTTTATGAATGGACTTTAGGGGACAAAACCTAAGTTGGAACCCATTCCATGTTTCGGCCAACCCATATAATTAGGGTTAGGGTTGCATGAAAATGTTCCTAATGACACTAGGGTAAGTAATAATGCTTATGAATGAACTTTAGGGGACAAAAGTCCAAAGATCTAACCTTACAAGATTCGGCCAACCAATGAAAGTAGGGTTAGGGTTGCATGAAAATATCCCTAATGATACTATGATTAGTTATAAGGCTTCATGAGTGAACTTTAGGGGACAAAACCCAAGCTCGAGCCCCTTTCAAGATTCGGCCAACCCATGGTTTTAGGGTTAGGGTTTCATGAAAACACCCCCCCCCCCCCCCCACATGTAGTTGTGCTAAGGGTATGGTTCTTGTTTGATTAATATGCAATGAATATGCATAGGAAATATTCTTCATGTTTATGATATAATGTGCCATGAAATATGCTTAGGTGATGAACATGTTTTTATGATTTAATATGCCATGGATATGCCAAAGAAATAGGCTTCATGTTATGATGTAATATGTCATGAAATAGGCTTAGGTGATGAACATGTTTTTATGATTTAATATGCCTTGAATATGCTTAGGAAACATGCTACATGTTGATGATGAAATGTGTCATGAAATATGCTTAGGTGATGAACATGTTTTTGTGATTTAATATGCCATGAATATGCCAAGGAAATATGCTTCTTGTTTATGATGTAATGTGCCACGAAATATGCTTGTATGATGAACATGTTTATACTTTAGGACCCCTTTAGGGTACTCTTATGTTATGAATGCATGTGTCCTTATGATAGGATGGAGACGCTTCCCTTTCAAGTAGGGACCAAGAGCTCTCCTTATGATAAAATGGAGATGCTTCCCTTTCAAGTAGGGATCAAGAGCTCTCCTTGAGACAAGATAAAATGGAGATGCTTCCCTTTCAAGTAGGGATCAAGAGCTCTCCTTGAGACAAGATAAAATGGAGATGCTTCCCTTTCAAGTAGGGATCAAGAGCTCTCCTTATGATAAGATAAGATTAAGATGCTTCTCTTTTTATGTTGGGGATCAAGAGCATTCTTTATACTATGACAAGAAAAGAAAGGAATTAAGTATTTTACTTTGTAAGAGGTTAAGTACCCGACCCGTCAGGTGGTCGTTAATCAAATCCATAGGGACATAAGAAGACGTAAGAGGTCTTGCCCTGGTAAGACGTAAGAGGTCTTGCTCTAGTAGGACTGGTGGCTCGCTACCCCAGCCTACTAGGGAACGCGCATTATGTGGTACTTAACCTGGGGCCCCCCAAACAAGTTATGATGATATTGAAGTATCTATAAGTATATGTTTTGAAAAGAAAAGACTTTTACGATTATTGTGTATGCTCATGTTAAATACTCTGAATGCTTGCGAACTACGTTTTTTTTATGCATGCTAGATGTTATGAAGTTATGATGATATTGAAGTATCTATAAGTATATGTTTTGAAAAGAAAAGACTTTTATGATTATTGTGTATGCTCATGTTAAATACTCTGAATGCTTGCGAACTACATTTTTTTTTATGCATGCTAGATGTTATGAAGTTATGATGATATGGAAGTATCTATAAGTATATGTTTTGAAAAGAAAAGACTTTCAGGATATTGTGTATGCTTATGTTAAATACCCTGAATGCTTGCGAACTATGTTCTTTATGCATGCTAGATGTTATGAAGTTATGATGTTTAGAGTTAAGTTTAAGAATGTTGCGACTATGTACTTCATGCTAGTTTAGAATTTATAAGGTGGTGAATGTTATGGTTAAGTTTATGAATACTTGTGATTATGTTCTTTCTACAAGTTTAGGATTTATGTTATTACAAATGTTTATGTCCAAGTTAAACAAATGCTTATGATTATGTCCTTTATACATGTTTGGATTCCCTGATGAATGGTTATGGTTAAGTTGAAGAATGTTTGTGCCTATGTACTTTACGTAGGTTTAAGGTGTAGGATGTTACGGATGCTTAGGTTAGGAATGCTTATTGTTAAGTTTTAAAATGCTTATGAATATGTCTTTCATACATGCTTAGTTTTATGTAGTTATAATGCTTATGTTCAAATTATGCCCTGCTTAGATTAATTATGCTTTCTATGCCATGCTCAGTTTTTATTACATGGATATGTTGTTGATTAGTGTCGCCATGAAATGCTTAGGTCCTTTACGCTGGTATGCTCATGTTCTAATTGCTTGATGAAGTTTGTGGCTTTTGTGAGTAGGCAAGGATCTTACTAAGCTATATGCTTATAGTTCATATTGTCCATATACTGTAGATAAAGGAAGTCTGCGCTAGAGGAAGTAGCAGGAGGGGCCAAGTGTGTGTGATAGTGGCATGGTGGAAGAAGACCCTATACTATCTGCTTGTATTTATATGCTCTAAGAACAACTTAAGACATTGCTTCCGCTTATAAGACTTGTGTTTAATGAGTATCATCTACTTAAGAAGGTTGGAAATGTTAGAACTCATGAACGAATCTTTATGTATGCATGTTAGGAAAGATATGTTAACATGCTAATGATGAATATGATATGTGATGCATGTGCAAAAGAAGGTTTAAGTTATGATGACCTGTTAAAGTACGTAGGTTGTGAGAGGATCCATATGTAGTATGTTTAAAAAAAAAAAGGAGAAACAGTAGCGCCGCCCTGAGAGCAGATAAGGGCGGGCGTTACAGCCATGGATGGCAGTCGATTGGTGTCAATGGTCGTTGACTGTTGACTGACAGAGTCAACTGCCAATGACTGATTTCGAGTAAACAAGGATGTTTAGCCCATGTTTCAGCCATGTTAGGCTACCCTAACTGCTTGTAACCCTAGGATATGCTTTGGAAAGCATTATAATGGGTGAAAATTCATTGGATATGGATTAGGAGAATTGTTTAGGGTGTGTATATATCAATTTTTAAGGTTTGTGAAAGTTCAAGGTTGAACTTTTGCCCTTAATTTTGATGGTTTAGTGTTCCTATAGGCTTAGGGACTCTCCAAGGACATTGTTGGTGCAATGGTCAAAGAGGAGCAAGCCTTTAGGGAGAGGTTATCCATCATGGGATGAAGGATGTGTTCTTCCTCATGAGGGGGAGAATTTTGAGAATTGGGAGAGAATGAGGATTGTCTCGCTTTAGTGATATGAGACTTATCACTAGGAAGAGTGAAGGCATCCTATATGTTTTTTGACCAAGGGGGAGATTGTAAGATCTCATTAGGATATCAGACATTGACACCCTTGGAGAGAGTATTTTTAATGTATGTCAAAAAGAGAGAAAATTAAGGGAAAATTAAATTCCCAATTTGGAAAATTGAGAGGATTAAATTGAGTTAGTGTTCTAACTCAAAGATATTTCATTTTTGTCAAACATCAAAAAAGGGGAGATTGTTGGTGCAATCGGCTAAGGTCACGATTGACCAAACTCGAGTTTGACTCAAGTTTAACTCAAGAAGTGCTTTAATATTTTTGTTTTGATGTTTGACGATGAGTTGACCATTGCTTGACAAAGGGTTGACTATATGGTTGACATGGGGTTGACAATATGATGGAGAAGTCTAAGTCTTGAGTACTTGGCATAGAAAGTCTAAGCGTGAGTCTTGACAATGGGAAAGTTCAAGTCTTGAGTACTTGACATGGAAAGTCCAAGCATGAGTCTTGACAATAGAAAAGTCCAAGTCTTGAGTACTTGGTATGGAAAGTCCAAGCATGGATTTTGGCAATTGAAAAGTCCAAGTCATGGGTACTTAGCATTTGGGAAGTCCAAGAGTTGATATTGGCAGTGTAAAGTCCAAGGGTGGAGTCTTGGCAGCATAAGTCCAATGGTTGGCGGTGTAAAGTCCAAGCGTGTGTCTTAGCAGCGTAAGCCCAATGTGCCTTGGCGGTGTAGACTAGCTTAGCATGATAATAGCCGATGGAAGCACCTGAAGGATAACATATGGATGAACAAGTCATGGATGACTTGGAGGGATCTAATAGGCATGAGGCTGATGGAGGTGGCTAGAAGGCTTAGGTTTAGGCTAAGGGTGGTCTAGCAAGTATGAGGGCATCATACTTGAGGTAAACCTCATGGTTGAGGTGTAGCAGTCGAGTGGTCAAGTGTTTGACACTTGGCAGCCAAGTCGACTTTGAGCAATCGACTGGGATTATGACAAGTCAATTGATGGGAGTCGACTGACGTTCGATTGCTATTCTATGGTCTATCAGTCGATTAGCCTTCATCAGTCGACTGTCATAGAGGGCAATCGATTGCTGGTCGAAGACACGGACATAGAACATTTTCGAGTCGACTGCTGAGTAAGAGCAGTCGACTGGAGGCTACGAGCAGTTGAGTGATGGGTCTGATCAATCGACTGCTAGGTATCCGTTGGAACCTTTCTGACATGGATTAAGTCATTGTGAGACAACGACTACAGGAGCAGTCGACTGATGGGTATGAGCAGTTGACTGCTACGCGAAAATCAACCCGAGTTGCAGCTTTAAAGGGAAATCGAAGGGAAGGTTTTTGGCAGCGATTTCTTGGGCAATTTGAGGTGATTTGCTAGTGCAAATCAGGGTCTTCAAGTGCGATCCAAAGCAATCAATAAGCAATCATCCAAGTTCACATTTGTAAAGTTTTCTTTACTTGTATTTGCTTATATTTCTTTCTAATTGTAGTAAGATCACTTGTACAAGGTTTCTCCACCTCCGACGTATTGTCGAGAAGGAGTTTATTGAGTAGTGGTGTGTACATCACTAGAACTCGTTGAGCTTGCCCCGTGGAGTAGGAACCCTAAGGTTCCGAACCACGTATATCATGTGTAGTGTGCATGTTTGTGTTTGTATTTGTATTTGTCTCTATATTTGTATTTCTATATTCCACTATGTACTAACCAATTGTAGAGGCAAACGCAATCGAATTCCATCAAGCGAACGAATGCGTTATTCACTCCCCCTCTAGTGCTCACCAAAGTTCCAACAGATTTTTCTTGCCAAGTATCCATATTTAGACTTTCTTTTTTCAAATTTTCATACTTGAACTTTCCTCACCAAGTATCCTATCTTCCTAGACCGATTTGGATTTCTCACTCCTAACTCCCAGTTGAACTTTACTCATCAAGTATCCGATCAACTTTGACATACTTAACTTCTCGTCATGTCAACTCCATATGACTATGAATGTCTTATACCATCCAGTTATATTGTCAAACGTATTGTCAAATATTAAAACTCTATTTGAGTCTCACTCAAATTTGACCAATCTCAACATGAGGTTGATTCCACCAATAATTTTCCCAAACATATAGAACTGTAATAAACAATATCAAAGTTTGAGTCTTAAAGTTTATCATTGCTGTTAAAATTATGAACAATATAGGACGGGAAGATTTGAGATGTTACCTGAGTTGGGTGATAGATAATATTTGCTACTGGAGGGGCATCCACTTTAAAAGGAAAGAAACAAAATAATAATAGTGTTTCTAAATTGTCTCTCTGAGAGATCTTTATGATTCATTGTGTTTATGGACGATATTTAGGAATAGAATGTATTAAAAGGACATACAATAAGTAATTGACTAATTGTCCCCCCTTATTTTCAGTTGATGAAATTCAAAATATACTGATTGAATTCAAAATATACTTTGAACACCTTATCCTTATCGGTCTCATCTTGGATTATAATATTAAAACTCAGAGGCAAAATGACTCGGATCTATAAAAACTTAGTTGGACAATAATTGAAACTCTAGAGATCATTTTACGAAAGGAGAGAAACCTGGCGCCAAAGTGAAATTTCCGATGATAAAATAATAGAATGGAGAAAAGAAAGATGAGGAAATATTCTTTGGACAAGCAAAAACACACAACATCATCCAACCCTATGCCTAACATGTCAATGAAGTACGAGGTCCAGGTAGAGAAGCATCAGTACACACACTAACGAACAATCGAATTAGTACCGGACTAAAGAATAAAGATAAAGATGTTGCACGAGATAGCTTGCTGCATCCTTTTCGAGAGTAAAAGAGAAAAAGAAAAACTAAAACGAAAGAAAGAGGGAAAAAAAAAAGGAAAGAGACATTGACAGCACCACCACAACAGCAAGATGCTTTTCTTTAGATGATCCAGGTAGAACTCTGATCATTACAGTCTGGACTAGCGAGGCATGCCGAATGAATACCACTCAACTTATTCAAAGTGTTCAAGTAGCTTGCAGTTGGCTCATCCAACTGGGGTGGCTATTTCATTCGTTCGGAGTTTAGTCGTATCTGATTGCCTCGACAATGTATACCCTTCATGTGTTTATATGGACATGGACATACAGCTTACAATACTGAACAAAAACAATAGCATGAAATGGTGCTATCAACTCAGGGTTCGTTTGAACAGATGCGAAATGACCGGAACGGATGTTTCGGAATGGGAACGTCTTATGTCATGCTAAATTTTCGGTCAAAAATATTCCACAGAAAGATAGCGACTGTTGGAGACGACGAATCGACGATGACTACGGAAGAAAGAAAGAAAGAGATGACATTATGATCATTCTGAAACGGAAATAGAGGTGTTCTAGAACTGAAATGGAGGCGTATGCAATGGCTGCCGCGACCGTTACGACGAACCTGTATCAACTCGATTGGATGCTACTGCTACTGAATTGGAGGAGGGGACACAAGGACCAAATCATCTTCAAACATTGAAGTTTCTTAGCTAAAAAGAGGATGCAATATTGCTTCCTGAAAGCATGACAAATGGCAGGACTGTTTCCTCCATCAGCTGACACTAGTGTTTTCTGCAACCCACAATGAGTCCACTGCACATCACGACTAATTTTTATAATCATTTATTCCTGCACTGTGCAGTAAGATTGCCCCCACCATCCTGCACTCATCTTTTCCATCCTTTCTTCTCTCGGTGAACAAAAATGGGCATATATAACTGATCCACTCAACAACCGCTAAGATATAATCATCAATTCATTCGTGTCCCCAGCTGCTCACCAATTACTGTGGTGGTCCAAGTGGAGCAACAGGTCCAAGCTTAGATTTGAAGTTGGATTGTAGCTCGTAGGCCGGGAATCAAGGTCATGTTTTGGAGGGTTTTTAGTAAGCAAAAATTAAAAGAGCATCCTTCTTTTGTCGATTATGATTGGGGGCATTTTTTTCTATTTAACTAAAAGGAACTCTATCACATGTCTTGAGTTTTTTCCTTTCGATTTATTTAATTTTTTTATAATCCAGATATTCAGAATTTACCTGATTAATTCTAGAGATAGAATATTTTCTTCTTGATTCATTTATCAAGTAATTTTAGAATTTATGCAGACTCAAAGTGAACCTCAAAAATATTTAAGTAATATTTGACTCCTGATCCTCTTATTTATTTTTATGAGTATTTTACAATTATACTAGACCTGTGAGAATAATCAATAAATCTTTAATCGCTTGCCTAAAAAAAATTAACCAACCTCCTTGATGGTGTCTCTTTCTTTCTGTTATCTTCGAATAATGAAGTATGTCGCAGATATAGCCTAGGATCTAAATCTGAAAGTAAATGGAATGTTGAAGGCGGGGCACTTCACCTGCGTAGTCCCTCTGATGCTCAAATTAGTATTCGTCAAGAAGAAAATATTGAAAGAAGAGAATAGAGAAGAACAAAGAAGAGAAGCTCAAGGAAGAGGAATTGTCTTAGTACCCCAAAATCGAGAAAAATCATCCCCTTCCTCTTACCTCTTACATACCATATAAATGTTAGTGAAAACCCTAGAGTTAATCATGTGATGATTGTTGTATGGACTTTGTTGTATCATATTCCTAATTATAAAGACATTTCTTTATGGTTATTATATTTACTTGTATTGATGTCAAATAACTAAGTATAATAATGCCCTTGAGTAGAAGGTTTTTATCTATATCAATCGATTGGTTTAATCGATAATGAGATGATATAAAGAACACTACTCTTAATCATTCTTAATCAAGTATTAACATTCACAGACAATGCTAATGCGAAAAAAATAGCATGTAGGTCAACTCGATGACTTGATCTCACAAGTCATGGATATGAGATATTAAGTTGATACATAAGTATGCATTGGAGAATGTATACTGAATGACCCACCATGAGAAAGTATCATGGATCGTTATATAAGTGTCATATACTTTCTCATGTGACTATTAGTATGACTATTAGTCATTGGACCTAAAGTCACTATGGTTCCCTACAGAAGGAGTTGCATACTTTGACTTCGTCAAACCTCACCCATAAATGGGTGGACTATGAAGGCGATTACTGGGTATATAACAATTTATGCGGAGGGATATGAGTAATGTAGATGGGATCTATCCCTCCTATATGACGGGAGTCACATCGTTATTCTTGATAGAGTGAGACCACTAAGTGCATGATGTTAGTGAAAGCCCTAGAGCCAATCATATGATGATTGTTGTATGGACTTTATTGTATCCTATTCCTATTTATAAAGGCATGGTTATTATATTTACTTGTATTGGTGCCAAATAACTAAATATAATAACATCCTTGAGTAGTAGGTTCTTATATATATTAATCGATTGGTTGAATCGATAATGAGATGATATAGAGAATACTACTCTTAATCATTCCTAGTCAAGTATTAACATTCAGGGACAATGTTAATGCGTAGAGACTAGCATGTAGGTCAACACGATGACTTGATCTCACAAGTCATGGATATGAGATATCAAGTTGACACATGGGTATGCATTGGAGAATGTATACTAAATGACCCGCCATGAGAAAGTATCATGGATCGTTATATGAGTGTCATATACTTTCTTATGTGGCTATTAGTATGACTATTAATCCTTAGACCTGAAGTCACCATGGTTCCCTACATAAGGAGTTGCATACTTTGGCTTCGTCAAACGTCACCCGTAAATGGGTTGACTATAAAGGTGATTACTGGGTATGTAACAAATTATGCGGAGGGATGTGAGTGATGTAGATGAGATCTATCCCTCCTATATGACGAGAGAGACATCGTTATTCTTGATAGAGTGAGACTACGAAGTGCATGGCCATACCCAAATGAGTCAATATGAGATATTGAGCTCATTTGATTAGAGTGAGTCTACTTGGAGTTCAAGATATAGATTGTACCGAGGATGACACGGTCTATGCCTCAATTGGTCAATCTAGATGTCAAGGATAGAGGGACATTGTCACATATTGTGAGAGTCACAATTAGTAGTCACAAAAGGTGATGTTGGAGCTCAACATTCTTGTAACTTGGGAAGCAATGATGTGTTGCTAGATACCGGTCATTGCTTATGTTCCTAAATCGGTTTAGGGACATTGCCAACGTTACAAGAACCTATAGGGTCACACACAAAGGGCAATTAGATGGAGATGGTTTGTCTTGACCATAGAATCACACTAGTGCACTTTGTGTGTATTGAGTAGGACCAACTTAGAGGTGATTCGATTTATTGCTGACTACATAATCGAATCGGACCTCAGATATTATATTGTACATATTCTTAATCCCAATATAATAACGAGCACATATACTTAGTATTCATCTCTTTGATTTACCAATGGGCGAGATTTATAGATTAAATCGATAGGCTCGGTAAGTTGGGAAATGATATTATTTATATGGTGTGCCGTTGATTATAGGAGGAAACCGTGTCCTATATATTAGGATGATGATGTCCCCTTGAGGAGCTCATAAGGTTCATCATGTAAACCCTACAGGTGGACTTGGTCCGGCATGATGAAAAGGTTGAGTGGTACTACTCATGGAGTTAGATGTCGATTAATTAATGGCCAGTAAATTAATTAATCGATGGACATTCAAGATCTTAAACACGGAGAGAAAATGTACATATAATATATGGAGCCCATATTAACTTATGGGGGTTGGCGAGGTAGATCAATGATAATCCTTTAGTGGATTGGATTATCATTAATGGATCGAACTTTATATGGGCTTGATCCATTGGGTGGCCAAGATCCAACTCCTCCTTATGGTCCCTATTGTAGCCTATTAATACCTCATGAAGCTTAGATCCAATGGATAGAAACAAAACTCTAGATCCAAAGGTAGAGATCAAATCTCTAGATCCGACAGTCGAGATTAAATCTCTAGATCCGACGGTTGAGATTAAATCCCTAGAACCAATGGTGGAGATTAAAACAAGACTTATCCCTAACTCTATAAAAGGAGGGCAAGGGTGGGCGGCAACTAAGAATCCAATTAGATATAGGATTAGGGTTTTGGGCGGCAAGGCTTGGAGGCTAGGGTTTGGAGTTGGCGGCACCTATTAAGGAAATTTTTTCCTTATCTCCTTCTTCTTCTTTTAGTGGTCGGCGTCCATACAACCCCTTCCTCACCTTGGCCGGCATCCATAGCAGCTCTTCTCCTTCTCCTTTGCCGGTGGAACTAAGGCTTAGGGTCCTCCCTTGAAGCTCTTGGCCGACAATCATCTCTTCTCCCTTCTCCTTGTTGGCCGGTGGCAAGCAACTTGCTTGTTGCTTGTTGGCTGGCTAACTGAAGGAGAAAAGTCTTGTTTCTATTCTTTCTCTTGCTCGGAATGAGCAAGGAAGGAAGATTGGTGATCTAGGACCTTCAACTTTTGGTAGATTGTCACCCACACGACGTCCGAAAGGAGGAAGGTCATACAATAGAAGATCGAGAGGTATATCGATTCTCTATTTTCATTTGTTACATGTTTATATTTGTTTTTCAATTATATGCATGATATATATTCTATTTTGTGGCTAAATATACTTGGACCCCGAACATAAATACAAAAGCCAGTGATCCATACATCGTCTATTCCGTGGCTATTCGTGGAATAGAGGTTGGTCGCTTGAACAACATGTTTATTCAAGTGACAACTCTAAATGAATAGCACGACGATGACAAGGTTGCTTGGGCAATCTCTCTTGTCAAGGATAAATTTTTTTATCCGGGGACGTAGAAGGGATCGCCATGAACAAGCGACTAAGGCAAAAGGGGAAGCGAAGTTTCCCCTCCCATCATGTTTTAGCATGCAGAACTCCAAGAAAGGTTTTCTACCTTTCAGGCATGGAGTTCATTTATCTAAGGAGATGTGTCCTAGAACATCTGAGGAGATAGAGGAGATGAAGGCGGTTCCATATGCTTCGGTGGTAGGAAGCCTCATGTATGCGATGCTATGTACGAGACCAGATATCTATTTTGCCGTGGGCATGGTCAGCAGATATCAGAGTAATCAAGGACATGGACATTGGACTATGGTAAAGCATATATTGAAGTACCTGAAAAGGACTAGGGATTATATGCTGGTTTACCGGGTAGACCAATTACTCCCTGTGGGTTACACAGATTCTGACTTCCAATCAGACATGGATAACAGTAAGTCTACCTCAGGTTTTGTGTTTACTTTGGGAGGTGGAGCCATTGTATGGAGGTGTGTCAAGCAAAAATGTGTGGCGGACTCTACCATGGAAGCTGAGTATGTGGTAGCCTCTGAGGCGGCCAAAGAAGCTGTGTGGCTCAAGAACTTCCTGATGGACTTGGATGTGATTCCTGGTTTACCCAGAACTATCACAATTTATTATGATAATAGTGGTGCAGTTGCAAACTCGAAGGAACCATGAGCCCATAAGGCTAGTAAACACATAGAGCACAAGTACTATATGATATGAGAAATCGTAAAGAGAGGATAAGTTGCTGTGGCCAAGATTGCATCGGAGGATAACCTGACAGATCCTTTAACTAAGGCCCTTCCAGCAAGAGCTTTTGATAGGCATGTGGAGGGAATGGGCATCAGATGTATGGCAGTTTGAGGACAACATAGTCTTTTAGTATAAGTGGGAGATTGTTGGGATGTATACTGAAAAATTTATCTTTTGTATGAACATCTTTATTTTGGAATAAGAATCACATGATCATTGTTTGCATATTTTTATGGTTATGCATATTGTCTAATACATTACATTGTAGATAACATGGTGTGTGGTGTCACACGGGAGATCATGTTATCGGCTCCTTGTAAAGTATAAGTATAGGCTCACAACCGAGATGACTTTGGACAAACCATTGGTATGGTTGTAGTGTGATTTGGTATTGGTTTGTCTTGACCATAAAATCACACTAGTACACTTTGTGTGTATTGAGCAGGACTGACTTAGAGGTGATTCGATTTATTGCTGACTACATAATTGAATCAGACCTTAGATATTATATTGTACATACTCTTAATCACGATATAATAATGGGCACATATACTTAGTATTCATTTATTTGATTTACCAATGGGCGAGATTTATAGATTAAATCAATAGGCTCGGTAAGTTGGGAAATGATATTATTTATATGGTGTGTCATTGATTATAGGAGGAAACCATGTCCTATATATTAGGATGATGATGTCCCCTTGAGGAGCTCATAAGGTTCATCATGTAAACCCTGCAGGTGGACTTGGTCCGGCATGATGAAAAGGTTGAGTGGTACTACTCATGGAGTTAGATGTTGATTAATTAATGGTCAGTAAATTAATTAATCGACAAACATTCGAGATCTTAAACACGGGGAGAAAATGTACATATAATATATGGAGCCCATATTAACTTATGGGAGTTGGTGAGGTAGATCAATGATAATCCTTTAGTGGATTGGATTATCATTAATGGATCGGACTTTATGTGGGCTTGATCCATTGGGTGGCCAAGATCCAACTCCTCCTCATGGTCCCTATTGTAGCCTATTAATACCTCATGAAGCCTAGATCCAATGGATGGAAACAAAACTCTAGATCCAAAGGTAGAGATTAAATCTCTAGATCCGACGGTTGAGACTAAATCTCTAGATCCGACGGTTGAGATTAAATCCCTAGAACCAATAGTGGAGATTAAAATAAGGCTTATCCCTAACTCTGTAAAAGGAGAGCAAGGGGTGGGCGGCAAGTAGAATCCAATTAGAGATAGTATTAGGGTTTTGGCCGGCAAGAGGCT
This sequence comes from Wurfbainia villosa, assembly GCA_025175895.1. NCBI lineage: Eukaryota > Viridiplantae > Streptophyta > Magnoliopsida > Zingiberales > Zingiberaceae > Wurfbainia > Wurfbainia villosa. The sequence goes on from CM045987.1 coordinate 39,081,107, forward strand.
TGGAGCTAGGGTTTGGAGTTGGCGGCACCAAATAAGGAAACTTATTCCTTATCTTCTTCTTCCTCAAGGTGGCCGGCACCCAAGCAGCCCTTTCCAGCCCTTGACCGGCGTCCAAAGGATCCCTTCTCCCTCTCTTTGGTCGGTGGAAACATAGCTTAAGGTCTTCCCTTGGAGCTATTGGCCGGAATCCATCTTTCTCCTTCTCCTTGTTGGCGGGCGGCAAGCAATTTGTTTGTTGCTTGTTGGTTGACTCAAAGAAGGAGAAGAGTCTTGTTTCTATTCTTCCTCTTGCTCGGAATGAGCAAGGAAGGAAGATTGGTGATCTAGGAGCTTCAACTTTTGGTAGATTGTCTCCCACACGACGTCCGAAAGGAGGAAGGTCATACAATAGAAGATCGAGAGGTATAACACTTATCTATCTTTTATATGTTACATGTTTGTAATTGTTTTTCAATTATATATGAATGATATATTCTATTTTGTGACTAATATAACTTGGACCCTGAACATAAACACAAAAGTCGGTGATCCGTACATCGTTTATTCCGCGGCTCTTCGTAGAATAGAGGTTGGTCACTTGAACAACAAGTTTGTTCAAGTGACTACTCTAATTGAATAGCACGACGATGACAAGGTTTCTTGGGCAATCCCTCTTGTCGAGGATAATTTTTTTTTCCGGGGACGTAGAAGGGATCGCCATGAACAAGCGACCGAGTTGAAGTGGGAAGCGAAGTTTCCCCTCCCAACACCCGCTGCACATGATACGTCAGGTATAACTAGCATAATTTCCTTTTATTGTAAAATTTGAAACTGCGATTATGTCTACACATATTGTATCTTGCATGTGTGTGTTGTAATAAATTATATTTATTGCTTTTAATTCTTCCGTTGTGCACATGTTTACGAAACATGTTCAAACACACACTCGCTGTGGTGCCGGGGAAACCCAACAGTTTTCATATGGCTATGTGGCGACCAAACTTCTTGACACAATCAGGGTTTTTTTTCTAGATTTCGCAAAGATTCAACCTCATGTCTATATAAAGGAGGCTACGCCCAAACCCTAGGGAGGAGACCCGACGGCCAGGACGGCACACCGGTGCCCTAAAAAGCATCAGAAACTCACAATGGTGAGGAAGAAAGTAACCGGAGATCCAAATTCTGCACCTTAACGCCAAGGAGAAGAGCACCATCGCATTGTATTCTATATTCTTTCCATGCTTTATCTTGTATTTACGAATTCGATAATGCCTTGTATTTTTTTTCTCATATTCATGGAGTAGATTCTCTGATTCTAGGACTAGGGAGTAGTTTATGTTGAGTTAGAACATGTTGATTCAAATATTTTTTTATTCTTGAATTTATATTTGCAATTGGCATTTGGTTTAGATCTATAGCTATTATTTTGATTTTCTAGTCACTGTGCTTAGCCGATACGAGGGGTGACAACTCTCGTATCAAAGATTTAGGCGAATTAAGGAGGAACCTAGGGGTTGGCCTCATCACCGGTAACCATGGGTAGAATGATGCGATAGAGTAGGAAATGCGCCCCATTTCTGACTCGTCGCAGGGATCGATTCGACATCCTCGTACCGACTATTCTATCCTAAAGTCAGGGGTCGACCTGGTATGGCAGTGGTAGCTTCTGATAGATGCGAAGGCTCATCGGGGGAGTGTATGATGTCCTTTCTACAAAACCGTAGTTAGAAACCTAGACAAAACTCAATTGACAACGTGTTCTGCGACACACAAATGAAATCAAAATCCTAGAATCCCATCTAAAGACTCATAGCAACCCTTCTTTTCCTCCGTGTGACACTGTATTGAGTTCGGACAACCAACGACCTCCTAAGCACAACCATTAGAACTAAATTCCGAACAACAACGTCCACCAAATAGATCGGTACTCAAATATCAGTCCCTGTGGGATCGATAAATCTTTTTATTACTTGACGACATCCGTGCACTTACGAGCGTTGAGCGCGAGTGCACGCTTTGAGCCCTCGACGGTCTCCATCGGGAGATTTGAGGTCGCATTCGCGTGCATCAGGAGTCAAGCTGAATGCCCTACCGTTGCATCATAGTCCTGGAGTCTTGACCTTCTATACTATTGATACTTCTTCTTGTTGATATTTTTAACTTCATATTATATAACATCTACCATCGACTTTATAATGCTATCTAAATAAATTACATAATTAATTTTAATGTTTGACTTGTGTTTTGTCGTTCAAACTAATAGATAAAATGAGAATTTAAAATTTAACCATTGTAGTAAAACAATTAAACATAAATAAGATATTAAATGGAGAAAATGAAATAATTAAAAAGTGAAAACTCTTAGCTTAATTTTATTCTATTACTTGACTATCCACATATTATTATGATAGTGTGTTGTCTCTTGTGGTTAATATTTAATTGCATATTGACATTATATTATTGTATTCCACTAGTGAGAGGGTTTTTAATTCATAGATCATGTAATGTTATTGGACTCTGAGAACACTTCATAGTTGATTTATTATATTTAAATTATTGATAACACTTATACATACTGATACTTATATGATTTATGATATTCATCCATGTTGATATTATATTGTTAATGACTTTATACATATTGATTAAACAGTACAAATTAAAAATTAATCTTAATTTATGATAACAAATGATAATAATTTTTAATTCTAAATTTAAAAAAAAATCACATGATTATATTGTTAGTAATATATGAGAGATGTCCTAAGGCAATCGCCTTATGTTTGAACCATTTATATGATAAATGAAGATTCACTATTTGAGTATACATATTTTCATGTATTTGATTAGATCATAAACTCATTTAATGAATGTCCACGATACGATTCACAGCATGAGAGAATTTGTGATTGGATCACAACTAGTGAGTATCTCTACATGTGTAATTGTGATGTATCAGAATTATCCCTAGTCGATGAATTGATTGATTTGGACACCATCAATTCTGTCGAGACAAGCACGATGTATACTCCTTGGTGTATCCAAGCAGCTGATTCTCACTGGCTGGAGACATTGTGATGTCTGGAGTTAATCGTGGATGCTAGTTATGGTAACTAGTTCATTAGAGTACCCAGCTGTAAAACTTCATATGATTCTCTCCATATATATGTCAATGAAGTTCTTATTGCAACTTAAGTGCGATGTTCCTTTGACTTGCGGTATTCAAGTCATCTTGGTCATGAAGACTTATGCTTTGACATCTTAAGCAAGCATCTCTGAGGAGATGTGGACCCGGGATGATTGGGCATAAGTCGAAGTGATCGAAGGTGTTTGAATAGTCTATAAAGGATTCACCACTACTTGCGAGGAGATGTATACCCATGGTCTCTCGTCAAATTGTTACTAAAGTCTTTGACCAAAGCATTACATGTTTAGAGTAAGGTACTCTTGGATACATGTTTAGTAACTAGAATCCGTAGGACGAGGAAATGATACTTGGGCTAGGTGTTACATAGTCAACCTAGTGGGAACTAACACTATAGACCATGTCCTGAACCAAGTGGGTATAAGATGCGTGAAGGGAACGGGGCATGATTCATTGTAACTGCTGAAGGGTTTCAGAAATAGTTCTGGATCAATCGTTGATTATTCGGTTAATTGGGGATCATGATGTACTACTAGGTGTCACTCATGATCTTTTTATAATTATGGTTAATTATAGACGACCAACATAAACCGAGAACCTATTTGGTCACATGCACAACGAGTGTAATCCGAAGGATTTAAAACGAGCTTGAGAATGAGATTCTCAGACTGAGAGAAACTAGGTTTGGTTGGACAAACAAGGATCGTGCATGAATTTGTTTCAATCGCAATGGAAGCGTGGATGGGCTGTGTCTTATGAAGACATGATGGATGAACCAAATTGGTTTGGTTCTAATCCAATGGTGAAGAATAAACCAAAGGGGTTTGGTTTGTTTTTAAACGAATGAACCAAAGTTGGTTCGATTCGTTATACTTAAAATAGACTAACTCGGTTCGGTTTATTTTAACTTAAGTTATTGGAGCGGGTTAACAGGTTTTTGGTTAGGAGAATGTGTTTTCTATAGAAACAGGGCTTAAGGGTTTTGGAAAAACCTAATTAGTCTTGCCACCCAACCTCTCTTCTCCTTGCTTGCTGCCATCGCCCAAGCAGGTAGCTTTTGTGTCACCGTCCACCTTGCTGCTGGTGTCCAAGCTTCTGCTGGCGACCCTCCGGCGACTTCCCTTGGCTCTGGTGACCAAGGTGCAGCTGACCATCCTTGTTTGGGCCGGTGCAACACCTTCACCAAGCTATCCAGTTTTCTAGACAACTTCTTTCTTTCGTGTCGGAGCATCATTTGGATGACGTTTTGAGCTCTGACAGTGGCTACTTTAGCGGGGATTCGATCTCCGGTAATCCTCATAGGTGGAGGACGAAGGATTCATCAAACGTTTGACTAACATCTCTCCGGAGATACGAGTTTTGAGGATTCATTTTTGAATATGAATTTTGATTCAGATTGTGATCTGCTCTCGATCACATCATCTTCGACACGAGGCTAGTGACTCCTACGAAGACGAGGCTCATGGCTTTGTGAAGCCATCCCGATGATATGGCGTGGATACGATGATGATTCTAGCGAGAGTCGCTCCGGTTGATGTCTTTCCCGCTACACGTGATATGTCAGGTATACCTAGAATAATTTCCTTTTATTGCAAAATTTGAAACTATGATTATGTCTACACATGTTGTACTATGCATACGTGTGGTGTGTGTGTTGTAATAAATTATATTTATTGCTTTTTTTTCTTCCGCTGTACACATGTTTACGAAATATGTTCGAACACACACTCGCCGCGGTGCCGAAAACCCAACAGTGGTATCAAAGCCCAGGTTGTGTTTTGACATAATCATAAAAATTATTTTGCGATAGTCGTAATTGTATTTATGAAAATTTTATACTTTTGTAAAGTTTAGAAGTATTTATGGCAATTTTCTAATTTTGAAAAGTTTAGAAGTATTTATGGAAATCTTCTACTTTTGGAAAGTTAGAAGTATTTATGGAAATTAACACTTTCAATAAATAAAATATTTGATTAGCTTTGGAAATTTATTTTTTAATTTAATCATGATTTGATTTGAGGAATCAAATCTAAAATATATTTTATTTCCATAAAAAGTTTTGACAATTCAGGAAATTTGTTTCTTAAATTAAATTTGGCTTTCCTTAATTAACACTTTCATTAAATAAAATATGTGATTAGATTTGAAAGCTTATTTCTTAATTTAATCATGATTTGATTTGGAGAATCAAATCTCAAACATATTTTATTTCCATAAATAGTTATGACATATAAGGAAATTTTTGTACATGTCATAATTGTATGTCATGTAATTGCATTAGATGCATATCATTATGTCATGTGTGTTGTGACATGTATATGTATGCCATGTATGCAATGCTATGTAGATAATAGTTATTTGCATGCAAAAAGGATGAGACATAAAACCCCTTACTCAATATTAAAGCCTACATCTTCCATTAATATGGTTAGAACCAGAGTTCTATTTCTTGTTTGGGTTGTTGGACTCTCTCCAAGCTCGGCTCGAACCTGAACATGTTCAAACCATGAAATAGTTTAATACTAATACGGTAAGAGTCAGAGGTCAATCGTTAGCTTTAGTTGGACTTTCTCCAAGCGGGGCTAATTGGTTGAATGCGCTCTAACCATATTAAAACTATTTCTCGATTAATGAGTTGGCTTTAACCTGGAGCATCGGCTTGTTGGACTCTCTCCAAGGTCGATATAAAGGGAGGTAAAGTTGGGTGTTATGCATATGATGCATACTTGTTGATGTGTTAACAACCCGATGTATGTGTGAACATTCAATTAGTTGATAGCACATTGTGATAATTGCATATATATGATATGCAATCAGTATATTTGATACTTACCATCATAGTTATGAATGGCTTGTTGGACTCTCTCCAAGGTTGTTCATATATATGTTGGATATCAGCCCATTCAGAGATGGACCTATGATCTCCCGAAGTGATTTTTGGGGTTTTTGAAATTTAAAAATGAATGGGATTTATGAATGTATATTGATGCATTTTAAATCATCTTTCTCATATATGCTCGTTTTGTATTTCTAGGTTAATCGATTGATCATGACGTCTTTGAATTTGTGCATTATTTTGGATTCAAATAAATTGACTGGGCCTAACTTCCTGGACTGGCTTAGAAACTTGAGAATTGTTCTCAAGGTAGAAAATCTCGTGTATGTCCTTGAAGAGTCTCTTCCCAACCGTCCTAGGGACGATGCAACTCCAGACCAATATTTGGCCTATCAGAAACATGTGGCAGATTCTGAACTGGCGAGTTGCATCATGCTAGCCGTGATGGTACTAGAGCTGCAAAAGCAGCATGAGCATATGGATGCTAATACCATAGTCTTCCATCTTCTTGAGTTGTTTGATGAGCAAGCGAGATCCGAAAGGTTGAAGTCTCCAGGCTCCTCTTCACCTCTAAGATGTAAGAAGGTTCATTTGTAGTGCAGTTTGTGGTAAAGATGAATGGGTACATCGAGCGGCTGGCCACCCTCGGGTTTGTGATGGATCATGAATTAAGTATTGACTTAATTCTGCATTGTTTGCCCAAGAATTTCTCACAATTTGTGATGAACTACTAGATGAACAAACTAGAATCCACTATTCCTGAGTTCCTCAATATGCTGAAGACTGTGGAGCCTTCTGTGAAGCATGAGGAGAAGGTGATTCTGTTAGTTGATTCCTCAAAGAAAGGTTCTAAGAGGAAGTCAAAGGAATAGAAGAAAGGAAAGAATAAAAAGGCTAAGAAGGAAGAACCAGCACAAAAGGGCACTTGCCATCATTGTGGCAAGGAGGGCCACTGGCAAAGAAACTACAATATTTATCTTGAGTCCGTGAAGAAGAAGGCATCCGATGCTCCATCCTCTTCAGGTATCTTTCTTATTGATTGTCATTCTATTTCTTTAGACACTTGGGTAATGAATACTGGGTGTGGCTCACATATATGTAATGATATACAGGAGCTAAGGAATAGAAGAAGACTCGTCAGAGGGGAGTCAAATTTGTGATTTGGCAATGGAGCAAAGGTTGCTGCGGTCACCATCGGAACTTTTTTGCTAAAGCTCCCTAGTGGACTAGTCTTGGAATTGGACAATTGCTATTATGTTCCTTCTTTAATAAAGAACATTGTTTCTACTTCTTGCTTAAATAGAAATGGTTACTATTTGACGTTTAGTAATAATTGTTGTTATATAACTTTGAATGGTGTACTTTATGGGATAGTAACTATGAGCAATGGTATTTATACGTTGGACGTATCCAGTGACATTTTCAATATCGAAGCGAGCAACAAGCGTGCTCGAAAGGATAATCAATTAGACTTTTATATGTGCCATTATCGTCTTGGCCATGCAAGCAAGAAATGTATGTCCGAATTACACCGATGTGAAATTCTGGAATCATTTGAATTGGATTCATACGATACATGTGAATCATGCTTAAAAGGCAAGATGACTAAGTTACCTTTTACTGGAAAAGGTGAACGGGTGGAAGAGTTGCTAGGTTTAATACATACAGATGTATGTGAACCTATGTCAATTCAAGCTTTAGGAGGCTATAGCTACTTCATTACCTTCACCGATGATCACTGACAGTTTGGGTATGTGTTCTTGATGAAACACAAGTTTGAAGCCTTTGAAAGGTTCAAAGAATTCAGAAATGAGGTAGAGAAACAACATGACAAGAGTATTAAAATACTTCGATCGGATCGAGGTGGTGAATACTTAAGTCAAGAGTTTCTAGATTATCCAAGAGAAAATGGTATATTGTCTCAATGGACTCCGCCATATACACCGCAACATAATGGTGTATCTGAGAAGCGTAATCGGACCTTGTTGGAAGTGGTCAGGTCAATGATGAATCATGCGAATCTTCCCAAGTCCTTTTGGGGCTATGCACTTCAGACAGTTGTTTACTTGTTAAATAGAATGCCAACCAAGGTAGTCTTAACTACTCCATATGAGATATGGAATAGTAAGAAACCTCATGTATCTTACTTGAAGATATGGGGTTGTCCAGCTTATGTGAAGCGGACTGTATTAGACAAATTGGATGCTAAGTCTGATAAATGTCTATTTATTGGATACCCTAAGGAAACTGATGGCATGCTCGGAGGCTCATCGGCTCCCATGTCCCCGGATTAAACTAATGAAAACTAATCCGGATGGGATGAGTTTCCTAAGCTCAACCAATTCATCGTCGTGCTAACGACTTGAGCGATCGCTTGAACAAACTAGTTGTTCAAGCAACAAAACTCTTCTAGTCGGTTAGCCGCGGAAGAGACGACGGACGGATTGCCAGTTTTTATGTTTATCTTCGGGGTCCATGATTATACAAATACATATGGATGTAGACATGTATAACCAACACATACAAACATATTAATAAGAACATGCAAAGATCAATAATAAAACTTGTAAAACTTTTATACCTCTCGATCTTCTATCGTATGCCCTAACCTCCTTGTAGACTTCATGTGGGCGAAGATCCTCCACAAGTTGAATCTTCCTAGATCTTCTTCAATCAAAAGAAAGAAGAACTCTCCTTCCCTTCTTGCTTGAGCCAACCACCAAGCCACAAAAGCTTGTTGCCGTCGGCCCCAAGAAAAGAGAGAACAAGATGGCCAACCAAGGAACCAAACAAGGGAACAATCCCTAGCTCCTAGTGCCGCTGGCCAAGAGGAAAAGGATGAGAGAAAGACCGGCCAAAGGGGAGCAATAGAAGACCCTACAACCCCTTTGTGCCGCCGACCCTAGAGGGAGTGAAGAGGAGAAGATCCTTAGGAAGAAAGCTTAGGGTTTCTTATATCTTTGTGCCGCCAACCACAAGGGGATAGAGCCGGCCAAGCAAAGAAACCTAAACCCTAATTCTTGATTCTCATCGTGCCGCCCCCTTAGTCTCACTTTTTTAGAACTTAGGAGAAAGTTGGTTATTGATGAGGTGGCCAAAAAATTAGGAACTAATTCCTAATTATTCTTGCCGCCCAAGGTAGCAAGGAATTAGTAAAAAAAAAATTCTACCTCCTCTAATCTTGCCGCCCAAGGTGGCATAGAAAATAGAATTTTTTTTTTTAATCTTGAATTTTTTTTTAACTAATTCAAATCTTGCCGCCTAAGGTGGCATAGAATTAGGAAATAAAATTTTTTTATCAATCTTTAAACTTGCCGCCCACCTCATCCAACTTCTCCTCTCCCTTTCCTTTCCTTTCCCTCCCCTTTCCTTTCCCTCCCCTTTCTTTTCCTTCTATTCTTATATCTAGGCTTCATGAGGATTATATTAGGCTACGATAGGGACCATGAGGAGGAGTTGGATCTTGGCCACCCGATGGATCAGAACCACACAAATTTGATCCATCAATGATGTTCCATTCCACTAGAGGATCATCATTGAATTATTATGGGCTCCATACATTATTTGTACATCCATCTCCCCGTGTTTAAGATATCGAATGTCCGTTAATTAATTGATTTACTGACCATCAATCAATTAACATCTAACTCCTCGAGTAGTACCACTCAACCTTATCATCATGTTGACTAAGTCATCCTGCAGGGTTTACATGATGAACCTTATGAGCTCCTCAAATGGACATCATCAACCTAATATATAGGACACGGTTTCCTCCTATAATTAACGGCACACCATGTAAATAATATCATTTCCCAACTTACCGGGCATATTGATTTAATCCATTTAAATCTCACCCTTTGGTAAATCAAAGAAATAAATACTAAGTACATGTGCCCGTTATTATATCGGGATTAAGAGCATGTGCAACATAATATCCGAGGTCCGATTCAATTATGTAGTCAGCAATAAATTGAATCACCTCTATGTCAGTCCTGCTCAATACACCTAAGTGTACTAGTGTAAATCTATGTTCAAGACAAACCAATACCAAGCTACACTACAACCATGCCAATGGTTTGTCCAAAACCATCTTGGATGTGAGCCTCTACTTATATTCTACAAGGGTCTGATAACATGATCTTTTGTGTCACACCAAGCACCATGTTATCTACAATGTAAAGTATTAGACAATATGCACACATATAATAAATATAAAGTGAAAAAATGATAATGTGATTCTTATTTCAAAATAAAAATGTTCATACAAAAGAGCTAGACTTTCAGTATACATCCCAACAATCTCCCACTTATACTAAAAGACTATGCTGTCATCACACTGTCATACATATAATCCCCATGTCCTCCACATGCCTATCAAACGCTTTCGCTGGAAGGGCCTTAGTGAATCGATCCGCCAGGTTATCCTCTGATGCAATCTTGGCGACAGCAACTTCTCCTCGCTTTACGATCTCTCGTATAAGGTGATACTTGCGCTCTATGTGTTTACTCGCCTTATGGGCTCGTGGTTCCTTCGAGTTTGCAACTGCACCACTGTTATCACAATAAATTGTGATAGCTCTGGCAAAACCAGGAATCACATCCAAGTCCATCAAGAAGTTCCTGAGCCATACAGCTTCCTTGGCTGCCTCAGAGGCTGCCACATACTCAGCTTCCATGGTAGAGTCCGCCACGCATTTCTTCTTGACACTCCTCCATACTATGGCTCCACCTCCAAAAGCAAACACAAACCCCGAGGAAGACTTACTCTTTTTCCTATCTGATTGGAAATCCGAATCCGTGTAACCCACAGGGACTAATTGATCTGCCCGGTAAACTAGCATATAATCCCTAGTCCTTCTCAGGTACTTCAATATATGCTTTACCGCAGTCCAATGTCCCTGTCCAGGATTACTCTGATATCTGCTAACCATGCCCACGGCAAAGTAGATATCCGGTCTCGTACATAGCATAGCATACATAAGGCTTCCTACTGCCGAAGCATAAGGAACCGCCTTCATGTCCTCTATCTCCTTTGATGTTTTGAGACACATCTCTTTAGATAAAGGAACTCTATGCCTAAAAGGTAGAAAACCTTTCTTGGAGTTCTGCATGCTAAAACGAGCAAGGATAGTGTCAATGTATGAAGCTTGAGATAAGCACAACATCCTTTTCTTGCGATTCCTTATTACTTTGATCCCAAGGATGTGTCCCACTTCTCCCAAGTCCTTCATGTCAAACTGTTTGGACAACCATACCCTTACGTCTGATAACACTTTGATATTGTTGCCAACTAACAAAATATCATCTACGTATAGTACAAGAAATACCACTACGTTTTCGTCACATCTTTTGTATACACAAGGCTCATCAAGACTTTGAATAAATCCATATGACTGGATTACCTCATCAAAGCGGATGTTCCAAGATTTAGAAGCTAGCTTCAATCCATAAATGGACCGATTAAGCTTACATACAAGATGCTCTTTGCCTTTAGCAATGAATCCTCCGTTGCGATATAGATGTTCTCCTCAAGACTTCCGTTAAGGAAAGCTGTCTTGACATCCATCTGCCAAATCTCATAATCCTCATGAGCAGCAATAGATAAGAGAATCCGGATAGACTTAAGCATAGCTACCGGTGAAAAGGCCTCCTCATAATCGATACCCTCTTTCTGAGTATACCCTTTCGCAACAAGCCTAGCTTTGAAGGTCTCAACCTTCCCGTCTACTCCTCTCTTTCTCTTGTAGATCCACTTGCATCCAATGGCTTTTACACCATCGGGTGGTTCTACTAGCTCCTAGACCTGATTAGAATCAATAGATTCTATCTCTGAATTCATCGCTCTTTGCCAAGATACCGCATCTCTATCTTGGAGTGCCTCGTCATATGTCCAGGGATCAGGTTCATGTTCACCAGGGACTAAGTCCGAAGACTCTCCCAAGAACATGAATCTCTCGGGTTGTCTAACAACCCTCCCACTACGACGAGGTGCCTCCTGTGTATGCTCTGTGACATGCGGTGCTGTGACTTGTGGTATCTCCTCTTGTACCGGTGGTACTGAAGTCGGGACTTCACCTGTCAACTCCTCAAGAACAATCCTACTCATGGGCTTGTGGTTCATCACATAGTCCTCCTCTAGAAATCTGACATTCGTACTCACGATCACCTTCTGATCTCTAGGACTATAGAACAAACCACCCTTCGTTCCCTTAGGGTAGACAACAAACAAGCATACTTCTGTACGAGATTCCAACTTACCAGCATCTCCCTTCAGCACATGTGCTGGACTACCCTAAATCTGAATATGTCTTAGACTAGGCTTTTGCCCGATCCACAGTGCGTGGAGGGTAGAAGTCGGACTTAGATGGAACCAAGTTCAGAATGTGTGCTGCCATTTCCAGAGCAAACCCCCAGAACGAATCAGGTAACTCAGAATAACTCATCATCGATCTGACCATCTCCATAAGAGTCATGTTCCTTCGCTCCGCCACACCATTCTGCTGGGGTGTGCCAGGTGCGGACAATTGGGATTGAATCCTAGACTCTGATAAGTAACTCCTAAACTCTCCCAAGAGGTACTCACCACCACGATCAGATCGTAGTGTATTGATACTTTTACCTTGACGGTTCTCCACATCAGCCTTGAATTCTTTGAACCTGTCAAAGCATTCAGACTTGCGGCGCATCAAGTAAATGTATCCATACCTTGAATAATCGTCTATAAAAGAGACGAAGTATTCAAAGCCACCTCTAGCCTGGATAGACATAGGATCGCACAGATCAGAATGAACCAATTCTAACACATCTTTGGCTCTATACCCCCTTTGCCTTGAAAGGCCTCTTGGTCATTTTACCTTCCAAGCAAGATTCGTAGGTTGGGAGATCCTCCACTACTAATGAACCCAAAGGTCCATCAGCTATCATCCTTTAAATTCTACTCAGGTTAATATGACCAAGCCTTAGATGCCAAAGATACGTCTGGTTCATTTTCGAAGGTTCTTTTCTCTTATTAGACTTAGAAGATGAGTTATTTACTTCTATATGCATCGTGGGAGTTTTCGGTTCAAGAGTATACAAATTGCCAACCAATGTACCAGAACAGATAATCTCCCTATTCCTTTTTATAACCACTTTGTCATTAAAAGAAACAGAATATCCATCCATAAACAATTAAGAAACTGAAATTAAATTCTTTCTAAAAGTAGGTACATAAAGACAATTTCTCAAAACCAAAACTTTATTCCTATCAAAAGATAAATAAACGTCTCCCACTGCAATAGCCGCCACCTTTGAAGCATTGCCCATGAAGACGGTAATCTCTTCCTCAGCTAGTCGTTGGGTTTCCTGGAACCCCTGCAAAGTATTGCAGACATGATTAGTGGCTCCTGTATCTACACACCAGGTACTGGTAGATAACACCGCTAAATATGTTTCAATAACTAAACAAGAAGATATACCTTTGTTCTTTCGGCGAGGACAGTCCGCCTTCCAATGTCCAGTCTGCTTGCAAGTGAAGCACTTGCCTTTTGGCTTCTTCACTCCTGCCTGAGGTCCTGCTGCCACTTTCTTTGCTCCACCTTGCTTCTTCTTTTTCTTCCCTTTAGGTTTAGAAGTAGAAACCTTCTGAGCAACCATGGCTTGAGCGCTTTGACGAAAAAGCCCCTCTGCCGCCTGGAGTTCTGTCAGAAGCTCCACCAATGAATACAACCTCTTGTTCATATTGTAGTTGAGGGGAACTGTTCAAAACTCCTAGGTAGAGACTGGAGAATGATATCGACCTAGGTTTCCCCATCGATCTCAGCTCCGAGGACTTCCATCTCATTCAGATGAGCCATCATCTTGAGAACATGGTCCCTGACGGGTGTTCCCTCGATCATGGTGGTCGTCATCAAGTTCCTCATAGCCTCCTATCTGGCCTCCCTACTCTGATGTCCGAAAAGTTCCTTGAGATTGAGCATCATGTCATAAACCGTGGCCATGGCCTGATGCTGATGTTGCAGCACATTTGACATAGATGCCAAAATGTAACACCGCGCCATCTCATCTGCCATGATCCATTTCTTATAACTCTCTTTCTCCTTTTCATCAGAGTCATCGGTGGGCTTAGGAGGATAGACCTCGAAGAGTACAAATTTGTACTCCTCTACAGTTAAGACAATATCCAAATATCTTTTCCAATCAATATAATTTGTTCCAGTAAATTTATTTTCTTTCAATATCACAACAAGTGGGTTGAAAGCTATAAAAAAACCTAAGAATCACAATGATCAAAATATTAGATTTCAAATATCATTGATTCCTCAAACAATAAAATTTCGAAATCAACCAACACCTCAAAACACCGAGAATATCGCATGCCACGATAGTGTGGACGTATACGAATTCTACATTTGTAAGAGGAGGTTTAACCCATTAATTTTATTATCTTGTCAACCTTACTTTTTGACAAATAAAATTAATAGTTGGTTCCTCTTTGGCCCTACAAATAAAAGCAGTGACTCCGATGGGGAGGATACTTTTTATTTGCATCTAAGTGTGCACCATTACACGATACTAAGGGAATTATCTCGGATTATGTGCCTTATCGATAGGGAAGTACACACACTCCTAAATAATTTCCTATAACCATTATTTGACCTAGTGATCCGCAAACAAACTCATCCGATGGGGAGGAAGGCACTCAGAGCCGACGAGCAAGTTTGTTGCATCACACGTCAAATTGTAATGGAGGCCGCGGGAATTAATTAAAATATTTCTCTCCCACTTAGTAAATTGACAGTGAGGAATTTTCAAGCACACACAACATGCATATAAAACAAATCAGCAATAAATATGGAAAAAATCAGAATTTTCCCAACTATTATGGCATTGTTCTCCAATATGCGTCCCGTCGTGTCGCCACCTCGTCCGCTCCACCTTTTCCCGTGCGCAAGTCACCAAAGAGATCCGAGCCAAGATAAACTATTTTAATTTACATCCATCGATCCTATACTCCACGAAGGAGTGTACAAATAATCTAGATTGAAAGTAAACTAAAATGAGTGGCTAAATAATGTCGTATTTAATTACAAAAATTAAATACTAATTTAGCCTCGTCAACCCCGAGGATTCAAATAATATACAATCACACACACATGCAATCACATACACACATATATAGCCATAATAGTTGGAACTTATGCCCGCAACCAAAAAGTTATCCTACGCACATCCTACTATCATCCAACATACACAATATATGATAAGTGCATGAAAGTAACCGAATCCAAAACACACAAAACTGGAAACCGTGGCTCTGATACCAATTTGATGGCATGCTCGGAGGCTCGTTGACTCCCATGTCCCCGGATTAAAATTTTCACTAAAGAAAACTAATCCGGATGGGATGAGTTTCCTAAGCTCAACCAATTCATCGTCGTGCTAACGACTTGAGCGATCGCTTGAACAAACTAGTTGTTCAAGCAACAAAACTCTTCTAGTCGGTTAGCCGTGGAAGAGACGACGGACGGATTGCCGGTTTTTATGTTTATCTTCGGGGTCCATGATTATACAAATACATATGGATGTAGACATGTATAACCGACACATACAAACATATTAATAAGAACATGCAAAGATCAATAATAAAACTTGTAAAACTTTTATACCTCTCGATCTTCTATCGTATGTCCTAACCTACTTGTAGACTTCGTGTGGGCGAAGATCCTCCAAAAGTTGAAGCTTCCTAGATCTTCTTCAATCAAAAGAAAGATGAACTCTCCTTCCCTTCTTGCTTGAACCAACCACCAAGCCACAAAAGCTTGTTGCCGCCGGCCCCAAGAAAAGAGAGAACAAGATGGCCAACCAAGGAACCAAACAAGGGAACAATCCCTAGCTCCTAGTGCCGCTGGCCAAGAGGAAAAGGATGAGAGAAAGACCGGCCAAAGGGGAGCAATAGAAGACCCTACAACCCCTTTGTGCCGCCGGCCCTAGAGGGAGTGAAGAGGAGAAGATCCTTAGGAAGAAAGCTTAGGGTTTCTTATATCTTTGTGCCACCAACCACAAGGGGATAGAGCCGGCCAAGCAAAGAAACCTAAACCCTAATTCTTGATTCTCATCGTGCCGCCCCCTTAGCCTCCCTTTTTTAGAACTTAGGAGAAAGTTGGTTATTGATGAGGTGGCCAAAAAATTAGGAACTAATTCCTAATTTTTCGTGCCGCCCAAGGTAGCAAGGAATTAGTAAAAAAAAATTTTACCTCCTCTAATTTTGCCGCCCAAGGTGGCATAGAAAATAGAATTTTTTTTTTAATCTTGAATTTTTTTTTAACTAATTCAAATCTTGCCTCCTAAGGTGGCATAGAATTAGGAAATAAAATTTTTTTATCAATCTTTAAACTTGCCACCCACCTAATCCAACCTCTCCTCTCCCTTTCCTTTCCTTTCCCTCCCCCTTCCTTTCCCTCCCCTTTCTTTTCCTTCTATTATTATATCTAGGCTTCATGAGGATTATATTAGGCTACGATAGGGACCATGAGGAGGAGTTGGATCTTGGCCACCCGATGGATCGGAACCACACAAACTTGATCCATCAATGATGTTCCATTCCACTAGAGGATCATCATTGAATTACCTCACCAACCCCCATAAATTAATATGGGCTCCATACATTATTTGTACATCCATCTCCCCATGTTTAAGATATCGAATGTCCATCAATTAATTGATTTCCTGACCATCAATCAATTAACATCTAACTCCTCGAGTAGTACCACTCAACCTTATCATCATGTTGACTAAGTCAACCTGCAGGGTTTACATGATGAACCTTATGAGCTCCTTAAGGGACATCATCAACCTAATATATAGGACACGGTTTCCTCCTATAATTAACGACACACCATGTAAATAATATCATTTCCCAACTTATCGGGCATATTGATTTAATCCATTTAAATCTCACCCTTTGGTAAATCAAAGAAATAAATACTAAGTACATGTGCTCGTTATTATATCGGGATTAAGAGCATGTACAACATAATATCCGAGGTTCGATTCAATTATGTTGTCAGCAATAAATTGAATCACCTCTATATCGGTCCTGCTCAATACACCTAAGTGTACTAGTGTAACTCTATGTTCAAGACAAACCAATACCAAGCTACACTACAACCATTCCAATGGTTTGTCAAAAACCATCTTGGTTGTGAGCCTCTACTTATATTCTACAAGGGACTGATAACATGATCTTCTGTGCCACACCAAGCACCATGTTATCTACAATGTAAAGTATTAGACAATATGCACACATATAATAAATATAAAGTGCAAACAATGATCATGTGATTCTTATTTCAAAATAAAAATGTTCATACAAAAGAGCTAGGCTTTCAGTATACATCCCAATAGAAACAAGGGGTTACCAATTCTATCATCCTATGGAACAAAAGGTGTTTGTTTCAAGGCATGCTGTGTTTCTAGAGAAAGTGTTTCTCTTGCAAGAAAACAGTGGGAGTGTCGTTGAGCTTGAGGAGGCTCGAGAGACTCAAATAGACATTGATGAGACACCTGGTGAAGCACCACAACCAATAACTCATAGTGATGAGCCATCGGCTGGACCTATTGAGACACCACATCTTCATAGATCTGGTAGAACACGCAATATTTCTGAGAGATATGGATTTCTAGTAAGTGAATCGAACGACGTGTTACTCATTGATGATGAGGAGCCTACCAGTTATGAAGAAGTTCTAAAGAATTTAGAAAGGGATAAGTGGCTTGAGCTGTGAAGTCGGAAATGGACTCCATGTATGAAAACCAAGTTTGGAACTTGGTTGACCCACCTGAAGGCATAAATCCTATAGGGTGCAAGTGAATTTTCAAGAAGAAAACTGACATGGATGGTAATGTGATTACCTATAAGGCTAGATTGGTGGCGAAAGGATATTGTCAAAAGGAAGGTGTTGATTATGACAAAACCTATTCGCCTGTTGCTATGCTTAAACCATTCGGATGCTCCTGGCCATAGCGGCTCATTCTGATTATGAGATACGATAGATGAAGGTGAAAATAGCTTTCCTTAATGGAAACCTACTCGAGGATGTGTATATGATACAATTTGAGGGTTTCACATCGGTTGATAAAACCAAGGTATGCAAATTGCGACGGTCCATATATGGACTGAAGCAAGCATCCAGGAGCTGGAATATCCGTTTTGATGTGACAATCAAAAAGTTTGATTTCTCACAAAATTCGGACGAACCTTGTGTGTACAAGAAGGTTAGTGGGAGTGCAGTCGTATTCCTAGTATTGTATGTCGATGACATATTACTTATAGGAAATGATATTTTTATCTTACAGTTAGTTAAAATTTGGTTGTCCAAGACGTTCTCCATGAAAGACCTGGGAGAAGCAACCTACATCCTCGGGATTAAGATCTATAGAGATAGATCGAAACGGTTGCTTGGTCTTTCGTAGTCTACATATATAGACCGAGTGCTAAAGAGGTTTAGCATGTCGGAATCTAATAAAGGTTTCCTACCCATCAGGCATGGGATACATCTTTCGAAGTCTATGTGTCTGCGCACAGAAGACGAGAGGATTTGCATGAGTAAGATTCCCTATGCATCCGCAATTGGATCTATCATGTATGCTATGTTATGTACGAGGCCCGATGTATCGTATGCTTTGAGTGTCATGAGCAGATACCAGTCTGATCCAGGAATGGATCATTGGGTAGCTGTTAAGACGATCCTTAAGTAGTTAAGAAGTACTAAGGATGTGTTCCTAATATATGGAGAAGGGGACATGGTGATACACGGGTATACGGATGTCAGCTTCTAGACAAATAAGGATGATTTCAAGTCTCAGTCTGAGTACGTGTTCACCTTGAATGGGGGCACAGTGAAATGGAAAAATTTCAAACAAGATACTGTAGTGGATTCTACCACTGAGGCAGAATACATTGCAGCTTCAGAAGTAGCAAAGGAAGCGGTTTGGATCAAGAAGTTCATTTATGAACATGGTGAAGGGAGAAACTTCGCTTCCCACTTCAACTTGGTTTCTCATGCATGGCGATTTTATCTACGTCCCCGGATTAAAAAAATTAATCCTAGACGAAGACAGATTACCCAAGCAACCGATCCATCATCG
This sequence comes from Wurfbainia villosa, assembly GCA_025175895.1. NCBI lineage: Eukaryota > Viridiplantae > Streptophyta > Magnoliopsida > Zingiberales > Zingiberaceae > Wurfbainia > Wurfbainia villosa. The sequence continues at coordinate 39,100,195 of CM045987.1, forward strand.
TGCTATTCGATTCGAGTGGTCTCTTGAACAAACTTGTTGTTCAAGCAACTTAACTCTTTTCCTTGATTAGCTGCGGAATAGATGATGTACGGATCATCAGTTTTTGTGTTTATCTTCGGGGTCCAAGTAAATTAGACACATACAATTATACAAAAGAACTAAATCAAAATAAACAAGATTATACCTCTTGATCTTCTATTGTATATCCTTTCCTCCTCTTGAACATTGTGTGGGCAATGATCCTTCAAGAGTTCAAACCTCCTAGATCGCGTATCTTCCTTTTCTTGTTCGCTCCAAACAAAGGAAGATAATCAAAGACTTCTTCTTCTCCTTTCTAGAACTGACCACCAAGCTCCTAGCTTGATCCTTGCCGCTGGCCAAGGAGAGGAAGAGGAATGTGGGTGCCGGCCAAAAGCTTCAAGGGAAGAAGCCCTAACTCTTGCCGCCGGCCAAGACTTGAGGGAAGAAGGTGCCGCCCTAGAAGAGGAGAAGGAGGAGCCGGCCAAGAACAAAGGAAAAGAATGAGAACCCTAATCCTCCTCTTGGTTGCCGCCGGCCCTAAGGGAGAAGCCAAAACAATGGTTGCCGCCCAACCTCTCCAAACCCTAGCACCCAAAAACCCTAGATGGATCATCTCCCTTGCCGCCCAAGCCTTGTAACCTATTTATAGATTTGGTCCAAGCCTCCTTTTAATCTTGTCCATCGGATCTAGGTTTCATGTGGGTTTTAATAGGCTACAATAGGGACCATGAGGAGGAGTTAGATCTTGGCCACCTAATGGATCTAGCTCACATAAAGTCCAATCCATTAATGATAATCTATTCCACTAGAGGATTATCATTGATCTACCTCACCAACCCCCATAAATAAATATGGGCTCCATATATTAATTGTACAAATATCTCCCCGTGTTTAAGATCTCGAATGCCCATCAATTAATTAATTTACTGACGATTAATTAATCAACATCTAACTCCATGAGTAGTACCACTCAACCTTATCATCATGCTGGACCAAGTCCACCTGCAGGGTTTACATGATGATCCTTATGAGCTCCTCAAGGGGACATCATCATCCTAATATATAGGACATAGTTTCCTCCTATAATCAACGACACACCATGTAAATAATATCATTTCCCAACTTACCGAGCCTATCGATTTAATCTATAAATCTCACCCATTGGTAAATCAAAGAAATAAATATTAAGTACATGTGCTCGTTATTATATCTGGATTAAGAGCATGTACACCATAATATTCGAGGTCTGATTCAATTATGTAGTCGGCAATAAATCGAATCACCTCTAAGTCGGTCCTGCTCAATACACACAAAGTGGACTAGTGTAATTCTATGGTCAAGACAAATAAATATCAAATTACACTACAACCATACCAATGGTTTGTCCAAAACCATCTCGATTGTGAGCCTCTACTTATACTCTATAAGGAATTGATAACATGATCTTCCGTGTGACACCACACACCATGTTATCTACAATGTAATGTATCAGACAATATGCATAACCATAAATATGCAAACAATGATCATGTGATTCTTATTTCAAAAAATAAAGATGTTTATATAAAAGATAGACTTTTCAGTATACATCCCAACACTTGGTGTGGTTCCAGCCATTATTGAAGCAATACTGGTTTACTGCGACAATAATGGAGCAATTGAACAGACGAAAGAGACAATGTCTCATCAACGATCCAAATATGTGCTTCGCCGCTATCATTTGATCAGAGAGATCATAAGTAGGAAGGAAATACAAATCGAGAAGATTCCCACTGAAAGGAACTTAGCGGATCCTTTAACGAAGGCATTACCTCAAAGTAAGTTTGAGGGTCATGTTAGAGCTTATGGTATTGGATACCGTAGCGATTGGCATTAGGCCAAGTGGGAGTTTGTTAGTAATATATGAGAGATGTCCTAAGGCAATCACCTTATGTTTGAACCATTTATATGATAAATGAAGATTCACTATTTGAGTGTATATATTTTCATGTAATTGGTTAGAGCTTAAACTCATTTACTGAATGTCCACGATACGATTCACAGCATGAGAGAATTTGTAATTGGATCACAACTAGTGAGTATTTATACATGTGTAATTGTGATGTATCAGAATTATCCCTAGTTGATGAATTGATGGATTTGGACACCATCAATTCTGTCGAGACTAGCACGAGGTATACTCCTTGGTGTATCTAAGCAGCTGATTCTCACTGGCTGGAGACAGTGTGATGTCCAGAGTTAATCATGGATGCTAGTTATAGTAACTACTTCATTGGAGTGACGAGCTGTAAAACTTCATATGGTTCTCGGCATATATAGATGTGTCAATGAAGTTCTTACTGCAGCTTAAATGCGATGTTCCTTTGACTTGCGGTATTCAAGTCATCTTGGTCATGAAGACTTATGCTTTGACATCTTAAGCAAGAATCTCTGAGGAGATATGGACCCGGGATGATTAGGCATAAGTCGAAGTGATCGAAGGTGTTTGAATAGCCTATAAAGGATTCACCACTGCTTGCGAGGAGATGTATACCTATGGCCTCTCGTCGGATTGTTACTAAAGTCTTTGGCCAAAGCATTACATGTTTAGAGTAAGGTACTCTTGGATACATGTTTAGTAACTAGAATCCGTAGGACGAAGAAATGATACTTGGGCTAGGTGTGACATAGTCTTGAACCAAGTGGGTATAAGATGCGTGAAGGGAACGGGGCACGATTCATTGTAGCTGTTGAAGGGTTTCAGAAATTGTTCTGGATCAACCGTTGATCTTTCGGTTAATTGGAGATCATGATGTACTACTAGGTGTCACTCATGATCGTTCTGTAATTATTGTTAATTATAGATGGCGAACATAAATCGAGAATCTATTTGGTCACACGCACAATGAGCATAATCTGAAGGATTTAAAACGAGCTTAAGAATGAGATTCTCAGACCGAGAGAAACTAGGTTTGGTTGAACCAAACAAGGATCGAGCATGAAATTGTTTCAGTCGCAATGAAAGCGTGGATGGGCCGTGTCTTATGAAGATATGATGGATGAACCAAATTGGTTTGGTTCTAATCCAATGGTGAAGAATAAACCAAAGGGATTTGGTTTGTTTTTAAACGAATGAACCAAAGTTGATTCGGTTCATTTTAACTTAAAATAGACCAACTCGATTCGGTTTATTTTAACTTAAGTTATTGGAGCGAGTTAACGGGTTTCTTGTTATGAACCAATAACTGTTAGGAGAATGTGTTCTCTATAAAAAAAGGGCTCAAGGGTTTTAGAAAAACCTAATTAGTCTTGCTGCCCAACCTCTCTTCTCCTTGCTTGCCGCCACCGCCCAAGCAGACCACGCCTCCAGCTTTTGTGCCACCGTCCACCTTGCTGCCGGCATCCTAGCTGCTTCCGACGATCCTCTGGCGACTTCCCTTGGCTCCGGTGACCAAGGTGTAGCCGACCATCCTTCTTTGGGCCGGCGCAACACCTCCACCAAGCTGTCCAGTTTTCTGGACAGCTTCTTTCTTTCATGCCGGAGCATCATTTGGATGACATTTTGAGTTCCGATAGTGGTTACTTTACTGGGGTTTCGATCTCCAGTAATCCTCATAGGTGGAGGATGAAGGATTCGTCAAACGGTTGATGAACATCTCTCCCGAGAAGCGAGTTTTGGGGACTCATTTTTGAATCCGAATTTTGATTCAGATTGTGATCTTCTCTCGATCATATCACCTTCGACACGAGGCTACTGACTCCTACAAAGACAAGGCTCGTGGCTTTGTGAAGCCATCCCGACAATACTCGGCGTGGATACGGATAGAGCCGATTCTAGCAGAGTCACTCCGGTTGATGCCTTTCCCGCTACACGTGATATGTCAGGTATACGTAGAGTAATTTCCTTTTATTGTAAAATTTGAAATTGCGATTATGTCTACACATATTGTACTATGCATGCGTGTGGTGTGTGTATTGTAATAAATTAGATTTATTGCTTTTTTTATTTCTTCTGATGTGCACATATTTACGAAACATGTTCGAAACACACTTGCCTCAGTGTCGGAAACCCAACACACACACACACACACACACACACACACACACACATATATATATATATATATATATATATATATATATATATATATATATATATATAATATAAGAAATTCTGCCCCTAGGGCAACGACGCGATGGTAACTCACGAGGCTCCCCTCTGCGCTTCCAGGGGTCGATTCCGCCCTGGCTGCGCGCGCTGTGTGGGTGGAGGTGCTCGATTCCCCCCCGACCCAGCGTGGTCGGCCCATCTGGTGTAGCATGGTTCAAACGCGCTCTGGCCATCCGTCACCCTGATTTACCCTCGTTGACCGGTGGGGACTCTAGTCGAAGGCTGTGGGGCAGGGCCGGTCAGCCATCAGGACTAGTAGGGAAGAGAAATTGTACCTGATACCTGATGTAAATAAAAAATATATATATATAAGAAATTCTAATATATTTTACTTCTAAATTAGATTAAATTCATATACATTTTTATTATCTATTTAACAACTTGTATTTATTGTCTACTTTTTTATCTTTAATTTTCTAGGCAAAAGTACTTTTTTCTATTATAGTTGATTATAACTTGTGTTTAAAGTTATTTAGAGATCTTGACTTGCTGATTTCTAATTTGATTTCTAGTTCATCAAATTTTGTACAAATTCTTCCACTTAAAGTAAAATATTTACATAAAAAAAATATAATTTATTGAATCCCTTAGTGGTTCTCTTCATATGGCTTTCAATTTTCTTTTATTATCCTATCACTGAATAGAAAACCTCTGGATGAGTGAAAATTATACTCCAAAGTATTATATTTAAATGAACATAAATAAAATATATTGATGTGACACAGATTTTCTGCCTCTTCTGAATGAAGGTGTTGAAGAGACATGGGGTCCCCTCCGATCGCAATAGTAAATAAGGAGATTATGACAAGAGATTTAACGTGGTTCAGAATTCAGATTCCTACTCCACGGGTGAGCTATAGAGTGAGTTTCAATGCTAGACACCTTTTCTACAATCCCTCCTTCTCCGAAGTACTTTCGGAGGTGGAGAAGCCTTTTAAAGAAAATAACACACAGATAGTTCTTCCTCACTCTTGCTCAGTTGAGATTGTTCCTTCTCCTTGTCAGCCCACTTTTTTATCCTCCCTCTATCTATCTCCCCGAATGAAAGAAGAGATAGAAGAAGAACAACCCGGGAGCGTGTCGGTGTTACTCCCCCTAGAAGTAGCGAGTCTTGATTAAAAAAATGGATCCCCCCTTTTCTTCTTCTGTCTTCCTTTCCTTTTATCCTTGCTGCTTTTGAGTCCAACTATCATGTAACAAATCGTCTGGATTACCTTCCACGTGGAGGGCTATGCAGGTTGAAGGAATCATATTGTTATATTGTTGGCGAGAATGCGTTATCGGGAGCCTCTGTGGGACCTCACAAGGTACCCTAGGTAGTTATAAGATATATCAAACTTCCTACGTGTTATGGGGTCTTCCCTTTCCTTCATTTTACCTATATGTCATTCCCTTAATCAACCCTTCTTGATATTTTACCAACTTTATCCTTCTCCCTGAGTCACCCTTTTTCTAGTTTGACTCATTTTCCCGAGTTATTATTCGGCGCTATTCTGGCCATCAAGCCGATGTGCTCAACTCGGCTCCCCGAGTTGCTATTCGAGCCAATGCGCTTACAACTCAGATCGGCTCCCCGAGTTACAATCCCCTCACCTCTATCCAACCTTCCGAGATAAGTCTTGCTTGACTCGGATATAAATCTCAAACTACGGTCTTATTCATCTAATCTTGCCTTCCAATCTTAGCCCTCCATTCTTTCTTCCTTTATCCCCTAAATTAGGTTATAGCAGTATCATTAGCCACCCCCTAATATAGTTAGACTAATCCTTTGGTCTGACTCTTAAGATTATTAGTCTCTCTTCATCATACTTCCTTGGCAACGACCCAATCACCCGCTGACCCCTTACTAGTTTTACTTAGTTTATTGGGCCGGAATATCTCTCTTCATTACCCCTATTAAGCATACTAATAATCCTACCGGACTGATGGGCCCCGCTTCTGTGTCTTAGGAGGGTGTTTAAATGCTGAAACCTATCGATGCCCTGCTTCCGCACGATACCTTCTTCTTCCCCAATTTTGACTCTTCATCTTCCTTCCGGTAATTCTCAACAACGACTATTTCAAGCCTAGACATTCGGCATGTATAAGTCGTCTTTTTCCCAGCAACTGTTTCCTATGAACTGCAAGTAAGTGCCACCCCACCTCTTTTGCTATGGCTCCTTATCCAAAAAACCCTAGCATAGTCCCTTGGTATGAAACCACAACATCCCGCATAGACAACCAACATTACTTCTGCAATGTCAGAGATCTATGAAGGTAGGAAATTTCGCTTCCCACTTCAACTCGGTCACTTGTTCACGGCGATCCCTTCTATGTCCCCAGATAAAAAAAATTTATCCTTGACAAGGAGGGATTACCCAAGCTACCATTTCATCGTCGTGCTATTCGATTAGAGTGGTCACTTGAACAAACTTATTGTTCAAGCAACCATCCTCTATTCTATGACGAGCCGCGGAATATACGATCTACGGATCGCCGGTTTTTGCGTTTGTATTCAAGGTCCAAGTAAATTTAACCACATGCCATTTATACAATATACAAAGAAACAAAAAGGAAAACAAAACAAGATTTATACCTCTTGTTTACCTCTAGGTCTTTTATCGTATGTCGTATCTCTTTTTGGACGTCGTGTGGGCGACGATCTTTCAAAAGTCGAAGCCTCCTAAATCACCAATGTTTCTTTCCTTCCTCGCTCCGAACAAGAGGAAATATAGAAACAAAACTCTTCTCCTTCCTTTAACCGACCATCAAGCTCTAAGCTTGATGCTTGTCGCCGGCCAAAGAGAGAAATAAGGAGGAAGGGCGCCGGCCAAAAGCTTCAAGGGAAGACCCTAGCTCCAGCCAAGAATGAAGGGAAGAAGGTTGGACGTCGGCAAAAACAAGGAGAGAAGAGGAGAGGATGGGCGCCGGACACCTAAGGAAGAAGAAGGAAAAACTTTCCAAGTTTTTGGCCGCCCAAGCCTCTCAAGCCCCCTTGCCGCCCAAAAACCCTAATCCTCTTCTTGCCTCTCTTCTCTTGCCGCCCACCTTAAGCCTCCTTTTATAGAGTTAGGCTTAAGCCTTGTTTTAATCTCCACCGTCGGTTCTAAGGATTTAATCTCAATCGTCGGATCTAGAGATTTAATCTCAACCGTCGAATCTAGATATTTAATCTCTACCGTCGAATCTAGAGTTTTATTTTCCATCATCGGATCTAGGCTCCATGAGGTTTTAATAGGCTACAATAGGGACCATGAGGAGGAATTGGATCTTAGCCACCCACATATAGTCCGATCCATTAATCATAATCCATTCCACTCGAGGATTATCATTGATCTACCTCACCAACCCCCATAAGTTAATATGGGCTCCATATATTATTTGTACATTTATCTCCCCGTGTTTAAGATCTCGAATGTCCATCGATTAATTAATTTACTGACAATTAATCAATCAACATCTAATTCCTTGAGTAGTACCACTCAACCTTATCATCATGCCGGACCAAGTCCACGTGCAGGATTTACATGATGAACCTTATGAGCTCCTCAAGGGGACATCATCATCCTAATATATAGGACACGGTTTCCTCCTATAATCAACGACAAACCATATAAATAATACCATTTCCCAACTTACCGAGCCTATCGATTTACTCTATAAATCTCGCCCATTGGTAAATCAAAGAAATGAATACTAAGTATATGTGCCTATTATTATATCAGGATTAAGAGTATGTACAATATAATATTTGAGGTCTGATTCGATTATGTAGTCAGCAATAAATCGAATCACCTCTAAGTCGGTCCTGCTCAATACACACAAAGTGTACTAGTGTGATTCTATGGTCAAGACAAATCAATACCAAATCACACTACAACCATACCAATGGTTTGTCCAAAGCCATCTCGGTTGTGAGCCTTTACTTATACACTACAAGGAGCTGAAAACATGATCTACCATGTGACACTACACACCATGTTATCTACAATATAATGTATGAGACAATATGCATAACCATCAATATGCAAACAATGATCATGTGATTCTTATTTCAAAATTAAAGATGTTCATACTAAAGATAGACTTTTCAGTATACATCCCAACAATCTCCCACTTATACTAAAAGACTATGTTGTCCTCAAACTGCCATACATCTGATTCCCATTCCCTCCACATGCTATCAAAAGCTCTCATCGGAAGGGCCGTAGTGAAAGGATCTGCCAGGTTATCCTCTGATGTAATCTTGGCCACAACAACTTCTCCTCTCTTTACTTAGGTGGTACTTGCGCTCTATGTGTTTACTTTCCTTATGAGCTCATGGTTCCTTCGAGTTTGCAACTGCACCACTATTATCACAATAAATTGTGATAGTTCTGGGCAAACCAGGAATCACATCCAAGTCCATCAAGAAGTTCTTGAGCCACACAACTTCTTTGGCTGCCTCAGAGGCTGCCACATACTCAGCTTCCATGGTGGAGTCCGCCACGCATTTCTGCTTGACACTCCTCCATACAATGGCTCCACCTCCCAAAGTAAACACAAAACCTGAGGTAGACTTACTGTTATCCCTGTATGATTGGAAGTCAGAATCTATGTAACCCACATGGAGTAATTGGTCTGCATGGTAAACTAGCATATTATCCCTAGTCCTTCTCAGGTACTTCAATATATGCTTTACTGCAGTCCAATGTCCCTGTCCTGGATTACTCTGTATATGCTAACCATGCCAACAGCAAAGCAGATTTCCGATCTCGTACATAGCATCGCATACATGAGGGTTCCTACTGTCGAAGCATAAGGAACTGCCTTCATCTCCTCTATCTCCTCAGATGTTCTAGGACACATCTACTTAGATAAAGGAACTCCATGCCTAAAAGGTAGAAAACCTTTCTTGGAGTTCTGCATGCTAAAACGATCCATAATTGTGTCTATGTATGAAGCTTGAGATAAGGACAACATCCTTTTCTTGCGATCCCTTATAACCTTGATCCCAAGGATGTGTCCCACTTCTCCCAAGTCCTTCATATCAAACTATTTGGACAACCATACCCTTATGTCCGATAACACCTTGACATTGTTGCCAATTAACAAAATGTCATCTACGTATAGTACAAGAAATACCAATACATTTCTGTCACATCTCTTGTATACACAAGACTCATCCGGGGTTTAAATAAATTCATAAGACTGGATTACCTCATCAAAGAGGATGTTCCAAGACCTTGAAGCTTGCTTCAATACATAAATGAATCGATTAAGCTTACACACAAGATGCTCTTTTTCTTTTGCAATGAATCCCTCTGGTTGCTTTATATAGATGTTTACCTCAAGACTTCCATTAAGGAAAGCTGTCTTGACATCCATCTGCTATACCTCATAATCTATATGAGCAGCAATACATAAGAGAATCTGGATAGACTTAAGCATGGCTACCGGAGAAAAGGTCTCCTTATAATCGATACCCTCTTTCTGAGTATACACCTTCGCAACAAGTCTTGCTTTAAAGGTCTCAACCTTCCCATCTATTCCTCTCTTTATTTTGTAGATCTACTTGCATCCAATGGTTTTTACACCATGGGGTGGTTCTACTAGCTCCCAGACCTGATTTGAATCCATAGATTCAATCTCAGCATTCATTGCACTTTGCCAAGATACCGCATCTTTATCTTGGATTGCCTCGTCATATGTACAAGGATCAGGTTCATGTTCGCCAGGGACCAAATCAGAAGATTCTTCCAAGAACATGAATCTATCAGGCTGTCTAACAACCCTCCCACTACGATGAGGTATCACCTATGTATCCTCTGTGACATGCGGTGCAGTGACTTGCGATATATCCTCTTGTACCGGTGGTACTGAAGTAGTGACTTCCCCTTTCAATTCCTGCAGAACAATCTTACTCATGGCTTGTGGTTCATCACATAGTCTTCCTCTAGAAATCTGGCATTCGTGCTAACGATCACCCTCTGATCTCTAGGACTATAAAACAAACCACCTTTCGTTCCTCTAGGATAGCCAACGAACATTCGTACTTCTGTACGAGGTTCCAACTTACCAGCATCTGCCTTCAACACATGTGCTGGACTCCCCATATCCGAATATGTCTTAGACTAGGCTTTCACCTAGTCCACAATTCTATGGGAGTAGAAGGCACAGATTTAGATGGAACCAAGTTCAGAAGGTACACCGCCGTATCTAGAGCATATCTCCAGAATGAATCTGGCAACTCAGAATAACTCATCATCGATCTAACCATCTCCATAAGAGTCCTATTCCTTCGCTCTGCTATACCATTCTACTGGGGTGTGCCAGGTGCAGACAATTGGGATTGAATCCCAGCCTCTGATAAGTAATTCCTAAACTCTCCCAAGAGGTACTCACCACCACGATCATATCGTAGTGTCTTGATACTTTTACCTTGACGTTTCTCCACATCAGCCTTGAATTCTTTGAACTTGTCAAAGCATTCAGACTTTTGGCACATCAAGTAAATGTATCCATATCTCGAATAATCGTCTATAAAAGAGACGAAATACTCAAAACCACCTCTAGCCTGGATAGACATAAGACCACACAAATTAGAATGAACCAATTCTAACACATCTTTGGCTCTATACCCCTTGGCCTTAAAAGGCCTCTTGGTCATTTTACCCTCCAAGCAAGATTCTCAGGTTGGGAAATCCTCCACCACTAATGATCCCAAAGGTCCATCAACTATCAACCTTTGAATTCTGCTTAGGTTAATATGACCAAGCCTAAGATGCCAAAGATATGTTTGGTTCATCTTCGAAGGTTCTTTTCTCTTATTGGAATTAGAAGATGAGTTATTAACTACTATTTGCATTGTGGGAGCTTTTGGTTCGAGTGTGTATAGATTTTCTATCAATGCACTCGAACAGATAATGTCCCTATTCCTTTTTATAATAACTCTGTCATTGAAAGAAATAGAATATCCATCCATAAATAATTTAGAAATCGAAATTAAATTCTTTCTAAATAAAGGTACATAAAGGCAATTCTTAAGAACCAAAACTTTATTTTTCTCAAAAGATAAATGAACGTCTCCCACTGCAACAGCCGCCACCTTCGTGGCATCGCCCAAGTAGACGGTAATCTTCCCTTCAGCTAGTCGTCTGGTTTCCTGGAACCCCTACAAAGTATTACAAACATGATCAGTGGCTCCCGTATCTACACACCAGGTGTCGGTAGATAACACCGCTAAACATGTTTCAATGACTAGACCAAAAGATATACCTTTGTTCTGCTTCCGGTTGGGGCAGTCCTTCTTCCAGTGTCCAGTCTGCTTACAAGTGAAGCACTTGCCTTTCGGCTTCTTCACTCCTCCCTGAGTTCCTCCCACCGCCTTTGCCCCAGCTTGTTTCTTCTTCTTCTTGCCTTTCGGTTTAGAAGTAGAAACCTTTTGGGAAACCATGGCTTGCGCCTGAGAACTCTGACGAAAAAGCCCCTCTGCCGCCTGGAGTTCTGTTAGAAGCTCCGCCAACGAATACAATCTCTTGTTCATGTTGTAGTTCAGGCGAAACTGCTCAAAACTCCTAGGTAGAGACTAGAGAATGATATCGACTTGGGTTTCCCCATCGATCTCAGCTCCGAGGACTTCCAGCTCATTCAAATGAGCCATCATCTTGAGAACATGATCCCTCACGGGTGTTCCCTCGATCATGGTGGTCATCATCAAGTTCCTCATGCTTCCTGCCTAGTAGCCCGATTCTGGTGTCCGAAAAGCTCTTTAAGATTGAGCATCATGTCATAAGCAGTGGGCATGACTTGATGCTGATGTTGTAGTACATTTGATATAGATGCCAAAATGAAACACCGTGCCATCTCATCGACCTTAATCCACTTCTTATAACTCTCCTCCTTTTCCCCAGAATCATCCGCAGGCTTAGGAGGGCACTCTTCGAGGAGTACATATTTGTATTCTTCAGCAGTCAAGACAATGTCAAGATTCCTCTTCCAATCAACATAATAGGGTCCAGTAAGTTTATTTTCTTTCAGTATCACAGCAAGCAGGTTGAAAGTCATTTTGAAAAACCTAAGAATCACATAGATCAAAACACTAGATTTCAAAAAATTAATGATTCCTCAAACAATAAAATTTCAAAATCAACCAACACCTCAAAACACCGAGAATATCGTATGCCACGATAGTGTGGACGTATATGAATTCTATATTTGTAAGAGGAGGTTTTACCCATTAATTTTACCATCTTGTCAACCTAACTTTTTGACAAATAAAATTAATAGTTGGTTCCTCTTTGGCCCTACAAATAAAAGCAGTGACTCCGATGGGGAGGATACTCTTATTTGCATCTAAGTGTTCACCATTACTCGGTACCAAGGTAAATATCTCGGGTTATGTGTCTTCCGATGGGGAAGTACACACGCTCCTTAATAATTTTCCATAACTATATTCGACCTTGTGATCCGTAAACAAACTCATCCGATGTGGAGGAAGGCACTTAGAGCCGACGCGCAAGTTTGTTTGCATCACATGTCAAATCGTAATGGAGGCCATGGGAATTTATAGAAATATCCCTCTCCCACTTAGTAATTTAAAAATGAGGAATTTTCTAGCCTACGACATGCATATCAAACAATAAGCAATAAATATGAAAAAGAAATATTTTCCAACTATTATGGCTTTTGTCTCCAATATGCCTCCCGTCGTATCACCATCTCGTCCGCTTCTCCCTACACCATGTACAAGCCATCCGGAGATCCGAGCCGAGAAAAAAAACTATGTTAATTTACATCCATCGATCCTATACTCCACGAAGGAGTGTACATGAAATCTAGATTGAAAGTAAACTAAAATAAAAAGAGTGGCTAAACAATACCATATTTAAATACAAAATTAAATACTAGTCTCGTCAACTCCGAGGATTCAAATAATATACAATTACACACATACAATCACATACACACATATGACCATAATAGTTGGATCCTATGCCTGCAACCAAAAAGTTAACCTACACACATCCTACTATTATCTGGCACATATTATATATGAAAAGTTCATAAAAGTAATCGAATCCTAAACACACAAAACTGGAAACCATGGCTCTGATACCACTTGTAGGTAGGAAATTTCGCTTCCCACTTCAACTCGGTTGCTTGTTCATAGCAATCCCTTCTATGTCCCCAGATAAAAAAAAAATATCCTTGATAAGGAGGGATTACCCAAGCTACTGTTTCATCGTCGTGCTATTCGATTAGAGTGGTCGCTTGAACAAACTTGTTGTTCAAGCAACCAACCTCTATTCTATGAGTAGCCGCAGAATAGACGATGTATGGATCGCTGGTTTTTGCGTTTGTATTCGGGGTCCAAGTAAATTTAACCACATGTCATTCATACAATATATAAAGAAACAAAAAGGAAAACAAAACAAGATTTATGCCTCTTGTTTACCTCTAGGTCTTCTATCGTATGTCCTATCTCCTTTTGGACGTCGTGTGGACGACGATTTTCCAAAAGATGAAGCCTCCTAGATCACCAATCTTCCTTTCCTTGCTTGCTCCGAACAAGAGGAAATATAGAAACAAAACTCTTCTCCTTCCTTTAACCGACCATCAAGCTCCAAGCTTGATGCTTGCCGCCGGCCAAAGAGAGAAATAAGGAGGAAGGGCGCCGGCCAAAAGCATCAAGGGAAGACCCTAGCTCCGGCCAAGGATGAAGGGAAGAAGGTTGGACACCGGCAAAAACAAGGAGAGAAGAGGAGAGGATGGGCGCCGTCCACCTAAGGAAGAAGAAGGAAAAACTTTCCAAGTTTGTGGCCGCCCAAGCCTCTCAAGCCCCCTTGCCGCCCAAAAACCCTAATCCTCTTCATGCCTCTCTTCTCTTGCCGCCCACCTTAAGCCTCCTTTTATAGAGTTAGGCTTAAGCCTTATTTTAATCTCCACCGTCGATTCTAGGGATTTAATCACAACCATCGGATCTAGAGATTTAATCTCAACCGTCGGATCTAGAGATTTAATCTCTACTGTCGGATCTAGAGTTTTATTTTCCATCATCGGATCTAGGCTCCATGAGGTTTTAATAGGCTACAATAGGGACCATGAGGAGGAGTTGGATCTTGGCCACCCAATGGATCAAGCCTACATAAAGTCCGATCCATTAATGATAATCCATTCCACTAGAGGATTATCATTGATCTACCTCACCAACCCCCATAAGTTAATATGGGCTCCATATATTATTTGTACATTTATCTCCCCGTGTTTAAGATCTCGAATGTCCAACGATTAATTAATTTACTGACAATTAATCAATCAACATCTAATTCCATGAGTAGTACCACTCCACCTTATCATCATGCCGGACCAAGTCCACCTGCAGGGTTTACATGATGAACCTTATGAGCTCCTCAAGGGGACATCATCATCCTAATATATAGGACACAGTTTCCTCCTATAATCAATGGCACACCATATAAATAATACCATTTCCCAACTTACCGAGCCTATCGATTTACTCTATAAATCTCGCCCATTGGTAAATCAAAGAAATGAATACTAAGTATATGTGCCCGTTATTATATCGCAATTAAGAGCATGTACAATATAATATCTAAGGTCCGATTCGATTATGTAGTCAGCAATAAATCGAATCACCTCTAAGTTGGTCCTGCTCAATACACACAAAGTGTACTAGTGCGATTCTATGGTCAAGACAACCAATACCAAATCACACTACAACCATACCATTGGTTTGTCCAAAGCCATCTCGGTTGTGAGCCTTTACTTATACTCTACAAGGAGCTGATAACATGATCTACCGTGTGACACTACACACCATGTTATCTATAATGTAATGTATGAGACAATATGCATAACCATCAATATGCAAACAATGATCATGTGATTCTTATTTCAAAATTAAAGATGTTCATACAAAAGATAGACTTTTCAGTATACATCCCAATAATCTATTCATAGACTCTACCGTGAAGTGCCTCCTCGCTTCTCATCCTTACAAACCCCATCTATCTCATCCTCACCATCATTGTTTCTTTCTAGACCAACTAGAAAATGACTTTTGCATTCTAGCCCCTCTCATTTTTTTTAACTACTGGATATTTATAAAATAGCTATTAACCAACTAGCCCCTAACGCCTTCCGCCTATTAGAAGGCATGGTTATAATCTTTAAACACTTAGGGCTTTCCTTATCCCCTACCCTATTTCATTGCTTATTTCAACTGAAATATTCCAAAATAGGTATTTTTTAATTCCCCAACCTCCCTGACTGCCAATTCCTTACCCACAAACCCTCCTCCCATAAGGGTTGTGATGTGAGCGAAACATATAGGGTTTTAGGAGTAGTTTCCGCTCACATATTATTTCGTTTTATGTTTGTTTCATGCATATTCTACTTTATTTTGCATGCATTTCCTGTTTTATGGTTCGGAGATATGCTCTTTGTACTTTTGTGTGCAAGATAGCATTCCATGGAAAAAACGGTGTGCTTTCGGAGCAAAAAAGAGGCATTTGGCAGATGGACACAAAGTGGGACATGACCTGAGGGTGTGGATACACACGACCATGTCTAGGGTTTGAAAATGGCCACCACAGCCTTACACATGGGATGACTATGTGTTTTTACATGTTCGTGTGGAGGCCAGGCAACTTGACGTGACCAGGGGTTTTTCCAAATTTCGTGAGGATCCGATGTGATGTCTATATAAGGAAAGATACGCCTAAACCCTAGGGAGAGACATGACGGCTAGGATGGCACTTTGAAGCCCTAAAAAGCTTTGGGAACTTGCAACGGGGAGGAGGAAGGCCATCGAAGATCCAACTTCTGCACTTCAACGCCGGAGAGAAGACCACATTATATTGTAATTTCCATTATTTACATGTTATCTATTGTTTATTCGAATATGAACGTGCTTTGTGTTTCTCCTCTCATATTTATGGAGTAGTTTCTTCGATTCTAGGATTAGGGAGTAGTTTTTGTGCGTAGAACATGTTATTCCAAATTAAATTCTTTTCTTGAGTTTGTATTTGCAATTGGTATTAGTTTAGACCAATATCTATGTGTTTTGGTTTTCTATCTACTGTGCTTAGCCGATACGAGAGGTGGCAACCCTCGTATCTAAGACTTAGGGGAATTAAAGAGGAACCTAGGGGTTGGCCTCATCTCCTGTAACTGTGGATAGAAGAGTGCGATTGAATTGGAAACGATTCATCGCAGGGATTGATTCGGCATCCTCGTACCGCCTATCCTTTCCTTGTAAGGCAGAGTTAGCTCTTGATAGATGCGAAGGCTCATCGGGAGAAGTGTATGATGCCCCTTCCACAAGGCCATAGTTAGATGTTTAGACAATACTCAATTGATAGCATGTTTTGAGACACACAAGAGAAATTGAAATCCTAGAATCCCTTCCAAAGACTCGCAGCAAGCCTTTTCTTCTTCCCTGTGACACCATATTGAGTTAGGACCGCCGACAACCCTTGCAATCACAAACATTAGATTTGACTTCCGAACAATGACATCCACTGAATAGATCGATACTCGAATCTCAGTCACTGTGGGATCGATAAATCTTTTTATTACTCGATGACATTCGTACACTTGTGGGCGTTGAGTGCGAGCGTGCGCTTCGAGTCCTCGATAGTCTCTGTCGTGAGATTTGAGGTCGTGTTCGTGTGCATTAAGTTTTTGGAACCATTGTTGGGGGCTAATTGATTCGATATCGAATCAAGAAGTGGATAATTGGATTGGACTTAGGATTAGATTTATTTACTTGCTTTACTTTCTTTTTATTTTACTTTATTTACTTCAGTTTTAGATTTTCCATATCTAGATTTAGTTTTTATTTTATTTTAGCAATAGTTCTACATTTTCTTATTGGCTCTTTGATTTAGTTAGCTAGATTAGTTTATTTCTTGTTTCTAAACATTAGGTAAATACTCCTGATTTTGTGGCTCGGTTCTTCGTATGCTTAGACCCCTAGGATCGGAAGGCTTGATTCCATTCGATCTATAAATCGAACGAACCTATCATCGTCGAAGAGCTGAACAAAAGAGGATGGAGGACCAAGCTACATCTGAAGTGAATATAGGTAGCCGACCTCTGCAGGATTATGCAACCCCTAACGCTAGAGGATTTAGGTGGAGCATAGCTAGACCGTCCATTTCAGCAAACAACTTTGAGATGAAATCGGCACTCATACACATGGTTTAGCAGAGTCAATTCAGGGGAGTTGCGACTGAAGACCCGAACCGGTACCTGGAGATATTTTTGGAAATCTACTCGACGATGAATATAAATGGAGTCCCTGCAAACCCGATCCGCCTGAGCCTATTCCCGTTCTCATTGCGGGATAAGGCTAAGGCATGGCTTCACTCCTTGCCTTCGGGAAGCATTACTACATGGGAGCAATATGAGCAGTAGTTCTTGAATAAATACTTCCCACCAAGCAAGACTGCTCACATGCGCCATCTAATCACAAGCTTCCATCAGAAGGAAGGGGAGTCCCTATTTGAAGCTTGGGATCACTACAAGGGGCTACATTACCAATGCCCCCACCATGGACTGGAAAGGTGGCTAGTGATCCACATCTTCTATAATGGGATCACGTACGCCATAAAGATGTCCCTCGATTCTACCGCAGGAGGAGCACTTATGAACAAGACTATCGAGGAAGCAGAGAAGTTGATAGAAGAGGTGGCCCAGAACCACCATCAATGGGCTTTTGAGTGTAGTCACCCAGCTCCTACCACGGGATGATATGCTGTCAACTCAGTGGGCCACCTAACAGTGAGGATGGACTATTATAGAGGCCAAGGAAGCTCAGAAGTGCTGATTGAGCATGTTGATGCGGTTGGCGATCAAAATCAAAAGGCCAATAACCCATACTCCAGTACTTATAATCCCGGATGGAGGAATCACCAAATTTTTCCTATAGGAATAACTCAAGAAATTTCCAACAATCGAGAGGAAATGGGTAGCCGTAGCCGCCTAACACCCGTTTGGAGAATATGATAGAGAACTTCATTCAAACGCAACGGGAGGTGAATATTGAATTTCAATGGTAACATTCGCAAACAGATACGATGATCGAAGAGTTAGGATCGTCTGTAAGGGATCTTGCCAACAGGCAAAAGTCGCTAGAGATTCAAGTAGCTCAAATTTCCAACCAGATCTCCAGGGTACTAGGGAAGCTGCCAAGAAAAGCAGAGGTCAATCCGGTAGAGCAGTGCAAGGCAGTGATGTTACGAAGTGGGAGGACTCTGAAAGAGATGACGGGTCAGTTGGTTGTTGAAGGGGAGCTAGGACCTGAAATACGGGAACCTTTGAGGGAGACTGAGAAGGAAGAATTCGAAGAAATAAATCGGGAACTTGTTGCAAAAACTCAACCACCCCTTTCTGTACCGTTCCCACAGCGGTTGACCAATGCAAAGAAGGATGCTAAGTTTGGTAAATTTCTAGACATGCTGAAGTCGATCTTAGTAGAGGTGACAATACTCGAAGCACTGCACCAAATGCCCCAGTTCGCAAGATTCATGAAAGATATTCTAGCGCATCGTAGGAAGGTTGAAAGGTCTGAAATAGTGGCCCTAACGGAGGAATCAAGCGCTTACCTCCGGAACGAGACTACTCAGAAACTAAAAGATCTGGGGAGCTTCTATATTCCATGTTATATAGGGACAACCCTGATTAGCAAAGCCTTCTGTGACTTCGGTGTGAGTGTGAGCTTGATGCCCTATACCTTATGCAAAAAGCTAGGGTTGGGAAATTTAAAGTTCACTACTATGACATTACAACTTGCTGACCACACATACCGATACCCACTGGGGATTCTAGAAGATGTGCCTGTGAAGGTGGGAAACTTTACACTTCCAACTAACTTTGTGGTCATGGAGATGAAAGAGGATCTGAAGATACCTGTCATCCTTGGGCAACCATATTTAGCAACTATCAGAATGGTTATTGATGTCAGGAATCATAAGCTGATCCTAAGAGTGGGAGAGGATAAGATGGAATTTGAGCCTGCTAGTACGGGAAGTTGCAGACCCACGTTAGGGAAGTACGTGATTCCAACTAGAGCTAAGGAGGAAACCATATATAAAGTTCCCGAGATAGATGAATGGAGGTTTATAGAACCTCCGGAGCTAAGTTGATGATGGAGTGTGGTCGAGCTAAAAGACCTTAAACAAAGCGCTTCTTGGGAGGCAACCCAACTTTAGTTTTTAGGTTTCCTTTTTATTGTATTGCATTCATTTTGTTAATTTGAACTTTGATTTCCATTTCATTTAGCATTAGGACCAGAAAGAACTTGCTAGGTAAAAATAAAAATCAATTTTAGCTTACACGGTAAGGCGTGTGAGAAAATTCGGACCGTTGTGCACGAAAGGAGAAAAATGGAGGGCATATGGCCTGATCATGTGTTTTCACACGGTCGTGCCTAACTAACCCAAGGCACCCATGGCCTAGCCGTGTGTTTTCACATGGCCATGGCGTGCGAGGTTAAGTAGGCCACGCCATGCGTTTCCACCTCAAATGCACCGTGTGTTTTGATTTCTCTTGTCCTAGCCGTGTGGATCCTTCTTCCCCACCACCTAGAAGCCTTTCCAACCCTCAAGGGAGCCCAAAAGAAGTAAGGATGAGGAGGACCAAGAAAGTGGCATCTCGATCCGGAGCTTCTGAGCGAAGGACAAGAAGAACAGAAGCCCCTCAAGCTCCGGAGGAAGGTAACGCCTTTCCAACTCTTCTCTTTCGCAATAATGAATATAGGGAAAGATTTGATATGCTCTCTACTAGAAGAATCACCACTACTAGGTACCTTGATGAAGATCTCTTAGAATCCCTAGGTTTGTTTGGTGACATTCAAGCCCTATTTGCAAAATTGGGGTGGGAAGAGATAATGGGAATAAGACACCCACATACCCTAGGATAGTTTTAGAATTCTTGAGTTCTTTGGAAGAGGAAATCTTAACGGGAAGAGAGAGCGAAGAGGGTAGGATTACCTTTAGAATATTTAACATTGAGCATGAATGGACACTACACCAATGGAACACATGCTTTGGCTTGCCTAGTGGGGGAGAGAAAAGAACCCCTCTTGGGTTTAACTCTCGGATCTTTTGGACCGGATTGATAGGAGAGCACACTTACAACCCTTCTAGGGCCAAAGCATCGCGCCTCCAAAACCCTATTTTCTGATATCTGCACCGAATAATGGCAAGTACTATTTTTGGTTGTGGGGAGAGTGACGGTGTAGTGAGAGCTAGTGAACTGCTTTTCTTATGGGTCATGATACAAGAAAGGAGTAGCATTAATGTAGTGTCCCATTTTATTAGACACTTAGTGAAAATGGGCAAAGCGACGAGAGGAGAGATTAATGTGGGGGGCCTACTTACCCATATTTGCCATAGGATGGGGTACGACTACACCACACTAGATAGCATAGAGGGGAGCCCTAGGATCGACCTGGGAGTGTGTATGGTCGTGAAGATGATTGTAAGAGAAGGACACTCCTTATGCTTTGTAAAGAAAAACCTGACGACCCTTAGGCTCCCCGACCTCGATCTTACCACCATCACCACATGCACTAACTTCCGCTTAGACCTGATACTGGAGTCCCCGCCATATGAGGGACCATCCACAATGGCACCCATCTCTCCCCCTTTACATCACTCTCCCTATAGTCCACGCATACACAGGAGCCCACCTAGTTCACGTCAACATGAGCCTACACCTACACCACCACCTTTTTCTACTTTTGAGAAGGATGCAGGTATATCTGCCTATGATTTTTCGGAGTTCCGATTTCACCTCGATGACATATACGCCGAGCAGCAGATGCCAATGCAGCGATGGGAGGAGCAGAGCACCTACATGCAGGCAGAGTTTCAGGGTTTATGAGAGCACTTCCAGCGGGTCGAGGAGTTTTACGGTGAGACCCGCGTCTACTTCCTAGAGGAGGCTACCCGTCGCCAGGCAGAGGCCACCTACTGCCAGGAGATGCGACAGTATAAGCGAGCCCAACAGGCACAATGGGTTAGGGTGGAGGAGCACCGAGTAGCCGCTGCATCCACCATCTCTCAGATCGACAACATATACATGTGGCATCAACAGCTCAACAGCAGGTTCTCCCAGGATCCCGATATGCCAAGGTTACCAGACTTTCCACCTCGTCCACCATACTAGAGGTATGCTTCACTTAAGTCTGGGGGGGACCCCAAGTTTTGTTTTATTTTGTTTCTAGGAGTATTTTCTTTCATGATATTTGCATTGTAGTTAGCATTCATTTATTCATGCATTGGTTGTTTAGTCTCTTTCAGCACTTAGTGTTTACTATCTATAAGCCGCCTCAGTAGTATTTTTAAAAGATTTCTTCATGAGTTGTTTCCATGGGTAGCTTAACTTCATTTACCTCGTGGTATTTTATTTTATTTGTTCTGAATGAATGTTCTAGACTTAAACTGGTTAGCTTTTATTTTACACATACACATGACGAACTTTCTGAAAGGGAGAGACTAGTACATACCTAGTTATGTTCATCTCAGTAGTCTAGTACTTTGGAATCCACAGGAGACCCTAAGTTTAGCATTTTAGTTACTGGAGATGCTCAGATTATGTAAGCCCATTCGGAAAAATCAAAATCCCAGTGAACGGAAAAATAAAATAAAAAGAGAGAGAAAAAGAAATAAAAAAGAAAAGAAAAAAGAGAAAGAGATTATGAGGGATAAAAAAAAATAGTTGTCGTGGGTGGAAATGATTAGGTGCCCCTTTGAGACCGAGTTAGGTTACTGGGGAAACACCTACTAATTTTTCTCAATACCAAGCATGCCTTTGATACTTTGTGCTAGATCTAGGGAACGACCCTCGCTTTGTGCAGGTAAGTGCCTAAGAGCCGAAGACCTTAGGAAAGCTATAGGATGATGACTTAACCTATCATGGAATGAGTATCCCCTAAAAAGATTTGCTTGGCACGAGCACGAGGAGCTAACTTAGTGAATTTCTAGAATATATATATTTTGCTTTGATTGTAAATACCACTTGATAAATCTAGTTAACATGCTAAGTATGGAACAATACCTCTTTAAAATTTCATGGCACTGAGGTTTGCTTGAGGACAAGAAAAGATCTAAGTCTGGGGAAATTGAGGTGAGCGAAACATATAGGGTTTTAGAAGTAGTTTTTGCTCACATCTCATTTCGTTTTATGTTTGTTTCATGCATATTCTACTTTATTTTGCATGCATTTCCTATTTTTTGGTTCGGAGATATACTCTTTGTACTTTTGTGTGCAGGATAGCATTCCATGGGGAAAACGATGCGCTTTTGGAGCAAAAAGGAGGCATTTGGCAGCTGGACACAGAGTGGGACACGACCTAGGTGTGTGGCTACACACGGTCGTGTCTAGGGTTCGAAAATGGCCGCCACAGCCTTACACATGCCCTGACCGTGTGGTGGCCAAGCAACTTGACATGACCAGGGGTTTTTCCAGATTTCGTGAGGATCCGACGTGATGTCTATATAAGGAAAGCTATGCCCAAACCCTAGGGAGAGGCACGACGGCTTGGACGACACTCCGAAGCCCAAAAAAGCTTTGGGAACTCACAACGGGGAGGAGGAAGGCCGCCAGAGATCCAAGTTCTGTACTTCAACGCCGGAGAGAAGACCATATTGCATTGTAATTTTCGTTCTTTACATGTTATCTATTGTTTATTTGAATATGAACGTGCTTTGTGTTTATCCTCTCATATTTATGGAGTAGTTTCTTTGATTTTAGGATTAGGGAGTAGTTTGTGTGCGTAGAATATGTTATTCCAAATTAAATTCTGTTCTTGAGTTTGTATTTGCAATTGGTATTAGTTTAGACTGATATCTATGTGTTTTGGTTTTCTATCTTCTGTGCTTAGCCGATATGAGGGGTGACAACCCTTGTATCTAAGACTTAGGGGAATTAAAGAGGACCTAGGGGTTGGTCTCATCTCTTGTAAATGTGGATAGAAGGGTGTGATAGAATTGGAAATGATTCATCATAGGGATTGATTTGGCATCCTCGTACCGCCTATCCCGTCCTTATAAAGCAGAGATAGCTCCCGATAGATGCAAAGGCTCATCGGGGGAGTGTATGATGTCCCTTCCACAAGGCCATAGTTAGATGTTTAGACAATACTCAATTGATAGCATGTTTTGCAATACACAAGCAAAACCGAAATCCTAGAATCTCTTCCAAATACTCGCAGCAAGCCTTTTCTTCTTCCGTGTGACACCATATTGAGTTAGGACCGCCGACAACCCTCGCAATCACAAACATTAGATTTGACTTCCGAACAATAACTTTCACTGAATAGATTGGTACTCTAATTTCAGTCCCTGTGGGATCGATAAATATTTTTATTACTTAACGACATTCATGCACTTGCGGGCGTTAAGCGTGAATGTGCGCATTGAGTCCTCGACGGTCTCCATCGCGAGATTTGAGGTCGCGTTCGCGTGCATCAGGTTGGAGGGAACTATACTTCTTTGCTCGACTTCCCAATCCTCTTCCTTATTCCGAAGTATGGAGAACCACCCTTACCGATCTGCCTTCCTTCCAAGACTGCCGACTCCAAAGCCCTTTTGTGGAAGTGCACAGGGTGTTGCAGGATCTCCACTATAATTCGGACATTTTGTTGAACCTTAACCTTCTGAGTCACTATGGATTCTCTCCTTTCCACTTAGACATCCCCGTGGTCATAGGTAGGATGCTGCTCAATATCTTTTAAAAATATAAACTCTTATTATTGCTTGTCATTTTATTGACTTTTTATATGGTTGTTGTTATTTTGTATATACTATATTGCAGACGATATTATGCAAATGGCCATGGTGAGTGCCGAAAAGGCTATAGCAAAGAACGCAAAGGGGAAGCGCAAGAGGGGAAAATCCCTTGTCTCCTCTTCTTCATTTAAGAAACTCTGTCAATGCAGGGGAGGTCCTACCACCTCCACAACTCTTCCTCCTACTTCCCCCTCTCAATCTCCTAGCCCTCTTCCTCTTCAGCCTCGTTGATGCCAATACCTCCTCAACCCTGATCCCATTGAGGAGGAGCACCTCCACCCTTCCGGCAATTCTCCTCTTGTATAAGAAGGGAATTCCTCAACTTTTCCTTCTTCTCCAATTCCTTCCTCCTCATGGGTGGGGATTGCTCCTTCTTTGTCTTCTCCACCCCAGGATACATCCATGGAACTACCACATACTACTTCCCCACCTCCCGATTCTATTCCCCATCGAACCTTCCTCCCTCAGGGATTAGCCTCCTCTTCCCATGGGGGATATCCTTCCCCATACCCCCCGACCACCATGCTCAGGTTGGTCCTTAGGCTTCGTAATCCCTAGGAAGTGAAAATATTCAACAAATCGGGAGTACAAGGCCCCTTTGAATGCCTTCGGAGAAAACTAGCAAAGGTACTATTCTTTATCCCTACTCTCTCCTAATATTGATCTCTATGGTGTGTCTTTCTCTTACACAGGCAGTGACCCACTATAATGAGGCAACCCAACACTTGGTTGATTATCAGTAAACTATAGCAGCTCACCATACTACCTCTGAAATTAATTTGAAACAAATGTCCTAGCAAATAGTTGAGGGCAAGCAGCGGGAAGCAACTCTAGCCACCTCCGAGAAGAGCTTAAAAGCTTATTGTGTGGAGTTGAAAGCTAAGTTGACAGCCGCAAGACGTGACAAAGAAAATACTCTAGGGGAAGTCGACACCCTACGCACTCAACTGCTCCTCCAAACTACTCAAACTCAAAATGTCATTGGCTTAGCCCAAGAACTGACAAGAGATTTAACATGGTTCAAATTTCAGATTCCTACTCCACGGGTGAGCTCTAGAGTGAGCTCCAGCGCTAGACACCTTTCCTACAATCCCTCCTTCTCAGAAGTATTTCTGGAGGTGGTGAAACCTTTTAAAGAAAATAACAAACAGATAGTTCTCCCTCACTTTTGCTCAGTTGAGATTGTTCCTTCTCCATGCCAGGCCACCTTTTTATCCTCCCTGTTGGCAATGTGCTTTTCCTCGGAGGCTCATTGGCTCCCATGTCCCCGGATTAAAATTTTCACTAATGAAAACTAATCCGGATGGGATGAGTTTCCTAAGCACAACCAATTCGTCATCGTGCTAACAACATGAGCGATCGCTTGAACAAACTAGTTGTTCAAGAAACACAACTCTTCTAGTCGGTTAGCCGCGGAAGAGACGACGGACGGATCGCCAGTTTTTGTGTTTATCTTCGGTGTTCATGATTATACAAATACATACAAATGTAAACTAGTATAATCAACATATACTAACATAAAGAACATAAGCTAGCATATCAATAAGAACATGCAAAGAACAATAATAAAAGTTATAAAACTTTTATACCTCTTGATCTTCTATCGTATGTCCTAACCTCCTTGTAGACTTTGTGTGGGCGAAGATCCTCCACAAGTTGAAGCTTCCTAGATCTTCTTCAATCCAAAGAAAGAAGAACTCTCTTTCCCTTCTTGCTTGAGCCAACCACCAATCCACAAAGAATTGATGCCGCCGACCCCAAGAATAGAGTGAACAAAATGGAAAAAAAACTCATCTCTTATCTAGGACCAACCATCAAGCTCCAAGAATGATGTTTGCCGCCGGTCCAAAGAGAACAAGAAGAGGATGAGAGGAATAGGTTGAGCGCCGACCAAGGTAGAGGGAAAAGATGTAGGAGCCGACAACACCCTAGGAAGAAGAAGAAGATATCCTCTCCTATAGTTGCCGCCCACTTTCCCCTCCATAACCTAGCCGCCCAACCAAGGAAAGGAAAACTCTAGGGTTTCTTGCCGCCCACTAATGGAAGGGCAAACCCTAATTTCCCAAACCAACCTAATCCATAGAAAGAAGGGTGAAGCTTGGGCGCCGGCCAAACCAAGGAGGAAGGAGGAAGAAGGGTTGCCACCCACCATCATGGACTAAACCCTAACTCTAGCCTCTTCCTATTTCTTGCTGCCCAACCATGGTGGAAGGAGAAGATCTAGAACCGGCCACCTTCCCTAGGAAGAAGAAGAACTCTTCCACAAGTTGCCGCCCACTCTCCTTTCCTCACCATGGCCGCCGAACCCAAGGAGCCAAACCCTAATTAGGGTTTCCTCCTTAGGGTTTCTTGCCGCCCAAGCAAAGAGAGGCTAAACCCTAATTTCCATCATCCAAAAAAAACTTATTGCCGCCCAACCCATGCTCCCTTATATATAGAGTTAGGTTTAGGCCTTGTTTTAATCTCCACCGTCGGTTCTAGGGTTTTAATCTCAACCATCAGATCTAGAGATTTAATCTCAACCGTCGGTTCTAGGGTTGTAATCCCAACCGTCAGATCTAGAGATTTAATCTCAACCTTCGGATCTAGGGATTTAATCCCAACCGTCGGATTTAGAGATTTGTTTTCCATCATTTGATCTAGACTTCATGAGGTTTATATTAGGCTACGATAGGGACCATGAGGAGGAGTTGGGTTTTGGCCACCCGATGTATCGGAACCACACAAACTTGATCCATCAATGATGTTCCATTCCACTAGAGGATCATCATTGAACTACCTCACCAACCCCCATAAATTAATATGGGCTCCATATATTATTTGTACATCCATCTCCCCGTGTTTAAGATATCGAATGCCCGTCAATTAATTGATTCACTGACCATCAATTAATCAACATCTAACTCCTCGAGTAGTACCACTCAACCTTATCATCATGTTGACTAAGTCAACCTGCAGGGTTTACATGATGAACTTTATGAGCTCCTCAAGGGGACATCATCAACCTAATACATAGGACACGGTTTCCTCCTATAATCAACGGCACACCATGTAAATAATATCATTTCCCAACTTACCGGACATATTGATTTAATCCATAGAAATCTCACCCTCTGGTAAATCAAAGAAATAAGTATTAAGTACATGTGCCCGTTATTATATCGGGATTAAGATCATGTACAACATAATATCCGAGGTCCGATTCAATTATGTAGTCAGCAATAAATTGAATCACCTCTATGTCGGTCCTGCTCAATACACCTAAGTGTACTAGTGTAACTTTATGTTCAAGACAAAACAATACCAAGCTACACTACAACCATGCCAATGGTTTGTCCAAAATCATCTTGGTTGTGAGCCTCTACTTATATTCTACAAGGAACTGATAACCTGATCTTCTGTGCCACATCAAGCACCATGTTATCTACAATGTAAAATATTAGACAATATGCACACATATAATAAATATAAAGTGCAAACAATGATCATGTGATTCTTATTTCAAAATAAAATATTCATACAAAAAGAGCTAGGCTTTCAGTATACATTCCAACAATCTCCCACTTATACTAAAAGACTATGTTGTCCTCATATTGCCATACATCTGATTCCCCTTCCCTCCACATGCCTATCAAAGATTTCGCTAGAAGGGCCTTAGTGAAAGGGTCTACCAGGTCATCCTCTGATGCATGCTAGGCGACAGCAACTTCTACCTCCTTTACGATTTCTCGTATCAGGTGGTACTTGCACTCTATGTGTTTACTAGCCTTATGGGCTCGTGGTTCCTTCGAGTTTGCAACTGCACCATTATTATCACAATAAATTGTGATAGTTCTGGGCAAACCAGGAATCACATCCAAGTCCATCAGGAAGTTCCTGAGCCACACAGCTTCTTTGGCTGCCTCATAGGCTGCCATATACTCAGCTTCCATGGTGGAGTCTGTCACGCATTTCTGCTGGGCACTCCTCCAAACAATGGCTCCACCTCCTAAAGTAAACACAAAACCTGAGGTAGACTTACTGTTATCCCTATCTGATTGGAAATCGCAATCCATGCAACCCACAGGGAGTAATTGGTCTGCCCGGTAAACTAGCATATAATCCCTAGTCCTTCTCAAGCACTACAATATATACTTTACCTCAGTTCAATGTCCCAGTCCTGGATTACTCTGATATCTGCTAACCATGCCCACGGCAAAATAGATATCTTGTCTCGTACATAGCATACATGAGGCTTCCTACTGCCAAAGCATAAGGAACCGCCTTCAGCTCCTTTATCACCTCAGATGATCTAGGACACATCTCCTTAGATAAAGTAACTCCATACCTGAAAGGTAGAAAACCCTTCTTGGAGTTTTGCATGCTAAAATGATCCAAAATCATGTCTATGTATGAAGCTTGGGATAAGCACAACAACCTTGATCCCAAGGTTGTGACCCACTTCTCCCAAGTCTTTCATATCATACTGTTTGGATGACCATACCCTTACGTCTGATAACACTTCGATGTTGTCGCCAACCACCAAAATGTCATCTACGTATAGTACAAAAATACCACTGCGTTTCCGTCACATCTCTGATATACACAAGACTCATCCGAACTTTGAATAAATCCATAAGACTGGATTTACCTCCTCAAAGCGGATGTTCCAAGACTTCAAAGCTTGCTTCAGTCCATTAACGGACCGATTAAACTTATATACAATACGCTCTTTGCCCTTAGCAATGAATGCCTCTGGTCGCTTCATGTAGATGGATTCCTCAAGACTTCCACTAAGGAAAGTTGTCTTGACACCCATCTATCACACCTCATAATCCATATGAGATGCTATGCATGAGAGCTCTCAGACCTGACTTGAATCTATAGATTCAATCTCAGTATTCATTGCACTTTGCCAAGATACTGCATCTTTATCTTGGATTACCTCGTCATATGTTCAGGGATCAGGTTCATGTTCGCAAGGGACCAAAACAGAAGATTCTCCCAAGAACATGAATCTCATAGGCTGTCTAACAACCCTCCCACTACGACGAGGTATCACCTGTGTATCCTCTGTGACACGCGGTGCAGTGACATGTGGTATATCCTTTTGTACCAGTGGTACTAAAGAAGTGACTTCCCTTTTAACTCCTCCAGAACAATTTTACCCTTGGGCTTGTGGCTCATCACATAGTCTTCCTCTAGAAATCTGGCGTTCGTGTTAACGATCACCCTCTGATCTCTAGGACTACAAAACAAGTCAGAATAACTCATCATCGATCTAACCATCTCCATAAGAGTCATATTCCTTCGCTCTGCTACACCGTTCTGCTGGGGTGTGCCAGGTGCAGTCAATTGGGATTGAATCCCAACCTTTGATAAGTAGTTTCTAAACTCTCCCAAGAGGTTCTCACCACTACGATCAGATCGTAGTGTCATCTATATCTTGAATAATTGTCTATAAAAGAGATGAAATATTCAAGACCACCTCTTGCCTAGATAGTCATAGGACCACACAAATCAGAATGAACCATTTCTAACACATCTTTGGCTCTATACCCCTTGGCCTTAAAAAGGCCTCTTGGTCATCTTACCCTCCAAGCAAGATTCGTAGGTTGGGAGATCTTCCACCACTAATGAACTCAAAGGTCCATCAACTATCAACCTATTGAATTCTGCTTAGGTTAATGTGACCAAGCCTAAGATGCCAAAAGATATGTTTGGTTCATTTTTGAAGGTTCTTTTCTCTTATCGGAATTAGAAGATGAGTTATTAACTTCTATTTGCATCGTGGGAGCTTGTGGTTCAAGTTATAAATTTCCTATCTATGTACCTGAATAGATAATGTCCCTATTCCTTTTATAACAAATCTGTCATGAAAAGAAATAGATTATCCATCCAAAAACTATTTAGAAACCGAAATCAATTCTTTCTAAATAAGGGTACATAAAGGAAATTCTTAAGAACCAAAAACCTTTATTTTTCTCAAAAGATAAATAAAATATCTCCCACTGCAATAGCCGCCATCTTCATGGCATTGCCCAAGTAATTGGTAATATCCCCTTTAGCTAGTTGTCGGGTTTCCTGGAACCCCTATAAAGTATTGCAGACATGATTAGTGGCTCTCGTATCTACACACCAGGTGCTGGTAGATAACACGGCTAACCATGTTACAACGACTAGACCAAAGGATATACTTTTGTTCTTCTTTTGAATTGGGACAGTCCTCCTTCCAATGTCCATCCTGCTTGTAAGTGAAGTACTTGCCTTTTGGCTTCTTCACTCTTCCCTGAGATCCTCCCACCATCTTTGCTTCACCTTGTTTCTTCTTCTTCTTGCCTTTCGGCTTAGAAGTAGAAACCCTTTTGAGCAATGATGGCTTGAGGACACTCTTTGAAGAGTGCATACTTGTACACCTTAGCAGATAAGACAATATCTAGAATCTTTTCCAATCAACATTATTTAGGTACAGTAAGCTTATTTCCTTTAGTATCACAGTAAGTGGACTGAAAGTCAATTTTGAAAATCCTAAGAATCACATAGATCATTACTTTAGATTTCAAAAAATTATTGATTCCTCAAACAATAAAATTTCGAAATCAACCAACACCTCAAAACACCGAGAATATCGCATGCCACGCAAAGGTGGACGATACGAATTCTACATTTGTAAGAGGAGGTTTTACCCATTAATTTTATTATCTTGTCAACCTTACTTTTTGACAAATAAAATTAATAGTTGGTTCCTCTTTGGCCCTACAAATAAAAGCAGTGACTCCGATGGGGAGGATACTTTTTATTTGCATCTAAGTGTGCACCATTACACGATACTAAGGGAATTATTTCTGATTATGTGCCCTACCGTTGTGGAAGTACACACGCTCCTAGATAATTTCCTATAACCATTATTTGACCTAGTGATCCGCAAACAAACTCATCCGCAGGGAGGAAGGCACTCAGAGCCGACACGCAAGTTTGTTGCATCACACGTCAAATTGTAATGGAGGCCGCGGGAATTAATTAAAATATTCCTCTCCCACTTAGTAAATTGAAAATGAGGAATTTTCAAGCACACACAACATGCTTATTATTACTGTAGATTTCAATAAAAATTATTGATTCCTCAAACAATAAAATTTTGAAATCCACCAACACCTCAAACACCGAGAATATCGCATGCCACGCTGTGTGGACGTATACGAATTCTACATTTGTAAGAGGAGGTTTAACCCATTAATTTTATTATTTTGTCAACCTTACTTTTGACAAATAAAATTAATAGTTGGTTTCTCTTCGGCCCTACAAATAAAACTACTTTTTATTTGCATCTAAGTGTGCACCATTACACGGTACTAAGGGAATTATTTCGGATTATGTGCCTTACCGCTGTGGAAGTACACACGCTCCTAGATAATTTCCTATAACCATTATTTGACCTAGTGATCCGCAAACAAACTCATCCACAGGGAGGAAGGCACTCAGAGCCGACACGCAAGTTTGTTGCATCACACGTCAAATTGTAATGGAGGCCGTGGGAATTAATTAAAATATCCCTCTCCCACTTAGTAAATTGAAATGAGGAATTTTCAAGCACACACAACATGCATATAAAACAAATCAGCAATAAATATGGAAAAATCAGAATTTTTCCAACTATTATGGCATTGCTCTCCAATATGCGTCCCGTCGTGTCGCCACCTCGTCCGCTCCTCCTACGCCATGTACGAGCCATCCGGAGATCCGAGCCGAGTATAAAACCTATTTTATTTTACATCCATCGATCCTATACTCCACGAGGGAGTGTACATGAAATCTAGATCGAAAGTAAAATAAAATAAAGAGTGGCTAAACAATGTCGTATTCAATTACAAAAATTAAATACTAATTTAGCCTCGTCAACCCCGAGGATTCAAATAATATACAATCATACACAAACAATCACATACACACATATATCCATAATATTCGGATCTTATGCCTGCAACCAAAAAGTTAGCCTACGCACATCCTACTATTATCCGGCATACACAATATATGATAAGTGTGTGAAAGTAACCGAATCCAAAACACACAAAACCGGAAACCGTGGCTCTGATACCACTTGTTGGCAATGTGCTATTTCTCGGAATGCTCATAGGCTCCCATGTCCCCGGATTAAAATTTTCACTAATGAAAACTAATCCGGATGGGATGAGTTTCCTAAGCACAACCAATTCGTCATCGTGCTAACGACTTGAGCGATCGCTTGAACAAACTAGTTGTTCAAGCAACACAACTCTTCTAGTCGGTTAGCCGCGGAAGAGACGACGGACGGATTGCCAGTTTTTGTGTTTCTTATCGGGGTCCATGATTAAACAAATACATACTAGTATAATCAATATATACTAACATAAAGAACATAATCTAGCATATCAATAAGAACATGCAAAGAACAATAATAAAAGTTATAAAACTTTTATACCTCTTGATCTTCTATCGTATGTCCTAACCTCCTTGTAGACTTCGTGTGGGCGAAGATCCTCCACAAGTTGAAGCTTCCTAGATCTTCTTCAATCCAAAGAAAGAAGAACTCTCTTTCCCTTCTTGCTTGAGCCAACCACCAATCCACAAAAGGATTGATGCCGCCGGCCCCAAGAATAGAGAGAACATAATGGAAACAACCAAGAAACCGAACTAGGGACAAACCCTTGTTTTGGTGCCGCCAGCCAAGATGGAGTGAAGAGGATAAAGGGAATATATTGGGCGCCGGCCATGGTGGAGGGAATAGAGGAAGGAGCCGGCCACAACCTAGGAAGAGGAAGAGCTCCTCTCCTATAGTTGCCGCCCACCTTCCTTGCATACCCTAGCCGCCCAACCATAGGAGCCAAACCCTAATTAGGGTTTCCTCCTTAGGTCTTCTTGCCGCCCATCCAAGGTGGAAGGAGGAGATCTAAACCAGCCACCTTTCCTAGGAAGAAGAAGAACTCTTCCACAAGATGCCGCTTACCCTCCTTCCAAACCTTGGCCGCCCATGCAAAGGAGCCAAACCCTAATCAAATTAGGGTTTCCTCCTTAGGGTTTCTTGCCGCCCAACCATGATGGAGAGAAGAGATCTAGGAGCTAGCCACCTTCAAGGAAGAAGAAGAGATCTTCCTCAAGTTGCCGCCCACTCATCTTCCAAGCCCTTGGCCGCCCAACCCATAGGAGCCAAACCCTAATTAGGGTTTCCTCCTTAGGGTTGCTTGCCGCCCAAGCAATTGGAGGCTAAACCCTAATCTCCTTAGCATCCATCATCCAACCTCTAAAAAAACTTATTGCCGCCCAACCCATAGCCACCCTTTTATAGAACTTAGGAGAAAATTGGTTATTGATGAGGTAGCCAAAAATATAGGAACTAATTCCCAATTTTCTTGCCGCCCACCTTATCCAACCTTTCCTCTCCCTTTTATATAGAGTTAGGTTTAGGCCTTGGTTTAATCTCCACCGTCGGTTCTAGGGTTTTAATCTCAACCGTCGGATTTAGAGATTTAATCTCAACCGTCGATTCTAGGGTTTTAATCCCAACCGTCGGATCTAGAGATTTAATCTCAACCGTCGGTTCTAGGGATTTAATCCTAACCGTCGGATCTAGAGATTTGTTTTCCATCATTTGATCTAGACTTCATGAGGTTTATATTAGGCTACGATAGGGACCATGAGGAGGAGTTGGGTCTTGGCCACCCGATGGATCGGAACCACACAAACTTGATCCATCAATGATGTTCCATTCCACTAGAGGATCATCATCGAACTACCTCACCAACCCCCATAAATTAATATGGGCTCCATATATTATTTGTACATCCATCTCCCCGTGTTTAAGATATCGAATGTCCGTCAATTAATTGATTTACTGACCATCAATTAATTAACATCTAACTCCTCGAGTAGTACAACTCAACCTTATCATCATGTTGACTAAGTCAACCTGCAGGGTTTACATGATGAACCTTATGAGCTCCTCAAGGGGACATCATCAACCTAATACATAGGACACGGATTCCTCCTATAATCAACGGCACACCATGTAAATAATATCATTTCCCAACTTACCGGGCATATTGATTTAATCCATAGAAATCTCACCCTCTGGTAAATCAAAGAAATAAATACTAAGTACATGTGCCCGTTATTATATCGGGATTAAGAGCATGTACAACATAATATCTGAGGTCCGATTCAATTATGTAGTCAGCAACAAATTGAATCACCTCTATGTCGGTCCTGCTCAATACACCTAAGTGTACTAGTGTAACTTTATGTTCAAGACAAAACAATACCAAGCTACACTACAACCATGCCAATGGTTTGTCCAAAACCATCTTGGTTGTGAGCCTCTACTTATATTCTACAAGGGACTGATAACATGATCTTCTGTGCCGCACCCAGGCACCATGTTATCTACAATATAAAATATTAGACAATATGCACACATATAAATATAATGTGCAAACAATGATCATGTGATTCTTATTTCAAAATAAAGATGTTCATACAAAAGAGCTAGACTTTCAGTATATATCCCAACACTATAAGCACATAGGCTTAGTAAGATCCTGTCCTACTCACAAACACCATACATCAACATCAAGCATAGAGTAGTGACATGATCATATAACACATATAACCATAACATTCATGTAAACATACCAAACATAAGCAAGCATAACATGTAAACATATATAACATAAGCAAGCATAACATGTAAATATATGTAACATAAGCAAACATAACATGTAAACATATATAACATAAGCAAACATAACATGTAAACATATATAAAATAACAATCATAACATGTAAACATACATAACATAAGCAAACGTAACATGTAACATATATAACATAACAATCATAATGTGTAAACATACATAACATAAGCAAATGTAACATGTAACATATATAACATATAGCATCATAACATGAGCAGACATAACATAACGGTATATGCAGGATGCTCTTCGAAAACATATATCATAGGTATTTTAACATAACTCTCAACATATTGGGCCCGACATTGTACCACATCATCATCATCATCATAGCGTGCATCCCTAAATAGACCCGAGTCAGCTAATCTCGAATCTACTAGTTTACTAGGCCCGTACTATGTCCGTCGACCTAGGGGCCATCATCATAACATAGAAGTCCATCCTAGGCCTGATCTTAGTCCGTCGGCCTAGGGCATATGGGAGCCCATCCCATACTAGGTCCGTACTATGACCATCGACCTAGGGGCAATCATAACATAGAATCCCATCCTAGGCCCGATCTAAGTCCGTCGGCCTAGGGCAACTTAGGAGCCCATCCCTTTGGACCTTGTTAGGGTTCTCGTACAAGACATGTAGAAAGTAAAATACTTACATGCTTCTTATCATAACATATCATATTTCATTTCATAAACATATCATATTCCTTATCATGGCATATCATGTTTTTCTTCTTCATATCATAACATACTTCTTCTTCATAACATATCATATGGCTTTCATAACATATTTCTTCTTCATAACATATCATATTCTTTTCATGCATATCGTGTTCCTTCTTTATAAAACATCATACATTCATACAATTACGAGGTAATAAGCATAACATGATCACAACATCACACACATATAAGCATGGCATAAGGTATAAACATCATGAACAAGTATACATGGAATGACCTAAACTTCATGGAGTTCTATCAAAGTTTTAAACACGAAACAACTTATATATGGTCTAACTAACCACATATTAGTTCTTTAGCACATAAAGCATGGCATGGGAGGGCACTTAGGGTTTTAATTAAACCTTGGCTGAATGGGTTTAAAGGACATGAGGCTCAACCACTTAACTCTAGGTTAACCAACAACATGTTACCTTCATCTAACATCAAAAGTCATCATGAACTCAATCAAACATGGCATAGAAACATATTAGGGGTCTTGGCCGAATGGTTCAAAGGCTTAAGGTTCATCCACTTAAATCTAGGTTAACCAAACAACATGTTATCTTCATTTACCATCAAAACATAGCATGAACTTATCTATAGCATGGCATAGAACATGTTATCTTATTTTAACATCAAACATGGCATAAACTCATTTAAAACCTAGCATAGAGCATGTTATCTTCATCTAATACCAAAAGTCATTATGAACTCATGCAAAACATAGCATAGAAGACACCTTAGGGGTCTAGATGGACTTGGCCGAATGGTTCAAAGGGCCTAAAGGTTCATCCACTTAAACCTAGGTTAAACAAACAACATGTTATCTTCATTTACCATCAAAACATAGCATGGACTTATCTATAACATAGCATAGAACATATTATCTTCTTCTAACATCAAACATGGAATGAACTCATTTAAAACCTAGCATAGAACATGTTATCTTCATCTAGCATCAAAACTTAGCCTAAGCTCATCTAAACATGGCATAAAAGAACACACATAGGGGTCTAAAGTGGCTTGGCCGAATGGTCCAAGGCTTAGAAGTTCATCCACTTAAATCTATGTTAACCAAACATCATGTTATCTTCTTTTACTATCAAAACATAGCATGAACTTGGCTATATCATGGCATAAAAGAACATATAGGGGTTTAGAGTGGCTTGGCCAAATGGTTTTAAAGGTCATAAAAGTTCAAACACATAACCTAATTCATCTAGCATCCTATCTTCATAATGTTCATACAAGATATGGCATGGATCTTCATGGAAAGCTCAAACAAGGTCTTGGCCGAATGGTCCCTTGGGATTTTAAGGTCAAACACTTAACCTAATCCATCTATCATCCTATCTTCATCATGTTCATACAAGATATGGCATGGATCTTCATGGAAAAACTCAAACAAGGTCTTGGCCGAATGGTTTCAAGAGGATTGACACAAATACGTCAATCGAAAACTACTTGTACGCAGGTGAGGGGGATACTTACATCCTTCGCTTTGCTTTTTGGTTGGAAGATAACCTAAGGGAAGCAAACCTAGCCTTCTTCTTGCTTGGATGAATTTCGGACAAAGGATGAGAAGGGGGAGCTTTAGGGTTCGGTGAGGAAGAAGAAGAGAAGGAGAAGATGTCAAGTTTGCTTCCTCATGTCTCCTCATTCCCCTATTTATTCACTTGAAG
The DNA here is from genome assembly GCA_025175895.1 of Wurfbainia villosa. Lineage (NCBI taxonomy): Eukaryota > Viridiplantae > Streptophyta > Magnoliopsida > Zingiberales > Zingiberaceae > Wurfbainia > Wurfbainia villosa. Next base: position 39,137,260 of record CM045987.1, read on the forward strand.
TGTCCCTTAGCCTCCCTTACCCTTAACTATCACTTCCCATATTCCCCTAATAGTACAACCCTACAAGGCTTCTGGTTATTGGATGCATCTTTAGGGCTTGGCTATCTCTAGAGGTTTGGGGTTCAATTCCTAGGCCTTGCATCCTTTTTGGCTCATTTTCTTTTATTTTTGAAAGAGCCCACATAAAGCCCATCATAATCAACAAAAAATTCTTATAAAATTGCTAGAAATTTTACGGGTGTTACAAACTTAATGAGCCCTTTCAAGACATAAGTTTATTAACTTGTCTCATGTCAGATAGCCTCTTTCAATGTCGAGTCATCGCACGACTCTTGTCGATCCACCTCTACCTCTAGAGAGGGTTATTCATAAATCTCCCTAGTTTTTATTATACTATAGTGTATTTCCCTATTTTATCTTAGGAAGTGAGAAGGGCTAAGTTTGTTCTGTAGAAATGTAATTTGTTTTTGGGGAATTATAAAGTGTACCTTTTCAAGAGTCTTGATCCCTTCTTCATTTTCTTAACCAAACTTTACGACTTGTTGAGAAACAATTCTTTAGTATATGCAAGATGTTAGTAATATATGAGAGGTGTCCTAAGGCAATTGCCTTATGGTTGTACCATTTATTTGATATATGAAGATTCACTATTTGAGTATACATGTTTTCATGTATTTGATTGGATCTTAAACTCATTTACTGAATGCCCACAATACGATTCACAACATGAGAGAATTTGTGATTGGATCACAACTAGTGAGTATCTCTACATGTGTAATTGTGATGTATTGGAATTATCCCTAGTTGATGAATTGATGGATTTGGACACCATCAATTCTGTCGAGACTAGCATGAGGTATACTCCTTGGTGTATCCAAGCAGCTGATTCTCACTAGCTGGAGACATTGTGATGTATGGAGTTAATCGTGGATGCTAGTTATGGTAACTAGTTCATTGGAGTGACCAGCTATAAGACTTCATATGGTTCTCTGCATATATGGATATTTCAATGAAGTTCTTAATGCAGCTTAAGTGCGATGTTCCTTTGACTTGCGGTATTCAAGTCATCTTGGACATGAAGACTTATGTTTTGACATCTTAAGCAAGCATCTCTGAGGAGATGTGGAGCTGGGATGATTGGATATAAGTCAAAGCGACCGAAGGTGTTTGAATAGCCTATAAAGGATTCACCACTCCTTGCGAGGAGATGTATACCCATGGCCTCTCGTCGGATTGTTACTAAAGTCTTTGGCCAAAGCATTACATGTTTAGAGTAAGGTACTCTTGGATATATGTGCAATAACTAGAATCTGTAGGACGAGGAAATGATACTTGGGTTAGGTGTGATGTAGTCAACCTAGTGGGGATTGACACTATAGACCATGTCCTGAACCAAGTGGGTATAAGATGCGTGAAGGGAATGGGGCATGATTCATTGTAGCTGCTGAAGGGTTTCAGAAATAGTTCTGGATCAACCGTTGATCTTTTCGATTAATTGGGGATCATGATGTACTACTAGGTGCTACTCATGATCGTTCTATAATTAATGGTTAATTATAGACGACCAACATAAACCGAGAACCTATTTGGTCACACGCACAACGAGCATAATCCGAAGGATTTAATACGAGCTTGAGAATGAGATTCTCAGACCGAGATAAACTAGGTTTGGTTGGACCAAATAAGGATCGAGCATGAAATTGTTTCAGTCGCAATGGAAGCATGGATGGGTCGTGTCTTATGAAGACATGATGGATGAACCAAATTGATTTGGTTCTAATCCAATGGTGAAAAATAAACTAAAGGGGTTTGGTTTGTTTTAAACGAATGAACTAAAGTTGGTTCGGTTCGTTTTAACATAAAATAGACCAACTCGGTTTGATTTATTTTAACTTAAGTTATTGGAGCGGGTTAACGGGTTTTGGTTATGAACCAATAACCGTTAGGAGAATGTGTTCTCTATAAAAACATGGCTTAAAGGTATTTCGTGGAGAACTTTTGGTTGTTGGAAAAACCTAGATGCCCAACCCTCTCCCTCTCTTCTCCTTGCCGTCGCCCAAGGGTTCCATGTTAGTAATATATGAGAGATGTCCTAAGGCAATCGCCTTATGTATGAACCATTTATATGATAAATGAAGATTCACTATTTGAGTATACATGTTTTATGTATTTGATTGGATCTTAAACTCATTTACTGAATGTCCACGATACGATTCACAGCATGAGAGAATTTGTGATTGGATCACAACTAGTGAGTATCTCTAGATGTGTAATTGTGATGTATCGGAATTATCCCTAGTTGATTAATTGATGGATTTGGACACCATCAATTCTGTCGAGACTAGCATGAGGTATACTCCTTGGTGTATCCAAGCAGCTGATTCTCACTGGCTGGAGACATAGTGATGTCCGGAGTTAATCGTTGATGCTAGTTATGGTAACTAGTTCATTGGAGTGACCAGCCGTAAGACTTCATATGGTTCTCTGCATATATAGATATGTCAATGAAGTTCTTACTGTGGCTTAAGTGCGAGGTTCCTTTGACTTGCGGTATTCAAGTCATCTTGATCATGGAGACTTATGCTTTGACATCTTAAGCAAACATCTCTAAGGAGATGTGGACCCGGGATGATTGGGTATAAGTCGAAGTGATCGAAGGTGTTTGAATAGCCTATAAAGGATTCACCACTCCTTGCGAGGAGATGTATACCCATGGCCTCTCGTCGGATTGTTACTAAAGTCTTTGGCCAAAGCATTACATGTTTAGAGTAAGGTACTCTTCGATACATGTGGAGTAACTAGAATCCGTAGGACGAGGAAATGATACTTGGGCTAGGTGTGACGTAGTCAGCCTAGTGGGGACTGACACTATAGACCATGTCATGAACCAAGTGGGTATAAGATGAGTGAAGGGAATGGGGCACGAATCATTCGAGCTACTGAAGGGTTTCAGAAATAGTTCTGGATCAACCGTTGATCTTTTCGGTTAATTGGGGATCATGATGTACTACTAGGTGCCACTCATGATCATTCTATAATTAATGGTTAATTATAGACGGCCAACATAAACCGAGAACCTATTTGGTCAACGAGCGTAATCCAAAGGATTTAAAACGAGCTTGAGAATGGGATTCTCAGACCGAGAGAAACTAGGTTTGGTTGGACCAAACATAAAGCGAGCATGAAATCGTTTCAGTCGCAATGGAAGCGTTGATGGGCCGCGTCTTATGAAGACGTAATGGATGAACCAAAATGGTTTGGTTCTAATCTAATGGATGAGAATGAACCAAAGGGGTTTGATTTATTTTAAACGAATGAACCAAAAGTTGGTTCGGTTCGTTTTAACTTAAAATAAACCATCGTGGTTTGGTTTATTTTAACTTATCTTAATGGAGTGGGTTAACGGGCTTTATGGATATGATCCATTAACCATTAAGAGAATTAGTTCTCTATAAAAGAGGGCTTAAGGGATTGTTAAGCCCTAACCTAATCCAAAACCCTAGCCTCTTGAGTTGCCGCCCACCTCCACCCTTGGAGTTTTTCGGCGCCAACCAAAAGGCTGCCGCCGCCCAGCTTGTGTGTTGCCGTCCAAGTCCTTGCCAGCGTCCAAACTTCAGCCGGTGATCCTCCGGCGATCCTCCGGTGATCTTCCTAGGCTTCGGTGAAAAGGTGAGCACTTGGCTTCCTTTGTTGGCCGGCGCCTATCTCCTCCACCAAGCTGTCCAGTTTTCTGGACAGTTTCTTCTCCTCTCGTCGGAGCGTCGTTTGGACGACGGTTAGAGCTCCGACAGCGGCTAACTTACCGGGGATTCGATCTCCGGTAATCCTCTAAGGTGGAGGACGAAGGATTCGTCAATCGGTTGACGAATACCTCTCCGGAGAAGCGAGTTTTGAGGACTCGTCTTAGGATCCGAATTTGGATTCGGATCGTGATCATCTCTCGATCACGTCGTCTTCAACACGAGGCTAGTAACCTGTACGAAGACGAAGCTCGTGGCTTAGCGAAGTCATCCTGAGGAACTCGGCATCGATACGGATAGAGACGATTCTAGCAAGAATCGTTCCGGTTGATGCCGTTCCCGCTACACGTCATACGAAAGGTATAACGTAGTTAAATTTCCTTTTATTGCAAAATTAAATTTACGGTTATTTCTACACTTGTTGTAATATGCATGCATGTGTTGTGTGTGTTGTAATAAATAGGAGTATTTATTATTTTTATTGCTTCCGCTGTGTTCATGTTTACGAAACATGATCGAACACACACATGCCGCGGTGCCGGAAACCCAACAGTGGTATCAGAGCCCAGGTTGTGTTTCGACATAATCGTAAAAATGGTTTTGCGATAGTCATAATGTATTTCTGGAAATTTTCTGATTTTGGAAATTTAGAAGTATTTATGGAAATTTTTCAATTTTGGAAAGTCTAGAAGTATTTATGGAAATCTTCCACTTTTGGAAAGTTGGAAGTATTTATGGAAATCGATATTTTCCATAAATAAAATATTTGATTAGATTTGGAAATTTGTTTCCTAATTTAATCATGATTTGATTTGAGAAATCAAATCTTAAAATATTTTATTTCCATAAGTAGTTTTAATGATTTAAGAAATTGGTTTCCTAAATAGATTTTCCTTAATCAAATAATTCCATGAATAAAATATGTGATTAGATTTGGAAATTTGTTTCCTAATTTAATTATGATTTGATTTGGAGAATCAAATCTTAAACATATTTTATTTCCATAAATAGTTATGACATATAAGGAAATATATACATGACATAATTGTATGCCATATAATTGCATTAGATGCATAACATTATGCCATGCGTGTCGTGACATGTAGATGTATGCCATGTATGTCATGCCATGTAGATAATAGTTATTTGCATGCAAAGAGGATGAGACATAAAAACCCTTAAACAATATTAAGGCCTACACCTTCCATTAATATGGTTAGAACCAGAGTTCTGTTTCTTGTTTGGGTTGTTGGACTCTCTCCAAGCCCGGCTCGAACCCGAATATGTTCAAACCATGGAATAGTTTAATACTAATATGGTAAGAGTCAGAGGTCAATCGTTAGCTTTGGTTGTTGGACTCTCTCCAAGCTGGGCTAATTGGTTGAATGTGCTCTAACCATATTAAAACTATGTCCCGATTAATGGGTTAGCTTTAACCTGGAGCATCGGCTTGTTGGACTCTCTCCAAGGTCGATGTAAAGGGAGGTGAAGTTGGGTGCTATGCATGTGATGCATACTTGTTAATGTGTTAACAACCCGATGTATGTGTGAACATTCAATTAGTTGATAGCACATTGTGATAGTTGCATATACGTGATATGCAATCGGTATAGTTGATACCTACCGTCGTAGTTATGAATTACTTGTTGGACTCTCTCCAAGGTTGTTCATAACTATGATGGATATCAGCCCATTCGGAGATGGACCTACGATCTCCCAAAGTGATTTTGGGGTTTTTGAAATTCGAAAAAAATGAATGGGATTTATAAATGTATATTGATGCATTTTAAAATCATCTTTCTCATATATGCTCGTTTTGTATTTCTAGGTCAATAAATTGATCATGATGTCTTTGAATTTGCGCACTATTTTGGATTCGAACAAACTGACTGGGCCTAACTTCCTGGACTGGCTTAGAAACCTGAGAATTGTTCTCAAGGCGGAAAAGCTTGCATATGTCCTTGAAGAGCCTCTTCCTGACCGTCCTAAGGACGATGCAATTCCAGACCAAATATTGGTCTATCAGAAGCATGTGGCAGATTCTTAGCTGGCGAGTTGCATCATGCTAGCGGCGATGGTACCTGAGCTGCAAAAGCAGCATGAGCATATGGATGCTAATACTATGGTCTTCCATCTTCATGAGTTGTTCGATGAGCAAGCGAGATCCGAAAGGTTCGAGGTCTCTAGGCTCCTCTTCACCACGAAGATGCAAGAAGGTTCATCTGTAGTGCAGTTTGTGCTAAAGATGAACGGGTACATCGAGCGGCTAGCTACCCTTGGTTTTGTGATGGATCATGAGTTAAGTATTGACTTAATTCTGCATTGTTTGCCCAAGAGTTTCTCGCAATTTGTGATGAACTATCAGATGAACAAATTGGAATCCACCATTCCCGAGCTCCTCAATATGCTGAAGACTGTGGAGCCTTCTGTGAAGCATGAGGAGAAGGCGATTCTGTTAGTTGATTCCTCAAAGAAAGGTTCTAAGAGAAAGGCAAAAGAACAGAAGAAAGGAAAGAACAAAAAGGCAAAGAAGGCGGAACCAGCGCAAAAGGGCACTTGCCATCACTGTGGCAAGGAAGGCCACTGGCGAAGAAACTGCAAGATTTATCTTGAGTCCATGAAGAAGAAGAAGGCATCCGATGCCCCATCCTTTTCAGGTATCTTCGTTATTGATTGTCATTCTATTTCCTTGGACACTTGGGTATTGGATCGGGTGTAGCTCATATATGTAATGACATCTGAGGGCTAAGGAATAGAAGAAGACTTGTCGAGGAGTCAAATTTGCGAGTTGGCAATGGAGCAAAGGTTCTTTGCGATGCCATCGGAACTTATTTGCTGAAGCTCCCTAGTGGACTAGTCTTAGAACTGGACAATTGCTATTATGTTCCTTCTCTAATAAAGAACATTGTTTCTATTTCCTGTTTAAATAGAAATGGTTTCCATTTGACGTTTAGTAACAATTGTTGTTATATAACTTTAAATGGCGTACTTTATGGAACTGGAACCTTGAGTAATGGCATTTATACGTTGGACGTATCCAGTGACATTTTCAATATCGAAGCGAGCAACACGCGTGCTCGAAAGGATAATCAAATAGACTCCTATATGTGGCATTGTCGTCTTGGCCATATAAGCAAGAAACGCATGTCCGAATTACACCGATGTGGAATTCTGGAATCGTTTGAATTGGATTCATACGATACATGCGAATCATGCTTAAAAGGCAAGATGACTAAGTTACCTTTTACTAGAAAAGGTGAATGAGTGGGAGAGTTACTAGGTCTAATACATACTGATGTATGTGGACCAATGTCAACTCAAGCATTAGGAGGCTATAGCTACTTCATTACCTTCACCGATGACCACTCACGGTTTAGGTATGTGTTCTTGATGAAACACAAGTCTGAAGCCTTTGAAAGGTTCAAAGAATTCAGAAATGAAGTAGAGAAACAACATGACAAGAGTATTAAAATACTTCGATCGGATCGAGGTGGTGAATACTTAAGTCAAGAGTTTCTTGATTATCTAAGAGACAATGGCATATTGTCTCAATGGACTCCGCCCTATACACCACAACATAATGGTGTATCTGAGAGGCGTAACCGGACCTTGTTGGACATGGTCAGGTCAATGATGAATCATGCAACTCTTCCCAAGTCCTTTTGGGGCTATGCACTTCAGACAGCTGTTTACTTGTTAAACAGAATGTCAACCAAGGTAGTCTCAACTACTCCATATGAGATATGGAATAGTAAGAAACCTCATGTATCTTACTTGAAGATATGGGGTTGTCCTGCTTATGTGAAGATGCTAAGTCTGATAAATGTCTATTTGTTGGATACCCTAAGGAAACAAGGGGTTACCAATTCTATCATCCTGTGGAACAAAAGGTGTTTGTTTCAAGGCATGCTGTGTTTCTAGAGAAAGAGTTTCTCTTGCAAGAAAACAGTGGGAGTGTCGTCGAGCTTGAGGAGGCTCGAGAGACTCAAATAGATATTAATGAGATACCTGGTGAAGCACAACAGCCGACAACTCATAGTGATGAGCAATCGACTGGACCTATTGTAACACCACATCTTCGTAGATCTGGTAGAACACGCAATATTCCTGAGAGATATGGATTTCTCATAAGCGAATCGAACGACGTGTTACTCATTGATGATGAGGAGCCTACCAGTTATGAAGAAGTGCTGACAAGTTCAGAAAGGGATAAGTGGCTTGGTGCCATGAAGTCGGAAATGGATTCCATGTATGAAAATCAAGTTTGGAACTTGGTTGACCCACCTGAAGGGATAAAGCCTATAGGTTGCAAGTAGGTTTTCAAGAAGAAAACTGACATGGATGGTAATGTGATTACCTATAAGGCTAGATTGGTGGCGAAAGGATATCGTCAAAAACAAGGTGTTGATTATGACGAAACCTATTCGCCTGTAGCTATGCTTAAATCCATTCGGATGCTCCTGGCCATAGCGGCTCATTATGATTATGAGATATGGCAGATGGATGTGAAAACATCTTTCCTTAATGGAAACCTGCTCGAGGACGTGTATATGATACAGCCTAAGGGTTTCACATCGATTGATAAAACCAAGGTATGCAAATTGCGACGGTCCATTTATGGATTAAAGCAAGCATCCAGGAGCTGGAATATCCGTTTTGATGAGACAATCAAAAAGTTTGATTTCTCACAAAATCCAGATGAACCTTGTGTGTATAAGAAGGTTAGTGGGAGTGCAGTCGTATTCCTAGTATTGTATGTCGATGACATACTACTTATAGGAAATGATGTTTCAATCTTACAGTCAGTGAAGGTTTAGTTATCCAAGACATTCTCCATGAAAGACCTGGGAGAAGCAACCTACATCCTCGGGATTAAGATCTATAGAGATAGATCGAAACGGTTGCTTGGTCTTTCGCAGTCTACATATATAGACCGAGTGCTAAAGAGGTTTAGCATGTCGGAATCCAAGAAAGGTTTCCTACCCATCAGGCATGGGGTACACCTTTCGAAGTCTATGTGTCCGTGCACAGAAGACGAGAGGATTTGCATGAGTAAGATTCCCTATGCATCCGCGATAGGATCTATCATGTATGCTATGTTATGTACGAGGCCCGATGTATCGTATGCTCTGAGTGTCACGAGCAGATACCAGTCCGATCCAGGAATGGATCATTGGGCGGCTGTTAAGATGATCCTTAAGTACTTGAGAAGAACTAAGGATGTGTTCCTAATATATGGAGAAGGGGACATGGTGATACGCGGGTATATGGATGCGGCTTCGCGACAAGGATGATTCGAGTCTCGATGCGGATACGTGTTCACCTTGAATGGGGGCGCAGTGAGTTGGAAAAGTTCCAAACAAGAGACTGTAGCGGATTCTACCACTGAGGCAGAATACATTGCAGCTTCGGAAGCAGCAAAGGAAGCGGTTTGGATCAAAAAGTTCGTTCATGAACTTGGTGTGATTCCGACCATTGTTGAAGCAATACCGGTCTACTGCGACAACAATGGAGCAATTGCACAGGCGAAAGAGCCAAGGTCTCATCAGCGATCCAAACATGTGCTTCGCTGCTATCATCTTATCAGAGAGATCATCAGTAGGAACGAAATATAAATCGAGAAAATTCCCACTGAAAGGAACTTAGCGGATCCCTTGACTAAGGCATTACCTCAAAATAAGTTTGAGGGTCATGTTCGAGCTTATGGTATTGGATACCGTAGCGATTGGCATTAGGCCAAGTGAGAGTCTGTTAGTAATATATGAGAGATGTCCTAAGGCAATCGCCTTATGTATGAACCATTTATTTGATAAATGAAGATTTACTATTTGAGTATACATGTTTTATGTATTTGATTGGATCTTAAACTCATTTACTGAATGTCCACGATACGATTCACAGCATGAGAGAATTTGTGATTGGATCACAACTAGTGAGTATCTTTACATGTCTAATTGTGATGTATCGGAATTATCCCTAGTCGATGAATTGATGGATTTGGACACCATCAATTCTGTCGAGACTAGCACGAGGTATACTCCTTGGTGTATCCAAGCAGCTGATTCTCACTAGCTGGAGACATAGTGATGTCCGGAGTTAATCGTGGATGCTAGTTATGGTAACTAGTTCATTGGAGTGACCAGCCGTAAGACTTCATATGGTTCTCTGCATATATAGATATGTCAATGAAGTTCTTACTATGGCTTAAGTGCGAGGTTCCTTTGACTTGTGGTATTCAAGTCATCTTGATCATGGAGACTTATGCTTTGACATCTTAAGCAAACATCTCTATGGAGATGTGGACCCGGGATGATTGGGTATAAGTCGAAGTGATCGAAGGTGTTTGAATAGCCTATAAAGGATTCACCACTCCTTGCGAGGAGATGTATACCCATGGCCTCTCGTCGGATTGTTACTAAAGTCTTTGGCCAAAGCATTACATGTTTAGAGTAAGGTACTCTTCGATACATGTGGAGTAACTAGAATCCGTAGGACGAGGAAATGATACTTGGGCTAGGTGTGACGTAGTTAGCCTAGTGGGGACTGACACTATAGACCATGTCCTGAACCAAGTGGGTATAAGATGAGTGAAGGGAATGGGGCACGATTCATTCAAGCTACTGAAGGGTTTCAGAAATAGTTCTGGATCAACCGTTGATCTTTTCGGTTAATTGGGGATCATGATGTACTACTAGGTGCCACTCATGATCGTTCTATAATTAATGGTTAATTATAGACGGCCAACATAAACCGAGAACCTATTTGGTCACACGCACAACGAGCGTAATCCAAAGGATTTAAAACGAGCTTGAGAATGGGATTCTCAGACCGAGAGAAACTAGGTTTGGTTGGACCAAACATAAAGCGAGCATGAAATCATTTCAGTCGCAATGGAAGCGTTGATGGGCCGCGTCTTATGAAGACGTAATGGATGAACTAAAATGGTTTGGTTCTAATCCAATGGATGAGAATGAACCAAAGGGGTTTGGTTTATTTTAAACGAATGAACCAAAAGTTGGTTCGGTTCGTTTTAACTTAAAATAAACCATCATGGTTTGGTTTATTTTAACTTATCTTAATGGAGCGGGTTAACGGGCTTTATGGATATGATCCATTAACCATTAAGAGAATTAGTTCTCTATAAAAGAGGGCTTAAGGGATTGTTAAGCCCTAACCTAATCCAAAACCCTAGCCTCTTGAGTTGCCGCCCACCTCCACCCTTGGAGTTTTTCGGCGCCAACCAAAAGGCTGCCGCCGCCCAGCTTGTGTGCTGCCGTCCAAGTCCTTGCCGGCGTCCAAGCTTCAGCCGGTGATCCTCCGGCGACCCTCCGGTGATCTTCCTAGGCTTCGGTGAAAAGGTGAGCACTTGACTTCCTTTGTTGGTCGGCGCCTATCTCCTCCACCAAGCTGTCCAGTTTTCTGGACAGTTTCTTCTCCTCTCGTCGGAGTGTCGTTTGGATGACGGTTAGAGCTCCGACAGCGGCTAACTTACCGGGGATTCGATCTCCGGTAATCCTCTGAGGTGGAGGACGAAGGATTCGTCAATCGGTTGACGAATACCTCTCCGGAGAAGCGAGTTTTGAGGACTCATCTTAGGATCCGAATTTGGATTCGGATCGTGATCATCTCTCGATCACGTCGTCTTCAACACGAGGCTAGTAACCTGTACGAAGACGAAGCTCGTGGCTTAGCGAAGTCATCCTGAGGAACTCGACGTCGATACGGATAGAGACGATTCTAGCAAGAATCGTTCCGGTTGATGCCGTTCCCGCTACACGTCATACGAAAGGTATAACGTAGTTAAATTTCCTTTTATTGCAAAATTAAATTTATGGTTATTTCTACACTTGTTGTAATATGCATGCATGTGTTGTGTGTGTTGTAATAAATAGGAGTATTTATTATTTTTATTGCTTCCGCTGTGTTCATGTTTACGAAACATGATCGAACACACACATGCCGCGGTGCCGGAAACCCAACATTCCATGCCACCCAGTTTTTTGTCGCCATCCACCCTTGTTGTCGGCGTCCAACTACTGCCAGCCACTCCTCCAGCGACCCTTCGGTGACTCACCTTGGTTCTGACGACCAAGGGTTGTCCGATCATCCTCTTTGGCCAGCGCAACATCCTCCACCAAGCTGTCCAGTTTTTTGAACAACTTGTTTCCTTCGTGTCAGAGCATCATTTGGACGACGATTGGAGCTCCGACAGTGGCTACCTTGCCGGGGATTCGATCGTTGGTAATCCTCATTGGTGGAGGATGAAGGATTCGTCAAACGGTTGACGAATACCTCTCCGAAGAAGCGAGTTTTGAGGACTCATTTTTGAATCCAAATTTTGATTCAGATTGTGATCTTCTCTCGATCACATCATCTTCGACACGAGGTTAGTGACTCGTACGAAGATGAGGCTCATGGCTTTGTGAAGTCATCTCGATGATACTCAGTGTGGATATGGATAGAGGCGATTCTAGCGAGAGTCGCTCCAATTGATGCCTTTCTCGCTACACATGATATGTCAGGTATACGTAGAGTAATTTCCTTTTATTGCAAAATTTGAAACTATGATTATGTCTACACATGTTGTACTATGCATGCGTGTGGTGTTTGTGATGTAATAAATTAGATTTATTTCTTTTTATTTCTTTTGCTGTGCACATGTTTAAGAAACATGTTCGAACACACACTCGCCGCGGTGCCGAAAACCCAACAGTGGTATCAAAGCCCAAGTTGTGTTTCGACATAATCATAAAATTATTTTGCGATAGTCGTAATTGTATTTATGGAAATTTTCTACTTTTGGAAAGTTTAGAAGTATTTATGGAAATTTTCTAATTTTGGAAAGTTTAGAAGTATTTATCGAAATCTTCTACTTTTGGAAAGTTAGAAGTATTTATGGAAATTAACACTTTCCATAAATAAAATATTTGATTATGATTTGATTTGGGAAATCAAATCTAAAATATATTTTATTTCCATTAATAGTTTTGACAATTTAAGAAATTTGTTTCCTAAATTAAATTTGACTTTCCTTAATTGAGACCTTCCATAAATAAAATATGTGATTAGATTGGAAATTTATTTTCTAATTTAATCATGATTTGATTTTGGGAATCAAATCTCAAATATATTTTATTTTCATAAATAGTTATGACATATAAGGAAATTTTTGTACATGTCATAATTGTAGGTCATGTAATTGCATTAGATGCATATCATTATGTCATGCGTGTCGTGACATGTAGATGTATGCCATGTATGTCATGCCATGTAGATAATAGTTATTTGCATGCAAAGAGGATGAGACATAAAACCCTTACTCAATATTAAAGCCTACATCTTCCGTTAATATGGTTAGAACCAGAGTTCTATTTCTTGTTTGGGTTGTTGGACTCTCTCCAAGCCCGGCTCGAACTTAAACATGTTCAAACCATGAAATAGTTTAATACTAATATGGTAAGACTCAGAAGTCAATCGTTAGCTTTGGTTGTTGGACTCTCTCCAAGCCGGGCTAATTGGTTGAATGCGCTCTAACCATATTAAAACTATGTCTTGATTAATGGGTTGGCTTTAACCTGGAGCATTGGCTGGTTGGACTCTCTCCAAGGTCAATGTGAAGGGAGGTGAAGTTGGGTGCTATGCATATGATGCATACTTGTTAATGAGTTAACAACCCGATGTATGTGTGAACATTCAATTATTTGATAGCACATTATGATAGTTGCATATATGTGATATGCAATCGATATATATGATACCTACTATTGTAGCTATGAATGGCTTGTTGGACTCTCTCCAAGGTTGTTCATATCTATGTTGGATATCATCCCATTTGGAGATGGACCTACGATCTCCCGAAGTGATTTTGGGGTTTTTAAATTCAAAAAATGAATGAGATTTGTAAATGTATGTGGATGCATTTTAAATCATCTTTCTCATATATGCTCGATTTGTATTTCTAGATTAATCAATTGATCATGATGTCTTTGAATTTGCACTCTTTTTTGGATTCAAATAAATTGACTAGGTCGAACTTCTTGGACCGGCATTTGGATTCAACCTAAGAATTGTTCTCAAGGTTGAAAAGCTTGTGAATGTCCTCGAAGCACCTCTTCCCGCCCGTCCTAGTGACAATGCAACTTTGGACCAATTGTTGGCCTATCAAAAACATGTGACTGATTCTGAAATAACTAGTTGCATCATGCTAGCTGCGATGGTACCTGAGCTGCGAAAGCAGCATGAGCATATGGATGCTCATACCATAGTCTTTCATCTTTATGTGTTGGTTGATGAGCAAGTGAGATTCGAAAGGTTCGAAGTCTCCAAGCTCCTCTTCACCTCTGAGATGCAAGAAGGTTCATCTGTGGTACTGCTCAACATGTTGAAGACTGTGGAGCCTTCTGTAAAGCATGAGCAAGATACGGTGCTATAAGTTGATTCCTCGAAGAAAGTTTCTAAGAGGAAGTCAAAGGAATAACAGAAGGGGAAGAAAAAGGCTAAAAAGGTAGAACCAGCTCAAAAGGGAACTTGCTATCATTATGGCAAGGAGGGCCATTGGCGAAGAAATTACAAGATTTATCTTGAGTCCATGAAGAAGAATAAGGCATCGGATGCCCCATCTTCTTTAGATATCTTCGTTATTGATTATCATTCTATTTCCTCAAACACTTGGGTATTGGATACTGTGTGTGGCTCACAAACATATAATGACATACATGGGCTAAGGAATAGAAGAAGACTTGTCAAGGGAGAGTCAAATTTACGTGTTGGGAATGGAGCAAAGGTTGCTACACTCGCCATCGGAATGTATTTGTTGAAACTTCCTGCAGGAATTATCTTAGAACTGGACAATTACTTTTATGTTCCTTGGTTGATAAAGAACATCATTTCTATTTCTTGTTTAAATAAAAATGGGTACCATTTAACTTTTAGTAACAATTATTGTTATATAACTTTGACTGGAGTTCTTTATGGGACTAGAACATTAAGCAATGGTATTTATACGTTGGACGTATCTAGTGACATTTTCAATATCGAAGCGAGCAACAAGCATGCTCGAAAGGATAATCAATTAGACTCCTACATATGACATTGTCATCTTGGCCATGCAAATAAGAAACGCATGTCTGAATTACACCGATGTGGGATTCAGGAATCGTTTGAATTGGATTCATACGATATATGTGAATCATGCTTAAAATGCAAGATGACTAAGTTACCTTGTACAGAAAAAGGTTAAAGGGTGGGAGAGTTTCTTGGTCTAATACATATTGATGTATGCGGAACTTTGTCAACTCAAGCTCTAGGAGGCTATATCTACTTCATTACCTTCACCGATGACCACTCACGGTTTGGGTATGTGTTCTTGATGAAACACAAGTCTGAAGCCTTTGAAAGATTCAAAGAATTTAGAAAAGAAATAGAGAAACAACATGACAAGAGTATTAAAATACTTCGGTCGGATCGAGGTGGTGAATACTTAAGTCAAGAGTTTCTAGATTATCTAAGAGACATTGGTATATTGTCTCAATGGACTCCGCCATATACACCGCAGCATAATGGTGTATTTGAGAGGCGTAATCGGACCTTGTTGGACATGGTCAGGTTAATGATGAATCATGCAAATCTTCCCAAGTCTACTTCAGACAGCTGTTTACTTGCTAAATAGAATACCAACCAAGGTAGTCTCCACTACTCCATATGAGGTATGGAATAGTAAGAAAACTCATATATCTTACTTAAAGATATGAGGTTGTCCTGCTTATGTGAAGCGGACTGTATCAGACAAATTGGATGCTAAGTCTGATAAATGTCTATTTATTGGATACCCTAAGGAAACAAGGGGTTGCCAATTCTATCATCCTGTGGAACAAAAGGTGTTTGTTTCAAGACATGATGTGTTTCTAGAGAAAGAGTTTCTTTTGCAAGAAAACAGTGGGAGTGTCATTGAGCTTGAGGAGGCTCGAGAGACTCAAATAGACATTGATGAGATACCTGGTGAAGCACCACAATCGATAACTCATAGTGATGAGCAATCAACTGGACGTATTGTGACACCACATCTTCATAGATCTAGTAGAACATGCAACATTCCTGAGAGATGTGGATTTCTCGTAAGTGAATCGAACGACCTGTTATTCATTGATGATGAGGAGCCTACCAATTATGAAGTGTTGGGGATTGCTTCGGAGGCTCATTGGCTCCCATGTCCCCGGATTAAAATTTTCACTAATGAAAAAACTAATCCGGATGGGATGAGTTTCCTTAGCACAACCAATTCATCGTCGTGCTAACAACTTGAGCGATCGCTTGAACAAACTAGTTGTTCAAGCAACACAACTCTTCTAGTTGGTTAGCCGCGGAAGAGACGACGGACGGATCGCCGGTTTTTGTGTTTGTCTTCGAGGTCCATGATTATACAAAATACATAAAAATGTAAACTAGTATAATCAACACATAAAGAACATGCTAAGATCATAAAAATAAAGTTGTAAAACTTTTATACCTCTCGATCTTCTACCGTATGTCCTATCCTCCTCGTGGACATCGTGTGGGCGAAGATCCTCCACGAGTAGAAGCCTCCTAGATCACATTCTTCTCTTCCTTTCTCGCTCCTAACAAAGAGAAGAACCAAACAAAACTCCTTCTCCTTTCTAGAATCGGCCACCAAACCAAGGAGCTTGATATAACCGCCGGCCAAGGAGTAGATGGTTGAGCGCCGACCAACCTTTGTAACAATGTTGCCGCCGGCCACCAAGGAATGGGAGAAGCACCGACCACCAATGGATTGGAGAACCGCCGGCCACCAAGGAGAAAAGGAGGAGGAAGAGGGTCGGCCAAAGCAAGGAGGAAGATGGAGTGAGTGCCGGCCACCAAGGAGCAAAGGAGGAAACCCTAATCTCCTTCTTTGTTGCCGCCCAAACCACAAACCAAAACCCTAGCCACCTAAACTCTTGAGAGGCAAAACTCTAATCCAAAAAAAAAAAAACATTCTTGCCGCCCAAGCCTTAGCCCTCTATTTATAGAATTGGGCTTAAGCCTCCTTTAATCTCCACCGTCGGATCTAGGGTTTTATCCCAACCGTCGGATCTAGGGTTTCATCCCAACCGTCGGACCTAGGGTTTTATCCCAACCGTCGGATCTAGGGATTTAATCCCAACCGTCGGATCTAGGGATTTAATCCCAACCGTCGGATCTAGGGATTTAATCTCAACCGTCGGTTCTAGGGTTTCATCCCAACCGTCGGATCTAGAGATTTAATCTCAACCGTCGGTTCTAGAGATTTAATCCCAACCGTTGGTTTTAGAGTTTTGTTTTACATCCTTGGATCTAGGCTTCTTGAGGATTATATTAGGCTACGATAGGGACCATGAGGAGGAGTTGGATTTTGGCCACCCGATGGATCGGAACCACATAAACTTGATCCATCAATGATGTTCCATTCCACTAGAGGATCATCATTGAATTACCTCACCAACCCCCATAAATTAATATGGGCTCCATATATTATTTGTACATCCATCTCCCCGTGTTTAAGATATCGAATGTTCATTAATTAATTGATTTACTGACCATCAATCAATTAACATCTAACTCCTCGAGTAGTACCACTCAACCTTATCATCATGTTGACTAAGTCAACCAGCTGGGTTTACATGATGAACCTTATGAGCTCCTCAAGGGGACATCATCAACCTAATATATAGGACACGGTTTCCTCCTATAATCAATGACACACCATGTAAATAATATTATTTCCCAACTTACCGGGCATATTGATTTAATCCATCTAAATCTCACCCTATGGTAAATCAAAGAAATAAATACTAAGTACATGTGCCTGTTATTATATCGGGATTAAGAGCATGTACAACATAATATCCGAGATCCGATTCAATTATGTAGTCAGCAATAAATTGAATCACCTCTATGTCGGTTCTGCTCAATACACCTAAGTGTACTAGTGTAACTCTATGCTCAAGACAAAACAATACCAAGCTACACTACAACCATGCCAATGGTTTGTCCAAAACCATCTTGGTTGTGAGCCTCTACTTATATTCTACAAGGGACTGATAACATGATCTTCTGTGCCACACCAAGCACCATGTTATCTACAATGTAAAATATTAAACAATATGCACACATATATAAAGTGCAAACAATGATCATGTGATTCTTATTTCAAAATAAAATGTTCATACAAAAAGAGCTAGGCTTTCAGTATACATTCCAACAATCTCCTACTTATACTAAAAGACTATGTTGTCATTACACTGCCATACATCTGATCCCCATGTCCTCCACATGCCTATCAAACGCTTTCGCTGGAAGGGCCTTAGTGAATGGATCCGCCAGGTTATCCTCTAATGCAATCTTGGCGACAACTACTTCTCCTCGCTTTACGATCTCTCGTATCAGGTGTTACTTGCGCTCTGTGTTTACTTGCCTTATGGGCTCGTGGTTCCTTCGAGTTTGCAACTGCACCACTATTATCACAATAAATTGTGATAGATCTGGGCAAACCAAAAATCACATCCAAGACCATCAAGAAGTTCCTGAGCCATACAGCTTCCTTGGCTGCCTCAGAGGCTGCCACATACTCAGCTTCCATGGTAGAGTCCGCCACGCATTTCTGCTTGACACTCCTCCATACTATAGCTCCACCTCCAAAAGTAAACACAAACCCCGAGGTAGACTTATTGTTGTCTCTATATGATAGGAAATCCGAATCTGTGTAACCCACAGGGACTAATTGATCTGCCCGGTAAACCAACATATAATCCCTAGTCCTTCTCAGGTACTTCAATATATGCTTTACCGCAGTCCAATGTCCCTGTCCAGGATTACTCTGATATCTGCTAACCATGCCCACGGCAAAGCAGATATCTGGTCTCGTACATAGCATAGTATACATGAGGCTTCCTACTGCCGAAGCATAAGGAACCGCCTTCATCTCCTCTATCTCCTTTGATGTTTTGGGACACATCTCTTTAGATAAAGGAACTCCATGCCTAAAAGGTAGAAAACCTTTCTTGGAGTTCTGCATGCTAAAACGAGCAAGGATAATGTCAATGTATGAAGCTTGAGATAAGCACAACATCCTTTTCTTACGATCCCTTATTACTTTGATCCCAAGGATGTGTCCCACTTCTCCCAAGTCCTTCATGTCAAACTGTTTGGACAACCATACCCTTACGTCTGAGGACACTCTGATATTGTTGCCAACTAACAAAATGTCATCTACGTATAGTACAAGAAATACCACTACGTTTCCATCACATCTCTTGTATACACAAGGCTCATCCGGACTTTGAATAAATCCATATGACTGGATTACCTCATCAAAGCGGATGTTCCAAGATCTAGAAGCTTGCTTCAATCCATAAATGGACCGATTAAGCTTACATACAAGATGCTCTTTGCCTTTAGCAATGAATCCCTCTGGTTGCTGCATATAGATGTTCTCCTCAAGACTTCCGTTAAGGAAAGTTGTCTTGACATCTATCTGCCAAATCTCATAATCTATATGAGCAGCTATTGATAAGAGAATCCGGATAGACTTAAGCATAGCTACCGGCGAAAAGGTCTCCTCATAATCGATACCCTCTTTCTGAGTATACCCTTTCACAACAAGCCTAGCTTTGAAGGTCTCAACCTTCCCGTCTACTCCTCTCTTTCTCTTGTAGATCCACTTGCATCCAATGGCTTTTACACCATCGGGTGGTTCTACTAGCTCCCATATCTGATTAGAATCCATAGATTCTATCTCTGAATTCATCGCTCTTTGCTAAGATACCGCATCTCTATCTTGGAGTGCCTCGTCATATGTCCAGGGATCAGGTTCTTGTTCACCAGGGACTAAGTCCGAAGACTCTCCCAAGAACATGAATCTCTCGGGTTGTCTAACAACCCTCCCACTACGACGAGGTGCCTCCTATGTATGCTCTGTGACACGCGGTGCAGTGACTTGTGGTATCTCCTCTTGTACCGGTGGTACTGAAGTCGGGACTTCCCCTGTCAACTCCTCAAGAACAATCCTACTCATGGGCTTGTGGTTCATCACATAGTCCTCCTCTAGAAATATGACATTCGTACTCACGATCACCTTCTGATCTCTAGGACTATAGAACAAACCACCCTTCGTTCCCTTAGGGTAGACAACAAACAAGCATACTTCTGTACGAGATTCCAACTTACCAGCATCTCCCTTCAGCACATGTGCTGGACTACCCCAAATCCGAATATGTCTTAGACTAGGCTTTCGCCCAGTCCACAATTCTGTGGGAGTAGAGGGTACTGACTTAGATGGAACCAAGTTCAGAATGTGTGCTGCCATTTCCAGAGCAAACCCCCAGAACGAATCAGGTAACTCAGAATAACTCATCATCGATCTGACCATCTCCATAAGAGTCTTGTTCCTTCGCTCCGCCACACCATTCTGCTGGGGTGTGCCAGGTGCAGACAATTGGAATTGAATCCTAGACTCTGATAAGTAACTCCTAAACTCTCCCAAGAGGTACTCGCCACCACGATCAGATCGTAGTGTCTTGATACTTTTACCTTGACGGTTCTCCACATCAGCCTTGAATTCTTTGAACCTGTCAAAGCATTCAGACTTGCGGCGCATCAAGTAAATGTATCCATACCTTGAATAATCGTCTATAAAAGAGACGAAGTATTCAAAGCCACCTCTAGCCTGGATAGACATAGGACCGCACAGATCAGAATGAACCAATTCTAACACATCTTTGGCTCTATACCCCCTTTGCATTGAAAGGCTTCTTGGTCATTTTACCTTCCAAGCAAGATTCGCAGGTTGGGAGATCCTCCACTACTAATGAACCCAAAGGTCCATCAGCTATCAACCTTTGAATTCTACTCAGGTTAATATGACCAAGCATTAGATGCCAAAGATACGTCTGGTTCATTTTCGAAGGTTCTTTTCTCTTATTAGACTTAGAAGATGAGTTATTTACTTCTATATGCATCGTGGGAGTTTTCGGTTCAAGAGTATACAAATTGCCAACCAATGTACCAGAACAGATAATCTCCCTATTCCTTTTTATAACCACTTTGTCATTAAAAGAAACAGAATATCCATCCATAAACAATTTAGAAACTGAAATTAAATTCTTTCTAAAAGTAGGTACATAAAGACAATTTCTCAAAACCAAAACTTTATTCCTATCAAAAGATAAATAAACGTCTCCCACTGCAATAGCCGCCACCTTTGAAGCATTGCCCATGAAGACGGTAATCTCTCCCTCATCTAGTCGTCGGGTTTCCTGGAACTCCTGCAAAGTATTGCAGACATGATCAGTGGCTCCTGTATCTACACACCAGGCACTGGTAGATAACACCGCTAAACATGTTTCAACAACTAAACAAGAAGATATACCTGTACCGCCTTCCAATGTCCAACACTTGCAAGTGAAGCACTTGCCTTTCGGCTTCTTCACTCCTGCCTGAGGTCCCACTGCCACTTTCTTTGCTCCACCTTGCTTCTTCTTCTTCTTACCTTTCGGCTTAGAAGAAGAAACCTTTTGAGCAACCATGGCTTGAGCGCTTTGACGAAAAAGCCCCTCTACCGCTTGGAGTTCTGTCAGAAGCTCCGCCAATGAATACAACCTCTTGTTCATGTTGTAGTTGAGGCGAAACTGCTCAAAACTCCTAGGCAGAGACTGGAGAATGATATCGACCTGGGTTTCCCCATCGATCTCAGCTCCGAGGACTTCCATCTCATTAAGATGAGCCATCATCTTGAGAACATGATCTCTAACGGGTGTTCCCTTAACCATGGTGGTCGTCATCAAGTTTCTCATAGCCTTCTGTCTAGCCGCCCTACTCTGATGTCCGAAAAGTTCCTTGAGATTGAACATCATGTCATAAGCTGTGGCCATGGCCTGATGCTGATGTTGCAGCACATTTGACATAGATGCCAAAATGTAACACCGCGCCATCTCATCTGCCTTGATCCATTTCTTATAACTTTCTTTCTTCTTTTCATCAGAGTCATCGGTGGGCTTAGGAGGACAGACCTTGAAGAGTACAAATTTGTACACCTCTGCAGTTAAGACAATATCCAAGTTTCTTTTCCAATCAATATAGTTTGTTCCAGTAAGTTTATTTTCTTTTAATATCACAGCAAGTGGGTTGAAAGCCATTTGAAAAACCTAAGAATCACAATGATCAAAATATTAGATTTCAAATATTATTGATTCCTCAAAACAATAAAATTCTGAAATCAACCAACACCTCAAAACACCGAGAATATCGCATGCCACGATAGTGTGGACGTATACGAATTCTACATTTGTAAGAGGAGGTTTTACCCATTAATTTTATTATCTTGTCAACCTTACTTTTTGACAAATAAAATTAATAGTTGGTTCCTCTTTGGCCCTACAAATAAAAGCAGTGACTCCGATGGGGAGGATACTTTTTATTTGCATCTAAGTGTGCACCATTACACGATACTAAGGGAATTATTTCGGATTATGTGCCTTACCGATGGGGAAGTACACACGCTCCTAAATAATTTCATATAACCATTATTTGACCTAGTGATCTGCAAACAAACCCATCCGATGGGGAGGAAGGCACTCATAGCCAACGCGCAAGTTTGTTGCATCACACGTCAAATTGTAATGGAGGTCGCAGGAATTAATTAAAATATCCCTCTCCCACTTAGTAAATTGACAATGAGGAATTTTCAAGCATACACAACATGCATATAAAAACAAATCAGCAATAAATATGGAAAAAAATAGAATTTTTCCAACTATTATGGCATTGTTCTCCAATAGGCATCTCGTCGTGTCGCCACTTCGTCCGCTCCATCTTTTCCCGTGCGCAAGTCACCAAAGAGATCCGAGCCGAGATAACTATTTTAATTTACATCCATCGATCCTATACTCCACAAAGGAGTGTACAAATAATCTAGATCGAAAGTAAACTAAAATGAGTGGCTAAACAATGTCGTATTTAATTACAAAAATCAAATACTAATCTAGCCTCGTCAACCCCGAGGATTCAAATAATATACATACAATCACTCACAAAACAATAACATACACACAAATAGCCATAATAGTCGGATCTTATGCCTGCAACCAAAAAGTTAGCCTACGCACATCCTACTATTATCCGGTATACTCAATATATGATATGTGTATGAAAGTAACCGAATCCAAAACACACAAAACCGGAAACCGTGGCTTTGATACCACTTGTTGGGGATTGCTTCGGAGGCTCATTGGCTCCCATGTCCCCGAATTAAAATTTTCACTAATGAAAAAACTAATCCAGATGGGATGAGTTTCCTTAGCACAACCAATTTGTCGTCGTGCTAACAACTTGAGCGATCGCTTGAACAAACTAGTTGTTCAAGCAACACAACTCTTCTAGTTGGTTAGCCACGGAAGAGACGACGGACGGATCACCGGTTTTTGTGTTTGTCTTTGGGGTCCATGATTATACAAAATACATAAAAATGTAAACTAGTATAATCAACACATAAAGAACATGCTAAGATTAGAAAAATAAAGTTGTAAAACTTTTATACCTCTCGATCTTCTACCGTATGTCCTATCCTCCTCGTGGACGTCGTGTGGGCGAAGATCCTCCACGAGTAGAAGCCTCCTAGATCACGTTCTTCTCTTCCTTGCTCACTCCGAACAAAGAGAAGAACCAAACAAAACTCCTTCTCCTTTCTAGAACTGGTCACCAAACCAAGGAGCTTGATATAACCGCCGGCCAAGGAGTAGATGGTTGAGCGCCGGCCAACCTTTGTAACAATGTTGCCGCCGGCCACCAAGGAATGGGAGAAGCGTCGGCCACC
This sequence comes from Wurfbainia villosa, assembly GCA_025175895.1. Taxonomy (NCBI): domain Eukaryota; kingdom Viridiplantae; phylum Streptophyta; class Magnoliopsida; order Zingiberales; family Zingiberaceae; genus Wurfbainia; species Wurfbainia villosa. The sequence continues at coordinate 39,160,843 of CM045987.1, forward strand.
AATGGATTGGAGAACCGCCGGCCACCAAGGAGAAAAGGAAGAGGAAGAGGGCCGACCAAAGCAAGGAGGAAGATGGAGTGAGCGTCGGCCACCAAGGAGAAAAGGAGGAAACCCTAATCTCCTTCTTTGTTGCCGCCCAAACCACAAACCAATACCCTAGCCGCCTAAACTCTTGAGAGGCAAAACCCTAATCCAAAAAAAAACATTCTTGCCGCCCAAGCCATAGCCCTCTATTTATAGAATTGGGCTTAAGCCTCCTTTAATCTCCACCGTCGGATCTAGGGATTTAATCTCCACCATCGGATCTAGGGTTTTATCCCAACCGTCGGATCTAGGGTTTCATCCCAACCATCGGACCTAGGGTTTCATCCCAACCCTAGGATCTAGGGATTTAATCCCAACCGTCGGATCTAGGGATTTAATCTCAACCGTCGGATCTAGGGATTTAATCTCAATCGTCGGTTCTAGGGTTTCATCCCAACCGTCGGATCTAGAGATTTAATCTCAACTGTCGGTTCTAGGGATTTAATCTCAACCGTTGGTTTTAGAGTTTTGTTTTACATCCTTAGATCTAGGCTTCTTGAGGATTATATTAGGCTACGATAGGAACCATGAGGAGGAGTTGGATCTTGGCCACCCGATGGATCGGAACCACACAAACTTGATCCATCAATGATGTTCCATTCCACTAGAGGATCATCATTGAATTACCTCACAAACCCCCATAAATTAATATGGGCTCCATATATTATTTGTACATCCATCTCCCTGTGTTTAAGATATCGAATGTCCATTAATTAATTGATTTACTGACCATCAATCAATTAACATCTAACTCCTCGAGTAGTACCACTCAACCTTATCATCATGTTGACTAAGTCAACCAGCTGGGTTTACATGATGAACCTTATGAGCTCCTCAAGGGGACATCATCAACCTAATATATAGGACACGGTTTCCTCCTATAATCAATGGCACACCATGTAAATAATATTATTTCCCAACTTACCGAGCATATTGATTTAATCCATCTAAATCTCACCCTATGGTAAATTAAAGAAATAAATACTAAGTACATGTGCCCGTTATTATATCGGGATTAAGAGCATGTACAACATAATATCCGAGGTCCGATTCAATTATGTAGTCAGCAATAAATTGAATCACCTCTATGTCGGTCCTGCTCAATACACCTAAGTGTACTAGTGTAACTCTATGCTTAAGACAAAACAATACCAAGCTACACTACAACCATGCCAATGGTTTGTTCAAAACCATCTTGGTTTTGAGCCTCTACTTATATTCTACAAGGGACTGATAACATGATCTTCTGTGCCACACCAAGCACCATGTTATCTACAATGTAAAATATTAGACAATATGCACACATATATAAAGTGCAAACAATGATCATGTGATTCTTATTTCAAAATAAAATGTTCATACAAAAAGAGCTAGGTTTTCAGTATACATTCCAACATGAAGAAGTTATGAAAAGTTCAGAAAGGGATAAGTGGCTTACTGCCATGAAGTCAGAAATGGATTCCATGTATGAAAATCAAGTTTGGAACTTGGTTGACCCACCTGAAGGCATTAAGCTTATAGGGTGCAAGTGGATTTTCAAGAAGAAAACCGACATGGATGGTAATGTGATTACCTATAAGGTTAGATTAGTGGCGAAAGGATATCGTCAAAAGTAAGGTGTTGTTTATGACGGAACCTATTCGCCTGTTACTAGGCTTAAATCCATTCGCATAATCCTAGCCATACCGGCTCATTATGATTATGAGATATGACATATGAATGTGAAAACATCTTTCCTTAATGGAGACCTACTCAAGGATGTGTATATGATACAACCTAAGGGTTTCATATCGGTTGATAAAACCAAGGTATGCAAATTGCGACGGTCCATATATGGACTGAAGTAAGCATCCAGGAGCTGGAATATCCATTTTGATGAGACAATCAAAAAGTTTGATTTCTCACAAAATTCGGATGAACCTTGTGTGTACAAGAAGGTTAGTGGGAGTGCAGTCGTGTTCCTAGTATTGTATGTCGATGACATATTACTTATAGAAAGTGATGTTTCAGTCTTACAGTTAGTTAAAATTTGTTTGTCCAAGACATTTTCCATGAAAGACCTGGGAGAAGCAACCTACATCCTCGGGATTAAGATCTATAGGGATAGATCAAAACTGTTGCTTGGTTTTTCACAGTCTACATATATAGGCCGAGTGCTAAAGAGGTTTAGCATGTCAGAATCCAAGAAAGGTTTCCTTCCCATCATGCATGGGATACACCTTTCGAAGTCTATGTGTCAACGCACAGAAGACGAGAGGATTTTCATGAGTAAGATTCCCTATGCATCCGCAATAGGATCTATTATGTATGCTATGTTATGTACGAGGCCCGATGTATCGTATTCTCTGAGTGTCATGAGCAGATACCAGTTTGATCCAGGAATGGATCATTGGGCGGCTGTTAAGATGATCCTTGAATACTTAAGAAGAACTAAGGACGTGTTCCTAATATATGGAGAAAGGGACATGGTGATATGCGGGTATACGGATGTCAACTTCCAGACATACAAGGATGATTCCAAGTCTCAGTCTGGGTATGTATTCACCTGGAATGGAGGCGCAATAAGTTGGAAAGGTTCCAAGCTTGACACTATAGCGGATTCTGCCACTAAGGCAGAATACATTGTAGCTTTGGAAGCAGCAAAGGAAGCGATTTGGATCAAGAAGTTCATCTCTGAACTTGATGTGGTCTCATCAATGATCCAAACATGTGCTTCGCTACTATCATCTAATCAAAGAGATCATTAGTAGGAAGGAAATACAAATCGAGTAGATTCCCACTGAAAGCAACTTAGCGGATCCTTTAACTAAGGCATTACCTCAAAGTAAGTTTGAGGGTCATGTTAGAGCTTATGGTATTGGATACCGTAGCGATTGGCATTATGCCAAGTGAGAGTTTGTTAGTAATATATGAGAGGTGTCCTAAGGCAATCGCCTTATGGTTGTACCATTTATTTGATAAATGAAGATTCACTATTTGAGTATACATGTTTTCATGTATTTAATTGGATCTTAAACTCATTTATTGAATGTCTGCAATACGATTCACAGCATGAGAGAATTTGTGATTGGATCACAACTAGTGAGTATCTCTACATGTGTAATTATGATGTATTAGAATTATCCCTAGTCAATGAATTGATGGATTTGGACACCATCAATTCTGTCGAGACTAGCACAAGGTATACTCCTTGGTGTATCTAAGCAGCTGATTCTCACTGGCTAGAGACATTGTGATGTTCGGAGTTAATCGTGGATGCTAGTTATGGTAACTAGTTTATTGGAGTGACAAGCTGTAAGACTTCATATGGTTCTCTGCATATATGGATATGTCAATGAAGTTCTTACTGCAGCTTAAGTGCGATGTTCCTTTGACTTGCAGTATTCAAGTCATCTTGGACATGAAGACTGTTGGTGCAGTGAGGCACCGAAATCGAACCTGTGTTTTGATTATAGCAAAGACACAAAAGTTAAGTCTATTTTGTTTTCTCACGAGCTGAATCGAGTGTGCAGAAGATTGATATAGCTGGAGCTGAAGGCTAGCGACACCCGGAGGAAGCCGTGGTGGTCGGGCGATACTCGAGTGACTTCGGAGGGAGCCGAAGGAATCGAGTGGAAGGCCAGAAGCAAAAGCAACACGTAAGCATCGAGGTAAGCTCGAGTGTGCGAGAGTAAGTAAGGTCGTATCCTCTTTACGGGGATGATCTTAAGCGTAGATCCGACCAAAGACTTCTTATAGATGGTCTAGGTCGAGATCGGATGGTCGACGACCATCAAAATTATGTTTTTGTTGTGCTAACTTTGACTTGCAGCAAGCATCAGTCGACTGCCAGCTTGGAGGACTCGACTGCCGTCAAATAGTCGACTAGAAGGTCGTGATCGTGATCGCCATCGATCGTGATGATGGCCATCAGTCGACTGATGGTCAATGATCAAATTCTAGGAGTCAAGGCTTATCACTCCACCTCAAAGCGGTTTGGTGTCCATTTGTGATTGGTTGAAGACCCACTCGAAAAGGGGCTCAAAGGCTATAAAAGGAGGGCCAAACCTAGGGTTTTAACAACAATTCTAAGCTTCCAAAAAGTCTCTGCAAAGCTACCGACAACAACGTGCTTCTTCTTCTCCGACGTCTAGGTTTCATTTCCTTTATTTTTGTACGTCGGTTTTAATTTTAGTGTCGTTGCTCATTTACATTCTTCGAAGCTATTTTTCTATCGTAACGAGGAGAGGGGGAGTGTCCCTCTACCTCAAGTTTTTTTGTATCGATTAACTCCTACCTCCAACGAGGAGGAGTTTGTTTAGTGATTTGCCCTCCGTGCGTGGTCAAGGACCACTAGGGCCTTGGAGTAGTAGCCTTCGGCTACGAACCAAGTAAATATCTTGTTTCTATTGTCTCTTTTACTTTTTGTTTTGCTTATCTTTCCGCTGCGCATATTTGGCTTGAAACGAAAAAAGTTTTTCTTTTCGCTATTCACCCCCTCTAGCGACGCATTGATCCAACAATTGGTATCGAGTCGGCGCTTAGATTTGGTGAAACCACCAATCTAACTTTTTTTCACATAGTTGTTTTTCGTTCGTTTAAATTTTTCTACCGAACTACTAATCCAAGACGAAGTCTTGTAACTCTTAGTTTGATTTTGTTTTGCAAGTATTCGCTTTTGGAGTAGCCCACGGTCAAACGGGCATAACTTTTCGTAAAAGTTGACCCACCACGGTCTACCTACCAAATCGAAGCTCTCAGAGATCTACACTTCTTACGGGGTTTACCCCGTAATATTTTCATCCTCAAAAAATGACGTTTAGTAGCCTTTCGGGGACATCAAAGGTTGTGAGTACTTACTTTTTATTTAGTTTCTTATTTCTTTGCTTAACTTTCTATTTTTCATTTATTTCTTTTTATTTCCCGCACTACTAATCCAAGACGCAAGTCTTGGTACTTTAAATAATGTTTTTGTTGTTGCTAGGTTTTCATTTTAGTCTCCTTGTCTTTTTGTTCTAATGGCCCATCTCGAGGGTTATAGCACCGTCCGACTTCCGTTTTACAACGGAGATGATTTCCGTTACTGGAAAGGTCGGATGGAATGCTTTCTCAAAACCCAAATTGAGATGTGGATCATAATTCAAACGGGTTTCACACTTCCGACCAATGAAGTGGGTGACTCCTTGGATTATGATCAATGGACCGTTGCAACAAAACGACAAGTCGAAGCCGACGCCAAGGCGACACAAATCCTCCAATGTGGCCTATCCAAGGAGGAGCTAAATCGCGTCGGCCCCTTCATAAGCGCAAAGGATCTTTGGACAAAACTAATCGAGTTACACGAAGGATCGGATCAAGCTAAGGTTTGCAAACGTGATTTGTTATTCAATAAATTGTACACACTAAAAATGCAGGAACACGAGTCCGCGACGCAACTCCACGCCCGTGTCCAAGACATAGTCAACAACCTACATGCAATCAGGCAAAAGGTCGAAAATCATGACCTTATAAGGTATGTCCTAAACTCTTTTCCGAGGACTACCTTATGGGCATCCATGGTCGATGCCTATTAGGTCTCCAAGGACCTTTCTAAAATTAGGTTAGATGAATTCTTTTCGGATTTTGAACTTCATGAGCAGTCTAACTCGGAGCCCGAGAGGGGTATAGCCATGTTTGCAGGTTCAAAGAAGAAGAAAATCGCAAGCAAGCCACCACCAACCGAGGAGGAAGACGAGTCCGAAGAAGAAGTTGACCCGGAGTTGACTGCCGAACTAATGAACCTAGCTCGAAGGATAGCCAAGGGACGAAAGCGAACCACGACTCGACCCAACCAAGGTAAGTCTAAAAGTTCTAACATTAGGTGTTATGAGTGTAACAGGTTTGGACACATCAAGTCCGAGTGCCCCAAGCTCAACCACCAAGCACCTAAGCACAAGAAGGCCCTCAACGCGACATGGGAAGAAGCGTCATCCGAAGAAGACGAAGACCACATCTTCATGGCGAAGTCAATTGAGTCAGATACGGAGACTGAACCTGAACTTGAGTCAGAACCTGAGGATGACTCGGACTACGAAGCTACCTTCAAGTCAAGCCACGGATACGCATCCGGTTCAAAAGATACCCTTAAAGTAAGTCGAAATTTATTTAATACTTTACAAAATACGGTTAGGTTTTTGTCTAGGAAATTAGTTAAATCCGAGTCCAAGGTCGAGACCCTAGCTGAGGAAGTTAAACTCCTCAAATACCAGGTCTCCCTAACCTCTTCGACTAGTCGAGTTCAAGAGAAGGACTCAACTCGGGTTGAAAAACTCGAAGTTGAGAACTCTCTCTTGAAAAGTCAAGTCGAAGATCTTAGGAACATGTTGGAAAGGTTCACTTCGGGATCCAAAGGACTTGACCTCCTACTTGGATCTCAAAGGGCCATGTACAATAAGGCTGGACTAGGGTTTAACTCAAACGCGACTAATAGGTCGTATATGTCGATCGTAAGTAGACATAAAAAATGTGTCCAAGCATGGGTCCCTAAGACCACTTTGATTTCAACTCTAGGATCTAACTCGTACTGGGTTCCCAAGGACCAAATCCACTATGTGGATAGACCGAACCGATTCAACGGTCTAGGGGGAGCCAGTACAAAATATGTTTGTGCTTTAACTTAGAAATTGCATGTTTTAACTTAGAAAGTTTGTGCTTTAACATAGAAATTGCATGTTTTTAACTTAGAAAGTTTGTGCTTTAAAACTTGTGAACTCTCTTAGAACACGTACATAACCTACTAAAATTCTTCGAAAAGATTGAGCCTCAGGGAGCCTCTTTTCAAAAATAACTAGTTAGACGAGGAAATAATTTTAGGTGAGTCAAGTCATCATTTTCTTGAAAATGGCTTTGTCTAAGGAAGTGGTCGATGATCCGATAAAAGAAGGCCCCTGTGCCTCGCCACGACCTGGAAGCCATGATCTTGAAAAGGTAAACTTGACAAGCCTAGGGTTAAATCCAAATCTAACATAAAATTACTTGAACCTAAATCCACTCAATCAACTTAATTGAAAGTCATCTCAAAAAACACATAAGTATAACATGCTTGATCATATAGACTCCGGCGAGATGACCTAGGGTTAACAACTTACAACCAATTTTCTTAACAAAAAATCTAACATCCAATCCAACCACCTTGTGTGTAGGATCAATGGATGTTTGACGTGATTGCTCGAGCACATGGGGATCAACTCAAATTCGCAAAGCTTCGATTCAAACGACAAGGATCGGTAGCCTTTGGGAATAACGGCAAGCTCAAAATCATCGGATAAGGTGATATCGAGCTTAACACGAATTTTTTTATTAAAAATGTATTACTTGTAGAGAATTTTTAATATAACTTACTTAGTGTAAGCCAATTGTGTGATAATAACTATAAGGTTATATTTCTAGAAAATGAATGCATAATTAATACCAACGAAACCTCTAAAACAATTCTTAAAGGAACTAGAAATAACAACATTTATACGATCAATTTAACCAACTCCTCAACTAAGTGTCTTATGACACGGCAAGAGGAATCATGGTTGTGGCACCGACGACTCGGTCACTCACACCCAAGACTCGTCCACAAGATGAGTCAGAGTGGCTTAGTCAGAGGCTTACCCAACCTCAACAACTTGGTTAATAAAATCTGTAATGCTTGTCAACAAGGAAAACAACCTAGGACACAACACAAGTTAACTAACCAAGAACGAACCTCAAGTGTACTTGAGCTCCTGCATATGGATCTATTCGATTCACATGGAGCCAAGTCACTGAATAGAAGTCAATATTGCTTAGTCATAATTGGCGACTACTCGATTTACAGGTTAGGTTCATCAAACATAAAAATGATACCCTAGATCAATTAATTAATCTATTCAAATTAATCGAGAATCAAAAAGACCTTAAGGTTAAAAGACTTAGAAGCGATCATGGTGGTGAATTCGAAAATCAAAGGTTCACCGACTTCTGTAACCTAAACGGATACCACCATGAATTCTCCTGCCCTAGGACCCCTCGGCAAAATGGCCTCGTGGAGCGGAAAAACTGAACTCTACAAGAAGCCGCGAGGACCATGTTGAACGAATACGACCTACCCGATAGGTTTTGGGCAGAAGCCGTTAGCACGGCTTGCTATGTCCAAAATAGGATCCTTATGGTAAAGAGGCACCTTAAGACCTCGTATGAGATTTATCACGATAAAATACCTAACATCAAGTACTTTAGGGTATTTGGGTGTAAGGTACATATCCTAAACACTAAGGATTACCTAGGGAAATTTACATCCAAAACCACGACCGGAATCTTTCTAGGATACTCGACTACAAGTAGAGCTTATAGAGTATATAACCACGACACCCTTAGAGTCGAGGAGACTATCAATGTAGTATTCGATGAAGGACATGAACCTACAAAACCCCCGGCAACCCCAATTAGCGAGCCGATTCATACTAGACCTTACTCGTCAGGAGATCAGGTCTAGTGTTAATCCTAACCTAAGTCAACCTAGTCACTCTATTGATCAAGTGATAGATGACTCCAACCAAACTAGTGTTCAACCAAGTCACCCCATTGATCAAGCATTAGGTAACACAAACCCAACCCAATCTAGGACTCAGACTAACCACCCTATCGATCAAGTGATAGGAGATCCTAATCTAGGAGTTCGAACTAGAGAATCCTATAGGAACCTTAGTCAAATTTCCTTAATTTCAAAGATAGAACCCAAATCAATTGAACAAGCTCTTCTTGATCCCGATTGGATTATTGCAATGCAAGAAGAGCTAGCTCAATTTACTAGGAATGAAGTGTGGGAATTAGTACCACCACCTAAAGACAAAACGATATTTGGAACAAGGTGGGTGTTTCGAAATAAGCTTGATGATAAAGGTGAAGTAGTTAGAAACAAGGCTCGGTTAGTCGCCAAAGGATTTAGCCAAGTCGAAGGCTTAGATTACGACGAAACCTATGCCCCAGTAGCTAGACTCGAATCCATTAGAATGTTGCAAGCTTATGCCTCACATCGAGGATTTAAGCTGTTTCAAATGAATGTTAAGTCGGCATTCCTAAATGGATACATTAAAGAAGAAGTTTATGTTACCCAACCCCCCGGATTCGAAAATCTAGATAAACCCGACCATGTTCTAAAACTTAAGAAAGCTCTCTATGGACTTAAACAAGCTCCTCGAGCTTGGTACAAGAGACTTTCAATCCATCTTAAGTCAAAAGGGTTTAACCAAGGCTTAGTTGACCCAACTCTCTTTGTAAAAACCTTAGGTAAAGAAATATTCATAGCTCAAATTTACGTAGATGATATAATTTTTAGAACCTCTAACTCAGCCTTACTAAACGAGTTCGTTTCGCTCATGGAAAGTGAGTTCGAAATGAACTTGGTAGGCGAGTTAAGTTTCTTTTTAGGTCTACAAATTAAACAAACTAAGGATGGTATATACCTATATCAACAAAAATACACTAAGGAGTTAATTAAAAGATTTGGAATGCAAGACGCTAAGGTAATAAACACCCCAATGGCGATAAATGTTAACATAGGAGAAGACCTAGAAAGTAAGTCCATTGACTTAAAGTACTATAGGAGCGCAATAGGAAGTCTCCTGTACTTAACTACAAGCCGACCTGATATCTTATTTGCAGTAAGTATGTGCGCCAGATTTCAAACCTGTGTCAAGGAGTCTCACCTAACCCTAGTTAAGCGTATCCTTAGATATCTAAAGGGTACACTTAATGTCGGTATTTGGTATCCTAGATCTACCGAGTTCGAACTAATCGGCTACTCCGATTCGGATTATCGCCATTAGTAAACTCGACAGAAAGAGCACGAGTGGTTGTTGTCAACTACTCGGCTTGAGTCTAGTGAGTTGGTGCAGTAGGAAGCAACATTGTGTTGCCTTGTCTACCACCGAAGTCGAATACATCGCGATGGGTGAGTGTGTCACTCAGCTTCTTTGGATGAAGCACACCCTCCGCGACTTTAAGTTAGACTTTACGAATACTAAACTTCACGTAGATAACATTAGTTCAATTAATCTTACAAAGAATCCAATATGTCACTCTAGGACCAAACATATAGAAGTCAAACACCATTTCATTCGAGAACATGTATTAGCGGAGCCATACAACTCGAATACGTCGAATCGAAATCTAACCTAGGACCTATTTACTAAACCCCTACACGAGCCAAATTTAGTCTATTAAGGCGAAAATTGGGCATGTGTAATAGAATAAGAACTTGCAAACTATATTTTCTTACTACTATTTCTTATTTTTCATTTTGATGGAACTAGCATAGGACATACCTTAGATATCATGCACCTATAGATTTAAGGAGTCAGTACATCTCACAACACATAGGACTAATGTGTTTGTGTACTTAGCCACGTAGATGGGCGTGAGATGTTAGGACCCTACTCCAGGTTCCAAGATGTAGATCAAGTGCGTCAATATGAACCTCGGAGTATAAATATGCAACTAATATTAACCAACTCTAATCAGGACTTGTTGATAATATCATTTCAATCAAGTCAAACTAGAGTTGAACATTTAGATGAATTATTTTCACATACTATTTTTAAAATCATCATGCTTGGACTTAGGGTTTTCTTAAAACCCCCCCACTTTTTCCTTGATTTATGTCAAAAGGGGGAGAAAAGGCCAAAGTTAAGGTTCAAGAAAGGCCAAAGTTCAATTTCAAATTTTTGAAATTGATAACTTAACTTAAAACTTTGATTCTGGCCTAAGTTAAGGGGGAGTAAGGTTTAGGTTTCAACTCTTCAGAATTGAAAACTTTAAAGGCCCAAGTTAAGAAATCAAAAGTTAAACCTTTTGAATAATTAACCTTTTGACTCAACTTTTGATTACATAACTTGCACTTATTTTTGACTCTAAGAAGCCTAAGTTAAGTAATGCCATTTACTTAACTCATTATCTTTTGTGTTTGGAGAACTAAAAGTCTTTTTCAAGTACTCACCCTCGGTCAAGGGGGAGGGTTCCTCTAAGGGGAGAACTTGAGAAATATTTTTACTACTCCTACTTTTGCTTCTTGTCTTTACTGTTTCATGCACTTAATTTCCTTAACTTTGTGTGTTTTTGCCATATATCAAAAAGGGGGAGATTGTTGGTGCAGTGAGGCACCGAAATCGAACCTGTGTTTTGATTATAGCAAAGATACAAAAGTTAAGTCTATTTTGTTTTCTCACGAGCTGAATCGAGTGTACAGAAGATTGATATAGCTGGAGCTGAAGGCTAGCGACACCCGGAGGAAGCCGCGGTGGTTGGGCGATACTCGAGTGACTTCGGAGGGAGCCAAAGGAATCGAGTGGAAGGCCGGAAGCAAAAGCAACACGTAAGCATCGAGGTAAGCTCGAGTGTGCGAGAGTAAGTAAGGTCGTATCCTCTTTACGGGGATGATCTTAAGCGTAGATCCGACCAAAGACTTCTTATAGATGGTCTAGGTCGAGATCGGATGGTCGACGACCATCGAAATTATGTTTTTGTTGTGCTAACTTTGACTTGCAGCAAGCATCGATCATTGCGACTTTGAGGACTCATTGCCGTCAAACGATCGGCTAGAAGGTCGAATCGGCCCGATCTTGCCATCGATCGGCCAGATGATGGCCATCAGTCGACTGATGGTCAATGATCAAATTCAAGGAGTCAAGGCTTATCACTCCACCTCAAAGCGGTTTGGTGTCCATTTGTGATTGGTTGAAGACCCACTCGAAAAGGGGCTCAAAGGCTATAAAAGGAGGGCCAAACCTAGGGTTTTAACAACAATTCTAAGCTTCCAAAAAGTCTCCGCAAAGCTACCAACAACAACGTGCTTCTTCTTCTCCGACGTCTAGGTTTCATTTCCTTTATTTTTGTACGTCGGTTTTAATTTTAGTGTCGTTGCTCATTTACATTCTTCGAAGCTATTTTTCTATCGTATCGAGGAGAGGGGGAGTGTCCATCTACCTCAAGTTTTTTTGTATCGATTAACTCCTACCTCCAACGAGGAGGAGTTTGTTTAGTGATTTGCCCTCCGTGCGTGGTCAAGGACCACTAGGGCCTTGGAGTAGTAGCCTTCGGCTACGAACCAAGTAAATATCTTGTTTCTATTGTCTCCTTTACTTTTTGTTTTGCTTATCTTTCCGCTGCGCATATTTGTCTTGAAACGAATTCGAAAAAGTTTTTTTCTTTCGCTATTCACCCCCCCCCCTCTAGCGAACCGCATTGATCCAACAAAGACTTATGCTTTGACATCTTAAGCAAGCATCTATGAGATGTGGACCCGGGATGATTGGGTATAAGTCGAAGTGACCGAAGGTGTTTGAATAGCCTATAAAGGATTCACCAATCCTTGCGAGGAGATGTATACCCATGGCCTCTCGTCGGATTGTTACTAAAGTCTTTGGCCAAAGCATTACATGTTTAGAGTAAGGTACTCTTGGATACATGTGCAATAACTAGAATTTGTAGGACCAGGAAATTGTTGGGTTTCCGACACCGTGGCGAGTGTGTGTTCGAACATGTTTCGTAAACATGTGCACAGCGGAAGGAATAAAAATAATAAATCTAATTTATTATAATACACACATCACACGCATGCATAGTACAACATGTGTAGACATAACCGTAAATTTAAATTTTGCAATAAAAGGAAATTTAACTACGTATACCTTATGTATCACGTGTAGCGGGAACGACATCAACCGAAACGATCCTCGATAGAATCGTCTCTATCCGTGTCCACGCCGAGTATCTTCGGGATGACTTCACTAAGTCACGAGCCTCATCTTCGTACGAGTTACTAGCCTCGTGTTGAAGATGATGTGATCGAGAGAAGATCACGATCCGAATCCAAATTCAGATCCAAAGACGAGTCCTCAAAACTCACTTCTCTGGAGAGGTATTCGTCAACTGTTTGATGAATCCTTCATCCTCCACCTATGAGGATTACCGGAGATCAAATACCCGATAAGTAAGGCACTGTCGGAGCTCCAAACGTCGTCCAAACGATGCTCCGATGAGAAGGAAACAAGCTGTCCAAAAAACTGGACAGCTTTTAGTGGAGGAGTTGTTGGATCGATGCGGTTCGCTAGAGGGGGGGGGGGTGAATAGCGAAAAAAACTTTTCTTTTAAAACGTTCGATAGACAATTAAACGCAGCGGAAATGTAAATAAAACCTAAATGAGACAAATAGTTTTTTTACTTGGTTCGTAGCCTTCGGCTACTACTCCAAGGCCCTAACGGTCCTAGACCGTGTACGGAGGACAATTCACTAAAACACTCCTCCTCGTTGGAGGTAGGAGTTTTATGATTACAAAAGCCTTTGAAGCAAAAAGATAGAGAGACAAACCCTCTCTTCTATTAAAGTAAAATGCAACGAAAAACCTCGATTGAAAAGAATTGCAATATTGAAAGCAATAACAAATTAAGATTATACCAATAACTAAACAAAAGAAACTTTAAGCTAGGGTTGTTGGCAGCACTTCGTTGTTGTAGAGTCGTCGGAGAGTTGCAGCGTAACGGAGGCTTTTGAGCACTTAGAATTTTTTGTGAAACCCAAGGTTTGACCCTCCTTTTATAGCCTTTGAGCCCCTTTTCGAGAGGAACCCTAGCCAATCAAATTTGAGCACAACTCCCCTTGAAATTTGGTGATAAGCCTTGACTCCTCAAATCTGATCATTGACCATCAGTTGACTGATGGTCATCATCACTCGACTGATGGAAGCATCAGTCGAGTGCTGACCTTCGGCAGTCGAGTCCTCCAAGCTGGCAGTCGACTGATGCTAGCTGCAAGGCAAAGTTAGCTCAAAGAAAGCATTATTTCGACGGCCTCCGACCGTCCGATCTCGACCTAGACCACCTATGAGATGTCTTGGGTCGGATCTATGCTTAAGTCTCTCCCCGTAAAGAGGATACGACCTCACTTACGCTCGCACACACGAGCTTACCTCGATACTTACGTGTTGCTTTTGCTTTCGGCCTTCCACTCGACTCCTTCGGCTCTCTCCGAAGTCACTCGAGTGTCGCCCGACAACCGCGGCTTCCTCCAGGTGTCGCTAGCCTTCAGCTCCAGCTATAGCAATTTTTTGCACACTCGGTTCAGCTCGTGAGATAACAACATGAGCTTAACTTTGTATCGTTTGCTATAATCAAAACTCAGGTTCGACTTAGGTGCCTACTGCACCAACAATCTCCCCCTTTTTGATTTATGGCAAACCCACATACAAAGTTAAGAAAATTAAGCGCATTGAGAAAAATGAACAAGAGATATGCATGAATGAGCAGGAGTATAAAAACTCTTTTTCAAGTGCTCCCCCTTGAGGAATCCTCTCCCTTGACCGAGGGTGAGTACTTGAGAAAGAGTTTTAACTCTCCCCCTTGCTGTTTGCTACTAAAAAAAAAAAATTAAGTAACCGAAATTACTTAATATTGGCCATAGTATTTAAAATAAGTTTAAGTTAAGAAATCAAAGGATTGATTTCTTAACCTTGGCCTTTACTTTCGTTAAGTTAACTTTACTTCCGTTAAGTTAACAAGTTAACTTAAAGTTAAGTAATTTAACTTTTGTATTGTTAACAAAAACAAGTTAACTAAATGTGTTTAAATTGACCCCGTAACTTTGGCCTTTTCTCCCCCTTTTGTCGTATATCGAAAAGAGTGAGGGGTGTGTGGAAAACAAAATAAGTATGAATTTTAAAGTCCAAGCATGTTCCACATTATTTTGAAAATAATATACTGAAAATAAGTTCATCTATAAAATGTTCGACTCATATTTGGCTTGATTGATATGAAATATCAACCAGTCCTGGTCAGAGTCGGTTAGTATGTATGATTATACTCCGTGGTTCATAGCGATGCACTAGCTCTACATCTGGAACCAGGAGTAGGGTCCTAACATCTCACGCCCATCTACGTGGCTAAGTACACAAACACATTAGTCCTATGTGTTGTGAGATGTACTGGCTCCTTAAATCTATAGGTGCATGATATCTAAGGTATGTCCTATGCTAGTTCCATCAAAATGAAAATTAAGAAATAGTAGTAAGAAAATATAGTTTGCAAGTTCCTATTCTATTACGCACATGCCCAATTTTCGTCTTAATAGACTAAATTCGGCTTCGGGTGGGGGTTTAGTAAATAGGTCTGCTAGGTTAGACTTCGATTCGACGTACTCGAGTTGTATGGCTCCGTTGGCCACATGTTCTCGAATGAAATGGTGTTTGACCTCTATATGTTTGGTCATAGAGTGACATATCGGATTCTTTGTAAGATTAATTGAACTAATGTTATCTACGTGAAGTTTAGTATTCATAAAGTCTAACTTAAAGTCGCGGAGAGTGTGCTTCATCCAAAGAAGCTGCGTGACACACTCACCCATCGTGATGTATTCGGCTTCGGTGGTAGATAAAGAAACACAGTGTTGCTTCCTACTGCACCAACTCACTAGACTCGAGCCGAGAAGTTGACAACAACCACTCGTGCTCTTTCTATCGAGCTTACTACCGGCATAGTTCGAATCGGAGTAGCCGGTTAGTTCGAACTCGGTAGATCTAGGATACCAAATACCGACATTAAGTGTACCCTTTTGATATCTAAGGATACACTTAACTAGGGTTAGGTGAGACTCCTTAGCACAGGTTTGAATCCTGACACACATACTTACTGCGAATAGGATGTCGGGTCGACTCGCAGTTAAGTAACTCGCAGTTAAGTGCCTCCTCAAGCTCGACGACACTCCCACTGTTTTCTTGCAAGAGAAACTCTTTCTCTAGAAACACAGCATGCCTTGAAACAAACACCTTTTGTTCCACAGGATGATAGAATTGGTAACCCCTTATTTCCTTAGGGTATCCAATAAATAGACATTTATCAGACTTAGCATCCAATTTGTCTGATACAGTCCGCTTCACATAAGTTGGACAACCCCATATCTTCAAGTAAGATACATGAGGTTTCTTACCATTCCATATCTCATATGGAGTAGTAGAGACTACTTTGGTTGGCATTTTGTTTAACAAGTAAACAGCTGTTTGAAGTGCATAGCCCCAAAAGGACTTGGGAAGATTCGCATGATTCATCATTGACCTGACCATGTCCAACAAGGTCCAGTTACGCCTCTCAGATACACCATTATGCTGTGGTGTATATGGCGGAGTCCATTGAGATAATATGCCATTGTCTCTTAGATAATCAAGAAACTCTTGACTTAAGTATTCACCACCTCGATCCGATCGAAGTATTTTAATACTCTTGTCATGTTGTTTCTCTACTTTATTTCTGAATTCTTTGAACCTTTCAAAGGCTTCAGACTTGTGTTTCATCAAGAACACATACCCAAACCGTGAGTGATCATCGGTGAAGGTAATGAAGTAGCTATAGCCTCCTAAAGCTTGAGTTGACGTAGGTCCACATACATCAGTAGGTATTAGACCTAGCAACTCCCCCACTCGTTCACCTTTTCCTATAAAAGGTAACTTAGTCATCTTGCCTTTTAATCATGATTCGCATGTATCGTATGAATCCAATTCAAACAATTCCAGAATTCCACATCGGTGTAATTCGGACATGCGTTTCTTGCTTACATGGTCAAGACGACAATGCCACATGTAGGAGTTTAATTGATTATCCTTTCGAGCACGCTTGTTGCTCGCTTCGATATTGAAAACATCACTGGATATGTCCAATGTATAAACACCATTGCTTAAAGTTCCAGTCCCATAAAGAACTTCATTCAAAGTTATGTAACAACAATTGTTACTAAAAGTCAAATGGTAATCATTTCTATTTAAACAAGAAATAGAAATGATGTTCTTTATCAACGAAGGAACATAAAAGCAATTGTCCAGTTCTAAGACAAGTCCTGTAGGGAGTTTTAACAAATACGTTCCGATGGCGAGTGCAGTAACCTTTGCTCCATTCCCAACACCTAAATTTGACTCTCCCTTGACGAGTCTTCTTCTATTCCTTAGCCCATGTATGTCATTAAATATATGTGAGCCACACCCAGTATCCAATACCCAAGTGTCTGAGGAAATAGAATGACAATCAATAACGAAGATATATGAAAAAGATGGAGCATCTTATGCCTTATTCTTCTTCAAGTACTCAAGATAAATCTTGCAATCTCTTTGCCAATGGCCCTACTTGCCATAATGATGGCAAGTGCCCTTTTGAGCTGGTTTTGCCTTTTTAGCCTTTTTCTTCTTCCCCTTCTATTGTTCCTTTGACTCCCTCTTAGAACCTTTCTTCGTGGAATCAACTAACAACACCATCCCCTGCTCATGCTTCTCAGAAGGCTCCATAGTCTTCAGCATGTTGAGCAGTGCCACAGATGAACCTTCTTGCATCTCAGAGGTGAAGAGGAGCTTGGAGACTTCGAACCTTTCGAATCTCACTTGCTTATCAAACAACTCATAAAGATGAAGGACTATGATATGAGCATCCATATGCTCATGCTGCATTCGTAGCTTGGGTTCCATCATGGCTAGCGTGATGCAACTCATTTGTTCAGAATCACTCACATGTTTCTGATAGGCCAACAATTGGTCCAGAGTTGCATTGTCACTAGGACGGGCGGGAAGAGGCGCTTCGAGGACATTTGCAAGTTTTTCAACCTTGAGAACAATTCTCAAGTTTCTAAGCCAGTCCAAGAAGTTCGGCCCAGTCAATTTATTCGAATCCAAAATGGAATGCAAATTCAAAGTCATCATGATCAATCTTAGAAATACAAAACGAGCATATATGAGAAAGATGATTTTAAAATGCATCATTATACATTCATAAATCCCATTCATTTTTCGAATTTCAAAAACCCCAAAATCACTTCGGGAGATCATAGGTCCATCTCCGAATGGGCTGATATCCATCATAGATATGAACAACCTTGGAGAGAGTCCAACAAGCCATTCATAACTACGATGGTAGGTATCAAATATACCGATTGCATATCACATATATGCAACTATCACAATGTGCTATCAACTAATTGAATGTTCACACATACATCGGGTTGTTAACACATTAACAAGTATGCATCATATGCATATGTTAGTGAAAGCCCTAGAGCCAATCATATGATGATTGTTGTATGGACTTTATTGTATCATATTCCTATTTATAAAGGCATGGTTATTATATTTACTTGTATTGGTGCCAAATAACTAAATATAATAATGTCCTTGAGTAGTAGGTTCTTATCTATATCAATCGATTGGTTGAATCGATAATGAGATGATATAGAGAACACTACTCTTAATCATTCCTAGTCGAGTATTAACATTCAGGGACAATGTTAATGCATAGAGACTAGCATGTAGGTCAACAAGATGACTTGATCTCACAAGTCATGGATATGAGATATCAAGTTGACACATGGGTATGCATTGGAGAATGTATACTGAATGACCCGCCATGAGAAAGTATCATGGATCGTTATATGAGTGTCATATACTTTCTCATGTGGCTATTAGTATGACTATTAGTCCTTAGACCTGAAGTCACCATGGTTCCCTACATAAGGAGTTGCATACTTTGCACAAACGCGTCACCCGTAAATGGGTGGACTATAAAGCGATTCTTGGGTATGTAACGAATTATGCGGAGGGATGTGAGTGATGTAGATGGGATCTATCCCTCCTATATGGGGTGACATCGATATTCTTGATAGAGTGAGACCACGAAGTGCATGGCCATGCCCAAATGAGTCAATATGAGATATTGAGCTCATTTGATTAGAGTGAGTCTACTTGAGTTCAAGATTTAGATTGTACCGAGGATGACACGGTCTATGCCTCGATTGGTCAATCTAGATGTCAAGGATAGAGGGACATTGTCACATATTGTGAGAGTCACAATTAGTAGTCACAAAGGTGATGTTGGAGCTCAACATTCTTGTAACTTGGGTAGCAATGATGTGTTGCTAGATACCGCTCATTGCTTATGTTCCTAAATCGGTTTAGGGACATTGCCAACGTTACAAGAACCTATAGGGTCACACACATGAGAGCAATTAGATGGAGATTAGGTTCATATGATGAACCATGAGGATTAGGTTCATGGGATGAACCAAATTGGATTAAGAGTAATCCAAATTAGACTAATTGAGTTAGACTCAAGTTGATTCAAGTGTTGAATGAGTCTAATTGAGATTTGATTCATCAAATCAATTTAAATTAATGAATAGAGATTCATTATATTAAATTGACTTGAGTCAAGTGGTTAGATTTGATCAACCATGAGAGATTAGAGGTCAAGTTTGACTTGACTTGAGAGGGAAGTTGAAAGGTCAAGTTTGACTTGACCAAATGCCATGTCATGATGATGACTAGGCATGGCCGGCCAATGATGATGCTCCACATCATCATTGACTTGGTCAATTAGTGCCACATCATGAGGGAGACCAAGGGTCATGGGAGTTACATGCATGCATGTAACTCCCCCTCCATGAAGTGGCCGGCCACCATTTGGGGGTTATGTGAGTGAAAATTCATTTTGTGAGAAATCACTCATTACTTCATCTTCTTCCTTGGGAATTTTCCTCTCAAGCTCTCCCTCTCCTTCCTCTCTTTGGCCGAACCAACCAAGGAGTGCTAGCACACTCAAGGTTGAGTTTTCTTCCACCTATTGCTTGTGTGGATACCATAGAGGAGTGTGCACTTGACACTCTCGAGTTCCGGCGGACTTTGGACGAGCGGGATTTGCGAAGGGCATCGCATCAAGGGTAACATCCTTATCTCTTAGTTCTAAGGTAGATCTAGAGGATTTTGTAAGCACATACATGTAATTAGTTTTAATACTTCTTCGCACGGATCCGTGGCCGGGACTTCCGGGGTTTCCGCAACGCAAAAAGCGGTTTTTGCAGCCCGGAAAAGCCCAACAGCATAGCACCCAACTTCACCTCCCTTTACATCGATCTTGGAGAGAGTTCAACAAGCCGATGCTCCAGGTTAAAGCCAACCCATTAATTGAGAAATAGTTTTAATATGGTTAGAGTGCATTCAACCAATTAGCCCAGCTTGGAGAGAGTCCAACAACCAAAGCTAACGATTGACCTCTGACTCTTACCATATTAGTATTAAACTATTCCATGGTTTGAACATGTTCGGGTTCGAGCCGGGCTTGGAGAGAGTCCAACAACCTGAACAAGAAACGGAACTCTGGTTCTAACCATATTAATGGAAGGTGTAGGCTTTAATATTGAGTTAGGGTTTTTATGTCTCATCCTCTTTGCATGCAAATAACTATTATCTACATGGCATGGCATACATGGCATACATCTACATGTCACAACACGCATGGCATAATGATATGCATCTAATGCAATTACATGTCATACAATTATGTCATGTACAATATTTCCTTATATGTCATAACTATTTATGGAAATAAAATATGTTTAAGATTTGATTCTCCAAATCAAATCATGATTAAATTAGGAAACAAATTTCCAAATCTAATCACATATTTTATTTGTTGAAATAGTTGATTAAGGAAAGTCAATTTAGGAAACCAATTTCCTAAATCATCAAAACTACTTATGGAAATAAAATATTTTAAGATTTAATTTCCCAAATCAAATCATGATTAAATTAGTAAACAAATTTCCAAAATCTAATCAAATATTTTATTTATGGAAAATATCAATTTCCATAAATACTTCCAACTTTCCAAAAGTGGAAGATTTCCAAAAATACTTCTAGACATTCCAAAAGTAGAAAATTTCCAGAAATATCATTATGACTATCGCAAAACAATTTTACGATTATGTAGAAACACAACCTGGGCTCTGATACCACTGTTGGGTTTCCGGCACCGCGGCGAGTGCATGTTCGAACATGTTTCGTAAACATGTGCACAGCGGAAGGAATAAAAATAATAAATCTAATTTATTACAACACACACATCACAAGCATGCATAGTACAATATGTGTAGACATAACCGTAAATTTAAATTTTGCAATAAAAGGAAATTTAACTACGTATACCTTACGTATCACGTGTAGCGGGAACGGCATCAACCGGAACGATCCTTGCTAGAATCGTCTCTATCCGTGTCCAGGCCGAGTATCTTCGGAATGACTTCACTAAGTCACGAGCCTCGTCTTCGTACGGGTTACTAGCCTCGTGTTGAAGATGATGTGATCGACAGAAGATCACGATCCGAATCCAAATTCGGATCCAAAGACGAGTCCTCAAAACTCGCTTCTCCGGAGAGGTATTCGTCAACCGTTTGACGAATCCTTTGTCCTCCACCTATGAGGATTACCGGAGATCGAATCCCCGGTAAGTAAGGCATTGTCGGAGCTCCAAACGTCGTTCAAATGACGCTCCGACGAGAAGGAAACAAGCTGTCCAGAAAACTGGATAGCTTTTGGTGGAGGAGTAGGGGCCGACACTAGGGTTGGTGACGACTTCTTCAATGGGGAGAGGTGGGCGGCAACTCTAGGTTAGGGTTTTTGGATTAGGGCTTAAAAAACCCTTAAGCCCTCTTTTATAGAGAACTAATTCTCTTAATGGTTATTGCATCATAACCATAAGACCCGTTAACCCGCTCCATTAATATAAGTTAAAATAAACCAAACCATGATGGTTTATTTTAAGTTAAAATGAACCGAACCAACTTTGGTTCATTCGCTTAAAATAAACCAAAGCCTTTGGTTTATTCTCCTCCATTGGATTAGAACCAAACCATTTTGGTTCATCCATTATGTCTTCATAAGACACGGCCCATCCACGCTTCTATTGCGACTGAAACAATTTCATGCTCGCTTCTTGTTTGGTCCAACCAAACCTAGTTTCTCTCGGTCTGAGAATCTCATTCTCAAGCTCGTTTTAAATCCTTCGGATTACGCTCGTTGTGTGTGTGACCAAATAGGTTCTCGGTTTATGTTGCTCGTCTATAATTAACCATTAATTATAGAACGATTATGAGTGTCACCTAGTAGTATATCATGATCCCCAATTAAACGAAAAGATCAATGGTTGATCCAGAACTATTTTTGAAACCCTTCAGCAGCTCGAATGAATCATGCCCCATTTCCTTCACTCATCTTATACCCACTTGGTTCAGGACATGGTCTATAGTGTCAGTCCCCACTAGGCCACCTAGCCCAAGTATCATTTCCTCGTCCTACGGATTCTAGTTACTACACATGTATCGAAGAGTACCTTACTCTAAACATGTAATGCTTTGGCCAAAGACTTTAGTAACAATCCGACGAGAGGCCATGGGTATACATCTCCTCGTAAGGAGTGGTGAATCCTTTATAGGCTATTCAAACACCTTCGATCACTTCGACTTATACCCAATCATCCCGGGTCCACATCTCCATAGAGATGCTTGCTTTAGATGTCAAAGCATAAGTCTTTATGATCAAGATGACTTGAATACCGCAAGTCAAAGGAACATCACACTTAAGCTACAGTAAGAACTTCATTGACATATCTATATATGCAGAGAACCATATGATGTCTTACGGCTGGTCACTCCAATGAACTAGTTACCATAACTAGCATCCACGATTAACTCCGGACATCACAATGTCTCTAGCCAGTGAGAATCAACTGCTTGGATACACCAAGGAGTATACCTCGTGCTAGTCTCGACAGAATTGATGGTGTCCAAATCCATCAATTCATCGACTAGGGATAATTCCGATACATCACAATTACACATGTAGAGATACTCACTAGTTGTGATCCAATCACAAATTCTCTCATGCTGTGAGTCGTATCGCGGGCATTCATTAAATGAGTTTAAGATCCAATCAAATACATGAAACCATGTATACTCAAATAGTGAATCTTCATTTATCATATAAATGGTTTATACATAAGGCGATTGCCTTAGGACATCTCTCATATATTACTAACAGAAATGAACTTGGGCTAGGTGTGATGTAGCCAACCTAGTGGGGACTGACACTATAGACCATGTCCTGAACCAAGTGGGTATAAGATGTGTGAAGCGAACGGGGCACGATTCATTGTTGCTGCTGAAGGGTTTCAGAAATAGTTCTGGATCAACCGTTGATTTTTTTAGTTAATTTGGGATCATGATGTACTACTAGATGCCACTCATGATCGTTCTATAATTAATGGTTAATTATAGATGGCCAACATAAACCGAGAACCTATTTGGTGACATGCACAACGAGCGTAATCCGAAGGATTTAAAACAAGATTGAGAATGAGATTCTCAGACCGAGAGAAACTAGGTTTGGTTGGACCAAACAAGGATCGAGCATTAAATTATTTCAGTGGTAATGGAAGCGTGGATGGGTCGTGTCTTAAGAAGACATGATGGATGAATCAAATTTGTTTGGTTCTAATCCAATGGTGAAGAATAAACTAAAGGGGTTTGGTTTGTTTTAAACGAATGAACCAAAGTTGGTTCGGTTCGTTTTAATTTAAAATAGACCAACTCGGTTCGGTTTATTTTAACTTAAGTTATTGGAGCGGGTTAATGGGTTTTGGTTATGAACCAATAAGCATTAGGAGAATGTGTTCTCTATAAAAACATGGCTTAAGGGTTTTTCGTGGAGAACTTTTGGTTGTTGGAAAAACCTAGCCACCCAACCCTCTCCCTCTCTTCTCCTTGCCGTCGCCCAAGGGTTCCACGCCGCCCAGCTTTTTGCCGCCATCCACCCTTTCTGTCAGCGTCCAACTGCTGTCGGTCACTCCTCCGACGACCCTCCGGCGACTCACCTTGGTTCTGACGACCAGGGGTTGGCCGACCATCCTCTTTGGCCGGTGCAACATCCTCCACCAAGCTGTCCAGTTTTCTGGATAGCTTCTTTCCTTCGTGTCGGAGCATTGTTTGGACGATGTTTGGAGCTTCGACAGTGGCTACCTTGCCGGGGATTCGATCTCCGGTAATCCTCATAGGTGGAGCACGAAGGATTTGTCAAATGGTTGACGAATACCTCTCCGGAGAAGCGAGTTTTGGGGATTCGTTTTTGAATCCGAATTTTGATTTGGATTGTGATCTTCTCTCGATCACATCGTCTTCAACACAAGGCTAGTGATTCGTATGAAGACGAGGCTCGTGGCTTTGTGAAGTCATCCCGACGATACTCGGCGTGGATACGGATAGAGGCAATTCTAGCAAGAGTCGCTCCGGTTGATGCCTTTCTCGCTACACGTGATATGTCAGGTATACGTATAGTAATTTTCTTTTATTGCAAAATTTGAAACTACGATTATGTCTACACATGTTGTACTATGCATGTGTGTGGTGTGTGTGATTTAATAAATTAGATTTATTGTTTTTTATTTCTTCCACTGTCCACATGTTTAAGAAACATGTTCGAACACACACTTGTCGCGATGCCGAAAACCCAACATATACCATAACATCACCCTCCAGGAAAGAATAAGTAATAGGGAGGTTAGAGCAACACACTCTCCAATTGAGGGCCTCAAGAAATCATTAGTCCCATATTGACGTCCCACTCCTTTTCTCGAGTGTCTGGAGGTTGTCATGATGCTTGAGTAAATCTACTCTGTTGTTTTGCTAGGCCAATCGGAAAAGTGTACCCCCACTATTCTCCCAAAATGGTTGCCCCACTTACATCTGACTTCTCTGTTCTTCGAAAATGACTTTTGACTGAGCCACAACTCCTCCCTTCCTTCACCTCAGGGGGTGGCGGGGGAATTGGGATTTGCAGCATCGACTAGTAGTCAAGCAGTATAGAATAGGGAAGCAATCTAGACTAGGTACAAGACCTAAGGACTTACGAGACGCCTCAATTGGTCACAGAAACACTCTTCCACTTCTTCCTTTAATAAATTTTAATCCAACTTCTCCCATCCACCACCGCGGGGAGATAACAACTTCGGTAAATGGCAAGCCATAAAAATAATGATGATATGTCCCAGGGCTTTCACCTAGTCAGATCAGAATAATTTTTTTTTTTACTTCCATCATCTTTCAGAGTGAACTTACCTTAAACCCAACTCCTCCGATCCGCCATCATACGGGGATAATAGCTTCGATTGAGGCCAAGTTGCAAAAATAGCGACGATCTGATCAAGGGCTTCGCCTTGTCATATCGGAATGAATTTTTTACTTCCGTCATCTTCAACAGTGAATCTACCTTAAACAAAACTCTACCAATCCGCCACCACACGGGGATAATAGCTTTGACCAAGGTTAAGTTGTAAAAATAGTGACAATATGATCAAGGGGTTCGCCTTGTCAGATCGGAATGAATTTTTTTAATTCCGCCATCTTCAACAGTGAATCTACCTTGAACCCAACTCCTCCGATCCACCACCGCACATGGATAATAACTTCGACTGAGTTGAAACTGTAAAAATAGTGATGATCTAATTAAGGGTTTTTCCTTATCAGATTGGAATGAATTTTTTACTTCCATCATCTTCAATAGTGAATCTATCTTGAACCCAACTCTTTCAATCCACCACCACACGAGGATAATAGCTTTGGCTAAGATGAAACTGTAAAAAAAGTGATGATCTAATCAAGGGCTTTGGCTCATTCAGGGCTCATCATATCAATAGGAAACCCCATTGGTTCCTTTTGGTGCAATCGACTCGAGTTTGACTCGAGCAGTATTTTGATATTTAAAAAATGTATGACAATGTAATTGTCATGATAAGTACAAGTGTGTATCCTTGGCCACGTAAGTCCAAGTGTGTAGCCTTGGCGGTGAAAGTCCAACATGGAGTTGGCAAGGAAAGTCCAAGTGTGTAGCCTTGGCATGGAATGTCCATCATGGAGTTGGCAAGGGAAGTCCAAGCATGGGGCTTGGCATTTGGGAAGTCCAAGGATGTGCCTTGGCGGTGTAGACCCGGTTAGCATGACGATAGCCGAAAGAAGCACCTGGAGGCTAGCGTATGGATGAACAAGTCATGGATGACTTGGAGGGATCCGCGCATAGATGAACAAGTCATGGGTGACTTGGAGGGATCCGATAGGCACGAGGCTAGTGGAGGTGGCTAGAAGACATAGGTTTAGGCTAAGGGTGGTCTCTCAAGTATGAGGGCATTATACTTTATCCCCCAAGTGTGCCAAAAATCCAAAATGGCACACCAATACCTCTAACCCTAATTATGCCAATTTGATTAATTATTCAAACTTCTCAAAACACATTGGCACATTCTAAAGTGTCAACTCTACCATAGTTAGGTTAACTACCCATCCACTTAGGGTTGACACACCATAACCCATCTAGCGTGAATCGATCACGCTCCTAGGAACCTAATACCTATTGGAGCTCCTTGTATTAACAAGGTATTCACTAGGGATAACTTCCCTAGATACCTTCCTAATGACCCTTGTTGGCTTTGAAGCCTAGTCATTTGGGTCTTGTCAAGGTTAACCATAGGGATTGCCTCCCTAGTAACCTTCTTAGTGGTCTTCCTAGGTTTTATAAAACCCTTGGCCACTAGACACCTACCTTCGTTAAACTTAGGGATGACTTCCCTATTAACCTTGGTTTTCGTATACCTAGATATTATTCCATAATCGAATGGAACATCGTGGTAGATCTTCTTGGGGTTAGGTTTGTGACCCAAACCTTTCTTCCCCCTTGTTGGTTCTTGCCCCCTAGAACCTAACTTTTGACCATTAGACCACATAAATGAAATTGTCATTTTTGCTAGAGTCTTTTCCAATTTTTCAAGCCTTGACCTCAAGGCTTGGTTTTCCAATTCTAATTTTCCTAATTTTAATTTTTCATTAATCTTTTGGGAAAAACTCTTCTTCATAGGCATGTGCCTACCCTTCTTTGTGTTAATGCCTAAATTTTCTTCTATCCTCCTAATACTCTCCCAAGGTAAAATATCTCTAGAGTTATTAGTTCTAGATTTGTCCTTAGGTAAATTAACATACTTAGCATCTAAACAATAAAATCTATTATTTTTACTAGCATGCTTTTCATGAGCAATAGCAAGAGTACTAAAATAATTTCTAGCATGCTTTTTAATCCTAGAACAAGAAGGTGCATTAAGATATTGTTGGGATGTATACTAAAAAGTCTATCTTTTGTATGAACATTTTTAGTTTTGAAATAAGAATCACATGATCATTGTTTGCATATTTATGGCTATGCATATTGTCTAATGCATTACATTATAGATAACATGGTGTGTGGTGTCACACGGGAGATCATGTTATCAGTTCCTTGTAAAGTATAAGTAAAGGCTCACAACCGAGATGATTATGGACAAACCATTGGAATGGTTGTAGTTTGATTTGGTTTTGGTTTGTCTTTACCATAGAATTACACTAGTACACTTTGTGTGTATTGAGCAGGACCGACATAGAGGTGATTCGATTTATTGCTGACTACAAAATCGAATCGGACCTCAGATATTATGTTGTACATTCTCTTAATCCCGATATAATAACGGACACATATACTTAGTATTCATTTCTTTGATTTACCAATGGGTGAGATTTATAGAGTAAATCGATAGGCTCGGTAAGTTGGAAAATGATATTATTTATATGGTGTGCCGTTGATTATAGGAGGAAATCGTGTCCTATATATAAGGATGATGATGTCCCCTTGAGGAGCTTATAAAGTTCATCATGTAAACCCTGCAGGTGGACTTGGTCCGGCATGATGATAAGGTTGAGTGGTACTACTCATGGAGTTAGATGTTGATTAATTAATTGTCAGTAAATTAATTAATTGATGGGCATTCGAGATCTTAAACACGGGGAGATAAATGTACAAATTGTAGGATATTTGAGGCCGCTAGAGGATGGGTGAATAGCGTCACGCTTGTTCGATGATAGAATTCGTTTGAATGTTCGTCTACAGTTTCGTTAGCGTAGCGGAATAACAATAATAATAATGATAACGAAATATACAACACGCAAACACAATTGTTTAACGTGGTTCGGAACCTCAAGGTTCCTACTCCACGGATCGAGCTCTAGTGATGCACTCGCAACCACTAATAAACACTGCTTCTCGGAACAATCCGGAGGTGGAGAAACCTCGTACAATAGTTTACAACAATAAACTAAATACAACAAGCAATTATAATGAAATACAATGCAATACAAGTGAAGAAAACACTTTAAGAATGCCTTTGGATTGCTTGCTTTTGATTGTTTGAAGAATGACCTTGGAGACCCTGATTTGCAACAACAAATTGCCCCAAGGATGCTCAAGAAACCATTGCTTTTTCCTCCATCACGAGCTCCTTATAAAGCTTCAACCTATTCTGGAAAAAGTCGATCAGTCGACTGCTCGGAACCATCAGTCGACTGATGCCACTGTTGTCATGAGACAACGACTAGATCCACGTTGGATAAGTCCAACGGATCCATCATCAGTTGACTGATGATACCCATCAGTCGACTGATGGAGCCTTACTCGACCAGTCGAGTCTCGACTCCATTCTGTGCCCGATTTCATGAGCACCAATCGACTGATCACAAGATCAGTCGACTGCCCACCCATGGCAATCGACTGCTAGAGCAATTCTTGCAGTCAAACCCTAGTTGACTCAGTCCAGTCGACCGCCACATGGCACCAGTCGACTGGCACACTTCAACCATGAGGTTTTAGCCCAAGTATGGTTCCCCCATACTTGGTAGACCACCCTTAGCCTAGACCTAATCCTTCTAGCCACCTCCATCAGCCTCACGCCTCTCGGATCCCTCCAAGTCATCCATGACTTGTTCATCCATCGCGATAGCCTTCAGGTGCTTCCATCGGCTATGTCATGCTAACGGTGTCTACACCGCTAAGGCACATTGGACTTACGCCACCAATACTCCTCTTGGACTTTACGCCGCGCCGCCAACCATTGGACTTATGCTGCCAAGACTCCCGCTTGGACTTTACGCCGCCAATATCAAACCCCTTGGACTTCTCAAATGCCAAGACTCAATCTTGGACTTTCCCTTGCCAACCCATGTTGGACTTTCCATGCCAAGACACATACTTGGACTTCCCTTGTGCCAAGTACTCAAGACTTGGACTTTCCCAAACGCTAAGTGTCCCACTTGGACTTTCCATGCCAAGTACCCATGACTTGGACTTTACCATGACAATTACATTGTCATATATTTTTGTCTAACATCAAAACATCTCTCGAGCCAAGCTCGAGTCCTGGTCAATTGTGACCTGGGCCGATTGCACCAACACAAATAATATATGGAGCCCATATTAACTTATGGGGGTTGGTGAGGTAGATCAATGATAATCCTCTAGTGGAATAGATTATCATTAATGGATCGGACTTTATGTGGGCTTGATCCATTGGGTGGCCAAGATCCAACTCCTCCTCATGGTCCCTATTGTAGCCTATTAAAACCTCATGGAGTCTAGATCCGATGGTGGAAGATGAAACTCTAGATCCGACGGTGGAGATTAAATCTCTAGATCTGATGGTTGAGATTAAATCTCTAGATTCGACAGTGGAGATTAAAACAAGGCTTAAGCCTAACTCTATAAAAGGAGGCCAAGGCTTGGGCTTGGAGCATACTTGAGAGATTAGGGTTTTTGTTTCTTTTGGCTTGGGCGGCAACAAACAAAAGGGAGGCTAGGGTTTTGGAGAAGGGCTTGGGCGGCCACTCTTTTGGAAATTTTTCCTTCTTCCTAGGGTTGTGGCCGGCGCCCATCCTCTTTTCTTCTCTCCTTGGCTGGCGTCCAATCTCCTTTATCTCATCCTTGGCCGGCAGCAAAGACTAAGGTCTCTTCCCTTGGAGCTTTTGACCGACGTCCATAACCTTCATCTCCTTTCCTTGGCCGACGGCTACAACTAGGTCTCTTGACTTGGTGGCCGGTCCTAGATAGCGAATAGTTTTGTTTTATTCTTCCTTTTGTTCGGAGCGAGCAAAGAAAGGAAGATTGGTGATCTAGGAGGCTTCGACTTTTGGAAGATCGTCGCCCACACGACGTCCAAAAGGAGGAAGGACATACAATAGAAGATTGAGAGGTATAATGCTTATTTATATTCTTTTGTATTATATCTATAATTGTTTTTCAATTATATGCATGTTGTATGTTTTGTTATGTGGCTAATTTACTTGGACCCAGAATACAAATGCCAAAACCGGCAATCTGTACATCGTCTATTCCACAGCTATTCGGAGAATAGAGGTAGGTTGCTTGAATAACAAGTTTGTTCAAGTGACCGCTCTAATCGAATAGCACGCCGATGAAATGGTAACTTGGGTAATCTCTCTTTGTCAAGGATAAATTTTTATCCGGGGACGTAGAAGGGATCACCATGAACAAGCAACCGAATTGAAGTGGGAAGCGAAGTTTCCCCTACCTTCAATTGCTATCAGATCCACGGTTTCCGGATTTGTGTGTTTAGGATTTAGTTATTTTATGCACTTATCATATATTATATGTGTCGGATAATAGTAGGATGTGCGTAGGTTAACTTTTTGGTTGCAGGCATAGAATCCAACTATTATGGCCATATGTGTGTATGTGATTGTATGTGTGTAATTGTATATTATTTGAATCCTTGAGGTTAACGAGGCTAGTATTTAATTTTGTATTTAAATACGGCATTGTTTAGCCACTCTTTTTATTTTAGTTTACTTTCGATATAGATTTCATGTACACTCCTTCGTGGAGTATAGGATCGATGGATGTAAATTAACATAGTTTTTTTTCTCGGCTCGGATCTCCAGATGGCTTGTACATGGCGCAGGGAGGAGCGGACGAGATGACGATACGACGGGAGGCATATTGGAGACAAAAGCCATAATAGTTGGAAAATATTTCTTTTTCATATTTATTTCTTATTGTTTGATATGCATGTCGTAGGCTAGAAAATTTCTCAATTTTAAATTACTAAGTGGGAGAGGGATATTTTTTATAAATTCCCACGGCCTCCATTACGATTTGACATGTGATGCAAACAAACTTGTGCGTCGGTTCTGAGTGCCTTCCTCCACATCGGATGAGTTTGTTTGCGGATCACAAGGTCGAATATGGTAATAGGAAATTATTAAGGAGCGTGTGTACTTCCCCATCGGAAGACACATAACCCGAGATAGTTACCTTGGTACCGAGTAATGGTGAACACTTAGATGCAAATAAGAGTATCCTCCCTATTAGAGTCATTGCTTTTATTTGTAGGGCCAAAGAGGAACCAACTATTAATTTTATTTGTCAAAAAGTTATGTTGACAAGATGGTAAAATTAATGGGTAAAACCTCCTCTTACAAATGTAGAATTTGTATACATCCACACTATCGTGGCATACGATATTCTCGGTGTTTTGAGGTGTTGGTTGATTTTAAAATTTTATTGTTTGAGGAATCAATAATTTTTTAAAATCTAATGTTTTGATCTATATGATTCTTAGGTTTTTCAAAATGACTTTCAACCCGCTTGTTGTGGTACTTAAAGAAAATAAACTTACTGGACCCAATTATGTTGATTGGAAGAGGAATCTTGACATTGTCTTGACTGCTGAGGAATACAAATATGTACTCCTCGAAGAGTGCCCTCCTAAGCCTAAAGATGATTATGGGGAAAAGGAGAAGGAGAGTTATAAGAAGTGGATTAAGGCCGATGAGATGGCACAGTGTTACATTTTGGCATCTATGTCAAATGTACTGCAACATCAGCATCAAGCCATGCCCACTGCTTATGACATGATGCTCAATCTCAAAGAACTTTTCGGACACCAAAATCGGGCTGCTAGGCAGGAAGCCATGAGGAACTTGATTACGACCACCATGATCGAGGGAACACCCGTGAGGGATCATGTTCTCAAGATGATGGCTCATTTGAATTAGCTGGAAGTCCTCAGAGCTGAGATCGATGGGGAAACCTGGTCGATATCATTCTCCAGTCTCTACCTAGGAGTTTTGAGCAGTTTCACCTGAACTATAACATGAATAAGAGGTTGTATTTGTTGGCGGAGCTTCTGACAAAACTCCAGGCGGCAGAGGGGCTATTTCGTCAGAGTGCTCAGGCGCAGGCCATGGTTGCCCAAAAGGTTTATACTTCTAAGCCGAAAGGCAAGAAGAAGAAGAAACAAGCTGGAGCAAAGGTGGCGGGAGGAACTCAGGAAGGAGTGAAGAAGCCGAAAGGCAAGTGCTTCATTTGCAAGCAGACTGGACGCTGGAAGAAGGATTGCCCCAACCGGAAGTAGAACAAAGATATATCTTTTGGTCTAGTCATTGAAACATGTTTATCGATGTTATCTACTGGAACCTGGTGTGTAGATACGGGAGCCACTGATCATGTATGCAATACTTTGCAGGGGTTCTAGGAAACCAGACGACTGGCTTAGGGGGAGATTACCGTATAGTTGGGTGATGCCATGAAGGTGGCAGTTGTTGCAGTGGGAGATGTTTATTTGTCTTTTGAGAGGAATAATGTTTTGGTTCCTAAAAATTTCCTTTATGTACCTTTATTTAGAAAGAATTTGATTTCAGTTTCTAAATTATTTATGGATGGATATTCTATTTCTTTTAATGACAGAGTTATTATAAAAAGAAATAGGGAGATTATCTGTTCTGGTGCATTGATAGGAAATTTGTATACACTCAAATCAAAATCTACCACGATGCAAATAGAAGTGAATAACTCATCTTCTAATTCCAATAAGAGAAAATAACCTTCGAAGATGAACCAAACATATCTTTGGCATCTAAGGCTAAGTCATATTAACCTAAGCAAAATTCAAAGGTTGATAGCTGATGGACCTCTGGGTTCATTAGTGGTGGAAGACTTCCCAACCTGATAGCAAAATGACCAAGAGGCCTTTTATGGCCAACGGGTATAGAGCCAAAGATGTGTTAGAATTGGTTCATTCTGATTTGTGTGGTCCTATATCTATCAAGGCTAGAGGTGGTTTTGAATATTTCGTCTCCTTTATAGACGATTATTTGAGATATAGATACCTTTACTTGATGCACCGCAAGTCTGAATGCTTTGACAAGTTCAAAGAATTCAAGGTTGATGTGGAGAAACGTCAGGGTAAAAGTATCAAGACACTACGATCTAATCATGGTGGTGAATACCTCTTAAGAGAGTTTAGGAATTACTTATCAGAGGCTGGGATTCAATCCCAATTGTCTGCACCTGGCACACCCCAGTAGAATGGTGTAGCAGAACGAAGGAATATAACTCTTATGGAGATGGTTAGATCGATGATGAGTTATTCTGAGATGCCAGATTCATTCTGGGGATATGCTCTAGATACGGTAGTATATATTCTGAACTTAGTTCCATCTAAATCAGTGCCTTCTACTCCCATAGAATTGTGGACTAGGCGAAAGCCTAGTCTGAGATATATTCGAATTTAGGGAGTCCAGCACATGTGTCGAAGGCAGATGCTAGTAAGTTGGAACCTCGTACAGAAGTGTGCATGTTCGTTGGCTATCCTAGAGGAATAAAAGGTGGTTTGTTTTATAGTCCTAGAGATCAGAGGGTGATCGTCAGCATGAACGCTAGATTTCTAGAGGAAGACTATGTGATGAACCACAAGCCCATGAGTAAGATTGTTCTGGAGGAATTGAAAGGGGAAGTCACTACTTCAGTACCTCCGGTACAAGAGGATATACCACAAGTCACTGCACCGCATGTCACAGAGGATACACAAGTGATACCTCATCGTAGTGGGAGGGTTGTTAGACAGCCTAATAGATTCATGTTCTTGGGAGAATCTTCTGATTTGATTCCTGGTGAACATGAACCTGATCCTTGGACATATGACAAGGTGATCCAAGATAAAGATGCGGTATCTTGGCAAAGTGCAATGAATGCTGAGATTGAATCTATGGATTCGAATCAAGTCTGGGAGCTAGTAGAACCACCCAATGGTGTAAAAACCATTGGATGCAAGTGGATCTACAAAAGAAAGAGAGGAATAGAGGGGAAGGTTGAGACCTTCAAAGCAAGGCTTGTTGCGAAGGGGTATACTCAGAAAGAGGGTATCGATTATGAGGAGACCTTTTCGCCGATAGCCATGCTTAAGTCTATCCGAATTCTCTTATGTATTGCTGCTCATATGGATTATGAGGTATGACAGATGGATGTCAAGACAACTTTCCTTAATGGAAGTCTTGAGAAAAACATCTATATGAAGCAACCAGAGGGATTCATTGCAAAGGGAAAAGAGAATCTTGTGTGCAAGCTTAATCGATCCATTTATGGATTGAAGCAAGCTTCAAGGTCTTGGAACATCCATTTTGATGAGGTAATCTAGTCTTATGAATTTATTCAAAGCCTGCCTGAGTCTTGTGTATACAAGAGATGTGACAGAAACGTAGTGGTATTTCTTGTACTATTCATAGATGACATTTTGTTAATTGGCAACAATGTCAAGGTGTTATCGGACGTAAGGGTATGGTTATCCAAACAGTTTGATATGAAGGACTTGGGAGAAGTGGGACACATCCTTGGGATCAAGGTTATAAGGGATCGCAGGAAAAGGATGTTGTGCTTATCTCAAGCTTCATACATAGACACCATTATGGATCGTTTTAGCATGCAGAACTCGAAGAAAGGTTTTCTACCTTTCAGGCATGGAGTTCCTTTATCTAAAAAGATGTGTCCTAGAACATCTGAGGAGATTGAGGAGATGAAGGCGGTTCCTTATGCTTCGGCAGTAGGAAGCCTCATGTATGCGATGCTATGTACGAGATCGGATATCTGCTTTGCCATGGGCATGCTCAGTAGATATCAGAGTAATCTAGGACAGGGACATTAGACTGCGGTAAAGCATATATTGAAGTACCTGAGAAGGACTAGGGATTATATGCTAGTTTACCAAGCAGACCACTTACTCCCTGTGGGTTACACAGATTTCGACTTCCAATCAGATAGGGATAACAGTAAGTCTACCTCAGGTTTAGTGTTTACTTTGGGAGGTGGAGCCATTGTATGGAGGAGTGTCAAGTAGAAATGTGTGGCAGACTCTACCATGGAACCTGAGTATTTGGCAGCCTCTGAGGCGGACAAAAAAGTTGTGTGGCTCAGGAACTTCTTGATGGACTTGGATGTGATTCCTGGTTTGCCTAGAACTATCACAATTTATTGTGATAATAGTGGTGCAATTGCAAACTCGAAGGAACCACGAGCCCATAAGGCAAGTAAACACATAGAGCACAAGTACCACCAGATACAAGAAATCGTAAAGTGAGGAGAAGTTGTTGTGGCCAAGATTGCATCAAAGGATAACCTGGCATATCCTTTCACTAAGGCCCTTCCAGCGAGAGCTTTTGATAGGCATGTGGAGGGAATGGGAATCAGATGTATGGCATTATGAGGACAACATAGTGTTTTAGTATAAGTGGGAGATTGTTGGGATGTATACTAAAAAGTCTATCTTTTGTATGAACATCTTTAGTTTTGAAATAAGAATCACATGATCATTGTTTGCATATTTATGGCTATGCATATTGTCTAATGCATTACATTGTAGATAACATGGTGTGTGGTGTCACACGGGAGATCATGTTATCAGTTCCTTGTAAAGTATAAGTAAAGGCTCACAACCAAAATGGTTATGGACAAACCATTGGAATGGTTGTAGTGTGATTTGGTTTTGGTTTGTCTTGACCATAGAATTACACTATTACACTTTGTGTGTATTGAGCAGGACTGACATAGAGGTGATTCGATTTATAGCTGACTACATAATCCAATCGGACCTTAGATATTATATTGTACATGCTCTTAATCCCAATATAATAACAGACACATATACTTAGTATTCATTTCTTTGATTTACAAATGAGCAAGATTTATAGAGTAAATAGATAGGCTCGGTAAGTTGGGAAATGATATTATTTATATGGTGTGTCGTTGATTATAGGAGGAAACCATGTCCTATATATTAGGATGATAATGTCCCCTTGAGAAGCGCATAAGGTTCATCATGTAAGCCCTGCAGTTCGACTTAGTCCGGCATGATGATAAGGTTGAGCGGTACTACTCATGGAGTTAGATATTGATTAATTAATTATCAGTAAATTAATTAATTGATGGACATTCGAGATATTAAAAACGGGGAGATAAATGTGCAAATAATATATGAAGCCCATATTAACTTATGGGGGTTGGTGAGGTAGAACAATGGTAATCCTCTAGTGGAATGGATTATCATTAATGGATCGGACTTTATGTGGGCTTGATCCATTGGGTGGCCAAGATCCAACTCCTCCTCATGGTCCCTATTGTAGCCTATTAAAACCTCATGGAGTCTAGATCCGATGGTGGAAGATGAAACTCTAGATCCGATGGTGGAGATTAAATCTCTAGATCCGACGGTTGGGATTAAATCTCTAGATCTGACAGTTGAGATTAAATCCCTAGATTCGACAGTGGAGATTAAAACAAGGCTTAAGCCTGACTCTATAAAAGGAGGCCAAGGCTTGGGCATGGATCATACTTGAGAGATTAGGGTTTTTGTTTCTTTTGGCTTGGGCGGCAAGAAACAAAAGGAAGGCTAGGGTTTTGGAGAAGGGCTTGGGCAGCCACTCTTTTGGAAATTTTTCCTTCTTCCTAGTGTTGTGGCCGGTGCCCATCTTCTCTTCTTCTCTCCTTGGCTGGCGTCCAATCTCCTTTATCTCATCCTTGGCCAGCGGTAAAGACTAAGGTCTCTTCCCTTGGAGCTTTTGGCCAGCGTCCATAACCTTCATCTCCTTTCCTTGGTCGGCGGCTACAACTAGGTCTCTTGACTTGGTGGAAAGTCATAGATAGGGAAGAGTTTTGTTTTATTCTTCCTTTTGTTCTGAGCGAGCAAAGAAAGGAAGACTGGTGATCTAGGAGGCTTCGACTTTTGGAAGATCGTCGCCCACACGACGTCCAAAAGGAGGAAGGACATACAATAGAAGATCGAGAGGTATAATGCTTGTTTATATTCTTTTGTATTATGTCTATAATTGTTTTTCAATTATATACATGTTGTATGTTTTGTTATGTGGCTAATTTACTTGGACCCCGAATACAAATGCAAAAACCGGCTATCCGTACATTGTCTATTCCACGGCTATTCGGAGAATATAGGTAGGTTGCTTGAAGAACAAGTTTGTTCAAGTGACCACTCTAATCGAATAGCACGATGATGAAACGGTTGCTTCGGTAATCTCTCTTTGTCAAGGATAAATTTTTATCCGGGGATGTAGAAGGGATCGCCATGAACAAGCGACCCAATTGAAGTGGGAAGTGATGTTTCCCCTACCTTCAGACATACTTTAGGGTTTGCTTTAAAAGCTCCCCCTACTTGTGTAGCTCCTTCTTTCCCTTTGCTTTACTTTTTCCCCTTAGGGCATTGGCTTTCGTAGTGTCCCCATTAATTGCACTTGAAACACACAATGTGCTCTTTGCTTTTATTAGCGAAGACTTTGGTATCCTTTGACTTTTGGTATCGGTGCTTTCTCCTTGTCCAATTTTGGGAATTTACTCTTGTAGTGTCCGGCTACCCTACACTCAAAGTATATGATGTGATTTTTATTTTTAATTAAGATGCTTGAGTTACGTAGGTCGGTAGAGGCGATATGGGAGGTTTCTTCACTTCTTCCGGAGGTGGATACTTCTTCTACCTCTTCTACCAATCCGAATATTGAGCATCTCTCAACTTCCGAGTCCTCACTTCTAGATGTGGAGGTTTCCTCCAATTCTTCCACATCCTCGGATGTTGATGGACATTCATCCTCGGCCTCCTTCTCCGATTGAGCCAGTTTGGGATGTTCGTGGAATTTGACCAACTTGTCCCACAACTCCTTAGCATCCTGATATTCACCTAGCTTGCACAAAATATCATAAGGTATCAATTTTATTAAAAATTTTGTTATCTTAATGTTTGTTTTGAATTGTTGTCGTTGCTCCTCGGTCCATCTTGATTTTTCTAACAGCTTATTGTCTTCACCCCTAGGCACTTCAAAACCATTTTCAATGATTAGCATAGTATCGAAATCGGGTTCGAAGTATACCTCCATCCTTCTTCTCCACCATGAGAATTCTCTCACAAACTTTGGTGGATGGATGTTGATGTCGGCCATTTGATTTGCTTATCGCGGCAATGAGTCTGATGGTAAGCTCCTCGCTGTGATACCATTTGTTGGAGGATCGTGGCCCAACTAGAAGGGGGGGTTGAATAGCCCATTGACGTGTTTGATAGAAATCGATCATTCTTACGTGCTCATCTACAATGATTGTTAATATGCGCAGTGAAATAGTGATAAAAATGAAATAAAGATATAACACACAGAAGACACAATCGATATACGTGGTTCGGAACCTTAGGGTTCTTACTCCATGGGGTGAGCTCAACGAGCTCGAGTGATGCACACACCACTACTCAAACTAATTCTCGACAACAAGTCAGAGGTGGAGAAACCTCCTACAAGCAATTACAAAAGAAATACAAGAAGTACAAGCAAATACAAAGATGAAATGAAATACGTAAAGAAAATTTTACAACAAATGACTTTGAACAATTTGCTTGTTGCTTGCTTTGGTTTTCTCTTGAAGGTCTTGAATGCAGTAGCAATTTCCCTCCAAAATCTCACCAAAAATCATTGTGGAAATCCTCCCCAAGCTCCTCCATTTATGCTTGTCTTGCCTGATTTCGCGCGTAGCAGTCCACTGTCATAAGGACCCAGTCGACTGCTCCTGTAGTCGTTGTGAGACAACGACCTAATCCACGTTGGCATTCTAGCCAACAGATACATTGGCAGTCGACTTCCCATTACCATCAGTTGACTGCCAACCTCGTAGTCGATTAATAAGTCAGCTACCGAGCATTCTGCATGCATCCTCGACCGGCGATGATCGCCATCCATGAAAGTCGATCATGAAGCAATCGATCAATCGCCTAATTGGCATACGAAGTCGACTCTCACCAGTCGATTAGGACATACCACCAGTCGACAGTTCTCGGGTAAAACCTTAAACATAAGTTTTTTGAGCATCTAACCGTCGAGTAATGCCTCAAACACCAATGTTTGAGCATCTGACACTGATCTTAGCAACTTGACGAAGTTCACCTCATCCCCTTATAGAGTTCCTCATCAAAGCTCTCTTCCTTCAGCCTACATCCCTCAGATACACTAAGCTCACGGCTTCTACCCATGCCATCCTTCGCGTCTTGCCCTAAAGTCTGCTTCCTTTGGCTTAACTCTATTGCTCCTTGTCTGGCAGTCCCTTGGATGCACTAAGCTTACAGCTTCTCCCCGTGCCAACCTTCACCGACTCAAGGACCGAGCCATGAGACAAGTCACCCTGCCATGTACTCAAGACTTTCTCATTGCTAAGGCTACACACTTGGACTTTCCCAATGCCAACTCAATCTTGGACTTTCCTTTGCCAACTCATGTTGGACTTTCACCGCCAAGGCTA
Source organism: Wurfbainia villosa (assembly GCA_025175895.1). Taxonomy (NCBI): domain Eukaryota; kingdom Viridiplantae; phylum Streptophyta; class Magnoliopsida; order Zingiberales; family Zingiberaceae; genus Wurfbainia; species Wurfbainia villosa. Next base: position 39,200,238 of record CM045987.1, read on the forward strand.
CACACTTGGACTTACGTGGTCAAGGCTACACACTTGGACTTCCCATTGCCAATGCCAAACCATGTTGGACTTTCACCACCAAGGTTACACACTTGGTCTTCCCTTGCCAACTCCAAGTTGGACTTCCAATGCCAAGCCCCATGCTTGGACTTTCACCGACAAGGCGACACACTTGGACTTACCTGGCCAAGGCCACACACTTGGTCTTCCCATGACAATCACATGTTATATGTTTTGTCTAACATCAAAATACTGCTCGAGTCAAACTCGAGTCCGGTCAATTGTGACCTTGGCCGATTGCACTAACAATATCCCCCTTTTTGATGTTTGACAAAACCACAAACACCTTTGAGTTAGGTAACCTGACTCAACTCTACCAATTATCCCCAATTGACAATTCTCACATCTTGTGAGAATTCCAACTAACCCCAATTGGGACATTCTCCCCCTTTTTGACATACATCAAAAAGGTCCTCCCCAAGGGTGCCAATGTCTCATATCCCAATGAGATCTTACAATCTCCCCCTTTGTCCAAAAACACATCTAGGATGTCTTCACTCTTCCTAGTGATAAGTCTCATATCACTTAAGAGAGGCAATCTCCCAATTCTCCTCCCATAAGGAGAAATACATCCATCATCCCAAGATGGATAACCTCCCCCTAAAGGCTTGCTCCCCCTTGACCATTGCACCAACAATGTCCTTGGAGAGTCCCTAAGACAATAGAAAACCTAAACAATCAAAATTAAGGGCAAAGATTCAACATTTAACTTTCACCTCCCTTAAAATTTGATACACACCCTAAACAATTCTTCTAATCCATATCCAATGGATTTTCACCCTTCCAATGCTCTCCAAAGTATATCCTAGGGTTAGGAGCAGTTAGGGAACCTAAACATAGATGAACATGGGTCGTAACAAACCTTGTTTACCCAAAATCAACATTGGCAGTCAACTCTTATAGTCACCAGTCGACTGCCCTTGACGCCATTCAACTGCCATACATGGAAGTTGACTGATTTCTGCACAGTGTAAAAATCAGGGTTCAAAAATGAAATTCCAAAATTCATAAGTAAAAATAAGTATTTTGAAAATTCTTAAAAATTCATACGTACATTACTTAAAAGAGACATTATGGGTGAAAAATAATTAGAAATTAAAATACTCATACACTAGTGAGATTGACACAAAGTTCAAAACCATTGAAATTTTTCAATGTTTGACTCTACTTTGTATCACCTCATTCAATGGTGATTGCTATCAAAAGATAGACTTCACCATAATTTTTCAAAATGATTTTAAAAACTTTAATTCCTTTTCCTAACATCTCACTTGTATCTAAGTGTATGAAACACATACAAGTCAAGTGTTCTTGTGAGATGTGGGTTTTGTTCATTTAGGGTCTCATGCATTTTTCTAGGCAACACTATATGATTCCCTTATGAATGAGACTTCAAATCATGTCATTGTCCTTAACTCAATTTTAATTAATGCATGAATGATTATTATGGCATAATTGATAACATGAATAAAAGCATGTGTCAATAATCATGATGTCATTACATGTGATATAAACTTAAGCATAACATAACACTAAAAATAAACCTAAACATGATCATGAAATTTTATATGATAAAAATAAATGTGATGCCATGGGATGGCAAGGCAAATAAAGCATGACAAGTATAAAATACTAATATATAAAATACCTAAGTGTTAAGCACAAATTGCCATTATTAGAAATAACTCCATTTTGCCTTAATAATCACTTATCCCCCAATTGTGCCAAAAATCCAAAATGGCACACCAATACCTCTAACCCTAATTATGCCAATTTGATTAATTATTCAAACTTCTCAAAACACATTGGCACATCCTAAAGTGTCAACTCTGCCATGGTTAGGTTAACTACCCATCCACTTAGGGTTGACACACCCGAACCCATCTAGCGTGAATCGATCACACTCCTAGGAACCCAATACCTATTGGAGATCCTTGGGTTAACAAGGTATTCACTAGGGATAACTTCCATAGAAACCTTCCTAATGACCCTTTTTGGCTTTGAAGCCTTCGTCATTTGGGTCTTGTCAAGGTTAACCTTAGGGATTGCCTCCCTAGTAACCTTCTTAGTGGTCTTCCTAGGTTTTATAGAACCCTTGGCCACTAGACACCTACCTTGGTTAACCTTAGGGATGACTTCCCTATTAACCATGGTTTTCATATACCTAGATATTGTTCCATAATCGAATGGAATATCGTGGTAGGTCTTCTTGGGGTTAGGTTTGTGACCCAAACCTTTCTTCCCCCTTGTTGGTTCTTGGCCCCTAAAACCTAAATTTTGACCATTAGACCCCATAAATGAAATTGTCATTTTTGCTAGAGTCTTTTCCAATTTTTCAAGCCTTGACCTCAAGGCTTGGTTTTCCTATTCTAATTTTCCCAATTTTGATTTTTTATTAATCTTTTAGGAAAAACTCTTCTTCTTTGGCATGTACCTACCCTTCTTATGGTCAATGCCTAAATTTTCTTCTATCCTCCTAATACTCTCCCTAGGTAAAATAGGTCTAGAGTTATTAGTTCTAGATTTATCCTTAGGTAAATTAACATGCTTAGCACCTAAACAATAAAATCTATTATTTTTACTAGCATTCTTTGTTGGAGGATCATGGCTAGGTTAGAAGAGGGGTTTAATAGCCCTTGATGATCGTCAATGGAATTCGTGTCTTAATCATCTACAATTTGAGATAAGCGCAGCGAAATATGCTAAAACAAAACAATTAAGACAAACACAAAGAGTAAAGAAGATGCAAACTCAAACACGGAGATGTAACATGGTTCACGGCCCTTGCCGTTAATCCACGGACGATTCGTAAGGAGAATCACTCCTCAACTCAATCCACTAGTCTCTCCTTTAGCCCAAAGCAAGGTGGAGGTAAGCCTTCTTACACAATCTCTCCCTCTTACAATAGATTTGGAGTAAGAACAAGAAGGAAGAAAACACGTTCACAACACTTGGGAATATGAATAGGATGTTGGTACAATCAGCCCAGGTTGACTCGAGTTTGACTCGAGCAGTATTTTGATGATAGACAAAACTTATGACATGAGATTTTCATAGGATAGTCCAACATGGAGTTGGCATGGAAAATCCAAGCATTGAGCTTGGTGTGAAAAATTCCAAAGCATTGCGAAGTTGTGCGCTTGGTGCTTGGTAAGAAATGCATTGTGAAGCCGTGCGCTTGGTGCATGTGGGAAGTCTTGAGGACTTGGTAAGTTCACTAGGCTCGGGGTCCTTGAGTCGGTGAAGGATGGCATTGCGAAGTCGTGCGCTTGGTGCATTCGAGGGACTGTCAGACAGGGAGCGAATGGAGTGAGCCCAAAGGGAAGCATACTTCGAGGGCATGAGACGCGAAGGATGACATTGCGAAGCCGTGCGCATGACACATCCAAGAGACGTAGGCTGAGGGAAGAGAGCTTCGGTGGGGAACTCCATAAGGGATGAGGTGGACTTGGCCAAGTGGCTAAGACTGAGTGTCGGAGGCTCAAACAACTTGTGTTTGAGGTTTTACCCGACATCAGTCGACTGGCATAGGTGCCAATCGACTGCTCTAGGTCATATGGGTTCGACTGGTATTTTGGCTGGATCAAGTCGACATCAGTCGACTGCTTAAGGGAAGCAGTCGATCGACGTGACTGCATGGGCACGAAGCTAGTCGAGTGAGCAATGATCGATCGTGACCGCGGCTTGGGCACGGAAGCTAGTCGAGCTCGCCAAAGACTCGATCGATGGGTTATCCGGATCGATGGGTACCACGATTTGGAACTTGACCAACGTGGATCTGGCCATTGTGAGACAATGGCTACAGGACTAGTCGAATGATGGTCATGATCAGTCGACTGATGCGCGTGAAATCAGCTTGATGCAGATTATAAATGGAGCTCAAGATGAGGGATTTTGCTAAGACTTTTGTGAAGCTATTGGAGGGGAATTACTGTTGCATTCCAGACCTTCTAGAGCCATCTAAAGCAACAAACAAGAAAGTGATCAAAGCAATTGTGTAAAAGTTCTCTTTTGTATTGTCTGTGTATTTCTTCTTGTATTTAATATTACTTGTTGTAATATCTTGTACGAGGTTTCTTCACCTTCGACGTGTAGTCGAGAAGGAGTTTAGTTAGTGTATCCGACTAATGAGTTTATGCCCAGCTGATCATTGCGAGGAAGTCGCAGCGGGAACCTCTCGTACTGGTGACGTCGACTACGGAGCGTGATCGTGATGGTTACATCGATCGACGCCAAGATCCATTGGACTACGGCGTCGGGATCCAAGCGTGTTCGGAGGCTATTGTAGTGGCGGAATCATTTGCCAAGAGGCGTGATCGTGGTGGCGGCCAAGAAATAAGCTCTCTCTATAAAAAGAGAGGGTGTTGGGTTTTGGGAGTCTAATGCTTGATCTCCTAACAACTCCCAAAGTGCCCTAAACGTTTTCCACTCTTCGACTAGTGCTAAACTTTATTCTATTGTAGAAGAGTGATCCTTGTATAAAAGAGGTTACCTCCACCTAGCTTTGTGCAAAGGAGAGATCTAGTGGAAGCTTGCAGAGTGATTCACCGTGGACGAATCAAACCGTGGATTAGCGGCGTAGCCGTGAACCACGTTATATTCCCTTTGTTAGCATTGGTTTTATTCTTGTTGTTTTGATTTGCTTGTCTTGTTGTGTTTTCCGTTGCGCTAATATTGTTTATAGACAAGCGAATTCCACCATCGAACGAAAGAGGGTTATTCACCCCCCTCTAGCCAGCCAACACACACCGATCGATCCCCTACAAGTGGTATCAGAGCCAAGTCGCTTGTCGAGGACTAACCTCCGCAACAAGCACTTCATCAAAAGATGACCGGCTCCAACATTCACCCACCGAAATTTGAAGGAGAATTCACTTGGTGGAAGAAGCGAATGGAGGTATTCTTTGAAACCGATTTTGATATTATTCTTATAATGGAAAATGGTTTTGAGATGCCTAGGGATGAAGAGGGGAGAATACTAGACAAGTCAAGGTGGACTAAAAAACAAAGAGAGGAACACCTTGTAAATTCAAAGGCTAAACATCATCTCCTCAACGTACTTCCCCAACAAGAGATAAACCGAATTGGGGATTGTTCTAGTGCCAAAGAAATGTGGGAGAAGCTAGTGGAGCTTCATGAAGGCACATCCGAGGCAAAACTAGCAAGGAGAGATGTCCTTCGCTCCCAACTCAACAATATCAAACTCGATAAAAGGGAGAAGGTAACATCTCTACATTCAAGATTTAAAGAAATCCTTAACGGTTTATCTAGTGTAAGGGAGAAGCTCTCCAATAGGGACATGCTCATGAAGGCAATAGATGCTTTTCCCCGATCATCCAAGTGGAGTTCAATGGTGGACTCATTCTATATTTCAAAGAATCTAGAGGTAAGTACTCTAGATGAATTTTTCTCCACTATGGAATTGCATGAATCTAGGCTTGAAGGAGTAGTAGAAGAGCCAAGACTTCAACCATCAAAGGGAGTAGCACTATTAGCCAACAAAAGGAAGAAGAAGATGGAGACTCCCTCCTCCTCCGATGAAGCATCCTCCTCCTCCTCCATGGATAGCACGGAAGAAGCTTACATGGTAAGGAAGGTAAGGCGTGCTTTAAGAAATTTTAAATTCAATAAATCCAATGATAGGAGGAGAAGAACAAGGGGGAAGGTGATTTGCTACAATTGCCAAGGAGAGGGACATATAAGGGATAATTGTCCCCTCCTAAACAAGAGTAAAGAGGAAAGGAAAGAGATAGAAGAAAAGAAGAAGAAGAAGGGGAGCAAGAAGAAAGAAGAAGAGAAGAAGGCCAAAGAAAAAGGAAAGGCCAAAGCACTCAAGGCAAAGACTTAGGATGACCCTTCCTCCTCCTCATCATCATCATCTGAGGAAGAAAATGCCTTTGTCACAAATTTGGCATTGATGGCCTTTGACGATCTAGACTCCTCCTCCACCAAAAATGAAGAATCAAGCACAAGTGAGAAGAGCTCTAGTGAAGGGGGAGCTTCTTCACCATCCTCATCCGAAGTAGAAGACATGGAAACTATGGTAACGAACCTTTCACCAAGTAAAATAGTTTTCATGATTTCTAGTCTTACTAAGGATCTATTTAGAGCAAAGAAGAAAAATAAATGCATGCTAGATAAAATTAAGGACTTAGAAGAAAAACTAGAAAAATCATGCTTAAATGATAATGAAAATGTTTCTTCTAGTCATGATGATGCATGCTCACATGAATATATGCCTTTCAATGTTAATGATGCATGTATGGATGAAAATAGGGCTTTAAGGGAAAAGGTAGATCATTTGACCAAAGCCCTAGAAAAGTTTACAATTCGCTCAAATACATTGAACATGATAATTGGGAGCCAAAGAGCTAGTTTCAACAAGAAAGGCCTAGGATATAAGGAAAAGAAAAATAAAAAAGCCTATAAATGCTTAATTGCTAGGGGTCAAGATAAAAAGAAGGTAATAGTTAGAAAATGGATCCCTAAGGAGTATTTAGTGAACCCCATAGGAAAGAACTTATTTTGGGTTCCAAAATCCATCCTAAAGGGTTAGGAAAACCCTAGGATAGTCAACCATATGGAATTTATCTATATCATATTTTGGTTGACTTAGGATGGTGGGACAATATTTTTGAAATAGTGTTAGGTGATGATAATGCACCTATAAATAGAGAAATCATGCTTTAGGTGATATTTGCCTTATTATCATGATGTAATACCTAATGCATGATCACAATTTGATGAATACATTTGTTTCATGATCATAATGTGAAATTAATTCATATATATCTTTATGATCATGTGGGATATTAGGATGATACTTAACCATGGGTAGAAATGCATGAAATTAATGGTTAAGTATATACAAATACCTTTAGGATGTATCTCACACTCACCATAGGCTACCATGATTGAAAACTTAGCATGAGTGAGATGTTAGGATGATACAAATATCCACTAATGCCTATGGCATTTAGATGGTCATTTAAGGTATCAAAATAGCAATAATAGACCAATCATGGGGAAGGCTTATGTTTAATTCATAGACATATTGCTCAACGATCATGGTTGGATATTTCACATGTTTTCAAAACAATTTCTTACTTTAAAATCTGTGTGTTCATGTTTTGAAACAATCCAAAGCAAAACTAAGTGTTAAAATGGATACAAACTTGATCAAAACACTAGTTATTTTTGAAGCTTTTGGATTTTTAGCAAATCTTTGAAAATATAATGTTTTTTCATGGAAAACTATTTTTCATTGATAAAGAACCCTAAAAGAAATGTGTTCCCCAAATTTCACTATTTTTAGAATTTTCTAGAATTTATACTGCATTTATGAAATTCATCCAGAAAATCAGAAATTCGGATTTCATTGTGCCAATCGATCATATACGATGATGCCGATCGATGTAACTTGTTTTTATCAGGTTTTTGAGTGATTTTGATTTTTTTCTTCTCTCTAGACTTGATGCCATGCCATATAAACCTTGTTTAATCTTTTTGATGGTGTCAAAGGGGGAGAAAGATATATGTTTAAGTAAAGGGGGAATGCATTTAGGGGGAGTTTCATGTATTAAGGGGGAGAATTGCTAATCATGTTATTTACATGCTTTCCTTTCTTAATATTTTATCAAATGTTTTTACCTAACTTAAACGGATTGCCACACATCAAAAAGGGGGAGATTGTTAGGGCAATCAACCCGTGATATGGTTTTGAAGTGTGTGGAAAAGGGTTTAAGTTAGTTTGTTATTGTGATTTGATATGTGTGTTGAAGTCGTACATGACTTAGTAATTCTCACATGAAGCTTTGGCGGGTTCACCACTCACAACCTCATGCTTGAGTCGGAGAAGGAGCATTGCAGAGCCGTGCGCTTGATGCTGCCGAGGGGCCACCGGACGAGATGACTTGAAGCAAAGCCAAGGAAGCAGACTTCGAAGGCAAGAGATGCGAAGGAGCATTGCAGAGTCGTGCGCCTGATGCTGCCGAGGGATGTGGCCGTGAACGAAGAGAGCTTCGGTGAGGGACATCGAGTGAGATGAGAGAATGAGTGAATTGTAAGTAGCTCAATAGGTGAACTTGGCCGAATGGCTGAGTGTCGAAAGCTCGACCGCAAGGGTTGAGGTTTACCCGACCGTCGGAAGCTCAAACAAATGTTAAGTTTGAGTTTCACACGGCACCAGTCGACTGCCATGAAATGGCAGTCGACTGCTCTGAGTTGAATGGGGTTCGACTAGTATCCAACTGATGAGTTTATGCCCGTTGTTGCGAGAAAGTTGTAGGCCGCAGAACCTCTCGTAGCCGATCGGGCGATGACGATGGAGCGTGATCGGTGATGGTTACATCAGTCGGCTGCCAAGGGATCCGTTGGACTACAACGGTCGGGATCTGACGTGTTCGGAGGTCATTGTAGTGGCAGTAGTCGACTGCCAAGGGCAGTAGTCGACTGGTGGCGGCCAATGGGAAGAAATCATCCCTCTCTATAAAAAGAGAGGGTGTTTGGTTTTTGGAGGCTAATGCTTGATCTCCTAACAGCTGCCAAAGTGCCCTAAACATTTTCCACTCTTCTACTAGTGCTAAACTTCATTCTATTGTAGAAAAGTGATCCTTGTGTAAAAGAGGTTACCTCCACCTAGCTTTGTGCAAAAGAGAGATCTAGTGGAAGCTTGCAGAGTGATTCACCGTGGACGAATCGGACCGTGGATTAGCGGCATAGCCGTGAACCACGTTATATTCCTTTTGTTAGGATTGGTTTTATTCTTGTTGTTTTGATTTGCTTGCCTTGTTGTGTTTTCCGTTGCGCTAATATTGTTTGTAGACAAGCGAATCCACCATCAAACGAAAGAGGGCTATTCACCCCCCTCTAGTCGGCTAACACACACTGATCGATCCCCTACAATATACATACCAAATTTCAAGATTTTTCAACATATGTATATTTACTTACGAATTTTTGAAATTCAGAAAACTACAAATGCAGTTATCAGTCGACTGCCAGGGAGTCCAATCGACTGATGGCAAGTCCAGTCGATTGGTATCTGACGCAGTCGACTGGTACAGACTGATTTCGTGTAAACCTTGGTGAGTAGGCCCATGTTCAGCTGTGTTTTGGTTCCCTAACTACTCCTAACCCTAGGATATGCTTGGGAGAGCATTAGAAAGGGTTGAAATCCATTGGACATGGATTAAGAGAAGTGTTTAGGGAGAGTATCAATTTTAAGATGGATGAGAGTTCATTGTTGAACTTTTGCCTTAATTTTGATTTGGTTAATGTTCCTATTGGCTTAGGGACTCTCCAAGGACATTGTTGGTGCAATGGTCAAGGGGGAGCAAACATCTAGGGGGAGGTATCCATCATGGAAAGATGGATGTGTATTTCCTCATGGGAGGAAAATTGGGTTGCCTCTCTTTAAGTGATATGGGACTTATCACTAGAAAGATTGTAGGCATGTGTTTCCTCCAAGGGAGAGATTGTAAGATCTCATTGGGATATGAGACATTCATACCCTTGGAGAGGACCTTTTTGATGTAATGTCAAAAAGGGAGAGAAGTTACCAAGTTACCAATTAAGGTTCTTTGGAATTCTCATTGGGATGTGAGAATTGCCAATATGGGAAAATTGGTAGACTTGAGATGGTAGTTTTGTCAATCATCAAAAAGGGGGAGATTGTTAGTGTAATCAGCCCAAGTTGACTCGAGTTTGACTCGAGTAGTATTTTGATGATAGATAAAACTTATGACATGGGATTGTCATAGGAAAGTCCAACATGGAGTTGACATGGAAAATCCAAGCATGGAGCTTGGTGTGAAAAAGTCCAAAGCATTGCGAAGTCGTACGCTTGGTGCTTGGTAAGAAATGCATTGCGAAGTCGTGCGCTTGGTGCATGTGGAAGTCTTGATGACTTGGTAAGTTCACTAGGCTCGGGGTCCTTGAGTCGGTGAAGGATGGCATTGAGAATCCGTGCACTTGGTGCATCCGAGGGACCGTCGGATGGGGAGCGAATGGAGTGAGCCCAAAGGGAAGCATACTTCGAGGGCATGAGACGCGAAGGATGACGTTGCGAAGTCATGCGCTTGATGCATCCGAGGGACGTAGGCCAAGGGAAGAGAGATTCGGTGGGGAACTCTATAAGGGATGAGGTGGACTTGGCCAAGTGGCTAAGACTGAGTGTCGGAGGCTCAAACAACTTGTGTTTGAAGTTTTATCCAACATCAGTCGACTGACATAGGTGCTAGTCGACTGCTCTAGGTCGTGTGGGTTCGACTAGGGTTCAACTAGTGTTTTGGCTGGATCAAGTCGATATCAGTTGACTGCTTAAGGGAAGCGAAGCAGTCGACTGATCGCACTGACTGCGACGCAGGTTAAGTCGAGCTCCCAGACTCGATCGATGGGTTATCACGATCGACGGCATCATCATCGGCCGATGTGTGATCCATTGGAACTTGACCAACGTGGATCTGGACATTGTGAGACAACAGCTACAGGACTAGTCGACTGATGGTCACGATCAGTCGACTGATGCGCGTGAAATCAGCTTGATGGAGATTATAAATGGAGCTCAAGATGGGGGATTTCGCCAAGACTTGTGTGAAGCTATTGGAGGGAAATTGTTGTTGCATTCTAGACCTTCAAGAGTCATCTAAAGCAAGCAACAAGAAAGTGATCATTGCTCCTCGGTCCATCTTGATTTTATTAACGACTTGTTGTCTTCACCCCTAGGCACTTCAAAACCATTTTCAATGATTAGCATAGTATCGAAATCGATTTTGAAGTATACCTCCATCCTTCTTCTCCACCATGAGATTTCTCCCTCGAACTTCGGTGGATGGATGTTGATGCCAACCATTTGATTTTTTTTATCGCGGTGATGAGTCTGATAGTAAGCTCCTCGCTCTCATACCACTTGTTGAAGGATCGTGTCTCAGCTAGAAGGCGGGGGGGGGGGTTGAATAGCCCAATTGACATGCATGACTGAAATCGATTGTTCTTGTGTGCTTGTGTACAATGATCATTAATATGCACAACGGAATAATGAAAAAAAATTAAATAAAGATACAACACACACAAGACACAATTGATATACATGGTTCAAAAACTTAGGGTTCCTACTCCATGGGGTGAGTTCAACGAGATCGAGTGATGCATACAACACTACTCAAACTCCTTCTCGACAACAAGTCGGAGGTGGAGAAACCTCGTACAAGCAATTACAAAAGTAATACAAGAAGTACAAGCAAATACAAAGACAAAATGAAATACATAAAGAAAACTTTACAACAAATGGCTTTGAACACTTTGCTTGTTGCTTGCTTTGGTTTGCTCTTGAAGGTCTGGAATGCAACAATAATTCCCCTCCAAAATCTCACCAAAAATTACTGTAGAAATCCTCCCCAAGATCCTCCATTTATGCTTGTCTCGGCCTAATTTCGCACCTAGCAGTTGACTGCCATAAGGAACCAGATGACTTCTCTTGTAGCCGCTGTGAGACAACGACCTAATTTACGTTGACATTCCAACCAACGAATACACTGACAGTCGACTACTCATTACCATCAATCGACGGCTAACCTTATAGACGACTGATCAGTCGGCTACCGAGCATTCTGCTCACGTCCTCGACCAGTAGTCGACTGCCATCCATTATAGTCGAATACTGAAGCCATCAGGCGATTGCCCAATGTTGGCAGTCGACTCCCATTGCATACGATGCAGTCGAATAGCAGTCAACTTTCACCAGTCGACTGGGACATACCACCAGTCGATTGTTCTCGGGTAAAACCTCAAACACAAGTTGTTTTGAGCATACGACCGTCGAGTAAAACCTCAATCACAATTGTTTGATCATCTGACACTGATCTTAGCCACTTGACCAAGTTCACCTCATCCCCCATGGAGTTCCCCATCGAAGCTCTCTTCCTCTGGCCTACATCCCTCAGATGCACTAAGCTCACAGCTTCTCCCCATGCCATACTTCGCGCCTTGCCCTAAAGTTTGCTTTCTTTGGCTTAACTCTATTGCTCCTTGTCCGACGGTCCCTCGGATGAACTAAGCTCATGGCTTCTCCCCGTGCCATCTTTCACCGACTCAAGGACTTGAGCCATGAGACAAGTGACCTTGCCAAGTACTCAAGACTTTCCCAATGTCAACTCTATGTTGGACTTTCCCTTGCCAACCCATGTTGGACTTTCACCGCCAAGGCTACACACTTGGACTTCCCATTGCCAATGCCAACCCATGTTGGACTTTCACCGCCAAGGCTACACACTTGGACTAATGTGGCCAAGGCTACACATTTGGTCTTCCCTTCCCAACTCCATGTTGGACTTTCAATGCCAAGCCCCATGCTTGGACTTTCACCACCAAGGCTACACACTTAAATTTACATGGCCAAGGCTACACATTTGGTCTTCCCATGAAAATCACATATCATATGTTTTGTCTAATAGAAAAATACTACTCGAGTCAAACTCGAGTCCAGTCAATCGTAATGTGGGGTGATTGCATCAACAATCTCCCGCTTTTTGATGTTTGACAAAACCACAAACACCTTTGAGATTAGTGACCTAACTCAAGTCTACCAATTATCACCAATTGACAATTCTCACATCTTGTGAGAATTCCAACTAACCCCAATTGGTATATTCTCCCCCTTTTTAACATACATCAAAAAAGTCCTCACCAAGGGGGTCAATGTCTCATATCCCAATGAGATCTTACAATCTCCCCCTTGGTCCAAAAACACATCTAGTATTCCTTCACTCTTCCTAGTGATAAGTCTCATATCACCTAAGAGAGGCAATCCCCCAATTCTCCTCCCATGAGGAGAAATATATCCATCATTTCAAGATGGATAACATCCCTCTAAAGGCTTGCTTCCTCTTTACCATTGCACCAAAAATGTCCTTGAAGAGTCCCTAAGCTAATAGGAACACTAAACAATCGAAATTAAGGGCAAAGATATTGGAAGATCGTGGCCAGATGGAAATCACTCGCGTCTTAATTGTCTACAAAGGTAATTAGCGCAGCAGAAATGCTAAAACAAAAACAATTAAGATAAACACAAAGAGAAAAGAGATGAAAACGCTAATGCCAAGATGTAATGTGGTTCATGACCCATGCCGCTAATCCACGGACGATTCATACGATGAATCACTCCCTCAACAATCCACTAGTCTCTCCTTTAGCCCAAGCTAGGTAGAGGTGACCTCTTTACAAGAATATCTCCCTTCTCACAAATAATACGAATGAAAATAGAGAATAAAGGAGTAAAACACTTGGAAGGCATAGGAGCACTTAGAGCATGAATAAGAGTGGAAGCATTAGCCTCCCAAAGCCACCCAAGCCCTCTTTTTATAGAGAAGAGGACTCTCTTCCTGTTGGGCTTGCAGCAGTAGTCGACTGCTGCATGTCACCAGTCACCTATCGTCGTTCCAACGACCTCTAACCATGTTAAATCACGACCAATGTAGTCCAATGGTAGGCTTGGCGATCACTTCAATGATCGATGTTCGTAGCCGGACAAAGTCAGCTACGGGAGGTTTGATGAACGGGTATTTGTCGTGGTACTATTTCAAATTAATTACCGAACCCCCTAACTACACTAATATAGCATAGTGGATGGCTCGGATCGTTTCCCAACGAGTGTAATCGATAAAATAGTAAACTTATGATTTCTAATTATTGCTTTGGGTTTTCTATTGAAGATTGGGGGTTTGGGTTTTTGAGCTCTAACCTATGACTGTAATGTAATTAAAACTCTAAACTAACATGCAACAACTAAATCAAACAATGCAAGAATTATAGCAATAAAAACTGAAAGAGTAAATAATCTAATCAATCCAAGATATGCTCAGTGAATGAACAAGTTCTTCTAGCTAAGATCGACGAAGCTCGATTGAGACTCCACAAATAGCAGTGGATGTGGGATGGTGCAAACTCCTGAATCCAGTAGTTTGATGGACGGTCCGAACTCTAGCGGATCCGGTTGAGCTCGAAGAAGTGTCGTCGGGGTGGAACTCCTCCTCGAATCCGAAAGAGAAGGTGGACGAGCTGTGGAGATGAAGGGCGTCGTCGAAATCACTCGATGAAGTGATTCCTCATCGAATCCGTGGAGGACAATGGATGGAAGGAAGGTGGAGGCGACTGCTAAGGATCAAGGGAAGAAGAGATTTAACTAACAACATAATGAAATAAGAAATGCATCAATGAAATTTACTGCATGAACATGATTAAAAGAGAGCAATTAAACTAAATCTAAACTAATCAACTACAACCTAATTACTTAAGAAGCATTTCACCGAACAAGATGTAAGCATTAAACGAATTAAACTAAATACGTGCAATTCAAAACATGGAAGGTAAATTAATTACAAGCATTCAACAAATTAAGCAAAAGAGATAATCAAAACACATCAGAAGCTAAATTTTCCCTCGGAAGTTGGAAATAATCTGCCGGAAACTGAAAGAGGATCTGTCGGACAAAATGAAGAAGCTGTCGGAGGGCTGCTGATCTACTGGCCGGAGTAGATTGAGAGTGGACTGCCGGTGGTGGATGCCACCTCCGATCGGAGGTGGAACGGATGACCGGCAGTGATCTGCGTCGGTGTCGCGTGAAGATGGGGCGGAGATGGCATCGGCTGCTCGAAGGAGAAGACGGTGGCTGCCGATGGTAGAGGAGGTGGAGACCACCGGTCACCGGAGATTGGAGGGGATCCCCTTTCTTCTCCGGCGATCGGCGGGGAAGGGAAGAGCGCAGCTGAAGGAGGTGCATCGGGCGATTGTCGCAGAAGAGAAGAGGCAAAGCCAACTGATTGTTTCTGCGCTGCGTGAGAAATTAAATGGATTATCTCCACCGTCCGATTGTAACCCCTTCAATCCCAGCTGTCCATTAAAGATAGGTTAATTTAATCTGATTAATCCATGATCTAGGCTGTGATCCAATGGCTAGAATTGTTTCGATCTCGTATGGACGGATCTGATAAATCTGAAGGGATAATTGAGATCCAATGGTCTGGATGAATGACCAAGGCATGTAGATCTTAATGTATGGGTCAGATCGCTCCAGATCCAGATGGATGACTCAGATCTCTTCAGACGATCAAGATTAAATAGATCTTAACCCTTGATTAAATTGCCTTTGATCTGGATGAAGAGCTCAGATTATTCCAGCTTAAAATGCCCATTATGACCCTTAGATGAAGCCATATTTGATCCAACTCGAGTCTAGTCCAGTGGCTCATCTCGATCTCCTACAAACAAAGATAAAATTTGTATATAAGTCTAGAATTTAGAAGAATTTACAATAAGGTCCAAAAATAAATCCAACTCATAAAACATGATAATAATCAACAATTAAACACATGAGAGGATTAAAATAGTGATATTAATGACCAAAATAACTCGACAAAATAGTAGTTATCAATTCTCCCACACTTATTCTTGCACGTCCCGAGCAAGTAAATAAAACTAAAAACAAACTGAAAGTATATTTCCTTAGCAATTCCCAAGCATACATAGAAAATCATGAAAGAAAGTTACCTAGGATTGTAAATTCTCAGAAACTCAAGCAATCATGGATTCAAATCTTGCACAGGTTAACAAACATGGTAACTTCAATCCATTATGAATAGACTAAGAATGATTAAGCCTCACAAGATAAGTGGTGGTTTCTCTCGCTCTCATAAGCATGTAATAGTGGAGTTCTGTAACGCCCGCCCTTTTTCAGACCCTGAATGTCCGGAGGGGCGGCGCGTGATGCGACCGTACATACTTACATTACATACAGCGGAAGACTTTATGCATACTTCTTAATTCTTACAGCGGAAGACTTTAGACATTTTTTTTTTCTTTTTAAAACATAAACATGCATTGACATATATATATATATATATATATATATATATATATATATATATATATATATATATATATATATATATATATATATACTTCTTCTTCTTCACATAGAGCATGCATCATAGCATATATAGATACTTCTTCTTACTTCTTCTTTACTTCTTCTTATTAGCATAGAACATGCATCATAACATAGATAGGTACTTAGTGCTTAGTTCAAGTTCTTAAACGACACCATCATAAGCAGGCATAATAAGGACATCCATAGACATCATCATCATAGGTAAACACATATATATGTAGACCTAACGGATCTTCTCCACCATGCCACTACCACACACATTTGGCCCCTCCTGCTGCTCCCATTAGTTTATCCATCCCTTACCCTTCTACAAGATGAGGAAAGATAAACTATAAGCACATAGGCTTAGTAAGATCCTGTCCTACTCACAAAAACCATACATCGACATTAATCATGACATGTAGCATTCATAACATATAAGCAATATAATGTGTAACATACATGGCATCATCAACTTAACATGTAGCACAAGTAACATAAGTAAATATAACATGTATCATCCATAACTTAGCGGCATAACATGAATATATGCTTAACCAACATAACATGCATCGTATGTAACTTAGTAACATAAACATCATAGCATATCCTCAAACATAACAGGTAACGTATATAACATAAGCATGTAAACATTCATAACATATCATCAAACATAACATGTAAACATATATAATATGAGCATGTAAACATAGACATCATATCATATCATCAAGCATAACATGTAAACATAAACATCATATCGTATCATCAAACATAACATGTAAACATAGACATCATATCATATCATCAAACATAACATGTAAACATAGCATCATATCATATCATCAAACATAACATGTAACGTATCTAACATAAGCATGTAAACATAACAATCAGCAGGTAAACATATGCAGGATGTTTTGAAAACATATATTTTAGGTACGTAAACATAAATTTCAACATATTTGGGCTCGGCATTGTACCACTTCTTCATTATCATAGCGCGCATCCCTAAATAGGCCCGAGGTAGCAAGTCTCGAACCTAATAGATTTCTAGGCCCGAGTCTTATTCCATCGACCTAGGGGCAATCGTCATAGCGTAGAAGCCCATCCTAGGCCCGAGTCTTACTCCATCGACCTAAGGCATCTTGGAGCCCGTACTAGGCCCGAATCTTATTCCATCGACCTAGGGGCAATCATACATAGAAGCCCATCCTAGGCCCGAGTCTTATTCCATCGACCTAGGGCATCTTAGGAGCCCATCCCTTCTTGGACCTTGTTAAGGTCTTGGTACAAGCCATGCAGAAGGTAAAATACTTATATGCTTATTTGTACAACATAGCTTATTTCATTAACATAGCATGACACATACCTAAGGCATGGCATAACATATTTCAAATATCGCATACACATAGACATGGCATAAGGCATGACATCAAAGTAAGTAAACACTAACCTAAGGCATGTTATCTTCATCTAGTATTATTTAATATCACAAGTCAGCATGAATTCACCCAACTTAAAACACATGTTAACCTATTCATTTAACTTAACAACAACTTCATATGCACATAAAACTTGGATTAGACTTCATTTAATCATCCAAGGTTCATGGTGGCCGAATGGTCCATAGGGTTTTCTAGGGTTATCTTTTAACCTAATTCATTTAGCATAACAACAACTTCATTTGCATAAAGAACATGGATTAAAACTTCATTTAGTCACCCAAAAGCATAGGTTGGCCGAATGGTCCATAGGGTTTTCTAGGGTTATCTTTTAACCTAATTCATTTCAACTCCTAACATCATCATATAGTTACCAAAACATAGCATGAAACTTCATTGAAACCCTAAAAGCATGGCTTGGCCGAATGGGTCTGGGTGTCCATTAGGGTTAGCTTTTGTCCTAATTCATTTTAACTCCTAACATCATCATATAGTTACCAAAACATAGCATGAAACCTCATTGAAACCCTAAAAGCATGGCTTGGCCGAATGGGTCTTGGTGGCCATTAGGGTTAGCTTTTGTCCTAATTCATTTTAACTCCTAACATCATCATATAGTTACCAAAACATAGCATGAAACTTCATTGAAACCCTAAAAGCATGGCTTGGCCGAATGGGTCTTGGTGGCCATTAGGGTTAGCTTTTGTCCTAATTCATTTTAACTCCTAACATCATCATATAGTTACCAAAACATAGCATGAAACTTCATTGAAACCCTAAAAGCACGGTTTGGCCGAATGGGTCTTGGTGGCCATTAGGGTTAGCTTTTGTCCTAATTCATTTTAACTCCTAACATCATCATATAGTTACCAAAACATAGCATGAAACTTCATTGAAACCCTAAAAGCATGGCTTGGCCGAATGGGTCTTGGTGGCCATTAGGGTTAGCTTTTGTCCTAATTCATTTTAACTCCTAACATCATCATATAGTTACCAAAACATAGCATGAAACTTCATTGAAACCCTAAAAGCACGGTTTGGCCGAATGGGTCTTGGTGGCCATTAGGGTTAGCTTTTAACCTAAACCCTTTTTCCATCCTACATCATCATCTAGTTACTAAAACATAGCATATAACTTCATGGAAACCTAAAATCATAGCTTGGCCGAATATAACATATAGATTTCTTTCATAAAACATCAAACGAAGCTACTCGTATGCAGGTGAGGGATACTTACATCCTTCGCTTTGCTTTGGGTGGGAAAGATGACCTAAGGAAGATCAAAACCTAGCCTTCTCTTGCTTGGATAGGGTTCGGCCAAAGGTGGAGAGGGAGCTAGAATTCGGTGAGAAGAAGAAGAAGAAGAGAGGAAGTGGCAAATTAGAACCTTCCCTCTTCTTTATAAAGGGAGGAAGAGAAGTTTCTCTTCTCTTCTTCCATGCCTCTTCATTTACCTTTATCTCACTTATCTATAATCCCCCCCTTCATCTAATGATGTAGTCCTATTGGGCTTCTGGTTAGTGGGTGCATCTATAGGGTTTGGCTATCTCTAGAGGTTTGGGGTTCAATTCCTAGGCCTTGCACCTTTTGGCTTATTTCTTTTATTTTTGGAAAAAACCCAAATAAAGCCCATGATCATCAAGCCAAAAATTCTTGTAAAATTGCTAGGAATTTTACGGGCGTTACAATCCTTCATACCTTTTAAAATTTTCCTCCTCGAAACTTTAGAACAATTCTGGGTACTTCTACTTCATGTCCTCTTCGCGTTCCCAGGTAGCTTCCTCGTCTGATTGATTACGCCAGACCTTTACTAAGGGCACCTCTTTGTTCCTTAGTCTCTTGACTCCTTGGTC
The DNA here is from genome assembly GCA_025175895.1 of Wurfbainia villosa. Classification (NCBI taxonomy): domain Eukaryota; kingdom Viridiplantae; phylum Streptophyta; class Magnoliopsida; order Zingiberales; family Zingiberaceae; genus Wurfbainia; species Wurfbainia villosa. The sequence goes on from CM045987.1 coordinate 39,219,518, forward strand.
TAATATTTGGATTGGCCGACTTTCAATACTCAGGTCCTATTGAACTTGTACTGTTTGTGGCTCGATCACTTGGTCTGCTTTGGAAATGCATTTCTTGAGTACAGAGACATGGAACACGTTGTGAATAGCCGACATCTCTTGAGGCAGCTCTAGCTTGTAAGCTACCTTGCCAATCCTCTCGCAATATCGGATCACGGTCCCACATAGCGTGGACTCGGTTTACCCTTCCTTCCGAATCTCATCACTCCTTTCATAGAGCCACTTTGAGAATACTCGTCCCAACTTGAATTCTAACGGCTCGCCGCATATCCGCATAGCTCTTTTGTCGGCTCTGAGCAGTTTCAATTCTCTGACGGATGTTATGTATAGCTCGGGTGGTGTTGTCGATGAAGTCCGTCTGGAGTCCCATCCTCTTCTTTTCACCACCCTCGTACCAGCATATGGGAGATCTACATTTCCTCCCGTATAGAGCCTCGTAGGGTGCCATCCCAATAGTAGCTTGATAGCTATTGTTGTAGGCGAATTCTGCCAAACATAAGTATCGGCACCAGCTACCTTTGAAATCCAGGGCGCAGGCTCGTAACATATCCTCCAGTACTTGATTCACCCTTTCTTGCTCGTCGTCTGGGGATGGAAGGCAGTACTGAACAATAGCTTCGTGCCTAGGGCTTTCTGAACACATTCCCAGAAATGGGAAATAAAGCGACCATCTCTGTCAGAAATGATGGTCTTAGGAATTCCATGTAGTCTAATAATTTCCTTAGCATATAACTGAGCCAATTGCTCCGTCGAATAGGTCATCTTGATTGCTAAGAAATGGGCGGACTTCGTCAATCTGTCCACAATTACCCATATAGCATTATAACCGTTTGTCGTCTTGGGCAATCCTGAGATGAAATCCATAGAAATGTCCTCCCATTTCCATTCTGGAATCTGGATCGGCTGTAGTGTCCCTCAGTCTCGGTGTTACGCCTTAACCCTCTGGCGGTCGGGCAAATCTTGACATACTGAGCCACATCTCTTTTCATTCCAGACCACCAGAACTTTCATTTCAGGTCTTGGTACATCTTGGTGGTTCCAGGATGTATCATATAAGGAGTTCTGTGAGCTTCCTCAAATATCTCCTTCCGTAAATTCTGGATCGTCGGGAATGCATAGGCGGTTCTGGAAGTATCATAATCAGAAATGCGAATCCATTATCCCCTCCTTCCCGTGCCTCTGTTTGATCTTACGGATGTCCAATCACCATCTTGCTTTCCTTTTATATATCGCCGAGCAACGTCGGCGTTATAGCCATGGTGGGAAGCCGTCGGAGATAATTTCTATTCCGTAATTCATTACTTCCCCTCTTTTTTTTTTTTTTTATTCGTATGTTCCAGTCTACCCAGCATTGTTCAACTATATCATACACATCCCATGCAATGAACTCATCATCAATTTCAAAAGAAAGCGACTTGTATCGTCTCTTATTCACATCTCTTATTTATATTTTCCAATGAGAAGGAAAATTGTTAAAATATAACATTGATTATTTACAATTTAAAGCAGAGAAACTATTTGATAAGATAGTTCATTATGAATCCCACTAGGACAAACCCTAGTGCTGTCGTAATTATTTTTAGTCCCATCTTCCTTGGCCTCACTAGGGTGGTCTTGGTGGCCAATAAGTTGGATTTGCAGATCCCTCTTCCTTCCTCTCGAGGCCAGCTACCACCGGATTCTCTACCACAGGCTTCTCTTGAACCCTGTGCTCCAGCAGTTCTCAGCACAACTCCGCATAGGTTATCCGCCCTTCATAACGGCCCCACACGTGGTGTGCAATTACCATGAACTCACTTGGCAGGGAGCGGACCAAGGCCCATATCTTATAGTTGTCCAGTAACGGAAACTCCTGCCGCTCGAGTCTCCTAAAAAGACCATCGAGCCTTCTCATATGTCTGATGACCCCACCATCTAGTTTATAGACTATCTCTTCAATAGCTTCCCTTAATCGGTTTCATGACACATCACGACGGGTCATGGTAGTCATCGTCCGTGCCATCTGAAATTGAAATAACTGAAGTCAAGATAAAACCGACCAACCCAACATTTAAACCTGCTTAATTCAATTCATATGAACATAGACCTTAAACAATTAATAAAGAAAAAACAAATTTTCTTAACAAAATTTATTTTATTTATTTATTTATTTGTTTATATATATATATATATATATATATATATATATAGATATTTTTTTTTTGTAATTAAACTAAGGCTAGCATAAGGTCGTTTTAAGCTTAAGGCATCATTCATGTTCTCCTGCATAATTTTAAGCTTAAGGTATTTTATATGAACAAGCATAAGGGTATCATACATATTTTCATGCATATTTAGCTAGACACATTCTTTATCATACACTTATCTTTATATATTATAATAAGGCTAGCATAAGTTTATCCTACATGAATTCATGCATATTTAATCTTAAGGCATTTAACATCATATATGAACAAAATAAGCTAAAGGCATTTTATGTCATACATGAACAAAATAAGCTAAAGGCATTTCATATCATTCATGAACAAAATAAGCTAAAGGCATTTTATGTCATACATGAACAAAATAAGCTAATGGCATTTCATATCATACATGAATAAAATAAGCTAAAGGCATTTTATGTCATACATGAACAAAATAAGCTAAAGGCATTTCATATCATACATGAACAAAATAAGCTAAAGGCATTTTATGTCATACATGAACAAAATAAGCTAATGGCATTTCATATCATACATGAACAAAATAAGCTAAAGGCATTTTATGTCATACATGAAAAAAATAAGCTAATGGCATTTCATATCATACATGAATAAAATAAGCTAAAGGCATTTTATGTCATACATGAACAAAATAAGCTAAAGGCATTTCATATCATACATGAACAAAATTAACAAAGTTAGAGTAGACATAAAATTCTTACTTGGAGCGGCAGATTTGGAGCTTGATGTGTGTGTAGTGGTAAAGCGGATCCGCTCGATACCAGCACGCCCTTTTCCGGCACCACTGAATGTCGGAGGGTGGCGTGACGCGATCGTACATACTTACATTACATACAATGAAGACTTTATGCATACTTCTTAATTCTTACAATGAAGACTTTAGACATTTTTTTTTTTAAAACATAAATATATATATATATATATATATATATATATATACACTTCTTCTTCTTCACATAGAGCATGCATCATAGCATATATAGATACTTCTTCTTACTTCTTCTTTACTTCTTCTTATTAGCATAGAACATGCATCATAACATAGATAGGTACTTAGTGCTTAGTTCAAGTTCTTAAACGACACCATCATAAGCAGGCATAATAAGGACATCCATAGACATCATCATCATAGGTGAACACATATATATGTAGACCTAACGGATCTTCTCCACCAAGCCACTACCACACACATTTGGCCCCTCCTGCTGCTCCCATTAGTTTATCCATCCCTTACCCTTATCTGCAGTACGAGGGAAAGATAAACTATAAGCACATAGGCTTAGTAAGATCCTGTCCTACTCACAAAAACCATACATCGACATTAATCATGGCATGTAGCATTCATAACATATAAGCAATATAATGTGTAACATACATGGCATCATCAACTTAACATGTAGCACAAGTAACATAAGTAAATATAACATGTATCATCCATAACTTAGCGGCATAACATGAATATATGCTTAACCAACATAACATGCATCGTATGTAACTTAGTAACATAAACATCATAGCATATCCTCAAACATAACAGGTAACGTATATAACATAAGCATGTAAACATTCCTAACATATCATCAAACATAACATGTAAACATATATAATATGAGCATGTAAACATAGACATCATATCATATCATCAAGCATAACATGTAAACATAAACATCATATCGTATCATCAAACATAACATGTAAACATAGACATCATATCATATCATCAAACATAACATGTAAACATAGCATCATATCATATCATCAAACATAACATGTAACGTATCTAACATAAGCATGTAAACATAACAATCAGTAGGTAAACATATGCAGGATGTTTTGAAAACATATATTTTAGGTACGTAAACATAAATCTCAACATATTTGGGCCCGACATTGTACCACTTCTTCATTATCATAGCGCGCATCCCTAAATAGGCCCGAGGTAGCAAGTCTCGAACCTAATAGGTTTCTAGGCCCGAGTCTTATTCCATCGACCTAGGGGCAATCGTCATAGCGTAGAAGCCCATCCTAGGCCCGAGTCTTACTCCATCGACCTAAGGCATCTTGGAGCCCATCCCGTACTAGGCCCGAATCTTATTCCATCGACCTAGGGGCAATCATACATAGAAGCCCATCCTAGGCCCGAGTCTTATTCCATCTACCTAGGGCATCTTAGGAGCCCATCCCTTCTTGGACCTTGTTAAGGTCTTGGTACAAGCCATGCAGAAGGTAAAATACTTATATGCTTATTTGTACAACATAGCTTATTTCATTAACATAGCATGGCATACTTCATTTCATAACACATCATGCTTCATTTCATTAACATAGCATAGCATACTTCATTTCATAACACATCATGCTTCATTGCATTAACATAGCATAGCATACTTCATTTCATAACACATCATGCTTCATTCATTAACATAGCATAGCATACTTCATTTCATAACACATCATGATTCATTGCATTAACATAGCATAGCATACTTCATTTCATAACATATTTCAAATATCGCATACACATAGACATGGCATAAGGCATGGCATCAAAGTAAGTAAACACTAACCTAAGGCATGTTATCTTCATCTAGCATTATTTAATATCACAAGTCAGCATGAATTCACCCAACTTAAAACACATGTTAACCTATTCATTTAACTTAACAACAACTTCATATGCACATAAAACTTGGATTAGACTTCATTTAATCATCCAAGGTTCATGGTGGCCGAATGGTCCATAGGGTTTTCTAGGGTTATCTTTTAACCTAATTCATTTAGCATAACAACAACTTCATTTGCATAAAGAACATGGATTAAAACTTCATTTAGTCACCCAAAAGCATAGGTTGGCCGAATGGTCCATAGGGTTTTCTAGGGTTATCTTTTAACCTAATTCATTTCAACTCCTAACATCATCATATAGTTACCAAAACATAGCATGAAACTTCATTGAAACCCTAAAAGCATGGCTTGGCCGAATGGGTCTTGGTGGCCATTAGGGTTAGCTTTTGTCCTAATTCATTTTAACTCCTAACATCATCATATAGTTACCAAAATATAGCATGAAACCTCATTGAAACCCTAAAAGCATGGCTTGGCCGAATGGGTCTTGGTGGCCATTAGGGTTAGCTTTTGTCCTAATTCATTTTAACTCCTAACATCATCATATAGTTACCAAAACATAGCATGAAACTTCATTGAAACCCTAAAAGCATGGCTTGGCCGAATGGGTCTTGGGGCCATTAGGGTTAGCTTTTGTCCTAATTCATTTTAACTCCTAACATCATCATATAGTTACCAAAACATAGCATGAAACTTCATTGAAACCCTAAAAGCATGGTTTGGCCGAATGGGTCTTGGTGGCCATTAGGGTTAGCTTTTAACCTAAACCCTTTTTCCATCCTACATCATCATCTAGTTACTAAAACATAGCATATAACTTCATGGAAACCTAAAATCATAGCTTGGCCGAATATAACATATAGATTTCTTTTATAAAACATCAAACGAAGCTACTCGTATGCAGGTGAGGGATACTTACATCCTTCGCTTTGCTTTGGGTGGGGAAGATGACCTAAGGAAGATCAAAACCTAGCCTTCTCTTGCTTGGATAGGGTTCGGCCAAAGGTGGAGAGGGAGCTAGAATTCGGTGAGAAGAAGAAGAAGAAGAGAGGAAGTGGCAAATTAGAACCTTCCCTCTTCTTTATAAAGGGAGGAAGAGAAGTTTCTCTTCTCTTCTTCCATGCCTCTTCATTTACCTTTATCTCACTTATCTATAATCCCCCCCTTCATCTAATGATGTAGTCCTATTGGGCTTCTGGTTAGTGGGTGCATCTATAGGGTTTGGCTATCTCTAGAGGTTTGGGGTTCAATTCCTAGGCCTTGCACCCCTTTTTGGCTTATTTCTTTTATTTTTGGAAAAAAACCCAAATAAAGCCCATGATCATCAAGCCAAAAATTCTTGTAAAATTGCTAGGAATTTTACGGGCGTTACAATCCTTCATACCTTTTGAAAGTTTCGTCCTCGAAACTTTAGAACAATTCTGGGTACTTCTACTTCATGTCCTCTTCGCGTTCCCAGGTAGCTTCCTCGTACCGTTGATTCTGCCACAGGACCTTTACTAAGGGCACCTCTTTGTTCCTTAGTCTCTTGACTCCTCGGTCTAATATTTGGATTGGCCGACTTTCAATACTCAGGTCCTATTGAACTTGTACTGTTTGTGGCTCGATCACTTGGTCTGCTTTGGAAATGCATTTCTTGAAATCTGAGACATGGAACACGTTGTGAATAGTCGACATCTCTTGAGGCGCTCTAGCTTGTAAGCTACCTTGCCAATCCTCTGCAATATCGAATACGGTCCACAGCGTGACTCGGTTTACCCTTCCTTCCGAATCTCATCACTCCTTTCATAGAGCCACTTTGAGAATACTCGTCCCCAACTTCGAATTCTAACGGTCTCGCCGCATATCCGCATAGCTCTTTTGTCGGCTCGGCGGCTTCAATTCTCGACGGATGTTACGTATAGCTCGGGTGGTGTTGTCGATGAAGTCCGTCTGAGTCCCATCCTCTTCTTTTCACCACCTCGTACGGGATATGGAGATCTACATTTCCTCCGATAGAGCCTCGTAGGGTGCCATCCCAATAGTAGCTTGATAGCTATTATTGTAGGCGACCGCCAAACATAAGTATCGGCCTGACTACCTTTGAAATCGAGCGAGGCTCGTAACATATCCTCCAAGATTTGATTCACCCTTTTTCTTCGGTCTGTCTGGGATGGAAGGCGATCTTGAACAATAACCGTGCTAGGGCTTTCAACACATTCCCGAAATGGGAAATAAGCGACCATCTCTGTCGAAATGATGGTCTTAGGAATTCCATGTAGTCTAATAATTTCCTTAGCATATAAGCGAGCAATTGCTCGTCGAATAGGTCATCTTGATTGCTAAGAAATGGGCGGACTTCGTCAATCTGTCCACAATTACCCATATAGCATTATAACCGTTTGTCGTCTTGGGCAATCCTGAGATGAAATCCATAGAAATGTCCTCCCATTTCCATTCTGGAATCTGGATCATGCGGTGTCCCTCAGTCTCGTGTTACGCCTTAACCCTCTGGCGGTCAGTGTCTTGACATACTGAGCCACATCTCTTTTCATTCCAGACCACCAGAACTTTCATTTCAGGTCTTGGTACATCTTGGTGGTTCCAGGATGTATCATATAAGGAGTTCTGTGAGCTTCCTCAAATATCTCCTTCCGTAAATTCTGGATCGTCGGGAATGCATAGGCGGTTCTGGAAGTATCATAATCCGCCGTCGGAAATGCGGAATCCATTATCCCCTCCTTCCCGTGCCTCCTGTTTGATCTTCTGGATGTCTGAATCACCATCTTGCTTTCCTTTTATATCGTCGAGCAACGTCGGCGTTATAGCCATGGTGGGAAGCCGTCCAGAGATAATTTCTATTCCGTAATTCATTACTTCCCCTCTTTTTTTTTTTTTTTTATTCGTATGTTCCAGTCTACCCAGCATTGTTCAACTATATCATACACATCCCATGCAATGAACTCATCATCAATTTCAAAAAAAGAAACGACTTGTCGTCTCTTATTCACATCTCTTATTTATATTTTCCAATCAGAAGGAAAAATGTTAACATATAACATTCCTTATTCCCAAATTAAACCACAGCAACTATTTGAGAAGATAGTTCATTATGACTCCCACTAGGATAAACCCTAGTGCGGTCGTAATTATTTTTAGTCCCATCTTCCTTGGCCTCACTAGGGTGGTCTTCGGCTGGCCAATAAGTTGACTGTTTGCAGATCCCTCTTCCTTCCTCTCGAGGCCAGCTACCACCGGATTCTCTACCACAGGCTTCTCTTGAACCCTGTGCTCCAGCAGTTCTCAGCACAACTCCGCATAGGTTATCCGCCCTTCATAACGGCCCCACACGTGGTGTGCAATTACCATGAACTCACTTGGCAGGGAGAGGACCAAGGCCCATATCTTATAGTTGTCCAGTAACGGAAACTCCTGCCGCTCGAGTCTCCTAAAAAGACCATCGAGCCTTCTCATGTGTCCGATGACCCCACCATCTAGTTTATAGACTATCTCTTCAATAGCTTCCCTTAATCGGTTTCATGACACATCACGACGGGTCATGGTAGTCATCGTCCGTGCCATCTGAAATTGAAATAACTGAAGTCAGTACAAAACCGACCAACCCGTACGAAACCGGCTTAATTCAATTCAGATGAACATAGACCTTACACAATTAATTACGAAAAATCAAATTTTCGTAACAAAATTTATTTTATTTATTTATTTATTTGTTTATATATATATATATATATATATATATATATATATATAGATATTTTTTTTTTGTAATTAAACTAAGGCTAGCATAAGGTCGTTTTAAGCTTAAGGCATCATTCATGTTCTCCTGCATAATTTTAAGCTTAAGGTATTTTATATGAACAAGCATAAGGGTATCATACATATTTTCATGCATATTTAGCTAGACACATTCTTTATCATACACTTATCTTTATATATTATAATAAGGCTAGCATAAGTTTATCCTACATGAATTCATGCATATTTAATCTTAAGGCATTTAACATCATATATGAACAAAATAAGCTAAAGGCATTTTATGTCATACATGAACAAAATAAGCTAAAGGCATTTCATATCATTCATGAACAAAATAAGCTAAAGGCATTTTATGTCATACATGAACAAAATAAGCTAATGGCATTTCATATCATACATGAATAAAATAAGCTAAAGGCATTTTATGTCATACATGAACAAAATAAGCTAAAGGCATTTCATATCATACATGAACAAAATAAGCTAAAGGCATTTTATGTCATACATGAACAAAATAAGCTAATGGCATTTCATATCATACATGAACAAAATAAGCTAAAGGCATTTTATGTCATACATGAAAAAAATAAGCTAATGGCATTTCATATCATACATGAATAAAATAAGCTAAAGGCATTTTATGTCATACATGAACAAAATAAGCTAAAGGCATTTCATATCATACATGAACAAAATTAACAAAGTTAGAGTAGACATAAAATTCTTACTTGGAGCGGCAGGATTTGGAGCTTGATGTGTGTGTAGTGGTAAGGCAGATCCGCTCTGATACCACCTGTAACGCCCGCCCTTTTCCAGACCCTGAATGTCCGGAGGGGTGGCGCGTGACGCGATCGTACATACTTACATTACATACAGCGGAAGACTTTATGCATACTTCTTAATTCTTACAGCGGAAGACTTTAGACATTTTTTTTTCTTTTTAAAACATAAACATGCATTGACATATATATATATATATATATATATATATATATATACACTTCTTCTTCTTCACATAGAGCATGCATCATAGCATATATAGATACTTCTTCTTACTTCTTCTTTACTTCTTCTTATTAGCATAGAACATGCATCATAACATAGATAGGTACTTAGTGCTTAGTTCAAGTTCTTAAACGACACCATCATAAGCAGGCATAATAAGGACATCCATAGACATCATCATCATAGGTGAACACATATATATGTAGACCTAACGGATCTTCTCCACCAAGCCACTACCACACACATTTGGCCCCTCCTGCTGCTCCCATTAGTTTATCCATCCCTTACCCTTATCTGCAGTACGAGGGAAAGATAAACTATAAGCACATAGGCTTAGTAAGATCCTGTCCTACTCACAAAAACCATACATCGACATTAATCATGGCATGTAGCATTCATAACATATAAGCAATATAATGTGTAACATACATGGCATCATCAACTTAACATGTAGCACAAGTAACATAAGTAAATATAACATGTATCATCCATAACTTAGCGGCATAACATGAATATATGCTTAACCAACATAACATGCATCGTATGTAACTTAGTAACATAAACATCATAGCATATCCTCAAACATAACAGGTAACGTATATAACATAAGCATGTAAACATTCCTAACATATCATCAAACATAACATGTAAACATATATAATATGAGCATGTAAACATAGACATCATATCATATCATCAAGCATAACATGTAAACATAAACATCATATCGTATCATCAAACATAACATGTAAACATAGACATCATATCATATCATCAAACATAACATGTAAACATAGCATCATATCATATCATCAAACATAACATGTAACGTATCTAACATAAGCATGTAAACATAACAATCAGTAGGTAAACATATGCAGGATGTTTTGAAAACATATATTTTAGGTACGTAAACATAAATCTCAACATATTTGGGCCCGACATTGTACCACTTCTTCATTATCATAGCGCGCATCCCTAAATAGGCCCGAGGTAGCAAGTCTCGAACCTAATAGGTTTCTAGGCCCGAGTCTTATTCCATCGACCTAGGGGCAATCGTCATAGCGTAGAAGCCCATCCTAGGCCCGAGTCTTACTCCATCGACCTAAGGCATCTTGGAGCCCATCCCGTACTAGGCCCGAATCTTATTCCATCGACCTAGGGGCAATCATACATAGAAGCCCATCCTAGGCCCGAGTCTTATTCCATCGACCTAGGGCATCTTAGGAGCCCATCCCTTCTTGGACGTTGTTAAGGTCTTGGTACAAGCCATGCAGAAGGTAAAATACTTATATGCTTATTTGTACAACATAGCTTATTTCATTAACATAGCATGGCATACTTCATTTCATAACACATCATGCTTCATTTCATTAACATAGCATAGCATACTTCATTTCATAACACATCATGCTTCATTGCATTAACATAGCATAGCATACTTCATTTCATAACACATCATGCTTCATTCATTAACATAGCATAGCATACTTCATTTCATAACACATCATGATTCATTGCATTAACATAGCATAGCATACTTCATTTCATAACATATTTCAAATATCGCATACACATAGACATGGCATAAGGCATGGCATCAAAGTAAGTAAACACTAACCTAAGGCATGTTATCTTCATCTAGCATTATTTAATATCACAAGTCAGCATGAATTCACCCAACTTAAAACACATGTTAACCTATTCATTTAACTTAACAACAACTTCATATGCACATAAAACTTGGATTAGACTTCATTTAATCATCCAAGGTTCATGGTGGCCGAATGGTCCATAGGGTTTTCTAGGGTTATCTTTTAACCTAATTCATTTAGCATAACAACAACTTCATTTGCATAAAGAACATGGATTAAAACTTCATTTAGTCACCCAAAAGCATAGGTTGGCCGAATGGTCCATAGGGTTTTCTAGGGTTATCTTTTAACCTAATTCATTTCAACTCCTAACATCATCATATAGTTACCAAAACATAGCATGAAACTTCATTGAAACCCTAAAAGCATGGCTTGGCCGAATGGGTCTTGGTGGCCATTAGGGTTAGCTTTTGTCCTAATTCATTTTAACTCCTAACATCATCATATAGTTACCAAAATATAGCATGAAACCTCATTGAAACCCTAAAAGCATGGCTTGGCCGAATGGGTCTTGGTGGCCATTAGGGTTAGCTTTTGTCCTAATTCATTTTAACTCCTAACATCATCATATAGTTACCAAAACATAGCATGAAACTTCATTGAAACCCTAAAAGCATGGCTTGGCCGAATGGGTCTTGGGGCCATTAGGGTTAGCTTTTGTCCTAATTCATTTTAACTCCTAACATCATCATATAGTTACCAAAACATAGCATGAAACTTCATTGAAACCCTAAAAGCATGGTTTGGCCGAATGGGTCTTGTTGGCCATTAGGGTTAGCTTTTAACCTAAACCCTTTTTCCATCCTACATCATCATCTAGTTACTAAAACATAGCATATAACTTCATGGAAACCTAAAATCATAGCTTGGCCGAATATAACATATAGATTTCTTTTATAAAACATCAAACGAAGCTACTCGTATGCAGGTGAGGGATACTTACATCCTTCGCTTTGCTTTGGGTGGGGAAGATGACCTAAGGAAGATCAAAACCTAGCCTTCTCTTGCTTGGATAGGGTTCGGCCAAAGGTGGAGAGGGAGCTAGAATTCGGTGAGAAGAAGAAGAAGAAGAGAGGAAGTGGCAAATTAGAACCTTCCCTCTTCTTTATAAAGGGAGGAAGAGAAGTTTCTCTTCTCTTCTTCCATGCCTCTTCATTTACCTTTATCTCACTTATCTATAATCCCCCCCTTCATCTAATGATGTAGTCCTATTGGGCTTCTGGTTAGTGGGAGCATCTATAAGGTTTGGCTATCTCTAGAGGTTTGGGGTTCAATTCCTAGGCCTTGCACCCCTTTTTGGCTTATTTCTTTTATTTTTGGAAAAAAAACCCACATAAAGCCCATGATCATCAAGCCAAAAATTCTTGTAAAATTGCTAGGAATTTTACGGGCGTTACAAGTTCACTCAAGCTACTCATGGTTTATGAACTACTATATGCTTGCTTTTCTTTTACCTTCACCACTATATACACATAAGATTGCACAATCACTGAAGGCTTATTAAGAATGTAAGGGAAACATGAATAAAAGAAAATAATGGTATGTGTGAAAGGAAAGAAAGATACGAAATGAAATAGCTAAAGAAATCCAAGAAGAAGATATGGAAATACTTGAATGCTACATAGATGAGTACAAGAAAGCATTGCCCTAAATTTTTTCTTCCAACCCAATAAACCTATAAACAACCCTTATCACATTCTTCAATACAAATCTATTAATAATATACAATAAATCTCTCAATAATTGTAACAAGGGATGTCGTTAACAAAAATACTATCACACATAAATAAAATGGCACAACATGTCAAAATTTTCACAATATATTTTTTTTATTTCATGGGAACCCAAATGTTTATTTTTTTTTTCAGTTTTTTTTTCTTTTTTTTTTCTTTTCGGCTCTTTTTTTTTACATGTAGTGCAATTCCCTATGCTCCAACATCAAGCTCAGCTAAATAGATAAAAAAACATGGCTAGATCATGGTAATCAAGCACGATTTGCCTATGCTTACACTAAATTTCCTGAGCTACTCTCTCCCCTACACTTACACTTTTGTCCATCCTGGGCAAAACACTCATCATGAAACATCCAAGTATTCCACATCCAGAAATAGAAATGGAGAAGAAAGTAAGGAAAGAAAAATGTAAGGATGAATGACTAGAATGTTATTCAATAAGCATGTGATGATAAAAGAAGTAAAGGGAAACATGTGAGATTGACTTCAAAGTAATCATGCAAACCTATGGTTGTGTGGTCTCGAAAGAATCAAAGCAAGTTCTAGAGTTACAATAACCACAAGTGCACCACACACAAGCAATAAAAATAGGCTCAATCCTCACTAGGTAAAAAAAAACAATCAACTCAGTCTATCAACATAGAATCCATCACCAAGTAGTAACCACATGCAATTAAATAATCCATTCATAACAATAAATCCCCAAAACTCGACAATCAAATTTAACTAGTTTTCACGACTTCTAAGATGATATAAAGGAATGCATAGGAAATTTATTTGGAAATCCCAACAAAATAAAAACTCAACAAACAAAACATAACAACTAAAACAAAAACAAATAAAGTAAAAGAGACATATATACAAGGAAAAAGAAAAGAGATAAGTGTTAGGACCCTTGGAATGGCTAGAGGGGGGGTGAATAGCGTAGATGATATTCGCTCTCGTTTATGTCTACAATTTCGTTAGTGCGCAGCGGAAATAGAAATAATAAAAGCGATAACGAAATAGACAACAATGATATAACGTGGTTCAGAACCGCACGGTTCCTACTCCACGGATCGAGCTCTAAAGAGCCCTAGTGATGCACACGCACACACTAATGATAAACACTCCTTCTCGACACAAGTCGGAGGCGGAGAAACCCCTTACAATAAATCTTACAACAGTAAGAATGAAATACAAGCAATATACAATGTAAATATGAACTACAAGTAAAGAAAAGACATTACAACACTTGTTTTGATTGCTTGAATGCTTGGTTGCTTGCTTGCACTTGGAGACCTGATTTGCACCAACAAATCGCCCCAATAGCCCTCAAGAACCGGTTGCTTTTTTTTCCATCACGAGCTCCATATATAGCTTCAACCTGTGCTGGAAAAAGTCTATCAGTCGACTGATCGGGACCATCAGTCGACTGATGCCACTGTTGTCGTGAGACAACGGCTAGTTCCACGTTAGATAAGTCCAACGGAACTACCATCAGTCGACTGATTGTGACCATCAGTCGACTGATGGAGTCCTCACTCGACCAGTCGAGTCTCGACTCCATTCTGTGGCCGAATTCTCGAGCACCAGTCGATTGATCAGACAATCACCGATCGCTGAGCATCACCGATCGCTAACCTATGGCGATCGCTAGGCCATAACCCGCCAAACCCTAGTTGACTCCGGCATCGCCACATGGCACCAACCATGAGGTTTTAACTCAAGTATGGTTCCCCCATACTTGCTAGACCACCCTTAGCCTAGACCTAAACCTTCTAGTCACCTCCATCAGCCTCACGCCTCTCGGATCCCTCCAAGTCATCCATGACTTGTTCATCCATTGCGCTAGTCTTCAGGTGCTTCCGTCGGCTATGTCATGCTAATGGTGTCTACACCGCCAAGGCACATTGGACTTACGCCGCCAAGACTCCGCTTGGACTTTACGCCGCCAACCATTGGACTTATGCTGCCAAGACTCCCGCTTGGACTTTACGCCGCCAATATCAAACCCTTGGACTTCTCAAATGCCAAGACTCAAGCTTGGACTTTCCCTTGCCAACCTATGTTGGACTTTCCATGCCAAGACCATGCTTGGACTTTCCTTGCCAACCCATGTTGGACTTTACATTGCCAAGTGTCCGACTTGGACTTTCCATGACAATTATATTGTCATATGTTTTTGTCGAAACATCAAAACACATCAAAACATCACTCGAGCCAAACTCGAGTCCTGGTCAATCGTGACCTGGGCCGATTGCACCAACAATCTCCCCCTTTTTGATGTTTGACAAAAACCAAACAAATAATTGAGTTAGAATACTAACTCAAATCCTTTACCAATTATCCCAAATGTTCTCCCCAACATTCTCCCCTTTTGACTAACATCAAAGGTTTTCTCTCAAGGAGGTCAATGTCTCATGTCCCCAATGAGATCTTACAATCTCCCCTTGATCCAAAAATACCTAGGATGCCTACCATCTTCCTAGTGATAAGTCCCATATCACTCAAGAGAGGCAATCCTATTCACTCTCCCAATTTCCAAATTGGGTTTTAAAATCCATAAATTTCCCCAAATTGATAACATTCTCCTTCAAGAGAAAAAACACATCCATCGTCCCAAGATGGATATCTCCCTAAAGGCTTGCTACCCGCCGGCCATTGCTGTGATAATGTCCTTGGGAAGTCCCTAAGCCAATAGGAACTCTAAACCATCAAAATTAAGGTTAGAAATTCAACATTGAACTTTCCACACCTTAAAATTGATACAAACCCTAAACAACTCTCCTAATCCATATCCAATAGCTTTTCACCCTTTATAATGCTTCCCAAAGCATATCCTAGGGTTAGGAGTGGTTAGGGACCTTTGCCATGGCTGAACACGGACTAACCAAACTTAGTTTTCCGAAATCAGCCTTGGCAGTCGACTCTGTCAGCTACCAGTCGACTACCACACTCATCGATCATTGCCACTCGAGGCGGTCGATAATCGAAATTCAATTTGATTATCAGAAATGAGTTTCAGAAAATCATAACTAATTATACGTATATTGAAAAATCACGAAATTTGATACATATAATACCTATGACCAATACAATGGGTGAAAAATGTTTGAAAATTAGTTTACCCATAAAATAGTGAATTTGATACAAAACTCAAAACCATTGAAATTTTCAAGGTTTTGGCCCTATTTTGTATCAACTTCATCAATGGTGATTGCTATCAAAAGATAGACTTCACCAAGGTTTTCTAAAATGATTTTAAAATGTTTTCAAGACCTTATCTTGGATCATATTCCTTGGGCTCTATGTGTGTGACTTGTACACGAGCTCTCCTAATGATCCACTACTAAAATTAGATGAGTTTTAGTTCATCTAGATGCAAAAACTATGCACCTTGAACTTAACTCATATCCTAGCATCTCACATGTATCTATGGTGTATAAATACACATACATGTCAATTAGATGTGAGATGTGGGTTTTGTTCTCCCTAAACTAGGGTTTCATACATTTTCTAAAGCAACTCTACTTGATTCCCTTATAAATGGGACTCCAAGTCATGTCATAGTCCTTAAATCAATTTTAATTAATTAAATGCATGAAATGATCATGGCATAAAGATAGCAATAATTAAGCATGGCCAATGATCATGATGTCACGGCATATGATAAAATCTAAAAACACATGACATTGGTCCTTAATCCCTAAGCATAATCATGACATATAAGATGATTAAGAATAAACATGATGTCATGACATGGCATATGATAGCAATACAATTATACAAATATTCATTCATACACATAAGATTTTTCAGAAATAAGGATTTCATTTAACTTAAATTTGTCTTTTGCAATCAAAATGGAGATTGGCTATGCTCAATCTCACTACAAAAATGACATCCACAAAAAAAATATCCTCTAATCGTCGCGAGGAGGTGGCGGTGGAGGTGGCTGACTCGAGTCGAGCCGCATCATCTCTAGCATATCGCGGCGATCTTTGCTCTATCGACCACCAGGTCTCCTCCATCCTATCGAGGCGTGTGCCAAAATGCTGGCACGCGATAACTCTGACGACAGAGTCGGCCATTGCGATAATCCTCAAATCCCGGACTCCGGTAGGCCACGGCGGTGATGGACCCGGTGATGTGTCTGCCGGCATCTGGTCATCCTCATCAGAGGTGTCCGCATCCTCGTCGTCCTCTGCTGCATCTCTGGGTGGCGGAGGAGGCATGCTGTATACTGGGTGGTCGGCGCCAACTCCATCATCGCGCCCATCAGTAACCGCTAAGGAGAATTCTGGTGATATCTGATCGTACACTTAGATATTTGTCATGAAGAGCCCCTATGATGTTAATGCCTCTGGTCGAGCCATCTTTGTGATGATATGTCCAAAAGGCATATGCACTTTCCCTTGTACAGGGGAAGTGAAGTGCACAATGCAATGGAAGATGTTCAATGCAAAGTTTATGTCTAACTGATGACACATGGCATATAGAAGAAAGAGATGGGGAGGCCGAATCTTGGCCAGACCCCAAGTGACAATGGGCAGAAAACACCCAACAATGACCTTGTAGAGGACATTGTCAGGTGCAGATAACTCGGTGATAGGAAATAAATTCTGGGCCAGTGGACGAGGATAACCAAAAATATGCTCATGCATGGACTCCATAGAGATATGGGTAAAAGGCTCAGGTAGAGGAAAGTCCATGGTAGGGTAAAAGATGAAGGTGTCATCTGAGGGCCTACACTCGAGAAACTCCTGCAGTATCGCAGGAGTGAACTCTAAGTCGTGTTTTGCAACGCGAGTAGAGTATGTAGGGCCGTCATATACCTTTTTAAGGTTTTGGTAAAATTCCTTAATGAGGTCATCATTGATTGGATGTGTGCACAGGACAATCTTCATCAAATTGTAGTATGCAATTAGTTCCATGACGTCACTACAATGCCTATTGAAGAAATCTCTATCTATGTACCGAACCAACATAGGTTGGTACAACCGAGAGTCACTCTCGGATGGATCATTCCTACGGGCTCTCCTATTATGAATGTAATGTGATGATATGCAATGCAATGGCAACAATACGCGATTAGATAAACCTACATTGTAATGGAAATGAAAATTAGGGCTCGGAAAGAAAAATCGTTACTTAGGTGCCATGTGTGTGCCGGAGGGAAAACTCAAAAGTTGCTGAGGATCGCCGAAAAAGTCGCCGGAGAACGTCAGTCGCCGGAACCCTAACTGGAGCAAGGGAACAAAAACCTAAACCGCGTGAACTAGGCTCGAAACAAGTGAAAAGTGGAAGAGAAGGGCTTATCTGTCAAACCTAATATCTTGGACGATTGGGACGGCTGGAGGAGTCGATCGGAGAGGAAGACGACGATCGGAGAGGAAAAGAAGAAGGAGAACTCGTCGCGTGAAGACGCCGAACCCTAGCGGTTCGGCGTTATAAATCGCGCGATGCGGCCGATGATGTGAGCATCACGATCGATCGCTGGTCGCTATCGAAGTTTATTTAACCGGCAATGATCGCCCGGTTCAAAGAATCGATCGCTGAACTCTCGTGACGCGTACGAGCATCGGCCACGATCGATGTTGCTCATCATCGATCGATGTGCATATCACTCGATCGCCGTCGAGCACTCGATAATGGCCTTGGCTACTCGGTGAATAGTACCATCACCGATCGATGGACCTCATCGCCGATCGATGTTCGATCACCGAGTCATGGAGCTAGCACTGATCGATGGCCGTATCGTAACGCAGGTTATGGTCACGATCGATAATCAGATATCGACTGATGTCTGATTTCCAGCTCTGAAAATCAGAAAATCTTGATTTTATCATCTTAATTGTTCCATTTTATCACTTTAGATCTTGTATTTTGAATGTATTGATGTTATACCTTTATTTATGTATTTGTTAATGTATTTTAATGTTTTATTTCATTTTTGCAAACATTAACATTCAATGATTTCCAAAACCTAACATCTCACCCTTTCTAAGTGTTGAAATACACAATCAAGGTAAAAGACTTGTTTTGTGAGATGTAATTTATCCTAGACATTCATTCCATGCAAACATATGGTAAAACATATGAAGTATGGTGAATACAAGACACCAAGTTGTGTGGCACTTGAGTATCACTCTAGATATTACCTTTACATCTTAACTACACATTTCTTGATACATGACCTTCCCAAGTGTGCCAATAATCAAAGGTACACACTATGACCTCTAAATCTAGATCGTGTCAATTTTATTGATTTTCATGTTTTCAAGATATATATATTGACACAACCTAAAATTTTGAGATTAAGACTCAAGGGTATTTCCAAAGTAACCATAACCTTGAGAGTAACCTTAAGGTGCCACCTTTATTATGGTTGAGTTAACTACCCATCCAATCAAGGTTGGCACCCCCTAAACCCATCTTAGCGTGAATCAATCACGCTCTTAGGAACCCAAAATCGATTTGAGCTCCTAGGGTTAATTAGATATTCCTTAGGGATAACCTCCCTAGATACCTTTCTCATGACCCTCCTAGGCTTATTAGCCTTGGTCATTTTGGTCTTGCCTAGGTTAACCTTAGGGATTGCCTCCCTAACAACCTTCTCAATGGTCATCCTAGGTTTCTTCGAAACCATGGCCAATAGGCACAAACCTTGGTCAACTCTAGGAATGACTTCCCCATTGACCTTGGTCTTCCTAGACCTAGTTAGTGTCCCATAGTCAAACGGAACACTATGGTAAGTCACCTTGGACTTAGGTTTGTGACCCAAACCATTCTTGCCCTTGGTTGACTTTTGACTCTTAGGTCTTAGAGTTTGACAATTTGACCCTTGAGATTGATTTTGTATTTTGTTTAGGGTCTTTTCCAATTTCTCAAGCCTTGACCTCAAGGCTTGGTTTTCTAATTCTAATTGCCCAATTTTAGAATTTTTATTTAACTCTTGGGCATTGGACTTTCTTGGCGAATGCCTAGTCCATTTTGGATTAAAACCTAGATGTTCTTGGATTTTCTTAATAGATTTCTTAGGTATTGTTTTTCTAAGGACATTAGTCCCAAATTTCTCCTTATTCTTAAGGTGAACATTCTTAGCTCCTAAACACATATGTTTGTTATTTCTAGCATGCTCTTTATGATACATATCACAATTGCTAAAATTAGTTCTAGCATGCTTTAAATTAGATGGAGCATTATTTAAATATACCTTAGAGTTTGCCTTAGTGGCTCCCCCTACTTGTGATGCTCCCCTTTGCCCCTTCTTTTTCTTCTTTGGGCATTGACTCCGGTAATGACCCGGTAGTCGACATTTGAAGCAAATGACATGCTCCTTGCTCTTTTGTCTTGGAGAACCGGCATCCATTGACTTTTATTGACTTTTAGGCTCCGGAGGAGTTTTCTTGATTCTCTTTGGACATTTGCTCTTGTAATGCCCATACTCCCTACACTCAAAGCACATAATATGATTTTTGTTTGAAAATAAAGTGTTTGAGTTACCTAGGGTGGTGGTAGGTGCCGGAGTTGAATTTTGAGCTTCCTCATCTTGATCGGATGTTGAGAGCTCTTCTTGAGGTTGCTCCGGTGTAGAGGATGGTCTATCCTCCTCAATCCTAGAAGTAGATGCTTCTTCCACCTCTTCTACTTCTTCTTTCTCCGATTCGGAAGTTGACTCCATCTCAACTTCCGATTCCTCACTTTCACTTGAGGATGAACTCTCCTCATGGTATCTTGCCAATTTTCTCCATAGCTCCTTGGCATACATGTAATCTTCTAACTTGCACAAAACATCATTAGGGATTAAATCTTCCAAAAGTTTCGTTACCTTAACTTCAGTCTTGAGCTTTTGGCGTTGCTCTTGGGTCCACTTTTTCAATTTTAGGACATTCCCCTTCTTATCCCTAGGGGGTTCAAGACCTTCAATGAGGATAAACCAATCCTCTATGTTCATCATCAAGAATGTTTCCATTCTTGCTCTCCATGCCGGAAAATCTTCTGGATTATATGGAGGTGGAGTGTTGATTTCCCATCCAAGCTTGTCTTGGAATTCCATCTTTACCCTCTAGCCTTTCACCTTAGCTCCCGGTTGTTAATCCGTAGAAGAGCCCCGGGCTCTGATACTACTTGTTAGGACCCTTGGAACGGCTAGAGGGGGGGGGTGAATAGCGTAGATGATATTCGCTCTCGTTTGTGTCTACAATTTCGTTAGTGCGCAGCGGAAATAGAAATAATAAAAGCGATAACGAAATAGACAACAATGATATAACGTGGTTCGGAACCGCACGGTTCCTACTCCACGGATCGAGCTCTAAAGAGCCTTAGTGATGCACACGCACTCACTAATGATAAACACTCCTTCTCGACACAAGTCGGAGGCGGAGAAACCCCTTACAATAAATCTTACAACAGTAAGAATGAAATACAAGCAATATACAATGTAAATATGAACTACAAGTAAAGAAAAGACTTTACAACACTTGTTTTGATTGCTTGAATGCTTGGTTGCTTGCTTGCACTTGGAGACCTGATTTGCACCAACAAATCGCCCCAATAGCCCTCAAGAACCGGTTGCTTTTTCCTCCATCACGAGCTCCATATATAGCTTCAACCTGTGCTGGAAAAAGTCTATCAATCGACTGATCGGGACCATCAGTCGACTGATGCCACTGTTGTCGTGAGACAACGGCTAGTTCCACGTTGGATAAGTCCAACGGAACTACCATCAGTCGACTGATTGTGACCATCAGTCGACTGATGGAGTCCTCACTCGACCAGTCGAGTCTCGACTATAGGGGATCGATATGGCCGGCTAGAGGGGGGTGAATAGCCTTCGTACGTTGGACGTCGTAAATTGCTCGTCTACAAAGGATTAGCGCAAGCGGAATATACAAATACAAAGCAAAAGACAAACAATAAAACAAACGCTAACACGATGGTATAACGTGGTTCACGGCTACGCCGCTAATCCACGGTCCCTGATTCGTCCTCGGTGAATCACTCCGTTAAACCAATCCACTAAATGGTCTCTCGTTTGCACCAAGCTAGGTGGAGGTAACCTTTACAACCAAGATCACTCTTCTTACAATAGGATTGAAGTAAAGACAAGTAAGAAGAGTTTAGAGCTTGTGGGGCACTAGGAAGATCGTTTGGAGTATGAGCATTAGCCTCTCAAAGGCTCACACCCTCTCTTTTTATAGAGAGGCTACCGCTTCCCGTAGTCGATCGCCTGGGCCGCTACGAACGGCCTCGCGGGTAACCCTTATCGATCCCGATCGTCGCTTCGCAGCCGATCGATGGTCTCGGCAACATCGCGTGATGGCGCCGATCCGCCACAATCCGGCCAATCGATACCACCGAACTCACTGACAGAGCGCCGATCGCCATGTCATGGCAATGATCGTGTCGAAAACCCATCCGACACTTGGCCAGATGGCCAAGTTTCACCTAAGAGCTACCCTTCCCGGGTTACAATCGCCACTCATTTCTTGGAGTCCCTCGCCTTCGAAGTTCTCTTCGTTCTCGGCCACGTCCCTCGGCAGCATCAGGCGCACGGCTCTGCAATGCTCCTTCGTGTCTCTTGCCTCGAAGTCTACTTTCTCCGGCTTCACTCCAAGCTTCTCGTCCGGCGGTCCCTCGGATGCTCCAAGCGCACGGCTTCCGCAAAGCTATCCTTCACCGACTCAAGGCACGAGTCATGAGATGTGAAACTCGCCACGGCTCCATGTGCGAATTACTAAGTCCCGCACGACTTCAACGCACATATCACATCAACATATCAAACTAACTTAAACCCTTTGCCACACCATCAAAACCATATCACGGCAAGAGATTGCCCTAACAATCTCCCCCTTTTTGATGTGTGGCAATCCGTTTAAGTTAGGTAAAAACATTTGATATAAATTCTAAGGTAAGAAAGCATGTAAAGATAAACATGATATAACAACATGCAATTCCCTTAATCCATGAAACTCTATGCAAATTTTTCCCCTATCATATATTTCTCCCTCTAAAATATATTTCTCCCCCTAAAGTGATTAACTTAAACATACTTATTTCTCCCCCTTTGACACTATCAAAAAGATTAACACTAAGTTATAAGCTCATGGCATCAAGTATAATGGAGGGAAAATATGACAAGTTGATTTAAAATTGGGTACCACTTGTTGATGGCATCAAGTATATTTCTACCACTTGTTGTAGGTTTACAAACTGAATTCGGCCTTCAATGTTCTGCGATTTATAGCCACCAATGATCAAGCTATCGTATATAATGATCCGCACAAAGGAATCCGAATTTTTAATTTTCTGGACGAATTTCAGAAATGCATTATAAATTCCAGAAAATTCTAAAAATCATGAAATTTGGGGAACATATTTCTATTAAGTATATCTATCAAGGAAAAATAGTTTTTCATGAAAACTCATTATATTTTCTTGTTTTTGCCAAAAATCCAAAAACTCTAAAAACCACTAGGTTTTTGATCATTCTAGTATCAAGTTAGCTACCTAGTTTTGCATCCAATTGTTTCAAAACATGAATACATGTATTTCAAGGTAAGAAATTGTTTTGAAAACATATGAAATATCCAACCATGATCTTTGGGCAATATGTCTATGAATTAAACATAAGCCTTCCCCATGATTGGTCTATTATTGCTATTTTGATACTTTAAATGACCATCTAAATGCCATAGGCATTAGTGGACATTTGTATCATCCTAATATCTCACCCATGCTAAGTTTGCAATCAAGTTAGCCTATAGTGAGTGTGAGATGTATCCTAGGGGGTATTTGTATATACTTAACCCATATATTCATGCAATTCTATCATGGTTAAGTATCAACCTAACATTCTACATGATCATAATGACATATATGAATGAATTCTACATTATGATCATGAAACTCATGTATCCATCAAATAATAGTCATGCATTAGGTATTATACGATGATAATAAACAAATTATCACCTAAAGCATGATTTAAACCTATTTCTCATGATAACATGCCAAATATCAAAATCATAAATCATGATTTAAAACATACATAGGAATTACATCAATCATCATGATTTAAGCATTATTACCTATTTATGGGCATGTTATCATCACCCAACACTATCTAAAAAATGTTGTCCCGTCATCCTAAGTCAACCAAAATATGATATATGTCAAGTTCATATGGTTGACTACCCTAGGGTTATTCTAACCCTTAAGGATGGATTTTGGAACCCAAAATAAGTTCTTTCCTATTGGGTTCACTAAATATTCCTTGGGGATCCATTTTCTAGCTATTGCTTTCTTTTTATCTTGTCCCCTAGCTATTAGGCATTTGTAGGCCTTTTCATTTTTCTTTTCCTTGTAGCCTAGGCCTTTCTTGTTGAAACTAGCTCTTTGGCTCCCTAAGATCATGTTCAATGTGTGGGAGCCAATAGTGAATTTCTCTAGGGCTTTGGTTAAATAATCTACCTTTTCCCTTAATGCCCTATTTTCCTCTATGCATGCATCATTAACATTTAAAGGCATATAATCATGTGAGCATGCATCATCTAAGCTAGAAGAAATATTTTCATTTTCATTTAAGCATGCTTTTTCTAATTTTTGTTCTAGGTCCTTAATTTGATCTAGCATGCTTTTGTTCTTCTTCTTAGCTCTAAATAAGTCCTTAGTTAAGCTAGAAATCATAGAAACTATTTTATTAGGTGAGAGGTTGGTTACCATAGTTTCCATGTCCTCTTCTTCTTCGGATGATGAGGATGATGTAGAAGCTCCCCCTTCATTTGAGCTCTCTCCTCTTGAGCTTGAACCTTCATCTTCGGAGGAAGAGCAATCCAAGTCATCAAAGGCCATCAAGGCCAAATTGGTGACAAAGGCATTCTCCTCATTCGATGATGAGGAGGAGGATGAGGATGGGTCATCCCAAGTCCTTGCCTTGAGAGCCTTAGCCTTTCCCTTCTCCTTTGTCTTCTTCTCCTCTTCCTTCTTTTTCTTGCTCCCCCTCTTCTTCTTCTTTTCTTCTTTCTTTTTCCTTTATTCCTTGCTCTTGTTTAGGAGAGGACAATTGTCCCTTATGTGCCCTTCTCCTTGGCAATTGTAGCATATGACCTTCCCCCTTGGTCTTCTATTCCTATCATTAGATTTATCAAATCTCAAATTCTTAAATGCTCGTCTTACCCTCCTTGCCATGTAGGCTTCTTCGGTGCTATCCATGGAGGAGGAGGAAGATGCTTCATCATCGGAGGAGGAAGGGATTTCCATCTTCTTCTTTCCCTTGTTTGCCAACAAGGCTACTCCCCTTGAAGGTTGAATTCTAGGCTCCTCTAGTATTCCTTCAAGCCTAGTTTCGTGAAGCTCCATGGTTGAAAAGAATTCCTCCAAGGTGCTCACTTCTAGGTTCTTGGAGATATAAAATGAGTCCACCATGGAGCTCCATTTTGAGGACCGGGGAAAGGCATCTATGGCCTTCATTACCATATCCCGGTTTGATAGCTTCTCACCTACACTTGTTAGCCCAATTAAAATTTCTTTAAACCTAGAGTGTAGTGAGGTTACCTTTTCTCCCTTTTCTAGTTTTATATTGGATAGTTGGGAGTGGAGGAGGTCTCTCCTTGCTAGCTTGGCCTCGGATGTGCCTTCATGGAGTTCTATAAGCTTCTCCCACATCTCTTTGGCGCTAGCACATTCTCCGATCCGGTTGATCTCTTGTTGAGGGAGCACATTGTAGAGATGGTGCTTGGCTTTGGAGTTTGCAAGGTGCTCCTCTCTTTGCCTCTTGGTCCACCTAGATTTCTCTATTGGCTTCCCCTCTTCATCCCTAGGCAAAATGAAACCGGATTCCATTGTAATCATTATATCAAAATCCGTTTCGAAAAATACCTCCATTCGCTTCTTCCACCAAGCGAATTCTCCTTCAAACTTCGGAGGATGGATGTTGGAGCCGGCCATTTTTGATGTAGGGCTTGTTGCGGCGGTTAGTCCGGTGACAAGCTTTCCTTGGCTCTGATACCACTTGTAGGGGATCGATATGGCCGGCTAGAGGGGGGTGAATAGCCTTCGTACGTTGGACGTCGTAAATTGCTCGTCTACAAAGGATTAGCGCAAGCGGAATATACAAATACAAAACAAAAGACAAACAATAAAACAAACGCTAACACGATGGTATAACGTGGTTCACGGCTACGCCGCTAATCCATGGTCCCTGATTCGTCCTCGGTGAATCACTCCGTTAAACCAATCCACTAAATGGTCTCTCCTTTGCACCAAGCTAGGTGGAGGTAACCTTTACAACCAAGATCACTCTTCTTACAATAGGATTGAAGTAAAGACAAGTAAGAAGAGTTTAGAGCACTAGGAAGATCGTTTGAGTATGAGCATTAGCCTCTCAAAGGCTCACCCTCTCTTTTATAGAGAGGGCTAACTTCTTCCCGCTTGCCGCCATCGCTGGATCGCCGCTTCCGATCTTACTATAACGGCCTCCGAACACGCCGGATCCCGACGTAGTCCAACGGAACTCTTGGCAATCGAATGATGGACCTCATCACGATCGCCGCTTCCGTAGTCGACGCCTGGGCCACGACGAACGGTTCGTGGGTGAACCCTTATTGACTACCGCCGATCGCCGCTTTCAGCCGATCGATGGTCTTGGCAATGATCATGATGATAGATCATCGCCACAATCCGGTCGATCGATACTACCGAACTCACTCGACTAGAGGGCCGATCATTGCCATGTCATGGCAATGATCGGTGTCAGGAAAACCCATCCGACACTTGGCCAGATGGCCAAGTTTCACCTAAGAGCTACCCTTCCCTGGGTTACAATCGCTCACTCTCATTTCTTGGAGTCCCTCGCCTTCGAAGTTCTCTTCGTTCTCGGCCACGTCCCTCGGCAGCATCAGGCGCACGGCTCTGCAATGCTCCTTCGCGTCTCTTGCCTCGAAGTCTACTTCCTCCGGCTTCACTCCAAGCTTCTTGTCCGGCGGTCCCTCGGATGCTCCAAGCGCACGGCTTCCGCAAAGCTATCCTTCACCGACTCAAGGCACGAGTCATGAGATGTGAAACTCGCCACGGCTCCATGTGCGAATTACTAAGTCCTGCACGACTTCAACGCATATATCACATCAACATATCAAACTAACTTAAACCCTTTGCCACACCATCAAAACCATATTACGGCAAGAGATTGCCCTAACATCGACTCCATTCTATGGCCGAATTCTCGAGCACCAGTCGACTGATCAGACTATCAGTCGACTGCTTGAGCCATCAGTCGATTGCCAACCTATGACAGTCGACTGCTAGGCCATAACCCACAGTCAAACCCTAGTTGACTCGGTCCAGTCGACTGCCATATGGCACCAGTCGACTGGAACACCTCAACCATGAGGTTTTAACTCAAGTATGGTTCCCCCATACTTGCTAGACCACCCTTAGCCTAGACCTAAACCTTCTAGTCACCTCCATCAACCTCACGCCTCTCGGATCCCTCCAAGTCATCCATGACTTGTTCATCCATTGCGCTAGTCTTCAGGTGCTTCCGTCGACTATGTCATGCTAACGGTGTCTACACCGCCAAGGCACATTGGACTTACGCCGCCAAGACTCCGCTTGGAATTTACGCCGCCAACCATTGGACTTATGCTGCCAAGACTCCCGCTTGGACTTTACGTCGTCAATATCAAACCCTTAGACTTCTCAAATGCCAAGACTCAAGCTTGGACTTTCCCTTGCCAACCCATGTTGGACTTTCCATGCCAAGACCATGCTTGGACTTTCCTTGCCAACCCATGTTGGACTTTACATTGCCAAGTGTCCGACTTGGACTTTCCATGACAATTATATTGTCATATGTTTTTGTCGAAACATCAAAACACATCAAAACATCACTCGAGCCAAACTCGAGTCCTGGTCAATCGTGACCTGGGCCGATTGCACCAACAATAAGATGGAGCAAACTCCCCTGAGATCCTGGTGGTTGAAGAAGATTTAGCAAGAGAAGCCACTCAGGCAGTGGAGTGCTCCATGAGAAATCCCATCTCGGTGGTTGAAGAAGATTCAACTTTAACATTCACGCCGGAAGTGGAATGGACTGAATGGGGGTGAGCGCCTTCATGGTGTGATCATGATAGTACTGTGATGCTCCCTCCAATATGATCGCCTCATCATATGTAATCTCTGGTGGTCGAAGGTGATTCAGAAAAAGTGTCTAGCCTTGGGGCTAGATTATTGCATGAAATGTCAGGGTCTTCATTCGCAAAATTCTTGGAGACTCTGGCTGAGATGGAAGTATCCAGTCTGGGGGCTTCCAGCTATCCACCACTTCCATGGACATCAGCTCATCACAATTGCTTGCCACTGCTATCTCACTTGACTTCTGATCTGGCTGGCAAGTCTGGGCACTGGCATCTGGAAGCTGCTCCATTTCTTCAGTATAATCCGAAGCACAAATAACATCATAAGATAAATCTAAGCCGCTAGTATCATCATCCACATCATATGCCATAATAGCAACTTCATCTACAAATCCACATCCATCAATATCCACAATAGCATCACAGCATGAAGAGTCATAGGAGTCCTATGGAGTAGCTGCATCATAGACATCCCTGTCACACTCCACAATCCATCTCCCTAAGCGCGTCGATATCCATATAAATGGTCTCTGACGGAGGCTGAACGAACTCTTGTGCTTGTGTTTGGCTGATGGATGATGCAATTAGATCTAGCTAGATTTGCATGTTATGTATCCGTTGTTGTTGTTATTAATGTCTATCACTAATTTGTTGATGCATCTGTTGCATCTGTTGCATATGTTGTTGCATCAATGATCCTAGGTGTAAAAGCTTTTCTAGTGTCTCTATAGTTGACTCAGCTTGTTGGAATGGTTGTAGTCCATCGCACACTATGTCATCTTGAAATCCCAATGGACTCTAATAAGCTGAAAAATTCTAAGTCTCTTTCTGATGTGCTTCTCCATAACTGTTACTTGATTGATCACCCCATCTGGGCATGTACATATTGATAGATAGTGGGGGTGGATAGCACTGAGACTGCTCATGAACATAGAGTGGTGTGTGCCCATACCTGAAATCTAAATCAAAATTATGAAAAGATGTACCAGAAATTGAATTATACCTGTCCTGCTGATACGGTTGATGATACTGAGAATGCTGAGGATCAGGTTGATGATATTGAGGCTGGTACTGATAATACTCTTATTGTTCAGTGCTTGAATAGTAAGCATCACTGAGATCTCCAAATGGCTGATAATATGAATCCATGTTACAAGAGATTCCTAGTCTTTCTTGAAAAACTAACAAACACAATCAAAAGTCACAAGAAATAGACATGATCAAGTACATGGATATGCAAGAAATAAAAGAATGCAACCCTAAACAAAAGTTTTTGAGTTTTTTTGAATTTTTTTTTTCAGAAAAATGGGTAACCAATCCTAAGTCTACCAAGAATCATTACACTTCCCGGCAAAGGCGCCAAAATTTAATGAACGGGTATTTGTCGTGGTACCGTTTCAAATTAATTACCGAACTCCCTAACTACACTAATATAGCATAGTGGATGATCCGGATTATTTCCCAATGAGTGTAATCGACAAAATAGTAAACTTAGGATTTCTAATTATTGTTTTGGGTTTTCTATTGAAGATTAGGGGTTTGGATTTTTGAGCTCTAACCTACGACTGTAAGGTAATTAAAACTCTAAACTAACATGAAACAACTAAATCAAACAATGCAGGAATTAAATCAATAAAAACTGGAAGAGTAAATAATCTAATCAACCCAAGATATGCCCGGTGAATGAACAAGTTCCTCCAGCTAAGTCCGACGAAGCTCGATCGAGACTCCACAAAGGACAGTGGATGTGGGATGGTAGTTTGATGGATGCTCCGAACTCTCGCGGATCCAATTGAGCTCGAAGAAGTGTGGTCGGGGTGGAACTCCTACTCGAATCCGAAAGAGAAGGTGGATGAGCTGTGGAGATGAAGGACGTCACCGAAATCACTCGATAAAGCGGTTCCTCCTTGAATCCATGAAGGACAATGGATGGAAGGAAGGTGGAGGCGGTTGCTAAGGCTCAAGGGAAGAAGAGATTTAACTAACAACTTAATGAAATAAGCAATGCATCAACGAAATCTATTGCATGAACATGATTAAAAGAGAGCAATTAAACTAAATCTAAACTAATCAACTACAACCTAATTACTTAAGAAGCATTTCACCGAACAAGATGTAAGCATTAAATGAATTAAACAAAATACATGCAATTCAAAACATGGAAGGTAAATTGATTACAAGCATTCAACAAATTAAGCAAAAGAGATAATCAAAACCCATCAGAAGCTAAATTTTCCATCGGAAGCAGGAAATAATCTGTCGGAAATTGAAAGAGGATATGTCGAACGAAACGAAGAAGCTATCGAAGAGCTGCTGGTCTGTTGGCCAGAGCAGATGGAGAGTCGACTGCCGGTAGTAGATGCCACCTTTGATCGGAGGTGGAACGGATGACCGACAGTGCTGTGCGTCGGCGTCGCGTGAAGATGGGGCGGAGATGGCATCGGATGCTCGATGGAGAAGACGGTGGCTGTCGGCGGTAGAGGAAGTGAAGGAGACCACCAGTCATCGGAGATTGGAGGGGATCCCCTTTCCTCTCCGGCGATCGGCGGGGAAGGGGAGAGCGCGGTTGAAGGAGGTGTGTCGGGCGATTATCGCAGAAGAGAAGAGGCAAAGTCGACTGATTATTTCTGCGCTGCGTGAGAAATTAAATGGATTATCTCCACCGTCCGATTGTAACCCCTTCAATCCTAGCCGTCCATTAAATCTAGGTTAATTTAATCTGATTAATCCATGATCTAGGTTGTGATCCAATGACTAGAATTGTTTCGATCTCGTATGGACGAATCTGATAAATCTGAAGGGATAATCGAGATCCAACGGTCCGGATGAATGGACAAGGCATGTAGATCTTAATGTATGGACCAAATCGCTCCAGATCTAGATGGATGGCTTAGATTAATCAGATCTCATCGGACGGTCAAGATTAAATAGATATGAACCCTTGATTAAATTGCCTTTGATCTAGATGAAGGGCTCAGATTATTCCAGTTTAAAATGCCCATTATAACCCTTAGATGAAGCCATATTTGATCTAACTCGAGTCTAGTCCAGTGGCTCATCTCGATCTCCTATAAACAAAGATAAAATTTACATATAAGTCCAGAATTTAGGAGAATTTACAATAATATCCAAAAATAAATCCAACTCATAAAACATGATAATAATCAACAATTAAACACATGAGAGGATTAAAACAGTGATATTAAGGACAAAAATAACTCGACAAAATGGTAGTTATCAAGGTTCTATGCCCGCGACCATCTTCAGTAGTCGACTGTCATTCCATGGCAGTCGACTGATGGGCCAGAAACCCTCAGTCGAATACTAGTCGAGTGCCATTGACTCAGAGCAATCGATTACTATATATAGTGTTGGTGTAATTGGCCCAGGTCACGATTGACCAGACTCGAGTTTGACTAGAGTAGTGTTTTGATGTCTGACATGTGTTGGGGAGATTGGCACAATGGACCCAGGTTAGTATTTGATGTTCGACGATAGTTTGACCATTTTCATGGAAAGTCCAACATGGGTTGGCAAAGGAAAGGCCAAGCATGTGTCTTGGCATGGAAAGTCTAACATGGGTTGGCAAGGCAAAGTCTAAGCATGGGTCTTGGCATGGAAAGTCCAACATGGGTTGGCAAGGGAAAGTCCAAGCTTGAGTCTTGGCATTTGGAAAGTCCAAGGGGAATATTGGCGGTGTAAAGTCCAAGTGAGAGTCTTGGCAGCACAAGTCCAATGGTTGGCGGCGTAAAATCCAAGCGTAGTCTTGGCAGCATAAGTCCAATGTGCCTTGGCGGAGTAAACATTGTTAGCATGACAATAGCCTATGGAAGCACCTGAAGGATATCGTATGGATGAATAAGTCATGGATGACTTGGAGGGATCCGATAGGCGCAAGGTTGACGGAGGTGGCTAGAAGGCTTAGGTCTAGGCTACGAGTGGTCTAGCAAGTATGGGGGCACCATACTTGGGTTAAGACCTCATGTTTGAGGTGTATCAGTCGACTGACATTGATGGCAGTCGACTGGTGGGAGTCGACTAGGGTTCGATTGCTGGAAGATGGGGCAGTAGTCGACTGTCAAGGGACGCAATCGACTGGTAGTCGAGATTTCGGCCAAAGAAGGTTCTCCAGTTGAGTGATCGCGTCAACCACTCGACTGATTGAGCCATCAGTCGACTTATGGGTATGATCAGTCGACTGATGGTCTATCCGTTGGACTTATCCGACATGGTTCTTGTCGTTGTGAGACAACGACTACAGCGGTAGTCAACTGATGGTCTCGACCAGTCGACTGCTAGGCAGAATCTAACCCAAGGAGAAGCTTTAAAGGGAGCTCATGGATGAGATTTGGCCCAATGGTTATTTGAGGAGTTTTGGGGCGAATTGCTAGTGTAATTCAGGGTCTCCAAGTGCAACTCAACCAACCAAACAATCAAGCTTCCAAAAGATCGATTGTAAAGTTTTCTTTGCATTTCTTTTGTTGTATTTGCTTATTGTATTTCGTATTACTATTGTAATCATTTGTACGAGGTTTCTCCACCTCCGGATTATTCCGAAGAGTATTTGTGATTAGTGGTGCGTGTTTGCATTGCTAGGGCTTTTAGAGCCCAATCCGTGGAGTAGGAACCATTCGATTTCGTACCACATTATATCGTTGTGTAATTGTGTGCTTTTCTTTTATTATTACTTTTTATTATTATTCCGTTGTGAACTAACCGAATTGTAGCTAGCACACGATCGCGATCGAATTCCATCATCCTACGACGAATACGCTATTCACCCCCCTCTAGCAGTAACAAAGTTTCCTACAATTGCTATCAGAGCGGGTCGCTCTTCACCGACTTCACATTTGAGGGAGCAATCTAGAGGGAAGATGGAATTTGAAGAACAATTTGGTTGGGACATCAACACCCCAATTCCATACACCTTCTATGGACAAGAAGGGTTTAGGCAATGGAGGGCACGGACAGAAGAATTCATTTTGATGAAGGATTTCGAAGATTGGTCCGCCTTGATGGATGGGTTTGATTTTTCAAGAGGACCAAAAGAAGGATTCCTCAAGATGAAGAAATGGACCGAGGAACAACTCCAAGAGTTCAAGAGAAATCAAAAGGTAATAAAATTTTTGGTTGAATTAATACCTAACAATGTTGTGTCTAAGTTAGGTGAATACAAGGATGCAAAGGAATTTTGGAGTGAATTGGCCAAGCTCCATGAAGAACCATCCATGGCTCAAGTCGAGAGAGAGCCCGAAGAAGAAGAAAGTTCTTCCTCACATGAAAGTGAGGAGTCGGAAGTTGAAGAAGAGTCAACTTCCGGATCCGTGGAAGAGGAGGTGGAAGAAGTAGAAGAAACCTCCACCTCTAGGATTGAGGGGGAGGAGAGAATTTCCACTCCGGAGCATGATCAAGAGGAAGCACCCACTTCCGGTTGAGAAGATGAACAAGCTCAAGAGGCTTCCACAATGGACCTAGGTAACTCGAGCATGTCAATTAAAAGTAAAATCCATATAATATGCTTTGAGTGTAGGAAATCCGGGCACTACAAGAGTAAGTGCCCTAAAAGAGTAAAGAAAGCTCCTCCGACATCAAAAGTCAACAAAAAAAGTCATGTATGCCTGTGTCCCCACCA
The DNA here is from genome assembly GCA_025175895.1 of Wurfbainia villosa. Classification (NCBI taxonomy): domain Eukaryota; kingdom Viridiplantae; phylum Streptophyta; class Magnoliopsida; order Zingiberales; family Zingiberaceae; genus Wurfbainia; species Wurfbainia villosa. The sequence goes on from CM045987.1 coordinate 39,253,304, forward strand.
AGAAGAGCAGGGAACACATGGTGTGCTTCAAATGCTGACAACCGAGACACTATAGGAGCCAATGCCCTAGGAGAAAGAAAGGAGCTTCACATGTAGGGGGAGCCTCTAAGGCAAACCCTAAGGTACATTTTATTAATGCACCTTCTAGTTTAAATGTCAAAAAGCATGCTAGGAATTTTAATTCACTTGCTATTACTCATGAAAAGCATGTTAGTAATAATAGATTTTATTGTCTAGGAGCTAAGAGTGTCTATTTTAGCAATAAGAAGAAATTTAGGATTAATGTCCCTAGAAAAACCTTACCTAGGGAATCTATTAGAAAATTTGAAGACCACCTAGGTTTTAACCCTAAATGGACTAGGCATATGCCTAAGAAAAACAATTCCCAAAGACCAAATGAAAAATAAAAAATTGGCCAATTAGAGTTGAAAAATCAAGTCTTGAGATCAAGACTTGAAAAGACCCTTAGAAATATACAAAATCAAATGCTAGGGTCAAATAGTCAAAGTCTAGGGTCTAGAAGTCAAAGTCAAATACCTAGGAGACAAGAACCATCCATGGGCAAGTCTAAGCCCAAAAAGACCTACCACAATGTTTCATTTGATTATGGAACTCAAGTTAGGTCTAGGAAGACCAAGATTACTAGGGAAGTCATCCCTAAGGGTAACCAAGGTGTGTGCCTAGTGGCTAGGGTTTCAAGAAAACCTAGGGAAGCCACTAAGAAGGTTCCAAGGGGAGTTACCCCTAGAGTTAACCTAGGTAAGACCACAATGACCAAGGCTTCCAAGCCTAAAAGGGTCATTAGGAGGGTATCTAGGGAGGTTATCCCTAAGGAATATCTAGTAAACCCAAGGAGCTCCAATAGGTATTGGGTTCCTAGGAGCGTGATCGATTCACGCTAGATGGGGTCAGGTGTGCCAACTTTAAATGGATGGGGTTTAACCTAACCATGGTAAAGGTGGCACTTTAGGTTATTTTCAAGGTTATGGATACCTTGGAAATAGGTTTTAATTTAAATCCTAAAAGATTTTAGGATGTGTCAATATTATTTATGGAAGTTGATAAATTGATCAAATTGGCACAATTTAGGTCTTAGAGTCATGGTGTGCTATTTTGGGTTTTTGGCAGACTTGAAGGCTTAGTAGTAATATGAAAAAATAGACTAAATAATAACAAATGGCAACAAATATTAAAATTTAGGTATTATATACCTTTATATTTTATTTTCCATGCTTTGTTTGTCATATAACATGCCATGACATCATATTTATCTTTATCATATAAAATGTCATGAGTATGTTTAGGGTTAGTTTTTAATGTCATGTATATTTAGATCATATCATATGTCATGACATCATGATCATTGGCCATGTTTATTTATGTTATCATTTATGCCATGATAATTCATGCATTTAAAGTAATTAAAATTTATTTAAGGACTATGACATGACTTGAAGTCCCATGTATAAGGGAATCAAGTAGGGTTGTCTTAGAAAAATGCATGAAACCCTAGATTAGGATGAACAAAACCCACATCTCATAATCACATTGACTTGTGTGTTTTTTATACACCCTAGATACATGTGAGATGTTAGGATATGAGTTGAGTTCAAGGTGCATAGTTTTTACATCTTGATGAACCAAAACTCATCTTATATTATTGGTGGATCATTGGGAAAGCTTATATTCAAGCCATGTACATTAAGCCCAAAGAATATGATCCAATATAAGGTTTTGAAAATAATTTAAAATCATTTTGAAAAACCTTGGTGTAGTCTATCTTTTGATAGCAATCACCATTGATGAAGTTGATACAAAGTGAGCTAAAACATCGAAGTTTTTCTTTACTTTTGAACTCTGTGTCAATTTCATTATTTTATGGGTAAAATATTTTTCAAACATTTTTCACCCATTGTGTTGCTTATAAGTAATGTATGTATGAATTTTCATGATTTTTTGATATATGTATAATTACTTATGTTTTTTCTAAATTCATTTCTGATAACTGAAAATTGGAATTTTGATTATCGATCGACACGATGTCAGATCGATGAGAAACGATCGTTGCTTGATAAAGTCGACTGCCAAGATGATTTTGGGCAAACGAGGCATGTTTAGCCTAATTTCAGCTATGTTAGGGTTTCCTAACCACTCCTAACCCTAGGATATGCTTTGGAAAGCATTAGAAAGGGTGAAAATCCATTGGATATGGATTAGGAGAGTTGTTAGGGTGATGTATCAATTTTAAGGTGTGACAAAGTTCAATTTGGAACTTTGAACCTTATTTTTGATGGTTTAAAGTTCCTATTGGCTTAGGAATTTCCCAAGAACATTGTTGGTGCAATGGTCAAGGGGGAGCAAGCCTTTAGTGGAAGTTATCCATCATGGGATGATGGATGTGTTTTTCCTCATGAGAGGGAGAAATGGGGTTTTGAGATGCCTAATTTGGAAATTGGGAGTGTTTCTAGGAGTGCCTCTCTTGAGTAATATGAGACTTATCACTAGGAAGATTGTAGGCATCCTAGACCAAGGGGGAGATTGTAAGATCTCATTGGATATGAGACATTGACCTATTTGGGTGAACCTTTTTGATGTTAGTCAAAAAGGGGGAGAATTTATGAGGAGAATGTATGGAATTACCAATTTGAGATAATTGGTAAGGGAATTTGAGTTAGAGGCCTAACTCAAGGGTGTTTTTGTCAAACATCAAAAAGTGTGAGATTGTTGGTGCAATCAGCCTAGGTCACGATTGACCAGATTCGAGTTTGACTCGAGTAGTATTTTGATGTTTGACATTGATGTCTGACATGTGTTGGGGAGATTGGCGCAATCGACCCAGGTTAGTATTTGATGTTTGATGATGGTTTGACCATTGTCATGGAAAGTCCAACATGGGTTGGCAAAGGAAAGTCCAAGCATGAGTCTTGGCATTTAAAGTCCTATATGGGTTGGCAAGGGAAAGTCCAAGCATGGGTCTTGGCATGGAAAGTCCAACATGGGTTGGCAAGGGAAAGTTCAAGCTTGAGTCTTGGCATTTGGAAAGTCCAAGGGGAATATTGGTGGCATAAAGTCCAAGCGGGAGTCTTGGCAGCATAAGTCCAATGGTTGGCAGCGTAAAGTCCAAGCGTAGTCTTGGCAGCTAAGTTGAATGTGCCTTGGCGGTGTAGACACCGTTAGCATGACAATAGCCAATGGAAGCACCTGAAGGCTAGTGTATGGATGAACAAGTCATGGATGACTTGGAGGGATCTGATAGGCGCGAGGCTGACGGAGGTGGCTAGAAGGCTTAGGTCTAGGTTACGGGTGGTCTAGCAAGTATGGGGACATCATACTTGGGTTAAAACCTCATGTTTGAGGTGTATCAGTCGATTGACATTGATGGCAGTCGACTGGTGGGAGTCGACTAGGGTTCGACTGCTAGAAGATGGGCCAACCGATCAAGATCCCGGCATGAGCGATCGATGGCCTCATCACGATCGGCCAAGGGCGGCAATGATCGGGTGGTCAGGATTTCGACCACAGAAGGTTCTCCAATCGAGTGATTGCATCGACCACTCAACTGATTGAGCCATCAGTCGACTTATGGGTATGATCAGTCGACTGATGGTCTATCCATTGGACTTATCCGACATGGTTCTTGCCGTTGTGAGACAATGACTACAGCAGTAGTTGACTGATGGTTCCAATCAGTCGACTGCTAGGCGGAATCTAACCCAGGGAGAATCTTTAAAGGGAGCTCGTGGTGGAGATTTCACCCAATGGTTCTTTGAGGAGTTTTGGGGTGAATTGCTGGTGTAATTCAGGGTCTCCAAGTGCAACTCAACCAACCAAAAAAGCAAGCTTCCAAAAGATCGATTGTAAAGTTTTCTTTGCATTTCTTTTGTTGTATTTACTTGTATTTGCTTATTGTATTTTGTATTACTGTTGTAATCATTTGTACGAGGTTTCTCCACCTCCGGATTATTCCGAGAAGGAGTATTTGTGATTAGTGGTGCGTGTTTGCATTGCTAGGGCTTTTAGAGCCTAATCCGTGGAGTAGGAACCATTCGATTCTGTACCACATTATATCGTTGTGTAATTGTGTGCTTGTCTTTTATTATTATTCTGCTGCGTACTAACCGAATTGTAGCAAGCACACGATCGCGATCAAATTCCATCATCCTATGACAAACGTGCTATTCACCCCCCCTTTAGCGATCATGAAGGTTCCTACATATAGCAGTCGACTTGTGTCGGGTAAACCTCAAACAAAACACTTGTTTGAGCATCCGACGGTCGGGTAAACCTCAAATCTAAGTTTGAGCATTCGACACTTGACTTAGCCATTCGACCATGTTCACCTATGAGCTACCAATACAATCGCTCAATCTCTCATCTCCCTTGGAATCACTCACCGAAGCTCTCTTCGTCTAGCCACGCCCCTCGGATGCACCAAGCGCACGACTTCCACAATGTCATCCTTCGCGTCTCGCCCTGAAGTCTTCTTCCTTTGGCTTCACTCCAATGCTCCTCATCCGGCGGTCCTTCGGATGCACCAAGCGCATAGCTTCTGCAATGCCATCCTTCACCGACTCAAGGACCCGAGGCATGAGATGGTGAACCCACCAATGCTATCTCATGTGTGATTTACTAAGTCCTGCATAACTTAAACACACATATCAAATCAATTTAAACAACCTAACTTAAATCCTTTGCCACACACATCAAAACCACATCATACATGGGTTGATTGCCCTAACAATCTCTCCCTTTTTGATGTGTGTCAATCCGTTTAAGTTAGGTAAAACATCATAAAAATATATAAGGAAGATAATCATGTAAATCAAACACTCCCCCCTTAATACATACAACTCCCCCTTAACACTTGCTAATTCTCCCCCAAGCATGATTAACTTAAACTCAACATTTCTCCCCCTTTGACACCATCAAAAACATCTAACATATGTTATACAATATGACATCAAAGTCTAAAGGAAGAAAAATACCAAAAACTGCTTGAAAATCCAGAAATCAGGCTGCTGTGCTCGTGCACAGTTCTATCAGTCGACTGGTTCAGATAACCAGTCGACTGGTACCTGTAAATCAGTCTTTTATGATTTCCGAACCCAAGTTCAGAAATGCACTAAAAATTCCAAAAAATTCAAAAAATCATGAAATTTGGGGAACACAATTCTTATGAGTCCCTTTATCAATGAAAAATGTCTTTTCAAGAAAATTCAATCTATTTTCGAAAATTAGGCAAAAATGAAAAAGTTGTAAAATGTCTAAATTTTGTATCAACTTCAAGACCTAGTTTTGCCTTGAGTTGTTTTAAAACATAAATTCACTGTTTGCAAAATATAAAATGGTTTGAAATCATTTAAAATATCCAACTATGATCTATGGGGAATATGTTTATTGATTAAACATTTGCTTTCCCCATAGTTGGTCTATGATTGCTATGTTATGATACTTTGAATGACCCATCTAAATGCCATAAGAATTAGTGAATCAATTGTATCATTCTAACATCTCACCCATTGTTATGTTTTCAATCGAGTTAGCCTTATGGTGAATGTGAGATGTAACGAAAGATAATTATACTTAACCAAAATTTCATGCAATTCTACCCAAGGTTAAGTATTATCAAAAACACCCATCATGATCATAAAACAAGTATATCATATAACTACACATCATGATCATGCATCAAGTATAAAATCAAGTATCACAAATCATGATTTAAACATTCTTTACCCAAATCATCCACCATGCTCATAATAAGTCAACCACATAATATGATATGAAAAATATTTAAGTATGGTTGACTATCCTAGGTTTCTCTAACCCTTGAGGATTGACTTGGGAACCCAATATAGATTCTTTTCAATAGGGTTCACCAAATACTCCTTTGGGATCCATTTCCTAGCTACCATTTGTTATTTTGGATTGTCTCCTAGCAATTAAACAATGGTAAGCCTTCTCATTCTTTGATCCCTTATATCTTAGGCCTTTCTTGTTGAAGCTTGCCCTTTGGCTCCCAATGATCATATTTAGGGTGTTGGAGCCAATTGTGAATTTATCTAGGGCCTTAGTTAAATAATCTACCTTTTCCCTTAAGGCCTTGTTTTCTTCAATACATGCATCATTAATATTAGAAGAAATACAATCATCATGTGAACATCCTTTTTCAAGTTTTTCTTCAAATTTCGTAATATCATCAAGCATGCATTTATTTTTCTTCTTACTCCTAAATAAATCTCTAGTAAGACTTGAAATCATGGAAACAATTTCTTTAGTAGGGAGATTTCTTACCATACTTACCATATCTTCTTCTTCCGATTCCGATGAAGATGATGATGCTCCCCCTACGGTTGAGCTCTCCTCCTCACTTGTGCTTGCTTCTTCTCTTTCGGAGAGGTGGAGTCCAAGTCATCTATCCCCATTAGTGCGAGACTTGTGAATCCTTCTTCCTCCGATGATAATGGATCGTCCCATGTGGCCTCTAAGTTTTGCATTTTGCCCTTTCCTTTATCTTTCGATTTCTTCTCTTCCTTCTTCTTCCCTTCCTTCTTTTTTTCACTCTTCTTCCTTTCATCCTTGCTATTGTTCAAGAGAGGGCATTCATCCCTCATATGTCCCACTCCTTGGCAATTGTAGCATATCACCCTCCTAGTTCTTCTTCTCCTTTCATGAGACTTGTTAAATTTAAAATTCTTTAAAGCACATCTCACCTTCCTTACCATATAAGCTTCTTCATTGCTATTCATGGAGGAGGAAGATTCTTCATCGTATGAAGAGGGTGGAGTCTCCTTCTTCTTCTTTCCTTTGTCGGCCAATAATGCTACTCCCCTTGATTGCTTGATTGGATCTTCAACTATTCCTTCAAGCCTAGTTTCATGCAATTCCATGGTAGAGAAAAATTCTTCTAGAGTACTTACCTCTAGATTCTTTGAGATGTAGAATGAGACCACCATGGAACTACATTTGGATGATCTAGGGAATGCATCTATTGCCTTCATGATCATGTCCCGGTTGGAGAGCTTTTCTCCTACACTTGATAGGCCATTAATTATTTCTTTAAAACGAGAATGCAAAGATAATACCTTATCCCCTTTGTCAAGCTTGATGTTGTTTAATTGAGAGCGGAGGAGGTCCCTTCTTGTTAACTTGGCTTCGAAGGTGCCTTCATGAAGCTCTACCAATTTTTCCCACATCTCCTTGGTGCTTGCACATTCTCCTATTTGGTTAATCTCTTGTTGAGGGAGCACGTTTAGATATGGTGCTTGGCTTTTGAATTTGTAAGGTGCTCCTCTCTTTGCTTCTTAGTCCACCTTGATTATTCTATTAGCCTTCCTTCTTCATCCCTAGGTATCTCAAAACTGTTTTACATGATAAGCATAATTTCAAAATCAGTCTCGAAAAATACCTACATTTACTTTTTCCACCAAGCGAAGTCCCCTTCGAATTTAGGCGGATGAATGTTCGAGCCGGTCATTTTTGTTATCGTTCTTGTTGCGGCGGTGAGTCCGGTGACAAGCAACCTTGCTCTGATACCACTTGTTGGAAGATTGTGGCCTGGCTAGAAGGGGGATGAATAGCCCCGATGTCGTAGATGGAAATTGCTCGCGTCTTAATTGTCTACAAAGGTAATTAGCGCAGCAGAAATGCTAAAAAAATAATTAAGACAAACACACAGAGAAAAGAGATGCAAATGCTAACGCCAAGATGTAACATGGTTCAAGGCCCTTGCCGCTAGTCCACGGACGATTAGTATGGCGAATCACTCACTCAACAATCCACTAGTCTCTCCTTTAGCCCAAGCTAGGTAGAGGTAACCTCTTTACAAGAATCTCTCCCTTCTCACAAATAATATGAATGAAAATAGAGAATAAAGAAGTAAAAGACTTGGAAGGCATGGGAGCACTTAGAGCATGAATAGGAGTGGAAGCATTAGCCTCCTAAAGCCACGCAAGCCCTCTTTTTATAGAGAAGAGAGCTTTCTTCCTGTTGGGCATGCATCACGTGCATGTCACCGATGATTGTCGCTGCTCCAACGATCACGACCATGTCGTCATGACCATTATAGTCCAACAGAGCTTGGCAATCGTCAGATATTAGCGATCGATCGATGCTTGTGTAGCCAATCCACTCCGGCTACAAAGGTTATATGCCGCGTGACTATCTTCGATGATTGTCATTCCTTGGCAAATAATCGATGGTGCGATAGTCGATCGCCATCCCTTGGGCAAATGATCGATGGACCAGAAACCCTCAGTCGAACACTAGTCGAGTGCCATCGACTCATAGCAATCGACTACTATCTATAACAGTCGACTAGTATCGATTAAACCTCAAACAAAATACTTGTTTGAGCATCGGACGATCTGGTAAATCTCAAACCTAAGTTTGAGCATCCGACACTTGACTTTGCCATTCGGCCAAGTTCACCTATGAGCTACCGTTACAATCGCTCAATCTCTCATCTCCCTTGGAGTCCCTCACCGAAGCTCACTTCGTCCGACCACGCCCCTCAGATGCACCAAGTGCACGACCTCCGCAATGCCATCCTTCGTGTCTCATTCTGAAGTCTGCTTCCTTTGGCTTCACTCCAATACTCTTCGTCTGGCAGTCCCTCGGATGCACAAAGTGCATGGCTTCCGCAATGCCATCCTTCACCGACTCAAGGACCCGAGGGATGAGATGGTGAACCCACCAATGCTATCTCATGTGTGATTTACTAAGTCCTACATAACTTAAACATACATATCAAATCAACATAAACAACCTAACTTAAACCCTTTGCCACACACATCAAAACAACATCATACATGGGTTGATTGCCCTAACAAAAGATTCAACATTGAACTTTCACCTCCCTTAAAATTTGATACACACCTTAAACAATTCTCCTAATCCATATCCAATGGATTTTCACCCTTCCAATGCTATCCAAAGCATATCCTAGGGTTATGAGTAATTAGGGAACCTAGACATAGCTGAACATGGGCCTAACAAACCTTGTTTACCCGAAATTAGCATTTGCAGTCGACTCTTACAAATACCAGTCGACTGCCCTTGATGCTAGTCGACTGCCATCTTGATCATCGGAGCACTTTGAGAGGCTTTTGAGATGATACAAAGAGGTGAATTGCTCCTCCTTTTATAGCCATTTGAACCCTATCTCGTTGAGATCTAGATTTGGGTCAAACTTCCAAATCACCCCTTCTTTGGTGGATCTTATCTTGACTCTCCTCAAAGTGATTAGCTTGACCAGCAGTCAATTGATGCCATACAACAGTCGACTGATGGTAGGTTCAGTCGACTTCTATTTACCTCAAGTCGACTACCATCTTGATCACCCATTTTCAATACAAGGTTAGCACAGAAGTTGTTAATTAATGGTAAATCCGATGATCCCTTACCGTCCATCCTTGACCTAGACCTTCCTGAAAGGTTTTGACGGGAAGCTCTGATACCAATAGAAGGGATTTCCCTTGTCGAGTTCGTGAGAGGAAACTTCGCTTCCCCTTCACCTCGGTTGCTTAACCATGGTGATCCCTTCGATGTCCCCGAATTAAAAATGTAATCCTAGACAAAAGGGATTCCCAAGACAACCAAGTCATCGTCGTGCTATTCGTTTAGAGAGGTCACTTGAACAAACTAGTTGTTCAAGCGACCATCCTCTATTCTACGAGTAGCCGCGGAATAGACGATGTCCGGATCGCCAGTTTTTGTGTTTATACTCGGGATCTCAGTATTATTTAGCCTATTTACAGAAATATAACATTCTTATATTTTGAAAAACAAACACAAGCAATGAATAAAATAGATAGAAGAATAGTTATACCTCTTGGTCTTTTAATGTATGACCCTCCTCCTTTTGGACGTCGTGTGGGCAACGATTCACCAAAAGTCAAAGCTCCTAGATCGCAAAACTTCCTTCCTTGCTTTTCCCAAGCAAGAGGAAGAAGAGAAACAATGTTTTTCTCCCTCAAAAACTCAACCAACAAAGAACTATAGAAGTTCTTGCCGCCGGCCAACTAGAAGGAGAAGAAGATGATGGAAAACTACCAAGACACCAAGGGAAACCCTATATCTTGTTTCCACCACCTAAGGAGAAGAGAGGGGAGTGTTTTGGGTGCCGGCCAAGGGCTGGGAAGGGCTGGAATAGCTGCTGGACGTTGGCCACAAGGCAAGGAAGAAGAAGGAAAACTTGCCTTATTTAGTGCCACCCTTGCTTCCAAACCCTAACCCTAATTCCAATCCTATCTCAACTAGGATTGCCCTATTCTTGCCGCCCAAGCCTTGCTCCCTCTCTATCATCATCTTCACGCCAACCCCATGCCACCTTTTATAGAGTTTGGGGATAAGCCATGAATTAATCTCCTCCATTGGTTCTAGGGATTTAATCTCAACCGTCGGATCTAGAGATTTAATCTCAACCGTCGGATCTTAGAGATTTAATCTCTACCAATGGATCTTAGTGTTTTGTTTCTATCCATTGGATCTAAGCATCTTGAGGTGTTAATGGGCTACATTAGGGACCATGAGGAGGAGTTGGGTCTTGGCCACCCATGGATCAAGCCCACATAAAGTCCGATCTACTAATGATGATCCAATCCACTAAAGGTCCATCATTGATCTACCTCACCAACCCCCATATGATAATATGGGCTCCATATATTATTTGTACATTTTCTCCCCGTGTTTAAGATCTCGAATGTCCGTCGATTAATTAATTTACTAACCATTAATTAATCAACATCTAACTCCTTGAGTAGTACCACTCAACCTTTTCATCATGCCGGACCAAGTCCACCTGCAGGGTTTACATGATGAACCTTATGAGCTCCTCAAGGGGACATCATCATCCTAATATATAGGACACGGTTTCCTCCTATAATCAACGGCACACCATATAAATAATATCATCTCCCAACTTACCGAGTCTATCGATTTAATCTATAAATCTCGCCCATTGGTAAATCAAAGAGATGATTACCAAGTATATGTGTCCGTTATTATATCGGGATTAAGAGCATGTACTAAATAATATCTGAGGTCCGATTCGATTATGTAGTCAGCAATAAATCGAATCACCTCTGTGTCGGTCCTGCTCAATACACACAAAGTTCACTAGTGTGATTCTATGGTCAAGACAAACCAATACCAAATCACACTACAACCATTCCGATGGTTTATCCAAAGTCATCTCGGTTGTGAGCCTTTACTTATACTTTACAAGGAGCCGATAACAAGATCTCCCGTGTGACACCATACACCATGTTATCTACAATGTAACGTATTAGACAATATTGCATAACCATAAAAATATGCAAACAATGATCATGTGATTCTTATTTCAAAATAAAGATGTTCATACAAAAGATAGACTTTTCAGTATACATCCCTACAATCTCCCACTTATACTAAAAGACTATGTTGTTCTCAAAGTGTCATACATCTGATCCCCATTCCCTCCACATGTCTATCAAAAGCTCTCGCCGGAAGGGCCTTAGTGAAAGGATCTGCCAGGTTATCCTCCGATGCAATCTTGGCCACAGCAACTTCTCCTCTCTTTACGATTTCTCGTATTAGGTGGTACTTGCGCTCTATGTGTTTACTAACCTTATGGGCTCGTGGTTCCTTCGAGTTTGCAACTGCACCACTATTATCACAATAAATTGTGATAGTTCTGGGCAAACTAGGAATCACATCCAAGTCCATCAGGAAGTTCCTGAACCATACAGCTTCTTTGGCTGCCTCAGAGGCCGCCACATACTCAACTTCCATGGTGGAGTCCGCCACGCACTTTTTCTTGACACTCCTCCATACAATGGCTCCACCTCCCAAAGTAAACACAAAACCTGAGGTAGACTTACTGTTATCCCTATCTGATTGGAAATCGCAATCCATGCAACTCACAGGGAGTAATTGGTCTGCCCGGTAAACTAGCATATAATCCCTAGTCCTTCTCAGGCACTACAATATATGCTTTTACCGTTCAATGTCCCCGCTCGATTACTCGATATTCACGACCATGCCCACTGCAGCGTATATCTAGTCTCATACAGAGCATCGCATACATGAGGCTTCCTACTGCCGAAGCATAAGGAACCGCCTTCATCTCCTCTATCTTCTTTGATGTTGGGACACATCTCTTTAGATAAAGGTACTCCATGTCAAAAGGTAGAAAACCTTTCTTGGAGTTTTGCATGCTAAAAACGATTAAGATTGTGTCTATGTATGAAGCTTGGGATTAACACACTAACCTTGATCCCAAGGATGTGTCCCACTTCTCCCAAGTCCTTCAAAACTGTTTGGACAACTATACCCTTACGTCTGATAACACTCTGATATTGTTGCCAACTACCAAAATGTCATCTACGTATAGCACAAGAAATACCACTACGTTTCCGTCACATCTCTTGTATACACAAGACTCATCTGGACTTTGAATAAATCCATAAGTCTGGATTTACCTTATCAAAGCGGATGTTCCAGGACCTCAAAGCTTGCTTCAGTCCATAAACGGACCGATTAAGCTTACATACAATACGCTCTTTGCCTTTAGCAATGAATCCCTCTGGTTGCTTCATATAGATGTTTTCCTCAAGACTTCCATTAAGGAAAGCTGTCTTGACATCCACCTACTGCACCTCATAATCCATATGGGCTGCTATGCAAAAGAGCTCCCAGTCCTGACTTGAATCCATAGATTCAATCTCAGTATTCATTGCACTTTGCCAAGATGTTGTATCTATATCTTGGATTGCCTCGTCGTATGTCTAGGGATGAGGTTCATGTTTGCCAGGGACTAAATCAGAAGATTCACCCAAGAACATGAATCAAAAATGTTGGTGCAGTGGGCACCAAAGTCGAACCGGTATTTTGATTATGGCAAAAGGCTCAATAGTTAAGGGTATATTTGTTATCTTACGAGCTCAATTAAGTGTGCAGAAATGCTAAAGTTGAGCGGAAGGTCTGCGACACCCGGTGGGAACCGAGGTGGTCGGGCAACGCCAGAGGGATTTCGGAGGAAGCCGAGGTACTCGGGTGAAGACCGGAAGCGAGGCTACAAGGTAAGCTCGTGTGAAAGCGAAGCAAGGACGTTAAGCGTAGATCCGACCCAATACCTCCAATGGAAGGTCTAGGTCGAGATCAGTTGGTTAGAACCATCGTACTTTATATTTTAAGCTAACTTGTACTGCAGTCCAAAACCCTTTGACCAGTCGTCTACTACAGTCAACTGCTGGTCTAGTTCCAGCCTCGAGAAGAGCTCGAATTTCAAGGGGGTGAATTTGGACTTGACTCGTGTTTTGGTACAAAGGGTGATGTGGCATCAAGGTGGACATCCAAACCATCACCAAGCTTGGACCCCCAAAATTAGGTGATGTGGCATCAAGGTGAACATCCAAAACCATCATCAAGTTGGACGCCCAAAATGAGGTGAGTTGGCACAAGATGGTTGGCAAACCACCATCAAGCTTGGACGCCCAAAATGAGGAGAGTTGGCACAAGATGGTTGGCTCCCATGATGTGGCACAAGTTGGATGGCTCCAACAAGTTGGCGTGAAGGCCTCCTTGAGGTGGCACAAGGTGGTTGGATGAGCACCTCATCCTTGAGTTGTGGCACAAGGTGGTTGGATGAAGCACCTCATCCTTGAGTTGGCGCAAAGGATGTGGATGAGCAAGACTTGGGTGATAAGAACCTCACCTTGGACACTACCTATGTCTAAATTCATAGATCAATATCCATAAATAGACATGTTCACGCCAAGCAAAACATATAAGAAATCAAGAGCTCTCAACACGCCGTCGTAACGCCGCTACTACTACTCACATTTGCTACGACGGCGTCACGACAACGAAAGCTACATCTTCTACTTATAAGAGTTGTCGGTATATTTATTTAAGTTCTACTTCTTTAAATTGTCTTTGTGCTTTAATCGTAACAAGGAAAGGGGAGTGTCCTTTGCCTTGATTTCTTTTGTGATCGTTGCTCTACTTCCAACGAGGAGGAGTGGTTTTAGTGAATTGCTCCTCCGCACGTGATCAAGGATCACTAGGGCCGTGGATTAGCAATCGAAAGATTGTGAATCACGTAAAAATATCTTGTCTACTTTATATTTCGCTGTGCACTCTCTACTTGCTTTTACTTATTGCAAAAGTTTTTTTAACGACATCAGACGCTTATTCACCCCCTCTAGCGACACTTTCGATCCAACAATTGGTATCGAGTCGGCGCTAAGATTCGTGAAACCACCAATCTAGCTTTGTTTTTCTTTTTCACAGATTTTTATTTATTTATTTCTGTTGATAATTATTTCACTTGCTTATCTTCTCCTACATATAGAATTGCATTAGAGGCTTTAGGATCCGGATAAGGTTGTCCTTCGGGTTAGATCCCGAGTAAGGTTGTCCTCCGAACTTCAACGACATTCGCATTTGATTGTTTATTTCTTTTGCAAGTTACATTTTATATATATTTTTTTACTTCAAGACTACTAATCCAAGACGAAAGTCTTGGAATATTCTTCGTGTGTGTTTTGCAAGATTCTTTTCGTCGTTCTTCTTCTTGTTTTTAAATGGCCCATCTCGAAGGGTTTAGCACCGCCCGACCCCCGTTTTACAACGGTAATGACTTTCGTTATTGGAAGGGTCGGATGGAATGCTTTCTTAAAACCCAAATCGAGATGTGGATCGTAATCCAAACCGGTTTCACACTTCCTATTAATGAAGATGGTGAATCTTTGGGTTACGATCAATGGTCAAATTCCACGAAAAAACAAGTAGAAGCCGATGCCAAGGCAACTCAAATCTTGCAATGTGGGTTGTCCAAGGAAGAGCTCAACCGCGTCGGCCCCTTCATTAGTGCAAAGGACTTATGGACCAAGCTAGTGGAACTACACGAAGGCACCGACGACACGAAGGTATGTAAAAGAGATTTACTTTTAAATAAATTGTATAACTTGAAAATGCAGGAAAACGAGACCGCAACTCAACTACATGCTCGTATCCAAGACATCGTCAACCAACTCCATGCCATTGGACAAAAGGTCGAGAATCGCGACCTTATCAGGTATTCTCTTAACTCGTTTCCTAGGACCACCTTGTGGGCATCCATGGTCGATGCCTACAAGGTCTCCAAGGACCTTTCTAAAATTAGGTTAGACGAATTGTTTTGAACTTGAATTACATGAGCAAACTAACGTGGTCCGCCGAGAAGAGTATTGCGTTAGTTGCGTGTTCCAAGAAGAAGAAGCCCGCAAGCAAGCCACCCCAAGGAAGAAGACGAGTCCGAATCCAAGTAGACTCCGAATAGAATCCGAACTAGTCAATCTAGTTCTAAGATGATCAAGAGAAAACGACCAACAACTCAAGGTAAGCCTAAACCTAATTCAAATACTTCTAATTTTAGATGCTATGAGTGCATGAGTTCGGTCACATCAAGTCCGAGTGCCCAAAGCTAAAGAATAACGCATCAAAGACCAAGAAAGCGCTAAACGCTACTTGGGAGGAGTTGTCGGAGGAAGAAGACGATATCCAAGCTCTAATGGCCAAGCCGACCGAGCACGACTCAAATCAAGAAGAGTCCGAGTCCGAACTGGCGATGAGCTTCCATTCAAGACAAGCCACGCGGATCCGTATCCGGTTCAAAAGAATCATTAAGGGTAAGTCGTTACTTAATACTTTGTATGGTGCAATTAAATTTTTAAATAAGAAACTAGCTAAGTCCGAGTCCAAGGTCGAGACCCTAATTGAGAGAGGTTAACCTCCTCAAACATGAGGTCTCCTAACCTCTTCGACTACTCGTATTCAAGAGGAGGACTCAACCTGCTGAAAAGCTTGAAGTTGAGAACTCGCTTTGAAAACACAAGTCAAGACCTTAGGAACACGTTGGAAAGGTTCACTTTGGGATCCAAGGGACTTGACCTCTTACTTGGATCACAAAGGGCCGTGTACAACAAGGCGGACTCGGGTTTAACTCAAATACAACCAATAAGTCATATATGTCTATAGTAAACCAACATAAGAAAAATGTCCAAGCATGGGTCCCTAAGATCACTTTGATTTCAACTTTAGGATCTAACATGTATTGGGTTCCCAAGGACCAAATTCACTATGTGAATAGACCCACTCGATTCAATGGTCCAGGGGAGCCAATACAAAATGTATTTTTGTTAAGTCTTAGAAATTGCATGCTTAGTTTTTCCTTTATTTTTAGAATGGTTAGATAGGACTCATAATCAACTAAAATCCTATTTAAAAGATTGAGCCTCGGGAGCCTCTTTTCAAAAATAACTAGTTAGACCAAGATGTAGTCTCAAGTAAGTCGAGTTATCAATTTCTTGAAATTAGCTTTGTCTAAGGAAGTGGTCGTTGTTCCGATCAAAGAAGGCCTCTGTGCCTCGCCACGACCTGGAAGCTAATCTCTTGAAAAGATTACTTGATGAGCTTAGACTAAATCCGAATCTAACCTAATGTTGGTTAATTTAAATTCATTAAAATTAATCAAGTAAAATTGATAGTCATCTCACAATAACACATAGGAATAACATGTTTTGATCATGTAGATATTGGTGAGATGATTTAGGTTTACAAACTTACAAACAACCCTTTTGTCATTCCAAGATCCGATCCAACTACCTTATGTGTAGGATCAATGGATGTTGACGAGCTGGTTTACTCGACACATGACCGGGATCAACTCAGATTTTCGAAGTTACGATTCAAACGACAAGGATCGGTAGCCTTCGAATAACGCAAGCTCAAAATCATCGGATCGTGATATTGAGCTCAACTCTAACTTTACAATTCAAAATGTCTTATTAGTAGAAAACTTTCAATATAATTTACTTAGTGTAAGCCAATTGTGTGATAACAATTATAAGGTCATATTTCTAGAAAATGAATGCGTAATCAAGATAAATGCAACATCTAAAATAATACTTAAAGGAACTAGGAATAGCAACATCTACACAATAAATTTACCCAACTCCTCAACCAAGTGTCTTATGACACAGCAAGAGGAATCTTGGTTATGACACCCAAGACTCGTCCACAAGATGAGTCAGAGTGGCTTGGTTATAGGTTTGCCTAAACTAAACAACTTGGATAATAAAATATGTAATGCTTGTCAACAAGGCAAACAATCTAGGACACAACATCAATTAACTAATCAAGAACGAACCAAAAGTGTTCTTGAGCTCCTACACATGGATCTATTTGATTCACATGGAGCTAAGTCACTCAATGGTAGTCAATTTTGCTTAGTCATAATTGACGACTATTCTAGATTTACTTGGGTTAGGTTTATCAAACATAAAAATGATACCCTAGACCAACTAATCAATCTTTGTAGGTTAATCGAAAATCAAAAGAACCTTAAGATTAAAAGACTTAGAAGCGATCATGGTGGTGAAGAAACCACAGTTTACTGATTGTAACCTAAACGGATACCACCATGAGTTTTCATGTCCTAGAACCCCACAACAAAATGGGTTAGTAAGCGGAAAAATAGAACCCTACAAGAAGCCGCTAGGACAATGTTAAACGAGTATAACCTACCCGATAGATTTTGGGCAGAGGCCGTTAGTACGGCTTGCTATGTCCAAAATAGGATCCTTATGGTAAAGAGGCACCAAAAGTCCTCGTACGAGATTTATCACGATAAAATACCGAACATCAAATACTTTAGGGTATTTGGATGCAAGGTACATATCTTAAACACTAAGGATTACCTAGGTAAATTCAAATCCAAAACCTCATCGAACCTTTCTAGGATACTCAACCACCAAGAGAGCTTATAGGGTATACAATCACGACACTCTTAGAGTCGAAGAAACCATTAATATAGTTTTCGACGAAGGACATGAACCCGTTCAATCCTTAACAAAACCAACTAGCAAATCAACTTATAGCAAACCCGACTCTGATCTTGAACTTGAATCTCGTCCTAACCCAAGTCATCCTATCGACCAAGTGATAGATGACCCTAACCCAAGTCATCCTATCAATCAAGTTATAGGTGATCCAAATTTAGGGGTTCGAACTAGAGCTTCATACCGAAACATTAGTCAAATCTCGTTAATTTCCAAAATCGAACCCAAAACTATTGAACAAGCACTTCTTGATCCCGACTGGATTATTGCTATGCAAGAAGAGCTAGCTCAATTCACTAGAAATGATGTCTGGGAATTAGTACCACCACCTAAAGAAAAATCAATTATTGGAACAAGGTGGGTATTTCGAAATAAACTTGATGATAAAGGTGAAGTAGTTAGAAATAAAGCTAGGTTAGTCGCAAAAGGGTTTAGTCAAGTCGAAGGTTTAGATTACGATGAGACCTACGCCCCCGTAGCAAGACTAGAGTCCATCCGAATGTTGTTAGCATATGCACATCGAGGTTTTAAATTGTTTCAAATGGATGTCAAGTCAGCATTTTTGAATGGATACATTAAGGAAGAAGTTTACGCTACCAACCTCCGATTCGAAAATCTAGATAAACTCGACCATGTCCTTAGACTTAAGAAAGCCCTATATGGACTCAAACAAGCCCCAAGAGCTTGGTACGAAAGGCTTTCGATCTATCTTAAGTCCAAAGGATTCAACCAAGGTTTAGTCGACCCAACCTTATTGTAAAAACCGTAGGAAAAGAAATCTTTATAGCCCAAATCTATGTAGATGATATAATTTTTGGAACTACCAACTCGATCCTCGCTAACTAATTCATCTCACTTATGGAAAGTGAATTTGAAATGAATTTAGTAGGAGAGTTAAGTTTCTTCTTAGGTTTACAAATTAAACAAACTAAAGATGGAATATATTTACATCAACAAAATATACTAAGGACTTAATAAATCGATTTGGAATGCAAGATGCTAAAATAATTAATACACCTATAGCAACTAATGTTAATATAAACGAAGATGTAGAAGGAAAACCCGCTTGACCTAAAATACTATAGGAGCGTTAATAGGAAGTCTCCTATACTTAACCGCTGAGCCGACCCGACATTTTATTCGCGGTAAGTATGTGCGCAAGGTTACAAACTGTGCCAAGGAGTCTCACCTAACCCTAGTCAAGCGTATCCTTAGATATCTAAAGGGCACGCTAAACGTAGGTATTTGGTACCCTAGATCTACCGAGTTTAATCTAATCGGCTACTTCGACTCCGACTATGCCGGTAGTAAACTCGATAGAAAGAGCACGAGTGGTTGTTGTCAAATCCTCGGCTCGAGTCTAGTGAGTTAGTGCGAGGGAAGCGATTGCGCTGCCTTATCTACCACCGGAACACGTTGCGATGGGTGAGTGTGTCTCTCACCTCCGTGGATGAAGCACACTCTCCAAGACTTTAGCTTAATCTTTAACAAAATTAAAACCTACATAGATAACATTAGTTCAATTAACTTAACTAAAAATCCAATATGTCATTCTAGGACAAAACATATAGAAGTTAAACACCACTTCATTAGGGAACATGTAACTAATGGAACTATACAACTAGAGTATGTTGAGTCCAAATCAAACCTAGCGGACATCTTCACCAAACCACTACCCGAATTTAGTTTATTAAGACGAAAGTTAGGTATGTGCGTAATAGAGTAGGATTTAAATTTCTCTATATATGTACTCTATTTTTGCTTCTTTTTATGAAATTAGCCTAAGTCTTACCTTAGAAATCATATACCTATAGATTTAAGGAGCCAACACATCTCACAACACATAGGACTAATGTGTTTGTGTACTTAGCCACGTAGACGGGCGTGAGATGTTAGGACCTTACTCCTGGTTCCAGATGTAGATTCAGTGCATCGATATGAACCATGGAGTATAATTATTTAAAATTAATCAACTCCTTCAAGACTTATTGATCATTCTATATCAATCAAGTCCAACCGGAGTTGTACATTTTAGATGAACATATTTTCAAGCTTATTATTATTTAAAATATATATATATATATATATATATATATATATATATATATATATATATATATATATATATATATATATATATATATATATATATATATATATATATATATATATATATAGTTTGCCACAACTCAAGGATGAGGTGCTCATCATTCTATATCAATCAAGTCCAACCGGAGTTGTACATTTTAGATGAACATATTTTCAAGCTTATTATTATTATTTTTTTTTTAAATATATATATATATATATATATATATATATATATATATATATATATATATATATATATATATATATATATATATTGGGAACTTGCTTGGACTTACAAACCCTAAAATATATTTACAAACTTTTTGAGTTAAGGCAAAAGGGGGAGAAAGTCACAAAAGTAACCAAAATTAACCAAAATTAAAGGGGAAGAAAGTAAACAAAATTATTACCTTTTATATTAAGTAATTCCGATTACTTAAGCAACTATTAAGGGGGAGTAAAAATTATTTTTCAAGAACTCACCTTCGGTCAAGGGGGAGGTTACCTCAAAGGGGAGAACTTGAAACAATAATATTTCTCATTCATGCTTAATCATTATGCTAGCTCATTCATATTTAATCTTTATGCTAGCTCATTCATGCTTAATCATTATGCTAGCTTACTGTTATGCTTAATTTTTCCTTAACTTTTGTGTCGGTTTGCCATGAATCAAAAAGTGGGAGATTGTTGGTGCAAAGGCACCAAAGTCGAACCGATTTTGATTATGGCAAAAGGCTCAATAGTTAAGGGTATATTTGTTATCTTACGAGCTCAATTAAGTGTGCGTAAATGCTAAAGTTGAGCGGAAGGTTCGCGACACCCGGGGAACCGAGGTGGTCGGGCAACGCCGCAGGGATTTCTGAGGAAGCCGAGGTACTCGGGTGAAGACCGAAGCGAGGCTACAAGGTAAGCTCGTGAAAGCCGGCTAAGGGCGTTAGCGTAGATCCGAGGCCAATACCTCCAATGGAAGGTCTAGGTCGAGATCGGTTGGTTAGAACCATCGTACTTTATATTTTAAGCTTGTCTGGAGTCAAAACCCTTTGACCGTCTACTACAGTCCAATCGGTCTAGTTCCAGCCTCGAGACGAGCTCGAATTTCAAGGGGGTGAATTTGGACTTGACTCGTGTTTTGGTACAAAGGGTGATGTGGCATCAAGGTGGACATCCAAACCATCACCAAGCTTGGACCCCCAAAATTAGGTGATGTGGCATCAAGGTGAACATCCAAAACCATCATCAAGTTGGACGCCCAAAATGAGGTGAGTTGGCACAAGATGGTTGGCAAACCACCATCAAGCTTGGATGCCCAAAATGAGGAGAGTTGGCACAAGATGGTTGGCTCCCATGATGTGGCACAAGTTGGATGGCTCCAACAAGTTGGCGTGAAGGCCTCCTTGAGGTGGCACAAGGTGGTTGGATGAGCACCTCATCCTTGAGTTGTGGCACAAGGTGGTTGGATGAAGCACCTCATCCTTGAGTTGGCGCAAAGGATGTGGATGAGCAAGACTTGGGGGATAAGAACCTCACCTTGGACACTACCTATGTCTAAATTCATAGATCAATATCCATAAATAGACATGTTCACGCCAAGCAAAACATATAAGAAATCAAGAGCTCTCAACACGCCGTCGTAACGCCGCTACTACTACTCACATTTGCTACGACGAAGTGCCGCCGACAACGAAAGCTACATCTTCTACTTATAAGAGTTGTCGGTATATTTATTTAAGTTCTACTTCTTTAAATTGTCTTTGTGCTTTAATCGTAACAAGGAAAGGGGGAGTGTCCCTTTGCCTTGATTTCTTTTTGTGATCGTTGCTCCTACTTCCAACGAGGAGGAGTGGTTTTAGTGAATTGCCCTCCGTACGTGATCAAGGATCACTAGGGCCGTGGATTAGCAATCGAAAGATTGTGAACCACGTAAAAATATCTTGTCTACTTTATATTTCCGCTGTGCACTCTCTACTTGCTTTTTACTTATTGCAAAAGTTTTTTTTAACGACACCGTATCGCTATTCACCCCCCCTCTAGCGACACTTTCGATCCAACAAAAAAGGCTATCCCACAACCCTCCCACTACGACGAGGTATCACCTGTGTATCCTTCTGTGACATGCGGTGCAGTGACACATGGTACATCCTCTTGTACCGGTGGTACTAAAGAAGTGACTTCCCCTTTTAACTCCTCCAGAATAATTTTACTCTTGGGCTTGTGGCTCATCACATAGTCTTTCTCTAGAAATCTGGTGTTCGTGCTAACGATCACCCTCTGATCTCTAGGACTATAAAACAATCCACCCTTCGTTCATCTAGGATAGGCAACGAACAAGCGCACTTTTGTACGAGGTTCCAACTTATCATCATCTGCCTTCAGCACATGTGCTGGACTCTCCCATATCCGAATATGTCTTAGACTAGGCTTTCGCCCGGTCCACAACTCTATGGGAGTAGAAGACACTGATTTAGATGGAACCAAGTTCAGAATGTACACCACCGTATCTAGAGCATATCCCTAGAACGAATCTGGCAAGTCAGAACAACTCATCATCGATCTAACCATCTCCATAAGAGTCCTATTCCTTCGCTCTGCTACAGATTACTGTTTGGGGTGTGCGCGATCAATTGGGATTGAATCCCAACCTCTGATAAGTAGTTCCTAAACTCTCCCAAGAGGTTCTCTCCACCACGATCAGATTGTAGTGTCATCCATATCTTGAATAATTATCTATAAAAGAGACGAAATATTCAAGACCACCTCTTGCCTGGATAGTCATAGGACCACACAAATCAGAATGAACCATTCCTAACACATCTTTGGCTCTATACCCCTTGGCCCTAAAAAGGCCTCTTGGTCATCTTACCCTCCAAGCAAGATTCGTAGGTTGGGAGATCCTCCACTACTAATGAACCCAAAGGTCCATCAGCTATCAACCTTTGAATTCTGCTTAGGTTAATGTGACCAAGCCTAAGAAGCCAAAGATATGTTTGGTTCATCTTCGAAGGTTCTTTTCTCCTTTTGGAATTAGAAGATGAGTTATTAACTTCAATTTGCATCGTGGGAGGTTTTGTATGCAAATTTCCTTTCAATGTACCTGAATAGATATTCTCCCTATTCCTTTTTATAACAACTCTGTCATTTAAAGAAATAGAATATCCATCCATAATAATTTAGAAACTGAAACTAAATTCTTTCTAAATAAAAATACATAAAGGGAATTTTCCAGAACCTAAGTTTTATTTTTTTCAAGAGATAAATAAAACTTCTCCCACTGCAATAGCCGCCACCTTCATGGCATTGCCCAAAATGGTAATCTCCCCTTTAGCTAGTCGTTGGGTTTCCTGAAACCCCTGCAAAGTGTTGCAGACATGATTAGTGGCTCCTATATCTACACTCTAGGTACCGGTAGATAACACCACTAACCATGTTTCAACGACTAGTCCAAAGGATATACCTTTGTTCTATTTTGGACTGGGACAGTCCTTCTTCCAATGTCCATCCTGCTTAAAGTACTTGCCTTTCGGCTTCTTCACTCCTCCCTGAGATCCTCCCACCACCTTTGCTCCACCTTGTTTCTTCTTCTTCTTGCCTTTCGGCTTAGAAGTAGAAACCTTTTTGAGCAACCATGGCTTGAGGACACTCTTCGATGAGTGCATACTTGTACTCCTTAGCAGATAAGACAATATCTAGATTCTTTTCCAATCAACATTATTTGGGTACAGTAAGTTTATTTCTTTTTGTATCATAGTAAGTGGACTGAAAGTCATTTTTGAAAATCCTAAGAATCACATAGATCATTATTGTAGATTTCAAAAAATTATTGATTCCTCAAACAATAAAATTTCAAAATCAACCAACACCTCTAAACACCGGGAATATCGCATGCCACGATCGTGTGGACGTATACGAATTCTTCATTTGTAAGAGGAGGTTTTACCCATTAGTTTTACTATCTTGTCAACCTAACTTTTTGACAAGTAAAATTAATAGTTGGTTTCTCTTCGGCCCTACAAATAAAAGCAGTGACTCCGATGGGGAGGATACTTATATTTGCATCTAAGTGTTCACCATTACACGATACTAAGGGAATTATCTCAGATTATGTGCCTTACCGATGTGGAAGTACACACGCTCCTAAATAATTTCCTATAACCATTATTTGACCTAGTGATCTGCAAACAAACTCATCCGATGGGGAGGAAGGCACTCAGAGCCGACGCACAAGTTTGTTGCATCACACGTCAAATTGTAATGGAAGCCGCGGGAATTAATTAAAATGTCCCTCTCCCACTTAGTAAATTGACAGTGAGGAATTTTCAAGCACACACAACATGCATATTATTACTGTAGATTTCAATAAAAATTATTGATTCCTCAAACAATAAAATTTCGAAATCAACCAACACCTCAAAACACCGAGAATATCTCATGCCACGATAGTGTGGACGTATACGAATTCTACATTTGTAAGAGGAGGTTTTACCCATTAATTTTATTATCTTGTCAACCTTACTTTTTGACAAATAAAATTAATAGTTGGTTCCTCTTTGGCCCTACAAATAAAAGCAGTGACTCCGATAAGGAGGATACTTTTTATTTGTATCTAAGTGTGCACCATTACACGATACTAAGGGAATTATCTCCGATTATGTGCCTTACCGATATGGAAGTACACACGCTCCTAAATAATTTCCTATAACCATTATTTGACCTAGTGATCCGTAAACAAACCCATCCGATGGGGAGGAAGGCACTCAGAGCCGACGTGCAAGTTTGTTTGCATCACTTGTCAAATTGTAATGGAGGCCGCGGGAATTTATAAAAATATCCCTCTCCCACTTAGTAATTTGTAAATGAGGAATTTTCTAGCCTACGACATGCATATCAAACAAAAGGCAATAAATATGAAAAATAAAAATAAAATTATTTTCCAACTATTATGGCTTTTGTCTTCAATATGTCGCCCGTCGCATCGCCATCTCGTCCGCTCCTCCTACGCCATGTACAATCCATCCGGAGATCCGAGCCGAGACTAAAACCTATTTTAATTTACATGCATCGATCCAATATTCCACTAGGGACTGTACATGAAATCTAGATCAAAAATAAACTAAAATAAAGAGTGGCTAAACAATGCCGTATTTAATTTACAAAAACTAAATACTAGCCTTGTCAACCCCGAGGATTCAACAAAATAAATAATTACACACATACAATCATATACACAAATATGGCCATAATCGTCGGATCTTATGCCTTTAACCAAAGAGTTAAACTACGCATATCCTACTATTATCCGACACATATAATATATGAAAAAGTGCATAAAAATTAACCGAATCCTAAACACACAAAACCGGAAACCTTGGCTCTGATACCAAATCGAAAGGTTTTGCCGGGAAGCTCTGATACCAATTGAAGGGATTTCCCTTGTCGAGTCCGTGAGAGGAAACTTCGCTTCCCCTTCACCTCGGTTGCTTAACCATGGTGATCCCTTCGATGTCCCCGGATTAAAAATGTAATCCTAGACAAAAGGGATTCCCAAGACAACCAAGTCATCGTCGTGCTATTCGTTTAGAGAGGTCACTTGAACAAACTAGTTGTTCAAGTGACCATCCTCTATTCTACAAGTAGCCGCGGAATAGACGATGTCCGGATCGCCGGTTTTTGTGTTTATACTCGGGATCTCAGTATTATTTAGCCTATTTACAGAAATATAACATGCTTATATTTTGAAAAACAAACACAAGCAATGAATAAAAGAGATAGAAGAATAGTTATACCTCTTGGTCTTCTAATGTATGACCCTCCTCCTTTTGGACGTCGTGTGGGCGACGATCCACCAAAAGTCAAAGCTCCTAGATCGCAAAACTTCCTTCCTTGCTTTTCCCAAGCAAGAGGAAGAAGAGAAACAATGTTTTTTTCCTTCAAAAACTCAACCAACAAAGAACTATAGAAGTTCTTGCCGCCGGCCAACTAGAAGGAGAAGAAGATGATGGAAAACTACCAAGACACCAAGGGAAACCCTATATCTTGTTTCCACCACCTAAGGAGAAGAGATGGGAGTGTTTTGGGTGACGGCCAAGGGCTGGGAAGAGCTGGAATAGCTGCTGGACGTTGGCCACAAGGCAAGGAAGAAGAAGGAAAACTTGCCTTATTTGGTGCCACCCTTGCTTCCAAACCCTAACCCTAATTCCAATCCTATCTCAACTAGGATTGCCCTATTCTTGCCGCCCAAGCCTTGCTCCCTCTCTATCATCATCTTCACGCCAACCCCATGCCACCTTTTATAGAGTTTGGGGATAAGCCATGAATTAATCTCCTCCATTGGTTCTAGGGATTTAATCTCAACCGTCGGATCTAGAGATTTAATCTCAACCGTCGGATCTTAGAGATTTAATCTCTACCAATGGATCTTAGTGTTTTGTTTCTATCCATTGGATCTAAGCATCTTGAGGTGTTAATGGGCTACATTAGGGACCATGAGGAGGAGTTGGGTCTTGGCCACCCATGGATCAAGCCCACATAAAGTCCGATCCACTAATGATGATCCAATCCACTAAAGGTCCATCATTGATCTACCTCACCAACCCCCATATGACAATATGGGCTCCATATATTATTTGTACATTTTCTCCCCGTGTTTAAGATCTCGAATGTCAGTCGATTAATTAATTTACTAACCATTAATTAATCAACATCTAACTCCTTGAGTAGTACCACTCAACCTTTTCATCATGCCGGACCAAGTCCACCTGCAGGGTTTACATGATGAACCTTATGAGCTCCTCAAGGGGACATCATCATCCTAATATATAGGACACGGTTTCCTCCTATAATCAACGGCACACCATATAAATAATATCATCTCCCAACTTACCGAGTCTATCGATTTAATCTATAAATCTCGCCCATTGGTAAATCAAAGAGATGAGTACCAAGTATATGTGCCCGTTATTATATCGGGATTAAGAGCATGTACTAAATAATATCTGAGGTCCGATTCGATTATGTAGTCAGCAATAAATCGAATCACCTCTGTGTCGGTCCTGCTCAATACACACAAAGTGCACTAGTGTGATTCTATGGTCAAGACAAACCAATACCAAATCACACTACAACCATTCCGTTGGTTTGTCCAAAGTCATCTCGGTTGTGAGCCTTTACTTATACTTTACAAGGAGCCGATAACAAGATCTCCCGTGTGACACCACACACCATGTTATCTACAATGTAACGTATTAGACAATATTGCATAACCATAAAAATATGCAAACAATGATCATGTGATTCTTATTTCAAAATAAAGATGTTCATACAAAAGATAGACTTTTCAGTATACATCCCTACACTTCCTTCGTATGTCCTAGTCAGATTGCCACCTACCATCGTCCCCGTTCGGAGGACACATCCTTACCATCAGTTCGCACTCGGAGCTTACCTTTGGTCCTCCTAACCTATCACTTAGCTTCCGGTCACCACCGAGGTTCCTCAACCCCCCCCCCCCCCCCCACGAGGTTCTCCTGGTGTCACCCAACCACCGAGGTTTCTCATCCCAAGATTCTTCTGGTGTTGTCGACCTTAGCACAACTTAATGCATTACCTGCACACTCAACACAACATATGAGATACCAAGAATGACTTAACTTTGAACCTTTGCCATTATCAAAACCTAGGTTCGGTTATCTGGTGCCCCTATACTAACAATCTTTCTCTTTTTTATCTATGGCAAACCGATTCAAAGTTAAGGAAAAATAAGCAGTAAGCATGAAATAATTTCTTTTTCAAATCCTCCCCCTCAAGGTTACCTCCCCCTTAACCCTAGGTGAGTTTTGAAAAAAAAATTTAACTTCAAGTTTTGAAAAAAAAACTTTTCTCCTTTTCTTCCCCTTAATGTTTTAACTTTAATATCTTCTCTTTTGAAAAAGAAACATAACTTCAAGTTTTGAAAAAAAAAACTTTTTCTCCTTTTCTCCCCCTTAATGTTTTGACTTTAATCTCTTTCCCCCCTTTTTCCATATATAAAAAAAATGAGGTGTGTATTTATAATTTTTAAACGTTTATAAAGAGAAAAAAACCTTTATAAGTCCAAGCATGTCGCTTTTTATTTAAAAAAATAATAGTTTCAACATAATTCATCTAATACGAATGTTCAACTCTATTTGACTCGATTGATATAAGATGATCAATAGGTCTTGACTAGAGTTGGTTATTTTGAAAAATTATACTCTATGATTCATGTTGATGTACTTGTTCTACATATGGAATCAGAAGTAAGGTCCTAACATCTCACACCCATCTACGTGGCCCACTACACAAACACATTTAACCTATGTGTTGTGAGATGTGTTGGCTCCTTAAAATTATAGGTGCATGCTTTCTAAGGTAAGTCCTAATCTAGTTCCATGTAGCACAAAAGAAAAAGATAGATTATAAGTAAAAAATAGGTCCTACGCTACTACACACATTCCTAATCTTTGTCTAAGCAGATTGAACTCTGCTTCGAGTAAAGGTTTTGTAAAGATGTCCGCTAGGTTCGATTTCGATTCCACGTATTCAAGCTTTATATTTCCATTAGCTACATGTTCCCTTATAAAGTGATGTTTTACTTCTATGTGTTTAGTTCAAGAATGATATATCGGATTTTTAGTTAAGTTAATTGAGCTAATGTAATCAATCAAGATTTTAGTATTACTAAAGTTTAATTGGAAGTCTTTGAGAGTGTGCTTCATCCAAAGAAGTTGAGCTACACACTCACCCATGGCTACGTATTCGACTTCGGTAGTAGACAAAGCAACACAATGTTGTTTTCTACTACACCAGCTTACTCCTAAGAATTGGAAACAACCACTTGCACTCTTTCTATCAAGTTTACTACCGACATAATCTGAGCCAGAGTAGCCGATTAGTTCGAACTCACTTGACCTAGGGTACCAGATCCCTACATTATGTGTTCCTTTTAAGTATCTAAAGATTCGTTTAACTAAGGTTAGGTGCGATTCTTTGCCACAAGATTGAAATCTTGTACACATACTTACTGCAAAAAGTATATCAAGTCGACTTGCAGTTAAATAAAGAAGGCTACCTATTGCACTCGTATAGTATTTTAAATCTATAGTTTTCTCCTCTAAGTCTTCTCCGATGTTTACGTTGGTTTCCATAGGTGTAATAATTTCTTTATCATTTTACATTCCAAATTTACTAATTAATTCCTTAGCATATTTACGTTGATGCATGTAAATTTCTTCTCTAGTTTGTTTTATTTGTAACCCTAAGAAGAAGGTAAGTTCACCTACTAAGCTCATTTCAAATTCACTTTCCATTAGTGAAATGAACTCATTTAAAAGTGTTGTGTTGGTTGTTCCAAAGATTATATCATCTACATAAATTTGTGATATAAAAATTTCTTTTCCTATGGTTTTTACAAATAGAGTTGGGTCAACTAATCCTTGATTGAATCCTTTAGACTTTAGATAGATTGATAGCCTTTCATACCAAGATCTAGGAGTTTGCTTTAATCCATATAAGGCTTTTCTAAGTTTAAGTACATGGTTAGGTTGGTCTAAGCTTTCAAATCCTGGTGGTTTGCTAACATAAACTTCTTCTTTGATGAATCCATTTAGAAACGCTGACTTGACATCCATTTGAAACAACTTAAAACCTCGATGTGCAGCGTAAGCTAAAAGCATTCTAATTGATTCGATTCTAGCTACATGTGCATATGTTTCATCATAATCTAATCCCTCTACTTGACTAAACCCTTAGCTACTAACCTAGCTTTATTCCTTATAACATCTCCTTTGTCATCAAGTTTATTTCGAAATACCCACCTTGTTTCAATGATCATTTTTCCTTTTGGTGGGGGTACTAATTCCCAAACTTGACTCCTAGTGAATTGAGCTAACTCTTCTTGCATAGAAATGATCCAATCTGGGTCAAGAAGAGCTTGCTCTATGGGTTTGGGTTCGATTTTAGATATAAGTGAGATTTGACTTAGATTCCTATAGGATGCTCTAGTTCGAACCCCTAAATATGGATCACCTATCACTTGGTAAATTGGATGATTATCTTGTAATCTATATTGATTCGGGTTAGGGTCTACACTAGATTCATTTTGTAGGTTAGGTTCATGTCTAACATTATTTTCTACTTCTTCATTATTCAATTTTACTTTGGATTTGTAGACATTTTTCTTCATCAAACACTACATTAATTGTTTCTTCTATTTTTAGAGTTACATTATTATATATGTTGGATCGGAATAAGCGCTAGAGGGGGGGTGAATAGCGCACGACAATTCTTTGTTCGTTTTCATTCGTTCGATAATACAAAGAGTTATGCAGTGGAAATTAAAAGAACACAAATTTATTTTTACTTAGTTCACAGCCTTCGGCTACTAATCCAAGGCCCTAGCGATCCGAGATCATGCACGGAGGGAAATTCACTAAAACTCTCCTCCTCGTTGGAGGTAGGAGATAACGATTACAAAAACACAAAAAGCTTGAGGTAGAGAGACAAACCCCTCTCTCCTCGTTACGATAAAAGCTCGATAATAAACTGATTACAACAATTTAGAAATAAGAATTAAAGTGAACTGATACCGCGACTCAAAGAGTGGAAGTGGATCTTGTGTCGTCGATGTTTCTGCAATGCTTCGACGTCGTATGATTGTCATAGAGTAGCGGCGTTGCGAAGGTGTTTGGAGAGCTTTTTTAATTGATGAAATGATGAAGAACACTCCTTATTTTATACCTTTTGAGAACCCTAAACATTGAGCTCAAGTCTTATCATCAAAGGCCACCTCACCTTAAGATAAGGAGATGTGGTTTTGACTATTCTCGAAGCTGAAATTTGATCAGCAGTCGACTGCCACCCTTATCAGTCGAACTGATGCCTAGCAGTCGACTGCTACAAGCCATCAGTCAACTGCTGGCTAGGGTTTTCGACTGCAATAAAAAGTTAGCTCGAAATCATATAAGTAAGAGTGAGTTCGACGACCACTTATCGTCGGATCTCGACTTAGACCTTCCATAGGAAGTCTTAGTAGGATCGTCGCCTAAGGACGTTCCCATACGGAGGACTCGACCTTGCATCCACTCGCATACACGAGCTTACCTTAAGTTTTACCTTTGTAGCTTTGCTTCCAGTCTCCACCTGATTTCTTCGGCTCCCTCCAAAGTCCTCTCGGTGTTGCCCGGCCACCATGGTTTCTCAATATGAGAACCTCCGGGTGTCGCCAACCTTCAGCTTAGCTTAACATCCCTGCACACTTGATTCAACTCATGAGATAATGATATAAGCTTAAATTTGTGTCTTTGCCATAATTAAAACATAGGTTCGATTATTTGGTTCCCCTGCACCAACAATATACCCTATAAGCTCTACTAGTAGTTGAATACCCTAGAAATGTCCCGGTAATTGTTTTAGAGGTAAATTTTCCTAAGTAGCCTTTTGTGTTTAGTATGTGTACCCTACATCCAAAGACCCTAAAGTAATTAATGTTAAGCAAATTTTTGTAATAAATTTCATAGGACATTTTTGGTGTCGTTTAGCTAATAAAGTTCTATTTTGGACATAACAGGTAGTATTGACTGCTTCTGCCCAAAACCTATTAGGTAGATTGTATTCGTTTAGCATGGTCTTAGCGGCATCTTGTAGGGTTCTATTTTTATGTTCACTAGTCCATTTTATTGAGGGGTCCTAGGGTAAGAGAACTCATGGTGGTATCCATTTTAATTATAAAAATCAGTGAACTTATGACTTTCAAATTCACCACCATGACCACTTCTAATTCTCTTAATCCTTAGGTTCTTTTCATTTTCTATTAGTTTACATAAATTAGTGAGTTGGTCTAAGGTTTCACTCTTATGTCTTAAGAACTTTACCTATGTGAACCTAGAGTAATCATCTATTATTACTAGGCAATACTGACTTCCGTTTAGTGACTTGGCTCCATAAGAGTCAAATAGGTCTAAGTGTAGGAGCTCAAGTACACTTTTAGTTCTTTCTTGATTAGTTAGTTTATGTTGGTGCAGGGGCACTAGATAATCGAACCTGTGTTTTGATTATGGAAAAGACATAAAGTTAAGTTTACATCGTTATCTCACGAGCTAAATCAAGTGTGCAGAAAAGTTCTAAAGCTGGAGCTGAAGGCTAGCGACACCCGGAGGAAGCCACGGTGGTCGGGCGACACTCGAGTGACTTCGGAGGGAGCCGAAGGAATCGAGTGGAAGGCCGAAAGCGAGAGCTAATATCGAGGTAAGCTCGTGTGAGTGAGAGATTGTAAGGTCGTGTCCTCTTTACGGGGACGACAGTAGGCGACGATCCGATTAAGACTTCTCATGGAAGGTCTAGGTCGAGATCGGACGATCAGAAACCGTCGCATTTATCATTTTCCAAGCTAACCTCTTCGCAGGAAGTGGCGGTGCGGCAATCATTCTTTGGACATCAAGCAATCGATCGATGCTCATCACCGGATCGGTGATAGGAGGCATCAGTCGACTGATGGCGACGAATCAGCCTTTGCGCTAGGTCAAAACGGATAAGGTTTGACGCGGCCACTTCGCGATAAAATTTGGACAACTTCATGATCTGTTCCAAAAAAAGAGGAGACATATTCAGAGGCCAAAATCTATAAAAGGAGGGGAGGATTCCAACTCCAAGCATCATCAAGTTTATTCATCAAGTGCTCCTACAACGCCAACGCTCCAACGCCGTCATAACGCCGACGCGACGACAAGTTCAAATCTCCTTCGTCGGCAGCAGTAGCAAGTAATTATTTTTATTGTATTCTTTATTTTAATTGTAACGAGGTGAGGTAGGCTTGTTGCCTCATCCTCATACATTCGGTTTTTGTGATCATTGTCTCCTACCTCCAACGAGGAGGAGACGTTATAGTTCTTTGCCCTCCGTACGTGGTCTAGGACCGATAGGGCCTTGGAGTAGCAACTGCTGGGTTGTGAACCAAGTAAAAATAAACGTGTTCCTTTATTTTCCATTGCTCCTACTCGTTTAATTGTTTACTCGAATGAAACATCGAAAAGATTTACGATCACTATTCATCCCCCCTCTAGCGACGCTTCTCGATCCAACAGTTTATGTGAAGTCCTAGTTTGTTTTCCTTGTTGACAAGCATTACATATTCTATTTTCTAGGTTACTTAGGTTGGGTAGACCTCTAACTAGACCATTTTGACTTATTTTATGTATGAGCCTTGGATGAGAGTGGCCGAGACGTCAGTGCCACAACCATGATTCCTCTTGCTATGTCATTAGACACTTGGTTGAGGAGTTAGGTGATCTATTGTGTAAATATTATTATTCCTAATTTCCTTAAGTATAGATTTTGAATAATCATTATTTTTTTTTCAAGCACTCATTAGGTAAGAATATAACCTTATAACTATTATCACACTATTGACTAACACTTAAAAGATAAAATTCGAAATTTTCAACTAACAATACTTAACATATTATAAAGTTCAAGTTTAGCTCAATATCACCTGATCCGATGATTTTGAGCTTTCCGTTGTTTCTGAAGGCTACCGATCCTTGGTTTTTGGATGTGAGCTTTGTAAACTTTAGTCGGTCTCCAGTCATATGTCGGGAGCACCCACTGTCTAACATCCATTGATCCTACACATATACTAGTTGGATCAAATATTGGAATTTTAAATTAATTTGAAAATTTTAAACCTAGGATTCATCTCACCCTTTCGACATGATCAAACATGTTAACCTTATATGTTTTTGTGAGATGACTTCAATTTTACTTAGTTAAATTTAGTGATTTGAAGACTAATTAACCTTTGGTTAGATTCAGATTTAATTTTTAGTTAGTTAAGTGAACCTTTCAAAAGATGGCTTCCAGGTCGTGGAGAGGCACAGAGGATTTCTTTGATTGGAACAACGACCACTTCCTTAGAAAAAGCCAATCTTAAGAAATTGCTCACTTAATTCACTTAGGGTTACGTCCTAGTCTAACTAGTTTAGGATGTGGTAAGGTAGCTTTAGCTAGTTTTGTTAGGGCAATCTCTTACCATGATAAGGTTTTGATGTGTGTGGCAAAGGGTTTAAGTTAGTTTGTTATGTTGATTTGATATGTGCGTTGAAGTCGTGCAGGACTTAGTAATTCGCACATGGAGCCGTGGCGAGTTTCACATCTCATGACTCGTGCCTTGAGTCAGTGAAGGATAGCTTTGCGAAAGCCGTGCACTTGGAGCATCCGAGGGACTGCCAGACGAGGAGTTTGGAGTGAAGCCGGAGGAAGTAGACTTCGAGGCAAGAAACGCGAAGGAGCATTGCAGAGCCGTGCGCCTGATGCTGCCGAGGGACATGGCCGCGAACGAAGAGAACTTCGAAGGCGAGGGACTCCGAGAGATGAGAGTGAGTGAATGTAATCCGGGAAGGGGTAGCTCTCAGGTAAAACTTGGCCATTTGGCCAAGTGTCGGATGAGTTTTCCTGACACTAGTCGACTACCATGTCATGGCAGTCGACTGCTCTGAGTCGATGGGTCGATCGACTGGTATAATACCAGTTTAGTGCTTGGCGATCGCCATGGATCGGCAATGATCGATGTCGATCTAGCCGATCGCCAAGGAATGGCAAGATCGATGGCACTGTGCATGAGCACAGAATGGAGTCGAATCCATTGAGCACTCGACTGATCGAGCATCAGTCAACTGATGGTGCCATCAGTCGACTGTTGTCAATACCGTTGGATGGAATCCAACGTGGAAAGCGGCCGTTATTGGGCAACGGCTACGGGATCAGTCGACTGATCGAGGGCATCAGTCGACTGATCCTGTGTCAACGGGAAGAAACCCTCTTCCTCTATAAAAAGGAAGAGGATGGGGCTTTGGGAGGCTAATGCTCATGCTCCAATTTGTTCCCAAAGTGCTCTAAGTGTTCTTCCACTCTTCTTACTTGTTTTATTTCCATTCTATTGTAAAAAAAGAGATTGTAAAGAGGTTACCTCCACCTAGCTTTGTGCA
This sequence comes from Wurfbainia villosa, assembly GCA_025175895.1. NCBI lineage: Eukaryota > Viridiplantae > Streptophyta > Magnoliopsida > Zingiberales > Zingiberaceae > Wurfbainia > Wurfbainia villosa. Next base: position 39,288,252 of record CM045987.1, read on the forward strand.
AAGGAGAGATCTAGTGGATAGATTGCGGAGTGATTCACCGTGGATGAATCGGACCGTGGATTAGCGGCGTAGCCATGAACCACGTTACATCTCGGTGTTTGTATTGTTTGTTTATTTGCTTGTCTTTATTTATTTGTATTTGCATATTCCGCTTACGCTAACGTTTTGTAGACAAGCAAAATACGACATCCAACGAACGAGGCCTATTCACCCCCCTCTAGCCGGCCAATCGATCCCCTACAAGTGGTATCAGAGCAAGGTTGCTTGTCACCGGACTAACCGCCGCAACAAGCTCTACATCAAAAATGGCCGGCTCAAACATCCACCCACCAAAGTTCGACGGCGAATTCTCTTGGTGGAAAAAGAGAATGGAGGTATTCTTCGAAACCGACTTTGAAATATTGTTAATTATGGAAAACGGTTTCGAGTTGCCTAGGAACGAAGATGAGGGGTCATTGGAGAAATCGAGATGGAGCAAAAGACAAAGAGAGGAGTATTTGGCAAATTCAAAGGCCAAGCACCATCTCTATAATGTACTCCCCCAACAAGAAGTCAATAGGATAGGGGAATGTTCTAGTGCTAAGGAGATGTGGGAGAAGCTAGTTGAACTTCATGAAGGCACTTCGGAAGCCAAGCTAGCAAGAAGAGATCTCCTCCGCTCCCAACTATCAAATATTAAGCTTGAAAAGGGAGAAAAGGTAACTTCCCTACATTCTAGATTTAAAGAAATATTAATTGTGCTAACAAGTGTAGGAGAAAAGCTCTCCAATCGGGATATGGTAATGAAGGCCATAGATGCCTTTCCCCGGTCCTCAAGATGGAGCTCCATGGTGGATTCATTTTACATCTCCAAGAACTTGGAAGTAAGTACCTTGGAGGAGTTTTTCTCAACAATGGAGCTCCACGAAACGAGGCTTGAAGGAATACAAGAAGAGCCTAGAATCCAACCTTCAAGGGGAGTAGCATTGATGGCAAATAAGGGGAAGAAGAAGATGGAAGTCCCTTCCTCCTCCGATGATGAAGCATCCTCTACCTCCTCCCTGGATAGCATGGAAGAAGCCTACATGGTAAGGAAGGTAAGGCATGCATTTAAGAATTTTAGATTTGATAAATCTCATGATAGGAATAGAAGACCAAGGGGGAAGATCATTTGTTACAATTGTCAAGGGGAGGGACACATAAGGGACAATTGTCCCCTCCTAAACAAGAGCAAAGAGGAAAGGAAAAAGAAGGAAGAAAAGAAGAAGAAGAAGGGGAGCAAGAAGAAAAAGGAAGAAGAAAAGAAGGCCAAGGAAAAAGGAAAGGCCATGGCTCTCAAAGCAAAGACATGGGATGACCTTGCTTCCTCATCCTCATCCGAAGAAGAAGAGCATGTCTATTCCAACCTTGCATTGATGGCCTTTGACGACTTGGATTGCTCCTCCTCCTAAAATGAAGAGAGCTCAAATGAAGGGGGAGCTTCTACATCCTCCTCATCCGAAGAAGAAGAGGACATGGAAACTATGGTAACGAATGCCTCTCCTAAGAAAATAGTTTCCATAATTTCTAGTTTAACTAAGGACTTATTTGGAATGAAAAAGAAAAATAAAAGCATGCTTAATCAAATTAAGGCATTGGAAAATAAGCTAGAAAATGCATGCTTAAATGATAATATTTCTTCTAGCTCAAATGATGCATGCTCACATGATCTTTATGTGCCATTAGATGTTAGTGATGCATGTATAAATGAAAATAGGGCCTTAAGGGAAAAGGTAGACTATTTAACAAAAGCCCTAGAAAAATTCACAATTGGTTCCAACACATTAAATATGATTATTGGGAGCCAAAGAGCTAGCTTCAACAAAAAGGGCCTAGGATACAAAGAAAAGAAAAATGAAAAGGCCTACAACTGCCTAATTGCTAGGGGTCAAGATAAGAAGAAGACAATAGCTAGGAAATGGATCCCTAAGGAGTATCTTGTGAACCCCATAGGCAAAAATCTATTTTGGGTTCCAAAATCCATCCTTAAGGGTTAGAAAAACCCTAGGGTAGTCAACCATATGTAATTGACCTATATCATATTTTGGTTGACTTAGGATAACGGGACAACATTTTTAGAATAGTGTTGGGTGATGATAACGTGCCCATAAATAGATAATAATGCTTAAATCATGATGATTAATGTAATTCCTATGTATGGTTGCAATCATGATTTATGATTTTGAAATTTGGCACATTATCATAAGAAATAGGTTTAAATCATGATTTAGGTGATACTTTACTTATTATCATGATATAATACCTAATGCATGATTATAATTTGATGAATACATGTGGTTCATGATCATAATGTGAAATTCACACATATATGTCTTTATGATCATGAGGATTGTTAGGGTGATACTTAACCTTGATAGAATTGCATGAATATAATGGTTAAGTATATACAAATACCTCTAGGATGCATCTCACACTCACAATAGGCTAACTTGATTGCAAACTTAGCATGGGTGAGATATTAGGATGATACAAATGTCCACTAATGCCTATGGCATTTAGATGGTCATTTTAAAGTATCAAAATAGCAATAATAGACCAATCATGGGGAAGACTTATGTTTAATTCATAGACATATTGCCCAAAGATCATGGTTGGATATTTCATATGTTTTCAAAACAATTTCTTACCTTAAAATACATGTATTCATGTTTTGAAACAATTGGATGAAAAACTAGGTGCTAAACTTGATACTAGAATGATCAAAAACCTAGTTGTGTTTAAAGCTTTTGAATTTTTTGCAAATATCAGAAAATATAATGATTTTTCATGAAAAAATATTTTTCATTTATAGATATACTTACAAGAAATATGTTCCCCAAATTTCATAATTTTTTGAATTTTCTAAAATTTTTAATGCATTTCTGAAATTCGGTCCGAATATCAGAAAGTTCTGAAATTCACGTGCCAGTCGACTGGTAGTCTGAACCAGTCGACTGGTGGCCTGAAAATCAGAACAGTAAAGGCCGAATTCAGGTTTTAGAATAATTTTTGGTATTTTTCTTCTATTAGACTTGATGCCATGAGTTTATAGCTTAATGTTAATCTTTTTGATGGTGTCAAAGGGGGAGAAAATATTATGTTTAAGTTAATTATGATAGGGGGAGAATTTGTAGAGAAAGTTTTATGGATTAAGGGGGAGTTGCATGTTGCTATAATGTTTATGTTTACATGCTTTCTTTCCTGTTAAAATTTTTATCAAATATTTTTACCTAACTTAAACGGATTGCCACACATCAAAAAGGGGGAGATTGTTAGGGCAATCTCTTGCCATGATAAGGTTTTGATGTGTGTGGCAAAGGGTTTAAGTTAGTTTGTTATGTTGATTTGATATGTGCATTGAAGTTCTGCAGGACTTAGTAATTCGCACATGGAGCCGTGGCGAGTTTCACATCACATGACTCGTGCCTTGAGTCGGTGAAGGATAGCTTTGCGGAAGCCGTGCGCTTGGAGCATCCGAGGGACCGTCGGACGAGGAGTTTGGAGTGAAGCCAGAGGAAGTAGACTTCGAGGCAAGAAACGCGAAGGAGCATTGCAGAGCCGCGCTGATCTTTGCAGAGGACATGGCCAACGAAGAGAACTTCAAGGCGAGGACTCGAGAGATGAGAGTGAGTGAATGTAACCCGGAAGGGTAGCTCAGTGAAACTTGGCCATTTGGCCAAGTGTCGAATGAGTTTTCGGACGACACCGATCGCCATGTCATGGTAGTCGATCGCTCTAAGTCGATGGGTCGATTGAGGTATAATACCGATTTAGTGCTTAGCGGTCGATCGCCATCGATGCGATTGATCGATGTGGCGTGCAATGATCGAATCATAATGGAGTCGACTCCATTAAGCACTCGACTGATCGAGCATCAGTCGACTGATGGTGCCATCAGTCGACTATTGTCAATACCGTTGGATGGAATCCAACGTGGAAAGCGGCCATTATTGGGCAACGGCTACAGGATCAGTCGACTGATCGAGGGCATCAGTCGATTGATCCTGTGTCAATGGGAAGAAACCCTCTTCCTCTATAAAAAGGAAGAGGATGGGGCTTTGGGAGGCTAATGCTCATGCTCCAATTTGCTCCCAAAGTGCTCTAAGTGTTCTTCCACTCTTCTTACTTGTTTTATTTCCATTCTATTGTAAGAAGAGAGATTGTAAAGAGGTTACCTCCACCTAGCTTTGTGCAAAGGAGAGATCTAGTGGATAGATTGCGGAGTGATTCACCGTGGACGAATCGGACCGTGGATTAGCGGCGTAGCCGTGAACCACGTTACATCTCGGTGTTTGTATTGTTTGTTTATTTGCTTGTCTTTATTTATTTGTATTTGTATATTCCGCTTGCGCTAACATTTTGTAGACAAGCAAAATACGACATCCAACGAACGAGGGCTATTCACCCCCCTCTAGCCGGCCAATCGATCCCCTACAAGTTTCACTCAACCAAGTGCACTAAGCTAGATACGCCTTATCTATCTCGAATACATAAGACCTTATTTACCTAACGTAGTATCAACTCACCGCGTCATGATACTATGTTGTCAAGGTTGATTAATCATTGATCCTATCTAGTCATTCTAAAAATTAAAAAACTAAGCATGCAAAGTTATACTAATCAAGAGATTGAGCACACAAGTTTAGTATTAGCTCCCCCTAGATCATTGAATCGATGTGGTCTATCCACATAGTGGATTTGATCCTTGGTAATCCAATACTTAGTAGCACCTATTCGTGAATTTAAAAAAGTTTTAGGGACTCATGCTTGGACTCTTCGATTATTACGATTAACAATTGACATGTAATATTTATTTGTTGTTATTGATCTAAATTTGAGTATAACCTTATTATACACGGCTCTTTGAGATCCAAGAAGTAGGTCAAGACCCTTGGACCCCAATGTGAACCTTTCCAACGACTTCCTAAGCTCTTGCACTTGTCCTTTCAAGAGATAAATCTTTTCCTCAAGTTTTCAACTTGAGTTGAGTTTCCCTCTCGAACTTGACTAGTTGAAGAGGTTAGGGTAGCCTCATGCTTAAGGAGTTTAACCTCCTAAGCAAGGACTCGACCCTAGAATTGGATGTAGCTAACTTCTTATTTAAGTACTTAATTGCATTGTATAAAGTATTGATTAAAGATCGACTTACCTTGCTCGAATATTTTGAACCGGATGCGGATCCGTGGCTTGTCTTGAATTGAAGCTTGGTGTTGGATCTGGAGTCGGACTCGGGCTTGGACTCGTAGTTGGCTTCGAGTTCGGATTCAGACTCAGACTCGGTTGGTCTTGCCATGAACACCAAATTGTTGAGTTCTTCTTCATCCTCTGAGGACTCTTCCCAAGTCATGTTGAGTGCCTTCTTGATTTGTGGTTGCTTGTTCTTTAGCCTCGGGCACTCGGATTTGAAGTGACCTCTCTTGTTGCATTCATAGCACTTGTAATTTTGATTTTGATCGGGTCTCTTCTCCTTAGTTTGCTTGATGGGTCACCTTCTACTCTTGATCATCTTCCGAACTAGGTTGACTAGCTCAACATCCATTTCGTCGTCTACCTCCCATTCATACTCTTCTTCTTCTTTGGGAGGTGGCTTGCTCTAAACCAAATTCCTTAATAAATTCCCTAACTATTTGACTTGAAATCCTAAGAAGAAAGTCAATTCTCATACTAGACTCATCTCAAACTCATTTTCCATGTTTTTGATGAAGTATTGAAGAAGTTCATCATTTGTTGACCCAAATATGATGTCATCAGTATAAACTTGAGCAACAAAAATGTCTTTTTCCTTAGACTTTAGAAATAAAGTTTGATCAACTTGACCCCTTTTAAAGTTCTTAGAAATTAAGAATGATGAGAGTCTCTCATACCAAGCCCAAGGAGCTTGTTTTAACCCATATAGAGCATTCTTAAGTTTATAAACATGGTTTGGGTAATCTATATTTTCAAACCCGGGTGGTTGCTCCACATAAACTTATTCATTAATGAACCTATTTAGGAATGCCAATTTCACATCCATTTGATAGAGTTTAAAACCCATGTGAGTGACATATCCTAATAGGATTTGGATAGACTAACCGAGCTACCGGAGCACAGGTCTCATCATAATCAAGTCCATCAACTTGATTGATTGTTGGTGCAATCGACCCAGGTCACGATTGATCGGACTCGAGCTTGACTTAAGTAGTGTTTTGATGTTTGACATTGATTTTTGACAAAGGAGTTGACCATTGCTTGACAATGGGTTGACTATATGGTTGACATGGGGTTGACCATATGATGGAGATGAAGGGAAATGTCGTGTTTCCCGCTTCTTCGCTTCGGTCGCTTGTGCATGGCGATCCTATCTCATGTCCCCGGATTAAAATTTCATTAATTAAAACTAATCCGGACGGAGACAGATTACCCAAGCAACTGATTCATCATTGTGCTATTCGAATTGAGTGGTCGCTCGAACAAACTCGTTGTTCAAGCAACCTAACCCTTTTCCTCGATTAGCCACAGAATAGATGATGAACGGATCATTAGTTTTTGTGTTTATCATCGGGGTCCATGTCAATCAATAACATGCAAAATACAAAAGAACTAGAATCAATATTAAACAAGATTATACCTCTTGTTTTACCTCTTGATCTTCTATTGTATTCCTTTCCTCTTCTTGGACGTCATATGGGCGATGATCTTCCAAGAATCGAAGCCTCCTAGACCACGTTTCTTCCTTTCTTTGCTCGCTCCGAACAAGGGAAGAAAAACTCTCCCTTCTTCTCCTATCTCATGCCGAACACAAAGCCTCCTCTTCTCCTTGCTTGTGCCGACCACCACAACTCCAAGAGTTAGTGTCCGCCAGCCCTAGGAGAGGAGGAAAGTCTTGTTGCCGCTGGCCCTAGGAGAGGGAGAGAAAGCGCCGACTATAGGAGATGGAGAGGATGAGGATGGTGCCGGCCAAAGAGATGCAAGAGCCAAACCCTAGCACAACTTGTTGCCGCCAGCCCTAGGAAGCAAAACCAAAAACCTTCTTGCCGCCCAAGCCTCTCCAATGCCAACTCCAATAATCAATTAGGTCTAGGCTTTATGAGGTATTTATAATATGCTACAATAGGGACCATGAGGAGGAGTTGGATCTTGGCCACCCAATGGATCCGAACCACATAAAACTCAATCCATTATTGATGATCCATTCTACTAGAGGATCATCATTGATCTACCTCACCAACCCCCATAATTAAATATGGGCTCCACATATTATTTGTATAAAATATCTCCCCGTGTTTAAGATATTGAATTCCCATTAATTAATTATATTATTGACAATTTAATTAATTAATATGTAACTCCATGAGTAGTACCACTCATCCTTATCATCATGTTGGACCAAGTCCACCTGCAGGATTTACATGATGAATTTTATGAGCTCCTCAAGGGGACATCATCATCCTAATATATAGGACACGGTTTCCTCTTATAATCAATGGCACACCATGTAAATAATATTATTTCCCAACTTACCAAGCCTATCGACTTAACACATAAGTCTTGCCTATTGGTAAATCAAAGAAATAAATACTAAGTACATGTGCCCGTTATTATATCGAGATTAAGAGCATGTACACCATAATATTTGAGGTCTGATTCAATTATATAGTCAGTATAATTTGAATCACCTCTAAAATGGTCTTGCTCAATGCACACAAAGTGTACTAGTGTAATTCTATGGTCAAGATAATCCAATATCAAATTACACTACAACCATGCCAATGGTTTGTCCAAAATCATCTTGGTTGTGAGCCTCCACTTATACTCTACAAGGAACTGATAACATGATATTTTGTGAGATACCACACACCATGTTATCTACAATGTAAAGTATCAGACAATATGCATAAATTTAAAATGCAAACAATGATAATGTGATTCTTATTTAAAAATGAAGATGTTCATACAAAGAGCTAGGCTTTCAGTATACATCCCAACAAGAGAAGTCCAAGTGGGACACTTGGCAATAGAAAGTCCAAGCATGAGTCTTGGCAAGGGAAAGTCCAACCTTGAGTCTTGGCAAATGGAAAGTCCAACATGGGTTGACAAGAAAAGTCCAAGTCATGGGTAATTGTAGAGGAAATGGTGACCGCTAGAGGGGGGGGGGGGGGAAGAATAGCTCATTTTCGTAAGTTGATGGAATTCGTTGCGTGCTTGTCTACAAATTGTGTTAGCTCAGCGGAAATAAAGCAATAACAAATACAAACACACAAATACACAATCATATAACGTGGTTCAGAATCGAATGGTTCATACTCCACGGATCGAGCTCTAAAGAGCTCTAGCGATGCCAATCACACACCACTAATACACACTCCTTCTCGACACAAGTCGAAGGTGGAGAAACCTCGTACAAGTGATCTTACAATAGTAAGAAACAAATACCAGCAATATACAAATGAAATACACAAGTAAAGAAAACAATACTTTACAATTGCCTTTGGATTGCTTTCATTTGGTTGCTTGAAGAATAGCCTTGGAGACCCTAATTTGCAACAACAAATCGCTCCAAAGTAGCTCAAGAACCGGTTGTGATTTCCTCCTCCACGAGCTCCATTTAAAGCTACTGCCTGGGCTGGAAATCGCCTATCAGTCGACTAGTTGGGACCATCAGTCGACTAATGACACTGTTGTTGTGAGACAACGGTGTGATCCATGTTGAAAAAATCTAATGGATAGGACATCAGTCGACTGATCATGTCCATCAGTCGACTGATCGAGCCATCACTCAACTGCTAACCCTAGCGGTCGAGTCCGACTCCATTCTGTGCCCGAATTCTCGAGCACCAGTCGACTGATCACACGATCAGTCGACTGCTCGAGCCAACAATCGACTGCCCACCTCTGGCAGTCGACTGATGGGCCACTTCCCATAGTCAAATCCTAGTTGACTCACACTAGTCGACGACCATATGGCACCAGTTGACTGATACACCTCTAACACAAGGTTTTAACCTCAAACATGAGGTTTAACCCAAGTATGGTGCCCCTATACTTACTAGACCACCCGTAGCCTAGACCTAAGCCTTCTAGCCACCTCCGTCAGCCTCGTGCCTATCGAATCCCTCCAAGTCATCCATGACTTGTTCATCCATACGCTACCCTTCAGGTGCTTCCATCGGCTATGTCATGCTAACAGTGTCTACACCGCCAAGGCACATTGGACTTACGCTGCCAAGACTCCGCTTGGACTTTACGCCGCCAACTATTGGACTTATGCTGCCAAGACTCCCACTTGGACTTTACGCCGCCAATATCAAACGCCTTGGACTTCTCAAATACCAAGACTCAAGCTTGGACTTTCCCTTGCCAACCCATATTAGACTTTCCATGCCAAGACCCATGCTTGGACTTTTCCTTGCTAAGACTCATGCTTGGACTTTACATGCCAAGTACTCAAGACTTGGACTTTCCAAGACATGGTCAACTCCAATCAACCATCAAAATCCCCCTCGAGTCAAACTCGAGTCCGGTCAATGATGGCCCGGGTCGATTGTGCTAACAATCTCCCCAAAACATTATCAGACATCAATGTCAAACATCGATGTCAAACTTCCATGTCAAACATCAAAACATCGCTCGAGTCAAACTTGAGTCCAGTCAATCGTGACCTGGGCTGATTGCACCAACAATCTCCCCCTTTTTGATGTTTGACAAAAGCACATACCTTTGAGTTAGAACACTAACTCAAAATCCCTTACCAATTATCCCAAATTGGTAATTTCACTTTCTCCCCCTTTTTGACATACATCAAAAAGGTTCTCTCTAAGGAGGTAAATGTCTCATGTCCCAATGTGATCTTACAATCTCCCCCTTGGTCCAAAAATACATAGGATGCCTACCATCTTCCTAGTGATAAGTCTCATATCACTCAAGAGAGGCAATCCTATACACTCTCCCAATTTCCAAATTGGGTATCTCAAAATTCCATTTCTTCCCCTCATGAGGAAAAATACCATCCATCATCCCATGATGGATACCTCCCCCTAAAGGCTTGCTCCCCCTTGACTATTGCACCAATAATGTCCATGGGAAGTCCCTAAGCCAATAGGAACTCTAAACTATCAAAATTAAGGTCTAAAGTTCAACATTGAACTTTCCCATCCTTAAATTTGATACATTACCCTAACACCTCTCCTAATTCATATCCAATGGATTTTCACCCTTTAAAATGTTTCCCAAAGAATATCCTAGGGTTAGGAGTAGTTAGGGAACTTTACCGTAGCTATTAACCTTGTTTTTCCCGAAATCAATCAATCAGTCGAGTCCTTCAGAATCGATCGATCGAAGTGCTCATCGATCAGCGGCACCAAGTAGCGATCGTCGATAACGCACTGGCGATTCTTCGAAGCGATTCCGTCGGCGGTTCTGCGAATAGGTCTGCCGGTTTCGCTAGGGCAATTTTCGCGGGCATTTGCCACAGGCATTCTTGCCCCATCGATCGTATCATCCATGGAAGTCGATCGATAAAAACTCGATTTTGATTATCGATAGAGCTTTGAAAATTTATAAGTAATTATACGTAACTTTAAAAATTGTAAAATTTCATATGTATAATACTTATGACCAATACAATGGGTGAAAAATGTTTGAAAAATATTTTACCTATTAAAATAGGAGATTGATACAAAGTTCAAAAACCATTAAAACTTTAATGTTTTTGATCTACTTTGTATCAACTTCTTCAACGGTGATTGCTATCAAAAGATAGACTTCACCAAGGTTTTCTAAAGTGATTTTAAAATGTTATTGAACACCTATTTTGAACCATGCACTCTTGGCTAGATGTACATGACTTGTACATTAGCTTTCCTCATGATTCATATTGATGATTGAGATAAAGTTTAAGTTCATCTAGATGCACTATCTATGCACCTTGAACTTAACTTATTTTTCTAACATCTCACATGTATCTAAGATGTATTAAGCACACACAAGTCAAAGTAATTGTGAGATGTGGGATTAGGGTTATTATTGCCTCATGCATTTTCTAGGCAACACTACTTGATTCCCTTATAAATGAGACTCCAAGACATGTCATTGTTCTTAAATCAATTTTAATCAAATCAAATGCATGAATGATCATGGCATAAATGATAACATAATTAAGAATGGCCAATGATCATGATATCATGACATATGATTAAATCTAAATACATATGACATTAAACCTTAATCCTAAACATGATCATGACATATTTAATGATAAAAAATAAGTATGATGTCATGGCATGTTATATGGAAATCAAAGCATGGCATATAAAATTTATAGGTATAATAATACCTAAAACTTAGTATTAATTGTCATTTGTTATTATTAATTGTATTTTGTCATATTGCTACTTTTCTCCCAAGTGTGCCAAAAATCTAAAATGACACACTATGACCTCTAAATCTAAATTGTGCCAATTCAATTGATTTTTCATAATCTTCAAGGTATATTGGCACATCCTAAAATCTTTTAGGATTAACAATCAAATTTATTTCCAAGGTATCCATAACCTTGAAAATTACCTATGTTAGTAATATATGAGAGATGTCCTAAGGCAATCACCTTATGTATGAACCATTTATATGATAAATGAAGATTCACTATTTGAGTATACATGTTTAATGTATTTGATTGGATCTTAAACTCATTTACTGAATGTCCACGATGCGATTCACAGCATGAGAGAATTTGTGATTGGATCACAACTAGTGAGTATCTCTACATGTGTAATTGTGATGTATCGGAATTATCCCTAGTCGATGAATTGATGGATTTGGACACCATCAATTCTGTTGAGACTAGAACGAGGTATACTCCTTGGTGTATCCAAGCAGCTGATTCTCACTGGCTGGAGACATAGTGATGTCCGGAGTTAATCGTGGATGCTAGTTATGGTAACTAGTTCATTGGAGTGACCAGCCATAAGACTTCATATGGTTCTCTGCATATATAGATATGTCAATGAAGTTCTTACTGTGGCTTAAGTGTGATGTTCCTTTGACTTGCGGTATTCAAGTCATCTTGATCATGGAGACTTATGCTTTGACATCTTAAGCAAACATCTCTAAGGAGATGTGGACCCGGGATGATTGGGTATAAGTCGAAGTGATCGAATAGCCTATAAAGGATTCACCACTCCTTGCGAGGAGATGTATACCCATGGCCTCTCATCGGATTGTTACTAAAGTCTTTGGCCAAAGCATTACATGTTTAGAGTAAAGTACTCTTGATACATGTGGAGTAACTAGAATCCGTAGGACGAGGAAATGATACTTGGGCTAGGTGTGACGTAGTCAGCCTAGTGGGGACAGACACAATAGACCATGTCCTGAACCAAGTGGGTATAAGATGAGTGAAGGGAATGGGGCACGAATCATTCGAGCTGCTGAAGGGTTTCAGAAATAGTTCTGGATCAACCGTTGATCTTTTCGGTTAATTGGGGATCATGATGTACTACTAGGTGCCACTCATGATCGTTTCTATAATTAATGGTTAATTATAGACGGCCAACATAAACCGAGAACCTATTTGGTCACACGCACAACGAGTGTAATCCAAAGGATTTAAAGCGAGCTTGAGAATGGGATTCTCGAGAGAAACTAGGTTTGGTTGGACCAAACATAAGCGAGCATGAAATCATTTCGATCGCAATGGAAGCGTGGATGGGCCGTGTCTTATGAAGACATAATGGATGGACCAAAATGGTTTGGTTCTAATCTAATGGATGAGAATAAACCAAAGGGTTTGGTTTATTTTAAACGAATGAACCAAAAGTTGGTTCGGTTCGTTTTAACTTAAAATAAACCATCATGGTTTGGTTTATTTTAACTTATCTTAATGGAGAGGGTTAACGGGCTTTATGGATATGATCCATTAACCATTAAGAGAATTAGTTCTCTATAAAATAGGGGTTAAACCCTAACCCAAAAACCCTAATGAAGTTTTGGCCGCCAACCTAGCCTCCTTTTTGTTGTTCGCCCAACATGGTGTTGCCGCCAACTTCATGGAGCTGCTGCCACCTCCTTGCCGCCCGGCATCAAACTTCAGCAGCGATGCTCGGTGACCCTCGGTGATCTCCTATAGGTTGGCATCAAGGTGAGCTTTTTCTCTCCTTGTTTTGGCCGGCGCCTACTCCTCCACCAAGCTGTCCAGTTTTCTGGACAGCTTCTCCCTCTTCGGGCGTCGTTTGGGCGGCGGTTGGTGCTCCGACAGGCTAACTGCATACGAGGATTTGATCTCCGGTAATCCTCTAGTGGAGGGCCGAAGGATTCGTCAAGCAGTTGCGAATACCTCTCCGGAGAAGCGAGTTTTGAGGAACTTCGTTTTGGATCAGGTATTTGGATTCGGATCGTGATCATCTCGATCACGTCGTCTTCAACACGAGGCTAGTAACCCGTCACGAGCGAAGCTTCGTGACTTAGCGAAGTCATCGAGGAGCTTCGGCGTGGATGCGGATAGAGCGATTCTTCACGAGGATCGCTCCGGTTGATGCCGTTTCGCTACACGCCATACGGAAGGTATAACGAGTTTAATTTCCTTTATTGCAAATTTTAATTTACGGTTATGTCTACACTTGTTGTAATAGCATGCGTGTGTTGTGTGTGTTGTAATAAATATAGATTTATTAATTTTAATTGCTCACTGCGTGCTCATGTTTACGAAACATGATCGAACACACACACGCCGCGGTGCCGGAAACCCAACAGTGGTATCAGAGCCCAGGTTGTGTTTCGACATAATCGTAAAAATGGTTTTGCGATAGTCATAATGTATTTCTGGAAATCTTCTAAATTTTGGAAATTTAGAAGTATTTATGGAAATTTTTCAATTTTGGAAAGTCTAGAAGTATTTATGGAAATCTTCTACTTTTGGAAAGTTGGAAGTATTTATGGAAATTGATATTTTCCATAAATAAAATATTTGATTAGATTCTGGAAATTTGTTTCCTAATTTAATCATGATTTGATTTGGGAAATCAAATCTTAAAATATTTTATTTCCATAAGTAGTTTTAATGATTTAGGAAATTGGTTTCCTAAATAGATTTTCCTTAATCAAATAATTCCATGAATAAAATATGTGATTAGATTTGGAAATTTGTTTCTAATTTAATTATGATTTGATTTGGAGAATCAAATCTTAAACATATTTTATTTCCATAAATAGTTATGACATATAAGGAAATTATATACATGACATAATTGTATGCCATGTAATTGCATTAGATGCATAACATTATGCCATGCGTGTCGTGACATGTAGATGTATGCCATGTATGCCATGCCATGTAGATAATAGTTATTTGCATGCAAAGAGGATGAGACATAAAACCCTTAATCAATATTAAAGCCTACACCTTCCATTAATATGGTTAGAACCAGAGTTCTGCTTCTTGTTTGGGTTGTTGGACTCTCTCCAAGCCCTACTCAACTCGAATATGTTCAAACCATGGAATAGTTTAATACTAATATGGTAAGAGTCGAGGTCAATCGTTAGCTTTGGTTGTTGGACTCTCCAAGCTGGGCTAATTGGTTGAATGCGCCTAACCATATTAAAACTATGTCCCGATTAATGGGTTGGCTTTAACCCGAGCATCGGCTTGTTGGACTCTCTCCAAGGTCGATGTAAAGGGAGGTGAAGGGGTGCTATGCATATGATGCATACTTGTTAATGTGTTAACAACCCGATGTATGTGTGAACATTCAATTAGTTGATAGCACATTGTGATAGTTGCATATACGGATATGCAATCGTATAGATGATAACCTACCGTCAGAGTTATGAATGGCTTGTTGGACTCTCTCCAAGGTTGTTCATAACTATGATGGATATCAGCCCATTCGAGATGGACCTACAATCTCCAAGTGATTTTGGGGTTTTTGAAATTCAAAAATGAATGGGATTTATAAATGTATATTGATGTATTTTAAAATCATTTTCTCATATATGCTCGCTTTGTATTTCTAAGTTAATATATTGATCATGATGTGTTTGAATTTATGCTCCATTTTGGATTCAAATAAATTGATCGGGCCGAACTTGACTAGCTTAGAAACTTGAGAATTGTTCTCAAGGTTGAAAAGCTTGCAAATGTCCTCGCGCCTCTTCCCGCCTGGCTCTAGTGATGATGGAACTCTGGACCAATTGTTAGCCTATCAGAAACATGTGAGTGATTCTGAAAAAATGAGTTGCATCATGCTAGCCACGATGGAACCCAAGCTACGAAAGCAGCATGAGCATATGGATGCTCATATCGTAGTCCTTCATTTTTGTGAGTTAGTTGATGAGCAAGTGAGATTCGAAAGGTTCGAAGTCTCAAAGCTCCTCTTCACCTCTGAGATGCTAGGAGGTTCATCTGTGGTACTGCTCAATATGCTGAAGACTGTGGAGTCTTCTGAGAAGCATGAGCAGGGGACGGTGCTGTTAGTTGATTCCTCGAAGAAAGGTTCTAAGAGGAAGTCAAAGGAACAGCAGAAGGGAAAGAAGAGAAAGGCTAAGAAGGTAGAACTAGCACAAAAGGAAATTTGCCATCATTATGGCAAGGAGAGCCATTTGTGAAGAAAGTGCAAGATTTATCTTGAGTTCGTGAAGAAGGATAAGGCATCGGATGCCCCATCTTCTTCAGAAATCTTCTTTATTGATTGTCATTCTATTTCCTCAGACACTTGGGTATTTGATACTGGGTGTTGCTCACATATATGTAATGACATACATGGGCTAAGGAATAGAAGAAGACTTGTCAAGGGAGAGTCAAATTTACGTGTTGGGAATGAAGCAAAGGTTGCTGCACTCGCCATCTAACGTATTTGTCAAACTCCTGTGAGGACTTGTCTTAGAACTGGACAATTGCTTTTATATTCCTTTGTTGATAAAGAACATCATTTCTATTTCTTGTTTAAATAGAAATGTGGTTTCCATTTGACGCTTAGTAACAATTGTTGTTACATAACTTTGAATGGGGTTCTTTATGGACCGGAACTTTAAGCAATGGTGTTTATACGCTGGACGATTCCAAAGGACATTTGCAATATCGGGCGCGAGCAACAAGAGTGCTCAAAGGATAATCAAATAGACTTACATGTGGCATTGTCGTTCTTGGCCATGTAAGCAAGAAACGCATGTCCGAATTACACCGATGTGGAATTCGAATCGCTTGAATTGGATTCATGCGATACATGTAATCATGCTTAAAAGGCAAGATGACTAAGTTACCTTTTACTGGAAAAGGTGAACGAGTGGGAGAGTTACTAGGTCTAATACATACTGATGTATGTGGACCTATGTCAACTCAAGCATTAGGAGGCTATAGCTACTTCATTACCTTTCACCGATGATCACTCACGGTTTGGGTATGTGTTCTTGATGAAACACAAGTCTGAAGCCTTTGAAAAGTTCAAAGAATTCAGAAATGAAGTAGAGAAACAACATGACAAGAGTATTAAAATACTTCGATCGGATCGAGGTGGTGAATACTTAAGTCAAGAGTTTCTTGATTATCTAAGAGACAATGGTATATTGTCTCAATGGACTCCGCCATATACACCACAGCATAATGGTGTATCTGAGAGGCGTAACCGGACCTTGTTGGACATGGTCAGGTCAATGATGAATCATGCGACTCTTCCCAAGTCCTATTGGGGTTATGCACTTCATAAATTGCTTACTTGTTAAATGTAATGCCTACCAAGGTAGTCTCAACTACTCCATATGAGATATGGAATGGTAAGAAACCTCATGTATCTTACTTGAAGATATGGGGTTGTCCCGCTTATGTGAAGCTGGATCAGATGACGCATAAATTGGATGCTAAGTCTGATAAATGTCTATTTATTGGATACCCTAAGGAAACAAGGGGTTACCAATTCTATCATCCCGTGGAACAAAAGGTGTTTGTTTCAAGGCATGCTGTGTTGCTAGAGAAAGAGTTTCTCTTGCAAGAAAACAGTGGGAGTGTCGTCGAGCTTGAGGAGGCTCGAGAGACTCAAATAGACATTGATGAGATACCGGTGAAGCACAACACCGATAACTCATAGTGATGAGCAATCCTACCGACTTATTGTAACACCACATCTTCAGAGATCCGTAGAACACGCAATATTCCCGAGAGATATGGATTTCGTAGAAGTGAATCGAACGACGGTTACTCATTGATGATGAGGAGCCTACCAGCTTATGAAGAAGTGCCGACAAGTTCAGAAGGGATAAGTGGCTTTGGTGCCATGAAGTCGAAATGGATTCCATGTATGAAACCAAGTTTGGAACTTGTGACCCACCAAGGCATAAAGCCTATAGGGTGCAAAGTGGGTTTTCAAGAAGAAAACCGACATGGATGGTAATGTGATTACCTATAAGGTTAGATTGGTGGCGAAAGGATATCGCCAAAAGCAAGGTGTTGATTATGAAAACCTATTCACCGTAGCTATGCTTAAATCCATTCGATGCTCCCGCCATAGCGCTCATTATGATTATGAGATATGGCAGATGGATGTGAAAACAACTTTCCTTAATGGAAACTTGCTCGAGGACGGTATATGATACACCGAGGGTTTCACATCGCTGATAAAACCAAGGTATGCAAATTGCGACGATCCATTTATGGATCAAGCAAGCATCCAGAGTCGAATATCCGCTTTGATGAGACGATCAAAAAGTTTGATTTCTCACAAAATCCGCATTTAACCTTGTGTGTACAAGAAGGTTAGTGGGAGGCAATGTATTCCTAGTATTGTATGTCGATGACATATTACTTATAGGAAACGATGTTTCAATCTTACAGTCAGTTAAGGTTTGGTTATCCAAGACATTCTCCATGAAAGACCTGGGAGAAGCAACCTACATCCTCGGGATTAAGATCTATAGAGATAGATAGAATCGGTTGCTTGGTCTTTCGCAGTCTACATATATAGACCGAGTGCTAAAGAGGTTTAGCATGTCGGAATCCAAGAAAGGTTTCTTACCCATCAGGCATGGGGTACACCTTTCGAAGTCTATGTGTCCGCGCACAGAAGACGAGAGGATTTGCATGAGTAAGATTCCCTATGCATCCGCAATAGGATCTATCGTGTATACTATGTTATGTACGAGGCCCGATGTATCGTATGCTCTGAGTGTCACGAGCAGATACCAGTCCGATCCAGGAATGGATCATTGGGCGGCTGTTAAGACGATCCTTAAGTACTTGAGAAGAACTAAGGATGCGTTCCTAATATATGGAGAAGGGGACATGGTGATACGCGGGTATACGGATATTCCGCATGCATAAGGATGATTCCATGTCTCACCGGGTATGTATTCACCGAATGGAGGCGCAATAAGTTGGAAAGGTTCCAAGCTTGACACTATAGCGGATTCTCGCCACTAAGGCGTAATACATTGCAGCTTTGGAAGCAGCAAAGGAAGCGGTTTGGATCAAGAAGTTCATCTCAGAACTTGATGTGGTCTCATCAATGATCCAAACATGTGCTTCGCCGCTATCATCTTATCAGAGAGATCATCAGTAGGAACGAAATACAAATCGAGAAAATTCCCACTGAAAGGAACTTAGCGGATCCCTTGACTAAGGCATTACCTCAAAATAAGCTCGAGGGTCATGTTCGAGCTTATGGTATTGATACCGTGAGCGATTGGCATTAGCCAAGGCGGAGTCCGTTAGTAATATATGAGAGATGTCCTAAGGCAATCGCTTTATGTATGAACCATTTATAATGATAAATGAAGATTCACTATTTGAGTATATGCTTTTATGTATTTGATTGGATCTTAAACTCATTTCTTGAATGTCACGATCGATTCACGCATGAGAGAATTTGTGATTGGATCACAACTAGTGAGTATCTCTACATGTGTAATTGTGATGTATCGGAATTATCCTAGTCGATGAATTGATGGATTTGGACACCATCATTACATGAGACTAGACGAGTATACTCCTTGGTGTATCCAAGCGGTGATTCTCCTTTGGTGGAGACATAGTGATGTCGGAGTTAATCGTGGATGCTAGTTATGGTAACTAGTTCATTGGAGTGACCGGTAGTAAGACTTCATATGGTTCTCTGCATATATAGATATGTCAATGAAGTTCTTACTGTGGCTTAAGTGCGATGTTCCTTTGACTTGCGGTATTCAAGTCATCTTGATCATGGAGACTTATGCTTTGACATCTTAAGCAAACATCTCTCAGGAGATGTGGACCCGGGATGATTGGGTATAAGTCGAAGTGATCGAAGGTGTTTGAATAGCCTATCAAGGATTCACCACTCCTTGCGAGGAGATGTATACCCATGGCCTCTCGTCGGATTGTTACTAAAGTCTTTGGCCAAAGCATTACATGTTTAGAGTAAGGTACTCTTTGATACATGTGGAGTAACTAGAATCCGTAGGACGAGGAAATGATACTTGGGCTAGGTGTGACGTAGTCAGCCTAGTGGGGACTGACACTATAGACCATGTCCTGAACCAAGTGGGTATAAGATGAGTGAAGGGAATGGGGCACGATTCATTCGAGCTACTGAAGGGTTTCAGAAATAGTTCTGGATCAAACGTTGATCTTTTCGGTTAATTGGGGATCATGATGTACTACTAGGTGCCACTCATGATCGTTCTATAATTAATGGTTAATTATAGACGACCAACATAAACCGAGAACCTATTTGGTCACACGCACAACGAGTGTAATCCAAAGGATTTAAAACGAGCTTGAGAATGGGATTCTCAGACCGAGAGAAACTAGGTTTGGTTGGACCAAACATAAAGCGAGCATGAAATCATTTCAGTCGCAATGGAAGCGTGGATGGGCCGCGTCTTATGAAGACGTAATGGATGAACCAAAATGGTTTGGTTCTAATCTAATGGATGAGAATAAACCAAAGGGTTTGGTTTATTTTAAACGAATGAACCAAAAGTTGGTTCGGTTCGTTTTAACTTAAAATAAACCATCATGGTTTGGTTTATTTTAACTTATCTTAATGGAGAGGGTTAACGGGCTTTATGGATATGATCCATTAACCATTAAGAGAATTAGTTCTCTATAAAATAGGGGTTAAACCCTAACCCAAAAACCCTAATGAAGTTTTGGCCGCCCAACCCTAGCCTCCTTTTGTTGTTGCCGCCCAACATGGTGTTGCCGCCAACTTCATGGAGCTGCTGCCACCTCCTTGCCGCCGGCATCCAAACTTCAGCCGGCGATGCTCCGGTGACCCTCCGGTGATCTCCTATAGGTTCGGCATCAAGGTGAGCTTTTTCTCTCCTTGTTTTGGCCGGCGCCTACTCCACCAAGCTGTCCAGTTTTCTGGACAGCTTCTCCTCCTCTGGTCGGAGCGTCGTTTGGACGACGGTTAGTGCTCCGACAGCGGCTAACTTACCGGGGATTTGATCTCCGGTAATCCTCTGAGGTGGAGGACGAAGGATTCGTCAAACGGTTGACGAATACCTCTCCTGAGAAGCGAGTTTTGAGAACTCGTTTTGGATCCGAATTTGGATTCGGATCGTGATCATCTCTCGATCACGTCGTCTTCAACACGAGGCTGGTAACCCGTACGAAGACGAAGCTCGTGACTTAGTGAAGTCATCCTGAGGAGCTCGGCGTGGATACGGATAGAGACGATTCTTACGAGGATCGTTCCGGTTGATGCCGTTCCCGCTACACGTCATACGGAAGGTATAACGTAGTTTAATTTCCTTTTATTGCAAATTTTAATTTACGGTTATGTCTACACTTGTTGAAATAGCATGCGTGTGTTGTGTGTGTTGTAATAAATATAGATTTATTAATTTTAATTGCTTCCGCTGTGCTCATGTTTACGAAACATGATCGAACACACACACGCCGCGGTGCCGGAAACCCAACAACCTAAAGTGCCACCTTTACAATGGTTAGGTTAACTACCCTTCCATTAAAAGTTGGCACACCTAATCCCATCTAGCGTGAATCAATCACGCTCTTAGGAACCCAGAACCTATTTGAGCTCCTAGGGTTAATTAGGTATTCCTTAGGGATAACCTCCCTAGATACCTTCCTAATGACCCTTCTAGGCTTATTAGCCCTGGTCATTTGGGTCTTGCCATGTTTAACTCTAGGGGTGACTCCCCTTGTAACCTTCTTAGTGGTTTTCCTAGGTTTCTTAGTGTAGGGAAATCTCGTATGCCAAATGGCATATGCGCAACGGAAAATAGGATCCCTTCCAAGTGATCCATGCGAAAGCAAACTCGTATAAAATAAATTTCTCTAAACCAAACCTATCTTATAGGAGAGGATTACCTTTGTTGCGTGCCCTTGTTAATCCCGCTTTTCCTTTCGGTTTGTTGGATCTTTAGCACGTTCAAGTGTCCGTGCCTCTATACGTATCCACACGAGCACGCTCTTGTCTCACAAAAGGAAAACTAGAAGAGCTCTCCTTTACTTCTTGCTAGAGAAGTCCCTAAAGGAGAGGAAGAGAGGGAAAAGGAGAAAGGAAGAAGAAGACTCCTCTTCTTGCTAGCCTACACTCACAAACCCACACAACCAAAGCTTCCACCAAGCTTTCTCACCACTAACACAACCAAAGCTTCCACCAACAACAAAAGCCAATCCTCTATTTTGGCCGGCCACTTAGGGTGTCTTTCATAGGGTTGGAAAAACCCTTTCACCTCCACACATTCAATGCAATCCATTGCATTGAGACATATCCTTGTTTGGCCGGCCACTTAAGGAGACAAAACCATTTTGTTTCCTTCCACCTTAACTAGCTTAGGTGGATGCTTAGGTGGCATGCTTATGTGGCATGCTTATGTGGCATTCTTATGTGGCATTCATGCATGTTGAATTAATCTTATTAATTCAATTAAGCTTATGTTATCATATTGAATTAATCTTATTAATTCAATTAAGCTTATGTTATCATATTGAATTAATCTTATTAAATCAATAAGGTAACATATTGAATTAATCTCATTAAATCAATTAGCTAAAATTCTCATTAAGCTTAAAGTCCAAAACCATTTTGTACTTAAGCTTATTCCCAAATTATTCTAGTCAAACTAGAATACTCTAATTCCTCTAATTATCATGCTCTTTGTGTGTGACCCTATAGGCTCTCATAACGTTGGCAGTGGATCTAAACTCTTTTAGATACACAAGCAATGAGCGGTATCTAGCAATACATCATTGCTACCCAAGTTACGAGATAAGTCAAGATCCGACTAACCTTTCCGTGACTACTATAATATATGACCGTGTCCTTCTATCCTTAATATCAGATTGATCAATGAGGCATAGACCGTGTCATCCTCGATCAATCTATGTGTTTCTTGATCCCTGAGTAAACTAACTCAAACAAATGAGCTCAATATCTCATATTGACTCATTCGAGCATGGCCATACGTTTTAGTAGTTCTACTCAATCAAGGGGCCCACCGATATCACTCCCGTCATATGGAAGGGATAGATCCCATCTACATCACTCACATCCCTCCGCATAATTTGTTACATACCCAGTAATCGCCTTTATGGTCCACCCTGTTACGGGTGACGTTTGACGATACCAAAGTACATAACTCCTTATGTAGGGAACCATAGTGACTTCAGGTCTAAGGACTATTCATACCAATAGTCACATGAGAAAGTTTATGACACTCATATAACGATCCATGAAACTTTCTCATGGCGGGTCAGTTCAGTATATATTCTCCAATATATACCCATGTGTCAACTTGATATCATATATCCATGACTTGTGAGATCAAGTCATCAATTGACCTACATGCTAGTCTTTATGTATTGATATTGCCCTTGCATATTAATACTCGACTAGGAACATTTAGGAAAGTGTTCTCCACAGCCTCTCATAATCAATTCTGCCAATTGATGTGCTGTAGATAAGAACCTACTTTTCTAGGGCATTATTATATTTAAATTAGCTGGCACAAGCAAGATGTAAATATAATAACCAATCCTTTGCCTTTATAGAATATGATACAAAATGTTCCCTATTCAACCATCACATGATTGGTTCTAGGGCTATAACTAACAATCTCCCACTAGCACTAGTACCAATCACTATGATATCTAATACCTAGTGACCTAGTGTGACCATCATGCTTCCTCTGTGCCAAAGCCTTGGTCAATGGATCTGCGATGTTAGCTTCTGTCGGTACTCTGCATATCCTCACATCTCCTCTATCGATGATCTCTTGAATGAAATGGAAGCGCCGCAGTATGTGTTTGGTCCGCTGATGTGATCGAGGTTCCTTAGCCTGTGCAATAGCCCCATTGTTGTCACAATAGAGGTCTATTGGATCTGTAATGCTAGGAACTACCCCAAGTTCACTGATAAACTTGCGGAGCCAAACAACCTCCTTTGCTGCATCAGATGCTGCAATATACTGGTAGAATCAAGAATCGTGTCCTCGCCAACTCTTCCACCATTACTCCACCATTCAGGCAAAACACGTACCCCGATTGCGATCTATAGTCATCCTTGTCTGTTTGGAAGCTTGCATCACTATAACCCTTTACAGTTAGCTCCTCATTGCCTCCAAATATCAGGAAATATTCTTTCGTTCTTCGTAAGTACTTAAGAATATTTTTTTGCTATCGATGACTTTCACTGGATCATTTGGTATCTACTCGTCATGCTCAAAGCATACGAGGCGTCGAGCAGTACAAAGCATGGCGTACATGATAGACCCTATAGCTGATGCATAAGGGATCTTATCCATGCGATCTCTCTCCTCCTTAGAAGAGGGACATTGAGTCTTCGAAAGACTCACACCATGTGATAAAGGCAGAAACCCTTTCTTAGAATTTTGCATAGCAAAATGATCTAGCACTTTATCAATGTATGTACTCTGACTTAGGCCAAGTAATCTTCTAGATCTATCTCTATAGATCTTGATGCCTAGAATATAGGCAGCTTCACCTAAGTCCTTCATCGAGAAACAATTCCCTAACCACATCTTCACAATTTGGAGTGAGGGAATATCATTTCCGATGAGAAGTATGTCATCTACATACAAGACAAGAAATACAACTGTGCTCCCACTATTTCTCTTGTAGACACAAGGCTCATCTTCATTCTTGATGAAACCAAACTCTTTGATTGCATCATCGAATCGAAGATTCCAGCTTCGAGAGGCTTGCTTTAGTCCATAAATGGACCTTTGCAGTTTGCATACCTTTCCAGATGCTTTGGATCTCCAAAACCCTCGTTGTGTCATGTACACATCCTCGAGTAGCTTTCCATTGGCGGTTTTGACATCCATCCGCCAGATCTCATAATCATGGTAGGTCAATAGCAAGTATGATCCGAATGGATTTAAGCATCGAATCGGTGAAAAGGTTTCTTCATAGTCAATACCATGAATTTGTTTGAATCCTTTAGCCACCAATCTACCTTTATAGGTATGCTTATTACCATCCATGTCGCTTTACTTTAAAGACCCACTTACACCCAATGGGTTTTACCCTTCGTGGATCAACCAAAGTCCATACTTGGTTAGTGTACATGGATTCCATTTCGGATCTCATGGCCTCTAGCCATTTCTCGTAATCTGGGCTCATCATAGCTTCTTGATAGGATGTAGGCTCGCCAAGATCGACAAGCAATACTTCACCGCTTGTCACCAAGAGAAAAGAATATCTCTCGGGTTGACGACGGATCCTATTAGATCTACGAAGAGGTTGGTCTACTTGAGCAGTGTTTGCTCCACAACTCTTTGGGCAACAAATTCTCATCCACAACACTTTGTGGTGCCTGTTCATTTTCCATCGAAGCCTTAGTGTTATCATCATCTTGAACTTCTTCAAGATGAATTTTACTCCCACTAGTATTTCTAGAAATAAATTCTCTTTCTAGAAAGACAGCATTTTTGGCAACAAACACCTTGCCAAGTGTGGGATTGTAAAAGTAATATCCCTTAGTTTCCTTGGGATATCCTACAAAATAACACTTATCTGATTTGGGTCCTAGTTTATCTGAGACTTGACGTCTAACATAAGCTTCACAACCCCAAATCTTTATAAAAGACATTTTGGGACTCTTCTCAGTCCATAACGTATATGGTGTCTTTTCTACGGCTTTTGATGGGTCGCGTTTAAGTGTGAAAGCTACTGCTCTAGAGCTAAACCCCAAAAGGAAGTAGGTAGATCAGTCTGGCTCATCATTGATCGTACCATATCTAATAGAGTACGATTTCTCCTCTCAGATACACCATTCCATTGTGGTGTTCCAGGTGGAGTGAGTTGGGATATTATCCCACACTCAGCCAGGTGATCACGAAACTCTTGACTAAGGTATTCACCACCTCGATCTGATCGAAGTAGCTTAATACGCTTACCAAGTTGGTTTTGTACTTCATTCTTGAATTCTTTGAACTTTTCAAAGGATTCGACTTATGTCTCATCAAATATAAGTAGCCAAATCTACTCATATCATCGCTGAAAGTAATAAAGTACTTATAGCCTCCTCAGCCGACATTGAAAGGGCCACATACATCAGTATGTATGAGTCCTAACAAATCCGTCGCTCTCTCGCCATGTCCACTAAATGGAGTTTTAGTCATCTTTCCTAAAAGACAAGACTCGCATACCTCATATGATTCAAAATCAAATGAGTCCAATAATCCATATTTATGGAGTTGGGATATGCGTTTTTCATTTATGTGACCTAGGCGCATGCGAGATATGCTGTTCAAATCATTCGATTTGATTCGTTTGGTATTTACGTTATAAATTGGGTTATCTAAATCTAGAACATAGAGACCATTCATAAGTGGTGCATTACAATAGAACATTTCATTTAAATAAATGGAACAACATTTGTCCTTTATTATAAAAGAAAAGTTTTTCTTGTCTAAACAAGATACAGAAATTATGTTCTTTGTTAATGCGGGTACATAGAAGCACTCCTCTAGTTCTAAGATAAGCCCAGTGGGCAAAGACAAAGAATATGTTCCTACAGCTACAGCAGCAACTTTTGCGCCATTGCCTACTCGTAGGTCCACTTCACCCTTTGCCATTATTCTACTATTTCTCAGTCCCTGCACATTAGTACAAATGTGAGATGCACATCCGGTATCTAATACCCATGTAGAAGAAATAGATAGATTAACCTCTATAACATGTATACCTGAGGCAGAAGTCCCACTTCTCTTGTTCTTTACTTCCTCAAGGTAGACTTCGGTGTCGATCTCACCGCAATGGAAGCAGTCCCCTTCCTTAGGTACTTTACCTTTACCCTTTGAAGTGGATGAATTGGCCTTGCCTTTGGCTTGGGTCTTACCCTTGCCTTTGTGCTTACCTTTGTCCTTCTTGACCATTAGTACATTACTAACTTTCTTCTTGAGATTTGGTTCAGCAGTTCTTAACATGCTGAGAATCTCAGGCAAAGGTTTATCAATTTCATTCATGTTATAATTCATGACGAATTGATTGTATGCTTCCGGCAACGATTGCAGGATAACATCGGTTGCCAATTCTTGGCTCAGTGGAAAACCTAGTCTTTCAAGGTTCTCAACGTACCCAATCATTTTGAGTACGTGAGTTCCTACAGGTGTTCCTTCTTGCATCTTGCATGCAAAAAGAGCCTTAGACACTTCAAAACGCTCGTGCCTAGCTTGTCCTTGATATAGTTGTTTCAAGTGCTCAACCATATCATAGGCATCCATGTTCTCATGTTGCTTCTGAAGCTCAGAGTTCATGGTGGCAAGCATAAGGCATGACACATCTAATGCGTCATCTTGATGCTTCTTATAAGCATCCTTTTGACGTACAGTGGCCGTAGGGGCGGGTATTTCAGGGGTAGCCTGCTCTAGGACATATAGTTTGCGTTCTTGCTTGAGGATAATCCTCAAGTTCCTATACCAGTCAAGAAAGTTTGCTCCATTGAGCTTGTCCTTCTCAAGGACAGATCGCAAGTTGAGGGGGTGTGTCGTGTTAGATGACATGGTGATCTACAACATTAAAATGCAAAGTTAAGTATCATACCTAAATCATTTAATTAGGCCTTTAATTAAATGAGGCTCCCACTAAATTCTCATAGCTACTATTTAGCTATAAATTTATATGGGATAAAGATCCACATCATAATTCGTCTTGAGTTAGCTTTGGCTAATCACCCAAGACGTAGTATAATTAGGTAGGCAATCTTTTGCCAATTACATCTGATGTAACTCTTTAATAGCTTTGGTTAAGTTTTAGATTAGTTTAGTGTTTATTCCTAAACCAGCTTCCAGGCTGTGGCGAGGCACAGGGGCCTTCTTGGATATCGGAGCAACGACCACTTCTAAGACAAAGCTGATGTTCGGAAATCACACAAAACTAATGTTAACACTTATGTTCAAAGCTAATATATGCCTCTACTTTCTTAACCAATTAAGAAAACACTTAATTAAGTCTTAACCAAGACTGATAGCGGGACATCACGATTGTCCACTCGCACCCCTCCAAGATAAAATGCATTGCTTTGCTTTGGCAAACCCAATAACAAATGATCGAGGAAGTAGTGAGTACCAACTTTGGTAGGCATATCGCTTAGACTTATTAAGAAATAAACATGTATCATATACATATTAGCATACATCACATATAAGCTAAACTAATCATGCATCACATACAAGCTAAACTAACATGCATCACATACATATTAAACTAACGTGTCATGGTTATGGCCCTTATTCTACAATCTTCTCAAGCCAATGAAAAGATTGATTGGTCAACCTAGGGATAGCATCTTCTCCTAAGTGCTTCCTTTTGGTTGTCTTGTGTGTTGACTTCCTCCTTGTAACCTCATCTTCCAATGGACCCTCCATCCTTGTTTTGTACATTACAAAAGGAGAAATACTAGAGTTACATTCGAGTCTAAAACTAATTTTACAACAAGAATATTAGGAGAAAGGCACGACACGCAGGCCGTATTAAGAATTACAACACACAATCACAAACTTTTTGGGACTAGGCCATAACCATGCACCATGTCATTTTAACTTTTAAAAGACATTGGATATTTTATTATGTTTGAAAATTTGCTAATGCAATTATCAACTCATAATAAAATTTATCCTACTTCTATATCACATATAAAATAGAGAAAACCTATTTTTATACGATCTTTCGCAAGTGGCTCTGATACCACTGTAGGGAAATCTCGTATGCCAAATGGCATATGCGCAACGGAAAATAGGATCCCTTCCAAGTGATCCATGCGAAAGCAAACTCGTATAAAATAAATTTCTCTAAACCAAACCTATCTTATAGGAGAGGATTACCTTTGTTGCATGCCCTTGTTAATCCCGCTTTTCCTTTCGGTTTGTTGGATCTTTAGCACGTTCAAGTGTCCGTGCCTCTATACGTATCCACACGAGCACGCTCTTGTCTCACAAAAGGAAAACTAGAAGAGCTCTCCTTTACTTCTTGCTAGAGAAGTCCCTAAAGGAGAGGAAGAGAGGGAAAAGGAGAAAGGAAGAAGAAGACTCCTCTTCTTGCTAGCCTACACTCACAAACCCACACAACCAAAGCTTCCACCAAGCTTTCTCACCACTAACACAACCAAAGCTTCCACCAACAACAAAAGCCAATCCTCTATTTTGGCCGGCCACTTAGGGTGTCTTTTATAGGGTTGGAAAAACCCTTTCACCTCCACACATTCAATGCAATCCATTGCATTGAGACATATCCTTGTTTGGCCGGCCACTTAAGGAGACAAAACCATTTTGTTTCCTTCCACCTTAACTCGCTTAGGTGGATGCTTAGGTGGCATGCTTATGTGGCATGCTTATGTGGCATTCTTATGTGGCATTCATGCATGTTGAATTAATCTTATTAATTCAATTAAGCTTATGTTATCATATTGAATTAATCTTATTAATTCAATTAAGCTTATGTTATCATATTGAATTAATCTTATTAAATCAATAAGGTAACATATTGAATTAATCTCATTAAATCAATTAGCTAAAATTCTCATTAAGCTTAAAGTCCAAAACCATTTTGTACTTAAGCTTATTCCCAAATTATTCTAGTCAAACTAGAATACTCTAATTCCTCTAATTATCATGCTCTTTGTGTGTGACCTATAGGCTCTCATAACGCTGGCAAAGTGGATCTAAACTCTTTAGATACACAAGCAATGAGCTGTATCTAGCAATACATCATTGCTACCCAAGTTACGAGATAAGTCAAGATCCGACTAACCTTTCGCGTGACTACTATAATATATGACCGTGTCCTTCTATCCTTGATATCGATTGATCAATGAGGCATAGACCGCGGTCATCCTCGATCAATCTATGTGTTTCTTGATCCCCGAGTAAACTAACTCAAACAAATGAGCTCAATATCTCATATTGACTCATTCGAGCATGGCCATGCGTTTAGTAGTTCTACTCAATCAAGGCCCACCGATATCACTCCCGTCATATGGAAGGGATAGATCCCATCTACATCACTCACATCCCTCCGCATAATTTGTTACATACCCAAGAATCGCTTTTATGGTCCACCTGTTACATGGGTGACGCTGACGATACCAAAGTACATAACTCATGTAGGGAACCATAGTGACTTCAGGTCTAAGGACTATTCATACCAATAGTCACATGAGAAAGTTTATGACACTCATATAACGATCCATGAAACTTTCTCATGGCGGGTCAGTTCAGTATATATTCTCCAATATATACCCATGTGTCAACTTGATATCATATATCCATGACTTGTGAGATCAAGTCATCAATTGACCTACATGCTAGTCTTTATGTATTAATATTGCCCTTGCATATTAATACTCGACTAGGAACATTTAGGAAAGTGTTCTCCACAGCCTCTCATAATCAATTCTGCCAATTGATGTGCTGTAGATAAGAACCTACTTTTCTAGGGCATTATTATATTTAAATTAGCTGGCACAAGCAAGATGTAAATATAATAACCAATCCTTTGCCTTTATAGAATATGATACAAAATGTTCCCTATTCAACCATCACATGATTGGTTCTAGGGCTATAACTAACACTTAGAAACCCTAGCCACTAGGCACACACCTTGGTTACCCTTAGGATGACTTCCCTAGTAACCTTGTGTAAGGTTTTGCAGAACTGAAGCTCTGATACCACTTGAAGAGAGGAAACTTCGCTTCCCACTTCAACTCGATTGCTTGTTCATGGCGATCCTTTCTTCGTCCTCAGATTTAAAAAAAATAATCCATGACAATTAGGGATTACCCAAGCTACCGTTTCATCGTCGTGTTATCCGATTAGAGTGGTCACTTGAACAAACTTGTTGTTCAAGCAACCTACCTCTATTCTTCGAATAGCCGCGGAATAGACGATGTACGGATCGCAAGTTATTGTGTTTGTATTCGGGGTCCAAGTAAATTAGCCACATAACAAAAACATACAACGTACAAAAAAACAAAAGGAAAGCAAAACAAGATTTATACCTTTTGTTTACCTCAAGGTCTTCTTGTAGGTTTTTAGCTTCGAGTCATCCGTGAGGGGGAAACTTCGCTTCCCACTTCAACTCAGTCGCTTGTTCATGGCGATCCCATTGATGTCCCCGGATTAAAAATTTAATCCTAGACAAAAGGGAACACCCAAGCAACCTTGTCATCATTGTGCTATTCGTTTAGAGAGGTCACTTGAACAAACTTATTGTTCAAGCGACCAACCTCTATTCTACGAGTAGCCGCGGAATTGACGATGTACGGATCGTCGGTTTTTGTGTTTATGTTCGGGATCTAAGTATTATTTAGCCACATACATAAAGTAAACAACCACATACAACATGCATATAATTGAAAAGCAATTATAAACATTATACAAAAGAACACTAATCAAAATAAACAAGATTGTACCTCTTGTTATACCTCTTGATCTTCTATTGTATGTCCTTCCACCTTTTGGACGTCGTATGGGCGACGATCTTCCAAAAGTCGAAGCTTCCTGTATCACCAATCTTTTTTTCCTTGTTCACTCCGAACAAAGGAAGATCATAAAACAAAACTCATCTTCCTATCTAGAACCGGCCACCAAGTCAATAAACTCGATGTTACCGCCGGCCAAGGAAGAGAACACGGAGTATCGGAACCGGCCAAAGGGGAATCAATAAGAGCATGGGCGCCGACCAACACTTGGAGAAGAGAAAGGAAACCAACCCTTCTCCATGTTGCCGCCCAAAACCCTAAACCTAACTCTCCTAATTGTCGGCAAAGGAAGAGGGGAAGAATGATAGGATGAGAACCAACCAAGGTAGAGGGAAGAAGGATAGGAAGCGGCCAAAGCTTAGGAAGAAGAAGAAGAGTCCTCCTCCACTTGTTGCCGCCCACCACCAACACCCAAACTCTTACCCTAGCTGCCCACTCCTAATCCTAACAAAACTAGGATTACTTGCCACCCAAGGGAAGCAAACCCTAATTCTCATTCATCAAGTTGCCGCCCACCCCTATCACTTCCTTTTATAGAGTTAGGGATAAGCCATGATTTAATCTCCTCCATTGGTTCTAGGGATTTAATCTCAATCGTCGGATCTAGAGATTTAATCTCAACCGTCGGATCTAGAGATTTAATCTCTACCTTTGGATCTAGAGTTTTGTTGTCATCCATTGGATCTAAGCTTCATGAGGTGTTAATAGGCTACAATAGGGACCATGAGGAGGAGTTGGATCTTGGCCACCCATGGATCAAGCCCACATAAAGTCCAATCCATTAATGATAATCCAATCCACTAAAGGATTATCATTGATCTACCTCACCAACCCCCATAAGTTAATATGGGCTCCATATATTATATGTAAATTTTCTCCCCGTGTTTAAGATCTCGAATGTCCGTCGATTAATTAATTTACTGACCATTAATTAATCAACATCTAACTCCATGAGTAGTACCACTCAACCTTTTCAACATGCTGAACCAAGTCCACCTGCAGGGTTTATATGATGAACCTTATGAGCTCCTCAAGGGGACATCATCATCTAAATATATAGGACACGATTTCCTCCTATAATAAATGGCAAACCATATAAATAATATCATCTCCCAACTTACCGGGCATATCGATTTAATCTATAAATCTCGCCCATTGGTAAATCAAAGAGATGAATACTAAGTATATGTGGTCGTTATTATATCGGGATTAAGAGCATGTACAATATAATATCTGAGGTCCGATTCGATTATGTAGTCAGCAATAAATCAAATCACCTCTAAGTCGGTCTTGCTCAATACACACAAAGTGCACTAGTGTGATTATATGATCAAGAAAAACTAATCCCAAATCACACTACAACCATTCCAATGGTTTATCCAAAGCCATCTCGGTTGTGAGCCTTTACTTATACTTTACAAGGGATCGATAACATGATCTCCCGTGTGACACCACACACCATGTTATCTACAATGTAATGTATTAGATAATATGCATAACCATAAAAATATGCAAACAATGATCATGTGATTCTTATTTTTAAAATAAAGATGTTCATATAAAAGATAGACTTTTCAGTATACATCCCAACAATCTCCCACTTATACTAAAGACTATGCTATCCTCATACTGCCATACATCTGATTTCCCTTCCCTCCACATGCCTATCAAAGCTCTCGTTAAAAGGGCCTTAGTGAAAAGGGTCTACCGGGTCATCCTCTGATGCAATCTAGGCGATAGCAACTTCTACCTCCTTTACGATTTCTCGTATCAGGTGGTACTTGCGCTCTATGTGTTTACTTGCCTTATGGACTCGTGGTTCCTTCGAGTTTGCAACTGCACCATTATTATCACAATAAATTGTGATAGTTCTTAGCAAACCAGGAATCACATCCAAGTCCATCAGGAAGTTCCTGAGCCACACAGTTCTTTGGCCGCCTCAGAGGCTGCCACATACTCAGCTTCCATGGTAGAGTCCGCCACGCATTTATGCTTGACACTCCTCCATATAATGGCTCCACCTCCCAAAGTAAACACAAAACATGAGGTAGACTTACTGTTATCTCTATCAGATTGGAAGTCGGAATCCGTGTAACCCACAGGGAGTAATTTATCTGCCCGGTAAACCAACATATAATCCCTAGTCCTTCTCAGGTACTTCAATATATGCTTTACCGCAGTCCAATGTCCCTGTCCTGGATTACTCTGATATCTGCTGACCATGCCTACGGCAAAGTAGATATCTGGTCTCGTACATAGCATCGCATACATGAGGCTTCCTATTGCCGAAGCATAAGGAACCACCATCATCTCCTCTATCTCCTTAGATGATCTAAGACACATCTCCTTAGATAAAGGAACTCCATGCCTGAAAGGTAGAAAACCCTTCTTGGAGTTCTGCATGCTAAAACACTCCATAATCGTGTCTATGTATGAAGCTTGGGATAAGCACAACATTCTTTTCTTGTGATCCCTTATAACCTTGATCCCAAGGATGTGTCCCACCTCTCCCAAGTCCTTCATATCAAACTGTTTGGACAACAATACCCAAACATCCGATAACACCTTGATATTGTTTCCAATCAACAAAATGTCATCTACGTATAGTACAAGAAATATCACTACGTTTCCATCACATCTCTTGTATACACAAGACTCATCCGGACTTTGAATAAATCCATAAGACTGGATTACCTCATTAAAGCGGATGTTCCAAGACCTGGAAGCTTGCTTCAATCCATAAATGGACCGATTAAGCTTACACACAAGATGCTCTTTGCCTTTAGCAATGAATCCCTCTGGTTGCTTCATATAGATGTTTTCCTCAAGACTTCCATTAAGGAAAGCTGTCTTGACATCCATCTGCCATACCTCATAATCCATATGAGCTGCTATGCATAAGAGAATCCGGATAGACTTAAGCATGGCTACCAGCGAAAAGGTCTCCTCATAATCGATACACACTTTCTGAGTATATCCCTTCGCAACAAGCCTCGCTTTGAAGGTCACAACCTTCCCATCTATTCCTCTCTTTCTCTTGTAGATCCACTTGCATCCAATGGTTTTTACACCATCGGGTGGTTCTACTAGCTGCCAGACCTGATTTGAATCCATAAATTCAATCTCAGCATTCATTGCACTTTGCCAAGATACTGCATCTTTATCTTGGATTGCCTCATCATATGTCTAGGGATCAGGTTCATGTTCGCAAGGGACCAAATCAGAAGATTCTCCCAAGAACATGAATCTATTAGGATGTCTCACAACCCTCCCACTACGATGAGGTATCACCTGTGTATCCTCTGTGACACGCGGTGCAGTGACATGTGGTATATCCTTTTGTACCGATGGTACTAAAGAAGTGACTTCCCCTTTTAACTCCTCCAGAACAATTTTACTCTTGGGCTTGTGGCTCATCACATAGTCTTCCTCTAGAAATATGGCGTTCGTGCTAACGATCACCCTCTGATCTCTAGGACTATAAAACAAACCACCATTCGTTCCCCTGGTATAGCCAACGAACATGTGGACTTCTGTATGAGGTTCCAACTTACCAGCATCTGCCTTCAGCACATGTGCTGGACTCCCCCATATCTGAATATGTCTTAGACCAGGCTTTCGCCCAGTCCATAACTCTGTGGGAGTAGAAGGCACTGATTTAGATGGAACCAAGTTTAGAATGTACACCGCCGTATCTAGAGAATATCTCCAAAATGAATCTGGCAACTCAGAATAACTCATCATCAATCTAACCATCTCCATAAGAGTTCTATTCCTTCGCTCTGCTACACCGTTCTGCTGGGGTGTGCCAGGTGCAATCAATTGGGATTGAATCCCAGCCTCTGATAAGTAGTTCCTAAACTCTCCCAAGAGGTACTCCCCACCACGATCAGATCGTAGTGTCTTGATACTTTTACCTTGACGTTTCTCCACATCAGCCTTGAATTCTTTGAACTTGTCAAAGCATTCAGACTTATGGCGCATCAGGTAAATGTTGGGATGTATACTGAAAGCCTAGCTCTTTTGTATGAACATCTTTATTTTGAAAGAAGAATCACATGATCAATATTTGCACTTTATATTTATTATATGTGTGCATATTGTCTAATATTTACATTGTAGATAACATGGTGCTTGGTGTGGCACAGAAGATCATGTTATTAGTCCCTTGTAGAATATAAGTAGAGGCTCACAACCAAGATGGTTTTGGACAAACCATTGGCATGGTTGTAGTGTAGCTTGGTATTGTTTTGTCTTAAACATAGAGTTACACTAGTACACTTAGGTGTATTGAGCAGGACCGACATAGAGGTGATTCAATTTATTGCTGACTACATAATTGAATCGGACCTCAGATATTATGTTGTACATGCTCTTAATCCCGATATAATAATGGGCACATGTACTTAGTATTTATTTCTTTAATTTACCAAAGGGTGAGATTTCTATGGATTAAATCAATATGCCCAGTAAGTTGGGAAATGATATTATTTACATGGTGTGTCATTGATTATAGGAGGAAACTGTGTCCTATATATTATGTTGATGATGTCCCCTTGAGGAGCTCATAAGGTTCATCATGTAAACCCTGCAGGTTGACTTAGTCAATATGATGATAAGGTTGAGTGGTACTACTCGAGGAGTTATATGTTAATTGATTGATGGTCAGTAAATCAATTAATTAATGGACATTCGATATCTTAAACAAGGGGAGATGAATGTACAAATAATATATGGAGCCCATATTAATTTATGGGGGTTGGTGAGGTAGTTCAATGATGATCCTCTAGTGGAATGGAACATCATTGATGGATCAAGTTTGTGTGGTTCCGATCCATCGGGTGGCCAAGATCCAACTCCTCATGGTCCCCATCGTAGCCTAATATAAACCTCATGAAGGCTAGATCAAATGATGGAAAACAAATCTCTAGAACCGACGGTTGAGATTAAATCTCTAGAACCGACGGTTGAGATTAAATCTCTAGAACCGACGGTTGAGATTAAATCTCTAGAATCGACGTTTGAGATTAAATCTCTAGAATCGATGGTTGAGATTAAATCCCTAGATCCGACGGTTGGGATGAAACCCTAGATTTGATGGTTGGGATGAATCCCTAGATCCGACGGTTGGGATGAATCCCTAGATCCGACGGTTGGGATGAAACCCTAGATCCGACAGTTGGGATGAAACCCTAGAACCGACGGTGGAGATTAAACCAAGGCCTAAACCTAACTCTATATATATGGGCTTAAGGTGGGCAGCAAGGAAGGTTGATGGAGTTGGATGTTTTGGAGATTAGGGTTTTACCCATCAATGGCTTGGGCGGCAAGAAACCCTAAGGAGGAAACCCTAATTAGATTAGGGTTTGGCTCCTTTGGTTGGGCGGCAAGGTTTGGAAGGAGAGGGGCGGCAACTATAGGAGAAGAGCTCTTCTTCTTCCTAGGGAAGGTGGCCGGTTCCTAGATCTCTTCCTTCCACCTTGATTGGGCGGCAAGAAAGCCTAAGGAGGAAACCCTAATTAGATTAGGGTTTGGCTCTTATGGTTGGGCGGCTAGGGTTTGCAAGAAGGTGGCAGGCAACTATAGGAGAGGAGCTCTTCTTCTTCCTAGGGTGTTGTCGGCTCCTTCTCTTTTCCCTATACCTTGGCCGGCGCCCAACATATTCCCTTTCTCCTCTTCACTCCATCTTGGCCAGCGGCACTAGAAGCTAGGGTTTGTCCCTAGTTTGGTTCCTTGGTGGTTTCCATTTTGTTCTCTCTATTCTTGGGGCCGGCGGCATCAATCCTTTGTGGATTGGTGGTTGGCTCAAGCAAGAAGGGAAGGAGAGTTCTTCTTTCTTTGGATTGAAGAAGATCTAGGAAGCTTCAACTTGTGGAGGATCTTCGCCCACACGAAGTCTAGAAGGAGGTTAGGACATACGATAGAAGATCAAGAGGTATAAAAGTTTTGTAACTTTTATTATTGATCTTTACATGTTCTTATTATTTTGATTAGTATGTGTTGATTATACTAGCTTGCATGTGTATGTATTTGTATAATCATGGACCCCGAAGATAAACAAAAAAACCGGCGATCCGTCTGTCGTCTCTTCCACGGCTAACCGACTAGAAGAGTTGTGTTGCTTGAACAACTAGTTTGTTCAAGCGATCGCTCAAGTCGATAGCACGACGACGAATTGGTTGAGCTTAGGAAACTCATCCCATCCGGATTAGTTTTCATTAGTGAAAATTTTAATCCGGGGACATGGGAGCCAATGAGCCTCCGAAGCGATTACCAACAATTGGTATTAGAGCCTCGGTTTCTAGTTTTGTGTGTTTTGGATTCGGTTAATTTTTTATGCACTTTTTCATATATTATATGTGCCAGATAATAGTAGGATATGCGTAGTTTAACTTTTTGGTTGCAGGCGTAAGATCCGACTATTATGGCCATATGTGTGTATGTGATTGTATGTGTGTAAATATTTATTATTTGAATCCTTGGGGTTGACGAGGCTAGATTAGTATTTAATTTTTGTAATTAAATACGACATTGTTTAGCCGCTCATTTTAGTTTACTTTCGATCTATATTATTTGTACACTCCTTCGTGTAGTATAGGATCGATGGATGTAAATTAAAATGATATATCTCGGCTCGGATCTCTTTATGTGGCTTGCGCATGGAAAAGGTGGAGCGGACGAGGTGGCGACACGGCGGGACGCATATTGGAGAACAAAGCCATAATAGTTGGAAAATTTTTGTTTTTCCATATTTATTGCTGATTTGTTTTATATGCATGTTGTGTGTGCTTGAAAATTCCTCATTTTCAATTTACTAAGTGGGAGAGGGATATTTTAATTAATTCCCACGGCCTCCATTACAATTTGACGTGTGATGCAACAAACTTGCGCGTCGGCTCTGAGTTCCTTCCTCCCCATCGGATGAGTTTGTTTGCGGATCACTAGGTCAAATAATGGTTATAGGAAATTATTTAGGAGCGTGTGTACTCCACATCGGTAAGGCACATAATCCGAGGTAATTCTCTTAGTATCATGTAATGGTGCACACTTAGATGCAAATAAAAAGTATCCTCCCCATCGGAGTCACTGCTTTTATTTGTAGGGCCAAAGAGGAACCTACTATTAATTTTATTTGTCAAAAAGTAAGGTTGACAAGATAATAAAATTAATGGGTAAAACCTCCTCTTACAAATGTAGAATTCGTATACGTCCACACTATCGTGGCATGCGATATTCTCGGTGTTTTGAGGTGTTGGTTGATTTCGGAATTTTATTGTTTTGAGGAATCAATAATATTTGAAATCTAATATTTTGATCATTGTGATTCTTAGGATTTTCAAAAATAACTTTCAACCCACTTACTATGATGCTAAAGAAAAAAAACTTACTGTACCCAAATTATATTGATTGGAAAGGACATTTGGATAGTGTCTTAACTGTCGATGAGTGTCCTCCTAAGCCTGCGGATGATTCTGGGGAAAAGGAACTTTTCGGATACCAGAATCGGGCTGCTAGGCAGGAAGCCATGGTTGCTCAGAAGGTTTCTACTTCTAAGCCGAAAGGCAAGAAGAAGAAGAAACAAGGTGGAGCAAAAATGGTAGGTGGACCTCAGGGAGGAGTGAAGAAGCCGAAAGGCAAGTGCTTCACTTGTAAATAGACTGGACATGGGAAGAAAGACTTCCCCAACCTAAAGCAGAACAAAGGTATATCTTCTTCCTTAGTTGTTGAAACATGTTTAGTGGTATTATCTACCGGTACCTGGTGTGTAGATACGGAAGCCACTGACCATGTCTGCAATTCTTTGTAGGGGTTCCAGGAAACCCGACGACTAACTGAAGGAGAAATTACCGTCTACATGGGCAATGCTACAAAGGTAGCGGCTATTGCAGTGGGAGATGTTTTATTTATCTTTTGAGAAAAATAAAGTTTTTGATTCTTAAGAATTTTCTTTATGTACCTTTATTTAGAAAGAATTGCTTTCGGTTTCTAAATTATGGATGGATAATCTATTCCTTTTAATGACAAATTTGTTATAAAAGGAATAGGGACATTATCTATTCAAGTACATAGATAGGAAATTTATAACTTGAACCACAAGCTCCCACGATGCAAATTGAAGTTTACAACTCATCTTCTAATTCCTATAAGAGAAAAGAACCTTCGATGATGAACCAAACATATCTTTGGGATCTTAGGCTTGGTCATATTAACATAAGCAGAATTCAAAGGTTGATAGCTGATGGACCTTTGGGTTCATTAGTGGTGGAGGATCTCCCAACCTGCGAATCTTTCTTGGAGGGTAAGATGACCAAGAGGCCTTTCAAGGCCAAGGGGTATAGATCCAAAGATGTGTTGGAATTGGTTCATTCTGATTCGTATGGTCCTATGTCTATCCAGGAAAGAGGTAGTTTTGAATATTTTGTCTTTTTCATAGACAATTATTCAAGATGGCACTACGATCTGATCGTAGTGGTGAATACCTCTTGGGAGAGTTTAGGAACTACTTATCAGAGCTTGGGATTCAATCCCAATTGTCTGCACCTGACACACCCCAGCAGAACAGGGTAGCAGAGCGAAGGAATAGGACTCTTATGGAGATGGTTAGATCGATGATGAGTTATTCTGACTTGCTAGATTTGTTCTGAGGATATGCTCTAGATACAGCAGTGTACATTCTGAACTCGGTTCCATTTAAATCAGTGCCTTCTACTCCCACAGAGTTGTGGATTGGGCGAAAGCCTAGTCTAAGACATATTCGGATATGGGGGAGTCCAACACATGTGCTGAAGGCTGATGCTGGTAAGTTGGAACCTCGTACAGAAGTGCGCTTGTTTGTTGGCTATCCTAGGGGAACGAAGGGTGGTTTGTTTTATAGTCCTAGAGATCAGAGGGTGATTGTTAGTACGTATGCCAGATTTCTAGAGGAGGATTATGTGATGAACCACAAGCCCACGAGTAGGATTGTTCTTGAGGAATTGACAGGGGAAGTCCCGACTTCAGTACCACTGGTACAAGAGGATATACCACATGTCACTGCACCGCGTGTCACAGAGGATACACAGGTGATACCTCGTCGTAGTGGGAGGGTTGTGAGACAGCCTGATAGATTCATGTTCTTGGGAGAATCTTCCGATTTGGTCCCTGGCGATCATGAACCTGATCCCTGGACATATGACGAGGCAATCTAAGATAAAGATGCAGCATCTTTGCAAAGTGCAATGAATATTGAGATTGAATCTATGGATTCAAATCATGTCTGGGAGCTCTTATGCATAGCAGCTCATATGGATTATCAGGTGTGGCAGATGGATGTCAAGACAACTTTCCTTAATGGAAGTCTTGAGGAGAACATCTATATGAAGCAACCAGAGGGATTCATTGCTAAGGGCAAAGAGCATCTTGTATGTAAGCTTAATCGGTCCATTTATGGATTGAAACAAGCTTCGAGGTCTTGGAACATCCACTTTGATGAGGTAAATCCAGACTTATGGATTTATTCAAAGTCTGGATGAGTCTTGTGTATACAAGAGATGTGACGGAAACGTAGTGGTATTTCTTGTACTATACGTAGATAATATTTTGGTAGTTGTCAACAATATCAGAGTGTTATCAGACGTAAGGGTATGGTTGTCCAAACAGTTTTGAAGGATTTGGGATAAGTGGGACACATCCTTGGGATCAAGGTTAGTGTGCTAATCCCAAGCTTCATACATAGACACGATAATGGATTGTTTTAGCATGCAAAACTCCAAGAAGGGTTTTCTACCTTTTCAGGCATGGAGTTCCTTTATTTAAGGAGATGTGTCCTAGATCATCTGAGGAGATAGAGGAGATGAAGGCGGTTCCTTATGCTTCGGCAGTAGGAAGCCTCATGTATGCTATGCTATGTACGAGACCAGATATCTGCTTTGCCGTGGGCATGGTTAGCAGATATCAGAGTAATCCTGGACAGGAACATTGGACTGCGGTAATGCATATATTGTAGTGCCTGAGAAGGACTAGGGATTATATGCTAGTTTATCGGGCAGACCAATTACTCCCTGTGGGTTACACAGATTCCGATTTCCAATCTGATAGGGATAACAGTAAGTCTACCTCGGGGTTTTGTATTTACTTTGGGAGGTGGAGCCATTGTATGGAGGAGTGTCCAGCAGAAATGCGTGGCGGACTCCACCATGGAAGCTGAGTATGTGGCAGCCTATGAGGCGGCCAAAGAAGCTGGGTGGCTTAGGAACTTCTTGATGGACTTGGATGTGATTCCTGGTTTGCCCAGAACTATCACAATTTATTGTGATAATAATGGTGCAGTTGCAAACTCGAAGGAACCATGAGCCCATAAGGTAAGTAAATGCATGGAGCGCAAGTACCACCTGATACGAGAAATCGTAAAGGAGGTAGAAGTTGCTGTCGCCTAGATTGCATCAGAGGATGACCTGGTAGACCCTTTTCACTAAGACCCTTCTAGCGAGAGCTTTGATAGACATGTGGAGAGAAGGGGAATCAGATGTATGGCAGTGTGATGACAGCATAGTCTTTTAGTATAAGTGGGAGATTGTTGGGATGTATACTGAAAGCCTAGCTCTTTTGTATGAACATCTTTATTTTGAAATAAGAATCACATAATCATTGTTTGCACTTTATATTTATTATATGTGTGCATATTGTCTAATATTTTACATTGTAGATAACATGGTGCTTGGTGTGGCACAGAAGATCATGTTATCAGTCCCTTGTAGAATATAAGTAGAGGCTCACAACCAAGATGGTTTTGGACAAACAATTGGCATGGTTGTAGTGTAGCTTGGTATTGTTTTGTCTTGAAGATAGAGTTACACTAGTACACTTAGGTGTATTGAGCAGGACCGACATAGAGATGATTCAATTTATTGCTGACTACATAATTGAATCGGACCTCGGATATTATGTTGTACATGCTCTTAATCCCGATATAATAACGGGCACATGTACTTAGTATTTATTTCATTGATTTACCAAAGGGTGAGATTTCTATTGATTAAATCAATATGCCCGGTAAGTTAGGAAATGATATTATTTACATGGTGTGCCGTTGATTATAGGAGTAAACCGTGTCCTATATATTAGGTTGATGATGTCCCCTTGAGGAGCTCATAAGGTTCATCATGTAAACCCTGCAGGTTGACTTAGTCAACATGATGATAAGGTTGAGTGGTACTACTCGAGGAGTTAGATGTTAATTGATTGATGGTCAGTAAATCAATTAATTAATGGACATTCGATATCTTAAACACGGGGAGATGGATGTATAAATAATATATGGAGCCCATATTAATTTATGAGGGTTGGTGAGGTAGTTCAATGATGATCCTCTATTGGAATGGAACATCATTGATGGATCAAGTTTGTGTGGTTCCGATCCATCGGGTGGCCAAGATCCAACTCCTCCTCATGGTCCCTATCGTAGCCTAATATAAACCTCATGAAGTCTAGATCAAATGATGGAAAATAAATCTCTAGAACCGACGGTTGAGATTAAATCTCTAGAACCGACGGTTGAGATTAAATCTCTAGAACCGACGGTTGAGATTAAATCCCTAGATCCGACGGTTGTGATGAAACCCTAGATCTGGCAGTTGGGATGAAACCCTAGATCCGACAGTTGGGATGAATCCCTAGATTCGACGGTTGGGATGAAACCCTAGATCCGACGGTTGGGATGAAACCCTAGAACCGAAGGTGGAGATTAAACCAAGGCCTAAACCTAACTCTATATATATGGGCTTAAGGTGGGCGGCAAGGAAGGTTGATGGAGTTGGATGTTTTGGAGATTAGGGTTTTACCCATCAATGGCTTGGGCGGCAAGAAACCCTAAGGAGGAAACCCTAATTAGATTAGGGTTTGGCTCCTTT
This sequence comes from Wurfbainia villosa, assembly GCA_025175895.1. Taxonomy (NCBI): domain Eukaryota; kingdom Viridiplantae; phylum Streptophyta; class Magnoliopsida; order Zingiberales; family Zingiberaceae; genus Wurfbainia; species Wurfbainia villosa. Next base: position 39,331,069 of record CM045987.1, read on the forward strand.
GGTTGGGCGGCAAGGTTTGGAAGGAGAGGGGCGGCAACTATAGGAGAAGAGCTCTTCTTCTTCCTAGGGAAGGTGGCTGGTTCCTAGATCTCTTCCTTCCACCTTGATTGGGCGGCAAGGAAGCCTAAGGAGGAAACCCTAATTAGATTAGGGTTTGGCTCTTATGGTTGGGTGGCTAGGGTTTGCAAGAAGGTGGGAGACAACTATAGGAGAGGAGCTCTTCTTCTTCCTAGGGTGTTGCCGGCTCCTTCTCTTTTCCCTATACCTTGGCCGGCACCCAACATATTCCCTTTCTCCTCTTCACTCCATCTTGGCCGGCGACACTAGAAGCTAGGGTTTGTCCCTAGTTTGGTTCCTTGGTGGTTTCCATTTTGTTCTCTCTATTCTTAGGGCCGGCGGCATCAATCCTTTGTGGATTGGTGGTTGGCTCAAGCAAGAAGGGAAGGAGAGTTCTTCTTTCTTTGGATTGAAGAAGATTTAGGAAGCTTCAACTTGTGGAGGATCTTCACCCACACGAAGTCTACAAGGAGGTTAGGACATACGATAGAAGATCAAGAGGTATAAAAGTTTTGTAACTTTTATTATTGATCTTTACATGTTCTTATTATTTTGATTAGTATGTGTTGATTATACTAGCTTGCATGTGTATGTATTTGTATAATCATAGACCCCGAAGATAAACACAAAAATTGGCGATCCGTCCGTCGTCTCTTCCGTGGCTAACCGACTAGAAGAGTTGTGTTGCTTGAACAACTAGTTTGTTCAAGTGTATCGCTCAAGTCGATAGCACGATGACGAATTGGTTGAGCTTAGGAAACTCATCCCATCCGGATTAGTTTTCATTAGTGAAAATTTTAATCCGGGAACATGGGAGTCAATGAGCCTCCGAAGCGATTACCAACAGTAAATGTATCCATATCTTGAGTAATCATCTATAAAAGAGACGAAATACTCAAAACCACCTCTAGCCTGGATAGACATAGGACCACAAAAATCAGAATGAACCAATTCTAACACATCTTTGGCTCTATACCCCTTGGCCTTAAAAGGCCTCTTGGTCATCTTACCCTCCAAGCAAGATTCGCAGGTTGGGAGATCCTCCACCACTAATGAACCCAAAGGTCCATCAGCTATCAACCTTTGAATTCTGCTTAGGTTAATGTGACCAAGCCTAAGATGCCAAAGATATGTTTGGTTCATCTTCGAAGGTTCTTTTCTCTTATTGGAATAAGAAGATGAGTTATTAACTTCAATTTGCATAGTGAGAGATTTTGGTTCAAGTGTGTATAAATTTCCTATCAATGCACCCGAACAGATAATATCCCTATTCCTTCTTATAACAACTCTGTCATTAAAAGAAATAGCATATCCATTCATAAACAATTTAGAAACCAAAATTAAATTCTTTCTAAATAAGGGTACATAAAGGCAATTCTTAAGAACCAAAAGTTTATTTTTCTCAAAAGATAAATGAACATCTCCCACTACAATAGCCGCCACCTTCGTGGCATTGCCCAAGTAAACGGTAATCTCTCCCTCATCTTGTTGTTGGGTTTCCTGGAATCCCTGCAAAGTATTGCAGACATGATCAGAGGCTCCCATATCTACACACCAGGTGCTGGTAGATAACACCGCTAACCATGTTTCAACGACTAGACCAAAGGATATACCTTTGTTCTGTTTCAGATTTGGACAGTCCTTTTTCCAATGTCCATCCTGCTTACAAGTGAAGTACTTGCCTTTCGGCTTCTTTACTCCTCCCTGAGACCCTCCCACCACCTTTGCTCTAGCTTATTTCTTCTTCTTCTTGCCTTTCGGCTTAGAAGTAGAAACCTTCTGAGCAACCATGGCCTTAGCCTGAGCAAGCCTTTCTGTCGACTGGAGAATGATATCGACCTGGGTTTCCCCATCGATCTCAGCTCCAAGGACTTCCAACTCATTCGCGGGCTTAGGAGGATACTCTTCGAAAAGTACATATTTGTACTCCTCAGCAGTTAAGACAATATCTAGATTCTTTTCCAATCAACATAATTTGGGTATAGTAAACTTATTTTCCTTTAGTATCACAACAAGTGGACTGAAAGTCATTTATGAAAATCCTAAGAATCACATAGATCATTACTTTAGATTTCAAAAAAATATTGATTCCTCAAACAATAAAATTTTAAAATCAACCAACACCTCAAAACACCGAGAATATCGTATGCCACGATAGTGTCGACGTATACGAATTCTACATTTGTAAGAGAAGGTTTTACCCATTAATTTTACTATCTTGTCGACCTAACTTTTTGACAAGTAAAATTATTAGTTGGTTCCTCTTTAGCACTACAAATAAAAGCAGTGACTCCGATGGGGAGGATACTTATATTTGTATCTAAGTGTTCACCATTACTTGGTACCAAGGTAATTATCTCGGGTTATGTGCCTTACGATGGGGAAGTACACACGCTCCTTAATAATTTTCTATAGACATTTTTGACCTTATGATTTGCAAACAAACTCATCCGATGGGGAGGAAGGCACTCAGAGCCGACACGCAAGTTTGTTTGCATCACTTGTCAAATCGTAATGGAGGCCGTGGGAATTTATAAAAATATCCCTCTCCCACTTTGTAATTTGAAATTGAGGAATTTTCTAGCCTACGACATGCATATCAAACAATAAGCAATAAATATGAAAAATAAATTATTTTCCAACTATTATGGATTTTATCTTCAATATGTCTCCCGTCACATCGCCTTCTCGTCCGCTCCTCCTACGCCATGTACAAGCCATCCGGAGATCCGAGCCGAGACTAAAATCTATTTTAATTTACATCCACCGATCCTATACTCCATGAGGGAGTGTACATGAAATCTAGATCGAAAGTAAACTAAAATAAAAGAGTGGATAAACAATGTCATATCTAATTTACAAAAAATTAAATACTAGCCTCGTCAACCCCAAGGATCGGACGGTCAGCGGTCGTCGAAATAATGTTTTTGTTAAGCTAACTTTGCCCTGCAGCTAGCATTAGTCGACTTCCAGCTTGGAGGACATGACTACCGTCCATCAGTCGACTGTCTGTGGTCAGCATTCGACTGATGCTACCATCAGTCGACTGATGATGGCCATCAGTCGACTGATTGTCAAGGATCAGCCTCGAGGAGTCAAGCATTATCACCATTTTTCAAGGAGTCATGTGCCCAATTTCTATTGGTTGAAGATCCTCTCGAAAAGGGGCTCAAGGGCTAAAAAGGAGGGCCTCTCCTAGGGTTTCATCATCAATTCTAAGCTTCCAAAAAGCCTCCACAAGCTTCAACGTTCTGACAACAAAGTGTAACCTCTCCGACGCCTTACGCTTATTTGTTTATTCTTTTTCGTCGGTATAAGCTTCATTTCAGTTTGTATTGTTCTTATTAATTGTCTCAGATTTTTTATCGTAACGAGGAGAGGGGGAGTGTCCCTCTACCTCAAGCTTTGTGACTTTTTGTATTCGTTCAACTCCTATCTCCAACTAGGAGGAGTTCGCTTAGTGTTTTGCCCTCCGTGCGTGATCAAGGACCACTAGGGCCTTGGAGTAGTAGCCGAAGGCTACGAACCAAGTAAAAAAGTCTACTTGTCTCTTTTATTTGTTTCATTTATCTTTCCGCTGAACTTAATTGTTTTGAAACGAATTCGAATGAAAGAAAAGTTTTATCGTTATTCACCCCCACCTCTAGCGATCCGCTCGATCCAACAATTGGTATCAGAGCCGGGGGTGCTAAGATTTGGTGAAACCACCAATCTAGCATTTTTACAGATTTTTCTTTCATTTTTATTCTGTTTATTTCGAATTTATTTCATTTTGTTAGTTCTTCTCCTGCACTACTAATCCAAGATGCAAGTCTTGGTACATTTCGATTGGTTGTGTCGTTGTTAGGTTTTTCATCTTCATTCTCTTGTTTCTTTTGTATCAATGGCCCATCTCGAGGGTTTTAGCACCATTCGACCTCCGTTTTACAACGGAGATGACTTCCGTTATTGGAAGGGTCGAATGGAATGCTTTCTTAAAACTCAAATCGAGATGTGGATCATAATCCAAACGGGATTCACACTTCCGACTAATGAAGTGGGTGAATCCTTGGATTATGACCAATGGACCAATGCTACAAAAAGACAAGTCGAAGCCGATGCCAAGGAGACTCAAATCCTCCAATGCGGCTTGTCCAAGGAGGAGCTTAATCGCGTCAGCCCCTTCATCAGCGCAAAGGATCTTTGGACAAAATTAGTGGAGCTACACGAAGGGACCGATGAAGCCAAGGTATGTAAGCACGATCTTTTGTTTAATAAATTATATAATCTAAAAATGCATGAACACGAAATGGTGATGCAACTTCACGCTCGCGTTCAAGACATAGTCAATAACCTACACGCGATCGGGCAAAAGGTCGAAAACCGCGACCTTATTAGGTATGTTCTTAACTCTTTTCCTAGGACTACCTTGTGGCCATCCATGGTCGATACCTACAAGGTCTCCAAGGATCTTTCAAAACTTAGGTTAGATGAGTTATTTTCCTATTTCGAACTTCATGAGTAGTCTAACTCGGAACCCGAGAATGGTATAGCACTTTTTGCAAGTTCGAGAAAGAAAACCGCGAGCAAGCCACCCCTGAAGGAAGAAGAAGATGAGTCCGATTAGGAGGTCGACCCAAAAATGGAGGTCGAATTAGTCAACTTAGTTCGGAGGATAGTCAAGGGCCAAAAGAGAACCGTCACTCGACCCAATGAAGGTAAGCCTAAAAGTTCTAATATTAGGTGTTACGAATGCAACAGGCTTGGACATATCAAGTCCGAATGCCCAAAACTCAAGAGCAAAGCACCAAAACACAAAAAGGCACTCAATGCTACATGGGAAAAAGCATCCGAGGAAGAAGATGATGATCGTGTCATCATGGCTAAACTGGTGGAATCGAAGACGGAGTCGGAACCTGAACACGAATCGGAAATAGAAGACTAGTCAGACTTCGAAGCGCTATTCAAGACAAGCCACGGATATGCATCTGGTTCAAAAGATACACTCAAGGTAAGTCGATCCCTTATTAGTACGCTATATAGTGCAATTAAGTTCTTATCTAGGAAATTAGCTAAGTCCGAGTCCAAGGTCGAGACCCTGGTTGAGGAAGTTAAACTTCTCAAACATGAGGTCTCCCTAACCTCTTCGACTAGTCGAGTTCGAGAGGAGGGCTCAACTCGGGTTGAAAAGCTCAAAGCTGAGAACTCACTCTTGAAAAGTCAAGTCGAAGATCTTAGGAACACGTTGGAAAGGTTTACTTTGGGATCCAAAGGACTTGACCTCCTACTTGGATCGCAAAGGGCTGTGTACAACAAGGCCGGACTAGGGTTTAGCTCAAATACGACCAACAAGTCGTATATGTCGATTGTACGTCGACATAAAAAATGTGTCCAAGCATGGGTCCCTAAGACCACCTTGATTTCAAACTTAGGATCAAACCAGTACTGGGTTCCCAAGGACCAAATCTACTATGTAGAAAGACCGAACCAATTCAACGGTCCAGGGGGAGCCAGTACAAAACTTGTTTGTATTTTAACTTAGAAATTGCATGCTTAGGTTTTTTATTTAGTTTGATTTTTTTTCTTTTTTAGAATGGTTAGATAGGACTATAACTTATCAATACTTGATAACATAGTACTAGGATGCGGCGAGATGATAGTACGCTAGGAAAGCGGAGTCTTGTGTATTCGAGCTAGATAAGGTGTATCTAGTTCGTGTTGGGTTTCCGGCACCGCGGCGTGTGTGTGTTCGATCATGTTTCGTAAACATGAGCACAGCGGAAGCAATTAAAATTAATAAATCTATATTTATTACAACACACACAACACACGCATGCTATTACAACAAGTGTAGACATAACCGTAAATTAAAATTTGCAATAAAAGGAAATTAAACTACGTTATACCTTCCGTATGACGTGTAGCGGGAACGGCATCAACCGGAACGATCCTCGTAAGAATCGTCTCTATCCGTATCCACGCCGAGCTCCTCGGGATGATTTCGCTAAGTCACGAGCTTCGTCTTCGTACGGGTTACTAGCCTCGTGTTGAAGACGACGTGATCGAGAGATGATCACGATCCGAATCCGAATTCGGATCCTAAAACGAGTTCTCAAAACTCGCTTCTCCGGAGAGGTATTCGTCAACCGTTTGACGAATCCTTCGTCCTCCACCTCAGAGGATTACCGGAGATCAAATCCCCGGTAAGTTAGCCGCTGTCGGAGCACTAACCGTCGTCCAAACGACGCTCCGACGAGAGGAGGAGAAGCTGTCCAGAAAAACTGGACAGCTTGGTGGAGGAGTAGGCGCCAGCCAAAACAAGGAGAGGAAAAACCCACCTTGATGCCGAACCTATAGGAGATCACCGGAGGGTCGCCGGAGGTTCACCGGCTGGAGCTTGGACGCCGGCAAGGGTCTTGGACGGCGGCACAAAGCTGGTGGCGGCAGTAGTTGGGCGCCGAAATCACCAACAAGGGGTGGGCGGCAACTAGGTTGGGCGGCCAAAATAGATTAGGGTTTTGGATTAGGGTTTAAGCCCTATTTTATAGAGAACTAATTCTCTTAATGGTTAATGGATCATATCCATAAAGCCCGTTAACCAATTCCATTAAGATAAGTTAAAATAAACCAAACCATGATGGTTTATTTTAAGTTAAAACGAACCGAACCAACCTTTGGTTCATTCGTTTAATATAAACCAAACCCTTTGGTTTATTCTCATCCATTGGATTAGAACCAAACCATTTTGGTCCATCCATTATGTCTTCATAAGACACAGCCCATCCACGCTTCCTCTGCGACTGAAACAATTTCATGCTCGCTTTATGTTTGGTCCAACCAAACATAGTTTCTCTCGGTCTGAGAATCCCATTCTCAAGCTCGTTTTAAATCCTTTGGATTACACTCGTTGTGCGTGTGACCAAATAGGTTCTCGGTTTATGTTGGCCATCTATAATTAACCATTAATTATAGAACGATCATGAGTGGCACCTAGTAGTACATCATGATCCCCAATTAACCGAAAAGATCAACGGTTGATCGAACTATTTACGAAACCCTTGAGCTCGAATGAATCGTGCCCCATTCCCTTCACTCATCTTATACCCACTTGGTTCAGGACATGGTCTATTGTGTCGGTCCCACTAGGTCGACTACGTCACACCTAGCCCAAGTATCATTTCCTCGTCCTCTGATTCTAGTTACTCCACATGTATCGAAGAGTACCTTACTCTAAACATGTAATGCTTTGGCCAAAGACTTTAGTAACAATCCGACGAGAGGCCATGGGTATACATCTCCTCGCAAGGAGTGGTGAATCCTTTATAGGCTATTCAAACACCTTCGATCACTCGACTTATACCCAATCATCCCGGGTCCACATCTCCTTAGAGATGTTTGCTTAAGATGTCAAAGCATAAGTCTCCATGATCAAGATGACTTGAATACCGCAAGTCAAAGGAACATCGCACTTAAGCCACAGTAAGAACTTCATTGACATATCTATATATGCAGAGAACCATATGAAGTCTTACGACTGGTCACTCCAATGAACTAGTTACCATAACTAGCATCCACGATTAACTCCGGACATCACTATGTCTCCAGCCAGTGAGAATCAGCTGCTTGGATACACCAAGGAGTATACCTCGTGCTAGTCTCAACAGAATTGATGGTGTCCAGATCCATCAATTCATCGACTAGGGATAATTCCGATACATCACAATTACACATGTAGAGATACTCACTAGTTGTGATCCAATCACAAATTCTCTCATGCTATGAATCATATCGTAGACATTCAGTAAATGAGTTTAAGATCCAATCAAATACATAAAACATGTATACTCAAATAGTGAATCTTCATTTATCATATAAATGGTTCATACATAAGGCGATTGCCTTAGGACATCTCTCATATATTACTAACAGTTCGGTGCACTTGACCGAGTGGAACTAGCTGAAGCTACCTCACCGTATCCTAGACTAGTTAAACCAGGAAGTGGTCTTAGGTGAGTCAAGTCTCTATTTTCTTGAAAATAGCTTTGTCTAAGGAAGTGGTCGTTGTTCCGATCAAAGAAGGCCTCTGTGCCTCGCCACGACTTGGAAGCCATGATCTTGAAAAGGTGACTTGATGAGCCTAAGGTCAAATCTGAATCTAACGCAAGGTTGACAAGTGTTCAAATCATTAAATTTAATTTAAGTAAAATTGGAAGTCATCTCACAAGAACATATAGGGTTAACATGTTTGATCATGTAGACATGGGTGAGATGATTTAGGTTAATAATCTTCAACCAATCTTTAATAAATCCAATATCCGATCCAACTACCTTGCATGTAGGATCAATGGATGTTGGACAGTGGTTGCTCCCGACACATGATTGGGGATCAACTCAAGTTTTCGAAGCTTCGATTCAAACGACAAGGATCGATAGCCTTCGGAAACAACAGCAAGCTCAAAATCATCAAATCAGGTGATATTGAACTCAACTCTAACTTTATTATTCAAAATGTTTTATTGGTAGAAAATTTTCAATATAATTTACTTAGTGTAAGCCAATTGTGTGATAATAACTATAAGGTCAAATTTCTAGAAAATGAATGCATAATTAATACAAATGAAACTTCTAAAACAATTCTTAAGAGAACTAGAAATAACAATATTTACACTATTAATTTAACTAACTCCTCAACCAAGTGTCTTATGACACGGCAAGAGAAATCATGGTTGTGGCACCGACGACTCGGTCACTCACACCCAAGACTCATCCACAAGATGAGTCAGAGTGACTTAGTCAGAGGTTTGTCTAACCTCAATAACTTGAAAAATAAAATATGTAATGCTTGTCAACAAGGTAAACAATCTAGGATGCAACATCAACTAACTAATCAAGAACGAACCAAAAGTGTTCTTGAGCTCCTGCACATGGATCTATTTGATTCACACGGAGCTAAGTCACTTATTGGGAGTAAATTCTGCTTAGTCATAATTGATGACTATTATAGATTTACTTGGGTTAGGTTCATCAAACACAAAAGTGATACCCTAGATCAATTAATTAATCTATTTAAACTAATAGAAAATCAACAAAACCTTAAAATAAAAAAACTTAGGACTAATCATGGTGGTGAATTTGAGAACCACAGGTTTATAGAATTCTGTACCCTAAATGGATACCACCATGAGTTCTCTTGCCCTAGAACCCCACAACAAAATGGCCTAGTAGAACGTAAAAATAGAACCCTACAAGAAGCTGCTAGGACAATGTTAAACGAGTATAACCTACCCGGTAGGTTTTGGGCAGAAGCCGTAAGTATGACATGCTATGTCCAAAATAGGATCCTTATGGTAAAGAGACACCTCAAGACCTCATACGAGATTTATCATGATAAAATACCTAACATCAAGTACTTTAGGGTATTTGGGTGTAAGGTACATATCATAAACACTAAGGATTACCTAGGGAAATTTACATCCAAAACATCAACGGGGATCTTTCTAGGATACTCGACTACAAGTAGAGCTTAAAGAGTATATAACCATGACACCCTTAGAGTCGAGGAGACTATCAATGTAGTATTTAATGAAGGACACGAATCTATAAAACCCCCAGCAACCCCAATTAGCGAGCCGATTCATACCAGACTCAACTTTGATCCGGAAATCAAGTCTAGTATTAATCCTAACCTAAGTCAACCAAGTCATTCTATTGACCAAGTGATAGATGACTCAAACCCAAACCAAACTATGACTCAAACGAGTCATCCTATTGACCAAGTGGTAGATGACTCAAACCCAAATCAAACTAGGACTCAAACCAATCATCCTATTGACCAAGTTATAGGTGATCCAAGTCTAGGAGTCCGAAATAGAGCCTCATACAGAAACCTTAGTCAAATCTCCCTGATTTCCAAAATTGAACCCAAAACTATTGACCAAGCTCTTCTTGTCCAGATTGAATTATTGCAATGCAAGAAGAGCTAGCTCAATTCACTAGGAATGAAGTATGGGAATTATTACCATCATCTAAAGATAAAACAATCGTCGGAACAAGGTGGGTGTTTAGAAATAAACTTGATGATAAAGGTCAAGTAGTTAGAAATAAAGCTAGACTAGTCGCTAAAGGGTTTAGTCAAGTCGAATGTTTAGATTACGATGAGACCTATGCCCCAGTAGCTAGACTAGAGTCCATTCGAATGTTATTAGCATATGCTGCACATCGAGGATTTAAGTTGTTTCAAATGGATGTAAAGTCAACATTCTTGATGTAGGGATGTATACTTAAAAGTCTATTTTTTTGTATGAACATCTTTATTTTGAAATAAGAATCACATGATCATTGTTTGCATATTTTTATGGTTATGCAATATTGTCTAATACGTTACATTGTAGATAACATGGTGTGTGGTGTCACACGGGAGATCATGTTATCGGCTCCTTGTAAAGTATAAGTAAAGGCTCACAACCGAGATGGCTTTGGACAAACCATCGGAATGGTTGTAGTGTGATTTTGTATTGGTTTGTCTTGACCATAGAATCACACTAGTGCACTTTGTGTGTATTGATCAGGACCGACACAGAGGTGATTCGATTTATTGCTGACTACATAATCGAATCGGACCTCAGATATTATTTAGTACATGCTCTTAATCCCGATATAATAACAGGCACATATACTTGGTACTCATCTCTTTGATTTACCAATGGACGAGATTTATAGATTAAATCGATAGACTCGGTAAGTTGGGAGATGATATTATGGTGTGCCGTTGATTATAGGAGGAAACCGTGTCCTATATATTAGGATGATGATGTCCCCTTGAGGAGCTCATAAGGTTCATCATGTAAACCCTGCAGGTGGACTTGGTCCGGCATGATGTAAAGGTTGAGTGGTACTACTCAAGGAGTTAGATGTTGATTAATTAATGGTTAGTAAATTAATTAATCGACGGACATTCAAGATCTTAAACACGGGGAGAAAATGTACAAATAATATATGGAGCCCATATTATCATATGGGGGTTGGTGAGGTAGATCAATGATGGACCTTTAGTGGATTGGATCATCATTAGTGGATCGGACTTTATGTGGGATTGATCCATGGGTGGCCAAGACCCAACTCCTCCTCATGGTCCCTAATGTAGCCTATTAACACCTCATGATGCTTAGATCCAAAGGATAGAAACAAATCTCGAGATCCAAAGGTAGAGATTAAATATCTAGATCCGACGGTTGAGATTAAAACTCTAGATCCGACGGTTGAGATTAAATCCCTAGAACCAATGGATGAGATTAATTCATGGCTTATCCCTAACTCTATAAAAGGATGGCATGGAGTTGGCGTGGAGGACAATTGAAGAGAGCTAGGGTTTTTGGAGTTGGCGGCAAGGTTAGGAATTAGGGTTTGGAGCTTGGCGGCTATTAAGGAAAGTCGTTCCTTAGTTGTTCTTATTCCCCAAGCTGCCGGCGCCCATCTTCTTCCTTCCAGACCTTGGCCAGCGTCCAAAACAAGCCTTCTCCTTCTCCTTGGCCGGTGGAACAAAGGTTTAGGGTCTTCCCTTGGAGCTTTTGGCCGGCCACACCCAAAACTCCTTCTCTTTCCTTCTTTTGTTGGCCGGTGGCAAGGATACTCCTTGCTTCTTGTTGGCTGGTTTTAGGGAGGTAAATATCCTTGTTTCTATTCTTTCTCTTGCTTTGGAAGAGCAAGGAAGGAAGTGTTGTGATCTAGGAGCTTCAACTTTTGGTGGATCGTCGCCCACACAACGTCCAAAAGGAGGAAGGTCATACATTAGAAGACTAGGAGGTATACCTATTCTTCTTTCTCATTTATTCATTGCTTGTATTTATTTTTGATTTATGAGCATGTTATATTTCTGTAAATGGCTAAATAATACTTGGATCCTGAGTATAAACACAAAAACTGGCGATCCGGACATCGTCTATTCCGCGGCTACTCGTAGAATAGAGAATGGTCGCTTGAACAACTAGTTTGTTCAAGTGACCTCTCTAAACGAATAGAACGACGATGACTTGGTTGCTTTGGGAATCCCTTTTGTCTAGGATTAAATTTTTAATCCGGGGACATCGAAGGGATCACCATGGTCAAGCAACCGAGGCGAAGGGGAAGCGAAGTTTCCCCTCACGGACTCAACAAGGGCAAAACCCTACAATTGGTATCAGAGCCAAGGTTTCCGGTTTTGTGTGTTTAGGATTCGGTTAATTTTATGCACTTTTTCATATATTAAATGTGTCAGATAATAGTAGGATATGCGTAGTTTAACTCTTTGGTTGCAGGCATAAGATCCGACTATTATGGCATGTGTGTGTATGTGATTGTATGTGTGTATATGTTTATTTTGTTGATTCCTCGGGGTTGACGAGGCTTGTTTTTATTTTTTGTAAATTAAATACGACATTGTTTAGCCGCCCTTTATTTTATTTTACTTTCGATCTAGAATTCATGTACACTCCCTCGTGGAGTATAGGATCGATGGATGTAAATTAAAATAGGATTTAGTCTCGGCTCGGATCTCCGGATGGCTCGTACATGGCGTAGGAGGAGCGGACGAGATGGCGATGCGACGGGAGTCATATTGAAGACAAAAGCCATAATAGTTGGAAAATAATTTATTTTTCATATTTATTGCTTTTTGTTTAATATGTATGTCGTAGGCTAGGAAAATTCCTCAATTTTAAATTACTAAGTGGGAGAGGGATAATTTTATAAATTCCCGCGGCCTCCATTACAATTTGACAAGTGATGCAAACAAACTTGCGCGTCGGTTCTGAGTGCCTTCCTCCCCATCGGATGGGTTTGTTTGCGGATCATAAGGTCGAATATGGTTATAGGAAATTATCAAGGAGCGTGTGTACTTGCCCATCGTAAGGCACATAACCCAAGATAATTACCTTGGTACCGAGTAATGGTGAACACTTAGATACAAATATAAGTATCCTCCCCATCGGAGTCACTGCTTTTATTTGTAGGGCCAAAGAGGAACCAACTATTAATTTTACTTGTCAAAAAGTTAGGTTGACAAGAAAGTAAAATTAATGGCTAATACCTCCTCTTACAAATGTAGAATTCGTATACGTCCACACTATCGTGGCATACGATATTCTCGGTGTTTTGAGGTGTTGGTTGATTTTAAAAATTTTATTGTTTGAGGAATCAATAATTTTTTTGAAATCTAATGTTTTGATTTATGTGATTCTTAGGTTTTCTTTCAAAATGACTTTCAACCCACTTGCTGTGATACTGAAAGAAAACAAACTTACTGGACCCAACTATGTAGATTGGAAGAGGAATCTAGATATTGTCTTGACTGCTGAGGAATACAAATATGTACTCCTCGAAGAGTGCCCTCCCAAGCCTGCAGATAATTCTGGGGAAAAGGAGAGAGAGCTATAGGAAGTGGAACAAGGCCGATGAGATGGCACGGTGTTACATTTTGGCATCTATGTCAAATGTACTCCAACATCAGCATCAAGCCATGCCCACTGCCTATGATATGATGCTCAATCTCAAGGAGCTTTTCGGACACCAGAATCGGGCTGCGAGGCAAGAGGCCATGAGAAACTTGATGACGACCACCATGATCGAGGGAACACCCGTAAGGGATCATGTTCTCAAGATGATGGCTCATTTGAATGAGCTGGAGGTGCTAGGAGCTGAGATCGATGGGGAAACCCAGGTCGATATCATACTCCAGTCTCTGCCTAGGAGTTTTGAGCAGTTTCGCCTCAACTACAACATGAACAAGAGGTTGTATTCATTGGCGGAACTTCTGACAGAACTCCAGGTGGCAGAGGGACTATTTCGTCAGAGTGCTCAGGCGCATGCTGTGATGACCCAGAAGGTTTCTGCTTCTAAGCCGAAAGGCAAGAAGAAGAAGAAAAAAACCGGGGCAAAGGCGATGGGAGGTACTCAGGTAGGAGTGAAGAAGCCGAAAGGCAAGTGCTTCACTTGTAAGCAAACTGGACACTGGAAGAAGGACTGCCCCAACCGTAAGAACAAAGGTATATCTTTTGGTCTAGTCGTTGAAACATGTTTAGCGGTGTTATCTACCGGCACCTGGTGTGTAGATACGCTATAATTTGCTCGGATATTCTATTTCTTTCAATGACAGAGTTGTTATAAAAAGAGATAGGGAGATTATCTGTTCGGGTACATTGATAGGAAATTTGTACACACTGGAACCAAAACCTCCCACGATGCAAATTGAAGTTAATAACTCATCTTCTAATTTTAATAAGAGAAAAGAACCTTCGAAGATGAACCAAACATATCTTTGGCATCTTAGGCTTGGTCACATTAACCTAAGCAGAATTCAAAGGTTGATAGCTGATGGACCTTTGGGTTCATTAGTGGTGGAGGATCTCCCAACCTGTGAATCTTGCTTGGAGGGTAAGATGACCAAGAGGCCTTTTAAGGCCAAGGGGTATAGAGCCAAAGATGTGTTAGAATTAGTTCATTCTGATTTGTGTGGTCCTATTTCTATCCAGGCTAGAGGTGGTTTTGAGTATTTCGTCTCTTTTATAGACGATTACTCAAGATATGGATACATTTACCTGATGCGCCGCAAGTCTGAATGCTTTGACAAGTTCAAAGAATTCAAGGCTGATGTGGAGAAACGTCAAGGTAAAAGTATCAAAACACTACGATCTGATCATGGTGGTGAGTACCTCTTGGGAGAGTTTAGGAACTACTTATCAGAGGCTGGGATTCAATCCCAATTGACTGCACTGCACACCCTGAGAATGGTGTAGTAGAGCGAAGGAATAGGACTCTTATGGAGATGGTTAGATCGATGATGAGTTATTCTGACTTGTCAGATTCGTTCTGGGGATATGCTCTAGATACGGCGGTATACATTCTGAACTTGGTTCCATCCAAATCAGTGCCTTCTACTCCCACAGAGTTATGGACTGGGTGAAAGCCTAGTCTAAGACATATTCGGATATGGGGGAGTCGACATGTCTTTGAAGGCGGATCTTTGGTAAGTTGGAACCTCGCATGTATACACGATTGTTCGTTGGCTATCCCAGAGGAACGAAGGGTGGATTGTTTTATAGTCCTAGAGATCAGAGGGTGATCATTAGCACGAACGCCAGATTTCTAGAGGAAGACTATGTGATGAGCCACAAGCCCAAGAGTAAAATTGTTCTGGAGGAGTTAAAAGGGGAAGTCACTTCTTTAGTACCACCTATACAAGAGGATATACCACATTTCACTGCACCGCGTGTCACAGAGGATACACAGGTGATACCTCATCGTAGTGGGAGGGTTGTGAGACAGCCTGATAGATTCATGTTCTTGGGAGAATCTTCTGATTTGGTCCCTGGCAAACATGAACCTGATCCCTGGACATATAATGAGGCAATCCAAGATAAAGATGCGGTATCTTGGCAGAGTGCAATGAATGCTGAGATTGAATCTATGGATTCAAATCAGGTCTGGGAGCTAGTAGAACCACCCGATGGTGTAAAAACCATTGTATGCAAGTGGATCTACAAGAGAAAAAGAGGAATAGATGGGAAGGTTGAGACCTTCAAAGCGAGGCTTGTTGCGAAGGGGTATACTCAGAAAGAGGGTATCGATTATGAGGAGACCTTTTCGCCGGTAGCTATGCTTAAATCTATCCGGATTCTCTTATGCATAGCAGCTCATATGGATTATGAGGTGTGGCAGATGGATGTCAAGACAGCTTTCCTTAATGGAAGACTTGAGGAAAACATCTACATGAAGCAACCAGAGGGATTCATTGCTAAGGGAAAAGAGCATCTTGTATGTAAGCTTAATCGGTCCATTTATGGATTGAAGCAAGCTTTGAGATCTTGGAACATCCGGTTTGATGAAGTGATCCAGTCTTATGGATTTATTCAAAGTCCAGATGAGTCTTGTGTATACAAGAGATGTGACGGAAACGTAGTGGTATTTCTTGTACTATATGTAGATGACATTTTGTTGATTGGCAACAATATCAAGGTGTTATCAGACGTAAGGGTATGGTTGTCCAAACAGTTTGATATGAAGGACTTAGGAGAGGTGGGACACATCCTTGGGATCAAGGTTATAAGGGATCGCAAGAAAAGGATGTTGTGCTTATCCCAAGCTTCATACATAGACACGATTATGGAGCGTTTTAGCATGCAGAACTCCAAGAAGGGTTTTCTACCTTTCAGGCATGGAGTTCCTTTATCTAAGGAGATGTGTCCTAGATCATCTGAGGAGATAGAGGAGATGAAGGCAGTTCCTTATGCTTCGGCAGTAGGAAGCCTCATGTATGCGATGCTCAGACGAGACCAGAATACGCTGCAGTGGGCATGGTCCAGATATCGAGTAATCCAGAGTGGGGGACATTGGGTCCGCGGTAAAGCATATATTGAAGTACCTGAGAAGGACTAGGGATTATATGCTGGTTTACCGGGCAGACCAATTACTCCCTGTGGGTTACACGGATTCCGACTTCCAATCTGATAGGGATAACAGTAAGTCTACCTCAGGTTTTGTGTTTACTTTGGGAGGTGGAGCCATTGTATGGAGGAGTGTCAAGCAAAAGTGTGTGGCGGACTCCACCATGGAAGCTGAGTATGTGGCGGCCTATGAGGCGGCTAAAGAAGCTGTATGGCTCAGGAACTTCCTGATGGACTTGGATGTGATTCCTGGTTTGCCCAGAACTATCACAATTTATTGTGATAATAGTGGTGCAGTTGCAAACTCGAAGGAACCACGAGCCCATAAGGCTAGTAAACACATAGAGCGCAAGTACCACCTAATACGAGAAATCGTAAAGAGAGGAGAAGTTGTTGTGGCCAAGATTGCATCGGAGGATAACCTGGCAGATCCTTTCACTAAGGGCCTTCCGGCGAGAGCTTTTGATAGGCATGTGGAGGGAATGGGGATCAGATGTATGGCACTTTGAGGACAGCATAGTCTTTTAGTATAAGTGGGAGATTGTAGGGATGTATACTTAAAAGTCTATTTTTTTGTATGAACATCTTTATTTTGAAATAAGAATCACATGATCATTGTTTGCATATTTTTATGGTTATGCAATATTGTCTAATACGTTACATTGTAGATAACATGGTGTGTGGTGTCACACGGGAGATCATGTTATCGGCTCCTTGTAAAGTATAAGTAAAGGCTCACAACCGAGATGACTTTGGACAAACCATCGGAATGGTTGTAGTGTGATTTGGTATTGGTTTGTCTTGACCATAGAATCACACTAGTGCACTTTGTGTGTATTGAGCAGGACCGACACAGAGGTGATTCGATTTATTGCTGACTACATAATCGAATCGGACCTCAGATATTATTTAGTACATGCTCTTAATCCCGATATAATAACGGGCACATATACTTGGTACTCATCTCTTTGATTTACCAATGGGAGAGATTTATAGATTAAATCGATAGACTCGGTAAGTTGGGAGATGATATTATGGTGTGCCGTTGATTATAGGAGGAAATCGTGTCCTATATATTAGGATGATGATGTCCCCTTGAGGAGCTCATAAGGTTCATCATGTAAACCCTGCAGGTGGACTTGGTCCGGCATGATGAAAAGGTTGAGTGGTACTACTCAAGGAGTTAGATGTTGATTAATTAATGGTTAGTAAATTAATTAATCGACGGACATTCGAGATCTTAAACACGGGGAGAAAATGTACAAATAATATATGGATCCCATATTATCATATGGGGGTTGGTGAGGTAGATCAATGATGGACCTTTAGTGGATTGGATCATCATTAGTGGATCGGACTTTATGTGGGCTTGATCCATGGGTGGCCAAGACACAACTCCTCCTCATGGTCCCTAATGTAGCCTATTAACACCTCATGATGCTTAGATCCAAAGGATAGAAACAAATCTCGAGATCCAAAGGTAGAGATTAAATCTCTAGATCCGACGGTTGAGATTAAAACTCTAGATCCGACGGTTGAGATTAAATCCCTAGAACCAATGGATGAGATTAATTCATGGCTTATCCCTAACTCTATAAAAGGATGGCATGGAGTTGGCGTGGAGGACAATTGAAGAGAGCTAGGGTTTTTGGAGTTGGCGGCAAGGTTAGGAATTAGGGTTTGGAGCTTGGGCGGCACCTATTAAGGAAAGTCTTTCCTTAGTTGTTCTTCTTCCCAAGCTGCCGGCGCCCATCTTCTTCCTTCCAGACCTTGGCCAGCGTCCAAAACAAGCCTTCTCCTTCTCCTTGGCCGGTGGAACAAAGGTTTAGGGTCTTCCCTTGGAGCTTTTGGCCGGCCACACCCAAAACTCCTTCTCTTTCCTTCTTTTGTTGGCCGGCGGCAAGGATACTCCTTGCTTCTTGTTGGCTGGTTTTAGGGAGGTAAATATCCTTGTTTCTATTCTTTCTCTTGCTTTGGAAGAGCAAGGAAGGAAGTGTTGCGATCTAGGAGCTTCAACTTTTGGTGGATCGTCGCCCACACGACGTCCAAAAGGAGGAAGGTCATACATTAGAAGACTAGGAGGTATACCTATTCTTCTTTCTCATTTATTCATTGCTTGTATTTATTTTTGATTTATGAGCATGTTATATTTCTGTAAATGGATAAATAATACTTGGATCCCGAGTATAAACACAAAAACTGGCGATCCGGACATCGTCTATTCCGCGGCTACTCGTAGAATAGAGAATGGTCGCTTGAACAACTAGTTTGTTCAAGTGACCTCTCTAAACGAATAGCACGACGATGACTTGGTTGCTTTGGGAATCCCTTTTGTCTAGGATTAAATTTTTAATCCGGGGACATCGAAGGGATCACCATGGTCAAGCAACCGAGGCGAAGGGGAAGCGAAGTTTCCCCTCACGGACTCAACAAGGGCAAAACCCTACACTTGAATGGATACATTAAAGAAGAGGTTTATGTTAGTCAACCCCCCGATTTTGAAATCCTAGATAAACCTGACCATGCTCTTAGGTTAAAGAAAGCTCTCTATGGACTTAAATAAGCTCCTCGAGCTTGGTACGAGAGGCTTTCGATTTATCTTAAGTCCAAAGGATTTAACCAAGGTGTAGTTGACCCAACTCTTTTCGTAAAAATCGTAAGTAAAGACATATTCATAGCCCAAATCTACGTAGATGATATTATTTTCGGAACCACCAACTCGATCCTACTAAATGAATTCATTTCACTTATGGAAAGTGAATTTGAAATGAATTTTGTAGAAGAGTTGAGTTTCTTCTTAGGTCTACAAATTAAGCAAACTAAAGATGGAATATACCTACATCAACGTAAATATACTAGAGAATCAATTAAACGCTTTGGAATGCAGGATGCTAAAGTTATTAATACCCCAATGGCAACTAATGTGAATATAGAGGAAGATGTAATCAGAAATTCAATTGATTTAAAATACTATTGGAGCATAATAGGGAGTCTCCTTTACTTAACTGCGAGCCGACCTAATATCCTATTTGCAGTAAGTATGTGCACAAGGTTCCAAACCTGTGCCAAGGAGTCTCACCTAACTCTAGTCAAGCATATACTTAGATATCTAAATGGTACACTTAATGTCGGTATTTGGTACCCTAGATCTACCGAGTTCGAACTAACCAGCTACTCCGATTCAGACTATGCCGGTAGTAAGCTCGATAGAAAGACTACGAGTGGTTGTTGTCAACTTCTCGACTCGAGTCTAGTGAGTTGGTGCAGTATGAAGCAACACTGTGTTGCCCTATCTACCACCGAAGCCAAATACATCGCGATGGGTGAGGTGTCACTCAGCTTCTTTGGATGAAGCACACTCTCCGCGACTTTAAGTTAGACTTTACGAACACTAAACTCCACGTAGATAACATTAGCTCAATTAACCTAACTAAGAATCCAATATGTCATTCTAGGACCAAACATATAGAGGTCAAACATCATTTCATTCGAGAACATGTGGCCAACGGAGCCATACGACTCGAATATGTCGAATCGAAGTCCAACTTGGCAGACTTATTTACTAAACCCCTACCTGAAGCCGAATTCAGTCTATTCAGATGAAAATTGGGCATATGCGTAGTAGAATAGGAACTTACAAATTATATTACTACTATTTCTTACTTTTCATTTCCATGGAACTAGTATAGGGCATACCTTAGATATCATGCACCTATAGATTTAAGGAGCCAATACATCTCACAACACATAGGACTAATGTGTTTGTGTACTTAGCCACGTAGATGGGAGTGAGATGTTAGGAACTTACTCCTGGTTTCCGATGTAGAGCTAGTGCATCGCCATGAACCACGGAGTATAATCATACATATTAACCGACTTTGACCAAGATTGGTTAATCTTTCATATCAATCAAGTCAAATATGAGTCGAACATTTTATAGATGAGATTATTTTCAATATATTATTTTTAAAATAATATGGAACATGCTTGGACTTTAAAATTAATATCTATATTTTTTTTCACACACCCCCACTCTTTTCGATATATGGCAAAAGGGAGAGGAAAAGGCCAAAGTTAAGGGATCAAAATTTTTGATAACTTAACTTGTTTTTCATGGCCAAAAGTTAATTAAATGTTTACTTAACTTTAAGTTTTGAAAATTTACTTAACTTGTTAATAAAAAGAAAGTAAAGGCCAAGTTAAGAGAATTCTTAACTTAAACGTTTCACTAAGGCCAACTTTAAGTAATGGAGGAAAAGGCCTAAGTTAAGGGATCAAAATTTTTGATAACTTAACTTGTTTTTCATGGCCAAAAGTTAAGTAAATGTTTACTTAACTTTAAGTTTTGAAAATTTATTTAACTTGTTAACAAAAAGGAAGTAAAGGCCAAGTTAAGAGAATTCTTTACTTAAACGTTTCACTAAGGCCAACTTTAAGCAATGTTAATTACTTAAACTCTTCCTAAATAGCAATCCTCAAGGAGGAGGATTAAGGTTTTTCTTTCAAGACTCACCATCGGTCATGGGGGAGGTTTCCCCAAGGGGGAGTACTTGAAGAAAATCCTTACTACTCCTACTTAATCCTTTTATTACTATTTCACATGAACATTATTTTTCTTCATGCATGCTATTTTCTTAACTTTGTATGTGGGTTTGCCATAAATCAAAAAGGGGGAGATTGTTGGTGCAGTAGGCACCTAAGTCGAACCTGAGTTTTGATTATAGCAAATGATACAAAGTTAAGCTTATATTGTTATCTCACGAGCTAAATCGAGTGTGTAGAAAAGTGCCAATGCTTGAGCTGAAGGCTAGCGACACCCGTAGGAAGTCGCGGTGGTCGGGCGACACTCGAGTGACTTCGGAGGGAGCCAAAGGAATCAAGTGGAAGGCCAGAAGCGAAAGCGACACAGTAAGTATCGAGGTAAGCTCGTGTGTGTGCGAGAGTAAGAGAGGTCGTATCCTCCTTACAGGGATGATCTTAAGCGTAGTTCCGACCAAAGACATCCTATAGATAGTCTAGGTCGAGATCGGATGGTCAGCGGACGTCGAAATAATGTTTTTGTTAAGATAACTTTGCCCTACAGCTAGCATCAGTCGACTGCCAGCTTGGAGGACTCGACTGTCTGCGATCAGCATTCGACTGATGCTGCCATCAGTCGACTGATGATGGCCATCAGTCGACTGATGGTCATGGATCAGCCTCGAGGAGTCAAGTTTTATCACCATTTTTCAAGGAGCCATGTGCCCAATTTCTATTGGTTGAATATCCTCTTGAAAAGGGGCTCAGGGGCTAAAAAGGAGGGCCTCTCCTAGGGTTTCATCATCAATTCTAAGCTTCCAAAAAGCCTCCGCAAGCTTCAACTTTCCGACAACAAAGTGCAACCTCTCCGACGCCTTACGCTTATTTGTTTATTCTTTTCCGTCGGTATAAGCTTCATTTCAGTGTCTATTGTTCTTATTAATTGTCTCGGATTTTTTATCGTAATGAGGAGAGGGGGAGTGTCCCTCTACCTCAAGCTTTGTGACTTTTTGTATTCGTTCAACTCCTATCTCCAACTAGGAGGAGTTCGCTTAGTGTTTTGCCCTCCGTGCGTGATCAAGGACCACTAGGGCCTTGGAGTAGTAGCCAAAGGCTACGAACCAAGTAAAAAAGTCTACTTGTCTCTTTTATTTGTTTCATTTATCTTTCCGCTGCACTTAATTGTTTTGAAATGAATTCGAACGAAAGAAAAGTTTTATCGTTATTCACCCCCACCTCTAGCGATCCGCTCGATCCAACAATTGGTATCAGAGCCGAGGGTGCTAAGATTTGGTGAAACCACCAATCTAGAATTTTTACAGATTTTTCTTTCATTTTTATTCTGTTTATTTCGAATTTATTTCATTTGGTTAGTTCTTCTCCCACACTACTAATCCAAGACGCGAGTCTTGGTACATTTCGATTGGTTGTGTCGTTGTTAGGTTTTTCGTCTTCATTCTCTTGTTTCTTTTGTATCAATGGCCCATCTCGAGGGTTTTAGCACCGTTCGACCTCCGTTTTACAATGGAGATGACTTCCGTTATTGGAAGGGTCGGATGGAATGCTTTCTTAAAACTCAAATCGAGATGTGGATCATAATCCAAACGGGATTCACACTTCCGACTAATGAAGTGGGTGAATCCTTGGATTATGACCAATGGACCAATGCTACAAAAAGACAAGTCGAAGCCGATGCCAAGGAGACTCAAATCCTCCAATGCGGCTTGTCCAAGGAGGAGCTTAATCGCGTCGGCCCCTTCATCAGCGCAAAGGATCTTTGGACAAAATTAGTGGAGCTACACGAAGGGACCGATGAAGCCAAGGTATGTAAGCGCGAACTTTTTTTTAATAACTTATATAATCTAAAAATGCATGAACACGAAACGGTGACACAACTTCACGCTCGCGTTCAAGACATAGTCAATAACCTACACGCGATCGGGCAAAAGGTCGAAAACCGCGACCTTATTAGGTATGTTCTTAACTCTTTTCCTAGGACTACCTTGTGGCCATCCATGGTCGATACCTACAAGGTCTCCAAGGATCTTTCAAAACTTAGGTTAGATGAGTTATTTTCCTATTTCGAACTTCATGAGTAGTCTAACTCGGAACCCGAGAAGGGTATAGCACTTTTTGCAAGTTCGAGAAAGAAAACCGCGAGCAAGCCACCCCCGAAGGAAGAAGAAGATGAGTCCGATTAGGAGGTCGACCCAAAAATGGAGGTCGAATTAGTCAACTTAGTTCGGAGGATAGTTAAGGGCCAAAAGAGAACCGTCACTCGACCCAATGAAGGTAAGCCTAAAAGTTCTAATATTAGGTGTTACGAATGCAAAAGGCTTGGACACATCAAGTCCGAATGCCCAAAACTCAAGAGCAAAGCACCAAAACACAAAAAGGCACTCAATGCTACATGGGAAGAAGCATCCGAGGAAGAAGATGATGATCGTGTCATCTTGGATAAACTGGTGGAATCGAAGACGGAGTCGGAACCTTAACACGAATCGGAAATCGAAGACTAGTCAGACTACGAAGCGCTATTCAAGACAAGCCACGGATATGCATCTGGTTCAAAAGATACACTCAAGGTAAGTCGATCCCTTATTAGCATGATATATAGTGCAATTAAGTTCTTAACTAGGAAATTAGCTAAGTCCGAGTCCAAGGTCGAGACCCTGGTTGAGGAAGTTAAACTTCTCAAACATGAGGTCTCCCTAACCTCTTCGACTAGTCGAGTTCGAGAGGAGGACTCAACTCGGGTTGAAAAGCTCGAAGTTGAGAACTCACTCTTGAAAAGTCAAGTCGAAGATCTTTGGAACACATTGGAAAGGTTTACTTTGGGATCCAAAGGACTTGACCTCCTACTTGGATCACAAAGGGCTGTGTACAACAAGGCCGGACTAGGGTTTAGCTCAAATACGACCAACAAGTCGTATATGTCGATTGTACATCGACATAAAAAATGTGTCCAAGCATGGGTCCCTAAGACCGCCTTGATTTCAAACTTAGGATCAAACCAATACTGGGTTCCCAAGGACCAAATCTACTATGTGGAAAGACCGAACGAATTCAACGGTCCAGGGGGAGCCAGTACAAAACTTTTTTGTATTTTAACTTAGAAATTGCATGCTTAGGTTTTTTATTTAGTTTGATTTTTTTTTTCTTTTTTAGAATGGTTAGATAGGACTATAACTCATCGATACTTGATAACATAGTACCAGGACGCGGCGAGATGATAGTACGCTAGGAAAGTGGAGTCTTGTGTATTCGGACTAGATATGGCGTATCTAGTTCCGTGCACTTGACCGAGTGGAACTAGCTGAAGCTACCTCACCGTATCCTAGGATAGTTAGACCAGGAAGTGGTCTTAGGTGAGTCAAGTCTCTATTTTCTTGAAAATGGCTTTGTCTAAGGAAGTGGTCATTGTTCCGATCAAAGAAGGCCTCTGTGCCTCGCCACGACCTGGAAGCCATGATCTTGAAAAGGTGACTTGATGAGCCTAAGGTCAAATCTGAATCTAACGCAAGGTTGACAAGTGTTCAAATCTTTAAATTTAATTCAAGTAAAATTGGAAGTCATCTCACAAGAACATATAGGGTTAACATTTTTGATCATGTAGACATGGGTGAGATGATTTAGGTTAATAATCTTCAACCAATCTTTAATAAATCCAATATCCGATCCAACTACCTTTCATGTAGGATCAATGGATGTTGGACAGTGGTTGCTCCCGACACATGATCGGGGATCAACTCAAGTTTTCGAAGCTTCGATTCAAAAGACAAGGATCGATAGCCTTCGAAAACAACTGCAAGCTCAAAATCATCAGATCAGGTGATATTGAACTCAACTCTTACTTTATTATTCAAAATGTTTTATTGGTAGAAAATTTTCAATATAATTTACTTAGTGTAAGCCAATTGTGTGATAATAACTATAAGGTCATATTTCTAGAAAATGAATGCATAATTAATACAAATGAAACTTCTAAAAAAATCCTTAAGAGAACTAGAAATAACAATATTTACACTATTAATTTAACTAACTCCTCAACCAAGTGTCTTATGACACGGCAAGAGGAATCATGGTTGTGGCACCGACGACTCGGTCACTCACACCCAAGACTCATCCACAAGATGAGTAATAGTGACTTAGTTAGAGGTTTGTCTAACCTCAATAACTTGAACAATAAAATATGTAATGCTTGTCAACAAGGTAAATAATCTAGGACGCAACATCAACTAACTAATCAAGAACGAACCAAAAGTGTTCTTGAGCTCCTGCACATGAATCTATTTGATTCACACGGAGCTAAGTCACTTAATGGGAGTAAATTCTGCTTAGTCATAATTGATGACTCTTTAAGATTTACTTGGGTTAGGTTCATCAAACACACAAGTGATACCCTAGATCAATTAATTAATCTATTTAAACTAATAGAAAATCAACAAAACCTTAAAATAAAAAAACTTAGGACTGATCATGGTGGTGAATTCGAGAACCACAGGTTTACAAAATTCTGTACCCTAAATGGATACCACCATGAATTCTCTTGCCCTAGAATCCCACAACAAAATGGCCTAGTAGAACGTAAAAATAGAACCCTACAAGAAGATGCTAGGTGGTGTATGACTCAGATTGTCGTCTAAATGAGCTCAACCAATTTAGTAATACCGAATCCCCCTAACTAAAGGAGTATAGCATGACTCGAGTCGTCTCCCAACGATTGAAGATGGTGTATGATAATTCAAGTGGTTATTGCAGTTTTGATTCTTTTTTTTAGATTGAATAGAGGGGGGGGTTGTGTATTGATTCCTAAATCATCTAATCTCAAGGGAAAACAAGAAAGAACACTAATCAAAACGAATTATGTGCATTCTTGAAGTAAAGAACATTCGATGAGTAAATCAGTGCAACAACTGAATAAACGGAGAAAAATGAAAACCAAACAACATCTAATCTACGATGGGGAAATTCAATCAAACACTCAACAAGCCAAACAAATCTAATTAATGCTCAAGAAGGTAAAAGAAATTAGATCTAGTAATCTCCCTGTGTCTCTTGCCACCGGTAGAAGTGAAGCAATGCGAACTCCACGTTTTGTGCTCCTCTGCTCCGATGGATGCGTGAAGTGGCTTCGGATCGAAGATGAACGGAACGAAGAGGAATCCCTTGCCTCCGCTCCGGATGATGCGTGAAGTGGCTTTGGATCGAAGATGAAAGGAACGAAGAGGAATCCCTTGCCTCTGCTCCGGATGATGCGTAAAGTGGCTTTAGATCGATGATGAACGGAACGAAGAGGAATCCCTTGCCTCCGCTCTGGATGATGCGTAAAGTGGCTTTAGATCGAAGATGAACGGAACGAAGAGGAATCCCTTGCCTCCGCTCCGATGATGCGTGAAGTGGCTGCAGATCCGAATGAATTGAACGAAGAGGACTCCCCTCTTTTTACCGCCTTCGCTTCTTTTCATTTTAGCCCAAAATCTTCGCTGAATTACTGCCTAGACGACATGCCTGTGTCGGTTTGATATTGCCCGTGTCGTGTAATAGAAAAAGAGCGGCACGCCTGTGCTTGGTTGTATGCAAAGCACGTGTCATTTTGGTACTGCCCGTGTCATGACGGACAGAGAGCAACACGCCTGTGCTCGGCTGTGTGCAAAGCCCATGTCATGTAACGGGAAAAGAGCGACACGCCTGTGCTCGGTTGTGTCCAAAGCCCGTGTCATTTTGGTACTGCCCGTGTCGTGATGGACAGAGAGCAACACGCCTGTGCTCGATTGTATCCTACAAGAAGACATCGAAAATGTTAAAAGTCAATCCAAATTATGTAGGAATGATCATTATAGTCCAAAACAAGTCCTGCTCATAAAACGTGCTAATTCTCCACAATTAAACAATAAGAGGATAGAATCATCAATTATTAAAGCCAATATAAACTACCAAAACGAGTGTTATCAATTCCCCCACACTTATTCTTGCACGTCCCGGGCAAGCAAAAGGGAACAACCTCCCTCTAAGTAACTCATATCGTTGCTTCAAAAGAAAGTAAAAAGTAGTTACTTAGGCTTATCATATTTATTTAGACCAAGGCACATAGATCCGATTCAAACACAAGTCACTAAGCATGGTGATTTCAACACATGATTAGCAATACGTAACATGCAATCCTCACAAGATATATGGTGCATAAGGTGGTGCTCTCACTCTCAATAGCATGTAAGTAAATGGGGTTCCACTCAATGCAACTAATGATGTTTCACTACCATATGCTTGCATATTTTCTACTCTCCATCACTAGATCATAAGTTTCCGTGACTCTAAAAGCTTATCTTCATGAAGTAGAACTCGTGGGAAATCATAATAAAACATAAGAAAGCAAGAGGGTGTGGAAAGATGATATGACAATGTAATAAGGAAGGCAATAAACACTATCTGGGGGTTGAGGAATTTAGAAATTTCCATTCAGTTTCAAACTTCCAAATTGCTTCCAATTGAATTTTCCTAATTATACGACTTGCAATTCCTGCATTTCAAACTCCTTCTACGCAAATTCCCTAGCCGTGCCAATTTCTACAGACTATGTAGCTTCTTTTCCGAAATTACAATTCCCTTTTACGCGATTTGAATGTTTGCAACATTCCATTTCTAATTCATTATTAAACTTTTATTTCCAGTTTCTGGAAATTAAGTTTCAACACTTCCAATTGGCTCAAATTCCAGATTCTTGAGATGAGTTTCTAAATCATGTTTAACTCCCAGAATTTCAGAACTCAATAACTGCAGTCTCAAATTTATTTTTTATGTTTTATTTTTTTTTTAAATACAGCTTCCCTTTTCAGACTTTCAAGCTGTTCAAAATTCAGGGTCAAGTGGCCCATCAATCCTCTGAATTTAGTTTAAATTCCAACTTTACTCAACCTAGGTAACCGCCGGTCCAAGGTCCAAGGTCTGAAATGCCAAATGTGTGACGACAAAATTTCAAATTTAGTTATGCAAAAAAAATTCAGAATTCTGCAGCTTCCTCCAATTACAGACAATTGGATTTCATTAGCCTTACAGACTATCCAGTGCCAGTGTGCTGACCTTTTCCATGATACCGAATACTCCAGTAAACCAGAACACCAGGGAATCCCATATTAATCGGCTATAACTCTTTTTTTTTTATGGTTAATCTGATTCTGCATAGATGTTATCATCCGATGTGTCAATAAAACCAGTGCACTTAATACTCTATAATCTCTGTGTGTGCACATTTCTTCCCAGCTGGTATACAGTTTCCCTTTCCTTAGTCCAAATCTCTCAACAAAGAAAATAGGACCTCAAAGGCAATAAAGGTTAGTCCAACCCTGGTGATCAAGTGCTCATGCTACCCATTATATCTCACCTTACATTCAACAAGACAACAAGACAACCATAACCTCACATCCTCTCAAGATCCCCCACACTTAAAATTTGACCATCTCAAGAAATCCAACAAGATAAATTGTTTGAGTCAATAAGAAGAAGGCATTTATACAAAGAGGATAGCGCAAGAGAAATTCCAAGGGTATAGAGAAGATAGCCTTTATCATTATCACAACTTTATGAAATTGTAACCTTGAGAAGAAACATAGCAAGTTCTAGAGCTCCACAACAAGAGTGCATATCACACACAAGGAGAAAATGGATAGATCCTTACTAGGTGTGTAAAATCATCAAGTACAATCAACCAATTAGCATCCATCACCACACTAATGAGCATATGCATGTAAAGTATCTAATCATGCCCTAAAATCCAGAAAACATGATAATCAAACTTAACTAACTTTCACATCCCCTAAACTGATACGAGCACTCAAGGATTCTATTCAAAGATTTTATTCACTAACACATTTATGCAAACAAAAATAACAAAAGTATTAAAACAAAAAGAACAACTGAACTCCCCTTTTAAATTGGATAGATGGGGTTGTCTAGTGCTTCACATTCCAACACCGCATGCATAACTTCATCATGAAATTTCTTCAAGCGGTGCCCATTCACTTTGAAGGTCCGCCCATCTTCCTTGTCCTGCAACTCAATCACTCCATAGGGAAAGATATTAATAATGTAGAAAGGCCCATCCCGCTTAGATCTCAACTAACCTGGAAATCATTTGAGTCTAGAGTTGTACAATAAAACTTTATCACCTATTTGAAACTCTTTCCTTAGTATGTGCTTATCATGATATGCTTTGGTCTTTTCCTTGTAAATCCGAGAGTTCTCATAGGCTTCAAGTCTTAACTCTTCCAATTCCTGTAATTGCATTTTCCTCCCAACTCCAGCTTGATCCATGTCCAGGTTACATGACTTGACTGCCCAGAATGCTTTGTGTGCTATCTCAACTGGTAAGTGACATGCTTTGCCAAACACAATCCTAAATGGTGACATTCCAATTGGTGTTTTGAAGGCGGTTCTGTAAGCCCACAAGGCGTCATCCAACCTTTTGCTCCAATCTTTCCTGTCAGGTTTTACCATTTTTTCCAAAATCTGCTTAATCTCTCTATTTGATACCTCTGCTTGCCCGTTTGTCTGAGGATGGTAAGCAGTAGCAACTTTGTGCAAAATGCCATATTTGTTAAGCAGCATCTTCATGTGTCTATTACATAAATGGGACCCTTGATCACTAATGATCGCCCTGGGCCACCCAAACCTGCAAAAGATGTTTGACCTGACAAAACTAACAACCACAGATGCATCATCAGTCCTGGTAGGAATAGCTTCCACCCACTTGGAAACATAGTCCACCGCCAATAAGATGTATGTGAAACCATAAGAAACAGGAAATGGACCCATAAAGTCGATTCCCCATACATCAAACACTTCACAAAACAAAATAGACTGTTGGGGCATCTCATTTCTACGTCCAATACTCCCGACTTTTTGACATTGTTCACATGTTCTAGTAAACTCATATGCGTCACGGAACAGACTAGGCCAATATAAACCTGAATCTAAAATTTTCCTAGCTGTTCTTTGTGGTCCAAAATGTCCTCCACAAGATAAAGAATGGAAAAATGTAAGAACAGATTGAAACTCGCCGTTAGGAACACATCGCCTAATTACCTGATCGCTGCACCACTTCCACAAGTAAGGTTCATCCCAAACATAGTATTTAGCATCACATCTTAATTTGTTAACCTGTACTTGAGAGAAATTTGCAGGTATAACACGTGCAACCAAATAATTAACGATGTCGATACCATGGTACTTCCCTTGCGAGGTCGGGAGTTGTTCATCCGAAAACAATGGAATGGGTGTAAGCTCCCTATCTTGCATGATTCTGCTCAAATGATCAGCCACCATATTTTCCTTACCACTCCTATCGCGTATTTCCACGGCGAATTCTTGGAGTAGAAGTATCCATCTAATTAATCTGGGCTTTGCATCTGACTTCTTTAAAAGGAATTTGAGAGCTGCATGATCTGAAAAGACAACCACATGAGAGCACAATAAATATGAACGAAACTTATTCAACGCAAACACAATGGCCAGAAGATCTTTTTCCGTGGTTGTATAATTTGCTTGAGCAGGATCTAACGTCTTGGATGCATAATAGATAACATGTGAAGCTCTGTCAACCCGTTGAGCCAACACTGGACCCACTGCAAAATTAGAAGCATCACACATTAATTCAAAAGGCGATTCCCAATTAGGAGAACTCATAATAGGAGTTGAGATGAGAGCATCCCTCAGTTGGTTGAAAGCGTCCTTGCATATTTCATCAAATCCAAATTCCACATCCTTTTGCAGTAAGCATGAGAGGGGAAGGGCTATAGCACTAAAATTTTGAATGAATCTCCTGTAGAAACCTGCATGACCAAGGAAAGCTCGAACCTCCCGCACGCATGTGGGATAAGACAAAGAAGAAATAACCTTGACCTTAGCAGGATCTACCTCTATGCCCCTACTCGAAACAATATGTCCTAAAACAATACCATGTTCAACCATGAAATGGCACTTATCAAAGTTTAAAACCAAGTCAGTTTCCACACATCTCTGCAAAACTTGAGAAAGACTATCTAAACATTCATCAAATGATGAGCCATACACGGTAAAATCATCAATAAATACTTCCATACAATGCTCTAATAAATCTGCAAAAATGCTTACCATGCAACGCTGAAATGTACCTGGGGCGTTGCAGAGCCCAAAGGGCATGCGTCGGAATGCAAATGTCCCGTAGGGGCATGTGAATGTAGTCTTCTCCTGGTCCTCGGGTGCTATGCAAATCTGATAATATCCAGAAAATCCATCCAAGAAGCAGTAATGAGTCTTTCCCACTAATCTCTCCAACATTTGATCAATAAAAGGTAGTGGGAAATGATCCTTCCTTGTAGCCTGGTTAAGCTTCCAATAATCTATGCACACCCTCCATGAATTTTTCACTCTTGTGGAAATCATCTCACTATCCTCATTGACAATCACTGTCATCCCCGATTTCTTTGGTACCACATGTATTGGGCTCACCCACTGACTATCTGAAATGGGGTAAATGATACCTGCTTGCAACAATTTTTGAATCTCTGTCTTTACCACTTCGGTAAGCAATGGGTTCAATCTTCTCTGTGGTTGCCTGACTGGGTTCTTGTTCTCCTCCAGAAAGATCCTATGCATGCAAAAGGAAGGGTTGATGCCATGAATATCTACAATGGTCCATCCTATGGCCTTTTGATAAAGCCTTAGCATATTCAACAACCTTATCTCCTGATCTGCTCCTAAATTCTTAGCAATAATGACCAGTAATTTCTTCTCTTTCCCAAGGTAAGCATACTTCAAGTGCTCCGGTAGAAGTTTCAATTCCAGTTTTGGAGGTTGATCATGGGAAGGAAACAATTTTTCAGGACCTGCTTCTATTAATGAATTCCCTGCACAAGCATTCTCAATGTTATCAATGATGCTAATAGAGTCATCTTCTATTACCTCAGAGTCGGTATCCCTATCAATCCACAAAGTCTCTGCACTACCTTCCAACTCGTCAAGAATATCAATGTTAAGTAGTGAGTGATCTTCTTCAGGATACCTCATTGCTTCAAGAATGCCAAACTGTACCACTGTGTCTCCAAACTCCATAGTCAATGTTCCTGCATGTACATCAATCTTTGTCCTTGCAGTCTTGAGGAACGGCCTCCCTAAAATCAGAGGAGTCTGGCTTGAAGTCATATCTCCTTCCATATCAAGAATGTAGAAATCAGCTGGAAAAATCAGATCCTTCACCTTAACTAAGACATCTTCAATAACTCCATATGGATGAGCTAAACTTCGGTTGGCTAATTGAATAATTACCCCAGTCGGTTGTAATGGTCTAATACCTAGGGATAGGAAAACAGACTTCGGCATGACATTAATGGATGCACCCAGATCCAACATTGCATTTGAGAATCTGCATTCTCCAATCACACATGGTATGGTAAACATTCCTGGATCTTTACATTTCATGGGCAGAATCAAAGCCGATACATTCTTTCCCATGCTTACGATTCCATTACCTTTGATTTCCTCTTATGAACACAAAGATCCTTCAAAAACTTAGCATATCTTGGTATATGTTTGATAACCTGCAATAATGGTATGTTTACTTCCACCTTACTGAAAATGTCCACCAATTCTTCAAGATCATTAGTCCTTCCTGCAGTAACATTTTTCTTAGAAATTCCTGCTCTTTGAGGGAAGGGAATCTGCACTACCTCTTGCGATTTAACACCTGATTGTAATTTTTGTTCCTTTTCTTCGTCAGAAACTGCTATAGGCACAAGTGCATGAACTGTGGCAGGTCTCGGAAGGCTGGGATATATCATAGTTTTCCCACTCCTTAGTGACATAGCACTCACATTCCCTCTGGGGTTTGGAACAGACTGAGCTGGTAATTTACTGGACCCTTGGGACTGAAACTGGCTGAGTGTAGTAGCCATCTGACTCATTTGCCTTTCTAAATTCTGAATGGCAATATCACTCCTTTGTTGTTGTTGTTGAAATTGTACTTGTTGTAAAAAAAGTTGCTGCATCATGTCTTTCAAATCTTGTGTGGATGAGTCTAAATGACTTGGTCCAGAAATAAGCTGTGATTGTGAAATCTGGGAAGGTTTGTACTGCGTGGAACTATTATGAAGAGGCTTCGCAAGTTTGTTGCGCAGTCGGAATGATGGTTGTTGTACCCAGGTTCATCTGCGCGTGCAGAATTATTTCCATACCTCAGATTTGGATGATCCCTCCATCCAGGATTGTATGTAGTTGACATAGGATCATACTGTGATCTTTGTGTTTGCTGATATTGCGATCTATTCTGAAACATATTTGCTGCTGCCACTTGATCCGAGACAAACCCTCCTTCTTCTGACTGCAAGGTTAAGCAGGTATCAGCCGAGTGTCTTGACCGCACAAATCCGCAAACTCGTGTTGGTTGAGCAGACTGAGTATATGCCTGTTGAGTCTGACTAATAGCTATCTGCCTTAACATTGTTTCAATCCCATCCAACCGACTCGATTCTAGGTTGTTCAAGATGTAGTCCCGAACATGATGCACACTCTTGATGGGTACAAATCGACTCCCAAATTGGCGATAGTTAGTGCCATAATCTCAATAAGTTCCTTGGCTTGAAAAGGTGTTTTGTTTACAAGCCTCCACTCAAAGATCTATCATATTCCTATCCATAGGAAACAATCAGAGAAGTATTGAATCAACAATTGCTCACTAATTTGGTGTTGGGGGCAGCTCGCACAGAGTCTCTTAAAACGCTCCCAATACTCGTATAATGTTTCCCCAATCAGTTGTTGAACTCCACATATATTTTTCCTGATTGCTGCAATCCTTGATGCAGGAAAGAATTTTTCCAGAAATATTTTGCTCATATCATTCCAACTAGTAATGGATCCTGGGGGAAGATAGTAATACCAATCCTTAGCCTTGTCTGTCAATGAGAATGGAAATGCCCTGAGCTTCATGTCATCCTCTGATATGGTTTGAGGCTTCATGGTTGAGCACACCATATGGAATTCCTGGAGGTGTCTGTTTGTATCCTCACCAGCTAAGCCATGAAACTTTGGTAGCAGATGAATTACCCCTGATCTTAGCTCAAAATCCCCTTCCAGTCCCTGATACCTGATACACGAAGGCTGATAAGCTACATTTGGCTCTGCCAATTCTCTGAGTGTTCTATCACTGCTTTTTGTGTTGTTGTCTTCCATGTTAATCACTGAAGTCCTCTGAGCTCTCTGTAAAGCGTGGAATGTTCTGTCAATCTCTGGATCGTATGCTGGTATCTGCTCTGTAGATGTCCTAGTCATGGACTATAGTCTCATTGCAAGCAAGAAAACAAGACACAACTGGTGTAGAACAGGTATAGCAACGACAAGTATAATGAGGTATTGAAATGTCAAATTGTTTTCTTTAAAAAATTTTATATTACCTCCTCAGCAATAAAAGTAAATGGAAATAGAATTGGAAATTGAGAAGTAAAATTATTTTTCAAGCAAACACATTAGAAACCTATGCACCTCTATCAAATCCCCGGCAATGGCGCCAAAAATTGGTGTATGACTCAGATTGTCATCTAAATGAGCTCAACCAATTTAGTAATACCGAATCCCCCTAACTAAAGTAGTATAGGATGACTCGAGTCGTCTCCCAACGATTGAAGATGGTGTATGATAATTCAAGTGGTTATTGTAGTTTTGATTCTTTTTTTTAGATTGAATAGAGAGGGGAGGGTTGTGTATTGATTCCTAAATAATCTAATCTCAAGGGAAAACAAGAAAGAACACTAATCATAACGAATTATGTGCATTCTTGAAGTAAAGAACATTCGATGAGTAAATCAGTGCAACAACTGAATAAACGGAGAAAAACGAAAACCAAACAACATCTAATCTACGATGGGGAAATTCAATCAAACACTCAACAAGCCAAACAAATCTAATTAATGCTCAAGAAGGTAAAAGAAATTAGATCTAGTAATCTCCCTGTGTCTCTTGCCACCGGTAGAAGTGAAGCGATGCAAACTCCACGTTTTGTGCTCCTCTGCTCCGATGGATGCGTGAAGTGGCTTCGGATCGAAGATGAACGGAATGAAGAGGAATCCCTTGCCTCCGCTCCGGATGATGCGTGAAGTGGCTTTGGATCGAAGATGAATGGAACGAAGAGGAATCCCTTGCCTCCGCTCCGGATGATGCGTAAAGTGGCTTTAGATCGAAGATGAACGGAACGAAGAGGAATCCCTTGCCTCCGCTCCGGATGATGCGTAAAGTGGCTTTAGATCAAAGATGAATGGAACGAAGAGGAATCCCTTGCCTCCGCTCCGGATGATGCGTAAAGTGGCTTTAGATCGAAGATGAACAGAACGAAGAGGAATCCCTTGCCTCTGCTCCGATGATGCGTGAAGTGGCTGCAAATGCGAATGAATTGAACGAAGAGGACTCCCCTCTTTTTACCGCCTTCGCTTCTTTTCATTTTAGCCCAAAATCTTCGCTGAATTACTGCCAAGACGACATGCCCGTGTCGGTTTGATATTGCCCGTGTCGTGTAACGGAAAAAGAGCGACACGCCTGTGCTTGGCTGTATGCAAAGCCCATGTCGTTTTGGTACTGCCCGTGCCGTGATGGACAGAGAGCAACATGCCTGTGCTCGGCTATGTGCAAAGCCCGTGTCGTGTAACGGGAAAAGAGCGACACGCCTATTCTCGGCTATGTCCAAAGCCCGTGTCATTTTGGTACTGCCCGTGTCGTGATGGACAGAGAGCAACACGCCTGCAACACGCTTGCAACACGCCTATGCTCGGTTGTACCCTACAATAAGACATTGAAAATGTTAAAAATCAATCCAAATTATGTAGGAATGATCATTATAGTCCAAAACAAGTCCTGCTCATAAAACGTGCTAATTCTCCATGATTAAACAATAAGAGGATAGAATCATCAATTATTAAAGCCAATATAAACTACCAAAACGACAATGTTAAACGAGTATAACCTACCCGGTAGGTTTTGGGCGGAAGCCGTAAGTACGGCATGCTATGTCCAAAATAGGATCCTTATGGTAAAGAGACACCTCAAGACCTCATACGAGATTTATCATGATAAAATACCTAACATCAAGTACTTTAGGGTATTTGGGTGTAAGGTACATATCCTAAACACTAAGGATTACCTAGGAAAATTTACATCCAAAACCTCAACAGGGATCTTTCTAGGATACTCGACTACAAGTAGAGCTTATAGAGTATATAACCATGACACCCTTAGAGTCGAGGAGACTATCAATGTAGTATTTAATGAAGGACACGAATCTACAAAACCCCCAGCAACCCCAATTAGCGAGTCGATTCATACCAGACTCAACTTTGATCCGGAAATCAAGTCTAGTATTAATCCTAACCTAAGTCAACCATGTCATTCTATTGACCAAGTGATAGATGACTTAAACCCAAACCAAACTATGACTCAAACGAGTCATCCTATTGACCAAGTGGTAGATGACTCAAACCCAAATCAAACTAGGACTCAAACCAATCATCCTATTGACCAAGTGATAGGTGATCCAAGTCTAGGAGTCCGAACTAGAGCCTCATACAGAAACCTTAGTCAAGCTCTTCTTGATCCCGATTGAATTATTGCAATGCAAGAAGAGCTAGCTCAATTCACTAGGAACGAAGTATGGGTATTAGTACCATCATCTAAAGATAAAACAATCGTCGGAACAAGGTGGGTGTTTAGAAATAAACTTGATGATAAAGGTGAAGTAGTTAGAAATAAAGCTAGAATAGTCGCTAAAGGGTTTAGTCAAGTCGAAGGTATAGATTACGACGAGACCTATGCCCCGGTAGCTAGACTAGAGTCCATTCGAATGTTATTAGCATATGCTGCACATCGAGGATTTAAGTTGTTTCAAATGGATGTAAAGTCAACATTCTTGATGGATACATTAAAGAAGAGGTTTATGTTAGTCAACCCCCCGATTTTGAAAGCCTAGATAAACCTGACCATGCTCTTAGGTTAAAGAAAGCTCTCTATGGACTTAAACAAGCTCCTCGAGCTTGGTACGAGAGGCTTTCGATTTATCTTAAGTCCAAAGGATTTAACCAAGGTGTAGTTGACCCAACTCTTCGTAAAAACCGTAAGTAAAGACATATTCATAGCCCAAATCTACGTAGATGATATTATTTTCGGAACCACCAACTCGATCCTACTAAATGAATTCATTTCACTTATGGAAAGTGAATTTGAAATGAATTTAGTAGAAGAGTTGAGTTTCTTCTTAGGTCTACAAATTAAGCAAACTAAAGATGGAATATACCTACATCAACGTAAATATACTAGAGAATCAATTAAAGGCTTTGGAATGCAGGACGCTAAAGTTATTAATACCCCAATGGCAACTAATGTGAATATAGAGGAAGATGTAATCAGAAATTAAATTGATTTAAAATACTATAGGAGCATAATAGGGAGTCTCCTTTACGTAACTGCGAGCCGACCTAATATCCTATTTGCAGTAAGTATGTGCACAAGGTTCCAAACCTGTGCCAAGGAGTCTCACCTAACTCTAGTCAAGCATATCCTTAGATATCTAAATGGTACACTTAATGTCGGTATTTAGTACCCTTGATCTACCGAGTTCGAACTAACCAGCTACTCCGATTCAGACTATGCCGGTAGTAAGCTCGATAGAAAGAGTACGAGTGGTTGTTGTCAACTTCTCAGCTCGAGTCTAGTGAGTTGGTGCAGTATAAAGCAACACTGTGTTGCCCTATCTACCACCGAAGCCGAATACATCACGATGGGTGAGTGTGTCACTCAGCTTCTTTGGATGAAGCATACTCTCTGCGACTTTAAGTTAGACTTTAAGAACACTAAACTCCACGTAGATAACATTAGCTCAATTAACCTAACTAAGAATCCAATATGTCATTCTAGGACCAAACATATAGAGGTCAAACATCATTTCATTCGAGAACATGTGGCCAACGGAGCCATACAACTCGAATATGTCGAATCGAAGTCCAACTTGGCAGACTTATTTACTAAACCCCTACCTGAAGCCGAATTCAGTCTATTAAGATGAAAATTGGGCATATGCGTAGTAGAATAGGAACTTACAAATTACATTACTACTATTTCTTACTTTTCATTTTCATGGAACTAGTATAGGGCATACCTTAGATATCATGCACCTATAGATTTAAGGAGTCAATACATCTCACAACACATA
The DNA here is from genome assembly GCA_025175895.1 of Wurfbainia villosa. NCBI lineage: Eukaryota > Viridiplantae > Streptophyta > Magnoliopsida > Zingiberales > Zingiberaceae > Wurfbainia > Wurfbainia villosa. Next base: position 39,369,256 of record CM045987.1, read on the forward strand.
GGACTAATGTGTTTGTGTACTTAGCCACGTAGATGGGCGTGAGATATTAGGACCTTACTCCTGGTTCCTGATGTAGAGCTAGTGCATCTCCATGAACCACGGAGTATAATCATACATATTAACCGACTCTAACCAAGATTGGTTGATATTTCATATCAATCAAGTCAAATATGAGTCGAACATTTTATAGATGAGATTATTTTCAGTATATTATTTTTAAAATAATATGGAACATACTTGGACTTTAAAATTAATATCTATATTTGTTTTTCACACACCCCCACTCTTTTCGATATATGGCAAAAGGGGGAGGAAAAGGCCAAAGTTAAGGGATCAAAATTTTTGATAACTTAACTTGTTTTTCATGGCCAAAAGTTAATTAAATGTTTACTTAACTTTAAGTTTTGAAAATTTACTTAACTTGTTAACAAAAAGAAAGTAAAGGCCAAGTTAAGAGAATTCTTAACTTAAACGTTTCACTAAGACCAACTTTAAGTAATGGAGGAAAAGGCCTAAGTTAAGGGATCAAAATTTTTGATAACTTATCTTGTTTTTCATGGCCAAAAGTTAAGTAAATGTTTACTTAACTTTAAGTTTTGAAAATTTACTTAACTTGTTAACAAAAAGAAAGTAAAGGCCAAGTTAAGAGAATTCTTAACTTAAACGTTTCACTAAGGCCAACTTTAAGCAATGTTAATTACTTAAACTCTTCCTAAATAGCAATCCTCAAGGGGGAGGATTAAGGTTTTTCTTTCAAGACTCACCCTCGGTCAGGGGGGAGGTTTCCCCAAGGGGGAGTATTTGAAGAAAATCCTTACTACTCCTACTTAATCCTTTTATTACTGTTTCACATGAACATTATTTTTCTTCATGCATGCTATTTTCTTAACTTTGTATGTGGGTTTGCCATAAATCAAAAAGGGAGAGATTGTTGGTGCAATAGGCACCTAAGTTGAACCTGAGTTTTGATTATAGCAAATGATACAAAGTTAAGCTTATATTGTTATCTCACGAGCTAAATCGAGTGTGTAGAAAAGTGTCAATGCTTGAGATGAAGGCTAGCGACACCCGTAGGAAGCCACGATGGTCGGGCAACACTCGAGTGACTTTGGAGGGAGCCAAAGGAATCGAGTGGAAGGCCAGAAGCGAAAGAGACACAGTAAGTATCGAGGTAAGCTCGTGTGTGTGCGAGAGTAAGAGAGGTCGTATCCTCCTTACGGGGGTGATCTTAAGCGTAGATCCGACCAAAGACATCCTATAGATAGTCTAGGTCAAGATCGGATGGTCAGCGGGTGTCGAAATAATGTTTTTGTTAAGATAACTTTGCCCTGCAGCTAGCATTAGTCGACTGCCAGCTTGGAGGACTCGACTGTCGTCCATCAATCGACTGTCTGCGATCAGCATTCGACTAATGCTGCCATCAGTCGACTGATGATGGCCATCAGTCGACTGATGGTCAAGGATCAGCCTCGAGGAGTCAAGCTTTATCACCATTTTTCAAGGAGCCATGTGCCCAATTTCTATTGGTTGAAGATCCTCTCGAAAAAGGGCTCAAGGGCTATAAAAGGAGGGCCTCTCCTAGGGTTTCATCATCAATTCTAAGCTTCCAAAAAACCTCTGCAAGCTACAACTTTCTGACAACAAAGTGCTACCTCTCCGACGCCTTACGTTTATTTGTTTATTCTTTTTCATCGATATAAGCTTCATTTCAGTTTGTATTGTTCTTATTAATTGTCTCGGAGTTTTTATCGTAATGAGGAGAGAGGGAGTGTCCCTCTACCTCAAGCTTTGTGATTTTTTGTATTCGTTCAACTCCTATCTCCGACGAAGAGGAGTTTGCTTAGTGTTTTGCCCTCCGTGCGTGATCAAGGACCACTAGGGCCTTAGAGTAGTAGCCGAAGGCTACGAACCAAGTAAAAAAATCTACTTGTCTCTTTTATTGGTTTCATTTATCTTTCCACTGCACTTAATTGTTTTGAAATGAATTTGAACGAAAGAAAAGTTTTATCGCCATTCACCCCCCCTCTAGCGATCCACTCGATCCAACAAGAAAGGGGTGGGCGCCGGCTACACCTTCGGAAGAAGAAAGGAAGCAAACCCTAATCTCCCACCTTCTTGCTGCCCAGGCCAAAACCCTAACCCTAGCCTCCCTGTAACACCCATAAAATTCTAGAAAATTTAATAAGAATTTTTGCATGATCATAATGGGCTTTTATGTGGGCTCTTTCAAAAATAAAAGAAAATAGAGCCAAAAAGGGATGCATGGCCCAGGGTTTGAACCTTGAACCCCCAAGTAGATAACTAAACCTTAGGATGCATCCGATAACCAGAAGCCCAACAGGGTTGTGCTATTAGAAGGGTATGGGAAATGATAGATAAGGGTAGGGGAGGCTAAGGGACACCTTCAAGTGAATAAATAGGAGTATGAGGAGACAAGAGAACCACAACTTGTCATTCTCCTCTTCTCTTCTTCTTCCCCACAGAAACCTCCTCATCCCTTTCTTCCATTTTTGAAAACCTCAAGAAGGAAGGAAGAAAAGGGCTCTTGTCTTGACACCATCTAGGGTATATCCTTATACTAAACAAGCGAAAGGATATAAGTATCCCCTCACCTGCAGTACAAGTTGTTTCGATTGTTGATTTCTTAAAAATCCTCTTTGAAACTTTCGGCCAAGACCCCCTTCATGCTTCCAATGATTTTCCATGCCATGTTTTGTATGTAGATGAAGATAACATGTTGATAGATAGGCTTGATTTGAGTGTTTGATCCCAAAGCCCTCCTTGAAGTTTCGGCCAAGTCCTAATTATGCTCCTAATGGTCTTCCATGCCATGATCTATATGTTTCCATGCCATGTTTTGTATGTAGATGAAGATAACATGTTGATAGATAGGCTTGATTTGAGTGTTTGATCCCAAAGCTCTCCTTGAAGTTTCGGCCAACTCCTAATTTTGCTCCTAATGGTCTTCCATGCCATGATCTACATGTAATGGATGTTAACATGTGGTTAGTTAGACCTTGTACAAGTTGTTTAGGGTTTGAATTTTGTTAGAACCCCCATGAAGTTTCGGCCAACCCATGTTATGCTTGTTAATGATGTTTCATGCCATACTCTATATGTATATGATGTTAGTATGATGTTAGGTAGACCTTGTACAAGTTGTTTTAGGGGTTGAATCCTTGAGAACCCTCCCTTAGGGTTTCGGCCAACCGATGCTCATGCCCTCTAATAATCCTCCATGCCATGCTACATGTATATAAGATGTTAATATGATGTTAGTTAGGCTTTGTGTAAGTTGTGGAGCATTTGAATCCCTAAAAACCTCCATTAGGGTTTCGGACAAACCATGTTTGGGCTACCAATGTTTTCCCCTTGTCATGTTTTATATGTATATGATGTTAACATGTTGATAGTTAAACTTTGTACAAGTTGAATTAGGGTTTGAATTCTTAAGATTTCCTCTTGGAAGTTTCGGCCAAACCTTGTCCATGCTCACCCATGATCTTCCATGCCATGATATATCTATATATGATGTTAACATGTTGATAGTTAGACTTTATGATAGCATGATTGGTTTATGCCACTACCTTATGTCCATGATAATTGTATGAATGTATGATTATGTTATGCTCATTGCATCGTGATGAACAAGTATGTATGATGAAATGCCTAAGAGATGCTTCCCTATGAATGGGGACTAAGAGCACTCTTTATGTTATGAAAAGGAACATGATATGTTATGAAAAAGAACATGATATGTTATGATAAGGAATATGATATGTTATGATAAGGAACATGATATGTTATGATAAGGAACATAATATGCTATTTTACTTTTTGCATGGCTTGTACCGGACCCTAGCAAGGTCCAAGGGATGGGCTCCTACGTGCCCATAGGTCGACGGACATAGTATGGACCTAGTACGGGATGTGCTCCTAAGTTGCCCTAGGCTGACGGTCGTAGTACGGGCTTAGGATGGGCTTCTATGTTATGTTGCCCCTATGTCGAAGGATGTAGTACAGACCTAGTACCCTAGTAGGTTCGGGATTAGCTACCTCGGGTCTATTTAGGGATGCGTGCAAAGATGATGATGTATGTGGTATAATGTCGGGCCCAATATGTTGAGATTATGTTTAAGTACCTATAAAATATATGTTTTCAAAGAGCATCTTGCATATGCCCCTTTTAATGTCTATGTGATTTGTTGGGAATTTGCTTCTCGGAGGCTCATTGGCTCCCATGTCCCCGGATTAAAATTTTCACTAATGAAAAATAATCCAGATGGGATGAGTTTCCTAAGCTCAACCAATTAATCATCGTGCTATCGACTTGAGCGATCGCTTGAACAAACTAGTTGTTCAAGCAACACAACTCTTCTAGTCGGTTAGCCGCGGAAGAGACAACGGACGGATCGCCGGTTTTTGTGTTTATCTTCGGGGTCCATGATTATACAAATACATACACATGCAAGCTAGTATAATCAACACATACTAATCAAAATAATAAGAACATGTAAAGATCAATAATAAAAGTTATAAAACTTTTATACCTCTTGATCTTCTATCGTATGTCCTAACTTCCTTGTACACTTCGTGTGGGCGAAGATCCTCCACAAGTTGAAGCTTCCTAGATCTTCTTCAATCCAAAGAAAGAAGAACTCTCCTTCCCTTCTTGCTTGAGCCAACCACCAATCCACAAAGGATTGATGCCGCCGGCCCCAAGAATAGAGAGAACAAAATGGAAACCACCAAGGAACCAAACTAGGGACAAACCCAAGCTTCTAGTGTCGCCGGCCAAGATGGAGTGAAGAGGAGAAAGGGAATATGTTGGGCGCCGGCCAAGGTATAGGGAAAAGAGAAGGAGCCGACAACACCCTAGGAAGAAGAAGAGCTTCTCTCCTATAGTTGCTGCCCACCTTCTTGCAAACCCTAGCCGCCTAACCATAAGAGCCAAACCCTAATCTAATTAGGGTTTCCTCCTTAGGCTTTCTTGCCGCCCAACCAAGGTGGAAGGAAGAGATCTAGGAACCGGCCACCTTCCCTAGGAAGAAGAAGAGCTCTTCTCCTATAGTTGTCGCCCCTCTCCTTCCAAACCTTGCCGCCCAACCAAAGGAGCCAAACCCTAATCTAATTAGGGTTTCCTCCTTAGGGTTTCTTGCCGCCCAAGCAATTGATGGGCAAAACCCTAATCTCCAAAAACCAAATCCTTGTTGTTGCCCAATCCATTCTCCCATATATATAGAGTTAGGTTTAGGCCTAGGTTTAATCTCCTCCATTGGTTCTAGAGATTTAATCTCAACCATCGGATCATAGAGATTTAATCTCAACCGTCGGATCTTAGAGATTTAATCTCCACCTAGGGATTTAATCTCAACCGTCGGATCAAGAGATTTAATCTCAACCGTCAGATCTAGAGATTTAATCTCAACTGTCAGATCTAGAGATTTAATCTCAACCGTCGGTTCTATAGATTTAATCTCCACCGTCGGTTCTAGAGATTTAATCTAAACCGTCGGTTCTAGAGATTTAATCTCCACCGTCGGTTCTAGAGATTTAATCTCCACCGTCGGTTCTAGAGTTTTGTTTTCCATCATTGGATCTAGACTTCATGAGGTGTTAATAGGCTACAATAGGGACCATGAGGAGGAGTTGGGTCTTGGCCACCCCATGGATCGGGACCACACAAACTTGATCCATCAATGATGTTCCATTCCACTAGAGGATCATCATTGAACTACCTCACCAACCCCCATAAATTAATATGGGCTCCATATATTATTTGTGCATCCATCTCCCCGTGTTTAAGATATCGAATGTCCGTCAATTAATTGATTTACTGACCATCAATTAATTAACATCTAACTCCTCGAGTAGTACCACTCAACCTTATCATCATGTTGACTAAGTCAACCTGCAGGGTTTACATGATGAACCTTATGAGCTCCTCAAGGGGACATCATCAACCTAATATATAGGAGACGGTTTCCTCCTATAATCAACGGCACACCATGTAAATAATATCATTTTCCAACTTACCGGGCATATTGATTTAATCCATCTAAATCTCACCCATTGGTAAATCAAAGAAATAAATACTAAGTACATGTGTCCATTATTATATCAGGATTAAGAGAATGTACAATATAATATCCGAGGTCTGATTCAATTATATAGTCAGCAATAAATTGAATCACCTCTATATCGGTCCTGCTCAATACACCTAAGTGTACTAGTGTAACTCTATGTTCAAGACAAAACAATACCAAGCTACACTACAACCATGCCAATGGTTTGTCCATAACCATCTTGGTTGTGAGCCTCTACTTATATTCTACAAGGGACTGATAACATGATCTTCTGTGTCACACCAAGCACTATGTTATCTACAATGTAAAATATTAGACAATATGCACACATATAAAAATATGCAAACAATGATCATGTGATTCTTATTTCAAAATAAAATGTTCTTACAAAAAGAGCTAGGCTTTCAGTATACATTCCAACAATCTTCCACTTATACTAAAATACTATGCTATCGTCATACTGCCATACATCTGATTCCCCTTCCCTCCACATGCCTATCAAAGCTCTCGCTAGAAGGGCCTTAGTAAAAGGGTCTACCAGGCCATCCTCTGATGCAATCAAGGCGACATCAACTTCTACCTCCTTTATGATTTCTCGTAACAGGTGGTACTTGCGCTCTATGCATTTACTTACCTTATGGGCTCGTGGTTCCTTCGAGTTTGCAACTGCACCATTATTATCACAATAAATTGTGATATTTCTGGGCAAACCAGGAATCACATCCAAGTCCATCAGGAAGTTCCTGAGCTACCCAGCTTCTTTGGCCGCCTAAGAGGCTGCCACATACTCAGCTTCCATGGTGGAGTCCGTCACGCATTTCTGCTGGACACTCCTCCATTCAATGGCTCTACCTCCCAAAGTAAATACAAAACCTGAGGTAGACTTACGGTTATCCCTATCAGATTGGAAATCGAAATCTATGTAACCCACAGGGAGTAATTGGTCTGCCCGGTAAACTAGCATATAATCCCTAGTCCTTCTCAGGCACTACAATATATGCTTTACCGCAGTCCAATGTCCCTGCCCTGGATTACTCTGATATCTGCTGACCATGCCCACGGCATAGTAGATATCGGGTCTCGTACATAGCATCGCATACATGAGGCTTCCTACTGCCGAAGCATAAAGAACCGCCTTCATCTCCTCTATCTCCTCAGATGATCTAGGACACATCTCCTTAGATAAAGGAACTCCATGCCTGAAAAGTAGAAAACCTTTCTTGGAGTTTTGCATGCTAAAATGATCCATAATTGTGTCTATGTATAAAGCTTGGGATTAGCACACTAACCTTGATCCCAAGGATGTGTCCCACTTCTCTCAAGTCCTCCAAAACTGTTTTGGACAACCATACCCTTACGTCTGATAACACTCTGATATTGTTGCCAACTACCAAAATATTATCTACGTATAGTACAAGAAATACCACTACGTTTCCGTCACATCTCTTGTATACACAAGACTAATCCGGACTTTGAATAAATCCATAAGTCTGGATTTACCTCATCAAAGTGGATGTTCCAAGACCTCGAAGTTGTTTCAATCCATAAATGGACCGATTAATCTTACATATAAGATGCTCTTTGCCCTTAGCAATGAATCCCTCTGGTTGCTACATATGGATGTTTTTCTCAAGACTTCCATTAAGGAAAGCTGTCTTGACATCCTTCTGCCACACCTCATAATTCATATGAGTTGTTATGCATAAGAGCTCCCAGACCTGATTTGAATCCATAGATTCAATCTCAGTATTCATTGCACTTTGCAAAGATGCTGCATCTATATCTTGGATTGCCTCGTCATATGTCCAAGGATCAGGTTCATGTTAGCCAGGGACCAAATCGTAAGATTCTCCCAAGAACATGAATCTCTCAGGCTATCTCACAACCCTCCCACTATGACGAGGTATCACCTGTGTATCCTCTGTGACATGCGGTGCAGTGACATGTGGTATATCCTCTTGTACCAGTGGTACTGAAGTCGGGACTTCCCCTGTCAACTCCTCAAGAACAATCCTACTCGTGGGCTTGTGGTTCATCACATAGTCCTCCTCTAGAAATCTGGCATACGTACTAATGATCACCCTCTGATCTCTAGGACTATAAAACAAACCACCATTCGTTCCCCTAGGATAGCCAACAAACATGCACACTTCTGTACGAGGTTCCAACTTACCAGCATCAGCCTTCATCACATGTGCTGGACTCCCCCATATCCGAATATGTCTTAGACTAGGCTTTCGCCCAGTCCACAACTCTGTGGGAGTAGAAGGCACTGATTTAGATGGAACCAAGTTCAGAATGTACACCGCCGTATCTAGAGCATATCCCCAGAACGAATCTGGTAAGTCAGAATAACTCATCATCGATCTAACCATCTCCATAAGAGTCCAATTCCTTCGCTCCGCTACACCATTCTATTGGGGTGTGCCAGGTGCAGACAATTGGGATTGAATCCCAACTTCTGATAAGTAGTTCCTAAACTCTCCCAAGAGGTACTTACCACCACAATCAGATCGTGGTGTCATCTTGATTAATTTTCTATGAAAAAGACGAAATATTCAAAACTACCTCTTGCCTGGATAGACATAGGACCATACGAATCAGAATGAACCAATTCCAACACATCTTTGGATCTATACCCCTTGGCCTTGAAAGGCCTCTTGGTCATCTTACCCTCCAAGCAAGATTCGCAGGTTGGGAGATCCTCCACCACTAATGAACCCAAAGGTCCATCAGCTATCAACCTTTGAATTCTACTTAGGTTAATATGACCAAGCCTAAGATCCCAAAGATATGTTTGGTTCATCTTCGAAGGTTCTTTTCTCTTATCGGAATTAGAAGATGAGTTATTAACTTCTATTTGCATCGTGGGAGCTTGTGGTTCAAGTTATAAATTTCCTATCTATGTACCTGAATAGATAATGTTCCTATTCCTTTTATATCAAATCTATCATTAAAAGGAATAGATTATCCATCCATAATTTAGAAACCGAAAGCAATTCTTTCTAAATAAAGGTACATAAAGAAAATTCTTAAGAACCAAAAACTTTATTTTTCTCAAAAGATAAATAAAACATCTCCCACTGCAATAGCCGCCATCTTCATGGCATTGCCCAAGTAAATGGTAATATCCCCTTTAGCTAGTCGTCGGGTTTTCTGGAACCCCTGCAAAGTATTGCAGACATGATTAGTGGCTCCCATACCTACTCACCAGGTGCCAGTAGATAAGACCGCTAATCATGTTTCAACGACTAGTTCAAAGAATATATCTTTGTTCTTCTTTGGATTGGGACAGTCTTTCTTCCAATGTCCATCCTACTAGTAAGTGAAGTACTTGCCTTTCGGCTTCTTCACTCCTCCCTGAGATCCTCCCACCACTTTTGCTCCACCTTGTTTCTCCTTCTTCTTGCCTTTTGGCTTAGAAGTAGAAACCTTTTTGAGCAACCATGGCTTGAGGACATTCTTCGAAGAGTGCATACTTGTACTCCTTAGCAGATAAGACAATATCTAGATTCTTTTCCAATCAACATTATTTGGGTACAGTAAGTTTATTTCCTTTAGTATCACAACAAGTGGACTGAAAGTCATTTTGAAAATCCTAAGATTCACATAGATCATTACTTTAGATTTCAAATATTATTGATTCCTCAAAACAATAAAATTCCGAAATCAACCAACACCTCAAAACACCGAGAATATCGCATGCCACGCTGTGTGGACGTATACGAATTCTACATTTGTAAGAGGAGGTTTTACCCATTAATTTTATTATCTTGTCAACCTTACTTTTTGACAAATAAAATTAATAGTTGGTTCCTCTTTGGCCTTACAAATAAAAGTAGTGACTCCGATGGGGAGGATACCTTTATTTGCATCTAAGTGTGCACCATTACATGATACTAAGGGAATTATTTCGGATTATGTGCCTTACCGCTGTGGAAGTACACACGCTCCTAGATAATTTCCTATAACCATTATTTGACCTAGTGATCCGCAAACAAACTCATCCACAGAGAGGAAGGCACTCAGAGCCGACACGCAAGTTTGTTGCATCACACGTCAAATTGTAATGGAGGCCGCGGGAATTAATTAAAATATCCCTCTCCCACTTAGTAAATTGAAAATGAGGAATTTTCAAGCACACACAACATGCATATAAAACAAATCAGCAATAAATATGGAAAAAACAGAATTTTTCCAACTATTATGGCTTTGTTCTCTAATATGCGTCCCGCCGTGTCGCCACCTCGTCCGCTCCACCTTTTCCGTGCGCAAGCCACATAAAGAGATCCGAGCCGAGATATATCATTTTAATTTACATCCATCGATCCTATACTCCACGAAGGAGTGTACAAATACTCTAGATCGAAAGTAAACTAAAATGAGCGGCTAAACAATGTCGTATTTAATTACAAAAATTAAATACTAATCTAGCCTCGTCAACCCCGAGGATTCAACAAAACAAATATTTACACACATACAATCACATACACACATATGGTCATAATAGTCGGATCTTACGCCTGCAACCAAAGAGTTAAACTACGCATATCCTAATATTAACCGGCATACTCAATATATGATATGTGCATGAAAGTAACCGAATCTAAAACACACAAAACAGGAAACCGTGGCTCTGATACCAATTGGTGGGAATTTTCTTCTCGGAGGCTCATTAGCTCCCATGTCCCCGGATTAAAATTTTCACTAATGAAAACTAATCCGGATGGGATGAGTTTCCTAAGCTCAACCAATTCGTCGTCATGCTATCGACTTGAGTGATCGCTTGAACAAACTAGTTGTTCAAGCAACACAACTCTTCTAGTCGGTTAGCCGCGGAAGAGACAACGGACGGATCGCCGGTTTTTGTGTTTATCTTCGGGGTCCATGATTATACAAATACATACACATGCAAGCTAGTATAATCAACACATACTAATCAAAATAATAAGAACATGTAAAGATCAATAATAAAAGTTATAAAACTTTTATACCTTTTGATCTTCTATCATATGTCCTAACCTCCTTGTAGACTTCGTGTGCGCGAAGATCCTCCACAAGTTGAAGCTTCCTAGATCTTCTTCAATCAAAAGAAAGAAGAACTCTCCTTCCCTTCTTGCTTGAGCCAACCACCAATCCACAAAGGATTGATGCCGCCGGCCCCAAGAATAGAGAGAACAAAATGGAAACCACCAAGGAACCAAACTAGGGACAAACCCTATCTTCTAGTGCCGCCGGCCAAGATGGAGTGAAGAGGAGAAAAGGAATATGTTGGGCGCCGGCCAAGGTATAGGGAAAAGAGAAGGAGCTGGCAACACCCTAGGAAGAAGAAGAGCTCCTCTCCTATAGTTGCCGCCCACCTTCTTGCAAACCCTAGCCGCCCAACCATAAGAGCCAAACCCTAATCTAATTAGGGTTTCCTCCTTAGGCTTTCTTGCCGTCCAACCAAGGTGGAAGGAAGAGATCTAGGAACTGCCACCTTCCCTAGGAATAAGAAGAGCTCTTCTCCTATAGTTGCCGCCCCTCTCCTTCCAAACCTTGCCGCCCAACCAAAGGAGCCAAACCCTAATCTAATTAGGGTTTCCTCCTTAGGGTTTCTTGTCGCCCAAGCCATTGATGGGCAAAACCCTAATCTCCAAAATCCAAATCCTTGTTGCCGCCCAACCCATTCTCCCATATATATAGAGTTAGGTTTAGGCCTAGGTTTAATCTCCTCCATTGGTTCTAGAGATTTAATCTCAACCGTCGGATCTTAGAGATTTAATCCCCACCTAGGGATTTAATCTCAACCGTCGGATCAAGAGATTTAATCTCAACCGTCGGATCTAGAGATTTAATCTCAACCGTCAGATCTAGAGATTTAATCTCAACCGTCGGTTCTAGAGATTTAATCTCCACCATTGGTTCTAGAGATTTAATCTCAACCATCGGTTCTAGAGATTTAATCTCCACCGTCGGTTCTAGAGATTTAATCTCCACCGTTGGTTCTAGAGTTTTGTTTTCCATCATTGGATCTAGACTTCATGAGGTGTTAATAGGCTACAATAGGGACCATGAGGAGGAGTTGGGTCTTGGCCACCCGATGGATCGGGACCACACAAACTTGATCCATCAATGATGTTCCATTCCACTAGAGGATCATCATTGAACTACCTCACCAACCCCCATAAATTAATATGGGCTCCATATATTATTTGTGCATCCATCTCCCCGTGTTTAAGATATCGAATGTCCATCAATTAATTGATTTACTGACCATCAATTAATTAACATCTAACTCCTCGAGTAGTACCACTCAACCTTATCATCATGTTGACTAAGTCAACCTGCAGGGTTTACATGATGAACCTTATGTGCTCCTCAAGGGGACATCATCAACCTAATATATAGGACACGGTTTCCTCCTATAATCAACGGCACACCATGTAAATAATATCATTTCCCAACTTACCGGGCATATTGATTTAATCCATCTAAATCTCACCCATTGGTAAATCAAAGAAATAAATACTAAGTACATGTGTTCGTTATTATATCGGGATTAAGAGCATGTACAATATAATATCCGAGGTCCGATTCAATTATGTAGTCAGCAATAAATTGAATCACCTCTATATCGGTCCTGCTCAATACACCTAAGTGTACTAGTGTAACTCTATGTTCAAGACAAAACAATACCAAGCTACACTACAACCATGCCAATGGTTTGTCCATAACCATCTTGGTTGTGAGCCTCTACTTATATTTTACAAGGGACTGATAACATGATCTTCTGTGCCACACCAAGCAATTTGTTATCTACAATGTAAAATATTAGACAATATGCACACATATAAAAATATGCAAACAATGATCATGTGATTCTTATTTCAAAATAAAATGTTCATACAAAAAGAGCTAGGCTTTGAGTATACATTCCAACATGATTATGATATTTATATGAATGCTATGCTTATATGTTCTTAAATGATCATGTCACTACTTTTATATAAATGCTATGCTTATATGTTCTTAATTAATCATGTCACTACCTTTATATGAATGCTATGTTTATATGTTCTTAATTGATCATGTCACTACCTTTATATGAATGCTATGCTTATATGTTCTTAAATGATCATGTCGCTACTTTTATATGAATGTGCCTATATGTTGTCTAGATGAACATGTCACTACTCTATGTTTAATTCTTGATGTATGGCTTTTGTGAGTAGGAAAGGATCTTACTAATCTTATGTGCTTATAGTTTCATGTTCCCCTTGTACTGCAAATAAGGGTAAAGAATGGCTAAACTAAAGGGAGCAGCAGAAGGGGCAAAGTGTGTGTGGTAGTGGCATGGTGGAATAGATCTGTTTTATGTTCCCAGACTTATGCATGTTTTCCTTTTAAGATTATGTTCCAAGACTTATGCATGTTTCCCTTTAAGTTTTGCATGTTAGTTGTTAAGAGTCGAACTCTACTTGATATTGATGGTTGCTACTTGGTGTCCATTAAGTTGATTATCATGAACTTGAACTAAGTAGTATCCTTATGAAATGATTATGCATGCTCAATGTTTCATGTTCTATGTTTTCAAAAAAAAAAAAGAAGTTTAAAGTCTTCTGCTGTAAATGCATGTAGTCTTCCGCTGTAAATGCATGTATGTATGATCGCGTCGTGCCGCCCTTCCAACCCCTATAAATTATGAGGAAAGGGTGGGCGTGACACGCCCAAGCCTTGGCCTTGATCTCCCTTCAATTCTCTTGTCAGCCACCCATTAAGCCTCCTTTTATAGAGCTAAGCTTAAGCCTCCTTTTAATCTCCACCGTCGGATCTAGGGATTTAATCTCAATCATCGGATCTAGAGATTTAATCTCAACCGTCGGATCTAGAGATTTAATCTCCACCGTCGGATCTAAAGATTTAATCTCCACCGTCGGATCTAAGGATTTAATCTCAACCGTCGGATCTAGAGATTTAATCTCAACCGTCGGATCTAGAGATTTAATCTTCACCGTCGGATCTAGAGTTTCATTTTCCATCATCGGATCTAGGCTCCATGAGGGTTTTAATAGGCTACAATAGGGACTATAAGGAGGAGTTGGATCTTGGCCACCCAATGGATCAAGCTCACATAAAGTCCGATCCATTAATGATAATTCATTCCACTAGAGGATTATCATTGATCAACCTCACCAACCCCCATAAGTTAATATGGGCTTCATATATTATTTGTACATTTATCTCCCCGTGTTTAAGATCTCGAATGTCCGTCAATTAATTAATTTACTGACAATTAATTAATCAACATCTAACTATATGAGTAGTACCACTCAACCTTATCATCATGCCAGACCAAGTCCACCTGCAGAGTTTACATGATGAACCTTATGAGCTCCTCAAGGGGACATCATCATCCTAATATATAGGACACGGTTTCCTCCTATAATCAATGACACATCATATAAATAATATTATTTCCCAACTTACCGAGTCTATCGATTTACTCTATAAATCTTGCCCATTGGTAAATCAAAGAAATGAATACTAAGTATATGTGCCCATTATTATATCGGGATTTAGAGCATGTACAACAAAATATCTGAGGTCCGATTCGATTATCTAGTCAGCAATAAATCGAATCACCTCTATGTCGGTCCTTCTCAATACACACAAAGTGTACTAGTGTAATTCTATGGTCAAGAAAAACCAATACCAAATCACACTACAACCATTCCAATGGTTGTCCATAACCATCTCGGTTGTGAGCCTTTACTTATACTTTACAAGGAACTAATAACATGATCTCCCATGTGACACTACACACCATGTTGTCTACAATGTAATGAATTAGACAATATGCATAACCATAAATATGCAAACAATGATTATGTGATTCTTATTTCAAAAATAAAGATGTTCATACAAAAGATAGACTTTTTTTGTATACATCCCAACAATCTCCCACTTATACTAAAAGACTATGCTGTCCTCATACTGCCATACATCTGATTCTCATTCCCTCCACATGCCTATCAAAAGCTCTCGCTGGAAGGGCCTTAGTGAAAGGATCTGCCAGGTTATCCTCTGATGCAATCTTGGCCACAACAACTTCTCCTCGCTTTATGATTTCTCATATCAGGTGGTACTTGCGCTCTATGTGTTTACTTGCCTTATGGGCTCATGGTTCCTTCGAGTTTGCAACTGCACCACTATTATCACAATAAATTGTGATAGTTCTGGTCAAACCAGGAATCACATCCAAGTCCATCAAGAAGTTCCTGAGCCACACAACTTCTTTGGCCGCCTCAGTGGCTGCCACATACTCAGCTTCCATGGTAGAGTCCGCCACGTATTTCTGCTTGACACTCCTCCATACAATGGCTCCACCTCCCAAAGTAAACACAAAACCTGAAGTAGACTTACTGTTATCCCTATCTGATTGGAAGTCAGAATCTGTGTAACCCACCGGGAGTAATTGGTCTGTCTGGTAAACTAGCATATAATCCCTAGTCCTTCTTAGGTACTTCAATATATGCTTTATCATAGTCCAATGTCCCTGTCATGGAGTACTCTGATATCTGCTAATCATGCCAACGGCAAAGAAGATATCCTGTCTCGTACATAGCATGACATACATGAGGCTTTCTACTACAGAAGCATAAGGAACCGCCTTCATCTCCTCTATCTCCTTAGATGTTTTAGGGCACGTCTGTTGGGTGTCCGGCACCGCGGCGAGTGTGTGTTCGAACATGTTTCGTAAACATGTGCACAGTGGAAGGAATAAAATAATAAATCTAATTTATTACAACACACACATCACACGCATGCATAGTACAACATGTGTAGACATAACCGTAAATTCAAATTTTGCAATAAAAGTAAACTTAAACTACGTATACCTGACGTATCACGTGTAGCGGGAAAGGCATCAACCGGAATGATTCTCGCTAGAATCATCTCTATCTGTATCCACGCCGAATATCTTCGGGATGACTTCATGAAGTCACGAGCCTCGTCTTCATTGTTAGGGCAATCTCTTGCCGTGATATTGTTTTGATGGTGTGGCAAAGGGTTTAAGTTAGTGTGTTATGTTTATTTGATATGTGCGTTGAAGTCGTGCAGGACTTAGTAATTCGCACATGGAGCCATGGCGAGTTTCACATCTCATGACTCGTGCCTTGAGTCGGTGAAGGATAGCTTTGCGGAAGCCGTGCGCTTGGAGCATCCGAGGGACCGCCGGACGAGAAGCTTGGAGTGAAGCCGGAGGAAGTAGACTTCGAGGCAAGAGACGCGAAGGAGCATTGCAGAGCCGTGCGCCTGATGCTGCCGAGGGACGTGGCCGAGAACGAAGAGAACCGGCGAAGGACTCAGAAATGAGAGTGGCGGATTGTAACCCGGGAAGGGTAGCTCTTAGGTGAAAGTGGGCCTTTGGGCAAAGTGTCGGTTGGGTTTTCGACACACGATCGCCATGTCATGGCATGATCGCTTGAGTCGAGTGTAGCTCGACCGGTATACGATCGATCGGGTTTGTGGCGTTAGCCGATCGCCATACGCTGGCCGATCACAAGATTAGCAATGATCGCTGGCGCGTGATGATCGTCAATAGGGTTTTGCCAGATTGCCGCTGTAGCCGATCGGGCAGGCCGATTACGGGCCGCGAATGATCGTGAGGTCCAGCGATCGCTAAGAGTTCCGCTGGATAACAACGGATCCGGCGTGTTCGAGGCCGTTATCGCTATGGGCGGCAATGATCGATGGCGGCCAACGGAAGAAGTTAGCCCTCTCTATAAAAGAGAGGGTGTGAGCCTTGAGAGGCTAATGCTTAAGTTCCAAACAATCTTCCTAGTGCCCCCTGAGCTCTAAACTCTTCTTACTTGTCTTTACTTCAATCCTATTGTAAGAAGAGTGATCTTGGTTGTAAAGGTTACCTCCACCTAGCTTTGTGCAAAGGAGAGACCAATAGTGATTGGTTTTGGCGGAGTGATTCACCGTGGACGAATCGGACCGTGGATTAGCGGCGTAGCCGTGAACCACGTTATATCTCGGTGTTTGTATTGCTTGTTCATTTTATTGCTTGTCTTAGTTTATTGCTTCGCTTGCGCTAATCTAATTGTAGACGAGCAAATTCCGATAACCTAACGACGAGGGCTATTCACCCCCTCTAGCCGCCAACCGATCTCCTTACAAGTGGTATCGAGCCGAGGTTGCTTGTCAACGACTAACGCCGCAACAAGCCCTACATCAAAATGGTCGGCTCCAACATCCACCCACCGGTTCGACTAGTGGAAAAGGAGAATGGAGGTATTCTTCGAAACCGATTTCGATATTATGCTTATAATGGAAAATGGTTTCGAGTTGCCTAGGGATGAAAGGGGTGAGCAAATAGAGAAGTCAAGGTGGAATAAGAAGCAACGAGAGGAGCACCTTGCAAACTCAAAGGCAAAACATCATCTTCTCAATGTGCTCCCTCAATAAGAGATCAACCGGATCGGAGAATGCACTAGCGCCAAAGAGATGTGGGAGAAGCTTGTAGAGCTTCATGAAGGCACCTCGGAGGCCAAGCTTGCAAGAAGAGACCTCCTCCGCTCCCAACTATCCAATATAAAACTAGAAAAGGGAGAAAAGGTAACCTCACTACACTCTAGGTTTAAAGAAATTTTAATTGGGCTAACAAGTGTAGGTGAGAAGCTATCGAACCGGGACATGCTCATGAAGGCTATAGATGCCTTTCCCCGGTCCTCAAAGTGGAGTTCCATGGTGGACTCCTTCTATATGTCCAAGAACTTGGAAGTAAGTACCTTGGAGGAGTTCTTCTCGACAATGGAGCTCCACGAAACGAGGCTTGAAGGAATTCAAGAAGAGCCAAGAATTCAACCCTCAAGAGGAGTAGCATTGTTGGCAAACAAGGGGAAGAAGAAGATGGAAGTCCCCTCCTCCTCCGATAATGAAGCCTCCTCCTCCTCCATGGATAGCACCGAGGAAGCCTACATGGTAAGGAAGGTGAGGCGTGTATTTAAGAATTTTAGATTTGATAAATCAAATGATAGGAATAGAAGACCAAGGGGGAAGGTGATATGCTACAATTGCCAAGGAGAGGGACACATAAGGGACAATTGTCCTCTCCTAAACAAAAGCAAGGAAGAGAGGAAAAAGAAAGAAGAAAAGAAGAAGAAAAAGGGGAGCAAGAAAAAGAAGGAAGAGGAGAAGAAGGCAAAAGAAACAGGGAAGGCCAAAGCATTCAAGGCCAAGACATGGGATGATCCTTCCTCATCCTCCTCCTCATCATCGGATGAGGAGAATGCCTTTGTCGCCAATTTGGCCTTGATGGCCTTTGACGATTTGGATTGCTCCTCCTCCGAAAATGAAGGATCAAGCACAAGAGGAGAGAGCTCAAGTGAAGGGGGAGCCTCCTCCACATCATCATCCTCCTCATCATCCGAAGAAGAAGAAGAGGACATGGAAACTATGGTAACGAAAGCCTCTCCTAGTAAAATAGTTTCTATGATTTCTAGTTTAACTAGGGATTTGTTTAGAGCAAAGAAGAAAAATAAATGCATGCTAGATCAAATTAAGGCATTAGAAAATAAGCTAGAAAATGCATGCTTAAATAATAATGATACTTCTTCTTGCCATGATGATGCATGCTCACATGATAATTATGTGCCTTTAGATGTTAGTGATGCATGCATAGAAGAAAATAGGGCATTAAGGGAAAAGGTAGATTATTTAACCAAAGCCCTAGGAAAATTCACAATTGGCTCCAATACCCTTAACATGATAATTGGGAGCCAAAGGGCAAGTTTTAACAAGAAAGGCCTAGGATATAAAGAGAAGAAAAATGAGAAGGCCTATAGATGCCTAATAGCTAGGGGACAAGACAAAAACAAAGTAATAGCTAAGAAATGGATCCCCAAAGAATTTCTAGTGAACCCCATAGGCAAAAATCTATTTTGGGTTCCAAAATCCATCCTTAAGGGTTAGAAAACCCCTAGGGTAGTCAACCATATGAACTTGACCTATATCATATTTTGGTTGACTTAGGATGACGGGACAACATTTTTAGATAGTGTTGGGTGATGATAACGTGCCCATAAAAAGGTAATAATGCTTTAAATCATGATGATTAATGTAATTTCTATGCATATGTGTAATCATGGTTTATGATTTTGATATTGGGCACATCATCATGAGAAATAGGTTTAAATCATGCTTTAGGTGATAACTTATTTATTATCATCATATAATGCCTAATGCATGGTTATAATTTGATGAAAACATGTATTTCATGGTCATAATGTGAAATTAAATCATATATATCATTATGATCATGTAGGTTGTTAGATTGACACTTAACCTTGATAGAATTGCATGAATATATTGGTTAAGTATATACAAATACCCCCTAGGATGCATCTCACACTCACTATAGGCTAACTTGATTGCAAACTTAGCATGGGTGAGATGTTAGGATGATACAAATGTCCACTAATGCCTATGGCATTTAGATGGTCATTTAAAGTATCAAAATAGCAATAATAGACCAATCATGGGGAAGGCTTATGTTTAATTAATAGACATATTGCCCAAAGATCATGGTTGGATATTTCTAATGTTTTCAAAACAATTTCTTACCTTAAAATACATGTATTCATGTTTTGAAACAATTGGATGCAAAACTAGGTGTTAAAATGGATACTAACATGCTCAAAAACTAGTGGTTTTTCAAGTGTTTGGATTTTTGGCAAATCTTGTAAAATATAATGATTTTTCATGAAAAACTATTTTTCCTTGATAGATATACTTAAGAGAAATATGTTCCTCGAATTTCATGATTTTTCGAATTTTCTGGAATATTTAATGCATTTCTGAATTTCATCCAGAAAATCAGAAATTCGGCTTCCTTTGTGCCAGTCGACTGCCATACTGATAGCAGTCGACTGGTGGCCTGTAAATCAGAATATTGAAGGCCGAATTCAGTTTGTAAACCTACAACAAGTGGTAGAAATATACTTAATGCCATCAACAAGTGGTACCCAACTTTAAATCAACTTGTCATATTTTTCCTCCATTATACTTGATGCCATGAGCTTATAACTTAGTGTTAATCTTTTTGATGGTGTCAAAGGGGGAGAAATAATTATGTTTAAGTTAATCACTTTAGGGGAGAAATATATTGTAGGGGGAGAAATATATGATAAGGGGAGAAAATTAATATGGAGAGTTTCATGGATTAAGGGGGAGTTGCATGTTGTTATATCATGTTTATCTTTACATGCTTTCTTACCTTAGAATTTATATCAAATGTTTTTACCTAACTTAAACGGATTGCCACACATCAAAAAGGGGGAGATTGTTAGGGCAATCTCTTGCCGTGATATGGTTTTGATGGTGTGACAAAGGGTTTAAGTTAGTGTGTTATGTTTATTTGATATGTGCGTTGAAGTCGTGCAGGACTTAGTAATTCGCACATGGAGCCATGGCGAGTTTCACATCTCATGACTCGTGCCTTGAGTCGGTGAAGGATAGCTTTGCGGAAGCCGTGCGCTTGGAGCATCCGAGGGACCGCCGGACGAGAAGCTTGGAGTGAAGCCGGAGGAAGTAGACTTCGAGGCAAGAGACGCGAAGGAGCATTGCAGAGCCGTGCGCCTGATGCTGCCGAGGGACGTGGCCGAGAACGAAGAGAACTTCGAAGGTGAAGGACTCCAAGAAATGAGAGTGAGCGATTGTAACCCGGGGAAGGGTAGCTCTTAGGTGAAACTTGGCCATTTGGCCAAGTGTCGGATGGGTTTTCCCGACACCAGTCGACTGCCATGTCATGGCGTGATCGCTTAGTCGAAAGTGTAGCAGCTCGGCGTATACGATCGATCGGTTTGTGGCGGATCATACGCTCGATAGCGGATTAGCATCGATGATCGGCTGCAGCGTGATCGTCAATAGGGTTTTGGCCATACGTAGCCGATCGGTGGCGATTGACGGGTCGCAATGATCGGGTGAGGTCCAAAGAATGATCGCTAAGAGTTCCGTTGGACAACAACGGTCGGCATCCGACGTGTTCGGAGGTTAGGAAGAGCGACATTGCCATGGCGGATCTCGATGGCGCTAACGGAAGAAGTTAGCGCTCTCTATAAAAAGAGAGGGTGTGAGCCTTTGAGAGGCTAATGCTTAAGTTCCAAACAATCTTCCTAGTGCCCCACAAGCTCTAAAATCTTCTTACTTGTCTTTACTTCAATCCTATTGTAAGAAGAGTGATCTTGGTTGTAAAGGTTACCTCCACCTAGCTTTGTGCAAAGGAGAGACCGATAGTGATTGGTTTTGGCGGAGTGATTCACCGTGGACGAATCGGACCATGGATTAGCGGCGTAGCCGTGAACCACGTTATATCTCGGTGTTTGTATTGCTTGTTCATTTTATTGCTTGTCTTAGTTTATTGCTTCCGCTTGCGCTAATCTAATTGTAGACGAGCAAATTCCGATAACCAACGAACGAGGGCTATTCACCCCCCTCTAGCCGGCCAACCGATCTCCTTACATTCATACGGGTTACTAGCCTCGTGTTGAAGACGACATGATCGAGAGAAGATTACGATTCGAATCATTGTTTGGATCATTGATGAGACCTTGGCTCTTTCGCCTGTGCAATTGCTCCATTGTTGTCGCAGTAGACCGGTATTGCTTCAACAATGGCTGGAATCACACCAAGTTCATAAATGAACTTCTTGATCCAAACCGCTTCCTTTGCTGCTTCCGAAGCTACAATGTATTCTGCCTCAGTGGTAGAATCCGTTACAGTGTCTTGTTTAGAACTTTTCCAACTCACTGTGCCCCCATTCAAGGTGAACACGTATCCAGACTGAGACCTGGAATCATCTTTGTCTGTCTGGAAGCTGGCATCCGTATACCCGCGTATCACCATGTCCCCTTCTTCATATATTAAGAACACATCCTTAGTTCTTCTTAAGTACTTAAGGATCGTCTTAACAGCCACCCAATGATCCATTCCTGGATCAGACTGGTATCTACTCGTGACACTCAGAGCATACGATACATCAGGCCTTGTACATAACATAGCATACATGATAGATCTTATTGCGGATGCATAGGGAATCTTACTCATGCAAATCCTCTCGTCTTCTGTGCGCGGACACATAGACTTTGAAAGGTGTACCCCATGCCTGATGGGTAGGAAACCTTTCTTGGATTCTGACATACTAAACCTCTTTAGCACTCGGTCTATATATGTAGACTGTGAAAGACCAAGCAACCGTTTCGATCTATCTCTATAGATCTTAATCTCGAGGATGTAGGTTGCTTCTCCCAGGTCTTTCATGGAGAATGTCTTGGATAACCAAATCTTCACTGACTGTAAGATTGAAACATCGTCTCCTATGAGTAATATGTCATCGACATACAATACTAGGAACACGACTGCACTCCCACTAACCTTCTTGTACACACAAGGTTCGTCTGGATTTTGTGAGAAATCAAACTTTTTGATTGTCTCATCAAAACAGATATTCCAGCTCCTGGATGCTTGCTTCAATCCATATATGGACCGTCGCAACTTGCATACCTTGGTTTTATCAACCGATATGAAACTCTCAGGTTGTATCATATACACGTCCTCGAGCAGGTTTCCATTAAGGAAAGTTGTTTTCACATCCATCTGCTATATCTCATAATCATAATGAGCCGCTATGGCCAGGAGCATCCGAATGGATTTAAGCATAGCTACAAGCGAATAGGTTTAGTCATAATCAACACCTTGTTTTTGACGATATCCTTTCGCCACTAATCTAGCCTTATAAGTAATCACATAACCATCCATGTCGGTTTTCTTCTTGAAAACCCACTTACACCCTATAGGCTTGATGCCTTCAGGTGGGTCAACTAAGTTCCAAACTTGGTTTTCATACATGGAATCCAGTTCCAACTTCATGGCATCAAGCCACTTATCCCTTTCTGAACTTGTCAGCACTTCTTCATAACTGGTAGGCTCCTCATCATCAATGAGTAACACGTCGTTCGATTCACTTACGAGAAATCCATATCTCTCAGGAATGTTGCGTGTTCTACCAGATCTACGAAGATGTGGTGTTATAATAGGTTCAGCCGATTGCCCATCACTATGAGTTATCGACTGTTGTGCTTCACCAGGTATCTCATCAATGTCTATTTAAGTCTCTCGAGCCTCCTCAAGCTCGATGACACTCCCACTGTTTTCTTGCAAGAGAAACTCTTTCTCTAGAAACACAGCATACCTTGAAACAAACACCTTTTGTTCCACAGGATGATAGAATTAGTAACCCCTTGTTTCCTTAGGGTATCCAATAAATAGATATTTATCAGACTTAGCATCCAATTTGTCTGATACAGTCCACTTCACATAAGCAGGACAACCCCATATCTTCAAGTAAGATACATGAGGTTTCTTACTATTCCATATCTCATATGGAGTAGTAGAGACTACCTTAGTTGGCATTCTGTTTAACAAGTAAACAGTTGTCTGAAGTGCATAGCCCCAAAAGGACTTGGGAAGATTCGCATGATTCATCATTGACCTAACCATGTCCAACAAGGTTCGATTACACCCCTCAGATACACCATTATGCTGTGGTGTATATGGCGGAGTCCATTGAGACAATATACCATTGTCTCTCAGATAATCAAGAAACTCTTGACTTAAGTATTCACCACCTCGATCCGATCGAAGTATTTTAATACTCTTGCCATGTTGTTTCTCTACTTCATTTCTGAATTCTTTGAACCTTTCAAAGGATTCAGACTTGTGTTTCATCAAGAACACATACCCAAACCGTGAGTGATCATCGGTGAAGGTAATGAAGTAGTTATAGCCTCCTAAAGCTTGAGTTGACATAGGTCCACATACATCAGTATGTATCAGACCTAGTAACTCTCCCACTCATTCACCTTTTCCTGAAAAAGGTAACTTAGTCATCTTGCCTTTTAAGCATGATTCACATGTATCGTATGAATCCAATTCAAACGATTCCAAAATTCCACATTGGTGTAATTCGGACATGCGTTTCTTGCTTGCATGGCCAAGACGACAATGCCACATGTAGGAGTTTAATTGATTATCCTTTCGAGCACGCTTGTTGCTCGCTTCGATATTGAAAATGTCACTGGATACGTCCAATGTATAAATGTCATTGCTCAAAGTTCCAGTTCCATAAAGTCCGCCATTCAAAGTTATATAACAACAATTGTTACTAAACGTCAAATGGTAACCATTTCTATTTAAGTAGGAAATAGAAACAATGTTCTTTATTAGAGAAGGAAAACAATAGAAATTGTCCAGTTCCAAGACTAGTCCACTAGGGAGCTTCAGCAAATAAGTTTCGATGGCGACCGCAGCAACCTTTGCTCCATTGCCAACTCGCAAATTTGACTCCCCTCTGATGAGTCTTCTTCTATTCCTTAGCCCCTGTATGTCATTACATATATGTGAGCCACACCCAGTATCCAATACCCAAGTGTCTAAGGAAATAGAATGACAATCAATAACGAAGATACCTGAAGAGGATGGGGCATTGGATGCCTTCTTCTTCTTCATGGACTCAAGATAAATCTTGTAGTTTCTTCGCCAGTGGCCTTCCTTGCCACAATGATGGCAAGTGCCCTTTTGTGCTGGTTCTGCCTTCTTTGCCTTCTTGTTCTTCCCTTTCTTCTGTTCCTTTGCCTTCCTCTTAGAACCTTTCTTTGAGAAATCAACTAATAGAACCGCCTTCTCCTCATGCTTCACAGAAGGCTCCACAGTCTTCAGCATATTGAGGAGCTCAGGAATAGTGTATTCTAATTTGTTCATCCGATAGTTCATCACAAATTGTGAGAAACTCTTGGGCAAACAATGTAGAATTAAGTCAATACTTAATTCATGATCCATCACAAACCCGAGGGTGGCTAGCCGCTCGATGTACCCGTTCATCTTTAGCACAAACTGCACTATAGACGAACCTTCTTGCATCTTCGTGGTGAAGAGGAGCCTGGAGACTTCGAACCTTTCGGATCTCGCTTGCTCATCAAACAACTCATGAAGATGGAAGACCATAGTATTAGCATCCATATGCTCATGTCGCTGGTACTGTACCATCGCATACTAGCATGATGCAACTCGCCAAATTTAACCGCCACATGCTTCTGATATACCAACATTTGGTCTGGAGTTGCATCGTCCTTAGGACGGTTGGGAAGAGGCTCTTCAAGGACATATGCTAGCTTTTCCGCCTTGAGAACAATTCTCAGGTTTCTAAGCCAGTCCAGGAAGTTAGGCCCAGTCAATTTGTTTGAATCCAAAATAGTGCGCAAATTCAAAGACGTCATGATCAATCGATTAACCTAGAAATACAAAACGAGCATATATGAGAAAATGATTTTTAAAATGCATCAATATACATTTATAAATCCCATTCATTTTTTGAATTTCAAAAACCCCAAAATCACTTCGGAAGATCGTAGGTACATCTCCGAATGGGCTGATATCCATCATAGATATGAACAACCTTGGAGAGAGTTCAACAAGTCATTCATAACTACGATGGTAGGTATCAAATATACCGATTGCATATCACGTATATGCAACTATCACAATGTGCTATCAACTAATTGAATGTTCACACATACATCGGGTTATTAACACATTAACAAGTATGCATCATATGCATAGCACCCAACTTCACCTCCCTTTACATCGACCTTGGAGAGAGTCCAACAAGGCGATGCTCCAGGTTAAAGCCAACCCATTAATCGAGGAATAGTTTTAATATGGTTAGAGTGCATTCAACTAATTAGCCCGGCTTGGAGAGAGTCCAACAACCAAAGTTAATGATTGACCTCTGACTTTACCATATTAGTATTAAACTATTCCATGGTTTGAACATGTTCGGGTTCGAGCCGGGCTTGGAGAGAGTCCAACAACCCGAACAAGAAACGGAACTCTGGTTCTAACCATATTAATGGAAGGTGTAGGCTTTAATATTGAGTTAGGGTTTTTATGTCTCATCCTCTTTGCATGCAAATAACTATTATCTACATGGCATGACATACATGACATACATCTACATGTCATGACACGTATGGCATAATGATATGCATCTAATGGAATTACATGACATACAACTATGTCATGTACACTATTTACTTATATGTCATAACTATTTATGGAAATAAAATATGTTTAAGATTTGATTCGCCAAATCAAATCATGATTAAATTAGGAAACAAATTTTCAAATCTAATCACATATTTTATTTGTGGAAATAGTTGATTAAGGAAAGTTAATTTAGGAAACCAATTTCCTAAATCATCAAAACTACTTATGGAAATAAAATATTTTTAAGATTTGATTTCCCAAATCAAATCATGATTAAATTAGGAAACAAATTTCCAAAATCTAATCAAATATTTTATTTATGAAAAATATCAATTTCCATAAATACTTCCAACTTTTCAAAAGTGGAAGATTTCCATAAATACTTCTAGACTTTCCAAAATTGAAAAATTTCCATAAATACTTCTAACTTTCCAAAAGTAGAAAATTTACAAAAATATCATTATGACTATCGCAAAACAATTTTACGATTATGTCGAAACACAACCTGGGGTCTGATACCATTGTTGGGTTTCCAACACCGCAGCGAGTGTGTGTTCGAAAATGTTTCGTAAACATGTGCACAGCGGAAGGAATAAAATAATAAATCTAATTTATTACAACACACACATCACACACATGCATAGTACAACATGTGTAGACATAACCGTAAATTCAAATTTTACAATAAAAGGAAACTTAAACTACATATACCTGACGTATCACGTGTAGCGGGAAAGACATCAACCGGAACGATTCTCGCTAGAATTGTCTCTATCCGTATCCATGCCGAGTATCTTCGGGATGACTTCACGAAGTCACGAGCCTTGTCTTCATACGGGTTACTAGCCTCGTGTTGAAGACGACGTGATCGAGAGAAGATCACGATCCAAATCAAAATTCGGATCCAAAATGAGTCCTCAAAAACTCGCTTCTCCGGAGAGGTATTCGTCAACCGTTTGACGAATCCTTCGTCCTCCACCTATGAGGATTATCGGAGATCGAATCCCCGGTAAGGAAGGCGCTGTCAGAGCTCCAAACGACGCTCCGACAAAAGGGAAACAAGCTGTCCAGAAAACTGGACAGCTTTGGTGGAGACCTTGCGCCGGCCAAATAAGGAAAGCAATGTGCTCACCTTGTTGCCGGAGCCAAGGATGATCACCAGAGCTCCTCCGGCAGCAGCTCGACGTTGGCAAATGGAGAAGACGGCAGCATCTGGTCACTGGTTGGAGGAGTTGGGCGGCGGCAAGGAGTTGGCGCCAACTAGATGGAGAGGAGGGAGAGGTTGGGCGACCACAATTAGGTTAGGGCTTTTGATTAGGGTTTAACAAAAACCCTTAAGCCCTATTTTATAGAGAACAAATTCTCTTAATGGTTATTGGATCATAACCAAAGGCCCGTTAACCCGCTCCATTAATTTAAGTTAAAATAAACCAAACCATGATGGTTTATTTTAAGTTAAAACGAACCGAACCAACTTTGGTTCATTCGTTTAAAACAAACCAACCCCCTTTGGTTTATTCTCCTCCATTGGATTAGAACCAAACCAATTTGGTTCATCCATCATGTCTTCATAAGACACGGCCCATCCACGCTTCCATTGCGACTGAAATGATTTCAAGTTCGCTCCATGTTTGGTCCAACCAAACCTAGTTTCTCTCGGTCTGAGAATCTCATTCTCAAGCTCGTTTTAAATCCTTCCGATTACGCTCATTGTGCGTGTGACCAAATAGGTTCTCAGTTTATGTTGGCCGTCTATAATTAACCATTAATTATAGAACGATCATGAGTGGCAACTAGTAGTACATCATGATCCCCAATTAACCGAAAAGATCAACGGTTGATCCAGAACTATTTCTGAAACCCTTCAGCAGCTCGAATGAATCGTGCCCCATTCCCTTCACTCATCTTATACCCACTTGGTTCAGGACATGGTCTATAATGTCAGTCCCCACTAGGCTGACTACGTCACACCTAGCCCAAGTATCATTTCCTCGTCCTACGGATTCTAGTTACTGCACATGTATCGAAGAGTACCTTACTCTAAACATGTAATGCTTTGGCCAAAGACTTTAGTAACAATCCGACGAGCGGCCATGGGTATACATCTCCTCGCAAGGAGTGGTGAATCCTTTATAGGCTATTCAAATACCTTTGATCACTTTGACTTATACACAATCATCCCGGGTCCACATCTCTTCAGAGATGCTTGCTTAAGATGTCAAAGCATAAGTCTTCATGATCAAGATGACTTGAATACCGCAAGTCAAAGGAACATCACACTTAAGCTGCAGTAAGAACTTCATTGACATATCTATATATGCAGAGAACCATATGAAGTCTTACGGTTGGTCACTCCAATGAACTAGTTACCATAACTAGCATCCATGATTAACTCCGGACATCACAATGTCTCCAGCCAGTGAGAATCAGCTGCTTGGATACACCAAAGAGTATACCTCGTGCTAGTCTCGACAGAATCAATGGTGTCCAAATCCATCAATTCATCGACTAGGGATAATTCTGATACATCACAATTACACATGTAAAGATACTCACTAGTTGTGATCCAATCACAAATTCTCTCATGCTGTGAATCGTATCGTGGACATTCAGTAAATGATTTTAAGATCCGATCAAATACATGAAACCATGTATACTCAAATAGTGAATCTTCATTTATCATATAAATGGTTCATACAGAAGGTGATTGCCTTAGGACATCTCTCATATATTACTAACAACATCTCCTTAGATAAAGAAACTCCATGCCTGAAAGGTAAAAAACCTTTCTTGGAGTTTTGCATGCTAAAACGATCCATATTGGTGTCTATGTATGAAGCTTGAGATAAACACAACATCTTTTTCTTGCGATCCCTTATAACCTTGATCCCAAGGATGTATCCCACTTCTCCCAAGTCCTTCATATCAAACTGTTTGGACAACCATACCCTTACATCCGATAACACCTTGACATTGTTGCCAATTAACAAAATGTCATCTACGTATAGTACAAGAAATACCACTATGTTTCCGTCATATCTCTTGTATATACAAGACTCATCCAGACGTTGAATAAATCCATAAGACTGGATTACCTTATCAAAGTGGATGTTCCAAGACCTCGAAGCTTGCTTCAATCCATAAATGGACCGATTAAGCTTGCACACAAGATGCTCTTTGCCCTTTGCAATGAATCCCTCTAGTTGCTTCATATAGATGTTCTCCTCAAGACTTCCATTAAGGAAAGCTGTCTTGACATCCATCTACCACACCTCATAATCCATATGAGCAGCAATACATAAGATAATCCGGACAAACTTAAGCATGGCTACCGGCAAAAAGGTTTCCTCATAATCGATGCCCTCTTTCTGAGTATACCCCTTCGCAACAAGCCTCGCTTTGAAGGTTTCAACCTTCCCATCTATTCCTCTCTTTCTTTGTACATCCACTTGTATCCAATGACTTTTACACCATTGGGTGGTTCTACTAGCTCCCAGACCTGATTTGAATCCATAGATTCTATCTCAAAATTCATCGCACTTTGCCAAGATGTCGCATCTTGATCTTGGATCGCCTCGTCATATGTCCAGGGATCAGGTTCATGTTCGCCAGGGATCAAATCAAAAGATTCTCCCAAGAACAAGAATCTATCAGGTTGTCTAACAACTCTCCCACTAAGATGAGGTATCACCTGTGTATCCTCTGTGACACGCGGTGTAGTGACTTGTGGTATATCCTCTTGTATCGGTGGTACTGAAGAAGTGACTTTCCCTCTCAATTCCTTCATAACAGTCTTACTCATGGGCTTGTGGTTCATCACATAGTCTTCCTCTAGAAATATGGCGTTCGTGCTAACGATCACCCTCTGATCTCTAGGAATATAAAACAAATCACCTTTCGTTCCTCTAGGATAGCCAATGAACATGCTCACTTCTGTATGAGGTTCCAACTTACCAACATCTACCTTCAGCACATGTGCTGGACTCCCCTAAATCCGAATATGTCTCAGACTAGGCTTTCGCCCAGTCCACAATTCTGTGGGAGTAGAAGGCACTGATTTAGATGCTACCAAGTTCAGAATATACACTGTTGTATCTAGAGCCTATCCCCAAAACAAATCTGGCAACTCAGAATAACTCATCATCGATCTAACCATCTCAATAAGAGTCCTATTCCTTTGCTCTGCTACACCATTCTCCTGGGGTGTGCCAGGTGCAGACAATTGGGATTGAATCCCAGCCTCTGATAAGTAATTCCTAAACTCTCCCAAAAGGTACTCACCACCACGATCAGATTGTAGTGTCATGATACATTTACCTTGACGTTTCTCCACATCAGCCTTGAATTCTTTGAACTTGTCAAAGCATTCAAACTTGCAACGTATCAAGTAAATGTATTCATATCTTGAATAATTGTCTAGAAAAGATACGAAATATTCAAAACCACCTCTTGCCTGGATAGACATAGGACCACACAAATCAAAATGAACCAATTCCAACACATCTTTGGCTCTATACCCCTTGCCCTTAAAAGGCCTCTTGGTCATTTTTCCTTCCAAGCAAGATTCACAGGTTGGGAAATCTTCCACCACTAATGAACCCAGAGGTCCATCAACTATCAACCTTTGAATTCTGCTTAGGTTAATATGACCTAGCCTTCGATGCCAAAGATATGTTTGGTTCATCTTCGAAGGTTCTTTTCTCTTATTGGAATTAGAAGATGAGTTATTAACTTCTATTTGCATCGTGAGAGCTTTTGGTTCAAGTGTATATAAATTTCCTATTAATGTACCAGAACAGATAATCTCCTTATTCCTTTTTATAACAACTCTGTCATTAAAAGAAATAAAATATCCATCCATAAACAATTTAGAAATCGAAATCAAATTCTTTCTAAATAAAGGTACATAAAGGCAATTCTTAATAACCAAAACTTTATTCCTCTCAAAAGACAAATAAACATCTCCCACTGCAATAGCCGCCACCTTCGTGGCATCCCCCAAGTATACCGTAATCTCTCCTTCAGCCAGTCGTCTGGTTTCCTGGAACCCCCGCAAAGTATTGCAGACATTATCAATGGCTCCCGTATCTACACACTAGGTATGAGTAGATAACACCGCTAAATATGTTTCAATGACTAGACCAAAAGATATACCTTTGTTCTTCTTGCGGTTGGGGCAGTCCTTCTTCCAGTGTCCAGTCTGCTTGCAAGTGAAGCACTTGCCTTTCGACTTCATCACTCCTCCCTGAGTTCCTCCCACCACCTTTGCCCCAGCTTGTTTCTTCTTCTTCTTGCCTTTCGGCTTAGAAGTAGAAACCTTTTGGGCAACCATGGCCTGTGCCTGAGCACTCTGACGAAATAGCCCCTCTGCCGCTTGGAGTTCTGTTAGAAGCTCCGCCAATGAATACAACCTTTTTATTCATGTTGTAGTTCAGGCAAAACTGCTCAAAACTCCTAGGTAAAGACTGGAGAATGATATCGATCTGGGGTTCTCCATCAATCTCAGCTCCAAGGACTTCCAGCTTATTCAAATGAGCCATCATCTTGAGAACATGATCCCTCACGGGTGTTCCCTCGATCATGGTGGTCGTCATCAAGTTCCTCATGGCTTCCTGCCTAGTAGCTCGATTCTGGTGTCTGAAAAGCTCTTTGAGATTGAGCATCATGTCATAAGCAGTGGGCATGGCTTGATGCTGATGTTGTAGTACATTTGACATATATGACAAAATGTAACATCGCGCCATCTCATCAGCCTTAATCCACTTCTTATAACTCTCCTTCTCCTTTTCCCCAAAATCATCCATAGGCTTAGGAGGGCACTCTTCGAGGAGTACATATTTGTATTCCTCAGCAATCAAGGTAATGTCAAGATTCCTCTTCCAATCAACATAATTGGGTCCAGTAAATTTATTTTCTTTCAGTATCACAGCAAGCGGGTTGAAAGTCATTTTGAAAAACCTAAGAATCACATAGATCGAAACATTAGATTTCAAAAAATTATTGATTCCTCAAACAATAAAATTTTAAAATCAACCAATACCTCAAAACACCGAGAATATCGTATGCCACGATAGTGTGGACGTATACGAATTCTACATTTGTAAGAGGAGGTTTTACCCATTAATTTTACTATCTTGTCAACCTAACTTTTTGACAAATAAAATTAATAGTTGTTTCCGCTTCAGCCCTACAAATAAAAGCAGTGACTCCGATGGGGAGGATACTCTTATTTGCATCTAAGTGTTCCCTATTACTCGGTACCAAGGCAATTATCTCGGGTTATATGCCTTCCGATGGGGAAGTATGTTAGTAAAATATGAGAGATGTCCTAAGGTAATCGCCTTATGTTTGAACCATTTATATGATAAATGAAGATTCACTATTTGAATATACATGTTTTCATGTATTTAATTAGATCGTAAACTCATTTACTGAATGTCCACGATACGATTCACAGCATGAGAGAATTTGTGATTTGATCACAACTAGTGAGTATCTCTACATGTGTAATTGTGATGTATCGGAATTATCCCTAGTCGATGAATTGATGGATTTGGACACCATTGATTCTGTCGAGACTAGCACGAGGTATAATCCTTGGTGTATCCAAGCAGTTGATTCTCACTGGCTGGAGACATTGTGATGTCCAGAGTTAATCGTGGATGCTAGTTATGGTAACTAGTTCATTGGAGTGACCAACCGTAAGACTTCATATGGTTCTCTGCATATATAGATATGTCAATGAAGTTCTTACTGCAGCTTAAGTGTGATGTTCCTTTGACTTACGGTATTCAAGTCATCTTGATCATAAAGACTTATGCTTTGACATCTTAAGCAAGCATCTCTGAGAAGATGTGGACCCAGGATGATTGGGTATAAGTCGAAGTGATCGAAGGTGTTTGAATAGCCTATAAAGGATTCACCACTCCTTGCGAGGAGATGTATACCCATGGCCTCTCGTCGGATTGTTACTAAAGTCTTTGGCCAAAACATTACATGTTTAGAGTAAGGTACTCTTCAATACATGTGGAGTAACTAGAATCCGTAGGACGAGGAAATGATACTTGGGCTAGGTGTAACGTAGTCAACCTAGTGGGGACTGACACTATAGACCATGTTCTGAACCAAGTGGGTATAAGATGAGTGAAGGGAATGAGGCACGATTCATTCAAGCTGCTGAAGGGTTTCAGAAATAGTTCTGGATCAACCGTTGATCTTTTCGGTTAATTGGGGATCATGATGTTCTACTAGGTGCCACTCATGATTGTTCTATAATTAATGATTAATTATAGACGGCCAACATAAACCATGAACCTATTTGGTCACACGCACAACGAGCATAATCCGAAGGATTTAAAACGAGCTTGAGATTGAGATTCTCAGACCGAGAGAAACTAGGTTTGGTTGGACCAAACAAGGAGCGAGCGTGAAATCGTTTCAGTCGCAATGGAAGCGTGGATGGGTCATGTCTTATGAAGACATGATGGATGAACCAAA
Source organism: Wurfbainia villosa (assembly GCA_025175895.1). NCBI lineage: Eukaryota > Viridiplantae > Streptophyta > Magnoliopsida > Zingiberales > Zingiberaceae > Wurfbainia > Wurfbainia villosa. Next base: position 39,402,930 of record CM045987.1, read on the forward strand.
TTGGTTTGGTTCTAATCCAATGGAGGAGAATAAACCAAAGGGGTTTGGTTTGTTTTAAATGAATGAACCAAAGTTGGTTCGGTTCATTTTAACTTAAAATAGACCAACATGGTTTGGTTTATTTTAACTTAAATTAATGGAGCGGGTTAATGGGTTTTTGGTTATGATCCGATAACCATTATGAGAATTTGTTCTCTATAAAATAGGGTTTAACGGTTTTGTTAAGCCCAAATCCAAGCAACCCTAATATTGCTGCCCACCCCTCCTCTCCTCTTGTGGTCGGCGCCCAACCCTAGTCGTCATCCAAGCTTCAGCCGGTGATCCTCCGGCGACCCTCCGGTGATCTTATTTGGGTCTGGCAACAAGGTGAGCATCTAGCTTCCTTATTTGGCCGGCTCTATTCCTCTACCAAAGTTGTCCAGTTTTCTGGACAGCTTGTTTATTTCGTGTCGGAGCGTCGTTTGGACGACGTTTGGAGCTCCGACAGTGGCTTCCTTGCCGGAGATTCAATCTCCGGTAATCCTCATAGGTGGAGGACAAAGGATTCGTCAAACGGTTGACGAATACCTTTCCGGAGAAGCGAGTTTTTGAGGACTCATTTTGGATCCGAATTTTGATTCGGATCGTGATCTTCTCTCGATCACATCGCCTTCAACACGAGGCTAGTAACTCGTATGAAGATGAGGCTCGTGACTTTGTGAAGTCATCCTGAAGATACTCGGCGTGGATACGGATAGAGACGATTCTAGCGAGGATCATTCCGGTTGATGCATTTCCCGCTACATGTGATACGTCAGGTACACGTAGTATAAATTTTCTTTTATTGCAAAATTTGAATTTACGGTTATGTCTACATATGTTGTACTATGCATGTGTGTGGTGTGTGTGTTGTAATAAATTAGATTTATTATTTTATTTCTTCCGCTATGCACATGTTTACGAAACATGTTCGAACACACACTCGCCGTGGTACCGGAAACCCAACAAAGTACGCACGCTCCTTAATAATTTCCTATAACCATATTCGACCTTGTGATCCGCAAACAAACTCATCCGATTGGGAGAAAGGTACTCAGAGCCAACGCGCAAGTTTGTTTTCATCACATGTCAAATCGTAATGGAGGCCGTGGGAATTTATAAAAATATCCCTCTCCCACTTAGTAATTTAAAATTGAGGAATTTTCTAGCCTACGACATGCATATCAAACAATAAGCAATAAATATGAAAAAGAAATATTTTTCAACTATTATGGCTTTTGTCTCCAATATACCTCCTGTCGTATCGCCATCTCGTTCGCTCCTCCCTACGCCATGTACAAGCCATCCGGAGATTCGAGCCGGGAATAACTATTTTAATTTACATCCATCGATCCTATACTCCATGAAGGAGTGTACATGAAATCTAGATTGAAAGTAAACTAAAATAAATGAGTGGCTAAATAATACCGTACTTAATTACAAAAATTAAATACTAGCCTCGTCAACCCCGAGGATTCAAATAATATACAATTACACACATACAATCACATACACACATATGGTCATATAGTTGGATCATATGCCTGCAACCAAAAAGTTAACCTACACACATCCTACTATTATCCGGCACATACAATATATGAAAAGTGAATAAAAGTAACTAAATCGTAAACACACAAAATCGAAAACCGTAGCTCTGATACCACTTGTAAGGTTTTGCAGAACCGAAGCTCTGATACCACTTGAAGGGATGAAACTTCGCTTCCCACTTCAACTCAGTTGCTTATTCATGGCGATCCCGTCTTCGTCCCCGGATTAAAAAAAAAATAATCCATGACAATTAGGGATTACCCAAGCTACCGTTTCATCGTCGTGCTAACTGATTAGAGTGGTCACTTGAACAAACTTGTTGTTCAAGCAGCTTACCTCTATTCTTCGAATAGCCACGGAATAGATGATATATGGATTGTCGGTTATTGTGTTTGTATTCGGGGTCCATGTAAATTAGCCACATAACAAAAACATACAACGTACAAAGAAACAAAAGGAAAGCAAAACAAGATTTATACCTTTTGTTTACCTCAAGGTCTTCTATCGTATGTCCTATCCTCCTCTTGGATGTTGTGTGGGCAACGATCCTCCAAGAGATGAAGCCTCCTCGATCACGATCTTCCTTTCCTTGCTCGCTCTAAACAAGAGGAAGTATATAAACGAAACTCTTCTCTTATCTAGGACCAACCATCAAGCTCCAAGCTTGATTTTTGCCACCGGCCCAAAGAGAGGTGTAAGGAGTGGGCGCCGGCCAAGAGCTACAAGGAACAAGACCCTAGCTCTTGTTTCCACCGGCCAAGAAGAAGAGGAGAAATAGGTTGACCGCCGGCCAAGGTAGAGGGGAAGAAGGGGTGGGCGCCGGCTACACCTTCAGAAGAAGAAAGGAAGCAAACCCTAATCTCCCACCTTATTGCCGCCCAAGCCAAAACCCTAACCCTAGCCGCCCAAGCCTTGGCCTTGATCTCCCTTCAATTCTCTTTCCACCCACCCCTTAAACCTCCTTTTATAGAGCTAGGCTTAAGCCTCATTTTAATCTCCACCGTTAGATCTAGGGATTTAATCTCAACCGTCGGATCTAGAGATTTAAAATCAACCTTCGGATCTAGAGATTTAATCTCCACCGTCGGATCTAAAGATTTAATCTCCACCGTCGGATCTAAGGATTTAATCTCAACCGTCGAATCTAGAGATTTAATCTCAACCGTCGGATCTAGAGATTTAATCTCCACCGTCGGATCTAGAGATTTAATCTCCACCGTCGGATCTAGAGTTTCATTTTCCATCATCGGATCTAGGCTCCATGAGGGTTTTAATAGGCTACAATAGAAATCATGAGGAGGAGTTGGATCTTGGCCACCCAATGGATCAAGCAAACATAAAGTCCGATCCATTAATGATAATCCATTCCACTAGAGGATTATCATTAATCTACCTCACCAACCCCCATAAGTTAATATGAGCTCCATATATTATTTGTACATTTATCTCCCCGTGTCTAAGTTCTCGAATGTCCATTAATTAATTAATTTATTGATAATTAATTAATCAACATCTAACTCCATGAGTAGTACCACTCAACCTTATCATCATGCCGGACCAAGTCCACCTGCAGGGTTTACATGATGAACCTTATGAGCTCCTCAAGGGGACATCATCATCCTAATATATAGGACACGATTTCCTCCTATAATCAACGGCACACCGTATAAATAATATCATTTCCTAACTTACCGAGCTTATCAATTTACTCTATAAATCTCGCCCATTGGTAAATCAAAGAAATGAATATTAAGTATATGTGCTCGTTATTATATCGGAATTAAGAGCATATACAACATAATATCTAAGGTCTGATTCGATTATGTAGTCAGCAATAAATCGAATCACTTCTAAGTTGGTCCTGCTCAATACACACAAAGTGTACTAGTGTAATTCTATGGTCAAGACAAACCAATACCAAATCACACTACAACTATTCCAATGGTTTGTCCATAACCATCTCGGTTGTGAGCCTTTAGTTATACTTTACAAGGAACTGATAACATGATCTCCCGCGTGACACTACACACCATGTTGTCTACAATGTAATGTATTAGACAATATGCATAACCATAAAAATGCAAACAATGATTATGTGATTCTTATTTCAAAAATAAAGATGTTATACAAAAGATAGACTTTTCAGTATACATCCCAACACCTTGGTGTTCCTAGACCTAGATTGAGTTCCATAATCAATATGGTAGGTCTTTTTGGGCTTAGGCTTGCCCTTGAATGGTTTTTGGTTCCTAGGTCTTTGACTTTGACTTCTAGACCCTAGGCTTTGACTATTTGACCCTTTAATTGAATTTTGCATTTTTGCAAGGGTCTTTTCAAGTTTCTCAAGCCTTGACCTCAAGGCTTGATTTTCAAACTCTAATTGCCCAATTTTTGAATTTTGATTTGGTCTTTGGGCATTGCTCTTTATAGGCATATACCTAGTCCATTTAGGATTAAGACCTAAGTGATCCTCTATCTTCCTAATGGTCTCCCTAGGAAGAATAGGTCTAGAGTTGTTTAATCTAGGTTTGTCCTTAGGTAAGATATTTTTAGGGACATTAGTCCCAAATTTCTTTTTATTTGAAAAGTGGATATTTTTAGCTCCTAAACAAAAATATTTGTTATTTCTAGTATGATTTTTATTTACAATAGCAAGATTGTTAAAATTATTCTTAGCATGCCTTTTGACATTTAAATTAGAACTAAAAGGTGCATTAAAATATACCTTAGGGTTTGCCTTAGAGGCCCCCCTACATGTGTTGCTCCTTCTTGCCCCTTCTTCTTCCCCCTTGGGCATTGACTCCTGTAATGATCCAATAGTCAGCATTTGAAGCAAATCACTTGCTCCTTGCTCTTGATTGTTGGAGGACCGGCATCCTTTGACTTTTCTTGACTTTTAGGCACCGGAGGAGCTTTCCTTATTCTTTTCGGACACTTACTCTTGTAGTGTCCGGATTCCCTACACTCAAAACATATTATATGAATTTTATTATTAATACATATGTTTGAGTTACCTCGGGTATTTGTGGTGGACGGAGTGAATTCTTCATCTCTCCCGGAGGTGGATGGCTCCTCTTGAGGTTGCTCCAGTGTGGATGGTCTCTCCTCCCCCTCAATCCTTGAAGTGGAGGCTTCTTCCACATTTTCTTCTTCTTCCACCGATTCGGAGGTTGACTCCCTATCAACTTTCGAATCCTCACTCGCTTGTGAGGATGAGGATTCATCTTCGGCCTCCTCTTCTTGAGCCGGTGATGGGTCTTCATGGAGCTTGGCCAATTCCCTCCAAAGCTCCTTGGCATCCATGCAATCACCTAGGCTACACAAGAAGTCATTAGGAATAAAATCAAAAATAAATTTGATTACCTTCTTGTTTTTCTCGAATTGTTGGAGTTGCTCCTCACTCTATCTCTTCTTTTTTAGGAAGCCTCCCTTTGGTCCTCTTGGGTATTGGAAACCTTCTATTAGGATGGACCACTCCTCTAAATTCGTCATCATAAAAAAATCTTCAATCCTTGCCTTCCATTGGTTGAAGCCCTCTCATCCATAGAAAGCATACGGGACCAGTGTGTGGATGTCCCATCCAAGTTGTTCTTCAACTTCCATCTTTTTCTCTAGCGTCTTTGCTCTCGGCGGTTAGTCCGTAGAAGAGCCCCAGGATCTGATACCAATTGTAGAGGAAACGGTGACCGCTAGAGGGGGAGGGGGGAAGAATAGCTCATTTTTGTAAGTTGATGTTATTCGTTGCGTGCTTGTCTACAAATTGTGTTAGCGCAACGGAAATAAAGCAATAACAAATACAAACATACAATTACTTTTTTTTATGAAAGTAAAAATATATATATCATCAAAATAGCACAACCGTACATGGTCCAAGGACTCTACACATGTCATATCCGACGAAATGTCCGATCTGAGTAGGCATCCAAGGCAAAACATACATGTGCTCTCCTATGTACCATCACACTCTCTGTGCCAAAACCTCCTGTATAGTACAATCAGTCATCCCTCTTCCAATATGCTGTGATAGATGGAAGCGTGACCATATCTACAACAATCCTCTCCTCGTATGTACCAGAGCGCACCCCTCACTGATGCACCCCCTGCATGACCTACCCACCAGAGTACGTCATGTGAGCGTAGTCCCCCTCTGAGTCTATCCTCCCATTCTATCTGGATCTCCAGTCCTCCATCATCTGTCTGTGTCCTCTCCGCTGTCGTGTACCCACTTTTAGCAAGTGGCCAGCTATCAATGGATTTGCGGTGTCTTTACCGTGAGCCATTTGCTGCGGACTAGATAGATCATACCAGTGGATCTATTCACCAAAAGGGCTTATTGGCCAAGCCCCAGCCAACAATGGATTTGGTATGTCTTTATCGTGAGCCGTTTACTACGGACTAGATAGGCCATTCCGGTGGGCCTATTCACCAGTACAACTTTTAGGCAAAGTCGTAGCCATAAACGAATTTGATGAGTCTTTACCGTGAGGCATTTGCTGCGGACTAGATAGATCTTTGTGGTGGATCTATTCACCATCAAAATAATCAAAAAAACCAAGCTGCACAAAATGTTCGCCACTTCCAAGCTGTACAACAAGTGTTCGCCATTTTTTTTTCGAGGTTCAGGTCTGTCGCTTCAAATATTTGCCGCATTTTTTTTACAATACATCAAGTTACATGGGACACATCAAGAGCTCTAATACATGTATCTGTATCCTCCTAAATATCCTATCCGCATCAAACCGGGTATCCTCAAATTTGATCTCATTCCTAGCCCTCCAAACATAGTGTACTGTCGCTCCTAGGGCTAGATGTCGTGCTCTCATCCAGACTGAGTCCCTCTGATAATGTAGTCTGAAGATGCGTAGTGCACACCTGTACGTGTTCATCTCTGATCTCATCTGCAGCCACCCCCTCACCCATCCCCACAACTGTCTAATGGGCTGACATCTGAAAAATACATGAGCCTGCGTCTCCTCCTCTAGCTGGCAAAAGGCACATCTCCTATCCTCTATGTAGCTCTGTCGATCTCTGGTAGGCAATCTTCTGCTCGCCAGCAGCCAAAGTGTAAACCGGTGGCTTGGCTAAATGTCCTTCTTCCATACAGTCCTAACCCATGATTTCTTTGGCCGGTGCTCTCTGAAATGGTCATAAGCCCGCCCCACTCCTCCTGGCCCTCTGTTGAACCATGTATCCAATGTGTGTGATGCAGCGATAGGGCTACCTGCAATAGCCATGATACTATCTCTGATATGTAGAATTTTCTTCATAAGTGGAGAGTCTGTGTGCCTCAATGTCTGCCCCCAAATACTAGACTGTCAGAGGTAATGATGATGTACCCATCGTATCCATAGTGAGTCTGACTTGTCCTGTATATGCCATAGGACCTTTACTAGCAGTGCAAGGTTCCAAGACTTCAAGTCCCTCAAGCCTAGACCACCTTCCTCCTTTGGCCTACATATAACGGACAATGCTAGGGGGGGTGGGGGGGGGGGGTTCTTACTCGTCCACATGAAAGCCCGGCACATGCTGTGGATGCACTCAATAACTCCAATCGATAGGGGTAATATGGACATCCAGTAGCACTCAACCCCATACAAGACCGATGCAATGAGCTGGGCTTTCCCTGCATATGAGAGGCTTTGTTTCGACCATGCATTCATTCTCCTGGAGAGGCCATCTAAAAGCATCCCATAATCTAAAATTTTCAGTTTTTTTGAGGCTAAAGGGATTCCCAAGTATCTGAAAGGCATCTCTCCCTCCTGGAAGCTGGTGATGGTGCATATTTGGGCCTTAGTCTGATCATCTATACCCGCCATGTAGCAGCTAGATTTGGTTGCATTGGCTGAGAGTCCTGCCATTTGTGAAAATTGTGCCAAACTATCAACCAGGCGTCTAACCGAAGGTACATCTCTGCGGGATAGGAGCAATAGATCATCTGCATATATCAGGTCGGATATCCCCAAGTGCTCACATTTGGGATGGAATCTGAAATTAGATCTGGTGGTGGCCCTTGCAAAGGATCTAGATAGATACTCCATACAAATGCCAAAAAGATAAGGTGAGAGCGGATCACCTTTTCTAAGCCTTCTTCCCCCCCCCAGAAGTATCCATGTTTGTTCCCATTGATCACTACAGAGAACGACATGGTGATGATACATTCTCTGATCCATGCGATGTAGATGGGTGGGAACTATAGGGAGCTGAGGACATCCAATAAGAAATCCCAATGTACGAAGTCAAAGGCTTTCTGGAGGTCCACTTTTAAGGTACAACTAGGGGAGATTCTCTTCCTGGTATAATGTCTTAGTAATTCATGGGCTAACTAGATGTTATCTGTGATAGTCCTTCCCTTGACAAATGTTGTTTGTGCCAGGTTCAGCAGATGATCTATGACTCCTGATAATCGGCTAGCAAGGAACTTGGAGATGACCTTATAAAATACTATGCAGCAGGATATGGGCCTATAGTCTTCCACTTTGCTAGCATGTCCACTCTTTGGAACTAGGCTGATGAGCGTGTGATTCCATGATTTGAGGAGCTTCCCATTCTAAAAGAATTCCATAATAGCTTCAGTGAAGTCCTGTTCAATTATTGTCCATGCCTCTTTATAGAATTTGAAGCTATATCCATCAGGCCCTGGTGCTTTGAGTTCACCTAGTCAAAGAGTGCCTTTTTGATTTTCTCAGAGGTAGGCATCCGGGTGAGTTGAAATTTTTGTTCCATAGTAAGCACTTTCCCATGTTGCATGCAATCATTCCGGAATGTAGCCCGATCCCTCTTACCTCCCAATTGTTCTTGGAAATAATCAACAAACACTTGTGCTACCTCCCTGGCATCCATGGTGATCTCTCCATTCATTTTTTCCACCACTACTATCTCCCTCCACTTGTTGTTCCTCTTGACCAAAGAATGAAAGAAGGGTGTGTTTTGGTCTACTTCCTTGAAGTATTTGTGCTTGGCCTTCTGAAGGTAGAAGAGATATTCTGCTTGGGCAAGTTTACCTGCTTGTTGTTTTGCCTCCTTGTAGTGATCATCCATGATCCCTTGACCTTGACCACTACTTTATAGAATTTCAAGGTGCTCTTGGGCCCTCTTGGATCGGCTTTGAATGTGTTGGAAGTGTCATTGATTCAAGAGCCTTAATCCCCTCTTAAGTATGGTGAGTCTTCTTTTAAGCTTGTATTGGGCTATTCCTTGTGAGCACCATGTTATGGCTTGATTCCATTCCTCTTGCACTTGCTGTTGGAATTGAGGGCGTTGGGTCCACATATTAAAGAACTTGAAAGGTTTGCCTCTACGAATTTGATTCTCAAAAACTGAAACCACACATGAGGCATGATCTGAGTAAACTCCCGAGGCTTTGAATTCTGCAAAGCTGCTTTGGTCCATCTCTAGCCATAACCGGTTAACCATGGCATTGTCAAATTTGCTCACAACTCTTCCATTTGTCCAAGTGTATTGGCATCCTAGGAATGTAGGTCCTCTACACCCGCTAACATTGTAAACTCTTGGAAGTCTGCAGTTGCATAAGTTGTGACATCAAAACCCCCTTTCTTATCTGATGGTGTCAGAGGTGAGTTAAAATCCCCCAATATGAGCCAAGGTAGTGCCATCCCCTCTGCTAAGTGTTGGAGCCCTGACCACATATCTCTTCGGGAGGTAATGGAAAGTTGCCCATAGAGAAAAGTGAGTGCATATGTTTCCCTAGTGCCCTTGTCCATAATTATTTCATGAATGAATTGGTCTTCCCATTGTTGTATTGTGAGGGTAATTTGGCTTACATCCCATATGAGTAGCATCCTACTTCTTCCAGATTCTCCCAACTGTTGACATGCTTCCCAATGTTGTAGGTAGTTAGTTTTGAAATGTTGATAAGCTTGGCTGGTTAGTTTTGCTTCCATCAGACACAACACACTCAAATTTTTCATTCTAAGGAGTCTAGTGACTTCCCTCTGTTTGAGGCCTATGTTGAGGCCTCAGATATTCCATGCTCCTATCTTCATAATGTCCTTGCCGACATCTGTCGGCAACCATGTTTACCATTTCTCTCATGTTTCTTGGTCCCCTCTTGGTTCTCTCCTGCTGCTGTTTGACATCTATTTTCCCCTGGACAATTGTCCTGCTGTTGGTTCTGCTTTGGATTCCCATTCTGAGCTACCTGCTCCATCCAAGGCTCTTGCCCTTTATATTTGTTCCTTAACCATTCTGAAGTTGGAAGGCCAAGTATGATTATGGGATCCTTGGAGGTAGTACCCCTTTTGACTTTGTTTCTCTCATCTATTTCCACATTGCTTGAATCTGAGCAGTCTGCACCTGTATCCGAAGGTTCTGACCTGTCTATGATAATTTATGGAAGGATTTCACCCTCCTCTTGGTCTATGAGATTAGCCCATTTCCTCTGTATTGCAGGCAACTGCTGGGGAACTTTATTTGCTGTAGTTTCTGCTTGTAGTGCAGGTGGTATCTACCTTTGCTTGGCCAGTTTCTAGATTTGCTATTGGTGTAGTTCATTTTGCTTCATTGCCACTTCCAATCTTGCTTTCTTCTTATGTGTTCTAGATCAGGTTTGAATTTTCTAGGGGCTCCCCTCATTTTCTCTGCATTCTTGGCCTTGCATATTGGAGTCATTTGTCTCATGAGTTTTGCACTGCTGCCCAATATCAGTCTGAGTTTCAGTTTCAGTATCATTAGGGTATGTGCCATTGTGGTTCTCACTTTCTCTTTGCAATGTTGTTTCATTAAATTGACCCCTACATTCTTTAATTCCTTGACTTGCACTATGATTTCCATGTGCCAATTGGTCCTGTTGTTGTGTAGGGTTGTCCATATGCCCATTTTCCATTGATGTTGTCTCCACTATTTTCCCCATTGCAACTGTTTCAGAGATAGTTGATGTTTGCCCTCCATCCAACCCGTAACTGGTGTCAATTGCTGGCACATCTTCTGATACGACTGCAAGTGTAGCCTGATTTTTAAACCCTTGTCCTTTTGATGCCCTGCACTGAGACTGTATCACATGCCCAGGTCTAGTTTGAACTTCAATTCCCTTTATTGCCATTCTGTCACTGCATATGTTCCACATGACTTGCTTCTTATTTCCTGACGCACTACTTACTCTATTATCCATAGGTGCCTGATGTTTCTTTTGGTGTCCAGGGTGTTTAAATTGAACAGTTGTAACTGCACCTGCTGCTACATGTTCAGATACTAACTGCTCTTTTCCTTTACTTTGTCTGTGAACCATTGTCCCCTACTGATTGTTGTTCTTATTCCCCCCACATGGTTCCTTCCTTCTCGCAGTGGTAGATTGAGGATTGTAGTGTAGGTTGTTTGGCTTGGCAGTTCTTGATACTGGAACTGGAATTAGTGAAACTGTTCCTGATACTAAATCTGTTAGCCCATTTCCTTCAGGTTCCTTTAACTGTGTGAGTTTAGATTGTCCTCGCTATCCCTTGGCTTGGTGGTCTACTCCTTCCTCTTGGTTGTCCATTTGTTTAGACTGTTGACTTACCAAACTCACTGCTGATGGTGGTTGTATCAAAGGAGTAGCTAATACTGATACTACAGTTATTTCTGTTACTGTTTCAGCTACAATAACTGTCATTTTTGTTGCTATGCTAGCCTGTTGACCACTCTGTATTTTCCTTTTAGCTCTATATTCTTTTGTTCTAAGAGCTGATCTCGGAGATTCCATTACTGCTGGAGCTTGAACTGGGTCTCCTATCAGAGCTAGGGTTGTTTGCTTCCTCCTTTGTTGTTGCTTATCAGACTAACACTGTAGCATGCCAACTTCCTTAGTTGTATCTGTGTTGGATGTGGTATCCCCCTCAGCAAGTTGCATGCCTTCGAGGTGGTGTCCAGTATTGGTCGTTGACTTCCCCGGTAGATCACCGGCCATCGGCCGGGCAGCAACAGTGCAGTTGCTCTGATAATGCCCAGTTTGTCTGCAGTTAGAACATAATTTCATCTTTGCCTCATATTTGAATTCCAAATCCATGTCTTGACCATCTGGCAGCATGATTTCCAGGCCTATTTGGGGTGGTTTTGTTATGTCCACTTCCACCAAAACTCGCACGTAATTTACCCTTTCCCGGTTCTTGGGGAATTTATCAGTAAACAGTGGTGTACCAATTTGGGAGGCGATTTTGCTTAGTGCATAAATGGACCAACAATCAATTGGCAGTCCATTTATTTGCAACAATATAAGGGATGGTTATGAATGCCCGCTTGAAATGTGAAACATTAAGGCATGACTTTTAAATATAGGGGACACCCATATGCAATATACGGCCCTCCCTTGAGCATGCTATCACAGAGTTCGTGAGATGCAAATTTAAACACTAGCCAAAGAGAATTATGAGTGAGTAGCTCATGTGGTGTTTTCCATCACGCAGTGAGCTCCTTAACTGCCTTCCATCCAGGGAAACGTCCCAAGAATCTCCCAATTAATCAAAACCCAACTATTTTCTCAATGGACTCCTAATCTTCTGCCGTAAGTCTGATCTTATCAACTTGTTTGGTTACCGGTTGAAGGGTTGTGTCCTATGAGCATAGCCTGTTTGTTTTAAAAAGGTCCACCCATCTACGTGTTCCTTGAGGATGCTCCGGTTGTTGGTCCCCCCTTCCACATTCCGACATTGGGAGTTTCTGTTGTGCCCTCGCTAATTGCACTTGCTGCGCAGGTGGGTTGATGAGGGGCTCCTTTTGACCATTTTCTTTGATGTTCCTACTTGTTATACCCTGGATATCCATTCACTTCCATCCCCTCCTTGCCGCCCGGCCAGTCACTTACAGGTTGCGGGCAACGCCCCGTTAATCCATTTCATTTGAATTCAAACTTCACGTTTCGCAGTCGTTGAACTTGTTTTGAAGTCCTCTTCCCTCCGATTACTGGTCCAACTCAGATAAGTGGTGCCAGATTAGACACTATTGCCAGCTCGATCTCCTTCTTCCCAGGTGAAGGTGAAGTTCTAGCACAATCATTAGACTTTGCCGACCATTTTTCAGTGAAGTAGTTGCTGTGGGAAGCCACTATTAATGCCAGAGATGTGTCCAACTTGTTTCTATTGGTTTGGATATGTTTACTGCAGGATTAGCTCCAGTGATTGGACATTGGCCTGCCGGCGACAAAGAGGTTGACTGTGACTCTTGCATACATGCCCCAACCCATTCTTGTGCCAGTGACTATTCGTCTAGGGTTACCTTCACTCCCAATGACCCTTAGAATCACATTCTCAGTTGTCGAATGCCTCACCTCAATTTCGCCCCAATCCTCTGCAGCAACCAGAGTACTTGTAGGAACCCTAGCCACTATCCCCCTGTTGCACCTCCTGTCTTCTAACACTGCCAGTATCTTCGCTGTCCCGATAGCTTCCCTTGTCCCACCCTTGGCCCTTTGTCGTTTCTCCTTGAGGCAGTAATTTCTAGAACTCCCCCCAACAAAACTGCCCTCCTCTTTCATCTCAAAACCTCCTCACAGCTGTCTCAGGCCAGTAATCACACCTTGCTGACTACTAGGTCTTCCCACCCTGATTGTACCACCAGATTCACCCTCCACTACCATGAAACCCTGTTGATTTCGCTGTCGATGCAAAAACGCTACTATAGCTTCCTCAGAACCTGTTCTCACCGTTCGATCCCCTCCATCAGAGGATCCCAATCGTTGTTTCACTTTCTTTCTTCAGCTGCCACTGCCTTCCCTGACGCCTTCTCTAAAGAGAAGGGAGAGAAAGTGCCACTCTCTAGAACCAAGATCGCTGCCACAACTCACTACAACTGAGAGCTCTTTACAGACAAACACACAATTACACAATCATATAACATGGTTCGGAACCGAACGGTTCCTACTCCACGGATCGAGCTCTAAAGAGCTCTAGCGATGCTAATCACACACCACTAATACACACTCCTTCTCGACACAAGTCGGAGGTGGAGAAACCTTGTACAAGTGATCTTACAATAGTAAGAAACAAATACAAGGAATATACAAATGAAATACACAACAAGTAAAGAAAACAACACTTTACAATTGCCTTTGGATTGCTTGCTTTTGATTGCTTGAAGAATAGCCTTGGAGACCCTGATTTACAGCAACAAATCGCCCCAAAGTAGCTCAAGAATTGATTGTGATATCCTCCTCCATGAGCTCCATTTAAAGATGCTGCCTGGGCTGGAAATCACCTATCAGTCGACTGGTCGGGATAATCAGTCGACTAATAACACTGTTGCTGTGAGACAACGGTGTGATCCACGCTGGAAAAATCCAACGGATAGGACATCAATCGACTGATTATGTCCATCAGTCGACTGATCGAGCCATCACTCGAGTGCTAACCCCAGCGGTCGAGTCCGACTCCATTCTGTGCCCAAATTCTCGAGCACCAGTCGACTGATCACACGATCAGTCGACTGCTCGAGCCAGCAATCGACTACCCACCTCTGGCAGTCGACTGATGGGACACTTCTCGCAGTCAAACCCTAATTGACTCACACTAGTCGACTGTCATATGGCACCAGTAGATTGATACATCTCAAACATGAGGTTTTAACCACAAACATAAGGTTTAACTCAAGTATGATGCCCCCATACTTGCTAGACCACCCGTAGCCTAGACCTAAGCCTTCTAGCCACCTCCGTCAGCCTCGCGCCTATCGGATCCCTCCAAGTCATCCATGACTTGTTCTTCCATATGCTAGCCTTCAGGTGCTTCCATCGGCTATGTCATGCTAACAGTGTCTACACCGCCAAGGCACATTGGACTTACGCTGCTAAGACTCCGCTTGGACTTTACGCCGCCAACCATTGAACTTATGCTACCAAGACTCTCGCTTGGACTTTACGCCGCCAATATCAAACCCCTTGGACTTCTCAAATGACAAGACTCAAGCTTGGACTTTCCCTTGCCAGCCCATGTTGGACTTTCCATGACAAGACCCATGCTTGGACTTTTCCTTGCCAAGACCCATGCTTGGACTTTACATGCCAAGAACTCAAGACTTGGACTTTCCATGACATGGTCAACTCTAGTCAACCATCAAAATCCCCCTCAAGTCAAACTCGAGTTCGGTTGATCATGACCTGGGTCGATTATGCCAACAATCTCTCCAAAACATTATCAGACATCAATGTCAAACATCGTTGTCAAACTTCCATATCAAACATCAAAACATCGTTCGAGTCAAACTCGAGTCCGGTCAATCATGACCTTGGCCGATTACACCAACACTTGGCAATTGGGAAGTCCAAGGGTTGATATTGGCGACATAAAGTCCAAGTGGGAGTCTTGGCAGCATAAGTCCAATTGTTGACTACGTAAAGTCCAAGTGGTAGTCTTGGCAGGGTAAGCCCAATGCGCCTTGGCGGTATAGACCAGTTTAGCATGACAATAGCCGATGGAAGCACATGAAGGCTAGCATATGGATGAACAAGTCATGGATGACTTGGAGTGATCCGATATGCGTGAGGCTGATGGAGGTAGGTAGAAGGCTTAGGTCTAGGCTAAAGATGGTCTAGCAAGTATGAGGGCATCATACTTGGTGTTAAACCTCATGGATGAGGTCATCAATCAACTGATCGGAGTCAACTGGCATTCGACTGTGGCAAAAGGCCTTGGCAGTCGACTGCCAGTATTGGGCACTCGATTGATGTCCTAAGCAGTCAACTGATTTGGCTGGCAGTCGATTGATGGTCGATGTCATAAACACAGAAGACTCCAGAGTTGACTGTTAGGTTTGACAGTCGAGTGATGACTAGATCAGTCGACTAATGGGCATGATCAGTCGATTGATGGTCTATCCATTGAAACTTATCCAACGTGGCTCAAGCCATTGTGAGACAATGGCTACATGAGGAGTCGACTGATTGTCACGATCAGTCGACTATTAGGCGAAATCCAGCGTGAATGCAGGTTATAAAAGAAGCTCGTGGTGAGGGATTTGGTAGGGGTTTCTTGGGGTGATTTGGAGGGAATTTACTGCTGCAATCCAGACCTTCTAGGCTATTCTCAAGCAACCAAAAGCAAGCATTCAAAGATCTCTTGTAAAGTGTTTTTTTTACTTGCATTGTATTTCATCTTTGTATTTTCTTGTACTCATTGTATTACTTAGTGTAATCTCTTGTACGAGGTTTCTCCACCTCTGACATGTTGTCGAGAAGGAGCGTTATTGTTTAGTGGTGTTGTTTGCATCGCTAGGGCTCATTCGAGTCCAACCCATGGAGTAGGAACCTTGAGGTTCTGAACCACGTTATATTTGTGTATATTTATGTTATTGTGTTTGTCATATTTAGTTTATGCTTTATATATATTTCACTTCGCATACTAATGAAGTGTAGAGATGAACATGATCAAAATCCATTGACGTACGACACGCTATTCACCCCCCTCTAGCGACGTCCAATTCCCAACACTAGAATCATCTCAAACTCATTTTCCATGTTTTTGATGAAGTATTGAAGAAGTTCATCATTTGTTGACCCAAATATGATGCCATCAATATAAAATTGAGCAACAAAAATGTCTTTTTCCTTATACTTTAGAAATAAAGTTTGATCAACTTGGCCCCTTTTAAAGTTCTTAGAAATTAAGAATGATGAGAGTCTCTCATACCAATCCCAAGGAGATTGTTTTAACCCATATAGAGTATTCTTAAGTTTATAAACGTGGTTTGGATAATCTATATTTTCAAACCCGGGTGGTTGCTCCACATAAACTTCTTCATTAATGAACCCATTTAGGAATGTTGATTTCACATCCATTTGATAGAGTTTAAAACTCATGTGAGCGACATATCCTAATAGGATTTGGATAGACTAACTGAGCTACCGGAGCATAGGTCTCATCATAATCAAGTCCTTCAACCTGATTGAACCCTCGAGTTACCACCCTAGCCTTGTTTCTTGTGGTTATACCTTGATCATCTAATTTATTCCTAAAAACCCATTTAGTTGTAACAATTGTTCCATCATAGGGTCTTGACACTAACTCTTATACTTGACTTCTCTCAAATTGGGCTTGCTCTTATTGTATTGCTATTATCCAATCCGGATCAAGCAAGACATCATTAATTGATTTTGATTCAATTTGAGAAATTAGGGTAACTTTCCTAGTAGGATCTCTATAGAATGGCCTAGTCCTTGCTCCTTGTGAGAGTTCTCCTACTACTTGGCCTAGAGGATGATTTTGATGAATTCTTAAGGCCCTAGGAGGTGAATCACACTGATCATAGTTATCCTTTCTCTTTTTATCATCGGAATCTCCTCTTTCTCCCCCTTGATCATTTCCCCTCAAATTTAAATTTTAAATCACTTGGGTAATGTCTTGATTTCTTTTATTGATATCCTTATCAATGGAGAATTTCCTAGGGTAGGTGTTGATGTAGGGAGCACCACTCTTGTGTTTTGATGTATGCACCAAGGTTTAATGGTAGGATGAACCTATGATTTGATATATGTGTTAAATGTGCAGGCTTAACAGGAAGTTCTAGTAGGTCATGTTGACTGAATACTAGGCAGATGTCTTGACAGATAAGGAGGACCGAACACTAGGCATGAAGTCCAGATGGGTCGAGTGGACTGGACATTTGGCATGAAGATCGGTTGGGTCAGGAGACTAGACAATCGATAAAAAGCCAAGCTAGGTCATGTAGACTGGACAACTAGTGGAAGCCCTGGTGGGTCAAATCGAATGTAAAGAATGGTAAGTCCGACAGAGCAGCTGGCAAGAAAGCCTCGAGTGGAGAGGTGAGGTCGAGTTCTCTGTAGAGGGACAAATCTAGGCGTTGATCCGACAGAGAGTCTGTGTGTGACTTAAAAGTCGAGATCGAGCAGTATTACTACTTCTATCATGTTTTATATTATTTACTTGTGCTAATCTTGTTTTTGCAGGGATCAGTCAACTGAATGGATTCCAATCGAGTGGGTATGGGTTAGTCGACTGGATACCTAGTTGACAGGATTAGCTATTGATCGATCGAAGATCTGGTAGCGCAAATGGAAAGAGTTTTAGTCGACTAGGGAGGTACAGTCGACTGGAAAGGCACACTTCTTGATGTGGAGCCGAGTGACCTGGAGTCGACTGGGGCGTGTTCAGTCGACTGGAAGACCCGAAGTACCATATTGATGAGTTGATGTGGAGTTGACTTGAGGGCATTCCAGTCGACTGGAAAAGTTTTATAAAAGAAATTCTTGACCTGCTCCGAGAACAACACTGCTACCACGTTCAAGTGTTGCCACTATTTTTCTTCATCCACAAGAGCTTCATCCTTTCACGAAGACCTAATTCCGACACTTTGTGCCTACTTCCATAGCTCCAAAAAGTGTCGGTATAATTTAGCTTTTATTACTTGTATCTACTTCACCTTTTGTACTTAATTTCAAAAGAGAAGGTAGAGTGTTATCTATCTCTTATTCATTGTAAAAATCAAATCTCTCTGAAGTCGAGAGTTCTCGAGTCGGAGGGCATTATAGTGATTGCTCATTGAGGTAGCTCTCGAAAGAGCTACGGGCCTTGGAGCAGCAACCCGGTTAGGGTTGTGAACCAAGTAAATATTTTGTCTCTCCATTTAGTTTATACTTCTACATACTCTTACTTCTAATGATTTCAAAATAAGTTTTAAATTTCTAAAAAAAAATTGTAACCTCCAAGATTCATCCCTTCTCTCGGAGCATTTCGATCATACAATTGGTATCAGAGCAGGGGCGCTCTGAATTTGGTGCTACCATCATCGAGAGCTTTAGGATTTTCTTTAGTTTTATCATTTTTGTCTTAGAATAATTTTGCATTAGTATTCATTTTTGTCTTAGAATAATTTTGCATTAATTTTTATCTTTGAATAATATTTGCTTTGGCATTAGAATAAATTTTTAATATTGCTTTAGTGTAAATTTAATTTTTGCACAATATTGTTTAATTTAAATAACTCATGGAATAATTCTGCATTTTAATTAATTTAAAATAAAAATTTTATTTAGTAATGTCGCACTTAGAAGGGTATAGCACTGTTCGCCCTCCTCTCTTCAATGGAGGACTTTTCCTATTGGAATAGGCGAATGGAGTGCTACATGAAAACCGACCTAGAGGGGTGGTTTTCAATTAGGAAAGGTTTCATCTCGCCAGTAGACAACTTGAGTAAGTTGTTAGATCTAGAGAAATTGACCGCAAACATTAGAAAAATGGCTCAAGTTGATTACAAGGCTTTAAACACCTTACAATGCGGAGGGTCAGTTCAAAATTCTAAAGAATTATGGGATAAATTAATTGAATTACATGAACATGCTAACTTGAGTCAACCCAAGAATGGTATAGTTTTGATGGCAGGAATGAACAAAAAGGGAAAGAAATCCAAACCGAGGAAAAGGAAAAGGAGAGAAGCATCTAATCCAACCATGGACAAATCATCATCGGACAAGTCGGATGCCAAAATACTGGAGACGAGTTTTGTAGCATTCATGGCATCCAACGAATCTGAAGCCGAGACAAACTCCGAGTCCGAGTCTGAGAGAAGCCACGGATCCGAATCTGTTTTCGAAGGACTAGATGAGGTAACTTCTCCCTTAGAAAGTTGTACAATATAATAGCATGCCTAGGTAGGAAGTTAGCTAAGTCCGAGAATCGAGTCGACTGGCTTCTTAAGGAAGTCAAAGTACTTAAGGAGAAAGTCAACTCGAAGACTTCGACTTGCCAAATTGAGGATAGAAGCTCAACTCAAGTTGCAAATCTTGAGGAAGAGAACTCGTTCCTAAAAAGGTAAGTAGAAGATCTCACCGGATCGTTGGAAAGGTTCACTTCGGGCTCCAAGTATCTCAACATGATGCTTGGGTCTCAACGGGCTATGTACAACAAGTCCGGACTCGGATACAAGGCTAAGGACACAAATAGATCATACATGTCCTTGTTTAATAAAAATGTTAAGGGTCGAGTCCAAGCGTGGATTCCTAAGACTAGCTTAGTCAACCAAGTTGGACCGAACCAATTTTGGATTCCCAAAGGACAAGTTCACTTAGTGAATAAGACCCATCAGAGCTACTATGTGGGGGGAGCTAACTCTGTGCTTGTTTCCTTAATTAGATAAGACTCTTGCATGCTTAGTTAGTTATTAATTACTTAATTTAGAATGGACTAGATAAGAAACAAAGTAGTTTAAACTTGAACAACCTAATACTAAGACAAAGTGAACTAATAGTAAGTTTGGGAAGCTCTTCAAGGTGCATATCTAGGAAGTGGTCCATCCGATATCCAAGAAGGCCATATGCCTCGCCACGACCTGATGCACTAAGTCGAGTGGAACTGACCGAAGCTAACTTACTAAGTCTTTAACTAGTTAGACCAAATGTCACACCCCGAGAGTATGCCAAGCCCGATAAATGGACAACATCTCCCTTGTACGTGATACAATACCCTATTGATAAAAAGCCTTTCGGGCACAATCACAACATATAAATGTATATAACTAAAGTAACGACAGAAATCATCACAATAGAGTTAAAAACTCAACATCACTGCATATCGGTATGACTGACCACAACATAAAGAAAATACCTCAACAAATCCGAAGAGACATGTGCGAATACCAACAAATGTCCAACCATACAATCTACCATATGAAATCAAGTTCATAATAAGAAACATCCAAAACTAAAGGAAAATAAATCAAAAGTCGGGACCCATGGATGTGAGATGAGATGATATCAGCCAGCGATGCTCCAAGGCCATCACGAAGTTGGCTACTTGTTACATGGGCGACAAGAAAACCTAAGGTCTGTGGTGGTGAGTATAAAACTCAGTGGTAATATGGAAAAGAAGTGCATGCATAATATATATCACATGAGAGTCAATAAACATACAGGCTAAAGGCTTATGAGATAACCACTAGCATAATGTAACTAAAGCGCATCCCAAAAGATCCACTGAACAATATAAGGTACTCTCATACTTGGAGCTCTGCCACTCTACAACTCTTACAACCTGAACACATAAGTCACAATATAACCCATACTACATGAAAAAACATCACTAAGCAAGTAATCAACACACTGCCCTAGGAACCTATAAACAACATCATCAATGAACCTAATCGACTCTATACAACATTATGATACTGATCATGGGCATACAACAGTCTGGTCCAACTCTACACTGATATCCCATACATGAACATATAGTATATGCAAGTAGCATGCAAGATGATGTACAACCAAATGCAGCAAACATAGCACAAACAAATGCAACAGTACAACAAGCATATATATAGATTGTATCTATATATACTGCTCACACTCACACACATATATATACATAAATATATGTATATGTATATATATGCAAATGCCCTCATACATGGCAATGCAAATGCATGGTCATGCCTGCGCACCCCACTCGCTACCACGACCCTAGTGTGGCCTAGGTGGCACAACATGACAACTGTCCCAACTCAACAACAACCACTGCTCTCGAGTGGCCGAGTGGGCAGTATGAATAAGTAGCGATAAGCTAAAGAGCTACAGGCTACACAACGGGGGTCTCTATTGCTAGCCACTCTGACTGACACTATCCATGAGTGGTTGAGTACCACACACACAGGACAACTGCACGCAACTCAAATTACCACTATCAATAGTGGTCGAGTGTGGAACAAAAAATGAATTGGCCTCACACCAGTTACTACTACCACGAGTAACCATGGAGGCAGGATGACTAACGACCCTCTCAACCATAAGGGAGACCAAGTCGCCAGCATGCATGTAAATGGAATGAATGCACAACCAAACATACGTACATCCACGACACACTATCTATCACACAAAGAGTCATACACAACTAACAATTGACCATGCTAGGACCTCCAGTCCGTAGCGAAACACCGTCGACAACCCACACTACCATGTACAGACATATGATTTGTAATATTTATACAACGAATGTTGGAGATTCCGAGATCATGCGCAGCGGAATAAATGTAGAGGAAACGGTGATGGCTAGAGGGGGTGAATAGCGTCGTGCTCGTAAGTTGATGGAATTCATTTCATGTTCATCTACAAACTTCGTTAGCACACAGCGGAATAATAATAAAGCAATAACGAAATAGACAAACACAAGTACACCAATACACAAGTATGTAACGTGGTTCGGAACTGAATGGTTCCTACTCCACGGATCGAGCTCTAAAGAGCTCTAGTGATGCACATGCAACCACTAATCACAAATAACTCCTTCTCGAAACAATCCGGAGGCGAAGAAACCTCTTGCAAGTGATTACAAAAGTAATACAAGCAACTACACTAAAATGCAAGTAAAGAACACTTTACACTGAGCTTTTGAATGCTTGCTTGCTAGGTTGATCAAGTAGCACTTGGAGACCCTGAATTGCAGCAGCAACTCACCTCAAAACACCTCAAAGAACCCTACCCCAAACCTCATCCATGAGCTCCATTTAAAGCTGCTACCTGGGCTGGAAAATGCCTATCAGTCGACTGATGACATTGTTGCTGTGAGACAACGGTGTGATTCACACTAAAAAAATCCAACAGATAGAACATTAGTCGACTGATCATGACAATCAGTCGACTGATGGAGCCTTCACTCAATTGCTAATCCCAATAGTCGAGTCTCGACTCGATTCTGTGCCCAAGATTCTGAGCACCAGTCGACTAATCACAAGATCAGTCGACTGCTCGACCAATCAGTCGACTACCCACCTCTGGCAGTCGACTGCTAGGGCACTCCCCGCAGTTAAACCCTAGTTTACTCACACCAGTAGACTGATACACATCAAACATAAGGTTTTAACCTCAAACATGAGGTTTAACCCAAGTATGGTGCCCCCATACTTGCTAGACCACCCGTAGCCTAGACCTAAGCCTTCTAGCCGCCTCCATCAGCCTCGCGCCTATCAGATCCCTACAAGTCATCCATGACATGTTCATCCATACGCTAGCCTTCAGGTGCTTCCATTAACTATGTCATGCTAATGGTGTCTACACCGCCAAGGCACATTGGACTTACGTTGCCAAGACTCCGCTTGGATTTTACGCCGCCAACCATTGGAATTATGCTGCCAAGACTCCCGCTTGGATTTTATGCCACCAATATCAAACCCCTTGGACTTCTCAAATGCCAAGACTCAAGCATGGACTTTTCCTTGCCAACCCATGTTGGACTTTCCATGCCAAGACCCATGCTTGGACTTTTCCTTGCCAAGACCCATGCTTGGACTTTACATGCCAAGTACTCAAGACTTGGACTTTCCATGACATGGTCAACTCCAGTCAGCCATCAAAATCCCCATCGAGTCAAACTCGAGTCCAGTCAATCATGACCCAAGTCGATTGTGCCAACAATCTCCCCAAAACATTATCAGACATCAATGTCAAACTTCCATGTCAAACATCAAAACATCGCTCGAGTCAAACTCGAGTCCGTTCATTCGTGACCTGGGTGGATTACACCAACAATCTCCCCCTTTTTGATGTTTGACAAAAACACATACCTTTGAGTTAGAACACTAACTCAAATTCCCTTACCAATTATCCCAAATTGGTAATACATAAATTCTCCCAAACATTCTCCCCCAAATATTCTCCCCCTTTTTTGACTAACATCAAAAAGGTTTTCTCTCCAAGGAGGTCAATGTCTCATGTCCCAATGAGATCTTACAATCTCCCCCTTAGTCCAAAAATACCTAGGATGCCTACCATCTTCCTAGTGATAAGTCTCATATCACTCAAGAGAGGCAATCCTATACACTCTCCCAATTTCCAAATTGGGTATCTCCTAATTCCATTTCCCCCCTCATGAGAAAAAATATCATCCATCATCCCATGATGGATCCCTCCCACTAAAGGCTTGCTCCCCCTTGACCATTGCACCAACAATGTCCTTGGGAAGTCCCTAAGCCAATAGGAACTCTAAACCATCAAAAATAAGGTTCAAAGTTCAAACATGAACTCTCCACACCTTAAATTTGATACATCATCCTAACACCTCTCCTAATCCATATCCAATGGATTTTCACCCTTTATAATGCTTCCCAAAGCATATCCTAGGGCTAGGAGTTGTTAGGAAACTTTACCATGGCTGAAAATGGGCTAAACAACCTTATTTTTCTCGAAATCAGCCTGGCAGTCGAGTCCTTCAGAAATCAGTCGACTGCCTTGCACATCAGTCGACTGCCATCAAGGGTAGTCGACTGATAACTGAAAAAATCCGATTTTCAATTATCAGAGATGGATTTTGAAAATTCATAAATAATTATATGTGTATCGAAAAATCATGAAAATTCATATGTATAATACTTATGACCAATACAATGGGTGAAAAATGATAGAAAAATATTTTACCCATAAAATATTGAAATTGATACAAAATTCAAAAGTGAAGAAAAACTTCAATGTTTTAGCTCACTTTGTATCAACTTCATCAATGATGATTGCTATCAAAAGATAGACTTCACCAAGGTTTTCTAAAAGGATTTTAAAATGTTTTTAAAACCTTATTTTGGATCATATTCCTTGGGCTCAATGTACATGACTTGTACACAAGCTTTCCCAATGATCCACCTTTAGTTAAAGATGAGTTTTAGTTCATCTAGATGTAAAAACAATGCACCTTGAACTTAACTCATAACCTAGCATCTCACATATATCTAGGGTGTATGAAAACACATACAAGTCAATTTAGATGTGAGATGTGTGTTTTGTTCTCCTAATCTAGGGTTTCATGCATTTTTCTAAGCCAACCCTACTTGATTCCCTTATAAATGGGACTTCAAGTCATGCCAAAGTCCTTAACTCAATTTTAATCAATTTAGATGAATGAATGATTATGGAATTAATGATGGTATAAATTAACACATGCTCATAATCATGATGTCATGGCATAAGATGGAATCTAAAAACTCGTGACATTAAACCTAATCATAAAAACATGATCATGACAGATTAAATGGTAAAAATATGATGTCATGGCATGTTATATGGCAAAAAAGGCATGACATATAAAATGTATAGGTATAACAATACCTAAATTTTAGTATTAATTATCATTTGATATAATTAATTGTATTTTGTCATATTGCTACTTTTCTCCCAAGTGTGCCACAAACCCAAAATGTCACACTATGACCTCTAAACCTAAATTGTGTCAATTCAATTGATTTTTCACAATCTTCAAGGTATATTGGCACATACTAAAATCTTTTAGGATTTGCTAGTAATATATGAGAGATATCCTAAAGCAATTACCCTATGTCTGAACCATTTATATGATAAATGAAGATTCACTATTTGAGTATACATGTTTTCATGTATCTTATTAGATCTTAAACTCATTTACTGAATGTCCACGATACGATTCACAGCATGAGAGAATTTGTGATTGGATCACAACTAGTGAGTATCTCTACATGTGTAATTGTGATGTATCGGAATTATCCCTAGTCGATGAATTGATGGATTTGGACACCATCAATTCTGTCGAGACTAGCACAAGGTATACTCCTTGGTGTATCCAAACAACTGATTCTCACTGGCTGGAGACATTGTGATGTCCGGAGTTAATCGTGGATGCTAGTTATGGTAACTAGTTCATGAAGGGTTTTTGTCCCGAAGCTCTGATACCACTTGAAGGCAGGAAACTTCGCTTCCCACTTCAACTCGGTTGCTTGTTCATGGGGATCCCATCGATGTCCCAGGATTAAAAAATTTAATCCTAGACAAAAGAGATCACCCAAGCAACCGTTTCATCATCGTGCTATTCGATTAGAGTAGTCACTTGAACAAACTTGTTGTTCAAGCCACCAACCTCTATTCTACGAATAGTCGCAGAATAGACGATGTACGGATCGTCGACTTTTGTGTTTATGTTCGGGGTCCAAGTATATTTAGCCACAAAATAGAATATATAACATAAAGTAAACAACCACAAGCATATAATTGAAAAATAATTATAGACATGTTACAAAAGAAAATAGACAATCGATATACCTCTCGATCTTCTATTGTATGTCCTTCCTCCTTTTGGATGTCGTGTTGGCGACGATCTTCCAAAAGTCGAAGCCTCCTAGATCACCAATCTTCCTTTCCTTGTTCACTCCGAACAAAGGAAGATCATAAAATAAAACTCTTCTTCCTATCTAGAACCGGCCACCAAGTCAATGGACTTGATGTTGCCGCCAGCCAAGGAAGAGAATATAGAATATGGGAACCGGCCAAAGGAGAATTAAGGAGGGTGATTGGCGCCGGCCAACTCTTGGAGAAGAGAAAGGAAACCAACCCTTCACCTTGTAGCCACCCAAAACCCTAACCCTAGCTCTCCTAGTTGCCGCCGGCCAAAGAAGAGGGGAAGAGGAATAGGTTGAGCACCAACCAAAGTAGACGGGAGAAGGATAGGTGCCGGAAACACCTTAGGAAGAAGAAGAAGGGAACCTCTCCTCTTGTTGCCGCCCACCCCATGTCCCAAACCCTAGCCGCCCAACTCAATCCTAACCTCCCTAGGATTCCTTGCCGCCCAAGCTAAAGGGAAGCAAACCCTAATCTCCTAAGCCATCATCTTGCTGCCCACCCCCTTAAAGCTTATTTATAGGGTTAGGGATAAGCCTTGTTTTAATCTCCACCATTGGTTCTAGGGATTTAATCTCAACCGTCGGATCTAGAGATTTAATCTCTACCGTTGGATCTAGAGTTTTGTTTTCAATCATTGGATCTAGGCTTCATGAGGTATTAATAGGCTACAATAGGGACCATGAGGAGGAGTTAGGTCTTGGCCACCCAATGGATCAAGCTCACATAAAGTCCAATCCACTAAAGGTTTATCATTGATCTACCTCACCAACCCCCATAAGATAATATGGGCTCCATAAATTATTTGTACATTTTTTTCCCCGTGTTTAAGATCTCGAATGTCTGTCAATTAATTAATTTATTGACAATTAATTAATCAACATCTAACTCCATGAGTAGTACCACTCAACCTTATCATCATGCCGGACCAAGTCCACCTGCAGGGTTTACATGATGAACCTTATGAGCTCCTCAAGGGGACATCATGATCCTAATATATAGCACACGGTTTCCTCCTATAATCAACAACACACCATATAAATAATATCATTTCCCAACTTACCGAGCCTATCGATTTAATCTATAAATCTTGCCCATTGGTAAATCAAAGAAATGAATACTAAGTATATGTACCCGTTATTATATCGGGATTAAGAGCATATACAACATAATATCTGAGGTCTGATTCGATTATGTAGTCTGCAATAAATCGAATCACCTTTAAGTCGGTCCTGCTCAATACACACAAAGTGTAAGAGTGTGATTCTATGGTCAAGACAAACCAATACCAAATAACACTACAACCATGCCAATGGTTTTTCCAAAGCCATCTAGGTTGTGAGCCTTTACTTATACTTTACAAGGAGCCGATAACATGATCGCCCGTGTGACACTACACACCATGTTATCTACAATGTAATATATTAGACAATATGCATAACCATAAATATGCAAATAATGATCATGTGATTCTTATTTCAAAATAAAGATGTTCATACAAAAGATAGACTTTTCAGTATACATCCCAACAATCTCCCACTTATACTAAAAGACTATGTTGTCCTCAAACTGCCATACATTTGATTCTCATTCCCTCCACATGCCTATCAAAACCTCTCGCCAGAAAGCCCATAGTGAAAGGATCTACTAGGGTATCCTCTTATGCAATCTAGGCGACAACACCTTCTACCTCCTTTACGATTTCTCGTATCAGGTGGTACTTGCGCTCTATGTATTTACTTGCCTTATGGACTCGTGGTTCCTTCGAGTTTGCAACTGCACCACTATTATCACAATATATTGTGATAGTTCTGGGAAAACAAGGATTCACATCCAAGTCCATCAAGAAGTTACTGAGGCACATAGCTTCTTTGGCCGCCTCAGAGGCTGCCACATACTCAGCTTCCATGGTAGAGTCCGCCACACATTTCTGCTTGACACTCCTCCATACAATGGCTCCACCTCCCAAGGTAAACACAAAACCTCAGGTAGACTTACTGTTATCCCTATCTGATTGGAAGTCGAAATCTGTATAACCCACAGGGAGTAATTGGTCTACCTGGTAAACTAGCATAAAATCCCTAGTCCTTCTCAGGTACTTCAATATATGCTTTACCGCAGTCCAATGTCCCTGTCCTGGATTACTCTGATATCTGCTGACCATGCCCACGACAAAGCAGATATCTGGTCTCGTATAGAGCATAGCATACATGAGGCTTCCTACTGCCAAAGCATAAGGAACCGCCTTCATCTCCTCTATCTCCTCAGATGTTCTAGGACACATCTCCTTAGATAAAGGAACTCCATGCTTGAAAGGTAGAAAACCATTCTTGGAGTTTTGCATGCTAAAACGATCCATAATGATGTCTATGTATGAAGCTTGAGATAAGCACAACATCCTTTTCCTGCGATCCCTTATAACCTTGATCCCAAGGATGTGTCCCATTTCTCCCAAGTCCTTCATATCAAACTGTTTGGACAACTATACTCTTACGTCCGATAACACCTTGACATTGTTGCCAATTAACAAAATGTCATCTACGTATAGTACAAGAAATACCACTACGTTTCCGTCACATCTCTTGTATACACAAGACTCATTCGGACTTTGAATAAATCCATAAGACTAGATTACCTCATCAAAGCGGATGTTCCAAGACCTCGAAGCTTGCTTCAATCCATAAATGGATCGATTAAGCTTACACACAAGATGCTCTTTGTCCTTTGCAATGAATCCCTCTGGTTGCTTCATATAGATGTTTTCCTCAAGACTTCCATTAAGGAAAGTTGTCTTGACATCCATCTGCCATACCTCATAATCCATATGAGCAGCAATGCATAAAAAAATCCAGATAGACTTAAGCATGGCTACTGGCAAAAAGGTCTCCTCATAATCGATACCCTCTTTTTGAGTATACCCTTTCACAATAAGCCTTGCTTTGAAGGTCTCAACCATCCCATCTATTCCTCTCTTTCTTTTGTAGATCCACTTGCATCCAATGGTTTTTACACCATCAGGTGGTTCTACTAGCTCCCAGACCTGATTTGAATCCATAAATTCAATCTCAGCCTTGCACTTTGCCAAGATACTGCATCTTTATCTTGGATTGCCTCGTCATATGTCCAGGGATCAGGTTCATATTCGTCAGGGACCAAATCAAAAGATTCTCCCAAGAACATGAATCTATTAGGCTGTCTCACAACCCTCCCACTATGATGAGGTATCACCTATGTATCCTCTATGACACGTGGTGCAGTGACTTGTGGTATATTCTCTTGTACCGGTGGTACTGAAGAAGTGACTTCCCCTTTCAATTTCTCCAGAACAATCTTACTCATGGGTTTGTGGTTCATTACATAGTCTTCCTCTAGAAATCTGGCGTTCGTGCTAACGATCACCCTCTGATCTCTAGGACTATAAAACAAACCACATTTCGTTCCTCTAGGATAGCCAAAGAACATGCATACTTCTGTATGAGGTTCCAACTTACCATCATCTACCTTCAGCACATGTGCTAGACTCCCCCAAATCCGAATGTGTCTTAGACTTGGCTTTTACCCAGTCTAAAATTCTATGGGAGTAGAAGACACTGATTTAGATGGAACCAAGTTTGGAATGTACACTGTCGTATCTAGAGAATATCCCCAGAACGAATCTGGCAACTCAGAATAACTCATCATCAATCTAACCATCTCCATAAGAGTAATATTCCTTCGCTCTACTACACCATTCTGCTGGGGTTTGCCAGGTGCAGACAATTGGGATTGAATCCCAGCCTCTGATAAGTAATTCCTAAACTCTCCCAAGAGGTACTCACAACCACTATCAGATAGTAGTGACTTGATACTTTTACCTTGATGTTTCTCCGCATCAGCCTTGAATTCTTTGAACTTGTTAAAGCATTCAGACTTGCGGCGCATCAAGTAAATGTATCAATATCTCGAATAATCATCTATAATGTTGGATCGAAAGTGTCGCTAGAGGGGGGGGGTGAATAGCGATACGGTGTCGTTAAAAACTTTTGCAATAAGTAAAAAGCAAGTAGAGAATGCACAGCGGAAATATAAAGTAGACAAGATATTTTTACGTGGTTCACAATCTTTCGATTGCTAATCCACGGCCCTAGTGATCCTTGATCACGTACGGAGGGCAATTCACTAAAACCACTCCTCTTCGTTGGAAGTAGGAGCAACGATTACAAAAAGAAATCAAGGCAAAGGGACACTCCCCCTTTCCTTGTTACGATTAAAGCACAAAGACAATTTAAAGAAGTAGAACTTAAATAAATATACCGACAACTCTTATAAGTAGAAGATGTAGCTTTCGTTGTCGGCGGCACTTCGTCGTAGCAAATGTGAGTAGTAGTAGCGGCGTTACGACGGCGTGTTGAGAGCTCTTGAATTCTTGTAATTTGCTTGGCTTGAACATGTCTATTTATGGATATTGATCTATGAATTTAGACATAGGTAGTGTCCAAGGTGAGGTTCTTATCCCCCAAGACTTGTTCATCCACATCCCCAACTCAAGGATGAGGTGTTTCATCCAACCACCTTGTGCCACCTCCAACCTCCTTGTGCGCAAACTCAAGGATGAGGTGTTTCATCCAACCACCTTGTGCCACCTCCAACCTCCTTGGGCGCCAACTTGAGGATGAGGTGTTTCATCCAACCACCTTGTGCCACCTCCAACCTCCTTGGGCGCCAACTTGTTGGAGCCATTCAACTTGTGCCACATCATGGGAGCCAACCATCTTGTGCCAACTCACCTTATTTTGGGCGCCCACCACAAGGAAGCTTGGTGATGGTTTGGATGTCCACCTTGATGCCACATCACCCTTTGTACCAAAACACGAGTCAAGTCCAAATTCACCCCCTTGAAATTCGAGCTCTTCTCGAGGTCGGAACTTGACTAGCAGCTTGATGTAGTCAAAGGGTTTTGACCGCAAAGATACAAGTTAGCTTAAAATATAAAGTACGATGGTTCTAACCATCCGATCTCGACCTAGACCTTCCATTGGAGGTATTGGGTCCTGATCTACGCTTAACGACCTTGCTTCGCTTTCACACGAGCTTACCTTGTAGCCTCGCTTGGTCTTCACCCGAGTACCTCGGCTTCCTCAAGTCCCTCTGGCGTTGCCCGACCACCTCGGTTCCCACCGGGTGTCGCAGACCTTCCGCTCAACTTTAGCATTTCTGCACACTTAATTGAGCTCGTAAGATAACAAATATACCCTTAACTATTGAGCCTTTTGCCATAATCAAAATACTGGTTCGACTTTGGTGCCCACTGCACCAACAATCTCCCCCTTTTTGATTCATGGCAAACCGACACAAAAGTTAAGGAAAAATTACATAACAAAGAAGCTAGCATAATGATTAAGCATGAATGAGCTAGCATAAAGATTAAATATGAATGAGCTAGCATAATGATTAAGCATGAATGAGCTAGCATAAAGATTAAATATGAATGAGCTAGCATAAAGATTAAATATGAATGAGCTAGCATAATGATTAAATATGAATGAGCTAGCATAATGATTAAGTATGAATGAGCTAGCATAAAGATTAAGCATGAGTGAGCTAGCATAAAGATTAAGCATGAGTGAGAAATATTATTGTTTCAAGTCCCCTTTGAGGTAACCTCCTTGACCAAGGTGAGTTCTTGAAAAATAATTTTTACTCCCTTAATAGTTGCTTAAGTAAACGGAATTACTTAATATAAAAGGTAATAATTTTGTTTACTTTCTTCCTTACTTTTGTGACTTTCTCCCCTTTTGCCTTAACTCAAAAAGTTTGTAAATATATTTTAAGGTTTGTAAGTCCAAGCAAGTTCCCAATATAAATATTTTTTTTTTAAAATAATAATAAGCTTGAAAATATGTTCATCTAAAATTTACAACTCCGGTTGGACTTGATTGATATAGAATGATCAATAAGTCTTGAAGGAGTTGATTAATTTTAAATAATTATACTCCATGGTTCATGTCGATGCAATCTACGCTCGAACAGGAGTAAGGTCCTAACATCTCACGCCTGCTCACGTATAATTACACAAACACATTAGTCCTATGTGTTGTGAGATGTGTTGGCTCCTTAAATCTATAGGTATATGATTTCTAAGGTAAGACTTAGGCTAATTTCATAAAAAGAAGCAAAAGTAGAGTACATATATAGAAAAATTTAAATCCTACTCTATTACGCACATACCTAACTTTCGTCTTAATAAACTAAATTCGGCTTCGGGTAGTGGTTTGGTGAAGATGTCCGCTAGGTTTGATTTGGACTCAACATACTCTAGTTGTATAGTTCCATTAGTTACATGTTCCCTAATGAAGTGGTGTTTAACTTCTATATGTTTTGTCCTAGAATGACA
The DNA here is from genome assembly GCA_025175895.1 of Wurfbainia villosa. Classification (NCBI taxonomy): domain Eukaryota; kingdom Viridiplantae; phylum Streptophyta; class Magnoliopsida; order Zingiberales; family Zingiberaceae; genus Wurfbainia; species Wurfbainia villosa. Next base: position 39,434,924 of record CM045987.1, read on the forward strand.
TATTGGATTTTTAGTTAAGTTAATTGAACTAATGTTATCTATGTAGGTTTTAATGTTGTTAAAGATTAAGCTAAAGTCTTGGAGAGTGTGCTTCATCCACGTGAGTAGAGACACACTCACCCATCGCAACGTATTCGGCTTCGGTGGTAGATAAGGCAACGCAATGCTGCTTCCTACTGCACCAACTTACTAGACTCGAGCCGAGGATTTGACAACAACCACTCGTGCTCTTTCTATCGAGTTTACTACCGGCATAGTCGGAGTCGGAGTAGCCGATTAGATTAAACTCGGTAGATCTAGGGTACCAAATACCTACGTTTAGCGTGCCCTTTAGATATCTAAGGATACGCTTGACTAGGGTTAGGTGAGACTCCTTGGCATAGGTTTGTAACCTTGCGCACATACTTACCGCGAATAAAATGTCGGGTCGGCTCATGGTTAAGTATAGGAGACTTCCTATCGCTCCCTATAGTATTTTAGGTCAATGGGTTTTCCTTCTACATCTTCGTTTATATTAACATTAGTTGCCATAGGTGTATTGATTATTTTAGCATCTTGCATTCCAAATCGATTTATTAAGTCCTTAGTATATTTTTGTTGATGTAAATATATTCCATCTTTAGTTTGTTTAATTTGTAAACCTAAGAAGAAACTTAACTCTCCCACTAAATTCATTTCAAATTCACTTTCCATAAGTGAGATGAATTCGCTTAGCAGATCGAGTTGGTAGTTCCAAAAATTATATCATCTACATAGATTTGGGCTATAAAGATTTCTTTTCCTACGGTTTTAACGAATAAGGTTGGGTCGACTAAACCTTGGTTGAATCCTTTGGACTTAAGATAGATCGAAAGCCTGTCGTACCAAGCTCTTGGGGCTTGTTTGAGTCCATATAGGGCTTTCTTAAGTCTAAGGACATGGTCGTTTATCTAGATTTTCGAATCCGGGAGGTTGAATTACGTAAAATTCTTCCTTAATTTATCCATTCAAAAATGCTTAATTGAAATCCATTTGAAACAATTTAAAACATGTGCAAAGATATGCTAACAACATTCGGATGGACTCTAGTCGCTACTGGGCGAGGTCTCATCGTAATCTAAACCTTCGACTTGACTAAACCCTTTTGCGACTAACCTAGCTTTATTTCTAACTACTTCACCTTTATCATCAAGTTTATTTCGAAATACCCACCTTGTTCCAATAATTGATTTTTCTTTAGGTGGTGGTACTAATTCCCAGACTTCATTTCTAGTGAATTGAGCTAGCTCTTCTTGCATAGCAATAATCCAGTCGGGATCAAGAAGTGCTTGTTCAATAGTTTTGGGTTCGATTTTGGAAATTAACGAGATTTGACTAAGGTTTCGATATGAAGCTCTAGTTCGAACCCTAAATTTGGATCACCTATAACTTGATTGATAGGATGATTTGTTTGAGTCTTAGTGTGACTCGGGTTAGGTCATCTATCACTTGGTCGATAGGATGACTTGGGTGAGTTCTAGTTTGACTTGGGTTAGAGTCATCTATCACTTGGTCGATAGGATGACTTGGGTTAGGACGAGATTCAAGTTCAAGATCAGAGTCGGGTTTGCTATAAGTTGATTTGCTAGTTGGTTTTGTTAAGGATTGAACGGGTTCGTGTCCTTCGTCGAAAACTATATTAATGGTTTCTTCGACTCTTATGTGTAGGATCAATGGAATTACTAAAGGGTTGTTTGTAAGTTTTTAAACCTAAATCATCTCACCAATATCTACATGATCAAAACATGTTATTCCTATGTGTTATTATTGTGAGATGACTTTCAATTTTACTTGATTAATTTTAATGAATTTAAATTAACCAACATTAGGTTAGATTCGGATTTAGTCTAAGCTCATCAAGTAATCTTTTCAAGAGATTAGCTTCCAGGTCGTGGCGAGGCACAGAGGCCTTCTTTGATCGGAACAACGACCACTTCCTTAGACAAAGCTAATTTCAAGAAATTGATAACTCGACTTACTTGAGACTAGATCTTGGTCTAACTAGTTATTTTTGAAAAGAGGCTCCCCGAGGCTCAATCTTTTCGTAGGATTTTAGTTGATTTATTTTTGAAAAGAGGCTCCCCGAGTCTCAATCTTTTCGCAGGATTTTAGTTGGTTATGAGTCCTATCTAACCATTCTAAAAATAAAGGAAAAACTAAGCATGCAATTTCTAAGACTTAACAAAAATACATTTTGTATTGGCTCCCCCTGGACCATTGAATCGAGTGGGTCTATTCACATAGTGAATTTGGTCCTTGGGAACCCAATACATGTTAGATCCTAAAGTTGAAATCAAAGTGATCTTAGGGACCCATGCTTGGACATTTTTCTTATGTTGGTTTACTATAGACATATATGACTTATTGGTTGTATTTGAGTTAAACCCGAGTCCGGCCTTGTTGTACACGGCCCTTTGTGATCCAAGTAAGAGGTCAAGTCCCTTGGATCCCAAAGTGAACCTTTCCAACGTGTTCCTAAGGTCTTCGACTTGTGTTTTCAAAAGCGAGTTCTCAACTTCAAGCTTTTCAACTTGAGTTGAGTCCTCCTCTTGAATACGAGTAGTCGAAGAGGTTAGGGAGACCTCATGTTTGAGAAGGTTAACCTCCTCAATTAGGGTCTCGACCTTGGACTCTGACTTAGCTAGTTTCTTATTTAAAAATTTAATTGCACCATACAAAGTATTAAGTAACGACCGACTTACCCTTAATGATTCTTTTGAACCGGATACGGATCCGTGGCTTGTCTTGAATGGAAGCTCATCATCGGATTCGGACTCGGACTCTTCGTCGGTTTCGGAGTCGTGCTCGGTCGGCTTGGCCATTAGAGCTTGGATATCGTCTTCTTCCTCCGAGGGTGGCTTGCTTGGGGGCTTCTTCTTCTTGGAACCTGCAACTAACGCAATACTCTTCTCGGCACGGACCACGTTAGTTTGCTCATGTAATTCAAGTTCAAAACAATTCGCTAACCTAATCTTAGAAAGGTCTGGAGACCTTGTAGGCATCGACCATGGATGCCCACAAGGTGGTCCTAGGAAACGAGTTAAGAGAATACCGATAAGGTCGCGATCCGACCTTTGTCCGATGGCATGGAGTTGGTTGACGATGTCTTGGATACGAGCATGTAGTTGAGTTGCCTCATTTTCCCGCATTTTCAAGTTATACAATTTATTTAAAAGTAAATCTCTTTTACATACCTTCGTGTCGCTTGCGTTCGTAGTTCCACTAGCTTGGTCCATAAGTCCTTTGCACTAATGAAGGGCCGACGCGTTGAACTCTTCCTTGGACAACCCACATTGCAAGATTTGAGTTGCCTTGGCATCGGCTTCTACTTGTTTTTTCATGGAATTTGACCATTGATCGTAACCCAAAGATTCACCATCTTCATTAATAGGAAGTGTGAAACCGGTTTGATTACGATCCACATCTCGATTTGGGTTTTAAGAAAGCATTCCATCCGACCCTTCCAATAACGAAAGTCATTACCGCTGTAAAACGGGGTCGGGCGGTGCTAAACCCTTCGAGATGGGCCATTTAAAAACAAGAAGAAGAACGATTTAAAAAGAATCTTGCAAAACACACACGAAAGAATATTCCAAGACTTTCGCCTTGGATTAGTAGGGGAAGTAAAAAGATATATAAAATGTAACTTGCAAAAGAAATAAACAATCAAATGCGAATGTCGCTGAAGTTCCGAGGACAACCTTACTCGGATCTAACCCAAGGACAACCTTATCCGGATCCTAAAGCCTCTAATGCAATTCTATATGTAGGAGAAGATAAGCAAGTGAAATAATTATACGAAAACAGAAATAAATAAATAAAAATCTGTAAAAAAGAAAACAAAGCTAGATTGGTGGTTTCACTGAATCTTAGCGCCTCGATACCAATTGTTGGATCGAAAGTGTCGCTAGAGGGGGGGGGGCGAAGAGCGATACGATGTCGTTAAAAACTTTTGCAATAAGTAAAAAGCAAGTAGAGAATGCACAGCGGAAATATAAAGTAGACAAGATATTTTTACGTGGTTCACAATCTTTCGATTGCTAATCCACGGCCCTAGTGATCCTTGATCACGTACGGAGGGCAATTCACTAAAACCACTCCTCTACGTTGGAAGTAGGAGCAACGACATAAAAGAAATCAAGGCAAAGGACACCCCTTTCCTTGTTACGATTAAAGCACAAAAGACAATTTAAAGAAGTAGAACTTAAATAAATATACCGACAACTCTTATAAGTAGAATGTCGGGCGGCACTTCGTCAGAGCAAATGTGAGTAGTAGTAGCGGTGTTACGACGGCGTGTTGAGAGCTCTTGAATTCTTGTAATTTGCTTGGCTTGAACATGTCTATTTATGGATATTGATCTATGAATTTAGACATAGGTAGTGTCCAAGGTGAGGTTCTTATCCCCCAAGACTTGTTCATCCACATCCTTTGCGCCAACTCAAGGATGAGGTGTTTCATCCAACCACCTTGTGCCACCTCCAACCTCCTTGTGCGCCAACTCAAGGATGAGGTGTTTCATCCAACCACCTTGTGCCACCTCCAACCTCCTTGGGCGCCAACTTGAGGATGAGGTGTTTCATCCAACCACCTTGTGCCACCTCCAACCTCCTTGGGCGCCAACTTGTTGGAGCCATTCAACTTGTGCCACATCATGGGAGCCAACCATCTTGTGCCAACTCACCTTATTTTGGGCGTCCACCACAAGGAAGCTTGGTGATGGTTTGATGTCCACCTCGATGCCACATCACCAGTGTACCAAAACACGAGTCAAGTCCAAATTCACCCTTGAAATTCGAGCTCTTCTCGAGGTCGAACTTGACTAGCAGCTTGATGTAGTCAAAGGGTTTTGGACCGCATGATACAAGTTAGCTTAAAATATAAAGTACGATGGTTCTAACCATCTGATCTCGACCTAGACCTTCCATTGGAGGTATTGGGTCGGATCTACGCTTAACGACCTTGCTTCGCTTTCACACGAGCTTACCTTGTAGCCTCGCTTCCGGTCTTCACCCGAGTACCTCGGCTTCCTCCGAAGTCCCTCTGGCGTTGCCCGACCACCTCGGTTCCCACCGGGTGTCGCAGACCTTCCGCTCAACTTTAGCATTTCTGCACACTTAATTGAGCTCGTAAGATAACAAATATACCCTTAACTATTGAGCCTTTTGCCATAATCAAAATACCGGTTCGACTTTGGTGCCCACTGCACCAACATATAAAAGAGACGAAATACTCAAAACCACCTCTAGCCTGGATAGACATAGGACCACACAAATCAGAATGAACCAATTCTAACACATCTTTGGCTCTATACCCCTTGGCCTTAAAAGGCCTCTTGGTCATTTTACCCTCCAAGTAAGATTCGCAGGTTGGGAAATCTTCGACCACTAATGAACCCAGAGGTCCATCAGCTATCAACCTTTGAATTCTTCTTAGGTTAATATGACCAAGTCTAAGATGCCAAAGATATGTTTGGTTCATCTTCGAAGGTTCTTTTCTCTTATTGGAATTAGAAGATGAGTTATTAACTAATTGAATGTTTACACATACATTGGGTTGTTAACACATTAACAAGTATGCATCATATGCATAGCACCCAACTTCACCTCTCTTCACATCGACCTTGGAGTGAGTCCAACAAATCGATGCTCCAAGTTAAAGCCGACCCATTAATCGCGAAATAGTTTTAATATGGTTAGAGCGCATTCAACCAATTAGCCAGGCTTGGAGTGAGTCCAACAACCCAAACTAACGATTGACCTCTGACTCTTACCATATTAGAGTTAAACTATTCCAATGATTTGAACATGTTCAGGTTCGAGTCGGGCTTGGAGTGAGTCCAACAACCCAAACAAGAAACAGAACTCTGGTTCTAACCATATTAATGGAAGGTGTAGGCTTTAATATTGAGTTAGGGTTTTTATGTCTCATCCTCTTTGCATGCAAATAACTATTATCTACATGGCATGGCATACATGGCATACATCTACATGTCACGACACGCATGGCATAATGTTATGCATCTAATGCAATTACATGGCATACAATTATGTCATGTATATATTTCCTTATATGTCATAACTATTTATGGAAATAAAATATGTTTAAGATTTGATTCTCCAAATCAAATCATAATTAAATTAGGAAACAAATTTCCAAATCTAATCACATATTTTATTCATGGAATTATTTGATTAAGGAAAATCTATTTAGGAAACCAATTTCCTAAATCATTAAAACTATTTATGGAAATAAAATATTTTAAGATTTGATTTCCCAAATCAAATCATGATTAAATTAGGAAACAAATTTCCAGAATCTAATCAAATATTTTATTTATGAAAAATATCAATTTCCATAAATACTTCCAACTTTCCAAAAGTGGAAGATTTCCATAAATACTTCTAGACTTTCCAAAATTGAAATATTTCCATAAATACTTCTAAATTTCCAAAATTAGAAAATTTCCAGAAATACATTATGACTATCGCAAAACCATTTTACGATTATGTCGAAACACAACCTGGGCTCTGATACCACTGTTGGGTTTCCGGCACCGCGGCGTGTGTGTGTTCGATCATGTTTCGTAAACATGAGCACAGCGGACGCAATAAAAATAATAAATACTCCTATTTATTACAACACACACAACACACGCATGCTATTACAACAAGTGTAGACATAACCGTAAATTAAAATTGCAATAAAAGGAAATTAAACTACGTTATACCTTTCGTATGACGTGTAGCGGGAACGGCATCAACCGGAACGATCCTCGTAAGAATCGTCTCTATCCGTATCCACGCCGAGCTCCTCGGGATGACTTCGCCAAGCCACGAGCTTCGTCTTCGTACGGGTTACTAGCCTCGTGTTGAAGACGACGTGATCGAGAGATGATCACGATCCGAATCCAAATTCGGACCTAAAAACAAGTCCTCAAGACTTGCTTCTCCGGAGAGGTATTCGTCAACCGATTGACGAATCCTTCGTCCTCCACCTCAGAGGATTACCGGAGATCAAATCCCCGGTAGGTTAGCCGCTGTCGGAGCACTAACCGTCGTCCAAACGACGCTCCGACGAGAGGAGAAGAAGCTGTCCAGAAAACTGGACAGCTTGGTGGAGGAGATAGGCGCCGGCCAAAACAAGGAGACAAAAGCTCACCTTGATGCCGAACCTTTAGGATCACCGGAGGGTCGCCGAGGAGGTTCACCGGCCGAGCTTGACGGCAAGGGTCTTGACGGCACAATCAAATCAAGCGGCAAGGAGCTTGGGCGGCACAACCCGGTTGGGCGGCAACTCCTTGGAGGCTAGGGTTTTGATTTTGGATTAGGGTTTAAAATCCCTTAAGCCCACTTTTATAGAGAACTAATTCTCTTAATGGTTAATGGATCATATCCATAAAGCCCGTTAACCCGCTCCATTAAGATAAGTTAAAATAAACCAAACCATGATGGTTTATTTTAAGTTAAAATGAACCAACCAACTTTTGGTTCATTCGCTTAAAATAAACCAAACCCTTTGGTTTATTCTTATCCATTGGATTAGAACCAAACCATTTTGGTCCATCCATTACGTCTCCCATCCACGCTTCCATTGCGATCAAACAATTTCATGCTCGCTTTATGTTTGGTCCAACCAAACATAGTTTCTTTCGAGAATCTCATTCTCAAGCTCGCTTTTAAATCCTTGATTACACTTCAGCGTGTGACCAAATAGGTTCTCGGTTTATGTTGGCCGCCTATAATTAACCATTAATTATAGAACGATCATGAGTGGCACCTAGTAGTACATCATGATCCCCAATTAACCAAAAGATCAACGCTTGATCCGTAACTATTTCAAACCCTTCAAGAGCTTCGAATGAATCGCGGCCCCATTCCTTCACTCATCTTATACCCACTTGGTTCAGGACATGGTCTATTGTGTCACCCTCACTAGGTCGACTCACGCCACACCTAGCCCAAGTATCATTTCGCCCCACGGATTCTAGTTACTCCACATGTATCAAGAGTACCTTACTCTAAACATGTAATGCTTTGGCCAAAGACTTTAGTAACAATCCGACGAGAGGCCATGGGTATACATCTCCTCGCAAGGAGTGGTGAATCCTTTATAGGCTATTCAAACACCTTCGATCACTTTGACTTATACCCAATCATCCCGGGTCCACATCTCCTTAGAGATGTTTGCTTAAGATGTCAAAGCATAAGTCTCCATGATCAAGATGACTTGAATACCGCAAGTCAAAGGAACATCGCACTTAAGCCACAGTAAGAACTTCATTGACATATCTATATATGCAGAGAACCATATGAAGTCTTACTCGGGTCACTCCAATGAACTAGTTACCATAACTAGCATCCACGATTAACTCCGGACATCACTATGTCTCCAGCCAGTGAGAATCAGCTGCTTGGATACACCAAGGAGTATACCTCGTGCTAGTCTCTACAGAATTGATGGTGTCCAGATTCATCAATTCATCGACTAGGGATAATTCCGATACATCACAATTACACATGTAGAGATACTCACTAGTTGTGATCCAATCACAAATTCTCTCATGCTGTGAATCGTATCGTGGACATTCAGTAAATGAGTTTAAGATCCAATCAAATACATAAAACATGTATACTCAAATAGTGAATCTTCATTTATCATATAAATGGTTCATACATAAGGCGATTGCCTTAGGACATCTCTCATATATTACTAACAGACTCCCACTTGGCCTAATGCCAATCGCTACGGTATCCTATACCATAAGCACTAACATGACCCTCAAACTTACTTTGAGGTAATGCTTTAGTCAAAGGATCCGCTAAGTTCCTTTCAAAGGGGAATTTTCTCGATTTGTATTTCGTTCCTACTTATGATCTCTCCGATAAGATGATAGCACATGTTTGGATCGTTGATGAGACCTTGGCTCTTTCGCCTGCAATTGCTCCATTGTTGTCGCAGAGATGGTATTGCTTCAACAATGGCCGGAATCACACCAAGTTCATGAACGAACTTCTTGATCCAAACCGCTTCCTTTGCTGCTTCCGAAGCTGCAATATATTCTGCCTCAGTGGTAGAATCCGCTACACTCTCTTGTTTGGAACTTTTCCAACTCACTGCGCCCCCATTCAAGGTGAACACGTATCCAGACTGAGACCTGGAATCATCCTTGTCTGTCTGGAAGCTGGCATCCGTATACCCGCGTATCACCATGTCCCCTTCTCCATATATTAGGAACACATCCTTAGTTCTTCTCAAGTACTTAAGGATCGTCTTACCCAATGATCCATTCCTCGATCGGGATCGCATCTCGCCGTGACACTCAGCATACGATACATCGGGCCTCGTACATAACATAGCATACATGATAGATCCTATTGCGGATGCATAGGGAATCTTACTCATGCAAATCCTCTCGTCTTCTGTGCGCGGACACATAGACTTCGAAAGGTGTACCCCATGCCTGATGGGTAGGAAACCTTTCTTGGATTCAGACATGCTAAACCTCTTTAGCACTCGGTCTATATATGTAGACTGCGAAAGACCAAGCAACCGTTTCGATCTATCTCTATAGATCTTAATCCCGAGGATGTAGGTTGCTTCTCCCAGGTCTTTCATGGAGAATGTCTTGGATAACCAAACCTTAATCGATCAGAAGATTGACACATCATTTCCTATAAGTAATATGTCATCGACATACAATACTAGGAACACGACTGCACTCCCACTAACCTTCTTGTACACACAAGGTTCGTCTGGATTTTGTGAGAAATCAAACTTTTTGATCGTCTCATCAAAACGGATATTCCATCTCCTGGATGCTTGCTTCAATCCATAAATGGATCGTCGCAATTTGCATACCTTGGTTTTATCAACCGATGTGAAACCCTCAGGCTGTATCATATACACGTCCTCGAGCAGGTTTCCATTAAGGAAAGCTGTTTTCACATCCATCTGCCATATCTCATAATCATAATGAGCTGCTATGGCCAGGAGCATCCGAATGGATTTAAGCATAGCTACAGGCGAATAGGTTTCGTCATAATCAACACCTTGTTTTTGACGATATCCTTTCGCCACCAATCTAGCCTTATAGGTAATCACATTACCATCAATGTCGGTTTTCTTCTTGAAAACCCACTTGCACCCTATAGGCTTTATGCCTTCAGGTGGGTCAACCAAGTTCCAAACTTGGTTTTCGTACATGGAATCCATTTCCGACTTCATGGCACCAAGCCACTTATCCCTTTCTGAACTTGTCAGCACTTCTTCATAACTGGTAGGCTCCTCATCATCAATGAGTAACACGTCGTTCGATTCACTTACGAGAAATCCATATCTCTCAGGAATATTGCGTGTTCTACCAGATCTACGAAGATGTGGTGTTACAATAGGTCCAGCCGATTGCTCATCACTATGAGTTGTCGACTGTTGTGCTTCACCAGGTATCTCATCAATGTCTATTTGAGTCTCTCGAGCCTCCTCAAGCTCAACGACACTCCCACTGTTTTCTTGCAAGAGAAACTCTTTCTCTAGAAACACAACATGCCTTGAAACAAACACCTTTTGTTCCACAGGATGATAGAATTGGTAACCCCTTGTTTCCTTAGGGTATCCAATAAATAGACATTTATCAGACTTAGCATCCAGTTTGTCTGATACAGTCCGCTTCACATAAGCAGGACAACCCCATATCTTCAAGTAAGATACATGAGGTTTCTTACTAGCCCATATCTCATATGGAGTAGTAGAGACTACCTTGGTAGGCATTCTGTTTAACAAGTAAACAGCTGTCTGAAGTGCATAACCCCAAAAGGACTTGGGAAGAGTCGCATGATTCATCATTGACCTGACCATGTCCAACAAGGTCCTTCATTTCCTCGATACACCATTATGTTGTGGTGTATAGGGCGGAGTCCATTGAGACAATATGCCATTGTCTCTTAGATAATCAAGAAACTCTTGACTTAAGTATTCACCACCTCGATCCGATCGAAGTATTTTAATACTTTTGTCATGTTGTTTCTCTACTTCATTTCTGAATTCTTTGAACTTTTCAAAGGCTTCACTTGTGTTTCATCAAGAACACATACCCAAACCGTGAGTGATCATCGGTGAAGGTAATGAAGTAGCTATAGCCTCCTAATGCTTGAGTTGACATAGGTCCACATACATCAAGATGTACTAGACCTAGTAACTCTCCCACTCGCTCACCTTTCCAAAGAAAAGGTAACTTAGTCATCTTGCCTTTTAAGCATGATTCGCATGTATCGTATGAATCCAATTCAAACGATTCCAGAATTCCACATCGGTGTAATTCGGACATGCTTTCTTGCTTATATGGCCAAGACGACAATGCCACATATAGGAGTCTATTTGATTATCCTTTCGAGCACGCTGTTGCTCGCCGATATTGAAAATGTCCTTTGGATACGTCCCAACGTATAAATGCCATTACTCAAAGTTCCAGCCCATAAAGTACGCCATTCAAAGTTATATAACAACAATTGTTACTAAACGTTAAATGGAAACCATTTCTATTTAAGGAAATAGAAACAATGTTCTTTATTAGAGAAGGAACATAATAGCAATTGTCCGTTCAAGACTAGTCCACTAGGAGCTTCAAAGAAATAAGTTCCGATGGCGATCGAAGAACCTTTGCTCCATTGCCAACTCGCAAATTTGACTCTCGACAAGTCTTCTTCTATTCCTTAGCCCTCATGTATGTCATTACATATATGTGAGCTACACCCAAGATCCAATACCCAAGTGTCTAAGGAAATAGAATGACAATCAATAACGAAGATATCAAGAGGATGGGGCATCGGATGCCTTCTTCTTCTTCATGGACTCAAGATAAATCTTGCGTTTCTTCGCCAAGGGCCTTCCTTGCCACAATGATGGCAAGTGCCCTTTACTGTTCCGACTTCTTTGCCTTTTTGTTCTTTCCTTTCTTCTGTTCTTTTGCCTTCCTCTTAGAACCTTTCTTTGAGGAATCAACTACCAGAACCGCCTTCTCCTCATGCTTCACAGAAGGCTCCACAGTCCTCAGCATATTGAGGAGCTCGGGAATGGTGGATTCCAATTTGTTCATCCGATAGTTCATCACAAATTGCGAGAAACTCTTGGGCAAACAATGCGAATTAAGTCAATACTTAACTCATGATCCATCACAAAACCGAGGGTAGCTAGCCGCCGATGTACCTGCTCATCTTTAGCACAAATGCTACACGAACCTTCTTGCATCTTCGTGGTGAAGAGGAGCCTAGAGACCTCGAACCTTTCGGATCTCGCTTGCTCATCGAACAACTCATGAAGATGGAAGACCATAGTATTAGCATCCATATGTTCATGCTGCTTTTGCAGCTCAGGTACCATCGCCGCTAGCATGATGCAACTTGCCGTAACCGCCACATGCTTCGATAGACCAACATTTGGTCTGAGTTGCATCATCCTTAGACGGTGGGAAGAGGCTCTTCAAGGACATATGCTAGCTTTTCCGCCTTGAGAACAATTCTCGTGTTTCTAAGCCACCGTGAAGTTAGGCCCAATACTTGTTTGAATCCAAAATAGTGCGCAAATTCAAAGACGCTCATGATCAATTTATTGACCTAGAAATACAAAACGAGCATATATGAGAAAAATGATTTTAAAATGCATCAATATACATTTATAAATCCCATTCATTTTTCAATTTCAAAACCCCAAAATCACTGAGATCGAGGTCCATCTCCGAATGGGCTGATATCCATCATAGATAAGAACAACCTTGAGTGAGTCCAACAAGCCATTCTTAGCTATGATGGTGGGTATCATATACCGATTACATATCATGTATATGTAACTATCACAATGTGCTATCAACTAATTGAATGTTTACACATACATTGGGTTGTTAACACATTAACAAGTATGCATCATATGCATAGCACCCAACTTCACCTCTCTTCACATCGACCTTGGAGAGTCCAACAAATCGATGCTCCAAGTTAAAGCCGACCCATTAATCGCGAAATAGTTTTAATATGGTTAGAGCGATTCAACCAATTAGCAGCTTGGAGAGTCCAACAACCAAACTAACGATTGACCTCGACTCTTACCATATTAGTAGTTAAACTATTCCAATGATTTGAACATGTTCGTTCGAGCGGGCTCGAGAGAGTCCAACAACCCAAACAAGAAATGAACTCTGGTTCTAACCATATTAATGGAAGGTGTAGGCTTTAATATTGAGTTAGGGTTTTATGTCTCATCCTCTTTGCATGCAAATAACTATTATCTACATGGCATGGCATACATGGCATACATCTACATGTCACGACACGTATGACATAATGTTATGCATCTAATGCAATTACATGGCATACAATTATGTCATGTACATAATTTCCTTATTTGTCATAACTATTTATGGAAATAAAATATGTTTAAGATTTGATTCTCCAAATCAAATCATGATTAAATTAGGAAACAAATTTCCAAATCTAATCACATATTTTATTCATGGAATTATTTGATTAAGGAAAATCTATTTAGGAAACCAATTTCCTAAATCATTAAAACTACTTATGGAAATAAAATATTTTAAAATTTGATTCTCCAAATCAAATCATGATTAAATTAGGAAACAAATTTCCAGAATCTAATCAAATATTTTATTTATAGAAAATATCAATTTCCATAAAATACTTCCAACTTTCCAAAAGTGGAAGATTTCCATAAATACTTCTAGACTTTCCAAAATAGAAAAATTTCCATAAATACATCTAAATTTCCAAAATTAGAAAATTTCCAGAAATACAGGATGACTATCGCAAAACCATAATTACGATTATGTCTAAACACAACCTGGGCTCGATACCATCAAGGTTTCCTAAGATCACAAGGCAGGTGTGTTCGATCATGTTTCTAAACATGAGCACAGCGGAAGCAATAAAAATAATAAATACTCCTATTTATTACAACACACACAACACACGCATGCTATTACAACAAGTGTAGACATAACCGTAAATTAAAATTGCAATAAAAGGAAATTAAACTACGTTATACCTTTCGTATGACGTGTAGCGGGAACGGCATCAACCGGAACGATCCTCGTAAGAATCGTCTCTATCCGTATCCACGCCGAGCTCCTCGGGATGACTTCGCTAAGTCACGAGCTTCGACTTCGTACGGGTTACTAGCCTCGTGTTGAAGACGACGCTTCGCCCTCCACCTCAGAGGATTACCGGAGATCAAATCCCGGTATGTTAGCCGCTGTCGAGCACTAACCGCCGCCCAAACGACGCCCGACGATTTAGGAGAAGAAGCTGTCCAGAAAACTGGACAGCTTGGTGGAGGAGATAGGCGCCGCCAAAACAAGGAGACAAAAGCTCACCTTGATGCCGAACCTTTAGGATCACTGAGGGTCGCCGGAGGTTCACCGGCTGGAGCTTGGATGCCGGCAAGGGTCTTGACGGCAGCACAATCAAGCTGGGCGGCAAGGAGCTTGGGCGGCACAACCAGGTTGGGCGGCAACTCCTTGGAGGCTAGGGTTTTGATTTTGGATTAGGGTTTAACAATCCCTTAAGCCCACTTTTATAGAGAACTAATTCTCTTAATGGTTAATGGATCATATCCATAAAGCCCGTTAACCCGCTCCATTAAGATAAGTTAAAATAAACCAAACCATGATGGTTTATTTTAAGTTAAAACGAACTCAACCAACTTTTGGTTCATTCGCTTAAAATAAACCAAACCCTTTGGTTTATTCTTATCCATTGGATTAGAACCAAACCATTTTGGTCCATCCATTACGCCTTCATAAGACGCAGCCCATCCACGCCTATCCATTGCATCAAACAATTTCATGCTCGCTTATGTTTGGTCCAACCAAACATAGTTTCTCTCGGCCTCGAGAATCTCATTCTCAAGCTCGCTTTAAATCCTTTGATTACACTCGCAGCGTGTGACCAAATAGGTTCTCGGTTTATGTTGGCCGCCTATAATTAACCATTAATTATAGAACGATCATGAGTGGCACCTAGTAGTACATCATGATCCCCAATTAACCGAAAAGATCAACGTTGATCCAGAACTATTTCTGAAACCCTTCAGTAGCTCGAATGATTCGTGCCCCATTCCCTTCACTCATCTTATACCCACTTGGTTCAGGACATGGTCTATTGTATCAGTCCCCACTAGGCTGACTACGTCACACCTAGCCCAAATATCATTTCCTCGTCCTACGGATTCTAGTTACTCCACATGTATCGAAGAGTACCTTACTCTAAACATGTAATGCTTTGGCCAAAGACTTTAGTAACAATCCGACGAGAGGCCATGGGTATACATCTCCTCGCAAGGAGTGGTGAATCCTTTATAGGCTATTCAAACACCTTCGATCACTTTGACTTATACCCAATCATCCCGGGTCCACATCTCCTTAGAGATGTTTGCTTAAGATGTCAAAGCATAAGTCTCCATGATCAAGATGACTTGAATACCGCAAGTCAAAGGAACATCGCACTTAAGCCACAGTAAGAACTTCATTGACATATCTATATATGCAGAGAACCATATGAAGTCTTACGGCTGGTCACTCCAATGAACTAGTTACCATAACTAGCATCCACGATTAACTCCGGACATCACTATGTCTCCAGCCAGTGAGAATCAGCTGCTTGGATACACCAAGGAGTATACCTCGTGCTAGTCTCAACAGAATTAATGGTGTCCAGATTCATCAATTCATCGACTAGGGATAATTCCGATACATCACAATTACACATGTAGAGATACTCACTAGTTGTGATCCAATCACAAATTCTCTCATGATGTGAATCGTATCGTGGACATTCAGTAAATGAGTTTAAGATCCAATCAAATACATAAAACATGTATACTCAAATAGTGAATCTTCATTTATCATATAAATGGTTCATACATAAGGCGATTGCCTTAGGACATCTCTCATATATTACTAACACCTACAAATAAAAGCAGTGACTCCGATGGGAAGGATACTCCTATTTGCATCTAAGTGTTCACCATTACTCGATACCAAGGAAATTATCTCGGGTTATGTGCCTTCTGATGGGGAAGTACACAAACTCCTAAATAATTTTCTATAACCATATCTGACCCTGTGATCCACAAACAAACTCATCCGATGGGGAGGAAGGCACTCAGAGCCGACGCGCAAGTTTGTTTGCATCACATGTCAAATCGTAATGGAGGCCGTGGAAATTTATAAAAAAATATCCCTCTCCCACTTAGTAATTTAATATTGAGGAATTTTCTAGCTTACGACATGCATATCAAACAATAAGCAATAAATATGAAAAATAAATATTTTCCAACTATTATGGCTTTTGTCTTCAATATGTCTCCTGTCGTATCATCATCTCGTCCGCTCCTCCCTACCCCATGTACAAGCCATCCAGAGATCCGAGCTGAGAAAAATCTATTTTAATTTACATCCATCGATCATATACTCCACTAGGGAGTGTACATGAAATCTAGATCAAAAGTAAACTAAAATAAAAAGAATGGCTAAACAATGTTGGTGCAACAATGCCCCAAGCATTTATATGTTTTGATATTTGGATAATCATCTAAGTTAGGCAACAAATTGTGATCTAATGGTGAACATGATTAAGTGACAGGTAAAGGCAAAGTCCAAGTATGATCTTGGCAAGAGAAGTCCAAGGTAAAGGTTTGGCGGCATAAGACCAAGCATGTTGTCTTGGCGGCATTAAGTCCAAATGGACATTGGCAAAGGAAGTCCAAAGGAAAGTCTTGGCAGCGTAAGTCCAAGCATGTAGACTTGGTGGCATAAAGTCCAAGTACACCTTGGCAAAGGAAACCCAAGACATGACAAAACCGAAGGAAGCTCTTGGAAGCTCTTGGAAGCAAAGCACAAAGGATGAACAAGTCGTGGACTCGGAGGGATCCTGGAGGCGCAAGGCTTAAGGAAGAGCTAGAAGGTTGAGTCTAGGTCTAAGGGGTAAAATCAAGTATGAATTACTGATACTTGATGAGTATCAGTCAACTGATACGATGTATCAGTCGACTGGTAAGGTGCTCGACTAAATCAGGATGAAACCCTGACCATCAGTCGACTGCTTTGGTCGTGGCAGTCGACTGATGTTGCGATCAGTCGACTGCCAACAGTGGCAGTCGACTGATCAAGTTAAATATGGGCACAGAGTGGAGTCACACTCGACTGTGGCCTGTGATCACTCGACTGATCACTCCATCAGTCGACTGATGGATGGATCAGTCGACTGATGAGAATGTCATTGGAGGAAACGACTCTGAATCCCGTGAATCCGGCTATTCAGAAGCCGTTAACCGCGCCGACAGTCGACTGATGTTGTGCATCAGTCGACTGATGGTGCTCCAACGGGAAAATCAGCCTTCTCTCTATAAAAAGAGGGCTGGTGGAGGTTTTTGGGGTTAATGCTCATTCTCTGATTATTCTCTCAAGCCTCCACGAGTTTTCAAGCTTTCTAGTGATTTTAAATCTCCTCCTCCTATCTCTAAGCTCAAGTTTCATTCTTTGTAAGAAGAGGAGGTGTGCTGTAAAGGAAAGCTTCATAGTGATTTGATTAGGGTTGATCCACCTCAAGGATCACCGTGGAGTATGAGCGCCATCTCCGAACCACGTAAAAGAATCGTGTTAGCGTGTTTTTCATTTGTGTGACTATTATTTTTGTTGTGCTTCCGCTAATATTTTTGTAGAGAAGAAAAACAAGATATTCACCCCCCCCCTCTAGCTTCAAATCGATCTCCAACAAGTGGTATCAGAGCCCGGATCGCATCGGAAGATCTAACAATCAACCGGAGCAAGAATGGCTTTCCAAGAGGGGTATAGCACGGCGAGGCCTCCGTTCTTCGACGGCAACGACTTTGGCTATTGGAAAGGTAGGATGGAGTATTACTTAATGAATGATATTGAGAATTGGTTTAGTGTTGTAGATGGTTTCGAGAAGCCGGTGGATGAACACAGAGCACCCATACCGATGAAGGATTGGACGAGAGACATGGCCAAGAAGGCTCAAGCCAACGCCAAGGCAACAACCACACTTCAATGTGGTTTTTCAAAAGAGCAACTAAGCAAGGTGGGGCCATTTGAATCGGCGAAGGAGCTTTGGGAGAAGTTGATCGATCTCAACGAAGGATCCAAAGAAACAAGAAGGGCCAAGAGAGATCTTTTAATTGGCCAACTTCAAAGCTTCTCAATGAAGACCAATGAGACCGTTGTTAGTGCTTATAAGCTCCACATATCTCCACAATGGCATGATATTGTCCACTTTGGGTCTAAGCCCTCATGGTTTTGTTTTTGGGCTTTACCCAGAAGGCCTCATACCAATGGAGATATCTTTTTTCTTATAAGCACATGATCTTTTCCATGTCTTACCAATGTGGGACTTTGATTGTATTCCTCATACTCCCAACAATCCCCCCCTCAAACGAAGGACCACATTGCTTTACCCAAAAGGCCTCATACCAATGGAGATATCTTTTTTCTTATAAGCACATGATCTTTTCCATGTCTTACCAATGTGGGACTTTGATTGTATTCCTCATACTCCCAACAACCGTGAGCCAAATGCACGGTCGCTTCAAAGAAGTAGTCAACGGACTACATGTAATAGGTGAAAAGGTCGACAATCGAGACCTTGTAAGGTATGTGCTACATGTTGGTGCAGTAGGCACCTAAGTCGAACCTGGGTTTTGATTATAGCAAACGATACAAAGTTAAGCTCATATCGTTATCTCACGAGCTGAATCGAGTGTGCAGAAGATTGATATAGCTGGAGCTGAAGGCTAGCGACACCCGGAGGAAGCCGCGGTGGTCGGGCGACACTCGAGTGACTTCGGAGGGAGCCGAAGAAATCGAGTGGAAGGCCGGAAGCAAAAGCAACACGTAAGTATCGAGGTAAGCTCGTGTGTACGAGCGTAAGTGAGGTCGTATCCTCCTTACGGGGATGATCTTAAGCATAGATCCGACCAGAGACATCCCATCGATGGTCCAGGTCGAGATCGGACGGTCGAAGGCCGTCGAAATAATGTTTTCTTTGAGCTAACTTTGCCCTGCAGCTAGCATCAGTCGACTGCCAGCTTGGAGGACTCGACTGCCGTCAAACGATTATGCCAAGGTCAACACTGACCGATCGATCTTATCGATCGATGATGATCACCATCGATGTGATGGTCAATGATCAGATTCGAGGAGTCAAGGCTTATCACCCCATTTCAAGGAGGTTTTGTGCCCAATTCCTATTGGTTGAAGACCCATTCGATGAGGGGCTTAAAGGCTATAAAAGGAGCGCTTGTCCTAGGGTTTTTCATCAATTAAAAAGCTTCCAAGTGCTTCCGACACTCGACTCTCTCATCCCTCGACTCTCCGGCTAGTGCCTCAATAAGTTGAATTATAATTCAGTTTATAAGTTGTTCTTCTTTCAAACTTTAAATCATATCAAGGAGAGGAAGTGTCCCTCTACCTTGAGCTTTTCATTTGTGTCGTCAAACTCCTACCTCCAGCGAGGAGGAGTTTTTTTAGTAGATTGCCCTCGTGCGTGGTCAGGACCACTAGGGACTTGGAGTAGTAGCCGACTCTGAACCAAGTAAAACCTTTGTGTCTATTGTCTTTTATTTTTGTTTATTTTTCCTGCGTATATTTGTCTTGAAAGATTCGAAAGAAAAATTTCTATCGCTATTCACCCCCTCTAGCGATCCGATCGATCCAACAATTGGTATCGTATCGAGCGAGGTTGCTAAGATTTGGTGAAACCACCAATCTAGCCTTTTTACAGATTTATTTTCTTTTAATTCTGTTTATTTTTTATTTATTTCACTTTGTTAAGTTTTTTCTCAAGACTACTAATCCAAGGCGAGTCTTGGTACTTGTTTTGTGTTTTTTGTTTTTGCTAGTTTCTTGTCTCCGTCTATTTGTGTCTTTTGTTCTAATGGCCCATCTCGAGGGTTTTAGCACCGTCGACCTCCGTTTTACAACGGAGATGACTTCCCGTTATTGGAAGGGTCGGATGGAATGCTTCTCAAAACCCAAATCGAGATGTGGATCATAATCAAGCGGGTTTCACACTTCCACTAATGAAGTGGGTGACTCCTTGGATTATGATCAATGGACCATTACGACAAAGCGACAAGTCGAAGCGATGCCAAGGCAACACAAATCCTCAATGCGGCCTATCCAAGGAGGAGCTAAATCGCGTCGGCCCCTTCATAAGCGCAAAGATCTTTGGACAAAACTAGTGGAGCTACACGAAGGGATCGGATCAAGCTAAGGTATGTAGCGTGATCTTCTTTTCAATAAACTATATAACCTAAAAATGCAGGAACACGAGTCCGCGACGCGCAACTCCACGCCGGGTCCAAGACATAGTCAACAAACCTACACGCAATCGGGCAAAAGGTCGGACCTTATAAGGTATGTTCTAAACTCTTTTCCGAGGACTACCTTGTGGGCATCCATGGTCGATGCCTACAAGGTCTCCAAGGATCTTTCTAAAATTAGGTTAGATGAACTCTTTTTGATTTGAATTACATGAGCAATCCAACTCGGAACCCGAGAGGGTATAGCCTTGTTTGCGAGGTTCAAAGAAGAAGAAAATCACAAGCAAGCCACCACCAACCGAGGAGGAAGGCGAGTCCGAAGAAGAAGTTGACCGGAGTTATTGGAACTAATGAACCTAGCTCGAAGGATAGCCAAGGGACGGCGAACCACGACTCGACCCAACCAAGGTAAGCCTAAAAGTTCTAATATTAGGTGTTATGAGTGTAGCAGTTTGGACATATCAAGTCCGAGTGCCCCAAGCTCAACCACCAAGCACCTAAGCACAAGAAGGCCTCAGCGACATGGGAAGCGTCATCCGAAGAAGGCGAAGACCACGTCTTCATGGCGAAATGATTGAGTGAGACCGAACCAGAACTCGAGTCAACACGAGGATGACTCGGACTACGAAGCTACCTTCAAGTCAAGCCACGGATACGCATCCGATTCAAAAGATACCCTTAAAGTGAGTCGAACTTTATTTAATACTTTACATAATACGGTTAGGTTTTTGTCTAGGAAATTAGCTAAGTCCGAGTCCAAGGTCGAGACCCTTGTTGAGGAGGTTAAACTCCTCAAACACGAGGTCTCCCTAACCTCTTTGACTAGTCGAGTTCAAGAGAAGGACTCAACTCGAGTTGAAAAGCTCGAAGTTGAGAACTATCTCTTGAAAAGTCAAGTTGAAGATCTTAGGAACACGTTGGAAAGGTTCACTTCGGGATCCAAAGGACTTGACCTCCTACTTGGATCTCAAAGGGCCGTGTACAACAAGGCTGGACTAGGGTTTAACTCAAACACGACTAATAGGTTGTATATGTCGATTGTAAGTGGACATAGGAAACATGTCCAAGCATGGGTCCCTAAGAACTTTTTGATTTCAACTCTAGGATCCAACCCGTACTGGGTTCCCAAGGACCAAATCCACTATGTGGATAGACCGAACCGATTCAACGGTCTAGGGGGAGCCAGTACAAAACATGTTTGTGCTTTAACTTAGAAATTGCATGCTTAGAATTTTTTTTTTGTTTGTTTTGTTTTTTTTAACTTGTGAACTCACTTAGAACACATACATAACCAACTAAAATCCTTCGAAAAGATTGAGCCTCGGGGAGCCTCTTTTCAAAAATAATCAGTTAGACCAGGAAATAGTCTTAGGTGAGTTAAGTCATCATTTTCTTGAAAATAGCTTTGTCTAAGGAAGTGGTCGATGATCCGATAAAAGAAGGCCCCTGTGCCTCGCCACGACCTGGAAGCCATGATCTTGAAAAGGTAAACTTGACAAGCCTAGGGTCAAATCCAAATCTAACTTAAAATTACTTGAACCTAAATGCACTCAATCAACTTAATTGGAAGTCATCTCACAAAAACACATAAGTATAACATGCTTGATCATATAGACACAGGTGAGATGACCTAGGTTTAAAAACTTACAACCAATTTTTAAAAAAAAAATTATAAAAAATCTAACATCTAATCCAACCACCTTGTGTGTAGGATCAATGGATGTTGGACAGTGGTTGCTCCCGACACATGACCGGGGATCAACTCAAATTCACAAAGCTTCGATTCAAACGACAAGGATCGGTAGCCTTTGGGAATAACGGCAAGCTCAAAATCATTGGATCAGGTGATATCGAGCTTAATTCGAATTTTGTTATTAAAAATGTATTACTTGTAGAAAATTTTGAATATAACCTGCTTAGCGTAAGCCAATTATGTGACAATAACTATAAGGTCATATTTTTAGAAAATGAATGTGTAATTAAAACAAATAAAACAGCTAAAACAATACTCAAAGGAACTAGGACAAATAACATTTATACAATTAACTTAATCAAATCCTCAGCCAAATGTCTTATGACACAGGAAGAGGAATCATGGTTGTGGCACCGACGACTCAGTCACTGCACCCAAGACTCGTCCACAAGATGAGTCAGAGTGGCTTAGTCAGAGGCTTACCCAACCTCAACAATTTGGTTAATAAAATCTGTAATGCTTGTCAACAAGGAAAACAACCTAGGACACAACACAAGTTAACTAACCAAGAACGAACCTCAAGTGTACTTGAGCTCCTGCATATGGATCTATTCGATTCACATGGAGCCAAGTCACTCAATAGAAGTCAATATTGCTTAGTCATAATTGATTTACGCTCCAGTTTACAGGTTAGGTTCATCAAACATAAAAATGATACCCTAGATCAATTAATCAATCTATTCAAATTAATCGAGAATCAAAAAAACCTTAAGGTTAAAAGACTTAGAAGCGATCATGGTGGTGAATTCGAAAATCAAAGGTTCACCGACTTCTGTAACCTAAACAGATACCACCATGAATTCTCTTGCCCTAGGACCCCTCAACAAAATGGCCTAGTGGAGCGGAAAAACCGAACTCTACAAGAAGCCACTAGGACCATGTTGAACAAATATGACCTACCTGATAGGTTTTGGGCAGAAGCCGTTAGCACGGCTTGCTATGTCCAGAATAGGATCCTTATGGTAAAAAGGCACCTTAAGACCTCGTACGAGATTTATTACAATAAAGTACCCAACATCAAGTACTTTAGGGTATTTGGATGTAAAGTACATATCTTAAACACTAAGAACCACCTAGGGAAATTCAAATCCAAAACCTCCATCGGAATCTTCTTAGGATACTCAACCACGAGTAGGGCCTATAGGGTATATAACCACGATACCCTTAAAGTCGAAGAGACTATTAATGTAGTGTTCGATGAAGTACCTGAACCTACAAAACCCTTAATGACCCCAAGTGTTGAGCCCACTGATACCAAACTCGTCTCCGACCCTGAGATCGAGTCTAATCCACATCAACCAACTTCTCTTGTCGACCAAGTGACAAGTGATCCAAGTCAAACTAGTGTTCAACCAAGTCACTCAATTGATCAAGCATTAGGTGACACAAACCCAACCCAATCTAGGATTCAGACTAACCACCCTATCGATCAAGTGATAGGAGATCCTAATCTAGGAGTTCGAACTAGAGCATCCTATAGGAACCTTAGTCAAATTCACTAGGAATGAAGTGTGGGAACTAGTACCACCACCTAAAGACAAAACGATAATTGGAACAAGGTGGGTGTTTCGAAATAAGCTTGATGATAAAGGTTAAGTAGTTAGAAACAAGGCTAGGTTAGTCGCCAAAGGGTTTAGTCAAGTCGAAGGCTTAGATTACGACGAAACCTATGCCCCAGTAGCTAGACTCGAATCCATTCGAATGTTGCTAGCTTATGCCACACATCGAGGATTTAAGCTGTTTCAAATGGATGTTAAGTCGGCATTCCTAAATGGATACATTAAAGAAGAAGTTTATGTTATCCAACCCCCCGGATTCGAAAATCTAGATAAACACGACCATGTTCTAAAACTTAAGAAAGCTCTCTATGGACTTAAACAAGCTCCTCGAGCTTGGTACGAGAGACTTTCAATCCATCTTAAGTCAAAAGGGTTTAACCAAGGCTTAGTTGACCCAACTCTCTTCGTAAAAACCTTAGGTAAAGAAATATTCATAGCTCAAATTTATGTAGACGATATAATTTTTGGAACCTCTAACTCAGCCTTACTAAACGAGTTCGTTTCACTCATGGAAAGTGAGTTCGAAATGAACTTGGTAGGCGAGTTAAGTTTCTTTTTAGGTCTACAAATTAAACAAACTAAGGATGGTATATACCTATATCAACAAAAATACACTAAGGAGTTAATTAAATGATTTGGAATGCAAGACGCTAAGATAATAAACACCCCAATGGCGATTAATGTTAACATAGGAGAAGACCTAGAAAGTAAGTCCATTGACTTAAAGTACTATAGGAGCGCAATAGGAAGTCTCCTATACTTAACTGCGAGTCGACCCGACATTCTATTCGTAGTAAGTATGTGCGCCAGGTTTCAAACCTGTGCTAAGGAGTCTCACCTAACCCTAGTTAAGCGTATCCTTAGATATCTTAAGGGTACACTTAATGTCGGTATTTGGTATCCTAGATCTACTGAGTTCGAACTAACCGGCTACTCCGATTCGAACTATGTCGGTAGTAAGATCGATAGAAAGAGTACGAGTGGTTGTTGTCAACTTCTCGGCTCGAGTCTAGTGAGTTGGTGCAGTAGGAAACAACACTGTGTTGCTTTATCTACCACCGAAGCCGAATACATCGCGATGGGTGAGTGTGTCACGCAGCTTCTTTGGATGAAGCACACTCTCTGCGACTTTAAGTTAGACTTTACGAATACTAAACTTCACGTAGATAACATTAGTTCAATTAATCTTACAAAAAATCCGATATGTCACTCTAGGACCAAACATATAGAGGTCAAACACCATTTCATTCGAGAACATGTGGCCAACGGAGCCATACAACTCGAATATGTCGAATCGAAGTCTAACTTGGCAGACCTATTTACTAAACACCTACCCGAAGCCGAATTTAGTCTATTAAGACGAAAATTGGGCATGTACGTAATAGAATAGGTACTTGCAAATTATATGTTCTTACTACTATTTCTTTAATTTCATGGAACTAGCATAGGGCATACCTTAGATATCATGCACCTATAGATTTAAGGAGCCAGTACATCTCACAACACATAGGACTAATGTGTTTGTGTACTTAGCCACGTAGATGGGCGTGAGATGTTAGGACCTTACTCCTGGTTCCAGATGTAGAGCTAGTGCATCGCTATGAACCACAGAGTATAATCATACATACTAACCGACTCTGACCAAGACTGGTTGATCTTTCATATCAATCAAGCCAAATATGAGTCGAACATTTTATAGATAAAATTATTTTCAGTATATTATTTTCGAAATAATGTGGAACATGCTTGGACTTTAAAATTAAAACCTTTATTTTCACACACACACCCTCACTCTTTTCGATATATGGCAAAAGGGGGAGAAAAAGGCCAAAGTTAAGGGATTTTTTTTATGGCCAAGGCTTACTTACTTAACTTTAAGTTAACGAAACAAGTTAAGGGAATTCTTAACTTAAACACATTTAGTTAACTTGTTTTCATTAACAATACAAAAAGTAATTTACTTAACTCTTAGTTAATTTGTTAACAAAATGAAAGTAAAGGCCAAGGTTAAGAAATTTTTTTTTAATTCTTAACTTATTTTAAACCCTATGGCCAATATTAAGTGATTTCGGTTACTTAATTCTTTTTTAGTAGCAAATATCAAGGGGGAGAGTTAAAACTCTTTCTCAAGTACTCACCCTCGGTCAAGGGGGAGGATTCCTCAAGGGGGAGCACTTGAAAAAGAGTTTTTATATACTCCTACACATTCATGCATATCTCTTACTCAGTTTACTTAATGCACTTAATTTGTCTTTCTTAACTTTGTATGTGGGTTTGCCATAAATTAAAAAGGGGGAGATTGTTGGTGCAGTAGGTACCTAAGTCGAACCTGGGTTTTGATTATAGCAAACGATACAAAGTTAAGCTCATATCGTTATCTCACGAGCTGAATCGAGTGTGCAGAAGATTGATATAGCTGGAGCTAAAGGCTAGCGACACCCGGAGGAAGCCACAGTGGTCGAGCGACACTCGAGTGACTTCGGAGGGAGCCGAAGGAATCGAGTGGAAGGCCAGAAGCAAAAGCAACACGTAAGTATCGAGGTAAGCTCGTGTGTGCGAGCGTAAGTGAGGTCGTATCCTCCTTACGGGGATGATCTTAAGCATAGATCCGACCAGAGACATCCCATCGATGGTCCAGGTCAAGATCGGACGGTCGAAGGCCGTCGAAATAATGTTTTCTTTGAGCTAACTTTGCCCTGCATCTAGCATCAGTCGACTGCCAGCTTGGAGGACTCGACTGTTGTCAAACAGTCGGCTGCCAAAGGTCAGCACTCGACTAATGCTGCCATCAGTCGACTGATGATGGCCATCAGTCGACTGATGGTCATTGATCAGATTCGAGGAGATAAGGCTTATCACCCCATTTCAAGAAGGTTTTGTGCCCAATTCCTATTGGTTGAAGACCCATTCGATGAGGGGCTTAAAGGCTATAAAAGGAGGGCTTGTCCTAGGGTTTTTCATCAATTAAAAAGCTTCCAAGTGCTTCCGATACGCTCCGACTCTCCGACATCCCTACGACGAAGCGCTGCCGAGATGACGACTAGAGCCTCAATCTCCAACCTTTGAAGTCGTCGGTAACGAAAAGTTTGAATTATAATTCAGTTTATAAGTTGTTCTTCTTTTCAAGCTTTAAATCATATCAAGGAGAGGGGAAGTGTCCCTCTACCTTGAGCTTTTTTCATTTTGTGTATCCGTCAAACTCCTACCTCCAACGAGGAGGAGTTTTTTAGTAGATTGCCTTCCGTACATGGTCAAGGACCACTAGGGCCTTGGAGTAGTAGCCTTTGGCTACGAACCAAGTAAAACCTTTGTGTCTATTGTCTTTTATTTTTGTTTATTTTTCCGCTGCGTATATTTGTCTTGAAACGAATTCGAAAGAAAAATTTCTATTGCTATTCACCCCCCACCCCTCTAGCGTTTCGATCGATCCAACTCTACAAGCTTTCCCTAGAACAAGCTTATGGGCCTCAATGGTAGATGCCTATATGGTCTCTAGGGATCTTTCATTGGTTAAGTTAGATGAGCTATTTTGTGAATTTCAATTACATGAACAAGCTAACACTTCATCCAAAGAGAAGGGTATAGCTCTTTTTGTAGGAAAGAAGGACAAAAAGAAGAAGGAGAAGAAGGAAGTGCTCTCCTCATCCGAATCCGAGGAAGACTCATCATGTAGTAAAGATGAGCTATTGGCAAGCGAAGTAGCACATTACATCAAGAAATTTGGTGGGAAGTCAAGGAAACTCACCAAGAAAGATGTGAGGAGGATGTTCCAATCCTCAAGAGGTAAGTCTTCAAATAGTTCAAATTCTACCTCTAACGTAACTTGCTTTGGTTGCAACAAGAAAGGGCATATAAAGCCAAATTGCCCAGAACTAAAGAAGAAGGAGGAGAAGGAAAAGAAAAAGAAAGAAAAGAAGGAGAAGAAGAAGAAGAAGGCAATGGTGGCTCAAACATGGGACACCCTAAGCATGGAGGATTCTTCCGACGATGAAGAAGTATGCCATGCCACCCGGAATCTAGCCCTCATGGCATTAGAGGAAGAAGCCGGGAGCTCAAGCGAGGAGTCCTCTTCCTCTTCAAGCGACGAATCATCATCAAGTGATGATGATGAGGTAAACAACTCACCTAAGGTAGATTTACTTTACAAGACTATTGCATGTCTTCAAAATGCTTTGAATAGGTCGAAAACTAGGATTAAGGATTTAAAAATAGAGATTAAATCACTTAAGAGTGTAGAATCATCTTGTGGTAAATTATCTAGTGATGACGATGAATATACCCTTAGGGATGAAAATGATGAATTAAGAAAATAAATAGGTAACTTAAGAGCATGCTTAGAAAAATTTACTAATGGCTCTAAATACCTAGACATGATTATTAAGGATCAAAGGGCTATTTACAACAAGGCCGGATTGGGATATAGGCCTAAGGAAAACGAGGTAGCATTTACATCTCTTGTTAGTAGAAAATCCATGATTAAAAGCAAGGGTAGAAAGACTTGGGTACCTAAGAAATTTCTAATTGATGCTAGTGGTCCTAAGATTTGGATACCTAAGGATTGTATTTTTCATGTGATATAGGTAGAAGAACCAATCTTGTGGATAGTTGATAGTGGGTGCTCAAAGCATATGACCGGTGATGTGAGAAAATTCTCCACTATCAACCACACTAGCAAAGGAAAAGTATCATTTGGTAATAACGGCAAACTTAAGATTCTAGGAAAGGGCACAATTGAGGTATCCCCCAACCTTGCCATTCATAAAGTATTATTAGTTAAAAATATGAAATTTAATTTACTTAGTGTAACACAACTATGTGATGAAAACTTTGATGTTAAATTTGATTCCTCAAAATGTTTTATAAGACACAAAACTCTAAATGATTGCATGTTAGTAGGTTTTAGGAAATCAAATATATATTATGTTGATTTATCCTATGCTACTAATGCTTCTACTAAGTGTCTTATTGCAAAAGAGGAAGAAAGTTGGCTTTGGCATAGGAGGCTAGGACACATAAACATGAAGAACATAGCCAAAATAGAAAAAATGAAGTTAGTCAAAGGGTTGCCTAAAGTCAAATTTCTCAAGGACAAAATGTGTGATGCATGCCAATGTTGGTGCAATCGGCCCAGGTCACGATTGACCACGACTCGAGTTTGACTCGAATGATGTTTTGATGTTCGACAAAAATATATGACAATGAAATTGTCAAGGTAAAGTCCAAGTCATGGGAACTTGGCATGGAAAGTCCAAGTTGAACACTTGGCATTTGGTAAAGTCCAAGTCTTGAGTACTTGGCATGAAAAGTCCAAGTGGGACACTTGGCACATGAAAAGTCCAAGCATGGGTCTTGGCAATGTAAAAGTCCAACATGGGTTGGCAAGGGAAAGTCCAAGCTTGAGTCTTGGCATGAGAAGTCCAAGGGGTTTGATATTGGCTGCGTAAAGTCCAAGCAGGAGTCTTGGCAGCATAAGTCCAATGGTTGGCGGCGTAAAGTCCAAGCGGAGTCTTGGCGGCGTAAGTCCAATGTGCCTTGGCGGTGTAGACACCGTTAGCATGACATAGCCGATGGAAGCACCTGAAGGCTAACGCGATGGATGAACAAGTCATGGATGACTTGGAGGGATCCGAGAGGCGTGAGGCTGATGGAGGTGGCTAGAAGGCTTAGGTCTAGGCTAAGGGTGGTCTAGCAAGTATGGGGGCACCATACTTGGGCTAAAACCTCATGTTTGAGGTGTGCCAGTCGACTGGTGCCATGTGGCAGTCGACTGGACCAAGTCAACTAGGGTTTGACTGTGGGAAGTGGTCTAGCATGATCGCGAGAGGTTGGATCGACTCATGAGCTGAGCTCCGATCGATCGTGTGATCAGTCGACTGGTGCTCGGATTTTCGGCCACAGAATGGAGTCTCACTCGACCGCTGCGACGAGCAGTCGAGTGATGGCTCATCAGTCGACTGATGCTCATGATCAGTCGACTGATGTCCTAGCCGTTGGATTTTTCCAGCGTGGATTACACCGTTGTCTCACAGCAACAGTGTGATCAGTCGACTGATGGTCTCGATCAGTCGACTGATCGAACGTTTCCAGCACAGGTTGAAGCTATAAAAGGAGCTCGTGATGGAGGAAAAGATAGCGATTTTCTTGGACATTTTTGAGGTGATTTGCTGCTGCAAATCAGGATCTTCAACCACGGTTCAAGCGATCAACAAGCAAGTAATCCAAAGGCATTTGTAAAGTTGTTTTCTTTACTTGTTTTTCATTGTATTATTGTATTTGCTTGTATTCCTTTCGTTTATTGTTGTAAACGTTTGTACGAGGTTTCTCCGCCTCCGACTTGTTGTCGAGAAGGAGTTTATTGATTAGTGATTGCATTGGCGTCGCTAGAGCTCGTTAGAGCTCGATCCGTGGAGTAGGAACCGTGTGGTTCCGAACCACGTTAAATCTTCGTGTTATTATGTTTGTGTTGTTCATTTCATTATTGTTATTATATATATTCCGTTGTGTTAACGAAACTTGTAGACACGAACACGTGATCGAATTCCATCTACGAACAGTCAAACGCTATTCACCCCCCCCCTTTCTAGCGGCGTCAAATTTCCTACAATTGGTATCAGAGCCTGGGGCTCTTCTACCGATTAACAACCCGGAGTCAAGACTCTAGAGGGAAAGATGGAAATCCAAGGACATTTGGGATGGGATATCAACACACCTATCCCCTATACCTTCTATGGACAAGAAGGGTTTAAGCAATGGAAGTCAAGAATTGAAGACTTCCTAATGATGAGGGACTTCGAAGAATGGTCTATCTTGATGGAGGGTTTTAGCTATCCAATAGGACCAAAGGGAGGGTTCCTCAAGAAGAAGAAGTGGAGTGAAGATCAACTTCAAGCCTTCGAGAAAAACATGAAGGTAGTAAAATTTATTCTTGATTTGGTCCCTAATGAAATTGTGTGTATGGTAGGGGACTATATGGATGCTAAGGAGTGTGGAGCCAAGTGGCAAAGCTTCATGAAAATCCATCATCAATCCAAGAAGAAGAAGAAGAAGAGGAGTGTTCACCCTCTCAAGCTCAAGCAAGTACATCATCATCTAAAGAGCTTGAGGATTCGGAGGTTGATAGGGAGTCAACTTCCAGATCGATGGAGGAAGTGGAAGAAGCATCCACTTCAAGGACTGAGGGGGAGGAGAGAACTTCTACACCGGAACATCAAGAAGAAGCTTCGACATCCTATCAAGATGAAGAAGCCCAAAGTCCAATTCCGGTCTCCATTGACCTAGGTAACTCAAACATATGTGTTAATAATAAAATGCATATAATATGTTTTGAGTGTAGGGAAACCGGACACTATAAGAGCAAGTGCCCAAAGAAGGTTAGGAAAGCTCCACCGGCACCAAAAGTCAAGGATGTCGGTGCCCCAAGTCAAAAGAGCAAGGAGCACATCATATGCTTCAAGTGCAATTCAAAGGGGCATTATCGGAGTCAATGCCCTAGGGGGAAGAAAAAGGGGCAAGGAGTGTTGGGTTTCTGGCACCGCGGCGTGTGTGTGTTTGATCACGTTTTGTAAACATGAACACAGCAGAAGCAATAAAAATAATAAATCTACATTTATTACAACACCCACAACACATGCATGCATATTACAACAAGTGTAGACATAACCGTAAATTTAAATTTGCAATAAAAGGAAATTTATCTACGTTATACCTTTCGTATGACGTGTAGCGGGAACGACATCAACCGGAACGATCCTCGCTAGAATCGTCTCTATCCGTATCCACGCCGAGTTCCTCGGGATGACTTCGCTAAGCCACGAGCTTCGTCTTCGTACGGGTTACTAGCCTCGTGTTGAAGACGACATGATCGAGAGATGATCACGATCCGAATCCAAATTCGGATCCTAATACGAGTTCTCAAAACTCGCTTCTCCGGAGAGGTATTCGTCAACCAATTGACGAATCCTTCTTCCTCCACCTCAGAGGATTACCGGAGATCGAATCCCTGGTAAGTTAGCCGCTGTCGGAGTTCTAACCGTCATCCAAATGATGCTCCGACGAGAGGAGAAGAAACTGTCCAGAAAACTGGACAGCTTGGTGGAGGAGTAGGCGCCGGCCAAAACAAGGAAGCCAAGTGCTCACCTTTTCACCGAGGCCTAGGAAGATCACCGGAGGGTCGCCGGAGGGTTCACCGGCTGAAGCTTGGATGCTGGCAAGAACTTGGACGGCAGCACAAGGGGGTTGGGCGCCGAAATCTCCAAGGATGAGGTGGGCGGCAACCTTAGGGCAAGGGTTTTTGGATTGGGGCTTAATTATCCCTTAAGCCCTCTTTTATAGAGAACTACTTCTCTTAATGGTTATTGGATTATAACCATTAGGCCCGTTAACCCGCTCTATTAAGATAAGTTAAAATAAACCAAACCATGATGGTTTATTTTAAGTTAAAATGAACCGAACCAACTTTTGGTTCATTTGTTTAAAATAAACCAAACCCTTTGGTTTATTCTCATCCATTTGATTAGAACCAAACCATTTTGGTTCATCCATTACGTCTTCATAAAACACGGCCCATCCACGCTTCCATTGCGACTGAAACGATTTCATGTTCGCTTTATGTTTGGTCCAACCAAACCTAGTTTCTCTCGGTCTGAGAATCCCATTCTCAAGCTCGTTTTAAATACTTTGGATTACGCTCGTTGTGCGTGTGACCAAATAGTTTCTCGGTTTATGTTGGTCGTCTATAATTAACCATTAATTATAGAACGATCATGAGTGGCACCTAGTAGTACATCATGATCCCCAATTAACCAAAAAGATCAACGGTTGATCTAGAACTATTTCTGAAACCCTTCAGCAGCTCGAATGATTCGTGCCCCATTCCCTTCACTCATCTTATACCCACTTGGTTCAGGACATGGTCTATAGTGTCAGTCCCCACTAGGCTGACTACGTCACACCTAGCCCAAGTATCATTTCCTCGTCCTACGGATTCTAGTTACTCCACAGTTATCGAAGAGTACCTTACTCTAAACATGTAATGCTTTGGCCAAAGACTTTAGTAACAATCCGACGAGAGGCCATGGGTATACATCTCCTCGCAAGGAGTGGTGAATCTTTTATAGGCTATTCAAACACCTTCGATCACTTCGACTTATACCCAATCATCCCGGGTCCACATCTCCTTAGAGATGTTTGCTTAAGATGTCAAAGCATAAGTCTCCATGATCAAGATGACTTGAATACCGCAAGTCAAAGGAACATCGCACTTAAGCCACAGTAAGAACTTCATTGACATATCTGTATATGCAGAGAACCATATGAAGTCTTACGGCTGGTCACTCCAATGAACTAGTTACCATAACTAGCATCCACGATTAACTCCGGACATCACTATGTCTCCAGCCAGTGAGAATCAGCTGCTTGGATACACCAAGGAGTATACCTCGGTGCTAGTCTCATGAATGATGGTGTCCAAATCCATCAATTCATCGACTAGGATAATTCGATACATCACAATTACACATGTAGAGATACTCACTAGTTGTGATCCAATCACAAATTCTCTCATGTGTGAATCGATCGTGACATTCAAGAAATGAGTTTAAGATCCAATCAAATACATAAAACATGTATACTCAAATAGTGAATCTTCATTTATCATATAAATGGTTCATACATAAGGCGATTGCCTTAGGACATCTCTCATATATTACTAACAGACTCCCACTTGGCCTAATGCCAATCGCTACGGTATCCAATACCATAAGCTCTAACATGACCCTCAAACTTATTTTGAGGTAATGCCTTAGTCAAAGGATCCTCTAAGTTCCTTTCAGTGGGAATTTTCTCGATTTGTATTTCGTTCCTACTGATGATCTCTCTGATAAGATGATAGCGGCGAAGCACATGTTTGGATCATTGATGAGACCACATCAAGTTCAAAGATGAACTTCTTGATCCAAACCGCTTCCTTGCCGCCTAAAGTCGCAATGTATTCTCGCCTTAGTGGCGTAATCCGCTATAGCGTCAAGCTTAGAACCTTTCCAACTTATTGTGCCTCCATTCTAGGTGAATACATACCCAGACTGAGACATGGAATCATCCTTGTCTGTCTGGAGATGGCATCCGTATACCCACGTATCACCATGTACCCTTCTCTATATATTAGGAACACTTCCTTAGTTCTTCTCAAGTACTTAAGGATCGTCTTAACAGCCGCCCAATGATCCATTCCTCGATCGGGATCGTATCCGCCGTGACACTCAGAGCATACGATACATCGGGCCTCGTACATAACATAGCATACATGATAGATCCTATCATGATGCATAGGAATCTTACTCATGCAAATCCTCTCGCCTTCTCGTGGCGTGACACATAGACTTCAAAGGTGTATCCTATGCCCGATGGGTAGAAACCTTTCTTGATTCCGACATGCTAAACCTCTTAGCACTCGGCCTATATATGTAGATGCGAAAGACCAAGCAACCGCTTCGATCTATCTCTATAGATCTTAATCCCGAGGATGTAGGTTGCTTCTCCTGTGTCTTTCATGGAGAATGTCTTGATAACCAAACCTTAATCGATCAGAAGATTGAAACATCGCTTTCCTATAAGTAATATGTCATCGACATACAATACTAGGAACACGATCGCACTCTACTAACCTTCTTGTACACACAAGGTTCGTTCGATTTTGTGAGAAATCAAACTTTTGATTGTCTCATCAAAACGGATATTCCACTCTCGGATGCTTGCTTCAATCCATAAATGGACCGGCAATTTGCATACCTTGGTTTTATCAACCGATGTGAAACCTCAGTCATATACACGCCCTCGAGCAGTTTCCATTAAGGAAAGTTGTTTTCACATCCATCCGCCATATCTCATAATCATAATGAGCCGCTATGGCCAGAGCATCCGAATGGATTTAAGCATAGCTACAAAGTAATAGGTTTCGGCCATAATCAACACCTTGTTTTGACGCATATCCTTTCGCCACCAATCTAGCCTTATAGGTAATCACATTAATCCATGTCGGTTTTCTTCTTGAAAACCCACTTGCACCCTATAGGCTTTATGCCTTCAGTGGGTCAACCAAGTTCCAAACTTGGTTTTCATACATGGAATCCATTTCGACTTCATGGCACCAAGCCACTTATCCCTTTCTCAACTTGTCAAGACTTCTTCATAACTGTAGGCTCTCATCATCAATGAGTAACACGCCGCTCGATTCACTTACGAGAAATCCATATCTCTCAGAATATTGCGTGTTCTACCGTGATCTACGAAGATGTGGTGTTACAATAGGTCCAAATGATTGCTCATCACTATGAGTTGTCACCGTCCAGGCTTCACTGTATCTCATCAATGTCTATTCAGCCCCTCGAGCCTCCTCAAGCTCGACACTCCCACTATTTTCTTGCAAGAGAAACTCTTTCTCTAGAAACACAAAGATGCCTTAAAACAAACACCTTTTGTTCCACATGATGATAGAATTGGTAACCCTTGTTTCCTTAGGGTATCCAATAAATAGACATTTATCGGACTTAGCATCCAATTTGTCGACATCGTCGCTTCACATAAGCAGGACAACCCCATATCTTCAAGTAAGATACATGAGGTTTCTTACTATTCCATATCTCATATGGAGTAGTTGAGACTACCTTGGTAAGCATTCTGTTTAACAAGTAAATAGCTGTCTGAAGTGCATAGTCCCAAAAGGACTTGGGAAGAGTCGCATGATTCATCATTGACCTGACCATGTCCAACAAGGTCCGGTTACGCCTCTCAGATACACCATTATGTTGTGGTGTATATGGCGGAGTTCATTGAGACAATATGCCATTGTCTCTTAGATAATCAAGAAACTCTTGACTTAAGTATTCACTACCTCGATCCGATCGAAGTATTTTAATACTCTTGTCATGTTGTTTCTCTACTTCATTTCTGAATTCTTTGAACCTTTCAAAGGCTTCAGACTTGTGTTTCATCAAGAACACATACCCAAACCGTGAGTGATCATCGGTGAAGGTAATGAAGTAGCTATAGTCTCCTAAAGCTTGAGTTGACATAGGTCCACATACATCAGTATGTATTAGACCTAGTAACTCTCCCACTCGTTCACCTTTTCCAATAAAAGGTAACTTAGTCATCTTGCCTTTTAAGCATGATTCGCATGTATCGTATGAATCCAATTCAAACGATTCTAGAATTCCACATCGGTGTAATTCGGACATGCGTTTCTTGCTTACATGGCCAAGACGACAATGCCACATATAGTAGTCTATTTGATTATCCATTCGAGCACGCTTGTTTCTCACTTCGATATTGCAAATGTCACTGGATACGTCCAACGTATAAACACCATTGCTTAAAGTTCTAGTCCCATAAAGAACTCCATTCAAAGTTATGTAACAACAATTGTTACTAAAAGTCAAATGGTACCCATTTCTATTTAAACAAGAAATATAAATAATGTTCTTTATCAACGAAGAAACATAAAAGCAATTGCCCAGTTCTAAGACAAGTCCTACAGGGAGTTTCAACAAATACGTTCCGTTAGCGAGTGCAGCAACCTTTGCTCCATTCCCAACACGTAAATTTGACTCTCCCTTGACGAGTCTTCTTCTATTCCTTAGCCCATGTATGTCATTACATATATGTGAGCCACACCCAGTATCCAATACCCAAGTGTCTGAGGAAATAGAATGACAATCAATAACGAAGATATGTGAAAAGATGGAGCATCTTATGCCTTATTCTTCTTCACGGACTCAAGATAAATCTTGCAATTTCTTCGCCAATGGCCCTACTTGCCATAATTATGGCAAGTGCCCTTTTGAGCTGGTTCTGCCTTTTTAACCTTTTTCTTCTTCCCCTTCTGTTATTCCTTTGACTCCCTCTTAGAACCTTTCTTCGAGGAATCAACTAACAACACCGTCCCCTGCTCATGCTTCTCAGAAGGCTCCACAGTCTTCAGCATGTTGAGCAGTACCACAGATGAACCTTCTTGCATCTCAGAGGTGAAGAGGAGCTTGGAGACTTCGAACCTTTCGAATCTCACTTGCTCATCAAACAACTCATAAAGATGAAGGACTACGATATGAGCATCCATATGCTCATGTTGCTTTCCTAGATTTGGGTTCTATCGCGGCTAGCATGATGCAACTTGTCAGTTCAGAATCAGTCACATGTTTCTGATAGACCAACAATTGGTCTGGAGTTGCATCGTCACTAGGATGGGCGAGAAGAGGCGCTTCGAGGAAATACACAAGCTTTTCACCTTGAGAACAATTCTCAAGTTTCTAAGCCAGTCCAAGAAGTTTAGCCCAGTCAATTTATTCGAATCCAAAATGGAACGCAAATTCAAAGACATCATGATCAATTTTAGAAATACAAAGCGAGCATATATGAGAAAGATGATTTTAAAATGCATCAATATACATTTATAAATCCCATTCATTTTTCGAATTTCAAAACCCCAAAATCACTTCGGGAGATCGTAGGTCCATCTCCGAATGGGCTGATATCCATCATAGTTATGGACAACCTTGGAGAGAGTCCAACAAGTCATTCATAACTATGACGGTAGGTATCATCTATACCGATTGCATATCACGTATATGCAACTATCACAATGTGCTATCAACTAATTGAATGTTCACACATACGTTGGGTTGTTAACACATTAACAAGTATGCATCATATGCATAGCACCCAACTTCACCTCCCTTTACATCGACCTTGGAGAGAGCCCAACAAGCCGATGCTCCAGGTTAAAGCCAACCCATTAATCGAGAAATAGTTTTAATATGGTTAGAGCGCATTCAACCAATTAGCCCAGCTTGGAGAGAGTCCAACAACCAAAGCTAACGATTGACCTCTGACTCTTACCATATTAGTATTAAACTATTCCATGGTTTGAACATGTTCGGGTTCGAGCAGGGCTTGGAGAGAGTCCAACAACCCAAACAAGAAACGAAACTCTGGTTCTAACCATATCAATGGAAGGTGTAGGCTTTAATATTGTTTAAGGGTTTTATGTCTCATCCTCTTTGCATGCAAATAACTATTATCTACATGGCATGGCATACATGGCATACATCTACATGTCACGACACGCATGGCATAATGTTATGCATCTAATGCAATTACATGGCATACAATTATGTCATGTATATAATTTCCTTATATGTCATAACTATTTATAGAAATAAAATATGTTTAAGATTTGATTCTCCAAAACAAATCATAATTAAATTAGGAAACAAATTTCCAAATCTAATCACATATTTTATTCATGGAATTATTTGATTAAGGAAAATCTATTTAGGAAACAAATTTCCTAAATCATTAAAACTACTTATGGAAATAAAATATTTTAAGATTTAATTTCCCAAATCAAATCATGATTAAATTAGGAAACAAATTTCCAGAATCTAATCAAATATTTTATTTATGGAAAATATCAATTTCCATAAATACTTCCAACTTTCCAAAAGTGGAAGATTTCCATAAATACTTCTAGACTTTCCAAAATTGAAAAATTTCCATAAATACTTCTAAATTTCCAAAATTAGAAAATTTCCAGAAATACATTATGACTATCGCAAAACCATTTTTACGATTATGTCGAAACACAACCTGGGCTCTGATACCACTGTTAGGTTTCCGGCACCGCGGCGTGTGTGTGTTCGATCACGTTTCGTAAACATGGACACAGCGGAAGCAATAAAAATAATAAATCTACATTTATTATAACACACACAACACACGCATGCATATTACAACAAGTGTAGACATAACCATAAATTTAAATTTGCAATAAAAGGAAATTTATCTACGTTATACCTTTCGTATGACATGTAGCGGGAACGGCATCAACCGGAACGATCCTCGCTAGAATCGTCTCTATCCGTATCCACGCCGAGTTCCTCGGGATGACTTCGCTAAGCCACGAGCTTCGTCTTCGTACGGGTTACTAGCCTCGTGTTGAAGACGATGTGATCGAGAGATGATCACGATCCGAATCCAAATTCGGATCCTAATACGAGTTCTCAAAACTCGCTTCTCCGGAGAGGTATTCGTCAACCAATTGATGAATCCTTCGTCCTCCACCTCAGAGGATTACCGGAGATCGAATCCCCGGTAAGTTAGCCGCTGTCGGAGCTCTAACCGTCATCCAAACGATGCTCCGACGAGAGGAGAAGATGCTGTCCAGAAAACTGGACAGCTTGGTGGAGGAGTAGGCGCCGGCCAAAACAAGGAAGCCAAGTGCTCACCTTTTCACTGAGGTCTAGGAAGATCACCGGAGGGTCGCCGGAGGGTTCACCGGCTGAAGCTTGGACGCCGGCAAGGACTTGGACGGCGGCACAAAAGCTAGGCGGCGGCACAAGGGGGTTGGGCGCCAAAATCTCCAAGGATGAGGTGGGCGGCAACCTTAGGGCAAGGGTTTTTGGATTGGGGCTTAATTATCCCTTAAGCCCTCTTTTATAGAGAACTACTTCTCTTAATGGTTATTGGATCATAACCATTAGGCCCGTTAACCCGCTCCATTAAGATAAGTTAAAATAAACCAAACCATGATGGTTTATTTTAAGTTAAAACGAACCGAACCAACTTTTGGTTCATTCGTTTAAAATAAACCAAACCCTTTGGTTTATTCTCATCCATTTGATTAGAACCAAACCATTTTGGTTCATCCATTACGTCTTCATAAGACGCAGCCCATCCACGCTTCCATTGCGACTGAAACGATTTCATGCTCGCTTTATGTTTGGTCCAACCAAACCTAGTTTCTCTCGGTCTGAGAATCCCATTCTCAAGCTCGTTTTAAATCCTTTCGATTACGCTCGTTGTGCGTGTGACCAAATAGGTTCTCGGTTTATGTTGTCCATCTATAATTAACCATTAATTATAGAACGATCATGAGTGGCACCTAGTAGTACATCATGATCCCCAATTAACCGAAAAGATCAACGGTTGATCCAGAACTATTTCTGAAACCAAGGAGTATTTTAGCAGCTCGAATGATTCGTGCCCCATTCCCTTCACTCATCTTATACCCACTTGGTTCAGGACATGGTCTATTGTGTCAGTCCCCACTAGGCTGACTACGTCACACCTAGCCCAAGTATCATTTCCTCATCCTACGAATTCTAGTTACTCCACATGTATCGAAGAGTACCTTACTCTAAACATGTAATGCTTTATCCAAAGACTTTAGTAACAATCCGACGAGAGGCCATGGGTATACATCTCCTTGCAAGGAGTGGTGAATCCTTTATAGGCTATTCAAACACCTTCGATCACTTCGACTTATACCCAATCATCCCGGGTCCACATCTCCTTAGAGATACTTGCTTAAGATGTCAAAGCATAAGTCTCTATGATCAAGATGACTTGAATACCGCAAGTCAAAGGAACATCGCACTTAAGCCATAGTAAGAACTTCATTGACATATCTATATATGCAGAGAATCATATGAAGTCTTACGGCTGGTCACTCCAATGAACTAGTTACCATAACTAGCATCCACGATTAACTCCGGACATCACTATGTCTCCAGCCAGTGAGAATCAGCTGCTTGGATACACCAAGGAGTATACCTCGTGCTAGTCTCCACAGAATTGATGGTGTCCAGATCCATCAATTCATCGACTAGGGATAATTCCGATACATCACAATTACACATGTAGAGATACTCACTAGTTGTGATCCAATCACAAATTCTCTCATGCTGTGAATCGTATCGTGGACATTCAGTAAATGAGTTTAAGATCCAATCAAATACATAAAACATGTATACTCAAATAGTGAATCTTCATTTATCATATAAATGGTTCATACATAAGGCGATTGCCTTAGGACATCTCTCATATATTACTAACAAGGAGGAGCATTACAAGTAGGGGGAGCTTCTATAGCTAACCCTAAGGTATATTTAAATAATGTACCTTCTAAATTTAAAAGTCAAAAGCATGCTAAAAATTTTAATTCTCTTGCAATTCACCATGAAAAGCATGCTAGAGATAAATATATTTGTTTAGGAGCTAAAAGTGTTAACTTCAAAAGTAAGGAGAAATTTGGGACTAATGTCCCTAAAAACAATTTATCTAAGGATAAACCTAGGTCAAATAACTCAAGACCAATCCTACCTAGGGAGACAATTAGGAAGGTACAAGAACATCTAGGTCTAAACCCTAAATGGACTAGGCATATGCCTAGAAAGTCCCATGCCCAAGAATTTAATCAAAAATCAATTAGGCAATTGGAATTAGAAAACCAAGCCTTGAGGTCAAGGCTTGAGAAACTAGAAAAGACCCTTAGGAATATACAAAATCAATTTAAAGGGTCTAATGGTCAAAGTCAAAGGTCCAAAAGTCAAAGTCAACACCAAGGACCTAAGAGTCAAAAGTCAACCAAGGGCAAGCAAGGTTTGGGTCACAAACCTAAGCCTAAGGTAGCTTACCATAGTTTTCCATTTGATTATGGGACACAAACTAGGTCTAGGAAGACCAAGGTCAATAGGGAAGTCATCCCTAAGGTTGACCAAAGGTTGTGCCTAGTGGCTAGGGTTTCTAGGAAACCTAGGGTGGCCACCAAGAAGGTTGCAAGGGGAGTTACCCCTAGAGTCAACCTAGGCAAGACCCAAGTGACCAAGGCTAATAAGCCTAGAAGGGTCATTAGGAAGGTATCTAGGCAGGTTATCCCTAAGGAATACCTAATTAACTCTAGGAGCTCAAATTGATTTTGGGTTCCTAAGAGCGTGATTGATTCACGCTAAGATGGGTTTAGGGTGTGCCAACCTTGATTGGATGGGTAGTTAACTCAACCATGGCAAAGGTGGCATTTTAGGTCATTTTCAAGGTTATGGTTACCTTGGGATGTGGTTAGATTTGAATTCTAAAGGATTTTAGGATGTGCCAATATTAATTGAGAAGTTTTGATAAAATGATCAAATTGGCACAAGTTGAGTTTAGAGGTTAGTGTGACATTTTGGGTTTTTGGCACACTAGGAAGATTAGGTTAATATGGCAAAATATGATTAATCCCAACAAATGGCAATTAATATTAAAATTTAGGTATTATTATACCTATATATTCTATATGACATGCTTTGCTTGCCATATAACATGCCATGACATCATGCTTACTTTTAATCATTTTATATGTCATGTTCATGTTTTAGGATTAAGGTTTTAAATGTCATGTGTTTTTAGATTTCATCTTATGCCATGACATCATGATTATGAGCATATGCTTATTTATATCATCATTAATGCCATTATCATTCATGCATTTAAGAAAATTTTGATTGAAATTGATTTAAGGACTATGGCATGACTTGGAGTCCCATTCATAAGGGAATCAAGTAGGGTTGCCTAGGAAATGCATGAAACCCTAGATAAAATGAATCAAAACCCACATCTCACATCACATTGACATGTATGTGTATTTATACACCCTAGATACATGTGAGATGCTAGGATAATAAGTTAGGTTCAAGGTGCATAGGTAGTGCATCTAGATGAACTCAAACTTATTTTAATTATCACCAAGAATCATAAGGAAAGGTAATATACAAGTTATGTATATTTAGCCAATAAATTATGGTTCAAAATAGGTTTTCAAAAACATTTTAAAATCAATTTAGAAAACCTTGGTGAAATCTATCTTTTGATAGCCATCATCATTGTAGAAGTTGATACAAAGTGGATCAAAAACATTAAAGTTTTAAATAGTTTTGAACTTTGTACCAATCTCCTATTTCAATGGTAAAAATATTTTTCCAAAATTTTTCACTGATTGTAATGATTTGCGGCACATACGATCAAAATTCGCGGATTTTTCGAGCATACGAATTACTTTATGCTTTTCCAAGCAATACGTAATTGAACGATTGAAATTTCACTTATCGATCAGATCTGGCGATCGATATAGTGTGATCGGCAATGATTGATCGAGTCGATTGTCAGGTCTGATTTCGGATTAACAAGATTTGTTTAGCCCGTGTTCAGCTATGGAAAAGGTTCCTAATCACTCCTAACCCTAGGATATGCTTTAGGAAGCATTATAAATGGTGAAAATCCATTGGATATGGATTAGGAGATGTGTTAGGTCAGAGTATCAAATTTAGGGTGAGTGAAAGTTCTATGTTGAACTTAGAACCTTAATTTTGATGATTTAGAGTTTCTATTGGCTTAGGGGATTCCCAAGGACATTGTTGGTGCAATGGTCAAGGGGGAGCAAGCCTTTAGGGGGAGGTATCCATCTTGGGATGATGGATGTGTTTTTCTCCTTGAAGAGGAGAAGTTATTATTGATGGGTTTTTGATACCCAATTTGGAAATTGGGAGAGAGTATAGGATTGCCTCTCTTGAGTGATATATGACTTATCACTAGGAAGATGGTAGGAATCCTAGGTATTTATTTTTGGATCAAAGGGGAGATTGTAAGATCTCATTAGGACATGAGACATTGACCTCCTTGAGAGAAGACCTTTTGATGTTAGTCAAAAAGGGGGAGAATGTTTGGGGGAGAACATTTAAGATTACCAATTTGGAATAATTGGTAAGAGACTTGAGTTAGTGGTCTAACTCAAATGATTTGTTTGGTTTTTGTCAAACATCAAAAAGGGGGAGATTGTTGGTGCAATCGGCCCAGGTCACGATTGACCAGGACTCGAGTTTGATTCAAATGATGTTTTGATGTTCGACAAAAATATATGATAATGAAATTGTCAAGGTAAAGTCCAAGTCATGGGAACTTGGCATGGAAAGTCCAAGTTGAACACTTGGAATTTGGTAAAGTCCAAGTCTTGAGTACTTGGCATGAAAAGTCCAAGTGGGACACTTGGCACATGAAAAGTCCAAGCATGGGTCTTGGCAATGTAAAAGTCCAACATGGGTTGGCAAGGGAAAGTCCAAGCTTGAGTCTTGGCATGAGAAGTCTAAGGGGTTTGATATTGGCTACATAAAGTCCAAGCAGGAGTCTTGGCAGCATAAGTCCAATGGTTGGCGGCATAAAGTCCAAGCGGAGTCTTGGCGGCGTAAGTCCAACGTGCCTTGGCGGTGTAGAAACCGTTAGCATGACATAGCCGATGGAAGCACCTGAAGGCTAACGCGATGGATGAACAAGTCATGGATGACTTGGAGGGATCCGAGAGGCGTGAGGCTGATGGAGGTGGCTAGAAGGCTTAGGTCTAGGCTAAGGGTGGTCTAGCAAGTATGGGGGCACCATACTTGGGCTAAAACCTCATGTTTGAGGTGTGCCAGTCGACTGGTGCCATGTGGCAGTCGACTGGACCAAGTCAACTAGGGTTTGACTGCGGGAAGTGGTCTAGTAGTCGACTGTCAGAGGTGGGCAGTCGACTGATGGCTCGAGCAGTCAACTGATCGTGTGATCAGTCGACTGGTGCTCGGATTTTCGGCCACAGAATGGAGTCTCACTCGACCGCTGCGACGAGCAGTCGAGTGATGGCTCATCAGTCGACTGATGCTCATGATCAGTCGACTGATGTCCTAGCCGTTGGATTTTTCTAGCATGGATTACACCGTTGTCTCACAGCAACAGTGTGATCAGTCGACTGATGGTCCCGAGCAGTCGACTGATCGACCTTTTCCAGCACAGGTTGAAGCTATAAAAGGAGCTCGTGATGGAGGAAAAGACAGCGATTTTCTTGAGCGAAATTGAAGGGGGAAGTTGGTGCTTTCCAGTCCTTCAAAGCTAGTTCAATGCAATCAAAGATTAAGCAATCCAAAGCTCTTATAAAGTGTGTTTCCTTTACTTGCATTTGTATTTCATATTTTATTTGCTTGTATCTATTTGATTATTGTTGTAATCATTATTGTACGAGGTTTATCCGCCTCCGGATTGTTCCGAGAAGGAGTGTTTATTAGTGGTTGCATGTGCATCACTAGAGCTCGTAGAGCTCTATCCGTGGAGTAGGAACCGTGTGGTTCCAAACCACGTTATATCCTTGTGTTAGCGTGTTGTGCATTTCGTTATCGTTATTACTTTTCTATTTCCGCTGTGCTAACGAAATTCTAGAAACAAACGCGAACAAATTCCATCTACGAACGGTCAAACGCTATTCACCCCCCTCTAGCGGCGTCAAATATCCAACAATTGGTATCAGAGCCCGGGGCTCTTCTACGGACTAACCGCCAGGAGCTAAGACAAAGAAGCTAGAGGGTGAAGATGGAGGGACAATTGGGTTGGGACATCAACACACCGGTCCCATACTCATTATATGGACAAGAAGGTTTTAGACAATGGAA
Source organism: Wurfbainia villosa (assembly GCA_025175895.1). Lineage (NCBI taxonomy): Eukaryota > Viridiplantae > Streptophyta > Magnoliopsida > Zingiberales > Zingiberaceae > Wurfbainia > Wurfbainia villosa. Next base: position 39,479,878 of record CM045987.1, read on the forward strand.
GGCAAGAATCGAAGATTTCTTAATGATGAGGGACTTCGAAGAATGGTCCATTTTAATGGATGGTTTTGACTTTCCAAGAGGGCCCAAAGGAGGATTCCTCAAAATGAAAAAGTGGACCGAAGAACAACTCCGAGAATTTGAGAGGAGTAATAAGGTAATCAAATTTTTGAGTGATTTGATCCCTAATGATATCTTGTGTAGCCTAGGTGAATACAAGGATGCCAAGGAATTTTGGAATGAACTGGCTAAATATCATGAAAACCCTCAACTGGTCCAAGAAGAAGAAGAAGATGTAGAATTCTCATCGGTTCAATCGGAAGAGGCCGAAGAAGCAAGCTCCTCCTCACAAGCAAGTGAGGATTCGGAAGTTGAAGAAGAGTCAACATCCGGGTCAAGAGGAGAGTGTGAAGAATTTGAAGTTGAGAGGCCATCAATCTCCAAGGAGGAGGTAGAAGTGGAAGAAGCATCTACCTCAAGGATTGAGGGGGAGGAGAGAATTTCCACTCCGGAGCAACAAGAAGAAGCTTCCACATTCGGTCAAGATGAAGAAGCTCAAACTCCGGCACCTTCCACCTCGGACCTAGGTAACTCAAACATATGTGTTAATAATAAAATGCATATAATATGTTTTGAGTGTAGGGAGTATGGGCATTACAAGAGCAAATGCCCGAAGAAAGTCAAGAAAGCTCCACCGGCGCCTAAAAGTCAACAAAAGTCAAAGGATACCAGTCCCCCAACATCTAAAAGCAAGGAGCAAGTCGTTTGCTTCAAATGTCGGCAACCGGGACACTACCGGAATCAATTTCCAATGGGGAAAGAGAAGAAGACTCAAAGGGGAGCATCACTTATAGGGGGATCTAAGGCTAACCCTAAGGTATATTTCGGTAATGCTCTCTCAAATTCTTATAGTAAACAGCATGCTAGAAATAATTTTAGTAATCTTGCTATTTATCACAAAGAGCATGTTAGACATAAGGAATTTTGTCTAGGAGCCAAAAATATCTACCTTTCTAAAAGGGAGAAATTTGGGACTAATGTCCCTAAAAACAACTTATTTAAGGACAAACCTAGGTCAAATAACTCTAGAAAAACTTTACCTAGGGAGACCATTAGAAAGGTGCAAGAGCACCTAGGTCTTAATCCCAAATGGACTAGGCATATGCCTAGAAAGTCCCATGTCCAAGAATTCAATCAAAAATCAATTGGGCAATTGGAATTAGAAAACCAAGCCTTGAGGTCAAGGCTTGAGAAACGAGAAAAGACCCTTAGGAATATACAAAACCAATTTAAAGGGTCTAATGGTCAAAGTCAAAGGTCCAAAAGTCAAAGTCAACACCAAGGACCTAAGAGTCAAAAGTCAACCAAGGGCAAGCAAGGTTTGGGTCACAAACCTAAGCCTAAGGTAGCTTACCATAGTGTTCCATTTGATTATGGGACACAAACTAGGTCTAGGAAAATCAAGGTCAATAGGGAAGTCATCCCTAAGGTTGACCAAAGGTTGTGCCTAGTGGCTAGGGTTTCTAGGAAACCTAGGTTGGCCACCAAGAAGGTTGCAAGGGGAGTTACCCCTAGAGTCAACCTAGGTAAGACCCAAATGACCAAGGCTAACAAGCCTAGGAGGGTCATTAGGAAGGTATCTAGGGAGGTTATCCCTAAGGAATACCTAACTAACCCTAGAAGCTCAAATCGGTTTTGGGTTCTTAAGAGCGTGATTGATTCACGCTAGATGGGTTTAGGGTGTGCCAACCTTGATTGGATGGGTAGTTAACTCAACCATGGTAAAGGTGGCACTTTAGGATATTTTCAAGGTTATGGTTACCTTGGAAATAGATTTGAATCAATATCCTAAAAGATTTTAGGATGTGCCAATACACTTTTGGAATTAAGAAAAATCAATTAAATTGGCACAATTTAGGTTTAGAGGTTAGTGTGCCATTTTGGGTTTTTGGCACACTAGGGAGATTAGGTTAATATGGCAAAATATGATTAATCCCAACAAATGGCAATTAATATTAAAATTTAGGTATTATTATACCTATATATTTTCTATGCCATGCTTTGTTTGCCATATAACATGTCATGACATCATGCTTACTTTTAATCATTTTATATGTCATGTTCATGTTTTAGGATTAAGGTTTTAAATGTCATGTGTTTTTAGATTTCATCTTATGCCATGACATCATGATTATGAGCATATGCTTATGTATATCATCATTAATGCCATAATCATTCATGCATTTAAGAAAAAATTCGATTGAAATTGATTTAAGGACTATGACATGACTTGGAGTCCCATTCATAAGGGAATCAAGTAGGGTTGCCTTAGAAGATTCATGAAACCCTAGTTTTAAATGAACCAAAACCCACATCTCACATCCAATTGACATGTATGTGTATTTATACACCCTAGATACATGTGAGATGCTAGGATATGAGTTAAGTTCAAGGTGAATAGTTTTTGCATCTAGATGAACTAAAACTCATCTAATTTCAAATGTGGATCATTAGGAAAGCTTGTGTACAAGTCATGTGCATAGAGCCCAAGGAATATGATCCAAAACATGGTTTTGAAATCATTTTAAAATCAATTTAGAAAACCTTGGTGAAGTCTATCTTTTGATAGCAATCACCATTGATGAAGTTGATACAAAATATGGCCAAAACATTGAAAATTTCAATGGTTTTGAGTTTTGTATCAAACTCACTATTTTATGGGTAAAATAATTTTTAAATATTTTTCACCCATTGTAATGACTATAAGTAATATACGTATCAAATTTTATGATTTTTCAAATTACGTAGAATTACTTATGCTTTTCCAAATCTCGATTCTGATAGCTGAAATTCGGAAATTTCAGCTATCAGTCGACTGCCCTTGGTGGCAGTCGACTGATATGGGTGGCAGTTGACTGATTACTGTCAGGAGTCGATTGCCAGGTCTGATTTTGGGTTAACAAAGTTTGTTTAGCCCGTGTTCAGCTATGGAAAAGGTTCCTAATCACTCCTAACCCTAGGATATGCTTTAGGAAGCATTATAAAGGGTGAAAATCCATTGGATATGGATTAGGAGATGTGTTAGGTCAGAGTATCAAATTTAGGGTGAGTGAAAGTTCTATGTTGAACTTAGAACCTTAATTTTGATGATTTAGAGTTCCTATTGGCTTAGGGGCTTCCCAAGAACATTGTTGGTGCAATGGTCAAGGGGGAGCAAGCCTTTAGGTAGAGGTATCCATCTTGGGATGTTGGATGTGTTTTTCTCCTTGAAGAGGAGAAGTCATTGGGAGAGTATCATCAATTGGGAAAATTGATGGGTTTTTGATACCCAATTTGGAAATTGGGAGAGAGTATAGGATTTCCTCTCTTGAGTGATATGTGACTTATCACTAGGAAGATGGTAGGCATCCTAGGTATTTATTTTTGGATCAAGGGGGAGATTGTAAGATCTCATTAGGACATGAGACATTGACCTCCTTGAGAGAAGACCTTTTGATGTTAGTCAAAAAGGGGGAGAATGTTTGGGGGAGAACATTTAAGATTACCAATTTGGAATAATTGGTAAGAGACTTGAGTTAGTGGTCTAACTCAAATGATTTGTTTGGTTTTTGTCAAACATCAAAAAGGGGGAGATTGTTGGTGCAATCGGCCCAGGTCACGATTGACCACGACTCGAGTTTGACTCGAATGATGTTTTGATGTTCGACAAAAATATATGACAATGAAATTGTCAAGGTAAAGTCCAAGTCATGGGAACTTGGCATGGAAAGTCCAAGTTGAACACTTGGCATTTGGTAAAGTCCATGTCTTGAGTACTTGACATGAAAAGTCTAAGCATGGGTCTTGGCAATGTAAAAGTCCAACATGGGTTGGCAAGGGAAAGTCCAAGCTTGAGTCTTGGCATGAGAAGTCCAAGGGGTTTGATATTGGCTGCGTAAAGTCCAAGCAGGAGTCTTGGCAGCATAAGTCCAATGGTTGGCGGCGTAAAGTCCAAGCAGAGTCTTGGCAGTGTAAGTCCAATGTGCCTTGGCGGTGTAGACACCGTTAGCATGACATAGCCGATGGAAGCACCTAAAGGCTAACGCGATGGATGAACAAGTCATGGATGACTTGGAGGGATCCGAGAGGCGTGAGGCTGATGGAGGTGGCTAGAAGGCTTAGGTCTAGGCTAAGGGTGGTCTAGCAAGTATGGGGGCACCATACTTGGGCTAAAACCTCATGTTTGAAGTGTGCCAGTCGACTGGTGTCATGTGGCAGTCGACTGGACCAAGTCAACTAGGGTTTGACTGTGGGAAGTGGTCTAGCAGTCGACTGCCAGAGGTGGGCAGTCGACTGATCGTGTGATCAGTCGACTGGTGCTCGGATTTTCGACCACAGAATGGAGTCTCACTCGACCGCTGCGATGAGCAGTCGAGTGATGGCTCATCAGTCGACTGATGCTCATGATCAATCGACTGATGTCCTAGCCGTTGGATTTTTCCAGCGTGGATTACACCGTTGTCTCACAGCAACAGTGTGATCAGTCTACTGATGGTCTCGAGCAGTCGACTGATCAACCTTTTCCAGCACAGGTTGAAGCTATAAAAGGAGCTCGTGATGGTGGAAAATACAGTGATTTTCTTGGACGTTTTTGAGGCGATCTGCTGCTGCAAATCAGGGTCTTCAACCACGGTTCAAGCGATCAATAAGCAAGTAATCCAAAGGCATTTGTAAAGTTGTTTTCTTTACTAGTTTTGCATTGTATTATTGTATTTTCTTGTATTCCTTTCGTTTATTGTTGTAAATGTTTGTACGAGGTTTCTCCACCTCCGACTTGTTGTCGAGAAGGAGTTTATTGATTAGTGATTGCATTGGCGTCGCTTGAGCTCGTTTGAGCTCGATCCGTGGAGTAGGAACCGTGTGGTTCCGAACCACGTTAAATCTTCGTGTTATTGTGTTTGTGTTGTTCATTTCATTATTGTTATTATATATATTCCGCTGTGCTAACAAAACTTGTAGACACGAACACGCGATCGAATTCCATCTACGAACGGGCAAATGCTATTCACCCCCCCCCCCTCTAGCGGCGTCAAATTTCCTACAGCCAAGAAGGGAAACAATCAAAAACGTCACACAAAGGTAAAAATTTACTTAGTACCGCTTTGCCTTTAGAACTTTTGCATATGGACTTATTTGATTGTCATAGTACCCCCTCTATGATTGGTAGTAAATATTGCCTAGTAATAGTAGATGATTTCTCTAGGTTTACTTGGGTATTTTTCTTGAAAAATAAAGATGAAACCCTAGGAATAATCATAGGATTTAGCAAAAGAGTAGAAAATAAAAGAAAACTCAAAATCAACCGGATCCGTAGTGATCATGGTGGAGAATTTGAGAATTCTAATTTCTCAACCTTTTGCTTAGAACAAGGGTACAATCATGAGTTTTCTTGTCCTAGAACACCCCAACAAAATGGGGTTGTGAAAAGGAAAAATTGTGCCCTACAAGAAGTGTCTAGGACAATGCTTAATGCATACTCCTTACCTAGCTACTTTTGGGCGGAAGCGGTTAACACCGCTTGCTATATCCAAAATAGGGTATTAATTCATAGGTTTTTAGGAAAAACTTCATTTGAATTGTGGAATGGTACAATTCCAACAATTCATTATTTTAAGGTCTTTGGATGTAAAGTCTATATTTTAAATACCAAAGACAACCTAGGTAAGTTTGAGTCTAAATCGGATGAGGGAATCCTAGTTGGATACTCATCCACTAGTGTAGGGTATAGAGTTTACAATAAAAGGACTCAAAAGATTGAAGAATCTTCAAATGTCCAATTTTATGAAACTTCCAATACATACCCTAGGAAATCCCCTATTGATGATGATATTAATAATGAAAGTCAAGAAATTACCCAACAATTTCAAGATTTAACCTTAGGGGGTAATAATCAAGGGGGAGGATTAAATCAAGGGGGGAGTAAGAGGTGATTCCGATGATGAGCAAAGAATTGAGATTAATTATGATCAACCTCAAACTAATACACCTCCTAGAACCATAAGAGTTCATCAAAATCACCCCTTAGATCAAATTGTGGGTGAATTATCTCAAGGTGTTAGGACTAGGTCATTTCATAGGGATCCCACTAGTCATATAGCTCTAATTTCTCAAATTGAGCCCAAAACAATCAAAGATGCATTACTTGATCCGGATTGGATCTTAGCAATGCAAGATGAATTGGCTCAATTTGAAAGGAGTCAAGTATGGGAGTTAGTTCCTAGACCTAATGAAAACACCATTATTACTACAAGATGGGTTTTTAGGAACAAACTAGATGACCAAGGAAATATCACTAGAAATAAAGCAAGATTAGTTGCAAGGGGTTTTAATCAAGTTGAAGGACTTGACTATGATGAAACATATGCCCCGGTTGCTAGGTTAGAGTCTATTAGAATACTATTAGGATATGCCTCCTATATGGGGTTCAAACTCCATCAAATGGATGTTAAATCGGCATTCCTAAATGGGTTTATTAAGGAAGAGGTATATGTAGAACAACCTCCCGGGTTTGAGAATATGGACTATCTAAACCAGGTATACAAGCTTAAGAAAGTTTTGTATGGTTTGAAACAAACTCCCCGGGCTTGGTATGAAAGATTATCATCTTTCTTAATTTCTAAGGACTTTAAAAGGGGTAGTGTAGATCAAACTCTATTTATAAAGTCAACATCAACGGACATCTTTGTAGCCCAAGTATATGTTGATGACATTATCTTTGGGTCAACAAATGATGAACTTCTCCAAGACTTTATTAAGAATATGGAAAAAGAGTTTGAAATGAGTCTAGTTGGGGAATTAAATTTCTTCCTAGGATTACAAGTTAAACAAACAAGTGAAGGAATTTATATTTATCAAACCAAATATGCTAAGGAAATGATTAAGAAATTTGGTTTGGAAAATGATAAAGTAGTTTCAACTCCAATGGCAACCAATACAAAAATAGATAGTGATAATGAAGGCAAACAAATTGATCTTACACTCTATAGGAGCATGATTGGTAGCCTTTTGTACTTAACCGCTAGTAGACCCGACATATTATTTGCGGTTGGTATGTGTGCTAGGTATCAATCTTGTGCAAAAGAATCTCATTTAGTTGTCGTTAAGAGAATATTAAGATATATTAAAGGCACACTAAATGTAGGACTATGGTACCCTAAGACTAGGTCTTTTGATTTGGTTGGGTACACCGATTCCGATTATGCCGGTTGCAAATTGGATCAGAAGAGTACTAGTGGTGGATGCCAATTCCTTAGGTCCTCCCTAGTTAGTTGGAGTAGTAGGAAGCAACCTTGTGTTGCCCTATCCACCACCGAGGCCGAGTATGTGGCTATGGGTGATTGTGTAGCTCAATTACTATGGATGAAACATACCTTAGAAGATTATGAGCTATCTTACTCCAACATGAAAGTATTTTGTGATAATGTGAGCACCATAAACTTGACCAAAAATCCGGTGCATCACTCTAGGACCAAGCACATTGAAGTGAAACATCACTTCATTAGAGATCATGTGGTTAAGGGGGACATTGAGCTTAATTACATTGAATCCAAGTCCAACCTAGCCGACATATTTACCAAGGCTCTCCCCGAGGTAGAATTTTCATCACTTAGGAGAGAACTTGGAATGTGCTTGGTTGAGTAAAGGTGTAGGTTTGCATGATCCTATAGAAATACTAGGATTTATACCTTTAAGCATCTCACAAAATACCTAAGAAACCATGATTTTTGTATTGAGCCACTTAGACAACATGTGAGATGTTAGAAAGATGCACTTGGTTCATCATGCTTGTTATGATGCATAACTATGGACCAAAGTGTCATCTAGAAACATTAATCCTTCATTGGACCAATCATTGGGAAGACTTATACACAATTGATGTGCATATAGCTCCAAGAACATGATTGGAAATGTCAAATAAAACATATTTTAAACTATGTTTATCATATTTTGAAAAACAGTTTTTAAGTGAAACACAAAAGTGATACAAAGTTTGCAAAAACATTAGAACTTTTGTTGGTTTCCAAGTTTGTATCAATCTCAAAAATCTAGAAAACATATATTTTTCAAAATATTTTTCCTTGATAAAGTATGATTTCAGAAATGTGTACGCAAAATTTTGTGATTTTTCGAGATTCTGAAATTTCTAACGCATTTCTGAATTTGGACTAAAAAGGCTGAATTTCGGATTTCAGGCGTAGTAGTCGACTGGTTCAGAAACCAGTCGACTGATACACTGTATTTTCTGATATTTAGTATATCTTTGATCTCCTAAAACTTTATCATGATAATACTGGGTATAAAAAAATTTTTAGGACTATTTAATACGATGTTTTAGGAGGAGTTTCATAAGATGTATCTTTTTCATTCCCAAATTTACATTGTTGGTGCAAAGTTAGGATTTAAACCTTCAAATTGTTGATAGATTTTTGCTCCACATGTATTTTACTCATCATGAACTATATCTTGGATTATGGGGGAGCTAAATTTCAATTCTATACCTTAGTTCAAGATTACAATGCATTCAATTCTTCTATGAAATATATGATTTCTTCTCTTTTTGATGTATGCCAAAGGGGGAGAAGAAATGTTTAAGTTAGAATTGGATATATGATTATGTGATATGATTATGTGTATCTTTAAAAGACCTAACTAAAATGATTGCCAAACATCAAAAAGGGAGAGATTGTTGGTGCAACAATGCCCCAAGCATTTATATGTTTTGATGTTTGGATAATCATCTAAGTTAGGCAACAAATTGTGATCTAATGGTGAACATGATTAAGTGACAGGTAAAGGCAAAGTCCAAGTATGATCTTGGCAAGAGAAGTCCAAGGTAAAGGTTTGGCGGAATAAGACCAAGCATATTGTCTTGGCGGCATTAAGTCCAAACGGACCTTGGCAAAGGAAGTCCAAAGGCAAGTCTTGGCAGCGTAAGTCCAAGCATGTAGACTTGGCGGCGTAAAGTCCAAGCACATCTTGGCAAAGGAAACCCAAGACATGACAAAACCGAAGGAAGCTCTTCGAAGCAAAGTGCAAAGGATGAACAAGTTGCGGACTCGGAGGGATCTTGGAGGCGCAAGGCTTAAGGAAGAACTAGAAGGTTGAATCTAGGTCTAAGGGGTAAAATCAAGTATGAATTACTCATACTTGATGAGTATTAGTCGACTGATACGATGTATCAGTCGACTGAGTCGAATGAAACTCGACCATCGATCATTGCTGGTCATAGCGGCGGCCGATCGGCGTTCTTGATCGACCGCCAAGCGGTGGCGATCGGTGATCAAGCATATATGGGCACAGAGTGGAGTCACACTCGACTATGGCCTGTGATCACTCGACTGATCACTCCATCAGTCGACTGATGAGAATGTCGTTGGAGGAAACAACTCTGAATCCTGCGAATCCGACTATTCAGAAGTCGTTAACCGCGCCGACAGTCGACTGATGCTGTGCATCAGTCGACTGATGGTGCTCCAATGGGAAAATCAGCCTTCTCTCTATAAAAAGAGGGCTGGTGGAGGTTTTTGGGGTTAATGCTCATTCTCTGATTATTCTCTCAAGCCTCCACGAGTTTTCAAGCTTTCTAGTGATTTTAAATCTCCTCCTCCTCTCTCTAAGCTCAAGTTTCATTCTTTGTAAGAAGAGGAGGTGTGTTGTAAAGGAAAGCTTCATAGTGATTTGATTAGGGTTGATCTACCTCAAGGATCACCATGGAGTAGGAGCGCCATCTCCGAACCACGTAAAATAATCGTGTTTGCGTGTTTTTCATTTGTGTGACTATTATTTCTGTTGTGCTTCCGCTAATATTTTTGTAGAGAAGAAAAACAAGCTATTCACCCCCCCCTCTAGCTTCAAATCGATCTCCAACAAACAATGTCGTATCTAATTAAAAAAATTAAATACTAGCCTCGTCAACCCTGAGGATTCAACAAAATATACAATTACACACATACAATCACATACTCACATATCGTCATAATAGTTGGATCCTATGCCTGCAACCAAAAAGTTAACCTAGGCATATCCTACTATTATTCGGCACATATAATATATGAAAAGTGCATAAAAGTAACCGAATCCTAAACACACAAAACCGAAAACCGTGGCTCTGATACCACTTGAAGGGTTTTTGTCCCGAAGCTCTGATACCACTTGAAGGTAGTAAACTTTGATTCCCACTTCAACTCGGTTGCTTGTTCATTGCGATCTCATCGATGTCCCCGGATTAAAAAATTTAATCCTAGACAAAAGGGATCACTCAAGTAACCGTTTCATCATCGTGCTATTCGATTAGAGTAGTCACTTGAACAAACTTGTTGTTCAAGCCACCAACCTCTATTCTACGAATAGCCACGGAATAGACGATGTACAGATCGTCGGCTTTTGTGTTTATGTTCGGGGTCCAAGTATATTTAGCCACAAAATAGAATATATAACATAAAGTAAACATCCACAAGCATATAATTGAAAAACAATTATAGACATGTTACAAAATAAAATAGACAATCGATATAGCTCTCGATCTTCTATTGTATGTCTTTCCTCCTTTTGGACATCGTGTGGGCGACGATCTTCCAAAAGTCGAAGCCTCCTAGATCACCAATCTTTCTTTCCTTGTTCACTCTGAACAAAGGAAGATTATAAAATAAAACTCTTCTTCCTATCTAGAACCGGCCACCAAGTCAATGGACTTGATGTTGCCGCCGGCCAAGGAAGAGAATATGGAATATGGAAACCGGCCAAAGGAGAATCAAGGAGGGTGATGGTGTTAGTTATAGCCCTAAGAACCAATCATGTGATGGTTGAATAGGGAACATTTTGTATCATATTCTATAAAGGCAAAGGATTGGTTATTATATTTAAGTCTTGCTTGTGCCAGCTAAATTAAATATAGTAATGCCCTAGAAAAGTAGGTTCTTATCTACAGCACATCAATTGGCAGAATTGATTATGAGAGGCTGTAGAGAACACTTTCTAAATGTTCCTAGTCAAGTATTAATATGCAAGGGCAATATTAATACATAAAGACTAGCATGTAGGTCAATTGATGACTTGATCTCACAAGTCATGGATATATGATATCAAGTTGACACATGGGTATATATTAGAGAATATATCTTGAACCCACCCATGAGAAAGTTTCATGGATCGTTATATGAGTGTCATAAACTTTCTCATGTGACTATTGGTATGAATAGTCCTCGCACTGAAGTCACTACGGTTCCCTACATAAGGAGTTATGTACTTTGGTATCGTCAAACGTCACCCGTAACAGGGTGGACCATAAAGGCGATTACTGGGTATATAACAAATTATGCGGAGGGATGTGAGTGATGTAGATGGGATCTATCCTCTCATATGGCGAGTGATATCGGTGGGCCTTGATTGAGTAGAACTACTAAAGCATGGCCATGCTCGAATGAGTCAATATGAGATATTGAGCTCATTTGTTTGAGTTAGTTTACTCGAGGATCAAGAAACACATAGATTGATCGAGGATGACACGGTCTATGCCTCATTGATCAATCGATATCAAGGATAGAAGGACACGGTCATATATATTATAGTAGTCACGGAAGGTTAGTCGGATCTTGACTTATCTAACTTAGAATTGTAGCAATGATGTATTGCTAGATGCCGCTCATTGCTTGTGTATCTAAAAGAGTTTAGGTCCACTGCCAACGTTATGAGAGCCTATAGGGTCACACACAAAGAGCATGATACTTAGAGGAATTAGAGTATTCTAGTTTGACTAGAATAATTTGGGAATAAGCTTAAGTACAAAATGGTTTTTGGACTTTAAGCTTAATGAGAATTTTAGCTAATTGATTTAATGAGATTAAGTCAATATGTTACCTTATTGATTTAATAAGATTAATTCAATATGATAACATAAGCTTAATTGAATTAATAAGATTAATTCAATATGATTGAATTAATAAGATTAATTCAACATGATGACATAAGCTTAATTGAATTAATAAGATTAATTCAACATGCATGAATGCCACATAAGAATGCCACATAAGCATGCCACATAAGCATGCCACCTAAGCATCCACCTAAGCTAGATAAGGTGGAAGGAAACAAAATGGTTTTGTCTCCTTAAGTGGCCGGCCAAACTTGTGTCCCAATGCAATGGATTGCATTGAATGTGTGGAGGTGAAAGGGTTTTTCCAACCCTATAAAAGACCCCATGAAGTGGCCAGCCAAAGCAAGTGTTGTTGTGGTTGTGAGAGAGCTTGGTGGAAGCTTTGGTTGTGTGGGTTTGTGAGTGTAGGCTAGCAAGAAGAGGAGTCTTCTTCTTCCTTTCTCCTTTTCCCTCTCTTCCTCTCCTTTAGGGACTTCTCTAGCAAGAAGTAAAGGAGAGCTCCTCTAGTTTTTCTTTTGTGAGACAAGAGCTTGCTCGTGTGGATACATATAGAGGCACGGACACTTGAACGTGCTAAAGATCCAACAAACAAAAGGAAGAAGCGGGATTAACAAGGGCACGCAACAAAGGTAATCCTCTCCTATAAGATAGGTTTGGTTTAGAGAAATTTATTTTATACGAGTTTGCTTTGCATGGATCACTTGGAAGGATCCTAATTTTCCGTTCTTGTATGCCATTTGGCATAAAGAATTCCCTACGATGGTATCGAGCCACTTGCGAAGATCGTATAAAATAGGTTTTCTCTATTTTATATGTGATATAGAAGTAGGATAAATTTTATTATGAGTTGATAATTGCATTAGCAATTGTCAAACATAATAAAATATCCAATGTCTTTTAAAAGTTAAAATGACATGGTGCATGGTTATGGCCTAGTCCCAAAAGATTTGTGAATGTGTGTGTGTTGTAATTTTTAAATACGGCCTGCGTGTCGTGCCTTCCTCCTAAAATTCTTGTTGTAAAATTAGTTTTAGACTCGAATGTAACTCGAGTATTGTACAAAACAAAGATGGAGGGTCCATTGGAAGAAGAGGTTACAAGGAGGAAGTCAACACACAAGACAACCAAAAGGAAGCACTTAGGAGAAGATGTTGTCCCTAGGTTGACCAATCAATCTTTTCATTGGCTTGAGAAGATTGTAGAATAAGGGCCATAACCATGACACGCTTAGTTTAATATGTATGTGATGCATGTTAGTTTAGCTTGTATGTGATGCATGATTAGTTTAGCTTATATGTGATGTATGCTAATATGTATATGATACATGTTTATTTCTTAATAAGTCAAAAACGATATGCCTACCAAAGTTTGGTACTCACTACTTCCTCGATCATTTGTTATTGGGTTTGCCAAAGCAAAGCAATGCATTTTATCTTGGAAGAGTGCGAGTGGACAATCGTGATGTCCCGCTATCAAACTTGGTTAAGACTTAATTAAGTTTTCTTAATTAGTTAAGAAAGTAGAGGCATATATTAGCTTTGAACATAAGTTTTAAAATTAGTTTTATGTGATTTAGAACATCAACTTTGTCTTAGAAGTGGTCGTTGCTCCGATATCCAAGAAGGCCCCTGTGCCTCGCCACAGCCTGGAAGCTGGTTTAGGAATAAACACTAAACTAATCTAAAACTTAACCAAAGCTATTAAAGAGTTACATCAGATGTAATTGGCAAAAGATTGCCTACCTAATTATACTACGTCTTGGGCGATTAGCCAAAGCTAACTCAAGGCAATTATAATGTGGATCTTTATCCCATATAAATTTATAGCTAAATAGTAGCTATGAGAATTTAGTAGAGCCTCATTTAATTAAAGGCCTAATTAAATGATTTAGGTATGATACTTAACTTTGCATTTTAATGTTGTAGATCACCATGACATCTAACACGACACACCGATCTGTCCTTGAGAAGGACAAGCTTAATGGAGCGAACTTTCTTGACTGGTATAGGAACTTGAGGATTATCCTCAAGCAAGAAGCATAACTATATGTCCTAGAGCAGTCTACTGAAATACACCCATGCGGCCACTCGTCTTTGAAAAGGATGCTTATAAGAAGCATCAAGATGGCGCATTAGATGTGTCATGTCTTATGCTTGCCACCATGAACTCGAGCTTGAAGCAACATGAGAACATGGATGCCTATGATATGGTTGAGCATTTGAAACAACTATATCAAGGACAAGCTAGGCACGGCGTTTTGAAGTGTCTAAGGCTCTTTTTGCATGCAAGATGCAGAAGGAACACTGTAGGAACTCACGTACTCAAAATGATTGGAGTGCGTTGAGAACCTTGAAAGACTAGGTTTTCTTCAGGCGAGAATTGTAGCCGATGTTATCTGCCAATCGTTGCGGAAGCATATAATCAATTCGTCATGAATTATAACATGAATGAAATTGATAAACCTTTGCTGAGATTCTCATCATGTTAAGAAGCTGGCGAACCAATCTCAAAAAGAAAGTTAACAGCGTACTAATGGTCAAGAAGGGCAAAGGTAGCGCAAAGGCAAGGGTAAGACCCAAGCCAAAGGCAAGGCCAATTCATCCACTTCAAAGGGTAAAGGTAAAGTACCTAAGGAAGGGATTTGCTTCCGTGCGGTGAGGCTGGACCTTTGAGGCGGGCTATGAAAGTCTACCTTGAGAAGTAAAGAATAAAAGAAGTGGGACTTACGCCTCGGTATACACGTTATAGAAGTTAATCTATCTATTTCTTCTACATGGGTATTAGATCTGGATGTGCATCTCACATTTGTACTAATGTGCGAGGTGAGAAATAGTAGACAAATGGCAAAGGAGTAGACCTCTACGAGTAGGCAATGGCGCAAAAGTTCTTCTTTGTAGGCTGTAGGAACATATTCTTTGTCTTTGCCCAGGGCTTATCTTAGAACTAGAGAGTGCTTATATGTACTGCATTGACAAAGAACATAATTTACGTATCTTGTTTAGACAAGAAAAACTTTTCTTTTATAATAAAGGACAAATGTTGTTCCATTTATTTGAATGAAATGTTCTATTGTAATGCACCACTTATGAATGGTCTCTATGTTCTAGATTTAGAAAACCCAATTTATAACGTAAATACCAAGCGGTTCAAATCGAATGATTTGAACCAAACATATCTCTCCGCATCGCCTCGGTCACATAAATGAAAAACGCATATCCCAACTCCATAAAGATGGATTATTGGACTCATTTGATTTTGAATCATATGAGGTATGCGAATCTTGACTTTTAGGAAAGATGACTAAAACTCCATTTAGTGGACATGGAGAGAAGCGGGACTTGTTAGGACTCATACATCTTGATGTATGTGGGCCTTTCAATGTCGAAGCAGAGGAGGCTATAAGTACTTTATTACTTTCAGCGATGATATGAGTAGATTTGGCTACTTATATTTGATGAGACATAAGTCGAATCCTTTGAAAAGTTCAAAGCATTCAAGAATGAAGTACAAAACCAACTTGGTAAGCGTATTAAGCTACTTGATCGGATCGAGGTGGTGAATACCTTAGTCAAGTTTCGTGATCACTGGTGAGTGTGGGATAATATCCCAACTCACTCCCCTGGAACACCACAATGGAATGGTGTATCTGAGAGGAGAAATCGTACTCTATTAGATATGATACGATCAATGATGAGCAGGTGATCTACCTACTTCCTTTTGGGGACTAGCTCTAGAGCAGTAGCTTTCACATAATCGCGTCCCATCAGTAGAAAAGACACCATATCTGATATGGTGGGAAGAGTCCCAAAATGTCTTTTATAAAGATTTGGGGTTGTGAAGCTTATGTAGGCGTCAAGTCTCGGATAAACTAGGACCCAAATCGGATAAGTGTTATTTTGTAGGATATCCCAAGGAAACTAAGGGATATTACTTTTACAATCCCACACTTGGCAAGGTGTTTGTTGCGAAATCTTTGTCTTTCTAGAAAGAAATTTATTTCTAGAAAAACTAGTGGGAGTAAAATTCATCTTGAAGAAGTTCAAGATGATGATAACACTAAGGCTTGATGGAAAATGAGCAGGAACCACAAAGTGTTGTGGATGAAATTGTTGCCCAAGAGTTGTGGAACAAACACATTCAAGTAGACCAACCTCTTCGTAGATCATTAGGATCCGTCGTCGACACGAGAGATATTCTTTTCTCTTGACCGACAACGGTGATGTATTGCTTGTCGATCTCGACGAGCCTACATCCTATCAAGAAGCTATGATGAGCCCAGATTCGAGAAATGGCTAGAGGCCATGAGATCCAAATGGAATCCATGTACACTAACCAAGTATGGACTTTGGTTGATCCACCAAGGGGTAAAACCCATTGGGTGTAAGTGGGTCTTTAAAGTAAAGACTGACATGGATGGTAATAAGCATACCTATAAAGGTAGATTGGTGGCTAAAGGATTCAAACAAATTCATGGTATTGACTATGAAAACCTTTTCACCAGCCATATGCTTAAATCCATTCGGATCATACTTGCTATTGCAGCCTACCATGATTAAGAGATCTGGCAGATGGATGTCAAAACCGATTTTCAGAATGGAAAGCTACTCGAGGATGTGTACATGACACAAACTGAGGGATTTGAAGATCCAAATCATCCTCGAAAGGTATGCAAACTGCAAAGGTCCATTTATGGACTAAAGCAAGCCTTCGCCGTCGAATCTTCGATTCGATGATGCAATCAAAGAGTTTGGTTTCATCAAGAATGAAGATGAACCTTGTGTCTACAAGAGAAATAGTGGGAGCACAGCTTGTATTTCTTGTCTTGTATGTAGATGACATACTTCATCGAAATGATATTCCCTCACCCACCGTGAAGATGTGGTTAGGGAATTGTTTCTCGATGAAAGACTTAGGTGAAGCTGCCTATATTCTAGGCATCAAGATCTATAGAGATAGATCTAAAAGATTACTTGGCCTAAGTCAGAGTACATAATAAAGTGCTAGATCGTTTTGCTATGCAAAATTCCAAGAAAGGATTTCTGCCTTTATCACATGGTGTGAGTCTTTCGAAGACTCAATGTCCCTCTTCTAAGGAGGAGAGAGATCGCATGGATAAGATCCCTTATGCGTCTGCCATAGGGTCTATCATGTACGCCATGCTTTGTACTCGTCCTGACGTCTCGTATGCTTTGAGCATGACGAGTAGATACCAGTCGGATCCAGGTGAAAGTCACTGGATAGCAGTCAAAAATATTCTTAAATACTTACGAAGAACGAAAGAATATTTCCTGATATTTGGAGGCAATGAGGAGCTAGCTGTAAAGGGTTACAGTGATGCAAGCTTCCAAACAGACAAGGATGACTATAGATCGCAATCGGGGTACGTGTTTTGCCTGAATGGTGGAGCTGTGAGCTGGAAGAGTTCAAAGCAGGACACAGTTGCTGATTCTACAACAGAAGCCGAGTATATTGCCGCATCCGATGCAAAGAAAGGAGGCTGTTTGGCTCCGTAAATTCATCAGTGAACTTGGGGTAGTTCCTAGCATTGCAGATCCAATAGACCTCTATTGTGACAACAATGGGGCTATTGCACAGGCTAAGGAACCTCGATCACATCAGCGGACCAAACACATACTGCGGCGCTTCCATCTCATTCGAGAGATCATCGATAGAGGAGATGTGAGGATATGAAGTAAAGCGAGAAGCTAACATCGCAGATCCATTGACCAAGGCTTTGTACAGAGGAAGCATGATGGTCACACTAGGTCACTAGGTATTAGATATCATAGTGATTGGTACTAGTGCTAGTGGGAGATTGTTAGTTATAGCCCTAAGAACCAATCATGTGATGGTTGAATAGGGAACATTTTGTATCATATTCTATAAAGGCAAAGGATTGGTTATTATATTTAAGTCTTGCTTGTGCCAGCTAAATTAAATATAGTAATGCCCTAGAAAAGTAGGTTCTTGTCTACACATCAATTGAGAATTGATTATGAGAGTCAGAGAACACTTTCTAAATGTTCCTAGTCAAGTATTAATATGCAAGGGCAATATTAATACATAAAGACTAGCATGTAGGTTAATTGATGACTTGATCTCACAAGTCATGGATATATGATATCAAGTTGACACATGGGTATATATTAGAGAATATATACTGAACTGACCCGCCATGAGAAAGTTTCATGGATCGTTATATGAGTGTCATAAACTTTCTCATGTGACTATTGGTATGAATAGTCCTCGGACGAAGTCACTACGGTTCCCTACATAAGGAGTTATGTACTTTGGTATCACAAACGTCACCCGTAATAGGGTGGACCATAAAGGCGATTCGGGTATATAACAAATTATGCGGAGGGATGTGAGTGATGTAGATGGGATCTATCCCTCTCATATGACGAGAGTGATATCGGTGGGCCCCTTGATTGAGTAGAACTACTAAAATGCATGGCCATGCTCGAATGAGTCAATATGAGATATTGAGCTCATTTGTTTGAGTTAGTTTACTCAGGGATCAAGAAACACATAGATTGATCGAGGATGACACGGTCTATGCCTCATTGATCAATCTGATATCAAGGATAGAAGGACACGGTCATATATATTATAGTAGTCACGGAAAGGTTAGTCGGATCTTGACTTATCTCGTAACTTGGGAGCAATGATGTATTGCTAGATGCCGCTCATTGCTTGTGTATCTAAAAGAGTTTAGGTCCACTGCCAACGTTATGAGAGCCTATAGGGTCACACACAAAGAGCATGATAATTAGAGGAATTAGAGTATTCTAGTTTGACTAGAATAATTTGGGAATAAGCTTAAGTACAAAATGGTTTTTGGACTTTAAGCTTAATGAGAATTTTAGCTAATTGATTTAATGAGATTAATTCAATATGTTACCTTATTGATTTAATAAGATTAATTCAATATGATAACATAAGCTTAATTGAATTAATAAGATTAATTCAATATGATTGAATTAATAAGATTAATTCAACATGATGACATAAGCTTAATTGAATTAATAAGATTAATTCAACATGCATGAATGCCACATAAGAATGCCACATAAGCATGCCACATAAGCATGCCACCTAAGCATCCACCTAAGCTAGATAAGGTGGAAGGAAACAAAATGGTTTTGTCTCCTTAAGTGGCCGGCCAAACTTGTGTCCCAATGCAATGGATTGCATTGAATGTGTGGAGGTGAAAGGGTTTTTCCAACCCTATAAAAGACCCCATGAAGTGTCCGGCCAAAGCAAGTGTTGTTGTGGTTGTGAGAGAGCTTGGTGGAAGCTTTGGTTGTGTGGGTTTGTGAGTGTAGGCTAGCAAGAAGAGGAGTCTTCTTCTTCCTTTCTCCTTTTCCCTCTCTTCCTCTCCTTTAGGGACTTCTCTAGCAAGAAGTAAAGGAGAGCTCCTCTAGTTTTTCTTTTGTGAGACAAGAGCTTGCTCGTGTGGATACATATAGAGGCACGGACACTTGAACGTGCTAAAGATCCAACAAACAAAAGGAAGAAGCGGGATTAACAAGGGCACGCAACAAAGGTAATCCTCTCCTATAAGATAGGTTTGGTTTAGAGAAATTTATTTTATACGAGTTTGCTTTCGCATGGATCACTTGGAAGGGATCCTAATTTTTCCGTTGCGCATATGCCATTTGGCATAAAGAATTCCCTACAGATGGGCGTCGGCCAACTCTTGGAGAAGAGAAAGAAAACCAACCCTTCACCTTGTAGCCGCCCAAAACCCTAACCCTAGCTCTCCTAGTTGCCCCCGGCCAAAGAAGAGGGGAAGAGGAATAGGTTGAGCACCAGCCAAAGTAGAGAGAAGAAGGATAGGTTCCGACAACACCTTAAGAAGAAGAAGAAGGGAACCTCTCCTCTTGTTGCCGCCCACCCCATGTCCCAAACCCTAGCCGCCCAACTCAATCCTAACCTTTCAAGGATTCCTTGCCACCCAAGCTAAAGGGAAGCAAACCCTAATCTCCTAAGCCATCATCTTGCCGCCCACCCCCTTAAGCCTTATTTATAGGGTTAGGGGTAAGCCTTGTTTTAATCTCCACCATTGGTTCTAGGGATTTAATCTCAACTTGTTGGGATGTATACTGAAAAGTCTATCTTTTGTATGAACATCTTTATTTTGAAATAAGAATTACATGATCATTGTTTGCATATTTTTATGGCTATGCATATTGTCTAATACATTACATTATAGATAACATGGTGTGTGGTGTCACACGGGAGATCATGTTATCGGTTCTTTGTAAAGTATAAGTAAAGGCACACAACCGAGATGGCTTTGGACAAACCATTGTAATGGTTGTAGTGTGATTTGAGATTGGTTTGTCTTGACCATAGAATCACACTAGTGCACTTTGTGTGTATTGAGCAGGACCGACTTAGAGGTGATTCGATTTATTGCTGACTACATAATCGAATCGGACCTCAGATATTATATTGTACATACTCTTAATCCCGATATAATAACGGGCACATATACTTAGTATTCATCTCTTTGATTTACCAATGGGCGAGATTTATAGATTAAATCGATAGGCTCGGTAAGTTGGGAGATGATATTATTTATATGGTGTGTCGTTGATTATCTAAGGAAACCGTGTCCTATATATTAGGATGATGATGTCCCCTTGAGGAGCTTATAAGGTTCATCATGTAAACCCTGTAGGTGGACTTGGTCCGGCATGATGAAAAGGTTGAGTGGTACTACTCATGGAGTTAGATGTTGATTAATTAATGGTCAGTAAATTAATTAATCGACGGATATTTGAGATCTTAAAACACGGGGAGAAATTGTACATATAATATATGGAGCCTATATTATCTTATGGGGATTGGTGAGGTAGATCAATGATAATCCTTTAGTGGATTGGATTATCATTAATGGATCGGACTTTATGTGGGCTTGATCCATGGGTGGCCAAGATCCAACTCCTCCTCATGGTCCCTATTGTAGCCTATTAAAACCTCATGAAGCTTAGATCCAATGGATAGAAACAAAACTCTAGATCCAAAGGTAGAGATTAAATCTCTAAGATCCGACAGTTGAGATTAAATCTCTAGATCCGACGGTTGAGATTAAATCTTTAGAACCAATGGTGGAGATTAAAACAAGGCTTATCCCTAAACTCTATAAAAGGAGGCTTAGGGTTGGCATGGAGGACAATCAAGAGACGCAAGGGTTTTGGAGCTTGGCAGCAAGAAGCAAGGGCTAGGGTTTTGGCGCTTGGCGGCACTAAATAAGGAAATAGTTTCCTTATCTCCTTCTTCTTCAATCTTTCCGGCGCCAAAACATCTCCTTCCTTACCTTGGCCAGCAGCCAAAGCTTCCCTTCTCCTTCTCCTTGGTCGGTGGAAACAAGATTTAGGGCTTTCCCTTGGTGTCTTGGCTGGTTTCCACCCTAATCTCCTCTTCCTTCTTGGCCGGCGGCAAGCTCCAACCTTGGAGGTTGGTGGTTGGTTGAAAGAAGGAAAAGAGATTTGTTTCTATTCTTCCTCTTGCTCGGAATGAGCAAGGAAGGAAGATTGGTGATCTAGGAGCTTCAACTTTGTGTAGATCGTCGCCCACATGACGTTCGAAAGGAGGAAGGTCATACATTAGAAAATCGAGAGGTATATTGATTCTCTATTCTCTTTTGTAACATGTTTGTATTTGTTTTTCATTTATGAGCATGATATATTCTTTTTGTGGCTAAATAATACTTGGATCCCGAACATAAATACAAAAGTCGGCGATCCGTACATCGTCTATTCCGTGGCTACTCGTAGAATAGAGGTTGGTCGCTTGAACAACGAGTTTGTTCAAGTGACCTCTCTAAACGAATAGCACGATGATGACTTGGTTGCTTGGGCAATCCCTTTTGTCTAGGATTAAACTTTTTTTTAATCCGGGGACATCGATGGGATCACCATGAACAAGCGACTGAGTTGAAGTGGGAAGCGAAGTTTCCCCTCACAGACTCGAAGCTAAAAACCTTCAATTTGGTATCAGAGCCAAGGTTTCCGATTTTGTGTGTTTAAGGATTCGGTTACTCTTATGCATTTTTCATATATTATATGTGTCGGATAATAGTAGAATATGCGTAGTTTAACTCTTTGGTTGCAGGCATAAGATCCGACTATTATGGTCATATGTGTGTATGTGATTGTATGTGTGTAATAGTATATTTTGTTGAATCCTCGGGGTTGACGAGGCTAGTATTTAATTTTTTATAAATTAGATACGGCATTGTTTAGCCACTCTTTTTATTTTAGTTTACTTTCGATCTAGATTTCATGTACACTCCCTCGTGGAGTATAGGATCGATCGATGTAAATTAAAATAGATTTTATTCTCGGCTCGGATCTCCGAAAGGCTCATACATGGCGTAGGAGGAGCGGACGAGAAGGCGATGCGACGGGAGACATATTGAAGACAAAAGTCATAATAGTTGGAAAATAATTTATTTTTCATATTTATTGCTTATTGTTTGATATTCATGTCGTAGGCTAGAAAATTCCTCAATTTCAAATTACTAAGTGGGAGAGGGATATTTTTATAAATTCCCATGGCCTCCATTACAATTTTACATGTGATGCAAACAAACTTACGCGTCGGCTCTGAGTGCCTTCCTCCCCATCGGATGAGTTTGTTTGCGGATCACAAGGTCAAATATGGTTATAGGGAATTATTAAGGAGTGTGTGCACTTCCCCATCGGAAGGCACATAACCCGAGATAATTACCTTGGTACCGAGTAATGGTGAACACTTAGATACAAATATAAGTATCCTCCCCATCAGAGTCACTGCTTTTATTTGTAGGGCCAAAAAGGAACCAACTATTAATTTTACTTGTTAAAAAGTTATGTTGACAAGATAGTAAAATTAATGGGTAAAACCTCCTCTTACAAATGTAGAATTCGTATACGTCCACACTATCGTGGCATATGATATTCTCGGTGTTTTGAGGTGTTGGTTGATTTTAAAATTTTATTGTTTGAGGAATCAATAATTTTTTGAAATCTAATGTTTTGATCTATGTGATTCTTAGGTTTTATTTCAAAATGACTTTCAATCCGCTTGCTGTGATACTGAAAGAGAATAAACTTACTGGACCCAACTATGTTGATTGGAAGAGGAATCTAGACATTATCTTGACTACTAAGGAATACAAATATGTACTCCTCGAAGAGTGCCCTCCTAAGCCTGCAGATGATTCTGGAGAAAAGGAGAGAGAGAGTTATAAAAGTGGATCAAGGCCGATGAGATAGCGCGGTGTTACATTTTGGTATCTATATTAAATGTACTGCAACATCAGCATCAAGCCATGCCCACTGCTTATGATATGATGTTCAATCTCAAAGAGCTTTTTGAACACCAGAATTGGGCTGCTAGGCAAGAAGCCATGAGAATCTTGATGACGACCACCATGATCGAGGGAACACCCGTAAGGGATCATGTTCTCAAGATGATGGCTCATTTGAATGAGCTGGAGGTCCTTGGAGCTGAGATCGATGGGGAAACCCAGGTCGATATCATACTCCAGTCTCTACCTAGGAGTTTTGAGCAGTTTCACCTGAACTACAACATGAACAAGAGGTTGTATTCGTTGGCAGAACTTCTGACAGAACTCCAGGTGGCAGAGGGGCTATTTCGTCAGAGTGCTCAAGCACATGCCATGGTGACCCAAAAGGTTTTTACTTCTAAACCGAAAGGAAAGAAGAAGAAGAAACAAACTGGGGCGAAGGCGGTGGGAGGTACTCAGGGAGGAGTGAAGAAGTTGAAAGGCAAGTGCTTCACTTGTAAGCAGACTGGACACTGGAAGAAGGACTGCCCCAACCGCAAGCAGAACAAAGGTATATCTTTTGGTCTAGTCGTTGAAACATGTTTAGCGGTGTTATCTACTGGCACCTAGTGTGTAGATACGAGAGCCACTGATCATGTCTGCAATACTTTGCAGGGGTTCCAGGAAACCAGACTACTAGCTGAAGGGGAGATTACCGTGTACTTAGGCGATGCCACGAAGGTAGCGGCAGTTACAGTGGGAGAAATTCATTTATCTTTTGAGAAGAATAAAGTGTTGGTTCTTAAGAATTGCCTTTATGTACCCTCATTTAGAAAGAATTTAATTTCGGTTTTTAAATTGTTTATGGATGAATATTCTATTTCTTTTAATGACAGAGTTGTTATAAAAAGGAATATGGACATTATCTGTTCGGGTGCATTGATAGTAAATTTATACACACTTGAACCAAAAGCTCCCACGATGCAAATTGAAGTTAATAACTCATCTTCTAATTCCAATAAGAGAAAAGAACCTTCGAAGATGAACCAAACATATCTTTGGCATCTTAGGCTTGGTCATATTAACATAAGCAGAATTCAAAGGTTGATAGCTGATGGACCTCTGGGTTCATTAGTGGTGGAGGATTTCCCAACCTGTGAATCTTGCTTGGAGGGTAAAATGACCAAGAGACCTTTTAAGGCCAAGGGGTATAGAGCCAAAGATGTGTTAGAATTGGTTCATTCTGATTTGTGTGGTCCTATGTCTATCCGGGCTAGAGGTAGTTTCGAGTATTTCGTCTCTTTTATAGACGATTACTCGAGATATGGATACATTTACCTGATGCGCCGCAAGTCTGAATGCTTTGACAAGTTCAAAGAATTCACGGTTGATGTGGAGAAACGTCAAGGTAAAAGTATCAAGACACTCGATCTGATCGTGGTGGCGAGTACCTCTTGGGAGAGTTTAGGAATTACCTATCAGAGGCTGGGATTCAATCCCAATTAACTGCACATGGCACACCCCAACAGAATGGGGTAGCAGAGCGAAGGAATAGGACTCTTATGGAGATGGTTAGATCAATGATGAGTTATTCTGAGTTGCCAGATTCGTTCTGGGGATATGCTCTAGATACGGCGGTGTACATTCTGAACTTAGTTCCATCTAAATCAGTGCCTTCTACTCCCACAGAATTGTGGACTGGGCGAAAGCCTAGTCTAAGACATATTCGAATATGGGGGAGTCCAGCACATGTGTTGAAGACAGATGCTGGTAAGTTGGAACCTCGTACAGAAGTATGCATGTTCGTTGGCTATCCTAGAGGAATGAAGGGTGGTCTATTTTATAGTCCTAGATATCAGAGGGTGATCGTTAGCACGAATGCCAGATTTCTAGAGGAAGACTATGTCATGAGCCACAAGCCCAAGAGTAAAATTGTTCTGGAGGAATTAATAGGGGAAGTAACTTCTTTAGTACCACTGGCACAAGAAGATATACCACATGTCACTGCACCGCGTGTCACAGAGGATACACAGGTGATGCCTCGTCGTAGTGGGAGGGTTGTGAGACAGCCTGATAGATTCATGTTCTTGGGAGAATCTTCTGATTTGGTCCCTGGCGAACATGAACTTGATTCCTGGACATATGACGAGGCAATCCAAGATAAAGATGTAGTATCTTGGCAAAGTGCAATGAATGATGAGATTGAATCTATGGATTCAAATCAGGTCTGGGAGCTAGTAGAACCACCCAATGGTGTAAAAACTATTGGATGCAAGTGGATCTACAAGAGAAAGAGAGGAATAGATGGGAAGGTTGAAACCTTCAAAGCGAGGCTTGTTGCGAAGGGGTATACTCAGAAAGAGGGTATCGATTATGAGGAGACCTTTTCGCCGGTAGCCATGCTTAAGTCTATCCGGATTCTCTTATGCATAGCAGCTCATATGGATTATGAGGTGTGGCAGATGGATGTCAAGACAGCTTTCCTTAATGGAAGTCTTGAGGAAAACATCTATATGAAGCAACTAGAGGGATTCATTGCTAAAGGCAAAGAGCATCTTGTGTGTAAGCTTAATCGGTCCATTTATGGATTGAAGCAAGCTTCGAGGTCTTGGAACATCCGCTTTGATGAGGTAATCCAGTCTTATGGATTTATTCAAAGTCCAGATGAGTCTTGTATATACAAGAGATGTGACGGAAACGTAGTGATATTTCTTGTAATATACGTAGATGACATTTTATTGATTGGCAACAATATCAAGGTGTTATCGGACGTAAGGGTATGGTTCTCTAAATAGTTTGATATGAAGGACTTAGGAGAAGTTGGACACATCCTTGGGATCAAAGTTATAAGGGATAACAGGAAAAGAATGTTATGTTTATCCCAAGCTTCATACATAGACACGATTATGGGGCATTTTAGCATGCAAAACTCCAAGAAGGGGTTTCTACCTTTCAGGCATGAAGTTCCTTTATCTAAGGAGATGTGTCCTAGAACATCTGAGGAGATAAAGGAGATGAAGGTGGTTCCTTATGCTTCGGCAGTAGGAAGCCTAATGTATGCAATGCTATGTACGAGACCAGATATCTGCTTTGCCATGGGCATGGTCAGTAGATATTAGAGTAATCCAGGACAGGAATATTGGACTGCGGTAAAGCATATATTGAAGTGCCTGAGAAGGACTAGGGATTATATGCTAGTTTACCAAGCAGACCAATTACTCCCTGTGGGTTACACGGATTTCGACTTCCAATCAGATAGGGATAACAGTAAGTCTACCTCAGGTTTTGTGTTTACTTTGGGAGGTGGAGCCATTGTATGGAGGAGTGTCAAACAGAAATGCGTGGAGGACTCTACCATGGAAGCTGAGTATGTGGCAGCCTCTGAGGCGGCCAAAGAAGCTGTGTGGCTCAGGAACTTCTTGATGGACTTGGATGTGATTCCGAGTTTGCCTAGAACTATCACAATTTATTGTGATAATAGTGGTGCAGTTGCAAACTCGAAGGAACCACGAGCCCATAAGGCAAGTAAGCACATAGAGCGCAAGTACCACCTGATACGAGAAATCGTAAAGAGAGGAGAAGTTGCTGTGGCCAAGATTGCATCGGAGGATAACCTGGCAGATCCTTTCACTAAGGCCCTTCCGGCGAGAGCTTTTGATAGGCATGTGGAGGGAATGGGGATCAGATGTATGGCAGTTTGAGGACAGCATAGACTTTTAGTATAAGTGGAATATTGTTGGGATGTATACTGAAAAGTCTATCTTTTGTATGAACATCTTTATTTTGAAATAAGAATCACATGATCATTGTTTGCATATTTTTATGGCTATGCATATTGTCTAATACATTACATTGTAGATAACATGGTGTGTGGTGTCACACGGGAGATCATGTTATCGGTTCCTTGTAAAGTATATGTAAAGGCTCACAATCGAGATGGCTTTGGACAAACCATTGGAATGGTTGTAGTGTGATTTTGGATTTATTTGTCTTGACCATAGAATCACACTAGTGCACTTTGTGTGTATTGAGCAGGACCGACTTAGAGGTGATTCGATTTATTGCTGACTACATAATCGAATCGGACCTCAGATATTATATTGCACATACTCTTAATCCCGATATAATAACGGGCACATATACTTAGTATTCATCTCTTTGATTTATCAATTGGCGAGATTTATAGATTAAATCGATAGGCTTGGTAAGTTGGGAGATGATATTATTTATATGGTGTGTCATTTATTATAAGAGGAAACCGTGTCCTATATATTAGGATGATGATGTCCCCTTGAGAAGCTCATAAGGTTCATCATGTAAACCCTGCAGGTGGACTTGGTCCGGCATGATGAAAAGGTTGAGTGGTACTACTCATGGAGTTAGATGTTGATTAATTAATAGTCAGTAAATTAATTAATCGACGGACATTCGAGATCTTAAACACGGGGAGAAATTGTACATATAATATATGGAGCCCATATTATCTTATGGGGGTTGGTGAGGTAAATCAATGATAATCCTTTAGTGGATTGGATTATCATTAATGGATCGGACTTTATGTGGGCTTGATCCATGGGTGGTCAAGATCCAACTCCTCCTCATGGTCCCTATTGTAGCCTATTAAAACCTCATGAAGCTTAGATCCAATGGATAGAAACAAAACTCTAGATCCAAAGGTAGAGATTAAATCTCTAAGATCCGACGGTTGAGATTAAATCTCTAGATCCGACGGTTGAGATTAAATCCTATAACCAATGGTGGAGATTAAAACAAAGCTTATCCCTAAACTCTATAAAAGGAGGCTTAGGGTTGGCGTGGAGGACAATCAAGAGAAGCAAGGGTTTTGGAGCATGGCGGCAAGAAGCAAAGGCTAGGGTTTTGGAGCTTGGCGGCACCAATAAGGAAATAGTTTCCTTATCTCCTTCTTCTTCAATCTTGTCGGTGCCCTAACATCTCCTTCCTCACCTTGGCTAGCGGCCAAAGCTTACCTTCTCCTTCTCCTTGGCCGGTGGAAACAAGATTTAGGGCTTTCCCTCGGTGTCTTGGCCGGTTTCCACCCTAATCTCTAAACGAGTTTGTTCAAGTGACCTCTCTAAACGAATAGCATGACGATGACTTGGTTGCTTGGGCAATCCCTTTTGTCTAGGATTAAATTTTTTTTTAATCCGGGGACATCGATGGGATCGCCATGACCAAACGACCGAGTTGAAGTGGGAAGCGAAGTTTCCCCTCACGGACTCGAAACTAAAAACCTTCACAACCATCGGATCTAGAGATTTAATCTCAACCGTCGGATCTAGAGATTTAATCTCTACCGTTGGATCTAGAGTTTTGTTTTCAACCATTGGATCTAGGCTTCATGAGGTTTTAATAGGCTACAATAGGGACCATGAGGAGGATTTGGGTCTTGGCCACCCAATGGATCAAGCCCACATAAAGTCCGATCCATTAATGATAATTCAATCCACTAAAGGTTTATCATTGATCTACCTCACCAACCCCCATAAGATAATATGGGCTCCATATATTATTTGTATATTTTTCTCCCCATGTTTAAGATCTCGAATGTCCGTCAATTAATTAATTTACTGACAATTAATTAATCAACATCTAACTCCATGAGTAGTACCACTCAACCTTATCATCATGCCGGACCAAGTCCACCTGCAGGGTTTACATGATGAACCTTATGAGCTTCTCAAGGGGACATCATCATCCTAATATATAGGACACGGTTTCCTCCTATAATCAACAGCACACCGTATAAATAATATCATTTCTCAACTTACCGAGCCTATCGATTTAATCTATAAATCTTGCCAATTGGTAAATCAAAGAAATGAATACTAAGTATATGTGCCCGTTATTATATCGGGATTAAGAGCATGTACAATATAATATCTGAGGTCCGATTCGATTATGTAGTCATCAATAAATCGAATCACCTCTAATTCGGTCCTGCTCAATACACACAAAGTGTACTGTAGGGGATCGATCGGTGTGTATGTGGCCGGCTAGAAGGGGGTGAATATCCCTGAATCGTTCGATGGTGGAATTTGCTCGTCTACAAAGAATATTAGCGCAAGCGGAATATGCAAATACAAACAAATAAAGACAAAGCAAAGGAAACAAACAATGCTAACATATAATGTGGTTCACGACTGTGCCGCTAGTCCACGGTCTGATTTGTCCACGGTGAATCACTCCGCAAGCTTTCACTATTCTCTCCTTTGCACAAAGCTAGGTGGAGGTAACCTTTTCTTACAAAATCACTCCTCTTGCAATAAGATGAATATAAGCACAAGGAAGAAAAGGAAATTCGTTTGGGCACTTTGGGAGATGTTTAGAATAGAAGCATTAGCCTCCCAAAGCCCAACACCCTCTCTTTTTATAGGGAGGATTGATTTCTTCCCGTTGGCCGCCACCAGTTGACTGTTGCCCTTGGCAGTCAACTGCCGCCACTACAACGGCCTCTAAACACGTCAGATCCTAACCGCTGATTCAGCTCAATATGGCTTTGGCCCGATGTATCCATCCATCACGATCGATGTCTCGTAATCGGCCTGTTGCCAGCTACGAGAGGTTCCAGGCACAAACCCTCTTGACCACCGATCAGCCATCAACGATCGATTCCCGACACTTAGCCAAATGGCCAAGTTTCACCTAAGAGCACTACCCATTCCCGGGTTACATTCGCTCACTCTCATCCCTCGGAGTCCCTCGCCTTTGAAGTTATCTTCATCCGGCCACATCCCTCGGATGCGCCAAGCGCACGGCTCTACAGCACCATCCTTCGCGTCTCGCCCTGAAGTCTACTTCCTTTGGCTTCACTCCAAGCTCCTCGTCCGGCGGTCCCTCGGATGCTCCAAGCGCACGGCTTCCGCAAAGACATCCTTCACTGACTCAAGGACCGAGTCATGAGATGTAAAACTCGCCAAGGCTCCATGTGTGAATTACTAAGTCCTACAAGACTCCAACGCACATATCAAATCACAATAACAACCTAACTTAAACGCTTTGCCACACACATCAAAACCATATCACGGGTTGATTGCCCTAACAATCTCCCCCTTTTTGATATGTGGCAATCCGTTTAAGTTAGGTAAAAAAATTTTATAAAATATTTGATAAAATATTAAGAAAGGAAAGCATGTAAATAACATGATTAGCAACTCTCCCTCTTAATACATGAAACTCCCCCTAAATGCATTCCTCCTTTACTTAAACATATATCTTTATCCCCCTTTGACACCATCAAAAAGATTAAACAGGGTTTATATGGCATGGCATCAAGTCTAGAGAGAAGCAAAAATCAAAAACACTTAAAATCTTGATAAAATCAAGTTACTGTGCTCGTGCACAGTACATCAGTCGACTGCTATCAGTATGGTAGTCGACTGGCACAAAGAAATCAGAATTTTTGATTTTCTGGATGAAATTCAGAAATGCATTATAAATTCCAAAAAATTTGAAAAATAGTAAAATTTGGGGAACATATTTCTTTTAGGGTTCTTTATCAACGAAAAATAGTTTTCCATGAAAAAAACATTATATTTTCAAGGATTTTCCAAAAATCCAAAAGCTTCAAAAACAACTAGGTTTTTTATCATGTTAGTATCCATTTTAACACCTAATTTTGCTTTGGATTGTTTCAAAACATGAACACATAGATTTTAAAGTAAGAAATTGTTTTGAAAACATATGAAATATCCAACCATGATCTTTGGGCAATATGTCTATGAATTAAACATAAGTCTTCCCCATGATTGGTCTATTATTGCTATTTTGATACCTTAAATGACCATCTAAATGCCATGGCATTAGTGGACATTTGTATCATCCTAACATCTCACTCATGCTAAGTTCTCAATCAAGGTAGCCTATGGTGAGTGTGAGATGTATCCTAAAGGTATTTGTATATACTTAACCATTATTTTCATGCAATTCTATACAAGGTTAAGTATCATCCTAACCATCCACATGATCATAAAGATATATATGAATTAATTTCACATTATGATCATGAGACAAATGTATTCATCAATTGTAATCATGCATTAGGTATTACATCATGATAATAAGGCAAATATCACCTAAAGAATGATTTATCTATTTATAGGTGCATTATCATCACCTAACACTATTTCAAAAATATTGTCCCGCCATCCTAAGTCAACCAAAATATGATATAGATAAATTCCATGTGGTTGACTATCTTAGGGTTTTCCTAACCCCTAAGGATGAATTTTGGAACCCAATACAAATTCTTTCCTATGGGGTTCACTAAATACTCTTTAGGGATCCATTTTCTAGCAATTGTCTTATTTTTGCTTTGGCCCCTAGCAATCAAACATTTATAGGCCTTTTCATTAGTTTTTCCCTTGTATCCTAGGCCTTTCTTATTGAAGCTAGCCTTTTGGCTCCCTATGATCATGTTAAGGGTGTTGGAGCCTATGGTGAATTTTTCTAGGGCTTTGGTCAAGTGATCTACCTTTTCCCTTAAAGCCCTATTTTCTTCCATACATGCATCACTAACATTAAATGGCATATATTCATGTGAGCATGCATCATTTAGGCTAGAAGAAATATCATCATTAATATTTAAGCATGTTTTTTCTAATTTTTCTTCTAAGTCCTTAATTTGATCTAGCATGCATTTGTTCTTTTTCTTTGCCCTAAACAAATCCTTAGTGAGACTAGAAATCATGGAAACTATTTTATGGGGTGAGAGATTTGTTACTATAGTCTCCATGTCTTCCTCTTCTTCGGATGAGGATGGTGAAGAAGCTCCCCCTTCACTAGAGCTCTCCTCACTTGTGCTTGATCCTTCATTTTCGGAGGAGGAGTCTAGATCGTCAAAGGCCATCAATGCCAAATTTGTGACAAAGGCATTTTCTTCCTCAGATGATGATGATGAGGAGGAGGAAGGGTCATCCCAAGTCCTTGCTTTTAGTGTCTTTGCCTTTCCCTTTTCTTTGGCTTTCTTCTCTTCTTCCTTCTTCTTGCTCCCCTTTTTCTTCTTCTTTTCTTCCTTCTTTCTCTTCTCCTCTTTACTCTTGTTCAAGAGTGGACAATTATCCCTTATATGTTCCTCTTGTTGGCAATTATAGCAAATCACCTTCCCCCTTGGTCTTCTCCTCCTATCATTAGATTTATTAAATTTAAAACTTTTTAATGCATGCCTTACCCTCCTTACCATATAAGCTTCTTCCGTGCTATCCATGGAGGAGGAGGAGGATGCTTCATCGGAGGAGGAGGGGGTCTCCATCTTCTTCTTCCCCTTGTTGGCCAAAAGTGCCACTCCTCTTGAAGGTTGAATTCTTAGCTCTTCTATTATTCCTTAGAGTGTTGTTTCGTGGAGCTCCATGGTTGAGAAAAATTCATCCAAGGTGCTAACTTCTAGGTTCTTGGAGATGTAAAAAGAATCCACCATAGAGCTCCATCTTGATGATCGGGGAAAGGCATCTATAGCCTTCGTGAACATGTCCCTATTTGAAAGATTCTCCCCTACACTAGATAAACCGGTTATTATTGTAGGGGATCGATATGGCCGGCTAGAGGGGGGTGAATAGCCCTCGTACGTTGGACGTCGTAAATTGTTCGTCTACAAAAGATTAGCGCAAGCGGAATATACAAATACAAAGCAAAAGACAAACAATAAAACAAACGCTAACACGATGGTATAACGTGGTTCACGGCTACGCCGCTAATCCACGGTCCGATTCGTCCACGGTGAATCACTCCGCCAAAACCAATCACTATCGGTCTCTCCTTTGCACAAAGCTAGGTGGAGGTAACCTTTACAACCAAGATCACTCTTCTTACAATAGGATTGAAGTAAAGACAAGTAAGAAGAGTTTAGAGCTTGTGGGGCACTAGGAAGATCGTTTGGAGTATGAGCATTAGCCTCTCAAAGGCTCACACCCTCTCTTTTATAGAGAGGGCTAACTTCTTCCGTTTGCGCCATCGATCATTGCCGCCCTTGGCGATCATTGCCGTCCCTACTAACGGCCTCCGAACACGTCGAATCCCGGCCGTTGTAGTCAGCGGAACTCTTAGCGATCGGTGATGGACCTCATCGATCGGCTGCGCTCCGTAGTAATCGGCCCTCGATCGGCTACTGAGCGGTTAATGGCGAACCCTTATTGACGGTCATTCGCGCCGATCGGCGATAATCTTAGCGATCGGCGCCCGTATGGATCGTGCTGGCCACAATGTCGATCGTATACCGGTCGAACTCACTCGACTCGAGCGATCATTGCCATGACATGGCGATCGGTGGTGTCGAAAACCCATCCGACACTTGGCCAAATGACCAAGTTTCACCTAAGAGCTACCCTTCCCCGGGTTACAATCGCTCACTCTCATTTCTCGGAGTCCCTCGCCTTCGAAGTTCTCTTCGTTCTCGGCCACGTCCCTCGGCAGCATCAGGCGCACGGCTCTGCAATGCTCCTTCGCGTCTCTTGCCTCGAAGTCTACTTCCTCCGGCTTCACTCCAAGCTTCGTCCGCGGTCCCTCGGATGCTCCAAGCGCACGGCTTCCGCAAAGCTATCCTTCACCGACTCAAGGCACGAGTCATGAGATGTGAAACTCGCCACGGCTCCATGTGCGAATTACTAAGTCCTGCACGACTTCAACGCACATATCACATCAACATATCAAACTAACTTAAACCCTTTGCCACACCATCAAAACCATATCACGGCAAGAGATTGCCCTAACAATCTCCCCCTTTTTGATGTGTGGCAATCCGTTTAAGTTAGGTAAAAACATTTGATATAAATTCTAAGGTAAGAAAGCATGTAAAGATAAACATGATATAGCAACATGCAACTCCCCCTTAATCCTTGAAACTCTCCATGCAAATTTTCTCCCCCTAAAATATATTTCTCCCCCTAAAATAATTAACTTAAACATACTTATTTCTCCCCCTTTGACACCATCAAAAAGATTAACACTAAGTTATAAGCTCATGGCATCAAGTATAATGGAGGGAAAAATATGACAAGTTGATTTAAAATTGGGTACCACTTGTTGATGGCATCAAGTATATTTCTACAACTTGTTGTAGGTTTACAAACTGAATTCGGCCTTCAATGTTCTGATTTACAGGCCACATCATTGCTATCATCGGTATGGCGATCAGCACAAAGAATCAAATTTACGATTTTACGGGACGAAATTGAAATGCATTATAAATTCAGAAAATTTGAAAAATCATGAAATTTGGGGAACATATTTCTTTTAAGTATATCTATCAATGAAAAATAGTTTTTCATGAAAACTCATTATATTTTCTTGTTTTTGCCAAAAATCCAAACACTTGAAAAACCACTAGTTTTTGAGCATGTTAGTATCCATTTTAGCACCTAGTCTTGCTTTGAATTGTTCCAAAACATGAATACATGTATTTTAAGGTAAGAAATTGTTTTGAAAACATATGAAATATCCAACCATGATCTTTGGGCAATATGTCTATGAATTAAACATAAGTCTTCCCCATGATTGGTCTATTATTGCTATTTTGATACTTTAAATGACCATCTAAATGCCATAGGCATTAGTGGACATTTGTATCATCCTAATATCTCACCCATGCTAAGTTTGCAATCAAGTTAACCTACAGTGAGTGTGAGATGTATCCTAGGGGGTATTTGTATATACTTAACCCATATATTCATGCAATTCTATCATGGTTAAGTATCAACCTAACAATTAACATGATCATAATGACATATATGAATTAATTCTACATTATGATCATGAAATACATGTTTTCATCAATTTTATAACCATGCATTAGGTAATATGTGATGATAATAAACAAATTATCACCTAAAGCATGATTTAAACCTATTTCTAGTGATAACATGCCAAATATCAAAATCATAAATCATGATTTAAAACATACATAGGAATTACATCAATCATCATGATTTAAGCATTATTACCTATTTATGGGCACGTTATCATCACCCAACACTATCTAAAAAAAATGTTGTCCCATCATCCTAAGTCAACCAAAATATGACATAGGTCAAGTTCATATGGTTGACTACCCTAGGGTTATTCTAACCCTTAAGGATGGATTTGGGAACCCAAAATAGATTCTTTCCTATTGGGTTCACTAAATACTCCTTGGGGATCCATTTCCTAGCAATTACTTTCTTTTTATCTTGTCCCCTAGCTATTAGGCATTTATAGGCCTTTTCATTTTTCTTTTCCTTGTAGCCTAGGCCCTTCTTGTTGAAACTAGCTCTTTGGCTCCCTAAGATCATACTTAAGGTGTTGGAGCCAATTGTGAATTTCTCTAGGGCTTTGGTTAGATAATCTACCTTTTCCCTTAATGCCCTATTTTCCTCTATGCATGCATCATTTACATCTAAAGGCATATAAAGGTCATGTGAGCATGCTTCATCTAAGCTAGAAGAAATATTATCATTTAAGCATGCCTTTTCTAATTTTTGTTCTAATTCCTTAATTTGTTCAAGCATGCATTTATTTTTCTTCTTTGCCCTAAATAAATCCTTAGTTAAACTAGAAATCATAGAAACTATTTTACTAGGTGAGAGATTGGTTACCATAGTTTCCATGTCCTCTTTTTCTTCGGATGATGAGGATGTAGAAGCTCCTTCTTCTTCACTTGAGCTCTCTCCTCTTGAGCTTGAACCTTCATTTTCGGAGGAAGAGCAATCCAAGTCATCAAAGGCCATCAAGGCCAAATTGGTGACAAAGGCATTCTCCTCATCCGATGATGAGGAGGAGGATGAGGATGGATCATCCCAAGTCCTTGCCTTGAGAGCCTTAGCCTTTCCCTTCTCCTTTGTCTTCTTCTCCTCTTCCTTCTTTTTCTTGCTCCCCTTTTTCTTCTTCTTTTCTTCTTTCTTTTTCCTTTCTTCCTTGCTCTTGTTTAGAAGAGGACAATTGTCCCTTATGTGCCCTTCTCCTTGGCAATTGTAGCATATGACCTTCCCCCTTGGTCTTCTCATCCTATCATTAGATTTATCAAATCTAAAATTCTTAAATGCACGTCTTACCCTCCTTACCATATAGGCTTCTTCGGTGCTATCCATGGAGGAGGAGGAAGATGCTTCGTCATCGGAGGAGGAGGGGATTTCCATCTTCTTCTTCCCCTTACTTGCCAATAATGCTACTCCTCTTGAGGGTTGAATTTTAGGCTCCTCTTGTATTCCCTCAAGCCTAGTTTCGTGGAGCTCCATTGTTGAGAAAAATTCCTCCAAGGTACTTACTTCCAAGTTCTTGGAGATGTAGAATGAGTCCACCATGGAGCTCCACTTTGAGGACCGGGGAAAGGCATCTATGGCCTTCATTACCATATCCCGGTTTGATAGCTTCTCACCTACACTTGTTAGCCCAATTAAAATTTCTTTAAACCTAGAGTGTAGTGAGGTTACCTTTTCTCCCTTTTCTAGTTTTATATTGGATAGTTGGGAGCGGAGGAGGTCTCTCCTTGCTAGCTTGGCCTCGGATGTGCCTTCATGGAGTTCTATAAGCTTCTCCCACATCTCTTTGGCGCTAGCACATTCTCCGATCCGGTTGATCTCTTGTTGAGGGAGCACATTGTAGAGATGGTGCTTGGCTTTGGAGTTTGCAAGGTGCTCCTCTCTTGCCTCTTGGTCCACCTAGATTTCTATTGGCTTCCCTCTTCATCCCGAGGCAAAACGAAACCGGATTCCATTGTAATCATTATATCAAAATCCGTTTCGAAAAATACCTCCATTCGCTTCTTCCACCAAGCGAATTCTCCTTCAAACTTCGGAGGATGGATGTTGGAGCCGGCCATTTTTGATGTAGGGCTTGTTGCGGCGGTTAGTCCGGTGACAAGCTTTCCTTGGCTCTAATACCACTTGTAGGGGATCGATATGGCCGGCTAGAGGGGGGTGAATAGCCCTCGTACGTTGGACGTCGTAAATTGTTCGTCTACAAAAGATTAGCGCAAGCGGAATATACAAATACAAAGCAAAAGACAAACAATAAAACAAACGCTAACACGATGGTATAACGTGGTTCACGGCTACGCCGCTAATCCACGGTCCGATTTGTCCACGGTGAATCACTCCGCCAAAACCAATCACTATCGGTCTCTCCTTTGCACAAAGCTAGGTGGAGGTAACCTTTACAACCAAGATCACTCTTCTTACAATAGGATTGAAGTAAAGACAAGTAAGAAGAGTTTAGAGCTAGGGGCACTAGGAAGATCGCTTGAGTATGAGCATTAGCCTCTCAGGCTCACACCCTCTTTTTATAGAGAGGGCTAACTTCTTCCTGCTTGCCGCCATCACGATCGCCGCCCTGGGCCGATCGTTACTACAACGGCCTCCGAACACGCGATCCCGACCGCTGTAGTCCAACGGAACTCTTGGCACGATCGATGGACCTCATCGGGCCGATCACGATCCGTAGTCGATCGCCGCACGGCTACGAATGGCTGCGGGTCGGTAACCCTTATTGACTGACCGATCACGCTTTTCAAGAATGATCGATGATTCTGGCAATGATCCGCCCACGATGATAAATGACCGCGACCATAATCCGCTACCATATACCAATGAACTCACTGAGGAGTAATGATCCGCTATGACATGGCAATGATCGGTGTCTGAAAACCCATCCGACACTTGGCCAAATGACCAAGTTTCACCTAAGAGCTACCCTTCCTCGGGTTACAATCGCCACTCTCATTTCTGAGTCCTCGCTCGTTCTCTTCGTTCTCGGCCACGCCCTCGATCAGCGCAAGGCTCGCGAATGCTCCTTCGCGTCTCTTGCCTCGAAGTCTACTTCCTCCGGCTTCACTCCAAGCTTCTCGTCCGGCGGTCCCTCGGATGCTCCAAGCGCACGGCTTCCGCAAAGCTATCCTTCACCGACTCAAGGCACGAGTCATGAGATGTGAAACTCGCCACGGCTCCATGTGCGAATTACTAAGTCCTGCACGACTTCAACGCACATATCACATCAACATATCAAACTAACTTAAACCCTTTGCCACACCATCAAAACCATATCACGGCAAGAGATTGCCCTAACAATTATCTCTTTAAATCTAGAGTGTAGTGAGGTTACCTTTTCTCCCTTTTCTAATTTGATGTTTGATAGTTGGGAGTGGAGGAGGTCTCTTCTTGCAAGCTTGGCCTCCGAGGTACCTTCATGAAGCTCTACTAGCTTCTCCCACATCTCCTTGGTGCTAGCACACTCCCCTATCCTATTCACTTCTTGTTGGGGGAGTACATTGTAGAGATGATGTTTGGATTTTGAGTTCGCCAAGTACTCCTCCCTTTGCCTCTTGCTCCATCTTGATTTTTCCAATGGCTCCCCTTCTTCATCCCTAGGCATTTCGAAACCGTTTTCCATAATTAAAAGAATTTCGAAATCGGTTTTGAAAAATACCTCCATTCTCTTTTTCCACCAAGAGAATTCTCCTTCAAACTTTGGTGGGTGAATGTTGGAGTCGGCCATTCTTGAATGAAGTGCTTGTTACGGCGGTTAGTCCTCGACAAGCGACTTAGCTATGATACTACTTGTAGGGGATCGATCGGTGTGTATGTGGCCGACTAGAGGGGGATGAATAGCCCTCAATCGTTCGATGGTGGAATTTGCTCGTCTACAAAGAATATTAGCGCAAGTGGAATATGCAAATACAAATAAAGAAAGACAAAGCAAAGGAAACAAACAATGCTAACAAGAGAATATAACGTGGTTCACGGCTGCACCGCTAGTCCACAGTCCGATTTGTCTACGGTGAATCACTCCGTAAGCTTTCACTATTCTCTCCTTTGCACAAAGCTAGGTGGAGGTAACCTTTTCTTACAAAATCACTCCTCTTGCAATAAGATGAATATAAGCACAAGGAAGAGGAGGAAATTCATTTGGGCACTTTGGGAGATGTTTAGAATAGAAGCATTAGCCTCCCAAAGCCCAACACCCTCTCTTTTTATAGAGAGGGTTGATTTCTTCCCGTTGGCCGGTACCAATCGACTGCTGCCCTTAGCAGTCGACTGCTGCCACTACAACGACCTCTGAACACGTCAGATCCCAACCATTGCAGTCCAACGGAACCCTTGGCAGTCGACTGATGCCTCATAGTCGACTGCCCAGTGGGCTATGAGAGGTTTTGTGGCCCAAACCCTCTTGACGATCACGCCATCTGATCGAATGCCGATGATCTGGCAATGATCGCCAACATATGGCAGTCGACTACTGGGCCAAAAACCCCTCAGTCGGATACTAGTCGAACCCTTTTCGACTCAGAGTAGTTGACTTTCATTCCATGGCAGTCGACTGATGTCGGAAAAACTCATTCGACACTTAGCCAAATGGACAAGTTTCGCCTAAGAGCACTACCCCTTCCCAGGTTACATTCGCTCACTCTCATCCCTCGGAGTCCCTCGCCTTTGAAGTTATCTTCGTCCAGCCATGTCGCTCTGATGCGCCAAGCGCACGGCTCTGCAGCGCCATCCTTCGCGTCTCGCCCTGAAGTCTACTTCCTCCGGCTTCCCTCCAAGCTCCTCGTCCGGCGGTCCCTCGGATGCTCCAAGCGCACGGCTTCCGCAAAGCCATTCTTCACCGACTCAAGGACCGAGTCATGAGATGTAAAACTCGCCAAGGCTCCATGTGCGAATTACTAAGTCCTACAAGACTCCAACGCACATATCAAATCACAATAACAACCTAACTTAAACCCTTTGCCACACACATCAAAACCATATCACGGGTTGATTGTCCTAACATGTACTAGTGTGATTCTATGGTCAAGACAAACCAATATCAAATCACACTACAACCATGCCAATGGTTTGTCAAAAGCCATATAGGTTGTGAGCCTTTACTTATACTTTACAAGGAGCCGATAACATGATCTCCCGTGTGACACTACACACCATGTTATCTACAATGTAATGTATTAGACAATATGCATACCCATAAATATGCAAATAATGATCATGTGATTCTTATTTCAAAATAAAGATGTTCATACAAAAGATAGACTTTTCAGTATACATCCCAACAATCTCCCACTTATACTAAAAGACTATGTTGTCCTCAAACTGCCATACATCTGATTCTCATTCCCTCCACATGCCTATCAAAAGCTCTCGCCAGAAAGCCCTTAGTGAAAGGATCTACTAGGGTATCCTCTTATGCAATCTAGGTGACAGCACCTTCTACCTGCTTTACGATTTCTCGTATCAGGTGGTACTTGTGCTCTATGTATTTACTTGCCTTATGGACTCGTGGTTCCTTCGAGTTAGCAACTGCACCACTATTATCACAATATTTGACTAACCTTCCTGAGAAATTAGGTTTAGTGACTACCCGACCTAGCTCACTATTTGTCAACACATTCACTGGGTGAGCTAAGAAATAAGGCCTCAACTTATGTGCAATTAGGACTAGAATGTATGCTTGCTTTTCCAACTCAGTGTATCACAACTCGGCCCCCTTTAATATATAGCTGGTATAATAATAGGCTACTACTGAGAACCTTCCTATCTTAATAAAATGAAACTTGTTGCTCCTTCTGAGATAGCTAGATATACCTGCAGTGGTTCCCCAGAAATGGGCTTGGCTAACAGAGGGAGTTCAGCCAAATACTTTTTCAATTCCTGAAAAGCTTGTTCACATTGTTCATCCCACTGAAACCGAGCAGCCTTCCATAAAATTTGAAAGAAGGGTAGTCCTTTATCCGCCGACCTGGCTATAAATCGAGACAGAGAGACTATCCTTCCTACTAATTTTTGTGTTTCCTGCAAATTAGTAGGTGATTTCATATTGCATAGTGCATGTACCTTCTCAGGATTAGCTTGCAACCCCTTCTCAATTATAATATATCCCAAGAACTTCCCATTCTTTACCCTAAACAAACACTTCTTTGGATTCAATTTCATATTGTACTTTCTAAGAGTAGCAAATGTCTCCTCAAGATCTTGCACTAGATCCCGAGTAGACCTTGATTTTACTAGGATATCATCAACATATACTTCCACATTCTTTCCCTTCTATTCAGCAAAGATCTTGTCCATGAGCCTCTGGTATGTGGCTCCCGAATTCTTCAGCCCGAAAGGCATTACAACATAAACATACAACCCTCTTGCAGTTACGAAGCTAACCCTCTTTTGATCATCCTACACTAATGGGATTTGGTGGTACCCTTGATAAGCATTCATGAGTGATATCACTTCATACCCCACAGTAGAATCCACTAATTAGTCAATACAAGGCAAGGGGTAGTAGTCTTTATAGCAAACTTTATTTAAATCACGAAAATCAATACATATCCTCCATTGCCCTGAAGGCTTGGGGACCAAAACTTCAGCCTGCAACAACTTATCTACTTCTTCGGCAATTAACTTGTCTTTTTCTAATTCGAAGTGTTGCCTCTTCTATTGAACCACCCGAACTCCTCGGACAAAGTTTAGATGGTGCTCGACAATTTAGGGATTGATCCCCATCAGGTCATGTACATCCTTGGCGAAGATATCTTCATTCTTTTGCAAGCAAGCAACAAGTTCTTCCTTCACCTCTAGCTGTTGTGCTATCCTAGTCACTTTCCCCGGAGCTATCTCTACAGACTCGCCTTCTTCTATCTTCTCTTTCTGGAGTAGGGCTTCTCCAATGAGCTTGCCTGCATAAAACTTGATTTTCTAGTGGTAGGGAGAAGGCACTCCCTAAAAGATTGATAAAAAAGGATGATCCAAGATAGCATTATAAGTGGAAGGAGCATCCACCACTAGGAAAGGAATCATATTGGTTTTTTAGCTGGGCTTTATTCCCAAGGTAAGAGGTAGAGATATTTGCCCTACAAGATGCACCATGTGTCCAGCAAACCCAAATAAAGGAGTTGCTACATCTTCTAACTGCACATTTCTGAGCTACATTTGTTCGAAAGCTATTGGGAAGAGAATGTTAACAGAACTTCCTGAGTCCACCAAGACTCGAGCCACCTAATAATTTGCAAGTGAGACCCTAATTACCAAGGCATCGGTATGAGGTAGAAGAATACCTTGAAGGTCCTCAGGTCCAAAGTATATCCGGGGTGTGTTCTGGATGGCACAATCTTCTCCGATAGCCAAACTTTCTATCATGAGAACGTAAGACTTCCGAGCTCTATTAGAGTCTCCATCAGTGGGTCCTCCTGTGATAACATTAATAACCCCTCTGGTGGGGGCATCACCCAGAGCAGCTAGTGCCCCCTCACTAGCTGATCCTTCTTGAGTGACACCTTCAGGGTTGGGTTGCATTGGCCTCGGTGGGGGAAGAGCTTGGGGTCTTCTGTTATAAGGCCCAGAACAAACAACATTAGGTCTACTACCTCTCCTTGCCCGTCCCCCCCAACTACGGTTGTAGGTGAGGATAATTGGCTCTGATACGTTCTAGCTCGCTTTGTAACTTGAAGCATTAGTCACTAGTATGCCCATATTCAGTATGGTATTGATAGAATAATGGAGTTGGGGGATTACGAGGAATCCCTTTGTATCCGGCAGGGCACTGAAGGACACCCTGCTAATCATATACTTCCATTTCCCACTCTTTCCATGTTTACAGGAAGGGTAATGCTTCAATGGTCATAACTCGGATAAGAGATAAGGGTGAGCTTCCAACATCGGGGGTAACGGATGAGGCACTTTAGGAAGAAAGGGTATGGCATATTCTCTTCTGGGAGGTCCCCGTTGAATAGGCGGAGAGTTCCTTTCTGCGGGAGTGGAAGCAAGCTTCTTTTCTGCCCTTCTCACCCTTAACCATTCCTCCTCATTAATGTATCCTTCAACGCAGCCAAGTAACTCTTCATAACTGGTGGCTAGATTTCTCAACAAGGAACTAAGGAAGGGTCTCTCCTTTAACTCATGAGGGATATCCACTCTTAAGAAGTCAAGTATGGCGGAAGGTATCTCCCGAGCAGTGGCAGTGAAGCGGTGTATGTAACTCCTTAAGGATTTTGAGGACTCTTATTTCAAATGAAGTAGAATGGAAGCATCATGCTTATATGTTTTACAGCTAGCAAACTATTGAAGAAAAACTCCCTTCGAGTTAGAAAAACATGTAATAGAACCAGGAGGTAAAGACTTAAACAATCTTTGAGCGGAGGAGGCCAAGGTGATGTGGAAGGCCCGACACTTAAGGGTGTCAGTATAACAATGGAGGGTAGCTGCACCTTCAAACTGAGACAGGTGCTCTTCTGGATCATAAGTGTCATCATACATCCCCATTTCGGGGGTACAAAAGTGTATCGGTGGTCGCTCTAGCACTGTGTCTTTGGTGAAAGGACAAGGCTTATAAGATTCTAGTGCCCTCGTGGAGTGACTCTCCCCCTGGTCCACCCACCTCACTGGCACCACCAGGAAAGGATATTAGTATGCCCCTTTGGGTACTTCCCCTACCAATATCTCAATTTCTTGGGGGCCAGGTGGAGGAATATGAGAAGGTCCTTCAAGCGGTGGCTCCCTCTGAGAAGGCTCACCATAATGGAGATGGAGATATCTCATCCTCTTTTTTTCCCTTATCAAAGCTTCAGATACTGCCATGTCCACCAGAGTCTTTAATTGGGACGACAGCAAAGTGATGGGGTTTTCCTCCGCGGAAGAAGCTCCAGGAGGAGGAATTTCTTGTAGATGCATCTCAACGTCTTGTTCAGCCAAAAATGTGTTCCCACAGACGGCGCCAATTGATGCGGCACGGATTTTGTCCCT
This sequence comes from Wurfbainia villosa, assembly GCA_025175895.1. Classification (NCBI taxonomy): domain Eukaryota; kingdom Viridiplantae; phylum Streptophyta; class Magnoliopsida; order Zingiberales; family Zingiberaceae; genus Wurfbainia; species Wurfbainia villosa. The sequence goes on from CM045987.1 coordinate 39,523,772, forward strand.
CTTCTGAACGAAGCTGTTGAAGAGGCTTGGGGTCCTCTCCGACCGTAATAGTAAATAAGGAGATGATGACAAGAGATTTAATGTGGTTTAGAATTTAGATTCCTACTCCACGGGTGAGCTCTAGAGTGAGCTCCGACGCTAGACACCTTTACTACAATCCCTCCTTCTCGGAAGTACTTCCGGAGGTGGAAAAACCTCTTATAGATAAGAGCTTATACAAAGTGAAGAAAATAACACACAGATAGTTCTCCCTCACTCTTGCTCCATCGAGACTGTTCCTTCTCTTTGCCAGTCCACCTTTTTATCCTCCCTCTATCTGTCTCCCTAAATGAAGAATAGATAGAAGAAGAACAACCCTGGAGCACACCGGCATTCCTCCTCCCTGAAGTAGCGAGTCTTGATTGAGAAAAACTGATCCCCCTTTTCTTCTTCCGTCTTCCTTTCCTTTTATCCTTGTCGCTCCCGAGGCCAGCTATCATGTAACAAACTGTCTGGATCACCGTCCACATGGAGGGTCATGCAGGTTCAAGGAAACATATTGTTATGCTATTGGCGAGAATGCACTATCGGGAGCCTTCTGTGGGACCTCATGAGGTGCCCTAGGTGGTTATAAGCTATAACAAACTTCCTACGTGTTGTGGGGTCCTCCCTTTCCTTCGTTTTACCTATATGACATTCCACAATCAACCCTTCTTCACTACAAAAATACACCAAAATAGCGACGAAATTTGGCAACGAAAATAATTCGTTGCAAATCTGCAACAAAATTTGTGATGAATTCCAAATTTCGTCACAAATTAGTAACGAAATTTGCAACAAAACTTTTTTTGTTGCAAACTTATTTACATTTCCAACAAATTCATTTTCATCGCAAATATCATCATAGTTTTGCAATGAAATTGATTTTTCGTCACAAATTTACGAAGAAAAATCAAATTCATCGCAAAATTTTGCAATGAATTTGTAATTCATTGCAAAATTTGAAATGAAAATATAATTTGTTGCAAATTTTTGCAATGAATTAAAAATTCATTGCAAATTTTGCAATGAAAATATAATTCATTGCAAATTTTATGACAAATTTGACGAAGAAAGATTTTCATCGGACATTTTCAATTATTTGGCAAAGAAAATCAACGGCAGGAATTATAAATTTGCGACAAATTTAATATTCGTTGCTAATTTAGCAACGAATTTATTTTTCATCATCAATTTTGCAACGAAAAATAAATTTTGTCACAGAATTTTGCAATGAAACATAAATTCGTCGCTAAATTTGCAATGATTTAATAATTCGTTGCAAAATTTGGGATAAATTTAGCAACGAAAATTTTTTTGTTGGTATTTTTAATTGGAGACAAATACTCTATTCGTCACCAATTTAGCGACGAATACTCTATTGGTCGTCAAATTTGCGACGAATATTCGATTCATCACCAATTTGGCGACGAATAATCTTTTCGTGGCCAAATTGGCGGCGAATATTGCGACGAAATATATTTCGTCCCCGATTTTCCTTTAATTAACACTCCTCCTTTCCTTTTCGATCCCTCCTCACGTGCTCGCTCATCCCCTCAATCCGGTATGCTCCTTCTCTTCCCCTCTTCCATCGCCATCTTCCACCGCTGAAGCAGCGACGTCGCTGCCGCGAGCTCATGGCAGCGACGCCGCTATCACGGGAGCTCACAATGTTGTTGCCGCAAGCTCGCACGGCAAGAGTTGCGGCCTCACGCGGCGCTTTACTGCGAGTCTTCGAGGTTGCATACCGTTAGCGGCGGCGCGAAGAATGCGCCAAGCTACCACGGGCACTTGTCATAGGGCCACGATGATGTGGCAGGGGGGTCATCGGTGCTCCCTAGATCGCACACCTAGGTGGTTCATCACTGTCTCAGCTAGAGCGTTTGTTCCAGGTTCCGTATGACCCAATTAGGTCGTTCATCACTGTCCCTGGATTACGCACAACTATTGTGGTGACCCCGTCCCTTTGCATCATGTACTCGGTCACAATAGAGTTAACATATTATTCAAATTAAATCAATAATGTTTAATATAAATACAAAACTAATGTTTTATTTTTTATAGGTTTGTCGTACTTCATCCTTCAAGTGATTTGTGTGTTCTTGAAGTCTTCAACTGTAAGCTCATCCATTGCTTCCACCAAGGCAGGTATATATATTATATATTCACAAATTTATAGAATTATCATTTTATAATATATATAATTAATTAATGTTTTATTTTTAGTAAAATATTTACTGTAAATATATAATATTTGTTCGATATGTTATAGTTTGGAATTAAATATCATACAAAAGCACAATAAGCACTAGATGAATTTATTTTGAGTATAAATTTATTGTTAGATTAATATGAATGAAATATCAAAAAAATAAAATTAATCCTTGATATAAATTTCGAATAAGGACAAATGGAGAGAGAAAGAAGTTGGATGTATAAAAAGAATTTACCAGAACATCGTGGTTTAACCGATGAATTTATTATTGGGTTGGAACAATTTTTGAATTTTGCTAGTAGCAATGTTGAGTTTATGGATGCGAATAAATTAAGGTGTCCGTGCAAAAAATATCATAATGGTAAATTTTTCCAGTTTGATAAAATTCGAGAACAGCTTTGTAGACTTGGTTTTACTCAAAATTATTATTATTGGACATGTCATGGTGAACCGTTCATATCCGATGAAGAGGTTGGACAAAACCTACAAAGGATAGTTAGTGGAGATCAAAGATATATGATCAATTAAATCCATATCAAAGGATGATAGTTGATGCAGTTGGTCATAATTCGAATACCGAATCAAATGCGAGAGTCTAGTTATCCTCAAATAATTGAACACATGTATACTAGTTATTCATCGCCGTTAGATGAAGTAGAAGTAACTGGTGTTCATGAAAATGTATACAATGAACCATATCTCAAATTTCAAGATGTGTTGAGAGCTGCAGATGAACCTGTATGGTTTGGTTGTGACAGTCACACTAAATTATCTCTCACCGCAAGATTGTTGAATGTTAAAACTGAGCATAATGTGTCCGAAGATTATTTTAATGATTTTGTTGAAGTTATTGAAGAAGTATTGTCGCGTGATCACATAATGCCGAATGATTTTTATAGTATGAAAAAACTTGTGAAAGATTTAGGTCTTCCGGTGTAAAGAATTGATGTTTGCAGAGATGGTTGTATGCTATATTGGGGAGATAATGAAAATTTAGAGACTTGTAAATTTTGTAATCAATGTAGGTACAAGAGTACCACGAGATCGAATCGTAATAAGTGATGTAAATCATTCAGACAAATATTCTATTTGCCTTTAACTCCTAGATTGCAAAGGCTTTATGCATCAAAGGTAACTGCTAAACACATGACTTGGCATGCAAATCATGAAACAGAGGAGGGGCTAATGTGTCATCCATCAGATGCGGAGGTGTGAAAAATTTTTTATAGAACATATCTTGAGTTTGCGAATGAGACTTGAAACATCAGGTTGGGTCTATGTGCTGATGGATTTACTACATTTGGCAAATTATGAAGAACTTATTCTTGCTGGTCAATTATCATAACTCTGTATAATCTTCCATCCGGTATGTGTATGAAAACACCGTATATGTTTTTAACATTGATTGTGTCTAGCCCTCATAATTCCAAGAAGTTAATAGATGTTTACATGCAACCACTGATTGCCGAGTTGAAATAACTATGGGATGAGGGTGTTTCTACATATGATGTCCATACTAATCAGATGTTCACAATGAGAGTTGCGCTTCTTTGGATCGTTAATGATTTTTCTGCTTATGGTATGTTATGGGATGGAGTATCGTGGGAATTTTAGGATGTCCAATATGTATAGAGAGATCAAAGTCATTCAGATTGAACCATGGAAAGAAATCGAGTTATTTTGATTGTCATAGACAATTTTTACCACCTAATCATAAATTCAAAAGAAATAAAGAAGAATTCACTAAGAATAGAATTGAAAGAACACCTCCACCATTGAGATTCACCAGTCAATTCTTATGGCATAGAGTGCCTAATTTTTCATCTGTTATTGAAGAACCAAATGTTACAACATATGACTATGGAATTACACATAAATGGACTAAACGGAGTATATTTTGGGATTTACCATATTGGCAGAGTAATTTGATTCATCACAATCTTGATGTAATGCATATTGAGAAGAATGATTTTGATAATCTGATAAATATGGTGATGGATATTACTGGAAAAAACAAAAAATAATATTAATGCAAGAAAAGATATGCCTCTCATTTGTAAACGACCTGCCCTTGACGTTAATGAAAATAGTAGGGGACCAAAACCAAAAGCAGTTTATATATTGAATAAGGATCAAAGACGACTTGTTTGTGAATGGTTGAAATCATTGAGATTTCCTAATGGTTATGTCTCTAATATTGATAGATGTGTCGATTTGAAGGAATGCAAATTGATTAGTTTGAAAAGTCATGACTGTCATATATTCATGGAAAGACTAATTCCTATTGCTTTTAAGGAACTGTTACCGAATTTAGTATGGGGTGCAATTACGGAATTAAGCATTTTTCTTCATGATATTTTTTTGAAAGTATTGAGTCATTCACACATGGAGACATTAGAGAGAGATATTCTGATCATTTTGTGTAACTTAGAAAGAATATTTCCACTGGCATTTTTTGATTCCATGGAACATCTTTTGGTTCACTTTCCATATGAGGCTAAAGTTGGAGGTCCTGTTCAATTTCGATGGATGTATCTATTTGAAAGGTGAACTTTTTCTTCCCTTTTTTTTATCATTGTTAGTACATTTGATCAATTTTAGTATAAATCTTTTTCTAATACATTTTTTTTTACTATTAGATTCCTATATCACTTGAAAAAAAAAAGTGAAAAATAAGGCTCATGTTGAGGCTTCTATTGTTAATGCATATATTGTGGAGGAAGTTACAACTTTTGCATCATATTATTTTGGACCTCATGTTCAATGCAAAAGTCATAGAGTAGAAAAAAATAATGAGGGTCCTGTTGATCCCAATTTGGAGTCATTCTCAATTTTTAATTACCTTGGTCGACCGAGTGGATCTCGTACAAGTAGATACTTAATTGGTCAAGAGTGGTGAGCAACCCACATATATATTTTACTAAACTGTCCAAAAGTAACGTCGTATTTCGAGTGAGTATATAAATGTTATATTATATATTTCATATATCGTAAATTATTAATTGTTCATGTTATATTTAAGTTTATGGTAGGATTTTCCAAACCCTATATTCTGAGCTTCCGGAGCATGAGTTTGATCGTTTCTGCGATGAAGAATTGGCACCATGGTTTAAAAAATATGTAAGTAGTCTATGATAATAAATTTGATAAATCTTGACTTTAACACATACTTATTTGACTTTAGGTTCTTGATAATCACGCTCATATTGAGCAAGAACTAGTAAAGCATCTATCATGGGGTTCAAACTTAGTGGTGAAAACTTGGTCGGCATATTTCATAAATAGATATAATTTTCATACTCAAGAATATGGAACTAGGAAAGCTACAATGAATAGTGGGGTTTGTGTTCAGTCATCTAGTGATGGAGCTGCAAGGAATGATTTTTATGGCTTGCTAGATGAAATTTTAGAGGTAGCGTAACAAGGCTCAGATTTGCGAGTTATTTTATTTATGTGTCATTAGTTTGACCCTATCAAAGGCATGAGGGTGCATCCATAGTTTAATTTGGTTGAAATAAATTACAAAAAATTATACAAGAGATATGAATCATTTGTGTTAGCACAACAAGCGATTCAAGTATTTTATGCTTCATATCCTAGTCTTAGGCGAGATAAAAGTGATTGGTGGGTTGTTTGTAAAACAAAAGCACGTAAAAAAATTGAAGAACATTGGGAAGACATAGCATGTCAACAAGATGAAGTTGTAAATACATTTCATATCGAAGAATATAATATTTCAACGTTACGAGATTCCAGCGGCGTAGTAATACCCGTTGATGCAAGTGAAATGAATGAGGATGAAGACGAGGAATTTAATTTAGATGATGACGATGCCGATGACGATGACGATGACAATATCGAATAGACATATGACTAGGATGAAAATCACAATGTGGACTTCGATTTATAATTATGGGTAACTTTTATTGAGTACCAATTATGTTTCAATTTACTGTCTAATTCTAAATTTCATATATTTGATATATTAATGAACTATCTTTGTTTTTTGGTAGGTTATCCAGTTGTTATGAGTATGGTAATTTTTTCCTATTGTTCATATTATAAATTCGATATGCAAATGTAATTCTTTTTTTTACTGTCATATTCTTCTAATAATTATGATTGTTAGTTTCAACGTGGCGGTCATAGACGGAGTAGCGATGGAAGATCACAGTCTTTCTCTGCTTCATCCCCTGCACAGTTTGATGCTTTTGCAGGAAATGTGCCCTCCACCTCTACTCTAGTTGCAGGATTATCTGGTTCTCAACAGATACCTACCAATATATCTTCCCCAGTACAATAATCAATCGTTGAGAGGGAAGAGATATGCGAGAGTTCATATCTCCGCATGGAGATTCATAAGTATTCAAGTTTTAAATTATCTATTTTTTTAATATGATATGTATTTTTATAAGTATCTAACATGGTTTGTTTTTATTTTATGTTAGATTTACATATTTTGCACATGTTATTCACGAGGTGAATAAAATAGTGAATAACCATTGGGGCGAAACTTCTATGACTTATACGAGCACACTGGAAGAAGTAAAAATTTTATGATGGAATGAGTTCAAAGTAAGTTATTTAAATCATTTTATATATAAAATTGCAGTTAATATAATAAATTCAATTTTTCTCTACTGCAGCAGTTATTTACTTGGGAGGAGAGTGAAACACTAGAGATTAGGAGAATTTTCAAGAAAAAGTGTGACGACCATATCAGAAACATAATCAGTCATGCAAAAACCAGAAATAAAAAACCACACTGTATAACTAAGGAAAATTGGAATAAAATTGTTGCATATTGGGGATCTGAGAATAGCAAATGGAGTGAGCAAAATAAACAAAATCAACATTGTAATTCCCGCACTATGTCTGCCACATATGTGAGAGGCTCAATCAATATCGATGAGCATAGACATCGATTGGTGAGTTTTTTCAAATCATAATTTTGTAATCTAATACTCACTAATTTATAAATTATAACATTGTTTGTTTAGGCCCAGGAGACGGGGACTGAGCCATTATTCATAGACATTTTCACTCGTACATTCCAAAAGAAATATAAGACGTGGAGTGGGGAGAGAGCTAGAACAATGAAGGTTTATAATTTAAAAAATTTAAATTCTTATGTTAGTATTTAACTTTTTTTCATTCGAAATAGGAGAAATACGATGAGCTTGCACAGAGAAATTCAAGTGCAAGTGATGATGCAGTCGAATCTGAGCCTTCTATTAGCAATATCAATTTATGTCTCGAAGCAACTAGAGGGGCGAAAAGTGGAAGAATAATTGGACTCAGTTCTTTGAGTCGATCCTATAAAGCCCCTGGTGCTTCTTCTTCATCCTCCCCGGCATCAAGAGCAGAAATAAATCAATTAACTGAAGAGGTTACTCATTTGAGGGAGTTACTAGCGCAGAAGGAAAATGAATCAAGAGAAAGAGCTCAGGAAGTAAAAGAATTAAATGAACGGATGAACGAATTTCGGAGGCAACAGATGTTCATTATGTAGCATCTTCAATTAATGTCTACTTCAAGTTAACTTCCTCCTTTTCGATCTGGTCCTCCTCCTGATCCCTATAATAATGACAATGATGTTTTATTTTTTGATGATGATGGTGGTGACGATGGTGGTTACGTTTGACTTTATTTGTTGTATCTAAATGTTACTTGACTTATCACATACGATATCTATGTTTTGTAAGTTATATTTATGTTTGTTATGTATATATTGATTTGGTATTGAAGTTTTATGTGTGAATTAGTTTATATTGTTATATATGTTTATTGTAAAACAGGGAAAATGGTATAATCTATCATAATATTTTTTTAAAAAAATTCCATATTAGCAACGAAAAAAAAAATTGTCGCATATTTGAGACGAAAAATTATTTTTCGTCGCAGAATTGGCAATGAAAAAAAAATTCATTGCAAAAAATGAAGCACCAGTCGATTGGCACATGTGTCCAGTCGACTGATATACTATCAGTCGAGTGGGAAGTCGGCTAAAAAAGGTTATCTGATCAGCATCTCCACCACTAGTCGACTGATGGCCACCATTAGTCGACTGATACATGAGAATTTGCAACGAAAAGTTTTTTTCATCACAGAAATTGCATCAAAAAAAAATTTTATCGCAAATTATCCTGATCAGTCGACTGATCAACATTATCAACCGACTAAAATTACAATAGCACATTACAAAACTTTTGGTAGCCGACTGAGCAATCGACTATTCACCACATCAGTCGATTGATCAAAACGATCAGTCGACTGCTATACTATAGCACCTTACAGAACGTTTGATAGCCGACTGACCAATCGAATTGGTGAAGCTCTAGTCGACTTAATGGTATCCTTCAGTCGACTGGCCTTGAATATTTTGCAATGAATTTTTTTTTCATCCTAGATTTGGCGATGAAAAAATATTTGTTGCTAAATTTATTTTTATTCATGAAAATATCTTTATTAGACTTTTGTGATGAACTATATTTTCATCACCAAATTTTCGTTGCCAAATTTGGCGATGAAAATTATATTCGTCGCCATAGGCATTTTTGTTGCCAAAATTGGCAGCGAATAGTTACATTCATCACCAAATTTTTGCGACGAACTATTTTTTCATCGTAGATTTGGCGACGAACTATTTTTTTGTTGCAGATTTGGCAATGAACTATTTTTCATCGCCAAATTTAGCGACGAATTTTGCAACGAAAATTTTATTCATTGCAATTTTGATGAAGGATTTTTTTTTCATTGCCGAATTTACCGGCGAATTATTTGTTGTAAATTTCATTGCAAAATTAGTCACCAAACCCTTTCTATTTTTGTAGTGCTTGCTATTTTCCCAACTTCATCCTTCTCCCCGAGTCATCCTTTTTCTAGTTTGGCTCATTTTCCCGAGTTGCTATTCGGTGCTAGTCTGGCCATCAAGGTAATGTGCTCAACTCAGCTCCCTGAGTTGCTATTCAACACTATTCTAGCCACCTAGCTGATACGCTTATAACTCAGATCGGCTCCCCGAGTTGCAATCCCCTCAGCTCGGTCCAACCTTCCGAGCTAAGTCCTACTTGACTCGGATATATATCCTGAATTGTAGTCTTATTCATCTAATCCTTCCTTCCAATCTTAGCCCTCCATTTTTTCTTCCTTTATTCCCTAAATTGAATTATAGCAGTATCATTTATCAAATTGAACATTAAATTTATCGATGAATGTCCTATTATTGTCATCAAGGTAAGAATCTCATATTGGTGTATCAGTGGGGGGGAAGTGGTTTATGAAACGGCTGGCCATGTACTGAATATAATCAAAGAAATCGTCCTCCGACCCAAGTGCCTTTACAGAAGTAGCCATGGACTGGAGTATAGTGGCCCCTGGGCTTGTATCCTCTGCATGGTTCTCCAGTAGAGGTTCCAGAGAGGGAACGATGTCATTAACTAAGATGGGAATAGTGTGGTGTTCCGTAGGTAACAAGAGATTAAAAATTGAGGGTTGTGGATGGGCAGATTGGTGACCTTTAAAACACCTTACGCGTCAGCACAAGGAGGCATTCACTAAACATATACAAGCATCACTTGTGCTCTACTTGAGTAAGTGTTAGTAGCTTTGTACGAAGGTTTTAACAAGTTTGAAGTCAAGAATCTGTGAGTTTCCATTTCCTTTCTCCTTATTTCTTACTTTGAACTTTCATGTTGAGTGATCCCAGCGTTTTCCCACTACTCTTTTATCCATCCTAGTATCAGAGCTAGAATAAAGGAGTAAAGGTAATTTGCTCTTAGAAGTAAGCATGGTTGTTGGTATTATGCAAATTAGAATTACAAAATAACAAGTCCTAACTTGGTAAAGCTTAGTGGTAAAGCTTAAAAGCCAAGGGCACACTTGTGTGAGTAATTTTGATAAGGAATTGCTTTGCCATAAGCTTGCTTTATATGCATATACACCCTATGGTGAGCGTCATCTTTGCATGAATGGTATAGAATTTCTACTAGAATAATTGACACACGTTCGTGCATGGATAATTGTAATTGAGCTTGGGGATCTAGCAATTCTAGCCACAATGGAGGTAGACCTCACTAATGGAAGCCAAATGGTATATGTTATCCCAGATATTTTGCTAACCATCAGTGACTTCTATAGAAATATTCAGGTTTCAATCTTGACAAGGGGGTATGAACAATGGACAAATGGGGAAGCTAATCTCTTAATAACAAGGCAGTTAGTAGGAAGGCTCTCCAACACTCCAAATGTGGGCTTTGCATATGAAGTGCAAGGCGTAGTAGACTACCTCACCAGCTGCGGAGTCCGTGCCCTACCTGGAAGAAGGTATTCACCTCTACCTCACACGGCCTTAATTGGGTAATTCAACCCACACAGATGTATATCCCAATACAACCAATAGAAGTAAACAATGCCAGCCTAATGGACGGACAAATTTCTTTAAGCTTCTCTCGTCATATAGTGGCACAACATAGCTGCCCTGAAGAAGAAGAATCTTTTCGCACATTGGCACTCCTCATAGAGCAAAACCCTTGTATACGGGTACACAAACTTTCTTCAGCTATCCTATTACCTAGACAAAAAACTCTTAGTTCTACAGGTTTCGATTTAGCGCCAGATAAATTATTTATCATTCACCTAAAAGGCAGGGCAAAGGTAACTATAGGACTTTGCCTTGATATCCCTGAAGGCCGCTATGGTCGCATTGAAGAAATATCTAGTACCACATGGAAGTTTGGGCTGGATATTGGCACCGGCGTTATTGATAGTACCTACACATGTGAACTTACTATAATTGTTTTTAATCATTCTGACAAAATGGTCACACTCAGCTCTGGACAATTTATTGCACAAATAATCTTTGAGCCAATTATTCGTCCCACCTTTTCTGAAATCCACCAAGAAACCAAATCCATCTCCTCATCCCTCCAGCATGATCCATGCTTCCTCGAGTGTTCACAGTGTTGTGACTACTGCAACTGTGACGAATGCCATGATTCTCCTCATAACAATACTGAAACTATTGTTTACCAAGCTGCCCATCCACAACCCTAAATTTTTAATCTCTTGTTACCTACGGAACTGTTGGATTCCCATAGCACCGACGTGGGTGTTGTGTTCGAACACGTTTCGTAAACATGCACACCGTGGAAGCAAAAACTAGTAATAAATTATTTATTACAACACACACACAACACGCATGCTAGGATACAACATGTGTAGACATAATCAATATTTCAAATTTTGCAATAAAAGGAAACTTATACTAGGTATACCTGATGGATCACGTGTAGCGGGAATGACATCAACCGAGCGACACTTACAAGTCTCGCCTCTATCTGAATCCACGTTGAGTATCATCGGGATAGCTTCACAAAGCCACGAGCACCATCTTCGCAAGAGTTACTAGCCTCGTGTCGAAGACGTTGTGATCCAAGAGACGATCACAATCCGAATCAAAATTCGGATCTAAAAACGAGCTCCATGAACTCGCTTCTCGGAAGTTGTTTTCATCAACCAATTGACGAAACCTTGGTCCTCCACCTATGAGGATTGCTGGAGATCCAATCCCTGGAAAGTAGGTCACTGTCGGAGCGCAAAACGCTGACCAAACGACCTCTCTACGAAGAGAGAAACAAGCTGTCCAAAAATGGACAGCTTGTGTTGGTGGAGAAGATGGCCGGCCAATCAATGGTTGTTTGCTCCTTGGTCACCGACAGCCAAGGGAGGATGGTCGAAGCAGTCGCCGGCAGCTGGTGAGTGGCCGATGGCGTGGAGGAGAGGTTGTTGTAGAAGGTTGGACGACAACAACCTTTTGGGCGGCAAGGAGTCCCCCCTATGGTTGGGCAGCAAAAGCAAAGAGGAGAAGAGGAGGCTAGCTATTTCCAAAAATAACTCTTAGGGTTTTTTTCAAAACCCTTAAGCCGCATTTTTATAGAGTGTGTGTTTCTTGACCATCAAGAAACCTTCTCCTAGGAGTAATTGATTCATAACCAAAACTCGTTAACCCACTCCAATAACTTAAGTTAAAATAAACTAAACCACGTTGGTCTATTTTAAGTTAAAATGAACCGAACCAACTTTGGTTCATTCGTTTAAAACAAACCATATCACTTTGGTTTATTTTCCACCATTGAATTAGAACCAAACCAATTTGGTTCATCCATAATGTCTTCATAAGACTCGACCCATCCATGCTTTCGATGCGACTAAAACCATTTCATACTCGCTCTTTGTTTGGTCCAACTAAACCTAGTCTCTCTCGATCTGAGAATCCTATTCTCAAACTCATTTTAAATCTTTCGGATTACGCTCATTGTGCGTGTGACCAAATGTTGGAATGTATACTGAAAGCCTAGCTCTTTTTGTATGAACATTTTATTTTGGAATAAGAATCACATGATCATTGTTTGCACTTTATATATTTATTATATGTGTGTGTATATTATCTAATATTTTACATTGTAGATAACATGGTGCTTGGTGTGGCACAGAAGATCATGTTATCAGTCCCTTGTAAAATTTAAGTAGAGGCTCACAACCAAGATGGTTTTGGACAAACCATTGGCATGGTTGTAGTGTAGCTTGGTATTGTTTTGTCTTGAACATGGAGTTACACTAGTACACTTAGGTGTATTGAGTAGGACCGACATAGAGGTGATTCAATTAATTGCTGACTACATAATTGAATCGGACCTCGGATATTATGTTGTACATGCTCTTAATCCCGATATAATAACAGGCACATGTACTTAGTATTTATTTCTTTGATTTACCAAAGGGTGAGATTTAAATGGATTAAATCAATATGCTCGGTAAGTTGGGAAATAATATTATTTACATGGTGTGTCGTTGATTATAGGAGGAAACTGTGTCCTATATACTAGGTTGATGATGTTCCCTTGAGGAGCTCATAAGGTTTATCATGTAAACCCAGCTGGTTGACTTAGTCAACAAGAAGATAAGGTTGAGTGGTACTACTCGAGGAATTAGATGTTAATTAATTGATGGTCAGTAAATCAATTAATTGACGGACATTCGATATCTTAAACACGGGGAGATGAATGTACAAATAATATATGGAGCCCATATTAATTTATGGGGGTTGGTGAGGTAGTTCAATGATGATCCTCTAGTGGAATGGAACATCATTGATGGATCAAGTTAGTGTGGTTCCGATCCATCGGGTGGCCAAGATCCAACTCCTCCTTATGGTTCCTATCGTAGCCTAATATAATCCTAAAGAAGTCTAGATCCAAGGATGTAAAACAAAACTCTAGAACCAACGGTTGGGATCAAATCCCTAGATCCGATGGTTGGGATGAAACCCTAGAACCAACGGTTGGGATTAAATCCTTAGATCCGATGGTTAGGATGAAACCCTAGAATCGACAGTTGGGATTAAATCTCTAGATCCGACGGTTCGGATGAAACCCTAGATCTGACGGTTGGGATGAAACCCTAGATCCGACGGTTGGGATGAAATCCTAGATCCGACGGTTGGGATGAAACCCTAGATCCGACGGTTGGGATAAAACCCTAGATCCGACGGTGGAGATTAAATCCCTAGATCCGACGGTGGAGATTAAAGGAGGCTTAAGCCCAATTCTATAAATAGAGGGCTTAGGTTGGGCGGCAAAAGAGGCTCAATTTTGGAGTTAGGGTTTTAGTTTGGGCGGCTAGGGTTTGGAAGCAAAGTTTTGGGCGGCAACTCTTGGACAAGAAGCCGGCGCCCATCTTCTTCCTTTTCTCCTTGGTGGCCGGCGCTCACTCCTTCTTTCTCTAAGCTTTGGCCGGCCCTCTTCCTTTTCCTTTGATCCTTGGTGGCCGGTAGTCCTCCAACAATTGGTGGCCGGTGCTTCTCCAACCTCTAGGTGGCCGGCGGCAACCTCTCTTCAAGGTTGGCCGGCGCTCATCCCTTCGTTCCTTGGCCGGCGGTTGCATCAAACTCCCTTGCTTGGTGGCCGGTTCTAGAAAGGAATGGTTTTGTTGGTTCTTCTCTTTGTTCACAGCGGACAAGGAAGGGAAGAACGCGATCTAGAAGGCTTCTACTCGTGGAGGATCTTCGCCCACACGTCGTCCACGAGGAGGATAGGACATACGGTAGAAGATCGTAAGGTATAAAGTGGTACAACTTTATTTTCTGATCTTAGCATGTTATTTTATGTGTTGATTATACAAGTGTGTGTATGTATATATTTTGTATAATCATGGACCCCGAAGACAAACACAAAAACCGGTGATCCGTCCGTCGTCTCTTCCGCGGCTAACCAACTAGAAGAGTTGTGTTGCTTGAACAACTAGTTTGTTCAAGCGATCACTCAAGTTGTTAGCACGACGACGAATAGGTTGTGCTAAGGAAACTCATCCCATCTGGATTAGTTCTTTCATTGGTGAAAATTTTAATCTGGGGACATGGGAGCCAATGAGTCTCTGAAGCAACTCCCTACACCAAATAGGTTCCCGGTTGATGTTGGTCGTCTATAATTAACCATTAATTATAGAACGATCATGAGTGGCACCTAATAGTATATTATGATCTCCAATTAACCTCGACGGTTGATCTCAGAACCATTTCTAAAACCCTTCAGCAGCTACAATGAATCGTGCCCCATTCCCTTCACTTATCTTATACCCACTTGGTTCAGGATATGGTCTATAGTATCAGTCTCTACTAGGCTGACTACGTCACACCTAGCCCAAGTATTACTTCCTCATTCTGCGTATTCTAGTTATTGTACATGTATCCAAGAGTACCTTACTATAAACATGTAATGCTTTGGCCAAAGACTTTAGTAACAATCCGACGAGAGGTCAAGGGTATACATCTCCTCGCAAGGAGTGGTGAATCCTTTGTAGGCTATTCAAACACCTTCAACCACTTTGACTTATACCCAATCATCCCGGGTCCACATCTCCTCAGAGATGCTTGCTTAAGATGTCAAAGCATAAGTCTTCATGATCAAGATGACTTGAATACCGCAAGTCGAAGGAACATCGCACTTAAGCTGCAGTAATAACTTCATTGACATATCCATATATATAGAGAATCATATGAAGTCTTACAACTAGTCACTCCAATGAACTAGTTACCATAACAAGCATCCATGATTAACTCCGGACATCCCAATGTCTCTAGCCAGTGAGGAACAGTTGTTTGGATAAACTAAAGAGTACACCTCGTGCTAGTCTCAACAGAATCGATGGCGCCCGAATGTATCAATTCATCGACTAGAGATAATTCCAATACATCACAATTACACATGTAGAGATACTAACTAGTTATGATCCAATCACAAATTCTCTCATGCTATGAATCGTATTGCAGACATTCAGTAAATGAGTTTAAGATCCAATCAAATACATGAAAACATGTATACTCAAATAGTAAATTTTCATTTAGCAAATAAATGGTACAACCATAAGGCGATTGCCTTAGGAAACCTCTCATATATTATCAACAAACTCTCACTTGGCCTAATGCCAATCACCATGGTATCCAATACCATAAGCTCTAACATGACCCTCAAACTTACTTTGAGATAAGGCCTTAGTTAAAGGGTCCATTAAGTTCCTTTCAGTGGGAATATTCTCGATTTGTATTTCCTTCCTACTGATGATCTCTCTAATCAGATGATAGTGGCGAAGCATATGTTTGGATCGTTGATGAGACCACATCAAGTTCATATACGAACTTTTTGATCCAAACCGCTTTCATTGCTACTTCCGAAGTTGCAATGTATTCTTCCTCAGTGGCAGAATCCGCTATAACATCTTGCTTGGAACTTTTCCAACTTATTGTACCTCCATTCAAGGTGAATATGTACCCAGACTGAGACCTAGAATCATCCCTTGTCTGTCTGGAAGTTGGCATCCGTATACACGCGTATTACCATATCACCCTCTCCATATATTAGGAACACATCCTTAGTTCTTCTTAAGTACTTAAGAATTGTCTTAACAGCCGCCCAATGATCCATTCCTTGATCAGACTGATATCTGCTCGTGACACTCAGAGCATAAGATACATCGGGCCTCATACATAACATAGCATACATGATAGATCCTATTGCAGATGAATAGGGAATCTGACTCATGCAAATCCTCTCATCTTTTGTGCGCGGACACATAGACTTCGAAAGGTGTATCCCATGCATGATGGGAAGGTAACCTTTCTTGGATTCTGATATACCAAACCTCTTTAGCACTCGGTCTATATATGTAGACTGCGAAAGACTAAGCAACCGTTTCGATCTATCTCTATAGATCTTAATCCCAAGGATGTAGGTCGCTTCTCCCAGGTCTTTCATGGAGAATATTTTGGATAACTAAATTTTGTCTAACTGTAAGACAGAAATATCATTTTTTATAAGTAATATGTCATTGAAATACAACACTAGGAACACGATTGCACTCCCACTAACCTTCTTGTACACATAGGGTTCATCTGGATTTTGTGAGAAATCAAACCTTTTGATTGCCTCATCAAAATGGATATTCCAGCTTCTGGATGCTTGCTTCAGTCCATAAATAGACCATCAAAGTTTGCATACCTTGGTTTTATCAACCGATGTGAAACCCTCAGGCTGTATCATATACACATCCTCGAGTAGGTTTCCGTTAAGGAAAGCTATTTTCACATCCATCTGCCATATCTCATAATCATAATGAGCCTCTATAGCCAAGAGCATTTGAATGAATTTAAGCATAACTACCAATGAATAGGTCTCGTCATAATCAACACCTTATTTTTTGTAATAGCCTTTCGCCACTAATCTAGCCTTAAAGGTAATCACATTACCATCCATGTCGATTTTCTTCTTGAAAACCCACTTGCACCCTATAGGCTTAATGCCTTCGGGTGGGTCCACCAAATTCCAAACTTGATTTTCATACATGGAACCCATTTTCGACTTCATGGCTTCAAGTCATTTGTCCCTTTCTGAACTTTTCAGAACTTCTTCATAATTGGAAGGCTCCTCATCGTCAATGAGTAACACATCGTTCGATTCACTTACGAGAAATCCATATCTCTTAGGAATGTTGCGTGTCCTACTAGATCTACGAAGATGTGATGTCACAATAGGTTCAGCCGATGTCTCATCACTATGAGTCATTGGTCGAGGTGCTTGACCAGGTATCTCCTCAATGTCTACTAGAGTCTCTTGAACCTCCTCAAGTTCAACAACACTCCCACTATTTTCTTGCAAGAGAAACTCTTTCTCTAGAAACACAACATTCCTTGAAACAAACACCTTTTGTTCTAAGGAATGATAGAATTGGTAACCCCTCGTTTCCTTAGGGTATCAAATAAATAGACATTTATCAAACTTAGCATCCAATTTGTCTGATATAGTCCACTTCACATAAGCAGGACAACCCCATATCTTCAAATAAGATAAATGAGGTTTCTTAATAGCCCATATCTCATATGAAGTAGTATAGACTACCTTGGTCGGGACTCTATTTAACAAGTAAACAGCTGTCTGAAGTGCATAGCCCCAAAAGGACTTGGAAAGATTCGCGTGATTCATCATTGACCTGACCATGTCCAACAAGGTCCGATTTTACCTCTCAAATACACCATTAAGATGTGGTGTATACGGCGGAGTCCATTGAGACAATATATCATTGTCCCTTAGATAATCCAAAAAATCTTGACTCAAGTATTCACCACCTCAATCCGATCGAAGTATTTTAATACTCTTGTCAAGTTGTTTCTCTACTTCATTTCTAAATTCTTTTAACCTTTCAAAGGCTTCAGACTTGTGTTTCATCAAGAACACATACCCAAACCGTGAGTGATCATCGGTGAAGGTAATGAAGTAGTTATAGCCTCCTAGAGCTTGAGTTGACATAGGTCCTCATACATCAGTATGTATTAGACCAAGCAACTCTCCCACAATTTCACCTTTTCCCATAAAAGGTAACTTAGTCATCTTTCCTTTTAAGCATGATTCGCACGTATCATATGAATCCAATTCAAACAATTCTAGAATTCCATATCGGTGTAATTCGGACATGCATTTCTTGCTCACATGGCCAAGACGATAATGCCACATGTAGGAGTCTAATTGATTATCTTTTCGAGCATGCTTGTTGCTCGCTTCGATATTGAGAATGTCACTGGATACGTCTAACGTATATATACCATTGTACAATGTTCCAGTCCCATAAAGCACGTCATTCAAAGTTATGTAACAACAATTGTTACTAAAAGTTAAATGGTACCCATTTCTATTTAAACATGAAATAGAAATGATGTTATTTATCAACGAAGGAACATAAAAGCAATTGTCCAGTTCTAAGACAAGTCCTGTAGGGAGTTTCAATAAATACGTTCTGATGGCGAGTGCAGCAACCTTTGCTCCATTCCCAACGCATAAAATTGACTCTCCCTTGACGAGTCTTCTTCTATTCCTTAGCCCATGTATGTTATTATATATATGTGAACCACACCCGGTATCCAATACCCAAGTGTCTAAGGAAACAGAATGACAATCAATAACGAAGATATCTGAAGATGATGGGGCATCAGATTCCTTCTTCTTCTTTACGGACTCAAGATAAATCTTGCAGTTTCTTTACTAGTGGCCCTCCTTGCCACAATGATGGCAAGTGCCCTTTTGAGCTGGTTCTACCTTTTTAGCCCTTTTCTTCTTCCCCTTCTATTGTTCCTTTGACTTCCTCTTAGAACCTTTCTTCGAGGAATCAACTAACAGCACCGTCCTCTTCTCATGCTTCACAGAAGGCTCCACAGTCTTCAGCATGTTGAGCAGTACCATAGATGAACCTTCTTGCATCTCAGAGGTGAAGAGGAGCTTGGAGACTTTGAACCTTTTGTATCTCACTTGCTCATCAAACAACTCATAAAGATGAAAGACTATGGTATGAGCATCCATATGCTCATGCTTCTTCCACAACTCGGGTACCATCACGGCTAGCATGATGCAACTCACTAGTTCAGAATCACTCACATATTTCTGATGGGCCAACAATTGGTCTGGAGTTGCATCATCACTAGGACGGGCAGGAAGAGGTGCTTCGAGGACATACTCAAGCTTTTCAGCCTTGAGAATAGTTCTAAAGTTTCTAAGACAGTCCAAGAAGTTCAGCCCATTCAATTTATTCAAATCCAAAATAGAGCGCAAATTCAAAGACATCATGATCAAGTGATTAACCTAGAAATACAAATCAAGGATATATGAGAAAATGATTTAAAATGCATCCACATACATTTACAAAATTCCATTCATTTTTTGAATTTCAAAAATCTCTCAAAATCAATTCGGGAGATCGTAGGTCCATCTCCGAATGGGTTGATATCCAACATAGATAAGAACAACCTTGGAGAGAGTCCAACAAGTCATTCTTACCTACGATGGTAGGTATCAAGTATGTCAATTACATATCACATATATGCAACTATCACAATGTGCTATCAACTAATTGAATGTTCACACATACATCGGATTGTTAACT
Source organism: Wurfbainia villosa (assembly GCA_025175895.1). Lineage (NCBI taxonomy): Eukaryota > Viridiplantae > Streptophyta > Magnoliopsida > Zingiberales > Zingiberaceae > Wurfbainia > Wurfbainia villosa. The sequence goes on from CM045987.1 coordinate 39,543,486, forward strand.
CATTAACAAGTATGCATCATATGCATAGTACCCAACTTCACCTCCCTTCACATCGACCTTGGAGAGAGTCCAACAAACCAATGCTCCAAGTTAAAGTCGACCCATTAATCGCGAAATAGTTTTAATGTGGTTAGAGCGCATTCAACCAATTAGCCAGGCTTGGAGAGATTCCAACAACCCAAACTAACGATTGACCTCTGACTCTTACCTTATTAGTAATAAACTATTCCAATGGTTTGAACACGTTCAAGTTCGAGCCAGGCTTGGAGAGAGTCCAACAACCCAAACAAAAAACGGAACTCTGGTTCTAACCATATTAATGGAAGGTATAGGCTTTAATATTGTGTAAGGGTTTTAAAGTCTCATCCTCTTTTTCATGCAAATAACTATTATCTACATGGCATGACACACATGGCATACATCTACATGTAACAACATGCATGGCATAATGATATACATCTAATGCAATTACATGGCATACAATTATGGCATGTACAAATAGTTTCCTTATTTGTCATAACTATTTTAGAAATAAAATATATTTTAGATTTGATTTTTCAAATCAAATCATGATTAAATTAGGAAACAAATTTCCAAATCTAATCACATATTTTATTTATGGAAAGGGTTAATTAAGGAAAGTCAAATCTAATTTAGGAAATAAATTTCCTAAATTGTAATTTCCTAATCATATTAGGAAACTTCCAATTTGAATTTCTTTACAAATTAAAATTTCCATAAATACTTCTAAACTTTTCAAAAGTAGAATATTTCCATAAATACAATTATGACTATCGCAAAACAATTTTACAATTATGTCGAAACATAACCTGGCTCTGATACCACTGTTGGGTTCTCATAGCACCGACGTGGGTGTTGTGTTCGAACACGTTTCGTAAACATGCACACCGTGGAAGTAAAAACTAGTAATAAACTATTTATTACAACATACACACCACACGCATGCTAGGATACAACATGTATAGACATAATCGATATTTCAAATTTTGCAATAAAAGGAAACTTATACTAGGTATACCTGACAGATCACGTGTAGCAGGAATGACATCAATCGAGCGACACTTGCAAGTCTCGCCTCTATCCGTATCCACGCCGAGTATCGTCGGGATAGCTTCACAAAGCCATGAGCCCCGTCTTTGCAAAAGTTACTAGCCTCGTGTCGAAGACGTTGTGATCCAAGAGACAATCACAATCTGAATTAAAATTCGGATCTAAAAACGAGTTCCATGAACTCGCTTCTCGGAAGTGGTTTTTGTCAACCAATTGACGAAACCTTGGCCCTCCACCTATGAGGATTGCCGGAGATCCAATCCCCGGCAAGTAGGTCGTTGTTGGAGCACAAAATGCTGACCAAACGACCTCTCTACGAAGAGAGAAACAAGCTGTCCAAAACTGAACAGCTTGTGTTAGTGGAGAAGATGGCTGGCCAATCAATGGTCGATTGCTCCTTGGTCGCCGGCAGCCAAGGGAGGATGGCCAGAGGAGTCGCCAGCAGCTGGTGGGTGGCTGCCGACGTGGAGGAGGAGTTGTTGCAGAAGGTTGGACGACAGCAACCTTTTGGGCAGCAAGGAGTTCCCCCTATGGTTGGGCGGCAAGAGAAAAGAGGAGAAGAGGAGGCTAGCTATTTCCAAAAATAACTCTTAGGGTTTTTTTCAAAACCCCTAAGCCGCATTTTTATATAGTGTGTGTTTCTTGACCATCAAGAAACCTTCTCCTAGGAGTTATTGGTTCATAACCAAAATCCGTTAACCTGCTCCAATAACTTAAGTTAAAATAAACCAAACCGCGTTGGTCTATTTTAAGTTAAAACGAACTGAACCAACTTTGGTTCATTCGTTTAAAAGAAACAAAACCACTTTGGTTTATTTTCCACCATTGGATTAGAACCAAACCAATTTGATTCATCCATCATGTCTTCATAAGACTCGACCCATCCATGCTTCTAATGCGACTGAAACCATTTTATACTCGCTCTTTATTTGGTCCAACCAAACTTAGTCTCTCTCGATCTGAGAATCCTATTCTCAAACTCGTTTTAAATCCTTCAGATTACACTCGTTGTGCATGTGACCAAATAAGTTCTCAATTTATGTTAGTCATCTATAATTAACCATTAATTATAGAACGATCATGAGTGGCACCTAGTAGTACATCATGATCCTTAATTAACCGAAAAATCAACGGTTGTTCCCAGAACCATTTCTGAAGCCCTTCAGCAGCTAATATGAATCGTGCCCCATTCTCTTCACTCATCTTATACCCACTTGGTTCAGGACATGGTCTATAGTGTCAATCCCCACTAGGCTAACTACGTCACACCTAGCCCAAGTATTACTTCCTCGTCTTACGTATTCTAGTTATTACACATGTATCCAAGAGTATCTTACTGTAAACATGTAATGCTTTGGCCATAGACTCTAGTAACAATCCGACGAGAGGCCAAGGGTATACATCTCCTCACAAGGAGTGATGAATCCTTTGTAGGCTATTCAAACACCTTCAGCCACTTCGACTTATACCCAATCATCCCAGGTCCACATCTCCTCGGAGATGCTTACTTAAGATGTCAAAGCATAAGTCTTCATGACCAAGATAACTTGAATACCGCAAGCCGAAGGAACATTGCACTTAAGTTGCAATAAGAACTTCATTGACATATCCATATATACAGAGAACCATATGAAGTCTTACAGCTAGTCACTCCAATGAACTAGTTATCATAACTAGCATCCATGATTAACTCCGAACATCCCAATGTCTCCAGCCAGTGAGGAATAGTGGTTTGGATAAACCAAAGAGTATACCTCGTGCTAGTCTCAATAGAATCGATGGCATCCGAATGCATCAATTCATCGACTAGGGATAATTCCAATACATCACAATTACACATGTAGAGATACTCACTAGTTGTGATCCAGTCACAAATTCTCTCATGCTGTGAATCGTATTGCGGACATTCAATAAATGAGTTTAAGATCCAATCAAACACATGAAAATATGTATACTCAAATAGTGAATCTTCATTTATCAAATAAATGGTACAACCATAAGGCAATTGCCTTAGGACACCTCTCATATATTACCAACAAGAACACCACACTATTTCCGTCCTAGTTAATGACATCATTCCCTCTCCAGAACCTCTACTGGAGAACCATGCAGGGGATACAAGCCCAGGGGCCACTGTACTCTAGTTCATGGCTACTTCTATAGAGACTCCTGGGTTGGAGGACCATTTCTTTGATTATATTCAATACATGGCCAGCCATTCCGTAAACCACTTCCCCCCCCCCCACTGATACACCAATCTGGGATTCTTACCCTGATGACAATACTACCGATGAATGGACCAACCCCTTCACATCAGAAGGTGGTGGGCAACAGCTTCTTGCCACTGGTTTTGTGATGGAGTATCCTAGCCTGAGTCACTTGATAAACAACTAGTCTGAGCAGTAGGTTTATTCCACAAGTGCAGTAACATCTCCATATATCCCACCTTAAGATACAATAATGGGATCGACAGGATACCCACCAGCCTCGACAACCTCAGCACAACCAGGGCCATCTCACCCCCTTTTTGAGCAAGGATGACAACCTAACACCAAATTTTGAAGGGATACAAGTAATGAACTTTGGTCATTACCTCCAGCCCAACAGCAGGGAGGAGCACTATTTGTGATCCCGCAATAGCTCGGCTTATTTCATGACGTTTTCTCTAGGTGGGAATCAATTACCTTAAACCATGTATCCAGCTAGGGTTTCACTGATCCCCATGACAAAATTGAATACATGGAAAATTTGTTAGGGGAAATTGAAAAGCTAATATGGATTCAATGGAGAATGACCTATCCAGTTGAATACAAAGTCTTGATTAATTCTGCAGAAGGCAGGCGGGGTACACAAAATATATTATCACAAATGAGGAGGGTTTTCTCATCAAAAGACCCAACACAAGGCTCAACTGTACTACAAGATGTAGCATATCGAGATTTAGAAAAATTATCCTGTGATAACATCAAGAATATAGTCCAATATATGAATGATTATATCAAGCTAGCATCAAAAATACAAAGACTATTCACTGGACCAAAACTCTTAGAGAAATTATGGTTCAAAATGTCGGTAGACTTGGGAAGCAGGATAAAAACTGCTTTTGATGACAAATATGTAGGATTAACAGTTGGAGTCCTACCCAAGGTGTTATTCGCTTATAAATTCATCGAACAAGAATGCAAAGATGCTGCTTTCAAAAGATCTTTAAAGAATTTATCTTTCTGTAACCAAATCCCTATTCCAAGCTACTATCAGGGACAGAAGAAATATGGTATTCGCAAAAGCAGAACATACAAAGGGAAACCACACAAGTCCCATGCCCGAATAGAAAAGAGGAAGCAACTTATCAGAAATAAAAGATGTAAATGTTATCTATGCAGACAGGAAGGACACTTCTCTAGAGCCATGCATGGGGGACTTCGAATAGAGGACAATGTGGTAACGTTTTACAAAAATTTAACCACCATTAACACTTTACCCTCCATCACTGCAGCTGCAATTGAAGAACTTGAATTGGACGAAGAGGAATGGTAGCTTTCAAAGTATAAGGTATTTGAAGAGTGGCGGGCCTAAAAATCCACTAAGTGTGTTATGTCTTGTCGTAGTGAGTTGTAAAGCGTACTATGTGTGTTGTAAAATAGTACTATGTGTGTTGTAAAGTAGTTAACGTACTATGTCTTGTCACGGTGAGTTCTAAAGAGTACTAATTCTGCTCCCAAAGGAAAAAAGATCTAGCATGTGATGATGGGGCCCCATGAGCACCCAACAGCTAGACTTTGCCTATATAAGCAGACATTTGCACCTCTTGCAGAGCATACAAGCATCACTTGTGCTCTATTTGAGTAAGTGTTAGCATCTTTGTACGAAGGTTTTAACAAGTTTGAAGTCAAGAATCTGTGAGTTTCCATTTCCTTTCTCCTTATTTCTTACTTTGAACTTTCATGCTGAGCGATCCCAACATTTTCCCACTACTCTTTTATCCATCCTAGTATCAGAGCTAGAACAAAGGAGTAAAGGTAATTTGCTATTAGAAGTAAGCATGCTTGTTGGTATTATGCAAATTATAATTACAAAAGAACAAGTCCTAACTTGGTAAAGCTTAGTGGTAAAGCTTAAAAGCCAAGGGCACACTTGTGTGAGTAATTTTGATAAGGAATTGCCCTGCCATAAGCTTGCTTTATATGAGCAATTACGTTATTACTCGAAATACTCTAACTTACAGGGAATTTATTAATGCAACATAGCCAATCGAGTCTCCTTCTTTTGGGTTCTGTAAGCCCAGCGATTTCCAAAATATTGCATCTGGAATAGCTTGTAGGATCGAGTAAGCCGAGAGAGAGGGGCGAATCTCGGTGTTTAATAATTTTTTAATAATTTTAATACGAGTATGCAGTGGAAATGAAATGCAATCAAAGACACAGGCAATTTACTTGGTTCACAACCCGAACTGGGTTGTCTAAGGCCCGTAGCTCTACCACGAGCTACCTCGATGGGCAATCTCTATAATGCCCTCCGATTCGAGAACTCTCGACTTCGGAGGGAGTTCACTTTTTACAAGTATGAGAGAAGGGTAACAATCTACCCTCTCTTGAATTATAATACAAAAGTGAAATAGAAAATAAAGCTAAGACTACTTTATACCGACACTACTAAAGATTCGGATGCAGCTCAAGGTGTCGGAAAAGAGTCCTTTCTGAAGGTTGAAGGTCTTGTGATCATGAGGAAATTTTGGCAACACTTCGACATTGATTGATTTCGATAATTGGATCAGGTCGAGCACAACTTTTATAAACTCTTTCCAATCGACTGAAATGCCTTTCAGTCGACTACACATCAACCCGTCGATATAGAATTCGTGGTCTTCCAGTCGACTCCACGTCACTCGGCTCCGCATCGGGAATTTTCTCTCTTTAGTCGACTCAAACTCTTCAGTCGACTCAAGCCCTTTCCATCTGTGTCGCATGATCTCCAATCGATCACCAGCTGATCCTGCCAAATAGGAATCCAGTCGACTGATACAACTCCAGTCGACTGGAGTTCAATCGACTTGAACCCATTCAGTCGACTGTTCTCTGCAAAATAGGATTAGCACAAGATATGAAATACGATAGCAATAGTAATACTGCTCGATCTCGACTACTATGTCCCACGCAGAATTTTTGTCGGATCGACGCCTAGCTTTGTCCCCCTAAAGAGGACTCAGCCTCACCTCTTCACTCAAGGCTTACCTGCCAACTACTTGTCGGACTTACCATTCTTGACATCCGATCTGACCCACCAGAGCTTCCACCAGCTGTCTGGTCTGCCTGACCCAGCTAGACTTTTTACCGATTGTCCGGTCTCCTGACCCAACCGATCTTCATGCCAAATGTCCAGTCCACGCGACCCATCTGGACTTCATGCCAGGTGTCCAGTCATCCTGATCTATCAAGATACGTGCCTAGTATCCGGTCAACACGACCTATTAAGACTTCCTGTTAAGCCTGCACACTTAACACCTATATTAGATCACAAGTGGATCCTAACTCTTAACTGTGGTTCATACATCAAAATTAAGGAGTGATGCTTACTGCATCAACAATCTCCCCTTTTTTTTATGTATGACAACACATCAGTTAAAGTTAGGAGAATCAAATATCAATCTTCATATTTTGACATGTATAAAATATGAACTAACACTTTTTATCATGCATAAATTTAACCATGTATGAGATGCATTGGTCCTTATCAAATTTTTGCATCCACTTAACTTTATATCTCTTTTTAAGTCTATAATTTTATATCTCTTCTCTCCCCCTTTAGCATACATCAAAATAAGGATTAAGTTAAAAATATACCAACATAATGTAGTGGAGAGTTAAGGTTTCACAAACATGACAATTTATCAAACTCAAAAAAACTTTGAAATTTGATTTACTTTAAGCTTTTCAGTAATATTTCTAACTTCAAAAATTGTCAAACTATAAAAATTTTCAATAAAAATTTGCAACTTTTTAACACTCCCTGAATAATATATAGATTTTTCAAAATTTTCAAATATTTCAAAAACTCCACCTGAATAATTCAAAAAATTAAAAAATTTCAAAAATGTTCAACTTTTAAAAAAAAAACTCCCCCTGAATTATTCAAAAAAAAATTCAAAAAATTCAAATTTTTCAAAAACTCCCCCTGAATAATTCAAAAAAATTTTAAAATTTTCAAAATTTTCAAATCTTTTTTTAAACTCCAAAATCTCCCCCTGAATAATTCAAAATTTTTAAAATTTTTCAACTTTTTCAAAAACTCCAAAATCTCCCCTTGAATAATTCAAAAAAAAAAAAATTTTCAAAATTTTCATCTTTTTCAAAAACTCCCCTGAATAATTCAAATTTTTTAAAATTTTCAAACTCTTTAATGTTTTTCAAAACTCCCCTGAATAATTCAAATTTTTAAAATTTTCAAATTCTTTAATGTTTTTCAAAACTCCCCCTTGAATAAAGCTTTATAATGTTTAATTCGCATACATCAAATCCTAAGTAGTAATTTTAAAAATATTTAAGCTTTATAAGACTTCATCTTTTCAAAGTAAGTTTTTTTCCCCCCTTAATTTAAGTTTCAAATTTTTCAATACTCCCTCTTAAAGCTAGAATGTTTGAAACCCATTTAAGACTCCCCCTTTTCAAAATTTAATATACATGAAGATATTTTCTCCCCCTTAATTTAAATTTTGAATAAAGCAAATTATTTTGAATTGATTTTGGATTAATTGTGTTGATTTGATTGTATTTGAGTTGATTAAGTTAAAATATTTAAGTTGAATTGATTAGATGGTTTGGATTGATAAGATTAGTTAGGTTACATTAAGTTTAATTATTTAGTTAAGTTGTTAAGTTTAATTAAGCTGTAATTACGTTATTGTTAAGTTTAATTAAGTTGTTGTTAAGTTTAATTACATTGTTGTTATGTTTAATTATGTTATTGTTAAGTTTAACTAAGTTGTGTTAAATTTAATTATGTTGTGATTAAGTTTAATTAAGTTATTGTTATGTTTAATTATGGTATTGTTAAGTTTCACTAAGTTGTGTTAAATTTAATTATGTTGTGATTAAGTTTGATTAAGTCATTATTATGTTTAATTAAGTTTAAGTAAATTGTTAAGTTAGTTATATGATTTAGATGATTAAATTTCTAGATTAACTAGTTTGATGATTAAGTTTGTTTATTTAGATATGTTTATTTAGTTTAATAAATTAAGTTTAAATATAGTAAATTAAGTAGAGTTGAATTAAGTTGTTTAATTAAGATAAGTTGCTAAGGTAAGTTAATTAAGTCGATTTGGTTGAGTTACGCTGAATTAAACTTAATTAAGATTTAAATCATCTCACCCAAGCTAGGTTTTCAATACACTTATTCCTATGAGTTTTGTGAGATGAATATTTCTTTTATCTTAATTAAATTTAATGAGCAATTTCAAAGTGTTTAAACTTGTGTTAGATTCAAGCTTGGTTTGAGCTAGTCAAGTAGGTTTTTCTAGTATTGACTTCCAGGTCGTGGCGAGGCACATGGCCTTCTTGGTTATCGGAGCAACGACCACTTCCTAGACAAAGTCAATAAAGGAATCAAGTACTTGATTCACTTTAGACTAAGCCTTAGTATTACTAGTTAAAGACTTAGTGAGTTAGCTTTGGCCAGTTCCGCTCGACTTAGTGCACCAGGTCGTGGTGAGGCACATGGCCTTCTTGGTTATCGGAGCAACGACCACTTACTAGACATGCACTTCGAAGAGTTTCCCTAACTTACTATCAGTTCACTTGTCTTAGTACTAGGTTGTTCAAGTTTAAACTACTTTGTTTCCTATCTAGTCCGTTCTAAATTAAGCAAGTAAAGTAAACTAAAACATTCAAGTGTTTAACTAAAACAAGGAAACAAGCAAGGTGTTAGCTCCCTCTAAATGGTAGCTAGTTTGAGTTTTGTTCACTAAGTGAACTTGACTCTAGGGAACCCAAAATTGTTTTGGTCAAACTTGGTTGACTAAGCTAGACTTAGGAACCCATGCTTGGACTCAATTCTTAGCATTTCAGCTAAGTAAAGACATGTATGATTTATAGGTGGACTTAGCCTTATACCCGAGTCCGGATATATTGTACACAGCTTGCTGAGATCCAAGCATCATGTTGAGATACTTGGAACTCGAAGTAAACCTTTCCAAAGATCCGGTTAGGTCTTCTACTTGCCTTTTTAGGACTGAGTTATCTTCCTCAAGCTTTGCAACTTGAGTTGAGTCTCTATCCTTAATTTGACAAGTCGAAGTCTTCGAGTTGACTTGCTCCTTAAGTACTTGGACTTCCTTAAGTAGCGAGTCGACCCGATTCTTGGACTTAGCTAATTTCCTACCTAAGCATGCAATAATGTTATATAATTTATCTTCTAATGGAGAAGTTACCTCATTTGAACCTTCAGAAATAGATACGGATCTGTGGCTTCTCTCGGACTCGAAATCGGACTCGTACTCGGAACTTGACTCGGCTCCTGATCTCGATTCGGCCATAAATGCGACGAAGCTTCTCTTCGTCTCTTCCGCGTCCAACTCCTCCGATGACGACTCATCCCGTGTCGCCTTAAGCGCCTTCTTCTTCTTTTCCTTTTTTGGTTTTTCTTCCTTTTTTAAGTTTGCGCACTCCGACTTGTAGTATCCCTTTCCGTTGCATTCGTAGCATGTTACTTCCGATTGGGGTCTCGGCTTGTTGTCAACCACCTTTTTGGTATCTTTCTTCGTAAATCTCTTCCTTCAATTGAACATCTTCCAGACTATATTTACGATCTCCTCTTCTCCGTTTGACTCCAACTCCGACTCGTCTTCGGATTCACTCTTCACTTTTCTTTCCTTTTTAATTGAACCTGCTATCAAAGTTATACCATTTTCAGTTTGACCCAAGTTAGCTTGTTCGTGTAGTTTGAGTTCATAAAATAGTTCGTCTAACCTAATTGTGGAGAGATCCCTAGATACCTTATAGGCATCAACAATCGATGTCCATAAGGCATTTCTCGGGAATGCTTTAAGGGTATACCTAATTAAGTCCCTCTTCTCTATTTGATGTCCTATTAAATGCAATCCATTTAATATGTCTTTAATTCTAATATGAAGTTGACTAGCATTTTCGTTTTCGTTCATTTTACAATTAAATAATTTATTTAATAGCATGTCCCGTTTGGCTATCCTAGTGTCATTTGTACCCTCATGCAGTTCAATTAAACTTTTCCATAATTCCTTAGAATTTTTAAATGGTCCTACCATATTGAGCTCTTCTTTGGTAAGTCTGCATTGCAAGGTGTTAAGTATCTTGTAATCGACTTGAGCTCTCTTCCTAATATCCGAGGATCATTTCTCCAGTTTTAACAACTCACTTGAGTCGTCTACTGGAGTTGTGAACTCTTTCCTAATTGAGAACCAGACCTCTAGGTCGGTCTTCAAGTAGCACTTCATTCTCCTTTTCTAGTAGAAAAAGTCCTCTTCATTGAAGAGATGAGAGCGAACGGTATTGTATCCCTCTAGGTGAGACATTATTAAGGAAAATTCTGTAAATACAAAAAAAATAAATTAAATAACTCTAATATGCAAAAAAATAAATTAAATTAAATCTAATGTGTAGAAAATATTTTAATTGATTTAAATATGCAAAAAATATTTTTTAACTAATTTAAATATGCAGGAAATATTTTAATTGATTTAAATATTCAAAAAATGATTTTTAATTAATTTAAATAAGCAGAAAATATTTTAATTGATTTAAATATGTAGAAAACAATTTTTAATTAATTTAAATATGTAGAAAATATTTTGATTGATTTAAATATACAGAAAATAATTTTTAATTAATATAAATATGCAGAAAATATTTTAATTAATTTAAATATACAGAAAATGATTTTTAATTAATTTAAATATGCAGAAAATATTTTGATTGATTTAAATATACAAAAAATGATTTTTAATTAATTTAAATATGCAAAAAATAATTTTTAATTAATTTAAATATGCAGAAAATATTTTGATTGATTTAAATATGCAAAAAATGATTTTTAATTAATTTAAATATGTTAAAAATATTTTAATTGATTTAAATATGCAGAAAATGATTTTTAATTAATTTAAATATGCAAAAAAATATTTTAATTGCAGAAAATTATTTTAATACACAGAAAATTATTTTAATAGTAATATAAAAATGTATCTAATGCAATAAAAAATTATCAAAAGCAATAAGAAATTATCTAAAGCTCATGATGGTGGTTTCACCAACTCGGAGCGCTCCTGCTATGATACCAATTGTAGAATCGAGTAAGCCGAGAGAGGGGGTGAATCTCGGTGTTTAATAATTTTAATGCGAGTACGCAGCAGAAATGGAATGCAATTAAAGACGCCGGCAATTTACTTGGTTCACAATCTGGACTGGGTTGCTACTCTAAGGCTCGTAGCTCTACCACGAGCTACCTCGATGGGCAATCTCTATAATGCCCTCTGATTCGAGAACTCTCGACTTCGGAGAGAGTTTGCTTTTTACAAGTATGAGAGAAGGGTAACAATCGACCCTCTCTTGAATTATAATACAAAAGCAAAATAGAAAATAAAGCTAAGACTACTTTATACCGACACTACTGAAGATTTGGATGCAGCTCAAGGTGTCATAAAAGAGTCCTTTCTGAAGGTTGAAGCTCTTGTGATTGTGAGGAAATTTTGACAGCACTTCGACGTTGATTGAATTCGATAATTGGATCAGGTCGAGCACAACTTTTATAAACTCTTTCCAGTCGACTGAAATGTCTTTCAGTGGACTCCATATCAGCTCATCGATATGGAATTCATGGTCTTCCAGTCGACTCCATGTCACTCGACTCCGCATCGGGAATTTTCTCTCTTCTGTCAACTCAAGCCCTTTCCATCTACGTCGCATGATCTCTAATCGATCACCAGCTGATCCTGCCAAATAGAAATCTAGTCGACTGATACAACTCTAGTCAACTGGAGTTTAGTCGACTTGAATCCATTCAGTCGACTGTTCTCTGCAAAACAGGATTAGTATAAGATATGAAATATGATAGTAGTAGTAATACTGCTCGATCTCGACTACTACGTCCCACACAGACTTTTCGTCGGATCGACGCCTAACTTTGTCCCTCTAAAGAGGACTCGGCCTCACCTCTTCACTCTAGGCTTACCTGTCGGCTACCTGTTGGACTTACCACTCCTGACATCCGATCTGACCCACCAGGGCTTCCACTAGCTGTCTGGACTGTTGGTGCAACAATGCCCCAAGCATTTACATGTTTTGATGTTTGGATAATCATCTAAGTTAGGCAATATTTTGTGATCTAATTGTGAACGTGTTTAAGTGACAGGAAAATCCAAGTATGAAGACTTGGTAAAGACAAAGTCCAAGTATGATCTTGGCAAGAGAAGTCCAAGGAAAAGGTTTGGCGGCGTAAGACCAAACATGTAGTCTTGGCGGCGTTAAGTCCAAACGGACATTGGCAAAGGAAGTCCAAAGGCAAGTCTTGGCAGCGTAAGTCCAAGCATGTAGTCTTGGCGGCGTAAAGTCCATGTAAAATACCGAAAAAAATGTGTATAAATAAATAAACCAGGTTTAGGGATTTTAATTTAATCAAACCTTGGCTTAATGGTCAAGGAGGGGGGGGGGGGTTAATTGGATCTAGGGTTGGCTTATTGGGTTTTAACAATCGGACCCGACCCAACCCGGTTCTCATTAAGACCAAACCCTCTCATTAATTCTCGCCGAAAAGCCTTTACTCCGAGCGTTCCAATTCATGCGACTTCACTTCCTTCTTCATCGCGATAGTCGTTCCCCCTTCGCGACTCCGCTGATTCCATTCCTCTTCGTGCACACCGTGAGTTGCTCGTCGCCGACTCCTCCACCGACGCTGACCTATCCGGATCCCTCTTCCTTTCACTCGTCTGCCTTCTTCTCGCGAACCTCCTTCTCTCGTGCTTGATGACCGACCTCGCTCGTCGGTATCCGGGGCGATCGAGCGTGGCGTGGGGCGGCAGTATCTGATCGCGTGCGTTGGTTGGAGGCTAAGATCTCTCAGGCGAGCGGTGGTTGGCGTGTTAGCGACGAAAGGGGGAAGAACCGTCGATTTTGTGGATTGCTCTGCCGGTGGTAATCAAGATAGGTGAGAACTGCCCCTTTCCTGAGCTTGGACAAGATTTGAGGATTTGATGTGTTTTTCCTTATGGATTGCGTGTGGACTTTGGTTGGACAGTGATCTGGGATTCGGGAGAACAAAGGTTGGCTGTCGGCGGTTGGGGATTTTGCTGCCGACGGGGTTCGACTTAGGGTAAGCACATTTGATTCCCTAATTGTGCTGCAGATTCCATTCGTTTAACAGGGATGTGATGTTCTGTTGTGGCTGTGTGGATGTTAGCAGGGGGCTGGCGTGGAGATGTGGTTGGCGATTCTTGAATGGAGGGTTACGGTGAGGAAGAGGCAGTAGAGGAGAACCGTCTAGAGGTTCGGTTTGTGCCATGTATATGGTCTGGGGGTTAGTCGGGTGAGCTGTGAAGGAGGTGGGCGGCTACAAATTTGGAGTTTTAGATGGTTATGGGATGTAAATGGTGATGTTCTGTGTGTGATCTGTAAAATGGATGTGATAGAGCTGTGGACGACGGATCAAGGGGTTAAGTTGTCTATTCGGGTTTTCTTATATTGTAGGTTGTAAAATCGGGTGTTGCAAAGAGCGGGATGTTTACGTTTGTATGAATAAGTTGGGAGTCCAAGAGAAGGAACTAAGTTGGTGTGAATTGACCATGAGTGATTTGGGGGTTTTTCCTAATTCGTATTCGATAAGGGATACAAATATGTGGATAACATAGTAGCTAATTCGTATTGTTGTAATATGCTTTCACTGAATGATAATTGATGTTATTTGTAGGACGTGGATACGAGACTGGTCCGCGGACGTGAGGACTCTATTACCACGCGCATTGACAGCAGGTAGGTAATTTTCTACCGATCGGGTAGATATAATGACTTTCAGATTTAGACATAGATATGAGCATGTTAGGTGTTCATATTACCTTGACCCTGCTCTGTTTATCGTATGCTTGAACTTATCGTTGATATATATGTGTGCTCGATTATTGATAACACATATTCCCTAGCATGATCTAGGAGTTACATATGTGATGTAAGTAGGTCTAACTGTTTAGTAGGGTGTAGATGTTAGAGTACGCAGGATGACCTAAATTGTAAATTTGGCAAAAAGGTCCTCTGTGGATAAGTATGGCCCTAAATATAGGACTCATTCCATACCTATATGTTGCATATTTATTTACCAACCACGGGTTGTGTAAATGGTCAAGTGAGTCGTGGATAGTGTGTCGCTACGGACCGATGGTCCTAGCTTCTCATGATCAGATGAGTATGACTCTCTACAGGATAGAGAGTGTACTGATCAATTGGGTGTGACTCTCTGTTGAACAGAGAGTCTATGGTAGATGTCTGTATGTGAGACAGTACCCTCATGTCATTGCATGCATACTGACGACATCGTCTCCCCTTGGGGTTGAGAGAGAGTCGTCAGTCATCCTGCCTCCCAGGTTACTCCCAGAGGAGTAACTGGTGTGAGGGCATAGCATTTGTTGTGCCGCACTCTACCATTATAGACGATGGTAGTTGGAGTTGCGTCGGATGTCTGGTGCGTGGCACTCGACCACTCATTTGTAGTGTCGGTCCAGATAGCCAGCGAGACCCGTTGCGTAGCGAGCTCTTTCTGATTATATGCTACTTGATCATCACGCCCACTCGGCCACTCTATAGTAGTGGTTGGTGTGAGTTGGGGCGATTGTCATGTCGTGCCACCTAGGCCTGCTGGGGTCGTAGTAGCAGTAGGGGTGTGGCGAGCATGACCATGCATGCTGCATTGTCGTATCATACGGTGCTTTGCATATGGTTATATATATATACATACTTGCTTGTATATATATATATACATGGATTATGGTGATTAGTATACATACAGACACCGTCTATATGTATACTCACTTTGATGATGCATTTGTATGTACTATGCTTGTTGCATTTATTTGTACATATTCATACATGCTACTGCATTTCCTGTATGGTAGTAGGCTGGTACTTGTATACCTGTTGGTTATTCACGGTGATACCCTTGGATCATATTCAGGATATTGTGAGTAGGTACTATTCTTTTATACCCTATGATGTGGTTATATGCCCAGGTTGGATCAGGATAGAGTAGCTAACGGTCAGGTATGTCAGCATCGTTGTTGTTCAGTTTATTTAGTGTATGCATGCATATACACCTTTTATGCTGATGTATACCCATTGTTCGAGTAGATTTAAACTATTGAATGACATGTAATATTGATACATACATTTACATGTTTTCTCTGATTACCTGCTGAGTTTTACTCACCACCTCCGACCCTGGGTTTTTCTGTCGCCCAGGTAACAGGTAGAGATCTTCGTGATGACTTGGAGTTGCGCCGACCGATCCATCCCATCTCCATTTTCCGATGTCTCCCGAGGAGTTCATTTTGTTTTTCTCTCTTATGGCTTGGACTTGTTTATGTGTTATGGATTTTGGTCCTATGTCATGGACCCTTGTTTTGTTATGGACTTTGTCGTGATGTCGTTGTTTTATTTACGATTTTATTACTGTAGACTTGTTAAGTGGTGTACACCTGTATGTTTTGCTATCTATGTTGTGGGTATATGATTTTCATTTTTCCGCTGCTGTTAGTATGTTATATTATGTTGTTGTTGTGGGCCTACGGGCCTTGTATTAACCCGAAATGTTGCCACGTACAGGGGAAATGTCGTCCGTTTGATTTTTGGCACGGCATACTCTCGGGGCGTGACAGTCCAAGCGCACTTTGGCAAAGGGAAACCCAAGACATGACAAAACCGAAGGAAGCTCTTGGAAGCAAAGCACAAAGGATGAACAAGTCGCGGACTCGGAGGAATCCTGGAGGCGCAAGGCTTAAGGAAGAGCTAGAAGGTTGAGTCTAGGTCTAGGGAGTCAATTCAAGTATGAATTATTCATACTTGACGAGTATCAGTCAACTAATACGATGTATCAATCGACTGTTAAGGTGCTCGACTGAGTCAGGCTGAAAAGCTGATGAACAGTCGACTACCTAGTTGTGGCAGTCGACTGTTCAAGTTAAACACGGGCACAGAATGGAGTCTCACTCGACTGTGCTCCGCGATAACTCAACTATTCACTCCATCAGTCGACTGATGGATGGATCAGATGACTGATGAGAGTGTTGTTGGAAGATGACGATTATGAATCCCGTGAATCTGGCTATTCAGAAGTCATTAACTGCGGCGGCAGTCGACTGATGTTGTACATCAGTCGACTGATCGTGCTCCAACGGGAAAAATAGCCCTCTCTCTATAAAAAGAGGGATTGTGGTGATTGAGAGGGTTAATGCTTACTTTCTGATCATCTTCTCAAGCCTCCACGATTTTTCCAAGCTTTCTAGTGTTTTAATTCCCCTCCTCCTCTCTAAACTTCATATTCATCCTTTGTAAGAAGAGGAGGGTTGTTGTAAAAAGAAAGCTGCATAGTGAGATTGATTAGGGTTGATTCACCTCAAGGATTGCCGTGGAGTAGGAGCGTTATCTCCGAACCACGTAAAGGATTTGTGTTAGCATTGTGTTTTCTTTTACTATTGTTTTTGTTTGTGCTTCCGCTAATCATTTTTGTAGAAACGAAAACAAGCTATTCACCCCCCCCCTCTAGCTTCCAACGATCACCTACAAGTGGTATCAGAGCCCGGATCGCATCGGAAGATCTAACAATCAACCGGAGCAAGATGGCTTTCCAAGAGAGGTATAGCACAGCGAGGCCTCAATTCTTCGACGGCAATGACTTCGGCTACTGGAAAGGTAGGATGGAATACTACCTTATGAACGATATTGAAAATTGGTTTAGCATTGTAGACGGATTCGAGAAGCCGATCGATGAACACGGAGTGCCCATACTGACCAAGGATTGGACGAGGGACATGGCCAAGAAGGCTCAAGCCAATGCCAAAGCAACAACCGCACTTCAATGTGGATTGTCATAGGAGCAACTAAGCAAGGTGGGGCCTTTTGAATCGGCGAAGGAGCTTTGGGAGAAGTTAATTGAGCTCAACGAGGGATCCAAGAAAACAAGAAGAGCTAAGAGAGATCTCTTAATAGGCCAACTCCAAAGTTTCGCCATGAAGACCAATGAGACCGTGAGCCAAATGCACGGTCGCTTCAAGGAAGTAGTCAATGGACTACATGTGATAGGTGAGAAGGTCGACAACCGAGACGTTGTAAGGTATGTTCTCCAAGCCTTCCCTAGAACAACCTTATGGGCTTCAATGGTAGATGCCTATAAGGTCTCTAGGGATCTTTGTTTGGTTAAATTAGATTAGCTCTTTTGTGAATTTGAGTTGCACGAGCAAGCTAACACTTCATCCAAAGAGAAAGGTGTAGCTCTTTTTGTAGGAAAGAAGGACAAGAAGAAGAAGGAGGAGAAAGAAGTGTCTTCCTCATCCGAATCTGAGGAAGATTCATCTAGTAGTGAAGATGAACTATCGGCAAGCGAGGTGGCTCATTATGTCAAGAAGTTTGGTGGGAGGTCAAGGAAACTCACCAAGAAGGATGTGAGGAGGATGTTCCAATCCTCAAGAGGTAAGTCTTCTAGTAGTTCAACTCCTTCATCTAATGTTGTTTGCTATGGTTGCAATAAGAAGGGGCACATCAAGCCAAATTGCCCAGACTTAAAGAAGAAGGAGGAGAAAGAAAAGAAGCATAAGGAGAAGAAGGAAAAGAAGGAGAAGAAGAAGAAGGAGGCAATGGTGGCACAAACATGGGACACACTAAGCTTAGAGGACTCTTCCGATGATGAAGAAGTGTGTCATGCCACCCGGAACCTAGCTCTCATGGCCTTGGAGGAGGAAGCCGGAAGCTCAAGTGAGGAGTCTTCATCCTCTTCTTCAAGCGACGAATCATCTGTTAGTAATATATGAGAGATGTCCTAAGGCAATCGCCTTATGTATGAACCATTTATATGATAAATGAAGATTCACTATTTGAGTATACATGTTTTATGTATTTGATTGGATCTTAAACTCATTTACTGAATATCCACGATACGATTCACAGCATGAGAGAATTTGTGATTGGATCACAACTAGTGAGTATCTCTACATGTGTAATTGTGATGTATCGGAATTATCCCTAGTCGATGAATTGATGGATCTGGACACCATCAATTCTGTCGAGACTAGCACGAGGTATACTCCTTGGTGTATCCAAGCAGCTGATTCTCACTAGCTGGAGACATAGTGATGTCCGGAGTTAATCGTGGATGCTAGTTATGGTAACTAGTTCATTGGAGTGACCAGCCGTAAGACTTCATATGGTTCTCTGCATATATAGATATGTCAATGAAGTTCTTACTGTGGCTTAAGTGCGATGTTCCTTTGACTTGCGGTATTCAAGTCATCTTGATCAGGGAGACTTATGCTTTGACATCTTAAGCAAACATCTCTAAGGAGATGTGGACCCGGGATGATTGGGTATAAGTCGAAATGATCGAAGGTGTTTGAATAGCCTATAAAGGATTCACCACTCCTTGCGAGGAGATGTATACCCATGGCCTCTCGTCGGATTGTTACTAAAGTCTTTGGCCAAAGCATTACATGTTTAAAGGTACTCTTCGATACATGTGGAGTAACTAGAATCCGTAGGACGAGGAAATGATACTTGGGCTAGGTGTGACGTAGTCAGCCCAGTGGGGACTGACACTATAGACCATGTCCTGAACCAAGTGGGTATAAGATGAGTGAAGGGAATGGGGCACAAATCATTCGATCTACTGAAGGGTTTCAGAAATAGTTCTGGATCAACCGTTGATCTTTTCGGTTAATTGGGGATCATGATGTACTACTAGGTGCCACTCATGATCGTTCTATAATTAATGGTTAATTATAGACGGCCAACATAAACCGAGAACCTATTTGGTCACACGCACAACGAGTGTAATCCAAAGGATTTAAAACGAGCTTGTGAATGGGATTCTCAGACCGAGAGAAACTATGTTTGGTTGGACCAAACATAAAGCGAGCATGAAATTTTTTCAGTCGAAATGGAAGCGTGGATGGGCCGTGTCTTATGAAGACATAATGGATGAACCAAAATGGTTTGGTTCTAATCCAATGGAGGAGAATAAACCAAAGGGTTTGGTTTATTTTAAACGAATGAACCAAAAGTTGGTTCGGTTCGTTTTAACTTAAAATAAACCATCATGGTTTTGTTTATTTTAACTTATCTTAATGGAGCGGGTTAACAGGCTTTACGGATATGATCCATTAACCATTAAGAGAATTAGTTCTCTATAAAAGAGGGCTTAAGGGATTGTTAAGCCCTAACAAATCCAAAACCCTAGCCTCAAGAGTTGCCGCCCACCCCTTGAAGGATTCGGCGCCAACCCTAGGCTGCCGCCCCTCTCCTCCTCCAACCGGCGTCCAGAAGGAGCCTTCCTTCCCCCTCGCCGGCGTTGATCTGCTGCCGGTTGGTGCTCCGGTGATCTTCCTTGGGTGTGGCGATAAGGTGAGCACTTGGCTTCCTTGTTTTGGCCGGCGCCTACTCCTCCACCAAGCTGTCCAGTTTTCTGGACAGCTTCTTCTCCTCTCGTCGGAGCGTCATTTGGACGACGGTTAGAGCTCCGACAGCGGCTAACTTACCGGAGATTCGATCTCCGGTAATCCTCTGAGGTGGAGGACGAAGGATTCGTCAATTGGTTGACGAATACCTCTCCAGAGAAGCGAGTTTTGAGAACTCGTATTAGGATCCGAATTTGGATTCGGATCGTGATCATCTCTCGATCACGTCGTCTTCAACACGAGGGATACGGATAGAGACGATTCTAGAGACGAAGCTCATGGCTTAGCGAAGTCATCCCGAGGAACTCAGCGTGGATACGGATAGAGACGATTCTAGCGAGGATCGTTCCGATTGATGTCGTTCCCGCTACACGTCATACGAAAGGTATAACATAGATAAATTTCCTTTTATTGCAAATTTAAATTTACGGTTATGTCTACACTTGTTGTAATATGCATGCATGTGTTGTGTGTGTTGTAATAAATGTAGATTTATTATTTTTATTGCTTCCGCTGTGTTCATGTTTACGAAACGTGATCGAACACACACACGCTGCGGTGCCGGAAACCCAACATCATCATCTAGTGATGATGAGGTAAGCAACTCCCCTAGGGTAGATTTACTTTATAAAACTATCGCATGCCTTCAAAATGCCTTAAATAGATCAAAAACTAGGATTAAGGACTTAAAATTAGAAATTAAATCACTTAAAAATGTAGAACCACTTTGTGATGATACATGTACACTTAGAGATGAAAATGATGAATTAAGAAAAAAATAGGTAAACTAAGAGCATGCTTAGAGAAATTTACAAATGGCTCTAAATACCTAGATATGATAATTAAGGATCAAAGGGCTATTTACAACAAGGCCGGAATAGGATATAGGCCTAAGGAAAAGGAGGTAGCCTTTACATCCCTTGTTAGTAGAAAATCCACCGTTAGGAGCAAGATTATAAAGGCTTGGGTCCCTAAGAAGTTTTTAATTGATGCTAGTGGTCCTAAAATTTGGGTACCTAAGGCTTGTATTTTTCATGTTGTATAGGTAGAAGAACCAAGCTTATGGATTGTTGATAGTGGGTGCTCAAAACACATGACCGGTGATGAGAGAAAATTTTCCACTATCAACCACACTAGCAAGGGGAAGGTGTCTTTTGGAAATATTGGTAAACTTAAGATTCTAGGAAAAGGCACAATTGAGGTATCCCCCAACCTTGCCATTCATAAAGTGTTATTAGTTAAAAATATAAAATTTAATTTACTTAGTGTAAGCCAACTATGTGATGCTAATTTTGATGTTCAATTTGATTCTTCAAAATGTTTTATAAGACACAAAACTTTAAATGATTGCATGCTAGTAGGTTTTAGGAAATCAAATATATTTTATGTTGATTTATCCTATGCTATTAATGCTTCTACTAAGTGTCTTATTGCAAAAGAGGAAGAGAGTTGGCTTTGGCATAAGAGGCTAGGGCACATAAACATGAAGAACATAGCCAAAATAGCCAAAATGAAGTTAGTCAAAGGGTTGCCAAAAGTCAAGTTTCTCAAGGACAAAATGTGTGATGCATGCCAAGAAGGGAAACAATCAAAAACATCACACAAAGGTAAAACTTTACTTAGTACCGCTTTACCTTTAGAATTATTGCATATGGACTTATTTGATTGTCATAGTACCCCTTCCATGATTAGTAGTAAATATTACTTAGTAATAGTAGTTGATTTCTCTAGATTTACTTGGGTATTTTTCATGAAAAATAAGGATGAGACCCTAGGAATAATCATAGGATTTAGCAAGAGAGTAGAGAATGAAAGAAAACTCAAAATCAACCGGATCCGTAGTGATCATGGTGGAGAATTTGAGAATTCTAATTTCTCAACCTTTTACCTAGAACAAGGGTACAAGCATGAATTTTCTTGTCCTAAAACACCCCAACAAAATGGGGTTGTGGAAAGGAAGAATTGTGCTCTACAAGAAGCGGCTAGGACTATGCTTAATACATACTCTTTACCTAGCTACTTGTGGGTGGAAGCGGTTAACACCGCTTGCTATATCCAAAATAGGGTGTTAATTCATAGGTTTTTAGGAAAAATCCCATTTGAATTGTGGAATGGTGTAGGGTTAATGGTGGTCGGCTAGAGGGGGGTGAATAGCCCTCAATCTCTGTACAGTGGAATACAATCATTTTTGCATGCTTGTCTACAATTGTCGTTAATATACGCAGCGGAATAACAATAGAAATAACAATAATAAACAATCACACACAAGACACGACAATATACGTGGTTCGAAACCGAATGGTTCCTACTCCACGGGCGAGCTCACCGAGCTCTAGTTATGGGAACTCCGGCATCCTTTAAAGCACACAATGTGCTCTTTGCTTCTAGTTGTGGGAACTTTGGCATCCTTTGACTTTGGGTTGACTTTTGGTGCCGGTGTCTTCTTCTTAGCCAATTTTGGGCATTTACTCTTGTAATGCCCTTTCTCCCTACACTCAAAGCATATTATGTGATCTTTATTTAAAATCATTATGCTTGAGTTACCTAGAGAAGTGGAAGACTCTTGGTCACTTCTTTCGGAGGTATCTCGTTTTGATCTTGCTCCAGAGTGGAAGATTGCCTCTCCTCCCCCTCAATGCTAGAGGTGGAGGTCTCCACCAAATCATCAACATCATCAAATGTGGATGGCGATTCTTCCTCGGCATTCTCCTCTACTTGTGCCGGTTGAGAATTTTCTTGGAATTTCATTATCTTCTCCCAAAATTCCTTTGCATCCCTAAAATTACCCAACCTAGACCAAATGTTGTTAGGAATAAAATCACTAAGTAATTCAATTACCTTGAGATTTGTCTCGAAGTCCTTGATTTGGTCTTGGGTCCACCTTGACTTCTCAATTTGCTTGTTGTCTTTATGCCTAGGCATCTCAAAACCGTTTTCTACAATAATCATAAAATAAAAGTCAGTTTCGAGATATACCTCCATCCTTTTCTTCCAGCAAGAAAAGTCTCCATCGAATTTCGGTGGATGGATGTTGTAGCGGGCCATCTTGTAGTGCTTGTGTCGGCGGTTAGTCCTCGACAAGCGCCTTGGCTCTGATACCACTTGTAGGGTCGATGGTGGCCGGCTAGAGGGGGTGAATAGCCCTCAATCTCCATACGGTGGAATACGATTGTTCTTGCGTGTTTGTCTACAATTGTCGTTAATATACATAGCAGAATAACAATAGAAATAACAACAATAAACAATCACACACAAGACACGGCAATATACGTGGTTCGAAACCGAATGGTTCCTACTCCACGGGCGAGCTCACTGAGTTCTAGTTATGCGCACAACAATAACTAACACTCCTTATCGACAACACGTCGGAGGTGGAGAAACCTCTCACAAGAAATTACACTAAGTAATATGAAATACAAGCAATACAAAGACAAATACGAAATACACATAAAGAATACTTTACAATGCTTGCTTTGAACCCTTTGCTTGTTGCTTGCTTTAGATGGCTCTTGAAGGTCTGGAATGCAGCAGCAATTCCCCTCCAATAGCTTCACAAAAGTCTTGGCGAAATCCCCCATCTTGAGCTCCATTTATAACCTGCATCAAGATGATTTCGCGCGCATCAGTCGACTGATCGTGACCATCTGTCGACTGGTCCTGTAGTCGTTGTCTCACAATGGCCAGATCCACATTGGACAAGTTCCAACGGATCACACATCAGTCGACTGGTAACCCATCAGTCGAGTGCTGGTGAGCTCGACTAGCTTATGTGCCCGTGCATAGTGCGATCAGTCCGCTTCCCGCGATGTCGATGCTCGACAATCGACTGCCAAACACATCGAAACCATACGACCTAGAGTAGTCGACTGGCACCTATGCATGTCGACTGATGTCGGATAAACCCTCAAACCCAAGTTGTTTGAGCATCCGACACTCAGTCTTAGCCACTTGGCCAAGTCCACCTCATCTCTTATGGAGTTCCCCACTGAAGCTCTCTTCCCTCGGCCTACGTCCCTCGGATGCGTCAAGCGCACGGCTTCGCAACGCCATCCTTCGTGTCTCATGCCCTCGAAGTATGCTTCCCTTTAGGCTCACTCCATTCGCTCCCCGTCCGGCGGTCCCTCGGATGCATCAAGCGCACGGCTTCGCAATGCCATCCTTCACCGACTCAAAGACCCCGAGCCTAGTGAACTTACCAAGTCCTCAAGACTTCCCATATGCACCAAGCACACGGCTTCGCAATGCATTTCTCACCAAGCACCAAGCGCACGGCTTCGCAATGCTTTGGACTTTTCAACACCAAGCTCCATGCTTGGATTTTCCATGCCAACTCTATGTTGGACTTTCCTATGACAATCCCATGTCATAAGTTTTGTCTATCATCAAAATACTAATCGAGTCAAACTCGAGTCAACCTGGGCTGATTGCACCAACAACCTCCCCCTTTTTGATGATTGACAAAACTACCATCTCAAGTCTACCGATTCTCCCATATTGGCAATTCTCACATCCCAATGAGAATTCCAACGAACCCTAATTGGTAACTTGGTAACTTCTCCCCCTTTTTGACATTACATCAAAAAGGTCCTCCCCAAGGGTATGAATGTCTCATATCCTAATGAGATCTTACAATCTCTCCCTTGGAGGAAAAACACATGTCTACCATCTTTCTAGTGATAAGTCCCATATCACTTAAAGAGAGGCAACCCAATTTTCCTCCCATGAGGAAATACACATCTATCTTTCCATGATGGATACCTCCCCCTAGAGGCTTGCTCCCCCTTGACCATTGCACCAACAATGTCCTTGGAGAGTCCCTAAGCCAATAGGAACATTTAACCAATCAAAATTAAGGCAAAGTTCAACAATGAACTCTCATCCACCTTAAAATTGATCTCTCCCTAAACACTTCTCCTAATCCATATCCAATGGATTTTCACCCTTTCTAATGCTTTCCCAAGCATGTCCTAGGGTAGGAGTGGTTAGGGGACCAAAACACAGTTGAACATGGGCCTAACCACCAAGGTTTACCCAAAATCAGCCTGTGCCAGTCGACTTTGTCAGCTACCAGTCGACTCCTTCCCACATCGATCGTAGCCACCACAGCGGTTGGTGATAGCTTCTGATGCAGTTTACGAATTTTAGAAATAAATTTTTGAAATTCATAAGTAAATATACATACGTTGATAAATCATGAAATTTTGTACGTATATTACTTATCACAATTATTATGGGTGAAAAATATTAGAAAATTATTTTACCCACAAAATAGTGAGATTGATACAAATTCCAAAAGTTTAGAAAAGCTTCAATAAAGTGCCCTCTTTGTATCATCCCATTCAATGGTGATAGCTATCAAAAGATAAGCTTCACCAAGGTTTTTCAAAATATTTTCAAAATGTTTTTAAAACCTTTGATTCCTTTTTTCTAAACATCTCACTTGTATCTAGATGTGTAAAACACATACAAGACAATTAATCTAGTGAGATGTGGGTTTTTGTTCTTTAATGGTCTCATGTATATTTCTAGGCAATATTATTTGATTCCTATCAAATCATGTCATAGTCCTTAATTTCATTTTATTTTATTCATGATATGATTATGGCATATATATGATATAACTAAGCATGTGCCAAAATCATGATGTCATGGCATGTGAATGAAATTTTAGCATACATGACATATAAAAGTAAGTCTAAACATGATCATGACATTTTTAGAGATAAAAAAAAATGATGTTATGACATGGCAAGGCAAATAAATCATGGCAAGTAAAATATACTAAGGTATAAAATACCTAAGTGTTAAATCCAAATTGCCATTTCTAGGAATTCATTCTAATTTGCCTTAATACCATTATCTCCCAAGTGTGCCATAAACCCAAAATGACACACCAATACTTCTAGGACCTAATTGTGCCAATTTAATCATTTTTCAACTTCTCAAGCACATTGGCACATCCTAATGTGTCAACTCACAATGGCTAGGTTAACTACCCACTTAGGGTTGACACACCCTAACCCATCTAGCGTGAATTGATCACGCTTCTAAGAACCCAATACCTATTGGAGCTCCTTAGGTTAACAAGGTATTCACTAGGGATAACCTCCCTAGATACCTTCCTAATGACCCTTTTAGGCTTTAAAGTCATAGTCTTTTGGGTCTTTTTTAGGTCAACTCTAGAGGTAACTCCTCCAATGACCTTCTTAGTGGCCTTCTTGATTTTTCTTAAGTCCTTAGCCACTAAACACATACCAAGGCTAGACTTAGGAATGACTTCCCTATTAGCCTTGGTTTTTCTAGACCTAGATGTTGTTCCATAATTAAATGGAACATTATGATAGGACATAGGTTTGTGACCCAAACCCTTCTTGCCCTTAGACCGTTCTTAAACCCTAGGTCTTGACTTTTGGACATTAGACCCCTTAACCGAATTTGTAATTATTTTGAGGGTCTTCTCAAGTTTTTCTAGCCTTGACCTCAAGGCTTGGTTTTATAATTCTAATTTTCTCAATTTTGATTTTTCATTAATCTTTTGGGAGGGACTCTTTCTAGGCATGTGCCTAGACTTTTTGAGATTAATACCCAAATTTTTTTCTATTCTCTTAATGCCCTCCCTAGGCAAAATAGGTCTAGTGTTATTTGTCCAAAGTTTGTCCTTAGATATATGAACATGCTTGGCACCTAGACAAACATATTTCTTCCTACTAGCATGCTTTTCATTAAAAATTGTAAGAGAGCTAAAATAATTCTTAGCATGATTTTTAACTTTAGGAATTGAAGGTGCATAATTTAAATATACCTTAGGGTTAGCTTTGGAAGCTCCCCCTACATGAGATACACCTTCTTGCTCTTTCTTCCTCCCCCTAGGACATTGGCTTCGGTAGTGTCCCTTTTGATTGCATTTAAAGTACACAATGTGCTCTTTGCTTCTAGTTGTGGGAACTCCAGCATCCTTTGACTTTGGGTTGACTTTTGGTGTCGGTGTCTTCTTCTTAGCCAATTTTGGGCATTTACTCTTGTAATGCCCTTTCTCCCTACACTCAAAGCATATTATGTGATCTTTATTTAAAATCATTATGCTTGAGTTACCTAGAGAAGTGGAGGACTCTTGGTCACTTCTTCTAGAGGTAGATGCCTCGTTTTGATCTTGCTCTGGAGTGGAAGATTGCCTCTCCTCCCCCTCAATGTTAGAGGTGGAGGTCTCCACCAAATCATCAACATCATCAAATGTGGATGGCGATTCTTCCTCGGTATTCTCCTCTACTTGTGCTGGTTGAGAATTTTCTTAGAATTTCATTATCTTCTCCCATAATTCCTTTGCATCCCTAAAATTACCCAACCTAGACCAAATGTTGTTAGGAATCAAATCACCAAGTAATTCGATTGCCTTGAGATTTTTCTCGAAGTCCTTGATTTGGTCTTGGGTCCACCTTGACTTCTCAATTTGCTTGTTGTCTTTATCCTTAGGCATCTCAAAATCGTTTTCTATAATAATCATAAAATCAAAGTCGGTTTCGAGATATACCTCCATCCTTTTCTTCCACCAAGAAAAGTCTCCATCGAATTTCGGTGGATGGATGTTGTAGCCGGGCATCTTGTAGTGCTTGTGTCGGCAGTTAGTCCTCGACAAGCGCCTTGGCTCTGATACCACTTGTAGGGTCGATGGTGGCTGGCTAGAGGGGGTGAATAGCTCTCAATCTCCGTACGGTGGAATACGATCGTTCTTGTGTGCTTGTCTACAATTGTCATTAATATACGCAGCAGAATAACAATAGAAATAACAACAATAAACAATCACACACAAGATACGGCAATATACGTGATTCGGAACAGAATGGTTCCTACTCCACGGGTGAGCTCACCGAGCTCTAGTTATGCGCACAGCACTAACTAACACTCATTCTCGACAACACGTCAAAGGTGGAGAAACCTCTCACAAGCAATTACACTAAGTAATATGAAATACAAGCAATACAAAGACAAATACGAAATACACGTAAAGAACACTTTACAACGCTTGCTTTGAACCCTTTGCTTGTTGCTTGCTTTAGATGGCTCTTGAAGGTCTGGAATGCAACAGCAATTCCCCTCCAATAGCTTCACAAATGTCTTGGCGAAATTGTTAGTTATAGCCCTAGAACCAATCATGTGATGGTTGAATAGGGAATATTTTGTATCATATTCTATAAAGGCAAAGGATTGGTTATTATATATTTACGTCTTGCTTGTGCCAGCTAAATTAAATATATAATAATGCCCTAGAAAAGTAGGTTCTTATCTACAGCACATCAATTGGCAGAATTGATTATGAGAGGCTGTAGAGAACACTTTCCTAAATGTTCCTAGTCAAGTATTAATATGCAAGGGCAATATTAATAGATAAAGACTAGCATGTAGGTCAATTGATGACTTGATCTCACAAGTCATGGATATATGATATCAAGTTGACACATGGGTATATATTAGAGAATATATACTGAACTGACCCGCCATGAGAAAGTTTCATGGATCGTCATATGAGTGTCATAAACTTTCTCATGTGACTATTGGTATGAATAGTCCTCAAACCTGAAGTCACTACGGTTCCCTACATAAGGAGTTATGTACTTTGGTATCGTCAAACGTCACCCGTAACAGGGTGGACCACAAAGGCGATTACTGGGTATATAATAAATTATGCGGAGGGATGTGAGTGATGTAGATGGGATCTATCCCTCCCATATGACGGGAGTGATATCAGTGGGCCCCTTGATTGAGTAGAACTACTAAAATGCATGGCCATGCTCGAATGAGTCAATATGAGATATTGAGCTCATTTGCTTGAGTCAGTTTACTCAGGGATCAAGAAACACATAGATTGATTGAGGATGACACGGTCTATGCCTCATTGGTAATCTGATATCAAGGATAGAAGGACACGATCATACATTATAGTAGTCACGGAAAGCTTAGTCGGATCTTGACTTATTTCGTAACTTGGGTAGCAATGATGTATTGCTAGATGCCGCTCATTACTTGTGTATCTAAAAGAGCTTAGATCCACTGCCAACGTTATGAGAGCCTATAGGGTCACACACAAAGAGCATGATGATTAGAAGAATTAGTGCATTCTAGTTTGACTAGAACAATTTGGGAATGAGCTTAAGTACAAAATGGTTTTTGGACTTTAAGCTTAATGAGAATTTTAGCTTATTGATTTAATGAGATTAATTCAATATGCTAAGCTTAATTGATTTAATAAGATTAATTCAATATGTTACCTTATTGATTTAATGAGATTAATTCAATATGATAACATAAGCTTATTGGATTAATAAGATTAATTCAACATGCATGAATGCTACATAAGCATGCCACATAAGCATGCCACCTAAGCTTGATGAGGTGGAAGGAGACAAAGGGTTTTGACCTTTGGATTTCCCCCACATGTGGCCTGCCAAACATTATGTTTCAATGCAATTGATTGCATTGAATGTGTTAGGAGGTGAAAGGTTTTTCAATCCTATAAAACACCCCATGGGGTGGCTGGCCAAATGGTTGAAGCTTGAGGCTTGGAGAGAGCTTGGTGGTGAGAGCATTTGGTTGTGTGGCTTTTGTGAGTGTAGCAAGAAGAGTAGTCTTCTTCTTCCTTTCTCTTTTTCCCTACTTTCCTCTCCTTTAGGGACTTCTCTAGCAAGAAGTAAAGGAGAGCTCTTCTAGTTTCTTTTGTGAGACAAGAGCTTGCTCGTGTGGATACATATAGAGGCACGGACATTTGAACGTGCTAAAAGATCCAACAAACCCAAGGAGAAGCGGGATTACAAAGGGCACGCAACAAAGGTAATATTCTCCTATAAGATAGGTTTTGAGAAATTTATTTTTTGTACGAGGTTTTCTTTCGCAAGGATCACTTGGAAGGGATCTTATTTTTCCGTTGCGCATATGCTATTTTGCATACGAGATCCCTACAGAAATCCCCCATCTTGAGCTCCATTTATAACCTGCATCAAGCTGATTTCGTGCGCATCAGTCGACTAATCGTGACCATCAGTCGACTAGTCCTGTAGTCGTTGTCTCACAACGACCAGATCCACGTTGGTCAAGTTCCAACGGATCACACATCAGTCGACTGATGGTACCCATCAGTCGACTGGTAACCCATCAGTCGAGTGTTGGCGAGCTCGACTAGCTTCTGTGCCCGTGCACATTGTGATCAGTCGACTGCTTCCCTTAAGCAGTCAACTAATGTCAACTTGATCCAGCCAAACACTAGTCGAACACTGGTCGAAACCATACGACCTAGAGCAGTCGACTGGCACCTATGTCAGTCGACTAATGTCAGGTAAAACCTCAAACCCAAGTTGTTTGAGCATCCAA
The DNA here is from genome assembly GCA_025175895.1 of Wurfbainia villosa. Taxonomy (NCBI): domain Eukaryota; kingdom Viridiplantae; phylum Streptophyta; class Magnoliopsida; order Zingiberales; family Zingiberaceae; genus Wurfbainia; species Wurfbainia villosa. The sequence continues at coordinate 39,573,586 of CM045987.1, forward strand.
CAATCAGTCTTAATCACTTGGCCAAGTCTACCTCATCCCTTATGGAGTTCCCCACCGAATCTCTCTTCCCTCGGCCTACGTCCCTCGGATGCGTCAAGCGTACGGCTTCGTAATTCCATCCTTCGCGTCTCATGCCCTCAAAGTATGCTTCCCTTTGGACTCACTCCATTCGCTCCCCGTCCGATGGTCCCTCGGATGCACCAAGCGCATAGCTTCACAATGTCATCCTTCACCGGCTCAAGGACCCCGAGCCTAGTGAACTTACCAAGTCCTCAAAACTTTCCACATGCACCAAGCGCATGGCTTCGCAATGCATTTCTTACCAAGCACCAAGCGCACGGCTTCGCAATGCTTTGGACTTTTCAACACCAAGCTCCATGCTTGGATTTTCAATGTCAACTCCATGTTGGACTTTCCTATGACAATCTCATGTCATAAGTTTTGTCTATCATCAAAATACTGCTTGAGTCAAACTCGAGTCAACTTGGGCCGATTGCACCAACAAATGGTACAATTCCAACAATTCACTATTTTAAAGTCTTTGGATGCAAAGTCTATATTTTAAACACCAAAGACAACCTAGGTAAATTTGAGTTCAAAGAGGATAAGGGAATCCTAGTTGGATACTCATCAACTAGTGTAGGGTATAGAGTTTATAATAAAAGAACTCAAAAGATTGAGGAATCTTCAAATGTCCAATTTGATGAAACCTCTAATACATACCCTAGGAAATCCCCTATTGATGATGATATAAATAATAAAAATCAAGAAATTACCCAACAATTTCAAGATTTAACTTTAGGGGGTAATGATCAAGGGGGAGAGTTAAATAAAGGGGGAGTAAGAGGTGATTCCGATGATGAAAGAAGAATTGAGGATAATCATGATCAAACTCAATTTAATACACCTCCTAAAACAATAAGAGTTCATCAAAATCACCCTCTAGATCAAATTGTAGGTGAATTATCTCAAGAATTTAGGACTAGGTCATTTCATAGAGATCCCTCTAGTCATATAGCACTAATCTCCCAAATTGAGCCCAAATCAATAAAAAGATGCATTACTTGATCCAGATTGGATCTTAGCAATGCAAGATCAATTGGCTCAATTCGAAAGTAGTCAAGTATGGGAGTTAGTTCCTAGACCTAATGACAATACCATCATTACTACAAGATGGGTCTTTAGGAACAAACTAGATGACCAAGGAAATATTACTAGGAATAAGACAAGATTAGTTGCAAGGGGCTTTAATCAAGTTGAAGGACTTGACTATGATGAAACATATGCCTCGGTTGCTAGGTTAGAGTCTATTAGGATCCTATTAGGGTATGCCTTTTATATGGGTTTCAAACTTCATCAAATGGATGTTAAATCGGCATTCCTAAATGGGTTCATTAAGGAAGAGGTATATGTAGAACAACCTTCCGGGTTTGAGAATATAGAATATCCAAACCATGTATACAAGCTTAGGAAAGCTTTATATGGTTTGAAACAAGCTCCCCGGGCTTGGTACGAAAGATTATCATCTTTCTTAATATCTAAGGACTTTAAGAGGGGTAGTGTAGATCAAACTCTATTTATAAAAGCAACATCAAAGGATATCTTTATAGCCCAAGTATATGTTGATGACATTATCTTTGGGTCAACAAATGATGAACTCCTTCAAGACTTTATTAAGAATATGGAAAATGAGTTTGAAATGAGTCTAGTTGGGGAATTAAATTTCTTCCTAGGATTACAAGTTAAACAAACAAGTGAAGGAATTTATATTTACCAAACTAAATATGCTAAGGAAATAATTAAGAAATTTAGTTAGGAAAATGCTAAGGTAGTCTCAACTCTAATGGAAACCAATACAAAAATAGATAGTGATAATGAAGGAAAAAAAATTGACCTTACACTCTATAGGAGTATGATTGGTAGTCTCTTGTACCTAACCGCTAGTAGACCCGATATATTATTTGCGGTTGGTATGTGTGCTAGGTAGCAATCATGTGCCAAAGAGTCTCATTTAGTTGTCGTTAAGAGAATCTTAAGATATATTAAAGGCACACTAAATGTCGGACTATGGTACCCTAGGACTAGGTCTTTTGATTTGGTTGGGTATATCGATTCCGATTATGCCAGTTGCAAATTGGATCGAAAGAGTACTAGTGGTGGATGTCAATTCCTTGGGTCCTCCCTAGTTAGTTGGAGTAGTCGAAAGCAACCTTGTGTTGCCCTATCCACCACCGAGGTCGAGTATGTAGCTATGGGTAGTTGTGTAGCTCAACTACTATAGATGAAACATACTTTAGAGGACTATGAGCTATCTTACTCCAACATAAAAGTATTTTGTGATAATGTGAGCATCATAAATTTGACCAAAAATCCGGTGCATCACTCTAGGACCAAGCACATTGAAGTGAAACATCACTTCATTAGAGATCATGTGGCTAAGGGGGACATTGAGCTTAATTACATTGAATCTAAGTCCAACCTAGCCGACATCTTTACCAAGCCTCTCCCCAAAGTAGAATTTTCATCACTTAGGAGAGAACTTGGGATGTGCTTGGTTGAATGAAGGTGTAGGTTTGCATGATCCTATAGAAATTCTAGGATTTATATCTTTAAGCATCTCACAAAATACCTAAGAAATCAAGATTTTTGTATTGAGCCACTTAGACAACATGTGAGATATTAGGAAGATGCACTTGGTTCATTATGCTTGTTATGATGCATTACTATGAACCAAAGTGTCATCTAGAGACATTAATCCTTCATTGGACCAATCATTCGGAAGGCTTATGCACAACTAATGTGCATATAGCTCCAAGAATATGATTGAAAATGTCAAATAAAACATAATTTAAACTATGTTTATCAAACTTTGAAAAACAATTTTCAAGTGGAATCCAAAGGTGATACAAAGTTTGCAAAATACTAGTTTTTGCTAGGTTTCAAAATTGTATCATTTTCGAAATCTGGAAAATATATATTTTTTAAATTATTTTTCTTTGATATAAAATAACTTCAGAAATGTGTACACAAAATTTCATGATTTTTCGATATTTCTAGAATTTTTGGTACATTTTTGAAGTTGGGATGAAAAATAAAAAAAATGGCATTCAGGCGTAGCAGTCGACTACATCAGAAACCAGTCGACTGATACACTGTGTTTTCTGATAAAAAGCTCTATTTCTTGGATTTAAATGTATCTTTGAATGTCCTAAAACTATGGTATGATAATCTTCAGTATAAATAAGTTTTTAAGATTGTTTGATGCAATGTTCTATGGGGAGTTTCATAATATATATCTTTTTATCCCCAAACTTATATTGTTGATGCAAAGTTAGGATTTAACCTTCAATCTTTTGTTAGGCTTTGCTCCACAAGTTATTCATTCATCATGAACCATATCTTGGATTAAGGGGGAGCTTAATTTTAATTTTATACCTTAGTTCAAGATTTCAACAAATTTAATTCTTTCATGAAATTTTATGAATCCTTCTCTTTTTTATGTATGTCAAAGGGGGAGAAGGAATGTTTAAGTTAGAATTTATATTGGAAATATGATTATGTGAATGAGTTAAAGACCTAACTTAAATGAATGATTGTCAAACATCAAAAATGGAGAGATTGTTATTGCAACAATGCCCCAAGCATTTACATGTTTTGATGTTTGGATAATCATCTAAGTTAGGCAATATTTTGTGATCTAATTGTGAACGTGTTTAAGTGACAGGAAAATCCAAGTATGAAGACTTGGTAAAGGCAAAGTCCAAGTATGATCTTGGAAAGAGAAGTCCAAGGAAAAGGTTTGGCGACGTAAGACCAAGCATGTAGTCTTGGCGGCGTTAAGTCCAAACGGACCTTGGCAAAGGAAGTCCAAAGGCAAGTCTTGGCAGCATAAGTCCAAGCATGTAGTCTTGGTGGCGTAAAATTCAAGCGCACTTTGGCAAAGGGAAACCCAATACATGACAAAACCGAAGGAAGCTCTTGGAAGCAAAGCGCAAAGGTTGAACAAGTCGCGGACTCGGAGGGATCCTGGAGGTGCAAGGCTTAAGGAAGAGCTAGAAGGTTGAGTCTAGGTCTAGGGAGTCAATTCAAGTATGAATTATTCATACTTGACGAGTATCGATCGATCGATGTATCGATCGATTAAGGTGCTCGGTGAGTCGGTGAGGCGATGAGCGATCGACTACCTAGTTGTGGCGATCGTGATGTCACCATCGATCATTGCCAAAAAGTAACGATCATTCACGTTAAACACGGGCACAGAATGGAGTCTCACTCGACTGCACTCCGTGATCACTCGATTGATCACTCCATCAGTCGACTGATGAGAGTGTCGTTGGAAGTTGACGATTATGAATCCCGCGAATTCGGCTATTCAGAATCCGTTAACCGCGGCGACAGTCGATTGATGTTGTACATCAGTCGACTGATCGTGCTCCAACCGAAAAAATAGCCCTCTCTCTATAAAAAGAGGGCTTGAGGTGGTTAAGAGGGTTAATGCTTACTTTCTGATCATCTTCTCAAGCCTCCACGATTTTTCCAAGCTTTCTAGTGTTTTAATTCCCCTCCTCCTCTCTAAACTTCATATTCATCCTTTGTAAGAAGAGGAGGGTTGTTGTAAAAAGAAAGCTTCATAGTGATATTTATTAGGGTTGATCCACCTCAAGGATTGCCGTGGAGTAGGAGCATTATCTCTGAACCACGTAAAGGATTTATGTTAGCATTGTGTTTTCTTTTACTATTATTTTTGTTTGTGCTTCCGCTAATCATTTTTGTAGAAACGAAAACAAGCTATTCACCCCCCCCCCTCTAGCTTCCAACGATCACCTACACGGTCTGCCTGACCCAGCTGGACTTTTTGTCGATCATCCGATCTCCTGACTCAACTAGTCTTCATGCCAAATGTCTGGTCCACGTAACCCATTTGGACTTCATGCCTGGTGTCCGGTACTCCTGATCTGTCAAGATACGTGTCTAGTATCCGGTCAACACGACCTACTAGGACTTCCTGTTAAGCCTGCACACTTAACACCTATATTAGATCACAAGTGGATCCTAACTCTTAATTGTGGTTCATACATCAAAATTAAGGAGTGATGCTTACTGCATCAACATAGCTGTTATCATGGTAATGTCATTCGGACTGAAAAATGCCCCTTCTATCTTTCAGCATAAGATGGATAATTGCTTCAAGGGAACGAAAATTTTTATTGCTATATACATTGATGATATACTTGTTTTCTCCCAGAATCAGGATGAGCTTGCTTAACATTTACGAGTCATGCTGGACATATGTCAGAAGAATGGATTAATTCTTAGTCCTACAAAAATGAAGATAGCAATCCAAGAAATTGAATTTCTCGAAGAAATATTGGGTAATCAGAAGATTAAGCTTCAACCTCATATTATTTCAAAGATCGCTAATTTCCAAGAAGAAGAGTTGAAAACAAAGCAAGGGATGAGGTCCTAGCTTGGTCTCTTAAACTACGCCAGAAATTATATACCAAATCTTGGAAGGCTTCTCAGTCCTCTCTATGCAAAAATAAGTCCAACAGGTGACCAAAGTTCATTACTTGTATCCCTTCAAAATCTGGTGTTAGGTTGTCGTCCTTGCTCAAAAAGGGGGCGAGATGGCCCTAGTTGTGCTAAGGTTGTCGAGGCTGGTGGGTATCCTGGCGGTCTCATTGCTGTATATTGAGGTGGGTTATACAGAGATGTTACTACACTTGTGGAATAAACCTGCTGCTCAGACTGGCTGTTTATTGATGTGAGAAAACATATAGGGTTTTAGAAGTAGTTTTCGCTCACATCTCATTTCATTTTATGTTTGTTTCATACATATTTTACTTTATTTTGCATGCATTTCCTATTTTCTGGTTCAGAGATCTGCTCTTTGTACTTTTGTGTGTAGGATAGCATTTCATGGGGAAAACGGTGCACTTTCGGAGCGAAAAAGAGCATTTGGTAGTTGGATGCAATAGGGCACACGATCAAGGCATATGGCTACACACGGTCATGTCCAAAGCTTGAGATTAACCACCATAGGGCCACACAGGGCCTGGCCGTGTGTTTCCACACGGTCGTGTGGTGGCCAAGCGTTTTGACGTGATTAGGTCTTTTTTCAGATTTTGTGAAGAGCCGACCTCATGTCTATATATAGAAAGCCACGCCCAAACCCTAGGGGGAGGCCCGACGGCCAGGACGGCACACCGGTGTCCTAAAAAGCACCGAAAACTCGCAACAGGGAGGAAGGAAGCTGCTCGAGATCCAAGTTCTGCACCTCAATGCTAGAGAGAAGAGCCTTAACGCATTGTAATCTATATTCTTTCCATGATTTATCTTGTATATATGAATTCAATAATGCCTTGTGTTTCTTTTCTCGTATCCATGGAGTAGATTCTCTGATTCTAGGACTAGGGAGTAGTTTGTGTCGAGTTAGAACATGTTGGTTCAAATATCTTTTCGTTCTTGAAATTATATTTGCAATTGGTGTTTGGTTTAGATCTATAGCTATTGTTTTGGTTTTCTAGTCACTATGCTTAGCCGATACGAGGGGTGACAACCCTCATATCACAGATTTAGGGGAATTAAGGGGGAACCTAGGGGTTGGCCTCATCGTCGGTAACTGTGGGTAGAAGGATGTGATAGAGTAAGAAATGCACCTCGTTTTTGACTCGTCGCAGGGATCGATTCGGCATCCTCTTACCGACTATCCCGTCCTAAAGCCAGGGGTCAACCTAGTATGACAGAGGTAGCTTCCGATAGATACGAAGGCTCATCGGGGGAGTGTATGATGTCCTTTCCACAAAATCATAGTTAAAAACCTAGACAAAACTCAATTGACAACGTGTTCTGCGACTCACAAACGAAATCGAAATCCTAGAATCCCATCTAAAGACTTGTAGCAACCCTTCTCTTCCTCCGTGTAACACCGTATTAGAGTTAGGACCACCGATAAACCTCCTAAGCACAACCATTTGAACTGAACTCCGAACAATAACGCCTACTGAACAGATCGATACTCTAATCTCAATCCCTGTGGGATCGATAATCTATTTATTACTTGACGACATCCGTGCACTTGCGGGCGTTGAGCGCGAGTGCGCACTTCGAGTCCTCGATGGTCTCCTTCGTGAGATTTGAGGTTACGTTCACATGCATCATTTATCAGGTGACTCAGGCTGGGATACTCCATCTCAAAACCAGTGGCAAGAAGTTGTTGCCCACCACCTTGATTATGTTACGGGCACAAGAATCAATGTTTCTTTTGAACACATCGAGGGCAAGGATAATCAACTTGTTGATGCATTATCTCGACTAATCAATTGTCTGATAATTGTAGAATGGCCTAGCAGGGAACTAACCCAGCTAGGGCTAGCAGCAACAGCTCTACAGGAGATCAAGGAGAGACCCAACATGGATGCACAAGCCCACATGGCCAATGCTCTCTTGAACCTTTGCTCCTTGATCAAGCCTATGAGCAACTCCTTATCGACCTCCACGACAGGATGCAGCAGCAAAGAAGCATCCCGTTGGACGACTACAATCTCGTCAGCCAACGATGTTTCAAAATACAACAGGCGGCAGTAGACACCCTAAAGTTCTTACGACAACTCAGATCAACATGCCGTAAAAACAAAAGAGTGCCTCTGAAGAAGTGGCGACAAAGATAATTGGTGGCGTGATTGGTATCTTGCCACAAAATAAGTGGATGCATGACCAGATGGAAACAGTTGTCCGCCTTGTTCAAGATGCAACCCAGCGAATGACAGCTTTCAAAGTATAAGGTATTTGAAGAGTGCCTGGCCCAAAAATCCACTAAGTGTGTTATGTCTTGTCGTAGTGAGTTGTAAAGCGTACTATGTGTGTTGTAAAGTAGTTAACGTGCTATGTCTTGTCACGATGAGTTGTAAAAAGTACTAATTCTGCTCCCAAAGGAAAAAGATCAGCATGTGATGATGGAGCCCCATGAGCACCCAGCAGCTAGACTTTGCCTATATAAGCAGACGTTTGCACCTCTTACAGAGCATACACGCATCACTTGTCCTCTACTTGAGTAAGTGTTAGCAGGTTTGTACAAAGGTTTTAACAAGTTTGAAGTCAAAAATCTATGAGTTTCCATTTCCTTTCTTCTTATTTCTTACTTTGAACTTTCATGCTGAGCGATCCCAGCATTTTCCCACTACTCTTTTATCCATCCTGGTATCAAAGCTAGAACAAAGGAGTAAAGATAATTTGCTCTTAGAAGTAAGCATGGCTGTTGGTATTATGCAAATTAGAATTACAAAAGAACTAGTCCTAACTTGGTAAAGCTTAGTGGAAAGCTTAAAAGCCAAGGGCACACTTGTGTGAGTAATTTTGATAAGGAATTGCCTTGCCATAAGCTTGCTTTATATGAGTAATTACGTTATTATCCAAAATACTCTAACTTGCAGGGAAGCTATTAATGCAACAGAGCCAATCGAGTCTCCTGCTTTTGGTTTCTTAAGCCCAGCGATTTCCAAAACATTGCATCTGGAACAACTGCTATCATTAAACAAAACAACACCTAGCTACAAATATTAGTGCAGATAGCAAAAATATAGACCTACGCATCTCTAAGTCCTCGATCAATAAGTCCTCGAACAAGGATACAATCTTTTATTGTTATGTTTTGAAGTTGCACTGAGATTTCCTTTTGGGATACAATCTTTTATTGTATGTTTTGAAGTTACACCGAGATTTCTTCTTGAATTTGATGGTGCTGATACTACAAGAAGCTACACCAAAATCCAAAGAAGACCATCATTATAAATTTGATTGAAACTGGCCATCAGATGACTCGCAGTCAAAAGAAAGAAATGGCGTAGGCTGTGAAAAAGAAGTTGATGAAGTTGTCATTCAACGTCATCGCTATAATTAGCTACATTTCTGTGCCTAGAATGACTGAAGCTCATGCGACAAGTTCATCCGGAGGGAACTAATGGAGGAAATCCAACTTTGGACATTTAATTTAATCATAGAAATGAACTCTAATGATTTTTTATCAAAGTACATGTATATTTGAGTGTTGTGCGTCATCTGCCATCGCATGTGTAGATGACTTGAAGCATTGTTGAAATTTACTTGAAACTGAGTTGAATGGCTAAAAACTTCTCTATGCGGCGTAAGAATCAATCAGGGTAAATATGTTCTAGAATCTGAAGTTGGGATCAACATCCATCGCCCATGCAAATTTTGCAAGTAGTGATTTGTTGAATATCTGTAAAGATGAACAAACCAAGGATTAGAAATGGAGGCAGCAGCTGCGGGATTACTAATGTACTCAAATAGACAATTTTGACAGAGAAAACCTATTCATCTTGCAAACATATGCAGCAAGAGAAAAATCGAGGGGCTAGGTACCTTCTCGATTGGCACTTCATGCCTCTTGCACCATGCGACTGATATTCTAGGGTCAAGGTAATTGATTTTTGATGTTCCAAGCGCAACTGTTTTCAGATCCTCTTTTATTTGTTTATCAATTTCCATCTTTTCTATCTTGGCTTCAAGCTGAGCAATCTTCTTCTCGATCCTGCAAGTTGAGACACATCAGAACAGAGTTATTTAGAGACGAAAACAAATTGAATGTGCAAGTCAAAGAACTCGCTAAGTTCATTACGCTTCAGGGGCCAAGTTCTTCTTTGGCTTCCCTTCTTTATCTTTAAGTGGAGGCTTCCCTATCTTAGCCCTACTCAAATCCGTCGTCAATTCCTCTCTCTGGGCCTATTTGCAGTATAGGCTGAGTGAGAAAAATCAAAGGAAACATATAAATTCGCTGAAATTTACTTAAGTGGAAAAACTTAAAACCTTTAGATCATTTATCTTTTCATTCAGCTTAGACATCTGAGTTTCGTGAGACTTTGAGACACTGCGCTGGTGATTACAGATAATTGCAACCTGTTTTGGAAAACAAATGATGAATCGTAACCACAACTCATACCCAGCGACTAAATAGACAAAACAAGAAATTAAATACCTCTTTGTTTGCATGTTGATAGACTGCAATCTTCTCGGGCACATAGCCATCCCTGGTTTCCTTATTCAACTGCCATTATTGCAAAATCAACATAAACAAGTGATCCATACTTATCTAGGAATACAGATGGAAATGAAAAACAAATGTATATTTGGATTCATACTAATGTAACAGAACAAGAAATGGATTGATTAAATAAGTGCACTATCTAAATCCAAAAAAATGTAACAGTCCTACAAAATTATTCTAGTTGTAAATGCACATAGTCAGATTTTTTTATTCAACAGTGGCAAGAATTGATTTTTTTTTTCAAGCAATTCTTCCCACGTCATCAACCTTCAATAATTTAATGTAGAATTACAGGAACATGTGACTATGTAACCCATAAAATACCAAAAGATAATTATAAAAATAGGTAAAAGAATGAATGAGTTGATGGAGCTTTTGAAACCTTGGGCATACAAGGAGAAAAGCATACACAAACATTGGAAGTCAGTTTCTTACTATAACATCCAAGGTAATAGAAGCATTGTATGTACGAAAAACTTTTGCTGTGAGTCCAGGCATGAGTTCCTTCAGGTGTGCATTGAGTTTGCTTGTATCCAGCAAGTCAAAGAGATTATCAACCTTCTCTTTCTTACTTCCGTTGCTCTTCTTGGCTAACAAAAAAACAATGTATTAATAATGTCCTAATACCCTGTTGATAGTATCTGAACTAACGAAACATTTTGCAGTCAACTCACCAGTTTGAAAATCGCCAATTGCTCTATAGACAGGTGGTTCAACCTCCACTGTGTTTAAGTATCTAATAGAATCTTTACCTAAGAAGTCAAACTAAATAAAACAAAATGTTCGTCATTCATAAAATATGATGAGAAAAATAGAAATGTGTTATACTACCTTCAACTTATTTGGAGGAACTAACTCAGCGTTCTCAACCTTTAAAGTGCAGCAACCAACAGTATCAGCCTCATCATCATCCTGCACAAATTTATATCAAAAAAGGATAAACTTAGACTTAGCCATATGATGTATATTATAATCCACTGCTCTTGCAAGAAAATATACATCATGAAAATAAGCAAATGGCCATACAGGTAAATGATAGCAACTTTGGCACTATAGCTAGCATTTCAGTATGGATATATACAATCTAACTGTATAATTGCCAATACCTTCAGAAGCAAAAAAGCAGAATTCAGCTAATCTCATTGAACTGATAAAACAGATGGATCAGTGTGGTCTAATATTAAGAAAACATGAGCTACCCAGATAAGTTAGAAATGGAAGGCAAAAAACCAAAAACAATTAAGGATCACAATATAGAAAAACAAAGAACCTACACCTTGCCACACGTTTCATACCTTTTCATTGCCAGCCCTGAGTGCCAACTTATCAATAAGGTAGGTTGCCACTGCTATTTGCCGCTTTGTTGGATCTTTACTATTAAAATCTCTTGTATAGTTTGCACGAATATCTTGTATATAATCCTGCAATACAAATAGCATAACTAAGAGGAACAAAACTGTATTATTCAATAGCAAATTAAACAACTACACCCTATAGATTAAACAGAATACCTAATGAAATAATAACCAATGTGGGACTAAACTATTAATATTAATACTCCCCTTCAGTTGAAGCATAATACCAATTGATACAATGTTTGCCACAAAAAATCAAAAGAGTTCTACAAATATAAAAATGACACTGAATAAACCTAAGATAATAAGATACTAGTAAACAGGTCGAAATTAAGCTCCCCCTCCCTGTCAAACTTTGAGCTAATACTTAAATGGGACCCTAGAAAACTCGATTTGTGTTACAAGAGATTAAAAAGGGAAGTTTGATGCATGAAACTCCCACCAATGCAAGGTCCTGAGGAAAAATCTATTGTACAGAGTCTTATTCTGCTTTGCAAGAAATTATTTCTGTGACTTGAACCGGTGACCTCCAGGCCACACGGCAATAACTTGCTTAACTCCCCTCGATTCAAATATAGTTCAATATTCCTTGGGGGGATAAGGGGGATAAAGAGAAGGTTTCCAAGAAAAGACTGAATAAAGATTGACATTTATTAGTGAAAAATGTAGGCAAGTAAAAGTGACATATATCTTTTGAAACTGAAACCTTCAAAATTCACTTAAATCGGCCATTCAAGGAAAAAGAGAGAGAGAGAGAGACAAACTGTTTACCTTTAACAACCTGGCTTTCTCATATTTCTCTTTGTCACTTTGCCCTTTCAATGAACTACTCGCTGCCAGAAAGACATACTTGAACTCTTTTGGATTTATGGGATCATTCCAGAATGCTAACCACGTGACAGTATTATCATGTTTTACTTCTTTCCATCTGAAATTATTAGAACGGCCATTTGTAAATGTAATTTGAATGTCAGAAGCCTTACCAACAAGTTTGATCTATCTGGTACCTGCTTAACTCAAGTTTTGCTCAGTTAATAACATTACCTTTCACAAGGTATTGGACATTCAGGGATTGGTGCATCTTTTCCTATATTGATGGTAATATCTCTTGGCCTAATTCTCTTTTTCAACTTTCCCATCTATAATCACAGCAAACCAACAGTAATTCAGTGGAAAAATAAACAGAAATCTTGGAATTGAGTTTGACAAAGTCAGCTAGAAACAACTAAACTAAATATAGTGACAAGGAAATATGACCTTTGGATGCTCTCCTCGACCACGAAATAACCCTGGTGGTTCTACTCTAAAGTTTCCAACCTAAAATAGACCAATTTACTGGTAGTCAGCATATAAATATAACAGAGGAGAGTTTATATGCATCAATAATGTTGACGTACAACACTTGAAGGAAACATCAGGAGTTGTTGGAATAATAACAAAGATATCATGCATTCGTGAGTAAACAATTTCCTTCCCCCGCAAATGCAAGGGTGTCGTCCCTCCATGCATTGGTTATTAGTCTCAAGAGTCAAAGGTCCACCATGATTTACCTCCCTTTCAATAGTCCATGGGCGGACTAGTAAGGGTCGCTAGATTGGCGGATTCTAACATTTTGCACAATGAGTAAACAATTTCCTACTACAATTAATCCTATGAATATCAAGTAGGAATTGCTTTAAGAAACATACAGGAAGGATCAAAAACTACCAGCGTTGGGTGCAAGCCTGGATGAAAAAAAGCAAGTTGAAATGACATTAGGCTCCAACAGCCATTGAAAAACCAAGTCACAAATCTATTAAGGATTTCATGGCTCGTTGTTGTTTCTATCACTGTTGGTCACAATAAGTCAATGACTTATTAGTTCATGGTAGAGTGTCGACCATATGTCACATGGGAAGTTTCATGCTGGATAAAACATGCTCATAATAACTATTTTCCACCCAAAAAAACACAAATTCTGTTCCTCAACAATGATCAAGATCATAAAATCTTAATTCAAACACATAAGCTATTAGCTTAAATCAAGTTCAAGTTTTTGCTGTCAATTCAGTTGTACTAAATGCAGCATAAGGCAATTTACCTATAGCGTCATATCATATATAAAACAAAAAAGTAGCAAAATTATCATTAGAGGAAACCTTCTCTTTCACCCCATCAACAATAGCCCACATATACTTCTCTTCTTGCTTCAATTTTTCTTCCTTTGCAGCCTTCTTTTCCTACATAAGAAGCAAAGACACAATGTAATACTACTTTCCAATAAAAAATATACTTAATTCTGGAAATAACAAAAAGCATGCAAGTGGCCAAAGAAAGTATATTATTCATAAATTATAATACTATTACAACAACAACAATCAAGTCTTATCCCACTAGGTGGAATCGACTATATGGATCCTTCTATGTCATTGAACTCTATCTCCTACTATATCATTATCTATACTTAAATAAATTTTATCTTGTTTTATTGTTGTTAACCAAGTCTTCTTTTTGTCGTCTTCTTCCTCGTTTGATGTGCGTATTTGTCATAGTTTCACATCACCTAACTAGAGCATTTATTGATCATCTAAGTATATGTTCGTACCACGTTAAACGTGTCTCTCATAGTTTTCACTCAATAGATGTAACTCCGACTTTCTCTCTAATACTCTCATTTCTTATTTTGTTTATCCTCGTGTGTCCATATATCCATCTTAATATCCTCATCTCTGCAACTCTCATCTTCTACTTATGTACTCAAGTCATAGCCTAACATTCAATACCATATAGCATAGCAAGTTTAACCAACGTTTGTAGAACTTCCCTTTAAATTTTAGAGGTATTTTATGATCACATAAAACACCCGATGCTTTCTTCCAATTCAACCATCTTGCTTGTATTCTATGTAAGACACATCTCTCAATCTCTTGATTGTCTTACAAAAATGATCTAAAATACTTAAAGCTCTCAATTTCAGATAACTCATCATCTCCTATTTTAATACTTGTCTTATTACATCTAATATTACTAAACTTAAATTTTATATATTTTGTCTTTAGTCTATTTAAGCCTAAAACCTTTCATTTCTAATATTTTCCATCAAAATTCTAGTTTAGCATTTATTCTTTCACGTATCTCACTACCAAAATAATATCATCCGCAAACAATATGCACTACGGTACTATCTTGAATGTGTCCAATGAGTTCGTCCATGATTAATGTAAAAAGATAAGAATTTAACTCTATTTTTATTGGAAATACTTCAGTTAATTAGCTTAAAGTCCTCACTCTAGTTGTTACTTTCTCATACATATCTTTAATTAATTCAATATATGTTACGCTAACACCTCTCTTTTCTAAAATTCTCTATATAATTTCTCTTGAGGCTCTATTATAAGTTTTTTCTAAGTCAATGAATATCATGTGTAGATCTTACTTTTGCTCCCGATATTTTCAATTTGTTGCTTGAGAAGATGTATAGTTTCATGATATGATTCATTAGTTTAATACTCCTATAATTTACACAATTTTGTACGTCCCATTTATTCTTATATAAAGGAATTAGAGTACTTACCCTCCATTAATCTGGCAATTTTTTTATTTTCAATATCATATTAAATAATTTTGTAAGTCATTTAATACTTTATTTCCCTAGACACTTCCATACCTCTATTGGAATATCATCTGGTCTAACAACTTTTCCATTTTGCATCCCATTTAAAGCTTATTCTACTTCTGAAATTTAAATTCTACAATAATAATTTAAATTTATATACTATTTGACCTACTTAAATTACCCAAGTTAAGTTGCTCACTTAAACCTTCATTAAAAAACTGATGAAAATACATCTTCCACCGCTCTTTTATTTCTCCATCATTTATTAGTACCCAATTGCATTCATCTGTAATACATCTTATTTGGACTTTTTTCCTCTCTCACTTTAGCTATTCTATAAATATCTCTTTCCTCTTCTTTTGTATTCAATTTTCAATATAACCATTCAAAAATTTCATTCTTAACTTCATTCACGGTTTTTTCTTCCTCTTTCTTGGCTATTATATATTTTTTAAGTTTTCTGTATTTTTACAAATATATAATTCCTTATAGGCTATTCATTTTTCCTTCACTTTCTCTTATACCTTCTCATTCCACCACAAAGATTCCTTAATTGGTGGTGCATGTCCATTTGACTCATCGAGTACACTCTTAACTACTATTTCCATCTTTAATACCATCTTATCCCATGTCATATTAGGATCACCGTATATTCCATCTAATACTTGTACTCTTACCTTCTCCTTGTTTCCCATCCTCTTAACTTCCACCCCTTAATTCTAGTAGTTGTGTATATTTTTCTTCTATTGATACTATACCTGAGGCTTGGTTGTTGTTGTTGTTGTTGATACTATGTCTGAGGCGTAAATCCAATACTACTAATCTATGTTGGATAATTAATCTTTCTTCAGGGATGATCTTGCAATTTTTACAAATTTTTCTATCTCTCTTTCTAGCCATAAGAAAGTTGATTTACGATTTATTATTCCGCCCTTTAAACGTGACTAAGTGTTCTTCTCTTTTCTTAAGAAACGTATTAGCTAGTATAAGATCGTATGTTATCGCAATCCAATATAGTTTTACCTTCTTCATTTCTTATTCCAAACCCATAACCTCCATGCGCCCTTTTATATTCCTTATTTTTTACTCCGATATGGCCATTTAAATTGCCTCCTATTAAAATCATTTTATTTGGCGGAATATTTTGTAATACTTTATCTAGGTCGTCCTAAAATTTTGATTTGATATCTTCATCTATTCCTACTTGAGATGCATATATGTTAATTACGTTTATAGTTTCTTTCTCCACTACTATCTTAAGAGCTATAATTCTATCCCCCTTTCTAACTACTACAACTTCATCCTTTAACGAACTATCTACAATACCCACTCTATTTCTTGTTTTATTTTTTCTGTGTACCATAACTTAAAACTCAAGTTCTCTATCATCTTTGCCTTCTCGTCTACCCATTTTGTCTCTTGTACACACAAAATATTAATTCTTCTCCCAATCATCGTATCTACTACCCTCATTGCTTTACCAATGAAGGTTCATATATTCCATGTTCTAAATCTTATATTATTAGTTTTCCTATCATATTTGTCCTTACCTAATCTATGGTGTGAGAACTCTTATTTATTTAACACTACACTCAAATTCTCATAGAGATGTAATAATCCTTGCCGATATGTTACAATCGGACCCTGCAACGTGAACTCTTGCATATTTATCACTACACCCAAGTTCTGAATATGTAGCAGTCCTTACCAAGACATTACAGTCGAACCCTGCAATGCGTTCTTTCCGAGGAACAACCTAGCATTAGCACAATAGTTTAATGGATCCATGCATTAAACATTTACTTTAGTTTGACGTTGACTAACAATCTAAGGCAACTCTCCTCCTTTATCCGAACTTGGGACCGATCATGACAAGGTTAACTCATCATGAGCAGAGTTATTCATAAACTATAATAAAAGAAAAAAATAAATTTATTCTAAGATAACAGGATGGTAAATAACCATTAGTCACCATATCATTGGTAACTCCTGCGGACAAAATTCCTAACATAAATGTAATTCTACTCTCATCTTTAACCCGACATGCAGTTGAAAGTTCAAGAAGTTTGTAGGTCAGATATAACCCTTTGTGAAACAGATAAATCATCAATTAATACAAATTGTAATATGAAAATAAAGATATAAAAAAAGTTTTTGTAATTCAAGAAAATCAATTCACTGATCAACTGACAATAAGGGACAAAAGGCCATATAGGAATGTGTGGCGACATCTAATTTTTCTTTGTTTTAGCACTTGTTCCATAAAATTTTATGAACAATACTAAAAGTATGACTTTGAAGAAATAGCAAAAACCTATTCTTGGTATCAGATAATGCTAGAGTTAAAATGGAGAGCACATTACAACAAAAGTGTTTATTTCGTATAACATAATTGAGTCATCCTATTTCTGGATGAATGGAGGATAATTTACCTCAGAAGTCATCTGCTTCTTCTTCTCCTTCTCCTTTAGATGCCATTCATATATTGGGGTAAAATCACAGTCCTCAAACTTCTTAATGATGTGATTTTTACCAAGTATTAGTCGCCAATCATCCATAAAGTTTTTGATAAATTGTTTTTTCATGGCATAATCTGTGTCTTTCATGACAGCAAACATTGTCGCCACCTGTAGCACCAGAAATTTTTAAAAGTTAAAAGAGTTCACAATTGTAATTAACCAAAACTCCATGTAGTTCGACAACAAACCATTGCACTTTTTAACAAACAAATGGAATTGCTGTATGAAGTCAAAGAATACCAGAGAAACAACATCATAATAATAAGACTAGTTCAGAAAATCTTTAAAGCTAACCTCTTCTTGTTCAGGAGTCAAACCAACTGGTTGTCCCTTATAAAGCATTTTAACCCCATGAGGCTTGTATGGAGGGGGAAATATAACACCATTGTGTTCCAAGGTAGTCCATTTCTGCTCCCCACCAGATCCAAGGGGTCCCTTCAATGACTTTGAGAATGTAGAATCCTTCTTTTTATTCATTTTAAGATTACTTTTCTTGAATGATGAGCTAGCAGTTTTCAGCAATGTATTCTTGTTGATTGATGCACTGTTAGAAGACGGTGACTTTTTCATTTGTTGTGCAATTGGTATGTGATCATTATCATCTTCTTTACTTTCTTTCTTTACAGAAACCTCCTGTTTGACTTTGGCAGAAACAGAGGTACCTGATAGTTTTGCTTTCTTACTTGATGAAGATTCTGCAGGATTGGCATCATTAAGAGGCCGCTTTTCTCCACCTTTGGGAGCAGTTGTCTCACTGCTTATGCCCTTCTTGTTAGAACCATTTAACTTCAATTTAGAAGATGAAGGATTCTCAGGTCCAATGGAAACTTTCGTGGAAGAAAAACCAATAGCTTTGGACTGAAACCTAGAAAGAAGTGGTTTTTCATCTTCTGAATCATCTGTTTCTTCGCTGGTATTGGAAGTCAGCTTCATGGATTTAGGTGAAGGCGGCTTTGGTTTTTGAGGAGCCTCTGCAACATGTGAAGAGGCACTTCTGTTGATTACTCCTGAAGCAGAATATTTGAAACTCAATGGTTTGTCATCATCAGAATTCTCACTCTTTATGGTTGGATTGTCCAAATCCATCTTTTCAGTGCTCCTACCTTCAAAAATACGATGCGAAGAATGTATATGTCTTTCCTCTGAGTCCACAGAGCATTTTCTCTGAACTATTGCTGATGCAGAATTATGTCTATGACTTAATGGTTTATCATCATCTGAATCAGATAACTCATCCTCATGCTTTGGCCTCATACCATTGGTTATTAATTTATCATAAGATGAATTAGTTGACTGGGCAGGTAGCGAAGATCCAATATTTGATCCTGCCATAGGCTTCTCACTAGATGTCTTAGGGAGTGATGTAGCATTTTGCTTACGTGAGCTGATATCATTTTGCACAATTTGATGAGAAATAGAACTGGAATCCTTTTGAGCAGTTGTTTTCTTCAAAGAAGAGGTTGAGTGACCTTGTTTTAACAAAGAGTTTGGCCTCCTAAACATAATAGGTGCATCATCTTCTTCTTCGCTATCATTCATAACTTGATTGATACAACCATCAACTGGCATTAGCAATATCTTTGTTTAAGCAAGTAGACCAAGTTCAACCTGAAATATAAAAGGATTTAGAAATAAAAATCATATTGGAAATAATGATATCAATAGATAAACAATAAATGGTAAAAATTGTGCAAATAGCTTGTGGCGTGCTTAAAATTTATAGCTGGACAAGGAAACAGATCGCCAAATCATGTAATCCTTGCTACTCAATTTACATATTTTAGGGGTCACATTAGTGCGTTGACCTACATTTTACCAGTTGAGATTGCATCAGCTTGAAAGAATTGGATATATATATATATATATATATATATATATATATATATATATATATATATATATATAGACGGTTTTGATCTGCTGCGGCGCCGAACGTCCGTGACCATCGCCACCCACTTGATCGCCGCCCGCCGTCGGCCACCTCCGGCCCGTCGGACCTGGCGCGATCGACGCGCACCTCGCCGGCAGTCCGACGGGGCTCGGGCGGCGCCGGATTCCGACCGCGATTCGGTCGGAATCCGGCCCGCTCGCGGCCGATAGTGGCCGCGGATGGTTCTGGCGGTCCTTCCCCGGTCGGATTGCAGCCGTCGGTCCGGAATCCGCCGATCGCGGCGGCGATGGCCGCAAACCGCCGAAATCGCTTGATTCCGACCGAATCGCGATTGGAATCCGGTGGCGTCCGAGCCCCACCGGACCGCCAACGAGGTGCATGTCGATCGCGCCAGGTCCGGCGACGGGAGCGGGTCGGACGGCACGGCAGCGACGGCGACAGTGGCGTGAGTCGGCGTGTCGCGAACGGGCGCGGATGGTTCGGGCGCGTATCCGATCAGAACTCTATATATATCGGTTTTGATCTGCTGCGTGCCCGAACTGTCTGCGACCGTCCACGACACACCGACCCACCGCCACCATCGCCGCTGCGCCGTCCGGCCGCCTTCGGCCGCAGGACCTGGCACGATCGACGTGCACCTCACCGGTGGTCCGGCGGGGCTCGGGCGCCGCCTGATTCCTGCCAAATCACGACCGGAATCCGGTAGGGGAAGGACCGCCGGCGAGGTGTGCGTCGATCGCACTCAGTCCGTGGTGGAGCGCCGGGCCAGCGGCTGGCCAGCGGCAATGACGGTACGTCGCGATGACGAGCGCGGATGGTTGGCGCGTATCCGTCGAACTCTATATATATCGGTTTGATCTGCTGCGTGCGAATCGCCCGCTCTGGCACTCCACGACACCGACCATCGCCTCGCCGCGTGCGCCGCGGCCGCCTCCGCCACTCGGCCGTCGGTTTGGCGATTCAAGCCGACGCCGGCGGTCCTTCCTCGCCACGTCAATCTTCCCGGCGTCCTTCCCGTGATGGCCCCATCGCGGCCATCGAAATCGCCCCAAAAGATATAACATGTACACCCCAAAAGATATAACATGTACGACCATTATCCATCAGTTAGAAGACAAATAAATCCCGTCCAGCTAAACAATCGTGGTGTAAGATAATCATTTTATATTAGAAATCCAGAGACCACCAAGGCATCAACAACCACCAATTCGACTGGAAAACGTCACGCCATAGTCGAACAAATGAATAAAACATTCGGCATGGAAATGCAATGCATGCAAATCCCAAATCATAAAAACTTTCAACTTCGAGCGATAAATCCACAAAATCCACAGGGAAACCAACTAACTGCAGAAATTCAATGAAAAATCTGCCCATACCTATCGAACGCAGGCCAAGAAAAGCCATGCATATTGTCGTCTTTTGGAGTGAACAGGTACCTCCCCAGGCGAAACCTGGGATGACTGCGAACAAGGAAAAGGCGAAGGAGGCTGCGAGTCCGAGGAACGATTACTGCAGCGTGCTCCAGTTCCTGGTCGAAGAATTATAGTGCGGGGAGGCGATTAGGGTTTTGTTGAGTAATGCCTCAACTCGCCTATTCTCCTCCCTTTATCTGTGTGTGTGCTTGTGTGTGTATCTCAGCTTTTTATTGATCCCTCTTTCCATCCGATAGCCGGAGCCAGATTATCGCCTCCTCTGCTTCAGGGTTGATCAAGACTCTGTCGCCCGATCAATTCGCTACCTCGCCGTTCTGTTTCGACCTTCTCGCTTTGCTCCCAAAAACCAGCGACGGGATGACTAAAATTTGCAGCAAACCCACTGTCTTTTACGGAATTGCTTATATAAGCATTTTCCCGGTTGGGATTTGCTGCAAACCCACTGACTAATATTTCTCAAGCGGTTTGTATATATCTCAAGCAACTAATATATTTCTCGAACAGTTAGTATATTTTTTGAATAATTAATGTATTTTTCAAATAAGTAGTATATTTTCAGAGTTAAATAATAAGATTAGTATTTAGGATACCGAAGTGATTGAGTATATTTCCTAAGCCGTTAGTATATTTTCCAAGCAGTTAATATATTTCCTAAATAAGTAGTATATTTTCAAAGTTAAGTAAAAAAATTGGTATTTGTGATACAAAAGTAATTGAGTATGTTTTTCGAGCAGTTAATATATTTTCCGAGTAATGTATATGATTTTTAAGTGCTCTGTTAGTTTTCTGAATGTGGAGAAGAAGAAGAATATGGGTATTTTTCGATAGAGGAAAGGACGAGGAATTTCTTGAATAAAAAATATTATTGAAATGATATTTTTGTTATTATTTATTTATTCATTTATTTATGTGATTAATAAATAATTGACATGAAGGATAAAGGATATGCGAAAGATATAAAGGGAGTTATTTTGAAAAGAAGTAGGGAAAGTAATTACATTTTAATAGATTAGTAGGGGTATTAAAGTAAATTCATCTGGGAACAAAATGGTATGAATCTCTTATAAAAGGGGTAGAGGTGTAAGGAGAAAGGAGATGGTTCTTTCTTTTGCAAACGGTACACAAAGATCTCTTTCTAATTCATGTTCTACAATATCTTATTCTTTCTTCTCGATTCTAACTTGAGCATCGGAGGAGTCATGCCGGTGAAGCCGACCCATCTTTAATATTCCTTTTTGAGTGACAGATCTCGTATTCCATCAAAGGTGTCAAGATCCAACATCTCCTAAGGAAGAGGAAGGGGATTTGAGTGAACCGAAGAAGAGGACACCATCAATACCTATCAAAATAAATATGCTAAGGAATTAATTAGAAAATTTGACATGGAAAATACTAAGGAAATCAGTACACTTATGGAAACTAATATAAAAATTGATAATGACTTAGAAAGAAAATTCATAGATTTAAAATACTATAGGAGCATGATAGATAGCCTCCTGTATTTGAATGCAAGCCGACCTGCTATTCTTTTTACAGTATGTATGTGCTCAAGATTTCAATCTTGTGCCAAAGAATTGCACCTAACATTAGTAAAAATAAGTTTTAGATATATAAAAGGAACTTTGAATGTAGGAGTATGGTATCCTAGGACTAGTAATTTTGAGTTAATAGGGTACTTTGACTCCGATTATGGCGGTTGTAAACTTGATAGAAAAAATACAAGTGGCAGCTGTTAACTTCTAAGTTTAAGTCTAGTTAGTTGGTTTAGTAGAAAATAACATTGTGTTGCATTATCTACTACCGAATGAGTACATAGCTATGGGTGAATGTGTCGCTC
Organism: Wurfbainia villosa; assembly: GCA_025175895.1. NCBI lineage: Eukaryota > Viridiplantae > Streptophyta > Magnoliopsida > Zingiberales > Zingiberaceae > Wurfbainia > Wurfbainia villosa. The sequence goes on from CM045987.1 coordinate 39,596,282, forward strand.
AACTTCTTGGGATGACACACACTCTAAATGACTTTTAACTAAACTTTAAAAACACTAAAGACATGATCGATAACATTCGTTCAATTACTCTAAGAATCCAATACATCACTTAATAACTAAACACAACAAAGTAAAACATCATTTTGTTAGGAAACATGTTGGACTTTCCGAGCTGCAAAAACCGCTTTTTGCATTGCGGAAACCTCGGAAGCCCGGCCACGGATCCGTGTGAAGGTATATAAAAATAAAAACATGTATGTGCTTAAGTAAACCTAGATCTACCTTAGATCTAGAAGGTGAGAGCATTACCCTCGTAGCGATGCCCTTTGCTTATTTCGCTCGTCCAAATGCTTTGTCGGAACTCAAGAGTGTCAAGTGTACACTCCTCTACTGGTATCTACACAAGCAATAGGTGGAGAAAACACACCCTTGAGTGTGCTAGCACTCTATGGATGGTTCAGCCAAGGAGGTTGGGAGAGGGAGAGAGAGCTTGAGGGAAGTTGATCCAAGGTTGAAGATGAAGTTGTGTAACCCACACAAAATGAATTACCACATGAATAACCATCAAGTGGCCGGCCACTTCATGGAGAGGGGGGTACATACATGCATGTAACTCCCATGACCCTTGGTCTCCCTCATGAGGTGGCACCACATGACAAAGTCAATGATGATGTGGAGCATCATCATTGGCCGGCCATGCCAAGTCATCATCATGACATGATATTTGGTCAAGTCAAACTTGACCTTTCATCTTCCCTCTCAAGTCAAGTCAAACTTGACCTCTTATCTCCCATGGTTGATCAAATTCAACCATTTGATTCAAGTCAATTTTAATTTAATGAATCTCTATTCATTTAATTTAAATTGATTTGATGAATCAAATCTAAATTAGACTCATTCAACACTTGAATTAACTTGAGTCTAACTCAATTAGTCTAATTTGGATTACTCTTAATCCAATTTGGTTCATCCCATGAACCTAATCCTCATGGTTCATCATATGAACCTAATCTCCATCTAACTGCTCTTATGTGTGTGACCCTATAGGTTCTTGTAACGTTGGCAATGTCCCTAAACCGATTTAGGAACATAAGCAATGAGCGGTATCTAGCAACACATCATTGCTACCCAAGTTACAAGAATGTTGAGCTCCAACATCACCTTTGTGACTACTAATTGTGACTCTCACAATATGTGACAATGACCCTCTATCCTTGACATCTAGATTGACCAATCGAGGCATAGACCGTGTCATCCTCGGTACAATCTAAATCTTGAACTCCAAGTAGACTCACTCTAATCAAATGAGCTCAATATCTCATATTGACTCATTTGGGCATGGCCATGCACTTCGTGGGCTCACTCTATCAAGAATATCGATGTCACTCCCGTCATATAGGAGGGATAGATTCCATCTACATCACTCACATCCCTCCGCATAATTTGTTACATACCCAGTAATCGCCTTTATAGTCCACCCATTTACGGGTGACGTTTGACGAAGCCAAAGTATGCAACTCCTTATGTAGGGAACCATGGTGACTTCAGGTCTAAGGACTAATAGTCATACTAATAACCACATGAGAAAGTATATGACACTCATATAACGATCCATGATACTTTCTCATGGTGGGTCATTCAGTATACATTCTCCAATGCATACCCATGTGTCAACTTGATATCTCATATCCATGACTTGTGAGATCAAGTCATCATGTTGACTTACATGCTAGTTTCTACGCATTAACATTGTCCCTGAATGTTAATACTCGACTAGGAATGATTAAGAGTAGTGTTCTCTATATCATCTCATTATCGATTCAACCAATCGATTGATATAGATAAGAATCTACTACTCAAGAACATTATTATATTTAGTTATTTGGCACCAATACAAGTAAATATAATAACCATGCCTTTATAAATAGGAATATGATATAATAAAGTCCATACAACAATCATCACATGATTGGCTCTAGGGCTTTCACTAACAATCTCCCACTAGCACTAGTGTCAATCACCGTAGTATCTAATACCCAATGACCTAGTGTGACCATCATGTTTTTTCTGTGCCAAAGCCTTGGTCAAGGGATCTGCGATGTTAGCCTCTGTGGGTACTTTGCAAATCTTCACATCTCCTCTATCGATAATCTCTCGAATGAGATAGAAATGTCGTAGTATGTGTTTGGTCCGCTGGTGTGAGCGAAGTTCCTTAGCCTGTGCAATCGCTCTATTATTGTCACAATAGAGCTCTATAGGATCTGCAATGCTAGGAACCACCCCAAGCTCAGTAATGAACTTACGGATCCAAACTGCCTCCTTTACTGCCTCAGATGCAGCGATATACTTGGCTTCTATTGTAGAATCAGCAACTGTGTCCTGCTTCGAACTCTTCCAGCTCACAGCGCCACCATTCAAGCAAAACACGAACCCTGACTGTGATCTATAATCATCCTGGTCAGTTTGGAAGCTGACATCACTGTAACCATTTACAGCTAGCTCCTCATCGCCTCCAAATATCAAGAAATATTCTTTAGTCATTCTCAAGTACTTAAGAATATTCTTGACTGCTATCCAGTGATGCTCACCTAGATCTGACTGGTATCTACTCGTCATGCTCAAAGCATACGAGACATTAGGACGAGTACACATCATGACGTACATGATAGATCCTATAGCAGATGCGTAAGGGATCTTATCCATGCGGTCTCTCTCCTCTCTAGAAGAGGGACTTTGAGTCTTCGAAAGACTCACACCATGTGACATCGGTAGAAGTCCCTTCTTGGAATTCTGCATGGCAAACCGTAGTAATACCGTGTCATTGTATGTATTCTGACTTAGGCCAAGAAATCTCTTAGATCTATCTCTATAGATCTTGATGCCTAGAATACAGGCTGCTTCACCTAAGTCCTTCATTGAGAAGCACGTCCCTATCCAAGTCTTCACAGACTATAACGAAGGGATGTCATTCCCAATGAGTAGTATATCATCCACATACAATACAAGGAAGACAACTGTATTCCCATTAACCCTTTTGTAGACACATGGTTCATCTTCATTCTTGATGAAACCAAACTGTTTGATCGTATCATCGAATCGAAGATTCCAGCTCCGAGAGGCTTGCTTTAACCCATAAATGGACCTTTGTAGCTTGCATACTTTCCCAGTATGTTGTGGATCTTCAAAACCCTCAGGTTGTGTCATGTACACTGTTGGTGCAATCGGTCCAGGTCACGATTGACCAGGACTCGAGTTTGGCTCGAGTAATGTTTTGATGTGTTTTGATGTTTCGACAAAAACATATGACAATGTAATTGTCAAGGTAAAGTCCAAGTCATGGGTACTTGGCATGAAAAGTCCAACATGGGTTGGCAAGGGAAAGTCCAAGCATGGTCTTGGCATTTGAGAAGTCCAACATGGGTTGGCAAGGAAAGTCCAAGCATGGTCTTGGCAAGGAAAGTCCAAGCATGGTCTTGGCATGAAAAGTCCAACATGGGTTGGCATTTGAAGTCCAAGGGGATTGATATTGGCGGCGTAAAGTCCAAGCGGAGTCTTGGCGACGTAAGTCCAATGTGCCTTGGCGATGTAGACACCGTTAGCATGACATAGCCGACGGAAGCACCTGAAGGCTAGCGCGATGGATGAACAAGTCATGGATGACTTGGAGGGATCCGAGAGGCGTGAGGCTGATGGAGGTGGCTAGAAGGCTTAGGTCTAGGCTAAGGGTGGTCTAGCAAGTATGAACCACTTGAGTTAAAACCTCATGTTTGAGGTGTGCGGTCGGCCAGTGCCATGTGACGATCGACTAGACCAAGAATCAACTAGGGTTTATTTGCGGGTTGTAGCCTAGTAATCATTTGCCATAGGTTGGCAGTCGACTGATGGCTCGAGCAGTCGACTGATCATGTGATCAGTCGACTGGTGCTCGGTATTTCGGGCACAGAATGGAGTCGAGACTCGACTGGTCGAGTGAGGACTCCATCAGTCGACTGATGAAGGTTCCGTTGGACTTATCCAGTGTGGATCTAGCCGTTGTCTCACGACAACAGTGGCATCAGTCGACTGATGGTCCCGATCAGTCGACTGATAGACTTTTTCCAGCACAGGTTGAAGCTATATATGGAGCTCGTGATGGAGGAAAAAGCAATCGGTTCTTGAGGGCTATTGGGGCGATTTGTTGGTGCAAATCAGGTCTCCAAGTGCAAGCAAGCAACCAAGCATTCAAGCAATCAAAACAAGTGTTGTAAAGTCTTTTCTTTACTTTTATTTCATATTCACATTGTATATTGCTTGTATTTCGTTCTTACTGTTGTAAGATCTATTGTAAGGGGTTTCTCCGCCTCCGACTTGTGTCGAGAAGGAGTGTTTATCATTAGTGAGTGCGTGTGCATCACTAGGGCTCTTTAGAGCTCGATCCGTGGAGTAGGAACCGTGCGGTTCCGAACCACGTTATATCATTGTGTTAGCTTGTTGTCTATTTCGTTATTGCTTTTATTATTTCTATTTCCGCTGCGCACTAACGAAATTGTAAACACAAACGCGATCGAATTTCATCTACGCTATTCACCCCCCCCCTCTAGCCATTCCAAGGGTCCTAACAAGTGGTATCAGAGCCGGGGCTCTTCTACGGATTAACAACCGAGAGCTAAGGCAAAAGGCTAGAGGGTGAAGATGGAATTTCAAGACAAGCTTGGATGGGATATCAACACTCCACCGCCATACGACCGAGAAGATTTTCCGGCGTGGAGAGCAAGAATGGAAACATTCTTGATGATGAACATAGAGGATTGGTTCATCCTCGTTGAAGGCCTTGAACCCCCTAGGGATAAGAAGGGGAATGTCCTAAAATTGAAAAAGTGGACCCAAGAGCAACGCCAAAAGCTCAAGACCGAAGTTAAGGTAACGAAACTTTTGGAAGATTTAATCCCTAATGATGTTTTGTGCAAGCTAGGGGATTACATGTATGCCAAGGAGCTATGGAGAAAATTGGCAAGATACCATGAGGAGAGTTCATCCTCAAGTGAAAGTGAGTAATCGGAAGTTGAGATGGAGTCAACTTCCGAATCGGAGAAAGAAGAAGTAGAAGAGGTGGAAGAAGCATCTACTTCTAGGATTGAGGAGGAGAGACCATCCTCTACACCGGAGCAACCTCAAGAAGAGCTTTCAACATCCGATCAAGATGAGGAAGCTCAAAATTCAACTCCGGCACCTACCACCACCCTAGGTAACTCAAACACTTTATTTTTAAACAAAAATCATATTATGTGCTTTGAGTGTAGGGAGTATGGGCATTACAAGAGCAAATGTCCAAAGAGGATCAAGAAAGCTCCTCCGGTGCCTAAAAGTCAACAAAAGTCAACGGACGCCGGTTCTCCAAGACAAAAGAGCAAGGAGCATGTCATTTGCTTCAAATGCCAACTACCGGGTCATTACCGGAGTCAATGCCCAAAGAAGAAGAAGAAAGGGCAAAGGGGAGCATCACAAGTAGGGGGAGCCACTAAGGCAAACCCTAAGATATATTTAAATAATGCTCCGTCTAATTTAATTATTAAAAAGCATGCTAGAACTAATTTTAGCAATTTTGTTATGTATCATAAAGAGCATGATAGAAATAACAAACATATGTGTTTAGGAACTAAGAATGTTCACCTTAAGAATAAGGAGAAATTTGGGACTAATGTCCCTAGAAAAACAATACCTAGGAAATCTATTAAGAAAATCCAAGAACATCTAGGTTTTAATCCAAAATGGACTAGACATTTGCCAAGAAAGTCCAATGCCCAAGATTTAAATAAAAATTCTAAAATTGGGCAATTAGAATTAGAGAACCAAGCCTTGAGGTCAAGGCTTGAGAAATTGGAAAAGACCCTAAACAATATACAAAATCAATTTCAAGGGTCAAATTGTCAAACTCTTAGGTCAAGAAGTCAAAGTCAACATCTAGGATCTAAGAGTCAAAAGTCAACCAAGGGCAAGAATGGTTTGGGTCACAAACCTAAGTCCAAGGTAACTTACCATAGTGTTCCATTCGACTATGGGACACTAACTAGGTCTAGGAAGACCAAGGTCAATGGGGAAGTCATTCCTAGAGTTGACCAAGGTTTGTGCCTATTGGCCAAGGTTTCTAGAAAACCTAGGGTGGCCACTAAAAGGGTTATTAGGGAGGCAATTCCTAAGGTTAACCATGGCAAGACCACAATGACCAAGGCTTCTAAGCCTAAGAGGGTCATTAGAAAGGTATCTAGGGAGGTTATCCCTAAGGAATACCTAATTAACCCTAGGAGCTCAAGTAGGTTTTGGGTTCCTAAGAGCGTGATTGATTCACGCTAGATGGGTTAGGGTGTGCCAACCTTAAATGGATGGGTAGTTAACTCAACCATGGCAAGGGTGGCATTTTAGGTCATTTTCAAGGTTATGGTTACCTTGGAAATACATTTGATTTGAATCCTAAAGGTTTTTAGGATGTGCCAATATTAATTGAGAAGTTTGATAAAATGATCAAATTGGCACATAGGAGAAGTTTTAATGTCCATGGGTGCACATTTGGGAGAAATGATGGTAACATGGAAAAATGAACTTAATCCAACATGGCAACTAATATTAAAATTTAGGTATTCTTATACATAAATGTCATGCTTTGATTTATAGCCATGACATGACATCACATTTATTTTTATCGTTTATAAGGGGTCATGATTATTGGGAATTAGGATTAAAGTCATGTGTTTAATCTCATATTATGTAGACATCACGATTATGAGCATATGCTATTTATATCATCATTAATGCCATAATCATTCACGCATTTGAAAATCTTGCAAAATTGATTTAGACTCGAATGACTTGGTCCCATTTATAAGGGAATCAAGTAGAGTGCTTATATCAAACCCTAGTTTAGGGAGCCCCACATCTCACATCTAATCGACATGTATGCGTATTTATACACCCCAGATACATGGAGATGCTAGAATATGAGTTGAGTTCGGATAGTTTTTTGCATCACCGAAAACTCATCTAATTTATTTGATCATTGGGAAAGATGTGTACAAGTCATGCATGAGCAAGGAATATGATCCAAAACAAGGTTCAAAAACATTTAAATCATTTCAAAAAACTGTGAAGTCTATCTTTTGATAGCAATCATATGAGTAAGTAAGTGTATCAAAACATTGAAAATTTCAATGGTTTTGAACTTTGTCTATTTCACTATTTAATGCTAATTTTCAAACATTTTTTCACCATGTATGTGCATTATACATATCATTTGTGTTTTTCGATAGATAATTGCTTATGATTTTTCCTCATTTCACTAAAAATCGTTTATCAGAGCTTCTCGATTATCATTCTATCCTAAGTATCATCGATCGCTTTCTACGATGATTAACACATCGATCGAGCTGGCATGAAGCGATTGGGGTAAACAAGGTTGTTTAAGACAAGCTTTATGGTCTCAATCACTAACATGATATTTTGGGAAGCAGAAGTGAAAATTCTTGAAATGGATTATGAGAGGTGTTTGGATATCAAAAGTCAAAAGTTCAATATCAATTTCTAAATAGTAGAATTTAAAATTGGATTGTGTGCAAGAGCAAGCAAGCCTTTAGAAGTATCCATCATGGAGAGATTTCTCTCAAGAGGAGGAAAATGGAGTCAAAAGAAATTGGGAGAGAAATAGGAGTTCTCTGAGTGATAGGACATCCTAGGAAGATGGAGCATCAAGAGCTTTTTGGAAAGGAGAAGAAGATCTCAGATGAGAATCATCTAGAGAACATGTATCAAACAAGAGAAGTTTAAAACATTTAAGTGTACAATTTGGGATAATGGTAAAAGAGAGATTCTAACTCAATTAGCTTTTGCAACATCAAAAGAGATCAGAATCGCCCAAAAGTCAACAAACTCATGCTCAATGTTTTATTTTTGAGTCAATGCAAAAAGACAAGAAGTCAAGGTAAAGTCCAAGAGGCATTAAAAAAGTCCAATATTATTAAAGCAAGTCTTTGCATTTTTAAAGGCATAAGAAATAAACATGTTTAAGAATAATGTTTAATAAGAAAAAAAAAAAAAAAAAAAAAAAAAAAAAAAAAAAAAAAAAAAAAAAAAAAAAAAAAAAAAAAAAAAAAAAAAAAAAAAAAAAAAAAAAAAAAAAAAAAAAAAAAAAAAAAAAAAAAAAAAAAAAAAAAAAAAAAAAAAAAAAAAAAAAAAAAAAAAAAAAAAAAAAAAAAAAAAACAAAAAAAAAAAAAAAAAAAAAAAAAAAAAAAAAAAAAAAAAAAAAAAAAAAAAAAAAAAAAAAAAAAAAAAAAAAAAAAAAAAAAAAAAAAAAAAAAAAAAAAAAAAAAAAAAAAAAAAAAAAAAAAAAAAAAAAAAAAAAAAAAAAAAAAAAAAAAAAAAAAAAAAAAAAAAAAAAATTTTAAAAAAAAAAAAAAAAAAAAAAAAAAAAAAAAAAAAAAAAAAAAAAAAAAAAAAAAAAAAAAAAAAAAAAAAAAAAAAAAAAAAAAAAAAAAAAAAAAAAAAAAAAAAAAAAAAAAAAAAAAAAATAAAAAAAAAAAAAAAAAAAAAAAAAAAAAAAAAAAAAAAAAAAAAAAAAAAAAAAAAAAAAAAAAAAAAAAAAAAAAAAAAAAAAAAAAAAAAAAAAAAAAAAAAAAAAAAAAAAAAAAAAAAAAAAAAAAAAAACAAAAAAAAAAAAAAAAAAAAAAAAAAAAAAAAAAAAAAAAAAAAAAAAAAAAAAAAAAAAAAAAAAAAAAAAAAAAAAAAAAAAAAAAAAAAAAAAAAAAAAAAAAAAAAAAAAAAAAAAAAAAAAAAAAAAAAAAAAAAAAAAAAAAAAAAAAAAAAAAAAAAAAAAAAAAAAAAAAAAGAAAAAAAAAAAAAAAAAAAAAAAAAAAAAAAAAAAAAAAAAAAAAAAAAAAAAAAAAAAAAAAAAAAAAAAAAAAAAAAAAAAAAAAAAAAAAAAAAAAAAAAAAAAAAAAAAAAAAAAAAAAAAAAAAAAAAAAACAAAACAAGTGAGTCTTGGCGGCGTAAGTCCAATGTGCCTTGGTAGACACCGTAGCATGACATAGCCGATGGAAGCACTGAAGGCTAGCGCGATGGATGAACAAGTCATGGATGACTTGGAGGGATCCAAGAGGCGTGAGGCTGATGGAGGTGGCTAGAAGGCTTAGGTCTAGGCTAAGGGTGGTCTAGCAAGTATGGGGGAACCATACTTGAGTTAAAACCTCATGTTTGAGGTGTGCCAATGATCGGCGCGGCAATGACCGACCAAGTCAACTAGGGTTTATGCGGGTTATGGTTTAGCGACGCCATAGGTTGGCAATGATTGATGGCCGAGCAATGATCGATCATGTGATCACCGATCGGTGTATTTCGCAGCGTATCGGAGTCGAGACTCGACCGGTCGAGGACTCCATCACCGATGGTCACAATCACCGATCGATGAAGGTTTCGCTGGACTTATCCGTGGATCAGCCGTTGTCTCACGACAGCAGGCATCACGATGATGGTCCCGATCGTCGATCGATAGACTTTTTCCAAAGACAGTCCGGGTTTATATATGGAGCTCGTGATGGAAAAAGCAATCGGTTCTTGAGGGCTATTGGGGCGATTTGTTGGTGCAAATCAGGTCTCCAAGTGCAAGCAAGCAACCAAGCATTCAAGCAATCAAAACAAGTGTTGTAAAGTCTTTTCTTTACTTGTATTTCATATTCACATTGTATATTGCTTGTATTTCGTTCTTACTGTTGTAAGATCTATTGTAAGGGGTTTCTCCGCCTCCGACTTGTGTCGAAAAGGAGTGTTTATCATTAGTGAGTGCGTGTTCATCACTAGGGCTCTTTAGAGCTCGATCTGTGGAGTAGGAACCGTGCGGTTCCGAACCACGTTATATCATTGTGTTAGCTTGTTGTCTATTTCGTTATTGCTTTTATTATTTCTATTTCCGCTGCGCACTAACGAAATTGTAGACACAAACGCGATCGAATTTCATCTACGTTATTCACCCCCCCTCTAGCCATTCCAAGGGTCCTAACATACACATCCTCGAGTAAGTTTCCATTCAGAAACGCGGTTTTGACATCCATTTGTCAGATCTCATAATCATGGTATGCTGCAATAGCAAGTAAGATCCGAATGAACTTAAACATCGCCACTAGAGAAAAGGTTTCATCATAGTCAATACCATGAATCTTCTTGAAACCTTTAGCCACCAATCGGCCCTTATAGGTATGCGTAAGTCCATCCATGTCAGTCTTTCTCCTAAAGACCCACTTACACTCAATGGGTTTGACCCCTTCAGGTGGATCAACCAAAGTCCATACTTGGTTGGTGTACATGGATTCCATCTCGGATCTCATGACCTCTAGCCATTTCTCAGAATCTGGGCTCATCACAACTTTCTAATAGGAGGTAGGCTCATTCTCAATGAGCATTACGTCATCATGGTCAGACAAGAGAAATGAGTATCTCTCAGGCTGATGACATACCCTATCAGATCTGCAAAGAGGTAGGTCTACCTGAACAGGTGATTGTTCCACAACTCCTTGTGCAACAACCTCATCACCCACAACACTTTGTGATTCCTATTCAACCTCCATCAAGGCCTCAGTTCTATGGTCATTATCTTGAATTTCTTCAAGATCGAACGTACTCCCACTAGTTTTTCTAGAAACAAAATTCCTTTCTAGAAAACCCCCAGTCTTTGCCACAAACACTTTGTGCTGACTAGGAATGTAGAAGTAGTATCCCTTTGTATCCTTGGGATATCCAACAAAATAGCACCTATCGGATTTGGGTCATAATTTGTCTGAGACTTGATGTCGAACGTAAGCCTCACAACCCCAAATCCTCATAAAAGATATCTTGGGATTTCTCCCTGTCCATATCGTATATGGTGTCTTTATCATAGCCTTGGATGGTACACGGTTAAGGGTAAAGGCTGTTGTATCTAGAGCATATCCCCAAAAGGATATAGGAAGATATGTGTGACTCATCATAGATCGTACCATATCCAATAGGGTATGATTCCTCCTTTCGGATACACTATTCCATTGTGGTGTTCCAGGAGGAGTGAGTTGGGATAGAATCCCACACTCAGCTAGATAGTCACGAAACTCATGGCTAAGGTATTCTCCACCTCGATCTGATCGAAGTATCTTAATACTCTTGCCAAGCTGGTTTTGTACTTCATTCTTGAATTCTTTGAACTTTTCAAAGGATTCTGATTTATGTGTCATAAGATACACAACCATATTTACTGAAGTCATCAGTAAATGTAATGAAGTACCTGTAACCACCTCTAGCAGCAACATTGAAAGGACCACATACATCACTATGTATAAGTCCTAACAAATCTGTTGCTCTTTCGCTGTGTCCACTAAAGGGAGTCTTGGTCATCTTGCCTAAAAGGCAAGACTCGCATGTCTCATATGATTCAAAATCAAATGAGTCTAGCAGCCCATCCTTATGGAGATGAGATAAGCGACTCTCATTTATGTGACCTAAGCGACAATGCCAGAGATAGGTTTGGTTCAACTCATTTGACTTGAACCTCTTGGTATTTATGTTATAGATAGGACTCTCTAAGTCTAGAAAGTAGAGTCCGTTCATTAGAGGTGCACTACAATAGAACATATCATTTAAATAAACTGAACAACATTTGTTCTTTATTATAAATGAAAAACCTTTCTTGTCCAAATAAGAAACTGAAATGATGTTCTTAGTTAAAGTGCACATAACAACATTCATCTAATTCTAGTACAGAGGGCAGATAGATCATAAGTAAGTCCTACAAAGAATAGTAACAACCCTTGCTTGCCTACTCGTAGGTCCACCTCGCCTTCAATGCCCTACTATTTCTACCGCACATTGGTACAAATGTGAGATGCACATCCGATCTAATACCCATGATGAAGAAATAGATAGATTGACTTCTATAACATTTATACCAAGTAAGTCTCACTTCTTTTCTTCTTAAGATCTTCCGTAAGCCATAGCTACGCTTCCAAAGGTCTAGCTTCCTTGCGGGGAAGCAAGCCCCTTCCTCGCTACCCTCCTTTGGGTTTAAGTTCTTTGCCTTTGCCCTTGGCTTGGGACTTTCCCTTTACCTTTAGGCTTGCCCTTTTTTGCACCATCAAAATGGTGGCGATTTTCCCTTCTTAAGGTTAAGCTCATAGCTTCTCAACATGCCGAGCATCTCAGTATGACTTATCAATTTCATTCATGTTATAATTCATGATAATCGATAAATGGCAAAGATTGCAAGATTAGGTCAGTGGCCAGCTCTTGGCCAAGTGGGAATCTTAGCCTTTGTAGGTTTTCTACGTACCCAATCATCTTGAGTACATATGGACCTACGGGAGTCCCATCTTGCATTTTGGACCCAAATAATGCCTTAGAGACTTTATATCTCTCATGCCTTGCTTGTCCTTGATATAGTTGACGAAGATGTCCAACCATATCATAAGCATTCATGAACTCGTGTTGCTTTTGAAGCTCAGAGTTCATGGTCGCGAGCATTAGACATGACACATCTAATGCATCATCTTGATGCTTTTTGTAAGCATCTTTATCACATGAGGCAAGGGCGTGGAGGTGCCCTGAATGGGCCGCTCCTATGCATAACTTCCTTTCTTGGGTGAGAACAATTCGTGTTCTGCATCACCCAGAAATTTGCTCCATTGAGCTTGTCCTTCTCAAAGACAGAACGCAGAGAGAGAGTGTTCGTGTTTATCGACATAGTTATTTACAACATACAATGCAGAGAATTAATATCATATTCCTTTTATCATTTAATTAGGCCTTTAATCAAATGATGCTCCCACTGAATTATAGGAATTTTGTAGAATCGAGTTATGGATGTGGTCAAACCACATTACTAGATTCATACAAACTAGCTATAATTCTTGTGGGACAAGATCCACATCATACTAAGCCTTGAGTTAGCTTTGGCTAAATCGCCCAAGACTTAGTACGATCGGTGGGTAACACATTACCGATTACATCTCTATGCAACTCTTGTTTATAGGATCAAGACCCACATTTACAAAAGACCTTGAGTTAGCTTTGGCTAAATCGCCCAAGATTTAGTGTAAATGCGATCTTACCCTATCTTTCCAACGATTGAAATATGCCTATAGTTCTACTCGATCTAATTGAGTTAACTAGTTTTGCTCAATCTAATTGAGCTTACTCTAACCCAAGCGTGATAGGCAGGACCAAGATTGTCCCTCCGCACCCTACCAAGATAATATGCGTTGCTCTGCTTTGGCAGATTCAACAACAACAAATGATCGAGGTAGTGATGGGTATCAAGGCTCGGTAGGTATTTTTCGAGTTGATTCGATTATGATTTAATCTAATCGTAATGTGTATCTTATACGCATTTATGCCTTTATTATCCTATATTAGCATGCATCGCATACATAAAATTATTATTCTAGCATGCATCATATACATACAAGAAAATTATCCTAGCATGCATCATATACATAAAATTATTATTCTAGCATGCATCATATACATACAAGAAAATTATCCTAGCATGCATCATATACATACAAGCATTATTCTACTAGCATGCATCATATACATACAAGCAAAATCAAATATATATATATATATATATATATATATATATATATATAAAAATATATATATATATATATATATATATATATATATATATATATATATATATATATATATATATAATTAAATGTGATGTAGTCATGGCCCTACTACGATCTTCTCAAGCCAATGAGAAGATCATATGGTCAACCTAAGGCTAGCGGCTTCTCCAAGCGCTTCCTTTGACCGCCATGTGTCGTCGTCACCCTTCTCATAATCTCGTCTTCAAGTGGACTTTCCACCGCTCCATTTTGTACATTACAAATATGAAACTCGAGTTACATTCGAGTCTAAAACTATTTACAACTAGAATATCAAAAGAAGAGGTACGACGCGCAGGTCGCATACACTATATAACACGCACAACCACAAAATGGCATGCAGGTCGTATTATGAATTACAAAACATCACATCCAATCATATTGGGGTTATTGGGCCATGACAATCACAGAATTATATATAATTCTAAATTATGTATTTTACAGAAAATTTCTATAATATTTCCTATTTTTTTTTTTAATTTTATGAGTCACCTCCCCGTAATGGTCCCGCTAAGCGGTTTCCGGGCGCGATCGCGGGACAAGGCCCCTTTAGGGGATAGGGGCAGCGCCCCTACTCGCAAAATAAACTTTGCGAGTGTTCCTACAATGATCTTACAGTGACTTAAGTCGCTATCCCAAAAACCTAAAGTGAGAACTCGCCGTTACGGAGAGTTTTTTTCGACAGTTGAAGCCTACAAGTGTCCCAACACTCGTTGCTTCGATTCTTCGAGAAAAATACCCAAAAATTCTATAAAAATAGGAAATTTACAGAAACATATAAATCTGTAATTTTTATATCTAATACAAAAATTACAAAAAATGAAACACATACATGATTCGTGACGCGCTCGATATACCAATCGTTGGTTTTTCGAGTCAAGAAAACCGCTGTATCATGAAACCCTAAGCCCGGCCACGGATCCGTGCGAAGGTATATAAAAATAAAAACATGTATGTGCTTAAGTAAACCTAGATCTACCTTAGATTTAGAAGGTGAGAGCATTACCCTCGTAGCGACGCTCTTCGCTTATCCCGCTCGTCCAAATGCTTTGTCGGAACTCAAGAGTGTCAAGTGTATACTCCTCTACTGGTATCCACACAAGCAATAGGTGGAGAAAACACACCCTTGAGTGTGCTAGCACTCTATGGATTGTTAGGCCAAGGAGGTTGGGAGAGGGAGAGAGAGCTTGAGGGAAGTTGATCCAAGGTTGAAGATGAAGTTGTGTAACCCACACAAAATGAATTACCACATGAATAACCATCAAGTGGCCGACCACTTCATATAGAGGGGGTTACATGCATGCATGTAACTCCCATGACCCTTGGTCTCCCTCATGAGGTGGCACCACATGACAAAGTCAATGATGATGTGGAGCATCATCATTGGCCGGCCATGCCAAGTCATCATCATGACATGACATTTGGTCAAGTCAAACTTGACCTTTCATCTTCCCTCTCAAGTCAAGTCAAACTTGATCTCTTATCTCCCATGGTTGATCAAATCCAACCATTTGATTCAAGTCAATTTTAATTTAATGAATCTCTATTCATTTAATTTAAATTGATTTGATGAATCAAATCTAAATTAGACTCATTCAACACTTGAATCAACTTGAGTCTAACTCAATTAGTCTAATTTGGATTACTCTTAATCCAATTTGGTTCATCTAGCAACACATCATTGCTACCCAAGTTACAAGAATGTTGAGCTCCAACATCACCTTTGTGACTACTAATTGTGACTCTCACAATATGTGACAATGTCCCTCTATCCTTGACATCTAGATTGACCAATCGAGGCATAGACCATGTCATCCTCGGTACAATCTAAATCTTGAACTCCAAGTAGACTCACTCTAATCAAATGAGCTCAATATCTCATATTGACTCATTTGGGCATGGCCATGCACTTCATGGTCTCACTCTATAAAGAATATCGATGTCACTCCCATCATATAGGAGGGATAGATCCCATCTACATCACTCACATCCCTCCGCATAATTTGTTACATACCCAGTAATCGCCTTTATAGTCCACCCATTTACGGGTGACGTTTGACGAAGCCAAAGTATGCAACTCCTTATGTAGGGAACCATGGTGACTTCAGGTCTAAGGACTAATAGTCATACTAATTGCCACATGAGAAAGTATATGACACTCATATAACGATCCATGATACTTTCTCATGGTGGGTCATTCAGTATACATTCTCCAATGCATACCCATGTGTCAACTTGATATCTTATATCCATGACTTATGAGATCAAGTCATCATGTTGACTTACATGCTAGTCTCTACGCATTAACATTGTCCCTGAATGTTAATACTCGACTAGGAATGATTAAGAGTAGTGTTCTCTATATCATCTCATTATCGATTCAACCAATCGATTGATATAGATAAGAACCTACTACTCAAGGACATTATTATATTTAGTTATTTGGCACCAATACAAGTAAATATAATAACTATGCCTTTATAAATAGGAATATGATACAATAAAGTCCATACAACAATCATCACATGATTGGCTCTAGGGCTTTCACTAACAAAACATATAGCTAATGGTGATATAAAACTTGATTATATGAAATCAAAATCAAACCTAGCTAACATCTTCAAGAAACCCTTATCAGGAGCAGAACTTAATATACTTAGAAGAAAATTAGGAATGTGCTTAGTAGAATAAGATGTTACTTGCATTATTTATCTATGTGTTATTCTTATCTTTCTGGAACTAGAATAGGACTTTCCCTAGAGATCATGCACCTATAGATCTACTGAGCCGATACATCTTACAACATTTAGGTTTAACCTGAGTGTATGCTGAGTCATATAGATGGGTGTGAGATGTTAGGATCTTACTCTTGATTCTGAATGTAGAGCTAATACATCGACATGAATCAAAGAGTATAAATACAAAATAATCACTTAGGTGACCAACTTCCATCAAGACTTAGTGATAATTTATATCATTTGAGTCAAAAGCGAAGTTAGACATTTCTTTAAGGACAATTTATTGTAAAAATATTATTTTTCTAAAAGTGAAGGATACATGCTTGAATTCATAAATTTGTTTTACTTCATGCATTATCATTACTTCTTAAGTACTTGGAATTAACTTATATCATTTTTGATAGAATTAACCTTGAAAATGTTTTTGATATATGACAAAAAAAGAGAGATGTTAAGTTAAGTTAAATTCAAAGGTTAAAAATTTATTTTTCTTTTCAAAACTCACCATATACAAAGGGGAGGTTCTGATTGAGAAATCAGTAGTTATTGAAGCTTTTTAAAATATATTTAAAATTGACAATACTTTCTAAATGTCCAACTATATTTCAAATTAAAAATCGGTTGAAAAATCAAAATTCTTTAAAAAGTCTTTGAAAATTATTCTTGCAACTTTTAAAAATAAGTCTTCAAAATATTTTGAAAACATATTTGTTAAATCCTTTTGTTTTCAAAGGTGTTAAAAAATTCAAATTTAAACTCTCTTGAGAAGACTTATAATGAACATGCATTGAAAATACAACTTTTATACAATTAAAATTCTTTCTAAAAATTTTATAACAATGTTAAAGGTTGGAAGGTAAATTTTAACCTAGGTTAAATATTGCTGGTGTAGAATTTAAGAATAACTTTATATTACATTCTTTTTGATATATGTCAAAGGGCGAGAGGGTAAAGTTAAGAAAATTTTGAAAATTTCTTTTTCAAAAAAATCATAAATTGTATTAAAAAGGGGAGATAATATTAAGGGGAAGTGTTGGAAAATATTATCAGAAACTGTATTGATTTCCTTAACTTTGAACGGTGTTGCATAAATAAAAAAAGGAGAGATTTTAGGTGTAGAGATACTAGATAATCGAACTTGAGTTTTAATAATTGCAAATGTTCAAAGTTAAGTCATATTATACTCTTATATTTTGTTTCAAGCTTGCAGGACTTAGTAAGTTTGCAGGATTCGATTAGACAAAAAAAGCCTTAACTGACATTAGAACGAAGCCATGGTGATCAAAGGATTAGACGCTAAGCAACAAAGTCCAAAAAAGATTTGACAGAGGTAAGCAAGGTAAGAACCTTGTGTGTGGAGTGGTAAGGTCGCATCCTCAGTACAAGGACAACCTTAGGCGTCGGTCTGACTAAGGATTCTGGGAGAATGCCAAAGGCAAGATCGAGTAGTCGAAGACTATCATTACTACTCTATGTACTCTGCAATATTACTGTACTAACTCTGTGATGCAGAAAATTAGCTTGTATCGATTAATCGGAACAATCCAGATGATTGATTAGGCTCCAATTGACTGGAAGGGAATCCAATCGATTGGACAAGGTCTAGTAAACTGGACTATGGTCCAGTCGACTAGAACAGGACAAAATTTTGACAGATAATTTTCGGCTGCATTGGATCTAGATTGGATGAAGCTGGAGTCACCTAAACCGGGTCCAGGTGCCTGGAAAACTCTATAAAAGTGGTTTTGGACAGAAACCCTAGATCATCATCTTCCAAGTGCTTGTGCTCTTAAACTTCTTGTTCGACGATATACCGAAGTGTCGTAATGGTACAACTTCGATTGCATGCTCTACTTTCATAATCTCGGTGTCGATACATTTATTTTAAGTCTTGTATCATTTCTTTTTGTACTTACATTTAGAGGACGATAAGGTTGTTACTGTTCTTCATCTTTTGTAAAAGAAGCGAGTTTCTTACCTCTAACGAGGAAGAGAAATTTTCGTGATTGGCCACCGATAGCGATCTCGAATTGCTAGACATTGGATTCGTAGCCTCATGGTTGTGAACCAAGTAAAAGAATTTGAGTTTTGTGTTGTTTTTATTTATTCCACTGTGATATACTTTGATAATCATGTGAGTTTTATCAAAGAACGAAAAGAAAAGTTTTACGCTCTTCATTCCTCAAAGATGTTTTGTTGGGATGTATACTGAAAAGTCTATCTTTTGTATGAACATCTTTATTTTGAAATAAGAATCACATGATCTTTGTTTGCATATTTTATGGTTATACATATCGTCTAATACATTACATTGTAGATAACATGGCGTGTGGTGTCACACGGGAGATCATGTTATCAGCTCCTTGTAAAGTATAAGTAAAGGCTCACAACCGAGATGACTTTGGACAAACCATTGGAATGGTTGTAGTGTGATTTGGTATTGGTTTGTCTTGACCATAGAATCACACTAGTGCACTTTGTGTGTATTGAGCAGGACCGACTTAGAGGTGATTTGATTTATTGCTGACTACATAATCGAATCAGACCTCAGATATTATATTGTACATACTCTTAATCCCGATATAATAACAGACACATATACTTACTATTCATCTCTTTGATTTACCAATGGGCAAGATTTATAGATTAAATCGATAGGCTCGGTAAGTTGGAAAATGATATTATTTATATGGTGTGCTGTTGATTATAGGAGGAAATCGTGTCCTATATATTAGGATGATGATGTCCCCTTGAGGAGCTCATAAGGTTCATCATGTAAACCTTGCAGGTGGACTTGGTCCGACATGATGAAAAGGTTGAGTGGTACTACTCATGGAGTTAGATGTTGATTAATTAATGATCAGTAAATTAATTAATCGATGGACATTCGAGATCTTAAACACGGGGAGAAAATGTACAAATAATATATGAAGCCCATATTATCTTATGGGGGTTGGTGAGGTAGATCAATGATAATTCTTTAGTGGATTAGATTATCATTAATGGATCGGACTTTATTTGGGCTTGATTCATTGGGTGGCCAAGATCCAACTCCTCCTCATAGTCCCTATTGTAGCCTATTAAAACCTCATGAAGCTTAGATCCAATGGATAGAAATAAAACTCTAGATCCAAAGGTAGAGATTAAATCTCTAAGATCCGACGGTTGAGATTAAATCTCTAGATCCGACGGTTGAGATTAAATCCCTAGAACCAATGGTGAAGATTAAAACAAGGCTTATCCCTAAACTCTATAAAAGGAGCCTTAGGGTTGGTGTGGAGAGCAATTAGGAAGCAAAGGGTATTGGAGTTGGCGGCAAGAAGCAAGAGGATTAGGGTTTGGAGCTAGGCGACACCAAATAAGGAAATTATTTCCTTGTCTTCTTCTTCTGCATTGGTGGCCGACGTCCAACAGCTCCTCTTCTCCCTTGGCCGACGTCCAAACCTAGCTCTCCTCTTCTCCTTGGCCGGTGAAACCAAGGCTTAGGGTCCTCTCATATAGCTCTTGGCCGGCAACCATTGTTTCCCTTCTCCTTGTTGGCCGGCGGCAAGCAAGGTGCATGTTGCTTGTTGGTTGGCTAAAGGAAGGAGAAGGATCTTGTTTCTATTCTTCCTCTTGCTCAGAACGAGAAAGGAAGGAAGATTGGTGATCTAGGAGCTTCAACTTTTGGTAGATCGTCGCCCACACGACGTCCGAAAGGAGGGAGGTCATACAATAGAAGATCGAGAGGTATATCGATTCTCTATTTTCATATGTTACATGTTTATATTTGTTTTTCAATTATATGCATGATATATATTCTGTTTTGTGGCTAAATATACTTGGACTCTGAACATAAACACAAAAGCCGGTGATCCGTACATCGTCTATTCCGCGGCTATTCGTGGAATAGAGGTTGGTCGCTTGAACAACAAGTTTATTCAAGTGATTACTCTAAACGAATAGCATGACGATGACAAGGTTGCTTGAGTGTTCCCTTTTGTCTAGGATTAAATTTTTAATCCGGGAACATCGATGGGATCGCCATGAATAAGCGACCGAGTTGAAGTGGGAAGCGAAGTTTCCCCTCACGGATCGAACCCTACAATTGGTATCAGAGCCAAGGTTTCCGGTTTTGTGTGTTTAAGGATTCGGTTACTCTTATGCATTTTTTCCATATATTATATGTGTCGGATAATAGTAGGATATGCGTAGGTTAACTCTTTGGTTGCAGGCATAAGATCCGACTATTATGGTCATATGTGTGTATGTGATTGTATGTGTATATTTTGTTGAATCCTCGGGGTTGACGAGGCTAGTATTTAATTTTTTATAAATTAGATACGGTATTATTCAGCCACTCTTTTTATTTTAGTTTACTTTCGATCTAGATTTCATGTACACTCCCTCGTGGAGTATAGGATCGATGGATGTAAATTAAAATAGATTTTAGTCTCTACTCGGATCTCCGGATGGCTCGTACATGGCGTTGGAGGAGTGGACGAGAAGGCGATGCGACGGGAGACATATTGAAGACAAAAGCTATAATAGTTGAAAAATAATTTATTTTTCATATTTATTGCTTAATGTTTGATATGCATGTCGTAGGCTAGAAAATTCCTCAATTTCAAATTACTAAGTGGGAGAGGGATATTTTTATAAATTCCCACGGCCTCCATTACAATTTGACATGTGATGCAAACAAACTTGCGCGTCGGCTCTGAGTACCTTCCTCCCCATCGGATGAGTTTGTTTGCGGATCACAAGGTCAAATATGGTTATAGGAAATTATTAAGGAGTGTGTGCACTTCCCCATCGGAAGGCACATAACCTGAGATAATTACCTTAGTACCGAGTAATGGTGAACACTTAGATACAAATATAAGTATCCTCCCCATCGGAGTCACTGCTTTTATTTGTAGGGACAAAGAGGAACCAACTATTAATTTTACTTGTCAAAAAGTTAGGTTGACAAGATAGTAAAATTAATGGGTAAAACCTCCTCTTACAAATGTAGAATTCGTATACGTCCACACTATCGTGACATAGGATATTCTCGGTGTTTTTGAGGTTTTGGTTGATTTTAAAATGTTATTGTTTGAGGAATTAATAATTTTTTGAAATCTAATGTTTTGATCTGTATGATTCTTAGGTTTTCTTTCAAAATGACTTTCAACCCACTTGCTGTGATACTGAAAGAGAATAAACTTACTGGACCCAACTATGTTGATTGGAAGAGGAATCTAGATATTGTCTTGACTGCTGAGGAATACAAATATGTACTCCTCGAAGAGTGCCCTCCTAAGCCTGCAGATGATTCTGGGGAAAAGGAGAGAGAGAGTTATAAGAAGTGGATAAAGGCCGATGAGATGATGCGGTGTTACATTTTGGCATCTATGTCAAATGTACTGCAACATCAGCATCAAGCCATGCCCACTGCTTATGACATGATGCTCAATCTCAAAGAGCTTTTCGGACACCAGAATCGGGTTGCAATGCAGGAAGCCATGAGGAACTTGATGACGACCACCATGATCGAGGGAACACCCGTGAGGGATCATGTTCTCAAGATGATGGCTCATTTGAATAACCTGGAGGTCCTTGGAGCTGAGATCGATGGGGAAACCCAGGTCGATATCATACTCTAGTCTCTACCAAGGAGTTTTGAGCAGTTTTACCTGAACTACAACATGAACAAGAGTTTGTATTCATTGGCGGAACTTCTGACAGAACTCCAGGCGACAGAGGGGCTATTTCGTCAGAGTGCTCAGGCACATGCCATGGTGACCCAAAAGGTTTCTACTTCTAAGCCGAAAGGCAAGAAGAAGAAGAAACAAACTGGGGTGAAGGCGGTGGGAGGTACTCAGGGAGGAGTGAAGAAGCCGAAAGGCAAGTGCTTCACTTGTAAGCAGACTGGAAACTGGAAGAAGGACTACCCCAACCGCAAGCAGAACAAAGGTACATCTTTTGGTCTAGTCGTTGAAACATGTTTAGCGGTGTTATCTACCGGCACCTGGTGTGTAGATAGGGGAGACACTGATCATGTCTGCAATACTTTGCAGGGATTCTAGGAAACCAGACGACTGGCTGAGGGGGAGATTACCGTGTACTTGAGCGATGCCACGAAGGTGACGACAGTTGCAGTGGGAGACGTTCATTTATCTTTTGAAAAAAATAAAGTTTTGGTTCTTAAGAATTGCCTTTATGTACCCTTATTTAGAAAGAATTTAATTTCGGTTTCTAAATTATTTATGGATGGATATTCTATTTCTTTCAATGACAGAGTTGTTATAAAAAGGAATAGGGACATTATCTATTTTGGTACATTGATAGGAAATTTGTACACACTTGAACCAAAAGCTCCCACGATGCAAATTGAAATTAATAACTCATCTTCTAATTCCAATAAGAGAAAAAAAAACCTTCGAAGATGAACCAAACATATCTTTGGCATCTTAGGCTTGGTCATATTAACCTAAGCAAAATTCAAAGGTTGATAGCTGATGGACCTTTGGGTTCATTAGTGGTGGAGGATTTTCCAACCTGCGAATCTTGCTTTGAGGGTAAAATGACCAAAAGGCCTTTTAAGGCCAAGGGGTATAGAGCCAAAGATGTGTTAGAATTGGTTCATTCTGATTTGTGTGGTCCTATGTCTATCCAGGCTAGAGGTGGTTTTGAGTATTTCATCTCTTTTATAGATGATTACTCGAGATATGGATACATTTTCCTGATGCGCCGCAAGTCTGAATGCTTTGACAAGTTCAAAGAATTCAAGGCTGATGTGGAGAAGCGTCAAGGTAAAAGTATCAAGACACTACAATCTGATCATGGTGGCGAGTACCTCTTAGGAGAGTTTAGGAATTACTTATCAGAGGTTGAGATTCAATCCCAATTGTCTACACCTGGCACACCCTAGTAGAATGGTGTAGCAGAGCGAAGGAATATAACTCTTATGGAGATGGTTAGATCGATGATGAGTTATTCTGAGTTGCCAGATTCGTTCTGGGGATATGCTCTGGATACGGCGGTGTACATTCTGAACTTGGTTCCATCTAAATAAGTGCCTTCTACTCCCACAGAATTATGGACTGGGCGAAAGCCTAGTCTAAGATATATTCGGATATGGGGGAGTCCAGCACATGTGCTGAAGGCAGATGCTGGTAAGTTGGAACCTCGTACAGAAGTACGCATGTTCGTTGGCTATCCTAGAAGAACGAAAGGTGGTTTATTTTATAGTCCTAGAGATCAGAGGGTGATCGTTAGTACGAACGCCAGATTTCTAGAGGAAGACTATGTGATAAGCCACAAGCCCAAGAGTAAAATTATTCTGGAAGAATTAAAAGGGGAAGTCACTTCTTCAGTACCACCGGTACAAGAGGATATATAACAAGTCACTGCACTGCATGTCACAGAGGATACACACGAGATACCTCGTCGTAGTGGGAGGGTTGTGAGACAGCCTGATAGATTCATATTCTTGGGAGAATCTTCTGATTTGGTCCCTGGCGAACATGAACCTGATCCCTGGACATATGACGAGGCAATCCAAGATAAAGATACAGTATCTCGGTGAAGTGCAATGAATGCTGATATTGAATCTATGGATTCAAATCCGGTCTGGGAGCTAGTAGAACCACCCGATGGTGTAAAAACCATTGGATGCAAGTGGATCTACAAAAGAAAGAGAGGAATAGATGGGAAGGTTGAGACCTTCAAAGCGAGGCTTTTTGTGAAGGGGTATACTCAGAAAGAGGGTATCGATTATGAGGAGACCTTTTCGCCGGTAGCCATGCTTAAGTCTATCCGGATTCTCTTATGCATAGCAGCTCATATGGATTATGAGGTGTGGCATATGGATGTCAAGATAGCTTTCCTGAATGGAAGTCTTGAGGAAACCATCTATATGAAGCAACCAGAGGGATTCATTGCGAAGGGCAAAGAGCATCTTGTATATAAGCTTAATCGGTCCATTTATGGATTGAAGCAAGCTTCGAGGTCTTGGAACATCCGCTTTGATGAGGTGATCCAGTCTTATGGATTTATTCAAAGTCTGGATGAGTCTTGTGTATACAAGAGATGTGACAGAAATGTAGTGGTATTTCTTGTACTATACGTAGATGACATTTTGTTGATTGACAACAATATCAAGGTGTTATTGGACGTAAGGGTATGGTTGTCCAAACAGTTTGATATGAAGGACTTGGGAGAAGTGGGACACATCCTTGGGATCAAGGTTATAAGGGATCGCAGGAAAAAGATGTTGTGCTTATCCCAAGCTTCATACATAGACACGATTATGGAGCATTTTAGCATGCAGAACTCTAAGAAGGGTTTTCTACCTTTCAGGCATGGAGTTCCTTTATCTAAGGAGATGTGTCCTAGAACATCTGAGAAGATAGAGGAGATGAAGGTGGTTCCTTATGCTTCGACAGTAGGAAGCCTCATGTATGCAATGCTATGTACGAGACCAGATATTTGCTTTGCCGTGGGCATGATCAGCAGATATCAGAGTAATCCAGGACAGAGACATTGGACTGCAGTAAAGCATATATTGAAGTACCTGAGAAGGACTAGGGACTATATGCTAGTTTACCAGGCAGACCAATTACTCCTTGTGGGTTACACGGATTCCGACTTCCAATCAGATAGGAATAACAGTAAGTCTACCTCAGGTTTTATGTTTACTTTGGGAGGTGGAGCCATTGTATGGAGGAGTGTCAAGCAGAAATACGTGGCGGACTCTACCATGGAAGCTGAGTATATGGCAGCCTCTGAGGCGGCCAAAGAAGCTGTATGGCTCAGGAACTTCCTGATGGACTTGGATGTGATTCCTAGTTTGCCCAGAACTATCACAATTTATTGTGATAATAGTGGTGCAGTTGCAAACTCGAAGGAACCACGAGCCCATAAGGCAAGTAAGCACATAGAGCGCAAGTACCACCTGATATGAGAAATCGTAAAGAGAGGAGAAGTTGTTGTGGCCAAGATTGCATCGGAGGATAACCTGGCAGATCCTTTCACTAAGGCCCTTCCGACGAGAGCTTTTGATAGGCATGTGGAGGGAATGAGGATCAGATGTATGGCAGTTTGATGACAGTATAGTCTTTTAGTATAAGTGGGAGATTGTTGGGATGTATACTAAAAAGTCTATCTTTTGTATGAACATATTTATTTTGAAATAAGAATCACATGATCATTGTTTGCATATTTTATGGTTATGCATATCGTCTAATACATTACATTGTAGATAACATAGCGTGTGGTGTCACATGGGAGATCATGTTATCAGCTCCTTGTAAAGTATAAGTAAAGGCTAACAACCGAGATGACTTTGGACAAACCATTGGAATGGTTGTAGTGTGATTTGGTATTGGTTTGTCTTGACCATAGAATCACACTAGTGCACTTTGTGTGTATTGAGCAGGACCGACTTAAAGGTGATTCGATTTATTGCTGACTACATAATCGAATCGGACCTCAGATATTATATTGTACATACTCTTAATCCCGATATAATAATGGACACATATACTTAGTATTCATCTCTTTGATTTACCAATGGGTGAGATTTATAGATTAAATCGATAGGCTCGGTAAGTTGGGAAATGATATTATTTATATGGTGTGCCGTTTATTATAGGAGGAAACTGTGTCCTATATATTAGGATGATGATGTCCCCTTGAGGAGCTCATAAGGTTTATCATGTAAACCCTGCAGGTGGACTTGGTCCGGCATGATGAAAAGGTTGAGTGGTACTACTCATGGAGTTAGATGTTGATTAATTAATGGTCAGTAAATTAATTAATCGACGGACATTCGAGATCTTAAACATGGGGAGAAAATGTACCAATAATATATGGAGCCCATATTATCTTATGGGGGTTGGTGAGGTAGATCAATTATAATCCTTTAGTGGATTGGATTATCATTAATGGATCGGACTTTATGTGGGCTTGATCCATTGGGTGGCCAAGATCCAACTCCTCCTCATGGTCCCTATTGTAGCCTATTTGTTGGTGCAATCGGCCCAGGTCACGATTGACCAGGACTCGAGCTTGGCTCGAGTGATGTTTTGATGTTTCCACAAAAACATATGACAATGTAATTGTCATGGGAAAGTCCAAGTCTTGAGTACTTGGCACAAGGAAAGTCCAAGCATGAGTCTTGACATGGAAAGTCCAACATAGGCTGGCAAGGGAAAGTCCAAGCTTGAGTCTTGGCATTTGAAGTTCAAGGGATTTGGTATTGGCGGCGTAAAGTCCAAGCGGGAGTCTTGGCGGCGTAAGTCCAATGTGACTTGGCGGTGTAGACACCGTTAGCATGACATAGCCGATGGAAGCACCTGAAGGCTAGCGCGATGGATGAACAAAGTCATGGATGACTTGGAGGGATCCGAGAGGCATAAGGCTGATGGAGGTGGCTAGAAGGCTTAGGTCTAGACTAAGGGTGGTCTAGCAAGTATGGGGGCACCATACTTGTGCTAAAACCTCATATTTGAGGTGTGCCAGTCGACTGGTGTCGTGTGGCAGTCGACTGGTGTAGTCAACTAGGGTTTGACTGCAGGAATTGCCCTAGCAGTCGACTTCCATTGATGGGCAGTCGACTGATTGGATGAGCAGTCGACTGATTTTGTGATCAGTCGACTAATGCTCAGATTTTGGGGCACAGAATGGAGTTTCACTACCGCTGGGACGAGCAGTCGAGTGATGGCTCATGAGTCGACTGATTCTCATGATCAGTCAACTGATGTCCTAGCCGTTGGATTTTTTCAGCGTGGATTACACCGTTGTCTCACAATAACAGTGTGATCAGTCGACTGATGGTCCCGAGCAGTCGACTGATCGACTTTTTCCAGCACAGGTTGAAGCTATATAAGGAGCTCGTGATGGAGGAAAAGATAGCGATTTTCTTGGGCGAAATTGAAGGGGAAAGTTGGTGCTTTTCAGTCCTTCAAAGCTAGTTCAAGGCAATCAAAGATCAAGCAATCAAAAGCTCTTGTAAAGTGTTTTTCTTTACTTGCATTTCATATAAATTGTTGTAATTTCTTGTTTTTAGTTTCTTACTATTGTAAGATTACTTGTAAGGGATTTCTCCGCCTCTGACTTGTGTCGATAAGGAGTGTTTATTATAGTGGTGTGTGATTGGCATCGGTAGGGTTCGTACAAACCCGATCCGTGGACTAGGAACCGTTCGGTTCTGAACCACGTTAAACGATTGTGTTTGCGTGTTGTTAATTGTTTCGTTATTGCTTTCATTACTATTCCGCTGCGTACTAACGAAATTGTAGAGGCGAACACGCGATCGAATTCCATCTACGAATGAACTCTACGCTATTCACCCCCCTCTAGCGGCTTCAAATATCCTACATTTGGTATTAGAGCCCGGGGCTCTTCTACGGATTAACCGCTGGGAGCTAAAAGGCTAGAGGGAAGATGGAATTCCAAAACAAGCTCGGATGGGACATCAACACTCAACCGCCATATGATCAAGAAGACTTTTCGGCGTGGAGAACAAGAATGGAGACATTCTTTATGATGGATATAAAGGATTGGTTCATCCTCGTAGAAGGTTTTGAACCCCCTCGGGATAGGAAGGGACAAGTCCTCAAGTTGAAGAAATGGACCCAAGAGCAACGACAAAAATTCAAAACTGAAGCTAAGGTAACAAAAATTTTAGAAGATTTGATACCTAATGATGTTTTGTCTAGGCTAGGTGAATATCTTGATGCCAAGGAGCTATGGGACAAATTAGCCAAGTTCAATGAGAAGCCCCACTTAGCACAAGTAGAAGAATACAAGGAAGAGGATGAAGAGAGTTCATCTTCCTCACGAGCAAGTGAGGAATCGGAAGTTGAAGAGGAGTCAACTTCCGGATCGATGGAAGAAGAAGAAGTAGAAGACACCTCCACCTTTAGGATTGAGAGGGAGGAAAGAATATCCACTCCGAAGCAACAAGAGAAAGCTTCGACATCTAGTCAAGATGAAGAAGCTCCAATTCCGGTCTCAATTAACCTAGGTAACTCAAACACTCTAATTTCAAATAAAATCCATATATTGTGTTTTGAGTGTAGGGAGTATGGGCACTACAAGAGCAAGTGCCCAAAGAAGGTTAAGAAGACTCCACCGGCGCCTACAAGTCAACAAAAGTCAAAGGATGTCGGTTCCCCATCACCTAAAGACAAGGAGCACATCATTTGCTTCAGATGTCGGCAACCAGGGCATTACCAAAATCAATGTCCTAGGGGGAGCAAAAAGACTCAAAATGGAGCTTCACAAGTAGGGGGAGCCTCTAATGCAAACCCTAAGGTATATTTTCATAATGCTCATTCTTTAAATTCTAAGCAAAAGCATGCTAGAATTAATTCAAATAACTTTGCTATTACTCATGAATCAAAGCATGCTAGGAATGATAACTCTAGATCTATTTCAAAGAAGGAGAAATTTGGGACTAATGCCCCTAGAAATGTCATTCCTAAGAAAACAATTAAGAAAATCGAAAACCATTTAGGTATCAATCCCAATAAGGGTAGATATATGTTTAAGGTGAATGGTAATGCCCAAAAACCTAATCAAAAATCATTTGGGCAATTAGAATTAGAGAACCAAGCCTTAAGGTCAAGGCTTGAAAAACTAGAAAAGAC
Organism: Wurfbainia villosa; assembly: GCA_025175895.1. Taxonomy (NCBI): domain Eukaryota; kingdom Viridiplantae; phylum Streptophyta; class Magnoliopsida; order Zingiberales; family Zingiberaceae; genus Wurfbainia; species Wurfbainia villosa. The sequence continues at coordinate 39,625,296 of CM045987.1, forward strand.
CCTAAATAATGGTCAATTTCAAGGGTCTAATGGTCAAAGTCAAGGGGCAAGATCTCAAAGTCAACATCTAGGACTCAAAAGGCAAAAGTCAATCAAGGGCAATCAAGGTTTGGGTCACAAACCTAAGCCTAAGGTGGCTTACCATAGTGTTCCATTTGATTATGGAACACAAACTAGGTCTAGGAAGACCAAGGTTGCAAGGGGAGTTACCTCTAGAGTCAACCTAGGTAAGACCGTCATGACCAAGGATAATAAGCCTAGGAGGGTCATTAGGAAGGTATCTAGGGAGGTTATCCCTAAGGAATACCTAATTAATTCAATGAGCTCAAATAGATTTTGGGTTCCAAAGAGCGTGATTGATTCACGTTAAATGAGTTAGAATGTGCCAACCATGATTGGATGGGTAGTTAACTCAACCATGGTAAATGTGGCACTTTAGGTTATTTTCAAGGTTATGGTTACCTTGGAAATACATTTGAGTTTTAATTCTAAAAGATCTTAGGATGTGCCAATATATTTATTTTTAAATCATGAAAATCAATAAAATTGGCACAATCTAGATTTAAAGGTCGTAGTGTGTCACTTTGATCTTTGGCACACTTTAGGAATCAATGTATCAAGAGAAGTGTGTTTAAGGTATAGAAGTTACATCAAGAGTGATACTCAAGTGCCACACACCTTGATGTCTTGTACTTACCATGATTCATGTGTTTCACCATGTGTTTGCATGGAAGGAATGTCTAGAGTTGATTGCATCTCACAAAACAAGTCTTTTACCTTGATTGTGTATTTCAACACTTAGAAAGGGTGAGATGTTAGGATTTTGAAACCTTTGAATGTTAATGTTTGCTAAAATGAAATAAAATATCAAAATACATTAACGAATACATGAATATAAGCATAACATCAATATGTTCGATATACAAGATTAAACATGAGAAAATGGAATAAGTCAGATAAAGAAATCAAGATTTTATGAATTTCAGAACTGGAAATTAGATATCAGTCGACTGATCACACTGTAGCACGATATCGTGAGTCAAGCAGTCGAGTCTTGCTTCGGGACTCATTGTTTGCACATCGATCGTGATGGGATACATCGGTCGGGATGAGTCTTATTCACCGGTGAGGTCATTAGTTGAGTGCTCATTGGCGGTAAGTGGTGATCGCGCGATCGGTGATACTCTTGCGACACAACCACGAAGACTTCGGCGGTCGATTATCGGCTCGGTAAACCGCTAATAAACCACGATCGATCGTGATGTTGCACATCGATCGATCTTATCGATCACAACGAACCGCTAGAGTTTAGCGTCTTCACGCGTCTACTTCCCATTTTCCTTCTCCTCTTCGTTCGCCACTCCTTTCTCCGACGAGATTTTCTGACTGCTCCGGCCACCTAGGTCCTAGGTTTGATAGACTAACTCTTCCTCTCACGTTTTCACTCATCTCACAACCCTAGTTCATTCTTTTTCAGCGGTTGTTTCTTCTTTTCCGATTAGGGTTCCGATGTCGATCCTCCGTGAACTTTTCCGTGCCCCCTTGAATATTCGAATATTCCCTCATCACCCCTTCAAATGACACCGAAGTAAAATTTTCTTACTCAAAAACCCTAATTTTTCCTTTTCATTGTAATCTATTATAATCTAATCGTGTATTGGTGCCCTTGCATTTCATATTGTTGCATTACATTCATATAGGAGATCCCGTAGAAATGATCCACTCGAGGGTGAATCACGATTGTACCAACCTATGTTGGTTAGGTACATCGATAGGGACTTCTTTGCGTTCTATCAGTAGTGATGTCATGGACATATTTGCATATTATCATCTCATGAAAATTGTCTTATGCACACATGCCATTAATGATGATCTCCTTAAGGAGTTTTATCAGAACCTAAAGAAGGTAGACGATGGCCCTACCTATACTACTCGCGTTGCAAAACGCGATTTAGAGTTCACTCCTGCGATATTGTAGGAGTTTCTTGAGTGTAAGCCATCGGATGACACCTTCATTTTCTACCCTACCTTTGATGCTCCTTTGCCCGAGCCATTTGACCATATCTCTTTGGACTCCATGCATGAGCATGTTTTTGGTCATCCTCGTCCACCAGCACAGAATTTATTTCCTATTACTGAGCTATCTGCACCTGACAATGTACTCTACAAGGTCATTATTGGGTGTTTTCTTCCGATCGTCACTCGGGGTCTGGCCAAGATTCGGCCTCCCCATCTCTTTCTACTGTATGCCATGCAAAATAGGTTAGATATAAACATTGCATTAAATATGTTTCATTGCATTGTGCATTTCATTTCCCCTGTACAAGGGAAAGTGCATATGCCTTATGGGCACATTATCACAGCATGGTCAGAGTCAGTAGGCATCAACATTCACAGGGGATCACTGAGGTCGCTATCTGAGGTGTACGACTGCATATCAGTTCGTAACTTCTCGTTAGCGAAGCTGCGGATGGGGCGTGGGCAGATGGAGTTGGCACCTCTGTTAGTGAAAGCCCTAGAGCCAATCATGTGATGATTGTTGTATGGACTTTATTGTATCATATTCCTATTTATAAAGGCATGGTTATTATATTTACTTGTATTGGTGCCAAATAACTAAATATAATAATGTCCTTGAGTAGTAGGTTCTTATCTATATCAATCGATTGGTTGAATCGATATTGAGATGATATAGAGAACACTACTCTTAATCATTCCTAGTCGAGTATTAACATTCAGGGACAATATTAATGCGTAGAGACTAGCATGTAGGTCAACACGATGACTTGATCTTACAAGTCATGGATATGAGATATCAAGTTGACACATGGGTATGCATTGGAGAATGTATACTGAATGACCCGCCATGAGAAAGTATCATGGATCATTATATGAGTGTCATATACTTTCTCATGTGGCTATTAGTATGACTATTAGTCCTTAGACCTGAAGTCACCATGGTTCCCTACATAAGGAGTTGCATACTTTGGCTTCGTCAAACGTCACCCGTAAATGGGTGGACTATAAAGGCGATTACTGGGTATGTAACAAATTATGCGGAGGGATGTGAGTGATGTAGATGAGATCTATCCCTCCTATATGACGGGGGTGACATCGATATTTTTGATAGAGTGAAACCACGAAGTGCATGGCCATGCCCAAATGAGTCAATATGAGATATTGAGCTCATTTGAATAGAGTGAGTCTACTTGGAGTTCAAGATATAGATTGTACCGAGGATGACATGGTCTATGCCTCGATTGGTCAATCTAGATGTCAAGGATAGAGGGACATTGTCACATATTGTGAGAGTCACAATTAGTAGTCACAAAGGTGATGTTGGAGCTCAACATTCTTGTAACTTGGGTAGCAATGATGTGTTGCTAGATACCGCTCATTGCTTATGTTCCTAAATCGGTTTAGGGACATTGCCAACGTTACAAGAACCTATAGGGTCACACACATAAGAGCAATTAGATGGAGATTAGGTTCATATGATGAACAATGAGGATTAGGTTCATGGGATGAACCAAATTGGATTAAGAGTAATCCAAATTAGACTAATTGAGTTAGACTCAAGTTGATTCAAGTGTTGAATGAGTCTAATTTAGATTTGATTCATCAAATCAATTTAAATTAATGAATATAGATTCATTAAATTAAATTGACTTGAGTCAAGTGGTTAGATTTGATCAACCATGAGAGATTAGAGGTCAAGTTTGACTTGACTTGAGAGGGAAGATGAAAGGTCAAGTTTGACTTGACCAAATGCCATGTCATGATGATGACTTGGCATGGCCAGCCAATGATGATGCTCCACATCATCATTGACTTTGTCAATTGGTGCCACATCATGAGGGAGACCAAGGGTCATGGGAGTTACATGCATGCATGTAACCCCGTCTCCATGAAGTGGCCGGCCACTTTACTCCATGTGATGGAATTCATTTTGGTGAGTTATTCCAACTTCATCTTCTTTCTTGGGATTTTTTCCTTCAAGCTCTCCTTCTTCTTCCTCATCTTGCCGAGACCTTCTAGGAGTGCTAGCACACTCAAGATTGTCTTTTTCTCCACCTGTTGCTTGTATGGATACCAATAGAGAAGTGTGCACTTGACACTCTCGAGTTCCGACCAACATTTTGGACGAGCGGGATTTGCGAAGGGCATCACATCGAGGGTAATGATCTCACCTCTTAGATCTAATGTAGATCTAGGGTTTTTAGTAAGCACATACATGTTTTATTTTAATATATCTTCGCACGGATCCGTGGCCGGGGCTTCCGAGGTTTCCGCAACACAAAAAGCGGTTTTTGCGGCTCGGAAAGTCCAACAGTGGTATCAGAGCCACGTGCGAAGCATGTATGTGTTTCATTTTTTGTAATTTTTGTATTAGATATAAAGATTACAGATTTATATGTTTATGTAAATTTTCTATTTTTATAGAATTTTTGAGTATTTTTCTCGAAGAATCGAAGCAACGAGTGTTGGGACACTTGTAGGCTTCAACCGTCGAAAAAACTCTCCGAAACGGCGAGTTCTCGCTTTAGGTTTTTGGGATAGCGACTTAAGTCGCTGTAAGATCATTGTAGGGACACTCGCAAAGTTTATTTTGCGAGTAGGGGCGCTGCCCCAATCCCCGAAAGGGGCCTTGTCCTGCGATCGCGCCCGGAAACCACTTAGCAGGACCGTTACGGAGAGGTGACTCATAAAATTGAAAAAAAATAGAAAAATTATAGAAATTTTCTGTAAAAATACATAATTTAGAATTATGTATAATTCTGTGATTGTCATGGCCCAATAACCCCAATATGATTGGATGCGATGTGTTGTAATTCATAATACGGCCTGCGTGCCGTTTTGTGGTTGTGCGTGTTGTATAGTGTATGCGGCCTGCGCGTCGTACCTCTTCTTTTGATATTCTAGTTGTAAATAGTTTTAGACTCGAATGTAACTCGAGTTTCATATTTGTAATGTACAAAATGGAGCGGTGGAAAGTCCACTTGAAGACGAGGTTACGAGAAGGGTGACGACGACACATGGCGGTTAAATGAAGCGCTTGGAGAAGCCGCTAGCCTTAGATTGACCGTCCGATCTTCTCATTGGCTTGAGAAGATCGTAGTAGGGCCATGACTACATCACATTTAATTATATATATATATATATATATATATATTTAATTGATTTTGCTTGTATGTATGTGATGCATGCTAGTAGAATAATGCTTGTATGTATATGATGCATGCTAGGATAATTTTCTTGTATGTATATGATGCATGCTAGAATAATGATTGTATGTATGTGATGCAAGCTAATATAGGACAATAAAGGCCTAAATACGTATGAGATACACATTACGATTAGATTAGATCATAATCGAATCAACTCGAAAATGCCTACCGAGCCTTGATACCCATCACTACCTCGATCATTTGTTGTTGTTGAATCTGCCAAAGCAGAGCAACGCATATTATCTTGGTAGGGTGCGGAGGGACAATCTTGGTCCCGCCTATCACACTTGGGTTAGAGTAAGCTTAATTAGATTGAGCAAAACTAGTTAACTCAATTGGATTGAGTAGAACTATAGGCATATTCCAATCGTTGGAAAGATAGGTTAAGATCGCATTTACACTAAATCTTGGGCGATTTATCCAAAGCTAACTCAAGGTTTTTTGTAAATGTGGGTCTTGATCCTATAAACAAGAGTTGCATAGAGATGTAATCGGTAATGTGTTACCCATCGATCGTACTAAGTCTTGGGCGATTTAGCCAAAGCTGACTCAAGGCTTAGTATGATGTGGATCTTGTCCCACAAGAATTATAGCTAGTTTGTATGAATCTAGTAATGTGGTTTGACCACATCCATAACTCGATTCTACAAAATTCCTATAATTCAGTGGGAGCATCATTTGATTAAAGGCCTAATTAAATGATAAAAGGAATATGATATTAATTCTCTGCATTGTATGTTGTAGATAACTATGTCGACAAACACGAACACTCTCTCTCTGCGTTCTGTCCTTGAGAAGGACAAGCTCAATGGAGCAAATTTCGGATCGGCACAGAACCCGAGAATTGTTCTCACCCAAGAAAGGAAGTCAGACGTCTGGAGCAGCCCATTCCGGAGGCACCTCCTGCCACTGCCTCACGAGCTGACAAAGATGCTTACAAGAAGCATCAAGATGATGCATTAGATGTGTCATGTCTAATTCTTGCGACTATGAACTCTGAGCTTCAGAAGCAACATGAGTTCATGAATGCTTATGATATGGTTGGACATCTTCGTCAACTATATCAAGGACAAGCAAGGCATGAGAGATATGAAGTCTCTAAGGCATTGTTTGGGTCTAAAATGCAAGAAGGGACTCAGAGGTCAATATGTACTCAAGATGATCGGGTACGAGAAAACCTACAAAGGTCGGGATTCCCACTTGGCCAAGAGCTGGCCACTGACCTAATCTTGCAATCTTTGCCACAAGCCTTCAATCAATTTGTCATGAATTATAACATGAATGAAATTGATAAGCCATACTGAGATGCTCAAAGATGTTGAGAATCACGAGCTTAACCTTAAGAAGGGAAAATCTGACACCATTTTGATGGTGCACAAGAAGAAAGGCAAGGGCAAGCCTAAAGGTAAGGGAAAGTCCCAAGCCAAGGGAAAAGGCAAAGAACTTAAACCCAAAGGAGGGGTAGCCAAGGAAGGGGCTTGCTTCTACTGCAAGGAAGCAGGACACTGGAAGCATAACTGCAAGGCATACCTAGAAGATCTTAAGAAGAAGAGAAGTGAGACTTCTACTTCAGGTATAAATGTTATAGAAGTCAATCTATCTATTTCTTCATCATGGGTATTAGATACTGGATGTGCATCTCACATTTGTACCAATTTGCAGGCGCTGAGAAATAGCAGGGCATTGACAAAGGGTGAGGTGGACCTACGAGTAGGCAATGGAGCAAGGGTTGCTGCTGTTGCTGTAGGAACTTATGATCTCTCTCTGCCCTCTGGGCTTGTACTAGAATTAGATGAATGTTGTTATGTGCCTGCCTTAAATAAGAACATCATTTCAGTTTCTTGTTTAGATAAGAAAGGATTTTCATTTATAATAAAGAACAAATGTTGTTCAGTTTATTTAAATGATATGTTCTATTGTAGTGCACCTCTAATGAACGGACTCTATTTTCTAGACTTAGAGAGCCCTATCTATAACATAAGTACCAAAAGGTTCAAGTCAAATGAATTGAACCAAACTTATTTCTGGCACTGTCGCTTAGGTCACATAAATGAGAGTCGCTTATCTCAGCTCCATAAGGATGGGCTGCTAGACTCATTTGATTTTGAATCATATGAGACATGCGAGTCTTGCCTTTTAGGCAAGATGACCAAGACTCCCTTTAGTGGACACAGCGAAAGAGCAACAGATTTGTTAGAACTTATACATAGTGATGTATGTTGTCCTTTCAATGTTGCTGCTAGAGGTGGTTACAGGTACTTCATTACATTTACTGATGACTTCAGTAGATATGGTTATGTGTATCTTATGACACATAAATCAGAATCCTTTGAAAAGTTCAAAGAATTCAAGAATGAAGTACAAAACCAGCTTGGCAAGAGTATTAAGATACTTCGATCAGATCGAGGTGGTGAATACCTTAGCCATGAGTTTTGTGACTATCTAGCTGAGTGCGGGATTTTATCCCAACTCACTCCTCCTCGAACACCACAGTGGAATGGTGTATCCGAAAGGAGGAATCGTACCCTATTAGATATGGTACGATCTATGATGAGTCACACAGATCTTCCTATATCCTTTTGGAGATATGCTCTAGACACAGCAGCCTTTACCCTTAACCGTGTACCATCCAAGGCTATCATAAAGACACCATATATGATATGGACAGGGAGAAATCCCAAGATGTCTTTCATGAGGATTTGGGGTTGTGAGGATTACGTTCGACGTCAAGTCTCAGACAAACTGGGACCCAAATCCGATAGGTGCTATTTTGTTGGATATCCCAAGGATACAAAGGGATATTACTTCTACATTCCCAGTCAACACAAAGTGTTTGTGGCAAAGACTGGAGTTTTTCTAGAAAGGGATTTTGTTTCTAGAAAAACTAGTGGGAGTACCTTCGATCTTGAAGAAATTCAAGATAAGGACCATAACACTGAGGCCTTGATGGAGGTTGAACAGGAACCACAAAGTGTTGTGGGTGATGAGGTTGTTGCACAAAGAGTTATGGAACAACCACCTGTTCATGTAGACTTACCTCTTCGTAGGTCTGACAGGGTACGTCGTCAGCCTGAGATATACTCATTTCTCTTGTCTGACCATGATGACATTATGCTCATTAAGAATGAGCCTACCTCCTATCAGGAAGCTGTGATGAGCCCAGATTCTGAGAAATGGCTAGAGGCCATGAGATCCGAGATGGAATCCATGTACACCAACCAAGTATGGACTTTGGTTGATCCACCTGAAAGGGTCAAACCCATTGGGTGTAAGTGGGTCTTTAGGAGAAAGACTGACATGGATGGACTTATGCATACCTATAAGGGCCGATTGGTGGCTAAAGGTTTCAAGCAAATCCATGGTATTGACTATGATGAAACCTTTTCTCCAGTGGCGATGTTTAAGTCCATTCGGATCTTGCTTGCTATTGCAGCATACCACGATTATGAGATCTAGCAGATGGATGTCAAAACCGTGTTTCTGAATGGAAACTTACTCGGGGATGTGTACATGACACAACCTGAGGGTTTTGAAGATCCACAGCATACTGGGAAGGTATGCAAGCTGTAAAGGTCCATTTATGGGCTAAAGCAAGCTTCTCGGAGCTGGAATCTTCGATTCGATGATGCAATCAAACAGTTTGGTTTCATCAAGAATGAAGATGAACCCAGTGTCTACAAGAGGGTTAATGGGAACACAGTTGTCTTCCTTGTATTGTATGTGGATGACATACGGCTCATTGGGAATGACATCCCTTCGCTACAGTCTGTGAAGACTTGGCTCGGGACGTGCTTCTCAATGAAGGGCTTAGGTGAAGCAGCCTGTATTCTAGGCATCAAGATCTATAGAGATAGATCTAAGAGATTGCTTGGCCTAAGTCAGAGTACATACATTGACATTTCAAGATACTGGTTTGCACTACATGGCAGCACCTTCCAAGAAAGGACTTCTGCCGATGTCACATGGTGTGAGTCTTTCGAAGACTCAAAGTCCCTCTTCTAGAGAGGAGAGAGACCGCATGGATAAGATCCCTTACGCATATGCTATAGGATCTATCATGTACGTCATGCTGTGTACTCGTCCTGATGTCTCGTATGCTTTGAGCATGACGAGTAGATATCAGTCAAGAATATTCTTAAGTACTTGAGAAGGACTAAAGTATATTTTTTGATATTTGGAGGCGATGAGGAGCTAGCTGTAAAGGGTTACAGCGATGCCAACTTCCAAACTGACCAGGATGATTATAGATCGCAGTCAGGGTTCGTGTTTTGCTTGAATGGTGGCGTTGTGAGCTGGAAGAGTTCGAAGCATGACACAGTTGCTGATTCTACAACAGAAGCCAAGTATATCGCTATATCTGAGGCAGTAAAGGAGGCAGTTTGGATCCGCAAGTTCATTGCTGAACTTGGGGTGGTTCCTAGCATTGCAGATCCTATAGAGCTCTATTGTGACAACAATGGAGCGATTGCACAGGCTAAGGAACCTTGCTCACACCAACGGACCAAACACATACTACGACGCTTCCATCTCATTCGAGAGATTATCGATAGAGGAGATGTGAAGATTTGTAGAGTACCCACAGAGGCTAACATCGCAGATCCCTTGACCAAGGCTTTGGCACAGAAAAAGCATGATGGTCACACTAGGCCATTAGGTATTAGATACTACGGTGATTGACACTAGTGCCAGTGGGAGATTGTTAGTGAAAGCCCTAGAGTCAATCATGTGATGATTGTTGTATGGACTTTATTGTATCATATTCCTATTTATAAAGGCATGGTTATTATATTTACTTGTATTGGTGCCAAATAACTAAATATAATAATGTCCTTGAGTAGTAGGTTCTTATCTATATCAATCGATTGGTTGAATCGATATTGAGATGATATAGAGAACACTACTCTTAATCATTCCTAGTCGAGTATTAACATTGAGGGACAATGTTAATGCGTAGAGACTAGCATGTAGGTCAACACGATGACTTGATCTCACAATTCATGGATATGAGATATCAAGTTGACACATGGGTATGCATTGGAGAATGTATACTGAATGACCCGCCATGAGAAAGTATCATGGATCGTTATATGAGTGTCATATACTTTCTCATGTGGCTATTAGTATGACTATTAGTCCTTAGACCTGAAGTCACCATGGTTCCCTACATAAGGAGTTGCATACTTTGACTTCGTCAAATGTCACCCGTAAATGGGTGGACTATAAAGGCGATTACTGGGTATGTAACAAATTATGCGGAGGGATGTGAGTGATGTAGATGGGATCTATCCCTCCTATATGACGGGGTGACATCGATATTCTTGATAGAGTGAGACCACGAAGTGCATGGCCATGCCCAAATGAGTCAATATGAGATATTGAGCTAATTTGAATAGAGTGAGTCTACTTGGAGTTCAAGATATAGATTGTACCGAAGATGACACAGTCTATGCCTCGATTGGTCAATCTAGATGTCAAGGATAGAGGGACATTGTCATATATTGTGAGAGTCACAATTAGTAGTCACAAAGGTGATGTTGGAGCTCAACATTCTTGTAACTTGGGTAGCAATGATGTGTTGCTAGATACCGCTCATTGCTTATGTTCCTAAATCAGTTTAGGGACATTGCCAACGTTACAAGAACCTATAGGGTCACACACATAAGAGCAATTAGATGGAGATTAGGTTCATATGATGAACCATGAGGATTAGGTTCATGGGATGAACCAAATTGGATTAAGAGTAATCCAAATTAGACTAATTGAGTTAGACTCAAGTTGATTCAAGTGTTGAATGAGTCTAATTTAGATTTGATTCATCAAATCAATTTAAATTAATGAATAGAGATTCATTAAATTAAATTGACTTGAGTCAAGTGGTTAGATTTGATCAACCATGGGAGATTAGAGGTCAAGTTTGACTTGACTTGAGAGGGAAGATGAAAGGTCAAGTTTGACTTGACCAAATGCCATGTCATGATGATGACTTGGCATGGCCAACCAATGATGATATGACTTTGTCAATTGGTGCCACATCATGAGGGAGACCAAGGGTCATGGGAGTTACATGCATGCATGTAACCCCCTCTCCATGAAGTGGCCGGCCACTTTACTCCATGTGATGGAATTCATTTTGGTGAGTTATTCCAACTTCATCTTCTTCCTTGGGATTTTTTCCTTCAAGCTCTCCTTCTTCTTCCTCATCTTGCCGAGACCTTCTAGGAGTCCTAGCACACTCAAGATTGTCTTTTTCTCCACCTATTGCTTGTGTGGATACCAATAGAGGAGTGTGCACTTGACACTCTCGAGTTCCGGCGAACATTTTGGATGAGCGAGATTTGCGAAGGGCATCGCATCGAGGGTAATGATCTCACCTCTTACATCTAATGCAGATCTAGGGTTTTTAGTAAGCACATACATGTTTTATTTTAATATATCTTTGCACGGATCTGTGGCCGGGTCTTCCGAGATTTCCGCAAAGCAAAAAGCAGTTTTTGCGGCTCGGAAAGTCCAACAACCTCGACCACCGCCCAGGGCACGTGGAGAGCCGCCTCTGGTACCTAGAGAGGCGGCAGAGGACTATGTGGATGCAGACGCCGCTGATGAGGAGGATTAGATGCCAGTAGATGCATCAGCGGCGGGTCCATCAGATCGTCTTGGCCAGCTGGAGTCCAGATTCCAGGACTATCAGTAGACAGTCGACTCTAGGCTGTCAGAGCTCTTAGTAGGGCAAGCCTCCATGGGCGCAGGTCTTGGTCGGATGGAGGAGAGATACATGCAGATTGCAGAGTCTCAGAGCCGCATCGAGCAGCGTCAACTCGATATGTATGAGATGATGCAGGCATGGACTTTGAGCCAGCAACCTCCTCCACCTCCACCTCCTGCAGACGACTAGAACTAGAAGATGTTAGGATTTTCTTTTGTTTCTCAGTTTTTGTAATGAGATTGAGCATATCAAATCTCTAGTTTTGAATGTAAAAAACTGAAATCTTTTAAATTGAATGAAATTTTTGTTTGTGAAAATCATGTGTATTTGAGTGTGTATTTGTATGAATGTATTGGTTTATGAAAATTGCTATATAATGACATGAAATTTCATCCTATCATATAGCATGTCATGCCATTGGTTATGATTATTTTAGATGTCATGTTTGTTTTTAGACTATATTACATGTCATGACATCATGATTATTGGCCATGCGTTATTATTGTTATGATTTGTGCCATGATAATTCATGCATTTTATTGTGATTAAAATTGATTTAAGGAAAAATGACATGACTTGAAATCCTATTTCTAAGGGAATCAAGTAGGGTTGCCTAGAAAATGCATGAGGCCATAATAATCCTAACTCCACATCTCACATCATATTGACATGTATGTGTATTTATACACCCTAGATACATGTGAGATGCTAGGATAATAAGTTAGGTTCAAGGTGCATAGATAGTGCATCTAGATGAACTAAAACTTATTTCAATCATCACCAAGAATCATAAGGAAAGCTAATATACAAGTTATGTATATTTAGCCAATAAACCATGGTTCAAAATAGGTCTTCAAAAAAAATATTTTAAAATCATTTTGAAAAACCTTGGTGAAGTCTGTCTTTTGATAGCAATCACCATTGATGAGATTGATACAAAGTGAGCTTAAACTTTAAAGTTTTTAGTCACTTTTGGATTTTGTATCAATTTCACTATTTTATGGGTAAAATATTTTTCAAACATTTTTCACCGATTGTATGCGTGATAAGTAATATACGTACCAAATTTCATGATTTTTTGATATACATATAATTATTTATGATTTTTTGAAATTCATTTCTGATAACTGAAAATCGATATTTTGATTATCGATCAGCCTACTGGATGGCGATCAGCGATGATGATGTCAGTCGACTGATATCTGAATCACTCGACTGATTGTCTGATTTCGGGAAAACAACGTTGTTTAACCCGATTTCAACTGCGGTTAAGGTCCCTAACCATTCCTAACCCTAGGATATGCTTTGGGAAGCATGATTAAGGGTGAAAATTCATTGGATATGGATTAGGAGAGGTGTTTAGGGTTTGTATCAATTTTAAGGTGTTGGGAAGTTCGATGTTGAATTTCTAACCTTTATTTTGATGGCTTAGAGTTCCTATTGGCTTAGGGACTTCCCAAGGACATTGTTGGTGCAATGGTCAAGGGGGAGCAAGCCTTTAGGGGGAGGTATCCATCTTGGGATGATGGATGTTTTTTTTCTCCTTGAAGAGGAGAAGTTATTGGGAGAGTATCATCAATTGGGAAAATTGATGGGCTCTTGATACCCAATTTGGAAATTGGGAGAGTGAATAGGATTGCCTCTCTTGAGTAATATGGGACTTATCACTAGGAATATGATAGACATCCTAGGTATTTTTAAACCAAGGGGGAGATTATAAGATCTCATTGGGACGTGAGACTTTGACCTCCTTGGAGAGATAACCTTTTTGATGTATGTCAAAAAGGGGGAGAATGTTTGGGAAATTATTTGGGATTACCAATTTGGAATAATTGGTAAGAGACTTGAGTTAGTGGTCTAACTCAAATGGTTTGTTTGGTTTTTGTCAAACATCAAAAAGGGGGAGATTGTTGGTGCAATCGGCCCAGGTCACGATTGACCAGGACTCGAGCTTGGCTCGAGTGATGTTTTGATGTTTCGACAAAAACATATGACAATGTAATTGTCATGGAAAAGTCCAAGTCTTGAGTACTTGGCACAAGGAAAGTCCAAGCATGGGTCTTGGCATGGAAAGTCCAACATAGGTTGGCAAGGGAAAGTCCAAGCTTGAGTCTTGACATTTGAAGTCCAAGGGGTTTAGTATTGGCGGCGTAAAGTCCAAGCGGGAGTCTTGGCGGCGTAAGTCCTGTAACGCCCGTAAAATTTCTAGCAATTTTACAAGAATTTCTGGCTTGATTATGATGGGCTTTATGTGGGCTTTTCAAAAATGAAAGAAAATAAGACAAAAAGGATGCAAGGCCTAGGAATTGAACCCCAAACCTCTAGAGATAGCCAAACCCTATAGATGCATCCACTAACCAGAAGCCCAATGAGATGTTATTAGTAGAGGAATAGGGGAAATTATAGTTAAGGGTAAGGGAGGCTAAGGGACACTTCAATAGAATAAATAGGGAATGAAGGGACAAGAGAAAAGCCACTTCTCCACTTCTCCCTCTTCTCTTCTTCTTCCTCACCGAAATCTATTCCTCTCCCTCTCCATTTTCATCCTTTGGCCGAACCCCATCCAAGCAAGGAGAAGGCTAGGTTTTTGCTTTCCTTAGGTCATCTTTCCACCAAAAGAGAAGCGAAGGATGTAAGTATCCCTCACCTGCATACGAGTAGCTTTCGGTTGATGTTTTTGAAAAAAAATCTCTATGATATATTCGGCCAAGCTTAGTTTTGATGTTCCAAGGAAGTTCTATATCATGTTTTGTAAGAAGAAGATGATGTTAGGATGTAAAATGAATTAGGTTAAAAGATAACCCTAGAAACCCCTATGGACTATTCGGCCAACACATGTTTTTGGGTGTTTTATTGAAGTTCTATACCTTGTTTTACATGCATATGATGATGTTAGGATGTAGAATGAATTAGGTTAAAAGTTAACCCTAGAAACCCCTATGGACTATTCGGCCAACACATGTTTTTGGGTGTTTTATTGAAGTTCTATACCTTGTTTTACATGCATATGATGATGTTAGGATGTAGAATGAATTAGGTTAAAAGTTAACCCTAGAAACCCCTATGGACTATTCGGCCAACATATGTTTTTGAGTGTTTTATTGAAGTTCTATACCTTGTTTTATATGCATATGATGATGTTAGGATGTAGAATGAATTAGGTTAAAAGTTAACCCTAGAAACCTCTATAAACCATTCGGCCATCATGGGTTTTTGGTGTTTTATTGAAGTCATATATCTTGTTCTACATGCACATGATGATGTTAGGATGTAGAATGAATTAGGTTAAAAGACTAACCCTAAAAGCCTACATGGACCATTCGGCCACCCCTTGGTTTGAAGTTTCAATGAAGTTTTATACTATGTTTTGTATGCATATGATGATGTTAGTATGTTTGTTGGATTAGGTTAAGGGTTTAACCCTAAAAGCCCCATGAACCATTCGGCCAACCATTGTTCCATAGCATGCTCTAGGTTAAGTTAATATGTGTTTTATGTTTAAGTGAATTCATGTGGACTTGTGATATTAAATGATGCTAGATGAAGATAACATGTTTTGGGTTAGTGTTTACATATTCTTGATGTTTATGCCTATGCCATGCCCTATATGTATGTGATATTTAATATATGTTATGAAATGAAATACGATATGATCATGAAATGAAAAACGATATCTTCATGAAATGAATATGATATGATTATGAAATGAAGTATGATATGTTTATGAGATGAAAAATGATATGTTCATGAAGTGAAGTATGATATGTTATGAAATGAAGTATGCTATGTTTGCAAAATGAAATAAGATATGTTATAATAAAAGCATATAAGTATTTTACCTTCTGCATGGCTTGTACCAGGACCCTAACAAGGTCCAAAGGGATGGGCTCCTAAGATGCCCTAGGTCGACGGACTAAGATCGGGCCTAGGATGGGCTCCTATGTATGATTTCCCCTAGGTCGACGGACTAAGATCGGGCCTAGTACGGGATGGGCTCCAAGATGCCCTAGGTCGATGGAGTAAGACTCGGGCCTAGGATGGGCTTCTACACTATGACGATTGCCCTAGGTCGATGGACTAAGATCGGGCCTAGTAACCTAGTAGGTTCGAGACTTGCTACCTCGGGTCTATTTAGGGATGTGCGCTATTATGAAGAAGAAGTGGTACAATGCCGGGCCCAAATATGTTGAGATTTATGTTACGTACCTATAATATATGTTTTCAAAAAGCATCCTGCATATGTTTACATGATTTGATTGTTAGGTTCACATGCTATGTTGATATGTCATATATATATGTTGCATGTTATGTTTGATATGTCATGTTTATGCTGCTATGTTACATGTGATGTATGTTATGTTTGATATGTCATATATAGGTTGTATGTTATGTTGATATGACATGTATATGTTGCTATGTTACATATGTTGTATGTCATGTTTGATTAAGTCATATATTTACATGATATGCTGCTATGATATGTATGTTACATGTTATGTTACTTATGTTACTTATGCTACATGTTAAGTTGCTTACGCCATGTATGTTACATGTTATGTTGCTTATATGTTATGAATGTTACATGCCATGATTAATGTCGATGTATGGTTTTTGTGAGTAGGACAGGATCTTACTAAGCCTATGTGCTTATAGTTTATCTTTCCCTCGTACTGTAGGTAAGGGTAAGGGATGGATAAACTAAAAGGGAGCAGCAGGAGGGGCCAAATGTGTGTGGTAGTGGCATGGTGGAGAAGATCCGTTATGTCCTTTTATATATATTTCCCTATGATGATGATGTTTATGGATGTCCTTATTATGTCCCCTTATGATGATGATGTTTATGGACTAGAACTAAGCACTAAGTACCTATGAAATAATGATGCATGCTCTATGTTAAGAAGAAGTATCTATATATGTTATGATGCATGCTCTATGTTAAGAAGAAGTATCTATATATGTTATGATGCATGCTCTATGTTAAGAAGAAGTATCTATATACGCCAATGCATGTTTATGTTTAAAAGAAAAAAAAATGTATCCAAAGTCTTCCGCTGTAAGTAGTAAGAAGTGTATGTAAGTATGGTCGCGTCACGCGCTGCCCCTCCGGACCCTTGGAGAAAGGGCGGGCGTGACAATTCCAATGTGCCATGGCGGTGTAGACACCGTTAGCATGACATAGCCGATGGAAGCACCTGAAGGCTAGCGCGATGGATGAACAAAGTCATGGATGACTTGGAGGGATCCGAGAGGCGTAAGGCTGATCGAGGTGGCTAGAAGGCTTAGGTCTAGACTAAGGGTGGTCTAGCAAGTATGGGGGCACCATACTTGAGCTAAAACCTCATATTTTAGGTGTGCCAGTCGATTGGTGCCGTGTGGCAGTCGACTGGCGTAGTCAACTAGGGTTTGACTGCGGGAATTGCCCTAGCAGTCGACTGCCATTGATGGGCAGTCGACTGATTGGACGAGCAGTCGACTGATCTTGTGATCAGTCGACTGATGCTCAGATTTTGGGGCACATAATGGAGTCTCACTCATTCGGGATGAGCGAATGGTGATGGCTCATCATCGGACCGATTCTCATGATCACCGATCGATGTCTAAGCCGCTGATTTTTCCAGCGTGGATTACACCGTTGTCTCACAGCAACAGTGTGATCAGTCGACTGATGGTCCCGAGCAGTCGACTGATCGACTTTTTCCAGCACAGGTTGAAGCTATATAAGGAGCTCGTGATGGAGGAAAAGATAGCAATTTTCTTGGGCGAAATTGAAGGGGAAAGTTGGTGCTTTTCAGTCCTTCAAAGCTAGTTCAAGGCAATCAAAGATCAAGCAATCAAAAGCTCTTATAAAGTGTTTTTCTTTACTTGCATTTCATATAAATTGTTGTAATTGCTTATTTTTAGTTTCTTACTGTTGTAAGATTACTTGTAAGGGGTTTCTCCACCTCCGACTTGTGTCGAGAAGGAGTGTTTATTATAGTGGTGTGTGATTGGCATCGCTAGGGTTCGTACGAACCCTAGCCGTGGACTAGGAACCGTTCGGTTCCGAACCACGTTAAACGATTGTGTTTGCGTGTTGTTAATTGTTTCGTTATTGCTTTCATTACTATTCCACTGCGTACTAACGAAATTGTAGAGACGAACAAGCGATCGAATTCCATCTACGAACGAACTCTACACTATTCACCCCCCTCTAGCGGCTTCAAATATCCTACACTATTAAAACCTCATGAAGCTTAGATCCAATGGATAGAAACGAAACTCTAGATCCAAAGGTAGAGATTAAATCTCTAAGATCCGACGGTTGAGATTAAATCTCTATATCCGACGGTTGAGATTAAATCCCTAGAACCAATGGTGGAGATTAAAAAAAGGCTTATCCCTAATCTCTATAAAAGGAGCCTTAGGGTTGGCATGGAGAGCAATTAGGAAGCAAAGGGTATCAGAGTTGGCGGCAAGAAGCAAGAGGATTTGGGTGTTGGGAATCGATTGGCCGGCTAGAGGGGGGTGAATAGCCCTCGTTCGTTGGATGTCGTATTTTGCTCGTCTACAAAATGTTAGCGCAAGCGGAAGCAATAAACTAAGACAAGCAAATAGAAATAAAACAAAGACAATACAAACACGGAGATGTAACGTGGTTCACGGCTACGCCGCTAATCCACAGTCCGATTCATCCACGGTGAATCACTCCGCAATCTATCCACTAGATCTCTCCTTTGCACAAAGCTAGGTGGAGGTAACCTCTTTTACACAAGATCACTCTTCTACAATGGAATGAAGATTAGAGCAAGTAGAAGAGTGGAAAATCGTTTAGGGCACTTTGGGAGTAGTTGGGCGTTCAAGCATTTTCCCCCCAAAGCCCTATCCCTTTCCTTTTTATAGAGGAAGAGGGTTTCTTCCCGTTGACACAGGAGCAGTCGACTGATGCCCTCGATCAGTCGACTGATCCCGTAGCCGTTGCCCAATAACGACCGCTTTCCACGTTGGATTCCATCCAATGGTATTGGCATCGATCGTGATCCTACCATCGATCGGCCGATCGATGCTCGACGATCGAGTGCTCAACTCGAAGTCGACTCCATTCTGCGTGCCGCATCGATCGCATCACCAATCCATTCCTAGCGATGATCGCGATCCATGGCAATGCGCTAGCACTAGATCGTCTTATACCATCGATCGAACTATCGACTTAGAGCGTGATCGCCATTACATGGCGATGACCGTGTCGAAAACCCATCCGACACTTGGCCAAAT
The DNA here is from genome assembly GCA_025175895.1 of Wurfbainia villosa. NCBI lineage: Eukaryota > Viridiplantae > Streptophyta > Magnoliopsida > Zingiberales > Zingiberaceae > Wurfbainia > Wurfbainia villosa. The sequence goes on from CM045987.1 coordinate 39,644,478, forward strand.
GACCAAGTTTCACCTAAGAGCTACCCTTCCCGGGTTACAATCGCTCACTCTCATCCCTCGGAGTCCCTCGCCTTCGAAGTTCTCTTCGTTCGCGGCCACGTCCCTCGGCAGCATCAGGTGCACGACTCTGCAATGCTCCTTCGCGTCTCTGGCCTCGAAGTCTACTTCCTCCGGCTTCACTCCAAGCTCCTCGTCCGGCGGTCCCTCGGATGCTCCAAGCGCACAGCTTCCGCAAAGCTATCCTTCACCGACTCAAGGCATGAGTCATGAGATGTGATACTCGCCACGGCTCCATGTGCGAATTACTAAGTCCTGCACGACTTCAACGCACATATCAAATCAACATATCAAACTAACTTAAACCCTTTTCCACACCATCAAAACCATATTACGGCAAGAGATTGCCCTAACAATCTCCCCCTTTTTGATGTGTGGCAATCCGTTTAAGTTAGGTAAAACATTTGATATAAATTTTAAAGGAAAGAATGCATGTAAACATAAACATGATATAGCAACATGCAACTCCCCCTTAATCCATAAAACTCCCCCTTAATTTCTCCCCCTATCATAATTAACTTAAACATAATCATTTCTCCCCCTTTGACACCATCAAAAATATTATCACTAAGTTAAAAGCACATGGCATCAAGTCTAATAGAAAGAAAATATCACAAGTTGATTTAAAATTGGAATTCAGCCTTTACTGGTCTGATATTTGTTGGGTTTCCGGCACCGCGGCGTGTGTGTGTTCGATCATGTTTCGTAAACATGAGCACAGCGGAAGCAATTAAAAATAATAAATCTATATTTATTACAACACACACAACACACGCATGCTATTACAACAAGTGTAGACATAACCGTAAATTAAAATTTGCAATAAAAGAAAATTATCTACGTTATACCTTCCGTATGACGTGTAGCGGGAACGGCATCAACCGGAACGATCCTCGTAAGAATCGTCTCTATCCGTATCCACGCCGAGCTCCTCGGGATGACTTCGCTAAGTCACGAGCTTCATCTTCGTACGGGTTACTAGCCTCGTGTTGAAGACGACGTGATCGAGAGATGATCACGATCCGAATCCAAATTCGGATCCTAAAACGAGTTCTCAAAACTCGCTTCTCCGGAGAGGTATTCGTCAACCGTTTGACGAATCCTTCGTCCCCCACCTTAGAGGATTACCGGAGATCAAATCCCCGGTAAGTTAGCCGCTGTCGGAGCACTAACCGTCGTCCAAACGACGCTCCGACGAGAGGAGAAGAAGCTGTCCAGAAAACTGGACAGCTTGGTGGAGGATATAGGCGCCGGCCAACCAAGGAAAGAAAAGGCTCACCTTGATGCCAAACCTATAGGAGATCGCCGGAACTCTTCCGGCAGCAGCTCGACGCCGGCGAGGAGAAAGGAAGCAGCCTTCTGGACGCCGGTTGGAGGAGCTTTGGGCTGGGCGGTGGCAGCTTAGGGTTGGGCGCCGAAATCACCAAGGGTGAGGTGGGCGGCAACTACCATTAGAGTTTTTGGATTAGGGTTTGAGCCCTATTTTATAGAGAACTAATTCTCTTAATGGTTAATGGATCATATCCATAAAGCCCGTTAACCCGCTCCATTAAGATAAGTTAAAATAAACCAGACCATGATGGTTTATTTTAAGTTAAAACGAACCGAACCAACCTTTGGTTTATTCGTTTAATATAAACCAAACCCTTTGGTTTATTCTCATCCATTGGATTAGAACCAAACCATTTTGGTCCATCCATTATGTCTTCATAAGACACGGCCCATCCACGCTTCCATTGCGACTGAAACAATTTCATGCTCGCTTTATGTTTGGTCCAACCAAACATAGTTTCTCTCGATGCGAGAATCCCATTCTCAAGCTCGTTTTAAATCCTTTGGATTACACTCGTTGTGCGTGTGACCAAATAGGTTCTCGGTTTATGTTGGCCGTCTATAATTAACCATTAATTATAGAACGATCATGAGTGGCACCTAGTAGTACATCATGATCCCCAATTAACCGAAAAGATCAACGGTTGATCCAGAACTATTTCTGAAACCCTTCAGTAGCTCGAATGAATCATGCCCCATTCCCTTCACTCATCTTATACCCACTTGGTTCAGGACATGGTCTATTGTGTCAGTCCCCACTAGGCTGACTACGTCACACCTAGCCCAAGTGTCATTTCCTCGTCCTACGAATTCTAGTTACTCCACATGTATCGAAGAGTACTTTACTCTAAACATGTAATGCTTTGGCCAAAGACTTTAGTAACAATCCGACGAGAGGCCATGGGTATACATCTCCTCGCAAGAAGTGGTGAATCCTTTATAGGCTATTCAAACACCTTCGATCACTTCGACTTATACCCAATCATCCCGGGTCCACATCTCCTCGGAGATGTTTGCTTAAGATGTCAAAGCATAAGTCTCCATGATCAAGATGACTTGAATACCGCAAGTCAAAGGAACATCGCACTTAAGCCATTGACATATCTATATATGCAGAGAACCATATGAAGTCTTATGACTGGTCACTCCAATGAACTAGTTACCATAACTAGCATCCACGATTAACTCCGGACATCACAATGTCTCCAGCCAGTGAGAATCAGCTGCTTGGATACACCAAGGAGTATACCTCGTGCTAGTCTCGACAGAATTAATGGTGTCCAAATCCATCAATTCATCGACTAGGGATAATTCCGATACATCACAATTACACATGTAGAGATACTCACTAGTTGTGATCCAATCACAAATTCTCTCATGCTGTGAATCGTATCATGGACATTCAGTAAATGAGTTTAAGATCCAATCAAATACATTAAACATGTATACTCAAATAGTGAATCTTCATTTATCATATAAATGGTTTATACATAAGGCGATTGCCTTAGGACATCTCTCATATATTACTAACAGACTCCCACTTGGCCTAATGCCAATCGCTACGGTATCCAATACCATAAGCTCTAACATGACCCTCAAACTTACTTTGAGGTAATGCTTTAGTCAAAGGATCCGCTAAGTTCCTTTCAGTGGGAATTTTCTCGATTTGTATTTCGTTCCTACTTATGATCTCTCTGATAAGATGATAGCGGCGAAGCACATGTTTGGATCATTGATGAGACCACATCAAGTTCATTGATGAACTACTTGATCCAAACCGCTTCCTTTGCTGCTTCCAAAGCTGCAACGTATTCTGCCTTAGTGGCAGAATCCGCTATAGTGTCAAGCTTGGAACCTTTCCAACTTATTGCGCCTCCATTCTAGGTGAATACATACCCAGACTAAGACATGGAATCATCCTTGTCTGTCTAGATCTGGCATCCGTATACCCACGTATCACCATGTACCCTTCTCCATATATTAGGAATGTATCCTTAGTTCTTCTTAAGTACTTAAGGATCGTCTTAACAATCACCCAATGATCCATTCCTGGATCAGACTGGTATCTGCTCGTGACACTCAGAGCATACGATACATCGGGCCTCGTACATAACATAGCATACATGATAGATCCTATTGCGGATGCATAGGGAATCTTACTCATGCAAATCCTCTCATCTTCTGTGCGCGGACACATAGACTTCGAAAGGTGTACCCCATGCCTGATGGGAAGGAAACCTTTCTTGGATTCCGACATGCTAAACCTCTTTAGCACTCGGTCTATATATGTAGACTGTGAAAGACCAAGCAACCGTTTCGATCTATCTCTATAGATCTTAATCTCGAGGATGTAGGTTGCTTCTCCCAGGTCTTTCATGGAGAATGTCTTGGATAACCAAACCTTCACTGACTGTAAGATTGAAACATCGTTTCCTATAAGTAGTATGTCATCGACATACAATACTAGGAATCTGTTGCACTCCCACTAACCTTCTTGTACACATAAGGTTAAATGCGGATTTTGTGAGAAATCAAACTTTTTGATTGTCTCATCAAAACGGATATTTCAGCTCCTGGATGCTTGCTTCAATCCATAAATGGACCGTCGCAATTTGCATACCTTGGTTTTATCAACCGATGTGAAACCTTCAGGTTGTATCATATACACATCCTCGGCGAGTTTCCATTAAGGAAAAGCTGTTTCATCCATCGCCATATCTCATAATCATAATGAGCCGCTATGGCGGGAGCATCCGAATGGATTTAAGCATAGCTACAGGCGAATAGGTTTCGTCATAATCAACACCTTGTTTTTGACGATATCCTTTCGCCACCAATCTAGCCTTATAGGTAATCACATTACCATCCATGTCGGTTTTCTTCTTGAAAACCCACTTGCACCCTATAGGCTTTATGCCTTCAGGTGGGTCAACCAAGTTCCAAACTTGGTTTTCGTACATGGAATCCATTTCCGACTTCATGGCACCAAGCCACTTATCCCTTTCTGAACTTGTCAGCACTTCTTCATAACTGGTAGGCTCCTCATCATTAATGAGTAACACGTCGTTCGATTCACTTACGAGAAATCCATATCTCTCAGGAATATTGCGTGTTCTACCAGATCTACGAAGATGTGGTGTTACAATAGGTCCAGCCGATTGCTCATCACTATGAGTTGTCGGTTTTGTGCTTCACCAGGTATCTCATCAATGTCTATTTGAGTCTCTCGAGCCTCCTCAAGCTCGACGACACTCCCACTGTTTTCTTGCAAGAGAAACTCTTTCTCTAGAAACACAGCATGCCTTGAAACAAACACCTTTTGTTCCACGGGATGATAGAATTGGTAACCCCTTGTTTCCTTAGGGTATCCAACAAATAGACATTTATCAGACTTAGCATCCAATTTGTCTGATACAGTCCGCTTCACATAAGCAGGACAACCCATATCTTCAAGTAAGATACATGAGGTTTCTTACTAGCCCATATCTCATATGGAGTAGTAGAGACTACCTTGGTAGGCATTACATTTAACAAGTAAGCTTATGCGAGTGCATAACCCCAAAAGGACTTGGGAAGAGTCGCATGATTCATCATTGACGACCATGTCCAACAAGGTCCGATTCGCCTCTCGGATACACCATTATCTTTGTGGTGTATAGGAGTCCATTGAGACAATATGTCATTGTCTCTTAGATAATCAAGAAACTCTTGACTTAAGTATTCACCACCTCAATCCGATCGAAGTATTTTAATACTCTTGTCATGTTGTTTCTCTACTTCATTTCTGAATTCTTTGAACCTTTCAAAGGCTTCAGACTTGTGTTTCATCAAGAACACATACCCAAACCGTGAGTGATCATCGGTGAAGGTAATGAAGTAGCTATAGCCTCCTAAAGCTTGAGTTGACATAGGTCCACATACATCAGTATGTACTAGACCTAGTAACTCTCCCACTCGTTCACCTTTTCCAGTAAAAGGTAACTTAGTCATCTTGCCTTTTAAGCATGATTCGCATGTATCGTATGAATCCAATTCAAACGATTCCAGAATTCCACATCGGTGTAATTCGGACATGCGTTTCTTGCTTATATGGCCAAGACGACAATGCCACATATAGGAGTCTATGTGATTATCCTTTCGAGCACGCGTGTTGCTCGCTTCGATATTGAAAATGTCACTGGATACGTCCAACGTATAAATGCCATTACTCAAAGTTCCAGTTCCATAAAGTATGCCTTTCAAAGTTATATAACAACAATTGTTACTAAACGTCAAATGGAAACCATTTCTATTTAAGCAGGAAATAGAAACAATGTTCTTTATTAGAGAAGGAACATAATAGCAATTGTCCAGTTCCAAGACTAGTCCACTAGGGAGCTTCAGCAAATAAGTTCCGATGGCGACCAACCTTTGCTCCATTGCCAACTCGCAAATTTGACTCCCCTCGACAAGTCTTCTTATTCCTTATATGTCATTACATATATGTGAGCTACACCCAGTATCCAATACCCAAGTGTCTAAGAAAATAGAATGACAATCAATAACGAAGATACCTGAAGAGGATGGGGCATCGGATGCCTTCTTCTTCTTCATGGACTCAAGATAAATCTTGCAGTTTCTTCGCCAGTGGCCTTCCTTGCCATGATGGCAAGTGCCCTTTCTTACTGGTTCCGCCTTCTTTGCCTTTTTCTTTCCTTTCTTCTTCTTTTTTCCTTCCTCTTAGAACCTTTCTTTGAGGAATCAACTATAGAACCGCCTTCTCCTCATGCTTCACGAAGGCTCCACAGTCTTGACATATTGAGAGCTCGGGAATGGTGGATTCCAATTTGTTCATCCAGATAGTTCATCAAAATTGTGAGAAACTCTTGGGCAAACAATGCAGAATTAAGTCAATACTTAACTCATGATCCATCACAAAACCGAGGGTAGCTAGCCGCTCGATGTACTGCTCATCTTTAGCACAAATCGCACTCTGAGCGAACCTTCTTGCATCTTCGTGGTGAAGAGGAGCCTAGAGACCTCGAACCTTTGGATCTCGCTTGCTCATCGAACAACTCATGAAGATGGAAGACCATAGTGTATTAGCATCCATATACTCATGCGCTTTGGCTCGGTACCATCGCCGCTAGCATGATGCAACTCGCCATTCGAGAATCACATGCTTCGATAGACCAACATTTGATGCAGGTTGCATTGTCCTTAGAGGCCCAGTCGGGAAGAGGCTCTTCAAGGACATATGCAAGCTTTTCCGCCTTGAGAACAATTCTCGAGTTTCTAAGCGATCCGAAGTTAGGCCCGGTCGGTTTGTTCGAATCAAAATAGTGCGCAAATTCAAAGCGTCATGATCAATTTATTGACCTAGAAATACAAAAGCGAGCATATATGAGAAAATGATTTTAAAATGCATCAATATACATTTATAAATCCCATTCATTTTTAATTTCAAAAACCCCAAAATCACTTGGAGATTGTAGGTCCATCTCCGAATGGGTAATATCCATCATAGTTATGAACAACCTTGGAGAGAGTCCAACAAGCCATTCATAACTACGATGGTAGGTATCAACTATACCGATTGCATATCACGTATATGCAACTATCACAATGTGCTATCAACTAATTGAATGTTCACACATACATCGGGTTGTTAACACATTAACAAGTATGCATCATATGCATAGCACCCAACTTCACCTCCCTTTACATCGACCTTGGAGAGAGTCCAACAAGCCGATGCTCCAGGTTAAAGCCAACCCATTAATCGGGACATAGTTTTAATATGGTTAGAGCGCATTCAACCAATTAGCCCAGCTTGGAGAGAGTCCAACAACCAAAGCTAACGATTGACCTCTGACTCTTACCATATTAGTATTAAACTATTCCATGGTTTGAACATCTTCGGGTTCGAGCCGGGCTTGGAGAGAGTCCAACAACCCAAACAAGAAACGGAACTCTGGTTCTAACCATATTAATGGAAGGTGTAGGCTTTAATATTGATTAAGGGTTTTTATGTCTCATCCTCTTTGCATGCAAATAACTATTATCTACATGGCATGGCATACATGGCATACATCTACATGTCACGACACGCATGGCATAATGTTATGCATCTAATGCAATTACATGGCATACAATTATGTCATGTATATAATTTCCTTATTTGTCATAACTATTTATGGAAATAAAATATATTTAAGATTTGATTCTCCAAATCAAATCATAATTAAATTAGGAAACAAATTTCCAAATCTAATCACATATTTTATTCATGGAATTATTTGATTAAGGAAAATCTATTTAGGAAACCAATTTCCTAAATCATTAAAACTACTTATGGAAATAAAATATTTTAAGATTTGATTTCCCAAATCAAATCATGATTAAATTAGGAAACAAATTTCAGAATCTAATCAAATATTTTATTTATGGAAAATATCAATTTCCATAAATACTTCAACTTTCAAAAGTGGAAGATTTCCATAAATACTTCTAGACTTTCCAAAATTGAAAAATTTCCATAAATACTTCTAAATTTCCAAAATTTAGAAAATTTCAGAAATACATTATGACTATCATAAAACCATTTACGATTATGTGAAACACAACACAGGCTCTGATACCCTTGTTGGGTTTTTCGACCTTGGCGTGTGTGTTCGATCATGTTTCGTAAACATGAGCACTGTGAAGCAATTAAAAATAATAAATCTATATTTATTACAACACACACAACACGCATGCTATTACAACAAGTGTAGACATAACCGTAAATTAAAATTTGCAATAAAGAAATTAAATCTACGTTATACCTTCCGTATGGCGTGTAGCGAGGAAACGGCATCAGCGGAGCGATCCTCGTAAGAATCGTCTCTATCCGTATCACGCCCGAGCTCCTCGGGATGACCGCTAAGTCCGCGAGCCGTCTTAAATGCGGGTTACTAGCCTCGTGTTGAAGGCGGCGTGATCGAGAGATGATCACGATCGAATCCAAATTCGGATCCTAAAAGCGAGTTCTCAAAACTCGCTTCTCCGGGAAGGTATTCGTCAACCGTTTGGCCAGAATCGCCGTCCTCCACCTCAGAGGATTACGGAGATCAAATCCCGGTATAAGTTAGCGCTGTCGGGACACTAACCGTCGTCCAAGCGGCGCTCCGGCGAGAGAGAAGAAGCTGTCCAGAAAACTGGACAGCTTGGTGGAAGATATAGGCGCCGGCCAACAAGGAAGAAAAGCTCACCTTGATGCCAAACCTATAGGAGATCACGGAACTCTTCGGCAGGTTCAGCCGGCTGAGGCGCGAAGGAGCCTTTGGGCGCGGTTGGAGGAACTTAGGGGGCTTGGATTACAATTTTGAGAACTAATTCTCTTAATGGTTAATGGATCATATCCATAAAGCCCGTTAACCCGCTCCATTAAGATAAGTTAAAATAAACCAAACCATGATGGTTTATTTTAAGTTAAAACGAACGAACCAACCTTTGGTTCATTCGTTTAATATAAACCAAACCCTTTGGTTTATTCTCATCCATTGGATTAGAACCAAACCATTTTGGTCCATCCATTATGTCTTAATAAGACACGGCCCATCCACGCTTCCATTGCGACTGAAACAATTTCATGCTCGCTTTATGTTTGGTCCAACCAAACATAGTTTCTCTCGGTCTGAGAATCCCATTCTCAAGCTCGTTTTAAATCCTTTGGATTACACTCGTTGTGCGTGTGACCAAATAGGTTCTCGGTTTATGTTGGCCGTCTATAATTAACCATTAATTATAGAACGATCATGAGTGGCACCTAGTAGTACATCATGATCCCGAATTAACCGAAAAGATCAACGGTTGATCCAGAACTATTTCTGAAACCCTTCAGTAGCTCGAATGAATCGTGCCCCATTCCCTTCACTCATCTTATACCCACTTGGTTCAGGACATGGTCTATTGTGTCAGTCCCCACTAGGCTGACTACGTCACACCTATCCCAAGTGTCATTTCCTCGTCCTACGGATTCTAGTTACTCCACATGTATCGAAGAGTACTTTACTCTAAACATGTAATGCTTTGGCCAAAGACTTTAGTAACAATCCGACGAGAGGCCATGGGTATACATCTCCTCGCAAGGAGTGGTGAATCCTTTATAGGCTATTCGAACACCTTCGATCACTTCGACTTATACCCAATCATCCCGGGTCCACATCTCCTCGGAGATGTTTGCTTAAGATGTCAAAGCATAAGTCTCCATGATCAAGATGACTTGAATACCGCAAGTCAAAGGAACATCGCACTTAAGCCACAGTAAGAACTTCATTGACATATCTATATATGCAGAGAACCATATGAAGTCTTACGGCTGGTCACTCCAATGAACTAGTTACCATAACTAGCATCCACGATTAACTCCGGACATCACAAAGTCTCCAGCCAGTGAGAATCAGCTGCTTGGATACACCAAGGAGTATACCTCGTGCTAGTCTCGACAGAATTAATGGTGTCCAAATCCATCAATTCATCGACTAGGGATAATTCCGATACATCACAATTACACATGTAGAGATACTCACTAGTTGTGATCCAATCACAAATTCTCTCATGCTGTGAATCGTATCGTGGACATTCAGTAAATGAGTTTAAGATCCAATCAAATACATTAAACATGTATACTCAAATAGTGAATCTTCATTTATCATATAAATGGTTCATACATAAGGCGATTGCCTTAGGACATCTCTCATATATTACTAACAATAATGACCGCACACTAGCTGTTTTCGGGATTTTTGATTTCTGGGATGAATTTCATAAATGCATTAAAAATTCCAGAAAATTTGAAAAATCATGAAATTTGGGGAACACATTTCTTTTAAGTATATCTATCAGTGAAAAATATGTTTTCATGAAAAATCATTATATTTCCACGTATTTGCCAAAAATCGAAAAGCTTTAAAAACTACTAGGTTTTTGATCATAAGAGTATCCATTTTAACACCTAGTCTTGCATCCAATTGTTTCAAAACATGAATACATGTATTTTAAAGTAAGAAATTGTTTTGAAAACATATGAAATATCCAACCATGATCTTTGGGCAATATGTCTATGAATTAAACATAAGCCTTCCCCATGATTGGTCTATTATTGCTATTTTGATACTTTGAATGACCATCTAAATGCCATAGGCATTAGTGGACATTTGTATCATCCTAACATCTCACTCATGCTAAGTTTGCAATCAAGTTAGCCTATAGTGAGTGTGAGATGCATCCTAGGGGGTATTTGTGTATACTAAACCAATATATTCATGCAATTCTATCAAGGTTAAGTATCAACCTAATAATCCTCATGATCATAAAGGCATATATGAATGAATTCTACATTATGATCATGAAACTCATGTATTCATCAAATAATAGTCATGCATTAAGTATTATATGATGATAATAAACAAAGTATCACCTAAAGCATGATTCAACCCTATTTCTTATGATTACGTGCCAAATATTAAAATCATAAATCATGATTTCAAACATTCATAGCAATTACATTAATCATCATGATTTAAGAATTATTATCTATTTATGAGCACGTTATCATCACCCAACACTATTCTAAAAATGTTGTCCCGCCATCCTAAGTCAACCAAAATATGATATAAGTCAATTACATATGGTTGACTACCCTAGAGTTATCCTAACCCTTAAGGATGGATTTTGGAACCCAAAATAAGTTCTTTCCTATTGGGTTCACTAAGTATTCCTTGGGGATCCATTTCCTATCAATTATTTTCTTTTTATCTTGTCCCCTAGCAATTAGGCATTTATAGGCCTTTTCATTTTTCTTTTCTTTGTATCCTAGGCCCTTTTTATTGAAGCTTGACCTTTGGCTCCCAATAATCATATTTAATGTGTTGGAGCCAATTGTGAATTTTTTCTAGGGCTTTGGTTAAATAATCTACCTTTTCCCTTAATGCCCTATTTTCCTCTATGCATGCATCATTAACATCCAAAGGCATATAGTCATGTGAGCATGCATCATCATGGCAAGAAGAAACATTATCATTTAAGCATGATTTTTCTAATTTTTGTTCTAATTCCTTAATTTGATTAAGCATGCTTTTATTTTTCTTTTTCATTCCAAATAAGTCCTTAGTTAAACTAGAAATTATGGAAACTATTTTCTTAGGAGAGGCTTTCGTTACCATAGTTTCCATATCCTCTTCTTCTTCTTCGGATGAGGAGGATATAGAAGCTCCCCCTTCATTTGAGCTCTCCCCACTTGTTCTTGATTCTTCATTTGAGGAGGAGGAACAATCCGAGTCATGAAGAGCCATTAGTGCTAGGTTGGAGTAGACATGCTCTTCTTCTTCAGATGAGGATGAAGAGGCAAGGTCATCCCATGTCTTGGCTTTGAGTGCCATGGCCTTCCCTTTTCCTTTTGCCTTCTTCTCCTCTTCCTTCTTTTTACTTCCCTTCTTCTTCTTCTTTTCTTCTTTCTTCTTCCTTTCTTCCTTGCTCTTGTTTAGGAGGGGACAATTATCCCTTATATGTCCCTCTCCTTGGCAATTATAGCATATGACCTTCCCCCTTGGTCTTCTATTCCTATCATGAGATTTATCAAATCTAAAATTCTTAAATGCACGCCTTACCTTCCTTACCATGTAGGCTTCTTCCGTGCTATCCATGGACGAGGTAGAGGCTTCATCGGATGAGGAGGAGGGGACATCCATCTTCTTCTTCCCCTTGTTTGCCATCAAGGCTACTCCCCGTGAATTTTGGACTCTAGGCTCTTCTTGTATACCTTCAAGCCTTGTCTCATGAAGCTCCATGGTTGAAAAGAATTCCTCCAAGGTGCTCACTTCTAGGTTCTTGGAGATGTAAAATGAGTCCACCATGGAGCTCCATCTTGAGGACCGGGGGAAAGCATCTATGACCTTCATTACCATATCCCGGTTGGAGAGCTTCTCTCCTACACTCGTTAGCCCAATTAATATTTCTTTAATTCTAGAATGTAGGGAAGTTACCTTTTCTCCCTTTTCAAGTTTGATGTTTGAGAGTTGGGAGCGGAGAAGGTCTCTCCTAGCTAGCATGACCTCGGATGTGCCTTCATGGAGTTCTACAAGCTTTTCCCACATCTCTTTGGCACTAGCACATTCTCCGATCCGGTTGATCTCTTGTTGAGGGAGCACATTGAGAAGATGATGTTTTGCCTTTGAGTTTGCAAGGTGCTCCTCTCTTGCTTCTTAGTCCAATGTGATTTTTCAATTGGTTCACCCTTTCATCCCTAGGCAACTCAAACCATTTTCCATTATAAGCATAATATCAAAATCGGTCTCAAGAATACCTCCAGTCTCTTTTTCCACCAAGAGAATTCACCGTCGAACTTCGGTGGGTGAATATTTGAGCCGGCCATTTTTGATGTAGATCTTGTTGCGGCGGTTAGTCCGGTGACAAGCAACCTTGGCTCTGATACCACTTGTTGGGGATCGATTGGCACGTAGAGGGGGTGAATAGCCCTCGCGTTGGATGTCGATTTTGCTCGCCTACAAAAGCGTTAAGCGCAAGCGAAGCAATAAACTAAGACAAGCAAATAGAAATAAAACAAAGACAATACAAACACGAGATGTAACGTGGTTCACGGCTACGCTGCTAATCCACGGTTCGATTCGTCCACGGTGAATCACTCCGCAATCTATCCACTAGATCTCTCCTTTACACAAAGCTAGGTGGAGGTAACCTCTTTTACACAAAGATCACTCTTCTACAATGGAATGAAGATTAAAGCAAGTAGAAGAGTGGAAAATCATTTAGGGCACTTTGGGAGTAGTTGGGCTCAAGCATTTTCCCCAAAGCCCTATCCCCTTCCTTTTATAGAGGAAGAGGGTTTCTTCCGCTGACACAGAGCGATCGATGCCCTCGATCACCGATCGATCCGTGAGCTATTGCCCAATAACGCCGCTTTCCACGTTGGATTCCATCCATCCAGATCGATCGACCGATCCTACCATCACCGATCGATGCTCGATCACCGAGTGCTCAACCGAGTCGACTCCATTCGCGTTCGCATGCATGCCATCACGATCGCCATTTCGGCAATGATCATTGCCGACATCACCGATCCGCTAATCCATGGCGATCGCCAAGCACTAGACTGGTCTTATACTAGTTGATCGAGCTATCGACTTAGACGAATGATCGCCATTACATGGCGGCCGATCGTGCTCGAAAACCCATCCGACACTTGGCCAAATGGCCAAGTTTCACCTAAGAGCTACCCTTCCCGGGTTACAATCGCTCACTCTTATCCCTCGGAGTCCCTCGCCTTCGAAGTTCTCTTCGTTCGCGGCCACGTCCCTCGGCAGCATCAGGCGCACGGCTCTGCAATGCTCCTTCACGTCTCTTGCCTCGAAGTCTACTTCCTCCGGCTTCACTCCAAGCTCCTCGTCCGGCGGTCCCTCGGATGCTCCAAGCACACGGCTTCCGCAAAGCTATCCTTCACCGACTCAAGGCACGAGTCATGAGATGTGAAACTCACCACGGCTTCATGTGCGAATTACTAAGTCCTGCACGACTTCAACGCACATATCACATCAACATATCAAACTAACTTAAACCCTTTGCCACACCATCAAAACCATATTACGGCAAGAGATTGCCCTAACAATGGGTTTGGAGCTAGGCGGCACCAAATAAGGAAATTATTTCCTTGTCTTCTTCTTCTCCATTGGTGGCCAGCGTCCAACAACTCCTCTTCTCCCTTGGCCGGCGTCCAAACCTAGCTCTCCTCTTCTCCTTGGCCAGTGAAACCAAGGCTTAGGGTCCTCCCATATATCTCTTGGCCGGCAACCATTGTTTCCCTTCTCCTTGTTGGCCAGCGGCAAGCAAGGTGCATGTTGCTTGTTGGTTGGCTAAAGGAAGGAGAAGGATCTTGTTTCTATTCTTCCTCTTGCTCAGAACGAGCAAGGAAGGAAGATTGGTGATCTAGGAGCTTCAACTTTTGGTAGATCGTCGCCCACACGACGTCCGAAAGGAGGGAGGTCATACAATAGAAGATCGAGAGGTATAACGATTCTCTATTTTCATATGTTACATGTTTATATTTGTTTTTCAATTATATGCATGATATATATTCTGTTTTGTGGCTAAATATACTTGGACCCTGAACATAAACACAAAAGCCTGCGATCCGTACATCGTCTATTCCGTGGCTAATCGTGGAATAGAGGTTGGTCGCTTGAACAACAAGTTTGTTCAAGTGACTACTCTAAATGAATAGCACGACGATGACAAGGTTGCTTGGGTGTTCCCTTTTGTCTAGGATTAAATTTTTAATCCGGGACCATCGATGGGATCGCCATGAACAAGCGACCGAGTTGAAGTGGGAAGCGAAGTTTCCCCTCACGGATCGAACCCTACATGTTTTCAGTCCAATAAGAATACCATTTATCACTGAAGGAATGAAGTCTCCAATTAAAGCTTTTGTTGATCAAAAAGTTGTAGGAAAATGTTGACACAAAATTGATACAAATCAAAAATAAAATTAATTTTTTCCTTTTCCATTCTTATTTTTTTCTCATTTCTGATGTCTTCTTCTTGAATTCATCTTTCTCATATTCTAAACTTGTCCATACATGAATGATAACACTCCATTGAATTCACCTGTTCTTTATCTCAAGAATTCAATAAAACCAATCCAAACTCATTTCCAAAATCAAAAGTCAGCAATTTCTTGAATTTCCAAACTACCCTTTCTATTTCATTTTATTTCCCTTGATTCCAACTAATTTCAATCTCAAAATAAGCAAAATAGATAAGTTTACATTGTATGAATGTGGAATCAAGCAAAATTCAAGGTCAAAAACATCAAATTTCTTAAAATGTCAATTCAAACTTCATAACCAAAAATTGATTTTTGAGTTTTTTTTTTCAAATTTTCTTTCACTTTTTTTTTCTTTGTCACTGCATTCTATTTTTTATGAAACAACTAAAGCAATAAATGGCAATACAAGATGGACTTTACAAATTGGTTTCAATTCATTTCGAAGACTCAAATCAAAATATTGGCACAACCCATACAAAAATGGCACATCAATTTCAATGTTTATTTTTTCTCATTTCTTTCTTCTTCTTCTTTTTTTTCTTTTCACTGTCCATTCATCATGAAAATATTCCACATTCACCTTAAATTCATCAAAAACAATATAATTCAGAGTACCTCAAAAAATTTTGTCCAAAATTCCATTAATCAAATCAAGAGCAAAGAAATTGAACCAATTCTTATCGACCCTTTGTAAAATTTTTCAAAATTTTCATCTTATGCAACATCCCCTCCCCCACACTTAAATTTGACCATCTCACGTAAAACATTCAACTCATCAAGTTATTCATCCAATACTCTCAAAAAGATAAGGTAAAGCAAGGATGATAAAAGATAATAATACTAGGAAAAATTGTTTTTGTTTTTTTTCCGAAGAAATTATGGGGAAGGAAAATGGAATTAATGAGAACAAGGAGAAATAGTTTCAAAAAGAAGCAAAGCAAGTTCTAGAGTATCAATTGCCATGAGTACCATCACACATAAAGAAAATCAATAATAGGCATGAAGTGGTCCTCACTAGGTAATTTGTTTATCAAGCTTAGTCAATCAAAATAGCATCCATCACCAAACATGTAACCATATGCAAGTAGAGAATTCAATCATGCTAAAGTATCCCTAAAATTTAACGAACAAATTTAACTAGCTTTTACAACTCTCAAAGCATAAGTTGGAAACCACACATGGAAAGGCTACACAAAACAAACCGAAATGAAACTAGCAAAACCAAATAAGCAAAAGGAAACAAATAAAATAAAGCAAGCATATGTATGACAAGAAAATGAAAAAAAAAAGATAGAGAAAGAAATAAACTCCGCTGAGCTCCTTACGATTGAAGGTGGTTCAGGAGTAGCAACCAGGTTGGAGTGAAATGGTCTTAGTGGAAGTGAGCACCTTTTTCATGTGATCAATATCATCAAGTTTAGCTCCTTCCATCATTGTCTCCTTGAAGGTCCTTACAGGTGGATGGAGACTCATGTAAAATCTAGCCCAGAAGTAGAATGATCAGAGCTAAGGTGAGCTCTACTCCTTTTGCTATCGTCTCCTTGAAGTTTGTCTCAGGCGGTCAGAAGTGATTTATCAAAAGTTTCTAGCCTTGGGGTTGGATTATTCCATTCGGTGTTAGGGCTTTGTTGAGTAGATATGTTGGAGGCTTTGGCTGAAATAGGAGTGTCCAGTATGGGGGTTGTAGGGGATCGATCGGTGTGTATATGGCCAGCTAGAGGGGGGTGAATAACCCTCAATCGTTCGATGGTGGAATTCGTTCGTTCTCATTGCGTTGCTTTCCTACGATTGTCGTTAGCGCAGCGAAAACAATAGAAACAATAATAATACTAACAACAAATAAGCATATGCAAACACACACGATATACGTGGTTCGGAACCGAATGGTTCCTACTCCACGGGCAAGCTCACCGAGCTCTAGTTATGCACACGACACTAACTTAACTCCTTCTCGACTACACGTCGGAGGTGGAGAAACCTCTCATAAGATATTACAACAAGTAATATATGAAATACAAGTAATACAAAGACAAATACGAAATACACGTAAAGAACACTTTACAACGCTTGCTTTGAACCCTTTTCTTGTAGCTTGCTTTAGATGGCTCTTGAAGGTCTGGAATGCAGCAGCAATTCCCCTCCAATAACTTCACAAAAGTCTTGGTGAAATCCTCCCACTTGAGCTCCATTTATAACCTGCATCAAGCTATTTTCGCGCCCAGCAGTCGACTGCCAAAAGGCACCAGTCGACTGCCTCTGTAGCCGTTGTCTCACAACGGTCAGATCCACGTTGGATAAGTTCCAACGGATCACCTACTAGTCGACTGCCAGTCCATGGCAGTTGACTGGTGACCTAGTAGTCGACTGCCCAGTTGGCTACGGAGCGTTCTGTGCTCACGATACCCCCATCAATCGAATGCCATCCCTCGGCAGTCGACTGCCAGTCCATGGCAATCGACTGCCAAGCACAAAACCGCAAGTCTTATACCAGTCAAACCCTAGTCGACTTGGATCAGTCGACTAACACCTATGCCAGTCGACTACTGTCGGGCAAAACCTCAAACACCAAGTTGTTTGAGCATCCAACCATCGGGTAAACCCTCAAACATCAAGTTTGAGCCTTCGACACTCAGTCTTAGCAACTTGGCCAAGTCCACCTTATGCCTCATGGAGTTCCCCACCGAAACTCTCTTCCCTCGGCCTACGTCCCTCGGATGCGCCAAGCGCATGACTTCGCAACGCCATCCTTCGCGTCTCATGCCCTCGAAGTATGCTTCCCTTGGGCCTCACTCCATTTGCTCCCCGTCCGGCGGTCCCTCGGATGCACCAAGTGCATGGCTTCGCAGTGCCATCCTTCACCGACTCAAGGACCCCGAGCCTAGTGAACTTACCAAGTCCTCAAGACTTCCCACATGCACCAAGCGCACGGCTTCGCAATGCATTTCTCACCAAGCACCAAGCGCACGACTTCGTAATGCTTTGGACTTTTCAACACCAAGCTCCATGCTTGGATTTTCCATGCCAACCCTATGTTGGACTTTCCCACACCAAGCTCCATGCTTGGATTTTCCCTGCCAACTCCATGTTGGACTTTCCCATGACAATCCCATGTCATGAGTTTTGTCTATCATCAAAATACTATCAAGGTACTGCTCGAGTCAAACTCAAGTCAACCTGGGCTGATTGCACCAACAATCTCTCCCTTTTTGATGATTGACAAAACTACCATCTCAAGTCTACCAATTCTCCCATATTGACAATTCTCACATCCCAAATGAGAATTCCAAACCTAATTGGTAACTTGGTAACTTCTCCCCCTTTTTGACATTACATCAAAAAGGTCCTCCCCAAGGGTATGAATGTCTCATATCCCAATGAGATCTTACAATCTCTCCCTTGGAGGAAACACATGCCTACAATCTTTCTAGT
Source organism: Wurfbainia villosa (assembly GCA_025175895.1). Taxonomy (NCBI): domain Eukaryota; kingdom Viridiplantae; phylum Streptophyta; class Magnoliopsida; order Zingiberales; family Zingiberaceae; genus Wurfbainia; species Wurfbainia villosa. Next base: position 39,662,878 of record CM045987.1, read on the forward strand.
GATCCCATATCACTTAAGAGAGGCAACCCAATTTTCCTCCCATGAGGAAATACATATCCATCTTCCCATGATGGATACCTCCCCCTAGAGGCTTAGCTTACTCCCCCTTGACCATTGCACCAACAATGTCCTTGGAGAGTCCCTAAGCCAATAGGAACATTTAACCAATAAAAATTAAGGCAAAGTTCAACAATGAACTCTCATCCACCTTAAAATTGATACTCTCCCTAAACCCATCTCCTAATCCATGTACAATGGATTTCCACCATTTCTAATGCTCTCCCAAGCATATCCTAGGGTTAGGAGTGGTTAGGGGACCTTAACCTAGCTGAACATGGGCCTAACCAACAAGGTTTACCCAAAATCGGCACCAGGCGTCGATCGAATTAAAATCAATCATTGCCACCTCCATCGATCGTAGCCACCATGGTAGTCGATCGCCACTATGATAGTCGATGATAATCATTTGCGATTTTTAAATGGATTTCTGAAATCCATAAGTAAATATACATAAGTTTAAAAATCTTGAAATTTGGTATGTATATTACTTATCACAAACACTATGGGTGAAAAATATTTGAAAATTATTTTACCCACTAAATTAAGAGATTGATACAAAGTCCAAAAGTTAAGAAAAGCTTCAATAAAGAGTCCTCTTTGTATCATCCCATTCAATAGTGATAGCTATCAAAAGATAAGCTTCACTAAGGTTTTTCAAAATGTTTTTGAAACCTTTAATTCCTTTTTCCTAAACATCTCACATGTATCTAGATGTGTAAAATACATATAAGTCATGTTTTTAGTGAGATGTGGGTTTTTGTTCTTTTAATGGCTTCATGCATATTTCTAGGCAATATTATTTGATTCTCATCAAATCATACCATAGTCCTTAATTTCATTTTAGTTATATGCATGATGATGATTATGGCATAAATATAATTTAACTAAGCATGTGCTAAAATCATGATGTCATGGCATGTGAATGACATTTAAGCATACATGACATATAAAGATAAGTCCAAAACATGATAATGACATTTTTATAGATAAAAATGAAAATGATCTTATGACATGACAAGGTAAACAAATCATGACAAGTAAAATATACTAAGGTATAAAATATCTAAGTGCTAAATCCAAATTTCCATTTCTAGGGTTAAGTCCATTTTTTCCTTAATGTCATTTATCCCCCTAGTGTGCCATAAACCCAAAATGGCACACCAATACCTCTAAGACCTAATTGTGCCAATTTAATCATTTTCCAACTTCTCAAAGCATATTGGCACATCCACAATGTGTCAACTCACAATGGCTAGGTTAACTACCCATCCACTTAGGGTTGACACACCCTAACCCATCTAGCGTGAATTGATCACGCTCTTAGGAACCCAATACCTATTGGAGCTCCTTGGGTTAACAAGGTATTCCCTAAAATAACTTTCCTAGATACCTTTCTAATGACCCTTTTAGATTTTGACACATTAGTCAATTGGGTCTTTCCTAGGTCAACTCTAGAGGTGACTCCTCCATTGACCTTCTTAGTGGCTTTCTTGGTTTTCCTTAAGTCCTTAGCCACTAAGCACACACCATGGCTAGACTTAGGGATAACTTCCCTATTCGCCTTGGTTTTCCTAGACCTAGAAATAGTTCCATAATCAAATGGAACATTATGATAAGTCTTCTTGGGCTTAGGTTTGTGACCAAAACCTTCCTTGCCCTTAGACCATTTTTGAACCATAGGTGTTGACTTTTGGGCATTTGACCCTAGAATTGAATTTTCTATGATTCTAAGGGTTTTCTCTATTCTCTCAAGTCTTGACCTCAAGACTTGGTTTTCTAACTCTAATTTTCCCAATTTTGAATTTTCATTTATCTTTTGGGAAATGTTTTTCTTCTTAGGCATGTGCCTAAATTTCTTGGGATTAACACCCAAGTTTTCTTCAATTCTCCTAATTGATTCCCTAGGCAAGATTGGTCTAGTGTTATTGGTCCTAGGTTTGTCCTTAGAGAAACTAACATGCTTAGCACCTATACAAACATATTTCTTCCTACTAGCATGCTTTTCATTGATAATTTCAAGAGAGCTAAAATAATTCTTAGCATGCTTTTTAACTTTAGGAATTGAAGGTGCATTAAATGAATTTACCTTAGGGTTAGCTTTAGAAGCTCCCCCTACATGAATTACACATTCTTACCCTTTCTTCCTCCCCCTAGGGCATTGGCTTCGGTAGTGCCCCCCTTTGGTTGCATTTGAAGCACACAATGTGCTCTTTGCTCTTAATTGAGGGGACTCCGGCATCCTTTGACTTTGGGTTGACTTTTGGTGCCGATGCCTTTTCCTTAGCCAATTTAGGGCATTTGCTCTTGTAATGCCCTTTCTCCCTGTGATTTTTATTTAAAATAATAATACTTGAGTTACCTAGGGAGGTGGTGAAGGCCTCTTCACTTCTTCCGGAGGTAGAAGCTTCATTTTGATCTTGCTCCGGAATGGAAATCCTTTCCTCCCCCTCAATGCTAGAGATGGAGGTCTCCACCAAATCATCCACATCTTCGAATGTGGATGCCAATTCTTCCACGACATTCTTCTCCACTTGTGCCGATTCGGGATTCTTGTGGAATTCAACCACCTTATTCCACAAATCCTTTGCATCCCTAAAATTTCCTAGCCTAGACCAAATATGGTTAGGAATCAAATCACTAAGTAATTTAATTACCTCGAGATTTGTCTTGAAATCCTTCATTTGGTCTTGGGTCCACCTTGATTTTTCTAGTGGCTTATTTTCTTTGTCCCTAGGCACTTCAAAACCATTTTCAATGATTCACATGAAATCGAAATCGGTTTCGAAATATACCTCCATTTGTTTCTTCCTCCAATCAAAATCTCCATCGAATTTCGGTGGATGGATGTTGTATCCAACCATTTTGTAGCGCTTGTGTCGTGTTAGTCCTGACAAGCGCCTTTGGCTCGATACCACTTGTAGGATCGATCGGTGTGTATGTGGCCGGCTAGAGGAAGGTGAATAGCCCTCAATCGTTCGATGGTGGAATTCATTCGTTCTCATTGCGTTGCTTTCCTACGATTGTCGTTAGTGCAGCGGAAACAATAAAAACAATAATAATACTAACAATAAATAAGCATACGCAAACACACACGATATACGTGGTTCGGAACCAAATGGTTCATACTCCACGGGCGAGCTCACCGAGATCTAGTTATGCGCACGACACTAACTAAACTCCTTCTCGACTACACGTCGGAGGTGGAGAAACCTCTCACAAGCTATTACAACAAGTAATATATGAAATACAAGCAATACAAAGACAAATACGAAATACACGTAAAGAACACTTTACAACGCTTGCTTTGAACCCTTTGCTTGTAGCTTGCTTTAGATGACTCTTGAAGGTTTGGAATGCAGCATCAATTCCCCTCCAATAGCTTCACAAAAGTCCTGGCGAAATCCTCCCACTTGAGCTCCATTTATAACCTGCATCAAGCTGTTTTCGCACCCAACAGTCGACTGCAAAAAGGTACTAGTCGATTGCCCCTATAGCCATTGTCTCACAACAGCCAGATCCACGTTGGATAAGTTCCAACGGATCACCTACTAGTCGACTACCAGTCCATGGCAGTCGACTGGTGACCTAGTAGTCGACTGCCCAGTCGACTATGGAGCATTCTATGCTCGCGACACTCCCATCGATCGCCATCCCTGATCGATCGGTTGTATCATATCGATCATTGCCAGTCCATGGCAGTCGCCTGCCAAGCACAAAACCGCAAGTCTTACACCAGTCGAACCCTAGTCGACTTGGATCAGTCGACTGGCATCTATGCCAGTCGACTGCTGTTGGGCAAAACCTCAAACACCAAGTTGTTTGAGCATCTGACCGTCGGGTAAACCCTCAAACATCAAGTTTGAGCCTCCGACACTGAGTCTTAGCCACTCGGCCAAGTCCACCTTATCCGTCATGGAGTTTCCCATCGAAGCTCTCTTCCCTCGGCCTATGTCTCTCGGATGCGCCAAGCGCATGGCTTCGCAACGCCATCCTTCGTGTCTCATGCCCTCGAAGTATGCTTCCCTTGGGCCTCACTCCATTCACTCCTCGTCTGGCGGTCCCTCGGATGCACCAAGTGCACGGCTTCGCAGTGCCATCCTTCACCGACTCAAGGACCCCGAGCCTAGTGAACTTACCAAGTCCTCAAGACTTCCCACATGCACCAAGCGCACGACTTCGCAATGCATTTCTCACCAAGCACCAAGCGCACGACTTCGCAATGCTTTGGACTTTTCAACACCAAACTCTATGCTTGGATTTTCCATGCCAACCCCATGTTGGACTTTCCCACACCAAGCTCCATGCTTGGATTTTCCCTGCCAACTCCATGTTGGACTTTCCCATGACAATCCCGTGTCATGAGTTTTGTCTATCATCAAAATACTATCAAGGTACTGCTCGAGTCAAACTCGAGTCAACTTGGGCCGATTGCACCAACAGGGGTCTCCAACTATCCATCACTCCTATGGGAATCAGCTTGATATCTTCAGAGCAATTCTGGTCAGACTTATCATGTAGTTAGTTGAACATTACAATTTTGCAGACACTGTCTCCTTTGCAACATCATCTACAATAATATCACAAAAAGAAGTAGTTGGCAACTCACTATCATCATCTTCAATATCTGTGATGTGTATACTCTCATAAATAATTTTGACTGCATCACTAATAACAACATCATCAGAATTTTTGCATGCCTCATCATCCATATCTACAACATCAGCAACTATACCATCACAACACAAAGAATCACAAGAGTCCTATAGGGTAGCAGAATCATAGACTTGTCTATCACACAATTCACAATCCATCTCCTCTAATGCTTTGATATCCATAGAAATGGTCTTTGACAAGGCTGAATGAATCCTTGTGCTTGCATATGGTTGATGGATGATGTACTATTAATTATTGAGTTGTTCTGGAACTCAGGCGATAACTTCTGAAATGCTGGTGGGGGTTGATAAGAATGTTGTGAATTTGCAGCAATGACCTCAATAAGTCCTCTAGCCTGAGCAGGAGTCTTGTTAACTAGAGCCCCTCCACTAGCTACATCAAACACACATATATCCATGGGAAGTAGTCCATCGTAGAAGTGAAGGATAAGTAGATGATCATTTTTCTGGTGATGGGGGCAACTAGTACAAAGTTGTTTAAATCTCTCCCAATACTCTTGTAGAGTTTCTCCTATCATTTTCTCTACACCAAGAATACTCTTTCGAATCGCTATAATCCTGGATGTAGGAAAAAAGTTTTCCAAAAAGGCTCTCCTCATTTCATTCCAGCATGTGATAGTGTCAGGAGGAGGGTATTAAATCCAATCCTTCGCCATGTCTAATAAAGAGAATGGAAATACTCTAAGCATAATGTCCTTGCGGCTTCATTGTTGAGCATACTATATGAAATTCTTGCAAGCGCCTATTTGGATCTTCACTAGCAAGACCATGAAATTTCGGAAGTAATTGTATAATTTCAAACAGTTCAACATCCACATTTAACTCAGAATATTAAATGAAAAAATAATGAGAAGTTACATCTGATGTCGCAAGTTCTCTGAGGGTTCTATTGTTGTTTGTCATATCGCTCACAAGATTTGAAGAACTAGAGATAGAATTGTCGAGCCAATCCCTCTAAGATATCTATGTAGTGTGGAATGTTCTATCAATCTTTGAATCATAAGTGTGAATAGCAATTGTCCAGTTCCAAGACTAGTCCACTAGGGAGCTTCAGCAAATAAGTTCCGATGGCGACCGCAGCAACCTTTGCTCCATTGCCAACTCGCAAATTTGACTCCCCTCTGACAAGTCTTCTTCTATTCCTTAGCCCCTATATGTCATTACATATATGTGAGCTACACCCAGTATCCAATACCCAAGTGTCTAAGGAAATAGAATGACAATCAATAACGAAGATACCTGAAGAGGATGGGGCATCGGATGCCTTCTTCTTCTTCATGGACTCAAGATAAATCTTGCAGTTTCTTCGCCAGTGGCCTTCCTTGCCACAGTGATAGCAAGTGCCCTTTTGCGCTGGTTCCGCCTTCTTTGCCTTTTTCTTTCCTTTCTTCTGTTCTTTTGCCTTCCTCTTAGAACCTTTCTTTGAGGAATCAACTAACAGAACCGCCTTCTCCTCATGCTTCACAGAAGGCTCCACAGTCTTCAGCATATTGAGGAGCTCGGGAATGGTGGATTCCAATTTGTTCATCCGATAGTTCATCACAAATTGCGAGAAACTCTTGGGCAAACAATGCAGAATTAAGTCAATACTTAACTCATGATCCATCACAAAACCGAGGGTAGCTAGCCGCTCGATGTACCCGTTCATCTTTAGCACAAACTGTACTACAGACGAACCTTCTTGCATCTTCGTGGTGAAGAGGAGCCTAGAGACCTCGAACCTTTCGGATCTCGCTTGCTCATCGAACAACTCATGAAGATGGAAGACCATAGTGTTAGCATCCATATGCTCATCTTCGCGCGGCTCGAGGTACCATCGCCGCTAGCATGATGCAACTCATCGAGACCGCCACATGCTTACGATAGACCAACATTTGGTGCAGGTTGCATCGTCCTTAGGTCGGTCAGGAAGAGGCTCTTCAAGGACATATGCAAGCTTTTCCTCCTTGAGAACAATTCTCTGGTTTCTAAGCGATCCGGGGAAGTTAGGCCCGATCGGTTTGTTGAATCCAAAATAGTGCGCAAATTCAAAGACGCTCATGATCAATTTATTGACCTAGAAATACAAAACGAGCATATATGAGAAAATGATTTTAAAATGCATCAATATACATTTATAAATCCCATTCATTTTTCAATTTCAAAACCCCAAAATCACTTCGAGATCGTAGGTCCATCTCCGAATGGTCGATATCCATCATAGTTATGAACAACCTTGAGAGAGAGTCCAACAAGCCATTCATAACTACGATGGTAGGTATCAACTATACCGATTGCATATCACGATATGCAACTATCACAATGTGCTATCAACTAATTGAATGTTCACACATACATCGGGTTGTTAACACATTAACAAGTATGCATCATATGCATAGCACCCAACTTCACCTCCCTTTACATCGACCTCGAGAGAGTCCAACAAGCCGATGCTCTGTTAAAGCCAACCCATTAATCGAAATAGTTTTAATATGGTTAGAGCGCATTCAACCAATTAGCCCAGCTTGGAGAGAGTCCAACAACCAAAGCTAACGATTGACCTCTCGACTCTTACCATATTAGTATTAAACTATTCCATGGTTTGAACATATTCGGTTCGAGCGGGCTTCGAGAGAGTCCAACAACCCAAACAAGAAACGGAACTCGGTTCTAACCATATTAATGGAAGGTGTAGGCTTTAATATTGATTAAGGGTTTTATGTCTCATCCTCTTTGCATGCAAATAACTATTATCTACATGGCATGGCATACATGGCATACATCTACATGTCACGACACGCATGGCATAATGTTATGCATCTAATGCAATTACATGGCATACAATTATGTCATGTATAATTTCCTTATATGTCATAACTATTTATGGAAATAAAATATGTTTAAGATTTGATTCTCCAAATCAAATCATAATTAAATTAGGAAACAAATTTCCAAATCTAATCAAATATATTATTCATGGAATTATTTGATTAAGGAAAATCTATTTAGGAAACCAATTTCCTAAATCATTAAAACTACTTATGGAAATAAAATATATTATGATTTGATTTTAAATCAAATCATGATTAAATTAGGAAACAAATTTCCAGAATCTAATCAAATATTTTATTTATGGAAAATATCAATTTCATAAATACTTCCAACTTTCCAAAAGTGGAAGATTTATAAATACTTCTAGACTTTCCAAAATTGAAAATTTCCATAAATACTTCTAAATTTCCAAAATTTAGAAAATTTCAGAAATACATTATGACTATCAAAACCATTTTACGATTATGTAAACACAACCTGGCTGATACCATCAAGGTTTCCGCACGGCAAGGTGTGTGTTCGATCATGTTTCAGAACATGAGCACAATGAAGCAATAAAAATAATAAATCTATATTTATTACAACACACACAACACACGCATGCTATTACAACAAGTGTAGACATAACCGTAAATTAAAATTTGCAATAAAAGGAAATTATCTACGTTATACCTTCGTATGACGTGTAGCGGAACGATCAACCGAACGATCCTCGTAAGAATCGCCTCTATCCGTGATCCACGCCGATCCTCGATGACTTCGCTAAGTCACGAGCTTCGCCTTCTGACGGGTTACTAGCCTCGTGGTTGAAGACGACGTGATCGAGATGATCACGATCCGAATCCAAATTCGATCCTAAAACGAGTTCTCAAAACTCGCTTCTCCGAGAGGTATTCACAACCAATTGACGAATCCTTCGCCCTCCACTAGAGGATTACCGGAGATCAAATCCTCGTAAGTTAGCCGCTGTCGGAGCACTCAACCGCCGCCCAAACGACGCCCGACGAGAGGAGAAGAAGCTGTCCAGAAAACTGGACAGCTTGGTGGAGGAGATAGGCGCCGCCAAAACCAAGGAGAGAAAAGGCTCACCTTGATGCCAAACCTAGGAGATCACCGGAGGGTCGCCGGAGGTTCACCGCCGAGCTTGACGCCGCAAGGAAGCCTTGGACGCCGCGCACAAGCTGGGCGGCGGCAGCTTAGGGTTGGGCGCCAATAAAGGTGTGGGCGCAACTCAAGAGGCTAGGGTTTTGGATTAGGTTAGGTTAACAATCCCTTAAGCCCTCTTTTATAGAGAACTAATTCTCTTAATGGTTAATGGATCATATCCATAAAGCCCGTTAACTCCGCCTCCATTAAGATAAGTTAAAATAAACCAAACCATGATGGTTTATTTTAAGTTAAAACGAACCAACCAACTTGGTTCATTCGCTTAAAATAAACCAAACCCTTTGGTTTATTCTCATCCATTGGATTAGAACCAAACCATTTTGGTCCATCCATTATGTCTTCATAAGACACGCCCATCCACGCCTCCATTGCGATCAAACAATTTCATGCTCGCTTATGTTTGGTCCAACCAAACATAGTTTCTCTCGGTCCGAGAATCCCATTCTCAAGCTCGCTTTTAAATCCTTTGGATTACACTCACAGCGCGGTGACCAAATAGGTTCTCGCTTATGTTGGCCGCCTATAATTAACCATTAATTATAGAACGATCATGAGTGGCACCTAGTAGTACATCATGATCCCCAATTAACCAAAAGATCAACTTGATCCTAACTATTTCTCAAACCCTTCAAGAGCTCGAATGAATCGTGGCCCCATTCCTTCACTCATCTTATACCCACTTGGTTCAGACATGGTCTATTGTGTCACCTCACTAGGTCGACTACGCCACACCTAGCCCAAGTATCATTTCCTCGCCCCTACGGATTCTAGTTACTCCACATGTATCAAGAGTACCTTACTCTAAACATGTAATGCTTTGGCCAAAGACTTTAGTAACAATCCGACGAGGCCATGGGTATACATCTCCTCGCAAGGAGTGGTGAATCCTTTATAGGCTATTCAAACACCTTCGATCACTTCGACTTATACCTAATCATCTCGGTCCACATCTCCTGAGATGTTTGCTTAAGATGTCAAAGCATAAGTCTCCATGATCAAGATGACTTGAATACCGCAAGTCAAAGGAACATCGTGACTTAAGCCACAGAAGAACTTCATTGACATATCTATATATGCAGAGAACCATATGAAGTCTTACTACCGGTCACTCCAATGAACTAGTTACCATAACTAGCATCCACGATTAACTCCGACATCACTAATGTCTCCACCAAAGGAGAATCACCGCTTGGATACACCAAGGAGTATACTCAAGAACTTACTGTAATCGATGGTGTCCAAATCCATCAATTCATCGACTAGGATAATTCCGATACATCACAATTACACATGTAGAGATACTCACTAGTTGTGATCCAATCACAAATTCTCTCATGCCGTGAATCGATCGTGACATTCAGTAAATGAGTTTAAGATCCAATCAAATACATTAAACATGTATACTCAAATAGTGAATCTTCATTTATCATATAAATGGTTCATACATAAGGCGATTGCCTTAGGACATCTCTCATATATTACTAACAATATTCAGGTCATCAGTCTACTGGTTCAGACTACCAGTCGACTGGCACGCTGTTTTCGGGATTTTTGATTTCTGGGATGAATTTCATAAATGCATTAAAAATTCCAGAAAATTTGAAAAATCATGAAATTTGGGGAACACATTTCTTTTAAGTATATCTATCAGTGAAAAATATGTTTTCATGAAAAATCATTATATTTCCACGTATTTGCCAAAAATCGAAAAGCTTTAAAAACTACTAGGTTTTTGATCATAAGAGTATCCATTTTAACACCTAGTCTTGCATCCAATTGTTTCAAAACATGAATACATGTATTTTAAAGTAAGAAATTGTTTTGAAAACATATGAAATATCCAACCATGATCTTTGGGCAATATGTCTATGAATTAAACATAAGCCTTCCCCATGATTGGTCTATTATTGCTATTTTGATACTTTGAATGACCATCTAAATGCCATAGGCATTAGTGGACATTTGTATCATCCTAACATCTCACTCATGCTAAGTTTGCAATCAAGTTAGCCTATAGTGAGTGTGAGATGCATCCTAGGGGGTATTTGTGTATACTAAACCAATATATTCATGCAATTCTATCAAGGTTAAGTATCAACCTAATAATCCTCATGATCATAAAGGCATATATGAATGAATTCTACATTATGATCATGAAACTCATGTATTCATCAAATAATAGTCATGCATTAAGTATTATATGATGATAATAAACAAAGTATCACCTAAAGCATGATTCAACCCTATTTCTTATGATTACGTGCCAAATATTAAAATCATAAATCATGATTTCAAACATTCATAGCAATTACATTAATCATCATGATTTAAGAATTATTATCTATTTATGAGCACGTTATCATCACCCAACACTATTCTAAAAATGTTGTCCCGCCATCCTAAGTCAACCAAAATATGATATAAGTCAATTACATATGGTTGACTACCCTAGAGTTATCCTAACCCTTAAGGATGGATTTTGGAACCCAAAATAAGTTCTTTCCTATTGGGTTCACTAAGTATTCCTTGGGGATCCATTTCCTATCAATTATTTTCTTTTTATCTTGTCCCCTAGCAATTAGGCATTTATAGGCCTTTTCATTTTTCTTTTCTTTGTATCCTAGGCCCTTTTTATTGAAGCTTGACCTTTGGCTCCCAATAATCATATTTAATGTGTTGGAGCCAATTGTGAATTTTTTCTAGGGCTTTGGTTAAATAATCTACCTTTTCCCTTAATGCCCTATTTTCCTCTATGCATGCATCATTAACATCCAAAGGCATATAGTCATGTGAGCATGCATCATCATGGCAAGAAGAAACATTATCATTTAAGCATGATTTTTCTAATTTTTGTTCTAATTCCTTAATTTGATTAAGCATGCTTTTATTTTTCTTTTTCATTCCAAATAAGTCCTTAGTTAAACTAGAAATTATGGAAACTATTTTCTTAGGAGAGGCTTTCGTTACCATAGTTTCCATATCCTCTTCTTCTTCTTCGGATGAGGAGGATATAGAAGCTCCCCCTTCATTTGAGCTCTCCCCACTTGTTCTTGATTCTTCATTTGAGGAGGAGGAACAATCCGAGTCATGAAGAGCCATTAGTGCTAGGTTGGAGTAGACATGCTCTTCTTCTTCAGATGAGGATGAAGAGGCAAGGTCATCCCATGTCTTGGCTTTGAGTGCCATGGCCTTCCCTTTTCCTTTTGCCTTCTTCTCCTCTTCCTTCTTTTTACTTCCCTTCTTCTTCTTCTTTTCTTCTTTCTTCTTCCTTTCTTCCTTGCTCTTGTTTAGGAGGGGACAATTATCCCTTATATGTCCCTCTCCTTGGCAATTATAGCATATGACCTTCCCCCTTGGTCTTCTATTCCTGTCATGCGATTTATCAAATCTAAAATTCTTAAATGCACGCCTTACCTTCCTTACCATGTAGGCTTCTTCCGTGCTATCCATGGACGAGGTAGAGGCTTCATCGGATGAGGAGGAGGGGACATCCATCTTCTTCTTCCCCTTGTTTGCCATCAAGGCTACTCCCCGTGAATTTTGGACTCTAGGCTCTTCTTGTATACCTTCAAGCCTTGTCTCATGAAGCTCCATGGTTGAAAAGAATTCCTCCAAGGTGCTCACTTCTAGGTTCTTGGAGATGTAAAATGAGTCCACCATGGAGCTCCATCTTGAGGACCGGGGGAAAGCATCTATGACCTTCATTACCATATCCCGGTTGGAGAGCTTCTCTCCTACACTCATTAGCCCAATTAATATTTCTTTAATTCTAGAATGTAGGGAAGTTACCTTTTCTCCCTTTTCAAGTTTGATGTTTGAGAGTTGGGAGCGGAGAAGGTCTCTCCTAGCTAGCATGACCTCGGATGTGCCTTCATGGAGTTCTACAAGCTTTTCCCACATCTCTTTGGCACTAGCACATTCTCCGATCCGGTTGATCTCTTGTTGAGGGAGCACATTGAGAAGATGATGTTTTGCCTTTGAGTTTGCAAGGTGCTCCTCTCTTTGCTTCTTAGTCCAATGTGATTTTTCAATTGGTTCACCCCTTTCATCCCTAGGCAACTCGAAACCATTTTCCATTATAAGCATAATATCAAAATCGGTCTCGAAGAATACCTCCATTCTCTTTTTCCACCAAGAGAATTCACCGTCGAACTTCGGTGGGTGAATGTTTGAGCCGGCCATTTTTGATGTAGATCTTGTTGCGGCGGTTAGTCCGGTGACAAGCAACCTTGGCTCTGATACCACTTGTTGGGGATCGATTGGCCAGCTAGAGGGGGGTGAATAGCCCTCGTTCGTTGGATGTCGTATTTTGCTCGTCTACAAAACGTTAGCGCAAGCGGAAGCAATAAACTAAGACAAGCAAATAGAAATAAAACAAAGACAATACAAACACGGAGATGTAACGTGGTTCACGGCTACGCCGCTAATCCACGGTCCGATTCGTCCACGGTGAATCACTCCGCAATCTATCCACTAGATCTCTCCTTTACACAAAGCTAGGTGGAGGTAACCTCTTTTACACAAAGATCACTCTTCTACAATGGAATGAAGATTAAAGCAAGTAGAAGAGTGGAAAATCATTTAGGGCACTTTGGGAGTAGTTGGCCGTTCAAGCATTTTCCCCCAAAGCCCTATCCCCTTCCTTTTTATAGAGGAAGAGGGTTTCTTCCCGTTGACACAGGAGCAGTCGACTGATGCCCTCGATCAGTCGACTGATCCCGTAGCCATTGCCCAATAACGCCCGCTTTCCACGTTGGATTCCATCCAACGGTATTGGCATCAGTCGACTGATCCTACCATCAGTCGACTGATGCTCGATCAGTCGAGTGCTCAACTGAGTCGACTCCATTCTCGCGATGCCGCATGCCATCGATCACCGATGCCATTCCTCGCGCATGATCGGCATCGCCGATCCGCTAATCCATGGCAATGATCGCCACTAGGGTCTTATACTAGTTGATCGAGCTATCGACTTAGAGCAGTCGACTGCCATTACATGGCAGTCGACTGGTGTCGGGAAAACCCATCCGACACTTGGCCAAATGGCCAAGTTTCACCTAAGAGCTACCCATCCCGGGGTACAATCGCTCACTCTTATCGTTCTCTTCCCACGTCCCTCGGCGGCATCAGCGCCGCGGCTGCGAATGCAATGCTCGCCAGCGTCTCTTGCCTCGAAGTCTACTTCCTCCGGCTTCACTCCAAGCTCCTCGTCCGGCGGTCCCTCGGATGCTCCAAGCACACGGCTTCCGCAAAGCTATCCTTCACCGACTCAAGGCACGAGTCATGAGATGTGAAACTCACCACGGCTTCATGTGCGAATTACTAAGTCCTGCACGACTTCAACGCACATATCAAATCAACATATCAAACTAACTTAAACCCTTTGCCACACCATCAAAACCATATTACGGCAAGAGATTGCCCTAACAATGGGTTTGGAGCTAGGCGGCACCAAATAAGGAAATTATTTCCTTGTCTTCTTCTTCTCCATTGGTGGCACTCCAACAACTCCTCTTCTCCCTTGGCCGGCGTCCAAACCTAGCTCTCCTCTTCTCCTTGGCCAGTGAAACCAAGGCTTAGGGTCCTCCCATATATCTCTTGGCCGGCAACCATTGTTTCCCTTCTCCTTGTTGGCCAGCGGCAAGCAAGGTGCATGTTGCTTGTTGGTTGGCTAAAGGAAGGAGAAGGATCTTGTTTCTATTCTTCCTCTTGCTCAGAACGAGCAAGGAAGGAAGATTGGTGATCTAGGAGCTTCAACTTTTGGTAGATCGTCGCCCACACGACGTCCGAAAGGAGGGAGGTCATACAATAGAAGATCGAGAGGTATAACGATTCTCTATTTTCATATGTTACATGTTTATATTTGTTTTTCAATTATATGCATGATATATATTCTGTTTTGTGGCTAAATATACTTGGACCCTGAACATAAACACAAAAGCCTGCGATCCGTACATCGTCTATTCCGTGGCTAATCGTGGAATAGAGGTTGGTCGCTTGAACAACAAGTTTGTTCAAGTGACTACTCTAAATGAATAGCACGACGATGACAAGGTTGCTTGGGTGTTCCCTTTTGTCTAGGATTAAATTTTTAATCCGGGAACATCGATGGGATCGCCATGAACAAGCGACCGAGTTGAAGTGGGAAGCGAAGTTTCCCCTCACGGATCGAACCCTACATGTTTTCAGTCCAATAAGAATACCATTTATCACTGAAGGAATGAAGTCTCCAATTAAAGCTTTTGTTGATCAAAAAGTTGTAGGAAAATGTTGACACAAAATTGATACAAATCAAAAATAAAATTAATTTTTTCCTTTTCCATTCTTATTTTTTTCTCATTTCTGATGTCTTCTTCTTGAATTCATCTTTCTCATATTCTAAACTTGTCCATACATGAATGATAACACTCCATTGAATTCACCTGTTCTTTATCTCAAGAATTCAATAAAACCAATCCAAACTCATTTCCAAAATCAAAAGTCAGCAATTTCTTGAATTTCCAAACTACCCTTTCTATTTCATTTTATTTCCCTTGATTCCAACTAATTTCAATCTCAAAATAAGCAAAATAGATAAGTTTACATTGTATGAATGTGGAATCAAGCAAAATTCAAGGTCAAAAACATCAAATTTCTTAAAATGTCAATTCAAACTTCATAACCAAAAATTGATTTTTGAGTTTTTTTTTTCAAATTTTCTTTCACTTTTTTTTTCTTTGTCACTGCATTCTATTTTTTATGAAACAACTAAAGCAATAAATGGCAATACAAGATGGACTTTACAAATTGGTTTCAATTCATTTCGAAGACTCAAATCAAAATATTGGCACAACCCATACAAAAATGGCACATCAATTTCAATGTTTATTTTTTCTCATTTCTTTCTTCTTCTTCTTTTTTTTCTTTTCACTGTCCATTCATCATGAAAATATTCCACATTCACCTTAAATTCATCAAAAACAATATAATTCAGAGTACCTCAAAAAATTTTGTCCAAAATTCCATTAATCAAATCAAGAGCAAAGAAATTGAACCAATTCTTATCGACCCTTTGTAAAATTTTTCAAAATTTTCATCTTATGCAACATCCCCTCCCCCACACTTAAATTTGACCATCTCACGTAAAACATTCAACTCATCAAGTTATTCATCCAATACTCTCAAAAAGATAAGGTAAAGCAAGGATGATAAAAGATAATAATACTAGGAAAAATTGTTTTTGTTTTTTTTCCGAAGAAATTATGGGGAAGGAAAATGGAATTAATGAGAACAAGGAGAAATAGTTTCAAAAAGAAGCAAAGCAAGTTCTAGAGTATCAATTGCCATGAGTACCATCACACATAAAGAAAATCAATAATAGGCATGAAGTGGTCCTCACTAGGTAATTTGTTTATCAAGCTTAGTCAATCAAAATAGCATCCATCACCAAACATGTAACCATATGCAAGTAGAGAATTCAATCATGCTAAAGTATCCCTAAAATTTAACGAACAAATTTAACTAGCTTTTACAACTCTCAAAGCATAAGTTGGAAACCACACATGGAAAGGCTACACAAAACAAACCGAAATGAAACTAGCAAAACCAAATAAGCAAAAGGAAACAAATAAAATAAAGCAAGCATATGTATGACAAGAAAATGAAAAAAAAAAGATAGAGAAAGAAATAAACTCCGCTGAGCTCCTTACGATTGAAGGTGGTTCAGGAGTAGCAACCAGGTTGGAGTGAAATGGTCTTAGTGGAAGTGAGCACCTTTTTCATGTGATCAATATCATCAAGTTTAGCTCCTTCCATCATTGTCTCCTTGAAGGTCCTTACAGGTGGATGGAGACTCATGTAAAATCTAGCCCAGAAGTAGAATGATCAGAGCTAAGGTGAGCTCTACTCCTTTTGCTATCGTCTCCTTGAAGTTTGTCTCAGGCGGTCAGAAGTGATTTATCAAAAGTTTCTAGCCTTGGGGTTGGATTATTCCATTCTGTGTTAGGGCTTTGTTGAGTAGATATGTTGGAGGCTTTGGCTGAAATAGGAGTGTCCAGTATGGGGGTTGTAGGGGATCGATCGGTGTGTATATGGCCAGCTAGAGGGGGGTGAATAACCCTCAATCGTTCGATGGTGGAATTCGTTCGTTCTCATTGCGTTGCTTTCCTACGATTGTCGTTAGCGCAGCGAAAACAATAGAAACAATAATAATACTAACAACAAATAAGCATATGCAAACACACACGATATACGTGGTTCGGAACCGAATGGTTCCTACTCCACGGGCAAGCTCACCGAGCTCTAGTTATGCACACGACACTAACTTAACTCCTTCTCGACTACACGTCGGAGGTGGAGAAACCTCTCATAAGATATTACAACAAGTAATATATGAAATACAAGTAATACAAAGACAAATACGAAATACACGTAAAGAACACTTTACAACGCTTGCTTTGAACCCTTTTCTTGTAGCTTGCTTTAGATGGCTCTTGAAGGTCTGGAATGCAGCAGCAATTCCCCTCCAATAACTTCACAAAAGTCTTGGTGAAATCCTCCCACTTGAGCTCCATGACCGCCAAAAGGCACCCGATCGCTGCAGTCGCTTGTCTCAACGGTCAGATCCACGTTGGATAAGTTCCAACGGATCACCTACTAGTCGACTGCCAGTCCATGGCAGTTGACTGGTGACCTAGTAGTCGACTGCTCAGTTGGCTACGGAGCGTTCTGTGCTCACGATACCCCCATCAATCGAATGCCATCCCTCGGCAGTCGACTGCCAGTCCATGGCAATCGACTGCCAAGCACAAAACCGCAAGTCTTATACCAGTCAAACCCTAGTCGACTTGGATCAGTCGACTAACACCTATGCCAGTCGACTACTGTCGGGCAAAACCTCAAACACCAAGTTGTTTGAGCATCCGACCATCGGGTAAACCCTCAAACATCAAGTTTGAGCCTTCGACACTCAGTCTTAGCAACTTGGCCAAGTCCACCTTATGCCTCATGGAGTTCCCCACCGAAACTCTCTTCCCTCGGCCTACGTCCCTCGGATGCGCCAAGCGCATGACTTCGCAACGCCATCCTTCGCGTCTCATGCCCTCGAAGTATGCTTCCCTTGGGCCTCACTCCATTTGCTCCTCGTCCGGCGGTCCCTCGGATGCACCAAGTGCATGGCTTCGCAGTGCCATCCTTCACCGACTCAAGGACCCCGAGCCTAGTGAACTTACCAAGTCCTCAAGACTTCCCACATGCACCAAGCGCCGCGGCCGCAATGCATTTCTCACAAGCACCAAGCGCACGACTTCGTAATGCTTTGGACTTTTCAACACCAAGCTCCATGCTTGGATTTTCCATGCCAACCCTATGTTGGACTTTCCCACACCAAGCTCCATGCTTGGATTTTCCCTGCCAACTCCATGTTGGACTTTCCCATGACAATCCCATGTCATGAGTTTTGTCTATCATCAAAATACTATCAAGGTACTGCTCGAGTCAAACTCAAGTCAACCTGGGCCGATTGCACCAACAATCTCTCCCTTTTTGATGATTGACAAAACTACCATCTTAAGTCTACCAATTCTCCCATATTGACAATTCTCACATCCCAAATGAGAATTCCAAACCTAATTGGTAACTTGGTAACTTCTCCCCCTTTTTGACATTACATCAAAAAGGTCCTCCCCAAGGGTATGAATGTCTCATATCCCAATGAGATCTTACAATCTCTCCCTTGGAGGAAACACATGCCTACAATCTTTCTAGTGATCCCATATCACTTAAGAGAGGCAACCCAATTTTCCTCCCATGAGGAAATACATATCCATCTTCCCATGATGGATACCTCCCCCTAGAGGCTTAGCTTACTCCCCCTTGACCATTGCACCAACAATGTCCTTGGAGAGTCCCTAAGCCAATAGGAACATTTAACCAATAAAAATTAAGGTAAAGTTCAACAATGAACTCTCATCCACCTTAAAATTGATACTCTCCCTAAACCCATCTCCTAATCCATGTACAATGGATTTCCACCATTTCTAATGCTCTCCCAAGCATATCCTAGGGTTAGGAGTGGTTAGGGGACCTTAACCTAGCTGAACATGGGCCTAACCAACAGCCACCATGGTAGTCGATCGCCACTGATAAATAGTCGATGATAAGATGCATTTTGAGTTTGACATTCGAAAATGGATTTCTGAAATCCATAAGTAAATATACATAAGTTTAAAAATCTTGAAATTTGGTATGTATATTACTTATCACAAACACTATGGGTGAAAAATATTTGAAAATTATTTTACCCACTAAATTAAGAGATTGATACAAAGTCCAAAAGTTAAGAAAAGCTTCAATAAAGAGTCCTCTTTGTATCATCCCATTCAATAGTGATAGCTATCAAAAGATAAGCTTCACTAAGGTTTTTCAAAATGTTTTTGAAACCTTTAATTCCTTTTTCCTAAACATCTCACATGTATCTAGATGTGTAAAATACATATAAGTCATGTTTTTAGTGAGATGTGGGTTTTTGTTCTTTTAATGGCTTCATGCATATTTCTAGGCAATATTATTTGATTCTCATCAAATCATACCATAGTCCTTAATTTCATTTTAGTTATATGCATGATGATGATTATGGCATAAATATAATTTAACTAAGCATGTGCTAAAATCATGATGTCATGGCATGTGAATGACATTTAAGCATACATGACATATAAAGATAAGTCCAAAACATGATAATGACATTTTTATAGATAAAAATGAAAATGATCTTATGACATGACAAGGTAAACAAATCATGACAAGTAAAATATACTAAGGTATAAAATATCTAAGTGCTAAATCCAAATTTCCATTTCTAGGGTTAAGTCCATTTTTTCCTTAATGTCATTTATCCCCCTAGTGTGCCATAAACCCAAAATGGCACACCAATACCTCTAAGACCTAATTGTGCCAATTTAATCATTTTTCAACTTCTCAAAGCATATTGGCACACCCTAATGTGTCAACTCACAATGGCTAGGTTAACTACCCATCCACTTAGGGTTGACACACCCTAACCCATCTAGCGTGAATTGATCACGCTCTTAGGAACCCAATACCTATTGGAGCTCCTTGGGTTAACAAGGTATTCCCTAAAATAACTTTCCTAGATACCTTTCTAATGACCCTTTTAGATTTTGACACATTAGTCAATTGGGTCTTTCCTAGGTCAACTCTAGAGGTGACTCCTCCATTGACCTTCTTAGTGGCTTTCTTGGTTTTCCTTAAGTCCTTAGCCACTAAGCACACACCATGGCTAGACTTAGGGATAACTTCCCTATTCGCCTTGGTTTTCCTAGACCTAGAAATAGTTCCATAATCAAATGGAACATTATGATAAGTCTTCTTGGGCTTAGGTTTGTGACCAAAACCTTCCTTGCCCTTAGACCATTTTTGAACCATAGGTGTTGACTTTTGGGCATTTGACCCTAGAATTGAATTTTCTATGATTCTAAGGGTTTTCTCTATTCTCTCAAGTCTTGACCTCAAGACTTGGTTTTCTAACTCTAATTTTCCCAATTTTGAATTTTCATTTATCTTTTGGGAAATGTTTTTCTTCTTAGGCATGTGCCTAAATTTCTTGGGATTAACACCCAAGTTTTCTTCAATTCTCCTAATTGATTCCCTAGGCAAGATTGGTCTAGTGTTATTGGTCCTAGGTTTGTCCTTAGAGAAACTAACATGCTTAGCACCTATACAAACATATTTCTTCCTACTAGCATGCTTTTCATTGATAATTTCAAGAGAGCTAAAATAATTCTTAGCATGCTTTTTAACTTTAGGAATTGAAGGTGCATTAAATGTACCTTAGGGTTAGCTTTAGAAGCTCCCCTACATGAATTACACATTCTTACCCTTTCTTCCTCCCCTAGGGCATTGGCCAGTAGTGCCCCCTTTGGTTGCATTTGAAGCACACAATGTGCTCTTTGCTCTTAATTGAGGACTCGCATCCTTTGACTTTGGGTTGACTTTTGGTGCCGATGCCTTTTCCTTAGCCAATTTAGGGCATTTGCTCTTGTAATGCCCTTTCTCCCTGTGATTTTTATTTAAAATAATAATACTTGAGTTACCTAGGGAGGTGGTGAAGGCCTCTTCACTTCTTCCGGAGGTAGAAGCTTCATTTTGATCTTGCTCCGGAATGGAAATCCTTTCCTCCCCCTCAATGCTAGAGATGGAGGTCTCCACCAAATCATCCACATCTTCGAATGTGGATGCCAATTCTTCCACGACATTCTTCTCCACTTGTGCCGATTCGGGATTCTTGTGGAATTCAACCACCTTATTCCACAAATCCTTTGCATCCCTAAAATTTCCTAGCCTAGACCAAATATGGTTAGGAATCAAATCACTAAGTAATTTAATTACCTCGAGATTTGTCTTGAAATCCTTCATTTGGTCTTGGGTCCACCTTGATTTTTCTAGTGGCTTATTTTCTTTGTCCCTAGGCACTTCAAAACCATTTTCAATGATTCACATGAAATCGAAATCGGTTTCGAAATATACCTCCATTTGTTTCTTCCTCCAATCAAAATCTCCATCGAATTTCGGTGGATGGATGTTGTATCCGACCATTTTGTAGCGCTTGTGTCGGCGGTTAGTCCTTGACAAGCGCCTTGGCTCTGATACCACTTGTAGGGGATCGATCGGTGTGTATGTGGCCGGCTAGAGGAAGGTGAATAGCCCTCAATCGTTCGATGGTGGAATTCATTCGTTCTCATTGCGTTGCTTTCCTACGATTGTCGTTAGTGCAGCGGAAACAATAAAAACAATAATAATACTAACAATAAATAAGCATACGCAAACACACACGATATACGTGGTTCGGAACCAAATGGTTCATACTCCACGGGCGAGCTCACCGAGATCTAGTTATGCGCACGACACTAACTAAACTCCTTCTCGACTACACGTCGGAGGTGGAGAAACCTCTCACAAGCTATTACAACAAGTAATATATGAAATACAAGCAATACAAAGACAAATACGAAATACACGTAAAGAACACTTTACAACGCTTGCTTTGAACCCTTTGCTTGTAGCTTGCTTTAGATGACTCTTGAAGGTTTGGAATGCAGCATCAATTCCCCTCCAATAGCTTCACAAAAGTCCTGGCGAAATCCTCCCACTTGAGCTCCATTTATAACCTGCATCAAGCTGTTTTCGCACCCAACAGTCGACTGCCAAAAGGTACTAGTCGATTGCCCCTATAGCCATTGTCTCACAACGGCCAGATCCACGTTGGATAAGTTCCAACGGATCACCTACTAGTCGACTACCAGTCCATGGCAGTCGACTGGTGACCTAGTAGTCGACTGCCCAGTCGACTATGGAGCATTCTGTGCTCGCGACACTCCCATCAGTCGACTGCCATCCCTCGGCAGTCGACTGTTGTCGACATCAGTCGACTGCCAGTCCATGGCAGTCGACTGCCAAGCACAAAACCGCAAGTCTTACACCAGTCGAACCCTAGTCGACTTGGATCAGTCGACTGGCATCTATGCCAGTCGACTGCTGTTGGGCAAAACCTCAAACACCAAGTTGTTTGAGCATCTGACCGTCGGGTAAACCCTCAAACATCAAGTTTGAGCCTCCGACACTGAGTCTTAGCCACTCGGCCAAGTCCACCTTATCCGTCATGGAGTTTCCCATCGAAGCTCTCTTCCCTCGGCCTATGTCTCTCGGATGCGCCAAGCGCATGGCTTCGCAACGCCATCCTTCGCCCTCAGTATGCTTCCCTTGGGCCTCACTCCATTCACTCCTCGTCTGGCGGTCCCTCGGATGCACCAAGTGCACGGCTTCGCAGTGCCATCCTTCACCGACTCAAGGACCCCGAGCCTAGTGAACTTACCAAGTCCTCAAGACTTCCCACATGCACCAAGCGCACGACTTCGCAATGCATTTCTCACCAAGCACCAAGCGCTTAATGACTTACTTTTCAACACCAAACTCTATGCTTGGATTTTCCATGCCAACCCCATGTTGGACTTTCCCACACCAAGCTCCATGCTTGGATTTTCCCTGCCAACTCCATGTTGGACTTTCCCATGACAATCCCGTGTCATGAGTTTTGTCTATCATCAAAATACTATCAAGGTACTGCTCGAGTCAAACTCGAGTCAACTTGGGCCGATTGCACCAACAGGGGTCTCCAACTATCCATCACTCCTATGGGAATCAGCTTGATATCTTCAGAGCAATTCTGGTCAGACTTATCATGTAGTTGCACAACTGAACATTACAATTTTGCAGACACTGTCTCCTTTGCAACATCATCTACAATAATATCACAAAAAGAAGTAGTTGGCAACTCACTATCATCATCTTCAATATCTGTGATGTGTATACTCTCATAAATAATTTTGACTGCATCACTAATAACAACATCATCAGAATTTTTGCATGCCTCATCATCCATATCTACAACATCAGCAACTATACCATCACAACACAAAGAATCACAAGAGTCCTATAGGGTAGCAGAATCATAGACTTGTCTATCACACAATTCACAATCCATCTCCTCTAATGCTTTGATATCCATAGAAATGGTCTTTGACAAGGCTGAATGAATCCTTGTGCTTGCATATGGTTGATGGATGATGTACTATTAATTATTGAGTTGTTCTGGAACTCAGGCGATAACTTCTGAAATGCTGGTGGGGGTTGATAAGAATGTTGTGAATTTGCAGCAATGACCTCAATAAGTCCTCTAGCCTGAGCAGGAGTCTTGTTAACTAGAGCCCCTCCACTAGCTACATCAAACACACATATATCCATGGGAAGTAGTCCATCGTAGAAGTGAAGGATAAGTAGATGATCATTTTTCTGGTGATGGGGGCAACTAGTACAAAGTTGTTTAAATCTCTCCCAATACTCTTGTAGAGTTTCTCCTATCATTTTCTCTACACCAAGAATACTCTTTCGAATCGCTATAATCGATGTAGGAAAAAGTTTTCCAAAAAGGCTCTCCTCATTTCATTCCAGCATGTGATAGTGTCAGGAGGAGGGTATTAAATCCAATCCTTCGCCATGTCTAATAAAGAGAATGGAAATACTCTAAGCATAATGTCCTTGCGGCTTCATTGTTGAGCATACTATATGAAATTCTTGCAAGCGCCTATTTGGATCTTCACTAGCAAGACCATGAAATTTCGGAAGTAATTGTATAATTTCAAACAGTTCAACATCCACATTTAACTCAGAATATTAAATGAAAAAATAATGAGAAGTTACATCTGATGTCGCAAGTTCTCTGAGGGTTCTATTGTTGTTTGTCATATCGCTCACAAGATTTGAAGAACTAGAGATAGAATTGTCGAGCCAATCCCTCTAAGATATCTATGTAGTGTGGAATGTTCTATCAATCTTTGAATCATAAGTCTGAATAAAACCTCCAAATTGATGAAAATAAGGATCCATGTTACTGACAAAAGGAATTTCTTGGTCTTACCTGAAACACTATCAAACAAGATCAAATAAATAGGAAACATATAAAGTAAAGCACATGGATACAAGAAACATAAGGCGTCCTAGCAAACTTTTTTATTTTTATTTTTAACAAAATAGTAAAGCAATCCTAAGACTATCAAATATCGTTATCATTCATGCTAATCACAAGGCTCTCCCATGGGGAATAGGATCAATTTATTCACGATCAAAGGGTTGGGGGTTTTTGAAATATAAATGGAGGGTTTTAATGATATGAAATAGAAATTGAAATAAGAACCTAAGAATATTGCACTCTTAATGGAAATTCAAATGACTAAACCTATGAATGTAATCATTCATGGAAATTGAAAACAAGATATCTAAACTAATCTAACTATTGCATTGTAAGGAAAAAAGCATTACCAATAGTCATCTAAACAAATGCACCAATAAAGCAAATATAAAATGCAATTAACCAAATGATCGAAATAAGAACTGAAATCAATTTATATGAAACATGCTTAGTCAAATAGAAACTAAGGAGATTCATTTTCTCATCTATTATCAACATAAAAAATGATAGTGCAATTCAAGAAAAATAAAGATGACAGCTTAAGAAAACATCCCATGGATCAAGCTAGGGAATCCCTGTGGGTTTTCGGCACCGCGGCGAGTGTGTGTTCGAACATATTTCGTAAACATGTGCGTAGCGAAAGAAATAAAAAGCAATAAATCTAATTTATTATAACACACACACCACATGCATGCATAGTACAACATGTGTAGACATAATCGTAGTTTCAAATTTTGCAATAAAAGGAAAATATTCTAGGTATACCTGACGTATCACGTGTAGCGGGAAAAGCATCAATCGGAGCGACTCTCGCTAGAATCGCCTCTATCCATATCCACGTCGAGTATCATCGGGATGGCTTCACAAAGCCACGAGCCTCGTCTTCGTAGGAGTCACTAGCCTCGTGTCGAAGACGATGTGATCGAGAGAAGGTCACAATCCGAATCAAAATTCGGATTCGAAAATGAGTCCCCAAAACTCGCTTCTCCGGAGAGGTATTCATCAACGGTTTTAAGAATCCTTAGTCCTCCACCTATGAGGATTATCAGAGATCGAATCCCCGGCAAGGTAGCCACTGTCAGAGCTCCAGACGTCGTCCAAACGATGCTCTGACACGAAGGACACAAGCTGTCCAGAAAACTGGACAGCTTGGTGGAGGATGTTGCGCCGGCCAAAGAGGATGGCCGGCCAACCCTTGGTCGCCGAAACCAAGATGAGTCGCTGGAGGGTCGCCGGAGGAGTGACCAGAAGCAGCTGAACACCGGCAGCAAGGGTGGATGATGGCAAAAAGCGGGCGGCATGGAACCCTTGGGCGGTGGCAAGGAGAGGAGAGGGAGAGGGTGGCTAGGTTTTCCAACACACAAAGTTATCCACGAAAAACACTTAAGCCATATTTTTATAGAGAACACATTCTCCTAACGGTTATTGGTTCATAACCAAAACCCGTTAACCCGCTCCAAAAACTTAAGATAAAATAAACCGAACCGAGTTGATCTATTTTAAGTTAAAACGAACCGAACCAACTTTGGTTCATTCGTTTAAAACAAACCAAACCCTTTTGGTTTATTCTTCACCATTGGATTAGAACCAAACCAATTTGTTTCATCCATCATGTATTCATAAGACACGGCTCATCCACGCTTCCATTGTGACTGAAACGATTTCATGCTCGATCCTTGTTTGGTCCAACCAAACTTAGTTTCTCTCGGTCTGAGAATCTCATTCTCAAGCTCGTTAAATCCTTCGGATTACGCTTGTTGTGCGTGTGACCAAATAGGTTCTCGGTTTATGTTGGTTGTCTGTAATTAACCATTAATTATAGAACAATCATGAGTGGCACCTAGTAGTACATCATGATCCCCAATTAACCGAAAGATCAACGGTTGATCCAGAACTATTTCTGAAACCCTTCAGCAGCTACAATGAATTGTTCCCCATTCCCTTCATGCATCTTATACCCACTTGGTTCAGGATATGGTCTATAGTGTCAGTCCCCACTAGGTTGACTACGTCACACCTAGCCCAAGTTTCATTTACTCATCCTACGGATTCTAGTTACTACACATGTATCCAAGAGTACCTTACTCTAAACATGTAATGCTTTGGCCAAAGACTTTAGTAACAATCCGACGAGAGGCCATGGGTATACATCTCCTCGCAAGGAGTGGTGAATCCTTTATAGGCTATTCAAACACCTTTGATCACTTCGACTTATGCCCAATCATCCTGGGTCCACATCTCCTCAGAGATGCTTGCTTAAGATGTCAAAGCATAAGTCTTCATGACCAAGATGACTTGAATACCGCATGTCAAAGGAACATCACACTTAAGCTGCAGTAAGAACTTCATTGACATATCTATATATGCAAAGAACCATATAAAGTTTTACAGCTGGTCACTCCAATGAACTAGTTACCATAACTAGCATCCACGATTAACTCTGGACATCACAATGTCTCCAGCCAGTGAGAATCAGCTGCTTGAATACACCAAGGAGTATACCTCGTGCTAGTCTCGACAGAATTTAATGTGTCCAAATCTATCAATTCATCGACTAGGGATAATTCCAATACATCACAATTACACATGTAGAGATACTCACTAGTTGTGATCCAATCATAAATTCTCTCAAGTTGTGAATCGTATCGTGGACATTCAGTAAATGAGTTTAAGATATAATCAAATACATGAAAACATGTATACTTAAATAGTGAATCTTCATTTATCATATAAATGGTTCAAACATAAGGTGTTTTCCTTAGGACACCTCTCATATATTACTAACAAACTCCCACTTGGCCTAATGCCAATCGCTACGGTATCCAATACCATAAGCTCTAACATGACCCTCAAACTTACTTTGAGGTAATGCCTTAGTTAAAGGATCCACTAAGTTCCTTTCAGTGGAAATCTTCTCGATTTGTATTTCCTTCCTACTTATGATCTCTCTGATTAAATGATAGCGGCGAAGCACATGTTTGGATCGTTGATGAGACCTTGGCTCTTTCGCCTGTACAATTGCTCCATTGTTGTCTTAGTAAATCGGTATTGCTTCAACAATGGTTGGAACCACACCAAGTTCATAAATGAACTTCTTGATCCAAACCGCTTCCTTTGCTGCTTCCGAAGTTGCAATGTATTTTGCCTCAGTGGTAGAATTCGCTACAGTATCTTGTTTGAAACTTTTCCAACTCATTGTGCCCCCATTCAAGGTGAATACGTACCCAGGTTGAAACCTGGAATCATCCTTGTCTGTCTGGAAGCTGGCATCTGTATACCCGCATATCACCTTGTCCCCTTCTTCATATATTAGGAACACATCCTTAGTTCTTCTTAAGTATTTAAGGATCGTCTAAACAACTGCCCAATGATCCATTCCTGGATTAGACTGGTATCTGCTCATGACACTCAGAGTATATGATACATCGGGCCTCGTATATAACATAGCATACATGATAGATCCTATTGTGGATGCATAGGGAATCTTACTCATGCAAATCCTCTCATCTTTTGTACGCAGACACATAGACTTCGAAAGGTGTATCCCATGCCTGATGGGTAGGAAACCTTTCTTGGATTCCGACATGCTAAACCTCTTTAGCACTCAGTCTATATATGTAGACTGCGAAAGACCAAGCAACCGTTTCGATCTATCTCTATAGATCTTAATCCCGAGAATGTAGGTTGTTTCTCCCAGGTCTTTTATGGAGAACGTCTTGGACAGCCAAATTTTAACTGATTGTAAGACAGAAACATCATTTCCTATAAGTAATATGTCATCGACATACAATACTAAGAACACGATTGCACTCCCACTAACCTTCTTGTACACACAAGGTTCGTCCGTGTTAGGACAGTTGGCTTGATGGATTTCGATCATCGTGCTTGTATACAATTGTTAGTACGCAGCGGAAACATAAATACAAATACAAAAATACACAACAAACACAATGCGAGGATTTTACATGGTTCGGAACCCTAGTTCCTACTCCACGAGCGAGCCTTAGAGGACTCTAGTGATGCACACCACCACTATATCACTTCTCCTTCTCGGTGAAGACATCGGAGGTGGAGGAACCTCTCACAAGGCTCTTACAACAATAAGAACAGAATAAAACAAGCAAATGCAACAAATACAAAAGCAAATGAATAGATGTTACAGATTTAGGGCTTTTGAATGTTTGCTCATAGATCGCTTTGGGATGACTTTGAAGGCTCTGAAATGCAGTATCACCTCCCTTCAAATCGCCCCTAAAACCTCCAAGAGATCTATGCAAGAATCATGTCTGAAGAAGCCCTAAAAGCCCCTTCTTATAGATCTACGTCGAAGCCTTCCAAGCGCAACGGTCATCTCGCTAGTCGGGGCACCGCCTCGACTGCGACCCCAGTCGAGGCGCTAGTCGAGCCACCTTGCTTCTGTACCGTCGTCTTCATACCTGTGTTGAAATTAGTCGAGGCACCAATCACATCCTCCAGTCAAGGCACAATCTCGACTGGCCTCTAGTCGAGGCGCTGGTCGAGCCCGCCTTGCCTCTGAGCCTCCTTCCAGACCATCGAGTCGAGGCACCAGTAGCCACCTCAAATCGAGGCACCGCCTCAACTGATACTCCAGTCGAGGCGTTGGTTGAGCCCAACCTGCTTCTGTTTGCCTACAAACGAAGCCCAGTCGACTGATCTAACCTAGCAGTCGACTGTTATACCTCTACAATGAGGTTTAACACCCCGAGTATGATCCCTTCATACTTGATACTCACCCTAAGCCTAGACCTAAGCCTTCAACCCACTTTCATCATCCTCACGCCTCCCAGATCCCTCGAGTCCGTGACTCTTCATCCTTGCGCTTGCCTTCAAGTGCTTCCATCGGCTATCGTCATGCTCTCGGGTCTACCTTTGCCAAGAGACCTTGCCTCCAGGACTTCCCTTTTGCCAAGCTCGATCTCCCTGATCAGCCGGGTCTTCCTTTGCCAAGACTCCTCGTTTGGGTATTCACTGCCAAGAGGCCTCGCCTCCGGGACTTCACTACCAAGACTCCTCGTCCGTGACTTCATTCACCAACTCCCCGTCGGTCTTTCCTACACCAAGTGTCCGGTCTCCCTTGACTGACTTGGATTTTCCCTTGCTAAGTATCCATACTTGGACTTCTCCTTGCCAAGTCACCAAACTTGGACTTCTCCAATAGTCTTCCTCATATGACCTTGGATGTCCCATACCATCCACTAGTCATGTGGTCAAACCACATTGTGAACTATTGTCGAACATCAAAACTCTACTCGAGTTTCACTCGAGTCTGGTCAATCATGACCTGGGTCGATTGCACCAACAATCTCCCCCTTTTTGATTTTTGACAATACCGTTAAGTTAGGTTATCCCATAAACCCAACTTGACACTTCTTATGCCAAAGCATCATGAAGTGTTCCCAATCTAGAATTTCTAATTTTGAAATTTTTGGCGTTTTGTGTATATTAGGGTATTCTAAGTTAAAGGGTTAGGGTATCCTAAGTTAAAAGCCTAACTTAACCCCCTTGCATTTCTCCCCCTTCTTGACACACATCAAAAAGTCCACCAAGGTTCTCAATGTCTCATTTTCTAATGAGATTCTTCCTTCTCCTCCTTGGTCAACATTTATCTTGAATGTCTTCATTCTTCTTAGTGATCTATCACTAGATGAAAATCAAACTTCCATTTTCCCCCTTTTTGTGATAAACCATCATCCATCATGCCTAGATGGATAATTATCCCCTTAAAATCTTACTCCCCCTAGACCATTGCACCAACAATGTCCTTGGAGAGTTCCTAAGCCAATAAAAACCTTAAACACTAGAAAATTAGGATAAAAGTTCAGATTTAAACTTTCACAACCATTAAATTTTGATTTGTACTCCAATTCATTTCCAATAAAAATCTCACCATTTCAATGCTTGTTTAAACACATTAGAGGTGTAGGAGTAGTTATCTATCCTAGGGTTATGATCAAATGGCTTAACCTAACATTGATAAGTCAAAAGCGATTGCTAACGATTGACTAAGAAAACTTTCAGTGGAGCGACTCGGTCGAGGCGCCACCTCGACTGGTTTTTGAAATTTCAGAAATCGAATTTTTAGACCAACTTCAGAAATGCATAAATAATTCTAGAAAATTCAAAAAATCGTGAAATTTCAACCACACATTACTTATGACAAACACTATTGGGGGAAAATAGTTTTCTATGAAA
The DNA here is from genome assembly GCA_025175895.1 of Wurfbainia villosa. NCBI lineage: Eukaryota > Viridiplantae > Streptophyta > Magnoliopsida > Zingiberales > Zingiberaceae > Wurfbainia > Wurfbainia villosa. The sequence goes on from CM045987.1 coordinate 39,693,325, forward strand.
ATAACTTTTGAATTAAAATAATGATACAAAGTTCAAAAGCATTGAAACTTTCAATGTTTTAAGCCAACTTTGTTTCAATCTTTTCAATGGTGATTGCTATCAAAAAATAGGCTTCACTAAGGTTTTTCAAAATGATTTTTAAATGTTTTCAAAACCTTAATTTCAATCATGGTCTATGGGCTAAGTATACATGACTTGTATACTATCTTTCCTCATGATTTATACCTATGATTGAGATGAGTTTGAGTTCATCTAGATGCAACATCTATGTACCTTGAACTTTACTCATTTCCTAGCATCTCACATGTATCTAGAGTGTATCAATACACACACATATCAATTTGATGTGAGATGTGGGTTTTGGGTATAACTATACTAAGGTCTCATGCATTTTCTAGGCAACACTATTTGATTCCCTTATAAATGGACCTTCAAATCATGCCATTATCCTTAACTTAATTTTATTAATGCATGAATGATGATTATGACATAAATGATAGCATAATTAACTATGTGTCAATAATCATGATGTCATGACATGTAAATGAAATTTAAATGATGCGGACGGGTGAAGTCTGTTCACTCCTTTCCAATGCAGTGAAGCACGGATGGAGATTTCAGAGGGTTCTCACAGGCCGCAATCAGTAAAGAGTAAAAAGATGAAGTAGATGAAACGCAAAAACCAGCACCAGCAATCGAGACTCAGACACAAGATGTAACGTGGTTCGGAATAAGGATTCCTACTCCACGGAGGTGAGTTTTCTCACCGGGGATGATGCCCAAGCACTTTTACTATGAAGGTCCTCCTTTACGGAAAGCGAGTTTCCGAAGGTGGAGGAGAAAAAGCCTTTTACAATAATCTCACCAGACGAGAAAAATACAAGAGATATAACAACGACAGGTCTCTATCCTTCTTCTCCGGTGAAGCGGTTGTCCTCCTCTTTCCTCTCCTCTTGCGTCCCCTTCTCTCGCTCGCTGGGAATAATTGCCGGCCCCCTTTTCTTTTCCTGCTTCCTCCCCTTTTATCTCCCCCCTCTTTTCCTTCATCGTAACGTCGTGGGTTATCTTCATCGTACACGTGGCCACCACCTTTCCCTGGAGAATAATTCTGTTACAGATATCAGGAGTGGAGACTCTTTGGAATATTATGTGGGGCCTCCTAGGCCGTTGCCTAACACCCTTTCCCTCCACTTTTCGGGCCACTAGGCTAGACTATCTCCCTCAACCTTCCATGTTGAGGGAAGCTAGTTTTAGGTCTATAGCCCACGAGCGCCCTAGCCCTAGGGTTCCTCATCAACCCGAACCAATTCCTCTCCTTCCCGTGCCCAACATCCCTTTATAGGGATCAGATTGTGCTGGCTTCTTGGCGAAGTGCCCTCCGCCTCTCCTTTGCCGTATCAATTGCTTTCATTACCTTTTTTGTACCGATGGCTCTCAATATTCGCCCGTGCCAATGGCTTCTGAGGTTCGCCCGTGCCAATGGCTTCTGAGGTTCGCCCGTGCCAATGGCTCTCAATATTCGCCCGTGCCAATGGCTTCTGAGGTTCGCCCGTGCCAATGGCTTCTGAGGTTCGCCCGTGCCAATGACTCAATATTCGCCCGTGCCAATCTTCCTTTCCTTTCTTAGCTGAGCCATATATTCTGGACCGGATCTTAGGTCACCCGCTAACCCCTCTATCGGAGATTATGTAAAGAAGATACCAGTAGTATCATTAGTCAACCCCGAAAAATAGTCAAGCGAAGTTATAAGCTTGACTTTCCAATGTACATAAAGTTTCTGACCTATTCTTCATTTCTTCGGCTTAAATCCATCCGTTCCCCTATAACTCCCCCCAGTATATTGAAGGAGGCCCACTGGGCCTATGGGCTCCGCTTCTCCTTCTCCTTCTGTGCAGCTGAATCGTCGCGGAAAACCTTATATAAACCCTCGCCTTCTTATTTTAGGTATCGGTTAGTGTGCTTGGTAATCCAGCCTGTTCTTCTTCTCCCGTGATTCTCATCGGCGGTGTTGCGGCGACCCTGTTCTTCCTTTCCTCACACGATTCTTCTTTACCCTCCGAGTAAGTGCTCTGCTTCGTTCATACCCATGGCTCCTAGGACCCTCTCTTCACCCGCCTGGTATGAACATACCATAACTCAGTTAGATTGCAACCATTATTTCTTTAACCTAAGGAACAACTACATAGAGCCTTCTATAAAATGTTGTTTCACGACCAAAATGCATTGACCTCATAAACCTCCTCCCGGCTTGACATGCTTTTTTTATGAACAATTTCTTAACGGCCTATCCCTACCAGTACCACAGGTCTATCTGGACCTCCTAAACTTCTATGGACTACCTCTGAACCAATTCACCCCCAACTCCTTCCGGATTCTATCAGGAGCCCATATAGTGTTCCAACATTTGAACCTCTCTTTGACCCCCGAGATATTCCATTGCTTCTTCCAATTAAAGTCTTCTAAGGCAGGCCTCTTCTATCTGTCTAGTCATTCCGACTGCCAATTCCTTGTGAACCTGCCTACTTCCCACAAGGGTTGGGAAGCCTTATATTTCTTTGTACAACTCCCAGAAGCTTTACCTTACTCTGATACTTGGAAGGTAGACATTCCTGAATTGCCTTCTTTCCGGGAAATGAGGACCAAATGTCCCTTCCCGGAAGTGTATAGAGTCTTAGGAGAGCTGCATTATTGCTCGAACCATCTGCTAGAAACTCCCCTCTTAAGACACTTTGGATTGTCTCCTCTACCTTTGACGACTTCGGTTGCTATAGGTAGGGTGACATTTATCCTGCAATGTGACTTCCTTTTTAGGGCATTCATCTTTCTTACCAGTATATCTTGTAGATAATCTGATGCAGAAGGCTTTGGTGGAAGGGGAGTCGATCGAGGCTGCCAAGAAGAAGAAGACCCTGACTAAGAGAGGCAAATCCACAGCGGCTCCGTCATCTCCTCGGAAGAAGCTGCGGCTTATCAAGAAAGGAGCTTCAAGTTCATCGGCTCTCCTTCCCTTGTCTTCCCACCAACCGGAAGCTCGACCCTTAATCATTTATGAACCCCGAAGGGAAGGCAACACCTCCCCTGCCTCTTCTCTAGCTCCCCAAGGAGGGGATTCTCCCTCCCAGTTTTTGCATTCTTCTCCCTCCACACAGAATTCACCCCGGCCTCCTCATGCAGAATCCCTCCAAGCTCCAGCGCCGTCCGACTCGAGAACAGTTCCTGCCCCTCTGCGCCGTGCCAGGCCCCCATCTTCTTCGGAAGGAGAAGACCCTTCCCTTCCGGTTCCTCCGAGGGCCTCTCTGGGATCGTTGCTGAAAATTCGGCACCCTTCGGAGGTAAAATTCTTTAACCAGTCGGGTATACAAGGCCCGTGTGAGCAAGTGGGCAAACTGCTGGCAGAGGTATTTACTCCTCCTTCTCCTCCTCTTTGCTATGGGTATTTCCCTATGCTGATAATTTTCCTCTCCTTTTAGGCCTCCACTCAACATAACAACATGGTAGTCCACCTGGCCCGATTCCAATCTAGTGTGGAGACTCACCATTTTGCCATCGTGTCGTAGCAGAAAGAGCTTGCGCGATGATTAAACGAACAAGAGGCAAAGGAGGCGGACTTTAGGGGTCAATGCGAAGACGCCACGATGCAACTAGCCTTGGTTCGAAGTGAGAAAGAGGAACTGCAACGAAAAAATGAAGAACTAGAACAGCGCCTCTTCTTGCAATCTAGTGAGCTGCAGCAGGTAGACATCCTGACTCAAGAACTGAAGGAGTATAAAAGATATCTTATGGATGCCATGCTCAAGAAAGCTGACTTTGCGGCTACTATCTCACAGCTTCAACAAGAATGCAACCGCCTTAACCTGGAACGTCAAGCCTGGGCCCTTACTAGGGAATCCTGTGTAAAGAAGTGTCAGGAACTTTCCTCTGCAGTAACGGCTCTTCCCTGAACCTTATCACCGGTGGCCTAGCAGCAATCCATCTTCCAACAGGAGTATCTTGAAGCTCTTTCAGCCTTTGGACAGTGAGCTATAAAAGCAGCCACTGAGAGAGATGTTTTGGCGATCAAATTGGCGGAAAGTCAAACCCAGGTGGCTCAATATCAGGACCGACTAAAGGAGCAGGAAGCCGACCTCAAGAGGCGTTATGTCAAGAAAGGGGTAGATCTCTTTATACTAGGGTTTGAGGGGTCTTCAGCTCAAAATGCCGAGCGAGGATACCCGCCTCCTGGCACGGATACTAGTTATTTAGATCCTACGGAGGCGCTAGCTAACTGTCCGCCCGAACTCTTTGAATTGTAATTTATACTATTCTCCTTCTTTGATAATTTTATCAATAGCCTCTCTTCTGCCTCTGAATGATGAATTTATTTGTAGGCTTAGTTATCATCTTCTTGGCATTCTTCCTTCTTGTATAGGATGGTGTAATCACTTCATTGGCTCGGGCTTATGGAGGGGATATTAAATGACATTATCCACTTCCGCCCCATTTTCGGTTCGGGAATTTGCTGGGAGTATGTTGTCTGATATTATTCACACCCGTCCCGGTTTCAGTCTGGGAATTCACTCGCAAGGTCTTTACCTGACATCATTCATACCCGCTCCGATTCCGGTTCGGGCGACGCTTTAAATAGCTCCTGCTTGTTGATCTTCCTTATTTCTCTTACTGCTTTGGAAATGGTATCAATCTCTTCGTCTTCTTCCCCTTTCCCAGAACCTCGGTTGCCTCTTTCCATCCATTATAAATCCTTCGTTCCCCATGCCTTCGTCCTGCTATCTTCTTATTATGGCTTCAGCAGGGCATCCCATCGAAGTTTCTTCAGAGTCAGAATCTTTTGAACTACAAGACTGGGTCTCTGAGGATATTGAAGATTCGGAGACCTGCTCAACTGCCACTTCAGCCTTCCGCCCCCTTCCATATCCGCCTCTCCAACCAGCTCCCACCCCTCCGTGAGGTCCTTCCGCGTGCTCCTTTCCCTCCTTTCAGAACGGGTGTGGAATCCTCCCTTCACGTGGGAGTATACATGGGAGATCCTCGTGCCAGAACTTCCCCACTTCCACCAAAGACGACTTTCGTCCCAGTTCCCCAATGAGGACTCATCCTTCCTCTTTGATGAAGGTCCACCATTCTTCCTCCCCTCAAGGCGCAGCGCTTGAGTCATATTAGCCCCTTCTCCTCCCAAAGAGACATCTCTCGCTTCTTCTGTTAGGAGTAATCATGTAAAATCTTTGTAGATCAAGTTAATGTAATCGTTTCAAATATGTTAATAAAAAATAAGGGAGGCAAATGATATCCGTTCTTGTCTTTTTCCTGTAGAAGTAATGTTTCTGTCTTCCAAAAGGACGGTAATCTGATCTGAACATGCCTTCTTCTATCATGTCTCGGGGATTCGGACCCTCTTAATTACAATTGTAGTCCCGTCAACCTTCCCACCATCGCCCCACGCTTCTCTCGCTTTCGGCATTTATGGTCCTTACTTCTCCTACCAATGAATGCACTCTTCCCCTTCGTCGCCATAAAAACCACCGACCTTTACCTGATAGCTTCTCTCATTCTCCTTTTTCCTTTGCTTGCCATGGACAGAATATCGGAGCAGGGCAGCAGTTCCTCGCCTTCTAAAGAATAGATAAATGATCGCCGATACATAGCTACCTTGGAAAAACAGGTGGAGTGTTTACATCAACAGCTGGAGGAAACTTCCGCCCATAATCGTTCCCTGCGCCAACAACTAGTAGGGTCCCAAAAGGAATTGGCCAGGCAGACCTTCCTGCAGTTAGCCTCGCCAACTATTGTGCCAACCTCAACCCTACCAGGGACTTCCCTCTGTCCCTCCTAGCAAAGAACTGTAACGCCCGGGATATATAAGGGCTGCTGTTTGTTATTCTTCCTTGTAGATGACTCAGAATATGTAATTCTTTTGCATCCATGAACTTTCCCAGTTTGTCTTCTTTCTCCAGTATCTTCGGCATTGTACCGCACTTTACTTCTTTCGTATCCACATAAACTTACCTATAACGGAGATATATTTCGGCTCTTCCGCTTTTATAATCTGCTTGGGATATAGAATCATCGAATGAATTAGTTCTACTATTTTGCAAGGATAAAACAATATAGGGTTAAACAAGGACTTCAACTTCCTTCCCTTTTCGGGGACAAAAAGTGATATATAACTAAGGGGATCTCAGTTCTTCCGCTTCACCACCACACGGGGATAGCTTCCGCTTTGCGGGGATAGAATAAATAATAACCGAAGGATATCGGTTCTTCCGTTCCACCACCACATGGGGATATCTTCCGCTCTTCCTTGCGGGGATAGAAACTTGTATATAGAATAAATAATAACCGAAGGATATCGGTTCTTCCGTTCCACCACCACACGGGGATATCTTCCGCTCTTCCTTGTGGGGATAGAAACTTATATATAGAATAAATAATAACCGAAGGATATCGGTTCTTCCGTTCCACCACCACACGGGGATATCTTCCGCTCTTCCTTGCGGGGATAGAAACTTTTGTATATAGAATAAATAATAACCGAAGGATATCGGTTATTCCGTTCCACCACCACACGGGGATATCTTCCGCTCTTCCTTGCGGGGATAGAAACTTTTGTATATAGAATAAATAATAACCAAAGGATATCGGTTCTTCCGTTCCATCACCACACGGGGATATCTTCCGCTCTTCCTTGCGGGGATAGAAACTTGTATATAGAATAAATAATAACCGAAGGATATCGGTTCTTCCGTTCCACCACCACACGGGGATATCTTCCGCTCTTCCTTGCGGGGATAGAAACTTTTGTATATAGAATAAATAATAACCGAAGGATATCGGTTCTTCCGTTCCACCACCACACGGGGATATCTTCCGCTCTTCCTTGCGGGGATAGAAACTTGTATATAGAATAAATAATAACCGAAGGATATCGGTTCTTCCGTTCCACCACCACACGAGGATATCTTCCGCTCTTCCTTGCGGTGATAGAAACTTTTGTATATAGAATAAATAATAACCGAAGGATATCGGTTCTTCCGTTCCACCACCACACGGGGATATCTTCCGCTCTTCCTTGCGGGGATAGAAACTTATATATAGAATAAATAATAACCGAAGGATATCAGTTCTTCCGTTCCACCACCACACGGGGATATCTTCCGGTCTTCCTTGCGGGGATAGAAACTTGTATATAGAATAAATAATAACCAAAGGATATCGGTTCTTCCGTTCCACCACCACACGGGGATATCTTCCGCTCTTCCTTGCGGGGATAGAAACTTATATATAGTATAAATAATAACCGAAAGATATCAATTCTTCCGTTCCACCACCACACGGGGATATCTTCCGCTCTTCCTTGCAGGGATAAAAACTTTTGTATATAGCGCCAGGGCAATGAGCATAAAGGAGGCAACGCCTTCATATCATTCCTCTTTGGTTCCCCTCCTTCTTTTGCAAATGAGGGGCTTGAGTAGATAATGGGCCACTCAGAAATATAAAACCCTTCTTTCCATTTTACCACAGACGAGAGGCCCACTAATGGCTGCAAGCCCATTCCATCCCCTTTTATAGGGGGTTCTTGTTAGGGCAATCTCTTGCTGTGATATGGTTTTGATGGTGTGGCAAAGGGTTTAAGTTAGTTTGATATGTTGATGTGATATGTGCGTTGAAGTCGTGCAGGACTTAGTAATTCGCACATGGAGCCGTGGCGAGTTTCACATCTCATGACTCGTGCCTTGAGTCGGTGAAGGATAGCTTTGCGGAAGTCGTGCGCTTGGAGCATCCGAGGGACCGCCGAACGAGAAGCTTGGAGTGAAGCCGGAGGAAGTAGACTTCGAGGCAAGAGACGCGAAGGAGAATTGCAGAGCCGTGCGCCTGATGCTGCCGAGGGACGTGGCCGAGAACGAAGAGAACTTCGAAGGCGAGGGACTCCGAGAAATGAGAGTGAGCGATTGTAACCCGGGGAAGGGTAGCTCTTAGGTGAAACTTGGCCATTTGGCCAAGTGTCGGATGGGTTTTCCCGACACCGCCGGTCGGCGCCATGTCATGGCGCGATCGCTTCGAGTCAGTGAGTTCGACCGTATCACGATCGATTGTGGCGTGATCCGCCATCGTGGGCGGATCATTGCCAAGACCATCGATCGGCTGCGAAGGCGGATCGGCGTCAATGGGGTTTCGACCCGCAGAACCGCTACGGCCGGCCGGCGGGCGACTACGGGGCGATCGACTGATGAGGTCCATCAGTCGACTGCCAAGAGTTCCGTTGGACTACAACGGTCGGGATCCGACGTGTTCGGAGGTCGTTGTAGTGACGGCAGTCGACTGCCAAGGGCGGCAGTCGACTGATGGCGGCAAACGGGAAGAAGTTAGCCCTCTCTATAAAAAGAGAGGGTGTAAGCCTTTGAGAGGCTAATGCTCATACTCCAAACGATCTTCCTAGTGCCCCACAAGCTCTAAACTCTTCTTACTTGTCTTTACTTCAATCCTATTGTAAGAAGAGTGATCTTGGTTGTAAAGGTTACCTCCACCTAGCTTTGTGCAAAGGAGAGACCGATAGTGATTGGTTTTGGCGGAGTGATTCACCGTGGACGAATCGGACCGTGGATTAGCGGCGTAGCCGTGAACCACGTTATACCATCGTGTTAGCGTTTCTTTTATTGTTTGTCTTTTGCTTTGTATTTGTATATTCCGCTTGCGCTAATCTTTTGTAGACGAACAATTTACGACGTCCAACGTACGAGGGCTATTCACCCCCCTCTAGCCGGCCATATCGATCCCCTACAAGTGGTATCAGAGCCAAGGAAAGCTTGTCACCGGACTAACCGCCGCAACAAGCCCTACATCAAAAATGGCCGGCTCCAACATCCATCCTCCGAAGTTTGAAGGAGAATTCGCGTGGTGGAAGAAGCGAATGGAGGTATTTTTCGAAACAGATTTTGATATAATGATTACAATGGAATCCGGTTTCGTTTTGCCTAGGGATGAAGAGGGGAAGCCAATAGAGAAATCTAGGTGGACCAAGAGGCAAAGAGAGGAGCACCTTGCAAACTCCAAAGCCAAGCACCATCTCTACAATGTGCTCCCTCAACAAGAAATCAACCGAATAGGAGAATGCCTAAGCGCCAAGGAGATGTGGGAGAAGCTAATTGAGCTTCATGAAGGCACATCCGAGGCAAAGCTAGCAAGGAGAGATCTCCTCCGCTCCCAACTATCCAACATCAAATTAGAAAAGGGAGAAAAGGTAATTTCTTTGCATTCTAGATTCAAAGAAATTTTAAATGGACTAACAAGTGTAGGTGAGAAGCTATCAAACCGGGATATGGTAATGAAGGCCATAGATGCCTTTCCCCGGTCCTCAAAGTGGAGCTCCATGGTGGACTCATTCTATATCTCAAAGAATTTAGAAGTGAGCACCTTGGAGGAGTTCTTCTCAACAATGGAACTCCACGAAACTAGGCTTGAGGGAATACAAGAGGAGCCTAAAATTCAACCCTCAAGAGGAGTAGCATTATTGGCAAGTAAGGGGAAGAAGAAGATGGAAATCCCCTCCTCCTCCGATGACGAAGCGTCTTCCTCCTCCTCCATGGATAGCACCGAAGAAGCCTATATGGTAAGGAGGGTAAGACGTGCATTTAAGAATTTTAGATTTGATAAATCTAATGATAGGATGAGAAGACCAAGGGGGAAGGTCATATGCTACAATTGCCAAGGAGAAGGGCACATAAGGGACAATTGTCCTCTCCTAAACAAGAGCAAGGAAGAAAGGAAAAAGAAAGAAGAAAAGAAGAAGAAAAAGGGGAGCAAGAAAAAGAAGGAAGAGGAGAAGAAGACAAAGGAGAAGGGAAAGGCTAAGGCTCTCAAGGCAAGGACTTGGAATGATCCATCCTCCTCCTCCTCCTCATCATCGGATGAGGAGAATGCCTTTGTCACCAATTTGGCCTTGATGGCCTTTGATGACTCGGATTGCTCTTCATCCGAAAATGAAAGATCAAGCTCAAATGGGGAGAGCTCAAATGAAGGGGGAGCTTCCACATCCTCATCATCCGAAGAAGAAGAGGACATGGAAACTATGGTAACCAATCTCTCACCTAGTAAAATAGTTTCTATGATTTCTAGTTTAACTAAGGATTTATTTAGGGCAAAGAAGAAAAATAAATGCATGCTTGAACAAATTAAGGAATTAGAACAAAAATTAGAAAAGGCATGCTTAAATGATAATATTTCTTCTAGCTTAGATGATGCATGCTCACATGACCTTTATATGCCTTTAAATGTTAATGATGCATGCATAGAGGAAAATAGGGCATTAAGGGAAAAGGTAGATTATTTAACCAAAGCCCTAGAGAAATTCACTATTGGCTCCAACACATTGAACATGATCTTAGGGAGCCAAAGAGCTAGTTTCAACAAGAAAGGCCTAGGATACAAAGAAAAGAAAAATGAAAAGGCCTATAAATGCCTAATAGCTAGGGGACAAGATAAAAAGAAAGTAATTGCTAGGAAATGGATCCCCAAGGAGTATTTAGTGAACCCAATAGGAAAGAATTTATTTTGGGTTCCAAAATCCATCCTTAAGGGTTAGAATAACCCTAGGGTAGTCAACCATATGAACTTGACCTATATCATATTTTGGTTGACTTAGGATGACGGGACAACATTTTTTTTTAGATAGTGTTGGGTGATGATAACGTGCCCATAAATAGGTAATAATGCTTAAATCATGATGATTGATGTAATTCCTATGTATGTTTTAAATCATGATTTATGATTTTGATATTTGGCATGTTATCATGAGAAATAGGGTTAAATCATGCTTTAGGTGATAATGTGTTTATTATCATCACATATTACCTAATGCATGACGATTATTTGATGAAAACATGTATTTCATGATCATAATGTAGAATTAATTGATATATGTCATTATGATCATGTAGGATGTTAGCTTGATACTTAACCATGATAGAATTGCATGAATATATGGGTTAAGTATATACAAATACCCCCTAGGATACATCTCACACTCACTATAGGCTAACTTGATTGCAAACTTAGCATGGGTGAGATATTAGGATGATACAAATGTCCACTAATGCCTATGGCATTTAGATGGTCATTTAAAGTATCAAAATAGCAATAATAGACCAATCATGGGGAAGGCTTATGTTTAATTCATAGACATATTGCCCAAAGATCATGGTTGGATATTTCATATGTTTTCAAAACAATTTCTTACCTTAAAATACATGTATTCATGTTTTGAAACAATTGGATGCAAAACTAGGTAGCTAACTTGATACTAGAATGATCAAAAACCTAGTGGTTTTTAGAACTTTTGGATTTTTGGCAAAAACAAGAAAATATAATGAGTTTTCATGAAAAACTATTTTTCCTTGATAGATATACTTAATAGAAATATGTTCCCCAAATTTCATGATTTTTCAAATTTTCTAGAATTTATAATGCATTTCTGAAATTCGTCCGGAAAATCAGAAATATGGATTCCTTTGTGCTACGATCATTGCCATACGATAGTAATGATCATTGAAGGCCGAATTCAGTTTGTAAACCTACAACAAGTTGTAGAAATATACTTGATGCCATCAACAAGTGGTACCCAATTTTAAATCAACTTGTCATATTTTTCCCTCCATTATACTTGATGCCATGAGCTTATAACTTAGTGTTAATCTTTTTGATGGTGTCAAAGGGGGAGAAATAAGTATGTTTAAGTTAATCACTTTAGGGGGAGAAATATTGTAGGGGAGAAATATATGATAGGGGAGAAAATTTTGCATAGAGTTTCATGGATTAAGGGGGTGCATGTTGTTATATCATGTTTATCTTTACATGCTTTCTTACCTTAGAATTTATATCAAATGTTTTACCTAACTTAAGCGGATTGCCACACATCAAAGGGGAGATTGTTAGGCAATCTCTTGCGTGATATGGTTTTGATGGTGTGGCAAAGGGTTTAAGTTAGTTTGATATGTTGATTTGATATGTGCGTTGAAGTCGTGCAGGACTTAGTAATTCGCACATGGAGCCGTGGCGAGTTTCACATCTCATGACTCGTGCCTTGAGTCGGTGAAGGATAGCTTTGCGAAAGCCGTGCACTTGGAACATCCGAGGGACCGCCGGACGAGAAGCTTGGAGTGAAGCCGGAGGAAGTAGACTTCGAGGCAAGAGACGCGAAGGAGCATTGCAGAGCCGTGCGCCTGATGCTGCCGAGGGACGTGGCCGAGAACGAAGAGAACTTCAAGGCGAGGACTCCGAGAAATGAGAGTGAGCGATTGTAACCCGGGAAGGGTAGTCTTAGGTGAAACTTGGCCATTTGGCCAAGTGTCGGATGGGTTTTCGACACCGGTCCGATCGCCATGTCATAGCGGCAATGATCGCTTAGTCGAGTGAGTTCGACCGGGTATCGATCGACCGAATTGGCTGGCCGATCGCGCATACGTGGGCGCCGATCGCTAAGACCATCGATCAGCAAGGCGCAGCCGATCGGTAGTCAATGGGGTTTCGGCCATAGAACCGCTCGTAGCCGACTGGGCAGTCGACTACGGAGGCAGCAGTCGACTGATGAGGTCCATCAGTCGACTGCCAAGAGTTCCGTTGGACTACAACGGTTGGGATCCGACGTGTTCGGAGGCCGTTGTAGTGACGCGCAATGATCGCCAGGGCGGCTAGCCCTCTCTATAAAAAGAGAGGGTGTAAGCCTTTGAGAGGCTAATGCTCATACTCCAAACGATCTTCCTAGTGCCCCACAAGCTCTAAACTCTTCTTACTTGTCTTTACTTCAATCCTATTGTAAGAAGAGTGATCTTGGTTGTAAAGGTTACCTCCACCTAGCTTTGTGCAAAGGAGAGACCGATAGTGATTGGTTTTGGCGGAGTGATTCACCGTGGACGAATCGGACCGTGGATTAGCGGCGTAGCCGTGAACCACGTTATACCATCGTGTTAGCGTTTCTTTTATTGTTTGTCTTTTGCTTTGTATTTGTATATTCCGCTTGCGCTAATCTTTTGTAGACGAACAAATTACGACGTCCAACGTACGAGGGCTATTCACCCCCCTCTAGCCGGCCATATCGATCCCCTACAGTTCTTTGGTCTTAGTTTCTCCTGCCATCCTCCTCCCTTCGCCTTTTGGTCTCCTTCTTCTTCATCTGTTTGCTCCGCCGCCGCCAAACCTCGTTTCCCCGATTCTTTCTTCCCAACCCCTCTTTTTCCTTTTCTTTTTCAGACCCCCAAGATGCATTCTAACTTCTTTCAGGAGATAGCGGGCCGCTACCCGAATCGCAAACGGGATGCTGGTCAGCCCTCTGCTTCTTCTTCCGCTTCACCTTCCCCAATCACCATCATACTCGATTCACCTCGCCGTTCTCCCTTTCCTCCTCCGGTGACCCTCACTACCCCCATCCCGGAGGAAGCCAGGGTCCTTACAAACCCTAACTTTCCCATTCTTTCTCCTTCCGCCATCGATGTTCGGATATCGTCTTCTTCTTCCCCGCAACCCGGGGATGAACCTGGAGAAGGTGTATTCCCATGTCAGCCAATTACAGGGGATGGATCACCTTTGTCTTCCCTTTCCCCGGCCCGTCCTTCCCTTTCTGAACCCATGGCGGTGGATATCCCTTCACTGCCAACTTCCCCCCTGGCTCATCGCCTGCAGAATCCCTCCCCTCCGGTGGGCCCTGACCAGGGCTTCTCTACGTCTTGCATCCCTATCGCAGGCTCCTCCAGCCCAATGCTCATCCTCTCGTCGTCTCAAGATCCTTCCTTCAATCAACCTCCTTCCGTCTTTCCTTCCGCTATCAACCCCCAACCCGGCGAGACACATATCCTCCCGGCAACTATGGATCTGCCGCCCCCGACTACCACCTCCGCGGGCCGTCCAAATGATGCGCTTCCCTCTTTCCCTTCTCAACCGATGGATACCACCCTCCTTCTCTCCTTTATAGGAGAGGTTCCTTCTTCAGCCTCTTCTGTCCCATCCTCTTCCTTTTCTCCCCGGAGTCTTCGGATTCTAAACTTAGAGGAAGTGGTTCCTCGCATGGAAGGCTTGCGCCATGCTCTGGACTTGGTATGTTTCCTTACTCAGCTTCCTTAGCTTTGTCTAGCTGACCAATTTCTTTTCCCACGACTGGTATGCAGGCCCTGACCAACCATAAAGAATTGGATCGCTCTCTTCATCAATACCAAGTTCAAGCCCAAGAATGAGAGCGTCAACAACGGGAAGGCTCGGCGGACGCTCAAAAGCGAGAACGACTCCTGCTACAACAATTGCACCAGTGCCAAGAGCAATTAGCCGAAGCTCGCCAGCAAATTCAGAAAGATGCTGACACTATCGCAGCCTTAAAGGCGCAACCACGTCCGAGGGCAGAGCCCCTCGTCCCCCAGCAGGAAGTCCAGTCGGCCTCTCTTAACACAGAATCTTCCTCGGCTCAAGAGTTACTACGTCTTCAAGAGCAGGTAGCAGAGCTCCTCAAGGGAAAGCAACAAGATTCTGACGCCATCGTTCATCTTCGGGTTCAATATCAGCGAGCACAAGATAAGATAGGGGACCTTCGCACCCGCTTGTGTAAGGAGGTACAAGAAAACTCATCCCTTATAAATTCCCGGGCGCATGCTCATGCACATCTCACGCGAGGCGAAACTTCCCTCGGAGGGTGAGCTCGAACTTGCTCGAACCGGATCGTATTCGAGCAGTGGAGGGGATTTCAGCTTCCATGCGTCAACATATGGTGGAGATGACGCACCTTGTGCAACAGGACCAAAGTTCCCGAGCCGATGATGTTTCCATCTTAGCCGATGCTATTATGGAGGTGTCGCGGCGCTATGTGGACGTGCATCAAAACCTTCGAGAACAACAAGAGACATGCGAGAGGTTGCATCGAGAGCGAAGCCCTGACCATCCGAATCGCGAGGAGCGACTCATCATTTTAATGCGTTCCACCTATCAAGATGGATTCAATGATGCGGTTCGGCAATATGCCGCCCAAGGGTTGCCTCCTCCAACCTATCCTTCATTTTCTTTAAATTGGGAGGCTGGCTTTCGCCGTTATCCTCCCGACCAGTTTAAGCTGTAATTTAATATCCCATTTTGACATGTGAATGTCCTCTCTGTTTTTCCTCTTCTTCTTCAAGACTTATTAACAATACTGTATTGCTTCTGTAAGTAGCCCCTTAATGAGATTTGG
Organism: Wurfbainia villosa; assembly: GCA_025175895.1. NCBI lineage: Eukaryota > Viridiplantae > Streptophyta > Magnoliopsida > Zingiberales > Zingiberaceae > Wurfbainia > Wurfbainia villosa. The sequence goes on from CM045987.1 coordinate 39,708,518, forward strand.
AAAATACTTGGCATCTAATGAACGCAATCAATTCAAGAAGCATTTCCTTTGGAATTTCATAATTTCTCTTCTTCTATTCCATATTTCTCATACAGTATGGAAGAGTTTTAAATGAAGGGCATTCCAAGGTCGTGGAAGCTCTTTGCCTTGGTCATCCTTCATATAATATGCTGACCCCTTTCACATGACGTTATTCGTAAAGTCCTTCCCGGTTGGGGCGACTTTCCAGGTTCTCAGTAGTTGACTTTACGCAAAACCAAATCTCCTTCTTGAAATCTCCGAGGCACCACTTTCTTATTAAAGGCTCGCTGTACTCTTTGCTTGTAAAATTCCGCTCGCCTCCGTGCCATCTCCCGCCTTTCCTCCACCAAGTCCAATTCGATGCTTCGGATAAGTTGGTTCTGATTTGGTTCATACGCCTTTATCCGAGCGCTATTCAACAAAACCTCAACCGGAATAACGGCTTCCGCCCCGTATACCAAACTAAAGGGAGTTTCTCCCGTTGCTGTCTTGGGCATGGTTCGATAGGCCCACAGGATGCCTGGTAACTCCTCTACCTAGTTTCCCCTCTGAGCACCCAACTTAGTCTTTAATCCTTGAATGAGGATCCTGTTAGTTACCTCCACCTGCCCATTTTCTTGAGGATGGGCTACCGAAGTAAAAGCCTGCTGAATGTTGAGACTTTGGCACCACTCTTGGATCTTTTTTCCTTGGAACTGTCGTCCATTGTCACTGACTATTTTTCGAGGAATACCATACCGACAAATGATTTTTTTCCATAAGAACTGTATTACGGCATTCTCAGTAATTTTGGCAAAGGGCTCTGCCTCCACCCATTTGGAAAAATAATCCACAGCTACTAACAAAAACTTCCTTTGTAAAGGTGCCGCCGGCATCGGGCCCACTATATCTATTCCCCATTGATCGAAAGCACAAGAAGAGATGACGGCTTTCATTAACTCAACTGGCCGTTCAGAACGGTTGCTATGCTTCTGACAAGCGATGCAGGTCTGCACTATATGAGTAGCATCTTGTTGAAGAGTAGGCCAAAAGTATCCTGCCAATAAAGCCTTTCTTGCTAAAGCTCTCCCTCCTAAATGATTGCTGCAACATCCTTCATGGATTTCCCGGAGTACCCATTCCGCATCCTCGTTTCCCAGGCATTTTAACAAGGGTCGTCCAAAAGAAGTCTTGTATAGGTCTTCATTTAAGAGGATGAACCGTTTAGCTCGGTTTATTAAAGTGGATGCCGCTATTTTCCCTTCAGGGATCTTCCTGTGCCGTAAATAAACTATGATGTCGGTCCTCCAATCAAGAGTTAGGCTTGATTCAGGTACGTCTCCCTCCACGCTGCATATTGCTAAGGAAGTATGAACGCTCATATGGATTGATTCCGAGGATTTTATTCCTCCCATAGTGCTAGCCATCCGAGCCAATTCATCTGCCTTCCCGTTATGCTCCCGTGGGATTTGCTTCAAGAGGACCTGACGAAATTGAGCTTTTTCTTTCTCAAAAGTCTGCAAATACCTATGCAGCCTTTCCTCCTGAACCGCAAAAGAACCTTGAAGTTGTGATATTACCAACTGGGAATCCGAGTGGATAACAATGGAAGAAGCCCCCACTGCTTTAGCAGCTTGTAGTCCCACTAGAATGGCTTCATATTCCGCTTCATTATTAGATGCCCGATATTCCAAGCGAACTGCTAATCGAGTTTCTTCACCCTCCGGGGAAATTAATAAGATACCAACGCCACTGCCGGCAGATCCTGAAGAACCGTCTACGAATATATTCCATGCCTCTGATCCCTCCTCCTTTGTTGCCGAACCATCTTCCGCGCCGCAAGGTACCTCTGCCAGAAAATCAGCGAGTGCTTGGGCCTTGATAACCGTTCGAGGTTGGTAGTGAATATCATACTCGCTTAGTTCTACTACCCATTTGGCCAATCTTCCAGAGAAATTTGGCTTAGTGACGACCTTACCCAATTCACTATATGTTAGAACGGTGACGGGATGAGCCAAGAAGTATGGCCTTAATTTGTGGGCGGTTAGTACTAGGATATACGCCAACTTCTCCAGCTCCGTATAACGAAATTCCGCCCCCTTCAGAATATGGCTGGTATAATAAATAGGTTGCTGATGAGAACCTTCTTGTTTCAATAATACCGAACTGACAGCTCCTTCCGATACGGCCAGATACATCCATAATGGTTCTCCGGGTATTGGTTTGGCTAGCAGGGGGAGTCCAGCCAAATATTTCTTCAACTCCTGGAAAGCCTGCTCACATTGATCATCCCATCAAATTTAGCACTTACAAGAAAATCTTGAAAAAGGCAAACCCTTTTCCGCCGGATCCGCTATAAATCGGGATAAAGAAACAATCCTGCCCACCAACTTTTGGGTCTCTCGCAGACTAGCGGGTGACTTCATGTTGCATAGGGCTTGCACCTTCTCAGGGTTGGCTTGCAGCCCCTTCTCCGTCACTATGTACCCCAAGAACTTGCCACTCTTTACCCCGAACAGGCATTTGTTAGGGTTTAGCTTCATATTAAACCGCCTTAATGTAGCGAAGGTTTCATTTAAGTCCTTGACTAAATCCCGAGTGACCTTTGATTTGACCAAGATGTCGTCCACGTATACCTCCACATTCTTCCCTTTCTGCTCCGCGAAGATTTTGTCCATAAGGCGCTGATAGGTGGCTCCTGCATTTTTTAGTCCGAACGGCATTACCACATAAGTGTATAACCCCCCCCGCAGTCACAAAGCTAACCCTCTTTTGATCTTCTTGGGCCAAAGGTATTTGATGATACCCTTGATATGCATCCATTAGGGATACCACTTCATATCCCACTGTAGAATCCACCAATTGGTCAATACGAGGCAAGGGGTAGCAGTCTTTAGGGCATGCTTTATTCAAATCACGGAAATCGATACACATCCTCCATTGCCCCGAAGGCTTGGGAACCAAAACTACATTAGAGACCCATTCGGGGAACTGGATTTCCATTACATGACCCGCTTTTAGTAGTTTGTCCACCTCTTCTGCTATGACTTTGTCCTTTTCTGGTCCAAAATGTCGCCTCTTCTGTTGGACGGGTCGGGCTCCTTGAATGATATTGAGATGATGTTCCGCCACATGAGGGTGGATCCCCGTGAGATCATGCACATCCTTTGCAAAGATGTCTTCATTCTCCTTCAGGCAAGCCACCAGCTCTTCTTTGACATCCAGCTGTTGGGCTATTCGGGTGGCCTTTCCTGGAGCGATCTCCACCAGTTCTCCCTCCTCTATTTTATCGACTTTGGGGGGGATTCCTCCAGGACGTAGACATCAGTGATGATGACATCTTTTCCCTTCAAGTCCTCGGTTCGGGCTTTCTTCTGATCGTCCCGAACCATTTGCACGTAGCAACTCCTGGAGGCCTTCTGTTCTCCACGAACTTCACCCACCGATTGACCTACTGGAAATTTCAGCTTCTGGTAGTATGGAGAAGCCACTGCCTGAAAAAGGGTGAGGAAAGGATGCCCAAGAATAGCGTTATAAGTGGATGGAGCATCCACAATAAGGAAAGGAATTATATTGGTTTTTTGGCTAGGTTTTACACCCAGAGTTAAAGGCAATGATATCTGTCCCTTCGGGTGAACCATGTGCCCTGCAAATCCGAAGAGGAGAGTAGACACGTCTTCTAATTGGGCATTTCCCAGCTGCATTTGTCCAAAGGCTTCCTGGAAAAGGATATTAACAGAGCTTCCCGAGTCAACTAGTACCCGGGCCACTTCATAATTGGCCAGGGATACACGGATAACCAAGACGTCCGTGTGGGGCAGCAGGACACCTTGCAGATCTTCTGGCCCGAACAAAACAGACGGTGCAACTTGAATAGTCTGGTCGGAGATGATGGCCAAACTCTCCGCGATTTAACGCGTTCGGTTGGAGTCCCGTCAGTAGGTCCTCCAAATTTATAACATGAATAACTCCCCGTGTGGGAATGTCATCTAGATAGGATGAAGAGCCCTCCCCTGATGGGCCTTCTTGAGGGACGACCTCCTGGGATGGCGTTTGGAAAGCGACCCGGGATTGCTGATTATACAGCCCTGGACGGGTTACATTAGGTCGGGGGCCTCGCCGCGCTGGCCCTCCTGCCTGAAACTTTACTTGCGGATATGCAGTATGGAGGCGATCCAATTCTTCTTGTAACTTGAAACATCGGCCACCCTCGCGTGCCGATTCGCGTGTGATATTGGCAAAAGAACGGGTCGGGGTTACGCGATCCCCGGGATCCTGTGTCCCTCGTTAGCGTGACCTCGCCGATCGTAAAATTCCATTTCACGTTCTTTCCATGTCCTCACAGGAGGAAGCGCTTCAGCAGCCATGATTTGTAATGGTGGGGTAGGGCGAACACCTTGCAGCATCGGACGAGGCCTCGGAACCTCCTGCCGAAAAGGTCTTGTATACTCCCGCCGAGGGGGGGCTTGAAGAGCAGCGGGACGAACTCTTTCAGTGGGGACTGCTGTGGCAGTCCGTTCGGCCCTCCGTACCTTTAATCCTTCTTCTTCGCGGATAAACTGCTCCGCACGGCTCAGTAGCTCTTCGTAACTATCCGTAGGTTGTCTTAACAAGGAACTGAGGAAGGGGCCCTCCCGCAGCCCATGCTGAATAGCGCCTCTGAAAGACTCAGATCGGGTGGCGGGGATCCCCCGGGCTGCAGAAGTGAATCGATGAATATACCCCCTAAGGGATTCCGAAGGTCCCTGGGTGATATGTATTAACATAGAGGCGTCTTGTTTATACGCCTTGCAGCTGACAAATTCTCGACTGAACATTCTCTGGAAGTCAGTGAAACAGGTGATAGACCCCGGGGGCAGAGTAGTGAACCACTTTTGCGCCGAGCCAGTCAGGGTGGTTCGGAAGACTCGGCACTTGAGAGCGTCTGTATAACAGTGAAGCGAGGCCGCTCCGTCGAATTGAAATATGTGCTCGTCAGGATCCGTCGAACCATCATACTTATTGACCTGAGGATTCCGAAAGTAGGATGGGGGGAGCTCCGAAAGAATGTCCATCGTGAAGGGACTGGGCTCGTATACTTCCAGAGGTATGGTGGATTGACTTTCACCTTGCTCCTCCCGGCGCGTTTGGGTGAAGGGCATAGTATTCTGAGGTGTTCTTCCCCCAAGTCCACCTCCAAGCAATATCTCACCATTGGCGGCTGTACGGGAGGGAGGAGGTATTTCTGGGGGTAGATCTCTGGAAGAAGCTTCCCCGGAGTGCGGATGCAGATATCCGGTCCTTTTCCTTTCCCTAGCCAGGGCTTCTGTGATAGCGTCATCCATCAAGGCCTTTAGTTGCGATGGTAGAAGGGTGATGGGGCGCTCCTCCGCCGCAGAGGTATCAGGTTGTTGTATTTCTTCAGGTTGCATATCGACGTCCAGCTCAAATGTTCCCACAGACGGCGCCAACTGATGCGGACGGGTGAAGTCTGTTCACTCCTTTCCAATGCAGTGAAGCACGGATGGAGATCTCAGAGGGTTCTCACAGGCCGCAATCAGTAAAGAGTAAAAAGATGAAGTAGATGAAACGCAAAAACCAGCACCAGCAATCGAGACTCAGACACAAGATGTAACGTGGTTTGGAATAAGGATTCCTACTCCATGGAGGTGAGTTTTCTCACCGGAGATGATGCCCAAGCACTTTTACTATGAAGGTCCTCCTTTACGGAAAGCGAGTTTTCGAAGGTGGAGGAGAAAAAGCCTTTTACAATAATCTCACCAGACGAGAAAAATATAAGAGATATAACAACGACAGGTCTCTATCCTTCTTCTCCGGTGAAGCAGTTGTCCTCCTCTTTCCTCTCCTCTTGCGTCCCCTTCTCTCGTTCGCTGGGAATAATTGCCGGCCTCCTTTTCTTTTCCTGCTTCCTCCCCTTTTATCTCCCCCCTCTTTTCCTTCATCGTAACGTCGTGGGTTATCTTCATCGTATACATGGCCACCACCTTTCCCTGGAGAATAATTCTGTTACAGATATCAGGAGTGGAGACTCTTTGGAATATTATGTGGGGCCTCCCAGGCCATTGCCTAACACCCTTTCCCTCCACTTTTCGGGCCACTAGGCTAGACTATCTCCCTCAACCTTCCGTGTTGAGGGAAGCTAGTTTTAGGTCTATAGCCCACGAGCGCCCTAGCCCTAGGGTTCCTCATCAACCCGAACCAATTCCTCTCCTTCCCGTGCCCAACTTCCCTTTGTAGGGATCAGATTGTGCTGGCTTCTTGGCAAAGTGCCCTTCGCCTCTCCTTTGCCGTATCAATTGCTTTCATTACCTTTCTCGTACTGATGGCTCTCAATATTCGCCCGTGCCAATGGCTTCTGAGGTTCGCCCATGCCAATGGCTTCTGAGGTTCGCCCGTGCCAATGGCTCTCAATATTCGCCCGTGCCAATGGCTTTTGAGGTTCGCCCGTGCCAATGGCTTCTGAGGTTCGCCCGTGCCAATGGCTCTCAATATTCGCTCGTGCCAATCTTCCTTTCCTTTCTTAGCTGAGCCGTATATTCTGGACCGGATCTTAGGTCACCCGCTAACCCCTCTATCGGGGATTATGTAAAGAAGATACCAGTAGTATCATTAAACATACATGACATTAAACATTAATCCTAAGCATTATCATGATATTTTATATGATAAGAAGTAAATATGATGTCATGACATGTATATGGCAATCAAAGCATGGCAAATAAAGTATAAAGGTGTATAATACCTAATTGTTAAGCCCAAATTGCCATTTGTAGGATTAAATCCATATTTGTTATATAACAACTTATCTCCCTAATGTGCAAAAAAAAAAAACCAAAATGACACACTATGACCTTTAACCCTAATTGTGCTAATTTGATCAATTTTTTTTTTTCAACTTTCATAAATTATGTTGGCACATCCTAAAAACCTTTAGGATATAAGATTCAATCTTATTTCCAAAGTACCCAATTACCTTGGAAATAGCCTAACGTGCCAACTTAGCTATGGTTAGGTTAACTACCCCACTAATTCAAGTTGACACACCCTAACCCATTTAGCGTGAATCAATCACGCTCCTAGGAACCCAATATCTATTGGAGCTCCTTGGGTTAACAAGGTATTCACTAGGGATAACTTCCCTAGATACCTTCCTTATGATCCTCCTAGACTTGGAAGCCTTGGTCATTTTTATTTTGTCAAGGTTAACCCTAGGGATTACTTCCCTTGTAACCTTGTTAGTGACTTTCCTAGATTTCATTGAAACCGTAGCCACTAGACACTTACCATGGTCAACTCTAGGGATGACTTCCCTTGTGACCTTGGCTTTCCTAGACTTAGAACTTGTTCCATAACTATATGAACCACTATGGTAGGTAGGCTTATCTACCTTTGACCTAAGCTTGTGACCCAAGCCTTGCTTGTCCTTAGATGCACCTTGCCTCCTATAGCCTAAGTTTTGTTCATTTGACCCATTAATCATATTTTCCATCTTTTGAAGAGTCTTTTCTAATTTTTCAAGCCTTGACCTCAAAGCTTGATTTTCAACTTCTAATATCTCAAGTTTTGATTTTTATTGGCTCTTGAGATATTCTTCTTCCTAGGCATATGTCTAATCCATTTAGGGTTGATGCCAAGGTTATTGTTCTCTACCTTTCTATCCTTAGGTAAGGTTGATCTAGCATTGTCCTTAGTTAAATTGACATGCTTAGCACCTAAACAATAAAATCTATTTTTAACATGCATTTTGTTATGATGAACAACAAGTGCATTAAAGTTATGAGCATGCTTTGTAACATTACGTAAAGCATGCTTTGTAGAATTAAAGATATGAGCATGCTTTTTAACGGAGCATCGTTTGGACGACGTTTGGAGCTCCGACAGCACCTTACTTACCGGGGATTCGATCTCCGGTAATCCTCATAGGTGGAAGACGAAATCTCCAAGGGGAGGAGGTGGGCGGCAACTTAAGGCTAGGGGTTTTGGATTAGGGCTTAACAAACCCTCAAGACCTCATCCAAAACCCCTAGCCTTAAGTTGCCACCCACCTCCTCCCCTTGGAGATTTCGGCGCCAACCCTCCTCCTTCCCGCCGCCCACCTTGAAGCTCCTTGGCCGGCGTCCAAAAGGTGCTGACCTTCCCTCTTGCCGATGTCGAGCTGCTGCCGGAGGAGCTCCGGTGATCTCCCTTGGGTTCGGTAATAAGGTGAGCTTCCACCTTTCCTTTGGCCGGCCCCTACTCCTCCACCAAAAGTTGTCCAGTTTTCTGGACAGCTTGTTTCCTTCTCGTCGGCTGTTGGGTTTTCGGCACCGCGGCGAGTGTGTGTTCGAACATGTTTCGTAAACATGTGCACAGCAGAAGGAATAAAATAATAAATCTATATTTATTACAACACACACATCACACGCATGCATAGTACAACAGGTGTAGACATAATCGTAAATTTAAATTTTGCAATAGAAGGAAATTTAACTATGTATACCTTTCGTATCACGTGTAGCGGGAATGACATCAACTGGAACGATCCTCGCTAGAATCGTCTCTATCCGTATCCACGCCGCGAGCCTCATCTTCGTACGGGTTACTAGCCTCGTGTTGAAGACGATGTGATCGAGAGAAGGTCACGATCCAAATCCAAATTCGGATCCAAAGACGAGTCCTCAAAACTCGCTTCTCCGGAGAGGTATTCGTTAACCGTTTGATGAATCATTCGTCCTCCACCTATGAGGATTACCGGAGATCGAATCCCCGGTAAGTAAGGCACTGTCAGAGCTCCAAACGTCATCCAAACGATGCTCCGATGAGAAGGAAACAAGCTGTCCAGAAAACTGGACAGCTTTTGGTGGAGGAGTAGGGGCCGGCCAAAGGAAAGGTGGAAGCTCACCTTATTACCGAACCCAAGGGAGATCACCGGAGCTCCTCCGGCAGCAGCTCGACGCCAGCAAGAGGGAAGGTCAGCACCTTCTGGACGCCGGCCAAGGAGCTTTAAGGTGGGCGGCGGCAAGGAGGAGGGTTGGCACCGAAATCTCCAAGGGGAGGAGGTGGGCGGCAACTTAAGGCTAGGGGTTTTGGATTAGGGCTTAACAAATCCTTAAGCCCTCTTTTATAGAGAACTAATTCTCTTAATGGTTATTGGATCAAAATGCTCCATTAATATAAGTTAAAATAAACCAAACCATGATGGTTTATTTTAAGTTAAAACGAACCGAACCAACTTTGGTTCATTCGTTTAAAATAAACCAAACCCTTTGGTTTATTCTCCTCCATTGGATTAGAACCAAACCATTTTGGTTCATCCATTATGTCTTCATAAGACACGGCTCATCCACGCTTCCATTTCGACTGAAACGATTTCATGCTCGCTTCTTGTTTGGTCCAACCAAACTTAGTTTCTCTCGGTCTGAGAATCTCATTCTCAAGCTCGTTTTAAATCCTTCGGATCACGCTCGTTGTGCGTGTGACCAAATAGATTCTCGGTTTATGTTGGCCGTCTATAATTAACCATTAATTATAGAACGATCATGAGTGGAACCTAGTAGTACATCATGATCCCCAATTAACCGAAAAGATCAACGGTTGATCCAGAACTATTTCTGAAACCCTTCAGCAGCTCGAATGAATCGTGCCCCATTCCCTTCACTCATCTTATACCCACTTGGTTCAGGACTGTTAGTAATATATGAGAGATGTCCTAAGGCAATCGCCTTATGTATGAATCATTTATATGATAAATGAAGATTCACTATTTGAGTATACATGTTTAATGTATTTGATTGGATCTTAAACTCATTTACTGAATGTCCACGATACGATTCACAGCATGAGAGAATTTGTGATTGGATCACAACTAGTGAGTATCTCTACATGTGTAATTGTGATGTATCGAAATTATCCCTAGTCGATGAATTGATGGATTTGGACACCATCAATTCTGTCGAGACTAGCACGAGGTATACTCCTTGGTGTATCCAAGCAGCTGATTCTCACTGGCTGGAAACATAGTGATGTCCGGAGTTAATCGTGGATGCTAGTTATGGTAACTAGTTCATTGGAGTGACCAGTCGTAAGACTTCATATGGTTCTCTGCATATATAGATATGTCAATGAAGTTCTTACTGTGGCTTAAGTGCGATGTTCCTTTGACTTGCGGTATTCAAGTCATCTTGATCATGGAGACTTATGCTTTGACATCTTAAGCAAACATCTCTAAGGAGATGTGGACCCGGGATGATTAGGTATAAGTCGAAGTGATCGAAGGTGTTTGAATAGCCTATAAAGGATTCACCACTCCTTGCGAGGAGATGTATACCCATGGCCTCTCGTCGGATTGTTACTAAAGTCTTTGGCCAAAGCATTACATGTTTAGAGTAAAGTACTCTTCGATACATGTGAAGTAACTAGAATCCGTAGGACGAGGAAATGATACTTGGGCTAGGTGTGACGTAGTCAGCCTAGTGGGGACTGACACAATAGACCATGTCCTGAACCAAGTGGGTATAAGATGAGTGAAGGGAATGGGGCACGATTCATTCGAGCTACTGAAGGGTTTCAGAAATAGTTCTGGATCAACCGTTGATCTTTTCGGTTAATTGGGGATCATGATGTACTACTAGGTGCCACTCATGATTGTTCTATAATTAATGGTTAATTATAGACGGCCAACATAAACCGAGAACCTATTTGGTCACACGCACAACGAGTGTAATCCAAAGGATTTAAAACGAGCTTGAGAATGGGATTCTCAGACCGAGAGAAACTATGTTTGGTTGGACCAAACATAAAGCGAGCATGAAATTGTTTCAAATGCAATGGAAGCGTGGATGGGCCGTGTCTTATGAAGACATAATGGATGAACCAAAATGGTTTGGTTCTAATCCAATGGATGAGAATAAACCAAAGGGTTTGGTTTATATTAAACGAATGAACCAAAGGTTGGTTCGGTTCGTTTTAACCTAAAATAAACCATCATGGTTTGGTTTATTTTAACTTATCTTAATGGAGCGGGTTAACGGGCTTTATGGATATGATCCATTAACCATTAAGAGAATTAGTTCTCTATAAAATAGGGATTAAACCCTAATCCAAAACCTTAATTGGAGTTGCCGCCCAACCTTGTTGTGCCGCCCCCTCCATCATCTCATCTATTCGGCGCCCAACCCTAAAGTGCCACCATCCAGCTTTTGTGCAACCGTCCAACTTGTTGCCGGCGACCAAGCTACAGCCGGTGAACCCTCCGGCGATCCTCCGGTGATCCCCTATAGGTTTGGCATCAAGGTGAGCCTTTTCTTTCCTTGGTTGGCCGGCGCCTATATCCTCCACCAAGCTGTCCAGTTTTCTGGACAGCTTCTCCTCCTCTCGTCGGAGCGTCGTTTGGACGACGGTTAGTGCTCCGACAGCGGCTAACTTACCGGGGATTTGATCTCCGGTAATCCTCTGAGGTGGAGGACGAAGGATTCATCAAACGGTTGACGAATACCTCTCCGGAGAAGCGAGTTTTGAGAACTCATTTTAGGATCCGAATTTGGATTCGGATCGTGATCATCTCTCGATCACGTCGTCTTCAACACGAGGCTAGTAACCCGTACGAAGACGAAGCTCGTGACTTAGCGAAGTCATCCCGAGGAGCTCGGCGTGGATACGGATAGAGACGATTCTTACGAGGATCGTTCCGGTTGATGCCGTTCCCGCTACACGTCATACGGAAGGTATAACGTAGATAATTTTCTTTTATTGCAAATTTAATTTACGGTTATGTCTACACTTGTTGTAATAGCATGCGTGTGTTGTGTGTGTTGTAATAAATATAGATTTATTATTTTTAATTGCTTCCGCTGTGCTCATGTTTACGAAACATGATCGAACACACACACGCCGCGGTGCCGGAAACCCAACAGTGGTATCAGAGCCCAGGTTGTGTTTCGACATAATCGTAAAATTGGTTTTGCGATAGTCATAATGTATTTCTGGAAATTTTCTAAAATTTGGAAATTTAGAAGTATTTATGGAAATTTTTCAATTTTGGAAAGTCTAGAAGTATTTATGGAAATCTTCCACTTTTGGAAAGTTGGAAGTATTTATGGAAATTGATATTTTCCATAAATAAAATATTTGATTAGATTCTGGAAATTTGTTTCCTAATTTAATCATGATTTGATTTGGGAAATCAAATCTTAAAATATTTTATTTCCATAAGTAGTTTTAATGATTTAGGAAATTGGTTTCCTAAATAGATTTTCCTTAATCAAATAATTCCATGAATAAAATATGTGATTAGATTTGGAAATTTGTTTCCTAATTTAATTATGATTTGATTTGGAGAATCAAATCTTAAACATATTTTATTTCCATAAATAGTAATGACATATAAGGAAATTATATACATGACATAATTGTATGCCATGTAATTGCATTAGATGCATAACATTATGCCATGCGTGTCGTGACATGTAGATGTATGCCATGTATGTCATGCCATGTAGATAATAGTTATTTGCATGCAAAGAGGATGAGACATAAAAACCCTAACTCAATATTAAAGCCTACACCTTCCATTAATATGGTTAGAACCAGAGTTCTGTTTCCTGTTTGGGTTGTTGGACTCACTCCAAGCCCGGCTCGAACCTGAACATGTTCAAATCATTGGAATAGTTTAACTCTAATATGGTAAGAGTCAGAGGTCAATCGTTAGTTTGGGTTGTTGGACTCACTCCAAGCCTGGCTAATTGGTTGAATGCGCTCTAACCATATTAAAACTATTTCGCGATTAATGGGTCAGCTTTAACTTGGAGCATCGATTTGTTGGACTCACTCCAAAGTCGATGTGAAGAGAGGTGAAGTTGGGTGCTATGCATATGATGCATACTTGTTAATGTGTTAACAACCCAATGTATGTGTAAACATTCAATTAGTTGATAGCACATTGTGATAGTTACATATACATAATATGTAATCGGTATACTTGATACCCACCATCATAGCTAAGAATGGCTTGTTGGACTCACTCCAAGGTTGTTCTTATCTATGATGGATATCAGCCCATTCGGAGATGGACCTACGATCTCCCGAAGTGATTTTAAGGGTTTTTTGAAATTCGAAAAATGAATGGGATTTATAAATGTATATTGATGCATTTTAAAATCATCTTTCTCATATATGCTCGTTTTGTATTTCTAGGTCAATAAATTGATCATGACGTCTTTGAATTTGCGCACTATTTTGGATTCGAACAAACTGACTGGGCCTAACTTCCTGGACTGGCTTAGAAACCTGAGAATTGTTCTCAAGGCGGAAAAGCTTGCATATGTCCTTGAAGAGCCTCTTCTCGATCATTCTAAGGACGATGCAACTCCAGACCAAATGTTGGTCTATCAGAAACATGTGGCAGATTCTGAGCTGGCGAGTTGCATCATGCTAGCGGCGATGGTACCTGAGCTGCAAAAGCAGCATGAGCATATGGATGCTAATACTATGGTATTCCATCTTCATGAGCTGTTCGATGAGCAAGCGAGATCCGAAAGGTTCGAGGTCTCTAGGCTCCTCTTCACTACGAAGATGCAAGAAGGTTCGTCTGTAGTGCAGTTTGTGCTAAAGATGAACGGGTACATCGAGCGACTAGCTACCCTCGGTTTTGTGATGGATCATGAGTTAAGTATTGACTTAATTCTGCATTGTTTGCCTAAGAGCTTCTCGCAATTTGTGATGAACTATCGGATGAACAAATTGGAATCCACCATTCCCAAGCTCCTTAATATGCTGAAGACTGTGGAGCCTTCTGTAAAGCATGAGGAGAAGGCGGTTCTGTTAGTTGATTCCTCAAAGAAAGGTTCTAAGAGGAAGGCAAAAGAACAGAAGAAAGGAAAGAAAAAGGCAAAGAAGGCGGAACCAGCGCAAAAGGGCACTTGCCATCACTGTGGCAAGGAAGGCCACTGGCGAAGAAACTGCAAGATTTATCTTGAGTCCATGAAGAAGAAGAAGGCATCCGATGCCCCATCCTCTTCAGGTATCTTCGTTATTGATTGTCATTCTATTTCCTTAGACACTTGGGTATTGGATACTGGGTGTAGCTCACATATATGTAATGACATACAGGGGCTAAGGAATAGAAGAAGACTTGTCAGAGGGGAGTCAAATTTGCGAGTTGGCAATGGAGCAAAGGTTGCTGCGGTCGCCATCGGAACTTATTTGCTGAAGCTCCCTAGTGGACTAGTCTTGGAACTGGACAATTGCTATTATGTTCCTTCTCTAATAAAGAACATTGTTTCTATTTCCTGCTTAAATAGAAATGGTTTCCATTTATCGTTTAGTAACAATTGTTGTTATATAACTTTGAATGGCGTACTTTATGGAACTGGAACTTTGAGTAATGGCATTTATACGTTGGACGTATCCAGTGACATTTTCAATATCGAAGCGAGCAACACGCGTGCTCGAAAGGATAATCACATAGACTCCTATATGTGGCATTGTCATCTTGGCCATATAAGCAAGAAACGCATGTCCGAATTACACCGATGTGGAATTCTGGAATCGTTTGAATTGGATTCATACGATACATGCGAATCATGCTTAAAAGGCAAGATGACTAAGTTACCTTTTACTGGAAAAGGTGAACGAGTGGGAGAGTTACTAGGTCTAGTACATACTGATGTATGTGGACCTATGTCAACTCAAGTTTTAGGAGGCTATAGCTACTTCATTACCTTCACCGATGATCACTCACGGTTTGGGTATGTGTTCTTGATGAAACACAAGTCTGAAGCCTTTGAAAGGTTCAAAGAATTCAGAAATGAAGTAGAGAAACAACATGACAAAAGTATTAAAATACTTCGATCGGATCGAGGTGGTGAATACTTAAGTCAAGAGTTTCTTGATTATCTAAGAGACAATGGCATATTGTCTCAATGGACTCCGCCCTATACACCACAAAGATAATGGTGTATCCGAGAGCGCGGACCTTGTTGGACATGGTCGTCAATGATGAATCATGCAACTCTTCCCAAGTCCTTTGGGGCTATGCAATGCTTACTTGTTAAAATGTAATGCCTACCAAGGTAGTCTCTACTACTCCATATGAGATATGGGCTAGTAAGAAACCTCATGTATCTTACTTGAAGATATGGGGTTGTCCGCTTATGAAGCTGTATCAGATCGATAAACCTGGATGCTAAGTCCGATAAATGTCTATTTATTGGATACCCTAAGGAAACAAGGGTTACCAATTCTATCATCCTGTGGAACAAAAGGTGTTTGTTTCAAGGCATCGTGTTTCTAGAGAAAGAGTTTCTCTTGCAAGAAAACAGTGGGAGTGTCGTCGAGCTTGAGGAGGCTCGAGAGACTCAAATAGACATTGATGAGATACCTGGTGAAGCACAACAGCCGACAACTCATAGTGATGAGCAATCGGCTGGACCTATTGTAACACAACATCTTCGTAGATCTGGTAGAACACACTATATTCCTGAGAGATATGGATTTCTTGTAAGTGAATCGAACGACGTGTTACTCATTGATGATGAGGAGCCTACCAGTTATGAAGAAGTGCTGACAAGTTCAGAAAGGGATAAGTGGCTTGGTGCCATGAAGTCGGAAATGGATTCTATGTACGAAAACCAAGTTTGGAACTTGGTTGACCCACCTGAAGGCATAAAGCCTATAGGGTGCAAGTGGGTTTTCAAGAAGAAAACCGACATGGATGGTAATGTGATTACCTATAAGGCTAGATTGGTGGCGAAAGGATATCATCAAAAACAAGGTGTTGATTATGACGAAACCTATTCGCCTGTAGCTATGCTTAAATCCATTCAGATGCTCCTGGCCATAGCGGCTCATTATGATTATGAGATATGGCAGATGGATGTGAAAACAACTTTCCTTAATGGAAACCTGCTCGAGGACGTGTATATGATACAGCCTGAGAGTTTCACATCGGTTGATAAAACCAAGGTATGCAAATTGCGACGATCCATTTATGGATTGAAGCAAGCATCCAGGAGCTGGAATATCCGTTTTGATGAGACAATCAAAAAGTTTGATTTCTCACAAAATCCAGACGAACCTTGTGTGTACAAGAAGGTTAGTGGGAGTGCAGTCGTGTTCATAGTATTGTATGTCGATGACATATTACTTATAGGAAACGATGTGTCAATCTTCTGATCGATTAAGGTTTGGTTATCAAGACATTCTCCATGAAAGACTGGGAGAAGCAACCTACATCCTTGGGATTAAGATCTATAGAGATAGATCAAACGGTTGCTTGGTCTTTCGCATCTGCATATATAGACCGAAAGCAAAGAGGTTTAGCATGTCGGAATCCAAGAAAGGTTATCTCGCCCATCGCATGGGGTACACCTTTTCAAGTCTATGTGTCCGCGCACAGAAGACGAGAGAATTTGCATGAGTAAGATTCCCTATGCATCCGCAATAGGATCTATCATGTATGCTATGTTATGTACGAGGCCCGATGTATCGTACGCTCTGAGTGTCACGAGCAGATACCAATCCGATCCAGGAATGGATCATTGGGCGAATGTTAAGACGATCCTTAAGTACTTGAGAAGAACTAAGGATGTGTTCCTAATATATGGAGAAGGGGACATGGTGATACGCGGGTATACGGATGCCAGCTTCCAGACAGACAAGGATGATTCCAGGTCTCAGTCTGGATACGTGTTCACCTTGAATGGGGCGCAGTGAGTTGGAAAAGTTCCAAACAAGAGACTGTAGCGGATTCTACCACCGAGGCGAATATATTACAAGATCGAGCGAAAGGAAGCGGTTTGGATCAAGAAGTTCGCTCATGAACTTGGTGTGATTCCGCCATTGTTGAAGAAATACCGGTCTCATGCGACAACAATGGAGCAATTGCACAGCGAAAGAGCCAAGGTCTCATCAACGATCCAAAACATGTGCTTGCCGCTATCATCTTATCGAGAGATCATCGTAGGGAACGAAATACAAATCGAGAAAATTCCCCTTTGAAAGGAACTTAGCGGATCCTTTGACTAAAGCATTACCTCAAAGTAAGTTTGAGGGTCATGTTAGAGCTTATGGTATTGGATACCGTAGCGATTGGCATTAGGCCAAGTGGGAGTCTGTTAGTAATATATGAGAGATGTCCTAAGGCAATCGCCTTATGTATGAACCATTTATATGATAAATGAAGATTCACTATTTGAGTATACATGTTTAATGTATTTGATTGGATCTTAAACTCATTTACTGAATGTCCACGATACGATTCACAGCATGAGAGAATTTGTGATTGGATCACAACTAGTGAGTATCTCTACATGTGTAATTGTGATGTATCGGAATTATCCCTAGTCGATGAATTGATGGATTTGGACACCATCAATTCTGTCGAGACTAGCACGAGGTATACTCCTTGGTGTATCCAAGCACATGATTCTCACTGGCTGGAGACATAGTGATGTCCGGAGTTAATCGTGGATGCTAGTTATGGTAACTAGTTCATTGGAGTGACCAACCGTAAGACTTCATATGGTTCTCTGCATATATAGATATGTCAATGAAGTTCTTACTGTGGCTTAAGTGCGATGTTCCTTTGACTTGCGGTATTCAAGTCATCTTGATCATGGAGACTTATGCTTTGACATCTTAAGCAAACATCTCCGATGAGATGTGGACCCGGGATGATTGGGTATAAGTCGAAGTGATCGAAGGTGTTTGAATAGCCTATAAAGGATTCACCACTCCTTGCGAGGAGATGTATACCCATGGCCTCTCGTCGGATTGTTACTAAAGTCTTTGGCCAAAGCATTACATGTTTAGAGTAAAGTACTCTTCGATACATGTGGAGTAACTAGAATCCGTAGGACGAGGAAATGATACTTGGGCTAGGTGTGACGTAGTCAGCCTAGTGGGGACTGACACAATAGACCTTGCTTTTGAATGTAATGCTTTGTCATAATCCGAATGGATTTAAGCATAGCTACAGGCGAATAGGTTTCGTCATAATCAACACCTTGCTTTTGACGATATTCTTTCGCCACCAATCTAGCCTTATAGGTAATCACATTACCATCCATGTCGGTTTTCTTCTTGAAAACCCAGTTGCACCCTATAGGCTTTATGCCTTCAGGTCGGTCAACCAAGTTCCAAACTTGGTTTTCGTACATGGAATCCATTTCCGACTTCATGGCCTCAAGCCACTTATCCCTTTCTGAACTTGTCAGAACTTCTTCATAACTGGTAGGCTCCTCATCATCAATGAGTAACACGTCATTCGATTCACTTACGAGAAATCCATATCTCTCAGGAATATTGCGTGTTCTACCCGATCTACGAAGATGTGGTGTTTCAATAGGTCCAGCCGATTGCTCATCACTATGAGTTGTCGGCTGTTGTGCTTCACCAGGTATCTCATCAATGTCTATTTGAGTCTCTCGAGCCTCCTCAAGCTCGACGACACTCCCACTGTTTTCTTGCAAGAGAAACTCTTTCTCTAGAAACACAGCATGCCTTGAAACAAACACCTTTTGTTCCACAGGATGATAGAATTGGTAACCCCTTGTTTTCCTTAGGGTATCCAATAAATAGACATTTATCAGACTTAGCATCCAATTTGTTTGATACAGTCCGCTTCACATAAGCAGGACAATCCCATATCTTCAAGTAAGATACATGAGGTTTCTTACCATTCCATATCTCATATGGAGTAGTAGAGACTACCTTGGTTGCCATTCTGTTTAACAAGTAAACAACTGTCTGAAGTGCATAGCCCCAAAAAGACTTGGGAAGATTCGCATGATTCATCATTGACCTGACCAAGTCCAACAAGGTCCGGTTATGCCTCTCAGATACACCATTATGTTGTGGTGTATATGGCGGAGTCCATTGAGACAATATACCATTGCCTCTTAGATAATCAAGAAACTCTTGACTTAAGTATGCACCACCTCGATCCGATCGAAGTATTTTAATACTCTTGTAATATTGTTTCTCTACTTTATTTCTGAATTCTTTGAACCTTTCAAAGGCTTCAGACTTGTGTTTCATCAAGAACACATACCCAAACCGTGAGTGATCATCGGTGAAGGTAATGAAGTAGCTATAGCCTCCTAAAGCTTGAGTTGACATAGGTCCACATACATCACTATGTATTAGGCCTAGTAACTCTCCCACTCGTTCACCTTTTTCTGTAAAAGGTAACTTAGTCATCTTGCCTTTTAATCATGATTCGCATGTATCGTATGAATCCAATTCAAACGATTCCAGAATTCAACATCGGTGTAATTCGAACATGCGTTTCTTGCTTACATGGCCAAGACGACAATGCCACATGTAGGAGTCTAATTGATTATCCTTTCGAGCATGCTTGTTGCTCGCTTCGATATTGAAAATGTCACTGGATATGTCCAACATATAAATGCCATTACTCAAAGTTCCAGTTCCATAAAGAACTCCATTTAAAGTTATGTAACAACAATTGTTACTAAAAGTCAAATGGTACCCATTTCTATTTAAACAAGAAATAGAAATGATGTTCTTTATCAACAAAAGAACATAAAAGCAATTGTCCAGTTCTAAGACAAGTCCTGTAGGGAGTTTCAACAAATACGGTTCGATGGCGAGTGCAGCAACCTTTGCTCCATTCCCAACATGTAGATTTGACTCTCCCTTGATGAGTCTTCTTCTATTCCTTAGCCCATGTATGTCATTACATATATGTGAGCCACACCCAGTATCCAATACCCAAGTGTTTGAGGAAATAGAATGACAATCAATAATGAAGATATCTAAAGAAGATGGGGCATCCGATGCCTTATTCTTCTTCACGAACTCAAGATAAATCTTGCAATTTCTTCGCCAATGACCCTCCTTGCCATAATGATGGCAAGTGCCCTTTTGAGCTGGTTCTGCCTTTTTAGCCTTTTTTTTATTCCCCTTCTGTTGTTCCTTTGACTCCCTCTTAGAACCTTTCTTCGAGGAATCAACTAACAACACCGTCCCCTGCTCATGCTTCTCAGAAGGCTCCACAGTCTTCAACATGTTGAGCAGTACCATAGATGAACCTTCTTGCATCTCAAAGGTGAAGAGGAGCTTGGAGACTTCGAACCTTTCGAATCTCACTTGCTTATCAAACAACTCTTAAAGATGAAGGACTACGATATGAGCATCCATATGCTCATGCTGCTTCCGTAGCTTGGGTTCCATCATGGCTAGCTGTTGGGATGTATACTGAAAGCCTAGATTTTTTGTATGAACATTTTTATTTTGAAATAAGAATCACATGATCATTGTTTGCACTTTATATTTATTATATGTGTGCATATTGTCTAATACTCTACATTATAGATAACATGGTTCTTGGTGTGGCACAAAAGATCATGTTATCAGTCCCTTGTAGAATATAAGTAGAGGCTCACAACCAAGATGATTTTGAACAAACCATTGGCATGGTTGTAGTGTAGTTTGGTATTGGTTTGTCTTGACCATAGAATTACACTAGTACACTTTGGTATATTGAGCAGGACCGACATAGAGGTGATTCAATTTATTGCTGACTACATAATTGAATCGGACCTCGGATATTATGTTGTACATGATCTTAATCCCGATATAATAACGGGCACATGTACTTAGTATTTATTTCTTTGATTTACCAACGGGTGAGATTTCTATGGATTAAATCAATATGCCCGGTAAGTTGGGAAATGATATTATTTGCATGGTGTGCCGTTGATTATAGGAGGAAACCGTGTCCTATATATTAGGTTGATGATGTCCCCTTGAGGAGCTCATAAGGTTCATCATGTAAACCCTGCAGGTTGACTTAGTCAACATGATGATAAGGTTGAGTGGTACTACTCGAGGAGTTAGATGTTAATTGATTGATGGACAGCAAATCAATTAATTAACGGACATTCGATATCTTAAACACGGGGAGATGGATGTACAAATAATATATGGAGCCCATATTAATTTATGGGGGTTGGTGAGGTAATTCAATGATGATCCTCTAGTGGAATGGAACATCATTGATGGATCAAGTTTGTGTGGTTCCGATCCATCGGGTGGCCAAGATCCAACTCCTCCTAATGGTTCCTATCGTAGCCTAACATAAACCTCATGGAGCCTAGATCCAATGATGGAACATAAAACTCTAGATCCGACGGTTGAGATTAAATCCCTAGATCCGACGGTTGGGATGACACCCTAGATCCGACGGTTGGGATGAAACCCTAGATCCGACGGTTGGGATGAAACCCTAGATCCGACGGTTGGGATGAAACCCTAGATCCGACGGTTGGGATGAAACCCTAGATCCGACGGTTGGGATGAAAACCCTAGATCCGACGGTGGAGATTAAAGGAGGCTTAAGCCTAACTCTACAAATAGAGGGCATTGGCTTGGGCAGCAACCTAATGCTAAAAGGTTAGGGTTTTGGGAGAGACCTTGGGCGGCATCATTAGGGTTTAGAACCCTAATGCTTGGGCGGCAAGATTAGGGTTTAGAACCCTAATCTTTGGGCGGCGCCCATGGTCCATGGTGTGTGGCCGGCGGCAAGAAGGTAAGGGATTAGCTTCTCATCTTCCTCTCTTGGCCGGAGCATTCTCTCCTCTTCTCTATCAAGGTTGGCCGGCGGCAACCTTCTTCAAGGTTGGTCGACAATTCCTTTTATTATCTTTGGGCCGGCGGCAAACATCATGCTTGGAGCTTGATGGTTGGTCCTAGATAAGAGATGAGTTATGTTTCTATACTTCTTCTTGTTCGGAGCGAGCAAGGAAAGAAGATTGTGATCTAGGAGGCTTCAACTTGTGGAAGATCTTTGCCCACACGAAGTCTACAAGGAGGTTAGGACATACGATAGAAGATCGAGAGGTATAAAACTTTTACAAGTTTTATTATTGATCTTTGCATGTTCTTATTATTATGTTCCTTATCTTAGTATGTGTTGATTATACTAGTTTACATTTGTATGTATTTGTATAATCATGGACCCCGAAGATAAACACAAAAACCGGCGATTCGTCCGTCGTCTCTTCCGCGGCTAACCGACTAGAAGAGTTTGGTTGCTTGAACAACTAGTTTGTTCAAGCGATCGCTCGAGTCGTTAGCACGACGACGAATTGGTTGAGCTTAGGAAACTCATCCCATCCGGATTAGTTTTCATTAGTGAAAATTTTAATCCGGGGTCATGGGAGCCAATGAGCCTTCCATGCAATTCCAACACTAGCATGATGCAACTCATTTGTTCAGAATCACTCACATGTTTCTGATAGGCCAACAATTGGTCTAGAGTTGCATCGTCACTAGGACGGGCGGGAAGAGGCGCTTCGAGGACATTTTCAAGCTTTTCAACTTTGAGAACAATTCTCAAGTTTCTAAGCCAGTCCAAGAAGTTCGGCCCAGTCAATTTATTCGAATCCAAAATGGAACGCAAATTCAAAGACATCATGATCAATCTTAGAAATACAAAACGAGCATATATGAGAAAGATGATTTTAAAATGCATCATTATACATTCATAAATCCCATTCATTTTTTGAATTTCAAAAACCCCAAAATCACTTCGGGAGATCGTAGGTCTATCTCCGAATGGGCTGATATCCATCATAGATATGAACAACCTTGGAGAGAGTCCAACAAGCCATTCATAACTACGATGGTAGGTATCAAATATACCGATTGCATATCACGTATATGCAACTATCACAATGTGATATCAACTCATTGAATGTTCACACATACATTGGGTTGTTAACACATTAACAAGTATGCATCATATGCATAGCACCCAACTTCACCTCCATTTACATTGACCTTGGAGAGAGTCCAACAAGCCGATGCTCCAGGTTAAAGCAAACCCATTAATCGAGAAATAGTTTTAATATGGTTAGAGTGCATTCAACCAATTAGCCCGGCTTGGAGAGAGTCCAACAACCAAAGCTAACGATTGACCTCTAACTCTTACTATATTAGTATTAAACTATTCCATGGTTTGAACATGTTCGGGTTCGAGCCGGGCTTGGAGAGAGTCCAACAACCCGAACAAGAAACGGAACTCTGGTTCTAACCATATTAATGGAAGGTGTAGACTTTAATATTGAGTTAGGGTTTTTATGTCTCATCCTCTTTGCATGCAAATAACTATTATCTACATGGCATGACATACATGACATACATCTACATGTTACGACACGCATGACATAATGATATGCATCTAATGCAATTACATGACATACAATTATGTCATGTACAATATTTCCTTATATGTCATAACTATTTATGAAAATAAAATATGTTTAAGATTTGATTCTCCAAATCAAATCATGATTAAATTAGGAAACAAATTTCCAAATCTAATCACATATTTTATTTGTGGAAATAGTTGATTAAGGAAAGTCAATTTAGGAAACCAATTTCCTAAATCATCAAAACTACTTATGGAAATAAAATATTTTAAGATTTGATTTTCCAAATCAAATCATGATTAAATTAGGAAACAAATTTCCAAATCTAATAAAATATTTTATTTATGGAAAATATCAATTTCCATAAATACTTCCAACTTTCCAAAAGTGGAAGATTTCCATAAATACTTCTAGACTTTCCAAAATTGAAAAATTTCCATAAATACTTCTAACTTTCCAAAAGTAAAAAATTTCCAGAAATATCATTATGACTATCGCAAAACAATTTTACGATTATGTCGAAACACAACCTGGGCTCTGATACCACTGTTGGGTTTCTGGTACCGCGGCGAGTGTGTGTTCGAACATGTTTCGTAAATATGTGCACAGCGGAAGGAATAAAATAATAAATCTACATTTATTACAACACACACATCACACGCATGCATAGTACAATATGTGTAGACATAACCGTAAATTTAAATTTTGTAATAGAAGGAAATTTAACTACATATACCTTTCGTATCACGTGTAGCGGGAACGGCATCAACCGGAACGATCCTCGCTAGAATCGTCTTTATCCGTATCCACGCCGAGTATCTTCGGGATGACTTCGCTAAGTCACGAGCCTCATCTTCGTATGGGTTACTAGCCTCGTGTTGAAGACGATGTGATCGAGAGAAGATCACGATCCGAATCCAAATTCGGATCCAAAGACGAGTCCTCAAAACTCGCTTCTCCGGAGAGGTATTCGTCAACCGTTTGACGAATCCTTCGTCCTCCACCTATGAGGATTACCGGAGATCGAATCCCCGGTAAGTAAGGCACTGTCGGAGCTCCAAACGCCGTCCAAACGACGCTCCGACGAGAAGGAAACAAGCTGTCCAGAAAACTGGAAAGCTTTTGGTGGAGGAGTAGGGGCCGGCCAAAGGAAAGGTGGAAGCTCACCTTATTACCGAACCCAAGGGAGATCACCGGAGCTCCTCCGGCAGCAGCTCGATGCCGGCAAGAGGGAAGGTCAGCACCTTCTGGACGCCGGCCAAGGAGCTTCAAGGTGGGCGGCGGCAAGGAGGAGGGTTGGCGCCGAAATCTCCAAGGGGAGGAGGTGGGCGGCAACTTAAGGCTAGGGGTTTTGGATTAGGGCTTAACAAACCCTTAAGCCCTCTTTTATAGAGAACTAATTCTCTTAATGGTTATTGGATCATAACCATAAGGCCTGTTAACCCGCTCCATTAATATAAGTTAAAATAAACCAAACCATGATGGTTTATTTTAAGTTAAAACGAACCGAACAAACTTTGGTTCATTCGTTTAAAATAAACCAAACCCTTTGGTTTATTCTCCTCCATTGGATTAGAACCAAACCATTTTGGTTCATCCATTATGTCTTCATAAGACACGGCTCATCCACGCTTCCATTGCGACTGAAACAATTTCATGCTAGCTTCTTGTTTGGTCAAACCAAACTTAGTTTCTCTCGGTCTGAGAATCTCATTCTCAAGCTCGTTTTAAATCCTTTGGATCATGCTCGTTGTGCGTGTGACCAAATAGGTTCTCGGTTTATGTTGGCCGTCTATAATTAACCATTAATTATAGAACGATCATGAGTGGAACCTAGTAGTACATCACGATCCCCAATTAACCGAAAAGATTAACGGTTGATCCAGAACTATTTTTGAAACCCTTCAGCAGCTCGAATGAATAGTGCCCCATTTCCTTCACTCATCTTATACCCACTTGGTTCAGGACATGGTCTATAGTGTCAGTCCCCACTAGGCTGACTACGTCACACCTAGCCCAAGTATCATTTCCTCGTCCTACTGATTCTAGTTACTGCACATGTATCGAAGAGTACCTTACTCTAAACATGTAATGCTTTAGCTAAAGACTTTAGTAACAATCCGACGAGAGGCCATGGGTATACATCTCCTCGCAAGGAGTAGTGAATCCTTTATAGGCTATTAAAACACCTTCGATCACTTCAACTTATACCCAATCATCCCGGGTTCACATCTCAACAGAGATGCTTGTTTAAGATGTCAAAGCATAAGTCTTTATGATCAAGATGGCTTGAATACCGCAAGTCAAAGGAACATCGCACTTAAGCTACAGTAAGAACTTCATTGACATATCTATATTGTTAGTAATATATGAGAGATTTCCTAAGGAAATCGCCTTATGTATGAACAATTTATATGATAAATGAAGATTCACTATTTGAGTATACATGTTTCATGTATTTGATTGGATCTTAAACTCATTTACTGAATGTCCACGATACGATTCACAGCATGAGAGAATTTTTGATTGGATCACAACTAGTGAGTATCTCTACATGTGTAATTGTGATGTATCGAAATTATCCCTAGTCGATGAATTGATGGATTTGGACACCATCAATTTTGTCGAGACTAGCACGAGGTATACTCCTTGGTGTATCTAAGCACCTGATTCTCACTGGCTGGAGATATTGTGATGCCCGGAGTTGATCGTGGATGCTAGTTGTGGTAACTAGTTCATTGGAGTGACCAACCGTAAGACTTCATATGGTTCTCTGCATATATAGATATGTCAATGAAGTTCTTACTGTAGCTTAAGTGCGATGTTCCTTTGACTTGCGGTATTCAAGTCATCTTGATCATGGAGACTTATGCTTTGACATCTTAAGCAAACATCTCTAAGGAGATGTGGACCCGGGATGATTGGGTATAAGTCGAAGTGATAGAAGGTGTTTGAATAGCCTATAAAGGATTCACCACTCCTTGCGAGGAGATGTATACCCATGGCCTCTCGTTGGATTGTTACTAAAGTCTTTGGCCAAAGCATTACATGTTTAGAGTAAGGTACTCTTCGATACATGTGCAGTAACTAGAATCCGTAGGAAGAGGAAATGATACTTGGGCTAGGTGTGACGTAGTCAGCCTAGTGGGGACTGACACTATAGACCATGTCCTGAACCAAGTGGGTATAAGATGAGTGAAGGGAATGGGGCACGATTCATTCTAGCTGCTGAAGGGTTTCAGAAATAGTTCTGGATCAACCGTTGATCTTTTCGGTTAATTGGGGATCATGATGTACTACTAGGTGCCACTCATGATCGTTCTATAATTAATGGTTAATTATAGACGGCCAATATAAACAGAGAACCTATTTGGTCACACGCACAATGAGCGTAATCCGAAGGATTTAAAACGAGCTTGAGAATGAGATTCTCAGACCGAGAGAAACTAAGTTTGGTTGGACCAAACAAGAAGCGAGCATGAAATCGTTTCAGTCGCAATGGAAGCGTGGATGAGCCGTGTCTTATGAAGACATAATGGATGAACCAAAATGGTTTGGTTCTAATCCAATGGAGGAGAATAAACCAAAGGGTTTGGTTTATTTTAAACTAATGAACCAAAGTTGGTTCAGTTCGTTTTAACTTAAAATAAACCATCAAGGGTTTATTTATTTTAACTTATATTAATGGAGCGGGTTAGTGGGCCTTATGGTTATGATCCAATAACCATTAAGAGAATTAGTTCTCTATAAAAGAGGGCTTAAGGGTTTGTTAAGCCCTAACTAATCCAAAACCTTAACCTAAGTTGCCGCCCACCTCATCTCATTGGAGATTTTCGGCGCCAACCCTCCTCCTTGCCGCCGCCCACCTTGAAGCTCCAACCGGCAACCAGCTGCTGTCGTCTTCTCCCATTGCCGGCGTCAAGCTGCTGCTGGAGGAGCTCCGGTGATCTTCCTTGGCTCCGGCGACAAGGTGAGCAAGTTGCTTTCCTTATTTGGCCGGCGCAAGGTCTCCACCAAAGCTGTCCAGTTTTCTGGACAGCTTGTTTCCCTCTCGTCGGAGCGTCGTTTGGACGACGTTTAGAGCTCCGACAGCGGTAGCCTTGCCGGGGATTTGATCTCCGGTAATCCTCTGAGGTGGAGGACGAAGGATTCGTCAAACGGTTGACGAATACCTCTCCGGAGAAGTGAGTCTTGAGGACTTGTTTTTTGATCCGAATTTGGATTCGGATCGTGATCATCTCTTGATCACATCGTCTTCAACACGAGGCTAGTAACCCATACGAAGACGAGGCTCGTGACTTAGTGAAGTCATCCTGAAGATACTCGGCATGGATACGGATAGAGACGATTCTAGCGAGGATCGTTCCGGTTGATGCCGTTCCCGCTACACGTGATACGAAAGGTATACGTAGTTAAATTTCCTTTTATTGCAAAATTTAAATTTACGGTTATGTCTACACATGTTGTACTATGCATGCGTGTGATGTGTGTGTTGTAATAAATGTAGATTTATTATTTTTATTTCTTCCGCTGTGCACATGTTTGCAAAACATGTTCGAACACACACTCGCCGCGGTGCCGGAAACCCAACATATATATGCAGAGAACCATATGAAGTCTTACGGCTGGTCACTCCAATGAACTAGTTACCATAACTAGCATCAACGATTAACTTCGGACATCACAATGTCTCCAGCCAATGAGAATTAGCTGCTTGGATACACCAAGGAGTATACCTCGTGCTAGTCTCGACAGAATTGATGGTGTCCAAATCCATCAATTCATCGACTAGGGATAATTCCGATACATCACAATTACACATGTAGAGATACTCACTAGTTGTGATCCAATCACAAATTCTTTCGTGCTGTGAGTCGTATCGCGGACATTCAGTAAATGAGTTTAAAATCCAATCAAATACATGAAACCATGTATACTCAAATAGTGAATCTTCATTTATCATATAAATGGTTCATACATTAAGCGATTGCCTTAGGACATCTCTCATATATTACTAATAGTTATGATGAACAACAAGTGCATTAAAGTTATGAGCATGCTTTGTAACATTACGTAAAGGAAGAAAATTATTTAAAATTACCTTAGGGTTTGCCTTAGCTCCCCCTACACTTGAACTCTCTCCTTTGCCCTTCCGTGGGTAACTCCCCCTAAAACATTGGCTCCGGTAATGTCCCCGTTTGTGGCACTTGAAGCATACTATATGCTCCTTGCTCTTATGAATTTGGGCTCCGACTTCCTTTGATTTTTCTTTGGCCCTTAGTGTCGGTTGAGCCTTCTTGACTCTTTTTGGGCATTTACCCTTATAGTGCCCTACTTCCCTACACTCAAAACATGTTATATTACTTTTATCCTTAGCAATTGAATTTAAGTTACCTTCTTGAGTGTTGGGAGACTTTTGGACTTCTTCTTCATTTCTCCCCGAGGTAGAAGGCTCCTCTTGCTCTTCCTCCGGGGTTGAAGATTTAACCTCCTCCTCAATCCTTGGCATGGAGGTTTCCATAATTTTCTCTTCGAATTTTTCCTCATCTTCTTGAAACATGGAAGTTTCACCATTGAGCTCAACAAGCTTTCCCCATAATTCTTTTGCATCCATGAACTTCCCTAATTCACATAAAACATTGTTTGGTATTAAATTAACTAAAATATCCAATACCTTCTCATTTGCCTCAAATCTTTGGACTTCCCCCTCAGTCCATTTACTCCAGTCTAGAGCTCGTCCCTTTTGGTCCATTGGAGTCTTGAACCCTTCGGTTAGTGCAAACCACTCCTCTATGTTCATTTAGAAGAAGAATTCCATCATCATCTTCCATTGATCAAATCCTCTGAAACCATATGGCAGTGGAAATCGAACATCACGTCCAAATCCATCCTCAAATTCCATCTTCTCTAGCTTTAGTTCCCTCGGTGATTAGTCTGATTGAAGACCACTTGTTGATATTGGTGCGTCTTATTCTTCTAAGAGCAAAACCTTGCTCTGATACCACTTGTTAGGACTGTTGGCGTCGCTAGAGGGGGGGGGTGAATAGCTTTTCATGTCGATTTCATTTTCTTGATGGATTTTGATCGTCGTGCTTGTCTACAATTGTTATTACACAGCGGAAACACAAATACAAATACAAAAACACACAACAAACACAACGCGAGGATTTTACGTGGTTTGGAACCCTAGTTCCTACTCCACGGGCGAGCCCTAGCGGACTCTAGTGATGCACACCACCACTATATCACTTCTCCTTCTCGATGAACACACCAGAGGTGGAGGAACCTCTCACAAGGCTCTTACAATAATAAGAACAGAATAAAACAAGCAAATACAACAAATACAAAAGAAAATGAATAGATGTTATAGATTTAGGGCTTTTGAATGTTTGCTTGTAGGTCACTTTGGGATGACTTTGAAGGCCCTGAAATGCAGCAGCACCTTCCTTCAAATCGTCCCTAAAACCTCCAAGAGATATGTGCAAGAATCGTATTTGAAGAAGACCTAAAAGTCCCTTCTTATAGATCCGCGTCGAAGCCTTCCGAGCGCAACAGTGATCTCGCCAGTCGAGGCATTGCCTCGACTGTGACCCCAGTCGAGGCGCCAGTCGAGCCACCTTGCTTCTATGCCATCGTCTTCATACCTATGTTGAAATCAGTCGAGGTGCCAGTTGTGTCCTCCAGTCGAGGCACCGCCTCGATTGGCCTCCGGTCGAGGCGCTGGTCGAGCGCGCCTCGCCTCTGAGCCTCCTTCCAGACCATCGAGTCGAGGCACCAGTCGCCACCTCCAGTCGAGGCACCGCCTCAACTGATACTCCAGTCGAGGTGCTGGTTGAGCCCATCTTGCTTCTGTTTGCCTACAAACGAAGCCCAGTCGACTGATCTAACCTAGCAGTCGACTGTTATACCTCTACAATGAGGTTTAACACCCCAAGTATGATCCCTTCATACTTGATACTCATCCTAAGCCTAGACCTAAGCCTTCAACCTACTTTCATCAGCCTCACGCCTCCCGAATCTCTCAAGTCCGTGACTCTTCATCCTTGCGCTTGCCTTCAAGTGCTTCCATCGGCTATCGTCATGCTCTCGGGTTTACCTTTGCCAAGAGACCTCGCCTCCGGGACTTCCCTTTTGCCAAGTTTGATCTCCCTTATCATCCGGGTCTTCCTTTGCCAAGACTCCTCGTCTGGGACTTCACTGCCAAAAGGCCTCGCCTCCGGGACTTCACTGCCAAGACTCCTCATCCGGGACTTCATTCACCAACTCCCCGTCGGTCATTCCTACACCAAGTGTCCGATCTTCTTGACCGACTTGGATTTTCCCTTGCCAAGTATCCATACTTAGACTTCTCCTTGCCAAGTCACCAAACTTGGACTTCTCCAATAGTCTTCCTCATATGACCTTGGATGTCCCATACCATCCACTAGTCATGTGGTCAAACCACATTGTGAACTATTGTCGAACATCAAAACTCTATTCGAGTTCCACTCGAGTCTGGTCAATCATGACCTGGGTCGATTGCACCAACAGTCCAAATTTTGTGAGAAATCAAACTTTTTAATTGTCTCATCTAAACGGATATTCTAGCTCCTGGATGCTTACTTCAGTCCATATATGGACCATCGTAATTTGCATACTTTGGTTTTATCAACCGATGTGAAACCCTCAGGCTGTATCATATACACATCCTCGAGTAGGTTTCCATTAAGGAAAGCTATTTTCACATCCATCTATCATATCTCATAATCATAATGAGCCTCTATGGACAGGAGCATCTGAATGGATTTAAGCATAGCAACAGGATAATAGATTTTGTCATAATCAACACCTTGCTTTTGACGATATGCTTTTGCCACTAATCTAGCCTTATAGGTAATCACATTACCATCCATGTCGGTTTTCTTCTTGAAAACCACTTGCACCTTATAGGCTTTATGCCTTCAGATGGGTCAACCTGTTGGGAGGGGAAACTTCGTTTCCCCTTTCAACTTGGTCGCTTGTTCTTGGCGATCCCTTCTACGTCCCCGGATAAAAAAAATTTATCCTTGACAAGAGGGATTGCTCAAGCAACCTTGTCATCGTCGTGTTATTCGTTTAGAGTAGTCACTTGAACAAACTTGTTGTTCAAGCGACCAACCTCTATTTCACGAATAGCTACAGAATAGATGATGTATGGATCGCCGGCTTTTGTGTTTATGTTCGGGGTCCAAGTATATTTAGCCACAAAATAGAATATATATCATGCATATAATTGAAAAACAAATATAAACATATAACAAATGAAAATAGAGAATCGATATACCTCTCGATCTTCTATTGTATGACCTTCCTCCTTTCGGACGTCGTGTGGGCGACGATCTACCAAAAGTTGAAGCTCCTAGATCGCCAATCTTCCTTCCTTGCTCGTTCCGAGCAAGAAGAAGAATAGAAACAATACTCTTCTCCTTCCTTTAGCCAACCAACAAGCAACAAGCAACTTGCTTGCCATGCGACCAACAAGGAGAAGGGAGAAAAAGATGGTTGCTGGCCAAGAGCTTCAAGGGAGGACCCTAGGCCTTGGTTCCACCGGCCAAGGAGAAGGAGAAGAGCTACTTTGGACGCCGATCAAGGGCTGGAAAGGCTTCTATGGGTGCCGGCCACCAATGGAGAAGAAGAAAACAAGGAAAGACTTTCCTTATTTGGTGCCGCCAAGCCCAAACCCTAATCTCCAAGCCTTGCCGCCAACTCCAAACTCCTATGCTTCCTTTGATTGTTCTCCACGCCAACCCTAAAGCCTCCTTTTATAGAGTTTAGGGATAAGCCTTGTTTTAATCTCCACCATTGGTTCTAGGGATTTAATCTCAATGTCGGATCTAGAGATTTAATCTCAATAGTCTGATCTAGAGATTTAATCTCTACCTTTGGATCTAGAGTTTTGTTTCCATCCATTGGATCTAGGCTTCATGAGGTATTAATA
Source organism: Wurfbainia villosa (assembly GCA_025175895.1). Classification (NCBI taxonomy): domain Eukaryota; kingdom Viridiplantae; phylum Streptophyta; class Magnoliopsida; order Zingiberales; family Zingiberaceae; genus Wurfbainia; species Wurfbainia villosa. The sequence continues at coordinate 39,740,627 of CM045987.1, forward strand.
GGCTACAATAGGAACCATGAGGAGGAGTTGGATCTTGGCCACCCAATGGATCAAGCCCAAATAAAGTCCGATCCATTAATGATTATCCATTCCACTAGAGGATTATCATTGATCTACCTCACCAACCCCCATAAGTTAATATGGGATCCATATATTATTTGTACATTTTCCCCATGTTTAAGATCTCGAATGTCCGTCGATTAATTAATTTACTGACCATTAATTAATCAACATCTAACTCCATGAGTAGTACCACTCAACCTTTTCATCATGCCAGACCAAGTTCACCTGCAAGGTTTACATGATGAACCTTATGAGCTCCTCAAGGGAACATCATCATCCTAATATATAGGACACGGTTTCCTCCTATAATCAACGACACACCATATAAATAATATCATTTCCCAACTTATCAAGCCTATCGATTTAATCTATAAATCTCGCCCATTGGTAAATCAAAGAAATGAATACTAAGTATATGCGCCCGTTATTATATTGGGATTAAGAGCATGTACAAAATAATATCTGAGGTCCGATTCAATTATGTAGTCAGTAATAAATTGAATCACCTCTAAGTCGGTCCTGCTCAATACACACAAAGTGTACTAGTGTGATTCTATGGTCAAGACAAACCAATACCAAATCACACTACAACCATACTAATGGTTTGTCCAAAGCTATCTTGGTTGTGAGCCTATACTTATACTTTACAAGGAGCCGATAACATGATCTCCCGTGTGACACCACACACCATGTTATCTACAATGTAATGTATTAGACAATATGCAAACAATGATCATGTGATTCTTATTTCAAAAATAAAGATGTTCATACAAAAGATAGACTTTTCAGTATACATCCTAACACAACCTAGTTCCAAACTTGGTTTTCATACATGGAATCCATTTTCGACTTCATGGCGTCAAGCCACTTATCACTTTCTAAACTTTTCAGAGCTTCTTCATAACTGGTAGACTCCTCATCATCAATGAGTAACACATCGTTCGATTCACTTATGAGAAATCCATATCTCTCAGGAATATTGCATGTTTTACCAGATCTACGAAGATGTGGTGTCTCAATAGGTTCAGCCGATGGCTCATCACTATGAGTTATTGGTTGTGGTGCTTCACCAGGTGTCTTATCAATGTCTATTTGAGTCTCTCGAGCCTCCTCGTGCTCAATGACACTCCCATTGTTTTCTTTCAAGAGAAACTCTTTCTCTACAAACACAACATGCCTTGAAACAAACACCTTTTGTTCCATAGGATGATAGAATTGGTAACCACTTGTTTCCTTAGGGTATCCAATAAATAGATATTTATCAGACTTAGCATCCAATTTGTCTGATACAGTCCGCTTCACATAAGCAGGACAACCCCATATCTTCAAGTAAGATACATGAGGTTTCTTACTATTCCATATCTTATATGGAGTAGTTGAGACTACCTTAGTTGGCATTCTGTTTAACAAGTAAACAGTTGTCTGAAGTGCATAGCCCCAAAAGGACTTGGGAAGATTTGCATGATTCATCATTGACCTGACCATGTCCAACATGGTCTGGTTACGACTCTCATATACAATATTATGCTGCGGTGTATATGGGTTTAATATTGAGTAAGGGTTTTATGTCTCATCGTCTTTGCATGCAAATAACTATTATCTGCTTGGCATGACATACATCTACATGTCACGACATACATGGCACAATGATATGCATCTAATGCAATTACATGACATACAATTATGGCATGTACAAAAATTTCTTTATATGTCATAACTATTTATGAAAATAAAATATGTTTGAGATTTGATTCTCCAAATCAAATCATGATTAACTTAGGAAACAAATTTCCAAATCTAATCACATATTTTATTTATGGAAAGTGTTAATTATGGAAAGTCAAATTTAATTTAGAAAACAAATTTCCTAAATTGTCAAAACTATTTATGGAAATAAAATATATTTTAGATTTGATTCCCCAAATTAAATCATGATTAAATTAGGAAACAAATTTCCAAATCTAATCATATATTTTATTTATGGAAAGTGTTAATTTCCATAAATACTTTTAAACTTTCCAAAAGTAGAAGATTTCCATAAATACTTCTAGACTTTCTAAAATTAGAAAATTTCCATAAATACTTCTAAACTTTCCAAAAGTAAAAAATTTTCATAAAACAATTACGACTATCGCAAAACAATTTTACGATTATGTCGAAACACAACCTGGGCTCTGATACCACTATTGGGTTTTCGGCACCACGGCGAGTGTGTGTTCGAACATGTTTCGTAAACATGTGTGCAACGGAAGAAATAAAAAGCAATAAATCTAATTTATTATAGCACACACACCACACACATGCATAGTACAACATGTGTAGACATAATCATAGTTTCAAATTTTGCAATAAAAGGAAAATATTCTAGGTATACCCGATGTATCACGTGCAGCGGGAAAGACATCAACCGGAGCGACTCTCGCTAGAATCGCCTATATCTGTATCCACGTTGAGTATCATCGGGATGACTTCACAAAGCTACGAGCCTCATCTTCATAGGAGTCACTAGCCTCGTGTCGAAGATGATGTGATCGAGAGAAGATCACAATCCGAATTAAAATTCAGATTCGAAATGAGTCCCCAAAACTCGCTTCTTCGGAGAGGTATTCGTCAACCGTTTGACGAATCCTTCATCCTCCACCTATGAGGATTACCGGAGATCGAATCCTCGGCAAGGTAGCTGCTGTCGGAGCTTCAGATATCGTCTAAATGATGCTCTGACACGAAGGAAACAAGCTGTCCAGAAAACTGGATAGCTTGGTGGAGGATGTTGAGCCGGCCAAAGAGGATGGTCGGCCAACCCTTGGTCGCCGAAACCAAGATGAGTCGCCAGAGGAGTGGCCGGCAGCAGCTGGACGTTGGCAGTAAGGGTGGATGGCGGCAAAAAGCTGGGCAGTGTGGAACCCTTGGGCGGCAGCAAGGAGAGGAGAGGGAGAGGGTGGCTAGGTTTTCCAACACACAAAGTTATCCATGAAAAACCCTTAAACCATATTTTTATAGAGAACACATTCTCCTAACGGTTATTGGTTCATAACCAAAACCCATTAACCTGCGCCAATAACTTAAGTTAAAATAAACCAAACCGAGTTGGTCTATTTTAAGTTAAAACGAACCGAACCAACTTTGGTTCATTCATTTAAAACAAACCAAACCCTTTTAGTTTATTCTTCACCATTGGATTAGAACCAAACCAATTTGGTTCATCCATCATGTCTTCATAAGACACGACCCATCCATGCTTCCATTGCGACTAAAACGATTTCATGCTCGATCCTTGTTTGGTCCAACCAAACCTAGTTTCTCTCAGTCTGAGAATCTCATTCTTAAGCTCGTTTTAAATCCTTTGGATTACGCTCATTGTGCGTGTGACCAAATAGGTTCTTGGTTTTTGTTGGCCGTCTATAATTAACCATTAATTATAGAACAATCATGAGTGGCACCTAGTAGTACATCATGATATCTAATTAACTGAAAGATCAATGGTTGATCCAGAACTATTTCTGAAACCCTTCAGCAGCTACACTCAATCGTGCCCTGTTCCCTTCACGCATCTTATACCTACTTGGTTCAAGACATGGTCTATAGTGTCAGTCCCCACTAGGTTGACTACGTCACACCTAGCCCAAGTATCATTTCCTCGTTCTACAAATTCTAGTTATTGCATATGTATCCAAGAGTACCTTACTCTAAACATGTAATGCTTTGGCCAAAGACTTTAGTAACAATCCGACGAGAGGCCATGGGTATACATCTCCTCGCAAGGAGTGGTGAATCCTTTATAGGCTATTCAAACACCTTCGATCACTTCGACTAATGCCCAATCATCCCGGGTCCACATCTACTCAGAAATGCTTGCTTAAGATGTCAAAGTATAAGTCTTCATGACCAAGATGACTTGAATACCACAAGTAAAAGGAACATTGCACTTAAGCTACAGTAAGAACTTCATTGACATATCTATATATGCAGAGAACCATATGAAGTTTTACATCTGGTCACTCCAATGAACTAGTTACCATAACTAGCATCCACGATTAACTCCGAACATCACAATGTCTCCTGCCAGTGAGAATCATCTGCTTGGATACACCAAGGAATATACCTCGTGCTAGTCTCAATAGAATTGATGGTTTCCAAATCCATCAATTCATCGACTAGGGATAATTCTAATACATCACAATTATGCATGTAGAGATACTCACTAGTTGTGATCCAATCACAAATTCTCTCATGCTGTGAATCGTATCGTGGACATTCAGTAAATGAGTTTAAGATCTAATCAAATACATTAAAACATTTATACTCAAATAGTGAATCTTCATTTATCATATAAATAGTTCAAACATAAGGCGATTGCCTTAGGACACCTCTAATATATTACTAACAATCCCCAAGCTTGGCTATGATTTCTATTGAAGAAGATAGGTCAGAGAACAGAGAGCAGATCAGAGAAAATAGGGGAAGATCATCGATGTCAATGAACTAATCCGTGGCTCCACTCATGTCGAATCTCCTTGCTGCTTATTGAAGTCCGACGATGATTGAATTGGCTTAGCGACAGTCGCATGGTCGAAGAAAACTATGGAAAGCTGATGGGGGCTTACAATTGGTCAACGGAAAAGGAGGGAAACCCCTTTCCTCTTCGGTGATCCAATTCCGATGATCAGAGAGGAATGGAAACTCAGTGAAAGAAGATCATCGACATCTTCTCCTCTTTCTTTTCTCTATTGCATGTGGAGGATGAAAAAGGTGGAATGAATAGTAAAATCACGAATTACTGTAGCATTCTAATTAAATATCAGATTTGATCCAACCATTGAAATCTCACTGTATTTGGATTGGGAAGATCTGATGAGATATGGATGGATGGTCAAGATCAGCTCGATCTGGATGAAGGACCAAGATGTATGGATCTTAGTATATGGACAATATCTCTCCATATCTAGATAAATAACTCAGAATCAATCAGATCTCATCGGACTGTCTAGATTGATCATATTTAAACCTTTGATCACGTTGCCTCAGATCTTGATAAAGGGTCTAGATTAATCCAGCTTGAAATGCCTCTTTTAACCCTAAATTAAGCCATATTTTATCCAACTCTAGTCTAGCCATGGCTTAATCTTGATCTCCTACAAATAAGGTGTAAAATTTGCATATAAGTCCACAAATTTAGCAGAAATTACAACAAGGTCCAAAAGAGAACCATACTTGTAAAACATGATAATAATCGCAAATAATCACTCAAGAGGATTAAAAACATCGAAATTAAGGACCAAAATATTGTGATAAAATAGTAGTTATCACATAGCATCTACCACAGTCTACCAATGGTCCACACCATGACCAAGCATGTTTGGATAGAGAAAAGAGTTCAACAGAGCATATTAAAGAGGGACACGGGCCGGTTGTGCCCCCTGGTATGCCATGCCTATGCTCATGCTTGAAGCCTCAAAACCCTAATTTAAGCCCAACACAGACATGGCGTGCCTCCTCCTGATTAATCCGTAATTAACTCATGATTTTCTCTACAATTAACAACCTAATCAATTCCAAAAGCTATAAAAGGAACACCCAAGACCCCTAGCCAAGGACATCGAAGTTTAGAGGAGGCAAAGGGAGAGGATACGAGGGTTGGTGATAGCAACCTATCTTGGAGAGTTGCGGAGGAGAGGAGACTTCACCACCATCAGAAGATTTAAAACATAGGACATCGGGGTTTTCTAATTTTATTCATGTCTATGTTTTGTAACTCCATTATGGAGTAGCCTTCCTAATTATAGGATTAGGAAGTAATTTGGTGCACTATTTTGATGATTATATTCATTGATCATCATTTTATTTTATGACACATTTTGATAGTGATTGATTTTTTCATATTATGTCCACTCCATCTGATCATGTGTTGTTGTTCTTAAATTAACTGGTATCTTTCTTCAGGTTAGACCAAGAGGAAAATCCTAGTCGAGACATTGCACCTAAGGAACATAACTAGGTCATATATGAGAGAGAGGGGCATACTTATTGATGAACCTTAATCTCTGACCTCTAAAACCAACTTGGGAACTTGACCTATGAGTAATGGGTGTAAGAGATTTGAGGCCGCTAGAGGGGGGGGGGTGAATAGCGACGTGTTCGTACGTAGATGGAAATCTTTCGCGTTCGTCTCTACAAAACTCGTTATGCATAGCGGAATGATAATAATAAAAACAATAACGAAGTAAGACAAACAAGAACACACCAATACACAAATATTTAACGTGGTTCAGAACCACACGATTCCTACTCCACGGATCGGGCTCAAACGAGCCCTAGCGATGCCACAAGCACACCACTATGTAATAACTCCTTCTCGACACAAGTCGGAGGTGGAGAAACCTCGTACAATGTATACAACAGTAATACAATGAAAATACATGCAAATACAATGGAATATAATGCAATACAAGTAAAGAAAACACTTTACAAATGCTTTGGATTACTTGCTTTTGGTTGCTTGAAGGATGGCCTTGGAGACCCTGATTTGTAACAACAAATCGACCCAAGGATGCTCAAGAAACCATGTGCAAAAACCCTCCCGTCGAGCTCCTTTTATCCTTCCACGCGACCTAGATTTCTGCCTATCAGTCGACTGCCATAAGACACCAGTCGACTGATGCCACTGTTGTCGTGAGACAACGGTTCGATCCATGCTAGAAAAACTCCAACGGATCTCTTGGTAGTCGATCGGCGCGCGTAGTGATCGCCCGATCGGCTCACGGGCGTTACGTGCTAGTGGCGAACCATCGATCAATCGCCGTCCATGCGGTCGATCGATCAACCAACCGATCGCTACCAATGAGCAGTCGACTGCCAACACATTTTTAGCCTAAAGCCAGTAGTCGAACTCAAGTCGACTCATGACAGTAGAATCGACCATAATGCCAGTCGACTACCAACCTCAAAGATGAGGTTTTAACCCAAGTATGGTGTCCCCATACTTGCTAGACCACCCTTAGCCTAGACCTAAGCCTTCTAGCCACCTCCATCAGCCTTACGCCTCTCGGATCCCTCCAAGTCATCCATGACTTGTTCATCCATCGCGCTAGCCTTCAGGTGCTTCCATTGGCTATGTCATGCTAACGGTGTCTACACCGCCAAGGCACATTGGACTTACGCCACCAAGACTCCTCTTGGACTTTACGCCGCCAACCATTGGACTTATGCTGCCAAGACTCCACCCTTGGACTTTACTCTGCCAATATCAAACCCCTTGGACTTCTCAAATGCCAAGACTCAAGCTTGGACTTTCCCTTGCCAACCCATGTTGGACTTTCCATGCCAAGACCCATGCTTGGACTTCTCTTATGCCAAATACTCAAGACTTGGACTTTCCCAAATGCCAAGTGTCCCACTTGGACTTTCCATGCCAAGTACCCATGACTTGGACTTTACCTTGCCAAGACCCATGCTTGGACTTTCCCAAAATGCCAAGTGTCCCACTTGGACTTTCCATGCCAAGTACCCATGACTTGGACTTTACCATGACAATTACATTGTCATATGTTTTTGTCTAACATCAAAACATCTCTCGATCCAAGCTCGAGTCCTGGTCAATCGTGACCTGGGCCGATTGCACCAATAATGGGTAGTATCCCATGTGACAGACAGAATCATATCCAGATCTCTAGAGTGACAGAAGGAGGAAAAAAGGACCACCTAAGAAAGTCGATTAGGTATCAAGAAGTAGGGAAATCTTTGGATTTTCATGGAGAACTTGTGAAAGGGGTAATTCTTTGAAATAAATTTTATTATTTTTGTCCTAAAAATGCACACATCAAGGATTTTTAGTTGGACTAGGACAAAAGGGCATAAAGTGGGAGTGTTAGAGACTCCCATGGTCATGCTAGAACTTAGCGCAGTCATGTCATGCAATATTGAGTCGAAACAGAACATACAGGGCACAACACAACTATGTCAGGGCTAGCACGATCATGTTGGGGTTGCCTTTTATGAAATGGTCATAGTAGAGGGTTCCACGATTATGGCCAACATAGCTAAGAATTGGCCATGGTAGAGGGTTCCACGGTCGTGGACCAACTCCATGGCCATGGTTCGGGTCGTCATTTTGGGGTTATGTGTGTTAGAGTTTTCCTGGGTTTTCTTACCATATTTATTAGATAATTAAGGTAATATTAACTCATATAAACCTTCTTATGGTGTCCTAAATAGAAGAGATATAAATCGATCTCTTCATGATGCACGGATGATGAGTGTCTTTTCATTTCCATGGGTTGTCGTCTCCTCTTCCTCTCCATGCTTGGCTAGCACCAATCAGAGAGGAAGGCTTCTTGGCCTTTGGAAGGTTGTTTCATGAAGATCCAGCCTTGATACTGATAAAGGCAAGGCCCGTTAGTTTTTCTCATGGATTCTATAGATTCGAAAAGAATCTCGAAGGTATGATCGCTTTTCCTTTCCTCTTCCATATGTTTATGTCAAAGCATGGAATCCTGGGCCCTAGGAGATGTCTGGGAAAAAATAAAAATTATTTTTATTCATTACTTCCGCTGCGTAATAGTCTGAGACTAGACCAATAGTGGTATCAAAACTGTTGGTGCAATTGGCCCAGGTCACGATTGACCAGACTCGAGTTTGACTCGAGCAATATTTTGATGTTAGACAAAACATATAATATGTGATTGTCATGGGAAGACCAAGTGTGTAGCCTTGGCCATGTAAGTCCAAGTATGTAACCTTGGCGGTAAAAGTCCAAGCATGGGGCTTGGCACTGGAAGTCCAACATGGAGTTAGTAAGGGAAGACCAAGTGTGTAGCCTTGGCCACGTAAGTCCAAGTGTATAACCTTGGCGGTAAAAGTCCAACATGGGTTGGCATTGGCAATGGGAAGTCCAAGTGTGTAGCCTTGGCCACGTAAGTCCAAGTGTGTAGCCTTGGCGGTGAAAGTCCAACGTGGGTTAGCATTAGGAAAATCCAAGTGTGTAGCCTTGGCAATGAAAAAGTCTTGAGTACTTGGCAAGGTCACTTGTCTCATGGCTTGGGTCCTTGAGTCGGTGAAGGATGACACGGGGAGAAGTCGTGAGCTTAGTGCATCCGAGGGACCGCCAGATAAGGAGCAATGGAGTTAAGCCAAAGGAAGCAAACTTTAGGGCAAGATGCGAAGGATGACACGGGGAGAAGCCATGAGCTTAGTGCATCTGAGGGATATAGGCCGGAGGAAGAGAGTTTCGATGGGGAACTCCATGAGAGGATGAGGTGAACTTGGCCAAGTGGCTAAGATCAATATTGGATGCTCAAACATTGGTGTTTGAGGTTTTACCCGATGGTCGGATGCTTAAACAACTTGTGTTTGAGGTTTTACTCGACAACAGTCGACTAGTGGTATGTCCCAATCGATTGGTGAAAGTCGACTGCTATTCGACTACGTCATATGCCATGGCAGTCAATTGCTAGAATTGGGAAATCTCATCGATGAAAGCGATATCGCCATGGATGTGATCATTGTTGGTTGAGGATCTGTGAGAATGCTTGATGGCCGTGATCGATCGGCTATGAGGTTGGCAGTCGACTTATGGTAATTGGCAGTCGACTGTCAGTGTATCCGTTGGTTGGAATGCCAATGTGGATTAGACCGTTGTCTCATAATGGCTACAAGAGCAGTCGACTGAGGCCTTATGGCAGTCGACTGCTAGGTGAGGAATCAGCCCGAGACAAGCATAAAAGGAGGAGGTTGGGGAGGATTTCCACAGTGATATTTGGGGAGATTTTGGAGGGGAATTGTTTTTGCATTCCAGACCTTCAAGAGCAAACCAAATCAAGTAACAAGCAAGAGTTCAAAGCCATTTGTTGTAAAGTTTTTTTTATGTATTTCATTTTGTCTTTGTATTTGTTTGTACATTTTTGTATTACTTTTGTAATTTCTTGTATGAGGTTTCTCCACTTCTGACTTGTTGTCAAGAAGGAGTTTAGTAGTGGTGTGTTCATCACTAGAGCTCGTTGAGCTCGTCCCGTGGAGTAGGAACCCTAAGGTTCCGAACCACGTATATCGCATGTCTTTTATGTGTGCTTGTATTCGTCTTCATTTCGTATTTGTATCTATTATTTCCGCTACATATATTAATGAGAATTGTAGACGAACGATCGATTTCCATCAAGCATGCAATTGGGCTATTCAACCCTTCTTTTAGCTGGGCCACGATTCTCCAACAAGTGGTATCAGAGCGAGGAGGTTGTCATCGGACTCACCACCGCGACAACAACAAAATGGCCGACATCAACATCCACCCACCAAAATTCGAGGGAGAATTCTCATGGTGGAGAAGAAGGATGGAGGTATACTTCGAAATCGATTTCGCTACTATGCTAATCATTGAAAATGGTTTTGAAGTGCCTAGGGGCGAAGACAACATGCTGTTAGTAAAATCAAGATGAACCGAGGAGCAACGACAACAATTCAAAACAAACGTTAAGGTAATGATTATGTTAGTAAAATTAATACCTAACAATATTTTGTGCAAGCTAGGTGAATATCAGGATGCTAAGGACTTGTGGAATAAGTTGGTAAAATTCCATTAAAATCCTAAACCGGCCAATTGGAGAAGGAGACCGAAGAGGTGTGTTCATCCTCTCAAGAACAAGAAGAAGCATCTACTTCCGGAAGAAGTGAAGAACCTTCCCATATCACCTCCATCACCCTAGGTAACTCAAATTCAATTCATAAAAATAAGAATCGCATAATTTGCTTTGAGTGTAAGGAAGCCGGGCATTACAAGAGCAAATGCCCAAAATTTGCTAAGGAGAAAGTGTCGGTGCCAAAAGTTCTACAAAAATCTAAGGATGCTAGAGTCCTCACTAGGAAAAGCAAAGAGCACATTGTGTCCTTCAAGTGCAATTAACGGGGACACTACCAAAGCCAATGCCCTAGGGGGAAGAAGAAAACCCAAGAAGAAGCTACACAAATAGGGGGAGCTTCTAAAGTAAATCCTAAGGTATACTTTAATGCACCTTCTAGTTCTAAGGTTAAAAAGCATGCTAGAAATTACTTTAATTCACTTGCTATTGCCCATGAACATAAGCATGCTAATAGGAATAAATACTATTGTTTAGGTGCCAAACATGTAGATTTAACTAAGAACAAACCTAGGAATAATAACTCTAGACCCATTTTACCTAGGGAGAGTATTAGGAGGATAGAAGAAAATTTAGGCATTAACCCTAAGAAGGGTAGGCACATGCCTAAGAAGAAGAGTCTTTCCAAAAACATTAATGAAAAATCAAAATTGGGAAAATTAGAATTGAAAAACCAAGCCTTGAGGTCAAAGCTTGAAAAATTGGAAAACACCCTATCAAAAATGACAAATTCATTTATGGGGTCTAATGGTCAAGATTTAGGTTCTAGGGGGCAAGAACTAAAAAGGGGGAAGAAAGGTTTGGGTCACAAACCTAACCCCAAGAAGACCTACCACGATGTTCCATTTGATTATGGAACAATATCTAGGTCTAGGAAAACCAAGGTTAATAGGGAAGTCATTCCTAAGGTTAACCAAGGTAAGTGTCTAGTAGCTAAAGACCCCTAAGAAGGTTACAAGGGGAGTTACCCCTAGAGTTAACCTAGGAAAGACCCAAATAACTAAGGCTTCAAAGCCAAAAAGGGCCATTAGGAAGGTATATAGGAAAGTTATCCCTAGAGAATACCTTGTTAACCCAAGGAGCTCCAATAGGTATTGAGTTCCTAGGAGTGTGATCGATTCATGCTAGATGGGTTAGGGTGTGTCAACCCTAAGTGGATAGGTAGTTAACCTAACCATGGTAGAGTTGACACTTTAGGATGTGCCAATGTGTTTTGCGAAGTATGAATATTAATCAAATTGGCACAATTAGGGTTAGAGGTCTTGGTGTGTCATTTTGGGTTTTGGCACACTTGGTAGAGTTGGTTAATATGGCAAAATAAACTTAATTCTATCAAATGACAACTAATATTAAAATCTAGGTATTCCTATACTTTTACCTTTTATTTGTCATGCTTTGATTGTCATTTACCATGTCATGACATCATATTTATTTTTAATCATAAAATGTCATGATTTATGCTTAGGAATGTCATGTTATGCCTAAGTTAGAATCACATGCCATGACATCATGATTATTGACACATACTTATTTATGTTATCATTTATGCCATGATCATTATTCATGCATTAATTAAAATTGAGTTAAGGACAATGACATGATTTGAAGTCCCAAGTATAAGGGAATCAAATAAAGTTGCCTAACATATGCATGAGACTCTAAATAGCCAAAACCCACATCTCACAAGAACACTTGACTTGTATGTGTTTCATACACTTATATACAAGTGAGATGTTAGGAGAAAGAATTTAAGGTTTTAAAATCATTTCAAAACCATTTTGAAAAACCTTGGTAAAATCTATCTTTTGATAGCAATCACCATTGAATGATGTGATACAAAGTAGGGTTAAACATTGAAAATTTCAATGGTTTTAAACTTTGTGTCAATCTCACTATTTTATGAGTATTTTATTTTCTAACTATTTTTCACCCATAATGTCTATTATAAGTAATGTATGTATGACTTTTCAAGAATTTTCAAAATATGTATTTTTACTTATGAATTTTGGAATTTCATTTCTGAACCTTGATTTTTGCACTGTGCAGAAATCAATCGACTGCCATGGATGGTAGCCAACTAGTGTCAAGGGAAGTCGACTGCCAATGCTGATTTCAGGTAAACAAGGTTTGTTAGGCCAATGTTCAGCTATTTCTAGGTTCCCTAACTACTCCTAAACCTAGGATATGCTTTGGAGAGCATTGGAAGGGTGAAAATTCATTGTATATGAATTAGGAGAATTGTTTAGGGTGTGTATCAAATTTTAAGGGAGGTGAAAGTTCAATGTTGAATCTTTGCCCTTAATTTCGATTGTTTAGTATTCCTATTGGCTTAGGGACTCTCCAAGGACATTGTTGGTGCAATGGTCAAGGGGGAGCAAGCCTTTAGGGGGAGGTTATCCATCTTGGGATGATGGATGCATTTCTTCTCATGGGAGGAGAATTGGGGGATTGCCTCTCTTAAGTGATATGAGACTTATCACTAGGAAGAGTGAAGGCATCCTAGATGTATTTTTGGACCAAAGGGGAGATTGTAAGATCTCATTGGGATATGAGACATTGACACCCTTAGAGAGGACCTTTTTGATGTATGTCAAAAAGAAGGAGAATGTACCAATTGGGGTTAGTTGGAATTCTTACAAGATGTGAGAATTGCCAATTGGGGATAATTGGTAGACTTGAGTTAGGTCACCTAACTCAAAGGTGTTTGTGGTTTTGTCAAACATAAAGAAGGGGGAGATTGTTGGTGCAATCGGCCCAGGTCATAATTGACCGGACTCGAGTTTGACTTGAGTAATATTTTGATGTTAGACAAAACATATGACATGTGATTGTAATGGGAAGACCAAGTGTGTAGCCTTGGCCACGTAAGTCCAAGTGTGTAGCCTTGGTGGTGAAAGTCCAAGCATGGGGCTTGGCATTGGAAGTCCAACATGGAGTTAGCAAGGGAAGACCATGTGTGTAGCCTTGGCCACATAAGTCTAAGTGTGTAGCCTTGGCAGTGAAAGTCCAACATGGGTTGGCATTGGCAATGGGAAGTCCAAGTGTGTAGCCTTGGCCATGTAAGTCCAAGTGTGTAGCCTTAGTGGTGAAAGTCCAACATGGGTTGGCATTGAAAAAGTCCAAGTGTGTAGCCTTGACAATGGAAAAGTCTTGAGAACTTGGCAAGGTCACTTGTCTCATGGTTCAGATCCTTGAGTCGGTGAAGGATGGCACGGGGAGAAGTCATGAGCTTAATGCATCCGAGGGACCGTCGGATAAAGAGCAATGGAGTTAAGCCAAAGGGAGCAGACTTTAGGGCAAGACATGATGGATGGCACGGGGAGATTCTGTGAGCTTAGTGCATCTGAGAGACATAGGTCGGAGGAAGATAGCTTCGATGGGGAACTCCATGGAAGGATGAGGTGAACTTGGCCAAGTGGCTAAGATCAGTGTCGGATGCTCAAACATTGGTGTTTGAGATTTTACTCGATGGTCGGATGCTCAAACAACTTGTGTTTGAGGTTTTATCCGACAATAGTCGACTGGTGGTATGTCCCAGTTGACTGGTGAAAGTCTACTGCATTGTATGCCATGGCAGTTGACTGATGGCTTGAGCAGTCAACTGCCATGGATGGCAGTCGACTCCTGGTCGAGGACGCTAGCAGAATGCTTGGTAGCCAACTGATTAGTCAGTTATGAGGTTAGCAGTCGACTGATGGTAATTGGCAGTCGACTGCCAGTGTATCCATTGGCTGGAATGCCAAAGTGGATTAGGCCATTGTCTCACAACGACTACAGGATCAATCGACTGGGGCCTTATGGCAGTCGACTGCTAGGTGCGGAATTAGCCCGAGACAAGCATAAAAGGAGGAGCTTGGGGAGGATTTCCACAACGATATTTGGAGGGATTTTGGAGGGGAATTGCTGTTGCATTCTAGACCTTCAAGAGCAAACCAAATCAAGCAACAAGCAAGAGTTCAAAGTCATTTGTTGTAAAGTTTTCTTTACGTATTTCATTTCGTCTTTGTATTTGCTTGTACGTTTTTGTATTACTTTTGTAATTACTTGTACAAGGTTTCTCCACCTCCGATTTGTTGTCGAGAAGGGGTTTTAGTAGTGGTGTGTTCATCACTACAACTCATTGAGCTCGCCACGTGGAGTAGAAACCCTAAGGTTTCCAAACCACGTATATCGCGTGTCTTTTGCATGTGCTTGTATTCGTCTTCATTTTGTACTTGTATCTATTATTTTCGCTGTGTATATTAATGAGAATTGTAGACGAATGATCGATTTCCATCAAGCACGCAATTGGGCTATTCAACCCCCTTCTAGCCGGGCCACGATCCTCCAACAAAAACCACCATGTTTTTGGCATAGTTTATATGTTTAGGTTATCAAATGCATGTATAATCTATTTTATATGGTATGTATGATTGTATATGCTTGTAACTGAGAGGATAAAGACTAAGGATGTGTCGTGTAGCACCGAAGGTGTTGGTCGCATCATTGGAAGCCGAAACATTGACTATCCATGCATTGGAATAGGTTGAACGTTTCGCATGCCTAATCCTAATAGCAGCATATGTGTCAAGTGCTCGACTCATTTGTGCATTGGATAAATTGTTTCCTAATGCGACCTTTATTTTTCCCTTTTTTTTATTTCAATTGTAGAGTTAATTTTGCATGTATATAATATTTGATTATACTATATGATTAATTGTAAATATCTAAGGATGCGCTGACAAGTACCAATGGTGCTAGCTGCATGGAGTGAGGTCGTAGCATGGGTGATCAATGTGTTGGAATAGGTTGTGCATTATGTGTGCCAAGTTTCGGACGGTAGGATGTGCGACAAATGCTTGGCTCACATACACATTTGAAAATTGTTTCCTAATGTGACCTTGGGTGTTGTTAATTAGTTTACAATACAATGCATAATTATTGTAATTAATATGATAATATGTGCAGGCTAGTCTTCTAAACTAGTTAAGGTCAATTATAGATTAGTTAAGGTGACATTTTAAAATGCTTTTATAAATTATCTTTACTGACAATTTTTATTGTCCTTATAAACAAATATAATTATTTATAAATGTCAAAATAAATAAGTTTGTGTGACATTTAGTTTTGTCCTTATTAAGATATTACTAGGACATACATAGATGTCCTTAAAATATGATTTTTCCTGATATTTTAGAGTGTCGTTATATATTTAAAATAAGACACTTTTACCGTTAGCATTTATAGTGTATAATGACATTACATAATGTCAGGAAAGCGAGTAGGGTCTAAGACGACATCACTTTATAGGGTGTTTTTCAGTGATGTCACTAAAACGTTAGTGTCACTATAAATATACTATAAGGGCATTTATAAGTGTCAAAGACCATTATTCTTATAGTACTATTTGCAAAATAGGCTTACCTTATAGTTAATCGATGAGACTTAGGTTAACCTGAAAATCCCTCATGCAAATTTTAGGGCTTACACCTTCCATTAATATGGTATGAACTAGAGTTCAATTTTATGTTTGGGTTGTTGGACTCTCTCTAAGCTTGGCATGCCATTGGATATGTGATGCACGTGAGCACTACCCCAAATCTCCGACCGAGACTGCTAAGGACTTGAACCACGTACTCGCGCTCAATGACTGCAAGTGCATGGTTGTCGTCAAGTAATAAATTATGTATCAACCCCACAGGGACTGTGATTCGAGTACCATTTGTCTAGTAAACATTGATTGTTCAAAGTAAATCTCTTGCGAGTCAGAAGTGGGGTCGACAACGGTCCTAACTCAAGTACGGTGTTACTTGGAGAAAACAAAAGGGGGGCTCAAAGTTGCTTAAAGGATTCTAGGATTTCGATTTCACTCTTGCCTTGTTGAACATGCTATCAATTTAATGCTCCTAGGATCTCTAATCATGATCTTGCGGGAGGATCATCATGTGTAATCCTGATGAACTTTTGCTTCTACTGAGAACTATCT
The DNA here is from genome assembly GCA_025175895.1 of Wurfbainia villosa. Lineage (NCBI taxonomy): Eukaryota > Viridiplantae > Streptophyta > Magnoliopsida > Zingiberales > Zingiberaceae > Wurfbainia > Wurfbainia villosa. The sequence continues at coordinate 39,757,280 of CM045987.1, forward strand.
ATTCCTAGCCAAGTTTTCCTTTCGGATCGTCAGAGCTCAAGGGGTTGATATCTTCGGGAGCCCCCTATCACTGGGGTCCCACAACTCTTCTAGAGTTGATGTCTTTTACTTTGGGCCTTTTGTTGGGATAGGTTCATGGGGTTCTAAGATGTCCTATTGATCCCTATGAATAGGTAGATCATATTTCTTATCCTACCCTTACACAGCCTACTTTCTATTGGATCGAGCGGATCGCTAGAGGGGGGGGGTGAATAGCGATAAAACTTTTCGTACGAATTCATTGAGTAGACAATTAAACACAGCGGAAAGATAATGAAAAATAAAAGAAACAAGTGGATTTTTTACTTGGTTCGTAGCCTTCGGCTACTACTCCAAGGCCCTAGTGGTCCTTGACCATGCACGGAGGGAAAAACACTAAATGAACTCCTCCTCGTTGGAGGTGGGAGTTGATCGAATACAAGAAATCACAAAGCTTGAGGTAGAGGGACACTCCCCCTCTCCTCATTATGATAAAACTCCGAGACAATAATATGAAAAAGATAAAATGAATTGAAGCTTATACCGACGGAAAATATAAACAATTAAACCTAGAGCATCGGAGAGGTAGCACTTCGTTATCAGAGAGTTGTAGCATTGCGGAGACTTTTGAAAGCTTAGAATTAATGAGAAAACCCTAGGAGAGGCCCTCCTTTTATAGCCTTTGAGCACCTTCTCGAGAGGAACTTCATCCAATAATATTTGAGCACCAATCCCCTTGAAATGAGGTGATAAGTCTTGACTCCTCGAAGCTGATCCTTGACCATCAGTCGACTGATGACCATCATCAGTCGACTGATGGTAGCATCAGTCGAATGTTGATCGTAGATAGTCGACTGATGGACAACAGTCGAGTCCTCCAAGATGGCAGTCGACTGATGCTTACTGCAAGGCAAAGTTAGCTTAACAAAAACATTATTTCGACGATCATCGACCATTCGATCTTGACCTAGACCATCTATAGAATGTCTTTGGTCGGATCTACGCTTAAGATCATCCCCGTAAGGAGGATACGACCTCTCTTACTCTCACACACACGAACTTTACCTCGATACTTACTGTATCGCTTTCGCTTCTGGCCTTCCACTCGATTCCTTCAGCTTCCTTCGAAATCACTCGAGTGTCGCCCAACCACCGCGGCTTCCTCCGGGTGTCGCTAGCCTTCAGCTCCAGCATTGACACTTTTTTGCACACTCGATTTAGTTCATGAGACAACAATATGAGCTTAACTTTGTATCGTTTGCTATAATCAAAACTCAGGTTCGACTTAGATGCCTACTGCACTAACAATCTCCCCCTTTTTGATCTATGTCAAACCCACATACAAAGTTAAGAAAATAACATGCATGAAGAATAATAATGTGCATGAGAAACAAGAGTAATAAAGATTAAGTAGGAGTAGTAAGGATTTTCTTCAAGTACTCCCCCTTGGGGAAACCTCCCCCTTGACCGAGGGTGAGTCTTGAAAGAATACCTTAATCCTCCCCCTTGATGGTTGCTATTTAGGAAGAGTTTAAGTAATTAACATTACTTAAAGCTGGCCTTAGTAAAACGTTTAAGTTAAGAGGACTTCTTAACTTGGCCCTTTCTCCCCCTTTCTTAACGTTTGGCCATAGTATTAAAAATAAGTTTAAGTTAAGAATTCTCTTAACTTGGCCTTTATTTCCTTTTTGTTAACTCAAACAAGTTAAGTAAATTTTTAAAACTTAAAGTTAAGTAAACATTTACTTAACTTTTGGCCATGTGAATAAATATGAAGTAACTTGGCCTTTATTTCCTTTTTGTTAACTCAAACAAGTTAAGTAAATTTTCAAAATTTAAAGTTAAGTAAACATTTACTTAACTTTTGGCCATGTGAATAAATATGAAATAAGTTAAGTTATAAAAAATTTTGATCCCTTAACTTTGGCCTTTTCCTCCCCCTTTTGCCATATATCGAAAAGAGTGGGGGTGTTTAAAAAAAGATAGGTATTAAATTTAAAGTCCAAGCATGTTCCATATTATTTTGAAGATAATATACTAAAAATAAGCTCATCTATAAAATATTCGACTCTTATTTGACTTGATTGATATGAAAGATCAACAAGTCCTGGTCAGAGTCAGTTAATATATATGATTATACTCCATGGTTCATGGCGATGCACTAGCTCTACATATGGAACCAGGGGTAAGGTCCTAACATCTCACGCCCATCTACGTGGCTAAGTACACAAACACATTAGTCCTATGTGTTGTGAGATGTATTGGCTCCTTAAATCTATAGGTGCATGATATCTAAGGCATGTCCTATGCTAGTTCCATGAAAACGAAAAGTGAGAAATAGTAATAAGAAAATATAATTTGTAAGTTCCTATTCAACTATGCACATGCACAATTTTCGTCTTAATAGACTGAATTCGGCTTCGGGTAGGGGTTTAGTAAATAGGTCTACCAAGTTGGACTTCGATTCGACGTATTCGAGTTGTATGGCTCCGTTGGCCACATATTCTCGAATGAAATGATGTTTGACCTCTATATGTTTGGTCCTAGAATGACATATCGGATTCTTAGTTAGGTTAATTGAGCTAATGTTATCTACATGGAGTTTAGTGTTTATAAAGTCTAACTTAAAGTCTCGGAGAGTGTGCTTCATCCAAAGAAGCTGAGTGACACACTCACCCACCGTGATGTATTCGACTTCGGTGGTAGATAAGGCAACACAATGTTGCTTCCTACTACACCAACTCACTAGACTCGAGCCAAGAAGTTGACAACAACCACTCGTACTCTTTCTATCGAGCTTACTACCAGCATAGTTGAAGGGTTTTGCTCATCGAGTCCGTGAGAGGAAACTTCGCTTCCTACTTCACCTTGGTCGTTTGTTCATGGCGATCCCCTCGATGTCCCCGGATTAAAAAAAATTTAATCCTAGACAAAAGGGATTACCCAAACAACCAAGTCATCGTCGTGCTATTCGTTTAGAGAGGTCACTTGAACAAACTTGTTGTTCAAGCGACCATCCTCTATTCTACGAGTAGCCGCAGAATAGACGATGTCCGGATCGCCGATTTTTGTGTTTATGCTCGGGATCCAAGTATTATTTAGCCATATACAGATTTATATCATGCTCATAGTTGAAAAACAAAAACAAGCAAGTAACAAAAGAGAATAGAGAATAGATATACCTCTCGATCTTCTAATGTATGACCTTCCTCCTTTCGGACGTCGTGTGGGCGAAAATCTACCAAAAGTAGAAGCTCCTAGATCGCAAATCTTCCTTCCTTGCTCTTCCAAAGAAAAAGGAAGAATAGAAACAAGGTTCTTCTCCTTCCTAAAACCAACCAACAAGGGACAAAAGGAATCCTTGCCGCCGGCCAACTAGGAGGAGGTGAAGATGATGGAAACTAACCAAGACACGAAGGGAGACCCCTAAGTCTTGCTTCCACCACTCAAGGAGAAGAGAAGAGAGTCTTTGGGCGCCAGACAAGGGCTGGAGAAGCTGCTAGACACCGGCCACTTTGAACGAAGAAGAAGAATAGGAAAAACTTCCTTATTTGGTGCCGCCTAAACCTCCAAAACCCTAAGCCTCCAAACCCTAATCCTATCTCAATTAGGATTCCTCTATTGCTGTCCAAAACCCTAGCTCCCCTTGGATTAATCTCCATGCCAACCCCTTGCCCTCCTTTTATAGAGTTAGGGATAAGTCTCCTTTTAATCTCCACCATTGGTTCTAGGGATTTAATGTCAACCGTCGGAACTAGAGATTTAATCTCAACCGTTGGATCTAGAGTTTTGTTTCTATCCATTGGACCTAAGCTTCATGATGTGTTAATAGGCTACATTAGGTACCATGAAGAGGAGTTGGATCTTGGCCACCCATGGATCAAGCCCACATAAAGTCCGATCCACTAATGATAATCCAATCCACTAAAGGATCATCATCGATCTACCTCACCAACCCCCATATGATAATATGGGCTCCATATATTATTTGTACATTTTATCTCCGTATTTAAGATCTCGAATGTCCATTGATTAATTAATTTACTGACTATTAATTATGAACATCTGACTCTATGAGTAGTACCACTCAACCTTTTCATCATGCCGGACCAAGTCCACCTGCAGGGTTTACATGATGAACCTTATGAGCTCCTCAAGGGGGCATCATCATCCTAATATATAGGACACGGTTTCCTCCTATAATCAACGGCACACTATATAAATAATATCATCTCCCAACTTACCGAGCCTATCGATTTAATCTATAAAGCTCTCCCATTGGTAAATCAAAGAGATGAGTACTAAGTATATGTGCCCGTTATTATATCGGGATTAAGAGTATGTGCAATATAATATATGAGGTCCGATTCGATTATGTAGTCAGCAATAAATCGAATATCCTCTAAGTCGGTTTTGCTCAATACACACAAAGTGCACTAGTGTGATTCTATGGTCAAGACAAACCAATACCGAATCACACTACAACCATTCCGATGGTTTGTCCAAAGCCATCTCGGTTGTGAGCCTTTACTTATACTTTTCAAGGAGCCGATAACATGATCTCCCGTGTGACACCACACACCATGTTATCTACAATGTAAAGTATTAGACAATATGCATAACCATAATAATATGCAAACAATGATCATGTAATTCTTATTTCAAAATAAAGATATTCATACAAAAGATAGACTTTTCAGTATACATCCCTACAATCTCCCACTTATACTAAAAGACTATACTGTCCTCAAACAACCATACATCTTATCCTCATTCCCTCCATATGCCTATCAAAAGCTCTCGCTGGAAGGGCCTTAGTGAAAGGATCTGCTTGTTAGTTAAAGCCCTAGAACCAATCATGTGATGGTTGAATAGGGAACATTTTGTATCATATTCTATAAAGGCAAAGGATTGGTTATTATATTTACATCTTGCTTGTGCCAGCTAATTTAAATATAATAATGCCCTAGAAAAGTAGGTTCTTATCTACAGCACATCAATTGGCAGAATTGATTATGAGAGGCTGTAGAGAACACTTTCCTAAATGTTCCTAGTCGAGTATTAATATGCAAGGGCAATATTAATACATAAAGACTAGCATGTAGGTCAATTGATGACTTGATCTCACAAGTCATGGATATATGATATCAAGTTGACACATGGGTATATATTGGAGAATATATACTGAACTGACCCGCCATGAGAAAGTTTCATGGATCATTATATGAGTGTCATAAACTTTCTCATGTGACTATTGGTATGAATATTCCTTAGACCTGAAGTCACTATGGTTCCCTACATAAGGAGTTATGTACTTTGGTATCGTCAAACGTCACCCGTAACAGGGTGGACCATAAAAGCGATTACTGGGTATATAACAAATTATGCGGAGGGATGTGAGTGATGTAGATGGGATCTATCCCTCTCATATGACGAGAGTGATATCGGTGGGCCCCTTGATTGAGTAGAACTACTAAAACGCATGGCCATGCTCGAATGAGTCAATATGAGATATTGAGCTCATTTGTTTGAGTTAGTTTACTCAGGTATCAAGAAACACATAGATTGATCGAGGATGACACGGTCTATGCCTCATTGATCAATCTGATATCAAGGATAGAAGGACACGGTCATATATTATAGTAGTCACGGAAAGGTTAGTCGGATCTTGACTTATCTCGTAACTTGGGTAGCAATGATGTATTGCTAGATGCCGCTCATTGCTTGTGTATCTGAAAGAGTTTAGGTCCACTGCCAACGTTATGAGAGCCTATAGGGTCACACACAAAGAGCATGATAATTAGAGGAATTAGAGTATTCTAGTTTGACTAGAATAATATGGGAATAAGCTTAAGTACAAAATGGTTTTTGGACTTTAAGCTTAATGAGAATTTTAGCTAATTGATTTAATGAGATTAATTCAATATGTTACCTTATTGATTTAATAAGATTAATTCAATATGATAACATAAGCTTAATTGAATTAATAAGATTAATTCAATATGATAACATAAGCTTAATTGAATTAATAAGATTAATTCAACATGCATGAATGCCACATAAGAATGCCACATAAGTATGCCACATAAGCATGCCACCTAAGCATCCACCTAAGCTAGTTAAGGTGGAAGGAAACAAAATGGTTTTGTCTCCTTAAGTGGCCGGCCAAACAAGGAAGCCAAATCCTTTTTGAGTGTGTCTCAATGCAATGGATTGCATTGAATGTGAAGGAGGTGGAAGGGTTTTTCCAACCCTATAAAAGGCTCCATGGAGTGGCCGGCCATAGGGAGTTTTTGGTGTTGTGGTTGTGAGAAAGCTTGGTGGAAGCTTTAGTTGTATGGGTTTGTGAGTGTAGGCTAGCAAGAAGAGGAGTCTTCTTCTTCCTTTCTCCTTTTCCCTCTCTTCCTCTCCTTTAGGGACTTCTCTAGCAAGAAGTAAAGGAGAGCTCTTCTAGTTTTCCTTTTGTGAGGCAAGAGCGTGCTCGTGTGGATACGTATAGAGGCACGGACACTTGAACGTGCTAAAGATCCAACAAACCAAAAGGAAAAGCGGGATTAACAAGGGCACACAACAAAGGTAATCCTCTCCTATAAGATAGGTTTGGTTTAGAGAAATTTATTTTATACGAGTTTGCTTTCGCATGGATCACTTGGAAGGGATCCTATTTTCCGTTGCGCATATGCCATTTGGCATACGAGATTTCCCTACAGTGGTATCAGAGCCACTTGCGAAAGATCATATAAAAATAGGTTTTCTCTATTTTATATGTGATATAGAAGTAGGATAAATTTTATTATGAGTTGATAATTGCATTAGCAAATTTTCAAACATAATAAAATATCCAATGTCTTTTAAAAGTTAAAATGACATGGTGCATGGTTATGGCCTAGTCCCAAAAGTTTGTGATTGTGTGTTGTAATTCTTAATACGGCCTGCGTGTCGTGCCTTTCTCCTAATATTCTTGTTGTAAAATTAGTTTTAGACTCGAATGTAACTCGAGTATTTCTCCTTTTGTAATGTACAAAACAAGGATGGAGGGTCCATTGGAAGATGAGGTTACAAGGAGGAAGTCAACACACAAGACAACCAAAAGGAAGCACTTAGGAGAAGATGCTATCCCTAGGTTGACCAATCAATCTTTCATTGGCTTGAGAAGATTGTAGAATAAGGGCCATAACCATGACACGTTAGTTTAATATGTATGTGATGCATGTTAGTTTAGCTTGTATGTGATGCATGATTAGTTTAGCTTATATGTGATGTATGCTAATATGTATATGATACATGTATATTTCTTAATAAGTCTAAACTATATGCCTACCAAAGTTGGTACTCACTACTTCCTCGATCATTTGTTATTGGCCAAAAGCAAAGCAATGCATTTTATCTTGGAGGGGTGCGAGTGGACAATCGTGATGTCCCACTATCAGTCTTGGTTAAGACTTAATTAAGTGTTTTCTTAATTGGTTAAGAAAGTAGAGGCATATATTAGCTTTGAACATAAGTGTTAACATTAGTTTTGTGTGATTCAACATCGCTTTGTCTTAGAAGTGGTCGTTGTCTGATATCCAAGAAGGCCCTCGGCCTCACACCGAAGTCGGTTTAGGAATAAACACTAAACTAATCTAAAACTTAACCAAAGCTATTAAAGAGTTACATCAGATGTAATTGGCAAAAGATTGCCTACCTAATTATACTACGCCTTGGGCGATTAGCCAAAGCTAACTCAAGACAATTATGATGTGGATCTTTATCCCATATAAATTTATAGCTAAATAGTAGCTATGAGAATTTAGTGGAGCCTCATTTAATTAAAGGCCTAATTAAATGATTTAGGTATGATACTTAACTTTGCATTTTAATGTTGTAGATCACCATGTCATCTAACACGACACACCCTCAACTTCATGATCCGTCCCTGAGAAGGACAAGCTCAATGGAGCAAACTTTCTTGATCGGTATAGGAACTTGAGGATTATCCTCAAGCAAGAACGCAAACTATATGTCCTAGAGCGCCTACCTGAAATACCCGCCCCTGCGCCACTGTCTTTAAAAGGATGCTTATAAGAAGCATCAAGATGACGATTAGATGTGTCATGTCTTATGCTTGCCACCATGAACTCGAGCTCGAAGCAACATGAGAACATGGATGCCTATGATATGGTTGAGCACTTGAAACAACTATATCAAGGACAAGCTAGGCACGAGCGCTTTGAAGTGTCTAAGGCTCTTTTGCATGCAAGATGCAAGAAAAACAGAGGAACTCACGACTCAAAATGATTGGGTACGCTGAGAACCTTGAAAGACTAGGTTTTCCACCGAGCCAAGAATTGGCAATCGATGTTATCCCGCAATCGCGTTTAGGAAGCATACAATCAATTCACATGAATTATAACATGAATGAAATTGATAAACCTTTCGAGATTCTCAAAGATGTTAAGAATCACAACCAAATCTCAAGAAGAAAGTTAGTAATGTACTAATGGTCAAGAAGGACAAAGGTAAAAGGCAAGGGTAAGACCTAAGCCAAAGGCAAGGCCAATTCATCCACTTCAAAGGGTAAAGGTAAAGTACCTAAGGAAGGGATCGCTCCATTGCGTGAGATCGACACCGGAAGCTTAACCGCAAAGTCTACCTTGAGGAAGTAAAGAACAAGAGAAGTGGGACTTCGCCTCGTATACACGTTATAGAAGTTAATCTATCTATTTCTTCTACATGGGTATTAGATACCGGATGTGCATCTCACATTTGTACTAATGTGCAGGGACTGAGAAAAAGTAGACTAATGGCAAAGGGTGAAGTGGACCTACGAGTAGGCAAAGGCGCAAAAGTTGTCGGGCCAGAGTCAGAGGAACATATTCTTTGTCTTTGCCCACTGGGCTTATCTTAGAACTAGAGGAGTGCTTCTATGTACTGCATTAACAAAGAACATAATTTCAGATCTTGTTTAGACAAGAAAACTTTTCTTTATAATAAAGGACAAATGTTGTTCCATTTATTTAAATGAAATGTTCTATTGTAATGCACCACTTATGAATGGTCTCTATGTTCTAGATTTAGATAACCCAATTTATAACGTGAATATAAACGGTTCAAATCGAATGATTTGAATCAAACATATCTTCGCATCGCCGCCTAGGTCACATAAATGAAAAACGATATCCCAACTCCATAAAGATGATTATTGACTCATTTGATTTTGAATCATATGAGGTATGCGAGTCTTGTCTTTAGGAAAGATGACTAAAACTCCAATTAGTGGACATGGCGAGAGAGCGACGGATTTTTTATGACTCATACATACCGATGTATGTGGCCCTTTCAATGTCGGCGAGGAGGCTATAAGTACTTTATTACTTTCACTGATGATATGAGTAGATTTGGCTACTTATATTTGATGAGACATAAGTCAGAATCCTTTGAAAAGTTCAAAGAATTCAAGAATGAAGTACAAAACCAACTTGGTAAGCATATTAAGCTACTTCGATCAGATCGAGGTGGTGAATACCTTAGTCAAGAGTTTCGTGATCACCTGGCTGAGTGTGGGATAATATCCCAACTCACTCCACCTGGAACACCACAATGGAATGGTGTATCTGAGAGGAGAAATCGACTATTAGATATGGTACGATCAATGATGAGCTAGACTGATCTACCTACTTCCTTTTGGGGTTTAGCTCTAGAGACAGCCGCTTTCACACTTAATCGCGTCCCATCAAAAGCCGTAGAAAAGACACCATATACGTTATGGACTGGGAAGAGTCCCAAAATGTCTTTTATAAAGATTTGGGGTTGTGAAGCTTATGTTAGACGTCAAGTCTCAGATAAACTAGGACCCAAATCAGATAAGTGTTATTTTGTAGGATATCCCAAGGAAACTAAGGGATATTACTTTTACAATCCCACACTTGGCAAGGTGTTTGTTGCCGAAATGCCGCCTCTTCTAGAAAGAGAATTTATTTCTAGAAATACTAGTGGGAGTAAAATTCATCTTGAAGAAGTTCAAGATGATGATAACACTAAGGCTTGATGGAAAATGAACAGCACCACAAAGTGTTGTGGATGAGGAATTTGTTGCCCAAAGAGTTGTGGAGCAAACACTGCTCAAGTAGACCAACCTCTTCAGATCTAATAGGATCCGCTGCCAACCTGAGAGATATTCTTTTCTCTTGACTGACAACGGTGAAGTATTGCTTGTCGATCTTGACGAGCCTACATCCTATCAAGAAGCTATGATGAGCCCAGATTCCGAGAAATGGCTAGAGGCCATGAGATCCGAAATGGAATCCATGTACACTAACCAAGTATGGACTTTGGTTGATCCAGGGGTAAAACCCATTGGTGTAAGTGGGTCTTTAAAGTAAAGATCGACATGGATGGTAATAAGCATACCTATAAAGGTAGATTGGTGGCTAAAGGATTCAAACAAATTCATGGTATTGACTATGAAGAAACCTTTTCACCAGTTGTGATGCTTAAATCCATTCGGATCATACTTGCTATTGCAGCCTACCATGATTATGAGATCTGGCAGATGGATGTCAAAACCGCTCAATGGAAAGCTACTCGAGGATGTGTACATGACACAACCCGAGGGTTTTGAAGATCCAAAGCATCCCGAAAGGTATGAAACCGCAAAGGTCCATTTATGGACTAAAGCAAGCCTCTCGGTGGAATCTTCGATTCGATGATGCAATCAAAGAGTTTGGTTTCATCAAGAATGAAGATGAGCCTTGTGTCTACAAGAGAAATAGTGGGAGCAGCTTGTATTTCTTGTCTTGTATGTAGATGACATACTTCTCATCGGAAATGATATTCCTCACCTCACCCAAATCTGAAGATGTGGTTAGGGAATTGTTTCTCGATGAAGGACTTAGGTGAAGCCGCTTATATTCTAGGCATCAAGATCTATAGAGATAGATCTAGAAGATTACTTGGCCTAAGTCGAGTACATACATTGATAAAGTGCTAGATCGCTTTGCTATGCAAAATTCTAAGAAAGGGTTTCGCTTTATCACATGGTGTGAGTCTTCAAGACTCAATGTCCTCTTCTAAGGAGGAGAGAGATCGCATGGATAAGATCCCTTATGCATCCGCCTATAGGGTCTATCATGTACGCCTATGCTTTGTACTGTCCGACGCCTCGTATGCTTTGAGCATGACGAGTAGATACTACGATCCGTGAAAGTCATCGGATAGCGCCAAAAAAATATTCTTAAGTACTTACGAAGAACGAAAGAATATTTCCTGATATTTGAGGCAATGAGGAGCTAATCAGAAGGGTTACAAGTGATGCAAGCTTCCAAATGCATAAGGATGACTATAGATCGCAATCGGGGTATGTGTTTTACCTGAATGGTGGAGCCGTGAGTCGAAGAGTTCAAGCAGACACGCTTGCGATTCTACAACAAGGTATATTGCGATCTCGATGCAAAGAAAGGAGGTCATTTGGCTCCGCAAGTTCATCGCTGAACTTGGGGTAGTTCCTAGCATTGCAGATCCAATAGACCTCTATTGTGACAACAATGGGGCTATTGCACGTGCTAAGGAACCTCGATCACATCGTGACCAAACACATATCGGCGCTTCCATCTCATTCGAGAGATCATCGATAGAGGAGATGTGAGGATATGCAGAGTACCGATGGTAAGCTAACATCGCAGATCCATTGACCAAGGCTTCACAGAGGAAGCATGATGGTCACACTAGGTCACTAGGTATTAGATATCATAGTGATTGGTACTAGTGCTAGTGGGAGATTGTTAGTTAAAGCCCTAGAACCAATCATGTGATGGTTGAATAGGGAACATTTTGTATCATATTCTATAAAGGCAAAGGATTGGTTATTATATTTACATCTTGCTTGTGCCACTAATTTAAATATAATAATGCCCTAGAAAAGTAGGTTCTTATCTACAAAGACATCAATTGCGTAATTGATTATGAGAGGTCAGAGAGAACACTTTCCTAAATGTTCTAGTCGAGTATTAATATGCAAGGGCAATATTAATACATAAAGACTAGCATGTAGGTCAATTGATGACTTGATCTCACAAGTCATGGATATATGATATCAAGTTGACACATGGGTATATATTGGAGAATATATATCGAATCGACCCGCCATGAGAAAGTTTCATGGATCGTTATATGAGTGTCATAAACTTTCTCATGTGACTATTGGTATGAATAGTCCTTAGACCAAGTCACTATGGTTCCCTACATAAGGAGTTATGTACTTTGGTATCACAAACGCCACCCGTAACAGGTGGACCATAAAGGCGACATCGGGTATATAACAAATTATGCGAGGGATGTGAGTGATGTAGATGGGATCTATCCTCCATATGACGAGAGTGATATCGGGTCTTGATTGAGTAGAACTACTAAAACGCATGGCCATGCTCGAATGAGTCAATATGAGATATTGAGCTCATTTGTTTGAGTTAGTTTACTCAGTGATCAAGAAACACATAGATTGATCGAGGATGACACCTATGCCTCATTGATCAACTGATATCAAGGATAGAAGGACACGGTCCATATATTATAGTAGTCACGGAAAGGTTAGTCGGATCTTGACTTATCTCAGAACTTGGGTAGCAATGATGTATTGCTAGATGCCGCCATTGCTTGTGTATCTAAAAGAGTTTAGGTCCACCGCCAACGCTATGAGAGCCTATAGGGTCACACACAAAGAGCATGATAATTAGAGGAATTAGAGTATTCTAGTTTGACTAGAATAATTTGGGAATAAGCTTAAGTACAAAATGGTTTTTGGACTTTAAGCTTAATGAGAATTTTAGCTAATTGATTTAATGAGATTAATTAAATATGTTACCTTATTGATTTAATAAGATTAATTCAATATGATAACATAAGCTTAATTGAATTAATAAGATTAATTCAACATGCATGAATGCCACATAAGTATGCCACATAAGCATGCCACCTAAGCATCCACCTAAGCTAGTTAAGGTGGAAGGAAACAAAATGGTTTTGTCTCCTTAAGTGGCCGGCCAAACAAGGAAGCCAAATCCTTTTTGAGTGTGTCTCAATGCAATGGATTGCATTGAATGTGAAGGAGGTGGAAGGGTTTTTCCAACCCTATAAAAGGCTCCATGGAGTGGCCGGCCATAGGGAGTTTTTGGTGTTGTGGTTGTGAGAAAGCTTGGTGGAAGCTTTAGTTGTATGGGTTTGTGAGTGTAGGCTAGCAAGAAGAGGAGTCTTCTTCTTCCTTTCTCCTTTTCCCTCTCTTCCTCTCCTTTAGGGACTTCTCTAGCAAGAAGTAAAGGAGAGCTCTTCTAGTTTTCCTTTTGTGAGACAAGAGCGTGCTCGTGTGGATACGTATAGAGGCACGGACACTTGAACGTGCTAAAGATCCAACAAACCGAAAGGAAAATCGGGATTAACAAGGGCACGCAACAAAGGTAATCCTCTCCTATAAGATAGGTTTGGTTTAGAGAAATTTATTTTATACGAGTTTGCTTTCGCATGGATCACTTGGAAGGGATCCTATTTTCCGTTGCGCATATGCCATTTGGCATACGAGATTTCCCTACACTGCTAGGTTATCCTTTGATGCAATCTTGGCCACAACAACTTCTCCTCTCTTTACAATTTCTCGTATCAGGTGGTACTTGCGTTCTATGTGTTTACTAGCCTTATGGGCTCGTGGTTCCTTCGAGTTTGCAATTGTACCACTATTATCACAATAAATTGTGATAGTTCTGGGCAAACCAGGAATCACATCCAAGTCCATCAGGAAGTTCCTGAGCCATACAACTTCTTTGGCCGCCTCAGAGGCTGCCACATACTCAGCTTCCATGGTGGAGTCCGCCATGCATTTCTGCTTGACACTCCTCCATATAATGGCTCCACCTCCCAAAGTAAACATAAAACCTGAGGTAGACTTATTGTTATCCCTATCAGATTGGAAGTCAGAATCCGTGTAACCCACAGGGAGTAATTTGTCTGCCCGGTAAACCAGCATATAATCCCTAGTCCTTCTCAGGTACTTCAATATATGCTTTATCGCAGTCCAATGTCCCTGTCCTAGATTACTCTGATATCTGCTAACTATGCCCACGGCAAAGTAGATATCTGGTCTCGTACATAGCATCGTATACAAGAGGCTTCCTACTGCCGAAGCATAAAGAACCGCCTGCATCTCCTCTATCTCCTTAGATGATCTAGGACACATCTCCTTAGATAAAGGAACTCCATGCCTGAAAGGTAGAAAACCCTTCTTGGAGTTCTGCATGCTAAAACGCTCCATAATCGTGTCTATGTATGAAGCTTGGTATAAGTACAACATCCTTTTCTTGCGATCCCTTATAATCTTGATCCCAAGGATGTGTCCCACCTCTCCCAAGTTCTTCATATCAAACTGTTTGGACAACCATACCCTTACGTCCGATAACACCTTGATATTGTTTCCAATCAACAAAATGTCATCTACGTATAGTACAAGAAATACCACCACGTTTCCGTCACATCTCTTGTATACACAAGACTCATCCAAACTTTGAATAAATCCATAAGACTGGATTACCTCATCAAAGCGGATGTTCCAAGACCTTGAAGCTTGCTTCAATCCATAAATGGACCGATTAAGCTTACACACAAGATGCTCTTTGCCTTTAGCAATGAATCCCTCTGGTTGATTCATATAGATGTTTTCCTCAAGACTTCCATTAAGGAAAGTTGTCTTGACATCCATCTACCACACCTCATAATCCATATGAGCTGCTATGCACAAGAGAATCCGGATAGACTTAAGTATGGCTACTGGCGAAAAGGTCTCCTTATAATCGATACCCTCTTTCTGAGTATACCCCTTCGCAACAAGCCTCACTTTGAAGGTCTCAACCTTCCCATCTATTCCTCTCTTTCTCTTGTAGATCCACTTGCATCCAATGGTTTTTACACCATCGGGTGGTTCTACTAGCTGCCAGACCTGATTGGAATCCATAGATTCAATCTCAGCATTCATTGCACTTTGCCAAGATACTGCATCTTTATCTTGAATTGCCTCGTCATATGTCCAGGGATCAGGTTCATGTTTGCCAGGGACCAAATCAGAAGATCCTCCCAAGAACATGAATCTATCAGGCTATCTCACAACCCTCCCACTACGACTAGGTATCACCTGTGTATCCTCTGTGACACGCGGTGCAGTGACATGTGGTATATCCTCTTGTACCGGTGGTACTAAAGAAGTGACTTCCCCTTTTAACTCCTCCAGAACAATTTTACTCTTGGGCTTGTGGCTCATCACATAGTCTTCCTCTAGAAATCTGGCATTCGTGCTAATGATCACCCTCTGATCTCTAGGACTATAAAACAAACCACCCTTCGTTCCCCTGGGATAGCCAACGAACATGCATACTTCTGTATGAGGTTCCAACTTACCAGCATCTGCCTTCAACACACGTGCTGGACTCCCCAATATCCGAATATGTCTTAGACTAGGCTTTCGCCCAGTTCATAACTCTGTGGGAGTAGAAGGCACTGATTTAGATGGAACCAAGTTCAGAATGTACACCGCTGTATCTAGAGCATATCCCCAGAACGAATTTGACAATTCATAATAACTCATCATCGATATAACCATCTCCATAAGAGTCCTATTCCTTCGCTCTGCTACACCATTCTGCTGAGGTGTGCCAGGTGCAGTCAATTGGGATTGATTCCCAGTCTCTGATAAGTAGTTCCTAAACTCTCCCAAGAGGTACTCACTACCATGATCAGATCGTAGTGTCTTGATACTTTTACCTAAACGTTTCTCCACATCAACCTTGAATTCTTTGAACTTGTCAAAGCATTCAGACTTGCGGTGCATCAGGTAAATGTATCCATATCTTGAGTAATTGTCTATAAAAGAGAAGAAATACTCAAAACCACCTTTAGCCTGGATAGACATAGGACCACACAAATCAGAATGAACCAATTCTAACACATCTTTGACTCTATACCCCTTGGCCTTAAAAGGCCTCTTGGTCATCTTACCCTCCAAGCAAGATTCGCAGGTTGGGAGATCCTCCACCACTAATGAACCCAAAGGTCCATCAGATATCAACCTTTGAATTCTGCTTAGGTTAATGTGACCATGCCTAAGATGCCAAAGATATGTTTGGTTCATCTTCGAAGGTTCTTTTCTCTTATTAGAATTAGAAGATGAGTTATTAATTTCAATATGCATCGTGGGAGGTTTTGGTTCAAGTGTGTACAAATTTCCTATCAATGTACCCGAACAGATAATGTCCCTATCCCTTCTTATAACAACTCTGTCATTAAAAGAAATAGAATATCCATCCATAAATAATTTAGAAACCGAAATTAAATTCTTTCTAAATAAGGGTTCATAAGAGCAATTGTTAAGAACCAAAAGTTTATTTTTCTCAAAAGATAAATGAACATCTCCCACTGCAACAGCCGCCACCTTGGTGGCATCGCCCAAGTACACGGTAATCTCCCCCTCAGCCAGTCGTCTGGTTTCCTGGAACACCTGCAAAGTATTGCAGACATGATCAGTGGGTCCCATATCTACACACCAGGTGCCGGTAGATAACACCTCTAAACATGTTTCAACGATTAGACCAAAAGATATACCTTTGTTCTTGCGGTTGGGCAGTTGTTCTTCCAGTGTCCAGTTTGCTTACAAGTGAAGCACTTGCCTTTCAGCTTCTTCACTCCTCCCTGAGTACCTCCCGCCACCTTCGCCCCAGTTTGTTTCTTCTTCTTCTTGCCTTTCAGCTTAGAAGTAGAAAACTTTTGGGTCACCATGCTGATGAAATATTCCCTCTGCCTCCTGGAGTTCTGTCAGAAGCTCCCCCAACGAATACAACCTCTTGTTCATGTTGTAGTTTAGGCAAAATTACTCAAAACTCCTAGGTAGAGACTGGAGTATGATATCGACTTGGGTTTCCCCTTCGATCTCAGCTCCAAGGACCTCCAGCTCATTCAAATGTGCCATCATCTTGAGAACATGATCCCTCATCGGTGTTCCCTCGATCATGGTGGTCGTCATCAAGTTTCTCATGGCTTCTTGCCTCGTAGCCCGATTCTGGTGTCCAAAAAGCTCCTTGAGATTGAGCATCATATCATAAGCAGTGGGCATGGCTTGATGTTGATGTTGGAGTACATTTGACATAGATGCCAAAATGTAACACCGCGCCATCTCATCGGCCTTGATCCACTTCTTATAGCTCTCTCTCTCCTTTTCCCCACAATCATTTGCAGGCTTGGGAGGACACTCTTTGAGGAGTACATATTTGTATTCCTCAGCAGTCAAGACAATGTCTAGATTCCTCTTCTAATCAACATAGTTGGGTCTAGTAAGTTTGTTCTCTTTCAGTATCACAATAAGTGGGTTGAAAGTCATTTTGAAAGAAAACCTAAGAATCACATAAATCAAAACATTAGATTTAAAAAATTATTGATTTCTCAAACAATAAAATTTTAAAATCAACCAACACCTCAAAACATTGAGAATATCATATGCCACGATAGTGTGGACGTATACGAATACTACATTTGTAAGAGGAGGTTTTACCCATTAATTTTACTTTCTTGTCAACCTAACTTTTTGACAAGTAAAATTAATAGTTGGTTCCTCTTTGGCCCTACAAATAAAAGCAGTGACTCCGATGGGGAGGATACTTATATTTGTATCTAAGTGTTCACCATTACTCGGTACCAAGGTAATTATCTCGGGTTATGTGCCTTCCAATGGGGAAGTGAACACGCTCCTTGATAATTGCCTATAACCATATTTGACCTTGTGATCCACAAACAAACTTATCCGATGGGGAGGAAGGCACTCAGAGCCGACGCGCAAGTTTGTTTGCATCACTTGTCAAATCGTAATGGAGGCCGTGGGAATTTATAAAAATTTCTCTCTCCAACTTAGTAATTTGAAATTGAGGAATTTTCCTAGCCTACGACATGCATATCAAACAAAAATCAATAAATATGAAAAATAAATTATTTTCCAACTATTATGGCTTTTGTCTTCAATATGTCTCCCGTCGCATCGCCTTCTCGTCCGCTCCTCCTATGCCATGTACGAGCTATCCGGAGATCCGAGACGAGACTAAAACCTATTTTAATTTACATCCATCGATCCTATACTCCACGAGGGAGTGTATATGAAATCTAGATCGAAAGTAAACTAAAATAAAGAATGGATAAACAATGCCGTATCTAATTTACAAAAAATCAAATACTAGCCTCGTCAACCCCGAGGATTCAACAAAATAAACATTTACACACATACAATCACATACACACATATGGTCATAATAGTCGGATCTTATGCCTGCAACCAAAGAGTTAAACTATGCAAATCCTACTATTATCCGACACATATAATATATGAAAAGTGCATAAAAAATTAACCGAATCCTAAACACACAAAACCAGAAACCTTGGCTCTGATACCAATTGAAGGGTTTTGCTCATCGAGTCCATGAGAGAAAACTTCGCTTCCTACTTCACCTTGGTCGTTTGTTCATGGCGATCCCCTCGATGTCCCTGGATTAAAAAAAATTTAATCCTAGACAAAAGGGATTGCCCAAACAACCAAGTCATCATCGTGCTATTCGTTTAGAGAGGTCACTTGAACAAGCTCGTTGTTTAAGCGACCATTTTCTATTCTACGAGTAGTCGCGGAATATATGATGTCCGGATCACTGGTTTTTGTATTTATGCTCGGGATCCAAGTATTATTTAGCCATATACAGATTTATATCATGCTCATAGTTGAAAAATAAAAACAAGCAAGTAACAAAAGAGAATAGAGAATAGATATACCTCTCAATCTTCTAATGTATGACCTTCCTCCTTTCGGACGTCGTGTGGACGACGATCTACCAAAAGTAGAAGCTCCTAGATCGCAAATCTTCCTTCCTTGCTCTTCCAAAGCAAAAGGAAGAATAGAAACAAGGTTCTTCTCCTTCCTAAAACCAACCAACAAGGAACAAAAGGAATCCTTGCCGCTGGCCAACTAGGAGGAGGTGATGATGATGGAAACATACCAAGACACCAAGGGAGACCCCTAAGTCTTGTTTTCACCACTCAAGGAGAAGAGAAGAGAGTCTTTGGGTGCCAGCCAAGGGCTGGAAAAGGGTTGGAGAAGCTACTGGATGCTGACCACTTTGAAGGAAGAAGAAGAATAGGAAAAACTTCCTTATTTGGTGCTGCCCAAACCTCCAAAACCCTAAGCCTCCAAACCCTAATCCTATCTCAATTAGGATTCCTCTCTTGCCACCCAAAACCCTAGCTCCCCTTGGATTAATCTCCACGCCAACCCCTTGCCCTCCTTTTATAGAGTTAGGGATAAGCCTCTTTTAATCTCCACCATTGGTTCTAGGAATTTAATCTCAATCGTCGGATCTAGAAATTTAATCTCAACCGTCGGATCTAGAGATTTAATCTCTACCTTTGGATCTAGAGTTTTGTTTCTATCCATTGGATCTAAGCTTCATGAGGTGTTAATAGGCTACATTAGGGACCATGAGGAGGAGTTGGATCTTGGCCACCCATGGATCAAGCCCACATAAAGTCCGATCAACTAATGATAATCCAATCCACTAAAGGATCATCATCGATCTACCTCACCAACCCCCATATGATAATATGAGCTCCATATATTATTTGTACATTTTCTCCCTTTGTTTAAGATCTCGAATGTCTGTTGATTAATTAATTTACTGACTATTAATTAATCAACATCTAACTCCATGAGTAGTACCACTCAACCTTTTCATCATGCTAGACCAAGTCCACCTGCAGGGTTTACATGATGAACCTTATGAGCTCCTCAAGGGGACATCATCATCCTAATATATATGACACGGTTTTCTCCTATAATCAATGACACACCATATAAATAATATCATCTCCCAACTTACCGAGCCTATCGATTTAATCTATAAATCTTGCCCATTGGTAAATCAAAGAGATGAGTACTAAGTATATGTGCCCGTTATTATATCGGGATTAAGAGTATGTACAATATAATATCTGAGATCCGATTCGATTATGTAGTCAGCAATAAATCGAATCACCTCTAAGTCGGTCCTGCTCAATACACACAAAGTGCACTAGTGTGATTCTATGGTCAAGACAAACCAATACCGAATCACACTACAACCATTCTGATGGTTTATCCAAAGCCATCTCGGTTGTGAGCCTTTACTTATACTTTTCAAGGAGCCGATAACATGATCTCCCGTGTGACACCACACACCATGTTATCTACAATATAAAGTATTAGACAATATGCATAACCATAATAATATGCAAACAATAATCATGTGATTCTTATTTCAAAATAAATATGTTCATACAAAAGATAGACTTTTCAGTATACATCCCTACAATAGTCAGAATCGGAGTAGTCGGTTAGTTCGAACTCAGTAGATCTAGGGTACCAAATACTGACATTAAGTGTACCCTTTAGATATCTAAGGATACGCTTGACTAGAGTTAGGTGAGACTCCTTGGCACAGGTTTGGAACCTTGCGCACATACTTACTGCAAATAAGATATCGGGTCGGCCCGCAGTTAAGTAAAGGAGACTTCCTATTACGCTTCTATAGTATTTTAAATCAATTGAATTTCCGATTACATCTTCTTCTATATTTACATTCATTGCCATTAGGGTTTTAATAATTTTAGCGTCTTGCATTCCAAAGCATTTAATTAATTCCCTAGTATATTTGCATTGATGTAGGTATATTTCATCTTTAGTTTGTTTAATTTGTAGACCTAAGAAGAAGCTCAACTCACCTACTAAATTCATTTCAAATTCACTTTCCATAAGTGAAATGAATTCATTTAGAAGGATTTAGTTGGTGGTTCCTAAGATGATATCATCTACGTAGATTTGAGCTATGAATATATCTTTACCTACGATTTTTACGAAAAGAGTTGGGTCAACTACGCCTTGGTGAAATCCTTTGGACTTAAGATACACCGAAAGCCTCTCGTACCAAGCTTGAGGAGCTTGTTTAAGTCCATAGAGAGCTTTCTTTAACCTAAGGACATGGTCGGGTTTATCTAGGCTTTCGAAACCGGGAGGTTGACTAACATAAACCTCCTCTTTAATATATCCATTCAAGAATGCTGACTTCACATACATTTGAAACAACTTAAATCCTCGATGTGCAGCATATGCTAATAACATTCGAATGGACTCTAATCTAGCTACTGGGGCATAGGTCTCGTCGTAATCTAAACCTTCATGACTAAACCCTTTAGCGACTAATCTAGCTTTATTTCTAACTACTTCACCTTTATCATCAAGTTTATTTCTAAACACCCACCTTGTTCCAACGATTGTTTTATCTTTAGGTGGTGGCACTAATTCCCACACTTCATTCCTAGTGAATTGAGCCAGCTCTTCTTGCATTGCAATAATCCAATCGGGATCAAGAAGAGCTTGGTCAATAGTTTTGGGTTCAATTTTTGAAATCAAGGAGATTTGACTAAGGTTTCTATATGAGGCTCTAGTTCGAACTCCTAGGCTTGGATCACCTGTCACTTGGTCGATAGGATGATTCGTTTGAGTTCAAGTTTGATTTAGGTTTGAGTCATCTACCACTTGGTCAATAGGATGACTCGTTTGAGTCCTAGTTTGGTTAGTGTCATCTACCACTTGGTCGATAGAATGACTTGGTTGACTTAGGTTAGGATTAATACTAGACTTGATCTCCGGATCGGAGTTGAGTTTGGTATGAATCGGCTCGCTAATTGGGGTTGCCGGGGATTTTGTAGGTTCGTGTCCTTCATCAAACACTACATTGATAGTCTCCTTGACTCTAAGGGTGTCATTGTTATATACTCTATAAGCTCTACTTATAGTCGAGTATCCTAGAAAGATTCCGGTCGAGGTTTTGGATGTAAATTTCCCTAGGTAATCCTTAGTGTTTAGGATATGTATCTTACACCCAAATACCCTAAAGTACTTGATGTTAGGTATTTTATCGTGATAAATCTCGTATGAGGTCTTAAGGTGCCTCTTTACCATAAGGATCCTATTTTGGACATAGCATGCCGTACTCACGGCTTCCACCCAAAACCTATTGGGTAGATTATACTCGTTTAACATTGTCCTAGCGGCTTCTTGTAGGGTTCTATTTTTACGTTCTACTAGACCATTCTGTTGTGGGGTTCTAAGACAAGAGAACTCATGGTGGTAACTATTTAGGTTACAGAATTCTGTGAACCTGTGGTTCTCGAATTCACCACCATGATCAGTCCTAAGTCTTTTGATTTTAAGGTTTTGTTGATTTTCTATTAGTTTAAATAGGTTGATTAATTGATCTAGGGTATCACTTTTGTGTTTGATGAACCTAACCCAAGTAAATCTAGAATAGTCGTCAATTATGACTAAACAGAATTTACTCCCATTAAGTGACTTAGCTCCGTGTGAATCAAATAGATCCATGTGTAGGAGCTCAAGAACACTTTTGGTTCGTTCTTGATTAGTTAGTTGATGTTGTGTCCTAGATTGTTTACCTTGTTGACAAGCATTACATATTTTATTATCCAAGTTATTGAGGTTAGGCAAACCTCTGACTAAGTCACTCTGACTCATCTTGTGGATGAGTCTTGGGTGTGAGTGACTGAGTCGTCGGTGCCACAACCATGATTCCTCTTGTCGTGTCATAAGACACTTAGTTGAGGAGTTAGTTAAATTAATAGTATAAATATTGTTATTTCTGGTTCCCTTAAGGATTGTTTTAGAAGTTTCATTTGTATTAATTACGCATTCATTTTCTAGAAACATGACCTTATAGTTATTATAACACAATTGGCTTACACTAAGTAAATTATATTGAAAATTTTCTACCAATAAGACATTTTGAATAATAAAGTTAGAGTTGAGCTCAATATCACCTGATCTGATGATTTTGAGCTTTCCGTTATTTCCGAAGGCTACCGATCCTTGTCGTTTGAATCGAAGCTTCGAAAACTTGAGTTGATCCCCGGTCATGTGTCAGGAGCAACCACTATCTAACATCCATTGATCCTATACGTAAGTAGTTGGATCGGATATTGGATTTATTAAAGATTGCTTGAAAATTATTAACCTAAATAATCTCACCTATGTTTACATGATCAAATATGTTAACCCTATATGTTTTTGTGAGATGACTTCCAATTTTACTTGATTTAAATTTAATGATTTGAACACTTGTCAACCTTGTGTTAGATTCGGATTTGACCTTAGGCTCATTAAGTCACCTTTTCAAGATCATGGCTTCCAGGTCGTGGCGAGGCACAAAGGCCTTCTTTGATCGAAAAAATGACCACTTCCTTAGACAAAGCCATTTTCATGAAAATAGAGACTTGACTTACCTAAGACCACTTTCTGGTCTAACTAGTCTAGGATACGGTGAGGTAGCTTCAGCTAGTTCCGCTCGTTCAAGTGCACCGAACTAGATACGCCTTATCTAGCCCGAATACACAAGACTCTACTTTCCTAGCGTACTATCATCTCGCTGCATCCTAGTACTATGTTACCAAGTATTGACGAGTTATAGTTCTATCTAACCATTCTAAAAAGAAAAATAAATAACTAACCTAAGCATGCAATTTCTAAGTTAAAATACAAACAAATTTTGTAATGGCTCCCCTTGGACCGTTGAATCGGTTCGGTCTCTCCACATAGTGAATTTGGTCCTTGGGAACCCAGTACTGGTTCGACCCTAAGTTTGAAATAAAAGTGGTCTTAGGGACCTATGCTTGGACACATTTTTTATGTCGACTTACAATCGACATATACGACTTGTTGGTCGTATTTAAGCAAAACCCTAGTCCGACCTTGTTGTACACAACCCTTTGCGATCCAAGTAGGAGGTCAAGTCCTTTGGATCCTAAAGTAAACCTTTCCAACGCGTTCCTAAGATCTTTGACTTGACTCTTCAAAAGTGAGTTCTCAACTTCGAGCTTTTCAACCCGAGTTGAGTCCTCCTCTCGAACTCGACTAGTCGAAGAGGTTAGGGAGACCTCATGTTTGAGGAGTTTAACTTCCTCAACCAGGATCTCGACCTTGGACTCGGACTTAGCTAATTTCCTAGTTAAGAACTTAATTGACTATAGATCGTAGTGTCTTGATACTTTTACCTTGACGTTTCTCCACATCAGCCTTGAATTCTTTGAACCTGTCAAAGCATTCAGACTTGTGGCGCATTAAGTAAATATATCCATATCTTGAATAATCGTCTATAAAAGAGATGAAATATTCAAAACCACCTCTTGCCTAGATAGACATAGGACCACCACAAATCAAAATGAACAAATTCCAACACATCTTTGGCTCTATACCACTTAGCCTTAAAAGGCCTCTTGGTCATTTTACCTTCCAAGCAAGATTCACAGGTTGGGAAATCTTCCACCACTAATGAACCCAGAGGTCCATCAACTATCAACCTTTGAATTCTACTTAGGTTAATATGACCTAACCTTAGATGCCAAAGATATGTTTGGTTCATTTTCGAAGGCTCTTTTCTCTTATTAGAAATAGAAGATGAGTTATTTACTTCTATTTGCATCAAGGGAGCTTTTGGTTCAAGGGTATATAAATTTCCTATCAATGTACCAGAATAGATAATCTCCCTATTCCTTTTTATAACAACTCTGTCATTAAAAGAAATAGAATACCCATCCATAAATAATTTAGAAATCGAAATCAAATTCTTTCTAAATAAAGGTATATAAAGGCAATTTTTCAGAACCAAAATTTTATTCCTCTCAAAAGATAAATAAACATCTCCCACTGCAATAGCTGCCACCTTCGTGGCATCGCCCAAGTAAATGGTAATCTCCCCCTTGGCCAGTCATCTGGTTTCCTGGAACCCCTGCAAAGTATTACAGACAAGATCAGTGGCTCCCATATCTACACACCAAGTGCCGGTAGATAACACTGCTAAATATGTTTCAACGACTAGACCAAAAGATATTCCTTTGTTATGCTTCCGGTTGGGGCAGTCCTTCTTCTAGTGTCCAGTCTGTATGCAAGTGAAGCACTTACGTTTCGGCTTCTTCACTCCTCCCTGAGATTCTCTCGCCACCTTTGCCCCCACCTTGTTTCTTCTTCTTTTTGCCTTTCGGCTTAGAAGTAGAAACCTTTTGGGCAACCATTGCCTGAGCCTGAGCACTCTGACGAAAAAGCCCCTCTACCACCTGGAGTTCTGTCAGAAGCTCCACCAACGAATACAACCTCTTGTTCATGTTGTAATTTAGGCAAAACTGCTCAAAACTCCTAGGTAGAGACTAGAGAATGATATCGACCTGGGTTTCTCCATCGATCTCAGCTCCAAGGACTTCCAACTCATTCAAATGAGCCATCATCTTGAGAACATGATCCCTCGCGGGTGTTCCCTCGATCATGGTGGTCGTCATCAAGTTCCTCATGGCTTCCTACCTCACAGCCCAATTCTGGTGTCCGAAAATCTCTTTGAGATTGAGCATCATGTCATAAGCAGTGGGTATGGCTTGATGCTGATGTTGCAATACATTTGACATAGAAGCCAAAATGTAACACCATGCCATCTCATCAGCCTTTATCCACTTCTTATAACTCTCCTTATCCTTTTCCCCAAAATCATCCATAGGCTTCGGAGGACACTCTTCGAAGAGTACATATTTGTACTCCTCAGCAGTCAAGACAATATCAAGATTCCTCTTCCAATCAACATAATTGGGTCCAGTAAGTTTATTTTCTTTCAATATCACAGCAAGCGGGTTGAAAGTCATTTTTGAAAAACCTAAGAATTACATAGATCAAAATATTAGATTTTAAAAAATTATTGATTCCTCAAACAATAAAATTTTAAAATCAACCAACACCTCAAAACACCGAGAATATCTTATGCCACGATCGAGTGGACGTATACGAATTCTACATTTGTAAGAGGAGGTTTAACCCATTAATTTTACTATCTTATCAACCTAACTTTTTGACAAATAAGATTAATAGTTGGTTCCTCTTCGGCCCTACAAATAAAAGCAGTGACTCCGATGGGGAGGATACTCCTATTTGCATCTAAGTGTTCACCATTACTTGGTACCAAGGTAATTATCTCAGGTTATGTGCCTTCCGATGGGGAAGTACACATGCTCCTTAATAATTTCCTATAACCATATTCGACCCTCTGATCCACAAAACAAACTCATCTGATGGGGAGGAAGACACTCAGAGCCGACGCGCAAGTTTGTTTGCATCACTTATCAAATCGTAATGGAGGCCATGGGAATTTATAAAAATATTCCTCTCCCACTCAGTAATTTAAAATTGAGGAATTTTCCTAGCACACGACATGTATATCAAACAAGAAGCTATAAATATGAAAAAAATATTTTCCAACTATTTTGGCTTTTGTTCTTCAATATGCCTCCCGTCGTATCGCCATCTCGTCTGCTCCTCCCTACACCATGTACAAGCCATCCGGAGATCCGAGCTGAGAATAACTATTTTAATTTACATCCATCGATCCTATACTCCACAAAGGAGTGTACATGAAATCTAGATCGAAAGTAAACTAAAATAAAAAGAGTGGCTAAATAATGCCGTACTTAATTACAAAAATTAAATACTAGCCTTGTCAACCCCGAAGATTCAAATAATATTACACACATGCAATCACATACACACACATATGGCCATAATAGTTGGATCTTATGCCTGCAACCAAAAAGTTAGCCTACGCACATCCTAATATCATCTGACACATACAATATATGATAAGTGCATAAAATTAACCGAATCCTAAACACATAAAACTGGAAACCGTGGCTCTGATACCACTTGAAGGGAGGAAGCTTCGCTTCCCACTTCAACTCGGTCACTTATGCATGGTGATCCCATCTACGTCCCCGGATTAAAAAATTAATCCTTGACGAAGAGAGATTACCCAAGCGACCGTTCCATCGTCGTGCTATTCGATTAGAGTGGTCACTTGAACAATCTTGTTGTTCGAGTAACCTACCTCTTTTCTTCGATTAGTCGCAGAATAGACGATGTACAGATCACCGGTTTTTGTGTTTGTCTTCGGGGTCCAAGTAAATTAGCCACATACAATTGTAAACAATTATATACATAATACAAAAGAATACTGATCAAAGTAAACAAGCTTATACCTCTTGTTATACCTCTTGATCTTCTATTGTATGTCCTTCATCCTTTTGGACGTTGTGTGGGCGACGATCTTCCAAAAGACGAAGCCTTCTAGATCACGTTCTTCCCTTCCTTGCTCACTCCGAACAAAAGGAAGAATGAAACAAAACTCTTTCTCCTATCTAGAACCGGCCACCAAGCTCCAAGCTTGATGTTGCCGCCGGCCAAAGAGTGGATGTAGGGCGCCGGCAAACATTAAAGAAAGGTTGCCGCCGGCCATCCTAGAGAGAGAGAGAGAGAGGGAGGAGTTGCCGCTGGTCTAGAGAGAGAGAGAGATGTTAGGGCAATCTCTTGCCATAATATGGTTTTGATGGTGTGGCAAAGGGTTTAAGTTAGTGTGTTATGTTTATTTGATATGTGCGTTGAAGTCGTGCAGGACTTAGTAATTCGCACATGGAGCCATGGTGAGTTTCACATCTCATGACTCGTGCCTTGAGTCGGTGAAGGATAGCTTTGCGGAAGCCGTGCGCTTGGAGCATCCGAGGGACCGCCGGACGAGAAGCTTGGAGTGAAGCCGGAGAAAGTAGACTTCGAGGCAAGAGACGCGAAGGAGCATTGCAGAGCCGTGCGCCTGATGCTGCCGAGGGACGTGGCCGAGAACGAAGAGAACTTCGAAGGCAAAGGACTCCGAGAAATGAGAGTGAGCGATTGTAACCTGGGGAGGGGTAGCTCTTAGGTGAAACTTGGCCATTTGGCCAAGTGTCGGATGGGTTTTCGCACATCGGTCATTGCCATGGAATGGCTGATCGCTTCCAGTCGAGTGTAGCTCGACCGGTATACGATCGATCCCGGTTTGTGGCGTGATAGCCGATCGCCATACGTTATCGCCAAGACTAATAGTCGAAAAGGCGAATGATCGGGTCAAATAGGGTTTTGGACGAACGCTCGTAGCCGGCCCAGGCGGTCGATGGGTCGTGATCGGGTGAGGTCCAGCGATCGCCAAGAGTTCCGATTGGACAACAACGGTCGGCATCCGACGCGTGTTCGGAGGCCGTTGTAGTAACAGCCGATCGCGCCATGGCGGCGGTCGAATGATGGCGCCAACGGAAGAAGTTAGCCCTCTCTATAAAAAGAGAGGGTGTGAGCCTTTGAGAGGCTAATGCTTAAGTTCCAAACAATCTTCCTAGTGCCCCACAAGCTCTAAACTCTTCTTACTCGCTTTTAATCCATTCTATTTGTAAGAAGAGTGATCTTGATTGTAAAGGTTACCTCCACCTAGCTTGGTGCAAAGGAGAGACCATTTAGTGGATTGGTTGAGCGGAGTGATTCACCGAGGACGAATCGGGGACCGTGGATTAGCGGCGTAGCCGTGAACCACGTTACATCTTGTGTTAGCATTGTCTATTTCCTTTGCTTTGTTTTTATTTGTTTAATTTGCTTGTATTGTTGTTTCCGCTTGCGCTAATCTAATTGTAGACGAGCAAATTCCGATAACCAACGAACGAGGGCTATTCACCCCCCTCTAGCCGGCCATCCGATCTCTTACAAGTGGTATCGAGCGGTTGCTTGTCACCGGACTAACCACCGCAACAAGCCCTACATCAAAAATGGCCGGCTCCAACATCCATCCTCCGAAGTTTGAAGGAGAATTCGCTTGGTGGAAGAAGCGAATGGAGGTATTTTTCGAAACGGATTTTGATATAATGATTACAATGGAATCCGGTTTCGTTTTGCCTAGGGATGAAGAAGGGAAGCCAATAGAGAAATCTAGGTGGACCAAGAGGCAAAGAGAGGAGCACCTTGCAAACTCCAAAGCCAAGCACCATCTCTACAATGTGCTCCCTCAACAAGAGATCAACCGGATCGGAGAATGTGCTAGCGCCAAAGAGATGTGGGAGAAGCTTATAGAACTCCATGAAGGCACATCCGAGGCCAAGCTAGCAAGGAGAGACCTCCTCCGCTCCCAATTATCCAATATAAAACTAGAAAAGGGAGAAAAGGTAACCTCACTACACTCTAGGTTTAAAGAAATTTTAATTGGGCTAACAAGTGTAGGTGAGAAGCTATCAAACCGGGACATGCTCATGAAGGCTATAGATGCCTTTCCCCGGTCCTCAAAGTGGAGTTCCATGGTGGACTCCTTCTATATGTCCAAGAACTTGGAAGTAAGTACCTTGGAGGAGTTCTTCTCGACAATGGAGCTCCACGAAATGAGGCTTGAAGGAATTCAAGAAGAGCCAAGAATTCAACCCTCAAGAGGAGTAGCATTGTTGGCAAACAAGGGGAAGAAGAAGATGGAAGTCCCCTCCTCCTCCGATGATGAAGCCTCCTCCTCCTCCATGGATAGCACCGAGGAAGCCTACATGGTAAGGAAGGTGAGGCGTGTATTTAAGAATTTTAGATTTGATAAATCAAATGATAGGAATAGAAGACCAAGGGGGAAGGTGATATGTTACAATTGCCAAGGAGAGGGACACATAAGGGACAATTGTCCTCTCCTAAACAAAAGCAAGGAAGAGAGGAAAAAGAAAGAAGAAAAGAAGAAGAAAAAGGGGAGCAAGAAAAAGAAGGAAGAGGAGAAGAAGGCAAAAGAAAAAGGGAAGGCCAAAGCATTCAAGGCCAAGACATGGGATGATCCTTCCTCATCCTCCTCCTCATCATCGGATGAGGAGAATGCCTTTGTCGCCAATTTGGCCTTGATGGCCTTTGACGATTTGGATTGCTCCTCCTCCGAAAATGAAGGATCAAGCACAAGAGAGAGGCTCAAGTGAAGGGAGCCTCCTCCACATCATCATCCTCCTCATCATCCAAGAAGAAGAAGAGGACATGGAAACTATGGTAACGAAAGCCTCTCCTAGTAAAATAGTTTCTATGATTTCTAGTTTAACTAGGATTTGTTTAGAGCAAAGAAGAAAAATAAATGCATGCTAGATCAAATTAAGGCATTAGAAAATAAGCTAGAAAATGCATGCTTAAATAATAATGATACTTCTTCTTGCCATGATGATGCATGCTCACATGATAATTATGTGCCTTTAGATGTTAGTGATGCATGCATAGAAGAAAATAGGGCATTAAGGGAAAAGGTAGATTATTTAACCAAAGCCCTAGGAAAATTCACAATTGGCTCCAACACCTTGAATATGATCATAGGGAGCCAAAGGGCAAGTTTTAACAAGAAAGGCCTAGGATATAAAGAGAAGAAAAATGAGAAGGCCTATAGATGCCTAATAGCTAGGGACAAGACAAAAACAAAGTAATAGCTAAGAAATGGATCCCCAAGGAATTTCTAGTGAACCCCATAGGTAAAAATCTATTTTGGGTTCCAAAATCCATCCTTAAGGGTTAGAAAACCCCTAGGGTAGTCAACCATATGAACTTGACCTATATCATATTTTGGTTGACTTAGGATGATGGGACAACATTTTTAGATAGTGTTGGGTGATGATAACGTGCCCATAAATAGGTAATAATGCTTAAATCATGATGATTGTTGTAATTCCTATGTATGTTTTAAATCATGATTTATGTTTTTGATATTTGGCACATCATCATGAGAAATAGGTTTAAATCATGCTTTAGGTGATACTTTATTTATTATCATCATATAATGCCTAATGCATGGTTATAATTTGATGAAAACATGTATTTCATGATCATAATGTGAATTTAATTAATATATGTCATTATGATCATGTAGGTTGTTAGGTTGATACTTAACCATGATAGAATTGCTTGAATATATTGGTTAAGTATATATATACAAATACCCCCCTAGGATGCATCTCACACTCACTATAGGCTAACTTGATTGCAAACTTAGCATGGGTGAGATGTTAGGATGATACAAATGTCCACTAATGCCTATGGCATTTAGATGGTCATTTAAAGTATCAAAATATCAATAATAGACCAATCATGGGGAAGGCTTATGTTTAATTAATAGACATATTGCCCAAAGATCATGGTTGGATATTTCTAATGTTTTCAAAACAATTTCTTACCTTAAAATACATGTATTCATGTTTTGAAACAATTGGATGCAAAACTAGGTAGCTAACTTGATACTAGAATGATCAAAAACCTAGTGGTTTTTAGAGTTTTTGGATTTTTGGCAAAAACAAGAAAATATAATGAGTTTTCATGAAAAACTATTTTTCATTGATAGATATACTTATAAGAAATATGTTCCCCAAATTTCATGATTTTTCAAAATTTTCTGGAATTTTTAATGCATTTCTGAATTTCATCCAGAAAATCAGAAATTCGGATTCTCTTGTGCCAGTCGACTGCCATACTGATAGCAGTCGACTGGTGGCCTGTAAATCAGAATATTGAAGGCCGATTTCAGTTTGTAAACTTACAAGTGGTACCCAATTTTATAACTTGTCATATTTTCCCTCCATTAGACTTGATGCCATGGGTTCTTAACTTAGTGATAATCTTTTTGATGGTGTCAAAGGGGGAGAAAATATTATGTTTAAGTTAATTATAAAAGGGGGAGAAATATATGATAGGGGGAGAAAATTTTTATAGAAAGTTTCATGGATTAAGGGGGAGTTGCATGTTGTTATATCATGTTTATCTTTACATGCTTTCTTACCCTTAGAATTAATATCAAATGTTTTTACCTAACTTAAACGGATTGCCACACATCAAAAAGGGGGAGATTGTTAGGGCAATCTCTTGCCATAATATGGTTTTGATGGTGTGGCAAAGGGTTTAAGTTAGTGTGTTATGTTTATTTGATATGTGCGTTGAAGTCGTGCAGGACTTAGTAATTCGCACATGGAGCCATGGCGAGTTTCACATCTCATGACTCGTGCCTTGAGTCGGTGAAGGATAGCTTTGCGGAAGCCGTGCGCTTGGAGCATCTGAGGGACCGCCGGACGAGAAGCTTGGAGTGAAGCCGGAGAAAGTAGACTTCGAGGCAAGAGACGCGAAGGAGCATTGCAGAGCCGTGCGCCTGATGCTGCCGAGGGACGTGGCCGAGAACGAAGAGAACTTCGAAGGCAAAGGACTCCGAGAAATGAGAGTGAGCGATTGTAACCCGGGGAGGGGTAGCTCTTAGGTGAAACTTGGCCATTTGGCCAGTTTGTAGCGTGATCGGCTATCGTTAGCGATCATTGCGCAAGATAACGATCATTCGAAAAGCGTGATCGGTAGTCAATAGGGTTTTGGCCGCAGAACCGCTCGTAGCCAGGCGGTCGACTACGAGTCAATGATCGGAGTGAGGTCGGAGCCGATCGTGCCAAGAGTTCCGTTGGACAACAACGGTCGGCATCCGACGTGTTCGGAGGCCGTTAGTAGCAATGATCGCCATGGGCGGCAATGATCGATGGCGAACGGGAAGAAGTTAGCCCTCTCTATAAAAAGAGAGGGTGTGAGCCTTTGAGAGGCTAATGCTTAAGTTCCAAACAATCTTCCTAGTGCCCCACAAGCTCTAAACTCTTCTTACTCGCTTTTAATCCATTCTATTTGTAAGAAGAGTGATCTTGATTGTAAAGGTTACCTCCACCTAGCTTGGTGCAAAGGAGAGACCATT
Organism: Wurfbainia villosa; assembly: GCA_025175895.1. Classification (NCBI taxonomy): domain Eukaryota; kingdom Viridiplantae; phylum Streptophyta; class Magnoliopsida; order Zingiberales; family Zingiberaceae; genus Wurfbainia; species Wurfbainia villosa. The sequence goes on from CM045987.1 coordinate 39,789,973, forward strand.
TAGTGGATTGGTTGAGCGGAGTGATTCATCGAGGACGAATCGGGGACCGTGGATTAGCGGCGTAGCCGTGAACCACGTTACATCTTGTGTTAGCATTGTCTATTTCCTTTGCTTTGTTTTTATTTGTTTAATTTGCTTGTATTGTTGTTTCCGCTTGCGCTAATCTAATTGTAGACGAGCAAATTCCGATAACCAACGAACGAGGGCTATTCACCCCCCTCTAGCCGGCCATCCGATCTCTTACAAGAGAGAGGGTGGAGTTGCCACCGGCCAAGAATAGCCAAACCCTAGAATTTCCTTGCCGCCGCCCAATAGGAAGAAGCAAACCCTAGGTTTCGGCCCACCTCTCCTCTCAAGCCAACTCCAAAAACCCTAACCCTAACCCTTGTCTTATGATATCCACGCCCAAGCCCTAAGCCCTTATTTATAGAGTTAGGCTTGAGCCTCCTTTTAATCTCCACTGTCGGATCTTGAGATTTAATCTCAATCGTCGGATCTAGAGATTTAATCTCCACCGTCGGATCTAGAGATTTAACCTCCACCGTTGGATCTAAAGTTTCATTTTCCATCATCGGATCTAGGCTTCATGAGGGTTTTAATAGGCTACAATAGGGACCATGAGGAGGAGTTGGATCTTGGCCACCCAATGGATCAAGCCCACATAAAGTCCAATCCATTAATGATAATCCATTCCACTAGAGGATTATCATTGATCTACCTCACCAACCCCATAAATAAATATGGGCTCCATATATTATTTCTACAAATGTCTCCCCGTGTTTAAGATCTCGAATGTTCGTCAATTAATTAATTTACTGATAATTAATTAATCAACATCTAACTCCATGAGTAGTACCACTCAACCTTATCATCATGCGGGACCAAGTCCACCTGCAAGATTTACATGAAGAACCTTATGAGCTCCTTGTTGGACTTTCCGAGCAACAAAAACCATTTTTTGCGTTGCGGAAACCCCGGAAGTCCGGCCACGGATCCGTGCGAAAATGTATTAAAACTAAAACATGTATGTGCTTGTATAAAACCCTAGATCTACCTTAGATCTAAATGATAAGGATGTTACCCTCGATGCGACGCCCTTCGTAAATCCCGCTCGTCCAAAAGGTTCGCTGGAACTCGAGAGTGTCAAGTGCACACTCCTCTATTAGTATCCACACAAGCAATAGGTGGAGAAAACACACCCTTGAGTGTGCTAGCACTCTATGGATGGTTCGGCCAAAGAGGTTGGGAGAGGAGGAGAGCTTGAGGGAATAATCCAAGGAAGAAGATGAAGTTGTGAAGAAGAAGATGGAGTTACCCAAAATCAAATCTCCCCATCAAGAAGTGGCCGGCCACATTATGGAGAGGGGGTTACATGCATGCATGTAACTCCCATGACCCTTGGTCTCCTTCATGAGGTGGCACCACATGACAAAGTCAATGATGATGTGGAGCATCATCATTGGCCGGCCATGGCAAGTCATCATCATGACATGGCATTTGGTCAAGTCAAACTTGATCTTTCATCTTCCCTCTCAAGTCAAGTCAAACTTGACCTCTTATCTCCCATGGTTGATCAAATCCAACCATTTGATTCAAGTCAATTTAATTTAATGAATCTCTACTCATTAATTTAAATTGATTTGATGAATCAAATCTAAATTAGATTCATTCAACACTTGAATCAACTTGAGCCTAACTCAATTAGTCTAATTTGGATTACTCTTAATCCAATTTGGTTCATCCCATGAACCTAATCCTCATGGTTCATCATATGAACCTAATCTCCATCTAATTGCCCTTATGTGTGTGACCCTATAGGTTCTTGTAACGTTGGCAATGTCCCTAAACCGATTTAGGAACATAAGCAATGAGAGGTATCTAGCAACACATCAATGCTACCCAAGTTACAAGAATGTTGAGCTCCAACATCACCTTTGTGACTACTAATTGTGACGCTCACAATATGTGACAATGTCCCTCTATCCTTGACATCTAGATTGACCAATCGAGGCATAGACCGTGTCATCCTCGATACAATCTAAATTTTGAACTCAAAGTAGACTCACTCTAATCAAATGAGCTCAATATCTCATATTGACTCATTTGGGCATGACCATGCACTTCGTGGTCTCACTCTATCAAGAATATCGATGTCACTCCCGTCATATAGGAGAGATAGATCCTATCTACATCACTCACATCCCTCCGCATAATTTGTTACATACCCAGTAATCGCCTTTATAGTCCACCCATTTACGGGTGATGTTTGACGAAGCCAAAATATGCAACTCCTTATCTAGGGAACCATGGTGACTTCAGATCTATGGACTAATAGTCATACTAATAGCCACATGAGAAAGTATATGACACTCATATAACGATCCATGATACTTTCTCATGGCGGGTCATTCAGTATACATTCTCCAATGCATACCCATGTGTCAACTTGATATCTCATATTCATGACTTGTGAGATTAAGTTATAATGTTGACCTACATGCTAGTCTCTACGCATTAACATCGTCCCTGAGCGTTAATACTCGACTAGGAATGATTAAGAGTAGTGTTCTCTATATCATCTCATTATCGATTCAACTAATCGATTGATATAGATAAGAACCTACTACTCAAGGACATTATTATATTTAGTTATTTGACACCAATACAAGTAAATATAATAATCATGCCTTTATAAATAGGAATATGATACAATAAAGTCCATACAACAATCATCACATGATTGACTCTAGGGCTTTCACTAACAATCTCCCACTAGGACTAGTGCCAATCACCGTAGTATCTAATACCCAATGACCTAGTGTGACCATCATGCTTTTTCTGTGCCAAAGCCTTGGTCAAGGGATCTGCAATGTTAGCCTCTGTGGGTACTCTGCAAATCTTCACATCTCCTCTATCGATAATCTCTCAAATGAGATGGAAGCACCGTAGTATGTGTTTGGTCCGCTGGTGTGAGCGAGGTTCCTTAGCCTGTGCAATCACTCCATTATTGTCACAATAGAGCTCTATAGGATCTACAATGCTAGGAACCACCCCAAGCTCAGTAATGAACTTGCGGATCCAAACTGCCTCCTTTGCTGCCTCAGATGCAGCAATATACTCGGCTTCTATTGTAGAATCAGCAACTGTGTCCTGCTTCAAACTCTTCCAGCTCATAGCGCCACCATTCAAGCAAAACACGAACCCTAACTGCGATCTATAATCATCCTGGTCAGTTTGGAAGTTGGCATTGCTGTAACCCTTTACAGCTAGCTCCTCATCGCCTCCAAATATCAAGAAATATTCTTTAGTCCTTCTCAAGTACTTAAGAATATTCTTGACTGCTATCCAGTGACGCTCACCTGGATATGACTGGTATCTACTCATCATGCTCAAAGCATACGAGACATCAGGACGAGTACACAGCATGGCGTACATGATAGATCCTATAGCAGATGCGTAAGGGATCTTATCCATGAGGTATCTCTCCTCTCTAGAAGAGGGACTTTGAGTCTTCGAAAGACTCACACTATGTGACATCGGCAGAAGTCCCTTCTTGGAATTCTGCATGGCAAACCGTAGTAAAACCGTGTCAATGTATGTACTCTGACTTAGGCTAAGCAATCTCTTAGATCTATCTCTATAGATCTTGATGCCTAGAATACAGGCTACTTCACCTAAGTCTTTCATTAAGAAGCACGTCCCCAGCCACATCTTCACAGACTGTAGCAAAGGGATGTCATTCCCAATGAGTAGTATGTCATCCACATACAATACAAGGAAGACAACTGTATTCCCATTAACCCTTTTGTAGACACAGGGTTCATCTTCATTCTTGATGAAACCAAACTATTTGATCGCATCATCGAATCGAAGATTCCAGCTCTGAGAGGCTTGCTTTATCCCATAAATGGACCTTTGCAGCTTGCATACTTTCCCAGTATGCTGTGGATCTTCAAATCCCTCAGGTTGTGTAATGTACACATACTCGAGTAAGTTTCCATTTAGAAACGCGATTTTGACATCCATCTGCCAGATCTCATAATCGTGGAATTTTGCAATAGCAAGCAAGATCCGAATGGACTTAAACATCGCCACTGGAGAAAAGGTTTCATCATAGTCAATACCATGAATTTGCTTGAAACCTTTAGCCACCAATCGACCCTTATAGGTATGCGTAAGTCCATCCATGTCAATCTTTCTCCTAAAGACCCACTTACACCCAATGGGTTTAACCCCTTCAGGTGGATCAACCAAAGTCCATACTTGGTTGGTGTACATGGATTCCATCTCGGATCTCATGGCCTCTAGCCATTTCTCAGAATCTGGGCTCATCACAGCTTCCTGATAAAAGGTAGGCTCATTCTCAATGAGCATTACGTTATCATGGTCAGACAAGAGGAATGAGTATCTCTCAGGCTGACGACGTACCCTATCAGATCTGCGAAGAGGTAGGTCTACCTGAACAGGTGGTTGTTCCATAACTCCTTGTGCAACAACCTCATCACCCACAACACTTTGTGGTTCCTATTCAACCTCCATCAAGGCCTCAGTGCTATGGTCCTTATCTTGAATTTCGTCAAGATCGAACATACTCCCACTAGTTTTTCTAGAAACAAAATCCCTTTCTAGAAAAACCCCAGTCTTTGCCACAAACACTTTGTGCTGACTGGGAATGTAGAAGTAATATCCCTTTGTATCCTTGGGATATCCAACAAAATAGCACATATCAGATTTGGGTCCCAATTTGTCTGAGACTTGACGTCGAACGTAAGCCTCACAACCCCAAATCCTCATGAAAGACATCTTGGGATTTCTCCCTATCCATATCTTATATGGTGTCTTTATGACAACCTTGGATGGTACACGGTTAAGGGTAAAGGTTGTTGTGTCTAGAACATATCCCCAAAAGGATATAGGAAGATCTATGTGACTCATCATAGATCGTACCATATCTAATAGGGTACGATTCCTCCTTTCGGATACACCATTCCACTGTGGTGTTCCAGGAGGAGTGAGTTGGGATAGAATCCCACACTCAGCTAGATAGTGACGAAACTCATGACTAAGGTATTCACCACCTCGATCTGATCGAAATATCTTAATACTCTTGCCAAGCTAGTTTTGTAATTCATTCTTGAATTCTTTAAACTTTTCAAAGGATTCTGATTTATGTGTCATAAGATACACATAACCATATCTACTGAAGTCATCAGTAAATGTAATGAAGTATCTGTAACCACCTCTAGCAGCAACATTGAAAGGACCACATACATCACTATGTATAAGTTCTAACAAATATGTTGCTCTTTCGTTGTGTCCACTAAAGGGAGTCTTGGTCATCTTGCCTAAAAGGCAAGACTCGCATGTCTCATATGGTTCAAAATCAAATGAGTCTAGCAGTCCATCCTTATGGAGCTGAGATAAGCGACTCTCATTTATGTGACCTAAACGACATGCCAGAGATAGGTTTGGTTCAACTCATTTGACTTAAACCTCTTGGTACTTATGTTATAGATAGGGCTCTCTAAGTCTAGAAAGTAGAGTCCGTTCATTAGAGGTGCACTGCAATAGAACATATCATTTAAATAAACTGAACAACATTTGTTCTTTATTATAAATGAAAATTCTTTCTTGTCCAAACAAGAAACTGAAATGATGTTCTTAGTTAAGGCAGGCACATAACAACATTCATCTAATTCTAGTACAAGCCCAGAGGGCAGAGATAGATCATAAGTTTCTACAGCAACAGCAGCAACCCTTGCTCCATTGCCTACTCGTAGGTCCACCTTGCCCTTTGTTAATGCCCTTCTATTTCTCAGCGCCTGTACATTGGTACAAATGTGAAATGCACATCCGGTATCTAATACCCATGATGAAGAAATAGATAGATTGACTTCTATAACATTTATACCTGAAGTAGAAGTCTCACTTCTTTTCTTCTTAAGATCTTTCAGGTAAGCTTTGCAGTTACGCTTCCAGTGTCCAGCTTCCTTGCAGCGGAAGCAATCCCCTTCCTTGGCTACCCCTCCTTTGGGTTTAAGTTCTTTTCCTTTGCCCTTGGCTTGAGACTTTCCCTTAGCTTTAGGCTTGTCCATGCCTTTCTTCTTGTGCACCATCAAAATGGTGTCAGATTTTCCCTTCTTAAGTTTAAGCTCAGCAATTCTCAACATGCTGAGCATCTCAGGCAGTGGTTTATCAATTTCATTCATGTTATAATTCATGACAAATTGATTGTAGGCTTGTGGCAAAGATTGCAAGATTAGGTCAGTGGCCAGCTCTTGGCCAAGTGGGAATCCCAGCCTTTGTAGGTTTTCTACGTGCCCAATCATCTTGAGTACATATGGACCTACGGGAGTCCCATCTTGCATTTTGGACTCAAATAATGCCTTAGAGACTTCATATCTCTCATGCCTTGCTTGTCCTTGATATAGTTGACGAAGATGTCCAACCATATCATAAGCATTCATGAACTCATGTTGCTTCTGAAGCTCAGAGTTCATGGTCGCAAGCATTAGACATGACACATCTAATGCATCATCTTGATGCTTCTTGTAAGCATCTTTGTTAGCTCGCAAGGCAGTGGCAGGAGGTGCCTCCGGAATGGGCTGCTCCAGGACGTACAACTTCCTTTCTTGGGTGAGAACAATTCTCAGGTTCCTGTACCAGTCCAAGAAATTTGCTCCATTGAGCTTGTCCTTCTCAAAGACAGAACGCAGAGAGAGAGAGTGTTCGTGTTTGTCGACATAGTTATCTACAACATACAATGCAGAGAATTAATATCATATTCCTTTTATCATTTAATTAGGCCTTTAATCAAATGATGCTCCCACTGAATTATAGGAACTTTGTAGAATTGAGTTATGGATGTGGTCAAACCACATTACTAGATTCATACAAACTAGCTATAATTCTTGCGGGACAAGATCCACATCATACTAAGGCTTGAGTTAGCTTTGGCTAAATCGCCCAGGACTTAGTACGATCGGTGGGTAACACATTACCGATTACATCTCTATGCAACTCTTGTTTATAGGATCAAGACCCACATTTACAAAAGACCTTGAGTTAGCTTTGGCTAAATCGCCCAAGATTTAGTGTAAATGCGATCTTAACCTATCTTTCCAACGATTGGAATATGCCTATAGTTCTACTCGATCCAATTGAGTTAACTAGTTTTGCTCAATCTAATTGAGCTTACTCTAACCCAAGCGTGATAGGCGGGACCAAGATTGTCCCTCCGTACCCTACCAAGATAATATGCGTTGCTCTGCTTTGACAGATTCAACAACAACAAATGATCGAGGTAGTATTGGGTATCAAGGCTCAGTAGGCATTTTCGAGTTGATTCGATTATGATCTAATCTAATCGTAATGTGTATCTTATACGTATTTAGGTCTTTATTATCCTATAATAGCATGCATCACATACATACAATCATTATTCTAGCATGCATCATATACATACAAGAAAATTATCCTAGCATGCATCATATACATACAAGCATTATTCTACTAGCATGCATCACATACATACAAGCAAAATAATATATATATATATATATATATATATATATTTAACTATATATTTAACTGTGATGTAGTCATGGCCCTACTACTATCTTCTCAAGCCAATGAGAAGATCGGACGGTCAACCTAAGGCTAGCGGCTTCTCCAAGCACTTCCTTTGACCGCCATGTGTCGTCGGCACCCTTCTCGTAACCTCGTCTTCAAGTGGACTTTCCACCGCTCCATTTTGTACATTACAAATATGAAACTCGAGTTACATTCTGTTAGTAATATATGAGAGATGTCCTAAGGCAATCGCCTTATGTATGAACCATTTATATGATAAATGAAGATTCACTATTTGAGTATACATGTTTAATGTATTTGATTGGATCTTAAACTCATTTATCAATGTCCACGCTTGAATGTCACAAAGATGAGAGAATTTGTGATTGGATCACAACTAGTGAGTATCTCTACATGTGTAATTGTGATGTATCGAATTATCCTAGTCGATGAATTGATGGATTTGGACACCATCAATTTCGCCGAGACTAGCACGAGGTATACTCCTTGGTGTATCCAAGCGGTGATTCTCGGCCGGAGACATTGTGATGTTCCGGAGTTAATCGTGGATGCTAGTTATGGTAACTAGTTCATTGGAGTGACCAGTAAGACTTCATATGGTTCTCTGCATATATAGATATGTCAATGAAGTTCTTACTGTGGCTTAAGTGCGATGTTCCTTTGACTTGCGGTATTCAAGTCATCTTGATCATGGAGACTTATGCTTTGACATCTTAAGCAAACATCTCCGAGGAGATGTGGACCCGGGATGATTGGGTATAAGTCGAAGTGATCGAAGGTGTTTGAATAGCCTATAAAACATTCACCACTCCTTGCGAGGAGATGTATACCCATGGCCTCTCGTCGGATTGTTACTAAAGTCTTTGGCCAAAGCATTACATGTTTAGAGTAAAGTACTCTTCGATACATGTGGAGTAACTAGAATCCGTAGGACGAGGAAATGATACTTGGGCTAGGTGTGACGTAGTCAGCCTAGTGGGGACTGACACAATAGACCATGTCCTGAACCAAGTGGGTATAAGATGAGTGAAGGGAATGGGGCACGATTCATTCGAGCTACTGAAGGGTTTCAGAAATAGTTCTGGATCAACCGTTGATCTTTTCGGTTAATTGGGGATCATGATGTACTACTAGGTGCCACTAATGATCGTTCTATAATTAATGGTTAATTATAGACGGCCAACATAAATCGAGAACCTATTTGGTCACACGCACAACGAGTGTAATCCAAAGGATTTAAAACGAGCTTGAGAATGGGATTCTCAGACCGAGAGAAACTATGTTTGGTTGGACCAAACATAAAGCGAGCATGAATTTGTTTCAGTCGCAATGGAAGCGTGGATGGGCCGTGTCTTATGAAGACATAATGGATGGACCAAAATGGTTTGGTTCTAATCCAATGGATGAGAATAAACCAAAGGGTTTGGTTTATATTAAACGAATGAACCAAAGGTTGGTTCGGTTCGTTTTAACTTAAAATAAACCATCATGGTTTGGTTTATTTTAACTTATCTTAATGGAGCGGGTTAAGGGGCTTTATGGATATGATCCATTAACCATTAAGAGAATTAGTTCTCTATAAAATAGGGCTTAAACCCTAATTGGAGTTGCCGCCCAACCTAGTTGTGCCGCCCCCTCCCTCTCCTCCACTAGTCGGCGCCAACCCTAGGTGTGCCGCCGTCCAAGTCATTGCCGGCGACCAAGCTTCAGCCGGTGAACCTCCGGCGAACCTCCGGTGATCTCCTCTAGGTTCGGTGATAAGGTGAGCTTCCATCTCTCCTTGGCCGGCCTCTATTCCTCCACCAAAAGCTGTCCAGTTTTTCTGGACAGCTTGTTTCTTTGTTGTCGGAGCGTCGTTTGGACGACGGTTAGTGCTCCGATAGTGCCTAACTTACCGGGGATTTGATCTCCGGTAATCCTCTGAGGTGGAGGACGAAGGATTCATCAATTGGTTGACGAATACCTCTCCGGAGAAGCGAGTTTTGAGAACTCGTTTTAGGATCCGAATTTGGATTCGGATCGTGATCATCTCTCGATCACGTCGTCTTCAACACGAGGCTAGTAACCCATACGAAGACGAAGCTCGTGACTTAGCGAAGTCATCCCGAGGAGCTCGGCGTGGATACGGATAGAGACGATTCTTACGAGGATCGTTCCGGTTGATGCCGTTCCCGCTACACGTCATACGAAAGGTATAACGTAGATAAATTTCCTTTTATTGCAAATTTTTAATTTATGGTTATGTCTACACTTGTTGTAATAAGCATGTGTGTGTTGTGTGTGTTGTAATAAATATAGATTTATTATTTTTAATTGCTTCCGCTGTGCTCATGTTTACGAAACATGATCGAACACACACACGCCGCGGTGCCGGAAACCCAACAGTGGTATCAGAGCCCAGGTTGTGTTTTGACATAATCATAAAATTGGTTTTGCGATAGTCATAATGTATTTCTGGAAATTTTCTAATTTTGGAAATTTAGAAGTATTTATGGAAATTTTTCAATTTTGGAAAGCCTAGAAGTATTTATGGAAATCTTCCACTTTTGGAAAGTTGGAAGTATTTATGGAAATTGATATTTTCCATAAATAAAATATTTGATTAGATTCTGGAAATTTGTTTCCTAATTTAATCATGATTTGATTTGGGAAATCAAATCTTAAAATATTTTATTTCCATAAGTAGTTTTAATGATTTAGGAAATTGGTTTCCTAAATAGATTTTCCTTAATCAAATAATTCCATGAATAAAATATGTGATTAGATTTGGAAATTTGTTTCCTAATTTAATTATGATTTGATTTGGAGAATCAAATCTTAAACATATTTTATTTCCATAAATAGTTATGACATATAAGGAAATTATATACATGACATAATTGTATGCCATGTAATTGCATTAGATGCATAACATTATGCCATGTCGTGACATGTAGATGTATGCCATGTATGCCATGCCATGTAGATAATAGTTATTTGCATGCAAAGAGGATGAGACATAAAAACCCTTAATCAATATTAAAGCCTACACCTTCCATTAATATGGTTAGAACCAGAGTTCTGTTTCTTGGTTGGATTGTTGGACTCTCTCCAAGCCCGGCTCGAACCTGAATATGTTCAAACCATGGAATAGTTTAATACTAATATGGTAAGAGTCAGAGGTCAATCGTTAGCTTTGGTTGTTGGACTCTCTCCAAGCTGGGCTAATTGGTTGAATGCGCTCTAACCATATTAAAACTATATCCCGATTAATGGGTTGGCTTTAACCTGGAGCATCGGCTTGTTGGACTCTCTCCAAGGTCGATGTAAAGGGAGGTGAAGTTGGGTGCTATGCATATGATGCATACTTGTTAATGTGTTAACAACCCGATGTATGTGTGAACATTCAATTAGTTGATAGCACATTGTGATAGTTGCATATACGTGATATGCAATCGGTATAGTTGATACCTACCGTCGTAGTTATGAATGGCTTGTTGGACTCTCTCCAAGGTTGTTCATAACTATGATGGATATCAACCCATTCGGAGATGGACCTACGATCTCCCGAAGTGATTTTGGGGTTTTTGAAATTCGAAAAATGAATGGGATTTATAAATGTATATTGATGCATTTTTAAAAATCATCTTTCTCATATATGCTCGTTTTGTATTTCTAAGTTAATATATTGATCATGATGTGTTTGAATTTGCGTTCCATTTTGGATTCAAATAAATTGACTGGGCCGAACTTCTTGGACTGGCTTAGAAACTTGAGAATTGTTCTCAAGTTGAAAAGCTTGCAAATGTCCTCGAAGCGCCTCTTCCCGCCCGTCCTAGTGACGATGCAACTCTAGACCAATTGTTGGCCTATCAGAAACATGTGAGTGATTCTGAACAAATGAGTTGCATCATGCTAGCCACGATGGAACCCAAGCTACGAAAGAAGCATGAGCATATGGATGCTCATATCGTAGTCCTTCATCTTTGTGAGTTGGTTGATGAGCAAGTGAGATTTGAAAGGTTCGAAGTCTCAAAGCTCCTCTTCACCTCTGAGATGCTAGGAGGATCATCTGTGGTACTGCTCAATATGCTGAAGACTGTGGAGTCTTCTGAGAAGCATGAGCAGGGGACTGTGCTGTTAGTTGATTCCTCGAAGAAAGGTTCTAAGAGGAAGTCAAAGGAACAACAGAAGGGAAAGAAGAGAAGGGCTAAGAAGGTAGAACTAGCACAAAAGGAAACTTGCCATCATTATGGCAAGGAGAGCCATTTGCGAAGAAAGTGCAAGATTTATCTTGAGTCCGTGAAGAAGGATAAGGCATCGGATGCCCCATCTTCTTCAGAAATCTTCTTTATTGATTATCATTCTATTTCCTTAGACACTTGGGTATTCGATACTGGGTGTAGCTCACATATATGTAATGACATACATGGGCTAAGGAATAGAAGAAGACTCGTCAAGGGGAGAGTCAAATTTACGTGTTGGGAATGGAGCAACGATTGCTGCACTCGCCATCGGAACGTACTTGTTGGAACTCCCTGTAGGACTTGTCTTAGAACTGGACAATTGCTTTTATGTTCCTTCGTTGATAAAGAACATCATTTCTATTTCTTGTTTAAATAGAAATGGGTACCATTTGACTTTTAGTAACAATTGTTGTTACATAACTTTGAATGGAGTTCTTTATGGGACTGGAACTTTAAGCAATGGTGTTTATATGTTGGACGTATCCAGTGACATTTTCAATATCGAAGAGAGCAACACGCGTGCTCGAAAGGATAATCAAATAGACTCCTATATGTGGCATTGTCGTCTTGGCCATATAAGCAAGAAACGCATGTCCGAATTACACCGATGTGGAATTCTGGAATCGTTTGAATTGGATTCATACGATACATGCGAATCATGCTTAAAAGGCAAGATGACTAAGTTACCTTTTACTGGAAAAGGTGAACGAGTGGGAGAGTTACTAGGTCTAATACATACTGATGTATGTGGACCTATGTCAACTCAAGCATTAGGAGGCTATAGCTACTTCATTACCTTCACAGATGATCACTCACGGTTTGGGTATGTGTTCTTGATGAAACACAAGTCTGAAGCCTTTGAAAGGTTCAAAGAATTCAGAAATGAAGTAGAGAAACAACATGACAAGAGTATTAAAATACTTCGATCGGATCGAGGTGGTGAATACTTAAGTCAAGAGTTTCTTGATTATCTAAGAGACAATGGTATATTGTCTCAATGGACTCCGCCCTATACACCACAACATAATGGTGTATCTGAGAGGCGTAACCGGACCTTGTTGGACATGGTCAGGTCAATGATGAATCATGCGACTCTTCCCAAGTGCTTTTGGGGTTATGCACTTCAGACAGCTGTTTACTAGTTAAACAGAATGCCTACCAAGGTAGTCTCAACTACTCCATATGAGATATGGAATGGTAAGAAACCTCATGTATCTTACTTGAAGATATGGGGTTGTCCTGCTTATGTGAAGCGGACTGTATCAGACAAATTGGATGCTAAGTCTGATAAATGTCTATTTATTGGATACCCTAAGGAAACAAGGGGTTACCAATTCTATCATCCTGTGGAACAAAAGGTGTTTGTTTCAAGGCATGCTGTGTTTCTAGAGAAAGAGTTTCTCGCAAGAAATGGGAGTGTCGTCGAGCTTGAGGAGGCTCGAGACTCAAATAGACATTGATGAGATACACGGTGAAGCACAACAAATGACAACTCATAGTGATGAGCAATCGGGACCTATTGTAACACCACATCTCGTAGATCCGGTAGAACACGCAACATTCCCGAGAGATATGGATTTCTCGTAATCGAACGACGTGTTACTCATTGATGATGAGGAGCCTACCAGTTATGAAGAAGTGTTGACAAGTTCAGAAAGGGATAAGTGGCTTGGTGCCATGAAGTCGGAAATGGATTCCATGTATGAAAAACCAAGTTTGGAACTTGGTTGACCCACCTGAAGGGATAAAGCCTATAGGGTGCAAGTGGGTTTTCAAGAAGAAAACCGACATGGATGGTAATGTGATTACCTATAAGGCTAGATTGATGGCGAAAGGATATCGTCAAAAACAAGGTGTTGATTATGACGAAACCTATTCGCCTGTAGCTATGCTTAAATCCATTCGGATGCTCCTGGCCATAGCGGCTCATTATGATTATGAGATATGGAAGATGGATGTGAAAACAACTTTCCTTAATGGAAACCTGCTCGAGGACGTGTATATGATACAACCTGAGGGTTTCACATCGGTTGATAAAACCAAGGTATGCAAATTGCGACGGTCCATTTATGGATTGAAGCAAGCATCCAGGAGCTGGAATATCCGTTTTGATGAGACAATCAAAAAGTTTGATTTCTCACAAAATCCAGACGAACCTTGTGTGTACAAGAAGGTTAGTGGGAGTGCAGTCGTATTCCTAGTATTGTATGTCGATGACATACTACTTATAGGAAACGATGTTTCAATCTTACAGTCAGTGAAGGTTTGGTTATCCATGACATTCTCCATGAAAGACCTGGGAGAAGCAACCTACATCCTCGGGATTAAGATCTATAGAGATAGATCGAAACGGTTGCTTGGTCTTTCGCAGTCTACATATATAGACCGAGTGCTAATGAGGTTTAGCATGTCGGAATCCAAGAAAGGTTTCCTACCCATCAGGCATGGGGTACACCTTTCGAAGTCTATGTGTCCGCGCACAGAAGACGAGAGGATTTGCATGAGTATGATTCCCTATGCATCCGCAATAGGATCTATCATGTATGCTATGTTATGTACGAGGCCCGATGTATCGTATGCTCTGAGTGTCACGAGCAGATACCAGTCCGATCCAGGAATGGATCATTGGGCGGCTGTTAAGATGATCCTTAAGTACTTGAGAAGAACTAAGGATGTGTTCCTAATATATGGAGAAGGGTACATGGTGATACGTGGGTAATGCGGATCGATCCGCATGCATAAGGATGATTCCATGTCTTAGTCTGGGTATGTATTCACCTAGAATGGAGGTGCAATAAGTTGGAAAGGTTCCAAGCTTGACACTATAGCGGATTCTGCCACTAAGGCAGAATACATTGCAGCTTTGGAAGCAGCAAAGGAAGCGGTTTGGATCAAGTAGTTCATCTATGAACTTGATGTGGTCTCATCAATGATCCAAACATGTGCTTCGCCACTATCATCTTATCAGAGAGATCATAAGTAGGAACGAAATACAAATCGAGAAAATTCCCCCTGAAAGGAACTTAGCGGATCCTTTGACTAAAGCATTACCTCAAAGTAAGTTTGAGGGTCATGTTAGAGCTTATGGTATTGGATACCGTAGCGATTGGCATTAGGCCAAGTGGGAGTCTGTTAGTAATATATGAGAGATGTCCTAAGGCAATCGCCTTATGTATGAACCATTTATATGATAAATGAAGATTCACTATTTGAGTATACATGTTTAATGTATTTGATTGGATCTTAAACTCATTTACTAAATGTCCACGATACGATTCACAGCATGAGAGAATTTGTGATTGGATCACAACTAGTGAGTATCTCTACATGTGTAATTGTGATGTATCGGAATTATCTCTAGTCGATGAATTGATGGATTTGGACACCATCAATTCTGTCGAGACTAGCACGAGGTATACTCCTTGGTGTATCCAAGCAGCTGATTCTCACTGGCTGGAGACATTGTGATGTCCGGAGTTAATCGTGGATGCTAGTTATGGTAACTAGTTCATTGGAGTGACCATCAGTAAGACTTCATATGGTTCTCTGCATATATAGATATGTCAATGAAGTTCTTACTGTGGCTTAAGTGCGATGTTCCTTTGACTTGCGGTATTCAAGTCATCTTGATCATGGAGACTTATGCTTTGATATCTTAAGCAAACATCTCCGAGGAGATGTGGACCCGGGATGATTGGGTATAAGTCGAAGTGATCAAAGGTGTTTGAATAGCCTATAAAGGATTCACCACTCCTTGCGAGGAGATGTATACCCATGGCCTCTCGTCGGATTGTTACTAAAGTCTTTAGCCAAAGCATTACATTTTTAGAGTAAAGTACTCTTCGATACATGTGGAGTAACTAGAATCTGTAGGACGAGGAAATGATACTTGGGATAGGTGTGACGTAGTCAGCCTAGTGGGGACTGACACAATAGACCATGTCCTGAACCAAGTGGGTATAAGATGAGTTAAGGGAATGGGGCACGATTCATTCGAGCTACTGAAGGGTTTCAGAAATAGTTCTGGATCAACCGTTGATCTTTTCGGTTAATTGGGGATCATGATGTACTACTAGGTGCCACTCATGATCGTTCTATAATTAATGGTTAATTATAGATGGCCATCATAAACCGAGAACCTATTTAGTCACACGCACAACGAGTGTAATCCAAAGGATTTAAAACGAGCTTGAGAATGGGATTCTCAGACCGAGAGAAACTATGTTTGGTTGGACCAAACATAAAGCGAGCATGAAATTGTTTCAGTCGCAATGGAAGCGTGGATGGGCCGTGTCTTATGAAGACATAATGGATGGACCAAAATGGTTTGGTTCTAATCCAATGGATGAGAATAAACCAAAGGGTTTGGTTTATATTAAACGAATGAACCAAAGGTTGGTTCGGTTCGTTTTAACTTAAAATAAACCATCATGGTTTGGTTTATTTTAACTTATCTTAATGGAGCGGGTTAACGGGCTTTATGGATATGATCCATTAACCATTAAGAGAATTAGTTCTCTATAAAATAGGGCTTAAACCCTAATCCCAAAACCCTAATTGGAGTTGCCGCCCAACCTAGTTGTGCCGCCTCCTCTCCTCCACTAGTCGGCGCCAACCCTAGGTGTCTTTGTGCCGCCGTCCAAGTCATTGCTGGCGACCAAGCTTCAGCCGGTGAACCTCCGGCGACCCTCCGGTGATCTCCTCTAGGTTCGGTGATAAGGTGAGCTTCCATCTCTCCTTGGCCGGCCTCTATTCCTCCACCAAAAACTGTCCAGTTTTTCTGGACAGCTTGTTTCTTTGTTGTCGGAGCGTCGTTTGGACGACGGTTAGTGCTCCGATAGTGCCTAACTTACCGGGGATTTGATCTCCGGTAATCCTCTGAGGTGGAGGATGAAGGATTCGTCAATTGGTTGACGAATACCTCTCCGGAGAAGCGAGTTTTGAGAACTCGTTTTAGGATCCGAATTTGGATTCGGATCGTGATCATCTCTCGATCACGTCGTCTTCAACACGAGGCTAGTAACCCGTACGAAGACGAAGCTCATGACTTAGCGAAGTCATCCCGAGGAGCTCGGCGTGGATACGGATAGAGACGATTCTTACGAGGATCATTCCGGTTGATGCCGTTCCCGCTACACGTCATACGAAAGGCATAACGTAGATAAATTTCCTTTTATTGCAAATTTTTAATTTACGGTTATGTCTACACTTGTTGTAATAAGCATGCGTGTGTTGTGTGTGTTGTAATAAATATAGATTTATTATTTTTAATTGCTTCCACTGTGCTCATGTTTACGAAACATGATCGAACACACACACGCCGCGGTGCCGGAAACCCAACACATTCGAGTCTAAAACTATTTACAACTAGAATATCATAAGAAGAGGTATGACACGCAGGTCGCATACACTATACAACTCGAGTTTCATATTTGTAATGTACAAAATGGAGCGGTGGAAAGTCCACTTGAAGAGGAGGTTACGAGAAGGGTGCTGACGACACATGGCGGTCAAAGGAAGTGCTTGGAGAAGCCGCTAGCCTTAAGTTGACCGTCCGATCTTCTCAAGCCAAATACGACACGCAGGCCGTATTATGAATTACAACACATCATCCAATCAAATTGGGGTTATTGGGCCATGACAATCACAGAATTATAAATAATTCTAAATTATGTATTTTTACAGAAAATTTCTATAATTTTTCCTATTTTTTTTCAATTTTATGAGTCACCTCCTCGTAACGGTCCCGCTAAGTGGTTTCCGGGCGCGATCGCGGGACAAGGCCCCTTTCGGGGATAGGGGCAGCACCCCTACTCGCAAAATAAACTTTGCGAGTGTCCCTACAATGATCTTACAACAACTTAAGTCACTGTCCCAAAAACCTAAAGCGAGAACTCACCGTTTCGGAGAGTTTTTCTCGACGGTTGAAGCCTACAAGTGTCCCAACACTCGTTGCTTCGATTCTTCGAGAAAAATACCCAAAAATTCTATAAAAATAGGAAATTTACAGAAACATATAAATCTGTAATTTTTATACCTAATACAAAAATTACGAAAATGAAACACATACATGCTTCGCACGTGGCTCTGATACCACTGTTGGACTTTTCGAGCCACAAAAACCGCTTTTTGCGTTGCGGAAACCTCGGAAGTCCAGCCACGGATCCGTGCGAAGATGTATTAAAACTAAAACATGTATGTCCTGTAGGGATGTATACTGAAAAGTCTATCTTTTGTATGAACATCTTTATTTTGGAATAAGAATCATATGATCATTGTTTGCATATTTTTATGGTTATGCAATATTGTCTAATACTTTACATTGTAGATAACATGGTGTGTGGTGTCACACAGGAGACCATGTTATCGGCCCCTTGAAAAGTATAAGCAAAGACTCACAACCGAGATGACTTTGGACAAACCATCGGAATGGTTGTAGTGTGGTTTGGTATTGGTTTGTCTTGACCATAGAATCACACTAGTGCACTTTGTGTGTATTGAGCAAGATCGACTTAGAGGTGATTCAATTTATTGCTGACTACATAATCGAATCGAACCTCAGATATTATTTGGTACATGCTCTTAATCCCGATATAATAACGGGCACATATACTTAGTACTCATCTCTTTGATTTACCAATGGGCGAGATTTATAGATTAAATTGATAGGCTCGGTAAGTTGGGAGATGATATTATTTATATGGTGTGCCGTTGATTATAGGAGTAAACCGTGATGATGATGTCCCCTTGAGGAGCTCATAAGGTTCATCATGTAAACCCTAAGGTGGACTTGGTCCGGCATGATGAAAACGTTGAGTGGTACTACTCAAGGAGTTAGTTGTTGATTAATTAATGGTCGGTAAATTAATTAATCGACGGACATTCGAGATCTTAAACATGGGGAGAAGATGTACAAATAATATATGGATCCCATATTATCATATGGGGGTTGGTGAGGTAGTTCAATGATGAACCTTTAGTGGATTGGATCATCATTAGTGGATTGGACTTTATGTGGGCTTGATCCATGGGTGGCCAAGACCCAACTCCTCCTCATGGTCCCTAATGTAACCTATTAACACCTCATGATGCTTAGATCCAAATGATAGAAACAAAACTCAAAGATCCATTGGTAGAGATTAAATCTCTAAGAACCGACAGTAGAGATTAAATCTCTAGATTCGACGGTTGAGATTAAATCCCTAGAACCAATGGAGAAGATTAATTCATGAATTATCCCTAACTCTATAAAATGATGGCAAAGAGATTTGGCGTGATGAACATGATAGGAGAGCTAGGGTTTGGGCGGCAAGAAGGAATCCTATTTGAGATAGGATTAGGATTAGGGTTTGGAGGCAAGGGTGGCACCAAATAAGGAAGGTTCTTTCTCTCTTCTTCTTCCTCTTTTGGCCAACGTCCAGCACCCTTCCCAGCTCTTTTCCAGCCTTGGCCGACACCCAAAAGCTTCCTTTTCCCTCTCCTTAGGTGGTGGAAACAAGATATAGGGCTTCCCTTGGTGTCTTGGTTGTTTTCCACCATCTTCTCCTTCATCTAGTTGGCTGACGGCAAGGATAAGTTTGGTTCCTTGTTGGTTGTTTCTAGTGAGGAGAAAAACCTTGTTTCTATTCTTCCTCTTGATTTGGAAGAGCAAGGAAGGATGATTTGGCATCTAGGAGCTTCGACTTTTGGTGGATCGTCGCCCACACGACGTCCATAAGGAGGAAGGTCATACATTAGAAGATCAAGAGGTATACCTATTCTACTTTCTTCTTTTGTTTTTTGCTTGTTTTTGTTTTTCAATTATAAGCATGTTATAAATCTTTAAATGGCTAAATAATACTTGGATCCCGAGCATAACACAAAAACCGATGATCCGGACATCGTCTATTCCGCGGCTACTCATAGAATAGAAGATGGTCGCTTGAACAACTAGTTTGTTCAAGTGACCTCTCTAAACGAATAGAACGACGATGACTTGGTTGCTTTGGCAATCCCTTTTGTCTAGGATTAATTTTTTTTAATCTGGGGACATCGAAGGGATCGCCATGGACAAGCTACCGAGGTGAAGTGGGAAGCGAAGTTTCCCCTCACGGACTCTATAAGCAAAACCCTATAATAGGTATCAGAGCCAAGGTTTCTGATTTTGTGTGTTTAGGATTCGATTAATTTTTATGCACTTTTTCATATATTATATGTGTCGGATAATAGTAGGATATGCGTAGTTTAACTCTTTCGTTGCAGGCTTAAGATCCGACTATTATGGTCATATGTGTGTAAATATTTATTTTGTTGAATCCTCGGGGTTGACGAGGCTAGTATTTAGTTTTTGGTAAATTAAATACGACATTGTTTAGCCGCTCTTTATTTTATTTTACTTTCGATCTAGATTTCATGTACACTCCCTCGTGGAGTATAGGATCAAGGGATGTAAATTAAAATAGGTTTTAGTCTTGGCTCGGATCTCCAGATGGCTCGTACATGGCGTAGGAGGAGCGGACGAGATGGCGATGCGACGGGAGTCATATTGAAGACAAAAGCCATAATAGTTGGAAAATAATTTATTTTTCATGTTTATTGCTTTTTGTTTGATATGCGTGTCGTAGGCTTGGAAAATTCCTCAATTTCAAATTACTAAGTGAGAGAGGGATATTTTTATAAATTCCCGCGGCCTCCATTACGATTTGACAAGTGATGCAAACAAACTTGCGTGTTGGCTCTGAGTGCCTTCCTCCCCATCGGATGGGTTTATTTGTGGATCACAAGGTCGAAATGGTTATAGGAAATTATTAAGGAGCGTGTGTACTTTCCCATCGTAAGGCACATAACCCGAGATAATTAACTTAGTACCGAGTAATGGTGAACACTTAAATACAAATATAAGTATCCTCCCCATCGGAGTTACTGCTTTTATTTGTAGGGCCAAAGAGGAACCAACTATTAATTTTACTTGTTAAAAAGTTAGGTTGACAAGATAGTAAAATTAATGGGTAAAACCTCTTCTTACAAATGTAGAACTCGTATACGTCCACACTATCGTGGCATACGATATTCTCGGTGTTTTGAGGTGTTGGTTGATTTTAAAATTTTATTGTTTAAGGAATCAATAATTTTTTGAAATATAATGTTTTGATTTATGTGATTCTTAGGTTTTGTTTCAAAATGACTTTCAACCCACTTGCTGTGATACTGAAAGAGAACAAACTTACTGGACCCAACTATGTAGATTGGAAGAGGAATCTAGCCATTGTCTTGACTGCTGAGGAATACAAATATGTACTCCTCGAAGAGTGCCCTCCCAAGCCTACAGATAATTCTGGGGAAAAGGAGAGAGAGAGCTATAAGAAGTGGATCAAGGCCGATGAGATGGTGCGGTGTTACATTTTGGCATCTATGTCAAATGTACTGCAACATCAGCATCAAGCCATGTCCACTGCTTATGATATGATGCTCAATCTCAAGGAGCTTTTCGGACACCAGAATCGGGCTGCGAGGCAAGAGGCCATGAGAAACTTGATGACAACCACCATGGTCGAGGGAACACCCGTGAGGGATCATGTTCTCAAGATGATAGCTCATTTGAATGAGCTGGAGGTCCTAGGAGCTGAGATCGATGGGGAAACACAGGTCGATATCATACTCCAGTCTCTGCATAGGAGTTTTGAGCAGTTTCGCCTCAACTACAATATAAACAAGAGTTTGTATTCGTTGGCGGAACTCCTGACAGAACTCCAGGCGACAGAGGGACTATTTCGTCAGAGTGCTCAGGCGCATGCCATGGTGACCTAGAAGGTTTCTACTTCTAAGCTGAAAGGCAAGAAGAAGAAGAAACAAACTGGGGCGAAGGTGGTGGGAGGTACTTAGGGAGGAGTGAAGAAGCCGAAAGGCAAGTGCTTCACTTGTAAGCAGACTGGACACTGGAAGAAGGGCTGCCCCAACCGCAAGAACAAAGGTATATCTTTTGGTCTAGTCGTTGAAACATGTTTAGCGGTGTTATCTACTGGCACCTAGTGTGTAGATACGGGAGCCACTGATCATGTCTGCAATACTTTGCAGGGGTTCTAGGAAACCAGACGACTGGCTGAGGGGGAGATTACCATATACTTGATGGCATGCTAGGAGGCTCGTCGGCTCCCATGTCCCCGGATTAAAATTTTCACTAATGAAAACTAATCCGGATGGGATGAGTTTCATAAGCTCAACCAATTCATCGTCGTGCTAACGACTTAAGCGATCGCTTGAACAAACTAGTTGTTCAAGCAACAAAACTCTTCTAGTCGGTTAGCCGCGGAAGAGACGACGGACGGATCGCCGGTTTTTGTGTTTATCTTCGGGGTCCATGATTATACAAATACATATGGATGTAGACATGTATAATCAACACATACAAACATATTAATAAGAACATGCAAAGATCAATAATAAAACTTGTAAAACTTTTATACCTCTCGATCTTCTATCGTATGTCCTAACTTCCTTGTAGACTTTGTGTGGGCGAATATCCTCCACAAGTTGAAGCTTCCTAGATCTTCTTCAATCAAAAGAAAGAAGAACTCTCCTTCCCTTCTTGCTTGAGCCAACCACCAAGCCACAAAAGCTTGATGCCGTCGGCCCCAAGAAAAGAGAGAACAAGATGGCCAACCAAGGAACCAAACAAGGGAACAATCCCTAGCTCCTAGTGCCGCCGGCCAAGAGGAAAAGTATGAGAGAAAGACCGGCCAAAGGGGAGCAATAGAAGACCCTACAACCCCTTTGTGCCGCCGACCCTAGATGGAGTGAAGAGGAGAGGAGGAATAGGTTGAGCGCCGACCAAGGTAGAGGGAAGAGAGATAGGTGTCGGCAACCCCTTTGGAAGAAGAAGGGAACCTCTCCTATTGTTGCCGCCCACTCCACCTCCCAAACCCTAGTCTCCCAACCAAACCCTAACCTTCCTAGGATATCTTGCTGCCCAAGCTAATGATAGGCAAAACCCTAATCTCCAAAAAATAACCAACCACCTTGCTGCCCACCTTAAGCCCCCTTTTATAGAGTTAGGCTTAAGCCTTGTTTTAATCTCCACCGTTGGTTCTAGGGATTTAATCTCAACCGTCGGATCTAGAGATTTAATCTCAACCGTCGGATCTAGAGATTTAATCTCCACCGTCGGATCTAGAGTTTTGTTTTCCATCATTTGATCTAGGCTCCATGAGGTTTTAATGGGCTACAATAGGGACCATGAGGAGGAGTTGGATCTTGGCCACCCGATGGATCGGAACCACACAAACTTGACCCATCAATGATGTTCCATTCCACTAGAGGATCATCATTGAATTACCTCACCAACCCAGCTTTCTAGAGGAAGACTATGTGATGAGCCACAAGCCCAAGAGTAAAATTGTTCTGGAGGAGTTAAAAGGGGAAGTCACTTCTTTATTACCACCGGTACAAGTGGATATACCACATGTCACTGCACCGCGTGTCACAGAGGATACATAGGTGATACCTCGTCGTAGTGGAAGGGTTGTGAGACAGCCTGATAGATTCATGTTCTTGGGAGAATCTTCTGATTTGGTCCGGGCGAACATGAACCTGATCCCTGGACATATGACGAGGCAATCCAAGATAAAGATGCAGTATCTTGGCAAAGTGCAATTAATGCTAAGATTGAATCTATGGATTCAAATCAGGTCTGGGAGCTAGTAGAACCACCCGATGGTGTAAAAACCATTGGATGCAAGTGGATCTACAAGAGAAAGAGAGGAATAGATGGGAAGGTTGAGACCTTCAAAGCGAGGCTTGTTGCGAAGGGGTATACTCAGAAAGAGGGTATCGATTATGAGGAGACCTTTTCGCCGGTAGCCATGCTTAAGTCTATCCAGATTCTCTTATGCATAGCAGCTCATATGGATTATGAGGTGTGGCAGATGGATGTAAAGACAGCTTTCCTTAATGGAAGTCTTGAGGAAAACATCTACATGAAGCAACCAGAGGGATTCATTACTAAGGGCAAGGAGCATCTTGGATGTAAGCTTAATCGGTCCATTTATGGATTGAAACAAGCTTCGAGGTCTTGGAACATTCGGTTTGATGAGGTGATCCAGTCTTATGGATTTATTCAAAGTCCGGATGAGTCTTGTGTATACAAGAGATGTGACGAAAACGTAGTGGTATTTCTTGTACTATACGTAGATGACATTTTGTTGATTGGCAACAATATCAAAGTGTTATCAGATGTATGGGTATGGTTGTCCAAACAGTTTGATATGAAAGACTTGGGAGAGGTAGGACATATCCTTGGGTTCAAGGTTATAAGGGATCACAGAATAAGAATGTGGTGCTTATCCCAAGCTTCATACATAGACACGACTATGGAGCGTTTTAGCATGTAGAACTCCAAGAAGGGTTTTCTACTTTTCAAGCATGGAGTTCCTTTATCTAAGAAGATGTGTCCTAGATCATCTGAGGAGATAGAGGAGATGAAGGCGGTTCCTTATGCTTCGGCAGTAGGAAGCCTCATGTATGCGATGCTCTATACGAGACCAGATATCTGCTTTGTCGTGAGCATGGTCAGCAGATATCAGAGTAATCCAGGATAGGGACATTGGACTGCGGTAAAGCATATATTGAAGTACCTGAGAAGGACTAGGGATTATATGTTGGTTTACCGGGCAGACCAATTACTCCCTGTGGGTTACACGGATTCTGACTTCCAATCTGATAGGGATAACAGTAAGTCTACCTCAGGTTTTGTGTTTACTTTGGGAGGTGGAGCCATTGTATGGAGGAGTGTCAAGCAGAAGTGCGTGGCGGACTCCACCATGGAAGCTGAGTATATGACAGCCTCTATGGCGGCCAAAGAGGCTGTATGGCTCAGGAACTTCCTGATGGACTTGGATGTAATTCCTAGTTTGCCTAGAACTATCACAATTTATTGTGATAATAGTAGTGCAGTTGCAAACTCGAAGGAACCACGAGCCCATAAGGCTAGTAAACACATAGAGCGCAAGTACCACCTGATACGAGAAATCATAAAGAGAGGAGAAGTTGCTGTGGCCAAGATTGCATCGGAGGATAACCTGGCAGATCCTTTCACTAAGGCCCTTTCGGCGAGAGCTTTTGATAGGCATGTGGAGGGAATGGGGATCAGATGTATGACACTTTGAGGACAGCATAGTCTTTTAGTATAAGTGGGAGATTGTAGGGATGTATACTGAAAAGTCTATCTTTTGTATGAACATCTTTATTTTAGAATAAGAATCACATGATCATTGTTTGCATATTTTTATGGTTATGCAATATTGTCTAATACTTTACATTGTAGATAACATGGTGTGTGGTGTCACACAAGAGACCATGTTATCGGCCCCTTGAAAAGTATAAGCAAAGACTCACAACCGAGATGGATTTGGACAAACCATCGGAATGGTTGTAGTGTGGTTTGGTATTCATTTGTCTTGACCATAGAATCACACTAGTGCACTTTGTGTGTATTGAGCAGGACCGACTTAGAGGTGATTCGATTTATTTCTGACTACATAATCGAATCGGACCTCAGATATTATTTAGTACATGCTCTTAATCCCGATATAATAACGGACACATATACTTAGTACTCATCTCTTTGATTTACCAATGGGCGAGATTTATAGATTAAATCGATAGGCTCGGTAAGTTGGGAGATAATATTATTTATATGGTGTGCCATTGATTATAGGAGGAAACCGTGTCTTATATATTAGGATGATGATGTCCCCTTGAGGAGCCCATAAGGTTCATCATGTAAACCCTGCAGGTGGACTTGGTCCGGCATGATGAAAAGGTTGAGTGATACTACTCAAGGAGTTAGATGTTGATTAATTAATGGTCGGTAAATTAATTAATCGACGGACATTTGAGATCTTAAACAAGGGGAGAAAATGTACAAATAATATATGGAGCCCATATTATCATATGGGGGTTGGTGAGGTAGTTCAATGATGAACCTTTAGTGGATTGGATCATCATTAGTGGATCGGGCTTTATGTGGGCTAGATCCATGGGTGGCCAAGACCCAACTCCTCCTCATGGTCCCTAATGTAGCCTATTAACACCTCATGATGCTTATATCCAAAGGATAGAAACAAAACTCAAAGATCCATTGGTAGAGATTAAATCTCTTAGAACCGACGGTAGAGATTAAATCTCTAGATCCGATGGTTGAGATTAAATCCCTAGAACCAATGGAGGAGATTAATTCATGACTTATCCCTAACTCTATAAAAGGATGGCAAAGGGATTTGGCATGATGAACATGATAGGAGAGCTAGGGTTTGGGCGGCAAGAAGGAATCCTATTTGAGATATGATTAGGATTAGGGTTTGGAGGCAAGGGTGGCACCAAATAAGGAAGGTTCTTTCTCTCTTCTTCTTCCTATTTTGGCCAACGTCCAGCACCCTTCCCAGCTCTTTTCCAGCCATGGCCGGTGCCCAAAAGCTTCATTTTTCCTCTCCTTAGGTGGTGGAAACAAGATATAGGGCTTCCCTTGGTGTCTTGGTTGTTTCCCACCATCTTCTCCTTCATCTAGTTGGCCGGCGGCAAGGATAAGTTTGGTTCCTTATTGGTTGTTTCTAGTGAGGAGAAAAACCTTGTTTCTATTCTTTCTCTTGCTTTGGAAGAGCAAGGAAGGAAGATTTGGCATCTAGGAGCTTTGACTTTTGGCGGATCGTCGCCCACACGATGTCCAAAAAAAGGAAGGTCATACATTAGAAGATCAAAAGGTATACCTATTCTACTTTCTTCTTTTGTTTGTTGCTTGATTTTGTTTTTCAATTATAAGCATGTTATAAATCTGTAAATGGCTAAATAATACTTGGATCCCGAGCATAAACACAAAAATTGATGATCCGGACATCGTCTATTCCGCAACTACTCGTAAAATAGAAGATGGTCGCTTGAACAACTAGTTTGTTCAAGTGACCTCTCTAAACGAATAGCACGACGATGACTTGGTTGCTTTGGCAATCACTTTTGTCTATGATTAAATTTTTTTAATCCAGGGACATCGAAGGGATCGCCATGGACAAGCTACCGAGGTGAAGTGGGAAGCGAAGTTTCCCCTCATGGACTCGATAAGCAAAACCCTACATGTGCTTGTATAAAACCCTAGATCTACCTTAGATCTACATGATAAGGACGTTACCCTCGATGCGACTCCCTTCACAAATCCCGCTCGTCCAAAAGGTTCGCCGGAACTCGAGAGTGTCAAGTGCACACTCCTCTATTGGTATCCACACAAGCAATAGGTGGAGAAAACACACCCTTGAGTGTGCTAGCACTCTATGGATGGTTTGGCCAAGGAGGTTGGGAGAGGAGGAGAGCTTGAGGGAATAATCCAAGGAAGAAGATGAAGTTGTGAAGAAGAAGATGGAGTTACCCAAAATCAATTCTCCCCATCAAGAAGTGGCCGACCACATTATGGAGAGGGGGTTACATGCATGCATGTAACTCCCATGACCCTTGGTCTCCTTCATGAGGTGGCACCACATGACAAAGCCAATGATGATGTGGATGTCGGCCATGGCAAGTCATCATCATGACATGATATTTAGTCAAGTCAAACTTGACCTTTCATCTTCCCTCTCAAGTCAAGTCAAACATGACCTCTTATCTCCTATGGTTGATCAAATCCAACCATTTGATTCAAGTCAATTTAATTTAATGAATCTCTATTCATTAATTTAAATTGATTTGATGAATCAAATATAAATTAGACTCATTCAACACTTGAATCAACTTGAGCCTAACTCAATTAGTCTAATTTGGATTACTCTTAATCTAATTTGGTTCATCCCATGAATCTAATCCTCATGGTTCATCATATGAACCTAATCTCCATCTAATTGCCCTTATGTGTGTGACCCTATAGGTTCTTGTAACGTTGGCAATGTCCCTAAACCGATTTAGAAACATAAGCAATGAGAGGTATCTAGCAACACATCATTGCTACCCAAGTTACAAGAATGTTGAGCTCCAACATCACCTTTGTGACTACTAATTGTGACGCTCACAATATGTGACAATGTCCCTCTATCCTTGACATCTAGATTGACCAATCGAGGCATAGACTGTGTCATCCTTGGTACAATCTAAATCTTGAACTCCAAATAGACTCACTCTAATCAAATGAGCTCAATATCTCATATTGACTCATTTGGGCATGGCCATGCACTTTGTGGTCTCACTCTATCAAGAATATCGATATCACTCCCGTCATATAGGAGGGATAGATCCCATCTACATCACTCACATTCCTCCGCATAATTTGTTACATACTCAGTAATCGCCTTTATAGTCCACCCATTTACGGGTGACATTTGACGAAGCCAAAGTATGCAACTCCTTATGTAGGGAACCATGGTGACTTCAGGTCTAAGGACTAATAGTCATACTAATAGCCACATGAGAAAGTATATGACACTCATATAACGATCCATGATACTTTCTCATGGCGGGTCATTCAGTATACATTATCCAATGCATACCCATGTGTCAACTTGATATCTCATATCCATGACTTGTGAGATCAAGTCATCATGTTGACCTACATGCTAGTCTCTACGCATTAACATTGTCCCTGAATGTTAATACTCGACTAGGAATGATTAAGAGTAGTGTTCTCTATATCATCTCATTATCGATTCAACTAATCGATTGATATAGATAAGAACCTACTACTCAAGGATATTATTATATTTAGTTATTTGGCACCAATACAAGTAAATATAATAACCATGCCTTTATAAATAGGAATATGATACAATAAAGTCCATACAACAATCATCACATGATTGATTCTAGGGCTTTCACTAACACTTTTCAAGGGGACATCATCATCCTAATATATAGGACACGGTTTCCTCCTATAATCAACGACACACCATATAAATAATATCATTTCCCAACTTACCGAGATTATCGATTTACTCGCTAAATCTCACCCATTGGTAAATCAAGGAAATAAATACTAAGTATATGTGCCCGTTATTGTATTGGGATTAAGAGCATGTACACCATAATATCCGATGTCCGATTCAATTATGTAGTTAGCAATAAATCGAATCACCTCTAGGTCGGTCATACTCAATACACACAAAGTGTACTAGTGTAATTCTATGGTCAATACAAACCGATACCAAATCACACTACAACCATACCAATGGTTTGTCCAAAACCATCTCGGTTGTGAGCCTTTACTTATACTCTACAAGGAACTGATAACATGATCTCCTGTGTGACACTACACACCATGTTATCTACAATGTAATGTATTAGACAATATGCATAACCATAAATATGCAAACAATGATCATGTGTGATTCTTATTTAAAAAATAAAGATGTTCATACAAAAGATAGACTTTTCAGTATACATCCCAACAGGAATGGTTTTAATTTACTTACAATTATTGATGATTATAAGAAGCATTCTAGTAGTAAGCCTAAGGATCAATCTAAAAATAAATATTTTTATTTAGGTGCCAAACATTGTAATCTTAGGGATAAGGTTGAGACCCCATCTAATAACCCTAAGAAATTTAGGCATATGCCTAGGAAGAAAAATATCTCAAGAAAAAATGGAAATTCAAAAATTGAGATATTAGAAAAGGAAAATCAAGCTTTGAGGTCAAAGCTTGAGAAAATGGAGAAGACCCTAAGGAAGATGGAAAACATGATTATAGGGTCAAATGGACAAAACTTAGGTGTTTGTAGGAAAGATTTTGTAAAGGGAAAAAAAGGTTTGGGTCACAAGACTAAGCCCAAGAAGACCATACAAACCTACCACAATGTTCCATTTAATTATGGAACTAGTACTAGGTCTAGGAAAACCAAGGTCACAAGGGAAGTTATTCCTAGAGTTGACCATGGTAAGTGTCTAGTGGCTAAGGTTTCAATGAAACCTACGAAAGCCACTAACAAGATTACAAGGGAAGCAATCCCTAGGGTTAACCTTGATAAGACCACAATGACCAAGGTTTCCAAGCATAGGGTGGTCATTAGGAAGGTACTAAGGGAAGTTATCTCTAGTGAGTACCTAGTAAATCCAAGGTCCTCCAATAGGTATTGGGTTCCTAGGAGCATGATACCCTCATGCTAGATGGGTTTAGGGTGTGTCAACCTTGAATGGATAGGTAGTTAACCTAACCATGGTAAAGGTGGAACTTTAGGACATTTTCAAGGTTTTGGGATTCCTTGGAAATGAGGTTTAATTTGTTGGGATGTATACTGAAAAGTCTATCTTTTATATGAACATCTTTATTTTGAAATAAGAATCACATGATCATTGTTTGCATATTTTATGGTTATGCATATCATCTAATACATTACATTGTAGATAATATGGTGTGTGATATCACATGGGAGATCATGTTATCAACTCCTTGTAAAGTATAAGTAAAGGCTCACAACCAAGATGACTTTCGACAAACCATTGGAATGGTTGTAGTGTGATTTGGTATTGATTTGTCTTGACGATAGAATCACACAAGTGCACTTTGTGTGTATTAAGCAGGACCGACTTAGAGGTGATTCGATTTATTGCTGACTACATAATCGAATCAGACCTCAGATATTATATTATACATACTCTTAATCCCGATATAATAACGGGCACATATACTTAGTATTTATCTCTTTGATTTACCAATGGGCGAGATTTGTAGATTAAATCGATAGGCTCGGTAAGTTGGGAGATGATATTATTTATATGGTGTGCCATTGATTTTAGGAGGAAACCATGTCCAATATATTAGGATGATGATGTCCCCTTGAGGAGCTCATAAGGTTCATCATGTAAACCCTGCAGGTGGACTTGGTCCGGCATGATGAAAAGGTTGAGTGGTACTACTCATGGAGTTAGATATTGATTAATTAATGCTCAGCAAATTAATTAATCAACGGAAATTCGAGATCTTAAACATGGGGAGAAAATATACATATAATATATGGAGCCCATATAAATTTATGGGGGTTGGTGAGGTAGATCAATGATAATCCTTTAGTGGATTGGATTATCATTAATGGATCGGACTTTATGTGAGCTTGATCCATTGGGTGGCCAAGATCTAACTCCTCCTCATGGTTCCTATTGTAACCTATTAAAACCTCATGAAGCTTAGATCCAATGGATAGAAACAAAACTCTAGATCCAAAGGTAGAGATTAAATCTCTAAGATCCGACGGTTGAGATTAAATCTCTAGATCCGACGGTTGAGATTAAATCTCTAGAACCAATGGTGGAGATTAAAACAAGGTTTATCCCTAAACTCTATAAAAGGAGCCTTAGGGTTGGCATGGAGAGCAATTTGGAAGCAAAGGGTATTGGAGTTGGCGGCAAGAAACAAGAGGATTAGGGTTTGGAGCTAGGCGGCACCAAATAAGGAAATTATTTCCTTGTCTTCTTCTTCTCCATTGGTGGTCGGCATCCAACAGCTCCTCTTCTCCCTTGGTCGGCATCCAAACCTAGCTCTCCTCTTTTCCTTGGTCGGTGAAACCAAGGTTTAGGGTCCTCCCATATAGCTCTTTGCCGGCAACCATTGTTTCCCTTCTCCTTGTTGGCTGGCGGCAAGCAAGGTGCTTATTGCTTGTTGGTTGGCTAAAGGAAGGAGAAGGATCTTGTTTCTATTCTTCCTCTTGCTCGGAACGAGCAAGGAAGGAAGATTGGTGATCTAGGAGCTTCAACTTTTGGTATATCGTCTCCCACATGACTTTCGAAAGGAGGAAGGTCATACAATAGAAGATCGAGAGGTATATCGATTCTCTATTTTCATATGTTACATGTTTGTTTTTGTTTTTCAATTATGTGCATGACATATTCTATTTTGTGGCTAAATAAACTTGGACCCCGAACATAAACACAAAAGCTGGCGATCCGTACATCGTCTATTCCGCGGCTATTCGTAGTATAGAGGTTGGTCGCTTGAACAACAAGTTTGTTCAAGTGACTACTCTAAACGAATAGCACGACGATGACAAGGTTGCTTAGGTGTTCCCTATTGTCTAGGATTAAATTTTTAATTCGGGGACATCGATGGGATCGCCATGAACAAGCGATCGAGTTGAAGTGGGAAGTGAAGTTTCCCCTCACGGATCAAACCTACCTACAATTGGTATCAGAGCCAAGGTTTCCGATTTTGTGTGTTTAAGGATTCAGTTACTCTAATGCATTTTTTCCATATATTATATGTGCCGGATAATAGTAGGATATGCGTAGGTTAACTCTTTGGTTGCACACATAAGATCCGACTATTATAGCCATATTTGTGTATGTGATTGTATGTGTATATTTTGTTGAATCCTCAGGGTTGATGAGGCTAGTATTTAATTTTTTATAAATTAGATACGACATTGTTTAGCCACTCTTTTTATTTTAGTTTACTTTTGATCTAGATTTCATGTACACTCTCTCGTGGAGTATAGGATTGATGGATGTAAATTAAAATAGATTTTAGTCTCAGCTCGAATCTCCGGATGGATCGTACATGGCGTAGGAGGAGCGGACGAGAAGGCGATGCGACGGGAGACATATTGAAGACAAAAGCCATAATAGTTGGAAAATAATTTATTTTTCATATTTATTGCTTATTGTTTGATATGCATGTCGTAGGCTGGAAAATTCCTCAATTTCAAATTACTAAGTGGGAGAGGGATATTTTTATAAATTCCCAGGACCTCCATTACAATTTGACATGGTATGCAAATAAACTTGCACATCGGCTCTGAGTGCCTTCCTCCCCATCAGATGAGTTTGTTTGCTGATCACAAGGTCAAATATAGTTATAGGGAATTATTAAGGAGCGTGTACACTTCCCCATCGGAAGGCACATAACCCCAGATAATTACCTTGGTACCGAGTAATGGTGAACACTTAGATACAAATATAAGTATCCTCCCCATCGGAGTCACTGCTTTTATTTGTAGGGCCAAAGACGAACCAACTATTAATTTTACTTGTCAAAAAGTTAGGTTGACAAGATAGTAAAATTAATGGGTAAAACCTCCTCTTACAAATGTAGAATTCGTATACGTCCACACTATCGTGGCATACGATATTCTCAGTGTTTTTGAGGTGTTGGTTGATTTTAAAATTTTATTGTTTGAGGAATCAATAATTTTTTGAAATCTAATGTTTTGATTTGTGTGATTCTTAGGTTTTCTTTCAAAATGACTTTCAACCCACTTGTTGTGATACTGAAAGAGAATAAACTTACTGGACCCAATTATGTTGATTGGAAGAGGAATCTAGACATTATCTTGACTGCTGAGGAATACAAATATATACTCCTCGAAAAGTGCCCTCCTAAGCTTGTAGATGATTCTGGGGAAAAGGAGAGAGAGAGTTATAAGAAGTGGATAAAGGCCGATGAGATGGCACAGTGTTACATTTTAGCATCTATGTCAAATGTACTGCAACATTAGCATCAAGCCATGCCCACTGCTTATGACATGATGCTCAAACTCAAAGAGCTTTTCAGACACCAGAATCGGGCTGCGAGGCAGGAAGCCATGAAGAACTTGATGACGACCACCATGATCGAGGGAACACCCGTGAGGGATCATGTTCTCAAGATGATGGCTCATTTGAATGAGCTGGAGGTCCTTAGAGCTGAGATCGATGGGGAAACCTAGGTTGATATCATACTACAGTCTCTACCTAGGAGTTTTGAGCAGTTTCGCCTGAACTACAACATGAACAAGAGGTTGTATTCGTTGGCGGAACTTCTAACATAACTCCAAGTGGCAGAGGGGCTATTTCGTCAGAGTGCTCAGGCACATGCCATGGTGACCCAAAAGGTTTCTACTTCTAAGTCGAAAGGAAAGAAGAAGAAGAAACAAACTGGGGCTAAGGTGGTAGGAGGTACTCAGGGAGGAGTGAAGAAGCTGAAAGGCAAGTGCTTCACTTGTAAGCAGACTGGACATTGGAAGAGGGACTGCCCCAACCGCAAGCAGAACGAAGGTATATCTTTTGGTCTAGTCATTGAAACATGTTTAGCAGTGTTATCTACTGGCACCTGGTGTGTAGATACGGGAGTCACTGATCATGTCTGCAATACTTTGCAGGGGTTCCAGGAAACCAGATGACTGGCTGAGAGGAAGATTACCGTGTACTTGGGCGATGCCACGAAGGTGGCGGCAGTTGCAGTGGGAGACATTCATTTATCTTTTGAGAAAAATAAAGTTTTGGTTCTTAAGAATTGCCTTTATGTACCCTTATTTAGAAAGAATTTAATTTCGGTTTCTAAATTGTTTATGGATGGATAATCTATTTCTTTCAATGACAGAGTTGTTATAAAAAGGAATACGGACAATATCTATTCTAGTACATTGATAGGAAATTTATACACACTTGAACCAAAAGCTCCCACGATGCAAATTGAAATTAATAACTCATCTTCTAATTCCAATAAGAGAAAAGAACCTTCGAAGATGAACCAAACTATCTTTGGCATCTTAGGCTTGGTCATATTAACCTAAGCAGAATTCAAAGGTTGATAGCTGATGGACCTTTGGGATCATTAGTGGTGGAGGATTTCCCAACCTGCGAATCTTGCTTGGAGGGTAAAATGACCAAAAGGCCTTTTAAGGACAAGGGGTATAGAGCCAAAGATGTGTTACAATTGGTTCATTCTGATTTGTGTGGTCCTATGTCGATCCAGGCTAGAGGTGGTTTTGAGTATTTTGTCTCTTTTATAGACGATTACTCGAGATATGGATACATTTACTTGACGCGCCGCAAGTCTGAATACTTTGACAAGTTCAAAGAATTCAAGGCTGATGTGGAGAAGCGTCAAGGTAAAAGTATCAAGACACTACGATCTAATCGTGGTGGCGAGTACCTCTTAGGAGAGTTTAGGAATTACTTATCAGAGGCTGGGATTCAATCCTAATAGTCTGCACCTGGCACACCCCAGCACAATGGTGTAGCAGAGCGAAGGAATAGGACTCTTATGGAGATGGTTAAATCGATGATGAGTTATTTTGAGTTGCCAGATTCGTTCTGGGGATATGATCTAGATACGGCGGTGTACATTTTGAACTTGGTTCCATCTAAATCAGTGCCTTCTACTCCCACAGAATTGTGGACTTGGCAAAAGCCTAGTCTAAGACATATTCAGATATGGGGGAGTCCAGCACATGTGCTGAAGGCAGATGCTGGTAAGTTGGAACCTCGTATAGAAGTACGCATGTTTGTTGGCTATCCTAGAGGAACGAAAGGTGGTTAGTTTTATAGTCCTAGAGATCAGAGGGTGATCGTTAGCACGAACGCTAGATTTCTAGAGGAAGACTATGTGATGAGCCACAAGCCCAAGAGTAAAATTATTCTGGAGGAATTAAAAGGGGAAGTCACTTCTTCAGTACCACCGGTACAAGAGGATATACCACAAGTCACTGCACCGCGTGTCACAGAGGATACACAGGAGATACTTCGTCATAGTGGGAGGGTTGTGAGACAGCCTGATAGATTCATGTTCTTGGGAGAATCTTCTGATTTGGTCCCTGGCGAACATGAACCTGATCCCTGGACATATGACGAGGCAATCCAAGATAAAGATACAGTATCTTGGCGAAGTGCAATGAATGCTGAGATTGAATCTATGGATTCAAATCAAGTCTGGGAGCTAGTAGAACCACCCGATGGTATAAAAACCATTGGATGCAAGTGGATCTACAAAAGAAAGAGAGGAATAGATCGGAAGGTTGAGACCTTCAAAGCGAAGCTTGTTGCGAGGGGTATACTCAGAAAGAGGGTATCGATTATGAGGAGACCTTTTTGCTGGTAGCCATGCTTAAGTCTATCCGGATTCTCTTATGCATAGCAGCTCATATGGATTATGAGGTGTAGCAGATGGATGTCAAGATAGCTTTCCTGAATGGAAGTCTTGAGGAAACCATCTATATGAAGCAACCAGAGGGATTCATTGCAAAGGGCAAAGAGCATCTTGTATGTAAGCTTAATCGGTCCATTTATGGATTGAAGCAAGCTTCGAGGTCTTGGAACATCCGCTTTGATGAGGTGATCCAGTCTTATGGATTTATTCAAAGTACGGATGAGTCTTGTGTATACAAGAGATGTGACAGAAATGTAGTGGTATTTCTTGTACTATACATATATGACATTTTGTTGATTGGCAACAATAACAAGGTGTTATTGGACGTAAGGGTATGGTTGTCCAAACAGTTTGATATGAAGGACTTGGGAGAAGTGGGACACATCCTTGAGATCAAGGTTATAAGGGATCGCAGGAAAAGGATGTTGTGCTTATCCCAAGATTCATACATAGACACGATTATGGAGTGTTTTAGCATGCAGAACTCCAAGAAGGGTTTTCTACCTTTCAGGCATGGAGTTCCTTTATCTAAGGAGATGTGTCCTAGAACATCTGAGGAGATAGAGGAGATGAAGGCGGTTCCTTATTCTTCGGCAGTAGGAAGCCTCATGTATGCAATGCTATGTATGAGACCATATATTTACTTTGTCATGGGCATGATCAGCATATATCAGAGTAATCCAGGACAGGGACATTGGACTGCGGTAAAACATTTATTGAAGTACCTGAGAAGGACTAGGGATTATATGCTAGTTTACCAGGCAGACCAATTACTCCCTATCGGTTACACGGATTCCGACATTCAATTAGATAGGGATAATAGTAAGTCTACCTCAGGTTTTGTGTTTACTTTGGGAGGTGGAGCCATTGTATCGAGGAGTGTCAAGCAGAAATGCTTGGCGGACTCTACCATGGAAGTTGAGTATGTGGCAGACTCTAAGGCGGCCAAAGAAGTTGTATGGCTTAGGAACTTCCTGATGGACTTGGATGTGATTCCTGGTTTGCCCAGAACTATCACAATTTATTGTGATAATAGTGGTGCAGTTGCAAACTCGAAGGAACCACGAGCCCATAAGGCAAGTAAGCACATAGAGTGCAAGTACCACCTGATACGAGAAATCGTAAAGAGAGGAGAAGTTGTTGTGGCCAAGATTGCATCGGAGGATAACCTGGCAGATCCTTTCACTAAGGCCCTTCCGGCGAGAGATTTTGATAGGCATGTGGAGGGAATGGGGATCAGATGTATGACAGTTTAAGGATAACATAGTCTTTTAGTATAATTGGGAGATTGTTGGGATGTATACTGAAAAGTCTATCTTTTGTATGAACATCTTTATTTTGAAATAAGAATCACATGATCATTATTTGCATATTTTATTGTTATGCATATCATCTAATACATTACATTGTAGATAACATGGTGTGTGGTGTCACACGGGAGATCATGTTATCAACTCCTTGTAAAGTATAAGTAAAGGCTCACAACCGAGATGGCTTTGGACAAACCATTGGAATGGTTGTAGTGTGATTTGGTATTGGTTTCTCTTGACCATCGAATCACACTAGTGCACTTTGTGTGTATTGAGCAGGACCGACTTAGAGGTGATTCGATTTATTGCTGACTACATAATCGAATCAGACCTCAGATATTATATTGTACATACTCTTAATCCCGATATAATAACGGGCACATATACTTAGTATTCATCTCTTTGATTTACCAATGAGCAAGATTTATAGATTAAGTCGATAGGATCGGTAAGTTGGGAGATGATATTGTTTATATGGTGTACCGTTGATATAGGAGAAAACCATGTCCTATATATTAGGATGATGATGTTCCCTTGAGGAGCTCATAAGGTTCATCATGTAAACCCTGCAGGTGGACTTGGTCCGGCATGATGAAAAGGTTGAGTGGTACTACTCATGGAGTTAGATATTGATTAATTAATGGTCAGTAAATTAATTAATCGATGGGCATTCGAGATCTTAAACACGGGAAGAAAATATATATATAATATATGGAGCCCATATTAATTTATGGGGGTTGGTGAGGTAGATCTATGATAATCCTTTAGTGGATTGGATTATCATTAATGGATCGGACTTTATGTGGGCTTGATCCATTGGGTGGCCAAGATCCAACTCCTCCTCATGGTCCCTATTATAGCCTATTAAAACCTCATGAAGCTTAGATCCAATGGATAGAAACAAAACTCTAGATCCAAAGGTAGAGATTAAATCTCTAAGATCCGACGGTTGAGATTAAATCTCTAGATCCGACGGTTGAGATTAAATCCCTAGAACCAATGGTGGAGATTAAAACAAGGCTTATCCCTAAACTCTATAAAAGGAGCCTTAGGGTTGGCATGGAGAGCAATTTGGAAGCAAAGGGTATTGGAGTTGGCGGCAAGAAGCAAGAGGATTAGGGTTTGGAGCTAGGCGACACCAAATAAGGAAATTATTTCCTTGTCTTCTTCTTCTCCATTGGTGGCCGGCGTTCAACAACTCCTCTTCTCCCTTGGCCGATGTCCAAACCTAGCTCTCCTCTTCTCCTTGGCCGATGAAACCAAGGCTTAGGGTCCTCCCATATAGCTCTTGGCTGGCAACCATTGTTTACCTTCTCTTTGTTGGCCGGCGGCAAGCAAGGTGCTTGTTGCTTGTTGGTTGGCTAAAGGAAGGATAAGGATCTTGTTTCTATTCTTCCTTTTGCTCGGAACGAGCAAGGAAGGAAGATTGGTGATCTAGGATCTTCAACTTTTGGTAGATCGTCGCCCACACGACGTCCGAAAGGATGAAGGTCATACAATAGAAGATCGAGAGGTATATCGATTCTCTATTTTCATATGTTACATGTTTGTTTTTGTTTTTCAATTATGTGCATGATATATTCTGTTTTGTGGCTAAATAAACTTGGACCCCGAACATAAACACAAAAGCCGGCAATCCGTACATCGTCTATTCCGGGGCTATTCGTAGTATAGAGGTTCGTCGCTTGAACAACAAGTTTGTTCAAGTGACTACTCTAAACGAATAGCACGATGATGACAAGGTTGATTGGGTGTTCCCTTTTGTCTAGGATTAAATTTTTAATCCGGGGACATCGATGGGATCGCCATGAACAAGCGACCGAGTTGAAGTGGGAAGCGAAGTTTCCCCTCATGGATCAAACCTGCCTACAGAATTATGTCCTAAAAGATTTTAGGATGTGCTAATGAATTGTGATGAAGTTGAAAAATTGATCAAAATTGACAAAATTAGGGTTAGACGTCATGGTGTGCCATTTTAGATTTTTGGCACACTTGGGAGAATGATCTATTATGGCAAATGTGGTCTTAATCCTAGAAATGACAATTTGAGCTTAACACTTAGGTATTATATTCCCTTGTATTTTATACTTGTCATGCCTTGTTTGCATTGCCATGTCATGATAGTAGATTTCATTTAATCATATAAAATGTCATAATAATATTTAGGTTTAATTTTTATGTCATGTTAGTGTTTAGATTTTATTTATATGCCATGACATCATGATTATTGCCTATGTGTTAATTCATGCTATCTATAATGCCATAATCATCATTCATGCATTTAGGATTAATTAAAATTGATTTAAGGACTATGACATGATTTAAAGTTCCATGCATAAGGGAATCAAATAGAGTTGCCTAGGAAAATGCATGAGACCGTAGATTAAGAAAATGAAAACCCACATCTCACAAGAACACTCGACTTGGATGTGTATTGATACACCCTAGATACATGTGAGGTGTTAGAAAAATGAATTAAGTTTAAGGTGCATAGATGATGCATCTAGATA
The DNA here is from genome assembly GCA_025175895.1 of Wurfbainia villosa. NCBI lineage: Eukaryota > Viridiplantae > Streptophyta > Magnoliopsida > Zingiberales > Zingiberaceae > Wurfbainia > Wurfbainia villosa. The sequence continues at coordinate 39,829,451 of CM045987.1, forward strand.
CACTCAAACTCATCTCAATTATAGGTATAAATCATGAGGAAAGCTAATATACAAGTCATGTATACTTAGCCCATAGACCATGATTGAAATTAAGGTTTTGAAAACATTTTAAAATCCTTTTGAAAAATCTTGGTGAAACGTATCTTTCGATAGCAATCACCATTGAGAAGATTGAAACAAAGTTGGCTAAAAACATTAAAGGTTTCAATGCTTTTGAACTTTGTATCATTCTTTGAATTTAAAAGTTATCTTCACAAAAAATTATTTTTTCCCTATAGTGTTTGGCATAAGTAATGTGTGGTTGAAATTTCACAATTTTTTAATTTTTTTATAATTATTTATGCATTTCTGAAGTTCATCTGAAAATTCAGTTTTAGAAAATTCAGAAACCAGTTGAGGCGCCGCCTCGACTAGAGATGTTGACGCTCGACTGGAGCTTTCTCAGTCGACTATTAGCACTGTTTATGGCTTATTAATGTTGGTTTAAGCCATTTGACCATAACCCTAGGCTAGATAACTACTCCTACACCTCTAATATGCTTAGACAAGCATATAAAGAGTGAGATGTTCATTGGAAATGAATAGGAGAGTTAAGTAGGGTAAAAATCAATTTTTTTATTGGTGCAATCGGCCTAGATCACGATTGATCGGACTCGAGTTTGACTCGAGTAGTATTTTGATGTTTGACAATGGGTTGACCATTGTTTGACATTGGGTTAACTATATGGTTGACATGGGGTTGACCATACAATGGAAAGTCCAAGTCATGGGTACTTGGCAAGGAAAGTCCAAGTCAAGGGTACTTGGCAATGGAAAGTCCAAGTCATGGGTACTTGGCAAGGAAAGTCCAAGTCATGAGTACTTGACATGGAAAGTCCAAGCATGTGTCTTGGCATTTGGAAAGTCCAAGCATGGGTCTTAGCATTTGCGAAAGTCCAAAGGTGTGATATTGGCAGTGTAAAGTCCAAGCGGTAGTCTTGGCGACATAAGTCCAATGTTAGGCGGCGTAAAGTCCAAGCATGTGTCTTGGCAGCATAAGCACAAATGTTCCTTGGCGGTATAGACTCGGTTAGCATGATAATAACCGATGGAAGCAGCTAAAGGCTAGAGTATGGATGAACAAGTTATGGTTGACTTGGAGAGATCCGATAGGCATGAGGCTGATGGAAGTGGCTAGAAGGCTTAGTTCTAGGCTAAGGGTGACTAGAAAGTATGAGGGCATCATACTTGGGTTAAAACCTCATGTTTGAGGTGTATCAATCGACTGGGGTTATGGACTAGTCGACTAGTCGAGTGTTTTGACACTTGACAACCTAGTCAACACTAATCAGTCAACTGGTTAGAGTCGACTGATGCTCGATTGTGGTCGAGTGGCCTTGGCACTCGACTGCCAACATTGGGCAGTCGACTGGTGTGTAGTAGTTGACTGCCATGGATGGTAGTCGACTGATGGATGCGACCACAAAAGTGAGGCAGGCTCGATCAACGACTCGACTGCCTGTGCATCAGTTGACTGCTAGGGTTTGACAGTCAACTGATCGGCTATCCGTTCGAGTTTCTCTAGCATAGATCGAGTTGTTGTGAGGCAATGGCTATAGGAGCAGTCGACTTCTAGGTGAAAATCAGCCCAAGTTGCTACTTTAAAAGGAGCTCAAAGGGGAGATTTTTTTGCAGTGATTTCTTGGGCGATTTAAGGCTATTTGCTGATGCAAGTCAGGGTCTTCAAGTGAGGCTAAAGAAATCAAACAAGCAACCATTCAAAGCATTCTTTGTAAAGTTTTCTTTACTTGCATTCTATTATATTTGCTTTTATCTCTTGTATTACTTCTGTAATCACTTGTATGAGGTTTCTCCACCTCCGGATTGTTCCGAGAAGGAGTTTTATTAGTGGTGTGTGCATCACTAGATCGCTTTGTCTCTTGCGAGTGATTGTTGTATTCATCTTCATCTTCGTATTTGTATTTTGTATTTCCACTGTGCTAACCAAATTATAGAGACGAATGCGATCAATTTCCATCAATGAACGAAAATGCTATTCATCGCTTACAGCGACATCCGATCCCCTACAAGTAGTATCAGAGCTAGGAGCTCTTCAAAAGGTCTAACTGTTGGAGATTACGAGATCATGTGCAGTGGAATAAAGTGAATAAAACAATTTTTATTCCATCCCAGACATCCCCTGGGGGCCAGGAAAACTTGCTTTGGCATAATCACATGAAAACACATAAGGAGAAGGAAAAGTTATACATTTGAGATTTTTTTAAATCCGTTGAAACCACAAACAAGACCAACGGGCCTTGCCTCTATCAGTATCCATGTCGGGATCACCTGAGACAACTCCTAGAGCAGCAAGCCTTTGTCTCCGATTGGTGTTAGCCAACCGGCGGAGACAAGACAAGAGGAGAGAGGAAAGATGGCTACCAAGGGGAAAACCTAAAACAACCCTTATTTTTTTACTAAAGATTATGAAAGGATCTATTTATAGATCTCTTGATTAGGTCATATTAGGAGGCTTAAACGAAACATATCTTACCATAATTATCCCATAATTAAGGTAAGAACAACCTAAGAAATTTCTATAAAGAGAAATCTCCAAAATCAACGGACCCGGGACACAACCATGTGAATTCACACGGCTAGCCATGCTAGGACACACGGCCTGACCATGTGTCCTTCTGGGTACAACCCAGTTTTAGTTGTTTTTCTGACTAGAGCCAGGCACGACCCGTGCCAAGTTAGGCACGATTGTGTGAGGCTCTGTATGGTCTGTTTGACTTCGTTTAGGTGTGATATGGTTGTGTCAAGTCCAACAAAGCCATAGGAGGTTCCATAGACTCCGTTTCGCACCCCCTTGGTCTTGTCCAATCAGACATATCCTCTCTCAATGAGAATCTCATTCTTAGACTTGTTTTACATCTCGAAATCACCCATAGTGCGTGTGACCCAATAGATTCCCAGTTATGTTGGTCATTCATAATTAACCACTTAATTATGAATATATCATGAGTTACACCTAGAAGTACTTCATGACCCCCAATTGACCGGAAAGTCTAAATCGACTCCAGAATATTTTCTGAACCCTTCAGCAACTTCAGTTGTTCGTGCCTTATTCCTTTCACTCATCCTATACCCACTTGGTTCAGGACATGGTCTTTGTGTTTATCGCCACTAGGCTGACTACGTCACATCTAAACCAAGTTAATTTCCTTGTCCTGTGGATTCAAGTTACTCCTATATGTTCCCAAGAAGACCATCTTTTTAACATGCTTGCTCTGGCCAGAGACTTTTGAGTAATAATCTTAATAAGAGGCCTAGGGTATACATCTCCTTTATCAAGAGTGGTGAATCCTCTGTGGGATATTCAAACACCTTCGATCACTTTGGCTTATACCCAATCATCCTAGAGTTACACCTACTATGTAGATGGATGCAAAGAAGTCAAAGTATAAGGCACCATGATCAAGGTGACTTGAATACCTCAAGTCTAAGGAAGCTCGTACTCAAGTTGCAATTGAGATCTTCAACAACATACAGAACCATATGAAGTCTCATATTAGGTCACTCCAATGAATTAGTTACCATAATTAGCATCTACATGTTCAATCTTAGCATCCCTATGCTTACATTCAGTGAGTATCGAATGCTTGGATAAACCAAGGAGCATAACATATGCTAGTCTCACAGAATTGATGATGTCCAATCTCATCAATTCACCAACTAGGAATAATTTCAGTACTTGCATATTTATACATGATGAGATACCCACTAATTGTGATCCAATCACAATTTCTCTCATGTTATGCATCGTATTGTGGACTTTAGTACATGAGTTTAAGATCCAATCAAATATTAAAATAATGTATACTCAAATAGTGAATTTTATTAATAACTTCTAAGGCGATTGCCTTAGAACACCTCTCAATTACATCAAACTCCCACTTGGCCTATAGCCAATTGCCTTGGTATCTAATACCATAGGCTTCTATATGCCTCTCGAACTTTTCTTGGGGAAGAGGCTTTGTCAAGGAATCTGCTAGATTTCTATCAGTGGGAACTTTTTCTATTTGTACGTCTCTTCTACCAATGATCTCTCTGATCATATGGTAATGACGTAGTACGTGTTTGGATCGCTGATGAGACCATGGTTCATCGCCTGAGCAATGGCACCATTGTTGTCACAGTAAACTGGTAATGCTTCAACAATGCTCGGAACTTCTCCAAGTTCAGTAATGAACTTCTTGATCCAGACCGTCTCCTTTGCTACTTCAGAAGCTACAATGTACTCTACCTCCGTAGTGGAATCAACAATGGTGTCTTGCTTGGAACTCTTCCAACTCACTGCACCTCCATTCAAGATGAATATGTATCTAGACTGAGATTTGGAATAATCCTTATCTATCTGGAAGCTGGTATCAGAATACCCGCTTACTACCATATCACCTCCTCCATATACTAAGAACAAATCCTTAGTCCTTCTCAAGTACTTAAGGATTGTCTTGACAGCCACCTAATGGTCCATACTAGGATCCGACTGGTATCTACTCATAATGCTCAAAGAGTACGATACATCGGGCCTCGTACATAACATAGCATACATGATCGATCCTATAGTTGACGCATATGGGATCTGACTCATGCGAATCCTCTCGTCTTCAGTGCGCGAACACATAGACTTCGAAAGGTGAATCCCATGCATCATGGGAATAAAACCTTTCTTGGATTCTTCCATGCTAAACCATTTTAGCACTTTGTCTATGTATGTAGACTGTGAAAGACCAAGCAACCGATTCGATCTATCTCTATAGATCTTAATCCCCAAAATATAGGTTGCTTCTCTCATGTCTTTCATGGAGAACATGTTGGACAACCACACCTTGACTTTTTGCAAAATAGGAATATCATTTCCTATAATTAATATGTGATCGACATACAATACTAGGAACACGACCACACTCCCACTTACCTTCTTATACACACAGGGCTCCTCAGGATTTTGTGAGAAATCAAACTGTTTGATTGCCTCATTAAAATGGATATTCCAACTCCTGGATGCTTGCTTCAATCCATAAATGGAACATTGAAGCTAGCATACTTTGTTCTTGTCAATGGATGCGAAACCCTCAGGTTGTATCTGATGTGTGTAAATCATGCTATGTTTTCACTACTCCATATACATGCATTCTATCACATTTCATATCCTAAGCATGTATTTTATCATGATTCAGTTAAAGTTTAGCATATTTTGGACGAAGAGACTGCTTTTGGGTGTTTTTGTGTTAACAGGGCGAAGAAACAAGCATATCAAAACAACACAGGCGTGTTAGAAATCAACATGCCCATGCCATGAGAGCCAGCAGCCAACACGCCCTGGCTCACCGATTGACATGCCCGTGTCATGAGAGCCAGCAGCCGACACGCCCCAGTTCAGCTCCGACACGCCCTAGTTCAAAGATCGACACGCCTGTGTCAGGGTTCCAGAAACCGCCCGATTTAAGCCGACCGCCCGGTTCAAGCGCAACACGCTCGGTGGGAAATGCGCGACACGCCAGTGCCCTCATGTGGCACGGGCGTGTTGGCCTGATTCCAGGATTCCTTTTCTACGAGCAATCAGGATCTTCGTCGGAAATCTGTAGGAAATCTATTGCCTTAATTGAAGAGGAGGTCAAAGCTATAAAAGAGAAGAGATTCTAACCCTAACGAGAGGACGGCGGGTGGTCAGAGATCGACGAAAAGAAGACAAAAGAGAAGGAGTCGGCAGAAGAAGGAGATGGCACCCAGTATCGTAATTTCTTTCTCTAGTAATTCTCGTCAGACTATGGAATAGTATCCTGTAATCTTAGGATGGGGGAGTAGCCCTTGACGATTTATGACGGATGATATAATCTATACTACCTGAATTATTGTTTATTTTGATCTGGTTCTTTTGGATTCTTATTGATAAACCTAAGGAGCAAAGGGGAAGTACCTAACAGTGAACCCGAGTTCCCGAAAGCCAGAACCAACTAGGGAATAACTCCTACTAGTAGCGGTAGTGTATCTATGAGGGCTTCTTGCGGGGTCTCGTGTGAGTCCCTTAGGTGATTATGGTCCGTGTGTAAACCTACAGTGAAGAGGAAATTTGACTCTAGAGGAACTCTCATGAACTTAATGGATCTATCAAATCCAGGTTTTACCAAGTAAATGTAAGGTAAGACATAGGAGGTTTTGCGGGGTCTCGGGACAGTCCTCTTAGGCGATTATGATCCCCTATGCTCGAACACCGTGACAGGTATATTGAGTTTGATAGGTACAGTTAACGTAGACCTCGAAAGGGGCCGTTGATTTACCTTAGGATAGGTTCCATCAAAACAACTCTAATAAGGTTAGGAAAGAATTAAATCACCTTATAAATCATCGACGTGGTGAAACCCATATCCTTAGATTCTCCTAAACTCTTGACTTTTAGCTCGTTCTTCTCATTCGTTGTTATTGACTACTCAGTGTCTTTGCTTTAACCATAAATTGATTTACTAGATAACTTGGTATCACGACCACTCGGTAATTGACCCAATCCCTGTGGGATCGATATTTTTATTACTTGACGACAACCGTGCACTTGCGGAAAACAACACATCAAGTTTTTGGCGCCGTTGTCGGGGATTGGCACTCAATATTGAATTGAGCGTGATTTAGTTAATCTAGATTTCTGTTTTTGTTTTTTTTTCTTTCTTTTTGTCTATTCTGAATTCCTGTTTTGGGAGCCTCTCTTGTCATTGCATGCACAGACTTAATAGGGAAATTCTCGATATTGATCCTGAGATAGAGAGAACTTTCCTTGCTAGAAGACGATTTCAAAGAACTCGGAAAACAATCTGACCTCCAACATGGCTGATCAGAATGAGAATAAACCGCTAAGGGATTATGCAGCACCTAGTACAAGGGGATTGAGATCGAGTATTAGAAGACCCCCTATTGAAGCGAACAATTTTGAATTAAAACCGGCTCTACTATCCATGGTCCAACAGCATCAATTCGGAGGAGCACTCACTGAAGATCCAAATCTACACTTGGAAGTATTTTTGGAATTTTGCGAAACTTTAAAACTGAATGGAGCCTCAGCTGATGCTATTAGACTGCGCTTGTTTCCTTTCTCATTGCGGGACAAAGCTAGAGCTTGGCTACACTCTCTTCCAGCAGATTGTATAACTACCTGGGATCAGCTGGAGCAAAGATTCTTAGACAAGTATTTTCCACCCAGCAAAACTGCAAGTCTTCGTTATCAAATCACGAATTTTGCGCAAAAGGATGGAGAAACATTATTTGAAGCCTGGGACAGATTTAAGGGATTACTACAGCAATGCCCTCATCATGGGCTGGAGAAGTGGCTCATTGTTCATACTTTCTACAATGGAATCTCGTATGCTACTAAAGTTTCTCTTGATTCTGCGGGAGGAGCTCTTATGAACAAAACATTGGATGAAGCTTTTGAGATCATCGAGAATGTGGCAATGAATTCTCACCAATGGGCTCTGAGCGAGGATATCAAACTAAAATGCCAGGTAAGTTTGAGGTAAGTACCATTGATCTACTCAGTGCGAAAGTTGATGCGTTAACTCAAAAGCTCGAACATTTTAATGTATCAGCTGTAAACTCATCTAATGTCACTTGCGAGATATGTGGTGTAACAGACATGCGAATGAATTGCCAAATCCTACACGCACCATCTGAAGGAGCTGGGATTGAGCAAGTGGATGTGCTAAATAATTTTAATCAGAAGACTAATGGTGGCAACCCTTACTCAAACACGTATAATCCCGGTTGGAGGAATCATCCCAACTTTTCGTATATAGCAAATCAAAATTCTTCTGGACTGAACAATTTTGGAGCACCTTGGGATTTCGGCGGGACCCAAGTCGAGCATAGAAAGATGATGGAAAATTTTATTACATTGTCGGGGAAGATAAATGATGAATTTAAGACATATTGTAGAATCAAATCGGCAACATCAAAATAATACCGAGGCAATCAAGCAATTGGGAAGCAAGGTTGATAATTTGACTAATCACACAAGAATCTTTGGAAAATCAAATTTCCCAAATTGCACCAAGATCAAGGATGCTCGGCGATTTCTGAAATTGATAAACCCAGCCGAGCATTGTAATTCTATAAGTTTGAGAAGTGGAAGGATTTTAGAAGGAGATAGAGCTAAACAAGCAGCCTCTGACACGAGCGTGTCAGAGTTGGAAGAAGACGCGCTGGCTGAATAGCAAAGGAAACAACACACACGACCCGAGCGTGTTGCTCCAACATGCTGAGGAAAGCGGAACACGTAGCGTGTCACCCGACACACCCGTGTCGGGTAATTCAAGCCGGCCAACCGCCACTGTCTTGCGACACAGCGTGTCGAATAGGGAACCAAGAACATATAAGCCCCTGTCCCGTTCCCTCAAAGGTGATTAAGGAAAAATTGGATGAACAATTTGGTAAGTTCCTTGAGGTAATTAGGAAGCTATATATCAATATACCTTTACTGAAGCTCTTCAACAAATGGCCACATACTCCAAGTTCTTGAAGGACATCTTAACAAATAAAAGAAAAGTCGAGAGCATGTAACTGGCTCTTCTTGAGAGTCGGCGCGTTAATTAAGAACATGGTACCTCCCAAACTAAATGATCCGGTAGCTTTTCTATACCTTGCATAATTAATGACTCAAATTTTGATAAGGCTTTTTGCGATTTGGGCGATGTAAATCGATACCTCTTTCCATATGCAAGAAATTGGATTTGGGAGAAATGAAACTAACTACTATGGCCTTGCGGTTAGGTGATCGCTCCATTAGATATCCTTTGAGAATCTTAGAAGATGTACGGTCACGGTGGGAAATTTTATTATTCCAGATTTTGTAGTACTAGACATGGATGAAGACCCGTGTATTCCACTCATTTTGGGGAGACCTTTCTTGGCTCTGCGAGAGCAATGATAGATGTCAAGAACCACAAACTCTCACTTGCATTTGGAAGCGACAAAATTGAATTTGACCTTTCAAAAGCTGTTAAACAACCTTATTTTTGATGTTTGTTGTAGGATTAGGTCTCAGTCAATTAGCACTAGAAGGAGCACAGAACAAACTCATCTTAATAAGCTCGGAGGATTTTGAGGATAAAGAGCTGGAGATTTGCGACCCCAACCTCACACCACAGGTAGAACTTAAGCCTCTTCCATCCACACTCGGTATGAATTCCTTGGCAAAAACTCTACTTATCCTGTGATCATTAATGCTAATCTGAGCAATGCAGAAACCGAAAAACTGATTGAGGTATTGAAAACACATAAGAATGTCATTGGATACAAGATTGATGATATTAGGGGAATTAGTCCATCGGTTTGCATGCAATTCTACTAGAAGACAATTTTAAAACCTCTATAGAGCATCATGAAGAAATTTGAACCCTATGAAAGAGATAGTCAAGAAAGAGGTCATGAAATTGCTAGATGCGAATTATCTATCAATATCCGATGGCGAATGGAGATGCGAGAAATGAATATAATGCTTAAGCGGGAGAAGTGCTAATTCATGGTGCGAGAAGGCATAGTACTTGGGCACCTAGTCTCTGCAGTAGTGGTATCGAGGTGGACATTGCTAAGCTCGAAGTGATCAAAGTTGCCTCCTCAGCGATGTCGAAGTCGTAGTTGTTTCCTAGGACATGCAGGGTTCTACCGACGGTTCATCAAAGGCTTCTCAAAAATTTCAAAACCATTAACTAATTTGCTTGCTAAAGATGCTGTGTTTCACTTCGATAATCCTTGTCTTGATGCATTTTCCAGGTTAAAGGAAGCATTAACAACCGCCCCAATAATGCAACCTCCAGTTGAGTCTCCCTTTTGAAATTATGTGTGATGCCAGCGATTTTGTTGTGGGAGCAGTGTTAGGACAAAGGAAGGATCGCAAGGTGTATGCAATCTACTACGCCAGTAAAACATTGGATGAAGCACAAATGAATTATGCTACCACAGAGAAGGAACTCTTGGCTATAGTATTTGCTTTCGACAAGTTCAGATCTTATATCATAGGGACCAAGGTGATAGTTTACACAGATCATGCAACCATAAGATATTTGCTGAGTAAAAAGGAATCTAAGCCAAGACTTATCCGGTGGATACTTCTCCTACAAGAGTTTGACTTAGAAATTCGAGACAAGCAAGGAACGGAGAACGTAGTTGCAGACCATCTATCGAGGCTTCATCTAGAACCAAATGCGGGAAGAGCCGATGATCTTGCTATAAATGACTTCTTTCCGGATGAGCAGCTACTAGCAGCTAGAACAATCAAAGCTCCGTGGTATGCTGATTTTGCCAACTACCTAGCTTGCGGGATAATACCTTCTCACATGAGTTATCATCAGAGGAAGAAGTTCCTTTAGGATGTGAAGCATTATGTGTGGGACGAACCATTCTTGTTCAAGCAAGGCGGATGCTATATATCAAGATGCGATCCAAAGAAGAGATTGAGGATATATTGTATCACCGCTATTCTTCGCATATGGAGGTCACAGCAACGCATAAGATCGCGCAAAGGTTTTGCAAGGTGATTTTATTAGCCTCATATTTTTAGAGACTCGGAATTATGTGACGACTTGTGACTGTCCAAAGGACCTGAATATATCAAGGAGACATGAGATGCCTCAAAATTTGATATTGGAAGTCGAATTGTTCGACGTCTGGGGAATTGACTATATGGGACCCTTCCCTACTTCCTATAAAAATACCTATATACTGGTAGCAGTGGACTATGTGTCTAAATGGGTTGAGGCTCTACCATCCCCCTCTTGTGATGCAAAAACAGTCATTAAGCTCTTTAAGAGTATAATATTTCCAAGATTTGGAATACCGAGAGCAGTAATAAGTGATGGAGGCTCACACTTTATCGAAAGACAATTTGAAAGTCTTCTCAAGAAGTATGGAGTAACCCATAAACTAGCCTCACCATATCATCCACAAACGAGCGGGCAAGTAGAAGTTTCGAATAGGGAAATCAAGACTATCTTGGAGAAAACAGTATCAAGATCAAGGAAGGATTGGTCTTTAAGACTTGATGATGCTTTATGGGCCTATCGAACTACCTACAAGACACCCATTGGAATGACTCCGTTTCGATTAGTTTATGGAAAATCATGTCATCTTCCAGTTGAAATAGAGCATAGGGCATATTGGGCAATTAAATGGCTTAATTTTGACCTGAAGAAAGCCGGAGAGAAAAGAAAACTGCAGCTAAATGAACTTGAAGAACTACGCCTTGATGCTTATGAACATGCAAGGTCTTACAAGGAGAAAACGAAGAGGTGGCATGACAAGAACATCATGCGCAGAGAATTCCATCAAGGAGACTTGGTATTACTATTCAACTCCAGATTGAAACTCTTTCCTGGGAAGCTGAAATCCAGATGGTCGGGGCCATATGGAGTCGAAAAGGTTTATCGTCATGGAGCTATTGATATATCTAGTGAGTCTACGGGAATTTTCAAAGTAAATGGTCAAAGACTTAAGAAATACTTCGCAAACAATTCTGTTGAGCTAATTAGAGATGAGGAGGGGCAGAGCACACTCCTCAAGCCATATCCCCAAAACTAGGGAGTAACCGAGGGGTCAAGCTAACGACCTTAAACAAGCGCTTCTTGGGAGGCAACCCATGCTATTTTCATTTTTTTTAGTCACTTTATTTTATTTTATTTTATTCTTTATTCTATTTTTATTTTTTCAGGTTTTCAGGATACGTGCCACTGCGTGCCAAGTTGACACGACCCGCCTGTGCCGAACGACACAGGCGTGTTGTTGGTACCCGAAGACAACACAGGCAGAGCGTGCTGACTAGCACGCCCGTGTCGCACACTTCTCAACCTCAGCACGCCTGGGCTGATCGCGGCGACGCTGGGAGCAACGGAGCACGCCTATGTAGCGCTTAAACGGGTCGGGTATTTGCGTATGAGGAGCTCCGACACGCCTATGCTGCGGATAGCCTTCTAAAGCCGAACCGAGCACGCCCTAACTTTCCACTCGCGATCCAAGGTTGAAGCAGCCGCCGTCGGTCTCTCTCTCAAGCGTACCGAGGAGCTAACCTGCTGTCTCTCCATCACCAACGCCATGAGCAAGCGGGTGAAGACTAGAGGAGGAGCTTCTTCCTCTTCGGCAAGGGACAAGGGGAAAAGAAAAGCTCAGGATTTGGGTAACGAACCTCCTCCGACCTCTAGCCATCCATATGGAATTGTTTTTAGAGATGATGTTATGAAGACTAAATTCAGTAAGCTTGAAAAAAGGAAGTTAGTATCTACAAGAACTATAGACTTCTACACGTTGACCACTCTAGGGTTAAGAGATGACATAACTTGGTTAACCAATAGGATAGGATGGACCGAGTTTATCACGCACCATCATCTTACTTACCCGAGCATCACTCTTGAATCCTGCTCATCAAACACTACAAGGAAAGGATTGTGAGGAAGGAAAAATAAAATTTAGACTAATGAACCATGAGTTTACCCTTTCTTTAAGTGATTTTAATACGATATTTGATTTTCTAGGGAGAGGCACATTCATAGACATTTTATTGATCATCAATTTTGAGATTAATTTCGATGACCTCGCCCCTATGATGCATCTAGGTCCAAATCATTTAACATCCCTAATCCTACTTTTCGTATCTCCTTAGATTCATGGCTAATACAATCTCGGAAGATATGATAGTGCAGGTGGCTAGGCAAAGTGAGTTACAATTTTTATGGGCCATGCTAAATGAAGTTAATATTGATTCTGGAGCCCATATGGTTAGACATCTAGTTAAGGTTAGTAATAGCCCACCCGGAGTCATAGTCATAGGTGGTATTATCACTAGGATTGCTGTAGCCTTAGGATGTGATTTAGATGACCTTGAATATTGTCCTGCTAGCCCTAGATTAGATTTGGATGCTTGTATAAATATGAAGATGATTGAGGCATGTGACGAGGGATATCGCTTGTTAAGAAATGGAATTAAAATCCTCTTCCAACCCCGAGTGTATCATCGTGCACGTAATTCATCCAATTGGCTTTTTAGAGATGTCCAGAACCCTTTCCTACCCCCCACGCCCATGCTCCATCACCTCCTAGGGAGCCATCTCACATAACCCCGAGCCATCACATTCGACTCGACCCCACGGTTTCCTAGACAATGTTTCAGGGTACTCTTCTTTGATTTTTCAGATTCCGATCATCATTCAAGCTTTCAGGGTCGAATACATACCTCACATAGGTATGTGGATTGGTATGCCCAAGCTACGAGGAGCACCATCGTATAGTGACACAACATTTGGACAGGCGGTGATTTTTACAGGAGAGCGATGAGTTTTTCATCACGAGTCCGCCTGAGGGAAGATGATGATAGATTTCGGCAAGTCCCGGAATTTTACCAGAGCGGCTGAAGAAGGTGCGAGAGGAGGATGCTAGTAGTGAAGACGATGACAATTGACCACCTTGAACTATTTTGTGAGTTTCGATGCACATCCTTTATTGTTTGTTCTATCTCTACTTAGATTTTTAGTTTGGATACTGCCATTTTGTTTGCATCTTTTCATATATCATAACAAAGGCATTTTTTATATCATCTAGCGTAATACAACTGAACATTGGTCGGATCATGATACTCCTTTTTGCCTATTTGATAAGAACCCTATTTCACTTCTAACACGGTCTATAGGTCTGAGGTATCCAATGAAAAGATTTAAATCCCCCATATCGGATGAGTACTCGATTTTCCATTGGAGACTTACCTGCGCAACTTGGTTACTGGAGAAACACTTTCACTAGAAGTATGTTAAAAAAATAATAATAAAAAAAAATAAAAAAAAATAAAAAAATAAAAAGAAAAGAAAAAAAGGGGTTTACTGGAATTATTTTCAAGCACCCCTTTGAGACCAAGTAGTTACTGGGGAAACACCTAAAAGGTGCCCCTTTGAGACTAACTAGTTACTGGGGAAATGCTCTCTATAATTCCTTTCCTTCTCTCTTCTTAGAAAGTGCTCCTTTGAGACCTTTTGATGATAGGTAAGAATGATCCATGCATTAAGGCAGGTAAGTGCCTCTATGCCGGAAATAAGAATGTTCTACGATAGAAGGGATGTCAAGTCCAGATTGGTGTCCAATGACTTTAGTCCACCTTTTCACGTGCACTATATAGGGATCTTTCAAACTTGGCAACTAGGAATGATTTGAAAAGATTAAGATCAGATTGTATACCTCTGGATGGTGTCTAGCATTTCCATAATTAAGTTGTCTTTTGGGTTTTCTTTGCTTGAGGACAAGCAAAAGTTTAGGACTAGGGGATTTTGATGTGTGTAAATCATGCTATGTTTTCACTACTCCATATACATGCATTCTATCACATTTCATATCCTAAGCATGTATTTTATCATGATTCAGTTAAAGTTTAGCATATTTTGGACGAAGAGGCGCTTTTGGGTGTTTTGTGTTAACAGGCAAGAAACAGGCATATCAAAACAACACAGGCGTGTTAGAAATCAACATGCCCGTGCCATGAGAGCCAGCAGCCAACACGCCCTGGCTCACCGATTGACATGCCCGTGTCATGAGAGCCAGCAGCCGACACGCCCCAGTTCAGCTCCGACACGCCCTAGTTCAAAGATCGACACCCCCAGTTTAGCTTCGACACGCCCCGGTTCAAGCGCAACACGCTCGGTGGGAAATGCGCGACACGCCAGTGCCCTCATGTGGCACGCGGCGTTGGCTCGATTCCGTGATTCCTTTCGCGAGCAATCGGATCTTCGGAAATCAGAGGAAATCTATTGCCATAATTGAAGAGGAGGCCAAAGCTATAAAAGAGAAGAGATTCTAACCCTAACGAGAGGACGGCGGGTGGTCAGAGATCGACGAAAAGAAGACAAAAGAGAAGGAGTCGGCAGAAGAAGGAGATGGCACCCAGTATCGTAATTTCTTTCTCTAGTAATTCTCGTCAGACTATGGAGTAGTATCCTGTAATCTTAGGATGGGGGAGTAGCCCTTGACGATTTATGACGGATGATATAATCTATACTACCTGAATTATTGTTTATTTTGATCTGGTTCTTTTGGATTCTTATTGATAAACCTAAGGAGCAAAGGGGAAGTACCTAACAAAGGAACCCGAAGTTCAAAGCCGTAACCAACTAGGGAATAACTCCTACTAGTAGCGGTAGTGTATCTATGAGGGCTTACGAGGGTCTCGTGACAGGTCCCCTTAGCTGATTATGGTCCCGTGTGCAAACCTACCGTGAAGAGGAAATTTGACTCTAGAGGAACTCTCATGAACTTAATGGATCTATCAAATCCAGTTTTTACCAAGTAACGGAGGTAAGACATAGGGAGGTTTGCGGGGGTCTCGTGACAGGTCCTCTTAGCTGATTATGATCCCCTATGCTCGAACACCGTGACAGGTAAATTGAGTTTGATAGGTACAGTTAACGTAGACCTCGAAAGGGGCCGTTGATTTACTTTAGGATAGGTTCCATCAAAACAACTCTAATAAGGTTAGGAAAGAATTAAATCACCTTATAAATCATCGACGTGGTGAAACCCATATCCTTAGATTCTCCTAAACTCTTGACTTTTAGCTCGTTCTTCTCATTCGTTGTTATTGACTACTCAGTGTCTTTGCTTTAACCATAAATTGATTTACTAGATAACTTGGTATCACGATCACTCGGTAATTGACCCAATCCCTGTGGGATCGATATTTTTATTACTTGACGACAACCGTACACTTGCGGAAAACAACACATCAGTATCATATATACATCCTCAGATAGGTTTCCGTTAAGGAAAGTTATTTTCACATCCATCTATCATATCTCATAATCAAAATGAGCCACCATAGCTAGGAGTATCCGAATGGATTTAAGCATAGCTACTGGTGAAAAGGTTTTGACATAGTTAACACCTTGTCTTTGACGATAGCCTTTTGCCACTAATCTATCTTTATAGGTTATAATATTACCATCCATGTCAATTTTCTCCTTGAAAACCCACTTGCACCCTATAGGCATTATGCCTTCGGGTGGGTCTATCAAGTTCCAAACCTGGTTTTCATACATTGAATCCATTTCTGATTTCATGGCTATTAGCCATCTATCCTTGTCTGAACTATTCAGTGCCTCATCGTAACTAGTAGGTTCCTACTAGTTAGATTCACTAATGAGAAATCCATATCTCTTAGGAATCCTACGTGTCTTACTAGATCTATGAGGAGGTGGTGTATTATCAGGTTCAACTATTACCTCATCCGAATGAGTAATCAATTGTGGTTCTTGACTAGACATCTCTTCTGTGTCTACTGGAGCCTCTTGAACTACACTTAGTTCAACCTCACTCCCACTGTTTTCCTGTAAGAGAAATTCCTTCTCTAGGAATACAACATTCCTTGAAACAAAACACCTTTTATTCTAAGGGATGATAGAATTGGTAACTCCTCGTTTCCTTAGGGTAACCAATATATAGACACTTATCATACTTAACCTCCAGCTTGTCTGATGCTGTCCACTTCACATAAGCAAGACAACCCCATATCTTCAAATAAGATAAATGAGGTTTTCTATTATTCCACATCTTATATGGAGTAGTAGAGATTGCCTTAGTCAGGACTCTATTTAACAAGTAAACAACAATCTTGAGTGCGTAAGTTCAAAAGGTTTTTGGAAGACTTGCATACTGCATCATTGACCTAACCATGTCCAATAACATTCGGTTTCTCCTTTCAGGCACACCATTATATTGTGGTGTATAAGGTGGAGTCCTTTGGGATAAGATGTCATTGTCCTTTAGGTAATCTTAAAACTCTTGGCTAAAGTATTCACCACCTCGATCCGATCGAAGTACTTTAATACTTTTCCCAAGTTGTTTCTCTACTTCCTTTCTAAAATCTTTAAACCTTTCAAAGACTTCAGATTTGTATCTTAACATATACAAATACCCATATCGTGAATAATTATCGATAAAGGTAATGAAGTAGCTATAACCTCATATGGCATGAGTTGATATTGGTCCGCATACATCGATATGTATAAGGCCCAATACCTCAACTGCTCGTTCACCCTTTCCTCTAAAAGGTAGTTTAGTCATCTTTCCTTTTAAGCATGAAACACATGTGTCTAATGAATCTAATTCATAAGACTCCAAAATGACAATCCTATGCAGTTTGTTCATTGCTTATATGACCAAGACGACAATGCCATAATTGCGAGGTTAATTGATTATCTAACTTAATGCATTTGCTATTTGATTCAATATTGAATATCTCATTTGATGTATCAACATGTAGATTCCATTATTTAATATCCCAGTAGCATAAAGAATACCATTTAATGTAATGTAACAATAATTATTACTAAACGTCAAATGATAACCTTTTTTATTCAAACATGAAATAGAAATAATGTTCTTTATTAATGCAGGAATATAAAAACAATCATCCAACTCTAAAACTAGTCCTGTAGGAAGTCGCAACATATAAGTACCCTTAGCTACTACAATAACTTTTGCTCCATTGCCAACCCTTAGATCTGCTTCTCTCTTAACCAGTCTTCTTCTATTCCTAAGCCCCTATATGTCATTACATATATGTAAGCCACACCCAGTATCCAATACTCAAGTGCTAGAAGAAATAGTATGACATTAAATAACAAATATACCTAAAGTAGATTGGGCATTAGATGCCTTTTTCTACTTTAGTGACTCCAGATATTGTTTGTAGTTTCTCTTCCAATGCCCATCCTTGCCACAATGATGGCAGGTGCCCTTGGGAGTTATTTCTTCCTTCTTTGCCTTTTTCTTCCCTTTATCTTTGGTTTTTGGCTTCCTCTTAGAACCTTTCTATGAGGAGTCAATCAGTATCACCACCTTCTATTCTTTAGCAATAGATGGCTCCACTATTTTGAGCATATTGATTAATTGAAGAATCGTGGACTCAATCTTATTCATCTGATAGTTCATCACAAATTGTGAATAGCTACCAGTCCGATTGTGATAAATTAAGTAAATACTTAATTAATGGTCTATGAAAAGCCCTAATGATCCCAATGTTAGGGCAATCAACCCAAGTATGATTTAGTTTTGATGTGTGTGGCAAAGGTTTAAGTTAGGATGTTTATGTTGATTTGATATGTGTTTTTAAGTTGTGTAGGACTTAGTAAATCACACATGAGTTAGCTTGATGATAGCATTGGTGGGTTAACCATCTCATGGCTCGGGTCCTTGAGTCGGTGAAGGATGGCATTGTAGAAGCCATGCGTGTTGGATCGAAGCGGTTCGCTAGAGAGGGGAGTGAATAGCGAAAAACCTTTTTTTTTCGAGTTCGTATCAAAACAATTAAGTGCAGCGGAAAGATAAATGAAACAAAAAGAGACAAGATATTTTTTTACTTGGTTCGTAGCCTTCGACTACTACTCCAAGGCCCTAATGCTCCTAGACCATGTACGGAGGGCAATTCACTAAAACAATCCTACTCGCTGGAGGTAGGAGTTTGATGATTACAAAAACCTTCGAAGAAAAAAGGATAGAGAGACAAACCCTCTTTTCTATTTAAGTAAAATGCAACGATAGAAAACCTTGATTGAAAAGAATTGCAATATTGAAAGCAATAACAAAGTAAGATTATACCAACAACTAGAAAAAAAGAACTTAAGCTAGGGTTGTTGGTAGCACTTCGTTGTTGTAGAGTCATCAAAGAGTCGCAACATTGCGGAGGCTTTTGAGCACTTAGAATTGATGAAGAAACCCTAGGTTAGGACCTCCTTTTATAGCCTTTGAGCCCCTTTTCGAGAGGAACCCTAGCCAATCATATTTGAGCACCACTCCCCTTGAAATTTGGTGATAAGCCTTGATTCCTCGAAGCTGATCCTTTGACCATCAGTCGACTGATGGCCATCATCAGTCGACTGATGGTAGCATCAGTCGAGTGCTAACCTCCGACAGTAAACTGATTGACGACAGTCGAGTCCTCCAAGCTGGCAGTCGACTGATGCTTGCTGCAAGTCAAAGTTTGCTCAACAAAAACATAATTTCGACAGTCGTTGACTGTCCGATCTCGACCTAGACAATCTATAGGATGTCTTTGGTCGGATCTACGCTTAAGATCATCCCCCATAAAGAGGATACGACCTCACTTACGCTCACACACACACGAGCTTACCTCGATACTTACTGTGTCGCTTTCACTTCCGACCTTCCACCCGATTCCTTCGGCTCCCTCCGAAGTCACCTGAGTGTCGCCCGACCACCGCGGCTTCCTCCGGGTGTCGCTAGCCTTTAGCTCTAGCTATAGCAATTTTCTGCACACTCGATTCAGCTCGTGAGATAATGACATGAGCTTAACTTTGTATCATTTGCTATAATCAAAACTCAGGTTCGACTTAGGTGCCTACTGCACCAACAATCTCCCCCTTTATGATTTATGGCAAACCCACATACAAAGTTAAGAAAAATAACGTAAGTGCATTAAGCAAAATGAGAAGGAGTATAAAAACTTTTATGCATGAATGAGCAGGAGTATATAAAAACTTCTTGTTCAAGTGCTCCCCCTTGAGGATTCCTCCCCCTTGACCGAGGGTGAGTTAAAACTTTTTTGTTCAAGTGCTCCCCCTTGAGAATTCGTCCCCCTTGACCGAGGGTGAGTTAAAACTTTTTTGTTCAAGTGCTCCCCCTTGAGGATTCCTCCCCCTTGACCGAGGGGTGAGTACTTGAGAAAGAGTTTTAACTCTCCCCCTTGGTCTTGAGAAAGAGTTTTAACTCTCTCCCTTGGTGTTTGCTACTAAACAAAAGAATTAAGTAACCGAAATTACTTAATATTGGCCATAGTGTTTAAAATAAGTTTTAAGTTAAGAGATCACCCTTAGCCTTTACTTCGGTTTGTTAACAAGTTAACTTAAAGTTAAGTAAATTACTTCCGTTTTGTTAACAAGAACAAGTTAACTGAATGTGTTTAAGTTAAGAATTCTCTTGACTTGTTTATCCTTTGCCATACAAAAAAAATGATCCCTTAACTTTGGCCTTTTTCTCCCCCTTTTTCCATATATCGAAAAGAGTGAGGGTGTGTGTGAAATAAGTATTAATTTTAAAGTCCAAGCATGTTCCACATTATTTTGAAAATAATATACTGAAAATAAGTTCATCTATAAAATGTTCGACTCATATTTGGCTTGATTGATATGAAAGATCAACCAGTCCTGGTCAGAGTCAGTTAGTATGTATGATTATACTCCGTGGTTCATAGCGATGCACTAGCTCTACATCTGAAACCAGGAGTAAGGTCCTAACATCTCACGCCCATCTAGGTGGCTAAGTACACAAACACATTAGTCCTATGTGTTGTGAGATGTACTGGCTCCTTAAATCTATAGGTGCATGATATCTAAGGTATGTCCTATGCTAGTTCCATAAAAATAAAAATTAAGAAATAGTAGTAAGAAAATATAATTTGCAAGTTCCTATTCTACTACGCACATGCCCAATTTTCGTCTTAATAGACTAAATTCGGCTTCGGGTAGGGGTTTAGTAAATAGGTCTGCTAAGTTTGACATTGATTCGATGTATTCGAGTTGTATGGCTCCGTTGGCCACATGTTCTCGAATGAAATGGTGTTTGACCTCTATATGTTTGGTCCTAGAGTGACATATCGGATTCTTTGTAAGATTAATTGAACTAATGTTATCTACGTGAAGTTTAGTATCTGTAAATTCTAACTTAAAGTTGCGGAGAGTGTGCTTCATCCAAAGAAGCTGAGTGACACACTCACCCATCGCGATGTATTTGGCTTCGGTGGTAGATAAGGCAACACAGTGTTGCTTCCTACTGCACCAACTCACTAGACTTGAGCCGAGAAGTTGACAACAACCACTCGCACTCTTTCTATCGAGCTTACTACCGGCATAGTCCAAATCGGAGTAGCCGGTTAGTTCGAACTCGGTAGATCTAGGATACCAAATACCGACATTAAGTGTACCCTTTAGATATCTAAGAATACACTTGACTAGAGTTAGGTGAGACTCCTTGGCACAGGTTTGAAACCTTGCACACATACTTATTACAAATAAGATATCAGGTCGGCTTGCAGTTAAGTAAAGGAGACTCCCTATTATGCTCCTATAGTATTTTAAATCAATTGGGTTTCCAATTACATCTTCTTCTATATTAACATTAGTTGCCATTGGGGTATTAATAATTTTAGCATCTTGCATTCCAAAGCATTTAATTAATTCCCTAGTATATTTGCGTTGATGTAGGTATATTCCATCTTTAGTTTGTTTAATTTGTAGACCTAAGAAGAAACTTAACTCGCCTACTAAATTCATTTCAAATTCACTTTCCATAAGTGAAATGAACTCATTTAGTAGGATTGAGTTGGTGGTTCTGAAAATAATATCATCTACGTAGATTTGGGCTACGAATATGTCTTTACCTAAGGTTTTTACGAAAAGGGTTGGGTCAACTACACCTTGGTTAAAGCCTTTGGACTTAAGATAAATCGAAAGTCTCTTGTACCAAGATCGAGGAGCTTGTTTAAGTCCATAAAGAGCTTTCTTTAACCTAAGGACATGATCGGGTTTGTCTAAACTTTCGAAACCGGGGGGTTGACTAACATAAACTTCTTCTTTAATGTATCCATTTAAGAATGCAGATTTCACATCCATTTGAAACAACTTAAATCCTCGATGTGATGCATATGCTAATAGCATTCGAATGGACTCTAATCTAGCTACTGGATCATAGGTATCATCGTAATCTAAACCTTCGACTTGACTAAACCCTTTGGCAACTAGTCTAGCTTTATTTCTAACTACTTCACCTTTATCATCAATTTTATTTCTAAACACCCACCTTGTTCCAATGATTGTTTTATCTTTAGGTGGTGGTACTAATTCCCATACTTCGTTCCTAGTGAATTGAGCCAACTCTTCTTGCATTGCAATAATCCAATCGGGATCAAGAAGAGCTTGGTCAATAGTTTTGGGTTCAATTTTAGAAATCAAAGATATTTGACTAAGTTTCTGTATGAGGCTCTAGTTCGAACTCCTAGACTTGGATCACCTATCACTTGGTCGATAGGATGATTCGTTTGAGTCCTAGTTGGATTTGGGTTTGAGTCTACAACTTGATCCATAGGATGACTCGTTTGAGTTCTAGTTTGGTTGGAGTCATCTATCACTTGGTCGATAGAGTGACTTGGTTGACTTAGGTTAGGATTAACACTAGACCTGATCTCCGGATCAGAGTTAGGTCTAGTATGAGTCGGCTCGCTAATTAGGGTTGGCGGGGGTTTTGTAGGTTCGTGTCCTTCATCAAATACTACATTGATAGTCTCCTCGACTCTAAGGGTGTCGTGGTTATATACTCTATAAGCTCTGCTTGTAGTCGAGTATCCTAGAAAGATTCCGGTCGTGGTTTTGGATGTAAATTTCCCTAGGTAATCCTTAGTGTTTAGGATATGTACCTTACACCCAAATACCCTAAAGTACTTGATGTTAGGTATTTTATCGTGATAAATCTCGTACGAGGTCTTAAGGTGCCTCTTTACCATAAGGATCCTATTTTGGACATAGCATGCCGTACTCACGGCTTCACCAAAACCCTCTGGGTAGGTTATACTCATTTAACATTGTCCTAGCGGCTTCTTGTAGGGTTCTATTTTTGCGTTCTACTAGGCCATTTTGTTGTGGAGTTCTAGGGCAAGAGAACTCATGGTGGTATCCATTTAGGTTACATAATTCTGTAAACCTATGGTTTTCGAATTCACCACCATGATCAGTCTTAAGTCTTTTGATTTTAATGTTTTGTTGATTATCTATTAACTTAAATAGGTTGATTATTTGATCTAGGGTATCACTTTTGTGTTTGATGAACCTAACCCAAGTAAGTCTAGAGTAGTCATCAATAATGACTAAACAGAATTTACTTCCATTAAGTGACTTAGCTCCGTGTGAATCAAATAGATCCATGTGTAGGAGCTCAAGCACACTTTTGGTTCGTTCTTGATTAGTTAGTTGATGTTGTGTCCTAGATTGTTTACCTTGTTGACAAGCATTACATATTTTATTATCCAAGTTATTGAGGTTAGGCAAACCTCTGACTAAGTCACTCTGACTCATCTTGTGGATGAGTCTTGGGTGTGAGTGACCGAGTCGTCGGTGCCACAACCATGAATCCTCTTGCCGTGTCATAAGACACTTAGTTGAGGAGTTAGTTAAGTTAATAGTGTAAATGTTGTTATTTCTAGTTCCCTTAAGAATTGTTTTAGAGGTTTCATTTGTATTAATTACGCATTCATTTTCTAGAAATATGACCTTATAGTTATTATCTCACAATTGACTTACACTAAGTAGATTATATTGAAAATTTTCTACTAATAAAACGTTTTGAATAACAAAATTTGAGTTAAGCTCAATATCACCTGATCCGATGATTTTGAGCTTGCCGTTATTTTCGAAGGCTACCGATCCTTGTCGTTTGAATCGAAGCTTCGAAAACTTGAGTTGATCCCCGGTCATTTGTCAGGAGCAACCACTGTCCAACATCCATTGATCTT
Source organism: Wurfbainia villosa (assembly GCA_025175895.1). Lineage (NCBI taxonomy): Eukaryota > Viridiplantae > Streptophyta > Magnoliopsida > Zingiberales > Zingiberaceae > Wurfbainia > Wurfbainia villosa. Next base: position 39,853,026 of record CM045987.1, read on the forward strand.
ACACGCAAGGTAGTTGGATCGGATATTGGATTTATTAAAGATTGGTTGAAAATTATTAACCTAAATCATCTCACCCATGTCTACATGATCAAACACGTTAACCCTATATGTTCTTGTGAGATGACTTCCAATTTTACTTGATTTAAATTTAATGACTTAAACACTTGTCAACCTTGCATTAGATTCGGATTTGACCTTAGGCTTATCAAGTCACTTTTTCAAGATCATGGCTTCCAGGTCGTGGCGAGGCACAAAGGCCTTCTTTGATCGGAACAACGACCACTTCCTTAGATAAATCCATTTTCAAGAAAATAGTAACTTGACTCACCTAAGACCACTTCCTGGTCTAACTAGTCTAGGATATGGTGAGGTAGCTTCAGCTAGTTCCACTCGGTCAAGTGAACCGAACTAGATACGCCTTATCTAGCTCGAATACACGAGACTCCATTTGTTAGTAATATATGAGAGATGTCCTAAGGCAATCGCCTTATGTATGAACCATTTATATGATAAATGAAGATTTACTATTTGAGTATACATGTTTAATGTATTTGATTGGATCTTAAACTCATTTACTGAATGTCCACGATACGATTCACAGCATGAGAGAATTTGTGATTGGATCACAACTAGTGAGTATCTCTACGTGTGTAATTGTGATGTATCGGAATTATCCCTAGTCGATGAATTGATGGATTTGGACACCATCAATTCTGTTGAGACTAGCACGAGGTATACTCCTTGGTGTATCCAAGCAGCTGATTCTCACTGGCTGGAGATATAGTGATGTCCGGAGTTAATCGTGGATGCTAGTTATGGTAACTAGTTCATTGGAGTGACCAGCCGTAAGACTTCATATGGTTCTCTGCATATATAGATATGTCAATGAAGTTCTTACTGTGGCTTAAGTGCGATGTTCCTTTGACTTGCGGTATTCAAGTCATCTTGATCATGGAGACTCATGCTTTGACATCTTAAGCAAACATCTCCGAGGAGATGTGGACCCGGGATGATTGGGTATAAGTCGAAGTGATCGAAGGTGTTTGAATAGCCTATAAAGGATTCACCACTCCTTGCGAGGAGATGTATACCCATGGCCTCTCGTCGGATTGTTACTAAAGTCTTTGGCCAAAGCATTACATGTTTAGAGTAAGGTACTCTTCGATACATGTGTAGTAACTAGAATCCGTGGGACGAGGAAATGATACTTGGGCTAGGTGTGACGTAGTCAGCCTAGTGGGGACTGACACAATAGACCATGTCCTGAACCAAGTGGGTATAAGATGAGTGAAGGGAATGGGGCACGATTCATTCGAGCTGCTGAAGGGTTTTAGAAATAGTTCTGGATCAACCGTTGATCTTTTCGGTTAATTGGGGATCATGATGTACTACTAGGTGCCACTCATGATCGTTCTATAATTAATGGTTAATTATAGATGGCCAACATAAACCGAGAACCTATTTGGTCACACGCACAACGAGTGTAATCCAAAGGATTTAAAACGAGCTTGAGAATGAGATTCTCAGACCGAGAGAAACTATGTTTGGTTGGACCAAACATAAAGCGAGCATGAAATTGTTTCAGTCGCAATGGAAGCGTGGATGGGCAGTGTCTTATGAAGACATAATGGATGGACCAAAATGGTTTGGTTCTAATCCAATGGATGAGGATAAACCAAAGGGTTTGGTTTATTTTAAACGAATGAACCAAAAGTTGGTTTGGTTCGTTTTAACTTAAAATAAACCATCATGGTTTGGTTTATTTTAACTTATCTTAATGGAGCGGGTTAACGGGCTTTATGGATATGATCCATTAACCATTAAGAGAATTAGTTCTCTATAAAAGTGGGCTTAAGGGATTGTTAAACCCTAATCCAAAATCAAAACCCTAGCCTCCAAGGAGTTGCCGCCCAACCTGGTTGTGCCGCCCAACCTCCTTGTCGCCCAGCTTGATTGTGCTGCCGTCTAGCTCCTTGCCGGCGACAAAGCTTCAGCCGGTGAACCTCCGGCGACCCTCCGGTGATCTCCTATAGGTTTGGCATCAAGGTGAGGTCTTTCTCTCCTTGTTTTGGCCGGCGCCTACTCCTCCACCAAGCTGTCCAGTTTTCTGGACAGCTTCTCCTCCTCTCGTCGGAGCGTCGTTTGGACGACGGTTAGTTCTCCGACAGTGGCTAACATACCGGGGATTTGATCTCCGGTAATCCTCTGAGGTGGAGGACGAAGGATTCGTCAAACGGTTGACGAATACCTCTCCGGAGAAGCGAGTTTTGAGAACTCGTTTTGGATCCGAATTTGGATTCGGATCGTGATCATCTCTCGATCACGTCATCTTCAACACGAGGCTAGTAACCCGTACGAAGACGAAGCTCGTGACTTAGTGAAGTCATCCCGAGGAGCTCGGCGTGGATACGGATAGAGACGATTCTTACGAGGATCGTTCCGGTTGATGCCGTTCCCGCTACACGTCATACGGAAGGTATAACGTAGTTTAATTTCCTTTTATTGCAAATTTTAATTTACGGTTATATCTACACTTGTTGTAATAGCATGCGTGTGTTGTGTGTGTTGTAATAAATAGGAGTATTTATTATTTTTATTGCTTCCGTTGTGCTCATGTTTACGAAACATGATCGAACACACACACGCCGCGGTGCCGGAAACCCAACAGTGGTATCAGAGCCCAGGTTGTGTTTCGACATAATCGTAAAAATGGTTTTGCGATAGTCATAATGTATTTCTGGAAGTTTTCTAAATTTTGGAAATTTAGAAGTATTTATGGAAATTTTTCAATTTTGGAAAGTCTAGAAGTATTTATGGAAATCTTCCACTTTTGGAAAGTTGGAAGTATTTATGGAAATTTATATTTTCCATAAATAAAATATTTGATTAGATTCTGGAAATTTGTTTCCTAATTTAATCATGATTTGATTTGGGAAATCAAATCTTAAAATATTTAATTTCCATAAGTAGTTTTAAAGATTTAGGAAATTGGTTTCCTAAATAGATTTTCCTTAATCAAATAATTCCATGAATAAAATATGTGATTAGATTTGGAAATTTGTTTCCTAATTTAATTATGATTTGATTTGGAGAATCAAATCTTAAACATATTTTATTTCCATAAATAGTTATGACATATAAGGAAATTACATACATGACATAATTGTATGCCATGTAATTGCATTAGATGCATAACATTATGCCATGCGTGTCGTGACATGTAGATGTATGCCATGTATGCCATGCCATGTAGATAATAGTTATTTGCATGCAAAGAGGATGAGACATAAAACCCTTAATCAATATTAAAGCCTACACCTTCCATTAATATGGTTAGAACCAGAGTTCTGTTTCTTGTTTGGGTTGTTGGACTCTCTACAAGCCCGGCTCGAACCTGAATATGTTCAAACCATGGAATAGTTTAATACTAATATGGTAAGAGTCAGAGGTCAATCGTTAGCTTTGGTTGTTGGACTCTCTCCAAGCTGGGCTAATTGGTTGAATGCGCTCTAACCATATTAAAACTATGTCTGATTAATGGGTTGGCTTTAACCCAGCATCGGCTTGTTGGACTCTCCAAGGTCGATGTAAAGGGAGGTGAAGTTGGGTGCTATGCATATGATGCATACTTGTTAATGTGTTAACAACCCGATGTATGTGTGAACATTCAATTAGTTGATAGCACATTGTGATAGTTGCATATACGGGATATGCAATCGGTATAGATGATACCTACCGTCGTAGTTATGAATGGCTTGTTGGACTCTCTCCAAGGTTGTTCATAACTATGATGGATATCAGCCCATTCGGAGATGGACCTACAATCTCCCGAAGTGATTTTGGGGTTTTTGAAATTCGAAAAATGAATGGGATTTATAAATGTATATTGATGCATTTTTTAAAAATCATCTTTCTCATATATGCTCGTTTGTATTTCTAAGTTAATATATTAATCATGATGTGTTTGAATTTGCGTTCCATTTTGGATTCAAATAAATTGACTGGGCCGAACTTCTTGGACTGGCTTAGAAACTTGAGAATTGTTCTCAAGGTGAAAAGCTTGTAAATGTCCTCGAAGCGCCTCTTCCCGCCCGTCCTAGTGACGATGCAACTCTGGACCAATTGTTGGCCTATCAGAAACATGTGAGTGATTCTGAACAAATGAGTTGCATCATGCTAGCCACGATGGAACCCAAGCTACGAAAGCAGAATGAGCATATGGATGCTCATATCGTAGTCCTTCATCTTTGTGAGTTGGTTGATGAGCAAGTGAGATTCGAAAGGTTCGAAGTCTCAAAGCTCCTCTTCACCTCTGAGATGCTAGGAGGTTCATCTGTGGTACTGCTCAATATGCTGAAGACTGTGGAGTCTTCTGAGAAGCATGAGCAGGGGACAGTGCTGTTAGTTGATTCCTCGAAGAAAGGTTCTAAGAGGAAGTCAAAGGAACAACAGAAGGGAAAGAAGAGAAGGGCTAAGAAGGTAGAACTAGCACAAAAGGAAACTTGCCATCATTATGGCAAGGAGAGCCATTTGCGAAGAAAGTGCAAGATTTATCTTGAGCCCGTGAAGAAGGATAAGGCATCGGATGCCCCATCTTCTTCAGAAATCTTCTTTATTGATTGTCATTCTATTTCCTCAGACACTTGGGTATTCGATACTGGGTGTGGCTCACATATATGTAATGACATACATGGGCTAAGGAATAGAAGAAGACTCGTCAGGGGGAGAGTCAAAGTTACGTGTTAGGAATGGAGCAACGGTTGCTGCACTCGCCATCGGAACGTATTTGTTGGAACTCCCTGTAGGACTTGTCTTAGAACTGGACAATTGCTTTTATGTTCCTTCATTGATAAAGAACATCATTTCTATTTCTTGTTTAAATAGAAATGGGTACCATTTGACTTTTAGTAACAATTGTTGTTACATAACTTTGAATGGAGTTCTTTATGGAATTTGGAACTTTAAGCAATGGTGTTTATCGTTGGGCGTATCCGGTGACATTTTCAATATCGAGCGAGCAACAGCGTGCTCGAAAGGATAATCAAATAGACTCCTATATGTGGCATTGTCGTCTTGGCCATGTAAGCAAGAAACGCATGTCCGAATTACACCGATGTGGAATTCTGGAATCGTTTGAATTGGATTCATACGATACATGCGAATCATGCTTAAAAGGCAAGATGACTAAGTTACCTTTTCTGGGAAAAGGTGAACGAGTGGGAGAGTTACTAGGTTTGGTACATCTTGATGTATGTGGACCTATGTCAACTCAAGCATTAGGAGGCTATAGCTACTTCATTACCTTCATATGATCACTCACGGTTTGGGTATGTGTTCTTGATGAAACACAAGTCTGAAGCCTTTGAAAGGTTCAAAGAATTGAAATGAAGTAGAGAAACAACATGACAAGAGTATTAAAATACTTGATCGGATCGAGGTGGTGAATACTTAAGTCAAGAGTTTCTTGATTATCTAAGAGACAATGGCATATTGTCTCAATGGACTCCGCCCTATACACCTGACATAATGGTGTATCACGAGGCTATACTTAGGACCTTGTTGGACATGGTCAGGTCAATGATGAATCATGCGACTCTTCCCAAGTCCTTTTGGGGCTATGCACTTCAGACAGCTGTTTACTTGTTAAACAGAATGCCCACCAAGGTAGTCTCAACTACTCCATATGAGATATGGAATAGTAAGAAACCTCATGTATCTTACTTGAAGATATGGGGTTGTCCTGCTTATGTGAAGCGGACTGTATCAGACAAATTGGATGCTAAGTCGATAAATGTCTATTTATTGGATACCCTAAGGAAACAAGGGTTACCAATTCTATCATCTGTGGAACAAAGGTGTTTGTTTCAAGGCATCTTTGTGTTTCTAGAGAAGAGTTTCTCTTGCAAGAAAGCAGTGGGAGTGTAATAAATCGAGCTTGAGGCTCGAGAGACTCAAATAGACATTGATGAGATACCTGGTGAAGCACAACAGCCGACAACTCATAGTGATGAGCAATCGGCTGGACCTATTGTAACACCACATCTTCGTAGATCTGGTAGAACACGTAACATTCACGAGAGATATGGATTTCGTAAGTGAATCGACGTGTTACTCATTGATGATGAGGAGCCTACCAGTTATGAAGAAGTGCTGACAAGTTCAGAAAGGGATAAGTGGCTTGGTGCCATGAAGTCGGAAATGGATTCCATGTATGAAAACCAAGTTTGGAACTTGGTTGACCCACATAAAGCCTATAGGGTGCAAGTGGGTTTTCAAGAAGAAAAGCACATGGATGGTAATGTGATTACCTATAAGGCTAGATTGGTGGCGAAAGGATATGCGTCAAAAGCAAGGTGTTGATTATGGCGAAACCTATTCGCTTTGTAGCTATCTTAAATCCATTCGGATGCTCCACGGCTCATTATGATTATGAGATATGGCGGATGGATGTAGCGGCTTTCCTTAATGGAAACACCTCGGGCGTGTATATGATACAGACTGAGGTTTCACATCGGTTGATAAAACCAAGGTATGCAAATTGCGACGATCCATTTATGGATTGAAGCAAGCATCCTGGAATATCGTTTTGATGAGGCGATCAAAAGTTTGATTTCTCACAAAATCGAGGCGAACCTTGTGTGTACAAGAAGGTTAGTAGTGCGATCGTGTTCCTAGTATTGTATGTCGATGACATATTACTTATAGGAAGCGATGTGTCAATCTTACGATCGATTAAGGTTTGGTTATCAAGACATTCTCCATGAAAGACACAGGAGAAGCAACCTACATCCTTGGGATTAAGATCTATAGAGATAGATCGAAGCAGTTGCTTGGTCTTCGCGATCTACATATATAGGCCGAGTGCTAAAGAGGTTTAGCATGTCGGAATCCAAGAAAGGTTATCTACCCATCGGGCATGGGGTACACCTTTGAAGTCTATGTGTCGCGCCGAAGGCGAGAGGATTTGCATGAGTAAGATTCCCTATGCATCCATGATAGGATCTATCATGTATGCTATGTTATGTCACGAGGCCCGATGTATCGTATGCTCTCGAGTGTCACGGCGGATACGATCGATCGAGGAATGGATCATTGGGTGGTATTAAGGCGATCCTTAAGTACTTGAGAAGAACTAAGGATGTGTTCCTAATATATGGAGAAGGGACATGGTGATACTGGCGGGTATCACGGATGCGGCTTCGACGGACAAGGATGATTCGGGTCTCGATGCGGATCGTGTTCACCTTGAATGAGCGCGATGAGTTGGAAAAGTTCAAACAAGAGGCGTATGGCGGATTCTACCGCGGGAATATATTGCGGCAGGCTTTGGATCGAAGTTCGTTCGTAGACTTGGTGTGATTAAAGCCATTGTTAATACCGGTCCCATCATGCGACAACAATGGAGCAATTGCACAGGCGAAAGAGCCAAGGTCTCATCAACGATCCAAACATGTGCTTCGCCGCTATCATCTTATCAGAGAGATCATAAGTAGGAACGAAATACAAATCGAGAAAATTCCCACTGAAAGGAACTTAGCGGATCCTTTGACTAAAGCATTACCTCAAAGTAAGCTTGAGGGTCATGTTAGAGCTTATGGTATTGGATACCGTAGCGATTGGCATTAGGCCAAGTGGGAGTCTGTTAGTAATATATGAGAGATGTCCTAAGGCAATCGCCTTATGTATGAACCATTTATATGATAAATGAAGATTTACTATTTGAGTATACATGTTTAATGTATTTGATTGGATCTTAAACTCATTTACTGAATGTCCACGATACGATTCACGATGAGAGAATTTATGATTGGATCACAACTAGTGAGTATCTCTACGTGTGTAATTGTGATGTATCTAATTATCCTAGTCGATGAATTGATGGATTTGGACACCATCAATTCGCTGAGACTAGCACGAGGTATACTCGGTATATCCAAGCACCGATTCTCACCGGGCCGAGACATAGTGATGTCCGAGTTAATCGTGGATGCTAGTTATGGTAACTAGTTCATTGGAGTGACCAGCCGTAAGACTTCATATGGTTCTCTGCATATATAGATATGTCAATGAAGTTCTTACTGTGGCTTAAGTGCGATGTTCCTTTGACTTACGGTATTCAAGTCATCTTGATCATGGAGACTCATGCTTTGACATCTTAAGCAAACATCTCCGAGGAGATGTGGACCCGGGATGATTGGGTATAAGTCGAAGTGATCGAAGGTGTTTGAATAGCCTATAAAGGATTCACCACTCCTTGCGAGGAGATATATACCCATGGCCTCTCGTCGGATTGTTACTAAAGTCTTTGGCCAAAGCATTACATGTTTAGATTAAGGTACTCTTCGATACATGTGGAGTAACTAGAATCCGTAGGACGAGGAAATGATACTTGGGCTAGGTGTGACGTAGTCAGCCTAGTGGGGACTGACACAATAGACCATGTCCTGAACCAAGTGGGTATAAGATGAGTGAAGGGAATGAGGCACGATTCATTCGAGCTACTGAAGGGTTTCAGAAATAGTTCTGGATCAACCGTTGATCTTTTCGGTTAATTGGGGATCATGATGTACTACTAGGTGCCACTCATGATCGTTCTATAATTAATGGTTAATTATAGATGGCCAACATAAACCGAAAACCTATTTGGTCACACGCACAACGAGTGTAATCCAAAGGATTTAAAACGAGCTTGAGAATGAGATTCTCAGACCGAGAGAAACTATATTTGGTTGGACCAAACATAAAGCGAGCATGAAATTGTTTCAGTCGCAATGGAAGCGTGGATGGGCAGTGTCTTATGAAGACATAATGGATGGACCAAAATGGTTTGGTTCTAATCCAATGGATGAGGATAAACCAAAGGGTTTGGTTTATTTTAAACGAATGAACCAAAAGTTGGTTCGGTTCGTTTTAACTTAAAATAAACCATCATGGTTTGGTTTATTTTAACTTATCTTAATGGAGCGGGTTAACGGGCTTTATGGATATGATCCATTAACCATTAAGAGAATTAGTTCTCTATAAAAGTGGGCTTAAGGGATTGTTAAACCCTAATCCAAAATCAAAACCCTAGCCTCCAAGGAGTTGCCGCCCAACCTGGTTGTGCCGCCCAACCTCCTTGTCGCCCAGCTTGATTGTGCTGCCGTCTAGCTCCTTGCCGGCGACAAAGCTTCAGCCGGTGAACCTCCGGCGACCCTCCGGTGATCTCCTATAGGTTTGGCATCAAGGTGAGGTCTTTCTCTCCTTGTTTTGGCCGGCGCCTACTCCTCCACCAAGCTGTCCAGTTTTCTGGACAGCTTCTCCTCCTCTCGTCGGAGCGTCGTTTGGACGACGGTTAGTTCTCCGACAGCGGCTAACATACCGGGGATTTGATCTCCGGTAATCCTCTGAGGTGGAGGACGAAGGATTCGTCAAACGGTTGACGAATACCTCTCCGGAGAAGCGAGTTTTGAGAACTCGTTTTGGATCCGAATTTGGATTCGGATCGTGATCATCTCTCGATCACGTCGTCTTCAACACGAGGCTAGTAACCTGTACGAAGACGAAGCTCGTGACTTAGTGAAGTCATCCCGAGGAGCTCGGCGTGGATACGGATAGAGACGATTCTTACGAGGATCGTTCCGGTTGATGCCGTTCCCGCTACACGTCATACGGAAGGTATAACGTAGTTTAATTTCCTTTTATTGCAAATTTTAATTTACGGTTATGTCTACACTTGTTGTAATAGCATGCGTGTGTTGTAATAAATAGGAGTATTTATTATTTTTATTGCTTCCGTTGTGCTCATGTTTGCGAAACATGATCGAACACACACACGCCGCGGTGCCGGAAACCCAACACCATTTTCCTAGGGTACTATCATCTTGCCGTGTCCTGGTACTATGTTATCAAGTGTTGACGAGTTATAGTCCTATCTAACCATTCTAAAAAAAATCAAACTAAATAAAAACCTAAGCATGCAATTTCTAAGTTAAAACACAAACAAATTTCGTACTATCTCCCCCTGGACCATTGAATCGATTCGGTCTCTCCACATAGTGGATTTGGTCCTTGGGAACCCAGTACTAGTTTGATCCTAAGTTTGAAATCAAGGTGGTCTTAGGGATCCATGCTTGGACACATTTTTTATGTTGACTTACAATCGACATATACGACTTATTGGTCGTGTTTGAGCTAAACCCTAGTTCGACCTTGTTGTACACGACCCTTTGCGATCCAAGTAAAAGGTCAAGTTCTTTGGATCCCAAAGTAATCCTTTCCAACGTATTCCTAAGATCTTCGACTTGACTCTTCAAGAGTGAGTTCTCAACTTCGAGTTTTTCAACCCGAGTTGAGTCCTCTTGAACTCGACTAGTCAAAGAGGTTAGAGAGACCTCGTGTTTGAGGAGTTTAACTTCCTCAACCAGGGTCTCGACCTTGGACTCGGACTTAGCTAACTTTCTATTTAAAAACATAATTGCACTATAAAGTGTAGTAATGAGAGGCCGACTTACCTTGAGTGTATCTTTTGAACCGGATGCGTATCCGTGGCTTGTCTTGAATAGTGCTTCGCAGTCTGACTCGTCTTCGGTTTCCGATTCAAGTTCCGGTTCCGACTCCATCTCCGATTCCACCAGTTTAGCCATGAGGACTCGATCATCGTCTTCTTCCTCGGAAGCTTCTTCCCAAGTAGCGTTGAGTGCCTTGCTCTTGAGTTTTGGGCATTCGGATTTGATATGTCCAAACCTGTTGCATTCATAACATCTAATATTTGAACTTTTAGGCTTACCTTAGTTGGGTCGAGTGACGGTTCATTTTCGGCCCTTGACTATCCTCCGAACTAGGTTGACTAGTTCGGCCTCCATTTCCGAGTCGACCTCCGAATCCGACTCATCCTCTTCTTCCTTCAGGGGTGGCTTGCTAGCGGTTTTCTTCTTTGAACCTGCAAATAGTGCTATACCTTTCTCGGGTTCCGAGTTAGACTGCTCATGAAGTTCGAAATAAGAAAAAAGTTCATCTAACCTAAGTTTAGAAAGATCCTTGGAGACCTTGTAGGCATCAACCATGGATGCCCACAAGGTAGTCGTCGGAAAGGAGTTTAGGACATACCTTATAAGGTCGCGATTTTCAACCTTTTGCCCGATTGTGTGTAGATTTTTGACTATGTCCTGGATGTGGGCGTGGAGTTGCGTTGCCGTTTCATGTTCCTGCATTTTTAGATTATATAATTTATTAAATAAAAGGTCACGCTTACATACCTTGGCTTCATCGGTCCCTTCGTGTAGCTCCACTAGCTTTGTCCAAAGGTCCTTTGCGCTGATGAAGGGGCCGACACGATTTAACTCCTCCTTGGACAAGCTGCATTGGAGGATTTGTGTTGCCTTGGCGTCGGTTTCGACTTGTCATTTTGTCGCAATGGTCCATTGGTCATAACCCAAGGATTCACCCACTTCGTTAGTCGGAAGTGTGAAATCCGTTTGGATTATGATCCACATCTCGATTTGGGTTTTGAGAAAGCATTCCATCCGACCTTTCTAGTAACGGAAATCATCTCTGTTGTAAAACGGAGGTCGGACAGTTCTAAAACCATTGAGATGGACCATTTGGAAGGGAAACCTTGCACAAAAAAATACCAAAAAAACGAAAAAGGTTCCAAGACTTCGCCTTGGATTAGTAATGTAGGAAATGAAAAGAAACAAAAGGAATAAACGAGAAATAACCAACTAAAATAAAAGATGATCACTTACAACCTTCGATGTCCCCAAAATGGTACTAAACGATGGTTTTTGGGGATAATGACAGCCTGTTATGAGGGTTTACCCTTGTAAGAAGTGTATATCTCTTCGAGAGCTTCGTTTTGGTAGGTAGCCCGTTTCGTGAGTCAACTTATACGAAAAGTTATGCCCGTTTTACCGTTGGCTACTCCAAAAGCGAATACTTGCAAAACAAAACCAAACGAAGAGTACCAAGACTTCGTCTTGGATTAGTAGTGCGGGAGAAAAATTTAAACGAACGAAAAACAAATCTGTAAAAAATGCTAGATTGGTGGTTTCACCAAATCTAAGCGCCCCCGGCTCTGATACCAATTGTTGGATCGAAGCGGTTTGCTAGAGTGTGGGGTGAATAGCGAAAAACCTTTTTTTTTCGAGTTCGTATCAAAACAATTAAGTGCAATGGAAAGATAAATGAAACAAAAAGAGACAAGATATTTTTTTACTTGGTTCGTAGCCTTCGGCTACTACTCCAAGGCCCTAACGCTCCTAGACCGTGTACGGAGGGCAATTCACTAAAACACTCCTCCTCGTTGGAGGTAGGAGTTTGACGATTACAAAAACCTTCGAAGCAAAAAGGATAGAGAGACAAACCCTCTCTTCTATTTAAGTAAAATGCAACGATAAACAACCTTGATTGAAAAGAATTGCAATATTGAAAGCAATAACAAAGTAAGATTATACCAATAACTAGAAAAAAAGAACTTAAGCTAGGGTTGTTGGCAGCACTTCGTTGTTGTAGAGTCGTCGGAGAGTCGCAGTGTTGCGGAGGCTTTTGAGCACTTAGAATTGATGAAGAAACCCTAGGTTAGGACCTCCTTTTATAGCCTTTGAGCCCCTTTTCGAGAGGAACCCTAGCCAATCATATTTGAGCACCACTCCCCTTGAAATTTGGTGATAAGCCTTGACTCCTCGAAGCTGATCCTTTGACCATCAGTCGACTAGTGGCCATCATCAATCGACTGATGGCAGCATCAGTCGAGTGCTAACCTCCGACAGTCGACTGATTGACGACAGTCGAGTCCTCCAAGCTGGCAGTCGACTGATGCTTGCTGCAAGTCAAAGTTAGCTCAACAAAAACATAATTTCGACAGTCGTCGACCGTCCGATCTCGACCTAGACCATCTATAGGATGTCTTTGGTCGGATCTACTCTTAAGATCATCCCCGTAAAGAGGATACGACCTCACTTATGCTCACACACACACGAGCTTACCTCGATACTTACTGTGTCGCTTTCGCTTCCGGCCTTCCACCCGATTCCTTTGGCTCCCTCAGAAGTCACTCGAGTGTCGCCCGACCACCGTGGCTTCCTCCGGGTGTCGCTAGCCTTCAGCTCTAGCTATAGCAATTTTCTACACACTCGATTCAGCTCGTGAGATAATGACATGAGCTTAACTATGTATCGTTTGCTATAATCAAAACTCAGGTTCGACTTAGGTGCCTACTGCACCAACAATGCGCTTGGTGCATCTGAGGGACCGTCGGATGAGGAGCATTGGAGTGATGCCAAAGTAAGCAGACTTCAGGGCGAGACGCAAAGGATGGCAATGTGAAAGTCGTGTGCTTGGTGCATCCGAGGGACATGGCCGGATGAAGACAACTTCGGTGAGGGACTCCAAGGGAGATGAGAGATTGAGCGATTGTAACAGTAGCTCATAGTTGAACTTGGCCAAATGGCTAAGTCAAGTGTCAAATGCTCAAACTTAGGTTTGAGGTTTTAGCCGACAAGTCAGATGCTCAAACTTGTGTTTGAGGGTTTATCCGACGTTTGGATAAGTCGGATGCTCAAACATGAGTTTGAGGTTTCTACTTGACGAATGGAAGTGTCGGATGCTCAAACAGGTGATTTGAGGTTTACCTAACCATTGGATGCTCAAACAAGTGTTTTGTTTGAGGTTTTACCCAACACCAGTTTACTACTATAGATAGAAGTCGACTGCTCTGAGTCGATGGCACTCGACTAGTGTTCGACTGAAGGATTTTTGGCCCATCAGTCAATTGCCAAGGGATGATACGATTCACCAACAACGCTAAGGAATGCGCATCACGTGTGGTCACAGGAACAAAACCTCCCATATCCGACGGGATTACTTACGCAGTGCGCTAGCCGATCGCGTTCTGTGAGCAATACGTAACTGAACGGCGTGGTCAAAGCCATTGAACGGCGATAGATCGTCGCATACCCAACGGGAAAAAATCTCTTCTCTCTATAAAGAGAAGGGGTGAGGGCCTTAGGGATGCTAATGCTTCATTCCTAAGTGCTCCCCAAGTGCCCTAAACGTCCCAAACCTCCTCTTCCTTGTTCTCATCTAAATCATATTATAAGAGGGAGGATTTTGTAAGAAGGTTTCTTCTCCACCTTGATTGAGCAAAGGAGAAGTTTAGTGATTGGTTTGAGGGAGTGATTTATCATATGAATCGTCCGTGGACTAGTGGCAAGGGTCGTGAACCACGTTACATCGGCATGTTTGCATTTGCCTCTTCTCTCCATTTGTTTAGCATAATTATTTTTGTTGTTAGCTTTATTATCTATATTCCACTGCGCTAACCTTGATGTTAGATGATTAAGCAAACGATTTCTATCGACGAACATTTAGGGTATTCAATCCCCCTTCTAGCCAGACCACGATCCTCCAACAAGTGGTATCAGAGCGAGGAGCTTGTCGATGGACTCATCGCCAAAACAAGAACGACAACGAAATGGCCGGCTTGAACATTCATCTGCCAAAATTCGAAGAGGATTTCGCTTGGTGGAAGAAGAGAATGCAGGCATTCTTTGAAACTAACTTTGATATAATGTTAATTATGGAAAACTATTTTGAGATGCCTAGGGGTGAAGAAGGAAGGCTATTAGATAAATCGAGATGGACTAAGAAGCAAAGGGAGGAGCACCTTGCAAATTCAAAGGCCAAGCACCATCTTTTCAATGTGCTCCCTCAACAAGAAATCAACCGAATTGGATAGTGCTCAAGCACCAAGGAAATGTGGGAAAAATTGATAGAGCTTCATGAAGGAACCTCTGAAACCAAGTTATCAAGAAGGGACATTCTCCGATCTCAACTCAACAATATAAAACTAGATAAAGGAGAAAAGATACTTTCTTTGCATTCAGGATTCAAAGAAATTATTAATGGGTTATCAAGTGTAGGGGAGAAGCTCTCCAATAGAGATATGATCATGAAGGCCATAGATGCATTCCCCCCATATTCAAAATGGAGCTCCATGGTGGATTCATTTTATATTTCAAAGAATCTAGAGGTAATTACTCTAGAAGAATTTTTCTCCACCATGGAATTACATGAAACTAGGCTTGAAGGTATAGTAGAAGATCCAATCAAGCTATCAAGGGGAGTAGCATTAGTGGCTGACAAAGGAAAGAAGAAGAAGGAGACTCCACCCTCCTCATCCGATGAAAAATCTTCCTCCTCCATGAACACCGATAAAGAGGCCTACATGGTAAGAAAGGTGAGACGTGCATTAAAAAGTTTTAAATTTAATAAGTCTCATGATAGGAGAAGGAGGAGAGTCATATGCTATAATTGCCAAAGAGAGGGACACATGAGGGATGAATGTCCTCTCTTGAACAAGAGCAAGGAAGAAATGAGGAAGAATGACAAGAAGAAGGAAGGGAAGAAGAAAGAAGAAAAGAAGTCAAAGGAGAAGGAGAAGGAGTCAAAGCCCCGGAACTTAAAAGTGACATGGGATGATCCATCATCATCGGAGGAAGAAGAAGTATTCACAAGCCTCGCACTAATGGGGATAGATGACGTAGCCTCCACCTCATCCGAGCAAGAAGAAGGAAGCACAAGTGAGGAGGAGAGCTTAAGTATAGGAGGAGCATCATCCTCATCGGATTTGGAACAAGAAGATTCGGTAAGTGAGGTAACAAATCTCCCTCCCAAAAATATTATTTCCATGATTTCTAGTTTAACTAGGGATTTATTTAGGGCCAAGAAGAAAAACAAATGCATGCTTGATCAAATTAAGGATCGAGAAGAAAAATTGAAGAATGCATGCTCACATGATGAAAATACTTTTTCTTCTAGTACTAATGATGCATGTGTAGAAGAGAATAAGACCTTAAGGGAAAAGGTAGATTATTTGACTAAGGCCCTAGAGAAATTCACAATTGGCTCCAACACCCTAAACATGATTATTGGGAGCCAAAGGGCTAGTTTCAATAAGAAGGGCCTAGGTTATAAGGGATCAAAGAATGAGAAGGCTTATCATTGTTTAATTGCTAGGGGACAATCTAAAACAACAATAGTAGCTAGGAAATGGATCCCTAAGGAGTACTTGGTGAACCCCATTGGAAAGAATTTATATTGGGTTCCCAAGTCAATCTTCAAGGGTTATAGAAACTTAGGATAGTCAACCATAAGTGGACTTATTTCATATCATGCTATTTGGTTGACTTATTATGATGTTGGGTGATGATATTTTATTTGTGATCATAGTACGTAATCATGGATAATATTTGACTTATGATATTTATGATAATATTGTGATTAATGATCATAATGTGCATTTAGTGATAATACTTGATTTATGATCATGATATGCAATTATGATAATGTTTGTGTTATGATCATGTTGGTTGTTTTGGATGATACTTAACCTTGATAGAATTGCATGAAATTTATGGTTGAGTATAAATACCTTTAGTTACATCTCACATTCACCATAAGGATAACTTGATTGAAAATATAGCATGGGTGAGATGTTAGGTTGATACAAATGACTCACTTATGCTTATGACATTTTGATAGGTCATTAGGTGTATCATAACATAGCAATCATAGACCAACTATGGGGAAAGAAAATGTTTAATCAATGGACATATTGCCCATAGATCATAGTTGGATATTGATTTAAAATCATTTTATGTTTTGCAAATAGTGAATTGATGTTTTAAAACAATTTAAGGCAAAACTAGGTTTCAAAGTTGATAAAATGATTGAAGGATTTTACAACTTTTGAGTTTTTGCCAAATGTTTGAAAAATGAATGCTTTTTCTTGAAAAATCATTTTTCATTGATAAAGAGACTCATAAGAAATGTGTTCCCCGAATTTCATGATTTTTCAAATTTTTTATAATTTTTAATACATTTCTGAACTTGGGTTCGGAAATCAGAAAAGGCTAGAAATCAGGTGCCAGTCGATTGATAGTCTGAACCAGTCGAATGATGGATTGTAAACGTGAACAGTAACTTGCTTTGTGTGGTTTTCATCATGTTTTGGTGATTTTCTTCCATTAAGACTTTGATGCCATGTTATATGACATATGTTTAATGTTTTTGATGGTGTCAAAGGGGGAGAAATGCGAGAGTTTAAGTTAATCATGTTAGGAGGAGAATTAGCATGTGTTAAGGGGGAGTTGTATGTATTAAGGGGGAGTGTTTGATACTCATATTTGTTTTACATGCTTTCCTTCTTTATGTATTTGGTTAATGTTTTACCTAACTTAAACATGGTTGCCACACATAAAAAAGGGGGAGATTGTTAGGGCAATCAACCCAAGTATGGTTTAGTTTTGATATGTGTGAAAAAGGTTTAAGTTAGAATGTTTATGTTGATTTGATATGTTTGTTTAAGTTGTGTAGGACTTAGTAAATCACACATGAGTTAGCTTGATAATAGCATTGGTGGGTTCACCATCTCATGGCTCGGGTCCTTGAGTCGGTGAAGGATGACATTGCGGAAGTCATGCGCTTGGTGCATTCGAGGGACCGCCGGATGAGGAGCATTGGAGTGAATCCAAAGGAAGCAGACTTCAGGGCGAGACGTGAAGGATGACATTGCGGAAGCCGTGTGATTGGTGCATTCGAGGGATGTGGCCGGACGAAGAGAGCTTCGGTGAGGAATGCCTAAGTTATCGGATGCTCAAACTTAGGCTTGACGTTTTACCCGACAAGTCAGATGCTTAAACTTGTGTTTGAGGTTTTACCTGACATTTGGATAAGTCGGATGCTCAAACATGAGTTTGAGATTTCTACTCGATGAATGGAAGTGTCGAATGCTCAAACAGGTGGTTTGAAGTTTACCCGACCGTCGGGTGCTCAAACAAGTATTTTGTTTGAGGTTTTACCCGACACCAGTCGACTACTATAGATAGTAGTCGATTGCTCTGAGTCGATGTCACTCGACTGGTGTTCGACTGAAGGGTTTCTAGCCCATTAGTCGACTACCAAGGGACGTTAGTCGACTGCTGCACCAGTAGTGGATTGCCAAGGAATGGTAGTCAACTGCTGAAGGTGGTCATGGGCACAGAACCTCCCGTAGCTGACTGATCAGTCGGTTATGCAAGCGACAATCGACTGCTGATAGCAGCAGTCGATTGCCAAGCCTACCATTGGACTACAACGGTCACGATCTGACGTGGTTAGAAGCCGTTGGAACGGCGGCAATCGACTGGTGACATGCAGCAGTCGACTGTTGCATGCCCAACGGGAAGAAATCTCTTCTCTTTATAAAGAGAAGGGCACGAGGGCCTTGGGGATGCTAATGCTTCATTCCTAAGTGCTCCCCAAGTGCCCTAAATGTCCCAAACCTCCTCTTTCTTGTTCTCATCTAAATCATATTGTAAGAGGGAGGATTTTGTAAGAATGTTTCTTCTCCACCTTGATTGAACAAAGGAGAAGTTTAGTGATTGGTTTGAGGGAGTGATTCGTCATATGAATCGTCCGTGGACTAGCGGCAAGGGACGTGAACCACGTTACATCGACGTATTTGCATTTGCCTCTTCTCTCCATTTGTTTAGCTTAATTGTTTTTGTTGTTACATTTATTATCTATATTCCGCTGCGCTAACCTTGATTGTAGACGATTAAGCGAACGATTTCTATCGACGAACATCTAGGCTATTCAACCCCTTCTAGCCGAGCCACGATACTTCAACACCCAATCGCTCAATACAGTTATTCATATTTAGTGTAAACTGCACTACAAATGATGCCTCCTGCATCTTCGAATGAAAGAGGAGTTGGGTGACCTTGAACCTTTCAGATCATGCCTACTCATCGAACAACTCTCGAAGATGAAAGACAATTGTATTAGCATCCATATGCTCATGTTGCTTCTATAACTCAGGTGACATTATCGCTAGCATAATGCAACTCATCATCTTAGAGTCAGCAATATGTTTTTGGTATGCCAACTTTTGGTCACAAGATGCATTGTCTGTAGGAGGTTAGGGAAGAACCTCTTCAAGGACATAAGGTAGCTTTTCATCCTTCAGAATAATTCTTAGGTTATGAAGCTAGTCCAAGAAGTTTGGCCCAGTTAATTTGTTGTTGTCCAAAATCTAACGTAAATTAATAGAGATTGTGTTGGGTTTCCGGCACTGCGGCGAGTGTGTGTTCGAACATGTTTCGCAAACATGTGCACAGCGGAAGAAATAAAAATAATAAATCTACATTTATTACAACACACACATCACACGCATGCATAGTACAACATGTGTAGACATAACCGTAAATTTAAATTTTGCAATAAAAGGAAATTTAACTACGTATACCTTTCGTATCACGTGTAGCGGGAACGACATCAATCGGAACGATCTTCACCTAGAATCGTCTCTATCCGTATCCACGCCGAGTATCTTCGGGATGACTTCGCTAAATCACGAGCCTCGTCTTCGTACGGGTTACTAGCCTCGTGTTGAAGACGATGTAATCGAGAGATGATCACGATCCGAATCCAAATTCGGATCCAAAAACAAGTCCTCAAGACTCGCTTCTCCGGAGAGGTATTCGTCAACCGTTTGACGAATCCTTCGTCCTCCATGTTGGAGATCGTTTGGAAGCTAGAGGGGGGTGAATAGCATGTTCCGTACGATGATGGAAATCGTTCACGTTTGATCGTCTACAATCTTGTTAGCACAGCGGAATGGTAATAACAAATAAATATAACAAGACACACAATCACAACACGATCATATAACGTGGTTCGGAACCGAAATGGTTACTACTCCACGGATCGAGCTCTAGCGATGCCAATGCAATCACTAATCAATAAACTCCTTCTCGACAACAAGTCGGAGGCGGAGAAACCTCGTACAAACGTTTACAACAATAAACGAAAGAAATACAAGCAAATACAAAGGAAATGTAAAGAACACTTTACACAACTAGGGTTTGAGCGCTTTGATTGTTGGTTGCTTGGATGAGGTTGAAGGGCCGTGAAATTCACCTGCAAATCGCCTTCAAATCGCCTCAAGAAAGCTCCCCAAGTACTGATAATGAAATCCTCCACGAGCTCCTCTTTTTGACCTGCATAGGGCTGGATTTCCGCCTATCAGTCGACTGCCATAAGTCCCCAATCGACTGATGCAACTGTTGTCGTGAGACAACGGCTCAATCCACGTCGGACAAGTTCCAACGGGACTCTTGACTTGATCGCCGGTCGTGGTCGAGCCGGCTACGAGCGCTCTCGCGCTCGATACGTAACTAGCAATGACCGATCGTCGATCGGCATAGCGATCCGCTCCAATGAGTCGTCGACATCACCGATCGCTTCCAATGAGCAGTCGACTACCAGAGCAATTTCAGCTCTAAGCTGGCAGTCAAACTCAAGTCGACTCACGGCAGACGAACTGGCCATATTTTCAGTCGACTGCCAACCTCAAACATGAGGTTTTAACCCAAGTATGGTGCCCCCATACTTGCTAGACCATCCTTAGCCTAGACCTAAGCCGTCTAGCCACCTCCATCAGCCTCACGCCTCTCGGATCCCTCCAAGTCATCCATGACTTGTTCATCCATCGCGATAGCTTCCAGGTGCTTCCCTCGGCTATGTCATGCTAACGGTGTCTACACCACCAAGGCACATTGGACTTACGCCGCCAAGACTCCGCTTGGACTTTACGCCGCCAATATCAAACCCCTTGGACTTCTCATGCCAAGACTCAAGCTTGGACTTTCCCTTGCCAACCCATGTTGGACTTTCCATGCCAAGACCCATGCTTGGACTTTTCCTTGTGCCAAGTACTCAAGACTTGGACTTTCCCAAATGCCAAGTACCCATGACTTGGACTTTCCATGTCAAGTACCCATGACATGGACTTTACCTTGCCAAGACCCATGCTTGGACTTTCCCATAATCACATGGTCAACCCTGGTCAACCATCAAAGTCAATTGTAACCTGGATCGATTGTATAAACAATCTCCCCAACATATCAATCGACATCAATGTCAAACCACTTTGTCAAACATCAAAACATCACTTGAGTCAAACTCGAGTCTGGTCAGTCGTGACCTGGGCCGATTGCACCAACAATCTCTCCCTTTTTGATGTTTGACAAAACAAACCTTGAGTTAGGCCACTAACTCAAATTTCCTTACCAATTATCCCAAATTGGTAATCCCAAATACTCTCCCAAAACTTCTCTCCCTTTTTGACTAACATCAAAAAGGTTATCTCTCCAAGGAGATCAATGTCTCATTGCCCCAATGAGATCTTACAATCTCCCTCTTGATCCAAAAATACCTAGGATGCCTACCATCTTCCTAGTGATAAGTCTCATATCACTCAAGAGAGGCAATCCTATTCACTCTCCCAATTTCCAAATTGGGTTTCTCAAAATTCTATCAATTTTCTCAATTGATGATACTCTCTCAAAAACTTCTTCCCCTTCAAGAAGAGAAACACATCCATCATCCCAAGATGGATAACTCCCCCTAAAGGCCTGCTCCCCCTTGACCATTGCACCAACAATGTCCTTGGGAAGTCCCTAAGCCAATAGGAACTCTAAACCATCAAAATTAAAGTTCTAAGTTCAAACTTGAACTTTCCACACCCTAAATTTGATACTTTGACCTAACACCTCTCATAATCCATATCTAATAGATTTTCACCCTTCATCATGCTTTCCAAAGCATATCCTAGGGTTAGGAGTGGTTAGGGACCTTTACAATGGCTGAAATTAGGCTAAACAAATCTTGTTAACCCGAAATCAGACTGGCAATGACTCAACAAGAATCAAGAGATCAAGCCATCACCGACTGCCACCAAGGGCAGTCGACTGATAGCTAAAATTTTCGAATTTTGAAAAGTCATAAGTAATTCTACGTATTTTAAAAATTCATGAAAATTCATACGTACATTACTTATAGGCAATACAATGGGTAAAAAATATTTGAAAATTATTTTACCCATAAAATAGAGAGTTTGATACAAAACTCAAAACCATTGAAATTTT
This sequence comes from Wurfbainia villosa, assembly GCA_025175895.1. Lineage (NCBI taxonomy): Eukaryota > Viridiplantae > Streptophyta > Magnoliopsida > Zingiberales > Zingiberaceae > Wurfbainia > Wurfbainia villosa. The sequence continues at coordinate 39,874,976 of CM045987.1, forward strand.
CAATGTTTTGGCCCTATCTTGTATCAACTCTATCGATGATGATTGCTATCAAAAGATAGACTTCATCAAGGTTTTTCAAAATGATTTTAAAACGTTTTCAAAACCTTATTTTGGATCATATTCCTTTGGCTTTATGTACATGACTTGTACACAAGCTTTCCCAATGATCCATATGTTGGGTTAATATGAATTTGAGTTCAACTAGATGCAAAAACTATGCACCTTGAACTTAACTCATATCCTAGCATCTCACATGTATCTAGGGTGTATAAATACACATACATGTCCATTGGATGTGAGATGTGGGTTTTGGTTGATTTAATCTAGGGTTTCATGCATTTTCTAAGGCAACTCTACTTGATTCCCTTATAAATGGGACTCCAAGTCATGCCATTGTCCTTAACTCAATTTTCAATCAATTTAATGCATGAAATGATCATGGCATAAGAAATGATATAAATAAGAATATGCTCATAATCATGATGTCATGGCATAAGATGAAATCTAAAAACACATGACATTTGAAACCTTAATCCTAAACATGAACATGACATATAAAATGATTAAAATAAACATGATGTCATGACATGTTATATGGCAAACAAAGCATGACATATAAAATATATAGGTATAGTAATACCTAAATTTTAATATTAATTGCCATTTGATATAATTAGATATATTTTTCCATATTATCATTAATCTCCCTAGTATGGCAAAAACCCAAAATGGCACATTAACCTCTAAATCTAAATTGTGTCAATTTAATTGATTCTTCTTAATTTCAAAAAGTGCATTGGCACATCCTAAAATCTTTTAGGATATTGATTCAAATCTATTTCCAAGGTAACCATAACCTTGAAAATATCCTAAAGTGCCACCTTTACCATGGTTGAGTTAACTACCCATCCAATCAAGGTTGGCACGCCCTAAACCCATCTAGCGTGAATCAATCACGCTCTTAGGAACCCAAAACCGATTTGAGCTCCTAGGGTTAATTAGGTATTCCTTAGGGATAACCTCCCTAGATACCTTCCTAATGACCCTCCTAGGCTTGTTAGCCTTGGTCATTGTGGTCTTACCTAGGTCGACTCTAGGGGTAACTCCCCTTGCAACCTTCTTAGTGGCCACCCTAGGTTTCTTAGAAACCGTAGCCACTAGGCACAACCTTTGGTCAATCCTAGGGATGACTTTCCTATTGACCTTGGTTTTCTTAGGTTTAGTTCCATAATCAAATGGAAAATTGTGATAGGTTTCCTTGTGCTTAGGTTGGCCCTTGGATGACTTTTGATCCTTAGGTCTTAAGTGTTGACTTTGAGTTTTTGACCTAGGAGTTTGATCATTTGACCCTTTAACTTGATTTTGCATAATATTTAGGGTCTTTTCAAGTTTTTCAAGCCTTGACCTCAAGGCTTGGTTTTCAATCTCTAATTGCCCAATTTTAGAGTCTTGATTTAAATCATGGGCATAGGACTTCCTAGGCATATGCCTAGTCCATTTTGGATTAAAACCTAGGTGCTCTTGCACCTTTCTAATGGTCTCCCTTGGTAACATTTTTCTAGAATTATTTGACCTAGGTTTGTTCTTAGATAAATTGTTTTTAGGGACATTAGTCTCAAATTTCTTCTTATTATCTAAGTGGATATTCTTAGCTCCTAAGCAAAATTCCCTATGTCTAGCATGCTCTTTGTGATAAATAGCAAGATTGCCAAAATTATTTCTAGCATGCTTTTTACTATAATTTAAGGAACGAGCATTGTTTAAATATACCTTAGGGTTTTCCCTAGAGGCTCCCCCTACTTGTGATTCTCCATCTTGTCCCTTCTTCCCCCTAGGGCATTGACTCCGATAATGCCCCTTTGAGTTGCACTTGAAGCATATGATATGCTCCTTGCTCTTTTGACTTGGGGAACCGGCATCCTTTGACTTTTGTTTACTTTTGGACGCCGGAGAAGCTTTCTTAATCCTTTTAGGACACTTACTCTTGTAGTGTCCTTGCTCCCTACACTCAAAACATATTATATGCATTTTATTATTACTTGATATGTTTGAGTTACCTAGTTCAGTGGTAGGTGTCGGAGTGGATTCTTCATTCCTCCCGGAGGTTGAGACTTCTTCTTGAATTGTTTCCGGCTCCGGTGTGGATGGTCTCTCCCCCTCAATCCTAGAGGTGGATGCCTCCTCCACTTCTTCCACCGCTTCTACCTCTTCAGATTCAGATGTTGATTCCCTATCAGCCTCCGAATCCTCTAGCTCTTTGGATGTTTCTTCTTGAGCTTGAGAGGGTGATGGTCCTTCTTCTTGGACCGATGATAGACTTTCATGGAGCTTGGCCAAATCGCTCCATAGCTCCTTGGAATCCACATAGTCACCTAGGCTACACAAGAGGTCATTAGGAATTAAATAAAAAATGAATTTGATTACCTTCTTGTTTTTATCGAATTGTTGGAGTTGCTCCTCACTCCACTTCTTCTTCTTGAGAAACCCTCCCTTTGGTCCCTTAGGATATTTGAATCCTTCCATCAACGCGGACCACTCCTCAAGGTCTCTCATCATCAAAAAATCTTCAATTCTCGCCTTCCAAGAATTGAAACCTTCTCGTCCATAGAAGGCATACGGAATTGGGGTGTTGATATCCCATCCCAATTGATCTTGGACTTCCATCTTTTACCCTCTAGCTTGCTCCCTTCGTTGTTAGACTTAGAAGAGCGGCCTCGCTCTGATACCAATTGTTGGAGATCGTTTGGAAGCTATAGGGGGGGTGAATAGCGTGTTACGTACGATGATGGAAATCGTTCGCGTTTGATCGTCTACAATCTTGTTAGCACAACGGAATGGTAATAAAAAATAAATATAACAAGACACACAATCACAACACGATCATATAACGTGGTTCGAAACTGAAATGGTTCCTACTCCACGGATCGAGCTCTAACGAGCTCTAGCGACGCCAATGCAATCACTAATCAATAAACTCCTTCTCGACAACAAGTCGGAGGCGGAGAAACCTCGTACAAACGTTTACAACAATAAAAGAAAGAAATACAAGCAAATACAAAGGAAATGTAAAGAACACTTTACACAACTAGGGTTTGAGCGCTTTGCTTGTTGGTTGCTTGGATGAGGTTGAAGGGCCGTGAAATGCACCTGCAAATCGCCTCAAGAAAGCTCCCCAAGAACTGATAATGAAATCCTATACGAGCTCCTCTTTTTGACCTGCATCGGGCTGGATTTCCACCTATCAGTCAACTGCCATAAGTCCCCAGTCGACTGATGCCACTATTGTCATGAGACAACGGCTCAATCCACATCGGACAAGTTCCAACGGGACTCTTGGCAGTCGACTGCCAGTGCCCGTAGTCGACTAGCCAGTCGGCTACGGAGCATTCTATACTCGACACAACCAGCAATGATCCGATCTAGCCGATCGTTGCGTCGACATCACGATCGCTCGGCTATCGAATGAGCAATGATCGCCAGAGCAATTTCAGCTCTAAGCTGGCAGTCGAACTCAAGTCGACTCACGGCAGTCGAACTGGCCATATTGCCAGTCAACTACCAACCTCAAACATGAGGTTTTAACCCAAGTATGGTGCCCCCCATACTTGCTAGACCACCCTTAGCCTAGACCTAAGCCTTCTAGCCACCTCCATCAGCCTCACGCCTCTCGGATCCCTCCAAGTCATCCATGACTTGTTCATCCATCGCGCTAGCTTCCAGGTGTTTCCCATGGCTATGTCATGCTAATGGTGTCTACACCGCCAAGACACATTGGACTTACGCCGCCAAGACTCCGCTTGGCCTTTACGCCGCCAATATCAAACCCCTTGGACTTCTCATGCCAAGACTCAAGCTTGGACTTTCCCTTGCCAACGCATGTTGGACTTTCCATGCCAAGACCCATGCTTGCACTTTTCCTTATGCCAAGTACTCAAGACTTAGACTTTCCCAAATGCCAAGTACCCATGACTTGGACTTTCCATGCCAAGTACCCATGACTTGGACTTTACCTTGCCAAGACCCATGCTTGGACTTTCCCATAATCACATGGTCAAACCTGGTCAACCATCAAAGTCAATTGTAACCTGGATTGATTGTATAAACAATCTCCCCAACATATCAACCGACATCAATGTCAAACCACTTTGTCAAACATCACTCGAGTCAAACTCGAGTCTGGTCAGTCGTGACCTGGGCCAAATGCACCAACACTCCACCTCAGAGGATTACCAGAGATCAAATCCCCGGCAAGGCTACCGCTGTCAGAGCTCTAAATGTCGTCCAAACGATGCTCCGACGAGAGGGAAACAAGCTATCCAGAAAACTGGACAGCTTTGGTGGAGACCTTGCGCTGGCCAAATAAGGAAAGCGACTTGCTCACCTTGTCGTCGGAGCCAAGGAAGATCACCGGAGCTCCTCCGGCAGCAGCTCGACGCCGTCAATGGTAGAAGACGGCAGCAGCTGGTCGCTGGTTGGAGCTTCAAGGTGGGCGGCGGCAAGGAGGAGGGTTGGCGCCGAAAATCTCCAATGAGATGAGGTGGGCGGCAACTTAGGTTAGGGTTTTGGATTAGGGTTTAATCCCTCTTTTATAGAGAACTAATTCTCTTAATGGTTATTGGATCATAACCATAAGGCCCGTTAACCCACTCCCTTAATATAAGTTAAAATAAACCAAACCATGATGGTTTATTTTAAGTTAGAACGAACCGAACCAACTTTTGGTTCATTCGTTTAAAATAAACCAAACTGTTTGGTTTATTCTCCTCCATTGGATTAGAACCAAAACATTTTGGTTCATCCATTATGTCTTCATAAGACACGGCCCATCCGCGCTTCCATTGCGACTGAAACGATTTCATGCTCGCTTCTTATTTGGTCCAACCAAACCTAGTTTCTCGGTCTGAGAATCCCATTCTCAAGCTCATTTTAAATCCTTTAGATTACGCTCGTTGTGCGTGTGACCAAATAGGTTCTCGGTTTATGTTGGTCGTCTATAATTAACCATTAATTATAGAAAGATCATGAGTGGCACCTAGTAGTACATCATGATCCCCAATTAACCGAAAAGATCAACGGTTGATCCAGAACTATTTCTGAAACCCTTCAGCAGCTCGAATGAATCGTGCCCCATTCCCTTCACTCATCTTATACCCATTTGGTTTAGGACATTGTCTATTGTGTCAATCCCCACTAGGCTGACTACGTCACACCTAGCCCAAGTATCATTTCCTCGTCCTACAGATTCTAGTTACTGCACATGTATCGAAGAGTACCTTACTCTAAACATGTAATGCTTTGGCCAAAGACTTTAGTAACAATCCGACTAGAGGCCATGGTTATACATCTCCTCGCAAGGAGTGGTGAATCCTTTATAGGCTATTCAAACACCTTCGATCACTTCGACTTATACCCAATCATCCCGGGTCCACATCTCCTTAGAGATGCTTGCTTAAGATGTCAAAGCATAAGTCTCCATGATCAAGATGACTTGAATACCGCAAGTCAAAGGAACGTCACACTTAAGCTATAGTAAGAACTTCATTGACATATCTATATATGCAGAGAACCATATTAAGTCTTACGGCTGGTCACTCCAATGAACTAGTTACCATAACTAGCATCCATGATCAACTCCGGACATCACAATGTCTCCATCCAGTGAGAATCAGCTGCTTGGATACACCAAGGAGTATACCTCGTGCTAGTCTCGACAGAATTGATGGTGTCCAAATCCATCAATTCATCGACTAGGGATAATTATGATACATCACAATTACACATGTAGAGATACTCACTAGTTGTGATCCAATCACAAATTCTCTCATGCTGTGAATCGTATCGTGGACATTCAGTAAATGAGTTTAAGATCCAATCAAATACATGAAACATGTATACTCAAATAGTGAATCTTCATTTATCATATAAATGGTTCATACATAAGGCGATTGCCTTAGGACATCTCTCATATATTATTAACAGACTCCCACTTGGCCTAATGGCAATCGCTACGATATCCAATACCATAAGCACTAACATGACCCTCAAACTTACTTTGAGGTAATGCTTTAGTCAAAGGATCCGCTAAGTTCCTTTCAGTGAGAATTTTCTCGATTTGTATTTCATTCCTACTGATGATCTCTCTGATAAGATGATAGCGGCGAAGCACATGTTTGGATCGTTGATGAGACCTCGGCTCTTTCTCCTGTGCAATTGCTCCATTGTTGTTGCAGTAGACCGGTATTGCTTCAACAATGGCAGGAATCACACCAAGTTTATAAATGAACTTCTTGATCCAAACCGTTTCCTTTGCTGCTTCCGAAGCTGCAATGTATTCTGCCTCAGTGGTAGAATCCACTACAGTGTCTTGTTTGGAACTTTTCCAACTCACTGCGCCCCCATTCAGGGTGAACACGTATCCAGAATGAGACCTGGAATCATCCTTGTATGTCTGGAAGCTGGCATCCGTATACCCGCGTATCACCATGTCCCCTTCTCCATATATTAGGAACACATCCTTAGTTCTTCTTAAGTACTTAAGGATCGTCTTGATAGCCACCCAATGATCCATTCTTGGATCAGACTGGTATCTGCTCGTGACACTCAGAGCATACGATACATCGGGCCTCTTACATAACATAGCATACATGATAGATCCTATTGCAGATGCATAGGGAATCTTACTCATGCAAATCCTCTCGTCTTCTGTGCGCGAACACATAGACTTCGAAAGGTGTACCCCATGCCTGATGGGTAAGTAACCTTTCTTGGATTCTGACATGCTAAACCTCTTTATCACTCGGTCTATATATGTAGACTACGAAAGACCAAGCAATCATTTCGATCTATCTCTATAGATCTTAATCCCGAGGATGTAGGTTGCTTCTCCCAGGTCTTTCATGGAGAATGTCTTGGATAACCAAACCTTAACTGACTGTAAGATTGAAATATCGTTTCTTATAAGTAATATGTCATCGACATACAATACTAGGAACACGACTGCACTCCCACTAACCTTCTTGTACACACAAGGTTCGTCTGGATTTTGTGAGAAATCAAACTTTTTGATCGTCTCATCAAAATGGATATTCCAGCTCCTGGATGCTTGCTTCAATCCATAAATGGATCGTCGCAACTTGCATACCTTGGTTTTATCAACCGATGTGAAACCTCAGTCAGATCATATACACGCCCTCGAGCAGTTTCCATTAAGGAAAGCTGCTTTCACATCCATCCGCCATATCTCATAATCATAATGAGCCAGTAAGCATCCGAATGGATTTAAGCATAGCTACAAAGTAATAGGTTTCGTCATAATCAACACCTTATTTTTGACGATATCCTTTCGCCACTAATCTAGCTTTATAGGTAATCACATTACCATCCATGTCGGTTTTCTTCTTGAAAACCCACTTGCACCCTATAGGCTTTATGCCTTCAGGTGGGTCAACCAAGTTCCAAACTTGGTTTTCATACATGGAATCCATTTCCGACTTCATGGCACCAAGCCACTTATCCCTTTCTGAACTTGTCAGCACTTCTTCATAACTGGTAGGTTCCTCATCATCAATGAGTAACACGTCGTTCGATTCACTTACGAGAAATCCATATCTCTCAGGAATATTGCGTGTTCTACCAGATCTACGAAGATGTGGTGTTACAATAGGTCCAGCCGATTGCTCATCACTATGAGTTGTTGGCTGTTGTGCTTCACCAGGTATCTCATCGATGTCTATTTGAGTCTCTCGAGCCTCCTCAAGCTCGACGACACTCCCACTATTTTCTTGCAAGAGAAACTCTTTCTCTAGAAACACAGCATGCCTTGAAACAAACACCTTTTGTTTCACAGGATGAAAGAATTGGTAACCCCTTGTTTCCTTAGGGTATCCAATAAATAGACATTTATCAGACTTAGCATCTAATTTGTCTGATACTGTCCGCTTCACATAAGCAGGACAATCCCATATCTTCAAGTAAGATACATGAGGTTTCTTACTATTCCATATCTCATATGGAGTAGTAGAGACTACCTTGGTAGACATTTTGTTTAACAAGTAAACAGCTGTCTGAAGTACATAGCCCCAAAAGGACTTGGGAAGATTCGCATGATTCATCATTGACCTGACCATGTCCAACAAGGTCCGGTTACGCCTCTCAGATACACCATTATGCTGTGGTGTATATGGCGCAGTCCATTGAGACAATATGCCATTGTCTCTTAGATAATCAAGAAACTCTTGACTTAAGTATTCCCCACCTCGATCCGATCGAAGTATTTTAATACTCTTGTCATGTTGTTTCTCCACTTCATTTCTGAATTCTTTGAACCTTTCAAAGGCTTCAGACTTGTGTTTCATCAAGAACACATACCCAAACCGTGAGTGATCATCGGTGAAGGTAATGAAGTAGCTATAGCCTCCTAAAGCTTGAGTTGACATAGGTCCACATACATCAGTATGTATTAGACCTAGTAACTCTCCCACTCGTTCACCTTTTCCTGAAAAAGGTAACTTAGTCATCTTGCCTTTTAAGCATGATTCACATGTATCGTATGAATCCAATTTAAACGATTCTAGAATTCCACATCGGTGTAATTCGGACATGCGTTTCTTGCTTACATGGCCAAGACGACAATGCCACATATAGGAGTCTAATTGATTACCCTTTCGAGCACGCGTGTTGCTCGCTTTGATATTGAAAATGTCACTGGATACGTCCAACGTATAAATGCCATTACTCAAAGTTCAAGTTCCATAAAGTACGCCATTCAAAGTTATATAACAACAATTGTTACTAAACGTCAAATGGAAACCATTTCTATTTAAACAGGAAATAGAAACAATGTTCTTTATTAGAGAAGGAACATAATAGCAATTGTCCAGTTCCAAGACTAGTCCACTAGGGAGCTTCAGCAAATAAGTTCCGATGGCGACCGCAACAACCTTTTCTCTATTGCCAACTCGCAAATTTGACTCCCCTCTGATGAGTCTTCTTCTATTCCTTAGCACCTGTATGTCATTACATATATGTGAGCCACACCCAATATCCAATACCCAAGTGTCTAAGGAAATAGAATGACAATCAATAACGAAGATACCTGAAGAGGATGGGGCATCGGATGCCTTCTTCTTCTTCATGGACTCAAGATAAATCTTGCAGTTTCTTCGCCAGTGGCCTTCCTTGCCACGATGATGGCAAGTGCCCTTTTGTGCTGGTTCTGCCTTCTTTGCCTTTTTGTTCTTCCCTTTCTTCTGTTCTTTTGCCTTCCTCTTAGAACCTTTCTTTGAGGAATCAACTAACAGAACCGCCTTCTCCTCATGCTTCACAGAAGGCTCCACAGTCTTCAGCATATTGAGAAGCTCAGGAATAGTGGATTCCAATTTGTTCATCCGATAGTTCATCACGAATTATGAGAAACTCTTGGGAAAACAATGTAGAATTAAGTCAATACTTAATTCGTGATCCATCACAAACCTGAGGGTAGCTAGCCGCTCGATGTACCCGTTCATCTTTAGCACAAACTGCACTACAGACGAACCTTCTTGCATCTTCGTGGTGAAGAGGAGCCTAGAGACCTCGAACCTTTCGAATCTCGCTTGCTCATCGAACAACTCATGAAGATGGAAGACCATAGTATTAGCATCCATATGCTCATGCTGCTTTTGCAGCTCAGGTACCATCGCTGCTAGCATGATGCAACTCGCCAGCTCAGAATCTGCCACATGCTTCTGATAGACCAACATTTGGTCTGGAGTTGCATCATCCTTAGGACGGTTGGGAAGAGGCTCTTCAAGAACATATGCAAGCTTTTCTGCCTTGAGAACAATTCTCAGGTTTCTAAGTTAGTCCAGGAAGTTAGGCCCAGTCAGTTTGTTTGAATCCAAAATAGTGCACAAATTCAAAGACGTCATGATCAATCGATTGACCTAGAAATACAAAACGAGCATATATGAGAAAATGATTTTTAAAATGCATCAATATACATTTATAAATCCCATTCATTTTTCGAATTTCAAAAATCCCAAAATCACTTTGGGAGATCATAGGTCCATCTCCAAATGGGCTGATATCCATCATAGATATGAACAACCTTGGAGAGAGTCCAACAAGTCATTCATAACTACGACGGTAGGTATCAACTATACCGATTGCATATCACGTATATGCAACTATCGCAATGTGCTATCAACTTATTGAATGTTCACACATACATCGGGTTGTTAACACATTAACAAGTATGCATCATATGCATAGAACCCAACTTCACCTCCCTTTACATCGACCTTGGAGAGAGTCCAACAAGCCGATGCTCCAGGTTAAAGCCAACCCATTAATCGAGAAATAGTTTTAATATGGTTAGAGCGCATTCAACCAATTAGCCCGGCTTGGAGAGAGCCCAACAACCAAAGCTAACGATTGACCTCTGACTCTTACCATATTAGTATTAAACTATTCCATGGTTTGAACATGTTCGGGTTCGAGTCTGGCTTGGAGAGAGTCCAACAACCCAAACAAGAAACGGAACTCTGGTTCTAACCATATTAATGGAAGGTGTAGGCTTTAATATTGAGTAAGGGTTTTTATGTCTCATCCTCTTTTCATGCAAATAACTATTATCTACATGGCATACATCTATATGTCACGACACGCATGACATAATGATATGCATCTAATGCAATTACATGGCATACAATTATGTCATGTATATAATTTCCTTATATGTCATAACTATTTATGGAAATAAAATATGTTTAAGATTTGATTCTCCAAATCAAATCATGATTAAATTAGCAAACAAATTTCCAAATCTAATCACATATTTTATTTATGGAAATAGTTGATTAAGGAAAGTCAATTTAGGAAACCAATTTCCTAAATCATCAAAACTACTTATGGAAATAAAATATTTTAAGATTTGATTTCCCAAATCAAATCAAGATTAAATTAGGAAACAAATTTCCAAAATCTAATCAAATATTTTATTTATGGAAAATATCAATTTCCATAAATACTTCCAACTTTCCAAAAGTGGAAGATTTCCATAAATACTTCTAGACTTTCCAAAATTGAAAAATTTCCATAAATACTTCTAACTTTCCAAAAGTAGAAAATTTCCATAAATATCATTATGACTATCGCAAAACCATTTTTCAATTATGTCGAAACACAACCTGGGCTCTGATACCACTATTGGGTTTCCGGCACCGCGGCGAGTGTGTGTTCGAACATGTTTCGCAAACATGTGCACAGCGGAAGAAATAAAAAGAATAAATCTACATTTATTATAACACACACATCACACGCATGCATAGTACAACATGTGTAGACATAACCGTAAATTTAAATTTTGCAATAAAAGAAAATTTAACTACGTATACCTTTCGTATCACGTGTAGCGGGAACGACATCAACCGGAATGATCCTCGCTAGAATCGTCTCTATCCGTATCCACGCCGAGTATATTTTGGATGACTTCGCTAAGTCACAAGCCTCATCTTCATACAGGTTACTAGCCTCGTGTTGAAGACGATGTGATCGAGAGATGATCACGATCCGAATCCAAATTCGGATCCAAAAACAAGTCCTCAAGACTCGCTTCTCCGGAGAGGTATTCGTCAACCATTTGACGAATCCTTCGTCCTCCACCTCAGAGGATTACCGAAGATCAAATCCCCGGCAAGGCTACAGCTGTCGGAGCTCTAAACTTCGTCCAAACAACGCTCCGACGAGAGGGAAACAAGCTGTCCAGAAAACTGGACAGCTTTGGTGGAGACCTTGCGCCGGCCAAATAAGGAAAGCGACTTGCTCACCTTGTCGCCGGAGCCAAGGAAGATCACCGGAGCTCCTCCGGTAGCAGCTCGACACTGGCAATGGGAGAAGACGACAGCAGCTGGTTGCCGGTTGGAGCTTCAAGGTGGGTGGCGGCAAGGAAGAGGGTTGGCGCCGAAAATCTCCAATGAGATGAGGTGGGCGGCAACTTAGGTTAGGGTTTTGGATTAGGGTTTAAGCCCTATTTTATAGAGAACTAATTCTCTTAATAGTTATTGTATCATAACCATAAGGCCCGTTAACCCGCTCTATTAATATAAGTTAAAATAAACCAAACCATGATGGTTTATTTTAAGTTAAAACGAACCGAACCAACTTTTGGTTCATTCGTTTAAAATAAACCAAACCCTTTGGTTTATTCTCCTCCATTGGATTAGAACCAAACCATTTTGGTTCATCCATTATGTCTTCATAAGACACGACCCATCCACACTTCCATTGCGACTGAAACGATTTCATGCTCGCTTCTTGTTTGGTCCAACCAAACCTAGTTTCTCTCGGTCTGAGAATCCCATTCTCAAGCTCGTTTTAAATCCTTCGGATTATGCTCGTTGTGCGTGTGACCAAATAGGTTCTCGGTTTATGTTGGGCGTCTATAATTAACCATTAATTATAGAATGATCATGAGTGGCACCTAGTAGTACATCATGATCCCCAATTAACCGAAAAGATCAACGGTTGATCCAGAACTATTTCTGAAACCCTTTAGTAGCTCGAATGAATCGTGCCCCATTCCCTTCACTCATCTTATACCCACTTGTTTTAGGACATGGTATATAGTGTCAGTCCCCACTCGGCTGACTACGTCACACCTAGCCCAAGTATCATTTCCTCATCCTACGGATTCTAGTTACTGCACATGTATCGAAGAGTACCTTACTCTAAACATGTAATGCTTTGGCCAAAGACTTTAGTAACAATCCGACGAGAGGCCATGGGTATACATCTCCTCGCAAGGAGTGGTGAATCCTTTATAAGCTATTCAAACACCTTCGATCACTTCGACTTATACCCAATCATCCCGAGTCCACATCTCTTTAGAGATGCTTGCTTAAGATGTCAAAGCATAAGTCTCCATGATCAAGATGACTTGAATACCGCAAGTCAAAGGAACATCGCACTTAAGCTACAGTAAGAACTTCATTGACATATCTATATATGCAGAGAACCATATGAAGTCTTACGGCTGGTCACTCCAATGAACTAGTTACCATAACTAGCATCCACGATCAACTCCGGACATCACAATGTCTCCAGCCAGTGAGAATCAGCTGCTTGGATACACCAAGGAGTATACCTCGTGCTAGTCTCGACAGAATTGATGGTGTCCAAATCCATCAATTCATCGACTTGGGATAATTCCGATACATCACAATTATACATGTAGAGATACTCACTAGTTGTGATCCAATCACAAATTCTCTCATGTTGTGAATCGTATCGTGGACATTCAGTAAATGAGTTTAAGATCCAATCAAATACATAAAACATGTATACTCAAATAGTGAATTTTCATTTATCATATAAATGGTTCATACATAAGGCGATTGCCTTAGGACATCTCTCATATATTACTAACAGATTGACATGTTGTTCTAATAAGTACCTAGACATACAAAAAGAGGTGTATAAGAGAGATGGATTTATAGTAATGTAAACAATTTATATTAAGAAACTCCCATTATTTTTATCAAATTCAATAGCCCTCACTTTGAATTCGAGAGATGGTAGGTGATCTCCTAGTGGGTTGATATCCATTATGACTAAGAACAACCTTGGAGAGAGTCAAACAAGTCATTCATAGTCATAATTGTAGGTATCAACAATACCCATTATATATCAAATATATAACTATCACTTTATGCTATCAACTAATTGAATGTTCATATATACATTAGTTTGTTAACTCATTAACATATATACATCCAATGTATATCACCTAATTGCACCTCTATCCACATTGACCTTGGAGAGAGTCCAACAAATCAATGCTTTCAGTTAGGACCGACCCATTAATCGTGAGATTGAATTTAAATGATTTGAACACATCCAATTTACAAGTCAGGCTTAGAGAGAGTCCAACAACCCAAACTTGAAATTAACCTCTGGTCCTTACCATTTAAAATAAATATCGAATCTCATATGAATTGAACATGCTCAATGTCATGCCAGGCTTGGAGAGTGTCCAACAATCCAAACACGAAAAAGAACTCTGGTTGAACCATATTAATGGAAGGTGTTAGCCCTAATATTTGCACGAGGAATTTCAAGTTATTATGAGTCTCATCTATAAAAGGAAATAAACCTAAATATGGAAAAACTAAAGTCACATTAGGAAATAAATTTCCCGATGTGAACATGAGTCTATGCTTTTGGCTCTAACGATGCGGCCAACACCTTCGGTGTTTCTAGGCGCATCCTAGATATTTCCTTTTAGGTTACAAACATATCTTATATGTAAAATCAAGTATACTCTAATCTATCATATAGATAAACATGGTACAAGTATATTAAAACATCAAATATTCTTTAAATATTCTCCTACAACATGCAATCTATGCCAAACGAACAAGGTGGCTCTGATACCACTTGTTGGAGATTCCAGGATCATGCGCAGCAGAATAAAGCGAATAAAAAATTTTTTATTCCATCCTAGACATCCCTTGGGGGGCAGGAAAACTTGTTTTGGCATAATCAAATGAAAACACACAAGGAGAAGGAGAAGTTATACCTTCATGATTCTTTTGAATCCGTCGAAACCACAAACAAGACCAACGGACCTTGCCTCTATCAGTATCCATACCGAGATCACTTGAGATAACTCCTAGAGCAACAAGCCTTTATCTCTGATTGGTGTTAGCCAACCGGCAGAGACAAGAGAAGAGGATAGAGGAAAGATGGCTACCAAGGGGAAAACCTAAAACAACCCTTTTTTTTTACCAAAGATTATCAAGGGATCTATTTATAGATCTCTTGATTAGGTCATCTTAGGAGGCTTAAATGGAACATATCTTACCATAATTATCCCATAATTAAGGTAAGAACAACTTAGGAAATTTCTATAAAGAGAAATCTCCAAAATCGGTGAAACCACAACACGACCGACCATGCAAAAAGGCACGACCATGCCAGGACACACGACCTGGCCATGTGTCCTTCTGGGCACAATGCAGTTTTAGCCATTGTTTTGGCAAGAGCTAGGCATGAACCGTGCCAAGTTAGGCACGATCGTGTGAGGCTCTATATGGTCCGTTTGACTTTGTTTAGGTGTGATATGGTCGTGTCAAGTCCAACAAAGCCATAGGAGGTTCCATAGCCTCCGTTTCACACCTCCTTGGTCTGGTCCAACCATACATATCCTCTCTCAATGAGAATCTCATTCTCAAACTTATTTTACATCTCGAGATCACCCGTAGTGTGTGTGACCCAATAGGTTCCTGGTTATGTTGGCCATTCACAATTAACCCCTTAATTATGAATAGATCATGAGTGACACCTAGAAGTACATCATGACCCCCAATTGATCGAAAAGTCTAAATCGACTCAAGAACATTTTCTGAACCCTTCAATAGCTTCAGTTGTTCGTGCCTTATTCCTTTCACTCATCTTATACCCACTTGGTTCAGGACATGGTCTTTGTGATTGTCCTCACTAGGGTGACTACGTCACACCTAGCCCAAGTTAATTTTCTTGTCCTATGGATTCAAGTTACTCCTACATGTTCCCGAGAAGACCATCTTCTTAACATGCTTGCTCTGGCCAGAGACTTCTGAGTAGCAATCCTGACAAGAGGCCTAGGGTATACATCTCCTTTATCAGGAGTGGTGATTCCTCTGTGGGCTATTCAAACACCTTCGATCACTTTGACTTATACCTAATCATCTCAGAGTTACACCTACTATGTAGATGGTTGAGAAGAAGTCAAAGTACAAGGCACCATGATCAAGGTGACTTGAATACCTCAAGTCTAAGGAAGCTTGCACTTAAGCTGTAATGAGATCTTCAACAACATATAGAACCATATGAAGTCTCATAGCAGGTCACTCCAATGAACTAGTTACCATAACTAGCATCCACATGTTCACTCTCAACATTCCTATGCTTCCATTCAGTGAGTACCGAATGCTTGGATAAACCAAGGAGCATAACATGTGCTAGTCTCACAGAATTGATGATGTCCAATCTCATCAATTTTTCGAGTAGGGATAATTTCAATACTTGCATATTTACACATGATGAGATATCCACTAATTGTGATCCAATCACAATTTCACTCATGCTATACATCATATTGTTGACTTCAGTACATGAGTTTAAGATCCAATCGAATACACAGTTAATGTATACTCAAATAGTGAATTTTATTAATAACTTCTAAGGCGATTGCCTTAGGACACCTCTCAATTACATCACTAACGACCAAGGGAGCAAGCAGAAGTGAGTTTTGGGGAATCATTTTTGCATCCAAATTTTTATTCAGATTGTGATCTTCTCTCGATCACATCATCTTCGACACGAGGCTAGTGACTCCTATGAAGATGAGGCTCGTAGCTTGGCGAAGCTATCCCGACGGTACTCGGCGTGGATATGGATAGAGGCAATTCTAGCGTGAGTTGCTCCGGTTGATGTCATTTCCGCTGCACGTGATACGTCAGGTATAACTAGCGTAATTTCCTTTTATTATAAAATTTGAAACTGCGATTATGTCTACACATGATGTATCTTGCATGCGTGTTGTGAGTGTGTTGTAATAAATTAGATTTATTGCTTTTATTTCTTCCGCTGTGCACATGTTTACGAAACATGTTTGAACACACACCCATCGCGGTGCCGAGGAAACCCAACAGTGGTATCAGAGCCATGCTGTGTTCTGACATAATCATAAAATTATTTTGCGATAGTCATAATTGTATTTATAGAAATTTTCTACTTTTGGAAAGTTTAGAAGTATTTATGGAAATTAACACTTTCCATAAATAAAATATGTGATTAGATTTGAAAATTTGTTTCCTAATTTAATCATGATTTGATTTGGGAAATCAAATCTCAAACATATTTTATTTCCATAAATAGTTATGAAAAATAAGAAAATTCAAATTGGAAATTTCCTAATATGATTAGGAAATTACAATTTAGGAAATTTGTTTCCTAAATTAGATTTGACTTTCCTTAATTAACACTTTCCATAAATACAATATGTGATTAGATTTGGAAATTTATTTCCTAATTTAATCATGATTTTATTTGGAAAATCAAATCTAAAACATATTTTATTTCTAAAATAGTTATGACAAATAAAAAAACTATTTGTACATGTCATAATTGTATGTCATGTAATTGCATTAGATGCATATCATTATGTCATGCATGTCGTGACATGTAGATGTATGTCATGTGTGTTATGTCATGTAGATAATAGTATTTGCACGTAAAGAAGATGAGACATTAAAACCCTTACACAATATTAAAGCCTACACCTTCTATTAATGTGGTTAGAATGGGAGTTCTGTTTCTTGTTTGGGTTGTTGGACTTACTCAAAGCCCGGCTCGAACCTGAACATGTTCAAATCATTGGAATAGTTTAACACTAATATGGTAAGAGTCAGAGGTCAATCGTTAGTTTGGGTTGTTGGACTCACTCCAAGCCTGGCTAATTGGTTGAATGCGCTCTAACCATATTAAAACTATTTCACGATTAATAGGCCGACTCTAACTTGGAGCATCGATTTGTTGGACTCACTCCAAGGTCGATGTGAAGAGAGGTGAAGTTGGGTGCCATGCATATGATGCATACTTGTTAATGTGTTAACAACCCAATGTATGTGTGAACATTCAATTAGTTGATAGCACATTGTGATAGTTACATATACGTGATATGTAATCGGTATACTTGATACCTACCATCATATCTAAGAATGGCTTGTTGGACTCACTCCAAGGTTGTTCTAATCTATGTTGGATATCAACCCATTGGGAGATGGACCTACGATCTCCCAAATTAATTTTGAGGGTTTTTGAAATTCAAAAAATGAATGGGATTTTATAAATGTATGTGGATGCATTTTTAAATCATCTTTCTCATATATGCTTGATTTGTATTTCTAGGATAATTGATTGATCATGATGTCTTTGAATTTGCATTTCATTTTGGATTCAAATAAATTGGCTGGGCCGAACTTCTTGGATTGGCTTAGAAACTTGAGAGTTGTTCTCAAGGCTAAAAAGCTTGCGTATGTCCTCGAAGCGCCTCTTCTCGCCCGTCCTAGTGATGACGCAACTCCAGACCAATTGTTGGCCCATCAGAAACATGTGAGTGATTTTGAACTAGTGAGTTGTGTTGGGGAAATGTTGACTGCTAGAGGGGGGGTGAATAGCGTCGATTCATTGCGTGATGGAATTCGATTGCGTTCGTCTACAAATCTCGTTAGCGTGCAGCGGAATAATAATAAAGCAATAATGAAATAGACAAACACGCAATTACACAAGTATTTAATGTGGTTCGGAACAGAATGGTTCCTACTCCATGGATCGAGCTCTAAAGAGCTCTAGTGATGCACACGCAACCACTAATCACAATAACTCTTTCTCAACACAAGTCAGAGGTGGAGAAACCTCGTACAAATGATCTTACAATAGCAAGATATAAATACAAGCAATTACAATAAGGAAATACACTATAAGTAAAGAAAAACACTTTACAATTGCCTTTGGATTGCTTGCTTTTGGTTGCTTGAAGAATAGCCTTGAAGACCCTGATTTGCAGCAACAAATCACCCCAAAGTAGCTCAAGAACCGTTGTTGATTTTATCCTCCACGAGCTCCATTTAAAGCTTCTGCCTGGGCTAGAAATCGCCGATCAGTCAACTACTTAGGACCATCAGTCGACTGATGCCACTATTGTCGTGAGACAATGGCTAAATCCACGTTGGAAAAATCCAACGGATCCATCATCAGTTGACTAATCATACCCATTAGTCAACTGATGGAGCCTTCACTCGACTGCTTCCCCAGCAGTCGCATCTCGACTCGATTCTGTGCCCAATTCCTTGAGCACCAGTCGACAGATCACATGATTAGTCGACTGCTTGGCCAATTAGTCGACTTCCCACCTCTGGCAGTCGACTGCTAGGCCAATTCCCATAGTCAAACCCTAGTTGACTCACGCCAGTCGACTGCCACATGACATCAATTGACTGGCACACCTCAAACATGACGTTTTGACCCAAGTATGGTTCCCCCATACTTGCTAGATCACCCTTAGCCTAGACCTAAGCCTTCTAGCCACCTCCGTCAGCCTCATGCCTATTGGATCCCTCCAAGTCATCCATGACTTGTTCATCTATCAGCTATGTCATGCTAACGGTGTCTACACCACCAAGGCACATTGGACTTACGCTGCTAAGACTCCGCTTGGACTTTATGCCGCCAACCATTGGACTTATGCTGCCAAGACTCCCGCTTGGACTTTACGCCGCTAATATCAAACCCCTTGGACTTCTCAAATGCCAAGACTCAAACTTGGACTTTCCCTTGCAAACCCATGTTGGACTTTTCATGCCAAGACTCAAGACTTGGACTTTACCTTGCCAAGACCTATGCTTGGACTTTCCAATAATCACATGGTCAACCCTAGTCAACCATCAAAGTCTCCCTCGAGTAAAACTCAAGTCCGGTCAATCATAACCCGGGATGATTGTGCCAACAATCTCCCCAAAACATTATCAGACATCAATGTCAAACTTCCATGTCATAAATCAAAACATCGCTCGAGTCAAACTCGAGTCCGGTCAATCGTGACCTAGGCCGATTGCACCAACAATCTCCCCCTTTTTGATGTTTGACAAAAACAAATATCTTTGAGTTAGAACACTAACTCAAATCTCCTTATCAATTATCCCAAATTGGTAATCCCAAATATTCTCCCCAATTCTCTGAATTGACAATTGATAACATCAATAGATAACACTCTCCATACCATTCTCCCCCAAAATATTTTGGAGAAAGGTAAGATTACCAATTTCCATAGCATTCTCCCCCAAAACATTCTCCCCCTTCTTGACTAACATCAAAAAGGTTCTCTCCAAGGAGATCAATGTCTCTTGTCCCAATGAGATCTTATAATCTCCCCCTTGGTCCAAAAATACCTAGGATGCCTACCATCTTCCTAGTGATTAGTCCCATATCACTCAAGAGAGGCAATCCTATATACTCTCCCAATTTCCAAATTGGGTATCTCAAAATCCCATTTTTCCTCCCCATGAGGAAAAATACCATCCATCATCCCATGATGGATATCTCCCCCTAAAGGCTTCCTCCCCATTGACCATTGCACCAATAATGTCCTTGGGAAGTCCCTAAGCCAATAGGAACTTTAAACCATCAAAATTAAGGCCTAAAGTTCAACATTGAACTTTTCCCCACCTTAAAATTGATACAAACCCTAAACAACTCTCCTAATCCATATCCAATGGATTTTCACCCTTTTTAATGCTTCCCAAAGCATATCCTAGGGTTAGGAGTGGTTAGAGAACCTTACTATAGCTGAAATGGGGTTAAACATCCTTGTTTTACCCGAAATCAGCATAGGTAGTCGAGTCCTTCAATCGGTTGGTATCGTGCCCATCGATCGGGCACCAAGCGATAGTCGTGATAAGCTGCGCTAGGAAGTTCGCGGGGCACTTCGCGAGGTGGTTTCGCCGCGCGTCTCGCCATGCGCGAGGCAGTTACGCGAGTGGATTTGCCGCTAGCGCGGTTTGCGAAGCGATTTTGCCGAGGTAGTTTCTGCGAGGCGATTACGCAGCATTGCTACCCATCGATCCGCCAAGCGATGGCGGTTGGTGATAATTGAAAACTCAATTTTTCAATTATCAGAATTCGATTTTGAAAAATTATAAGTAATTATACATAGCTTTAAAAATCATGAAATTTCATATGTATAATACTTATGACCAATACAATGGGTGAAAAATATTTAAAAATTATTTTACCCATAAAATAGTGAAATTGACACAAAGTTTAAAACCATTGAAATTTTTAATGTTTTGGCCCTATTTTGTATCAACTTCATCAATGGTGATTGCTATCAAAAGATAGACTTCACCAAGGTTTTCTAAAATGATTTTAAAATATTTTTTAAAACCTATATTGGATCATGCTCCTTGGGCTCAATGTATATGACTTGTACAGAAGCTTTCCCAATGATCCATAAATATGATAAGATGAGTTTTAGTTCATCTAGATGCAAAAACTATGCACCTTGAACTCAACTCATATCCTAGCATCTCACATATATCTAGGGTGTATGAAAACACATACAAGTCAATGTGATGTGAGATGTGGGTTTTGTTCATCCTAATCTAGGGTTTCATGCATTTTTCTAAGGCAACCCTACTTGATTCCCTTATAAATGGGACTCCAAGTCATGCCAAAGTCCTTAACTCAATTTTAATCAATTTAAATACATGAAGTATGATCATGGCATAAATGATAACATAAGTAAGCATGGCCAATGATCATGATATCATGACATATGATATAATCTAAAAACACATTATCTTAATCCTAAACATGATCATGACATCTTAAATGATTGAAAATAGATATGATGTCATGACATGTAATATGACAAATCAAGCATGGCATATAAAATGTATAGGTATAATAATATCTAACTTTTAATATTAATTGTCATTTGTTATAATTAAGTATATTTTGCCATATTATCACTTTTCTCCCTAGTGTGCCAAAAACCCAAAATGACACACTATGACCTCTAACCCTAAATTGTGTCAATTTAATTAATTTTTCATAATTTCAAAAATGTATTGGCACATCCTAAAATCTTTTAGGATCATAGTTTCAAATCTATTTCCAAGGTATCCATAACCTTTAAAATTACCTAAAGTGCCACCTTTACCATGGTTAGGTTAACTACCCATCCATTTAAAGTTGGCACACCCTAAACCCATCTAGCGTGAATCAATCATGCTCTTAGGAACCCAAAATCTATTTGAGCTCCTAGGGTTTACTAGATATTATTTAGGGATGAACTCCCTAGATACCTTCCTAATGACCCTTCTAGGCTTATTAGCCTTGGTTATTTGGGTCTTGCCATGGTTGATTCTAGGGGTGACTCCCCTTGCAACTTTCTTAGTGGCTTCCCTAGGTTTCCTTGAAACCCTAGCCACTAGGCACACACCATGCTCAACCTTAGGGATGACTTCCCTATTGACCTTGGTCTTCCTAGACCTAGTTTGTGTTCCATAATCAAATGGAACACTATGATAAGTCACCTTAGGCTTAGGTTTGTGACCCAAACCTTTCTTGCCCTTGGTTGACTTTTGTCTCTTAGGCCCTAGGTGTTGACTTTGAGATCTAGACCCTTGACTTTTACCATTTGACCCTATAATTGAATTTTGCATCTTTACTAGGGTCTTTTCAAGTTTCTCAAGCCTTGACCTCATGGCTTGATTTTCAACCTCTAATTGCCCAATTTTAGAATTTTGATTTAGTCCTTGGGCATGGTTCTTCCTAGGCATATACCTAGTCCATTTGGGGTTTAAACCTAGGTGCTCTTGTACCTTTTTAATTGTCTCCCTAGGTTGAATTGGTCTAGAATTATTTGACCTAGATTTATCTTTAGATAAATTTGTTTTAGGGACATTAGTCCTAAATTTTTCCCTATTTGAAAAGTGGACATTCTTAGCTCCTAAACAAAAATATTTGTTACTTCTAGCATGCTTTTCATGATAGATGACAAGTGAATTGAAATTACTAGCATGCTTTTGTCTATTAACTAAAGAAGGAGCATTACAATATACCTTAGGGTTTTCCTTAGAGGCTCCCCCTACTTGTGAAGCTCCCTTTTGAGTTTTCTTCTCCCCCTTTGGGCATTGACTCCGGTAATAACCCGGTAGTCGACATTTGAAGCAAATCACTTGCTCCTTGATTTTAATTATGGGGGAACCGACATCCTTGACTTTTGGTGCCGGAGGAGTCTTTTTGACTTTCTTAAGACACTTACTCTTGTAGTGCTCAGATTCCATATACTCAAAGCATATTATATGTTTTTTATTTAAAACCAAATTGCTTGAGTTACCTAGTTCGGTGGTGAGGGTCTCTTGAGCTTGCTCTTCCTCTCGACCGGATGTAGATGGTTCTTCTTGTTGCTTCGGTATTAAGGATGCTCTAATATCCTCTCCCCCAATCCTAGAGGTGGAGGTCTCCTCCAATTCTTCCTCTTCCTCTTCAACCGACCCGGAAGTTGACTCCTCACTTTCTTGTGAGGACGATGAAGTTTCCTCTTCGGTCTCCTCTTCCAAGTCTTCTTGGACCGATTCGGGATTGTCGTAGAACTTGACCAACTTATTCCACAACTCCTTGGCATCCCTATAGCTTCCTAATCTAGACAAAATATCATAAGGTATCAAATTAACTAACATTTTTGTTACCTTAACCGTTGTCTTAAATTTTTGTCGTTGCTCCTCGGTCGACCTCTTCATCTTGAGGATTTCTCCGTTCTCTCCTCTCGGAGCATCGAATCCTATAATCATGACAAACCAATTTTCTATATTTGACATTAAAAAATATTCTATCCTACCTTTCCAATATGTGAAATCTTCACGGTCAAAGGCCGGTGGAATCACTATGTCATCCCCCCATCTTCTTCCCTCTAGCGGGTTTAGCTCCCGGCGGTTAGTCCGTAGAAGAGCCTCAGGCTCTGATACCACTTGTTGGGGAAATGTTGACTGCTAGAGGGGGGTGAATAGTGTCAACTCGTTGCATGATGGAATTCGATTTCGTTCGTCTACAAATCTCGTTAAAGTGCAGTGGAATAATAATAAAGCAATAACGAAATAGACAAACACGTAATTACATAAGTATTTAATGTGGTTCAGAACCGAATGGTTCCTACTCCACGGATTGAGCTCTAAAGATATCTAGTGATGCACACGCAATCACTAATCACAATAACTCCTTCTCGGCACAAGTCGTGTTTGGTTTCTAGCACCGCAGTGAGTGTGTGTTCGAACATGTTTCGTAAACATGTGCGCAGCGAAAGAAATAAAAAGCAATAAATCTAATTCATTACATCACACACACACCACACGCATGCATAGTACAACATGTGTAGACATAATCGTAGTTTCAAATTTTGCAATAAAAGGAAATTACTCTACGTATACCTAATGTATCACGTGTAGCAGGAAAGGCATCAACCGGAGCGACTCTTGCTAGAATCGCCTCTATCCGTATCCACGCCGAGTATCGTTGGGATGACTTCACAAAGCCATGAGCCTCATCTTCGTATGAGTCACTAGCCTCATGTCGAAGACGATGTGATCAAGAGAAGATCACAATCCGAATCAAAAATCGGATTCGAAAATGAGTCTCCAAAACTCGCTTTTCCGGAGAGGTATTCGTCAACCGTTTGATGAATCCTTCATCCTCCACCTATGAGGATTACCGAAGATTGAATCCCTGGCAAGGTAGCTGCTGTTAGAGCTCCAAACGTCGTCCAAATGACACTCCGACACAAAGGAAACAAGCTGTCCAGAAAACTGGACAGCTTGGTGGAGGATGTTGTGCCGGCCAAAGAGGATGGCCGGCCAACCCTTGGTCGCCGGAACCAAGGTGAGTCGCCGGAGGGTCACCGGAGGAGTGGCCGACAACAGCTGGATGCTGACAGCAAGGGTGGACGATGGCAAAAAGCTGGGTGGCGTGGAACCCTTGGACGGTGGCAAGGAGAAGAGAGGGAGAGGGTTGGGCGGCTAGGTTTTTCCAACAACCCAAAGTTCTCTACGAAAAATCCTTAAGCCATGTTTTTATAGAGAACACATTCTCCTAATGGTTATTGGTTCATAACCAAAACTTGTTAACCCGCTCTAATAACTTAAGTTAAAATAAACCAAAACGCGTTGGTCTATTTTAAGTTAAAATGAACCGAACCAACTTTGGTTCATTCGTTTAAAACAAACCAAACCCCTTTGGTTTATTCTTCACCATTGGATTAGAACCAAACCAATTTGGTTCATCCATCATGTCTTCATAAGACACGGCCCATCCACGCTTCCATTGCGACTGAAACGATTTCATGCTCGATCCTTGTTTGGTCCAACCAAACCTAGTTTCTCTCAGTCTGAGAATCTCATTATCAAGCTCGTTTTAAATCCTTCAGATTACGCTCGTTGTGCGTGTAACCAAATAGGTTCTCGATTTATGTTGGTCGTCTATAATTAACCATTAATTATAAAACGATCATGAGTGGCACCTAGTAGTACATCATAATCCCCAATTAACCGAAAGATTAACGGTTGATCCAGAACTATTTTTGAAACCCTTCAGTAGCTACAATGAATCATGCTCCGTTCCCTTCACTCATCTTATACCCACTTGGTTCAGGACATGGTCTATATTGTCGGTCCCCACTAGGTCAACTACGTCACACCTAGCCTAAGTATCATTTCCTTGTCCTACGGATTCTAGTTACTGCACATGTATCCAAGAGTACCTTACTCTAAACATGTAATTCTTTGGCCAAAGACTTTAGTAACAATCCGACGAGAGGCCATGGGTATACATCTCCTCGCAAGGAGTGGTGAATCCTTTATAGACTATTCAAACACCTTCGATCACTTCGACTTATACCCAATCATCCTGGGTCCACATCTCCTCAGAGATACTTGCTTAAGATGTCAAAGCATAAGTCTTCATGACCAAGATGACTTGAATACTGCAAGTCAAAGAAACATCACACTTAAGCTGCAGTAAGAACTTCATTGACATATCTATATATGCAGAGAACCTTATGAAGTCTTACAGCTGATCACTCCAATGAACTAGTTACCATAACTAGCATCCACGATTAACTCCGGACATCACAATGTCTCCAGCCAGTGAGAATCAACTGCTTGGATACACCAAGGAGTATACCTTGTGCTAGTCTCGACAGAATTGATGGTGCCCAAATCCATCAATTCATCGACTAGGGATAATTCCAATACATCACAAATACACATGTAGAGATACTCACTAGTTGTGATCCAATCACAAATTCTCTCATGCTGTGAATCGTATTGTGGATATTTAGTAAATGAGTTTAAGATTCAATCAAATACATGAAAACATGTATACTCAAATAGTGAATCTTCATTTATCAAATAAATGATACAATCTTAAGGCGATTGCCTTAGGACACCTTTGATATATGACTAACAAACTCTCACTTGGCCTAATGTCAATCTCCACGGTATCCAATACCATAAGCTCTAACATGACCCTCAAACTTACTTTGAGGTAATGCTTTAGTTAAAGGATCCGCTAAGTTCTTTTCAGTGAGAATTTTCTCGATTTGTATTTCCTTCCTACTTATGATCTCTCTGATCAGATGATAGCGGTGAAGCACATGTTTGGATGATTGATGAGACAACATCAAGTTCAAAATAAACTTTTTAATCCAAATCACTTCCTTTGCTTCTTCCGAAGCTGCAATGTATTCTGCCTTGGTGGAAGAATCCGCTATAGTGTCAAACTTGGAACCCTTCCAACTTATTGCGCCTCCATTCTAGGTGAATACATACCCAGACTAAAACCTGGAATCATCCTTGTCTGTCTGGAAGTTGGCATCCATATACCCACATATGACCATGTCTCCTTCTTCATATATTAGGAACATATCCTTAGTTCTTCTCAAGTACTTAAGGATCATCTTAACAGCCGCCCAATGATCCAATCCTGGATCAGACTGGTATCTGCTCGTGACACTCAGAGCATACGATACATCGAGCCTCATACATAACATAGCATACATGATAGATCCTATTGCAAATGCATAGGGAATCTTACTCATGCAAATCCTCTCGCCTTCTGTGCGCGGACACATAGACTTCGAAAGGTGTACCCATGCCTGATGGGTAGGAAACCTTTCTTGGGTTTCGACATGCTAAATCTCTTTAGCTCTTGGTCTATATATGTAGACTGTGAAAGACCAAGCAACCATTTCGATCTATCCCTATAGATCTTAATCCTGAGGATGTAGTTTGCTTCTCCTAGGTCTTTCATGGAGAATGTCTTGGACAACCAAATTTTAATTGACTGTAAGACTGAAAAATCGTTTCCTATAAGTAATATGTCATCGACATACAATACTAGGAACACGACTGCACTCCCACTAACCTTCTTGTACACACAAGGTTTGTCCGGATTTTGTGTGAAATCAAACTTTTGATTGTCTCATCAAAACGGATATTCTAGCTCCTGGATTCTTGCTTCAGTCCATATATGGACCGTCGCAATTTTCATACCTTGGTTTTATCAATCGATGTGAAACCCTCAGGATGTATCATATACACATCCTCAAGTAGGTTTCCATTAAGGAAAGATGTTTTCACATCCATCTGCCATATCTCATAATCATAATGAGCCGCTATGGCCAGGAGCATCCGAATGGATTTAAGCATAGCTACAGACGAATAGGTTTCGTCATAATCAACACCTTGCTTTTGACGATATCCTTTCGCCACCAATCTAGCCTTATAGGTAATCACATTACCATCCATATCGGTTTTCTTCTTGAAAACCCACTTGCACCCTATAGGCTTTATGCCTTCAGGTGGGTCAACCAAGTTCCAAACTTGGTTTTCATACATGGAATCTATTTCCGACTTCATGGCTTCAAGCCATTTGTCCCTTTCTGAACTTTTTAGAACTTCTTCATAATTGGTAGGCTCCTCATCATCAATGAGTAACACGTCGTTCGATTCACTTATGAGAAATCCATATCTCTCAGGAATGTTACATGTCCTACCAGATCTACGAAGATGTTGTGTCACAATAGGTTCAGCTGATGTCTCATCACTATGAGTCATCGATCGAGGTGCTTGACCAGGTATCTCTTCAATGTCTACTGGAGTCTCTTGAACCTATTGGTGCAGGGGCACCAGATGATCGAACCTGTGTTTTGATTATGACAAAGATGCAAAGTTAAGATTACATTGTTATCTCACGAGCTGAATCAAGTATGTAGAAATGCTAAGCTAAGTCGAAGGTCAGCGACACTCGGAGAGAACCGTAGTGGTCGGGCGACACCGGGAGGACTTCGGAGGGAGCCGAAAGAATCAGGTGGAGACCGAAAGCAAGGCTTCAAAGGTAAAAGTTGAGGTAAGCTCGTGTGAGTGAGCGTAAGTAAGGTCGAGTCCTTCATACGGGGACATCCTTAGGCGACGATCCGACCAAGACTTCCCATGGAAGGTCTTTGTTGAGATCGGATGGCAAGTGGCCGTCGAATTCACTTATATTTCGAGATAACTCTTTATTACAGTCGAAAAGTCTGGAAATCAGTTCAACAAGCCAAGGATCAGTTCAATTGCTGAGCCATCAGTTCAACCAGCCAAGGATCAGTTCAACTGCTGAGCCATCAGTTCAACCGGCCAAGAAATCAGTTCAACCGATGGTCAATAATCAGCCTCGAGGAGTCAAGCTTTATCACCATTTTTCAAGGAGTCTTGTGCCCAATTCCTATTAGTTGAAGACCCATTCGAAAAGGGGCTCAAGGGCTATAAAAGGAGGGCTTCTCCTAGGGGTTTTCATCAATCTCTAAGTGCTCAAAAACCTCCGCAACGCTGCGACTCTCCGACGACTCTACAACGACGAAGTGCTGCCAACAACCCTAGCTTAATTTATATTTCCTAGTTGTTGGTATAATTTTATTTTGTCAACTCTTTTATACTGCAATTCATTATTGAGGTTTTCTATCGTTGCATTTTACATTAATAGAAGAGAGGGTGTGTCTCTTTATCTTTTGCTTTCGAAGGTTTTTGTAATCGTCTAACTCCTACCTCCAACGAGGAGGAGTGTTTTAGTGAATTGCCCTCCATACACGGTCTAGGACCGTTAGGGCCTTGGAGTAGTAGCCGAAGGCTACGAACCAAGAAAAAAAACATTTGTCTCCTTTTATTTATCACTTATCTTTCCGCTGCAATTAATTACTCGGGTTTTAACGAACGAAAAGAAAAAAAAGGTTTTATTGCTATTCATCCCCCCTCTAGATATCCGCTCTATCCAACAATTGGTATCAGAGCCGGGGGCACTTTGATTTGGAGAAACCACCAATCTAGCCTTTTTTACATATTTGTTTTTCATTCGTTTAAATTTTCTCTCGCACTACTAATCCAAGCCGAAGTCTTGGTACAATTCTTTTGGTTTTGTTTTGCAAGTATTCACTTTTGGAGTAGTTGACAGTAAAACAGGCATAACTTTTCGTACAAGTTGACCCACAAAACGGGCTACCTACCAAAACGAAGCTCTCTGAGAGATATACATTCTTACAAAGGTTTACTCTTGTAACAAGCTGTCTTCATCCCCAAAAACCAACGTTTAGTACCCTTTTAGGGACATCGAAGGTTGTAAGTGTTCATCTTTGATTTTAGTTGGTTATTTCTCGTATATTCCTTTTGTTTTTTTTTTCATTTCCTACATTGCTAATCCAAGGCAAAGTCTTGGAACCTTTTTCGTGTTTTCTTTTATTATTTTGTGTGCAAGGTTTTCCTTCCAAATGGCCCACATTAAGGGGAACAACACCATCCGACCTCCGTTCTTTAACGGAGATGATTTCCCTTACTGGAAAGGTCGGATGGAGTGTTTGAAGGGTTTTGCTTATCGAGTCCGTGAGGGAAAACTTCGCTTCCCACTTCACCTCGGTTGCTTGTTCATGGCGATCCAATCGATGTCCCCGGATTAAAAAATTTAATCCTAGACAAAAGGGATTGCCCAAACAACCAAGTCATCGTCGTGATATTCATTTAGAGAGGTCACTTGAACAAACTCGTTGTTCAAGCGACCAACCTCTATTCTATGAGTAGCCACGGAATAGATGATGTACGGATCGCCGGCTTTTGTATTTATGTTCGGGATCCAAGTATTATTTAGCCACAAACAGATTATATCATGCTCATAATTGAAAAAACAAATACAAGCAAGTAACAAAAGATAATAGAGAATAGATATATCTCTCGATCTTCTAATGTATGACCTTCCTCCTTTCGGACGTCGTGTGGGGGATAATCTACCAAAAGTTGAAGCTCCTAGATCACCAATCTTCCTTCCTTGCTCGTTCCGAGCAAGAGGAACAATAGAAACAAAGCTCTATTCCTTCTTCCAACCAACCAACAACCTCCAAGGATGGAGCTTTGCCACCGGCCAAGAAGGAAGAAGAGATTAAGGGTTGCCGGCCAAAAGCTTCAAGGGAGGACCCTAAACCTTTGTTCCACCGGCCAAGGAGAAGGAGAAGAGAGAGTTTGGATGCCGGCCAAGGGTTGGAAGAGCTCCAATGGGCGCCGACAGCTTGTGGAAGAAGAAAAACACAAGGAAAATCTTTCCTTATTAGGGCAAACCAGGAATCACATCCAAGTCCATCAGGAAGTTCCTGAGCCACACAACTTCTTTGGTCACCTCAGAGGCTGCCACATACTCAGCTTCCATGGTGGAGTCCGCCACGCATTTCTTCTTGACACTCCTCCATACAATGGCTCCACCTCCCAAAGTAAACACAAAACCTGAGGTAGACTTACTGTTATCCTTGTCTGACTGGAAGTCGGAATCCGTGTAACCCACTGGGAGTAATTGGTCTGCCCGGTAAACTAGCATATAATCCCTAGTCCTTCTCAGGTACTTCAATATATGCTTTACCGTAGTCCAATGTCCCTATCCTAGATTACTCTGATATCTGCTGACCATGTCCACGGCATAGCAGATATCTGGTTTCGTACATAGCATCGCATACATGAAGCTTCCTACTACCGAAGCATAAGGAACCGCCTTCATCTCCTCTATCTCCTCAGATGTTCTATGACACATCTCCTTAGATAAAGGAACTCCATGCCTGAAAGGTAGAAAACCCTTCTTGGAGTTCTGCTTGCTAAAACGCTCCATAATTGTGTCTATGTATGAAGCTTGGGATAAGCACAACATCCTTTTCCTGCGATCCCTTATAACCTTGATCCCAAGGATGTGTCCCACCTCTCCCAAGACCTTCATATCAAACTGTTTGGACAACCATACCCTTACGTCCGATAACACCTTGATATTGTTGCCAATCAATAAAATGTCATCTACGTATAGTACAAGAAATACCACTACGTTTCTGTCACATCTCTTGTATACACAAGACTCATTCGGACTTTGAATAAATCCATAAGACTGGATTACCTCATCAAAGCGGATGTTCCAAGACCTCGAAGCTTGCTTCAATCCATAAATGGACCGATTAAGTTTACACATAAGATGCTCTTTGCCTTTAGCAATGAATCCCTCCGGTTGCTTCATATAGATGTTTTCCTCAAGACTTCCATTAAGGAAAGCTGTCTTGACATCCATCTGTCACACCTCATAATCCATATGAGCTGCTATGCATAAGAGAATCCGGATAGACTTAAGCATGGCTACCGACGAAAAGGTCTCCTCATAATCGATACCCTCTTTCTGAGTATACCCCTTCGCAACAAGCCTCGCTTTGAAGGTCTCAACCTTCCCATCTATTCCTCTCTTTCTCTTGTAGATCCACTTGCATCAAATGGTTTTTACACCATCAGGTGGTTCTACTAGCTCCCAGACCTGATTTGAATCCATAGATTCAATCTTAGCATTCATTGCATTTTGCCAAGATACTCCATCTTTATCTTGGATTGCCTCGTCATATGTCTAGGGATAAGGTTCATGTTCGTCAGGGACCAAATCAGAAGATTCTCTCAAGAACATGGGCTTTTAGAAATGAAATACTTTCTTAAACGATCCTTCTACTTAATAAAGGTGGATTTAAACGCTAGACTAATACATCTAAAAACATGTCATCGACACAATAGGCCATTGTAAGGGGGCAGAGATCAGGTAGCAATACGTAACTGAACGAAGTTGTGGCTCATCACATAGTCTTCCTCTAAAAATCTGGCGTTCGTACTAACAATCACCCTCTAATCTCTAGGACTATAAAATAAACCACCCTTCATTCCTCTAGGATAGCCAACGAACATGCGTACTTCTGTACGAGGTTCCAACTTACCAGCATCTGCCTTCAGCACATGTGATGGACTCCCCCATATTTGAATATGTCTTAGACTAGGCTTTCGTCCAGTCCACAATTCTATGGGAGTAGAAGGCACTGATTTAGATGGAACCAAGTTCAGAATGTACACAGTCATATCTAGAGCATATCTTCAGAACGAATCTGACAACTCATAATAACTCATCATCGATCTAACCATCTTCATAAGAGTTCTATTCCTTCGCTATGCTATACCATTCTGCTGGGGTGTGCCAGGTGCAGTCAATTGAGATTGAATCCCAGCCTCTGATAAGTAATTCCTAAACTCTCCCAAGAGGTACTCGCCACCACGATCAGATCATAATGTCTTGATACTTTTACCTTGACGTTTCTCCACATCAGTCTTGAATTCTTTGAACTTGTCAAAGCATTCAGACTTGCGGTGCCTAAGGTAAATGTATCCATATATCGAGTAATCGTCTATAAAAGAGACAAAATACTCGAAACCACCTCTAGCCTGGATAGACATAGGACCACACAAATCAGAATGAAACAATTCTAACACATCTTTGGCTCTATACCCCTTGGCCTTAAAAGGCCTCTTGGTCATTTTACCCTCCAACAAAGATTCGCAGGTTGGGAAATCCTCCACCACTAATGAACCCAAAGGTCCATCATCTATCAACCTTTGAATTCTGCTTAGGTTAATATGACCAAGCCTAAGATGCCAAAGATATGTTTGGTTCATCTTCGAAGGTTCTTTTCTCTTATTGGAATTAGAAGATGAGTTATTAATTTCAATTTGCATCGTGGGAGCTTTTGGTTCAAGTGTTTACAAATTTCATATCAATGCACCCTAACAGATAATGTCCCTATTCCTTTTTATAACAACTCTGTCATTAAAAGAAATAGAATATCCATGCATAAACAATTTAGAAACTGAAATTAAATTCTTTCTAAATAAGGGTACATAAAGGCAATTCTTAAGAACCAAAACTTTATTTTTCTCAAAAGATAAATGAACGTCTCCCACTGCAACTGTCTCAACCTTCATGGCATCGCCCAAGTACACGGTAATCTCCCCCTCAGCCAATCGTCTGGTTTCCTGGAACCCCTACAAAGTATTGCAGACATGATTAGTGGTTCCCGTATCTACACACTAGGTGCCGGTAGATAACACCGCTAAACATGTTTCAACGACTAGACCAAAAGATATACCTTTGTTCTGCTTGCGGTTGGGGCAGTCCTTCTTCCAGTGTTCAGTCTGCTTACAAGTGAAGCACTTGCCTTTCGGCTTCCTCACTCCTCCCTGAGTACCTCCCGCCGCCTTCACCCCAGTTTGTTTCTTCTTCTTCTTGTCTTTTGGCTTAGAAGTAGAAACCTTTTCGGTCACCATGGCATGTGCTTGAGCACTCTGATGAAATAGCCCCTCTGCCGCCTGGAGTTCTGTAAGAAGCTCCGCCAACGAATACAACCTCTTGTTCATGTTGTAGTTCAGGCGAAACTGCTCAAAACTCCTAGGTAGAGACTGGAGTATGATATTGACTTGGGTTTCCCCATCGATCTCAACTCCAAAGACCTCCAGCTCATTCAAATGAGCCATCATCTTGAGAACATGATCCCTCACGGGTGTTCCCTCGATCATGGTGGTCATCATCAAGTTTCTCATAGCTTATTGCCTCGCAGCCTGATTCTGGTGTCCGAAAAGCTCTTTGAGATTGAGCATCATGTCATAAGCTGTGGGCATGGCTTGATGCTGATGTTGCAGTACATTTGACATATATGCCAAAATGTAACACCACGCCATCTCATCGGCCATTACCCACATCTTATAACTCCCTCTCTCCTTTTCCCCAGAATCTTCTGCAGGCTTAGGAAGGCACTCTTCGAGGAGTACATATTTGTATTCCTCAACAGTCAAGACAATGTCTAGATTCCTCTTCCAATCAACATAGTTGGGTCCAGTAAGTTTGTTCTCTTTCAATATCACAGCAAGTGGGTTGAAAGTCATTTTGAAAGAAAACCTAAGAATCACATAAATCAAAACATTAGATTTCAAAAAATTATTGATTCCTCAAACAATAAAATTTTAAAATTAACTAACACCTCGAAACACCGAGAATATCGTATGCCACGATAATGTGGACGTATACGAATTCTACATTTGTAAGAGGAGGTTTAACCCATTAATTTTACTATCTTGTCAACCTAACTTTTTGACAAGTAAAATTAATAGTTGGTTCCTCTTTGGCCCTACAAATAAATGAAGTGACTCCAATGGGGAGGATACTTATATTTGTATCTAAGTGTTCGCCATTACTCGGTACCAAGGTAATTATCTCGGGTTATGTGCCTTCCGATGGGGAAGTACACACGCTCTTTGATAATTCCCTATAACCATATTTGACTTTGTGATCCGCAAACAAACTCATCCGATGGGGAGGAAGGCACTCAGAGCCGACGCGCAAGTTTGTTTACATCACTTGTCAAATCGTAATGGAGGTCGTGGGAATTTAAAAAAATTTTCCTCTCCCACTTAGTAATTTGAAATTGAGGAATTTTCCTAGCCTACGACATGCATATCAAACAAAAAGTAATAAATATGAAAAATAAATTATTTTCCAACTAATATGGCTTTTGTCTTCAATATGTCTCCCGTCACATCGCCATCTCGTCCGCTCCTCCTACGCCATGTACGAGACATCTGGAGATCCGAGCCGAGACTAAAATGTTTTTTAATTTACATCCATCGATCCTATACTCCACGAGGGAGTGTACATGAAATCTAGATCAAAAGTAAAATAAAATAAAGAGTGGCTAAAGAATGTCGTATCTAATTTACAAAAAATCAAATAATAGCCTCGTCAACCCCGAGGATTCAACAAAATATACACATACAATCACATACACACATATGGCCATAATAGTCGGATCTTATGCCTGCAACCAAAGAGTTAAAATATGCTTATCCAACTATTATCCAACACATATAATATATGAAAAAATGTATAAGAGTAACCGAATCCTTAAACACACAAAATCGGAAACCTTGGCTCTGATACCAATTGAAGGGTATTGTTTATCGAGTCCGTGAGGGGAAACTTCGCTTCCCACTTCACCTCGGTTGCTTGTTCATGGCGATCCCATCGATGCCCCCGGATTAAAAAATTTAATCCTAGACAAAAGGGATTGCCCAAAAAACCAAGTCATCGTCGTGCTATTCGTTTAGAGAGGTCACTTGAACAAACTCGTTGTTCAAGCGACCAACCTCTATTCTACGAATAGCCGCGGAATAGACGATGTACGGATCACCAGCTTTTGTATTTATGTTCGGAATCCAAGTATTATTTAGCCACAAACAGATTATATCATGATCATAATTGAAAAAACAAATACAAGCAAGTACCAAAAGAGAATAGAGAATAGATATACCTCTCGATCTTCTAATGTATGACCTTCCTCCTTTCAGACGTTGTGTGGGCGATGATCTACCAAAAGTTGAAACTCCTAGATCACCAATTTGAAGGTTTTTGCTTATCAAGTCCGATGAGGGGAAACTTCGCTTCCCACTTCACCTCGATCGTTTGATCATGGCGATCCCTTCGATGTCCCCGGATTAAAAATTTAATCCTATACAAAAGGGATTACCCAAACAACCAAGCCATCATTGTACTATTCGTTTAGAGAGGTCACTTGAACAAACTAGTTGTTTAAGCGACCATCCTCTGTTCTACGAGTAGCCGCGGAATAGACGATGTTCGGATCGCCGGTTTTCGTGTTTATGCTCGCGATCCAAGTATTATTTATCCATATACAGATTTATAACATCCTTATAATTGAAAAACAAAAACAAGCAAGTAACAAAAAGAGAAAGAAGAATAGGTATACCTCTCGATCTTCTAATGTATGACCTTCCTCCTTTTGGACGTCGTGTGGGCGACGATCTACCAAAAGTCGAAGTTCCTAGATCGCAAATCTTCCTTCCTTGCTCTTCCAAAGCAAGAGGAAGAGTAGAAACAAAGTTCTTCTCCTCCCTAAAACCAACCAACAAGGAACAAATAGATCCTTGCCGCAGGCCAACTAGGAGAAGGAGTTTGTGGTGGAATCCGGCCAAGACACCAAGGGAAGCCCTATATCTTGTTTCCACCACCTAAGGAGAAGGGAATAGAGCCTTTTGGGCACCGGCCAAGGGCTGGAAAAGGGGCTGGAAAGGTGCTGGATGCCGACCAATGAAGGAAGAAGAAGAAAGAAAAACCTTCCTTGTTAGGTGCCACCCAAGCCTCCAAACCCTAACCCTAATCCTATCTCAACTAGGATTGCTCTCTTGCCGCCCAAAACCCTAGCTCTCATGGATATTGTTCATGCCAACTCCCTTGCCCTCCTTTTATAGAGTTAGGGATAAGTCATGAATTAATCTCTTCCATTGGTTCTAGGGATTTAATCTCAACCGTCGGATCTAGAGATTTAATCTCAACCATCGGTTCTTAGAGATTTAATCTCTACCTATGGATCTTAGAATTTTGTTTCTATCCATTGGATATAAGCTTCATGAGGTGTTAATAGGCTACATTAGGGACAATGAGGAGGAGTTGGATCTTGGCCACCCATTGATCAAGCCCACATAAAGTCCGATCCACTAATGATGATCCAATCCACTAAAGAATCATCATTGATCTACCTCACCAACCCCCATATGATAATATGGGCTCCATATATTATTTGTACATTTTCTCCCCGTGTTTAAGATCTCGAATGTCTATCGATTAATTAATTTACTGACCATTAATTAATCAACATCTAACTCCATGAGTAGTACCACTCAACCTTTTCATCATGCCGGACCAAGTCCACCTACAGGGTTTACATGATGAACCTTATGAGCTCCTCAAGGGGACATCATCATCCTAATATATAGGACACAGTTTTCTCTTACAATCAACAACACACCATATAAATAATATCATCTCCCAACTTACCGAGCCTATCGATTTAATCTATAAATCTCGCTCATTGGTAAATCAAAGAGATGAGTACTAAGTATATGTGCACGTTATTATATCGGGATTAAGAGTATGTACAATATAATATCTGAGATCCGATTCAATTATGTAGTCAGTAATAAATCGAATCACCTCTAAGTCGGTCCTGCTCAATACACACAAAGTGCACTAGTGTGATTCTATGGTCAAGACAAACCAATACCAAATCATACTACAACCATTCCGATGGTTTGTCCAAAGTCATCTCGGTTGTGAGCCTTTACTTATACTTTTCAAGGGGACGATAACATGATCTCCCGTGTGATACCACACACCATGTTATCTACAATGTAAAGTATTAGACAATATTGCATAACCATGAAAATATGCAAACAATGATCATGTGATTCTTATTTCAAAATAAAGATGTTCATACAAAAGATAGACTTTTCAGTATACATCCCTACAATCTCCCACTTATCCTAAAAGACTATGTTGTCCTCAAACTGCCATACATCTGATCCCCATTCCCTCCACATGCCTATCAAAAGATCTCACTGGAAGGGCCTTAGTGAAAGGATCTGCCAGGTTATCCTCTGATGCAATCTTGGCCATAGCAACTTCTCCTCTCTTTATGATTTCTCGTATCAGGTGGTACTTGCGCTCTATGTGCTTACTTGCCTTATGGGCTCGTGGTTCCTTCGAGTTTGCAACTGCACCACTATTATCACAATAAATTATGATAGTTCTGGGCAAACCAGGAATCACATCCAAGTCCATCAGGAAGTTCCTGAGCCATACAACTTCTTTGGCCGCCTCAGAGGCCGCCACATACTCAGCTTCCATGGTGGAGTCCGCCACACACTTCTGCTTGACACTCCTCCATACAATGGCTCCACCTCCCAAAGTAAACACAAAACCTGAGGTAGACTTACTATTATCCCTATTAGATTGGAAGTCAAAATCCGTGTAACCCACAGGGAGTAATTGGTCTGCCTAGTAAACCAGCATATAATCCCTAGTCCTTCTCAGCTACTTCAATATATGCTTTACCGCAGTCCAATGTCCCTGTCCTAGATTACTCTGATATCTGATGACCATGCCTACAGCAAAGCAGATATCCGGTCTCGTACAAAGCATCACATACATGAGGCTTCCTACAGCCGAAGCATAAGGAATCACCTTCATCTCCTCTATCTCCTCAGATGATCTAGGACACATCTCCTTAGATAAAGGAACTCCATGCCTGAAAGGTAGAAAACCCTTCTTGGAGTTCTGCATGCTAAAATGCTCCATAATCGTGTCTATGTATGAAGCTTGGGATAAGCACAACATCCTTTTCCTGCGATCCCTTATAACCTTGATCCCAAGGATGTGTCCCACCTCCCCCAAGTCCTTCATATCAAACTGTTTGGACAACCATACCCTTACATCCGATAACACCTTGATATTGTTGCCAATCAACAAAATATCATCTATGTATAGTACAAGAAATACCACTATGTTTTCGTCACATCTCTTGTATACAAAAGACTCATCCTGACTTTGAATAAATCCATAAGACTGGATTACCACATCAAAGCGGATGTTCCATGATCTCGAAGCTTGCTTCAATCCATAAATGGACCGATTAAGCTTACACACAAGATGCTTTTTGCCTTTAGCAATGAATCCCTCTGGTTGCTTCATGTAGATGTTTTCCTCAAGACTTCCATTAAGGAAAGCTGTCTTGACATCCATCTGCCACACCTCATAATCCTAATGAGCTGCTATGCATAAGAGAATTCGGATAGACTTAAGCATGGCTACCGGCGAAAATGTCTCCTCATAATTGATACCCTCTTTCTGAGTATACCGCTTCACAACAAGCCTAGCTTTGAAGGTCTCAACCTTCCCATCTATTCCTCTCTTTCTCTTGTAGATCCACTTGCATCTAATAGTTTTTACACCATCGGGTGGTTCTACTAGCTCCCAGACCTGATTTGAATCCATAGATTCAATCTCAGCATTCATTGCACTTTGCCAAGATACTGCATCTTTATCTTGGATTGCCTCATCATATGTCCCGGGATAAGGTTCATGTTCACCAGAGACCAAATCAGAAGATTCTCCAAAGAACATGAATCTATCAGGCTGTCTCACAACCCTCCAACTACGATGAGGTATCACCTGTGTATCCTTTGTGACACGCGGTGCAGTGACATGTGGTATATCCTCTTGTACCAGTGGTACTAAAGAAGTGACTTCCGCTTTTAACTCCTCCAAAACAATTTTACTCTTGGGCTTGTGGCTCATCACATAGTCTTCCTCTAGAAATCTGGCGTTCGTGCTAACGATCACCCTCTGATCTCTAGGACTATAAAACAATCCACCCTTCGTTATCCTGGGATAGCCAACAAACTTCTGTACGAGATTCCAACTTACCAGTATTTGCCTTCAACACATGTGCTGGACTCCCCCATATCCGAATATGTCTTAGACTAGGCTTTTGCCCAGTTCACAATTCTGTGGGAGTAGAAAGCACTGATTTAGATAGAACCAAGTTCAGAATGTACACCGCTGTGTCTAGAGAATATCCCCAGAACGAATCTGGCAACTCAGAAAAACTCATCATCGATCTAACCATCTCTATAAGAGTACTATTCCTTTGCTCTGCTACACCATTCTGCTGGGGTGTGCCAGGTGCAGTCAATTGGGATTGAATCCTAGCCTCTGATAAGTAGTTCCTAAACTCTCCCAAGAGGTACTCACCACCACGATCAGATCGTAGTGTCTTGATACTTTTACCTTGACGTTTCTCCACATCAGCCTTGAATTCTTTGAACTTGTCAAAGCATTCAGACTTGCAGCGCATCAGGTAAATGTATCCATATCTCGAGTAATTGTCTATAAAAGAGCCGAAATTCTCAAAACCACCTCTAGCCTGGATAGACATAGGACCACACAAATCAGAATGAACCAATTCTACCACATCTTTGGCTCTATACCCCTTGGCCTTAAAAGGCCTCTTGGTCATCTTACCCTCCAAGCAAGATTCAAAGGTTGAGAGATCCTCCACCACTAATGAACCCAATGGTCCGTCAGCTATCAACCTTTGAATTCTGCTTAGGTTAATGTGACCAAGCCTAAGATGCCAAAGATATGTTTGGTTCATCTTCGAAGGTTCTTTTCTCTTATTGGAATTAGAAGATGAGCTATTAATTTCAATATGCATCGTGGGAGGTTTTGGTTCAAGTGTGTACAAATTTCCTATCAATGTACCCAAACAGATAATGTCCCTATCTCTTCTTATAACAAATCTATCATTAAAAGAAATAGAATATCCATCCATAAACAATTTAAAAACTGAAATTAAATTCTTTCTAAATAAGGGTACATAAAGGCAATTCATAAGAACCAAAAGTTTATTTTTCTCAAAAGATAAATGAACATCTCCCACTGCAACAGCTGCCACCTTCGTGGCATCGCCGAAGTACACGGTAATCTTGCCCTCAGCCAGTCGTCTGGTTTTCAAGAACCCGTGCAAAGTATTACAGACATGATCAGTGGCTCCCGTATCTACACACCAGGTCCCGGTAGATAACACCGCTAAACAAGTTTCAATGACAAGACCAAAAGATATACCTTTGTTCTTGCGGTTGGGGCAGTCCTTCTTCCAGTGTCCAGTCTGCTTACAAGTGAAGCACTTGCCTTTTGGCTTCTTCACTCCTTCCTGAGTACCTCCTACCGCCTTCGCCCCAGTTTGTTTCTTCTTCTTCTTGCCTTTCGGCTTAGAAGTAGAAACCTTTTGGGTCACCACGGCATGCAACTGAGCACTCTGACGAAATAGTCCCTCTTCTGCCTGGAGTTCTGTCAGAAGTTCCACCAACGAATACAACCTCTTGTTCATGTTGTAGTTCAGGCGAAACTGCTCAAAACTCCTAGGTAGAGACTGGGGAGTACGATGTTGACCTGGGTTTCCCCATCGATCTCATCTCCTAGGACCTCCAGCTCATTCAAATGAGCCATCATCTTGAGAACATGATCTCTCATGGGTGTTCCCTCGATCATGGTGGTCGTCATCAAGTTTCTCATGGCCTCTTGCCTTGTAGCCCGATTCTGGTGTTCGAAAAGCTCCTTGAGATTGAGCATCATATCATAAGAAGTGGACATGGCTTGATGCTGATGTTGCAGTACATTTGACATAGATACCAAAATGTAACACCGCGCCATCTCATCGGCCTTGATCCACTTCTTATAGCTCTCTCTCTCCTTTTCCCCAGAATCATCTGCAGGCTTGGGAGGGCACTCTTCGAGGAGTACATATTTTTATTCCTCAGCAGTCAAGATAATATCTAGATTCCTCTTCCAATATACATAGTTGGGTCCAGTAAGTTTGTTCTCTTTCAGTATCACAGTAAGTGGGTTGAAAGTCATTTTGAAAGAAAACCTAAGAATCACATAAATCAAAACATTAGATTTCAAAAAATTATTGATTCCTCAAAAAATAAAATTTTAAAATCAACAAACACCTCAAAACACTGAGAATATCATATGCCACGATAGTGTGGACGTATATGAATTCTACATTTGTAAGAGGAGATTTTACCCATTAATTTTACTATCTTGTCAACCTAACTTTTTGACAAGTAAAATTAATAGTTGGTTCTTCTTTGACCCTACAAATAAAAGCGGTGACTCCGATGGGGAGGATACTTATATTTGTATCTAAGTGTTCACCATTACTCGGTACCAAGGTAATTATCTCGGGTTATGTGCCTTCCGATGGGAAAGTACACAAGCTCCTTGAGAATTCCCTATAACCATATTTGACCTTGTGATCTGCAAACAAACCCATCCAATATGGGGGAAGGCACTCAGAGCCGATGCGCAAGTTTGTTTGCATCACTTGCCAAATCGTAATAGAGGTCGTGGGAATTTTTAAAAAAAATTTCCCTCTCCCACTTAGTAATTTGGAATTGAGGAATTTTCCTAGCCTACAACATGCATATCAAACAAAAGGCAATAAATATGAAAAATAAATTATTTTCCAACTATTATGGCTTTTGTCTTCAATATGTCTCCCGTCGCATCGCCATCTCGTCTGCTCCTCCTACACCATGTACGAGCCATCCGGAGATCCGAGCCGAGACTAAAACCTATTTTAATTTACATCCATCGATCCTATACTCCACGAGGGAGTGTACATGAAATCTAGATTGAAAGTAAAATAAGATAAAGAGTGGCTAAACAATGCCATATTTAATTTACAAAAACTAAATACTAGCCTCGTCAACCCCGAGGATTCAACAAAAAAAATATTTACACACATACAATCACATACACATATATGGCCATAATAGTCGGATCTTATGCCTGCAACCAAAGAGTTAAACTACGCATATACTACTATTATCCGGCACATATAATATATGAAAAAGTGCATAAAAATTAACCGAATCCTAAACACACAAAACCAGAAACCTTGGCTCTGATACCAATTGAAGGTATTTGCTTATCGAGTCCGATGAGGGGAAACTTCGCTTCCCACTTCACCTCGGTCGTTTGATCATGGCGATCCCTTCGATGTCCCCGGATTAAAAATTTAATCCTAGACAAAAGGGATTGCCCAAACAACCAAGCCATCGCCGTGCTATTCGTTTAGAGAGGTCAGTTGAACAAACTAGTTGTTCAAGCGACCATCCTCTATTCTACGAGTAGCCGCAGAATAGACGATGTTCGAATCGCCGGTTTCGTGTTTATGCTCAGGATCCAAGTATTATTTAGCCATATACAGATTTATAACATGCTTATAATTGAAAAACAAAAACAAGAAAGTAACAAAAAGAGAAAGAAGATTAGGTATACCTCTCGATCTTCTAATGTATGACCTTCCTTCTTTTGGACGTCGTGTGGGCAATGATCTACCAAAAGTCGAAGCTCCTAGATCATAAATCTTCCTTCCTTGCTCTTCCAAAGCAAGAGGAAGAGTAGAAACAAAGTTCTTCTCCTCCCTAAAACCAACCAACAAGGAACAAATAGATCCTTGCCACTGGCCAACTAGGAGGAGGAGTTTGTGGTGGAATCCGGCCAAGACAGCAAGGGAAGCCCTATATCTTGTTTCCACCACCTAAGGAGAAGGGAATAGAGCCTTTTGGGCACTGGCCAAGGGCTGGAAAAGGGGCTGGAAAGGTGTTGGACGCCGGCCAATGAAGGAAGAAGAAGAAAGAAAAACCTTCCTTATTAGGTGTCGCCCAAGCCTCCAAACCCTAACCCTAATCCTATCTCAACTAGGATTGCTCTCTTGCCACCCAAAACCCAAGCTCTCATGGATATTGTTCACGCCAACTCCCTTGTCCTCCTTTTATAGAGTTAGGGATAAGTCATGAATTAATCTTCTCCATTGGTTCTAGTGATTTAATCTCAACCGTCGGTTCTTAGAGATTTAATCTCTACCTATGGATCTTAGAATTTTGTTTCTATCCATTGGATCTATGCTTCATGAGGTGTTAATAGGATACATTAGGGACCATGAGGAGGAGTTGGATCTTGGCCAACCATGGATCAAGCCCACATAAAGTCCGATCCACTAATGATGATCCAATCCACTAAAGGATCATCATTGATCTACCTCACCAACCCCCATATGATAATATGGGCTCCATATATTATTTGTACATTTTCTCCCCATGTTTAAGAACTCGAATGTCTGTCGATTAATTAATTTACTGACCATTAATTAATCAAAATCTAACTCCATGAGTAGTATCACTCAACCTTTTCATCATGTCGGACCAAGTACACCTGCAGGGTATACATAATGAACCTTATGAGCTCCTCAAGGGGACATCATCATCCTAATATATAGGACACGGTTTCCTCCTATAATAAATAGCACACCATATAAATAATATCATCTTCCAACTTACCGAGTCTATCGATTTAATCTATAAATCTCGCCCATTGGTAAATCAATGAGATGAGTACTAAGTATATGCGCCCATTATTATATCGGGATTAAGAGTATATACAATATAATATCTGAGGTCCGATTCGATTATGTAGTCAGCAATAAATCGAATCACCTCTAAGTCGGTCCTGCTCAATACACACAAAGTGCACTAGTGTGATTTTATGGTCAAGACAAACCAATACCAAATCATACTACAACCACTCCGATGGTTTGTCCAAAGTCATCTCGGTTGTGAGCCTTTACTTATACTTTTCAAGGGGCCGATAACTGTTGGTGCAATCGGCCCAGGTCACGATTGACCAAGACTCGAGTTTGGCTCGAGTGATGTTTTTATGTGTTTTGATGTTTCGACAAAAACATATGACAATGTAATTGTCATTTGGGAAAGTCCAAGCATGGGTCTTGGCAATGTAAAGTCCAACATGGGTTGGCAAGGGAAAGTCCAAGCTTGAGTCTTGGCATTTGAGAAGTCCAAGGGTTTAATTATTGGCGGCGTAAAGTCCAAGCGGAGTCTTGGCAGCATAAGACCAATGGTTGGCGGCGTAAAGTCCAAGCGGTAGTCTTGGCAGCATAAGTCCAATAGTTGGCGGCGTAAAGTCCAAGCGGAGTCTTGGCGGCGTAAGTCCAA
Organism: Wurfbainia villosa; assembly: GCA_025175895.1. Classification (NCBI taxonomy): domain Eukaryota; kingdom Viridiplantae; phylum Streptophyta; class Magnoliopsida; order Zingiberales; family Zingiberaceae; genus Wurfbainia; species Wurfbainia villosa. The sequence continues at coordinate 39,919,396 of CM045987.1, forward strand.
TGTGCCTTGGCGGTGTAGACACTGTTAGCATGACATAGACGATGGAAGCACCTGAAGGCTAGCGCAATGGATGAACAAGTCATGGATGACTTGGAGGGATCCGAGAGGCGTGAGGCTGATGGAGGTGGCTAGAAGGCTTAGGTCTAGGCTAAGGGTAGTCTAGCAAGTATGGGGGAACCATACTTGGGCTAAAACCTCATATTTGAGGTGTGCCAGACGACTGGTGCCATGTGGCAGTCGACTGGACCGAGTCAACTAGGGTTTGACTGCGGGTTATGGCCTAGCGAATGACCGCAGTGGGTGGGCGATCGGTGATGGCTCGATCGATCGATCGATCGTGTGATCGATCGGCCCGGTGCTCGGTATTTCAGGCACAGAATGGAGTCGAGACTCGACTGGTCGAGTGAAGGCTCCATCAGTCGACTGATGGTCACAATCAGTCGACTGATGGTAGTTCCGTTGGACTTATCCAACGTGGAACTAGCCGTTGTCTCACGACAACAGTGGCATCAGTCGACTGATGGTCCTGATTAGTCGACTGATCGACTTTTTCCAGCACAGGTTGAAGCTATATATGGAGCTCGTGATGGAGGAAAAAGACATCGGTTCTTGAGGGCTATTGGGGCGATTTGTTGGTGCAAATCAGGTCTCCAAGTGCAAGCAAGCAATCAAAACAAGTGTTGTAAAGTCTTTTCTTTACTTGTATTTCGTATTTACATTTTATATTGCTTGTATTTCGTTCTTACTGTTGTAAGATATATTGTACGAGGTTTCTCCACCTCCGACTTGTGTCGAGAAGGAGTATTTGTCATTAGTGAGTGCGTGTGTATCACTAGAGCTCGTAGAGCTCGATCCGTGGAGTAGGAACCGTGCGGTTCCGAACCACGTTACATACTCGTGTTAGCATGTTGTTCATTTCGCTATTGTATCATTTCTATTTCCGCTGCATACTAACGAAATTGTAGACACGGACGCGATCGATTTCCGACATCGCACGAAAGACGCTATTCACCCCCCTCTAGCCATTCCAATATTTCTAACAAGTGGTATCAGAGCCCGGGGCTCTTCTACGGACTAACCGCCCGGAGCTAAGACAAAAGGCTAGAGGGTGAAGATGGAATTCCAAGACAAGCTTGGATGGGATTCAACACTCCACCTCCATATGATCCAAAAGATTTTCTGGCATGGAGAGCAAGAATGCAAACATTCTTGATGATGAACATAGAGGATTGGTTCATCCTCATTGAAGGCCTTGAACCCCCTAGGGATAAGAAGGGGAATGTCCTAAAATTGAAAAAGTGGACCCAAGAGCAACGCCAAAGGCTCAAGACCGAAGTTAAGGTAACGAAACTTTTGGAAGATTTAATCCCTAATGATGTTTTGTGCAAGCTAGGGGATTACATGTATGCCAAGGAGCTATGGAGAAAATTGGCAAGATTCCATGAGGAGAGTTTATCCTCAAGTGAAAGTGAGGAATCGGAAGTTGAGATGGAGTCAACTTCCGGATCGGAGATGGAAGAAGTATCTACTTCTAGGATTGAGGAGGAGAGACCATCCTTTACACCGAAGCAACCTCAAGAAGAGCCTTCAACATCCGATCAAGATGAAGAAGCTCAAAGTGCAACTCCGGCACCTACCACCGAACTAGGTAACTCAAACACTCTAATTTCAAATAAAATTCATATAATGTGTTTTGAGTGTAGGGAGTATGGGCACTACAAGAGCAAGTGCCCAAAGAAGATTAGGAAAGCTCCACTGGCACCAAAAGTCAAGGATGCCGGTTCCCCAACACCTAAAGGCAAGGAGCACATCATATGCTTCAAGTGCAACTCAAAGGGACATTATCGGAGTCAATGTCCAAGGGGAAAGAAGAAAGGGCAAGAAGGAGCAACACAAGTAGGGGGAGCCTCCAAGGCAAACCCTAAGGTAAAATTTATTAATGCACTTTCAATTTCTAGGGATAAGAAGCATGCTAGGGAAAATTTTAATAGTCTTGCTATTGTGCATGAAAAGCATGCTATAAATAATAGATATATTTGCCTAGGAGCTAAGAGTGTTCACTTAGGAAATAAGAAGAAATTTGGGACTAATTGTTGGCAATCGTGCTATTCCTCGGAATGCTCATAGGCTCCCATGTCCCCGGATTAAAATTTTCACTAATGAAAACTAATCCGGATGGGATGAGTTTCCTAAGCACAACCAATTCGTCGTCGTGCTAACGACTTGAGCGATCGCTTGAACAAACTAGTTGTTCAAGCAACCCAACTCTTCTAGTCGGTTAGCCGCGGAAGAGACGACGGATGGATCGCCGGTTTTTGTGTTTCTTATCGGGGTCCATGATTATACAAATACATGCAAATGCAAACTAGTATAATCAACATATACTAACATAATGAACATAAGCTAGCATATCAAATAAGAACATGAAAAGAACAATAATAAAAGTTGTGAAACTTTTATACCTCTTGATCTTCTATCGTATGTCCTAACCTCCTTGTAGACTTCGTGTGGGCGAAGATCCTCCACAAGTTGAAGCTTCCTAGATCTTCTTCAATCCAAAGAATGAAGAACTCTCTTTCCCTTCTTGCTTGAGCCAACCACCAATCCACAAAGGATTGATGCCGCCGGCCCCAAGAATAGAGAGAATAATATGGAAACAAAGGAACCAACTAGGGACAAACCCTAGTTTTGGTGCCGCCAAGATGGAGTGAATAGGAGAAAAGGAATATGTTGGGCCCGCCACGGTGGAGGGAATAGAGGAAGGAGTCGGCCACACCTAGGAAGAAGAAGACCTCCTCTCCTATAGTTGCCGCCCTTCCTTGCAATCCCTAGCGCCTTGACCCAAGGAGGAAACCCTAATTAGGGTTTCTCCTTAGGCTTTCTTGCCGCCCAACCATGGTGGAGAGAAGATATCTAGGAGCTAGCCACCTCCAAGGAAGAAGACAAACTCCTCCACAAGTGGCCGCCCAACCTTCATTCCCATCCATGGCCGCCCATGCAAAGGAGCCAAAACCCTAATCAAATTAGGGTTTCCTCCATAGGGTTCCTAGCCGCCCAAGCATGGTGGAGAGAAGAGATCTAGGAGCTAGCCACCTCCATGGAAGAAGACAAGCTCCTCCATAGGTTGCCGCCCACTCTTCTTCCTCACCTTGGCCGCCCAACCCAAAAGAGCCAAACCCTAATTAGGGTTTCCTCCTAGGGTTGCTTGCCGCCCAAGCAATTGGAGGCTAAACCCTAATCTCCTTAGCATCCATCATCCAACCTCTAAAACTTCTTCTTTTGCCGCCCAACCCATAGCCACCCTTTTATAGAGTTAGGGTTTAGGCCTTGGTTTAATCTCCACCGTCGGTTCTAGGGTTTTAATCTCAACCGTCGGATCTAGAGATTTAATCTCAACCGTCGGTTCTAGGGTTTTAATCCCAACCGTCGGATCTAGAGATTTAATCTCTACCGTCGGTTCTAGGAATTTAATCCCAACCGTCGGATCTAGAGATTTAATCTCCACCGTCGGTTCTAGGAATTTAATCTCAACCGTCGGATCTAGAGATTTAATCTCCACCGTCGGTTCTAGGAATTTAATCCCAACCGTCGGATCTAGAGATTTGTTTTCCATTATTTGATCTAGACTTCATGAGGTTTATATTAAGCTACGATAGGGACCATGAGGAGGAGTTGGGTCTTGGCCACCCGATGGATCGGAACCACACAAACTTGATCCATCAATGATGTTCCATTCCACTAGAGGATCATCATCGAACTACCTCACCAACCCCCATAAATTAATATGGGCTCCATATATTATTTGTACATCCATCTCCCCGTGTTTAAGATATCGAATGTCCGTCAATTAATTGATTTACTGACCATCAATTAATTAACATCTAACTCCTCGAGTAGTACCACTCAACCTATCATCATGTTGACTAAGTCAACCTGCAGGGTTTACATGATGAACCTTATGAGCTCCTCAAGGGGGCATCATCAACCTAATACATAGGACACGGATTCCTCCTATAATCAACGGCACACCATGTAAATAATATCATTTCCCAACTTACCGGGCATATTGATTTAATCCATAGAAATCTCACCCTCTGGTAAATCAAAGAAATAAATACTAAGTACATGTGTCCGTTATTATATCGGGATTAAGAGCATGTACAACATAATATCCGAGGTCCGATTCAATTATGTAGTCAGCAACAAATTGAGTCACCTCTATGTCGGTCCTGCTCAATACACTTAAGTGTACTAGTGTAACTTTATGTTCAAGACAAAACAATACCAAGCTACACTACAACCATGCCAATGGTTTGTCCAAAACCATCTTGGTTGTGAGCCTCTACTTATACTCTACAAGGGACTAATAACATGATCTTCTGTGCCACACCCAAGCACCATGTTATCTACAATGTAAAGTATTAGACAATATGAACATATATAAATATAAAGTGCAAACAATGATCATGTGATTCTCATTTCAAAATAAAGATGTTCATACAAAAGAGCTAGGCTTTCAGTATACATCCCAACACTAATGTCCCTAAAAATATATTACCTAAGGAAAGCATTAAGAAAATAGGAGAACATCTAGGCTTTAATGCTAAGAAATCTAGACATATGCCTAGAAATAAAAATATCTCAAGAGAAAATGAAAAATCAAAATTTGAGATATTAGAAAAGGAAAATCAAGCCTTGAGATCAAGGCTTGAAAAACTTGAAAAGACCCTTAAGGTTATGCAAAATCAAATGCAAGGGTCAATTAGTCAAACTTCTAGGTCCAAAAGTCAAAGTCAACACCTAGGACCTAAGAGTCAAAAGTCAAACAAGGGCAAGAATGGTTTGGGTCACAAACCTAAGTCCAAGGTGACTTACCATAGTGTTCCATTTGACTATGGGACACTAACTAGGTCTAGGAAGACCAAGGTCAATAGGGAAGTCATCCCTAGAGTTGACCAAGGTTTGTGCCTAGTGGCTAAGGTTTCTAGGAAACCTTGGGTGGCCACTAAAAGGGTTATTAGGGAGGCAATCCCTAAGGTTAACCATGGCAAGACCACCATGACCAAGGCTAATAAGCCTAGGAAGGTATCTAGGGAGGTTATCCCTAAAGAATACCTAATTAACCCTAGGAGCTCAAATCGGTTTTGGGTTCCTAAGAGCGTGATTGATTCACGCTAGATGGGTTAGGGTGTGCCAACCTTAAATGAATGGGTAGTTAACTCAACCATGGCAAAGGTGGCACTTTAGGTTATTTTCAAGGTTATGGATACCTTGGAAATAGATTTGAATTATCATCCTAAAAGATTTTAGGGTGTGCCAATATTATTTGAGAAGCTTGATAAAATGGTCAAATTGGCACAATTTAGGTTTAGAGGTCGTAGTGTGCCATTTTGGGTTTCTGGCACACTTGGGAAAATTTAGGTTAATATGGAAAAATATACTTAATTATATCAAATGGCAATTAATATTAAAATTTAGGTATTACCATACCTATATATTTTATTTGCCATGCCTTGTTTGCCATATGCCATGACATGACATCATGTTTATGTTCTATCATTTATATGTCATGAGTATGTTTAGGGATTAAGGATAAATGTCATGCGTTCTTAAATTTCATCATATGTCATGACATCATGATCATTGGCCATGTTTTAATAATGCTATTATTTATGCCATGATCATACATTCATGCATTAACTTGATTAAAATTGATTTAAGGACTATGACATGACTTGGAGTCCCAGTTATAAGGGAATCAAGTAGAGTTGCATTAGAAAATGCATGAAACCCTAGTCTAGGGAGAACAAAACTCACATCTCACATCTAATTGACATGTATGTGTATGTATACACCCTAGGTACATGTGAGATGCTAGGATATGAGTTAAGTTCAAAGTGCATAGTTTTTGCATCTAGATGAACTAAAACTCATCTAATTTTAGTTGTGGATCATTGGGAGAGCTTGTGTACAAGTCACGTACATAGAGCCCAAGGAATATGATCCAAGATAAGGTTTTGAAAACATTTTAAAATCATTTTGAAAAACCTTGGTGAAGTCTATCTTTTGATAGCAATCACCATTGATGAAGTTGATACAAAGTAGGGCCAAAACATTGAAAATTTCAATGGTTTTGAACTTTGTACCAATTTCACTATTTAATGGGTAAAATAATTTTCAAACATTTTTCACCCATTGTATTAGTCATAAGTATTATACGTATCAAATTTCGTGATTTTTCGATATACGTATAATTTGTTATGATTTTTCAAAACTCATTTCTGATAACTGCAAATCGGGATTTTTAGTTATCGATCGACGCCTGGTGGCAATGATCGATGGAGGTTCCAAATCGGTGATTTCTGAATCACTCGACTGGTAGCCTGATTTCGGGGTAAACAAGGTTGTTTAACCCAATTTCAGCTACGGTTATGGTCCCTAATCACTCCTAACCCTAGAATATGCTTTGGGAAGCATTATAAAGGGTGTAAATCCATTGGATATGGATTAGGAGAAGTATTTGGGGTTTGTATCAATTTTAAGGTGTTGGATAGTTCAATTTTGAATTTCTAACCTTAATTTTGATGGTTTAGAGTTCCTATTGGCTTAGGGACTTCCCAAGGACATTGTTGGTGCAATGGTCAAGGGGGAGCAAGCCTTTAGGGGGAGGTATCCATCTTGGAATGATGGATGTGTTTTTCTCCTTGAAAAGGAGAAGTTATTGGGAGAATATGACATCAATTGGGAAATTGATGGGGACTTTTCAGAGACCCAATTTGGAAATTGGGAGAGTAAATAGGATTGTCTCTCTTGAGTGATATTGGACTTATCACTAGGAAGATGGTAGGCATCCTAAGTATTTTTGGACCAAGGGGGAGATCGTAAGATCTCATTGGGACATGAGACATTGACCCTCTTGGGGAGACAACTTTTTGCTGTTAGTCAAAAAGGGGGAGAATGTTTGGGGGAAAACATTTGGAGAGTATTTACCAATTTGGGATAATTGGTAAAGGATTGGAGTTAGTATTCTAACTCAATTATTTGTTTGGTTTTTTTCAAACATCAAAAAGGGGGAGATTGTTGGTGCAATCGGCCCAGGTCACGATTGACCAGGACTCGAGTTTGGCTCGAGTGATGTTTTTATGTGTTTTGATGTTTCGAAAAAAACATATGACAATGTAATTGTCATTTGGGAAAGTCCAAGCATGGGTCTTGGCAATGTAAAGTCCAACATGGGTTGATAAGGGAAAGTCCAAGCTTGAGTCTTGGCATTTGAGAAGTCCAAGGGTTTAATTATTGGCGGCGTAAAGTCCAAGCGGAGTCTTGGCAGCATAAGACCAATGGTTGGCGGCGTAAAGTCCAAGCGGTAGTCTTGGCAGCATAAGTCCAATAGTTGGCGGCGTAAAGTCCAAGCGGAGTCTTGGCGGCGTAAGTCCAATGTGCCTTGGCGGTGTAGACACCGTTAGCATGACATAGCCGATGGAAGTACCTGAAGGCTAGCGCAATGGATGAACAAGTCATGGATGACTTGGAGGGATCCGAGAGGCGTGAGGCTGATGGAGGTGGCTAGAAGGCTTAGGTCTAGGCTAAGGGTAGTCTAGCAAGTATGGGGGAACCATACTTGGGCTAAAACCTCATATTTTAGTGCCATGTGGCTCAACTAGGGTTTGGGTTATGGCCTAGCGATGGGCCGGCAGGTGCGCGATCGGTGATGGCTCGATCGATCAAGCGATCGTGTGATCGATCCCATCGGTGCTCGGTATTTTGGGCACATAATGGAGTCGAGACTCGACTGGTCGAGTGAAGGCTCCATCAGTCGACTGATGGTCACAATCAGTCGACTGATGGTAGTTCCGTTGGACTTATCCAACGTGGAACTAGCCGTTGTCTCACGACAACAGTGGCATCAATCGACTGATGGTCCCGATTAGTCGACTGATCAACTTTTTCCAGCACAGGTTGAAGCTATATATGGAGCTCGTGATGGAGGAAAAAGACATCGGTTCTTGAGGGCTATTGGGGCGATTTGTTGGTGCAAATTAGGTCTCCAAGTGCAAGCAAGAAACCAAGCATTCAAGCAATCAAAACAAGTGTTGTAAAGTCTTTTATTTACTTGTATTTCGTATTTACATTGTATATTACTTGTATTTTGTTCTTACTGTTGTAAGATATATTGTACGAGGTTTCTCCACCTCCAACTTGTGTCGAGAAGGAGTATTTGTCATTAGTGAGTGCGTGTGCATCACTAGAGCTCGTAGAGCTCGATCCGTGGAGTAGGAACCATGCGGTTCCGAACCACGTTACATACTCGTGTTAGCGTGTTGTTCATTTCACTATTGTATCATTTCTATTTCCGCTGCGTACTAACGAAATTGTAGACACGGACGCGATCGATTTCCGACATCGCACGAAAGACGCTATTCACCCCCCCTCTAGCCGTTCCAATATTTCTAACAATAACATGATCTCCCGTGTGACACCACACACCATGTTATCTACAATGTAAAGTATTAGACAATATTGCATAACCATGAAAATATGCAAACAATGATCATGTGATTCTTATTTCAAAATAAAGATGTTCATACAAAAGATAGACTTTTCAGTATACATCCCTACACAATCTTCCTTCCTTGCTCGTTCCGAACAAGAGGAAGAATAGAAACAAAGCTCTATTCCTTCTTTCAACCAACCAACAACCTCCAAGGATGGAGCTTTGCCGCCGGCCAAGAAGGAAGAAGAGATTAAGGGTTGCCGGCCAAAAGCTTCAAGGGAGGACCCTAAACCATTGTTCCACTGGCCAAGGAGAAGGAGAAGAGGGAGTTTGGACACCGGCCAAGGGTTGGAAGAGCTCCAATGGGCGTCGGCAGCTTGTGGAAGAAGAACAACACAAGGAAAATCTTTCTTTATTATGTGCCGCCCAAGCCCAAACCCTAGCTTTTATTCTTGCCGCCAACTCCAAAACCCTAGCTTCTCATGATTAATTCTCCACGCCAGCCCATTGCCCTCCTTTTATAGAGTTAGGGATAAGTCTCCTTTTAATCTCCACCATTGGTTCTAGGGATTTAATCTCAACATCGGATCTAGAGATTTAATCTCAACCGTCGGATCTTAGAGATTAAATCGATACCTTTGGATCTAGAGTTTTGTTTCTATCCATTGGATGTAAGCTTCATGAGGTGCTAATAGGATACAATAGGGACTATGAGGAGGAGTTGGATCATGGTCACCCATGGATCAAGCCCACATAAAGTCCGATCCATTAATGATAATCCAATCCACTAAAGGATTATCATTGATCTACCTCACCAACCCCCATAAGTTAATATGGGCTCCATATATTATTTGTACATTTTCTCCCCGTGTTTAAGATCTCGAATGTCCGTCAATTAATTAATTTACTAACCATTAATTAATCAACATCTAACTCCATGAGTAGTACCACTCAACCTTTTCATCATGCCGGACCAAGTCCACCTGTAGGGTTTAAATGATGAACCTTATGAGCTCCTCAAGGGGACATCATCATCCTAATATATAGGACACGGTTTCCTCCTATAATCAACGACACACCATATAAATAATATCATTTCCCAACGTACCGAGCTTATCGATTTAATCTATAAATCTCGCCCATTGGTAAATCAAAGAAATGAATATTAAGTATATGTGCCCGTTATTATATCGGGATTAAGAGCATGTACAATATAATATCCGAGGTCCGATTCGATTATGTAGTCATCAATAAATCGAATCACCTCTAAGTCGGTCTTGCTCAATACACACAAAGTGCACTAGTGTGATTCTATGGTCAAGACAAACCAATACCAAATCACACTACAACCATTCCGATGGTTTGTCCAAAGGCATCTCGGTTGTGAGCCTTGACTTATACTTTTCAAGGAGCCGATAACAAGATCTCCCGTGTGACACCACACACCATGTTATCTACAATGTAAAGTATTAGACAATATGCATAACCATAAAAATATGCAAACAATGATCATGTGATTCTTATTTCAAAATAAAGATGTTCATACAAAAGATAGACTTTTCAGTATACATCCCTACAATATCCCACTTATACTAAAAGACTATGCTGTCCTCAAACTGTCATACATCTAATCCCCATTCCCTCCACATGACTATCAAAAGCTCTCGCCGGAAGGGCCTTAGTTAAAGGATCTGCCAGGTTATCCTTCGATGCAATTTTGGCTACAACAACTTCTCCTCTCTTTACGATTTCTCGTATCAGGTGGTACTTGCGCTCTATGTGCTTACTTGCCTTATGGGCTCGTGGTTCCTTCGAGTTTGCAACTGCACCACTATTATCACAATAAATTGTGATAGTTCTGGGCAAACCAGAAATCACATCTAAGTCCATCAGGGAGTTCCTGAGCCACACAACTTCTTTGGCCGCCTCAGAGGCTGCCACATACTCAGCTTTCATGGTTGAGTCCGCCACGCATTTCTGCTTGACACTCCTCCATACAATGGCTCCACCTCCCAAAGTAAACACAAAACCTGAGGTAGACTTACTGTTATTCCTGTCTGACTGGAAGTCGAAATCCGTGTAACCCACAGGGAGTAATTGGTCTGCCTGGTAAACTAGCATATAATCTCTAGTCCTTCTCAGGTACTTCAATATATGCTTTACCACAATCCAATGTCCCTGTCCTGGATTGCTCTGATATCTGCTGACCATGCCCACGACATAGTAGATATCTAGTCTCGTACATAGCTTCACATACATGAGGCTTCCTACTGCCGAAGCATAAGAAATCGCCTTCATCTCCTCTATCTCCTCAGATGTTCTAGGACACATCTCCTTAGATAAAGGAACTCCATGCCTGAAAGGTAGAAAACCCTTCTTAGAGTTCTGCATGCTAAAAGGCTCCATAATCGTGTCTATGTATGAAGCTTGGGATAAGCACAACATCGTTTTCCTGCGATCGCTTATAACCTTGATCCCAAGAATGTGTCCCACCTCTCCCAAGTCCTTTATATCAAACTGTTTGGACAACCATACCCTTACGTCCGATAACACCTTTAAATTCTTGCTAATCACCAAAATGTCATCTACGTATAGTACAAGAAATACCACTACGTTTCCGTCACATCTCTTGTATACATAAGACTCATCCGGACTTGGAATAAATCCATAAGACTGGATTACCTCATCAAAGTGGATGTTCCAAGACCTCGAAGCTTGCTTCAAACCATAAATGGACCGATTAAGCTTACACACAAGATGCTTTTTGCCTTTAGCAATGAATCCCTCTGGTTGCTTCACATAGATGTTTTCCTCAAGACTTCCATTAAGGAAAGTTGTCTTGACATCCATCTGCCACACCTCATAATCCATATGAGCTGCTATGCATAAGAGAATCCGGATAGACTTAAGTATGGCTACCGGCGAAAAGGTCTCCTCATAATCGATACCCTCTTTCTGAGTATACCCCTTCGCAACAAACCTCGCTTTGAAGGTATCAACCTTCCCATCTATTCCTCTCTTTCTCTTGTAGATCCACTTGCATCCAATGATTTTTACATCATCGGGTGGTTCTACTAGCTCCTAGACCTGATTTGAATCCATAGATTCAATCTCAGCATTCATTGCACTTTGCCAAGATACTGCATCTTTATCTTGGATTGCCTCGTCATATGTTCAGGGATCAGGTTCATGTTCGCCTATGACCAAATCAGAAGATTCTCCTAAGAACATGAATCTATTAGGCTATCTCACAACCCTCCCACTACGACGAGGTATCACCTATGTATCCTCTGTGACACGCGGTGCAGTGACATGTGGTATATTCTCTTGTACCGATGGTACTAAAGATGTTACTTCCCCTTTTAATTCCTCCAGAACAATTTTACTCTTGGGCTTGTGGCTCATCACATAGTCTTCCTCCAAAAATCTGGCGTTCATGCTAACGATCACCCTTTGATCTCTAGGACTATAAAACAAACCACCCTTCGTTCCTCTAGGATAGCCAACGAACATGCGTACTTCTGTACGAGGTTCCAACTTACCAGCATCTGCCTTCAGCACATGTGCTGGACTCCCCCATTTCCGAATATGTCTTAGACTAGGCTTTCGCCCAATCCACAATTCTGTGGGAGTAGAAGGCACTGATTTAGATGGAACAAAGTTCAGAATGTACACCGCCGTATCTAGAGCATATCCCCAGAACGAATCTGGCAACTCAGAATAACTCATCATCGATCTAACTATCTCTATAAGAGTCCTATTCCTTCGCTCTGCTACACCATTCTGCTGGGGTGTGCCAGGTGCAGTCAATTGGGATTGAATCCTAGCCTCTGATAAGTAATTCCTAAACTCTCCTAAGAGGTACTCGTCACCACGATCAGATCGTAGTGTCTTGATACTTTTACCTTGATGTTTCTCCACATCATCCTTGAATTCTTTGAACTTGTCAAAGCATTCAGACTTATGGTGCATCAGGTAAATGTATCCATATCTCGAGTAATCGTCTATAAAAGAGACGAATTACTCGAAACCACCTCTAGCCTGGATAGACATAGGACCACACAAATCAGAATGAACCAATTCTAACACATCTTTGACTCTATACCCCTTGGCCTTAAAAGTCCTCTTGGTCATTTTACCCTCCAAGCAAGATTCACAGGTTGGGAAATCCTCCACCACTAATGAACCCAAAGGTCCATCAGCTATCAACCTTTGAATTCTGCTTAGGTTAATATGACCAAGCCTAAGATGCCAAAGATATGTTTGGTTCATCTTCGAAGATTCTTTTCTCTTATTGGAATTAGAAGATGAGTTATTAATTTCAATTTGCATCATGGGAGCTTTTGGTTCAAGTGTATACAAATTTCCTATCAATGCACCCAAACAGATAATGTCCCTATTCCTTTTTATAACAACTCTGTCATTAAAAGAAATAGAAATATCCATCCATAAACAATTTAGAAATTAAAATTAAATCCTTTCTAAATAAGGGTATATAAAGGAAATTCTTAAGAACCAAAACTTTATTTTTCTCAAAAGATAAATGAACGTCTCCCACTGCAACTGCCGTCACCTTCGTGGCATCGCCCAAGTACACGGTAATCTCCCCCTCAACCAGTCATTTGGTTTCCTGGAACCCCTGCAAAGTATTGCAGACATGATCAGTGGCTCCCGTATCTACACACTAGGTGCCGATAGATAACACCGCTAAACATGTTTCAACGACTAGACCAAAAGATATGTCCTTCTTCCAGTTGTTGATGCCAAGTGAAGCACTTGCCTTTCGGCTTCTTCACTCCTCCCTGAGTACCTCCCACCGCCTTTGCCCCAGTTTGTTTCTTCTTCTTCTTGCCTTTCAGCTTAGAAGTAGAAACCTTTTGGGTCACCATGGCATGTGCCTGAGCACTCTGATGAAATAGCCCCTCTGCCGCCTGGAGTTCTGTTAGAAGCTCCGCCAACGAATACAACCTCTTGTTCATGTTGTAGTTCAGGCGAAACTGCTCAAAACTCCTAGGTAGAGACTGAAGTATGATATCGACTTGGGTTTCCCCATCGATATTAGCTCCTGTTGGTGCAGTAGGCACCTAAGTCGAACCTGAGTTTTGATTATAGCAAACGATACAAAGTTAAGCTCATGTCGTTATCTCACGAGGTGAATCGAGTATGCAGAAGATTGATATAGCTGGAGCTGAAGGCTAGCGACACCCGGAGGAAGCTGCGGTGGTCGGGCGACACTCGAGTGACTTCGGAGGGAGCCGAAGGAATCGAGTGGAAGGCCGGAAGGAAAAGCAACATGTAAGTGTCGAGGTAAGCTCGTGTGTGCGAGCGTAAGTGAGGTCGTATCCTCTTTATGGGGATGATCTTAAGCATAGATCCGACCAAAGACATCCTTTAGATGGTCTAGGTCGAGATCGGACGGTCGACGACCGTCGAAATTATGTTTTTGTTGAGCTAACTTTGACTTGCGAAGCATCGATCATTGCCGGCTTGGAGGACTCGATCGATCAATCGACTACGAGGTCGCGACTGAATCGATGCCATCGCCATCGACTGATGATGACCATCAGTCGATTGATGGTCAATGATCAGATTCGAGGAGTCAAGGCTTATCACCCCATTTCAAGGAGGTTTTGTGCCCAATTCCTATTGGTTGAAGACCCATTCGATGAGGGGCTTAAAGGCTATAAAAGGAGGGCTTGTCCTAGGGTTTTTCATCAATTAAAAAGCTTCCATGTGCTTCCGATACGCTCCGACTCTCCGAAATCCCTACGACGAAGCGCTGCCGAGACGACGACTAGAGCCTCAACCTCCAACCTTTGAAGTCGTCGGTAACGAAAAGTTTGAATTATAATTCAGTTTATAAGTTGTTCTTCTTTTCAAGCTTTAAATCATATCAAGGAGAGGGGAAGTGTCCCTCTACCTTGAGCTTTTTTCATTTTGTGTATCCGTCAAACTCCTACATCCAACGAGGAGGAGTTTTTTAGTAGATTGCCCTCCGTACGTGGTCAAGGACCACTAGGGCCTTGGAGTAGTAGCCTTCGGCTATGAACCAAGTAAAACCTTTGTGTCTATTGTCTTTTATTTTTGTTTATTTTTCCGCTGCGTATATTTGTCTTGAAACGAATTCGAAAGAAAAATGTCTATCGCTATTCACCCCCACCCCCCCTCTAGCGATCCGATCGATCCAACAATTGGTATCAGAGCCGGGGGTTGCTAAGATTTGGTGAAACCACCAATCTAGCCTTTTTTACAGATTTATTTTTCTTTTAATTCTGTTTTTTTTTATTTATTTCTCTTTGTTAAGTTTTTTCTCCCGCACTACTAATCCAAGACGCGAGTCTTGGTACTTGTTTTCGTGTTTCTGTCGTTGTTAGTTTCTTCGTCTCCGTCTATTTGTGTCTTTTGTTCTAATGGCCCATCTCGAGGCTTTTAGCACCGTCCGACCTCCGTTTTACAATGGAGATGACTTCCGTTATTGGAAGGGTTGGATGGAATGCTTTCTCAAAACCCAAATCGAGATGTGGATCATAATCCAAACGGGTTTCACACTTCTGACTAATGAAGTGGGTGACTCCTTGGATTATGATCAATGGACCATTGCACCAAAACGACAAGTCGAAGCCGACACCAAGGCAACACAAATCCTCCAATGTGGCCTATCCAAGGAGGAGCTAAATCGCGTCGGCCCCTTCATAAGCGCAAAAGATCTTTGGACAAAACTAGTGGAGCTACACGAAGGGACCGATGAAGCCAAGGTATGTAAGCGTGATCTTCTTTTCAATAAACTATATAACCTAAAAATGCAGGAACACAAGTCCGCGACGCAACTCCACGCCCGGGTCCAAGACATAGTCAACAAACTACATGCAATCGGGCAAAAGGTCGAAAACCGCGACCTTATAAGGTATGTTCTAAACACTTTTCCGAGGACTACCTTGTGGGCATCCATGGTCGATGCCTACAAGGTCTCCAAGGATCTTTCTAAAATTAGGTTAGATGAACTCTTTTCAGATTTCAAATTACATGACCAGTCCAACTCGAAACCCGAGAGGGGAATAGCCTTGTTTGCAGGTTCAAAGAAGAAGAAAATCGCTAGCAAGCCACTACCAACCGAGGAGGAAGATGAGTCCGAAGAAGAAGTTGACCCGGAGTTGACTGCCAAACTAATCAACCTAGCTCGAAGGATAGCCAAGGGACGAAAGCGAACCACGACTCGACCCAACCAAGGTAAGCCTAAAAGTTCTAATATTAGGTGTTATGAGTGTAACAGGTTTGGACATATCAAGTCCGAGTGCCCCAAGCTCAACCACCAAGCACCTAAGCACAAGAAGGCCCTCAACGCGACATGGGAAAAAGAGTCATCCGAAGAAGACGAAGACCACGTCTTCATGGCGAAATCGATTGAGTCAGACACGGAGACCGAACCTAAACTTGAGTCAGAACCTGAGGATGACTCAGACTAGGAAGCTACCTTCAAGTCAAGACACGGATACACATCCGGTTCAAAAGATACCCTTAAAGATCAATGGATGTTGGACAGCGGTTGCTCCCAACACATGACCGGGGATCAACTCAAATTCACAAAGCTTCGATTCAAACGACAAGGATCGGTAGCCTTTGGGAATAACGACAAGCTCAAAATCATCGGATCAGGTGATATCGAGCTTAATTCGAATTTTGTTATTAAAAATGTATTACTTGTAGAAAATTTTGAATATAACCTGCTTAGCGTAAGCCAATTATGTGACAATAACTATAAGGTCATATTTTTAGAAAATGAATGTGTAATTAAAACAAATAAAACAGCTAAAACAATACTCAAAGGAACTAGGACAAATAACAATTATACAATTAACTTAATCAAATCCTCAGCCAAATGTCTTATGACACAGGAAGAGGAATCATGGTTGTGGCACCGACGACTCGGTCACTTGCACCCAAGACTCGTCCACAAGATGAGTCAGAGTGGCTTAGTCAGAGGCTTACCCAACCTCAAAAATTTGGTTAATAAAATCTGTAATGCTTGTCAACAAAGAAAACAACCTAGGACACAACACAAGTTAACTAACCAAGAACAAACCTCAAGTGTACTTGAGCTCCTGCATATGGATCTATTCGATTCACATGGAGCCAAGTCACTCAATAGAAGTCAATATTGCTTAGTCATAATTGATGACTACTCCAGGTTTACCTGGGTTAGGTTCATCAAACATAAAAATGATACCCTAGATCAATTAATCAATCTATTCAAATTAATCGAGAATAAAAAAAAACCTTAAGGTTAAAAGACTTAGAAGTGATCATGGTGGTGAATTCGAAAATCAAAGGTTCACCGACTTCTGTAACCTAAACGGATACCACCATGAATTCTCTTACCCTAGGACCCCTCAACAAAATGGCCTAGTGGAGCGGAAAAACCGAACTCTACAAGAAGCCGCTAGGACCATGTTGAACGAATACGACCTACCTGATAGGTTTTGGGCAGAAGCCGTTAGCACGGCTTGCTATGTCCAAAATAGGATCCTTATGGTAAAGAGGCACCTTAAGACCTCGTACGAGATTTATCACAATAAAGTACCCAACATCAAGTACTTTAGGGTATTTGGATGTAAAGTACATATCTTAAACACTAAGAACCACCTAGGGAAATTCAAATCCAAAACCTCCACCGGAATCTTCTTAGGATACTCAACCACGAGTAGGGCCTATAGGGTATATAACCACGATACCCTTAAAGTCGAAGAGACTATTAATGTAGTGTTCGATGAAGTACCCAAACCTACAAAACCCTTAATGACCCCAAGTGTTGAGCCCACTGATACCAAACTCATCTCCGACCCTGAGATCGAGTCTAATCCACATCAACCAACTTCTCTTGTCGACCAAGTGACAAGTGATCCGAGTCAAACTAGTGTTCAACCAAGTCACCCCATTGATCAAGAATTAGGTGACACAAACCCAACCCAATCTAGGATTCAAACTAACCACCATATCGATCAAGTGATAGGAGATCCTAATCAAGGAGTTCGAACTAGAGCATCCTATAGGAACCTTAGTCAAATTTCCTTAATTTCAAAGATAGAACCCAAATCAATTGAAGAAGCTCTTCTTGATCCCGATTGGATTATTGCAATGCAAGAAGAGCTAGCTCAATTTACTAGGAATGAAGTGTGGGAATTAGTACCACCACCTAAATACAAAACGGTAATTGGAACAAGGTGGGTGTTTCGAAATAAGCTTGATGATAAAGGTGAAGTAGTTAGAAACAAGGCTAGGTTAGTCGCCAAAGGGTTTAGTCAAGTCGAAGGCTTAGATTACGACGAAACCTATGCCCCAGTAGCTAGACTCGAATCCATTCGAATGTTGCTAGCTTATGCCGCACATCGAGGATTTAAGTCGCTTCAAATGGATGTTAAGTCGGCATTCCTAAATGGATACATTAAAGAAGAAGTTTATGTTAGCCAACCCCGGATTCGAAAATCTAGATAAACCCGTCCATGTTCTAAAACTTAAGAAAGCTCTCTATGGACTTAAACAAGCTCCTCGAGCTTGGTACGAGAGACTTTCAATCCATCTTAAGTCAAAAGGGTTTAACCAAGGCTTAGTTGACCCAACTCTCTTCGTAAAAACCTTAGGTAAAGAAATATTCATAGCTCAAATTTACGTAGATTTATATAATTTTGGAACCTCTAACTCACCTTACTAAACGAGTTCGCTTCACTCATGGAAAGTGAGTTAAAATGAACTTGGTAGGCGAGTTAAGTTTCTTTTAGGTCTACAAATTAAACAAACTAAGGATGGTATATACCTATATCAACAAAAATACACTAAGGAGTTAATTAAAAGATTTGGAATGCAAGACGCTAAGATAATAAACACCCTAATGGCGATTCATGTTAACATAGGAGAAGACCTTAAAGTAAGTCCATTGACTTAAAGTACTATAGAGCGAATAGGAAGTCTCCTATACTTAATCGCTGAGCCGACCCGACATCCTATTCAAAGAAGTATGTGCGCTGTTTCAAACCTGTGCTAAGGAGTCTCACCTAACCCTAGTTAAGTTATCCTTAGATATCTTAAGGGTACACTTAACGCTGGTATTTGGTATACCCTAGATCTACCGAGTTCGAACTAATCGGCTACCCGATTCGGATTATGCCGTAGTAAACTCGATAGAAAGAGCACGAGTGTTGTTGTCAACTACTGGCTATTGCCTTATCTACCACCCGAATACGCTATGCGATGGGTGAGTGTGTAACTCAGCTTCTTTGGATGAAGCACACTCTCCGAGACTTTGGGTTGGACTTCACCAAAACCAAAATTTTTGTAGACAACATAAGTTCGATAAATCTAACTAAGAACCCTATATGCCATTCAAGCACAAAGCATATAGAGGTAAAACACCATTTCATTCGAGAACATGTAGCCAACGGCTCCATCCAACTCGAATATGTTGACTCGATGTCTAACCTAGCAGACCTATTTACTAAACCCCTACCCGAAGCCGAACTTAGTCTATTAAGACAAAAATTGGGCATGTACGTAATAGAATAGGTACTTACAAATTATATGTTCTTACTACTATTTCTTTAATTTCATTATTATGGAACTAGCATAGGACATACCTTAGATATCATGCACCTATAGATTTAAGGAGCCAATACATCTCACAACACATAGGACTAATGTGTTTGTGTACTTAGCCACGTAGATGGGTCTGAGATGTTAGGACCTTACTCCTGGTTCCAGATGTAGAGCTAGTGCATCGCTATGAACCACGGAGTATAATCATACATACTAACCGACTCTGACCAGGACTGGTTGATCCTTCATATCAATCAAGCCAAATATGAGTCGAACATTTTATAGATGAACCTATTTTCAGTATATTATTTTCAAAATAATGTGGAACATGCTTGGACTTTAAAATTAAAACTTATTTTTTATTCCACACACATCCTCACTCTTTTCGATATATGGCAAAAGGGGGAGAAAAAGGCCAAAGTTAAGGGATCAATTTTTTATGGCCAAGGCTTACTTAACTTTAAGTTAACAACTTAAACACATTTAGTTAACTTGTTTTCGTTAACAATACAATAATTTACTTAACTCTTACTTAACTTGTTAACAAAAAGTAATTTACTTAACTTGTTAACAAAATAGAAGTAAAGGCCAAGGTTAAGAAATCAATTTTTTCTTAACTTAAAACTTATTTTAAACACTATGGCCAATATTAAGTAATTTCGGTCACTTAATTCTTTTTTAGTAGCAAATATCAAGGGGGAGAGTTAAAACCCTTTCTCAAGTACTCACCCTCGGTCAAGGGGGAGGATTCCTCAAGGGGGAGCACTTGAAAAAGAGTTTTTACTCCTACACATTCATGCATATCTCTTGCTCATTTTACTTAATGCACTTAATTTGTTTTTTTTCTTAACTTTGTATGTGAGTTTGCCATAAATCAAAAAGGGGGAGATTGTTGGTGCAGTAGGCACCTAAGTCGAACCTGAGTTTTGATTATAGCAAATGATACAAAGTTAAGCTCATGTCGTTATCTCACGAGCTGAATCGAGTATGCAGAAGATTGATATAGCTGGAGCTGAAGGCTAGCGACACCCGGAGGAAGCCGCGGTGGTCGGGCGACACTCGAGTGACTTCGGAGGGAGCCGAAGGAATCGAGTGGAAGGCCAGAAGCAAAAGCAACATGTAAGTGTCGAGGTAAGCTCGTGTGTGCGAGCGTAAGTGAGGTCGTATCCTCTTTATGGGGATGATCTTAAGCGTAGATCTGACCAAAGACATCCTATAGATGGTCTAGGTCGAGATCGGACGGTCGACGACCGTCGAAATTATGTTTTTGTTGAGCTAACTTTGACTTGCAGCAAGCATCGCTGATCGCTTTGGAGGACTCACCGCCAATCCGATCGCCAGAGGTCGGCACTCGATCGATGTCGCCATCACGATCGATGATGGCCATCGTCCGATCGATGGTCAATGATCAGATTCGAGGAGTCAAGGCTTATCACCCCATTTCAAGGAGGTTTTGTGCCCAATTCCTATTGGTTGAAGACCCATTCGATGAGGGGCTTAAAGGCTATAAAAGGAGGGCTCGTCCTAGGGTTTTTCATCAATTAAAAAGCTTCCAAGTGCTTCCGATATGCTCCGACTTTCCGACATCCCTACGACGAAGCGCTGCCGAGACGACGACTAGAGCCTCAACCTCCAACCTTTGAAGTCGTCGGTAACGAAAAGTTTGAATTATAATTCAGTTTATAAGTTGTTCTTCTTTTCAAGCTTTAAATCATATCAAGGAGAGGGGAAGTGTCCCTCTACCTTGAGATTTTTTCATTTTGTGTATCCGTCAAACTCCTACCTCCAACGAGGAGGAGTTTTTTGGTAGATTGCCCTCCGTACGTGGTCAAGGACCACTAGGGCCTTGGAGTAGTAGCCTTCGGCTACGAACCAAGTAAAACCTTTGTGTCTATTGTCTTTTATTTTTATTTATTTTTCTGCTGCGTATATTTGTCTTGAAACGAATTCGAAAGAAAATTTTCTATCGCTATTCACCCCCCCTCTAGCGATCCGATCGATCCAACAGCTCCAAGGACCTCCAGCTCATTCAAATGAGCCATCATCTTGAGAACATAATCCCTCACGGGTGTTCCCTCAATCATGGTGGTCGTCATCAAGTTTCTCATGGCTTCTTACCTCGCAGCCCAATTCTGGTGTCCGAAAAGCTCTTTGAGATTGAGCATCATGTCATAAGCTTTGGGCATGGCTTGATGCTGATGTTGCAGTACATTTGACATAGATGTCAAAATGTAACACCGCATCATCTCATCGACCTTTACCCACTTCTTATAACTCTCTCTCTCCTTTTCCCCAGAATCTTCTGCAGAATTAGGAGGGCACTCGTTGAGGAGTACATATTTGTATTCCTCAGCAGTCAAGACAATGTCTAGATTCCTCTTCCAATCAACATAGTTGGGTCCAGTAAGTTTATTCTCTTTCAATATCACAGCAAGTGGATTGAAAGTCATTTTCAAAGAAAACCTAAGAATCACATAAATCAAAACATTAGATTTCAAAAAATTATTGATTCCTCAAACAATAAAATTTTAAAATCAACCAACACCTCAAAACACCGAGAATATCGTATGCAACGATAGTGTGGACGTATATGAATTCTACATTTGTAAGAGGAGGTTTTACCCATTAATTTTACTATCTTGTCAACCTAACTTTTTGACAAGTAAAATTAATAGTTGGTTCCTCTTTGACCCTACAAATAAAAGCAGTGACTCCAATGGGGAGGATGCTTATATTTGTATCTAAGTGTTCACCATTACTCGGTACCAAGGTAATTATCTCGAGTTATGTGCCTTCCGATGGGGAAGTACACATGCTCCTTGATAATTCCCTATAACCATATTTGACCTTGTGATCTGAAAACAAACTCATCCGATGGGGAGGAAGGCACTCAGAGCTGACGCGCAAGTTTGTTCGCATCACTTGTCAAATCGTAATGGAGGCTGTGGGAATTTAAAAAAATTTCCCTCTCCCACTTAGTAATTTGAAATTGAGGAATTTTCCTAGCCTACGACATGCATATCAAACAAAAAGCAATAAATATGAAAAATAAATTATTTTCCAACTATTATGGCTTTTGTCTTCAATATGTCTCCTGTCACATCGCCATCTCGTCCGCTCCTCCTACGCTATATACGAGCCATCCAGACATCCGAGCCGAGACTAAAACCTATTTTAATTTATATCCATCGATCCTATACTCCACGAGGGAGTGTACATAAAATCTAGATCGAAAGTAAAATAAAATAAAGAGTGCCTAACAATGACGTATCTAATTTACAAAAAAAAATCAAATAGTAGCCTCGTCAACCCAGAGGATTCAACAAAATATACACATACAATCACATACACACATATGGCCATAATAGTCGGATCTTATGCCTGCAACCAAAGAGTTAAACTACACATATCCTACTATTATCCGGCACATATAATATATGAAAAAATGTATAAGAGTAACCGAATCCTTAAACACACAAAACCCGAAACCTTTGCTCTGATACCAATTGAAGGGTTTTTCTTATCGAGTCCATGAGGGGAAACTTCGCTTCTCACTTCACCTCGGTTGCTTGTTCATGGTGATCCCATCGATGTCCCCGGATTAAAAAATTTAATCCTAGACAAAAGGGATTGCCCAAACAACCAAGTCATCGTCGTGCTATTCGTTTAGAGAGGTCACTTGAACTAACTCGTTGTTCAAGCGACCAACCTCTATTCTACGAGTAGTCGCGGAATAGACGATGTATGGATCGCCAGCTATTGTATTTATGTTCGGGATCCAAGTATTATTTATCCACAAACAGATTATATCATGCTCATGATTGAAAAAACAAATACAAGCAAGTAACAAAAGAGAATAGAGAATAGATATACCTCTCGATCTTCTAATGTATGACCTTCCTCCTTTCGGACGTCATGTGGGTGACGATCTACCAAAAGTTGAAGCTCCTAGATCACCAATTTTCCATCCTTTCTCGTTCCGAGCAAGAGGAAGAATAGAAACAAAGCTCTATTCCTTCTTTCAACCAACCAACAACCTCCAATGATGGAGCTTTGCTGGCGGCCAAGAAGGAAGAAGAGATTAAGGGTTGCCCGCCAAAAGCTTCAAGGGAGGACCCTAAACCTTTGTTCCACCGGCCAAGGAGAAGGAGAAGAGGGAGTTTGGACACCAGCCAAGGGTTGGAAGAGCTCCAATGGGCACTGACAGCTTGTGGAAGAAGAACAACACAAGGAAAATCTTTCCTTATTAGGTGCCGCCCAAGCCCAAACCCTAGCTCCTATTCTTGCCGCCAACTCCAAAACCCAAGCTTCTCTTGATTAATTCTCCACGCCAACCCCTTTCCCTCCTTTTATAGAGTTAGGTATAAGCCTCCTTTTAATCTCCACCATTGGTTCTAGGGATTTAATCTCAACCGTCGGATCTAGAGATTTAATCTCAACCGTCGGATCTTAGAGACTTAATCTCTACCTTTGGATCTAGAGTTTTGTTTCTATCCATTGGATCTAAGCTTCATGAGGTGTTAATAGGATACAATAGGGACCATGAGGAGGAGTTGGATCTTGGCTACCAATGGATCAAGCCCACATAAAGTCCGATCCATTAATGATAATCCAATCCACTAAAGGATTATCATTGATCTACCTCATAAGTTAATATGGGATCCATATATTATTTGTACATTTTCTCCCCGTGTTTAAGATCTCGAATGCCCGTCGATTAATTAATTTACTGACCATTAATTAATCAACATCTAACTCCATGAGTAGTACCACTCAACCTTTTCATCATGCCGGACCAAGTCTACCTGTAGGGTTTACATGATGAGCCTTATTAGCTCCTCAAGGGGACATTATCATCCTAATATATAGGGCACGGTTTCCTCCTATAATCAACGACACACCATATAAATAATATCATTTCCCAACTTACCGAGCCTATCAATTTAATCTATAAATCTCGCCCATTGGTAAATCAAAGAAATGAATATTAAGTATATGTGCCCATTATTATATCGGGATTAAGAGCATGTATAATATAATATCCGAGGTCCGATTCGATTATGTAGTCAGCAATAAATTGAATCACCTCTAAGTCGATCCTGCTCAATACACACAAAGTGCACTAGTGTGATTCTATGGTCAGGACAAACCAATACCAAATGACACTACAACCATTCCGATGGTTTGTCCAAAGCCATCTCAGTTGTGAGCCTTTACTTATACTTTTCAAGGAGCCGATAACATGATCTCCCGTGTGACACCACACACCATGTTATCTACAATGTAAAGTATTAGATAATATTTATAACCATAAAAATATGCAAACAATGATCATGTGATTCTTATTTCAAAATAAAGATGTTCATACAAAAGATAGACTTTTCAGTATACATCTCTACAGTGTTTTCTAAAAATACATGTGGAGTCTTGGATAATCATCCAAACCGGCTTTGCTCTACCCACCAATGATCAAGGTGAACCCACGGACTTTCACAAGTGGACCACTGCAACCAAGAGACAAATCGAAGCCGATGCAAAGGCAACTCAAATGTTGCAGTGTGGTTTGTCCAAAGAAGAGCTCAACCGCATCAGACCCTTCATCAGTGCAATAGATCTGTGGACAAAACTCATAGAACTACACGAAGGGACTAACGACGCGAAGGTAAGTAAGCGTGACTTACTACTTAATAGATTGTATAACCTTAAGATGCAGGAACACGAGATGATGACGCAACTACATGTTCGCGTCCAGGACATTTATCAACGGCCTGCACACTATCGGACACAAGGTTGAAAACCGTGACCTTCTAAGGTATGTTCTTAATTCATTTCCTAGGACTACCTTGTGGGCATCCATGGTCGATGCCTGCAAGGTCTCTAAGAACCTTTTGAAGCTTAGGTTAGACGAGTTATTTTCCGAGTTTGAACTTCACGAGCAGATTAACATGGTCCGGGCCAAGAAAGGTATTTCTCTATTTGCAGGACAAAGAAGAAAGCCATCTACCAGGCAAGAAGATGGACTCGAACCCGAAGACGAATCAGAGTCCAAATCCGAAGAGGTGGAAGCAATTGTGAACGTAGTGTGGAAGATCGTTCGGAGGGAACTAAAGAACCAAAAGAGGGCACAATTCAAATCAAATCAAAAGAAGACTTTTCATGCAACATGGGACAACGAAGAAGGCGTCAGCATAGCGTGCATGGCAAGACTCGAAGAGTCCGAGTCAGAGTCTGAATCCGAATCTAATTACAACACTGACTCCGAACTCGAGGACTACTTCGAGAAGCAACTCAAAGCCGGACCAAAAGGGAAAATTAAGGTTAGCCACTCACTAATTCATACGCTTTACAATACAATTAAATTGCTAACTAGGAAATTAGCTAAATCCGAGTCTAGGGTCGAGTCCTTGGTTGAGGAGGTTGAAACCCTCAAACAAGAGACACCTCTAAACTCTTCGACTAGTCGAGTTCAAGAGGAGGACTCAATTCGAGTTGAAAAACTCGAAGAAGAGAACTCTCTCTTGAAAGGATAAGTCCAAGAGCTCGAATCTCGGTTGAACAAGTTCTCGATGGGGTCCAAGAATCTTAACCGACTTCTTGGAACTCATCATCGATCGTATATAGCTCAAAGACTACGAATATATTTTACATGTCTATCGTAAACCGTAGTCATCATCGAGTCCAAGCATGGGTCCCGAAAACTTTATTAAACTCACATATAAGGACCAATAGGTTTTGGATTCCCCAGGATCAAGTTCATTACTTGACCAGACCATATTATCCAGGGGGAGCTAATACCAAAATAGTATATCCGATAACCTAAACTTTTTTTTAGAATGGTTAGATAGGACTATAACTCGTCAATGCTTGATAACATAGTACCACGACGCGGCGAGATGATAGTACGCTAGGAAAATAGAGTCTCATGTATTCAGACTAGATAAGGCGTATCTAGTTCAGTTCACTTGACCGAGTGAAACTAGCTGAAGCTACCTCACCGTATCCTAGACTAGTTAGACCAGGAAGTGGTCTTAGGTGAGTCAAGTTACTATTTTCTCGAAATTGGCTTTGTCTAAGGAAGTGTCCATTTTTCCGATCAAAGAAGGCCCTTGTGCCTCGCCACGACCTGGAAGCCAAGATCTTGAAAAGGTGACTTGATGAGCTTAGGATCAAATCCGAATCTAATGCAAGGTTGATCAGTTTCAAATCATTAAAACTTAATCAAGATAAAATTGGAATCATCTCACACAACATATAAGGTCAACCAATTCTAAGACACTTTGAATGGGTGAGATGAATAAGGAACAATTTCAATTTGCATAATCTTTTCAAAAATGTTATCTATTTTTCAAACTATCGAGCTTAAACATGTACTTATACTCGGACAAAACTCTAAATATACAACCTTCTAGGTCAATGTTTAGCGCCCCCTAACTCTTATGTACCTTATATACTTGATTAAGGGGGAGAGCAAACTAACCCTAAGAGTTATATATTTTCAAAAGTTATTAGCGTATGAGTATTTTGAAACTCAAAGCAAATTTTATATGTATTTTTGAAAATCAAATTAGTCTCAAGACTTATATTGTTGGTGCAGAGGGTTATACCTCGAACCAAAGTAAATTGAGACACATGCTTGGACTCATGTTAGATAATCTTTATGCATGAAATTTCATGTTAGAAACCCCTATTTTTTATATTATACAACCCCAAATCTTTTTTGATTTATGACAAAAGGGGGAGAAGAGCACAAGTTAAGGGGGAGAACAAAAATTTAAAATTTTTAAGATTAACCTTTTGTTCTAAAACTCACCTAAGGTTAAGGGAGAATTGATTTACATTTACTCATTTTCCACATTACATTTTTCCTTAACTTTGCGTAAGTTTGCCATAGATCAAAAAGGGGGAGATTGTTGGTGCAGGGGCACCAGATAATCGAACCTGTGTTTTGATTATGGCAAAGACGCAAAGTTAAGATTACATTGTTATCTCACGATCTGAATCAAGTATGCAGAAATGCTAAGCTAAGTCGAAGGTCAGCAACACTCGGAGAGAACTGTAGTGGTCGGGCGACACCGGGAGGACTTCGGAGGGAGCCGAAGGAATCAGGTGGAGACCGAAAGCAAGGATTCAAAGGTAAATGTTGAGGTAAGCTCGTGTGAGTGAGCGTAAGTAAGGTCGAGTCCTTCATACGGGGACATCCTTAGGCGACGATCCGACCAAGACTTCCCATGGAAGGTCTATGTTGAGATCGGACGGCAAGTGGCCGTCGAATTCACTTATATTTCGAGCTAACTCTTTATTACAGTCGAAAAGTCTGGAAATCAGTTCAAACGGCCAAGGATCAGTGCAGCTACTGAGCCATCAGTTCAACCGGCCAAGGATCAGTTCAACTACTGAGCCATCAGTTCAACCAGCCAAGAAATTAGTTCAACCGATGGTCAATAATCAGCCTCGAGGAGTCAAGCTTTATCACCATTTTTCAAGGAGTCTTGTGCCCAATTCCTATTGGTTGAAGACCCATTCGAAAAGGGGCTCAAGGGCTATAAAAGGAGGGCCTCTCCTAGGGTTTTTCATCAATCTCTAAGTACTCAAAAGCCTCCGCAACGCTACGACTCTCTGAAGACTCTACAACGACGAAGTGCTGCCAACAACCCTAGCTTAATTTATATTTCCTAGTTGTTGGTATAATTTTATATTGTCATCTCTTTTATACTGCAATTCTTTATTGAGGTTTTCTATCGTTGCATTTTACATTAATAGAAGAGAGGGTGTGTCTCTATCTTTTGCTTTCGAAGGTTTTTGTAATCGTCTAACTCCTACCTTCAATGAGGAGGAGTGTTTTAGTGAATTGCCCTCTGTACAAGGTCTAGGGCCGTGGAGTAGTAGTCGAAGGCTACGAACCAAGTTAGAAAAACATTTGTCTCCTTTTATTTATCGATTATCTTTCCGCTGCAATTAATTACTCGGGTTTTAATGAAAGAAAAGAAAAAAAAGGTTTTATCGCTATTCAATCCTCTCTCTAGCGATCTTCTCGATCCAACAGAACCTCCTCAAGTTCAACGACACTACCACTGTTTTCTTACAAGAGAAATTATTTCTTTAGAAACACATTCCTTGAAACAAACACCTTTTGTTCCAAGGGATGATAGAATTGGTAACCCCTCGTTTCATTTGGGTATCCAATAAATAGACATTTATCAGACTTAACATTCAATTTGTCTAACACAGTTTGCTTCACATAAGCAGGACAACCCCATATCTTCAAGTAAGATAAATGAGGTTTCTTACTAGCCCATATCTCATATGGAGTAGTAGAGACTACCTTGGTCGGGACTCTGTTTAACAAGTAAACAGCTGTCTGAAGTGCATAGCCCCAAAAGGACTTGGGAAGATTCGCGTGATTCATCATTAACCTAACCATGTCCAATAAGGTCAAGTTTTGCCTCTCAGATACACCATTAAGTTGTGGTGTATATGGCGGAGTCCATTGAGACAATATACTATTATCCTTCAGATAATCTAGAAACTCGACTCAAGTATTCACCACCTCGATCCGATCGAAGTATTTTAATACTCTTGCCAAGTTGTTTCTCTACTTCATTTCTAAATTCTTTGAACCTTTCAAAGGCTTCAGATTTGTGTTTCATCAAGAACTCATACCCAAACCGTGAGTGATCATCGGTGAAGGTAATGAAGTAGCTATAACCTCTTAAGGCTTGAGTTGACATAGGTCCACATACACCAGTATGTATTAGACCAAGAAACTCACCCACCGGTTCACCTTTTCCAGTAAAAGGTAATTTGGTCATCTTGCCTTTTAAGCATGATTCACATGTATCGTATGAATCTAATTCAAACGATTCCAGAATTCCACATCGGTATAATTCTGACATGAGTTTCTTGCTCACATGGCCAAGACGATAATGCCACAAGTAGGAGTCTAATTGATTATCTTTTCGAGCACGCTTGTTGCTCGCTTCGATATTGAAAATATCACTGGATATGTCCAATGTATAAATACCACTGCTTAAAGTTCCAGTCTCATAAAGAACGCCATTCAAAGTTATGTAACAACAATTGTTACTAAAAGTTAAATGGTACCCATTTCTATTTAAATAAGAAATAGAAATGATGTTCTTTATCAACGAAGGAACATAAAAGCAATTGTCCAGTTCTAAGACAAGTCCTGTAGGGAGTTTTAATAAATACATTCCGATGGCGAGTGCAGCAACCTTTGCTCCATTCCCAACACGTAAATTTGACTCTCCCATAACGAGTCTTCTTCTATTCCTTAGCCCATGTATGTCATTACATATATGTGAGTCACACCCAGTATCCAATACCCAAGTGTCTGAGGAAATAGAATGACAATCAATAACGAAGATATCTGAAGAAGATGGAGCATTTGATGCCTTATTCTTCTTTACGGACTCAAGATAAATCTTGTAGTTTCTTCGCCAATGGTCCTCCTTGCCATAATATGGCAAGTACCCTTTTGAGCTAGTTCTGCCTTTTTAGCCTTTTTCTTCTTCCCCTTCTATTGTTCCTTTGACTCCCTCTTAGAACCTTTCTTCGAGGAATCAACTAACAACATCATCCCCTGCTCATGCTTCTCAGAAGGCTCCACAGTCTTCAGCATGTTGAGCAGTACCACAGATGAACCTTCTTGCATCTCAGAGGTGAAGAGGAGCTTGGAGACTTCGAACCTTTCGAATCTCACTTGATCATCAAACAACTCATAAGGATGAAGGACCATGGTATGAGCATCCATATGCTCATGCTGCTTCCGCAGCTCGGGTACCATTGCGGCTAGCATGATGCAACTCACTTGCTCAGAATCACTCACATGTTTCTGATGGGCCAACAATTGGTCCAGTGTTGCATCATCACTAGGATGGGCGGGAAGAGACGCTTCGAGGACATACTCAAGCTTTTCTGTCTTGAGAACAATTCTCAAGTTTCTAAGCCACTCCAAGAAGTTCGGCCCAGTTAATTTATTCGAATTTAAAATAGAGCGCAAATTCAAAGACATCATGATCAAGCGATTAACCTAGAAATACAAAACGAGCATATATGAAAAAGTTGATTTAAAATGCATCCACATACATTTACAAAATCTCATTCATTTTTCGAATTAAAAAACACTCAAAATCAATTCGGGAGATTGTAGGTCAATCTTCAAATGGGCTGATATCCAATATAGATAAGAACAACCTTGGAGTGAGTCCAACAAGCCATTCTTAGCTATGATGGTGGGCATCAAGTATACTGATTACATATCACGTATATGTAACTATCACAATGTGCTATCAATTAATTGAATGTTTACACATACATTGGCCATTCGTCTACAAATCTCATTAGCACACAGTGAAATAATAATAAAACAATAACAAAATAGACAAACACGCAATTACACAAGTATTTAACGTGGTTCGGAACCGAATGATTCCTACTTCACGGATCGAGCTCTAAAGAGCTCTAGTGATGCACATGCAACCACTAATCACAATAACTCCTTCTCGACACAAGTCGGAGGTGGAGAAACCTCGTACAAATGATCTTACAACAACAAGAAATAAATACAAGCAATTAAAATAAGGAAATACACTACAAGTAAAGAAAAACACTTTATAATTGCCTTTGGATTGCTTGCTTTTAGTTGCTTGAAGAATAGCCTTGGAGACCCTGATTTGGAGCAACAAATCACTCCAAAGTAGCTCAAGAACCGTTGTTGATTTCCTCCTCCACGAGCTCCATTTAAAGCTTCTGCCTGGGCTGGAAATCGCTGATCAGTCGATTGCTCGGGACCATCAGTCGACTAATGCCACTGTTGTCGTGAGACAATGGCTAGATCCACGATGGAAAAATCCAACGGATCCATTATCATTCGACTGATCATAGCCATCAGTCGACTGATGGAGCCTTCACTCGACTGCTTCCCCAGTAGTCGAGTCTCAACTCGATTCTGTGCCTAATTCCTTGAGCACCACGGATCGGTGATCACATGATCGATGCGCTGGCCCAATCGATCGACCGCCCACCTCGGCGATCGCTAAGCCAATTCCCACAGTCAAACCCTAGTTAACTCATTCCAGTCGACTGCCACATGAAACCAGTTGACTGGGACACCTCAAAAATGAGGTTTTAACCCAAGTATGGTTCCCCCATACTTGCTAGATCACCCTTAGCCTAGACCTAAGTTTTTTAACCACCTCCGTCAGCCTCGTGCCTATCAGATCCCTCCAAGTCATCCATGACTTGTTCATCAATACTCTAACCTTCAGGTGCTTCCATTGGCTATGTCATGCAAACGGTGTCTACACCGCCAAGGCACAATGGACCTACATTGCCAAGACTCCGCTTGGACTTTACGCCGCCAACCATTGGACTTATGCTACTAAGACTCTCGCTTGGACTTTACACCGCTAATATCAAACCCCTTGGACTTCTCAAATGCCAAGACTCAAACTTGGACTTTCCCTTGCCAACCCATGTTGGTCTTTCCATGCCAAGACTCAAGACTTGGAGTTTACCTTGCCAAGACCCATGCTTGGACTTTCCAATAATCACATGGTCAACCCTAGTCAACCATCAAAGTCTCCCTCGAGTCAAACTCGAGTCCGGTCAATCATTACCCGGGTCGATTATGCCAACAATATCCCTAAAACATTATCAGACATCAATGTCAAATTTCCATGTCAAACATCAAAACATCGCTCGAGTCAAACTCGAGTCTGGTCAATCATGACCTGGGTCGATTGCACCAACAAGTTGCATCATGCTAGCCGCGATGGTACCCGAGCTACGGAAGCAGCATGAGCATATGGATGCTCATACCATAGTCTTTCATCTTTATGAGTTGTTTGATGAGCAAGTGAGATCCGAAAGGTTCGAAGTCTCCAAGCTCCTCTTCACCTTTGAGATGCAAGAAGGTTCATCTGTGGTACTGCTCAACATGCTGAAGTCTGTGGAACCTTCTGTGAATCATGAGCAGGAGACGATGTTGTTAGTTGATTCCTCGAAGAAAGGTTCTAAGAGGAAGTTAAAGGAACAACAGAAGGAGAAGAAGAAAAAGGCTAAAAAGGCAGAACCAGCTCAAAAGGGCACTTGCCATCATTGTGGCAAGGAGGGCCATTGGCGAAGAAACTACAAGATTTATCTTGAGTCCGTGAAGAAGAATAAGGTATCAGATGCCCCATCTTCTTCAGATATCTTCGTTATTGATTGTCATTCTATTACCTCAAACACTTAGGTTTTAGATACTGAGTGTGGCTCACATATATGTAATGACATACATGGGATAAGGAATAGAAGAAGACTCGTTAAAGGAGAGTCAAATTTACGTGTTGAGAATGGAGCAAAGGTTGCTACACTCGCCATTGGAACGCATTTGTTGAGAATCCCTACAGGACTTGTCGTAGAACTGGACAATTGCTTTTATGTTCCTTCGTTGATAAAGAACATCATTTCTATTTCATGTTTAAATAGAAATGGGTACTATTTGACTTTTAGTAACAATTGTTGTTACATAACTTTGAATGACGTGCTTTATGGGACTGAAACATTGTGCAATGATATATATACGTTAGACGTATCCAGTGACATTCTCAATATCGAAGAGAGCAACAAGCATGCTCAAAAAGATAATCAATTAGACTCCTACATGTTTCATTGTCGTCTTGGCCATGTGAGCAAGAAATGCATGTCTGAATTACACCGATGTGGAATTCTGGAATTTTTTGAATTAGATTCATATGATACATATGAATCATACTTAAAAGGCATGATGACTAAGTTACCTTTTTCTGGAAAAGGTGAACCGGTAGGAGAGTTGCTTGGTCTAATACATACTGATGTATGTGGACCTATGTCAACTCAAGCTCTAGGAGGCCATAACTACTTCATTACCTTCACCGATGATCACTCACGGTTTGGGTATATGTTCTTTATGAAACACAAGTCTAAAGCATTTGAAAGGTTCAAAGAATTTAGAAATGAAGTAGAGAAATAACTTGGCAAGAGTATTAAAATAATTCGATCGGATCGAGGTGGTGAATACTTGAGTCAAGAGTTTCTGGATTATCTAAGGGACAATGGTATATTGTCTCAATGGACTCCGCCGTATACACCTCAACATAATAGTGTATCTGAGAGGCGAAACCGAACCTTGTTGGACATGGTTAGGTTGATGATGAATCACGTGAATCTTCCTAAGTCCTTTTGAGGCTATGCACTTCAGATAGCTGCTTACTTGCTAAACAGAATGCCGACCAAGGTAGTCTCAACTACTCCATATGAAATATGGAATAGTAAGAAACCTCATTTATCTTACTTGAAGATATGGGGTTGTACTGCTTATGTGAAGCAGACTGTATCAGACATATTGGATGCTAAGTCTGATAAATGTCTATTTATTGGATACCCTAAAGAAACGAGGGGTTAACAATTCTATCATCTTGTGGAACAAAAGGTGTTTGTTTCAAGGCATGCTGTGTTTCTAGAGAAAGTTTCTCTTGCAAGAAAACAGTGGGAGTGTCATTGAACTTGAGGAGGTTCAAGAGACTCCAGTAGACATTGAGGAGATACCTGATCAAGCACCTCAACTGATAACTCATAGTGATGAGACATCGTCTGAACCTATTGTGACACCACATCTTCGTAGATCTGGTAAAACACGCAACATTCCCAAGAGAGATGGATTTCTCTTAAGTGAATTGAATGACGTGTTACTCATTGATGATGAGGAACCTACCAGCTATGAAGAAGTTATGAAAAGTTTAGAAAGGGACAAATGGCTTGAATCCATTAAGTCGGAAATGGATTCCATGTATAAAAATCAAGTTTGGAACTTGGTGGACCCACTTGAAGGTATTAAGCCTATAGGGTGCAAGTGGGTTTTCAAGAAGAAAACCGACATGGATGGTAATGTGATTACCTATAAGGCTAGATTAGTGGCGAAAGGCTATCGTCAAAAGCAGGGAGTTGATTATGACGAAACCTATTCACCAGTTGCTATGCTTAAATCCATTCAGATGCTCCTGGCCATAACGACTCATTATGATTATGAGATATGGAAGATGGATGTGAAAATGACTTTCCTTAATAGAAACCTACTCGAGGACGTGTATATGATACAACCTAAGGTTCTCATATCGGTTGATAAAACCAAGGTATGCAAACTTCGACGGTCCATATATGGATTGAAGCAAGCATCGAGGAGCTGGAATATCTGTTTTGATGATACAATCAAAAGGTTTAATTTCTCACAAAATCTGGATGAACCTTGTGTGTACAAGAAGGTTAGTGGGAGTGTAGTCGCGTTCCTAGTGTTGTATGTCGATGACATATTACTTATAGGAAATGATATATCTGTCTTAAAGTCGATTAAAATTTGGTTATCCAAAACATTCTCCATGAAAGACCTGGGAGAAGTGACCTACATCCTCGGGATCAAGATCTATTGAGATAGATCGAAACGGTTGCTTCGTCTTTCGCAGTCTATATATATAGACCGAGTGCTAAAGAGGTTTAGCATGTCGGAATCCAAGAAAGGGTTCCTTCCATCAGGCATGGGATACACCTTTCGAAGTCTATGTGTCCGCCCATAGAAGACGAGAGGATTTGCATGAGTAAGATTCCCTAAAACCCCTCAAAATTAATTCGGGAGATAATAGGTCCATCTTTGAATGGGTTGATATCCAACATAGATAAGAACAACCTTGGAGAGAGTCCAACAAGTCATTCTTAGCTACGATGGTAGGTATCAAATATACCGATTGCATATCACATTATGCAACTATCACAATGTGCTATCAACTAATTGAATGTTCACACATACATTGAGTTGTTAACACATTAACAAGTATACATCATATGCATATCACCCAAATTCACCTCCCTTCACATCGACCTTGGAGAGAGTTCAACAAGTCGATGCTCCAGGTTAAAGCCAACCCATTAATCAAGAAATAGTATTAATTGTTGGTGGTGTAGGCACCTAAGTCGAACCTGAGTTTTGATTATAGCAAACGATACAAAGTTAAGCTCATTTTGTTATCTCACGAGCTAAATCAAGTGTGCAGAAAAGTGCTAAAGCTAGAGCTGAAGGTCAGCGACACCCGGAGGGAGCCGTGGTGGTCGGGTGACACCAGGATGACTTCAGAGGGAGCCGAAGGAATCAGGTGGAAGACTGGAAGCAGAAGCTACAAGGTAAATGTTGAGGTAAGCTCATGTGAGTGAGTGCAAGGAAGGTCGTGTCCTCCGTACGGGGACGTTCTTAGGCGACAATCCGACCAAGACCTCCCATGGAAGGTCTAAGTCAAGATTGGATGGTATATGGCCATTTGATTTACTTATATTAACTGTATTTTTGAGCTAACTCTTTGTTGTAGCTAGAGAACCTACCATCAGTCCACTGAGGGCTTGTATCAGTTGACTGATACATCTAGCAGTCGACTGGTAAGGGTATCAGTCGACTGTTGGTCAAGGATCAGCTTCGAGGAGAGTCAAAGGTTATCTCCATTTTTGAAGGGATAGGAGGCTTGCTCTCATTGGTTGAAGATGTGAACATCTAGGGTTTCCAAGTCTTTAAAAGTAGAGGTTCTCCACCCCATTTCCATTATCAAAAGCTCTCCAAAAAGCCTCTGCTACGATACTCTTCTACGACGACCTTAAGACGACGAAGTGCTACCGCATCTCCGACGACAAATGTCTAACTTTCATTACTTTATTAGTCGTTCATATTTTTTTATTTTCATCTTTATTTTTGTATTTATCATGCTTTAATCGTAACAAGAAGAGGGGAAGTGTCTCTCTACCTTGAGCTTTTCGTATCGATTGTATTCGCTTACTCCTACCTCTAACGAGGAGGAGTGTTTTTAGTGCTTTGCCCTCCGTACGTAGTCTTGGATCGTTAAGGCCTTGGACTAGCAGCCGAAGGCTGTGAACCAAGTAAAAACAAACGAGTATTATTTTCTTTCCTCTGTATTTACTCTCACTCGCATTTTATATCGAACGAACGAAGATTGTCTTGCACTATTCACCCCACTCTAGCGCTCTAATCGATCCAACAATTGGTATCAGAGCTGGGGGTGCTAAGATTTGGTGAAACCACCAATCTAGTTTTTTTATAGATTTATTTTCATTTTATTTCTGTTTATTTTGACTTTTTTACAAGCTATTTCGTTATTTTAGATTCTCTTTCGCAATACTAATCTAAGACGCGAGTCTTGGTACATTCCGCTTGTTTTTGTCATTGCTAGGTTTCTTCTTCTTTTTCTTGCTCTTTTTGTATCAATGGCTCATCTCGAGGGTTTTAGCACCATCCGACCTCCATTTTACAATGGAGATGACTTCCGTTATTTGAAGGGTCAGATGGAGTGCTTCCTTAAGAAACAAATCGAGATGTGGATCATAATCCAAATGGGATTCACACTTCCGACTAATGAAGTGGGTGAATATTTAGATTATGACCAATGGATCAATGCTACAAAAAGACAAGTTGAAGCCGACGCCAAGGCGACTCAAATCCTTTAATATGACTTGTCCAAGGAGGAGCTTAATCACGTCGGCCCCTTCATCAGTTCAAAGGATTTGTGGACCAAATTAGTGGAACTACACGAAGGAACCGATGAAGAAAAGGTATGCAAACGGGACCTT
This sequence comes from Wurfbainia villosa, assembly GCA_025175895.1. NCBI lineage: Eukaryota > Viridiplantae > Streptophyta > Magnoliopsida > Zingiberales > Zingiberaceae > Wurfbainia > Wurfbainia villosa. Next base: position 39,956,135 of record CM045987.1, read on the forward strand.
ATTTTTAATAAATTATATAATTTAAAAATACAAGAACATGAGACCGTGACTCAACTACACGCCCGGGTATAAGACATCATCAACAATTTACACGCCATCGGACAAATGGTTGAAAACCGCGACCTAATAAGGTATGTCCTGAATTCATTTCCTAGGACTACCTTGTGGGCATCCATGGTCGATGCCTACAAGGTCTCTAAGGACTTATCAAAAATTAAGTTAGATGAATTATTTTCAGAATTCGAACTCCATGAACAGTCTAATTCGGTACCTGAGAAAGGTATAACTCTTATTGCAGGTCAAAAGAAGAAGCCCGCAAGTAAGCCACCCTCGAAGGAAGAAGAAGACGAGTACAAGTCGGAGGTCAATTCGGAGATGGAGACCGAACTAGTCAACCTAGTTCGGAGGATGATTAAGAGCAAAAAATGACCCATCACTCAACCCAAAGAAGGTAAATCTAAAGCTAGTTCTAACATTAGGTGTTATGAATGCAACAGGTTTGGACATGTCAAGTCGGAATGTCTGAAGCTCAAAAATAAAGAACCGAAGTTCAAGAAGGCGCTAAATGCTACGTGGGAAGAGGCATTGGAGGAAGAAGACGATGACCTCATCTTCATGGCTAAACCAACTGAATCAGAGTCGGAGTCCAAATTTGAACCCGAGGATGAGTCGGACTACGAATCTCTATTCAAGTCAAGCCACGGATACGCATCCCGTTCAAGAGATAATCTCAAGGTAAGTCGATCCCTCATTAGTACTTTATACAATGCAATTATGTTTCTAACTAGGAAGTTAGCTAAGTCCGAGTCCAAGGTAAAGACCCTGTTCGAGGAGGTTAAACTCCTTAAACACGAGATCTCCCTAACCTCTTCGACTAGTCAAGTTCAAGAGGAGGACTCAACTCGAGTTGAAAAGCTCGAAGTTGAGAACTCACTTTTGAAAAGTCAAGTCAAAGATTTTAGGAACACGTTGGAAAGGTTCACTTTGGGATCCAAGGGACTTGACCTCTTACTTGGATCGCAAAGGGCCATGTACAATAGGGTCGGGCTTGGGATTAGCTCAAGCATGACTAACAAGTCATACATGTCAATCATAAGTCGAAATAGAATACATGTCCAAGCATGGGTCCCTAAGACCACTTTGATTTCTCAATTAGGATCTAACCATTACTGGGTTCCCAAGGACCAAATCAACTATGTGGAAAGACCGAACCGATTCAATGTTCCAGGGGGAGCTAGTACAAAACTTGTTCGTGTTATTACTTAGAAATTGCATGCTTAGTTTTTTTTCTTTTCTTTTTAGAATGGTTAGATAGGGACTATAACTCGTCAATACTTGAAAACATAGTACCAGGATGCGACGAGATGATAGTACACTAGGAAAGTGAAGTCTTGGGTACTCGAGCTAGATAAGGCGTATCTAGTTCGATTCACTTGACCGAGTGGAACTAGCTGACGATACCTCGCTGTATCCTAGACTAGTTAGACCAGGAAGTGGTCTTAAGTGAGTCAAGTTACTATTTTCTTGAAATTAGCTTTGTCTAAGGAAGTGGTCATTTTTCCGATCAAAGAAGGCCCCTGTGCCTCGCCATGACCTGGAAGCTAAGATCTTGAAAAAGTGACTTGATGAGCTTAGGGTCAAATCCGAATCTAATGCAAGGTTGACTAGTTTCGATTCATTAAAATTAATCAAGTAAATTGAAGTCATCTCACAAGAATATATAAGGATAACATGTTTGATCATGTAGAAATGGGTGAGATGATCTAGGTCTAATAATTTACAACCAAATTTTAAAAATTCCAATATCCGATCTAACTACCTTGTGTGTAGGATCAATGGATGTTGGATAGTGGTAGCTCCCAACACATGACCGGGGATCAACTTAAGTTTTCAAAGCTTCGATTCAAACGACAAGGATTGGTATCCTTTGGAAACAACGACAAACTCAAAATCATCGGATCAGGTGATATTGAGCTCAACTCAAACTTTATCATTCAAAATGTTTTACTAGTTGAAAATTTCGAATATAATTTACTTAGCGTAAGTCAATTGTGTGATAATAACTATAAGTTCATATTTCTAGAAAATGAATGCATAATTAAAACAAATGAAACCTCTAAAATAATCCTTAAAGGAACTAGGAATAGCAACATCTATACTATTAATCTACCTAACTCCTCAACCAAGTGTCTTATGACACAACAAGAGGAATCTTGGTTGTGGCACCGACGACTCGGTCACTCGCAGCCAAGACTCATCCACAAGGTGAGTCAGAGTGGCTTAGTCAGAGGTTTGGCCAACCTTAACAACTTAGACAATAAAATTTGTAATGCTTGTCAACAAGGTAAACAATCTAGGACACAACATCAACTAACTAATCAAGAACGAACCAAAAGTGTTCTTGAGCTCCTACATATGGATCTATTCGATTCACATGGAGCTAAGTCACTTAATGGTAGTCAATTCTGCTTAGTCATAATTGATGACTATTCTAGGTTTACCTGGGTTAGGTTCATCAAACATAAAATTGATACCCTAGATCAACTCATCAACTTGTTCAAACTAATCGAAAATCAAAAGAACCTTAAAATTAAAAGACTTAGGAGTGATCATGGTGGTGAATTCGAAAACCACAGGTTTAAAGATTTCTGTAACCTAAACGGATATCACCATGAATTTGCATGTCCTAGAACCCCACAACAAAACAGTCTAGTAGAACGTAAAAATAGAACCCTACAAGAAGCCACTAAGACAATGCTAAACGAGTATAACCTACTTGACAGGTTTTGGGAAGAAGTCGTTAGTACGACTTGCTATGTCCAAAATAGGATTCTTTTGGTAAAGAGGCACCTTAAGACCTCGTACGAAATCTATTATGACAAAGTACCTAACATCAAGTACTTTAGGTTATTTGGATGTAAGGTACATATTCTGAATACTAAGGATTACCTAGGAAAGTTCACCTCCAAAACCTCTACCGGAATCTTCTTAGGATACTTGACTACAAGTAGAGCCTACAGGGTATACAACCATGACACCCTTAGAGTTGAAGAGACTATTAATGTAGTGTTCAATGAAGGACACAAACCAACAAAACCCGTAGCAACACCAACTAGCGAACCGACTCATACCAGACTCGACTTCGACCCTGAGATCGAGTCTAGTATTAATCCTAACCCAAGTCCAACAAGTCATCCAGTCGACTAAGTGATAGGTGACCCTAACCCAAGTCAAATTAGGATTCAAACGAATCATCCTATCGATCAAGTGATAGGTGATCCTAGCTTAGGGGTTCGAACTAGATCATCTTATAGAAACCTTAGTCAAATCTCCTTGATTTCAAAAATCGAACCCAAAACCATTGAACAAGCTCTTCTTGATCCCGATTGGATTATTGCAATGCAAGAAGAGCTAGCTCAATTCACTAGGAATGAGGTTTGGGAATTAGTACCACCACCTAAAGATAAATCAGTTATTGGAACAAGGTGGGTCTTCCGAAACAAACTTGATGACAAAGGTAAAGTAGTTAGAAATAAAGCAAGGTTAGTCGCCAAAGGTTTTAGTCAAGTCGAAGGATTATATTATGATGAAACCTATGCCCCCGTAGCTAGACTAGAATCCATCTTAATGTTGTTAGCCTACGCTTCACATCGTGGATTTAAGTTATTTCAAATAGATGTCAAGTCAACATTTTTAAATGGACTTATTAAGGAAGAGGTGTACATTAGCTAACCCCCAAGATTCGAAAGCCTAGATAAACCCGACCATGTCCTTAAACTAAACAAAGCTCTTTATGGACTCAAACAAGCTCCTCGAGCTTGGTACGAGAGGCTTTCAATTTATCTTAAGTTAAAAGGGTTTAACCAAGGCCTAGTCGATCCAACCCTCTTCATAAAAACCGTAGTTAAGGAAATCTTTATAGCCCAAATCTACGTAGACGATATCATTTTCGGAATAACTAATTTGATCCTACTAAAAGAATTCATTTCACTTATGGAAAGTGAATTTGAAATGAATTTAGTAGGTGAATTGAGTTTCTTTCTAGGACTATAAATTAAACAAACTAAGGATGAAATATATTTACATCAATAAAAATATACTAGAGAATTAATTAAACGCTTTGGAATGCAAGATGCCAAAACCATCAATACACCCATGGCAACTAATGTCAACATAGGAGAGGACTTAGAAGGAAAACCCATCAACCTAAAACACTATAGGAGTGCGATAGGGAGTCTTCTATACTTAACCGCGAGTCGACCCGAAATTTTATTCGCGGTAAGTATGTGTGCAAGGTTTCAAACCTGTGCTAAGGAGTCTCACCTAACATTAGTTAAGCGTATCCTTAGGTATTTAAAGGGCACGCTAAGCGTAGGTATTTGGTACCCTAGATCTACCGAGTTTGAACTAATCGGCTATTCTGATTCGGACTATGCCGATAGTAAACTCGATAGAAAGAGCACGAGTGGTTGTTGTCAACTTCTCAGCTTGAGTCTAGTGAGTTGGTGCAGTAGGAAGCAACATTGTGTTGCCTTATCTACCACCGAAGCCGAAAACATTGCGATGGGTGAGTGTGTGGCTCAACTTCTTTGGATGAAACACACTCTCCAAGACTTTAACTTAAACTTCAACAATATTAAAACTCACATAGATAATATTAGCTCTATCAACTTAACCAAAAATCCTATTTTCCATTCTAGGACCAAACATATAGAAGTTAAACACCACTTTATTCAAGAACATGTAGCTAACGGAACCATTAAACTCGAATATGTGGAATCCAAGTCAAACCTAGCTGATCTTTTTACCAAGCCACTACCCGAAGACGAATTTAGTCTTCTAAGACAAAAATTAGGCATGTGCGTAATAGAGTATAACCTACATTCTTTTTATATACTCTAGTATTTGCTTTTCTTTTTATGTTAATGGAACTAGCTTAGGGCTCACCCTAGATATCATGCACCTATAGATTTAAGGAGCCAATACATCTCACAACACATAGGACTAATGTGTTTATGTACTTAGCCACGTAGATGGGCATGAGATGTTAGGACCTTACTCCTGGTTCCAGATGTAGAGCTAGTGCATTGCTATGAACCACAGAGTATAATCATATATATTAACCGACTTTGACCAGGACTTGTTGATCTTTCATATCAATCAAGTCAAATAAGAGTTGAACATTCAATAGATGAGCTTATTTTTAGTATATTATTTTCAAAATAATATGGAACATGCTTGGACTTGGAACTTAAACTTAATAATTATATTTTTCAAACCCACTCTTTCCGATTTATGGAAAAAGGGGGAGAAAAAACCAAAGTTAAGGGATCTTTTTTTTTTATAACTTAACTTAGTAACTTAATTCTATATTCTTATGGACAAAAGTTAATGTTTTACTAAACATAATGTTGGCAAATTTATTAGTTGAGAAAGGGGGAGAAAGGCCAAGTTAAGGAATCTTTTTAACTTAAACTTATTTTTGATAATAAGGCTAACTTTAAGTAATTGTTAATTACTTAAACTCTTCCTAAGTAGCAAACATCAAGGGGGAGGGTTAAGACCTTCTTTCAAGACTCACCCTTGGTCAAGGGGGAGGTTTCCTCAAGGGGGAGTACTTGAAAGAAAGTCTCTATTACTCCTACTTAATTTTTAATTCCTCATGCATATTATTTCCTTAACTTTGTATGGGGTTGCCATAGATCAAAAAGGGGGAGATTGTTGGTGCAGTAGGCATCTAAGTCAAATCTGAGTTTTGATTATAGAAAATGATACAAAGTTAAGCTCATTTTGTTATCTCACGAGCTAAATCAAGTGTGCAGAAAAGTGCTAAAGCTAGAGCTGAAGGTCAGCGACACCTGGAGGGAGCCATGGTGGTCGGGCGACACCGGGATGACTTTGGAGAAAGCTGAAGGAATTAGGTGGAAGATCAGAAGTAGAAGCTACAAGGTAAATGTTGAGGTAAGCTCGTGTGAGTGAGCGCAAGGAAGGTCGTGTCCTCCGTATGGCGACGTTCTTAGGTGACGATCCAACCAATACCTCCCATGGAAGGTCTAAGTCGAGATCGGATGGTATATGACCATTTGATTTACTTATATTAATTGTATTTTTGAGCTAACTCTTCATTTCAGCTAGAAAACCTACTTTTATTTGACTGAGGGCTTGTATCAGTCGACTGATATATCTAGCAGTCGACTGGTAAGAGTAGCAGTCGACTGTTGGTCAAGGATCAACTTCGAGGAGAGTCAAAGCTTATCTCCATTTGTGAAGGGATAGGAGGCTTGCTCTCATTGGTTGAAGATGTGAACGTCTAGGGTTTCCAAGGCTATAAAAGTAGGGGTTCTCCACCCCATTTCCATTATCAAAAGCTCTCCAAAAAGCCTCCGCTACGATACTCTTCTACTACGACCTTACGACGACGAAGTGCTACCACATCTCCGATGACAAGTGTCTAACTTTCATTACTTTATTAGTCATTGGTATTTTCCTTATTTTCGTCTTTATTTTTTTATTTATCATGCTTTAATCGTAACAAGGAGAGGGGGAGTGCCTCTCTACCTTGAGTTTTTTGTATCGATTGTATTCGCTTACTCCTACCTCAAACAAGGAGGAGTGTTTTTAGTGTTTTTCCCTCTGTACGTAGTCTTGGACTGTTAGGGCCCTGGACTAGCAGCTGAAGGCTATGAACCAAGTAAAAACAAACGAGTATTATTTTCTTTCCGCTGTATTTACTCTCACTCGCATTTTATATCGAACGAACAAAGATTGTCTTGCACTATTCACCCCCTCTAGCGCTCTAATCGATCCAACATTAATATGGTTAGAGCGCATTCAACCAATTAGCCAGGCTTGGAGAGAGTCCAACAACCCAAGCTAATGATTGACCTCTGACTCTTACCATTTTAGTGTTAAACTATTCAATGGTTTGAACATGTTCATGTTCGAGCCGAGCTTGGAGAGAGTCCAACAACCCAAACAAGAAACGAAACTCTGGTCCTAACCATATTAATGGAAGGTGTAGGCTCTAATATTGTTTAAGGGTTTTAATGTCCCATCCTCTTTGCATGAAAATAACTATTATCTACATGGCATGACACACATGACAAACATCTACATGTCACGACACGCATGGCATAATGATATGCTTCTAATGCAATTACATGACATACAATTATGACATGTACAAATAGTTTCCTTATTTGTCATAACTATTTTGAAAATAAAATATATTTTAGATTTGATTTCTCAAATCAAATCATGATTAAATTAGGAAACAAATTTCCAAATCTAATCACATATTTTATTTATGAAAAGTATTAATTAAGGAATGTCAAATCTAATTTAGGAAACAAATTTCCTAAATTGTAATTTCCTAATCATATTAGGAAACTTCCAATTTAAATTTCTTTACATATTAAAATTTCCATAAATACTTCTAAACTTTCCAAAAGTAGAATATTTCCATAAATACAATTATGACTATCGTAAAATAATTTTATGATTATCTCAAAACACAATGGGGCTCTAATACCACTGTTGGGTTTCTCCAACACCACGGCGAGTGTGTGTTCGAACATGTTTCGTAAACATGCACACAACGGAAGCAAAAACAAGTAATAAACTAATTTTATTACAACACATACATCACATGCATGTAGGATACAATACGTGTAGACATAATCGCTATTTAAAATTTTGCAATAAAAGGAAATTTATTCTAGTTATACCTGACGTATCACGTGTAGCGGGAATGATATCAACCATAGCGACCCTCGCTTGAATCGCCTCTATCCGTATCCACACTGAGTATCGTCGAGAATGAACTACCGGATGAACAAGATCGAGATCACAATTCCTGAGCTCCTCAATATGCTGAAGAATGTGGAGCCTTCTATAAAGCATGAGGATAAGACGACACTGTTAGTTGATTCCTTAAAGAAAGATTCTAAGAGGAAATCAAAAGAACAACAAAAGGGGAAGAAGAAGAAAAAGGCTAAAAAGGCAAAACCAGCTCAAAAAGGGCACTTGCAATCATTGTGGCAAGGAGAGCCACTAGCGAAGAAACTGCAAGATTTATCTTGAGTCCATGAAGAAGAAGGCATCCGATGCCCCATCCTCTTCAGGTATCTTCGTTATTGATTGTCATTCCATTTCCTTAGACACTTGGGTATTGGATAGTGGGTGTGGCTCACATATATGTAATGACATACATGGGCTAAGGAATAGGAGAAGACTCGTCAAGGGGGAGTCAAATTTATGAGTTGGCAATGGAGCAAAGGTTATTGCGGTCGCCATCGGAACTTATTTGCTGAAGCTCCCTATAAGACTAGTCTTAGAACTGGACAATTGCTTTTATGTTCCTTCGTTAATAAAGAACATTGTTTCTATTTCATGCTTAAATAGAAATGGGTACCATTTGACTTTTAGTAACAATCGTTGTTAAATAACTTTGAATGACGTGCTTTATGGGACTGGAACATTGTGCAATGATATATATACATTAGACGTATCCAGTGACATTCTCAATATCGAAGCGAGCAACAAGCATGCTCGAAAAGATAATCAATTAGACTCCTACATGTGGCATTGTCATCTTGGCCATGTGAGCAAGAAATGCATGTCCGAATTACACCGATGTGGAATTTTGGAATCGTTTGAATTAGATTCATACGATACATACGAATCATGCTTAAAAGACAAGATGACTAAGTTACCTTTTACGGGAAAAGATGAAACGGTGGGAGAGTTGCTTGGTCTAATACATACTGAAGTATGTGGACCTATGTCAACTCAAGCTATAGAAGGCTATAGCTACTTCATTACCTTCACCAATGATCATTCACAGTTTGGGTATATGTTCTTGATGAAACACAAGTCTGAAGCCTTTGAAAGGTTCAAAGAATTCAGAAATGAAGTAGAGAAACAACTTGGCAAGAGTATTAAAATACTTCGATCGGATCGAGGTGGTGAATACTTAAGTCAAGAGTTTCTAGATTATCTAAGGGACAATGGTATATTGTCTCAATGGACTCCGCCGTATACACCATAGCTTAATGGTGTTCTTGAGAGGCGAAACCGGACCTTGTTGGACATGGTCAGGTCGATGATTAAATCATGCGAATCTTCCTTAGTCCTTTTGGGGCTATGCACTTCAGACAGCTATTTACTTGCTAAACAGAGTTCCGACCAAGGTAGTCTCTACTACTCCATATGAGATATGGAATAGTAAGAAATCTCATTTATCTTACTTGAAGATATGAGGTTGTCCTACTTATGTGAAGCGGACTGTATCAGACAAACTGGATGTTAAGTCTGATAAATGTCTATTTATTGGATACCCTAAGGAAATGAGGGGTTACCAATTCTATCATTTTTTGGAACAAAAGGTGTTTATTTCAAGGCATGCTGTGTTTCTAGAGAAAGAGTTTCTCTTGCAAGAAAATAGTGGTAGCGTTGTTAAACTTGAGGAGATTCAAGAGACTCCAATAGACATTGATGAGATACCTAGTCTAGCACCTCAACCGATAACTCATAGTGATGAGACATCGGCTAAACCTATTGTGACACCACATCTTCGTAGATGTGGTAGGACATGCAACATTCCCGAGAGATATGGATTTCTCGTAAGTGAATCGAACGACATGTTACTCATTGACGATGAGGAACCTACCAGTTATTAAGAAGTTCTGAAAACATCAGAAAGGGACAAATGACTTGAAGTCATGAAGTCGGAAATGGATTCCATGTATGAAAATAAAATTTGTAACTTGGTGGACCCACCTGAAGGTATTAAGCCTATAGGGTGCAAGTGGGTTTTCAAGAAGAAAACTGACATGGATGGTAATGTGATTACCTATAAGGCTAGATTAGTGGCGAAAGACTATCGTCAAAAGCAAGGAGTTGATTATGACGAAACCTATTCACCAGTTGCTATGCTTAAATCCATTCGGATGCTCCTGTCCATAGCGGCTCATTATGATTATAAGATATGACAGATGGATGTGAAAACGGCTTTCCTTAATAGAAACCTACTCGAGGACATGTATATGATACAACCTGAGGGTTTCACATCGGTTGATAAAACCAAGGTATGAAAACTTTGAAGGTCCATATATGGATTGAAGTAAGCATCGAGGAGCTGGAATATCCATTTTTATGAGGCAATCAAAAGGTTTGATTTCTTACAAAATCCGGACGAACCTTGTGTGTACAAGAAGTTTAGTGGGAGTGCAGTCGTGTTCCTAGTATTGTATGTTGATGACATATTACTTATAGGAAATGTTATTTCTGTCTTACAGTCAGTTAAAATGTAGTTATCCAAAACATTCTCTATAAAAGACCTAGGAGAAGCGACCTACATCCTCGAGATTAAGATCTATAGAGATAGATCAAAATGGTTGCTTGGTCTTTCGCAGCCTACATATATGGACCGAGTGCTAAAGAGGTTTAGCATCTCGGAATACAAGAAAGATTTTTTTCCCATCAGGCATGGGATGCACCTTTCGAAGTCTATGTGTTCGCGCATAGAAGACGAAAGGATTTGTATGAGTAAGATTCCCTATGCATCCACAATAGGATCTATCATGTATGCTATGTCATGTACGAGGCCCGATGTATTATATGCTCTTAGTGTCATGAGCAGATATCAGTCTGATCTAGGAATGAATCATTGGGTGATTGTTAAGACAATCCTTAAGTACTTAAGAAGAACTAAGGATGTGTTCTTAATATATAGAGAAGGTGATATGGTAATATGCGGGTATACGAATGCCAACTTCTAAACAGACAAGGATGATTCCAGGTCTCAGTCTGGACATGTATTTACCTTAAATGGAGGCACAATAAGTTGAAAAAGTTCCAAGCAAGACACTGTAGCGGATTCTACCACTGAGGCAGAATAGATTACAGCTTCGGAAGCAACAAAGGAAGCGATTTGGATCAAGAAGTTCGTCTCTAAACTTGGTGTGGTTCCAACCATTGTTAAAGCAATACCAGTCCACTACGACAATAATGGAGCGATTGCACAGGCAAAAGACCAAGGTCACATCAATGGTCTAATATGTGCTTCACCGCTATCATCTAATCAGGGAGATCATCAGTAGAAAGAAAATACAAATTGAGAAGATTCCCACTAAAAGAAACTTAGCGGACCCTTTAACTAAGGACTTATCTCAGAGTAAGTTTGAGGGTCATGTTAGCGCTTATGGCATTGGATACCGTGGCGATTGGCATTAGGCCAAGTGGGAGTTTGTTAGTAATATATTAGAGGTGTCCTAAGGCAATCGCCTTATGGTTGTACCATTTATTTGATAAATGAAGATTCACTATTTGAGTATACATGTTTTCATGTATTTGATTAGATCTTAAACTCATTTACTAAATGTCCGCAATACAATTCGCAGCATGAGAGAATTTGTGATTGGATCACAACTAGTGAGTATCTCTACATGTGTAATTGTGATGTATTGGAATTATCCCTAGCCGATAAATTGATGGATTCGGACGCCATCGATTCTGTTGAGACTAGCATGAGGTATACTCTTAGGTTTATCCAAGAAGTTGTTCCTCACTGGCTAGAGACATTGGGATGTTTGGAGTTAATAGTGGATGCTAGTTATGGTAACTAGTGTTGGTGCAATCGACCCAGGTCATGATTGACCAGACTCGAGTTTGACTCAAGTAGTGTTTTAATGTTTAACAATGTTTTGGGGTGATTGTTGGTGCAATCGAACCGGATCATGATTGATCGGACTCGAGTTTGACTCGAGAGGTATTTTGATGGTTGACTAGGAGATTTGAGTTATGTGGCCTAACTCAAAGGTGTTTGGTTTTTGTCAAACATCAAAAAGGGGGAGATTGTTGGTGTAATCGGCCCAGGTCACGATTGACCAGACTCGAGTTTGACTCGAGTAGTGTTTTGATGTTTGAAAATGTTTTGGGGAGATTATTGGTGCAATCGACCCGGTCATGATTAACCGGACTCGAGTTTGACTTGAGGGGTATTTTGATGGTTGACTAGGGTTGACCATGTGATGAAGAAAGTCCAAGTCATGGGTACTTGGCATGGAAAGTCCAAGTGGGACACTTGGCTTTTGGGAAAGTCCAAGTCCTGTGTATTTGGCATGAAAAGTCCAAGCATGGGTACTTGGCAATTGAGAAGTCCAAGGGGAATATTGGCGGCGTAAAGTTCAAGAGTGGAGTTTTGGTAGTATAAGTCCAATTATTGGTGGCGTAAAGTCCAAGCGGGATCCTTAGCAGCGTAAGCCCAATGTGCCTTGGCGGTGTGGACCACATTAGCATGACAATAGTTGATGGAAGCACTTGAAGGTTAGCGTATGGATGAACAAGTCATGGATGACTTGGAGGGATCCGATAGGCGTGAGGCTGACGGAGGTGGCTAGAAGGCTTAGGTCTAGGCTAAGGGTGGTCTAGCAAGTATTAGGGCATCATACTTGGGGTAAAACCACAACATCCGGGAGAGATGAAGAAGAACCAATTTCGGCCACCATTGACCTAGGTAACTCAAGCATTCAAATTAAAAATAAAATTCATATTATATGCTTTGAGTGTAGGGAAGTAGGACACTACAAGAGCAACTGTCTTAAGAAAGTCAAGAAAAGTCAACCAACACCAAAATTCTAAGAAAAGTCAAAGGAAGCTAGAGCCCCGACAATTAAAAGTAAGGAACATGTGATGTGCTTCAAATGCAACCAAAAGGGCCATTATAGGACTCAATACCCTAGGTAGAAGGAAAGCAAAGGCAATGAAGGAGCATCACAAGTAGGGGGAGCCTCTAAGGCAAACCCTATGACATATTTAAATAATGCTCATTCTTTAAGTTATAGGCAAAAGCATGCTAGAAATAATTTTAGTAATCTTGTTATTACTCATGAACAAAAGCATGCTAGGAATAATAGATTTTATTGTCTAGGAGCTAAAAATGTCCACTTTAGAAATAAGGAGAAATTTGGGACTAATGTCCCTAAAACAATTTTACCAGAGGCAAGTATTAGGAAAATTGAAGACCATTTAGGCTTTACTCTAAAGAAATCTAGACATATGCCTAGGAGGGGCAAAAATGATCAAAGAAACCATAGGCCCACCAAATTAGAGAAATTAGAGTTAGAGAACCAAGCCTTGAGGTCAAGGCTTGAGAAATTGGAGAAGACCCTTTGGAAAATAAAATATCAAATATAAGGGTCAAATAGTCAAAATCTAGGGTCAAGGAGTCAAAACCTAGGGTTTAAAATGCAAGGTCCAACCAAGGGCAAGAAAGGTTTAGGTCACAAACCTAAGCCCAAGGAGACCTATCATAATGTTCCATTCGATTATGGAACTCAAGTTAGGTCTAGGAAAACCAAGGTCAATAGGGAAGTCATCCCTAAGGTTGACCAAGGTAGATGCCTAGTGGCTAGGGTTTCAAGAAAATCTAGGGAAGCTACTAAGAAGGTTACAAGAAGAGTTACCCCTAGGGCTAACCTAGGCAAGATCCAAATGACCAAGGCTTCTAAGCCTAGGAGAGTCATTAAGAGGGTATCTAGGTAAGTCATCCCTAGCAAATACCTAGTAAACCCAAGGAGCTCCAATAGGTATTGGGTTCCTAAGAGCATGATAGATTCACACTAAATGGGTTAGAGTGTGTCAACTTTCAATGGATAGGTAGTTAACCTAACCATGGTAAAGGTGGCACCTTAGGTCATTTTCAAAGTTATGGGTACCTTGGAAATGTGGTTGGAACTTAATCCTAAAAGATTTTAGGATGTGCCAATATTATTTAAGAAGTTTGATAAATTGATCAAATTGGTACAATTTAGGTCTTAAAGTCATAGTGTGCCATTTTGGGTTTTTGGCACACTTGGGGGATTAGTAGTAATAAGGAAAAATTAGATTTAATTCTAGAAATGACAATTTGGGCTTAACACTTAGGTATTTAATACCTTAGTATTTTACAATTGCCATGCTTTGTTTTCCTTGCCATGTCATGACATCATGTTTCTTTTAATCATTTAAAATGTCATGATTATGCTTAGGACTTTTTATGTAATGTATGTTTAGATTTAATTATATGCCATGACATCATGATCATTGGCCATGCTTATTTATGTTATCATTTATGCTATGATCATTTATGCATTAATAAAATTGATTCAAGGACTATGACATGACTGTAGGGATTTTTTTTTTTATACAAAATAGCATATGCACAACGGAAAAAATAGGTTCCCTTCCAAGTGATCCTTGCGAAAGAAAACCTCGTACAAAAAAATAAATTTCTCTAAAATAAAAACCTATCTTATAGGAGAATATTACCTTTGTTGCGTGCCCTTTTTAATCCCGCTTCTCCTTGGGTTTGTTGGATCTTTTAGCACGTTCAATTGTCCGTGCCTCTATATGTATCCACACGAGCAAGCTCTTGTCTCACAAAAGAAACTAGAAGAGCTCTCCTTTACTTCTTGCTAGAGAAGTCCCTAAAGGAGAGGAAGGTAGGGAAAAAGAGAAAGGAAGAAGAAGACCACTCTTCTTGCTATCCTACACTCACAAAAGCCACACAACCAAAGCCTCTCACCACCAAGCTCTCTCCAAGCCTCAAGCTTTCCCCCCCCCCCCCCCCCCCCCTTGGCCGGCCACCCCATGGAGTGTTTTATAAGATTGAAAAAACCTTTCACCTCCTATCACATTTAATGCAATCAATTGCATTGAAAAATAATCAACACTCCTTGTTTGGCCGGCCACATGTGGAGAAATTCCAAAGGTCAAAACCCTTTGTCTCCTTCTACCTCATCAAGCTTAGGTGGCATGCTTATGTGGCATGCTTAGGTGGCATGCTTATGTGGCATTCATGCATGTTGAATTAATATTATTAATTCAATAAGCTTATGTTATCATATTGAATTAATCTCATTAAATCAATAAGGTAACATATTGAATTAATCTTATTAAATCAATTAAGCTTAGGCTATCATGATAACATATTTATTTAATCTTATTAAATTAATAAGCTTAGCATATTGAATTAATCTCATTAAATCAATAAGCTAAAATTCTCATTAAGCTTAAAGTCCAAAAACCATTTTGTACTTAAGCTTATTCCCAAATTATTCTAGTCAAACTAGAATGCACTAATTCTTCTAATCATCATGCTCTTTGTGTGTGACCCTATAGGCTCTCATAAAGTTGGCAGTGGATCTAAACTCTTTTAGATACACAAGCAATGAGCGGCATCTAGCAATACATCATTGCTACCCAAGTTATGAAATAAGTCAAGATCCGACTAACCTTTCCATGACTACTATAATATATGACCGTATCCTTCTATCCTTGATATCAGATTGACCAATGAGGCATAGACCGTGTCATCCTCGATCAATCTATGTGTTTCTTGATCCCTGAGTAAACTAACTCAAACAAATGAGCTCAATATCTCATATTGACTCATTCGAGCATGGCCATGCGTTTTAGTAGTTCTACTCAATCAAGGGGCCCACAGATATCACTCCCGTCATATGGGAGGGATAGATCCCATCTACATCACTCACATCCCTCTGTATAATTTGTTATATACCCAGTAATCGCCTTTATGGTCCACCCTGTTACGGGTGACGTTTGACGATACCAAAGTACATAACTCCTTATGTAGGGAACCGTAGTGACTTCAGGTTTGAGGACTATTCATACCAATAGTCACATGACAAAGTTTATAACACTCATATGATGATCCATGAAACTTTCTCATGGCGAGTCAGTTCAGTATATATTCTCTAATATATACCCATGTATCAACTTGATATCATATATCCGTGACTTGTGAGATCAAGTCATCAATTGACCTACATGCTAGTCTTTATGTATTAATATTGCCCTTGCATATTAATACTTGACTAGGAACATTTTAGGAAAGTGTTCTCTACAGCCTATCATAATCAATTCTGCCAATTGATGTGCTGTAGATAAGAACCTACTTTTCTAGGGCATTATTATATTTAATTTAGCTGGCACAAGCAAGACGTAAATATAATAACCAATCCTTTGCCTTTATAGAATATGATACAAAATGTTCCCTATTCAACCATCACATGATTGGTTCTAGGGCTATAACTAACAATCTCCCACTAGCACTAGTACCAATCACTATAATATCTAATACCTAGTGTGACCATCATGCTTCCTCTATGCCAAAGCCTTGGTCAATGGATATGCGATGTTAGCTTCTGTCGGTACTCTGCATATCCTCACATCTCCTCTATCGATGATCTCTCGAATGAGATGGAAGCGCCGCAGTATGTGTTTGGTCCGCTGATGTGATCGAGGTTCCTTAGCCTGTGCAATAGCCCCATTGTTGTCACAATAGATGTCTATTGGATCTGCAATGCTAGGAACTACCCCAAGTTCATTGATGAACTTGCGGAGCCAAATAGCCTCCTTTGCTGCATCAGACGCAGCAATATACTCGGCTTCTGTTATAGAATCAGCAACTGTGTCCTGCTTCGAACTCTTCCAGCTCACAGCTCCACCATTCAGGAAAAACACGTACCCCGATTGCGATCTATAGTCATCCTTATCTGTTTGGAAGCTTGCATCACTGTAACCCTTTACAGTTAGCTCCTCATTGCCTCAAAATATCAAGAAATATTCTTTCGTTCTTTGTAAGTATTTAAGAATATTTTTGACTGCTATCCAGTGACTTTCACCTGGATCCGACTGGTATCTACTCGTTATGCTCAAAACATACGAGACGTCAGGACGAGTACAAAGCATAGCGTACATGATAGACCCTATAGCAGATGCATAAGGGATCTTATCCATGCGATCTCTCTCCTCCTTAGAAGAGGGACATTGAGTCTTCGAAAGACTCACACCATGTGATAAAGGCAGAAATCCTTTCTTGGAATTTTGCATAGCAAAACAATCTAGCACTTTATCAACGTATGTACTCTGACTTAAGCCAAGTAATATTTTAGATCTATCTCTATAGATCTTGATGCCTAGAATATAGGCAGCTTCACCTAAGTCTTTTATCGAGAAACAATTCCCTAACCACATCTTCACAGACTGGAGTGAGGGAATATCATTTCCGATGAGAAGTATGTCATCTACATACAAGATAAGAAATACAACTGTGCTCCCACTATTTCTCTTGTAGACACAAGGTTCATCTTCATTCTTGATGAAACTAAACTCCTTGATTGCATCATCGAATCGAAGATTCCATCTTCGAGAGGCTTGCTTTAGTCCATAAATGGACCTTTGCAGTTTGCATACCTTTCCAGGATGCTTTGCATCTTCAAAACCCTCAGGCTGTGTCATGTACACATCCTTGAGTAGCTTTCCATTCAGAAAAACGGTTTTGACATCCATCTACCAGATCTCATAATCGTGGTAGGCTGCAATAGCAAGTATGATCCGAATGGATTTAAGCATCGCAACTAGTGAAAAGGTTTCATCATAGTCAATACCATGAATTTGTTTGAATCCTTTAGCCACCAATCTACCTTTATAGGTATGCTTATTACCATCCATGTCAGTCTTTACTTTAAAGACCCACTTACACCCAATGGGTTTTACCCCTTTAGGTGGATCATCCAAAGTCCATACTTGGTTAGTGTACATGGATTCCATTTCGGATCTCATGGCCTCTAGCCATTTCTCGGAATCTGGGCTCATCATAGCTTCTTGATAGGATGTAGGCTCGTCAAGATCGACAAGCAATACATCACCGTTGTTAGTCAAGAGAAAAGAATATCTCTCGGGTTGACGACGGATCCTATCAGATCTACGAAGAGGTTGGTCTACTTGAACAGGTGTTTGCTCCACAACTCTTTGGGCAACAATTTCCTCATCCACAACACTTTGTGGTGCATGTTCATTTTCCATCGAACCCTTAGTGTTATCTTCATCTTGAATTTCTTCAAGATGAATTTTACTCCCACTAGTTTTTCTAGAAATAAATTCTCTTTCTAGAAAGACAGCATTTCTGGCAACAAACACCTTGCCAAGTGTGGGATTGTAAAAGTAATATCCCTTAGTTTCCTTGGGATATCCTACAAAATAACACTTATCTGATTTGGGTCCTAGTTTATCTGAGACTTGACATCTAACATAAGCTTCACAACCCCAAATCTTTATAAAAGACATTTTGGGACTCTTCCCAGTCCATAACGTATATGGTGTCTTTTCTACGGCTTTTGATGGGACGCGATTAAGTGTGAAAGCGGCTGTCTCTAGAGATAAACCCCAAAAGGAAGTAGGTAGATCAGTCTGGCTCATCATTGATCGTACCATATCTAATAGAGTATGATTTCTCCTCTCAGATACACCATTCCATTGTGGTGTTCCAGGTGGAGTGAGTTGGGATATTATCCCACACTCAGCCAGGTGATCACGAAACTCTTGACTAAGGTATTCACCACCTCGATCTGATCGAAGTAGCTTAATACGCTTACCAAGTTGGTTTTGTACTTCATTCTTGAATTCTTTGAACTTTTCAAAGGATTCTGACTTATGTCTCATCAAATATAAGTAGCCAAATCTACTCATATCATCAGTGAAAGTAATAAAGTACTTATAGCCTCATCTGGCTTCGACATTGAAAGGGCCACATACATCAGTATGTATGAGTCCTAACAAGTTCGTCGCTCTCTCGCCATGTCCACTAAATGGAGTTTTAGTCTTCTTTCCTAAAAGACATGATTCACATACTGTTAGTGAAAGCCCTAGAGCCAATCATATGATGATTGTTGTATGGACTTTATTGTATCATATTCCTATTTATAAAGGCATGGTTATTATATTTACTTGTATTGGTGCCAAATAACTAAATATAATAATGTCCTTGAGTAGTAGGTTCTTATCTATATCAATCGATTGGTTGAATCGATAATGAGATGATATAGAGAACACTACTCTTAATCATTCCTAGTCGAGTATTAACATTCAGGGACAATGTTAATGCATAGAGACTAGCATGTAGGTCAACAAGATGACTTGATCTCACAAGTCATGGATATGAGATATCAAGTTGACACATGGGTATGCATTGGAGAATGTATACTGAATGACCCGCCATGAGAAAGTATCATGGATCGTTATATGAGTGTCATATACTTTCTCATGTGGCTATTAGTATGACTATTAGTCCTTAGACCTGAAGTCACCATGGTTCCCTACATAAGGAGTTGCATACTTTGGCCGTCACAAACGTCCACCCGTAAATGGGTGGACTATAAAGCGACATCGGGTATGTAACAAATTATGCGGAGGGATGTGAGTGATGTAGATGGGATCTATCCCTCCTATATGATGGGGTGACATCGATATTCTTGATAGAGTGAGACCACGAAGTGCATGGCCATGCCCAAATGAGTCAATATGAGATATTGAGCTCATTTGATTAGAGTGAGTCTACTTGGAGTTCAAGATTTAGATTGTACCGAGGATGACACGGTCTATGCCTCGATTGGTCAATCTAGATGTCAAGGATAGAGGGGCATTGTCACATATTGTGAGAGTCACAATTAGTAGTCACAAAGGTGATGTTGGAGCTCAACATTCTTGTAACTTGGGTAGCAATGATGTGTTGCTAGATACCGCTCATTGCTTATGTTCCTAAATCGGTTTAGGGACATTGCCAACGTTACAAGAACCTATAGGGTCACACACATAAGAGCAATTAGATGGAGATTTGGTTCATATGATGAACCATGAGGATTAGGTTCATGGGATGAACCAAATTGGATTAAGAGTAATCCAAATTAGACTAATTGAGTTAGACTCAAGTTGATTCAAGTGTTGAATGAGTCTAATTGAGATTTGATTCATCAAATCAATTTAAATTAATGAATAGAGATTCATTATATTAAATTGACTTGAGTCAAGTGGTTAGATTTGATCAACCATGGGAGATTAGAGGTCAAGTTTGACTTGACTTGAGAGGGAAGATGAAAGATTAAGTTTGACTTGACCAAATGCCATGTCATGATGATGACTAGGCATGGCCGGCCAATGATGATGCTCCACATCATCATTGACTTGGTCAATTGGTGCCACATCATGAGGGAGACCAAGGGTCATGGGAGTTACATGCATGCATGTAACCCCCCCTCCATGAAGTGGCCGGCCACTTTGGGGTTATGGGTGGAGAATTCATTTGGTGAGTTACACACTCTTAACTTCATCTTCTTCCTTGGGAATTTTTCTCTCAAGCTCTCCCTCTCCAACCTCATCTTGCCGAGACACCATAGAGGAGTGCTAGCACACTCAAGTGTCTTTTTCTCCACCTATTGCTTGTGTGGATACCATAGAGGAGTGTGCACTTGACACTCTCGAGTTCCGGCGGACTATTGGACGATCGGGAAAATCGAAGGGCATCGCTACGAGGGTAACGTTCTAACCTCTTAGATCTAAGGTAGATCTAGGATTTCTGTAAGCACATACATGTAATTATAATTTTTATACTTCGCACGGATCCGTGGCCGGGGGCTTCCGAGGTTTCCGCAACGCAAAAAGCGGTTTTTGCGGCTCGGAAAAACCCAACAGTGGTATCAGAGCCACGTGCGAAGCATGTATGTGTTTCGTTTTTGTAGTTTTTATATTAGATATAAAAATTACAGATTTATATGTTTCTGTAAATTTTCTTATTTTATAGAATTTTTGGGTATTTTTCTCGTAGAGTCGAAGCAACGAGTGTTGGGACACTCGTAGGCTTCAACCGTCGAGAAAAACTCTCTGAATCGGCGAGTTCTCGCTTTAGGTTTTTGGGACAGTGACTTAAGTCGCTGTAAGATCATTGTAGGGACACTCGCGAAGTTTATTTTGCAGTAGGGTGCTGCCCTATCCCGAATAAAGGGTCATGTCTCGCGATCGCTTAAAACCGCTTAAGCGGGACACGGAGAGTTGACTCATAAATTCGAAATAAATTAGGAAAAATTATAGAAATTTCTGTAAAAATACATAATTTAGAATTATGTATAATTCTGTGATTGTCATGGCCCAATAACCCAATTGGATTGGATTAAGTGTGTTGTAATTCATAATACGACTGCCGCTTTTTTGTGGTCAGGCGTGTTGTAAAGTGTTTGCGACCTGCAAGCGCCTATTCTTTAATATTCTAGTTGTAAATAGTTTTAGACTCGAATGTAACTCGAGTTTCGTATTTGTAATGTACAAAATGGAGCGGTGGAAAGTCCACTTGAAGACGAGCTTACGAGAAGGGTGACGACGACACATGGCGGTCAAAGGAAGCGCTTGGAGAAGCCGCTAGCCTTAGGTTGACCGTCCGATCTTCTCATTGGCTTGAGAAGATCGTATTAGGGCCATGACTATATCACATTTAATGATATATATATATGTTGATATATATATATGTATATTTAATTGATTTTGCTTGTATGTATGTGATGCATGCTAGTAGAAACATGTTTGTATGTATATGATGCATGCTAGGTTAATTTTCTTGTATGTATATGATGCATGCTAGAATAATTAATGTATGTATATGATGCATGCTAATATAGGATAATAAAGGCCTAAATGCGTATAAGATACACATTATTAGATTAGATCATAATCGAATCAACTCGAAAATGCCTACCGAGCCTTGATACCCATCACTACCTCGATCATTTGTTGTTGTTGAATCTGCCAAAGCAGAGCAACGCATATTATCTTGGTAGGGTGCGGAGGGACAATCTTGGTCCCGCCTATCATGACTCGGGTTAGAGTAAGCTCAATTAGATTGAGCAAAACTAGTTAACTCAATTGGATCAAGTAGAACTATAGGCATATTCCAATCGTTGGAAAGATAGGTTAAGATCGCATTTACACTAAATCTTGGGCGATTTAGCCAAAGCTAACTCAAGGTCTTTTGTAAATGTGGGTCTTAATCCTATAAACAAGAGTTGCATAGAGATGTAATCGGTAATGTGTTACCCACCGATCGTACTAAGTCTTGGGAGATTTAGCCAAAGCTAACTCAAGGCTTAGTATGATGTGGATCTTGTCCCGCAAGAATTATAACTAGTTTGTATGAATCTAGTAAAAGTGGTTTGACCACATCCATAACTCGATTCTACAAAATTCCTATAATTTAGTGGGAGCATCATTTGATTAAAGGCCTAATTAAATGATAAAAGGAATATGATATTAATCCTGCATTGTATGTTCTAGATTACTATGTCAATCAACACGAACACTCTCACTCTTCTATCTGTCCTTGAGAAGGACAAGCTCAAAGTAGCAAATATCCTTGAATTGTACACGAACATGAGACTTGTTCTCACCCAAGAAAGGAAGTACGTCCCGAGCAGCCCATTCTCGAGGCACCTCCGCCAATGCCTCGCGGTGACAAAGATGCTTACAAGAAGCATCAAGATGATGCATTAGATGTGTCATGTCTAATGCGCGACCATGAACTCGAGCTTGAAGCAAACACGAGTTCATGAATGCTTATGATATGGTTGGACATCTTCGTCAACTATATCAAGGACAAGCTAGGCATGAGAGATATGAAGTCTCTAAGGCATTATTTGGGTCCAAAATGCAAGAAGGGACTCCCGTAGGTACATATGTACTCAAGATGATTGGGTACGTAGAAAACCTACAAAGGCTGGGATTCCCACTTGGCCAAGAGCTGGCCACTGACCTAATCTTGCAATCTTTGCCAAGAGCCTTCGATCAATTTGTCATGAATTATAACATGAATGAAATTGATAAGCCACTGCCTGAAATGCTCAGCATGTTGAGAACTGCTGAGCTTAACCTTAAGAAGGGTAAATCTGACACCATTTTGATGGTACGTAAAAAGAAAGGCAAGGGCAAGCCTAAAGGTAAGGGAAAGTCCCAAGCCAAGGGCAAAGGCAAAGAACATAAACCCAAAGGAGGGG
The DNA here is from genome assembly GCA_025175895.1 of Wurfbainia villosa. NCBI lineage: Eukaryota > Viridiplantae > Streptophyta > Magnoliopsida > Zingiberales > Zingiberaceae > Wurfbainia > Wurfbainia villosa. The sequence continues at coordinate 39,979,012 of CM045987.1, forward strand.
TAGCTAAGGAAGGGGCTTGCTTTACCGCAAAGGAAGCAGGACATCGAAGCGTGAATCGCAAGGCATACCTGGAAGATCTTAAGAAGAAGAGAAGTGAGACTTCTACTTCAGGTATAAATGTTATAGAAGTCAATCTATCTATTTCTTCATCATGGGTATTAGATACCGGATGTGCATCTCACATTTGTACCAATGTGTAGGGGCTGAGAAATAGCAAGGCATTGACAAAGGGCGAGGTGGACCTACGAGTAGGCAATGGAGCAAGGGTTGCTGCTGTCGCTGTAGGAACTTATGATCTATCTCTGCCCTCTGGGCTTGTACTAGAATTAGAAGAATGTTGTTATGTGCCTGCTTTAACTAAGAACATCATTTCAGTTTCTTGTTTGGACAAGAAAGGGTTTTCATTTATAATAAAGAACAAATGTTGTTCAGTTTATTTAAATGATATGTTCTATTGTAGTGCACCTCTAATGAACGGACTCTACTTTCTAGACTTAGAGAGCCCTATCTATAACATAAGTACCAAGAGGTTCAAGTCAAATGAGTTGAACCAAACCTATCTCTGGCATTGTCGCTTAGGTCACATAAATGAGAGTCGCTTATCTCAGCTCCATAAGGATGGGCTGCTAGACTCATTTGTTTTTGAATCATATGTGACATGCGAGTCTTGCCTTTTTGGCAAGATGACCAAGACTCCCGTTAGTGGACATAGCGAAAGAGCAACAGATTTGTTAGGACTTATACATAGTGATGTATGTGGTCCTTTCAATGTTGCTGCTAGAGGTGGTTACAGGTACTTCATTACATTTACTGATGACTTCAGTAGATATGGTTATGTGTATCTTATGACACATAAATCTGAATCCTTTGAAAAGTTCAAAGAATTCAAGAATGAAGTACAAAACCAGCTTGGCAAGAGTATTAAGATACTTCGATCAGATCGAGGTGGTGAATACCTTAGCCATGAGTTTCGTGACTATCTAGCTGAGTGTGGGATTCTATCCCAACTCACTCCTCCTGGAAAAACACAGTGGAATGGTGTATCCGAAAGGAGGAATCGTACCCTATTAGATATGGTACGATCTATGATGAGTCACACAGATCTTCCTATATCCTTTTGGGGATATGCTCTGGACACAGCAGCCTTTACCCTTAACCGTGTACCATCCAAGGCTGTGGTAAAGACACCATATACGATATGGACAGGGAAAAATCCCAAGATGTCTTTTATGAGGATTTGGGGTTGTGAGGCTTACGTTCGACGTCAAGTCTCAGACAAACTGAGACCCAAATCTGATAGGTGCTATTTTGTTGGATATCCCAAGGATACAAAGGGATATTACTTCTACATTCCCAGTCAGCACAAAGTGTTTGTGGCAAAGACTGGGGTTTTTCTAGAAAGGGATTTTGTTTCTAGAAAAACTAGTGGGAGTACCTTCGATCTTGAAGAAATTCAAGATAAGGACCATAGCACTGAGGCCTTGATGGAGGTTGAACAGGAACCACAAAGTGTTGTGGGTGATGAGGTTGTTGCACAAAGAGTTGTGGAACAACCACTGCTCAAGTAGACCTACCTCTTCGCAGTCCGATAAGTGCGCCGTCACTGAGAGATACTCATTTCTCTTGTATAAACATGATGACGTTATGCTCATTGAGAATGAGACTACATCCTATCAGGAAGCTGTGATGAGCCCAGATTCTGAGAAATGGCTAGACGCCATGAGATCCGAGATGGAATCCATGTACACTAACCAAGTATGGACTTTGGTTGATCCACCTGAAGGGGTCAAACCCATTGGGTGTAAGTGGGTCTTTAGGAGAAAGACCGACATGGATGGACTTACGCATACCTATAAGGGCCGATTGGTGGCTAAAGGTTTCAAGCAAATTCATGGTATTGACTATGATGAAACCTTTTCTCCAGTGGCGATGTTTAAGTCCATTCGGATCTTGGTTGCTATTGCAGCATACCACGATTATGAGATCTAGCAGATGGATGTCAAAACCGCATTTCTGAATGGAAACTTACTCGAGGATGTGTACATGACACAACCGGAGGGTTTTGTAGATCCACAAAGATATCGGGAAGGTATGCAAGCTGCAAAGGTCCATTTATGGGCTAAAGCAAGCTTCTCGGAGCTGGAATCTTCGATTCGATGATGCGATCAAACAGTTTGGTTTCATCAAGAATGAAGATGAACCCTGTGTCTACAAGAGGGTTAATGGGAACACAGTTGTGTTCCTTGTATTGTATGTGGATGACATACTACTCATTGGGAATGACATCCCTTCGCTACATGCAGAAGACTTGGTCGGGACGTGCTTCTCAATGAAGGACTTAGGTGAAACAAACATGTATTCTAGGCATCAAGATCTATAGAGATAGATCTAAGTCAGAGTACATACATTGACACGGTATTACTTCGGTTTGCCATGCAGAATTCCAAGAAAGGACTTCTGCCGATGTCACATGGTGTGAGTCTTTCGAAGACTCAAATTCCTTCTTCTAGAGAGGAGAGAGACCGCATGGATAAGATCCCTTACGCATCTGCTATAGGATCTATCATGTACGCCATGCTGTGTACTCGTCCTGATGTCTCGTATGCTTTGAGCATGACGAGTAGATACTAGTCAGATCCAGGTGAGCGTCACTGGATAGCAGTCAAGAATATTCTTAAGTACTTAAGAAGGACTAAAGAATATTTCTTGATATTTAGAGGCGATGAGGAGCTAGCTGTAAAGGGTTACAGCGATGCCAGCTTCCAAACTGACCAGGATGATTACAGATCGCAGTCAGGGTTCGTGTTTTGCTTGAATAGGTAGCACTGTGAGTTGGAAGAGTTCCAAGCAGGACACAGTTATTGATTCTACAACAGAGGCCGAATATATCGGTGCTTCCATCTCATTCGTGAGATTGTCGATCGAGGAGATGTGAAGATTTGCAGAGTACCCACAGAGGCTAACATCGCAGATCCCTTGACCAAGGCTTTGGCACAGAAAAAACATGATGGTCACACTAGGTCATTGGGTATTAGATACTACGGTGATTGGCACTAGTGCTAGTGGGAGATTGTTAGTGAAAGCCCTAGAGCCAATCATATGATGATTGTTGTATGGACTTTATTGTATCATATTCCTATTTATAAAGGCATGGTTATTATATTTACTTGTATTGGTGCCAAATAACTAAATATAATAATGTCCTTGAGTAGTAGGTTCTTATCTATATCAATCGATTGGTTGAATCGATAATGAGATGATATAGAGAACACTACTCTTAATCATTCCTAGTCGAGTATTAACATTCAGGGACAATGTTAATGCATAGAGACTAGAATGTAGGTCAACAAGATGACTTGATCTCACAAGTCATGGATATGAGATATCAAGTTGACACATGGGTATGCATTGGAGAATGTATACTGAATGACCCGCCATGAGAAAGTATCATGGATCATTATATGAGTGTCATATACTTTCTCATGTGGCTATTAGTATGACTATTAGTCCTTAGACCTGAAGTCACCATGGTTCCCTACATAAGGAGTTGCATACTTTGGCTTCGTCAAACGTCACCCGTAAATGGGTGGACTATAAAGGCGATTACTGGGTATGTAACGAATTATGCGGAGGGATGTGAGTGATGTAGATGGGATCTATCCCTCCTATATGACGGGGGTGACATCGATATTCTTTATAGAGTGAGACCACGAAGTGCATGGCCATGCCCAAATGAGTCAATATGAGATATTGAGCTCATTTGATTAGAGTGAGTCTACTTGGAGTTCAAGATTTAGATTGTACCGAGGATGACACGGTCTATGCCTCGATTGGTCAATCTAGATGTCAAGGATAGAGGGGCATTGTCACATATTGTGAGAGTCACAATTAGTAGTCACAAAGGTGATGTTGGAGCTCAACATTCTTGTAACTTGGGTAGCAATGATGTGTTGCTAGATACCGCTCATTGCTTATGTTCCTAAATCGGTTTAGGGACATTGCCAGCGTTACAAGAACCTATAGGGTCACACACATAAGGGCACTGAGATGGAGATTAGGTTCATATGATGAACCATGAGGATTAGGTTCATGGGATGAACCAAATTGGATTAAGAGTAATCCAAATTAGACTAATTGAGTTAGACTCAAGTTGATTCAAGTGTTGAATGAGTCTAATTGAGATTTGATTCATCAAATCAATTTAAATTAATGAATAGAGATTCATTATATTAAATTGACTTGAGTCAAGTGGTTAGATTTGATCAACCATGGGAGTTTAGAGGTCAAGTTTGACTTGACTTGAGAGGGAAGATGAAAGGTCAAGTTTGACTTGACCAAATGTCATGTCATGATGATGACTAGGCATGGCCGGCCAATGATGATGCTCCACATCATCATTGACTTGGTCAATTGGTGCCACATCATGAGGGAGACCAAGGGTCATGGGAGTTACATGCATGCATGTAACCCCCCCTCCATGAAGTGGCCGGCCACTTTGGGGTTATGGGTGGAGAATTCATTTGGTGAGTTACACACTCTTAACTTCATCTTCTTCCTTGGGAATTTTTCTCTCAAGCTCTCCCTCTCCAACCTCATCTTGCCGAGACACCATAGAGGAGTGCTAGCACACTCAAGTGTCTTTTTCTCCACCTATTGCTTGTGTGGATACCATAGAGGAGTGTGCACTTGACACTCTCGAGTTCCGGCGGACTTTTGGACGAGCGGGATAAGCGAAGGGCGTCGCTACGAGGGTAACGTTCTAACCTCTTAGATCTAAGGTAGATCTAGGATTTCTGTAAGCACATACATGTAATTATAATTTTTATACTTCGCACGGATCCGTGGCCGGGGTCTTCCGAGGTTTCCGCAACGCAAAAAGCGGTTTTTGCGGCTCGGAAAAACCCAACACATACCTCATATGATTCAAAATCAAATGAGTCCAATAATCCATCTTTATGGAGTTGGGATATGTGTTTTTCATTTATGTGACCTAGGCGACAGTGCCAGAGATATGTTTGGTTCAAATTATTCGATTTGAACCATTTGGTATTTACGTTATAAATTAGGTTTTCTAAATCTAGAACATAGAGACCATTCATAAGTGGTGCATTACAATAGAACATTTCATTCAAATAAATGGAACAACATTTGTCCTTTATTATAAAAGAAAAGTTTTTCTTGTCTAAACAAGATACATAAATTATGTTCATCGTTAATGCAGGTACATAAAAGCACTCCTCTAGTTCTAAGATAAGCCCAGTGGGCAAAGACAAAGAATATGTTCCTACAGCTACAGCAACAACTTTTGCGCCATTGCCTATTCATAGGTCCACTTCGCCCTTTGCCATTAGTCTACTATTTCTCAGTCCCTGCACATTAGTACAAATGTGAGATGCACATCCGGTATCTAATACCCATGTAGAAGAAATAGATAGATTAACTTCTATAACGTGTATACCTGAGGTAGAAGTCCCACTTCTTTTCTTCTTTACTTCCTCAAGGTAGACTTTGCAGTTTCGCTTCCAGTGTCCAGTCTCACCGCAATGGAAACAGTCCCCTTCCTTAGGTACTTTACCTTTACCCTTTGAAGTGGATGAATTGGCCTTGCCTTTGGCTTGGGTCTTACCCTTGCCTTTGTGCTTACCTTTGCCCTTCTTGACTATTAGTACGTTACTAACTTTCTTCTTGAGATTCGGTTCAGCAGTTCTTAACATGCTGAGAATCTCAGGCAAAGGCTTATAAATTTCATTCATGTTATAATTCATGACAAATTAATTATATGCTTCCGGCAATGATTGCAAGATAACATCGGTTGCCAATTCTTGGCTCAGTGGAAAACCTAGTCTTTCAAGGTTCTCAACGTACCCTATCATTTTAAGTATGTGAGTTCCTACAGGTGTTACTTCTTGCATCTTGCATGCAAAAAGAGTCTTAGACACTTCAAAACGCTCGTGCCTAGCTTGTCCTTGATATAGTTGTTTCAAATGCTCAACCATACCATAGGCATCCATGTTCTCATGTTGCTTCTGAAGCTCAGAGTTCATGGTGGCAAGCATAAGACATGACACATCTAATGCATCATCTTGATGCTTCTTATAAGCATCCTTTTCAGCATGAGTGGTCGCAGGGCCGGGTGTTTCAGGGATAGACTGCTCTAGGACATACAGTTTATGTTCTTTCTTGAGGATAATCCTCAAGTTCCTATACCAGTCTAGAAAGTTAGCTCCATTGAGCTTGTCTTTCTCAAGGACAGATCGCAAGTTGAGGGGGTGTGTCGTGTTAGATGACATGGTGATCTACAACATTAAAATGCAAAATTAAGTATCATACCTAAGTCATTTAATTAGGCCTTTAATTAAATGTGGCTCCCACTAAATTCTCTTAGCTTTGATATGAGCTAATCATTGATGTAGGCAAACACATTTTGCTTACATCATTAGCTTCTATTTAGCTATAAATTTATATGGGATAAAGATCCACATCATACTTCATCTTCAGTTAGCTTTGGCTAATCGCCCAAGACGTAGTATGATTAGGTAGGCAATCTTTTTCCAATTACATCTGATGTAACTCTTTAATAGCTTTGGTTAAGTTTAGATTAGTTTAGTGCTTATTCCTAAACCACTACAGTAGTAGGCACAGAGGCCTTCTTTGATATCGGAGCAACGACCACTTTCTAAGACAAAGCTGATGTTCGGAAATCACACAAAACTAATTTTTAAAACTTATGTTCAAAGCTAATATATGCCTCTACTTTCTTAATTAATTAAGAAAAACTTAATTAAGTCTTAACCAAGTTTGATAGCGGGACATCACGATTGTCCACTCGCACTCTTCCAAGATAAAATGCATTACTTTGCTTTGGCAAACCCAACAACAAATGATCGAGGAAGTAGTGAGTACCAAACTTTGGTAGGCATATCGTTTTTGACTTATTAAGAAATAAACTTAAACATGCATCACATACATATTAGCATACATCACATATAAGCTAAATTAACATGCATCACATACATATTAAACTAAGTGTGTCATGGTTATGGCCCTTATTCTACAATCTTCTCAAGCCAATGAAAAGATTGATTGGTCAACCTAGGGATATCATCTTCTCCCAAGTGCTTCCTTTTGGTTGTCTTGTGTTGTTGACTTCCTCCTTGTAACGACATCATCCAATGGACCCTCGATCTTTGTTGTGAATATTACAAAAGGAGAAATACTCGAGTTACATTCGAGTCTAAAACTAATTTTACAACAAGAATTTTAGGAGAAAGGCACGACACGCAGGCCGTATTAAGAATTACAACACACACATTCACAAAATTTTTGGGACTAGGCCATAACCATGCACCATGTCAATTTTAACTTTTAAAAGACATCGGATATTTTATTATGTTTGAAAAATTGCTAATGCAATTATCAACTCATAATAAAATTTATCCTACTTCTATATCATATATAAAATAGAGAAAACCTATTTTTTTTATACGATCTTTCGCAAGTGGCTCTGATACCACTGTAGGAATTTTTTTTTATGCAAAATAGCATATGCGCAATGGAAAAAATAGGATCCCTTCCAAGTGATCCTTGCGAATGAAAACCTCGTACAAAAAAATAAATTTCTCTAAAAGAAAAACCTATCTTATAGGAGAATATTACCTTTGTTGCGTGCCCTTTTTAATCCCGCTTCTCCTTGGGTTTGTTGGATCTTTTAGCACGTTCAATTGTCCGTGCCTCTATATGTATCCACACGAGCAAGCTCTTGTCTCACAAAAGAAACTAGAAGAGTTCTCCTTTACTTCTTGCTAGAGAAGTCCCTAAAGGAGAGGAAGGTAGGGAAAAAGAGAAAGGAAGAAGAAGACCACTCTTCTTGCTAGCCTACACTCACAAAAGTCACACAACCAAAGCCTCTCACCACCAAGCTCTCTCCAAGCCTCAAGCTCCCCCCCCCTCCCTTGGCCGGCCACCCCATGGAGTGTTTTATAGGATTGAAAAAACCTTTCACCTCCTATCACATTCAATGCAATCAATTGCATTAAAAAATAATCAAACACACTCCTTGTTTGGCCGGCCACATGTGGAGAAATTCCAAAGGTCAAAACCCTTTGTCTCCTTCCACCTCATCAAGCTTATGTGGCATGCTTATGTGGCATTCATGCATGTTGAATTAATCTTATTAATTCAATAAGCTTATGTTATCATATTGAATTAATCTCATTAAATCAATAAGGTAACATATTGAATTAATCTTATTAAATCAATTAAGCTTAGGCTATCATGATAACATATTTATTTAATCTTATTAAATTAATAAGCTTAGCATATTGAATTAATCTCATTAAATCAATAAGCTAAAATTCTCATTAAGCTTAAAGTCCAAAAACCATTTTGTACTTAAGCTTATTCCCAAATTATTCTAGTCAAACTAGAATGCACTAATTCTTCTAATCATCATGCTCTTTGTGTGTGACCCTATAGGCTCTCATAACGTTGGCAGTGGATCTAAACTCTTTTAGATACACAAGCAATGAGCGGCATCTAGCAATACATCATTGCTACCCAAGTTACAAAATAAGTCAAGATCCGACTAACCTTTCCGTGACTACTATAATGTATGACCGTGTCCTTCTATCCTTGATATCAGATTGACCAATGAGGCATATACCGTGTCATCCTCGATCAATCTATGTGTTTCTTGATCCCTGAGTAAACTAACTCAAACAAATGAGCTCAATATCTCATATTGACTCATTCGAGCATGGCCATGCGTTTTAGTAGTTCTACTCAATCAAGGGGCCCACAGATATCACTCCCGTCATATGGGAGGGATAGATCCCATCTACATCACTCACATCCCTCCACATAATTTGTTATATACCCAGTAATCGCCTTTATGGTCCACCCTGTTACGGGTGACGTTTGACGATACCAAAGTACATAACTCCTTATGTAGGGAACCGTAGTGACTTCAGGTTTGAGGACTATTCATACCAATAGTCACATGACAAAGTTTATGACACTCATATGACGATCCTGTTGGGAGTATGAGGAATACAATCAAAGTCCCACATTGGTAAGACATGGAAAAGATCATGTGCTTATAAGAAAAAAGATATCTCCATTGGCATGAGGCCTTTTGGGTAAAGCCCAAAAACAAAACCATGAGGGTCTAGGCCCAAAGTGGACAATATCATACCATTGTGGAGATATGTGGATCTTATAAGTACTAACAATTGGTATCAGAGCCATGGTCCATGTCAAGCCATGAACCTCGAACGAAGGAAGTTGAGCTCCCACGTCCGGATCAAGAGAACCAGACATCAGGAAGGAAGTCTAGTTGGGTCGGGGGGACCGAACAACTGGCAGGAAGTCCTGGTGGGTTGAAGATCGGACATCAAGCAGAGAAAATCCTTCGAGGAGGGATAGGCTTGAGGGGGGGCCCAATGTGGTCCTTCGTTTGAGGGGGGGATTGTTGGGAGTATGAGGAATACAATCAAAGTCCCACATTGGTAAGACATGGAAAAGATCATGTGCTTATAAGAAAAAAGATATCTCCATTGGCATGAGGCCTTTTGGGTAAAGCCCAAAAACAAAACCATGAGGGTCTAGGCCCAAAGTGGACAATATCATACCATTGTGGAGATATGTGGATCTTATAAGTACTAACAGATCCATGAAACTTTCTCATGGCGGGTCAGTTCAGTATATATTCTCTAATATATACCCATGTGTCAACTTTATATCATATATCCATGACTTGTGAGATCAAGTCATCAATTGACCTACATGCTAGTCTTTATGTATTAATATTGCCCTTGCATATTAATACTTGACTAGGAATATTTTAGGAAAGTGTTCTCTATAGCCTATCATAATCAATTCTGCCAATTGATGTGTTGTAGATAAGAACCTACTTTTCTAGGGCATAATTATATTTAATTTAGCTGGCACAAGCAAGACGTAAATATAATAACCAATTCTTTGCCTTTATAGAATATGATACAAAATGTTCCCTATTCAACCATCACATGATTGGTTCTAGGGCTATAACTAACAATGACTTGAAGTCCCATGTATAAGGGAATCAAGTAGAGTTGCCTTAGAAAATGCATGAGGCCTTAGATTAGGATGAACAAAACCCACATCTCATATCAAATTGACATGTGTGTGTTTTCAAACACCCTTGATACATGTGAGATGCTAGGAAATGAGTTAAGTTCAAGGTGTATAGTTTTTGCATCTAGATGAACTCAAACTCATCTTATACCATGGATGAATCATGAGGAAAACTTGTGTACAAGTCATGTGCATTAAGCCCATAGATCACAGTTCAATATAAGGTTTTAAAAGAATTTTAAAATAATTTTGAAAAACTTTGGTGAAGTCTATCTTTTGATAGCAATCACCATTGATGATGTTGATACAAAGAGGGCTCAAAAACATTGAAGTTTTTCTTCATTTTTGAACTTTGTATCAATTTCACTATTTTATAGGTAAATTATTTTTCATATATTTTTCACCCACAATGTGTGTTATAAGTATTAGACATATGAATTTTCGTGATTTTTTGTATTATGTATAATTACTTATGAATTTCAAAAATTGGTTTCTGAAATTTGATATCTGCATTTTGCAGATATCAGTCGACTGATGTATAGGGCAGTCAACTGATTACTATCAGAATCAACTGCTAGAGCTGATTTCGGGTAAACAAGGATGTTTAGCCCATGTTTCAGCTATGTTAGGGTTCCCTAACTGCTCCTAACCCTAGAATATGCTTTGGAAAGCATTAGAAAGAGTGAAAATCCATTGGATATGGATTAGGAGAGTTGTTAGGGTGATGTATCAATTTTAAGGTACGGGAAAGTTCAATGTTGAACTTTTAATCTTATTTTTTATAGTTTAGTGTTTCTATAGGCTTAGGGACTCTCCAAGGACATTGTTGGTGTAATGGTCAAGGAGGAGCAAGCATTTAGGGGGAGGTATCCATCATGGGATGATGGATGTATTCTTCCTCATGAGGGAGAGAAGTTTGGGAGAATGTGAGATGCCCAATTTGGAAATTGGGAGAGTTTATAGGAAGCCTCCCTTAAGTGATATGAGACTTATCACTAGGAAGAGTGAAGGCATCCTAGGTGTTTTTGGACCAAGGGGGAGATTGTTAGATCTCATTGGGATATGACATTGACCTCCTTGGGGAGAACCTTTTTGATGTATGTCAAAAAGGTGGATAATTTATGAGATTACTAATTTGGGATAATTGGTAAGGAGAATTGAGTTAGGTGGCCTCACTCAAAGGTGTTTGGTTTTTGTCAAAAATCAAAAAGAGGGAGATTATTGGTACAATCGACCCAGGTCACGATTGTCCAGACACGAGTTTGACTCGAGTAGTATTTTGATGTTTGACATTGATATTTGATAATATTTTGGAGAGACTATTGGTGCAATCGACCTGGGTCATGATTGACCAAACTCGAGTTTGACTCGAGGGGTATTTTGATGGTTGATTTGGAGATTTGAGTTAGGTGGCCTAACTCAAAGGTATTTGATTTTTGTCAAACATCAAAAAGGGAAAGATTGTTTGTGCAATCGGCCTAGGTCACGATTGACCAGACTCAAGTTTGACTCAAGTAGTATTTTGATGTTTGACAATGTTTTGGGGAGATTGTTGGTCCAATCAACCCAGGTCATGATTGATCGGACTCGAGTTTGACTCGAGGGGTATTTTGATGGTTGACTAGGGTTGACCATGTGATGAAGAAAGTCCAAGTCATGGGTACTTGGCATGGAAAGTCCAAGTGGGACACTTGGCATTTGGGAAAGTCCAAGTCCTATTTACTTAGCATGAAAAGTCCAAGCATGGGTACTTGGCAATTGAGAAATCTAAGGGGAATATTGGCGGCATAAAGTCCAAGAGTGGAGCCTTGGCAACATAAGTCCAATGATTGACGGCGTAAAGTCCAAGCGAGAGTCTTGGCAGCGTAAGCCCAATGTGCCTTGGCGGTGTAGACCACATTTGTATGATAATAGCTGATGGAAGCACTTGAAGGCTAGCATATGGATGAACAAGTCATGGATGACTTGGAGGGATCCGATAGGCGTGAGGCTGACGGAGGTGGCTAGAAGGCTTAGGCTTAGGCTAAGGGTGGTCTAGCAAGTATTAGGGCATCATACTTGGGGTAAAACCTCATGTTTGAGGTGTATCAGTCGACTAATATGAATTGACTGGTGTTTGACTATAAGAAATAGCCTAGTAGTCGACTGCCAGCATTATGCAGTCGACTGATGGCCTTAGCAGTCGACTGATATCCAGATCAGTTGATTACTAGTCGGGTATTCAGGGATAAAAAGTTTCCGAGTCCACTGTTAGGGTTTGATAGTCGAGTGATGACTCGATCAGTCGACTGATGGGTATGATCAGTCGACTGATGGTCTATCTATTGGAACTTATCCAATGTGGCTCATGCCGTTGTGAGACAATAGCTACAGGAGCAGTCGACTGATGGTCTCGATCAGTCGACTGCTAGGCAAAATCTAGCCCGAATATAGGTTATAAAAGCAACTCATGGAGAGGATTTTTGGTATGGTTCTTTGAGGAGTTTTGGGGAGATTTGTTAGTGCAATTTGGGGTCTCCAAGTGTAACTCAAGCAACCAAACAAGCAAGCTTCCAAAAGATCAGTTGTAAAGTTTTCTTTGCATTATTTTGTTGTATTCCATTTGTAATTTCTTGTATTTTATTCTTATTGTTGTAAAAACCATTTTAAGAGGTTTTCTCCACCTCTGTATTGTTCTAAGAAGGAGTTATTGATTAGTGGTGTGTGTTTGCATCGCTAGGGCTCTTTCGAGCCCAATCCGTGGAGTAGGAACCATACGGTTACGAACCACGTTATATTCTCGTGTATGGCTTGTGTTGTGTATTTATTTTATCATTATTGTTTCTGCTGCGTACACTAACCTTTATAGCAAGCACACGAATGAATTCCATCAAGAACGATGAAACGCTATTCACCCCCCTCTAGCGGGCGCATTGGTCCTAACAACTAGTTCATTGGAGTGACTAGCTATAAGACTTCATATGGTTTTCTGCAAATATGGATATGTCAATGAAGTTCTTACAACAACTTAAGTGCGATATTCCTTCGACTTGTGGTATTCAAGTCATCTTGGTCATGAAAACTTATGCTTTGACATCTTAAGAAAGCATCTCCGAGGAGATGTTGACCCGGAATGATTGGGTATAAGTCGAAGTGGCTAAAGGTGTTTGAATAGCCTACAGAGGATTCATCGCTCCTTGCGAGGAGATGTATACCCTATGGTCTCTCGTCGGATTGTTACTAAAGTCTTTGGCCAAAGCATTACATGTTTAGAGTATGGTACTCTTGGATACATGTGTGGTAACTAGAATCCCGAGGATGAGAAAGTAATACTTGGGCTAGGTGTGAAGTAGTCAACCTAGTGGGGACCGACACAACAGACCATGTCCTGAACCAAGTGGGTATAAGATGAGTGAAGGGAATGGGGCACAATTCATTGTAGCTATTGAAGGGTTTCAGAAAAAGGTTCTGGGATCAACCATTGATTTTCTGATTAATTGGGGATCATGATGTATTACTAGGTGTCACTCATGATCATTCTATAATTAATGGTTAATTATAGATGACCAATATAAATCGGGAACCTATTTGGTCACACACACAACGAGCGTAATCCGAAGGATTTAAAACGAGTTTGAGAATATGATTCTTAGATCGAGAGAGACTAGGTTTGGTTGGACCAAACAAAGAGCGAGTATGAAATGGTTTCAGTAACTTCGGAAGTATGGATGGGCTGAGTCTTATGAAGACATGATGGATGAACCAAATTGGTTTGGTTCTAATCCAATGGTGGAAAATAAATCAAAGTGGTTTGGTTTGTTTTAAACGAATGAACCAAAGTTGGTTCGGTTCGTTTTAACTTAAAATATACCAACGCGGTTTGGTTTATTTTAACTTAAGTTATTGGAGCGGATTAACGGGTTTTGGTTATGAACCAATAACTCCTAGGAGAAGGTTTCTTGATGGTCAAGAAACACACACTCTATAAAAACACGGCTTAAGGGTTTTTGTGAAACCCTAAGAGTTATTTTGGGAAATAGCTAGCCTCTTCTTCTTCCTCCTTGCCCTTGCCACCCAAGTTTGTTGCTGCCACCTCCTTGCCGCCGGCTAACCTTGGGCCACCCTCAGCCTCCAGCCAACCACCCTTTGCCGCCGGCAACCAAGTTATCTTCTCCACCAACACAAGCTGTCCAGTTTTGGACAGCTTGTTTCTATTTTCGTAGAGAGGTCATTTGGTCAGCGTTTTGTGCTCTGACAACGACTTACTTGCCGGGGATTGGATCTCCAGCAATCCTCATAGGTGGAGGACCAAGGTTTCATCAATTGGTTGATGAAAACCGCTTTCGAGAAGCGAGTTCGTGGAGCTCATTTTTAGATCCGAATTTGATTTGGATTGTGATCGTCTCTCGGATCACATCGTCTTCGACTCGAGGCTAGTGACTTTTGCGAAGACAAGGCTCGTGGCTTTGTGAAGCTATCTCGATGATACTCGGCGTGGATACAGATAGAGGCGATTCTAGAGAGGGACCTCATGGTTGATGTCATTCCCGCTACACGTGATACATCAGGTATAACTAGAATAAATTTCCTTTTATTGCAAAATTTTAAATAGTGATTATATCTACACATGTTGTATCCTGCATGCATGTGATGTGTGTGTTGTAATAAAATTAGTTTATTACTTGTTTTTGCTTCCGCTATGTGCATGTTTACAAAACGTGTTCGAACACACACTCGCCGTGGGGCCGGGGAAACCCAACAATACCCACTTGGTTTAGAACATGGTCTATGTGTAGTCCCCACTAGACTGACCACGTCACACCTAGCTCAAGTATTACTTCCTCGTCCTACGGATTCTAGTTACTGCACATGAATCAAAGAGTACCATACTTTAAACATGTAATGTTTTGGCCAAAGACTTTAGTAACAATCCGACGAGAGGCCATAGGGTATACATCTCCTCGCAAGGAGTGGTGAATCTTCTGTAGGCTATTCAAACACCTTCAGCCACTTTGACTTATACCCAATCATCCCGGGTCCACATCTCCTCAAAGATGTTTGCTTAAGATGTCAAAGCATAAGTCTACAAGACCAAGATGACTTGAATACTGTAAGTCGAAGGAACATCGCACTTAAGATGTACTAAGAACTTCTTTGACATATCCATATATGCAGAGAACCATAAGAAGTCTTACAGTTAGTCACTGCAATGAACTAGTTACCATAACTAGCAATCATGGTTATCTCTGGACATCCCAATGTCTCCAGCCAGTGAGAAATAGCTGCTTGGATAAACCAAAGAGTATAACTCATTCTAATCTCAACAGAATTGATGGTGTCTGAATACATCAATTCATCAACCAAGGATAATTCCAATACATCATAATTACACATGTAGATATACTCATTAGTTATGATCCAATCACAAATTCTCTCATGCTATGAATCGTATTGCGGACATTCAGTAAATGAGTTTAAGATCCAATCAAATACATGAAAACATGTATACTCAAATAGTGATTCTTTATTTATCCAATAAATGGTACAACCATAAGGAGATTGCCTTAGGACATCTCTCATATATAACTAACACTAGTGGATCCAATGGTTGCTCTGTGCTCCTCCTCCCTGACCCACTGTGTACATGCATCTCTCATAAACTGTCGTACCTCCTGGCGATAGGTGGTCTCCTCCTGAAAATAGTGTTGGGTCTGACCGTAGAACTCCTCGGCCCGCTGGAGATGGTCTCGTAGGCCTTGAAACTCAGTATACATGTAGGTCTTGTGCTCCTCCCATCATTGCCCCTATGTCTGTATCTTCGTGAAGATATCATTGAGGTGTGATCGAAACTCCGAGAAGTCATAAGTAGATGTACCTATATCCTGCTCAAAAAAATGAAAGGAATGCGGTGTAGGATCGGGGTGTGGACTCCGAGGGCTCCCATACATGGGTGGACCTGATGGTGAGTGATGTGAAGGTGGTGAAGGGGGTGCATGGGTAGAGGGTCCCTCGTGTGGTGGGGACTCCACCGCCCTATCCAACCGCCAATTTGCCTAGTTGGTGATGGTGGTATGATCGGTGTCGGGGGGCCTAAGGGGTGGCAAGTTCTTCCTTACAAAACAAAAATAATTACCCTCTCTCACTATTATCTTCATTGTCATGCACACCCCTAGGTCTATGCTAGGACTCCCCTCTACTCTCTCCAACTCTTTACAATCATACCCCATGCTATTGTAAATATGAGTAATCAATCCCCCTAAAATAATTTCTCCTTTTTGTGCTTTGCCCACCTTAACTAAATGGCTAATAAAGTGGAATCCTACATCTATATCGTTATTCCCGTGCAACATGCTCCAAAGGCATAATAACTCACTCACTCCATCACTCTCTCACCTTCCAAAAATCGTGGTAGCTATAAAATGGTGGATGTACCTAAAAATAGGATTATGAAGTCGGGATGCTTTGGCTCTAGAAGGGTCGTAAGAAGTTTCTCCAGTCAATTCATTCCAAAATGTTCATCCACTAAATTCATTGGGTGTTCTTCTCTCCCCCCCCCCCTGCCCCCCCCCCCCCACTAGGTAGTCCAAAGTAAAGATTCCATTGACGTAATGTCCATTCATGCTCTATGTTAAACAACCTAAATGTCACCTTCCCCTCTTCACTATCCCTTCTCGAAAAAATCTCAGCTTCCACTGAGCTCAAAAATTCAAGAACAACCCTAGGGTAGGTTGGTCATTTAATCCCCATTAATTCTTCCCATCCTACAATGTGGAATAACCACTACACATCATTTAGTAAACCTAGGGTTTCTAAGAGGAGTTCATCAATATACGTAGTTGCTACTATCTTTCGAGTAGAGATCATATTAAATCTATCCCTATGAACATTATCACGAAATATTATGCCAAGAGGGCTGTTACCTTCCTCCGGTTCTTGTTGGGTGTTTTTTCTCCTCGACCTTGGCATGGAAGAAGCCTCTCTTGTTGTGGTGTGCTTTATCCTCTTCATTCTTGCCTCTTGAAGGATTCTTGGAAGTTGGGGATGGTTGTTCAGAGGTTGGATACGAGGGAAATCAAGACTTAGGGTAAGGGATTTGAGTCAGACGGTCGATTTGGGATAAGCACTCAACTCACACCCCTTTTAAAGGAGTGCGACATGGCCGTGTGGAATCTACACGACCGACTATGTGTGGCTCTGCTCTGGGCACTCGAGAAAAGTTTGGAAATAGGCACGACCATGTGGAATTCACATAGATGACCATGTTATTAGGGCAATCTCTTGCCATGATAAGGTTTTGATGTGTGTGGCAAAGGGTTTAAGTTAGGATGATATTGTTATTTGATATGTGCGTTGGAGTCTTGCAGGACTTAGTAATTCGCACATGGAGCCTTGGCGGGTTCACCCTCACAACCTCGGTCCTTGAGTCGGTGAAGGATGACTTTGCGAAAGCCGTGCGCTTGGAGCATCCAAGGGACCGCCGGACGAGATGACTTGAAGTGAAGCCAAGGAAGCAGACTTCAAAGGCAAGAGACGCGAAGGAGCATTGTAGAGTCGTGCGCCTGATGCTGCCAATGGACGTGGCCACAAACGAAGAGAGCTTCGGCGAGGGACTTCGAGTGAGATGAGAGAATGAGTGAAATGTAAGTAGCTCATTAGGTGAACTTGGCCGGATGGCTGAGTGTCAGAAACTTGACCGCAAGGGTTAAGGTTTACCCGACCGCCGGAAGCTCAAACTTATGTTAAGTTTGAGTTTCACACGGCACCAGTCGACTGCCATGTAATGGAAGTCAACTGATCTGAGTTGAGTATGTTCGATTGGTATCCGACTGATGGGTTTATGCCCGGTGATCGGCTCATGGAATGGCGATCATTGCCGAGAAGGATATCACGAGCACGCAGAACCACTCGTAGCCGATAGGCGATCGACTACGAGGCGATCTAGTGAGGTCCATCAGTTGACTGTCAAGTGTTCCGTTGGACTACAACGATCGGGATCCGACGTGTTCAGAGGTCATTGGAGTGGCGGCAGTCGACTGCCAAGGGCAGCAGTCGACTGGTGGCGGCCAACGGGAAGAAATCAACCCTCTCTATAAAAAGAGAGGGTGTGGAGCTTTGGGAGGTTAATGCTCAAGTTCTAAATGACCATCCAAGTGCTCCACAAGATTCAAACTCCTTCTCTTAGCTTTTTTTCACATCTATTGTAAAAGGAGTGTGCTTGATTTGTAAAGGTTACCTCCACCTAGCTTGGTGCAAAGGAGAGACCAATAGTGATTGGCTTTGAAGGAGTGATTCACCTCGGACGAATCGGGATCGTGGATTAGCAGTGTAGCCGTGAACCACTTTACATCTTCTTTGTTAGCATTTGTATTTTCGTTTATTGCTTTGTCTTTATTGTTTATGCTTCCGCTTGCACTAACGATTGTGTAGACGAGCAAACGAACGAGAGAATTCCGACATCCATCATAAGAGGGCTATTCACCCCTCTCTAGCCGGCCAATCGATCTCCAACAAGTGGTATCAGAGCCAAGGAAAGCTTGCCGAGGACTAACCGCCACAACAAGCAACATTCAAAATGGCCGGCTCCAACATTCATCCACCGAAGTTTGAAGGAGAATTCGCTTGGTGGAAGAAGCGAATGGAGGTATTTTTCGAAACAGATTTTGATATTATGATTACAATGGAATCTGGTTTCGTTTTGCCTAGGGATGAAGAGGGGAAGCCAATAGAGAAATCTAGGTGGACCAAAAAGCAAAGGGAAGAGCACCTTGCAAACTCAAAAGCCAAGCACCATCTCTTCAATGTGCTCCCCCAACAAGAGATCAACCGAATAGGAGAATGCCTAAGTGCCAAGGAGATGTGGGAGAAGCTAATTGAGTTTCATGAAGGCACATCCGAGGCAAAGCTAGCAAGGAGAGATCTCCTCCGCTCCCAACTATCCAACATTAAATTAAAAAAGGGAGAAAAGGTAACTTCTTTGCATTCTAGATTCAAAGAAATTTTAATTGGACTAACAAGTGTAGGAGAAAGGCTCTCTAATCGCGATATGATAATGAAGGCCATAGATGCTTTCCCCCGATCATCCAAGTGGAGTTCAATGGTGGACTCATTTTACATTTCAAAGAATCTAGAGGTAAGTACTCTAGATGAATTTTTCTCCACTATGGAATTACATGAATCTAGGCTTGAAGGAATACAAGAAGAGCCAAAAATACAACCCTCAAGAGGAGTAGCATTGTTGGCAAACAAGGGGAAGAAGAAGATGGAGATCCCCTCTTCCTCCGATGATGAAGCATCCTCATCCTCCTCCATGGATAGCACCAAAAAAGCATATATGGTAAGGAGGGTAAGACGTGCTTTAAAAGGTTTCCATTTTAACAAATCAAATGATAGGAATAGAAGACCAAGGGGGAAAATCATTTGCTACAATTTCCAATGAGAGGGACACATAAGGGACAATTGTCCCCTCCTAAACAAGAGAAAAGAAGAAAAGAAAAAGAAAGAAGAAAAGAAGAAGAAAAAGGGGAGGAAGAAAAAGAAGGAAGAGGAGAAGAAGACAAAAGAAAAGGGGAAGACCAAAGCTCTAAAGGCAAGGACTTGGGATGACCCATCCTCATCCTCCTCATCATCATCGGATGAGGAGAATGCCTTTGTCACCAATTTGGCCTTGATGACCTTTGAAGACTTGGATTGCTCTTCCTCCGAAAATGAAGGATCAAGCTCAAGAGGGGAGAGCTCAAGTGAAGGGGGAGCTTCTACATCCTCCTCATCCGAAGAAGAAGAAGAGGACATGGAAACTATGGTAACGAATCTAACTCCTAAGAAAATAGTTTCCATGGTTTCTAGCTTAACTAGGGATTTATTTAGAGCTAAAAAGAAGAACAAAAGCATGCTAGATCAAATTAAGGACTTAGAAAATAAGTTAGAAAAAGCATGCTTAAATGAAAATGAAAATATTTCTTTTTGCCATGATGATGCATGCTCACATGAATATATGTCATTTAATGTTAGTGATGCATGCATGGATGAAAATAGGGCTCTAAGGGAAAAGGTAGATTACTTGACAAAAGCCCTAGAAAAATTCACTATAGGCTCCAACACCTTGAACATGATAATAGGGAGCCAAAGAGCTAGCTTCAACAAAAAGGGCCTAGGTTATAAAGAAAAGAAAAATGAAAAGGCCTACAAATGCCTAATTGCTAGGGGTCAAGATAAGAAAAAGACAATTGCTAGAAAATGGATTCCTAAGGAGTATCTAGTGAACCCTATAGGCAAGAATTTGTATTGGGTTCCAAAATCCATCCTTAAGGGTTAGAAAACCCCTAGGGTAGTCAACCATATGCAATTGACCTATATCATATTTTGGTTGACTTAGGATGGCGGGACAACATTTTTAAATAGTGTTAGGTGATGATAACGTGCCTATAAATAGTTAATAATGCTTAAATCATGATGATTAATGTAATTGCTATGTATGTTTGCAATCATGATTTATGATTTTGAAATTTGGCACGTCATCATGAGAAATAGGGTTAAATCATGCTTTAAATGATAATTTGTTTATTATCATGACATAATACCTAATGCATGATAACAATTCAATGAATACATGTGTTTCATGATCATAATGTAGAATTAATTGATATATGCCTTTATGATCATGAGGATTGTTAGGTTGATACTTAACCTTGATAGAATTTGTATGAATACAATGGTTAAGTATATACAAATACCCCCTAGGATGCATCTCACACTCACCATAGGCTACTTTGATTGAAAACTTAGCATGGGTGAGATGTTAGGATGATACAAATGTCCACTAATGCCTATGACATTTAGATGGTCATTTAAGGTATCAAAATAGCAATAATAGACCAATCATGGGGAAGACTTATGTTTAATTCATAGACATATTGCCCAAAGATCATGGTTGGATATTTCATATGTTTTCAAAACAATTTCTTACCCTAAAATCTATGTATTCATGTTTTGAAACAATTGGATGCAAAACTAGGTAGTTAACTTGATACTAGAATGATCAAAAACCTAGTGGTTTTTAAAGCTTTTGGATTTTTGGCAAAAACAAGAAAATCTAATGAATTTTCATGAAAACCTATTTTTCATTAATATATATACTTAAAATAAATATGTTCCTCAAATTTCATGATTTTTTGAATTTTCTAGAATTTTTAATGCATTTTTGAAATTCGCCCATAAAATCAAAATTTCGGAATCCATTGTGCCAGTCGACTGCCATACTGATAGCAGTCGACTGCTCACCTAAAAAACAGCCCAATATTTTCTGATTTCAGATTTTAATCATGTTTTTGGTGTTCTCTTTCTATTAGACCTGATGCCATGAGTTTATAAATTAGGATTAATCTTTTTGATGGTGTCAAAGAGGGAGAAATGTATGTTTAAGTAACGGGGAATATATTTTGGGGGAGAAATGATTATGCTTATGATAGGGGGAGAGAATTTGTAGAGAGAGTTTCATGGATTAAGGGGGAGTTGCATGTTGTAATATCATGTTTATGTTTACATGCTTTCTTACCTTAGAAATTTATATCAAATGTTTTTACCTAACTTAAATGGATTGCCACACATCAAAAAGGGGGAGATTGTTAGGTCAATCTCTTGCCATGATAAGGTTTTGATGTGTGTGGCAAAGGGTTTAAGTTAGGATGATATTGTTATTTGATATGTGCGTTGGAGTCTTGCAGGACTTAGTAATTCGCACATGGAACCTTGGCGGGTTCACCCTCACAACCTCGGTCCTTGAGTCGGTGAAGGATGACTTTGCGGAAGCCGTGCGCTTGGAGCATCCAAGGGACCGCTGGATGAGATGACTTGAAGTGAAGCCAAGGAAGCATACTTCGGAGGCAAGAGACGCGAAGGAGCATTGCAGAGTCGTGCGCCTGATGCTACCGAGGGACGTGGCCGTGAATGAAGAGAGTTTCGGCGAGGGACTTCGAGTGAGATGAGAGAATGAGTGAAATGTAAGTAGCTCATTAGGTGAACTTGGTCGGATGGCTGAGTGTCGGAAATTTGACCGCAAGGGTTAAGGTTTACCCGACCGCCGGAAGCTCAAACTTATGTTAAGTTTGAGTTTCACACGGCACCAGTCGACTGCCATGTAATGGAAGTCGACTGATCTGAGTCGAGTATGTTCATTGTATCCGATGATGGTTTATGCCCGAGATCGGCCTATGGAATAATGATCATTGCCCGGAGGATGTCGCGACGAACCGCTCATAGCCGACTGGGAAGTCGACTACGGAGGCAGCAGTCGACTAGTGAGGTCCATCAGTCGACTGCCAAGTGTTCCGTTGGACTACAACGGTCGGGATCCGACGTGTTCGGAGGTCATTGGAGTGGCGGTAGTAGGCGCCAAGGCGTGATCGTGGCGTAACGGCGAAATCAGCCCTCTCTATAAAAAGAGAGGGTGTGGAGCTTTGGGAGGTTAATGCTCAAGTTCTAAACGACCATCCAAGTGCTCTACAAGATTCAAACTCCTTCTCTTATCTTTCTTTCACATCTATTGTAAAAGGAGTGTGCTTGATTTGTAAAGGTTACCTCCACCTAGCTTGGTGCAAAGGAGAGACCAATAGTGATTGGCTTTGAAGGAGTGATTCACCTCGGACGAATCAGGATCGTGGATTAGCGGTGTAGCCGTGAACTACGTTACATCTTCTTTGTTAGCATTTGTATTTTCGTTTATTGTTTTGTCTTTATTGTTTATGCTTCCGCTTGCGCTAACGATTGTGTAGACGAGCAAACGAACGAGAGAATTCCGACATCCATCGTAAGAGGGCTATTCACCCCCCTCTACCCGGCCAATCGATCTCCAACACATGTGCAACTTTGAAATTCTCTTGGAGTGCCACACGATTTGAGACTTTCCATACGCCCTACTGTGTGCTCTTCTGCCCATTGAGCACGACTGTGTGGAATCCACACGGCTACCCGTGTTTCCTTCTGAGGTTCTAAAAAAAATCTTCTTTCTACCTAGAAACTTCTATATGACCCTAAATGCATATAAGGATTATAATGAACAAAAATTAATGCCTAAACTATTGGATCGAGAAGCGTCGCTAGAGGGGGGGTGAATAGCAAGCATAGAATTTCTTTTCGTTTGTTTATGTTCGTTAAAACACGAGTAGACACAGCGGAAAAATAAGAAGACAAGTTTATTTTTACTTGGTTCACAACCCAACGGTTGCTACTCCAAGGCCCTAATGGTCCTAGACCGCATACGGAGGGCAAAGCACTATAACGTCTCCTCCTCGTTGGAGGTAGGAGACAACGATCACAAAACTGGAAGTACGAGGATGAGGCAACAAGCCTACCTCACCTCGTTATGAATAAAAACAAAGAATACAATAATAAAAGCAATTACTTGGTACTGTTGCTGACGAAGAGGATTAGAACTTGTTGTCACGTCGACATTATGATGGTGTTGGAGCTTTGGCGTTGTAGGAGCACTTGAGAATAATCTTGATGATGTATGGAGTTGGAATCCTCCCCTCCTTTTATAGATTTTGGCCTCTGAATATGTCTCCTAATGTTTTGGAACAGATCCCGAAGTTGTACAAAATTTTATCGCGAAGTGGCCGCGTTAAACGTTATCCGTTTTGACCAAGCGCAAAGGCTGATTCGTCGCCATCAGTCGACTGATGCCTCCCATTAGTTGATTGATGAGCATCAGTTGACTGCCCCATGTTCAGCAGTCGACTGCTAGCCTGCCCACTTCTTTGCAGTAAGAGGTTAACATGGAAAATGGTAAATACGATGGTTTCTAACCGTTCGATCTCGACAGGAAGTCTTAGTCGGATCACCGCCTATGGTCGTCCCCGTAAAGAGGACACGACCTTACCATCTCTCACTCACATGAGCTTACCTCGATACTTACTTTGTAGCTCTCGCTTCTGGCCTTCCACTCGATTCCTTCGGCTCCCTTTGAAGTCACTCGAGTGTCGCTCGACCACCACGGCTTTCTCAGGGTGTCGCTAACCTTCAGCTCTAGCTTTAGTACTTTTCTGCACACTCGATTTAGCTCATGAGATAATGATGTAAACTTAACTTTGTGTCTTTGCCATAATCAAAACACAGGTTCGATTATCTAGTGCCCCTGCACCAACATAAACTAGCATGCATGAATACAAAAAGACTAGAAACAGATAAAGTTAAACTTGGGTTGCCTCCCAAGAAACACTTGTTTAAGGTCTTTAGATCGACCATACTCTTATGTTTCAGCTTGCCTTCGGTGGTTCTGTGAACCTCCACTCATCGACATCAGACTTTGCAACTTCGCTTTGTGCCTTAGCCCTTACAGGAATAAAATACTTGCCCAATGCGGGTTCCAAACCCATTGTGCTAGCAAACTTGAATTCCAATCTTTTGTCTCCCACTATCAGAGTCAGCTTATGATTCTTTACATTGTTGACCATTCCTGCTGTGGCTAAAAATGGTCATCCAAGAATTACTAAGATTTTCAGGTCTTCTTTTTTTCTAAGACTACAAAATCCGTGGGCAGTGTAAAATCTCCCACCCTGATAATAACATCTTCCAAAATCCCCAATGGGTATCAGTAAGAGTGGAACACAAGTTGTAACATCATAGTTGTCAACTTTATATTTTCTAGCTTTAATTTCTTGCATAATGTGATTGACATCAAGCTTACACTGGCGCCTAAGTAAAAAAAATGGCTTACTAATCATAGTCATTCCAATATGACACGGAATATAGAAACTCCCTAGATCTTTTAGATTTTGAGTGGTCCCATTCTAGAGATAAGCGCTGGATTCCTCTGTTAAGGCCACTGTCTCTGACCACTTGACCTTCCTTCACTGTGCCAAGATTGTTGGTGCAATCGACCCAGGTCACAATTGACCAGACACGAATTTGACTCAAGTAGTATTTTGATGTTTGACGTTGAGTTGACCATTGTTTGATAATGGGTTGACTATATGGTTGACATGGGGTTGACCATATGATGGAGAAATCTAAGTGGGACACTTGGCATGGAAAGTCCAAGCATGGGTCTTGGCAATGGTAAAGTCCAAGTCATGAGTACTTGGCATGGAAAGTCCAAGCATGGGTCTGGGCAAGGGAAAGTCTAAGCTTGAGTCTTGGAAAGTGGAAAGTCAAACATGGGTTGGCAAGGAAAGTCCAAGGGTGTAATCTTGGCCACGTAAGTCCAAGTGTGTAGTCTTCACGGTGAAAGTCCAAGTCATGGGTACTTGGAAATTGGGAAGTCCAACGGTTCGTATTAGTGGCATAAAGTCCAAGGATGGAGTCTTGGCAGCGTAAGTCCAATGGTTGATAGTGTAAAGTCCAAGTGTGTGTCTTGGCAGCCTAAGCTCAAATGTGCCTTGGCGGTATAGACCAGCTTAGCATGGCAATAGTCGATGGAAGCACCTTAAGGCTAGCGTATGGATGAACAAGTCATGGATGACTTGGAGAGATTCGATAGGCGTGAGGCTGATGGAGGTGGCTAGAAGGCTTAGGTCTAGGCTAAGGGTGGTCTAGCAAGTATGAGGGCATCATACTTGAGCTAAACCTCATGATTGAGGTGTAGCAATCGACTGGGATTATGGACCATTCAACTGGTCAAGTGTTTTGACACTTGGCAGCCGAGTCGACACTAAGCAGTCGATTGGGATTATGACTAGTTGATTGGTGTTTGACTACGACAAGTGGCCTTGGTAGTCGACTACCAGCATTGGACAGTCGATTGGCCATGAGCAGTCGACTGCCATAGAGGGCAGTTGACTGCTGCTGGTGTTTGTCGCGAGGATAGAATGCTCGGTAGCCGACGGAGCAGTCAACTACGGGCTTGAGCAGTTGATTGCTGGAAATGGCAGTCAACTATCAGTGTATCCATTGGCTTGAATGCCAACATGGATCAAGTCTGTTGTGAGACAATGGCACTATTGGCAGTCGACTGCCAGGCAGAAATCCAGGTCGTGCGGAGGTATAAAAGGAGCTCGAGGAAAAGGATTTCCATAGCGATTTCTTAGGTGATTTGAGGTGATTTGCTGGTGCAAACCAGTGTCTTCAAGTACGGTCCAAAGAAATCAATAAGCAAGTATTCAAGTTCACATTTGTAAAGTTTTCTCTACGTTGTTTTGTGTATTTTACTTGTATTTGCTTGTATCTCTTTCTTATTGTTGTAAGATCGCTTGTATGAGGTTTCTCTACCTTCGACGTGTTGTTGAGAAGGAGTTTATTGAGTAGTGGTGTGTACATCACTAGAGCTTATTATCGAGCTTGCTCTGTGGAGTAGGAACTAGGGTTCCGAACCATGTTACATCGTGTGTATCGTTGTGCTTGTATTTTTGTTGTGCTTTTTGTATTTCTGCTATGCTAATGACATTGTAGACAAGCGACACGATCGAGTTTCATCAAGCGAACAAAAATGCACCATTTATCCCTCTCTAGCGCTCACCGAAGTTCTAACAAGTGGAATCAGAGCTAGGAGATCTTCTACGGATTAACAACTAGGAGCAAACACGCCAGTAGATGGAGTTGCCGAATGATGGACTTGGATGGGACATCAACACGCCAATTCCATACACCCTCTATGGACGAGAAGACTTCAATCAATGGAAGGCAAGGATTGAAGACTTCATGATGATGATGGGCATCGAGATTGGTCCTCCTTGATGGAAGGATTTGAATATCTAAGAGGGCCAAAGGGAGGATTCCTCAAGATGAAGAAATGAACTGAGTAACAACTCCAAAAGTTTGAGAAAAATAGGAAGGTGATAAAATTTTTAAGTGATTTAATTCCTAATGATGTTTTGTGTAGTTTAGGTGAATATAAGGACACCAAGGAGCTTTGGAGCTAATTGGCAAAATTTCATGAGAAGTCCCAACTAGTCCGAGAAGATAAGGAAGAGAGGGGTGCTCATCCTCTCAAGCTCAAGAAGAAGAGAGCATATCATCTTCATCGTAAGAACTTGAGGAATCAGAGATTGAAAGACCATCAACATCTGAGGAAGAGGAAGAATTGGAGGAAGCCTCCACCTCTAGGATTGAGGGGGAGGAGAGATCATTTATCCTGGAGCAAGAACAAGAAAAAGCATTTACCTCCGAAAGTCATGAAGAATTGGACCAAATTCTTCCTATCACCACCCTAGGTAACTCAAGCACTTTAATTAACAATAAAAATCATATTATGTACTTTGAGTGTAGGAAACAAGGACACTACAAGAGCAAGTATCTGAAAAGAGAAAAGAAGACTCAACTGACATCAAAAAGTCAAGGATGTCAGTGCCCCAACACATAAGAGCAAGGAGGATGTGGTGTGCTTCAAATGCCAACAACTGGGGCATTATAGGAGTCAATGTCCTAGGGGGAGGAAGAAGGTCCAAGAAGGAGCATCACATGAGGGGGAGTTTTAAAAGAAAACCCTAAGGTATATTTTAGTAATGCACCATTAAATTTTCATGTCAAAAAGCATGCTAGGAGTAATGTTAATAATCTTGCTATTGTTTATGAAAAGCATGCTAGAAATAATAAATTCTATTATTTAGGTGCTAAGAGTTGTAATTTTGGGGCTAAGGATAAATTTAGATTAAATACCCCTAAAACAATTCTACCTAAGGAAAGTATTAGAAAGGTAGAAAATCATTAGGCATTAACCCAAAGAAGTGTAGGCATAAACCTAAAAGGAAAGACAATGGCCAAAGACAAAATCAAAAATCAAAAATTAGAAAATTAGAATTAGAAAATCAAGCCTTGAGGTCAAGGCTTGAGAAACTTGAAAGACCCTTGCAAGAATGACAAATTCAATTAAAGGGTCTAGGAGTCAAAACTTAGGGTCTAGGAAGCAAGATCCACCTAAGGGCAAAAAATGTTTAGGTCAAAAATCTAAGCCCAAGGAGACCCATCATAGTGTTCCATTCGATTATGGAACCATCCATAGGTCTAGGAAGGCCAAGGTTACTAGGGAAGTTATCCCTAAGGGTAACCATGGTGTGTGCTTAGTGGCTAAGGTTTCAAGGAAACCTAGGGAAGCCACTAACAAGGTTATAAGGGGAGTTACTCTCAGAATTAACCTAGGTAAGACCAAAATGACCAAGGTTTCAAAGCCTAGAAGGGGCATTAGGAAGATATCAAGGGAAGTCATCTCTAGTGAATACCTTATAAACCCAAGGAGCTCCAATAGATATTGGGTTCCTAGGAGCGTGATCGATTCACACTAAATGGGTTAGGGTGTGTCAACCCTAATTAGATAGTTAGTTAACCTAATCATAGTAGTATTGGCACTTTAGGTCACTTCCAAGGAAATGGGATGCCTTGGAAATAAGGTTGAATTTTATCCTAAAAGATTTTAAGATGTGCCAAAATATTTTGAGAACTATGAAAAATTGATCAAATTGACACAGACTAGGTTTAGAGGTCATAGTGTGCCATTTTTGGTTTTTGACACACTTGAGAGATAAGTAGTAATATGGTAAAATGAATTTAATCATAACAAATGACAATTAATACTAAAATTTAGGTATTTTTATACCTTTACCCTTTATTTGCCTTACCTTGTTTGCCATTTCCATGTCATGACATCATATTTCATTTTATCATATAAAATGTCATGATAATGCTTAGGTTTAAAGTTTTAAGTCATGTACATTTTGGCTTATATTTAATGCCATGACATCATGATTTTTGACACATGCTTATTTATTCTATCATTTATGCCATAATCATAATTCATGCATTAATTAAAATTGAGTTAAGGACTATGGCATGATTTGAAGTCCCATGTATAAGGGAATCAAATAGTGTTGCCTTAGAAAAATGCATGAGACCTTAGTTTAGGATGAATAAAACTCACATCTCACATCACATTAACATGTGTGTGTATTCATACACCCTAGACACATGTGAGATGCTAAGAAATAAGTTAAGTTCAAGGTGCATAGTTCTTGCATCTAGATGAACTCAAACTCATCTTATACAATGGATGAATCATGAGGAAAACTTATGTACAAGTCATGTGCATTAAGCCCTAGACCATGGTTCAATATAAGGTTTTAAAATAATTTTAAAAAACCATGGTGTAGTCTATCTTTTGATAGAAGTCACCATTGAAGAAGTTGATACAAAATCATTTTGAAGGCATCCTTGATGTTTTTGGGCCAAGGGAGAGATTGTAAGATCTCATTGGGATATGAGACACTGATACCCTTGGGGAGAGCCTTTTTGATGCATGTCAAAAAGGAAGAGAATTGATGTGTGAGAATTCCCAATTTGGAAAATTGGGAGGATTGGATTGAGTTAGTGTTCTAACTCAAAGGTGTTTGGATTTTGTCAAACATAAAAAAGAGGGAGATTGTTGGTGTAATTGGCTCAGGTCACGATTGATCAGACTCGAGTTTGACTCGAGTAGTATTTTTATGTTTGATGATGAGTTGATCATTGTTTGACAATGGGTTGACTATATGGTTGACATGGGGTTCACCATATGATGGAGAAGTCCAAGTGGGACAATTGGCATGGAAAGTCCAAGCATGGGTCTTGGTAATGGTAAAGTCCAAGTCATGAGTACTTGGCATGGAAAGTCCAAGCATGGGTCTTGGCAAGGGAAAGTCCAATCTTGAGAACTGACAATTAGAAAGTCCAACATGGGTTGGCAAGGAAAGTCCAAGGGTGTAGTCTTGGCCTTGTAAGTCCAAGTGTGTAGTCATGGCGGTAAAAGTCCAAGTTATGAGTACTTGGAAATTCGGAAGTCCAAGGGTTGATATTGGCGGCATAAAGTCCAAGGGTGGAGTCTTGGTAGCATAAAGTCCAAGCGTGTGTCTTGGCAGTGTAAACCCAAATGTGCCTTGGCGATGTAGACCAACATAGCATGACAATAGTCAATGGAAGCACCAGAAGGCTAGCATATGGATGAACAAGTCAGGGATGACTTGGAGGGATATGATAGGCGCGAGGCTGATGAAGGTGGCTAGAAGGCTTAAGTCTAGGTTAATGGTGGTCTAGCAAGTATGAGGGCATCATACTTGGGGTAAACCTCATGATTGAGGTGTAGCAGTTGACTGGGGTTATGGATCAGTCGACTAATCAAGTATTTTGACACTTGACAGCCGAGTCGACAGTGAGTAGTCGACTGGGATTATGACCAGTCGATTGACATTCAACTATGGCAAGTGGCCTTGGCAGTCGACTGCTAGCATTGGGCAGTAGATTTGCCATGAGCAATCGATTGCCATTGAGAGCAGTCGACTGCTGCTGGTGTTAGCCACGAGGACAGAACTCTCGGTTGCTGACTGAGTAGTCGACTATGGGCTTGAGCAGTCGACTGCTTGAAATGGTAATCGACTGCCAGTGTATCCGTTGGCTTGAATGTCAATGTGGATCAAGTCTATTGTGATACAACGACACTATTGGCAGTTGACTGGGGCCTTTTGGCAGTCGACTGCTAGGCAGAAATCCAGGTCACGCGTGATAGGATCGGTAACTACGCAAAATAGGGGGGAGATATTTTTTTAATTTTCAAATCAAAGACAGCGAAAAATCCAATGACAACCTGATCACACACAGAGCACAATAAACACAACACCAAACACACAAAATGACGTAGCCGATTTTACTTGGTTCACAGCTCTCTCCTAGAGCTGCTAGTCCAAGGCCTGCCTCTATCTTTTCTCCTTTTTGAAGAATTCTTCAAAGGTGGAGAAACCTCTTAAATCAAATTACAACTTTTAGACTCTCTAGATATGAATTTAATACAGGAATATGAATGAACCGATAAGCAATAGCTAAACACAGAACCTTGACAGATATGAAATTCTAGACAATCACAAATAGAAAGCAGTGAAATAAAACCAACAAATGAAACCTTTATAGCTGAGAAAAAGGATTAGCGAGATGATCGCAAGTGCAGCAATGACCCCATCCATCTAGGTTAACAGAACACCAACCGAGCAAAAATTTTACAACAACACGAGCAATGGGCACGACTTTCCTCACGAGAGCAATCAACCATGAGCAAGAAGATCAGATCCAGGAAAGAGTTGTAAATCAATAGCAGCCAGAAGAAAGAACCAGAGCATTTTGAGAGTTGTTGCCTAGAGAAAAATAGAGCCAAAGCATTGTCCACGTTGTGTCTGCGAAGAGAACTCCACCGCTGTTTTTGTTTTTGTGCAAACCCTAATCCCATGATCCATGGTCTCTTCTCCAATCATCAATTTACACACACCCCTTGAATCTTGGAAAACGTCCTCCATTTGAGCGAGAACCTGTAAAAGTCAGACACTCGGAGAAATATATACAATTTTCTCGCCATAATCGCGAACTTGCTTCACACTAGTCGAGGCACTAGTCCAGCGCGCCTTGAGTCTATGTGTTTCTGTGAAGGGCTAGTCGAGGTGTTGCCTCGACTGCATAGGTTGAAACACAGATTTGTTCTACTATAGTCAAGGTGTCAGTTGATCTTGCCTCACTTCTGTCCGTAACTGCCCAGGACCAGTCGAGGTGCCACCTCGACTGCACGAGTCGAACCCGTTAAGATTCACTAGATTGTCCTACCTCAGTTGAGGCGCTGGGTGAATGTGGCTTGCATTTGTATCCTCCAGCTCAGGATCATTCGAGGCACCACTCGATTGCAACTCGTCCTGCAACAGTCGAGCTTCGACTCCCATGGCTGACCACTACACAAGATAAGTTGAGTGGGCGCCTCAACTATTCCGGAGCGGTTGTGGCGCTGACTTGATTGTACCTTGTCGATGACAAGTTTCTCCACCTGATGAATGCAGTAAGGGCAACAATTGAGGTGTCAACTCATTGTTGTCCTTAAGACCCATTTTTTCAGTCATCTCTAAGACTGAAACACGCCTAGCAAACACTCTACCACGAGACCCTTTACTTGCCAAGACTCTGGCCATCAACCATTCTTGGACTTTTAATCTTGCCACTCCCACAATGAATTTCTCTACTGCCAAGGAATCACCCCTCTTTTCACCTTGCACCCCCGCAAGGAATTTCCAGTTGCCAAGGAATTAACCATCTTGGACTTTAATTTCACCAAGGTCCACCTTGGATTTCTCACCTGCCAAGGAATTAACCATCTTGGACTTTTCACCAAGGTCCACCCTTTGATTTCTCAGCTGCCAAGGAATTAACTATCTTGGACTTTTCCCCAAGGTCCACCCTTGGATTTCTCACACTTAAACCTTTGTTAAACACCAAAATATAACTTGGAGCTTTCAGCTCCAATAGTCTCCCCCTTTTTGATGTTTGACAACCCATTTAAGTTTAGGTCACTCTACCCATGTATTGGTCACATATCTGAGAAGTGACAATATAAATTAGATAGACCCAATCAAGTCAAACTATAAATCAGATCAACGTAGGTCCACCCTACGTTAGTCAACCTAAACTATAAACACTCTCTCTTCCCACTTTGCAAACACCGAAAAGGATTTCCTAATCAAGAATACCATATTAGACCACCATATATCAAACATATTTGGTCAGATTATAGTAAATCAGATATCAATCAATGGTTACAGATAGATACTTAAAAACCTCCCTTTTAATACTATCTGTATTTTTAATTTTAAGTTTTGAAATCACCTCCCTTTTTGACTCATTTTACTGTAAGTTTACTGATGTTCAAGCTTTCTCCAACCTTCTCTAGTGTTATAGGTGGTAAGCACACCAAAGATAGTCCAGTCGAGCCTTTGGTTGAGGTTCTGGAGGTGTGCAGTCGAGTGCCCAGTCGAGGTCTACTTGACTCTGTGAGACTGCGTTGCAAGTAGTCGAGCCGCTGGTCGAGTTTCACTCGACTCTGTGAGGCAGCGAGGGTATCAGTCAAGGTTGCGCCTCGACTAGAACTCAGTCGAGCTCCCAGTCGAGAACACCTCAATGTTGTTGATGCGAATCAAAGCCCGATCGAGGCGCTCACTCATTCTCTGATAAGTAAAAGCATGCGGTTTGGACCCAACCGAAACCCACAGTAAATTCCAAAAAATGCAATAAATCTAGAAATTTTGCCTATAGAATTCTAACATTATGCTTCTACAGAGAAAAATATGTGAAAATTAAAATATCTAGAATTTCTCTCGATCGATACACTTTTCAAAAACTCTGAAAATAAGTATTTTTTGTGCTTCTTCCTACTTGTATCAACACTTCTAATAGTGATTCCTATCCCTAGATAGTGTTCACCACAGTGAAAAGAATATGTTCCAAAACATTCTACGAAATTATCCTTAGGGTGGCAATGGTTTTAGAAGATCCAACCAATTTTACTTGGTTGGAATGTCTAATTATGATCTTCGGACCAAGTGCACATGAATTATACACTGGTCTTCCCCATAATTGGTCAAATTAATGATCGCTATCTCGATAACCTCCTTACCCAAAGATCGCAATGAGCACATCGAGTAAGTCGATTATACCTAAACATCTCACCCCACCAACTAGCAATACAAAAATACTTTTTTGTTAAACCTACAGTTTGTGTGAGATGCTTCCCAAGTTATCATGATTTTCCCAATCTCTTGTTGTTATGGTGAGTTAGTCCTAATGATCATGGAAAGGTTTAATCTTCACTCAGTGATACACATGCCTAATTCCCTTCTCAAATGACTAAATTTCTTTTTAGGGAGTGGTTTAGTGAAGATATCAGCTAGGTTAGACTTTGACTCAACATAATTGAGTACAACATCTCCCTTAGCCATATGATCTCTAATGAAGTGATGTCTCACTTCAATGTGCTTCATTCTAGAATGGTGGACAAGATTCTTTGTCAAATTAATGGTGCTCATGTTGTCACACAACACTTGTACATTCTTGTATGACAACCCATAACCCTCCAATGTATGAGTCATGCACAAGAATTGTGACACACTCTCCTTCATGGCTATGTACTCAGCCTCGGTGGTGGAGAGAGCAACACAATGTTGCTTCCGACTTGACCAACTCACTAGTGAAGAACCTAGGAACTAACATCCCCCACTTGTACTCTTCCTATCTAACTTACACCCAACATAGTCAGAGTCAGTCTAGCCAACCAAATCAAATGATTCAGTGTGAGGGTACCACAAGCCAACCCTAATAGTGCCTTTAAGATATCTCATTATTCTTTTCACAGCACTTAGATGAGACTCCTTGGCACATGCCTGATGCCTAGCACACACACCCACAACATATAAAAGATTAGGTCGACTCACTGTGAGATAAAGTAAACTACCTATCACACTTCTATAATATTTCAAATCCACAGATTTCCCTCCTTCATCACTTCCTAGATTTGTGTTTTGTGCCATGGGGGTAGATATCTCCTTCGAATTCTCCATATTAAATTTCTTTAGAAGATTCATGGCATACCTAGACTGATGAACATATATACCTTCCTTAGTTTATTTGATATCAAGTCCAAGGAAGAATGTCAGTTCTCCCACAAGACACATCTCATACTCACTCTCCATGTGTCATATAAACTTATTCAGATAATCCTTATTATTCGAGCCACAGATTATGTCATCGACATAAACCTAGGCCACAAAAATGTTCTCACCATCTCTTTTTAGAAATAGTGTGGGATCTATCTGAACTCTTATCAACCCTTTCTCTACAAGAAATGTGGACAACCTTTCATACCATGCACGAGGTGATTGTTTCAGCCCATAAAGAGCCTTTTTCAATTTATACACGTGGTCCGAAAACTCTATACTCTCAAATCCTTGTGGCTGTTCAACATACACCTCTTCCTTAATTACCCCATTCAAGAAGGCAGACTTCACATCCATTTGATAGAGTTTGAAGCCTTTGTATGCAGCAAAAGCTAGCATCAACCTTATGGACTCTAGTCGGGCTACTGGGGCATATGTCTCTTCATAATCTAACCCTCAATCTGATTATATCCTTTGGCGACTAGCCTTGCCTTATTTTTGATTATCTCTCCCTTATGATTCATCTTATTCTTAAACACCCATTTGGTACCAATTACAGAAACTTTTCCCGGTCTCGGAACTAAGTCCCACACTTGGCTTCTTTCGAATTGTCCTAGCTCATCTTGCATTGCTAAGACCCAATCAAGACCAAGAAAAGCCTCTTCTACAACCCTGGGTTCGATTTCTAAGATCAACGCAACTTCAACTCCTTCATTCCTAAAGGATGATCTGGTCCTCACCCCTTGTTGAAGTTCTCCTTTGATCTGATCTTGGGGATGACCACTAATTGTTCTAATGGATCTTGGTGCTTGAGACGTTTCAAGTACTTGGTTGTTTGATAGATCTTCAAGCAATGACCCTTGTATCCTAGACTATTCTTCATCAGACTCAATCTTAGTTCCCCCTACTTTAGTGTTTTCATGTAATCTAATCTTCTCCATTCCAAACTTAATTTCTTCCTCAATTTCTCGAGTATCACCAAATTTTTCATCTTCCTCAAATACAACATTTGGTGACTCTTCTATCAATTTCAACTTCTTGTTATACACTCTATATGCCTTTCTAATAGAAGAATACCCTACAAGGATACCTTCATCAGATTTAGCTACAAACTTACCTAGATGACCTTTGGTATTTAGAATGAACACTTTGCAACCAAACACCCTAAGATGCTTGACTGTAGGTGGTTTCCCGAACCATAACTCATGTGATGTTTTTCCTAAAAGCCTATGTATCAATACCCTATTCTAAACATAATAGGTTGTGCTTACGACTTTGGCCCACAAGTAGCTTGGAAGTGCGTACTCATGAAGCATGCTTCTCGCTGCTTCTTGCAAGGCTTGATTTTTCCTTTCCACAACACTATTCTGTTGGGGTGTTCTTGAAACAGAAAACTCATGTTTATATCCCCTTTCTAAACAATAGTCCTTAAATTGAGTATTTTGGAACTCCCCTCCATGATCACTCTTAAGGGCTTTAGTGGTTGTGTTTTTCTCATTTTCAACTCTTTTACTAAAAGAAATAAAAATCTCTATTGTCTCATCCTTATGTTTTAAGAAAAATGTCCAAGCATATCTTGTATAATCATCAATAATAACCAAACAATATCTACTACCATTCAAAAATTTAATATTGCTACAATCAAACAAGTCTAGATGTAACAAATCTAAAGCAGTAGAGGTACTTACAATATTCTTGGGCTTATGTGATGACCTCATTTGCTTACCTTTCTGAAAGGCATCACACAACCTGTCTTTTTGGAACTTTAGTAGTGGCAACCCTCTTACAAGTTTCTTGCCATCTAGTCTCCTCAAATTCTTTAGGTTGACATGTGCAAGCCTCCTATGCCACAGTTAGGATTCATCTGTTCTAGACATATGGCACTTGGCAGATACATTAGTAGCATTGTCAAAATACACATGATACATATTTTCCTTCCTAACTCCTACTAACATGGTAGCACCCGAAATATTGTGTTTCACTAGACACTGAGTTGAATTGAATTCAACCCTGTATCCAACATCACACAACTAACTTACACTTAACAGATTAAAAGACATGTTCTTAACAAGAAGTACATTTCTAATCCTAAAATGTTCCGAGATAAAAATATTCCCTATTTTTATAACTTTTAACCTGCCACTATTACCGAACGAAACAATACCTCTATTCTTGTTCTGCAATGAAGGAAACAACGATAAGTCCCCGGTCATGTAATTGGAGCATCCACTATCTACAAACCAGGTTGATGGGCACTCCCCCTTAATCGATGCCTGCTAGACACGAAAGATAAAGGACTTCGGAACCCAAATATTGGGTCCATTAGCTTCCAAAACATACTTGCTAGGAATCCATGCCTTAGCCGTTTTAGTCTTCCTACCAAAATTTCTAGAAAGTAAGGAAATGAAACTATGTTCTTGATGTTTAGGTTTATAACCTATCCCAGCTTTGTTATAAACAACCCGTTGTGATTCTAAAATCATATTCAAAGTCTAAGAGCTAGAGGTGAATTTCTCAAGAGTACACTTGAGATTGTTCACCAGTGCTTTCAGAGAGTTGTTTTCATCCATAAGATTAACAAATTTAGGAGAGTTGGCACTAGCTTCTACCGCATGCTCCTTATCGTTCTTTAATTGTCCTACTTCAGATTTTAACAATTTAACCTTAGCCTTGGATTTTTCTAACATATCAATTAAATAAGCAATTGCCTTATAGCAATCTACGAGTTCAGAGGTTACCTTGTCATCATCCGAAGATGATGAATTTGAGTCTGAATCTGACTCTGATCTTTTGCTTTCTAATTTTGTCCCAAAGTCCTCCAATGCCATCAGAGCAGCATGTCTACCAGTCTTCTCTTCCTTGTCCTCTTCCAATGACCCAGATGAGGATTCATCCCACACCGCTCTCAAAGCTTTCCTTCTTCTCCTCTTTTCTTCCTTCTTCTTGAGCCGAGGACACTCATTTCTGAAGTGTCCTTTCTTGCTGCACTCATAGTAAACTATGTTAGTTTTATCAATTATATTATCAACTGCCTTACCTTTCTTTATGTTAAATCTTCTGCTCCTCCTTATCATTCTCCTCACGAAGTTGGCCACCTCGCTGGATGAGGACTCATCGTCTCCATTAGATTCGGTAGAAGAGGACAACGACAACTCCTTCTTCTTTTCCTTCTTCTTCTTCCCTTCCTTATTTTGATCACCTGCAAACAAAGCCATACCCTTCTCCTTTTGACCTTTATTAGCATATTCATGCAATTCCATTTCACAAAACAACTCATCTATTTTAATAGTTGACAAGTCCCTTGATACCTTATAGGCATCCACCATAGATGACCATAAGGCATTTCGGGGGAATGACTTAAGAATGTACCTAACCAAATCCCGGTTCTCAACACTCTCTCCAATAGAGTGGAGACCATTCAACAACTCCTTGAATCTTCCATGAAGCTCACTGACAGATTTAGTGTCCTTCATAGAAAAGTTCTGGAGTTGACTTAGGAACAAATTCCTCTTAGCTATACGAGAGTCCCTAGTACCCTCGTGCAGCTCAAGTAGTTTGTTCCATAAGTCCTGCGCACAGCTGAAAGGCCCAACTTTATTCAGTTGCTCCTTTGCCAGGCCACATTGTAAGGTCACAGTGGCTTTAACATTAGCTTGTGCTTTGTGCTTTTGCTCGTTTATTCAATGAGCAGACCCCAAGACTTTACCAATGACATCTACCGGAGTAACGAAGCCCTCCGTGACGGATAACCACATCTTGATCTCAGTCATGAGATAGTACTCCATCCGACTCTTCCAGTATTGGAAGTTAGTTCCATCGAAAAATGGAGGTCAATTTGTGCTAAATCCCTCTTACATGACTACTACTCTAAGGTTGTTAGACCCGATAATTAGAAACCTAGCTCTGATACCACTTGATAGGACCGGTAACTATGCAAAAGGGGGGAGATATTTTTTTTAATTTTCAAATCTAAAGACAGCAAAAAATCCAATGACAACCTGATCACACACAGAGCACAACAAACACAACACCCAACACACAAAATGACGCAGTCGATTTTACTTGGTTCACAGCTCTCTCCTAGAGCTGCTAGTCTAAGGCCTACCTTTATCTTTTCTCCTTTTTGTAGAATTCTTCAAAGGTGGAGAAACCTCTTAAATCAACTTACAACTTTCAGACTCTCTAGATATGAATTTAATACAGGAATCTGAATGAACTGATAAGCAATAGCTAAACACAGAACTTTGATAGATATGCAATTCTAGACAATCACAAATAGAAAGCAGTGAAACAAAACCAACAAATGAAACCTTTATAGCTAAGACGAATGATTAGCAAGATGATCACGAGTGCAACAATGACCTCAACCGTCCAAGTTGATAGAACACCAGTCGAGCAAAAAGTTTACAATAGTAGGACCAATGGGCGTGACTTTCCTCAAGAGAGTAATCGACCATGAGCAAGAAGATCAGATCCAGGAAAGTGTTGTCAATCAATAGCAGCTAGAAGAAAGAACCAGAGCATTGTGAGAGTTGTTACTGAGAGAAAAACAGAGCCAAAGCATTGTCCACAATGTGTCTGCAAAGAGAACCCCACCGCTGCTTTTGTTTCTACGCAAACCCTAATCCCACGATCCTTGGTCTGTTCTCCAATCATCAATTCACATGCACCCCTTGAAGCTTGGAAAACATCCTCCATTTGAGCGAGACCCTATAAAAACTAGACATGTGGAGAAACAGATAGAATTTTCTCGCCATAATCGCGAACTTGCTTCTCACCAGTCGAGGCACCAATCGAGCGCACCTTGAGTCTATGCATTTCTGTGAAGGGTTAGTCGAGGTGCCACCTCGACTGCATAGGTCGAAACACAGATTTGTTTTGCTGTAGTCGAGGTGTCAGTTGAGCTTGCGCCATCATCGCAACTACCGGGACGGTCGCCTCCCCGATCACTAGATTGTCCTGCCTCAGTCGAGGCGTTGGGTGAGTGCAGCTTGCGACTGTATCCTCCAGCTCAGGATCAGTCAAGGTGCCACCTAGACTGTGACACATCATGCAACAATCAAGCTTTGACTCCCATGACTAACCACTACACAAGATCAATCGAATTGCCACTCGACTGTTCTGGAGCAGTCGAGGTGCCGACTCGACTATACCTTGATGACTACAAGTTTCTCCACCTGATGAATGCAGTAAGGGCAACAATTGAGGTGTCAACTCTTTGTTATCCTTAAGACCCATTGTTTAAGTCAGCTCTAAGACTGAAACACGCCTAGTAAATACTCTCCCCCAAGATTCTTTACTTGCTAAGACTCCGGCCATCATCCATTCTTGGACTTTTCACCTTGCCACTCCCGCAAGGAGTTTCTCTACTACCAAGGAATCACCCCTCTTGGACTTTTCACCTTACACCCCCGCAAGGAATTTCCAACTGCCAAGGAATTAACCATCTTGAACTTTTCACCAAGGTCCATCCTTGAATTTCTCACCTACCAAGGAATTAATCATCTTTGACTTTTCACCAAGGTCCACCCTTGGATATCTCACCTGCTAAGGAATTAACCATCTTGGACTTTTCCTCAAGGTCCACCCTTGGATTTCTGACACTTAAATCTTTGTCAAACACCAAAACATAACTTGGAGCTTTCAGCTTGAACATCGCAGAGGCATAAAAGGAGCTCGATGGGGAGGATTTCCACAGTGATTTCTTGGACAATTTGAGGCGATTTGCTGGGGCAAATCAATGTCTTCAAGTGTGGTCCAAAGCAATCAACAAGCAAGCATTCAAGTTCACATTTGTAAAGTTTTCTTTACGTTGTTTCGTGTATTTTACTTGTATTTGCTCGTATCTCTTTCTTATTATTGTAAGATTGCTTGTATGAGGTTTCTCCACCTTCGACGTGTTATCGAGAAGGAGTTTATTAAGTAGTGGTGTGTACATCACTAGAGCTCGTTATCGAGCTTGCCCCGTGTGTAGGAACTAGGGTTCCAAACCATGTTACATTGTGTGTATTATTGTGATTGTATTTTTATTGTGCTTTTTGTATTTCCGTTGCTCTAATGACATTGTAGACAAGTGACACGATCGAGTTCCATCAAGCGAACGAAAATGTGCCATTCACCCCCCTTCTAGCTCTCACCGAAGTTCCAAAAAAGGTATCTTTCATGAACTTTGCAAATTGTGGCATCTAGTGCAAAGCTTCGAGTATGGGTACTTCTATTGAGATGACCTTCATCATGGCTAAGAACTTCCCAAATTCGGCATCTCGCTTAGCATTCATGAGCCATTGTGGGAAAGGTACTGTCATGGGTGGTTACATCCTTGTGGGAGATTCACGCTCCATTTTATCGACTCCTTCCCTTATGATCTCCTCAGAAGGTTCTTTCTCCTCTGAGCCTTGTTCCTTAGCAGCTGCTCTGCTTGGTGATTCTTTTATAATCCTCCCACTCCGTAGTGTCACCACATTGCATTTCTCCATTGGATTATCTTCAAATTTGCCTGGAAGTCAACCCGATGTTCTAGTATTAGTGATATATGAGAGATGTCCTAAGGCAATCACCTTATGGTTGTACCATTTATTTGATAAATGAAGATTCACTATTTGAGTATACATATTTTCATGTATTTGATTGGATCTTAAACTCATTTACTGAATGTCCGCAATACGATTCACAGCATGATAGAATTTGTGATTGGATCACAACTAGTGAGCATCTTTACATGTGTAATTGTCATGTATTAGAATTATCCCTAGTCAATGAATTAATGTATTCGGGCACCATCAATTCTGTTGAGACTAGCACGAGTTATACTTCTTGGTTTATCCAAGTAGTTGTTCCTCACTGGCTGGAGACATTGGGATGTCCGGAGTTAATCATGGATGCTAGTTATGGTAACTAGTTCATTGGAGTGACTAGTTGTAAGACTTCATATGGTTCTCTGCATATATGGATATGTCAATGAAGTTCTTACTACAACTTAAGTGCGATGTTCCTTTGACTTGCAGTATTCAAGTCATCTTGGTCATGTAGACTTATGCTTTGACATCTTAAGCAAACATCTCCGAGGAGATGTGGACCCAAGAAGATTGGGTATAAGTCGAAGTGGCCGAAGGTGTTTGAATAGCCTACAGAGGATTCACCACTCCTTGCGAGGAGATGTATACCCTATAGTCTCTCGTCGGATTGTTACTAAAGTCTTTGGCCAAAGCATTACATGTTTAGAGTAAGGTACTCTTGGATACAGGTGCAGTAACTAGAATTCGTAGGACAAGGAAATGATACTTGGGCTAGGTATGATATAGTCAGCCTAGTGGGGACTGACACAATAGACCATGTCCTGAACCAAGTGGTTATAAGATGAGTGAAGGGAATGGGGCACAATTTGTTAGGGCAATCAACCCATGAATGATGTGTTTTAATGTGTGTGGCAAAGGGTTTAAGTTAGGTTGATATGTTGTTTTGATATGTGTGTTGAAGTTGTGCAGGACTTAGTAATTCACATATGGTTAGCTTGACAAAGCATTGGCAAGATCACCATCTCATGACTTGGTCCTTGAGTCAGTGAAGGATTGCATTGTGGAAGTCGTACGCTTGGTGCATCCAAGGGACCGTCGGACGAGGAACATTAGAGTGAAGCCAAGGAAGCAGACTTCAGGGCGAGACGTGAAGGATGGCATTGCGAAGCTGTGCACTTGGTGCATCCTAGGGACGTGGCCAGACGAAGAGAGTTTCAAGGCGAAGGACTCCAAGGGAGATGAGAGTGAGCGATTGTAACCCGGGACGAGGTATCTCATAGGTGAACTTGGTCGAATGGCTAAGTCAAGTGTCGGATGCTCAACCAAAGGTTGATTTGAGGTTTTACCTGACACCAGTCGACTGCTATAGGTATGTCACGCTCGCCCTTTTCCGACCAGAAGTCCAAAATCCGGAGCCGCGCGTGACGCGACCGTACATACATACATTTCTTACAGCGGAAGACTTTATACATTCTTCGTACTTCTTACAGCGGAAGACTTTAGACACATTTTTTTTTCTTTTCTTTTAAAACCTAAATATGCATTGACATATATATATATACTTCTTCTTCTTAACATAGAGCATGCATCATAACATATATAGATACTTCTTCTTACTTCTTCCTTACTTCTTCTTATTAGCATAGAGCATGCATCATAACATATATAGATACTTAGTGCTTAGTTCAAGTTCATAAACATCATCATCGTAAGGAGACATAAATAAGGACCTCCATAAACGTCATCATCATAGGGAAACATATATATATAAGGACATAACGGATCTTCTCCACCATGCCACTACCACACACATTTGGCCCCTCCTGCTGCTCCCTTTAGTTTATTCATCCCTTACCCTTATCTGTAGTACGAGGGAAAGATAAACTATAAGCACATAGGCTTAGTAAGATCCTGTCCTACTCACAAAACCCATATATCGACATTAATCATGGCATGTGACATTCATAACATATAAGCAGCATAACATGTAACATACATGACGTAAGCAACTTAACATGTAGCATAAGTAACCTAAGTAACATAACATGTAACATATATATATCATAGCAGCATATCACGTAAATACATATCAAACACAACATACATCATATGTATCATGACAAAATAAACATGACATATCAAACATGACATACATCATATGTAACATAGCAGCATAAACATAACATATCAAACATAACATACATCATATGTAACATAGCAGCAATAACATGACATATCAAACATGACATACATCATATGTAACATAGCAGCATAAACATGACATATCAAACATAGCAATCAAATCATGAAAACCTATGCAGGATGTTTTTGAAAACATATATTATAAGTACGTAAACATAATCTCAACATATTTGGGCCCGACATTGTACCACTTCTTCATTATCATAGCGCGTATCCCTAAATAGACCCGAGGTAGCAAGTCTCGAATCTACTAGGTTACTAGGCCCGATCTTAGTCCGTCGACCTAGGGCAATCGTCATAGCGTAGAAGCCCATCCTAGGCCCGAGTCTTACTCCATCGACCTAGGGCATCTTGGAGCCCATCCCGTACTAGGCCCGATCTTAGTCCGTCGACCTAGGGGCAATCATACATAGAGGCCCATCCTAGGCCCGAGTCTTATTCCATCGACCTAGGGCATCTTAGGAGCCCATCCCTTTGGACCTTGTTAAGGTCTTGGTACAAGCCATGCAGAAGGTAAAATACTTATATGCTTTTATTATAACATAGCTTATTTCATTTTGCAAACATAGCATACTTCATTTCCTAACACATCATACTTCACTTCGTGAACATATCATTTTTCATTTCATAACATATCATACTTCATTTCATAATCATATCATATTCATTTCATGAACATATCGTTTTTCATTTCATAATCATATCATATTTCATTTCATAACATATCTTAAATATCATATACACATAGGGCATGACATAAGGCATAAACATCAAGAGTAGGTAAACACTAACCTAAAGCATGTTATCTTCATCTAGCATCATTTAATATTATAAGTCAACATGAATTCACCCAACAAAAAACACATGTTAACCTAACCTAGAGCATGTTAAAGGACAATGGTTGGCCGAATGGTTCATGTAGGTTTTTAGGGCTAGTCTTTTAACCTAATTCAATCAACATACTAACAACATCATATGCATACAAACATGGAATAAAACTTCATTGGAGCATCCATACAAGAGGGGTGGCCGAATGGTCCTTGTAGGTTTTTAGGGATAGTCTTTTAACCTAATTCAATTAACATACTAACAACATCATATGTATACAAACATGGAATAAAACTTCATTAGAGCATCCATACAAGAGGGGTGGTCGAATGGTCCTTGTAGGTTTTTAGGGCTAGCCTTTTAACCTAATTCAATTAACATACTAACAACATCATATGTATACAAACATGGAATAAAACTTCATTGGAGCATCCATACAAGAGGGGTGGCTGAATGGTCCTTGTAGGTTTTTAGGGCTAGGCTTTTACCCTAATTCAATTAACATACTAACAACATCATATTCACACAAACATGGAATAAAACTTCATTGGAGCATCCATACATGGGGGGTGGCCGAATGGTCCTTGTAGGTTTCTAGGGT
Source organism: Wurfbainia villosa (assembly GCA_025175895.1). NCBI lineage: Eukaryota > Viridiplantae > Streptophyta > Magnoliopsida > Zingiberales > Zingiberaceae > Wurfbainia > Wurfbainia villosa. The sequence goes on from CM045987.1 coordinate 40,023,657, forward strand.
TAACCTTTAACCTAATTCACTCTACACCTTAACTTCATCATGTGCATGTAAGGATAAGGTATATAACTTCAATAAAACACCAAAAATACATGTTGGCCGAATGATTCATGGAGACTTTTAGGGTTAACTTTTAACCTAATCCATTTTTTTACATCCTAACATCATCTTATACTTACAAAACATGGCATAGAACTTCATTGAAACATCCAAAACATAGCTTGGCTGAATGGATCATGGAGACTTTTAGGGTTAACTTTTAACCTAATCCATTTTACATCTTAACATCATCATATACTTACAAAACATAGCCTAGAACTTCATTGAAACATCCAAAACATAGCTTGGCCGAATGGATCATGGAGACTTTTAGGGTTAACTTTTAATCTAATCCATTTTACATCTTAACATCATCATATACTTACAAAACATAGCATAGAACTTCATTGATACACAAAAAACATAGCTTGGCCGAATGGATCATGGAGATTTCTACACAAAACAATCAACCGGGAGCTACTCGTATGCAGGTGAGGGATACTTACATCCTTCGCTTTGCTTTTAGTGGGAAGATGTCCTAAGGAAAACCAAACCTAGCCCTTGCTTCTTGCTTGGATGAGTTTCGGCCAAGAATGGAGAGGGAGCCCTAGAATTCGGTGAGGAAGAAGAAGAGGAGGAGAAATGAAGTTTTGATAACTCATGCCCCCTCATTCCCCCTATTTATTCATTTGAAGAGTCCCTTGATCTCCCTTACACTTAACCATAATTTCCCCTATTCCTCTAATGATATAGTCCTATTGGGCTTCTGGTTAGTGGTTGCATCTATAGGGCTTGGCTATCTCTAGAGGTTTGGAGTTCAATTCCTAGGCCTTGCATTCCTTTTTGGCTTATTTTCTTTTATTTTTGAAAAGGCCTACATAAAGCCCATTATCGTAAAGCCAAAAATTCTTGTAAAATTGCTAGAAATTTTACGGGCGTTACAATCCTTCATACCTTTTAAAAGTTTCATCCTCGAAACTTAGAACAATTCTAGGTACTTCTACTTCATGTCCTCCTCGCGTTCCCAGGTAGCTTCCTCATATCGTTGATTCTGCCACAGGACCTTTACTAAGGGCACCTCTTTGTTCCTTAGCCTCTTGACTTCTCGGTCTAGTATCTGGATAGGCCGACTTTCAATACTCAGGTCCTCTTGAACTTGTACTGTTTGTGGCTCGATCACTTGGTCCGCACTGGAAATGCATTTCTTGAGCACAGAGACATGGAACACGTTGTGAATAGCCGACATCTCTTGAGGCAGCTCCAGCTTGTAAGCTACCTTGCCAACCCTCTGCAATATCGGATACGATCCCACGTAGCGCGGACTCATCTTACCCTTCCTTCCGAACCTCATCACTCCCTTCACAGGGGCCACTTTGAGGAATACTAGGTCCCCGACTTCGAATTCTAATGGTCTACGCCGCATATCCGCATAGCTCTTTTGTCGGCTCTGAGCAGTTTCAATTCTCTGACGGATGTTCTGTATAGCTCGGGTGGTGTCATCGATGAAGTCCGTCTGGAGTCCCATCCTCTTCTTTTCACCACCCTCGTACCAACATATGGGAGATCTACATTTCCTCCCGTATAGAGCCTTGTAGGGTGCCATCCCAATAGTAGCTTGGTAGCTATTGTTGTAGGTGAATTTTGCCAAACATAAGTATCGGCACCAGCTACCTTTGAAATCCAGGGCGCAAGCTCGTAACATATCCTCCAGTACTTGATTTACTCTTTCGGTCTATCCGTCCGTCTGGGGATGGAAGGCAGTACTGAATAATAGCTTCGTGCCTAGGGCCTTCTGAACACATTCCCAGAAATGGGAAATAAAGCGACCATCTCTGTCAGAAATGATGGTCTTAGGAATTCCATGAAGTCTGATAATTTCCCTAGCATATAACTGAGCTAGTTGCTCCGTTGAATAGGTCATCTTGATTGCTAAGAAGTGGGCGGACTTCGTCAATCTGTCCACAATTACCCATATAGCATCATAACCATTTGTTGTCTTGGGCAGTCCTGAGATGAAATCCATAGAAATGTCCTCCCATTTCCATTCTGGAATCTGGATCGGCTGCAGTGTTCCTCCAGGTCTCTGGTGATCTGCTTTAACCCTCTGGCAGATCAGGCAGGTACTGACATACTGAGCCACATCTCTTTTCATTCCGAACCACCAGAACTTCCTTTTCAGGTCTTGGTACATCTTGGTGGTTCCAGGATGCATCGCATAAGGAGTTCTATGAGCTTCCTCAAATATCTTCTTCCGTAATTCTGGATCGTCGGGAATACACAAGCGATCCCTGAGGTAGAGTACTCCACTACCAGAGATGCGAAACCCGTCGTCCTTTCCTTCTAAGGCTTCTTTCTTGATCCTCTGAATGCTTGGGTCACGGGGTTGCTTTTCCAGTATATCATCGAACAGTGTCGGTGCTATCGTCATGGTCGAGAGCTGCCCGGAAATGATTTCAACCCCGTAACGCATAATCTCCTTTTCTAAGAGCCGAGATAATACTGATAGAGACATCAAGGTGGTGCAGGATTTCCTGCTGAGTGCATCAGCCACCTTATTTGCTTTCCCCGGATGGTAGAAGATCTCGTAGTCATAATCCTTGACGAGCTCGAGCCATCTGCGTTGTTTCATGTTCAGGTCCTTCTGTGTGAAGAAATATTTCAGACTCTGGTGGTCTGTATAAATCCTACACTGAGCTCCATATAGATAATGCCTCCATGTTTTGAGAGCAAAGACCATGGCCGCTAGCTCTAAATCGTGGGTGGGATAATTCCTTTCGTGTTCCTTGAGTTGCCTAGAAGTGTAGGCAATGACCTTGCCATTATGCATGAGTACAGCTCCGAGTCCCAACTTGGAAGCGTCACTGTACATGTCGAAGCCTTCATTACTGTCCGGAAGAGCAAGGATTGGAGCGCTGGTCGGAGCATCTTCAGCATGAGTCTGACCCTTTCTCTTTCCGTGCTGACCAACTCTGGGCATAGGCGTGCGAGTCGGTTGAATCTCTTCACGGCTTCGCTGACTGATAGGTCACCTTGTCGGAACCCAGTGAACTCGTCGTAATGCTTGTTGGTTACCCTCATGTGGAAGAATTCCTCGAAAAACTCGTACTCGAAATCTGTCCATCTCATCTGATTTACTTGTCTCTTTGCTTTAACCCGTTCCCACCACATCCGAGCATCTCCCGAAAGGCAGAATGATGCACACTTAATCTTCTCGCATTCAGGCCAGTCCAGTAGCTCCACGATGCTTTCCACCGTCTTGAACCAGGCCTGGGCATCCCATGGCTCACCAGTACCAGAGAAATTTTCCGGCTTCAGTCTCTGCCACTGGATCAGGTAAGCTTCCTGTCGAACCATCGGGCCGGGGCCCGTTGGTGGGGCAGTAGGGTTTCCTCGCTGATTCATTAGGGTATTTATTACTTGTTGTTGTTCTGTGACTTGTCGCTGGAGTTCTGTGACTACGTGTGTAAGGTCATGCGGGGGTGCTATCTCATCAGCTCTACTACTGCGTCTTCCAGACATGTTTATCTTCATATATTAAAGTAAAGCTAGTATAAGTTTTTCGTTCATTTATCTACGCATAATTAAACTAAAGCTAGCATAAAGTTATCATTCATGTTTTCATGCATAATTTAAGCTAAAGGCATTTTATATCATACATGAACAAAATTAGCTAAAGGCATTTCATATCATACATGAACAAAATAAGCTAAAGGCATTTCATAAACAAAATAAGCTGAAGGCATTTCATATCATACATGAACAAATTTAACAAAATTAGAGTAGACATAGAATTCTTACTTGGAGCGGCAAGATTTGGAGCTTGATGTGTGTGTAGTGGAAAGTCAGATCCGCTTTGATACCAACCTGTCACGCCCGCCCTTTTCCGACCAGAAGTCCGGAATCTGGAGCGGCGCGTGACGCGATCGTACATGCATACATTTCTTACAGCGGAAGACTTTATACATTCTTCGTACTTCTTACAGCGGAAGACTTTAGACAAATTTTTTTTTCTTTTCTTTTAAAACCTAAACATGCATTGACATATATATAAATATACTTCTTCTTCTTAACATAGAGCATGCATCATAACATATATAGATACTTCTTCTTACTTCTTCCTTACTTCTTCTTATTAGCATAGAGCATGCATCATAACATATATAGATACTTAGTGCTTAGTTCAAGTTCATAAACATCATCATCGTAAGGAGACATAAATAAGGACCTCCATAAACGTCATCATCATAGGGAAACATATATATAAGGACATAACGGATCTTCTCCACCATGCCACTACCACACACATTTGGCCCCTCCTGCTGCTCCCTTTAGTTTATCCATCCCTTACCCTTATCTGCAGTACGAGGGAAAGATAAACTATAGGCACATAGGCTTAGTAAGATCCTGTCCTACTCACAAAACCCATATATCGACATTAATCATGGCATGTAACATGCATAACATATAAGCAGCATAACATGTAACATACATGACGTAAGCAACTTAACATGTAGCATAAGTAACCTAAGTAACATAACATGTAACATATATATATCATAGCAGCATATCACGTAAATACATATCAAACACAACATACATCATATGTATCATGGTAGCATAAACATGACATATCAAACATGACATACATCATATGTAACATAGCAGCATAAACATGACATATCAAATATAACATACATCATATGTAACATAGCAGCAATAACATGACATATCAAATATGACATACATCATATGTAACATAGCAGCATAAACATGACATATCAAACATAGCATGTGAACATAGCAATAAAATCATGAAAACCTATGCAGGATGTTTTTGAAAACATATATTATAAGTACGTAAACATAATCTCAACATAGTTGGGCCCGACATTGTACCACTTCTTCATTATCATAGCGCGCATCCCTAAATAGACCCGAGATAGCAAGTCTCGAACCTACTAGGTTACTAGGCCCGATCTTAGTCCGTCAACCTAGGGCAATCGTCATAGCGTAGAAGCCCATCCTAGGCCCGAGTCTTACTCCATCGACCTAGGGCATCTTGGAGCCCATCCCGGACTAGGCTCGATCTTAATCCGTCGACCTAGGGGCAATCATACATAGAGGCCCATCCTAGGCCCGAGTCTTATTCCATCGACCTAGGGTATCTTAGGAGCCCATCCCTTTGGACCTTGTTAAGGTCTTGGTACAAGCCATGCAGAAGGTAAAATACTTATATGCTTTTATTATAACATAGCTTATTTCATTTTGCAAACATAGCATACTTCATTTCCTAACACATCATACTTCACTTCGTGAACATATCATTTTTCATTTCATAACATATCATACTTCATTTCATAATCATATCATATTCATTTCATGAACATATCGTTTTTCATTTCATAATCATATCGTATTTCATTTCATAACATATCTTAAATATCACATACACATAGGGCATGGCATAAGGCATAAACATCGAGAGTAGGTAAACACTAACCTAAAGCATGTTATCTTCATCTAGCATCATTTAATATCATAAGGCAACATGAATTCACCCAACATAAAACACATGTTAACCTAACCTAGAGCATGTTAAAGGACAATGGTTGGCCGAATGGTTCATGTAGGTTTTTAGGGCTAGTCTTTTAACCTAATTCAATTAACATACTAACAACATCATATGCATACAAACATGGAATAAAACTTCATTGGAGCATCCATACAAGAGGGGTGGCCGAATGGTTCTTGTAGGTTTTTAGGGCTAGTCTTTTAACCTAATTCAATTAACATACTAACAACATCATATGTATACAAACATGGAATAAAACTTCATTGGAGCATCCATACAAGAGGGGTGGCCGAATGGTCCTTGTAGGTTTTTAGGGCTAGCCTTTTAACCTAATTCAATTAACATACTAACAACATCATATGTATACAAACATGGAATAAAACTTCATTGGAGCATCCATACAAGAGGGGTGGCCGAATGGTCCTTGTAGGTTTTTAGGGCTAGGCTTTTACCCTAATTCAATTAACATACTAACAACATCATATTCACACAAATATGGAATAAAACTTCATTGGAGCATCCATACATGGGTGGTGGCCGAATGGTCCTTGTAGGTTTCTAGGGTTAACCTTTAACCTAATTCACTCTACACCTTAACTTCATCATGTGCATGTAAGGATAAGGTATAGAACTTCAATAAAACACCAAAAATCCATGTTGGCCGAATGGTTCATGGAGACTTTTAGGGTTAACTTTTAACCTAATCCATTTTTTTACATCCTAACATCATCTTATACTTACAAAACATAGCATAGAACTTCATTGAAACATCCAAAACATAGCTTGGCCGAATGGATCTTGGAGACTTTTAGGGTTAACTTTTAACCTAATCCATTTTACATCTTAACATCATCATATACTTACAAAACATAGCCTAGAACTTCATTGAAACATCCAAAACATAGCTTGGCCAAATGGATCATGGAGACTTTTAGGGTTAACTTTTAATCTAATCCATTTTACATCTTAACATCATCATATACTTACAAAACATAGCATAGAACTTCATTGATACACCAAATTGCTAGGCCTTGCATTCCTTTTTGGCTTATTTTCTTTTATTTTTGAAAAGGCCCACATAAAGCCCATTATCGTAAAGCCAAAAATTCTTGTAAAATTGCTAGAAATTTTACGGGCGTTACAAGGTAGCAGTCGACTTCTCCAAGTCGACTGAAGACTTGACTAGTGTTCGAGTCTGGTTTCTGGCCAAACAGTCGACTGCCAATGGTTGGCAGTCGACTGATCTCGCCACCAGTCGACTACCAAGGGGTAGCAGTCGACTGATAGGCAGGGTTTCGGGCACAGAAGATTTGGCAGTCTAGTGATCTCGTCGACCACTCGACTGTTGGCTCCATCAGTTGACTGATGTGGGAGTTGTTGGTTGGAATCCAATGTGGATGAAGTCATTGCAAGGCAATGGGTATAGCATCAGTTGACTAATGGCTGCATCAGTCGACTGCTAGGTGCCCAACGGGAAGAATGACTTCTTCTCTATAAGAAGGGGCTTTGGGTCACTTGGGATGGTTAATGCTTCTTCTCTAAACATACTCCTAAGTGCCTCAATGAATTCTACTCCTCTTACTTGCTTTTATTTCAATTATATTGTAAGAGGGAGAGATTATAAAGGAAAGGTTTACCTCCACCTTGCTTAGTGCCAATGAGAGACTAGTAAAGCTTTAGGCGTGATTCACCTAGAACGAATCGGGTCATGGATTAGCGGCAAGGGCCTTGAACCACGTTATGCATTCTTGTTAGCATTGTTCTCTCCTTTACTTTGTGTTTTGTCTTAATCTTTTGTTAGCATTTGTTTTTTGCTACGCTAACCTTAATTCGTAGATGACTAAGCGACCAAATTCCAACATCTATGATAAAGATGCTATTCACCCCCCTCTAGCTGGCCACCGATCTTCCAACAAGTGGTATCATAGCCAAGATTGCTTGTCACCGGACTCACTATCGTAACAAGCATGACAACAAAGATGGTCGGCTCAAACATCCATCCACCCAAGTTCAAGGGTGAATTCGTGTGGTGGAAGAAGCGTATGGAGGTATTCTTTGAAACCGACTTCGATATCATGCTAATAATGGAAAGCGGGTTTGAGATGCCTAGAAACAAAGAGGGTGAACCAATTGAAAAGTCAAGGTGGACCAAAAAGCAAAGGGAGGAGCACCTTGCAAATTCAAAGGCCAAGCACCACCTTTTCAACGTGCTCCCCCAACAAGAGATCAACTGGATAGGAGAGTGCGCAAGCACAAAGGAGATGTGGGAAAAACTTGTAGAACTTCATGAGAGCACCTCCGAGGCAAAGCTTGCAAGAAGGGACCTTCTCCGCTCCCAACTCAACAATATAAAGCTTGACAAAGGGGAGAAGGTATTATCACTACACTCTAGATTTAAAGAGATAATAACTGGTTTATCAAGTGTAGGTGAAAAACTCTCCAACCGGGACATGATCATGAAGGCCATAGATGCCTTCTCCCGGTCCTCAAAGTGGAGCTTTATGGTGCACTCCTTCTATATTTCCAAGAATCTAGAGGTGAGTACTATAGAGGAATTTTTCTCCACCATGGAGCTTCATGAGACAAGACTTGAGGGTATAATAGAAGAGTCAATCAAGTCATCAAGGGGAGTGGCACTAGTAACGGAAAAAGGAAAGAAGAAGAAGGAGACTCCATCACCTTCCTCATCCAATGAATCATCTTCCTCATCAATGGATAGCAATGAGGAAACTTACATGGTAAGGAAGGTAAGACGTGCATTAAAAAGCTTTAAATTTAACAAATCTCATGATAGGGGAAGAAGGCCTAGAAGAAAAATAATTTGCTATAATTGCCAAGGAGAGGGACACATAAGGGATGATTGTCCCCTCTTGAACAAAAGCAAGAAAGAAAGAAGAAAGAAGAGAAGAGAAGAAGGGGAGCAAGAAGAAGGATGAAGAGAAGAAATCAAAAGAAAAAGGGAAAGCCAAGGCACACAAAGCAACATGGGATGATCCATCCTCATCGGAGGAAGATAAAGCCTTCACAAGCCTTGCACTCATGGCAATAGAAGATTTGGACTCCTCCTCCTCGGAAAAAGAAGAAACAAATTCAAGTGAGGAGAGCTCAAGTGAAGGGGGAGCTTCATTTTCATCCTCATCGGAATCGGAGGAAGAATATATGGAAAGTATGGTAACAAATCTTTCCTCTAAAAAGATTGTTTCTATGATTTCAAGCTTAACTAGGGATTTGTTTAAGGCTAAGAAGAAAAACAAATGCATGCTTGATCAAATTAAGGCCCTAGAAGAAAAGCTAGAAAAAAGCATGTTTAAATGTTAATGATAATGCTTCTTCTTCTAGTATTGATAATGCATACTCACATGATGATTATATTCCTCTTAATGTTAATGATGCATATATTAAGGAAAATAAGGCCTTAAGGAAAAAGGTAGATCATCTAACTAAAGTCCTAGAAAAATTCACAATTGGCTCTAATACTTTGAACATGATAATTGGGAGCCAAAAGGCTAGATTTAATAAGAAAGGCCTAGGTTATAAGGGGACCAAGAATGAAAAGGCCTACCATTGCCAAATTGCTAGGGGTCAAGCTAAAAATACAATGGTAGCTAGAAAATGGATCCCTAAGGAGTATTTGGTGAACCCTATTGGAAAAAATCTATATTGGGTTCCCAAGTCCATCCTTAAGGGTTAGAAAAACCCTAGGATAGTCAACCATGAGTGGACTCATTTTATATCATGTAAAATGGTTGACTTATAAGGATGTGGATGATGATTTTTTTAATTATAGTGTTGGGTGATCATAATGTGATCATAATATGAAATCATGAATATTGTTTGATTTTTTATCATGATGTGCAATGATTGATAATATTTGATCATGATTGATAATATGTGATTTTATGATCATATTGGGTGTTTTAGGATATAGATACTTAACCTTGATAGAATTGCATGAAAATTGATGGTTAAGTATAAATACCTTTAGGTTCATCTCACACTCACTATAGGCTAACTTGATTGAAAACATAGCATGGGTGAGATGTTAGGATGATACAAATGACTCACTTATGATTATAACATTTTGATGAGTCATTATAGGTATCATGATAGCAATAATAGACCAATCATGGGGAGAGCATATGTTTAATTCATAGACATATTGCCCAAAGATCATGGTTGGATATTTCAAATATTGTAAAAACCATTTTATGTTTGATAATCTGTATGTTCATGTTTATAAAACAATTCAAGGCAAAACTAGGCTTTCAATTTGATAAAAATCTTAGTGTTTTTCAACATCTTTGAGTTTTGCCAAACTTTCAAAAATTAATTGAATTTTCATTAAAAATAATTTTTCACTGATAAAGGGACTTATGAGAAATATGTTCCCCAAATTTCATGATTTTTTGAATTTCTTAGAATTTTTAATGCATTTCTGAAATCAGGTTCCGAAATCAAAAAATTCTGAAATCTGGGTTACAGTCGACTGATGTACTATGCACGAGCACAGTAACCTATTTTATCAGGTTTTGGGTTAGTTTTTGATGATTTTTGTTCCCTAGACTTGATGTCATGCTTGTATAACATATGTTAGATGTGTTTGATGGTGTCAAAGGGGGAGAAATGGTTAAGTTTAATTTAATCATGCTAGGGAGAGATTAGCATGTGTTAAGGGAGAGTTTGCATGTATTAAGGGGGAGGTTTGATTTCCATGTTTGAATTACATGCTTATCTTCCTTATGTATTTTGGTTATTGTTTTACCTAACTTAAACGAATTGCCACACATCAAAAAGGGGGAGATTGTTTGGGCAATCAACTCATGAATCATGTGTTTTGATGTGTGTGGAAAAGGGTTTAAGTTAGGTTGATATGTTGTTTTGATATGTGTGTTAAAGTCGTGCATGACTTAGTAATTCACACATGGTTAACTTGACAAAGCATTGGCAAGATCACCATCTCATGACTCGGTCCTTTAGTCGGTGAAGGATTGCATTGCGGAAGCCATGCGCTTGGTGCATCCGAGGGACCGTCGGACGAGGAGTATTGGAGTGAAGGCAAGGAAGCAGACTTCAGGGTGAGACGTGAAGGATGGCATTGCAAACTCATGCACTCAGTGCATCTGAGGGACGTGGCCAGACGAAGAGAGTTTCAAGGCGAAGGACTCCAAGGGAGATGAGAGTGAGCGATTGTAACTCGGGACGGGGTAGCTCATAGGTGAACTTGGTCGAATGGCTAAGTCAAGTGTCGGATGCTCTACCAAAGGTTGGTTTGAGGTTTTACTCGACATCGATCGACTACTATAGGTAGTAGTCGACTGGTGTTTGAGTCTGGTTTCTGGCCAAACAATTGACTGCCAAGGGTTGGCAGATGATTGATCTCGCCACCAGTCGACTGCTAAGGGTTGGCAGTCGACTGATGGGCAGGGTTTCGGGCACATAAGCTTTGGCAGTCGACTAATGGGTAGAGTTTCGGGCACAAAATCTTTGGCAGGCGAGTTATCTCGTCGACCACTCGACTATTGGCTCCATCAATCGACTTATGGGAAGATCAGTCGACTGATGTGGGAGCCGTTGGTTGGAATTCAACATGGATGAAGCAGTTGCAAGGCAACGGCTATAGCAGCAGTTGACTGATGGCTGCATCAGTTGACTGCTAGGTGCCCAATAGGAAGAATGGCTTCTTCTCTAGGAGAAGGGGCCTTGGGTCACTTGGGATGGTTAATGCTTCTTCTCTAAACATACTCCCAAGTGCCTCAACGAATTCTACTCCTCTTACTTGCTTTTATTTCAATTATATTGTAAGAGGGAGTGATTGTAAAGGAAAGGTTTACCTCCACCTTGCTTAGTGCCAAGGAGACACTAGTGAAGCTTTAGGCGTGATTCACCTGGAACGAATCGGGTTGTGGATTAGCGGGAAGGGCCGTGAATCACGTTACACATTCTTTTTAGCATTGTTCTCTCCTTTACTTTGTGTTTTGTCTTAATATTTTGTTAGCATTTGTTTTCCGCTGTGCTAACCTTAATTTGCAGACGACTAAGCGATCGAATTCCATCATCTATGATAAAGAGGCTATTCACCCCCTCTAGCCGACCACCGATCTTCCAACATGATTCACTGTGGCTGTTGAAAGGTTTCAGAAGATGTTCTGGGGTCAATCGTTTATTTTCAAATTATTTAGAGATCATGATGTACTACTAGGTGTCACTCATGATCGTTCTATAATTAATTGTTAATTATAGATGACCAACATAAACTGAGAACCTATTTGGTCACATGCACAATGAGTGTTATCTGAAGGATTTAAAATGAGCTTGAGAATGAGATTCTCAGATCGAGAGAGACTTGGTTTGGTTGGACCAAACATAGAGTGAGCATGAAATGGTTTCAGTCTCATCGGAAGTATGGATGGGCCATGTCTTTTGAAGACATGATGGATGAACCAAATTGGTTTGGTTCTAATCCAATGATGGAAAATAAACCAAAGGGGTTTGGTTTGTTTTAAACGAATGAACCAAAGTTGGTTCGGTCGTTTTAACTTAAAATAAACCAATGCGGTTTGGTTTATTTTAACTCAAGTTATTTGAGCGGGTTAACGTGTTTTGGTTATGAACCAATAACCACTAGGAGAAGGTTTCTTGATGGTCAAGAAACACGCGCTCTATAAAATATGGCTTAAGGGTTTTTGGAAACCCTAATGAAACCCTAAGAGTTGCCACCCACTTCTCTTCTCCTCTTCCTCTTCTTGCCACCCAAAGGTTGTTGCCACCCAACCTTGCTGTAGTAGCTCCTCCTCCTTGCCGTTGGCCACCCACCAGCCGCCGGCGACTCCTCCGACCATCCTCCCTTGGCCGCCAACGACCAAGGAGCAACCGACCATTGATTGGTCGACCATCTTCTCCACCAACACAAGCTTTCCAGTTTTGGACAGCTTGTTTCTCTTTTCGTAGAGAGGTCGTTTGGTCGGCGTTTTGCACTCCGACAGTGACCTACTTGTCAGGGATTGGATCTCCAGCAATCCTCATAGGTGGATGACCAAGGTTTCGTCAATTGTTTGACAAAAACCGCTTCCGAGAAGCGAGTTCGTGGAGCTCATTTATAGATCCGAATTTTGATTCGGATTGTCATCGTCTCTTGGATCACAACATCTTCGACACAAGGCATGTAACTCTTGCGAAGATGGAGCTCGTGGCTTTGTGAAGCTATCTTGAAGATACTCGGTGTGGATACAAATAGAGGCGATTCTAGTGAGGGTCACTACAGTTGATGTCATTTCCACTACACATGATACGTCAGGTATACCTAGAGTAGTTTTTCTTTATTACAAAAATTTAAATATGCGATTATGTCTACACTTGTTGTATCCTGCATGTGTGTGGTGTGTGTGATGTAATAAATTAGTTTATTACTTGTTTTACTTCTGCTGTGTGCATGTTTACGAAATGTGTTCGAACACACACCCATGTCGGTGCCCGGGAAACCCAACATCTAGCATATTGGCTAGCAATCTGTGTTATCTGAATTTCCAGCATCTTTTATCTGCTAGCAAGTCACTAACAAATGATTTTAACTCTTTCAACATCTCTTCTGTCTATGAATGTTGATGCCGGAATTCAGTGTTTGTCTTCTGTTGAGTCTGAATGAAATTCTCTATCATCTGCTCCAACCTAGTTTTAGGTGTTTGTTGTTGCTCACCGCCCTGCTGTCCGTACCCACCCGATTGTTGAAAATTTTCCAAATTATTCTTATACGAAAAGTTCAGGTGGTTCCTCCATCCAGGATTGTATGTGCTCGAACACGGATTTTTGGGCCTATGATTAAAATCACCCATGCATCGACATGCTCAACTTGCCCTTCAGAAATGAATTGCCCCCATGGTAGTAGTCCTCCTGATATCCTGTCACTTCAACACTAAAAAAATTAACTTCACATACAGAAGTAGGGGTTAGTGAATTAAACCGTCTGCTCAGTGCATCCATCCTTGTTGCTAGATGATTGATGGAGTTAACAACATATTTACCCGCTGCAGGTGCTGGGTGACTATGTTTAGAAGCCCACTGATGGTTGTTTTGGACCACCTCCTCAATAAGTTCCTTTGCTTCCTTGATAGTCTTATTCATTAAGGCTCCTTCTGTAGCAGAATACAGGGAAACTTTTGTTGCATACGTGATTCCGTTGTAGAATATGTGGATTACAAGTCACCTTTCAAGACCGTGGTGGGGGCACTGATGAAGCAACCCTTTGTAGCAATCCCAAGCTTCGAACACTGACTCTCCTTCCTTCTGATGGAAGCTAGTGATTAGGTGGCGCATGCAAGCTATTTTACTTGGTGGGAAAAACTTGTTCAAGAACTGATGCTCACATTGCTCCCACGTGGTGATGCTTCCCTAAGCCAATGAGTGTAGCCACGTTTTTGCCTTATCCCTTAGTGAGAATGAGAATAGGCTCAACTAGATCGCATCTGTGGGTACACCATTTAATTTTAGCTTAAGCAGACCTCCCAAAACATCTCCATGTGCCAGTTGGTATCTTCGATTGTAGCTCCTCCAAATTGACTTTACTGAACCATGTGTATGAGCGTAGGCTTAAGTTCAAAGTTATTAGCAGCAATGGATGGTCAAACTATACTAGGTCTATATCCTCTGACACTAGGAGCTGCAAAATCCCGCAAGGGGAAGTTACCTACGTTCGCAAGGGGAGCCACGTGTTCCTTCATCTCTTTCTGTTCTACCCTACGGCGATGATAGGTATGGTCTACCTCTAGGTCGATCGAAAATAGATTTTTTGATCTTATGTGCCTCTGCATAAGATAGATACCGTAGACAAGTAGGAATATCTATGCTACTTACTAAAAATGAAATCAAATAAAATGAAAGTGATGAACTAAATAATAAAAACTGAATTAAAACTAACTTGAATTGGAAACCAATTATTACTAGTAAAATGAATCTAAACAGGAATTGAAATCAAATATTTAAACTAAAAAGATTTGACAAAAATCAAAAACAAAATAAACTAAAATAAAACAATACTAGAAAAACTAATCTACTCTAGGTCCGATCCAATCTATTCACATTCGATCAACTATCGAATCTACAGTCCTCAACAATGGCACTAAAAACTTGATGCACACGAGCATGACTCCAAATCTCCGATCGAGACCAACAAGGAGTTGAAGCGCGTGCTCGCGCTCAATGATCACAAGTACACAGTTGTCGTCAAGTAATAAATTATGTATCGATCCCACAAAGACTATGATTCGAGTACCATTTTTCCGGTGTACATTGATTATTCAGAGTAAATCTCTTACGAGTCAAAAGTGGGGTCGACGATGATCCTGACTCAAATACGGCGTCACTTGGAGAAAGCAAAAGGGAGGCTTAATGTTACTTAAAAGATTTCAGGATTTCAATTTCACTTGTGCGTTGTTGAACATGCTATCAATTTTATGTTCCTAGGATCTCTAGTCATGATCATGTGGGAGGATCATCATGTTTAATCCCGATGAACTTTTGCTTCTATCGGGAACCACCTATTCCTAGCTAAGTTTCCCTTTCGAATTGTTAGAGCTCAGGGGGTTGATATCTTCAGGAGCACCCTGTCACTGGAGTCCCACAACCCTTCTAGAGTTGATGTCTACTACTTTGGGCCTTCTGCTGGGATAGGTTCATGGGGTTCTAGGTGTTGGTGCAATCATCCAAGGTCATGATTGACCAGACTCAAGTTTGACTCGAGTAGTGTTTTAATATTTGATGATGAGTTGACGATTGTTTGATAATGGATCGACTATATGGTTGACATGGGGTTGACCATATGATGGAGAAGTCCAAGTGGGACACTTGGCATGAAAAGTCCAAGTCATGAGTACTTGGCATGGAAAGTCCAAGCATGGGTCTTGGCAAGGGAAAGTCCAAACTTGAGTCTTGGAAATTGGAAAGTCTAACATAGAGTTGGCATGGAAAGTCCAAGGGTGTAGTCTTGGCCACGTAAGTCCAAGTGTGTAGTCTTGGCTGTGAAAGTCTATGTCATGAGTACTTGACAATTGGGAAGTCCAAGGGTTGATATTGGCAGCGTAAAGATTAAGGGTGGAGTCTTGGCAGCATAAGTCCAATGGTTGATAGCATAAAGTCTAAGCGTGTATCTTTGCAGTGTAAGCCCAATGTGCCTTGACGGTGTAGACCACCTTAGCATTACAATGTTGGTGCAACAATGCTCCAAGCATTTATATATGTTTTGATGTTTGGATAATCATCTAAGTTAGGCAATATCATGTGATCTAATTGCGAAAATGTTTAAGTGACAGGGAAGTCCAAGTATGATCTTGGCAAAGGAAGTCCAAGTATGATCTTGGCAAAGGAAGTACAAGGGATGGACTTGGCAGCGTAAGACCAAGCTTGTAGTCTTGGCAGCGTAAAGTCCAAGTGAACCTTGACAAAGGAAGTCCAAAGTAAAGTCTTGGCAGCATAAGGCCAAGCTTGTAGTCTTGGCGGCGTAAAGTCCAAGCATTTGGCAACCCAAGACATGACGAAACCGAAGGAAGCTCTTGGAAGCAAAGCGCAAAGGATGAACAAGTCACGGACTAGGAGGGATCCTGAAGGCTCAAGGCTTATTGAGGAGCTAGAATGTTGAGTCTAGGTCTAGGGTATAAAATCAAGTATGAATTACTCATACTTGATGAGTATCAGTCGACTGATATGATGTATCAGTCGATTGGTCAGGCGTTCGACTGAGTCAGAGTGAAACCCTAACCATCAGTCGACTAATACTATGATCAGTCGACTGCCAAGGGCATCAGTTGACTGATCAAGGGGAATATCGCCACAGAATGCGCCTCACTCATCCGCCTTGATCACTGATCGATCACCCCATCATCCGATCGATGGAGGGATCACCGACCGATCACCTGGCCGCTAGAAATTGCGGCTCTGAATCTTCGCGAGATCGCGTTTAGTCGTTGGCGGCGGCAATGATCGATGGTAAGCATCAGTCGACTGATCGAAGCCCAACGGGAAAAACAGCCCCTCTTCTATAAAAAGGGGCCATGGGGAGCTTGGTGAAGCTAGTGCTCTTGCTCCAAACTACACCTACGTGCTCACCAAGCTTTCCAAGTGTTTTTAGCAATCCAAAACCTCCTCTTCTCTAATCCTAATCTTCCATCATTGTAAAGAAGAGGAGTGCATTGTAAGATAAGGTTTCTCCACCTTGGTTCATCTAAAGGAGGTTCTAGTGAAGATTGATTAGGGGTAATCCACCTTACAGATTGCCGTGGAGTAGGAGCGTCATCTCCGAACCACGTTACATCGGGTGTTAGCTTTGTTTCTTGTTTTTGTTTGTGCTTATATTTGTATTGCTTCCGCTAACATTTTTGTAGAAAGAAAGAAAGGCTAATCACCCCCCCTCTAGCCATTCCAAGGGTCCTAACAAGTGGTATCAGAGCCCGGATAGCTTGGAAGATCTCAACATCAACCAAGACATCAATGGCTCTTCAAGAGGGATATAGCACCGCTAAGCCACCGCTCTTCGATGGGAGCCATTTTGTGTATTGGAAAGGTAGGATGAAGTACTATCTTATGAGTAATATTGAAATTTGGCATAGTATTGTAGATGGCTTCGAAGAACCGGTGGATGAACATGGACATCCTATTCCAAGCAAGGATTGGACAAGAGAAATAAACAAGAAATTTGAATCAAATGCAAAGGCCGTTCTCACCATCCAATGCGGCGTCACAATGGAGCAACTCAACAAGGTGGGGCCTTTTGAATCCGCCAAGGAGCTATGGGAAAAGCTCATTGAGCTAAATGAAGGTTCCAAGGAATCAAAGAGGGCCAAGAAGGACCTATTAGTTGGACAACTTCAAGCCTTCCAAATGAAGATGCATGAAACCGTAAGTCAAATGCATGGAAGGTTCAAGGAAATTGTGAACGGACTCCATATCATAGGTGAGCGAGCTGACAACCGGGATTTAGTAAGGTATATTTTACAAGCATTTCCTAGAAATTCTTTATGGACTTCTATAGTTGATTCCATTAAGGTAACTAGGGATCTTTCGCAAATTAAAATTGATGAATTATTTTGTGAGTTCGAATTACATGAGCAAACTAACATGTCCTCTAAGGAAAAGGGTTTAGCTATATTTGTTGAGAAGAAAGAAAAGAAGAAGAAGGAAAGAAAAGAAGCATCATCATCATCCGAGTCCGAGAATGAGTCAAGTAGTGATGAAGACTCATCTAGTGAAATGGAAAATTTTGTCAAGAAGCTTTATAGAAGGTCAAAAGAGTTCAAGAATAGAGAAGCAAGGAAGGGGTCTCATTCCTCAAAAGGTAAATTTAGTGGTAATTCAAGTTTTAGTAATAATGTGATTTGTCATTCTTGCAACAAGAAGGGACACATAAAGCCGAATTGCCCGGAGCTAAAGAAGAAGGAGGAAAAAGAAAAGAAAAAGAAGGACAAAAAGGAGAAGAAGAAGGAGGCTATGGTGGCTCAAACCACATGGGACACACCAAGCGTTGAAGACTCTTCCTTCAATGATGAGCTTTGCCACATTACACGCCATGTGGCACTCATGGCATTAGAAGATGATTCCGGCACATCAAGCCAAGAAGACTCTTCAAGTGATGAATCGTCATCTAGTGACGATGAGATAATGAATTCTCCCAAGATTAAGCTTCTTTATAAATCAATTGCCTATCTTAAAGAAGCTCTAGATGTTGGGTTTCCGGCACCGCGGCGTGTGTGTGTTCGATCATGTTTCGTAAACATGAGCACAGCGGAAGCAATAAAAATAATAAATACTCCTATTTATTACAACACACACAACACACGCATGCTATTACAACAAGTGTAGACATAACCGTAAATTAAAATTGCAATAAAAGAAATTTAAACTACGTTATACCTTCCGTATGACGTGTAGCGGGAACGGCATCAACCGGAACGATTCTCGTAAGAATCGTCTCAATCCGTATCCACGCCGAGCTCCTCGGGATGACTTCGCCAAGCCACGAGCTTCGTCTTCGTACGGGTTACTAGCCTCGTGTTGAAGACGACGTGATCGAGAGATGATCACGGTCCGAATCCAAATTCGGACCTAAAACAAGTCCTCAAGACTTGCTTCTCCGGAGAGGTATTCGTCAACCGATTGACGAATCCGTCGTCCTCCACCTCAGAGGATTACCGGAGATCAAATCCCCGGTATGTTAGCCGCTGTCGGAGCACTAACCGTCGTCCAAACGACGCTCCGACGAGAGGAGAAGACGCTGTCCAGAAAACTGGACAGCTTGGTGGAGGAGTAGGCGCCGGCCAAAACCCAGGAAGCAAAGTGCTCACCTTGATGCCAAACCTAAGGAGGATGACCGGAACTCTTCCGGCAGCAGCTCGACGCCGGCGAGGAGGAAGGAAGCAACCTTCTGGATGCCGGTTGGAGGACCTTTGGGCTGGGCGGCGGCAGCTTGGAGTTGGGCGCCGAATAGGAGAGGGAGGGGTTGGGCGGCCACTATTGATTAGGGTTTGGGATTAGGGTTTAAGCCCTATTTTATAGAGAACTAATTCTCTTAATGGTTAATGGATCATATCCATAAAGCCCGTTAACCCGCTCCATTAAGATAAGTTAAAATAAACCAAACCATGATGGTTTATTTTAAGTTAAAACGAACCGAACCAACCTTTGGTTCATTCGTTTAATATAAACCAAACCCTTTGGTTTATTCTCATCCATTGGATTAGGACCAAACCATTTTGGTCCATCCATTATGTCTTCATAAGACACGGCCCATCCACGCTTCCATTGCGACTGAAACAATTTCATGCTTGCTTTATGTTTGGTCCAACCAAACATAGTTTCTCTCGGTCTGAGAATCCCATTCTCAAGCTCGTTTTAAATCCTTTGGATTACACTCGTTGTGCGTGTGACCAAATAGGTTCTCGGTTTATGTTGGCCGTCTATAATTAACCATTAATTATAGAACGATCATGAGTGGCACCTAGTAGTACATCATGATCCCCAATTAACCGAAAAGATCAACGGTTGATCCCGAACTATTTCTGAAACCCTTCAGTAGCTTGAATGATTCGTGCCCCATTCCCTTCACTCATCTTATACCCACTTGGTTCAGGACATGGTCTATTGTGTCAGTCCCCACTAGGCTCACTACGTCACACCTAGCCCAAGTATCATTTCCTCGTCCTACGGATTCTAGTTACTCCACATGTATCGAAGAGTACCTTACTCTAAACATGTAATGCTTTGGCCAAAGACTTTAGTAACAATCCGACGAGAGGCCATAGGTATACATCTCCTCGCAAGGAGTGGTGAATCCTTTATAGGCTATTCAAACACCTTCGATCACTTCGACTTATACCCAATCATCCCGGGTCCACATCTCCTTAGAGATGTTTGCTTAAGATGTCAAAGCATAAGTCTCTATGATCAAGATGACTTGAATACCGCAAGTCAAAGGAACATCGCACTTAAGCCACAGTAAAAAAAACTTCATTGACATATCTATATATGCAGAAAACCATATGAAGTCTTACGGTTGGTCACTCCAATGAACTAGTTACCATAACTAGCATCCACGATTAACTCCGGACATCACTATGTCTCCAGCCAGTGAGAATCAGCTGCTTGGATACACCAAGGAGTATACCTCGTGCTAGTCTCGACAGAATTGATGGTGTCCAAATCCATCAATTCATTGACTAGGGATAATTCCGATACATCACAATTACACATGTAGAGATACTCACTAGTTGTGATCCAATCACAAATTCTCTCATGCTGTGAATCGTATCGTGGACATTCAGTAAATGAGTTTAAGATCCAATCAAATACATAAAATATGTATACTCAAATAGTGAATCTTCATTTATCATATAAATGGTTCATACATAAGGCGATTGCCTTAGGACATCTCTCATATATTACTAACACTAGATAAGTCAAAATCTAAGGTTAAGAGCATGAAGGTAGAACTAGAGGCCATTAGGGATGAAAAGCTTTCACATATTGACTCTTGCATGCTTAAGGAAGAAAATGACAAACTTAAGGATGAGGTTAGTGAATTGAAAGTATGTTTAGAAAAATTTTCAAATGGCTCAAAGTGTCTTGATATGATTCTTAGTACGCAAAGAGCGGTTTATAACAAGGCCGGTTTAGGATATAAGCCAAAAGAAAAAGAAGTTGCTTATATTTCATTAATAAATAGGAAAGCAACTATTAAGAGTAAGGTTAAGAAAGCTTGGGTACCTAAGAAGTTTTTACTTAATGTTACCGGTCCAAATGTTTGGGTACCAAAAGCTTGTTTTTTTCATGTGATTTAGGTAGGAGAGCGAGGTATGTGGATTGTGGATAGCGGTTGCTCAACACATATGACCGGGGATGTGAGCAAGTTCTCCACAATTAAATATGTGAAGAAGGGAGCGGTGTCCTTTGGAAATAGTGGAAAACTCAAGATATTAGGTAGAGGAACAATTTAGGTGTCCCCCAAAATTGTTATTCACAAAGTCTTGCTAGTTGAAAATATGAAATTTAATTTATTAAGTGTTAGTCAACTTTGTGATGCAAACTATCATGTCTCCTTTGAATCCTCTAAATGCATGATTAGACACAAGGAATTAAATGATTGCATGTTAGTTGGATATAGGAAATCAAATATCTATTATGTTGATCTTTCGTATGCTTCTAACATTTCTACTAAGTGTTTTGTTGCAAAAGAAGAGGAAAGTTAGCTATGGCATAGAAGATTGGGGCATATCAACATGAAAAACATAGCCAAGGTAGCCAAGATGGAGTTGGTCAAAGGGCTACCAACGATCAAGTATTTCAAGAACAAATTGTGTGATGCATGCCAAGAAGGAAAACAAACAAAGGCATCACACAAAGGTAAAACCCTAACCAATACCTCTTTACCATTAGAATTATTGCATCTTGACTAATTTGATTGCCATAGTACTCCATCTTTAAATGGTAAAAATATTGTTTGGTTATAGTAGATGATTTTTCTAGGTATACTTGGGTCTATTTTATGAAACATAAGGATAATACCTTAGAAATAATCATAGGATTTAGTAAAAGGGTTGAAAATGAAAAGAGTCTCAAAATCAACCGGATCCGTAGTGATCATGGTGGTGAATTTGAAAATCTAAAATTTTCACAATTTTGTTTAGAGCAAGGGTACAAGCATGAGTTCTCTTGTCCTAGAACACCCCAACAAAATGGGGTGGTGGAAAGGAGAAATCGTGCCCTACAAGAGGCGGCTAGGACCATGCTTAATGCATATTCTCTACCTAGCTACTTGTGGGCGGAAGCGGTTAATACCGCTTGCTATATCCAAAATAGGGTTCAAATCCATAGGTTTTTAGGAAAAACACCATTTGAATTATGGAATGGGACTATACCCACAATTCATTATTTCAAAGTCTTTGGATGTAAAGTTTATATTCTAAACACCAAAGATAACTTAGGAAAATTTGAATCAAAAGCGGATGAGGGAATCCTAGTTGGATACTCATCCACAAGTAGAGGGTATAGAGTCTACAATAAGAGAACCAAAGGGATTGAGGAGTCTTCCAATGTTCAATTTGATGAAACTACTAGTACCTACCCTAGAAAGTCTTCCATTGATAAGGATATTAATGACAATAATCAAGACATTACCAAAAAACTTCAAAAATTGACCATTAGGGGTAATGATCAAGGGGGAGGAAGAGGAGACTCCGATGATGAAAGAAGGGTGGAAGATAACAATGATCAAATTGAAACCCCTTCTAGAAACCTAAGAATTCATCAAGATCATCCACTTGACCAAGTAGTAGGAGATCTATCTCAAGGAGTAAGAACTAGGTCATTTCATAGACCTCCTACTAGTCAAGTTGCTCTTATCTCACAAATTGAGCCCAAATCGATCAATGATGCATTACATGATCCGGATTGGATTTTTGCAATGCAAGATGAATTGGCTCAATTTGAGAGAAGTCAAGTGTGGGAATTAGTACCTAGACCCAATGATAGCACCATAATTACTACAAGATGGGTCTTTAGCAATAAGCTAGATGATCAAGGAAATATCACTAGAAATAAGGCTAGGTTGGTTGCTAGGGGTTTCAATCAAGTTGAGGGGCTTGACTATGATGAGACTTATGCCCCGATTGCAAGGTTAGAATCTATTAGGATTCTCTTAGGGTATGCTTCCTACATGGGATTTAAACTTTACCAAATGGATGTTAAATCGGCATTCTTAAATGGTTTTATTAAGGGGGAAGTATATGTAGAGCAACCACCCAGATTTGAGAACATAGATTATCCAAATCATGTATGTAAGCTTAGGAAAGCATTATATGGGTTAAAACAAGCTCCCCGGGCATGGTATGAAAGATTGTCATCCTTCTTAATTTCTAAGGATTTTAGAAGAGGCCAAGTAGATCAAACTTTGTTTATAAAGTCAACATTAAAAGATATATTCATAGCCCAAGTATATGTTGATGATATCATTTTTGGGTCAACAAATGATGATCTTCTTCAAGACTTTATAAAAAATATGGAAAATGAATTTGAAATGAGTTTGGTTGGAGAGCTTACCTTTTTCCTAGGTTTACAAGTCAAACAAACCAATGAGGGTATTCATATTTATCAAACCAAATATGCAAATGAAATGATCAAGAAATTTGGTTTGGAAAATGTCAAAATTGTAACCACTCCTATGGCCACTAGCACTAGAATAGATAGTGATCATGAAGGTAAATCAATTGATCTTAAATCAGATAGGAGTATGATTGGTAGCTTACTATACCTAACCGCTAGTAGACCCGACATTTTATTTACGGTAGGTATGTGTGCAAGATACCAATCTTGTGCCAAAGAATCACATTTGGTAGCCGTCAAAAGAATATTAAGATATATTAAAGGCACCCTAAATGTAGGACTTTGGTATCCTAGGACTAAGTCATTTGAATTGCTTGGTTATACCGATTTCGATTATGCCGGGTGCAAATTGGATAGGAAGAGTACTAGTGGTGGATGCCAATTTCTTGGGTCCTTCCTAGTTAGCTGGAGTAGTAGGAAGCAACATTGTGTTGCTTTATCAACCACCGAAGCCGAATATGTGGCTATGGGTGGTTGTGTAGCTCAATTACTTTGGATGAGACATACTCTTGTGGACTATGAGCTACACTACTCTAACATTAAAGTTTATTGTGATAATGTGAGTACCATCAACTTGACCAAAAATACGGTACATCACTCTAGGACCAAGCACATTGAAGTGAAACATCACTTCATAAGAGATCATGTGGCAAGAGGGGATATTGAACTTAATTATGTAGAATCTAAGTCCAACCTTGCCGATATCTTCACCAAAGCTCTTCCCGAATTTTCATCATTAAGGAGAGAGCTTGGTATGTGCTTTGTAGAGTAAAATTCTAGATTTGCATGATCCTATACTTATATAGCTTCTTTAATACCTTGATGCATCTCACAAAAGCCTTAAGAAACCTTGATTTTTGTATTGAAATACTTAGAAACATGTGAGATGATAGGGAAGGTGTACTTGACTCATCATGCTTGTTATGATGCATTACTATGAGCCAATACTACACCTAAAGACATGAATACCTTATGGACCAATCATTGGGAAGGCTTGTATTCAAGTAATGAATACATAGCTCAAAGAACATGGTTGGAAATTCCAAATAATATATATTTTAAACTATGTTCATCATATTTTGACAAACAGTTTTCAATTGGAACACAAAAGTGATACAAAGTTTGCAAAATCTTTAGAACTTTTGATAGGTTCCAAGTTTGTATCAATCTTGTAATCTGGAAAACATATATTTTTCAAATTATTTTTCCTTGATAAAGTATTAATTCAGAAATGTGTACGCAAAATTTCATGATTTTTCGAGAATTCTGGAATTTCTACCGCATTTCTGAAATTAGGATGAAAAGGTCAAATTTGATTAGCCTAAGAATGATCGTTCAAAACCAAATGATCGATACACTGTTTTCTGATAATAAACTCCATTTTCTGATATTTGGTGTATCTTTGATATCCTAACACTATAGTATGATAATATTGCGTATAAACAAGATTTAGGACTGACTAATGCAGTGTTTTAGGGGGAGTTTTCATAAATTATATCTTTTCATCCCTAAAATCATTGTTGGTGCAAAGTTAGGACTTAATTTTTGAATTTTTGGTATGCTTTGTTTCAACTATTGTTTACACATTATAAAGCATATCTTGGATTAAGGAGGAGCTTAATTTCAATATTGTACCTTACTCAAAGATCTAACACATTATTTCCTTCATGTTTGAATCCTTTTTTTTTTATGTATGTCAAAGGGGGAGAAGGAGTGTTTAAGTTATAATTCATATTGAAAATTTGATTATGTGTGTATTTAAAGACCTAACTCAAATGATTGCCAAACATCAAAAAGGGGGAGATTGTTGGTGCAACAATCTCCAAGCATTTATATATGTTTTGATGTTTGGATAATCATCTAAGTTGGGCAATATCTTGTGATCTAATTGTGAAAATGTTTAAGTGACAGGGAAGTCCAAGTATGATCTTGGCAAAGGAAGTCCAAGTATGATCTTGGCAAAGGAAGTACAAGGGATGGACTTGGCAGCGTAAGACCAAGCTTGTAGTCTTGGCAGCGTAAAGTCCAAGTGAACCTTGACAAAGGAAGTCCAAAGTAAAGTCTTGGCAGCATAAGTCCAAGCATGTAGTCTTGGCGGCGTAAAGTCCAAGCATTTGGCAACCCAAGACATGACGAAACCGAAGGAAGCTCTTGGAAGCAAAGTGCAAAGGATGAACAAGTCGCGGACTCGGAGGGATCCTGAAGGCGCAAGGCTTATTGAGGAGCTAGAAGGTTGAGTCTAGGTCTAGGGTATAAAATCAAGTATGAATTACTCATACTTGATGAGTATCAGTCGACTGATACGATGTATCATCCGACCGTCAGCGCTCGACGAGTCGAGTGAAACCCTAACCATCACCGATCGCTGGGGCGTAGCAATGATCGATATCGCGTGATCACCGACGCCAAGGGCATCACCGACCGATCAAGGAATATCGCCACGTAACGCGCCTCACTCGATCACGCCTTGATCACTCGACTGATCACCCCATTGTTAGTAATATATGAGAGATGTCCTAAGGCAATCGCCTTATGTATGAACCATTTATATGATAAATGAAGATTCACTATTTGAGTATACATGTTTCATGTATTTGATTGGATCTTAAACTCATTACTGAATGTCCACGATGCGATTCACAGCATGAGAGAATTTGTGATTGGATCACAACTAGTGAGTATCTCTACATGTGTAATTGTGATGTATCGGAATTATCCCTAGTCGATGAATTGATGGATTTGGACACCATCAATTCTGTCGAGACTAGCACGAGGTATACTCGTGTATCCAAGCACCGATTCTACCGGGCCGAGACATTGTGATGTCCGGAGTTAATCGTGGATGCTAGTTATGGTAACTAGTTCATCGAGTGACCACCGTAAGACTTCATATGGTTCTCTGCATATATAGATATGTCAATGAAGTTCTTACTGTGGCTTAAGTGCGATGTTCCTTTGACTTGCGGTATTCAAGTCATCTTGATCATGGAGACTTATGCTTTGACATCTTAAGCAAACATCTCTAAGGAGATGTGGACCCGGGATGATTGGGTATAAGTCGAAGTGATCGAAGGTGTTTGAATAGCCTATAAAGGATTCACCACTCCTTGCGAGGAGATGTATACCCATGGTCTCTCATTGGATTGTTACTAAAGTCTTTGGCCAAAGCATTACATGTTTAGAGTAAGGTACTCTTTGATACATGTGGAGTAACTAGAATCCGTAGGACGAGGAAATGATACTTGGGCTAGGTGTGACGTAGTCAGCCTAGTGGGGACTGACACAATAGACCATGTCCTGAACCAAGTGGGTATAAGATGAGTGAAGGGAATGGGGAACGATTCATTCGAGCTACTGAAGGGTTTCAGAAATAGTTCTGGATCAACCGTTGATTTTTCGGTTAATTGGGGATCATGATATACTACTAGGTGCCACTCATGATCGTTCTATAATTAATGGTTAATTATAGACGGCCAACATAAACCGAGAACCTATTTGGTCACACGCACAACGAGCGTAATCCAAAGGATTTAAAACGAGCTAGAGAATGAGATTCTCAGACCGAGAGAAACTAGGTTTGGTTGGACCAAACATAAAGCGAGCATGAAATCGTTTCAGTTGCAATGGAAGCATGGATGGGCCGTGTCTTATGAAGACATAATGGATGAACCAAAATGGTTTGGTTCTAATCCAATGGAGGAGAATAAACCAAAGGGTTTGGTTTATTTTAAACGAATGAACCAAAAGTTGGTTCGGTTCGTTTTAACTTAAAATAAACCATCATGGTTTGGTTTATTTTAACTTATCTTAATGGAGCGGGTTAACGGGCCTAATGGTTATGATCCAATAACCATTAAGAGAATTAGTTCTCTATAAAAGAGGGTTTAATGGATAATTAAGCCCTAATCCAAAAACCCTAGCCTTAAGAGTTGCCGCCCACCCCTTGAAGGACTTGGCGCCAACCCTAGGCTGCCGCCCCTCTCCTCCTCCAACCGGCGTCCAGAAGGAGCCTTCCTTCCCCCTCGCCGGCGTCGAGCTGCTGCCAGTTGGTGCTCCGGTGATCTTCCTTGGGTGTGGCGATAAGGTGAGCACTTGGCTTCCTTGTTTTGGGCAGCGCCTACCCCTCCACCAAGCTGTCCAGTTTTCTGGACAGCTTCTTCTCCTCTCGTCGGAGCGTCGTTTGGACGACGGTTAGAGCTCCGACAGCGGATAACTTACCGGGGATTCGATCTCCGGTAATCCTCTGAGGTGGAGGACGGCGATTCACAATTGGTTGACGAATACCTCTCCGGAGAAGCGAGTTTTGAGAACTCGTATTAGGATCCGAATTTGGATTCGGATCGTGATCATCTCTCGATCACGCCGCCTTCAACACGAGGCTAGTAACCCGCACGAAGACGGCTCGCGGGCTTAGCGGTCATCCCGAGGAACTCGGCGTGGGATACGGATAGAGACGATTCTAGCGAGAGGATCGCTCCGCTGATACCGCTCCCGCTACACGCCATACTAAAAGGTATAACGTAGTTAAATTTCCTTTTATTGAAAATTTAAATTTACGGTTATGTCTACACTTATTGTAATATGCATGCGTGTGTTGTGTGTGTTGTAATAAATAGAAGTATTTATTATTTTTATTGCTTCCGCTGTGTTCATGTTTACGAAACATGATCGAACACACACACGCCATGCAGTCAAAACCCAACAAAGGGTATCAGAGCCTGTGTTGTGTTTCACATAAGCCCAGTAAAAGAGGTATTTTCGATACATCCCTGCTAAATAATGTTTATATTGTCTATCTAAGAGATTTAGTTTTAGCAATACGTAAATTTTGGAAAGTCTAGAAGTATTTATGGAAATCTTCCACTTTTGGAAAGTTGGAAGTATTTATGGAAATTGATATTTTCCATAAATAAAATATTTGATTAGATTCTGGAAATTTTTTTCCTAATTTAATCATGATTTGATTTGGGAAATCAAATCTTAAAATATTTTATTTCCATAAGTAGTTTTAATGATTTAGGAAATTAGTTTCCTAAATAGATTTTCCTTAATCAAATAATTCCATGAATAAAATATGTGATTAGATTTGGAAATTTGTTTCCTAATTTAATTATGATTTGATTTGGAGAATCAAATCTTAAACATATTTTATTTCCATAAATAGTTATGACATATAAGGAAATATATACATGACATAATTGTATGTCATGTAATTGCATTAGATGCATAACATTATGCCATGCGTGTCGTGACATGTAGATGTATGTCATGTATGCCATGCCATGTAGATAATAGTTATTTGCATGCAAAGAGGATGAGACATAAAACCCTTAAACAATATTAAAGCCTACACCTTCCATTAATATGGTTAGAACCAGAGTTCCGTTTCTTGTTTGGGTTGTTGGACTCTCTCCAAGCCCGGCTCGAACCCGAACATGTTCAAACCATGGAATAGTTTAATACTAATATGGTAAGAGTCAGAGGTCAATCGTTAGCTTTGGTTGTTGGACTCTCTCCAAGCTGGGCTAATTGGTTGAATGCGCTCTAACCATATTAAAACTATTTCCCGATTAATGGGTTGGCTTTAACCTGGAGCATCAGCTTGTTGGACTCTCTCCAAGGTCGATGTAAAGGGAGGTGAAGTTGGGTGCTATGCATATGATGCATACTTGTTAATGTGTTAACAACTCAATGTATGTGTGAACATTCAATTAGTTGATAGCACATTGTGATAGTTGCATATACGTGATATGCAATCGGTATAGTTGATACCTACCGTCGTTGTTACGAATGGCTTGTTGGACTCTCTCTAAGGTTGTTCATAACTATGATGGATATCAGCCCATTCGGAGATGGACCTACGATCTTCCGAAGTGATTTTGGGGTTTTTGAAATTCAAAAAATGAATGGGATTTATAAATGTATATTGATGCATTTTAAAATCATTTTCTCATATATGCTCGTTTTGTATTTCTAGGTCAATAAATTGATCATGACGTCTTTGAATTTGCGAACTATTTTGGATTCGAACAAACTGACTGGGCCTAACTTCCTGGACTGGCTTAGAAACCTAAGAATTGTTCTCAAGGCGGAAAAGCTTGCATATGTCCTTGAAGAGCCTCTTCCTGACCGTCCTAAGGACGATGCAACTCCAGACCAAATGTTGGTCTATCAGAAGCATGTGGCAGATTCTCGAAATGGGCGAGTTGCATCATGCTAGCGGCGATGGTACCGAAAGCAAAGCGCATGAGCATATGGATGCTAACACTATGGTCTTCCATCTTCATGAGTTGTTCGATGAGCTAGCGAGATGCGAAAAGGTTCGAGGTCTCTAGGCTCCTCTTCACCACGAAGATGCAAGAAGGTTCGTCTGTAGTGCAGTTTGTGCTAAAGATGAACGGGTACATCGAGCGGCTAGCTACCCTCGATTTTGTGATGGATCATGAGTTAAGTATTGACTTAATTCTGCATTGTTTGCCCAAGAGTTTCTCGCAATTTGTGATGAACTATCGGATGAACAAATTGGAATCCACCATTCCCGAGCTCCTCAATATGTTGAAGACTGTGGAGCCTTCTGTGAAGCATGAGGAGAAGGCGGTTCTGTTAGTTGATTCCTCAAAGAAAGGTTCTAAGAGGAAGGCAAAAGAACAGAAGAAAGGAAAGAACAAAAAGGCAAAGAAGGCGGAACCAGCGCAAAAGGGCACTTGCCATCACTGTGGCAAGGAAGGCCACTGGCGAAGAAACTGCAAGATTTATCTTGAGTCCATGAAGAAGAAGAAGGCATCCGATGCCCCATCCTCTTCAGGTATCTTCGTTATTGATTGTCATTCTATTTCCTTGGACACTTGGGTATTGGATACTGGGTGTAGCTCACATATATGTAATGACATACAGGGGCTAAGGAATAGAAGAAGACTTGTCAGAGGGGAGTCAAATTTGCGAGTTGGCAATGGAGCAAAGGTTGCTGCGGTCGCCATCGGAACTTATTTGCTAAAGCTCCCTAGTGGACTAGTCTTAGAACTGGACAATTGCTATTATGTTCCTTCTCTAATAAAGAACATTGTTTCTATTTCCTGTTTAAATAGAAATGGTTTCCATTTGACGTTTAGTAACAATTGTTGTTATATAACTTTGAATGGCGATTTTATGGAACGAACTTGAGTAATGGCATTTATACGCTGGACGATTCAAAGGACATTTTCAATATCGGCGAGCAACACGCGTGCTCGAAAGGATAATCAAATAGACTCCTAGATGTGGCAGTGTCGTCTTGGCCATATAAGCAAGAAACGCATGTCCGAATTACACCGATGTGGAATTCTGGAATCGTTTGAATTGGATTCATACGATACATGCGAATCATGCTTAAAAGGCAAGATGACTAAGTTACCTTTTACTGGAAAAGGTGAACGAGTGGGAGAGTTACTAGGTCTAATACATAATGTATGTGGACCTATGTCAACTCAAGCATTAGGAGGCTATAGCTACTTCATTACCTTCACCGATGATCACTACGCTTGGGTATGTGTTCTTGATGAAACACAAGTCCAAGCCTTTGAAAGGTTCAAAGAATTCAGAATGAAGTAGAGAAACAACATGACAAGAGTATTAAAATACTGATCGGATCGAGGTGGTGAATACTTAAGTCAAGAGTTTCTGATTATCTAAGAGACAATGGCATATTGTCTCAATGGACTCCGCCCTATACACCACAAAGATAATGGTGTATCCGAGAGGCGAATCGGACCTTGTTGGACATGGTCAGTCAATGATGAATCATGCAACTCTTCCCAAGTCCTTTGGGGCTATGTACTTGACAATTTGTTTACTTGTTAAGCGAGAATGCCTACTAAGGTAGTCTCAACTACTCCATATGAGATATGGAATAGTAAGAAACCTCATGTATCTTACTTGAAGATATGGGGTTGTCCTGCTTATGTGAAGCGGACTGTATCAGACAAATTGGATGCTAAGTCTGATAAATGTCTATTTATTGGATACCCTAAGGAAACAAGGGGTTACCAATTCTATCATCCTGAGGAACAAAAGGTGTTTGTTTCAAGGCATGCTGTGTTTCTAGAAAAAGAGTTTCTCTTGCAAGAAAATAGTGGGAGTGTCGTCGAGCTTGAGGAGGCTCGAGAGACTTAAATAGACATTGATGAGATACCTGGTGAAGCACAACAGCCGACAACTCATAGTGATGAGCAATCAGCTGGACCTATTGTAACACCACATCTTCGTAGATCTGGTAGAACACGCAATATTCCTGAGAGATATGGATTTCTCGTAAGCGAATCGAACGACGTGTTACTCATTGATGATGAGGAGCCTACCAGTTATGAAGAAGTGCTGACAAGTTCAGAAAGGGATAAGTGGCTTGGTGCCATGAAGTCGGAAATGGATTCCATGTATGA
Organism: Wurfbainia villosa; assembly: GCA_025175895.1. Classification (NCBI taxonomy): domain Eukaryota; kingdom Viridiplantae; phylum Streptophyta; class Magnoliopsida; order Zingiberales; family Zingiberaceae; genus Wurfbainia; species Wurfbainia villosa. The sequence goes on from CM045987.1 coordinate 40,055,316, forward strand.
AAACCAAGTTTGGAACTTGGTTGACCCACCTGAAGGGATAAAGCCTATAGGGTGCAAGTGGGTTTTCAAGAAGAAAACCGACATGGATGGTAATGTGATTACCTATAAGGCTAGATTGGTGGCAAAAGGATATCGTTAAAAACAAGGTGTTGATTATGACGAAACCTATTCGCTTGTAGCTATTCTTAAATCCATTCGGATGCTCCTGGCCATAGCGGCTCATTATGATTATGAGATATGGCAGATGGATGTGAAAATAGCTTTCCTTAATGGAAATCTGCTCGAGGACATGTATATGATACAACCTGAGGGTTTCACATCGGTTGATAAAACCAAGGTATGCAAATTGCGACGGTCCATTTATGGATTGAAGCAAGCATCCAGGAGCTGGAATATCCATTTTGATGAGACAATCAAAAAGTTTGATTTCTCACAAAATCCAGACGAACCTTGTGTGTACAAGAAGGTTAGTGGGAGTGCAGTCGTATTCCTAGTATTGTATGTCGATGACATACTACTTATAGGAAACGATGTTTCAATCTTATAGTCAGTGAAGGTTTGGTTATCCAAGACATTCTCCATGAAAGACCTGGGAGAAGCAACCTACATCCTCGGGATTAAGATCTATAGAGATAGATCGAAACAGTTGCTTGGTCTTTCGCAGTCTACATATATAGACCGAGTGCTAAAGAGGTTTAGCATGTCGGAATCCAAGAAAGGTTTCCTACCCATCAGGCATGGGGTACACCTTTCGAAGTCTATGTGTCCGCGCACAGAAGACGAGAGTATTTGCATGAGTAAGATTCCCTATGCATCCGCAATAGGATCTATCATGTATGCTATGTTATGTACGAGGCCCGATGTATCGTATGCTCTGAGTGTCACGAGCAGATACCAGTCCGATCCAGGAATGGATCATTGGGCGGCTGTTAAGACCATCCTTAAGTACTTGAGAAGAACTAAGAATGTGTTCCTAATATATGGAGAAGGGGACATGGTGATACGCGGGTTTACGGATGTCAGCTTCCAGACAGACAAGGATGATTCTAGGTCTCAGTCTGGATACGTGTTCACCTTGAATGGGGGCGCAGTGAGTTGGAAAAGTTCCAAACAAGAGACTGTAGCGGATTCTACCACTGAGGCAGAATACATTGCAGCTTCGGAAGCAGCAAAGGAAGCGGTTTGGATCAAAAAGTTCATTCATGAACTTGGTAAAGTACTCTTCGATACATGTGCAGTAAGTAGAATCCGTAGGACGAGGAAATGATACTTGGGCTAGGTGTGACGTAGTCAGCCTAGTGGGGACTGACACAATAGACCATGTCCTGAACCAAGTGGGTATAAGATGAGTGAAGGGAATGGGGCACGATTCATTCGAGCTACTGAAGGGTTTCAGAAATAGTTCTGGATCAACCGTTGATCTTTTCGATTAATTGGGGATCATGATGTACTACTAGGTGCCACTCATGATCGTTCTATAATTAATGGTTAATTATAGACGGCCAACATAAACCAAGAACCTATTTGGTCACACGCACAACGAGCGTAATCCAAAGGATTTAAAACAAGCTAGAGAATGAGATTCTCAGACCGAGAGAAACTAGGTTTGGTTGGACCAAACATAAAGCGAGCATGAAATCGTTTCAGTCGCAATGGAAGCGTGGATGGTGTTGGGTTTCCGGCACCGCGGCGTGTGTGTGTTCGATCATGTTTCGTAAACATGAGCACAGCGGAAGCAATAAATATAATAAATACTCCTATTTATTACAACACACACAACACACGCATGCTATTACAACAAGTGTAGACATAACCGTAAATTAAAATTGCAATAAAAGGAAATTAAACTACGTTATACCTTCCGTATGACGTGTAGCGGGAACGGCATCAACCGGAACGATCCTCGTAAGAATCGTCTCTATCCGTATCCACGCCGAGCTCCTCGGGATGACTTCGCTAAGTCACGAGCTTCGTCTTCGTACGGGTTACTAGCCTCGTGTTGAAGACGACGTGATCGAGAGATGATCACGATCCGAATCCAAATTCGGATCCAAAATGAGTTCTCAAAACTCGCTTCTCCGGAGAGGTATTCGTCAACCGTTTGACGAATCCTTCGTCCTCCACCTCAGAGGATTACCGGAGATCAAATCCCCGGTAAGTTCCCCGCTGTCGGAGCACTAACCGGCCGCCCAAACGACGCCCGACGAGGAGAAGCTGTCCAGAAAACTGGACAGCTTGGTGGAGGAGTAGGCGCCGGCCAAAACAAGGAGAGAAAAGCCTCACCTTGATGCCAAACCTATAGGAGATCACCGGAGGGTCGCCGGAGGTTCACCGGCTGAAGCTTGGTCGCCGGCAAGGAGCTAGACGGCAAAGCACAATCTGTTGGGCGCAAGGAGGTTGGGCGGCACAACCAGGTTGGGCGGCAACTCCTTGGAGGCTAGGGTTTTGATTTTGGATTAGGGTTTAACAATCCCTTAAGCCCACTTTTATAGAGAACTAATTCTCTTAATGGTTAATGGATCGTATCCATAAAGCCCGTTAACCCGCTCCATTAAGATAAGTTAAAATAAACCAAACCATGATGGTTTATTTTAAGTTAAAACGAACCGAACCAACTTTTGGTTCATTCGTTTAAAATAAACCAAACCCTTTGGTTTATCCTCATCCATTGGATTAGAACCAAACCATTTTGGTCCATCCATTATGTCTTCATAAGACACTGCCCCTCCACGCTTCCATTGCGACTGAAACAATTTCATGCTCGCTTTATGTTTGGTCCAACCAAACATAGTTTCTCTCGGTCTGAGAATCCCTATTCTCAAGCTCGTTTTAAATCCTTTGGATTACACTCGTTGTGCGTGTGACCAAATAGGTTCTCGGTTTATGTTGGCCATCTATAATTAACCATTAATTATAGAACGATCATGAGTGGCACCTAGTAGTACATCATGATCCCCAATTAACCGAAAAGATCAACGGTTGATCCAGAACTATTTCTGAAACCCTTCAAGATGCTTCGAATGAATCGTGCCCCATTCCCTTCACTCATCTTATACCCACTTGGTTCGTGACATGGTCTATTGTGTCCCCCTCACTAGGTCGACTACGCCACACCTAGCCCAAGTATCATTTCCTCGCCCCACGGATTCTAGTTACCGCACATGTATCGAAGAGTACTTTACTCTAAACATGTAATGCTTTGGCCAAAGACTTTAGTAACAATCCGACGAGAGGCCATGGGTATACATCTCCTCGCAAGGAGTGGTGAATCCTTTATAGGCTATTCAAACACCTTCGATTACTTCGACTTATACCCAATCATCCCGGGTCCACATCTCCTTAGAGATGTTTGCTTAAGATGTCAAAGCATAAATCTCCATGATCAAGATGACTTGAATACCGCAAGTCAAAGGAACATCGCACTTAAGCCACAGTAAGAACTTCATTGACATATCTATATATGCAGAGAACCATATGAAGTCTTACGGCTGGTCACTCCAATGAACTAGTTACCATAACTAGCATCCACGATTAACTCCGGACATCACAATGTCTCCAGCCAGTGAGAATCAGCTGCTTGGATACACCAAGGAGTATACCTCGTGCTAGTCTCGACAGAATTGATGGTGTCCAAATCCACCAATTCATCGACTAGGGATAATTCCGATACATCACAATTACACATGTAGAGATACTCACTAGTTGTGATCCAATCACAAATTCTCTCATGCTGTGAATCGTATCGTGGACATTCAGTAGATGAGTTTAAGATCCAATCAATACATGAAACATGTATACTCAAATAGTGAATCTTCATTTATCATATAAATGGTTCGTACATAAGGCGATTGCCTTAGGACATCTCTCATATATTACTAACAGACTCCCACTTGGCCTAATGCCAATCGCTACGGTATCCAATACCATAAGCTCGAACATGACCCTCAAACTTACTTTGAGGTAATGCTTTAGTCAAAGGATCCGCTAAGTTCCTTTCAGTGGGAATTTTCTCGATTTGTATTTCGTTCCTACTTATGATCTCTCTGATAAGATGATAGCGGCGAAGCACATGTTTGGATCATTGATGAGACCACATCAAGTTCAGAGATGAACTTCTTGATCCAAACCGCTTCCTTTGCTGCTTCCAAAGCTGCAATGTATTCTGCCTTAGTGGCAAAATCCGCTATAGTGTCAAGCTTGGAACCTTTCCAACTTATTGCGCCTCCATTCTAGGTGAATACACACCCAGACTGAGACATGGAATCATCCTTGTCTATCTGGAGCTGGCATCCGTATACCCACGTATCACCATGTACCCTTCTCCATATATTAGGAACACATCCTTAGTTCTTCTCAAGTACTTAAGGATCGTCTTATAAATACCAATGATCCATTCCTCGGATCGGATCGTATCCGCCGTGACACTCAGAGCATACGATACATCGGGCCTCGTACATAACATAGCATACATGATAGATCCTATTGCGGATGCATAGGGAATCTTACTCATGCAAATCCTCTCGTCTTCTGTGCGCGGACACATAGACTTCGAAAGGTGTACCCCATGCCTGATGGGTAGGAAACCTTTCTCGGATTCCGACATGCTAAACCTCTTTAGCACTCGGTCTATATATGTAGACTGCGAAAGACCAAGCAACCGTTCCGATCTATCTCTATAAATCTTAATCCCAAGGATGTAGGTTGCTTCTCCCAGGTCTTTCATGGAGAATGTCTTGGATAACCAAACCTTAACTGACTGTAAGATTGACATATCGTTTCCTATAAGTAATATGTCATTGACATACAATACTAGGAACACGACTGCACTCCCACTAACCTTCTTGTACATACAAGGTTCGTCTGGATTTTGTGAGAAATCAAACTTTTTGATCGTCTCATCAAAACGGATATTCCAGCTCCTGGATGCTTGCTTCAATCCATAAATGGATCGTCGCAATTTGCATACCTTGGTTTTATCAACCGATGTGAAACCCTCAGGCTGTATCATATACACGTCCTCGAGCAGGTTTCCATTAAGGAAAGCTGTTTTCACATCCATCTGCCATATCTCATAATCATAATGAGCCGCTATGGCCAGGAGCATCCGAATGGATTTAAGCATAGCTACAGGCGAATAGATTTCGTCATAATCAACACCTTGTTTTTGACGATATCCTTTCGCCACCAATCTAGCCTTATAGGTAATCACATTACCATCCATGTCGGTTTTCTTCTTGAAAACCCACTTGCACCCTATAGGCTTTATGCCTTCAGGTGGGTCAACCAAGTTCCAAACTTAGTTTTCGTACATGGAATCCATTTCCGACTTCATGGCACCAAGCCACTTATCCCTTTCTGAACTTGTCAGCACTTCTTCATAACTGGTAGGCTCCTCATCATCAATGAGTAACACGTCGTTCGATTCACTTACGAGAAATCCATATCTCTCAGGGATATTGCGTGTTCTACCAGATCTACGAAGATGTGGTGTTACAATAGGTCCAGCCGATTGCTCATCACTATGAGTTGTCGGCTGTTGTGCTTCACCAGGTATCTCATCAATGTCTATTTGAGTCTCTCGAGCCTCCTCAAGCTCGACGACACTCACACTGTTTTCTTGCAAGAGAAACTCTTTCTCTAGAAACACAGCATGCCTTGAAACAAACACCTTTTGTTCCACAGGATGATAGAATTGGTAACCCCTTGTTTCCTTAGGGTATCCAATAAATAGACATTTATCAGACTTAGCATCCAATTTGTCTGATACAGTCCACTTCACATAAGCAGGACAACCCCATATCTTCAAGTAAGATACATGAGGTTTCTTACTATTCCATATCTCATATGGAGTAGTTGAGACTACCTTGGTAGGCATTCTGTTTAACAAGTAAACAGCTGTATGAAGTGCATAACCCCAAAAGGACTTGGGAAGAGTCGCATGATTCATCATTGACCTGAACATGTCCAACAAGGTCCGGTTACGCCTCTCAGATACACCATTATGCTGTGGTGTATAGGGCGGAGTCCATTGAGACACTATGCCATTGTCTCTTAGATAATCAAGAAACTCTTGACTTAAGTATTCACCACCTCGATCCGATCGAAGTATTTTAATACTCTTGTCATGTTGTTTCTCTACTTCATTTCTGAATTCTTTGAACCTTTCAAAGGCTTCAGACTTGTGTTTCATCAAGAACACATACCCAAACCGTGAGTGATCATCGGTGAAGGTAATGAAGTAGCTATAGCCTCCTAAAGCTTGAGTTGACATAGGTCCACATACATCAAGATGTACTAAACCTAGTAACTCTCCCACTGCTCACCTTTTCCAAAGAAAGGTAACTTAGTCATCTTGCCTTTTAAGCATGATTCGCATGTATCGTATGAATCCAATTCAACGATTCGAATTCCACATCGTGTAATTCGGACATGCTTTCTTGCTTACATGGCCAAGACGACAATGCCACATGTAGGAGTCTATTTGATTATCCTTTCGAGCACTCTTGTTGCTCGCTTCGATATTGCAAATGTCACCGGATACGCCCAACGATAAACACCATTGCTTAAAGTTCCAGTCCCATAAAGAACCCCATTCAAAGTTATGTAACAACAATTGTTACTAAACGTCAAATGGAAACCATTTCTATTTAAACAAGAAATAGAAATGATGTTCTTTATCAACAAAGAAATATAAAAGCAATTGTCCAGTTCTAAGACAAGTCCTGCAGGGAGTTTCAACAAATACGTTCCGATGGCGAGTGCAGCAACCTTTGCTTCATTCCCAACACGTAAATTTGACTCTCCCTTGACGAGTCTTCTTCTATTCCTTAGCCCATGTATGTCATTACATATATGTGAGCCACACCCAGTATCCAATACCCAAGTGTCTAATGAAATAGAATGACAATCAATAAAGAAGATTTCTGAAGAAGATGGGGCATCCGATGCCTTATCCTTCTTCACGGACTCTTGATAAACCTTGCAATTTCTTCACAGACCCTCCTTGCCATAATGATGGCAAGTGCCCTTTGAGCTGGTTCGCCTTTTAGCCTTTTTCTTCTTCCCTTCTTGTTCCTTTGACTCTCTTAGAACCTTTCTTCGAGGAATCAACTAACAACACCGCCCCCTACTCATGCTTCTCGTAAGGCTCCACACCAAAGATGTTGAGCAAGACTATAGATGAAACTCCTTGCATCTCAGAGGTGAAGAGGAGCTTGGAGACTTCGAACCTTTCGAATCTCACTTGCTCATCAACCAACTCACAGAGATGAAGGACTACGATATGAGCATCCATATGCTCATGCTGCTTTCGTAGCTTGGGTTCCATCGCGGCTAGCATGATGCAACTCATTTGTTCAGAATCACTCACATGTTTCGATAGGCCAACAATTGGTCCAAAGTTGCATCGTCACTAGGACGTGGAAGAGGCGCTCGAGGACATACACAAGCTTTTCACCTTGAGAACAATTCTCAAGTTTCTAAGCCACCCAAGAAGTTCCCTACCAATTTATTTGAATCCAAAATGGAACGCAAATTCAAACACATCATGATCAATATATTAACTTAGAAATACAAAACGAGCATATATGAGAAAGATGATTTTAAATGCATCAATATACATTTATAAATCCCATTCATTTTTCGAATTTCAAAAACCCCAAAATCACTTCGGGAGATTGTAGGTCCATCTCCGAATGGTTGATATCCATCATAGATAAGAACAACCTCGAGTGAGTCCAACAAGCCATTCTTAGCTATGATGGTGGGTATCAAGTATACCGATTACATATCATGTATATGTAACTATCACAATGTGCTATCAACTAATTGAATGTTTACACATACATTGGGTTGTTAACACATTAACAAGTATGCATCATATGCATAGCAATCTAACTTCACCTCTCTTCACATCGACCTTGGAGTGAGTCCAACAAATCGATGCTCCAAGTTAAAGCCGACCCATTAATCATGTAAATATTTTAATATGGTTAGGCGCATTCAACCAATTAGCTTGAGCTTGGAGTGAGTCCAACAACCCAAACTAACGATTGACCTCGACTCTTACCATATTAGAGTTAAACTATTCCAATGATTTGAACATGTTGAGGTTAGTAGGGCTTGGAGTGAGTCCAACCCAAACAAGAAAGCAGAACTCTGGTTCTAACCATATTAATGGAAGGTGTAGGCTTTAATATTGAGTTAGGGTTTTATGTCTCATCCTCTTTGCATGCAAATAACTATTATCTACATGGCATGACATACATGGCATACATCTACATGTCACGACACATGGCATAATGTTATGCATCTAATGCAATTACATGGCATACAATTATGTCATGTATATATTTCCTTATATGTCATAACTATTTATGGAAATAAAATATGTTTAAGATTTGATTCTCCAAATCAAATCATAATTAAATTAGAAACAAATTTCCAAATCTAATCACATATTTTATTCATGGAATTATTTGATTAAGGAAAATCTATTTAGAAACCAATTTCCTAAATCATTAAAACTACTTATGGAAATAAAATATTTTAAGATTTGATTTCCCAAATCAAATCATGATTAAATTAGAAACAAATTTCAGAATCTAATCAAATATTTTATTTATGGAAAATATCAATTTCCATAAATACTTCCAACTTTCAAAAGTGGAAGATTTCCATAAATACTTCTAGACTTTCCAAAATTGAAAAATTTCCATAAATACTTCTAAATTTCCAAAATTTAGAAAACTTCAGAAATACATTATGACTATCGCAAAACCATTTTACGATTATGTGAAACACAACACAGGCTCTGATACCCTTTGTTGGGTTTTTATGGCGTGTGTGTGTTCGATCATGTTTAGTAAACATGAGCCGCAGTGAAGCAATAAAAATAATAAATACTCCTATTTATTACAACACACACAACACACGCATGCTATTACAACAAGTGTAGACATAACCGTAAATTAAAATTTGCAATAAAAGGAAATTAAACTACGTTATATCTTTCGTATGACGTGTAGCGGGAACGGCATCAACCGGAACGATCCTCGTAAGAATCGTCTCTATCCGTATCCACGCCGAGCTCCTCGGGATGACTTCGCTAAGTCACGAGCCGTCTTTCGTGCGGGTTACTAGCCTCGTGTTGAAGGCGGCGTGATCGAGAGATGATCACGATCGAATCAAATTCGGATCCTAAAACAAGTTCTCAAAACTTGCTTCTCGGAGAGGTATTCGTCAACCGTTTGGCCAGATCGCCGTCCTCCACCTCAGAGGATTACGGAGATCAAATCGGTATGTTAGCGCTGTCGGGCACTAACCGTCGTCCAAGCGGCGCTCCGGCGAAGGAGGTAGGCGCCGCCAAAACAAGGAGAGAAAAGCCTCACCTTGATGCCAAACCTATAGGAGATCACCGGAGGGTCGCCGGAGGTTCACCGGCTGAAGCTTGGTCGCCGCAAGGAGCTGACGGCAGCACAATCAAGCTGGGCGGCAAGGAGGTTGGCGGCACAACCAGTTGGGCGGCAACTCCTTGGAGGCTAGGGTTTTGATTTTGGATTAGGGTTTAACAATCCCTTAAGCCCTATTTTATAGAGAACTAATTCTCTTAATGGTTAATGGATCATATCCATAAAGCCCGTTAAACCGCTCCATTAAGATAAGTTAAAATAAACCAAACCATGATGGTTTATTTTAAGTTAAAACGAACCGAACCAACTTTTGGTTCATTCGTTTAAAATAAACCAAACCCTTTGGTTTATCCTCATCCATTGGATTAGAACCAAACCATTTTGGTCCATCCATTATGTCTTCATAAGACACTGCCCATCCACGCCCATTGCGATCAAACAATTTCATGCTCGCTTATGTTTGGTCCAACCAAACATAGTTTCTCTTGGCCCGAGAATCCCATTCTCAAGCTCGCTTTAAATCCTTTGGATACACAGCGTGTGACCAAATAGGTTCTCGGTTTATGTTGGCCATCTATAATTAACCATTAATTATAGAACGATCATGAGTGGCACCTAGTAGTACATCATGATCCCCAATTAACAAAAGATCAACTGCTGATCCGTAACTATTTCTCAAACCCTTCAAGAGCTCGAATGAATCGTGCCCCATTCCCTTCACTCATCTTATACCCACTTGGTTCGTGACATGGTCTATTGTGTCACCCTCACTAGGTCGACTCACGCCACACCTAGCCCAAGTATCATTTCTCGTCCCTACGGATTCTAGTTACTCCACATGTATCAAGAGTACTTTACTCTAAACATGTAATGCTTTGGCCAAAGACTTTAGTAACAATCCGACGAGAGGCCATGGGTATACATCTCCTCGCAAGGAGTGGTGAATCTTTATAGGCTATTCAAACACCTTCGATCACTTCGACTTATACCCAATCATCCCGGGTCCACATCTCCTTAGAGATGTTTGCTTAAGATGTCAAAGCATAAGTCTCCATGATCAAGATGACTTGAATACCGCAAGTCAAAGGAACATCGCACTTAACCCACAGTAAGAACTTCATTGACATATCTATATATGCAGAGAACCATATGAAGTCTGTCACTCCAATGAACTAGTTACCATAACTAGCATCCACGATTAACTCCGGACATCACTATGTCTCCAAACCAAAGGAGAATCACCGCTTGATACACCAAGGAGTATACTGTGCTAGTCTCGATGTAATTGATGGTGTCCAAATCCATCAATTCATCGACTAGGGATAATTCCGATACATCACAATTACACATGTAGAGATACTCACTAGTTGTGATCCAATCACAAATTCTCTCATGCTGTGAATCGTATCGTGGACATTCAGTAGATGAGTTTAAGATCCAATCAATACATGAAACATGTATACTCAAATAGTGAATCTTCATTTATCATATAAATGGTTCGTACATAAGGCGATTGCCTTAGGACATCTCTCATATATTACTAACAGATGGGCCGTGTCTTATGAAGACATAATGGATGAACCAAAATGGTTTGCTTCTAATCCAATGGAGGAGAATAAACCAAAGGGTTTGGTTTATTTTAAACGAATGAACCAAAAGTTGGTTCGGTTCGTTTTAACTTAAAATAAACCATCATGGTTTGGTTTATTTTAACTTATCTTAATGGAGCGGGTTAACGGGCCTAATGGTTATGATCCAATAACCATTAAGAGAATTAGTTCTCTATAAAAGAGGGCTTAATGGATAATTAAGCCCTAATCCAAAAACCCTAGCCTCAAGAGTTGCCGCCCACCCCTTGAAGGACTTGGCGTCAACCCTAGGCTGCCGCCCCTCTCCTCCTCCAACCGGCGTCCAGAAGGAGCCTTCCTTCCCCCTCGCCGGCGTTGAGCTGCTGCCGGTTGGTGCTCCGGTGATCTTCCTTGGGTGTGGCGATAAGGTGAGCACTTGGCTTCCTTGTTTTGGCCGGCGCCTACCCCTCCACCAAGCTGTCCAGTTTTCTGGACAGCTTCTTCTCCTCTCGTCGGAGCGTCATTTGGACGACGGTTAGAGCTCCGACAGCGGATAACTTACCGGGGATTCGATCTCCGGTAATCCTCTGAGGTGGAGGACGAAGGATTCGTCAATTGGTTGACGAATACCTCTCCGGAGAAGCGAGTTTTGAGAACTCGTATTAGGATCCGAATTTGGATTCGGATCGTGATCATCTCTCGATCACGTCGTCTTCAACACGAGGCTAGTAACCCGTACAAAGATGAAGCTCGTGGCTTAGCGAAGTCATCCCGAGGAACTGGGCGTGGATACGGATAGAGACGATTCTAGCGAGGATCGTTCCGGTTGATGTCGTTCCCGCTACATGTCATACGAAAGGTATAATGTAGTTAAATTTCCTTTTATTGCAAATTTAAATTTACGGTTATGTCTACACTTGTTGTAATATGCATGCGTGTGTTGTGTGTGTTGTAATAAATAGAAGTATTTAATATTTTTATTGCTTCCGCTGTGTTCATGTTTACGAAGCATGATCGAACACACACACGCCGCGGTGCCGGAAACCCAACACCCATCAGTCGACTGATGGAGGGATCAGTCGACTGATCACCTGGCCGTTAGAAATTGCGGCTATGAATCTCCGCAGAGATCGCATTTCAGAAGCCGTTGGCTTCGGCGGCAGTCGACTGATGGTAAGCATCAGTCGACTGATCGAAGCCCAACGGGAAAAACAGCCCCTCTTCTATAAAAAGGGGCCATGGGGAGCTTGGTGAAGCTAGTGCTCTTGCTCCAAACTACACCTACGTGCTCACCAAGCTTTCCAAGTGTTTTTAGCAATCCAAAACCTCCTCTTATCTAATCCTAATCTTCCATCATTGTAAAGAAGAGGAGTGCATTGTAAGATAAGGTTTCTCCATCTTGGTTCATCCAAAGGAGGTTCTAGTGAAGATTGATTAGGGGTAATCCACCTTACGGATTGCCGTGGAGTAGGAGCGTCATCTCCGAACCACGTTACATCGAGTGTTAGCTTTGTTTCTTGTTTTTGTTTGTGCTTATATTTGTATTGCTTCCGCTAACATTTTTGTAGAAAGAAAGAAAGGCTAATCACCCCCCCCCCTCTAGCCATTCCAAGGGTCCTAACATACAATAGCCAATGGAAGCACTCGAAGGCTATCGTATGGATGAACAAGTCATGGATGACTTGGAGGGATCCAATAGGCGTGAGACTGATGGAGGTGGCTAGAAGGCTTAGGTCTCGGCTAAGGGTGGTCTAGCAAGTGTTTGATCGATGCGGTTTGCTAGAGGGGGGGGGGGTGAATAGCGAAAAATCTTTTTCTTTCGTTCGTTAAAACTCGAGAGATAATTAATTAATTGCAGCGGAAATGTAAATGTAAAATAAAAGAGACAATCAACACAAGGGTTTTACTTGGTTCGTAGCCGAAGGCTACTACTCCAAGGCCCTAGTGGTCCTTGACCACGTACGGAGGGCAGAAGCACTAAAGGAACTCCTCCTCGTTGGAGGTAGGAGTTAATCGATACAAAAAAAACTTAAGGTAGAGGGACACTCCCCCTCTCCTCGTATACGATAAAAGCTCCGAAAAGTAGATGAACAACTGATAACAAAATATTAATACCGACGTACAAAAAATAATAAGGAAAGTTAAACCTAGACGTCGAAATGGAAGGACTTCGTTGTCGGAGAGTTGCAGCGTAACGGAGGCTTTTGAGAAGCTTAGAATTGTTGTTAAAACCCTAGGTTTGGCCCTCCTTTTATAGCCTTTGAGCCCCTTTTCGAGAGGAAACCTAGCCAATCAAATTTGAGCACAACTCCCCTTGAAATTTGGTGATAAGCCTTGACTCATCGAATCTGATCATTGACCATCACGATCGTGATGGCAAGATCACGATTGTCGACCTTTCGACTAAATGATCGCTTGACTGGCAATGAGTCCTCCAGCCGGCAATGATCGATGCTTGCTGCAAGTCGAAGTTAGCACAACAAAAACATAATTTCGATGGTCGTCGACCATCCGATCTCGACCTAGACCATCTATAAGAAGTCTTTGGTCGGATCTATGCTTAAGATCATCCCCGTAAAGAGGATACGACCTTACTTACTCTCGCACACTCGAGCTTACCTCGATGCTTACGTGTTGCTTTTGCTTTCGGCCTTCCACTCGATTCCTTCGGCTCCCTCCGAAATCACTCGAGTGTCGCTCGACCACCGCGGCTTCCTCCGGGTGTCACTAGCCTTCATCTCTAGCTATATTAATCTTCTGCACACTCGATTCAGCTCGTGAGAAAACAAAATAGACTTAACTTTGTGTCTTTGCTATAATCAAAACACAGGTTCGATTTCGGTGCCTCACTGCACCAACAATCTCCCCCTTTTTGATATATGGCAAAACACACAAAGTTAAGGAAATTAAGTGCATGAAACAGTAAAGACAAGAAGCAAAAGTAGGAGTAGTAAAAATATTTCTCAAGTTCTCCCCTTAGAGGAACCCTCCCCCTTGACCGAGGGTGAGTACTTGAAAAAGACTTTTTTTAGTTCTCCAAACACAAAAGATAATGAGTTAAGTAAATGGCATTACTTAACTTAGGCTTCTTAGAGTCAAAAATAAGTGCAAGTTAAGTAATCAAAAGTTAAGTCAAAAGGTTAATTATTCAAAAGGTTTAACTTTTGATTTCTTAACTTGGGCCTTTAAAGTTTACAATTCCAAAGAGTTGAAACCTAAACCTTACTCCCCCTTAACTTAGGCCAGAATCAAAGTTTTAAGTTAAGTTATCAATTTCAAAAATTTGAAATTGAACTTTGGCCTTTTCTTGAACCTTAACTTTGGCCTTTTCTCCCCCTTTTGACATAAATCAAGAAAAAAGTGTGGGGGTTTAAGAAAACCCTAAGTCCAAGCATGATGATTTTAAAAATAGTATGTGAAAATAATTCATCTAAATGTTCAACTCTAGTTTGACTTGATTGAAATGATATTATCAACAAGTCCTGATTAGAGTTGGTTAATATTAGTTGCATATTTATACTCCGAGGTTCATATTGACGCACTTGATCTACATCTTGGAACCTGGAGTAGGGTCCTAACATCTCACGCCCATCTACGTGGCTAAGTACACACACACATTAGTCCTATGTGTTGTGAGATGTACTGGCTCCTTAAATCTATAGGTGCATGTTATCTAAGGTATGTCCTATGCTAGTTCCATCAAAATGAAAAATAAGAAATAGTAGTAAGAAAATATAGTTTGCAAGTTCTTATTCTATTACGCACATGCCCAATTTTCGTCTTAATAGACTAAATTCGGCTTAGTAAATAGGTCGCTAGGTTAGACTTGATTGACGTACTCGAGTTGTATGGCTCCGTTGGCCACATGTTCTCGAATGAAATGGTGTTTGACTTCTATATGTTTGGTCCTAGAGTGACATATTGGATTCTTTGTAAGATTAATTGAACTAATGTTATCTACGTGAAGTTTAGTATTCGTAAAGTCTAACTTAAAGTCACGGAGGGTGTGCTTCATCCAAAGAAGCTGAGTGACACACTCACCCATCGTGATGTATTCGGCTTCGGTGGTAGACAAGGCAACACAATGTTGCTTCCTACTGCACCAACTCACTAGACTCGAGCCGAGTAGTTGACAACAACCACTCGTGCTCTTTCTGTCGAGTTTACTACCGGCATAATCTGAATCGGAGTAGCCGATTAGTTCGAACTCGATAGATCTAGGATACCAAATACCGACATTAAGTGTACCCTTTAGATATCTAAGGATACGCTTAACTAGGGTTAGGTGAGACTCCTTGCACGGTTTGAAACACGCGCACATACTTCTTGCAAATAAGATATCGTTAGGCTCAGATTAAGTAAAGAGACTCCTATTACACTCCTATAGTATTTTAAGTCAATGGACTTACTTTCTAGGTCTTCTCCTATGTTAACATTAATCGCCATTGGGGTGTTTATTATCTTAGCGTCTTGCATTCCAAATCTTTTAATTAACTCCTTAGTGTATTTTTGTTGATCTAGGTATATACCATCCTTAGTTTGTTTAATTTGTAGACCTAAAAAGAAACTTAACTCGCCTACCAAGTTCATTTCGAACTCAATTTCCATGAGTGAAACGAACTCGTTTAGTAAGGCTGAGTTAGAGGTTCCAAAAATTATATCGTCTACGTAAATTTGAGCTATGAATATTTATTTACCTAAGGATTTTACGAAGAGAGTTGGGTCAACTAAGCCTTGGTTAAACCCTTTTGACTTAAGATGGATTGAAAGTCTCTCGTACCAAGCTCGAGGAGCTTGTTTAAGTCCATAGAGAGCTTTCTTAAGTTTTAGAACATGGTCGGGTTTATCTAGATTTTCGAATCCAGGGGGTTGGCTAACATAAACTTCTTCTTTAATGTATCCATTTAGGAATGCCGACTTAACATCCATTTGAAACAGCTTAAATCCTCGATGTGCGGCATAAGCTAGCAACATTCGAATGGATTCGAGTCTAGCTACTGGGGCATAGGTTTCGTCGTAATCTAAGCCTTCGACTTGGCTAAATCCTTTGGCGACTAACCTAGCCTTGTTTCTAACTACTTCACCTTTATCATCAAGCTTGTTTCGAAACACCCACCTTGTTCCAATTATCGTTTTGTCTTTAGGTGGTGGTACTAATTCCCACACTTCATTCCTAGTAAATTGAGCTAGCTCTTCTTGCATTGCAATAATCCAATCGGGATCAAGAAGAGCTTGTTCAATTGATTTGGGTTCTATCTTTGAAATTAAGGAAATTTGACTAAGGTTCCTATAGGATGCTCTAGTTCGAACTCCTAGATTAGGATCTCCTATCACTTGATCGATAGGGTGGTT
This sequence comes from Wurfbainia villosa, assembly GCA_025175895.1. Classification (NCBI taxonomy): domain Eukaryota; kingdom Viridiplantae; phylum Streptophyta; class Magnoliopsida; order Zingiberales; family Zingiberaceae; genus Wurfbainia; species Wurfbainia villosa. The sequence goes on from CM045987.1 coordinate 40,071,646, forward strand.
AGTCTGAATCCTAGATTGGGTTGGGTTTGTGTCACCTAATGCTTGATCAATGGGGTGACTTGGTTGAACACTAGTTTGGTTGGAGTCATCTATCACTTGATCAATAGAGTGACTAGGTTGACCTAGGTTAGGATTAACACTAGACCTGATCTCCGGATCAGAGTTAGGTCTAGTATGAATCGGTTCGCTAATTGGGGTTGCTTGGGGTTTTGTAGGTTCATGTCCTTCATCAAATACTACATTGATAGTCTCCTCGACTCTAAGGGTGTCGTGGTTATATACTCTATAAGCTCTACTTGTAGTCGAGTATCCTAGAAAGATTCCGGTCGTGGTTTTGGAAGTAAATTTCCCTAGGTAATCCTTAGTGTTTAGGATATGTACCTTACACCCAAATACCCTAAAGTACTTGATGTTAGGTATTTTATCGTGATAAATCTCGTACGAGGTCTTAAGGTGCCTCTTTACCATAAGGATCCTATTTTGGACATAGCAAGCCGTGCTAACGGCTTCTGCCCAAAATCTATCGGGTAGGTCGTATTCATTCAACATGGTCCTAGCGGCTTCTTGTAGAGTTCGGTTTTTCCGCTCCACTAGGCCATTTTGTTGAGGGGTCCTAGGGCAAGAGAATTCATGGTGGTATCCGTTTAGGTTACAGAATTCGGTGAACCTTTGATTTTCAAATTCACCACCATGATCGCTTCTAAGTTTTTTAACCTTAAGATCTTTTTGATTCTCGATTAATTTGAATAGATTGATTAATTGATCTAGGGTATCATTTTTATGTTTGATGAACCTAACCCAGGTAAACCTGGAGTAGTCGTCAATTATGACTAAGCAATATTGACTTCTATTGAGTGACTTGGCTTCATGCGAATCGAATAGATCCATATGCAGGAGCTCAAGTACACTTGAGGTTCGTTCTTGGTTAGTTAACTTGTTTTGTGTCCTAGGTTATTTTCCTTGTTGACAAGCATTACAGATTTTATTAACCAAATTGTTGAGGTTGGGTAAGCCTCTGACTAAGCCACTCTGATTCATCTTGTGGACGAGTCTTGGGTGTGAGTGACCGAGTCGTCGGTGCCACAACCATGATTCCTCTTGTCGTGTCATAAGACACTTAGTTGAGGAGTTGGTTAAGTTGATCGTATAAATGTTGTTATTTCTAGTTTCTTTAAGAATTGTTTTAGAGGTTTCGTTGGTATTAATTACGCATTCATTTTCTAGAAATATAACCTTATAGTTATTATCACACAATTGGCTTACACTAAGTAAGTTATATTCAAAATTCTCTACAAGTAATACATTTTTAATAACGAAATTCGTGTTAAGCTCGATATCACCTGATCCGATGATTTTGAGCTTGTCGTTATTCCCAAAGGCTACCGATCCTTGTCGTTTGAATCGAAGCTTTGCGAATTTGAGTTGATCCCCGGTCATGTGTCGAGGGAACATCCTCCATTGATCCTACACACTAGGTGGTTGGATTGGATGTTTGATTTTTTTTTAGAAAATTTGTTGTAATTTTTTAACCCTAGGTCATCTCACCGGAGTCTATATGATCAAGCATGTTATACTTATGTGTTTTTTTTTTTTTGAGATGACTTCCAATTAAGTTGATTAAGTGGATTTAGGTTCAAGTAATTTTATGTTAGGTTTGGATTTAACCCTAGGCTTGTCAAGTTTACCTTTTCAAGATCATGGCTTTCAGGTCGTGGCGAGGCACAGGGGCCTTCTTTTATCGGATCATCGACCACTTCCTTAGACAAAGCCATTTTCAAGAAAATGATGACTTGACTCACCTAAAATTATTTCCTCGTCTAACTAGTTATTTTTGAAAAGAGGCTCCCCGAGGCTCAATATTTTCGAAGAATTTTAGTTGGTTATGTTTTTGAAAAGAGGCTCCCCGAGGCTCAATCTTTTCGAAAAATTTTAGTTGGTTATGTTTTTGTTCTAAGTGAGTTCACAAGTTTTAAAGTACAAACTTTCTAAGTTAAAGCATGCAATTTCTAAGTTAAAGCATAAACATTCTAAGTTAAAACATGCAATTTCTAAGTTAAAGCACAAACATGTTTTGTACTGGCTCCCCCTAGACCGTTGAATCGGTTCGGTCTATCCACATAGTGGATTTGGTCCTTGGGAACCCAGTACGGGTTGGATCCTAGAGTTGAAATCAAAAGATTCTTAGGGACCCATTCTTGGACATGTTTCTTATGTCGACTTACAATCGACATATACGACCTATTAGTCGTGTTTGAGTTAAACCCGAGTCCAGCCTTGTTGTACACGGCCCTTTGAGATCCAAGTAGGAGGTCAAGTCCTTTGGATCCCGAAGTGAACCTTTCCAACGTGTTCCTAAGATCTTCGACTTGACTTTTCAAGAGAGAGTTCTCAACTTCGAGCTTTTCAACTCGAGTTGAGTCCTTCTATTGAACTCGACTAGTCGAAGAGGTTAGGGAGACCTCATGTTTGAAGAGTTTAACCTCCTCAACAAGGGTCTCAACCTTGGACTCGGACTTAGTTAACTTCCTAGACAAAAACCTAACCATATTATGTAAAGTATTAAATAAAGCTCGACTCACCTTAAGGGTATCTTTTGAATCGGATGCGTATCCGTGGCTTGACTTGAAGGTAGCTTCGTAGTCCGAGTCATCCTCAGGTTCTGACTCAAGTTCAGGCTCGGTCTCCGTGTCTGACTCAATTGATTTCGCCATGAAGACGTGGTCTTCGTCTTCTTCGGATGACGCTTCTTCCCATGTCGCGTTGAGGGCCTTCTTATGCTTAGGTGCTTGGTGGTTGAGCTTGGGGCACTCGGACTTGATATGTCCAAACTTGTTGCACTCATAACACCTAATGTTAGAACTTTTAGGCTTACCTTGGTTGGGTCGAGTCGTGGTTCGCTTTCGTCCCTTGGCTATCCTTCGAGCTAGGTTCATTAGTTCGGCAGTCAACTCCGGGTCAACTTCTTCTTCGGACTCGTCTTCCTCCTCGGTTGGTGGTGGCTTGCTTGCGATTTTCTTCTTCTTTGAACCTGCAAACAAGGCTATACCCCTCTCAGGTTCCGAGTTGGATTGTTCATGTAATTCGAAATCGAAAAAGAGTTCATCTAACCTAATTTTAGAAAGATCCTTGGAGACCTTATAGGCATCAACCATGGATGCCCATAAGGTAGTCCTCGGAAAATAGTTTAGGACATACCTTATAAGGTCGCGGTTTTCGACCTTTTGCCCGATTGTGTGTAGGTTGTTGACTATGTCTTGGACACGGGCGTGGAGTTGCGTCAAGGACTCGTGTTCCTGCATTTTTAGTGTGTACAATTTATTGAATAACAAATCACGTTTGCAAACCTTAGCTTGATCCGATCCTTCGTGTAACTCGATTAGCTTTGTCCAAAGATCCTTTGCGCTTATGAAGGGGCTGACGCGATTTAGCTCTTCCTTGGATAGGCCGCATTGAAGGATTTGTGTTGCCTTGGCGTCGGCTTCGACTTGTCATTTTGTCGCAATGGTCCATTTATCATAATCCAAGGAGTCACCCACTTCATTAGTTGGAAGTGTGAAACCCATTTGGATTATGATCCACATCTCGATTTGGGTTTTGAGAAAGCATTCCATCCGACCCTTCCAATAACGGAAGTCATCTCCATTGTAAAACGGAGGTCGGACGGTGCTAAAACCCTCGAGATGGGCCATTAGAACAAAAGACAAAAGAAGGCGAAGGAAAAACTAGCAACGACAAAAAAACACACAAAAAGTATCAAGACTCGCGTCTTGGATTAGTAGTGCGGGAGTAGATTTAACAAAGCAAAAAAAACTAAAATAAACAGAAATAAAAGAAAAATAAATCTGTGAAAAATGGCTAGATTGGTGGTTTCACCAAATCTTAGCAACCCCCGGCTCTGATACCAATTGTTGGATCGATGCGGTTCGCTAGAGGGGGGGGTGAATAGCGAAAAATCTTTTTCTTTCGTTCGTTAAAACTCGAGAGATAATTAATTAATTGCAGCGGAAATGTAAATGTAAAATAAAAGAGACAATCAACACAAGGGTTTTACTTGGTTCGTAGCCGAAGGCTACTACTCCAAGGCCCTAGTGGTCCTTGACCACGTACGGAGGGCAGAAGCACTAAAGGAACTCCTCCTCGTTGGAGGTAGGAGTTAATCGATACAAAAAAAACTTAAGGTAGAGGGACACTCCCCCTCTCCTCGTATACGATAAAAGCTCCGAAAAGTAGATGAACAACTGATAACAAAATACTAATACCGACGCACAAAAAATAATAAGGAAAGTTAAACCTAGACGTCGGAATGGAAGGACTTCGTTGTCGGAGAGTTGCAGCGTAACGGAGGCTTTTGAGAAGCTTAGAATTGTTGTTAAAACCCTAGGTTTGGCCCTCCTTTTATAGCCTTTGAGCCCCTTTTCGAGAGGAAACCTAGCCAATCAAATTTGAGCACAACTCCCCTTGAAATTTGGTGATAAGCCTTGACTCCTCGAATCTGATCATTGACCATCACGATCGATGATGGCCATCATCACCGATCGATGGCGATCACCGATTCGACCTTCGATACCGATCGTTGACGGGCAAATGAGTCCTCCAAGTCGGCAATGATCGATGCTTGTTGCAAGTCAAAGTTAGCACAACAAAAACATAATTTCGATGGTCGTCGACCATCCGATCTCGACCTAGACCATCTATAAGAAGTCTTTGGTCGGATCTACGCTTATGATCATCCCCGTAAAGAGGATACGACCTTACTTACTCTCGCACACTCGAGCTTACCTCGATGCTTACGTGTTGCTTTTGCTTCCGGCCTTCCACTCGATTCCTTCGGCTCCCTCCGAAATCACTCGAGTGTCGCTCGACCACCGCGGCTTCCTCCGGGTGTCGCTAGCCTTCAGCTCCAGCTATATCAATCTTCTGCACACTCGATTCAGCTCGTGAGAAAACAAAATAGACTTAACTTTGTGTCTTTGCTATAATCAAAACACAGGTTCGATTTCGGTGCCTCACTGCACCAACAGCAAGTACGAGGACATCATACTTGGGGTAAACCTCATCATTGAGGTGTAGCAGTCGACTGGGATTATGGACCAGTCGACTAGTCAAGTGTTTGACACTTGGCAACCGAGTTGACACTGAGCAGTCAATTGGGATTATGATCAGTCAACTGTCGAAAGTTGACTGGGGTTCGACTGTGGCAAGGGGCCTTGGCACTCGACTGCCTGAATTGGGAAGTCAACTGTTGCTGGTTTTGGTCGCGAAGACAGAACACTCGGTAGCCGATTGAGCAGTCGGCTACAAGCTTGAGCAGTCGAGTACTGGGAATAGCAGTCGACTGCCAGTGTATTTGTTGGCTTGAATGCCAATGTGGATCAAGTCTGTTGTGAGACAACGACACTGTTGGCAGTCGACTACCAAGCAGAAATCTAGGTCGCGTGGAGGCTTAAAAGGAGCACGACGGAGAGGATTTTGGTAGCAATTTTCTTGGGCGATTTGAAGGGGATAGTTGTTGCTTTCCAGTCCTTCAATGCTAGTCCATTGCGATCAACAAGCAAGCATTCAAAAGGACATTCGTAAAGTTTTCTTTACTTGTATTTGTGTAGTTTACTTGTATTTTCTTGTATTTCTTATTTATTGTTGTAAACACTTGTATGAGATTTCTCCACCTCCGACTTGTTGTCGAGAAGGAGATTTATTAGTCGTGTGTACATCACTAGTGCTCGTTGAGCTTGCCCCGTGGAGTAGGAACCCTAAGGTTCCGAACCACATATATCTTGTGTATTTTATTTATGCTTCATTATTATTTCTGCTGCGCATATTAATGAATATTATAGACAAGCACACAAGTGCAATCGAATTCCATCGACGAACGAAAATGCACCATTCACCCCCCTCTAGCGCTCACTGAAGTTCCTACAATTATCAAAGTGAGGCCGCTCTTCATTTGGACTAACCGCCAAGGAGCAAACATGCTAGAGGAGAAGAAAGAAATTGAAGTTTGAACAAAGATTGGGTGACGACATCAACATTCCACCTTCCTTCGACTGCAAGGATTTTGCATATTGGAAAGGTAGAATGATGTATTTTCTTATGTGTGATTATGACAATTGGATTAGTGTTTTAGTAGGGTTCGATTCTCCTAAGGATGAGAATGGGAAAATACTCAAGAAGAAGAAGTGGAGTGAGGAGCAAATCCGATACTCCAACATAAACAATAAGGTAATGGGTATATTGGTTAATGCAATTCCTAATGATATATTGTGTAGATTAGAAGATTGTAAGGATGCAAAGGAGCTTTGGAGCAAGCTAGCTAAGCTCCATGAAGAACACTCAACGACTCAAGAAATAGAGGATCCTAAGGAACAAGAACCATCATCGACTCAATTGGACAAGGAGACCGAAGAAGCAGGCTCATCCTCATAAGAAAGTGTGGATTCCAAAGTTGAGAAGGAGTCAACATCCGGATAGGTGGAAGAGGAAGAATTGGAGGAAGCCTCCACCTCTAGGTTTGAGGGCGAGGATATTAGATCACCGGAGGAGGAACAACAAGATGAAGTATTTACCTCCGAGAGCCATGAAGAATTGGACCAAATTCTTCCTACCACCACCCTAGGTAACTCAAGCACTTTAATTAATAATAAAAATTATATTATATAGTGTAGGGAATCTGGACACTACAAGATCAAGTGTCCGAAACGGGTCAAGAAGATGGCATAAGTCGTGCCAAAGGCCAAGGAGACCGGAGCCCCAACAATTAAAAGCAAAAAGCACATTGTGTGCTTCAAGTGCAATCAAAGGGGGCATTATAGGAGTCAATGCCCTAGGGGAAGGAATAAAGTCCAAGAAGGAGCATCACATGTAGGGGGAGCTTCTAAAGCAAACCCTAAGCTATATTTTATTAATTCACCTTCAAATTTTCATGTCAAAAAGCATGCTAGGAGTAATGTTAAAAATCTTGCTATTATTTATAAAAAAACATGCTAGTAACAATAAATTTTATTGCTTTGGGGATAAACATGTCGATTTTAGGACTAAGGATAAACCTAGAACCAAGGACTCTAGACCTATTCGTTGGAATGTTGGTGGCCGGCTAGAGGGGGGGTGAATAGCCCTCTTTCGTGTACGGTGGAATTCACTCGTTCTTGATCGTCTACAAATATGATTAGCACAACGGAAATATAAACAATTAAGACAATTAAGAACAAGTGCTAACAAACCGATATAACGTGGTTTACGACCCTTGCAGCTAGTCCACCACCCGATTCGTTCCAAGGTGAATCACTCCTTAAGCTTTCCACTAATCTCTCCTTTGCACAAAGCTAGGTGGAGGTAACCTTTCTTACAATCTCTCTTCTTACAATAGGATTGAAATAAATGCAAGTAAGAAGAGTAGAATTCATTTGGGCACTTGTGATGATGTTTAGGAATAAAGCATTAGGCTCCCAAAGTGTCCAAAGGCCTCTTCTTATAGGGAAGGGGCCATTCTTCTCGTTGAGCCAGCGACAGTCAACTGATGCTTCGATCAGTCGACTGCTGTTGTGGTCGTTGCCTCACAACGGCTCCTTCCACGTTGGATTCCAACCAACGGCTCCCACATAAGTCGACTGATCTTCGCATCAGTTGACTGATGGAGCCTTCAGTCGAGTGGTCAACGCGATCACTCGACTGCTGAAGCTTCTGTGCCCAAAACCCTCGACATCAGTAGACTGCTACCCTTATCAGTCGACTTATGAAGATAGCAGTCGACTGATCGGCCAGAACTTCGACTCGAACACCAGTTGAGTCTCCAGTCGACTTGGAGCAGTTGACTGCTACATATAACAGTCGACTGATGTCGAAAAAACCCATCCGACACTTAGCCAATTGGCCAAGTTCACCTAAGAGCTACCCCGTCCCGGGTTACAATCGCTCACTCTCATCTTTCCTTGGAGACCCTCTCTTTTGAAGTTCTCTTCGTCCGACCATGTCTCTCGGAAGCGCCAAGCCCATGACTTTGCAGCACCATCCTTCGCGTCTTCCCCTGAAGTCTACTTCCTTTGGCTTCACTCCAATGCTCCTCGTCCGGCGGTCCCTCGGATGCACCAAGTGCATGACTTCTGCAATGCATCTTTCACCAACTCAAGGACCGAGTCATGAGATGGTGAATCTTGCCAATGCTATCATCATTCATGTGCGAATTACTAAGTTCTGCATGACTTTAACGCACATATCAAATCCATAACAACCTAACTTAAACCCTTTGCCACACACATCAAAACCACATCACATTGGTTGATTGCCCTAACAATCTTCCCTTTTTTGATGTGTGGAAATCCGTTTAAGTTAGGTAAAATAATTAACATAAAACATAAGGCAAGAAAGCATGTAAGTAAACATGAGTATCAAACTCCCCCTTAAACATGCAACTCCCCCTTAAGACATGCTAACTCTCCCCTTAGCATGATTAACTTAAACATACCATTTCTCCCCCTTTGATACCATCAAAAATATTATTCAAATGTTATACACGCATAACATCAAGTCTAATGGGAGAAAATACCAAAAACCAAACTCAAAACCTGATAAACAGTTATCGGTCTGCAGACAAGATATCACCGAATCAATCGAGCATCACGCCTGCACCTGAGCTTTTAGAAATTCTGATTTTCGAAATCCAATTTCAGAAATACATTAAAAATTCTAGGAAATTTAAAAAATCATGAAATTTGAAGAACATATTTCTATTGAATTCCTCTATCAGTGAAAAATTGTTTTTCATGAAAATTCATTTTATTTTCGAAAATTAGGCAAAAACTCAAAAGTTGCAAAATGTCTCAATTTTGTATCAACTTGAAAACTAGTTTTCATGAACTCACTATTTATGAAACATAAAACATTTTTAAATCATTTAAAATATCCAACTATGATCTATGGTCAATATGTCCATTGATTAAACATTTTCTTTCCCCATAGTTGGTCTATTATTGCTATTATGATACATCAAATGACCATCTAAATGCCATAAGCATTAGTGGACCATTTGTATCATCCTATCATCTCACCCATTTCTATGTTCTCAATCAAGTTAATCTTATAGTGGGATGTGAGATGTACCTAAAGGTATTTGCACTTAATCAAAATTTCATGCATTTCTACTCGTTAAGTATCATCTGTTAGGGCAATCTCTTGCCGTAATATGGTTTTGATGGTGTGGCAAAGGGTTTAAGTTAGTTTGATATGTTGATGTGATATGTGCGTTGAAGTCGTGCAGGACTTAGTAATTCGCACATGGAGCCGTGGCAAGTTTCACATCTCATGACTCGTGCCTTGAGTCGGTGAAGGATAGCTTTGCGGAAGCCGTGCGCTTGGAGCATCCGAGGGACCGCCGGACGAGAAGCTTGGAGTGAAGCCGGAGGAAGTAGACTTCGAGGCAAGAGACGCGAAGGAGCATTGCAGAGCCGTCCGATGCGCCGAGGACGTGGCGGAACGAAGAGAACTTCGGCGGGACTCAGAAATGAGAGTGAGCGATTGTAACCCGGGAAGGGTAGCTCTTAGGTGAAACTTGGCCATTTGGCCAAGTGTCGATGGGTTTTCGACACCGCCGATCGCCATGTCATGGCCGATCGCTTCCGAGTCGAGTGAGTTCGACCGTATACGATCGACTAGATTGGGCCAGCAATGATTGCCATATGTTAGCCGATCGAAATCGATCAATGATCGCGGCGCAGAATGATCGATCAATAGGGTTCGGGCCATAGAATCGCTCGTAGCCGATCGGGCGCGATTACGAGCGCAATGATCGGAGGTCCATCACCGATCGCCAAGAGTTCCGCTGATTGGACAACGGTCCGGGATCCGACGCGTGTTCGAGGCCGTAGTGACGCCGATCGCTAGGTCGGCAATGATCGATGGCGGCCAACGGGAAGAAAACAGCCCTCTCTATAAAAAGAGAGGGTGTAAGCCTTTGAGAGGCTAATGCTCATACTCCAAACGATCTTCCTAGTGCCCCACAAGCTTTAAACTCTTCTTACTTGTCTTTACTTCAATCCTATTGTAAGAAGAGTGATCTTGGTTGTAAAGGTTACCTCCACCTAGCTTGGTGCAAAGGAGAGACCATTTAGTGGATTGGTTTAACGGAGTGATTCACCGAGGATGAATCGGGGACCGTGGATTAGCGGCGTAGCCGTGAACCACGTTATACCATCGTGTTAGCGTTTGTTTTATTGTTTGTCTTTTGCTTTGTATTTGTATATTCCGCTTGCGCTAATCTTTTGTAGACGAGCAATTTACAACGTCCAACGTACGAGGGCTATTCACCCCCCTCTAGCCGGCCGCACCGATCCCCTACAAGTGGTATCAGAGCCGAGGAAAGCTTGTCGAGGACTAACCGCCACAACAAGCAATTTTCAAAATGGCCGGCTCCAACATTCATCCTCCGAAGTTCGAAGGAGAATTCGCTTGGTGGAAGAAGCGAATGGAGGTATTTTTCGAAACGGATTTTGATATAATGATTACAATGGAATCCGGTTTCGTTTTGCCTAGGGATGAAGAAGGGAAACCAATCGAAAAATCACGATGGACTATGAAGCAAAGAGAGGAGCACCTTGCGAACTCAAAGGCAAAACATCATCTTTTCAATGTGCTCCCCCAACAAGAAATCAACCGAATAGGAGAATGCCTAAGCGCCAAGGAGATGTGGGAGAAGCTAATTGAGCTTCATGAAGGCACATCCGAGGCAAAGCTAGCAAGGAGAGATCTCCTCCGCTCCCAACTATCCAACATCAAATTAGAAAAGGGAGAAAAGGTAATTTCTTTGCATTCTAGATTCAAAGAAATTTTAAATGGACTAACAAGTGTAGGTGAGAAGCTATCAAACCGGGATATGGTAATGAAGGCCATAGATGCTTTTCCCCGGTCCTCAAAGTGGAGCTTCATTGTGGACTCATTCTATATCTCAAAGAATTTAGAAGTGAGCACCTTAGAGGAGTTCTTCTCAACAATGGAACTCCACGAAACTAGGCTTGAAGGAATACTAGAGGAGCCTAGAATTCAACCCTCAAGAGGAGTAGCATTGTTGGCAAATAAGGGTAAGAAGAAGATGGAAATCACCTCCTCCTCCGATGACGAAGCATCTTCCTCCTCCTCCATGGATAGCACCGAAGAAGCCTATATGGTAAGGAGGGTAAGACGTGCATTTAAGAATTTTAGATTTGATAAATCTAATGATAGGAATAGAAGACCAAGGGGGAAGGTCATATGCTACAATTGCCAAGGAGAAGGGCACATAAGGGACAATTGTCCTCTCCTAAACAAGAGCAAGGAAGAAAGGAAAAAGAAAGAAGAAAAGAAGAAGAAAAAGGGGAGCAAGAAAAAGAAGGAAGAGGAGAAGAAGACAAAGGAGAAGGGAAAGGCTAAGGCTCTCAAGGCAAGGACTTGGGATGATCCATCCTCATCCTCCTCCTCATCATCGGATGAGGAGAATGCCTTTGTCACCAATTTGGCCTTGATGGCTTTTGATGACTTGGATTGCTCCTCCTCCTCCTCAAATGAAGAATCAAGCTCAAGTGGGGAAAGCTCAAGTGAAGGGGGAGCCTCCACATCCTTCTCATCCGAAGAAGAAGAGGACATGGAAACTATGGTAACAAATCTAACTCCTAAGAAAATAGTTTCCATGGTTTCTAGCTTAACTAGAGATTTATTTAGAGCTAAGAAGAAAAACAAAAGCATGCTAGATCAAATTAAGGACCTAGAAAATAAACTAGAAAATGCATGCTTAAATGATAATATTTCTTCTAGCTTAAATGATGCATGCTCACATGATTATATGCCTTTAAATGTTAATGATGCATGCATAGAGGAAAATAGGGCATTAAGGGAAAAGGTAGATTATTTAACCAAAGCCCTAGAGAAATTCACAATTGGCTCCAACACCTTAAAAATGATCTTAGGGAGCCAAAGAGCTAGTTTCAACAAGAAAGGCCTAGGATACAAAGAAAAGAAAAATGAAAAGGCCTATAAATGCCTAATAGCTAGGGGACAAGATAAAAAGAAAGTAATTGCTAGGAAATGGATCCCCAAGGAGTATTTAGTCAACCCAATAGGAAAGAATTTATTTTGGGTTCCAAAATCCATCCTTAAGGGTTAGAAAACCCCTAGGGTAGTCAACCACATGGTCCTAACCTATATCATATTTTGGTTGACTTAGGATGACGGGACAACATTTTTTTTAGATAGTGTTGGGTGATGATAACGTGCCCATAAATAGGTAATAATGCTTAAATCAAGATGATTAATGTAATTGCTATGTATGTTTCAAATCATGATGTATGATTTTGATATTTGGCATGTTATCATGAGAAATAGGTTTGAATCATGCTTTAGGTAATACTTTATTTAGTATCATCATAAAATACCTAATGCATGACTATTATTTAATGAATACATGTATTTCATGATCATAATGTAGAATTCATTCATATATGTCATTATGATCATGTTAATTGTTAGGATGATACTTAACCATGATAGAATTGCATGAATATATTGGTTAAGTATATACAAATACCCCCTAGGATACATCTCACACTCACTATAGGCTAACTTGATTGCAAACTTAGCATGGGTGAGATGTTAGGATGATACAAATGTCCACTAATGCCTATGACATTTAGATGGTCATTTAAAGTATCAACATAGCAATAATAGACCAATCATGGGGAAGGCTTATGTTTAATTCATAGACATATTGCCCAAAGATCATGGTTGGATATTTCATATGTTTTCAAAACAATTTCTTACCTTAAAATACATGTATTCATGTTTTGAAACAATTGGATGCAAAACTAGGTAGCTAACTTGGAACTAGAATGCTCAAAAACTAGTGGTTTTTCAAGTGTTTGGATTTTTGGCAAATCTCGGAAAATATAATGATTTTTCATGAAAAACTATTTTTCCTTGATATATATACTTAATAGAAATATGTTCCCCAAATTTCATAATTTTTCGAATTTTCTGGAATTTATAATGCATTTCTAAAATTCGTCCAGAAAATCAAAAATTCGATTCTTTGTGCTACCGACCGCTATATCGATAGCAATGATCGGGTCCTGTAAATCAGAACATTGAAGGCCGAATTCAGTTTGTAAACCAACAAGTGGTACCCAATTTTAAATCAACTTGTCATGTTTTCCCTCTTTATACTTGATGCCATGAGCTTATAACTTAGTGTAAATCTTTTTGATGGTGTCAAAGGGGGAGAAATAAGTATGTTTAAGTTAATTACTTTAGGGGGAGAAATATATTTTAGGGGGAGAAATATATGATAGGGGAGAAAAAATTTGCATAGAGAGTTTCATGGATTAAGGGGGAGTTGCATGTTGCTATATCATGTTTATCTTTACATGCTTTCTTACCTTAGAATTTATATCAAATGTTTTTACCTAACTTAAACGGATTGCCACACATCAAAAAGGGGGAGATTGTTAGGGAAATCTCTTGCCGTAATATGGTTTTGATGGTGTGGCAAAGGGTTTAAGTTAGTTTGATATGTTGATGTGATATGTGCGTTGAAGTCGTGCAGGACTTAGTAATTCGCACATGGAGCCGTGGCAAGTTTCACATCTCATGACTCGTGCCTTGAGTCGATGAAGGATAGCTTTGCGGAAGCCGTGCGCTTGGAGCATCCGAGGGACCACCGGACGAGAAGCTTGGAGTGAAGCCGGAGGAAGTAGACTTCGAGGCAAGAGACGCGAAGGAGCATTGCAGAGTTGTGTGCCTGATGCTGCCGAGGGACGTGGCCGAGAATGAAGAGAACTTCGAAGGCGAGGGACTCCGAGAAATGAGAGTGAGCGATTGTAACCCGGGGAAGCGTAGCTCTTAGGTGAAACTTGGCCATTTGGCCAAGTGTCGGATGAGTTTTCCCGACACACCCGATCGCCATGTCATGGCGATCGCTTCCGAGTCGAGTGAGTTCGACCGTATACGATCGATCGGATTGTGGCGGCAATGATCGCCATACATCGTGGGCGGCCGATCGCCAAGACCACGATCGGCCAAGGCGGCGATCCAGCGATCAATAGGGTTTTGGCCATTAGAACCGTCGTCCGGTAGGCGATCGACTACGGAGGCGATCGATCCGATGAGGTCCATCACGACCGCCAAGAGTTCTGACTACAACGGTCGAGGATCCGGCGTGTTCGGAGGCCGCTAGTGATGGGCGATCGCCAAGGTCGCAATGATCGATGGCGGCCAACGGGAAGAAAACAGCCCTCTCTATAAAAAGAGAGGGTGTAAGCCTTTGAGAGGCTAATGCTCATACTCCAAACGATCTTCCTAGTGCCCCACAAGCTTTAAACTCTTCTTACTTGTCTTTACTTCAATCCTATTGTAAGAAGAGTGATCTTGGTTGTAAAGGTTACCTCCACCTAGCTTGGTGCAAAGGAGAGACCATTTAGTGGATTGGTTTAACGGAATGATTCACCGAGGATGAATCGGGGACCGTGGATTAGCAGCGTAGCCGTGAACCACGTTATACCATCGTGTTAGCGTTTGTTTTATTGTTTGTCTTTTGCTTTGTATTTGTATATTCCGCTTGCGCTAATCTTTTGTAGACGAGCAATTTACGACGTCCAACGTACGAGGGCTATTCACCCCCCTCTAGCCGGCCGCACCGATCCCCTACATCATCCTAAAAACACAACATGATCATAAAAACATGTATTATCAATCATGATCAAATGTTATCAATAATTGCATATCATGATCAAATATTATTATAATTCCATATTATGATCACATTTTCATCACCCAACACTTAATTCAAAAACTACCACCCTCATCATCCTAAGTCAACCAATCAACATGATATAAGTTAAGTCCACTATGGTTGACTATCCTAGGGTTTTTCTAACCCTTAAGGATGGATTTGGGAACCCAATATAAGTTCTTTCCTATAGGGTTCACTTTAGGGATCCATTTCCTAGCTCCCATTTTATTTTTAGTTTGACCCCTAGCAATTAGGCAATGGTAGGCCTTTTCATTTTTATTTCCCTTATAACCTAGGCCTTTTTTATTGAAACTTGCCCTTTGCCTCCCTATAATCATGTTTAGGGTGTTGGAGCCTATTGTGAATTTTTCTAGGGCCTTAGTTAAATGATCTAGCTTTTCCCTTAAAGCCTTGTTTTCATCAATACATGCATCACTAACATGAAAAGAAATATAATCATTATGTGAGCATGCATTTTCTAATTTTTCTTCTAGGGCATTTATTTGATCAAGCATGCATTTATTCTTTTTTTTATCCCTAAATAGTTCCTTAGTTAAACTTGAAATCATAGACATAATTTTCTTAGGAGGAAGATTTGT
The DNA here is from genome assembly GCA_025175895.1 of Wurfbainia villosa. Lineage (NCBI taxonomy): Eukaryota > Viridiplantae > Streptophyta > Magnoliopsida > Zingiberales > Zingiberaceae > Wurfbainia > Wurfbainia villosa. Next base: position 40,086,988 of record CM045987.1, read on the forward strand.
TACCTCACATACCAAATCTTCTTCCGATGATGAGGATGGAGATGAAGCTCCCCCGTCACTTGTGCTCTCCTCCTCACTTGTGCTTGCTTCTTGTTCAGAGGATGAGGTGGAGTCCAAGTCTTCTATTGCCATTAGGACAAGACTTGTGAAGGCTTCTTCTTCTTTCGATGAGGATGATGGATCATCCCATGTTGCATTGTGTGCCTTGGCCTTCCCTTTCTCCTTGGTTTTCTTTTCATCCTCCTTCTTCTTGCTCCCCTTCTTCTTGTCCTCTTTCTTCCTCCTCTCTTCCTTGCTTTTGTTCAAGAGGGGACAATCATCCCTTATGTGTCCCTCTCCTTGGCAATTATAGCATATGATCTTCCTCCTTGGCCTTCTTCTCCTATCATTAGATTTGTTAAATTTAAAATTTTTCAATGCACGCCTTACCTTCCTTACCATATATGCTTCTTCATTGCTATCCATGGAGGAGGAAGAATCTTCATCGGATGAGAAGGGTGGCGTCATCTTCTTATTCTTTCCCTTGTCGACCATTAGTGCTATTCCCTTTGGCTTTAAACTTGGTTCTTCAATTATCCCTTCAATCCTTGTCTCATGAAGCTCCATGGTGGAGAAAAACTCTTCTAGAGTGGTTACCTCTAGATTTTTTAAAATATAAAAGGAGTCCACCATAGAGCTCCACTTTGAAGATCGGGGAAATGCATCAATAGCCTTCATGATTATGTCCCGGTTCAATAGCTTTTTACTTACACTTGAAAAAACAGTTATGATTTCTTTAAATAGAGAATGCAACGATAATACCTTCTCTCCCTTTTCTAACTTGATGTTGTTCAATTGGGAGTGAAGAAGGTCTCTTCTTGCTAGCTTGGCCTCGGATGTGCCTTCATGAAGCTCCACTAGCTTCTCCCACATCTCTTTGGCACTAGAGCATTCTCCTATCCAGTTTATCTCTTGTTGGGGGAGCACATTGAAGAGGTGGTGTTTCGCTTTTGAGTTTGCAAGGTGCTCCTCCCTTTGCTTCTTAGTCCATCGTGATTTCTCAATTGGTTCACCCTCTTCATCCCTAGGTATATCGAAACCAGATTCCATGACTAACATAATATCAAAATCTGTTTCAAAAAATACCTCCATATGCTTCTTCCACCATGCAAATTCACCCTAGAACTTGAGTGGATGGATATTTGAACCGTCCATCTTTGTTGTCGTCCTTGTTGTGATGGTGAGTCTGGTGACAAGCAACCATAGCTCTGATACCACTTGTTGGAACGTCGATGGCCGGCTAGAGGGGGATGAATATCCCTTTTTCGTGTACGATGGAATTTGCTCATTCTTGATCATCTACAAATATGATTAGCGCAACTGAAATATAAACAATAAAGACAATTAATGTTGGTGTAATCAGCCCAGGTTGACTCGAGTTTAACTCGAGCAGTACTTTGATAGTATTTTGATGATAGACAAAACTCATGACATGGGATTGTCATGGGAAAGTCCAATATGGAGTTGGCATGGAAAATCCAAGCATGGAGCTTGGTGTGGGAAAGTCCAACATGGAGTTGGCATGGAAAATCCAAGCATGGGGCTTGGTGTGGGAAAATCCAAAGCATTGCGAAGCCGTGCGCTTGGTGTTTGGTGAGAAATGCATTGCGAAGCCATGCACTTGGTGTATGTGGGAAGTCTTGAGGACTTGTTAAGTTCACTAGGCTCGGGGTCCTTGAGTCGGTGAAGGATGGCATTGCGAAGCCGTGCGCTTGGTGCATCCGAGGGACCGTCGGACGGGGAGCGAATGGAGTGAGGCCCAAGGGAAGCATACTTCGAGGGCATGAGACGCGAAGGATGGCGTTGCGAAGCCTTGCGCTTGGCACATCTGAGGGACGTAGACCGAGGGAAGAGAGCTTTAGTCGGGAACTCAATGAGGGATAAGGTGGACTTGGCCAAGTGGCTAAGACTGAGTGTCGGAGGCTCAAACATGATGTTTGAGAGTTTACCCGACGGGCGGTGCTCAAACAACTTGGTATTTGAGGTTTTGCCCGACAGCAGTCGACTGGCATAGGTGCCAGTCGACTGGTCCAAGTCGACTAGGGTTCGACTGGTGTTAGACTACGGTTTTTTTTTGCTTGGCGGATCGCCATGGATCGTAGTCGATCGATGCGTGATAGATGATCGCCGAGGATGGAAGTCGACTGATGGGAATATTGTGAGCACAGAATGCTTCATAGTCGAGGCGATCGACTACTAAATCTAATCGATCGCCATGGATCGGCAATGATCAGGTGATCCGTTGGAACTTATCCAACGTGGATCTAGCCGTTGTGAGACAACGGCTACAGGGGCAGTCGATTGGTGCCTTTTGGTAGTCGACTGTTGGGCGCGAAAATAGCTTGATGTAGGTTATAAATGGAGATCAAGTGGGAGGATTTTGCCAAGACTTTAAGGGAGCTATTGGAGGGGAATTGCTGCTGCATTTCAGTCCTTCAAGAGCCATCCAAAGCAAGCAACAAGAAAGGGTTCAAAGCAAAGAGTTGTAAAGCATTTCTTACTTGTATTTCTTGTGTCTTTGTATTTCTTGTAGTATTATTGTTGTAATAGCTTGTACGAGTTTTCTCCACCTCCGACGTGTAGTCGAGAAGGAGTTTAGTTAGTGTCGTGCGCATAACTAGAGCTCGGTGAGCTCGCCCATGGAGTAGGAACCATTCGGTTCCGAACCACGTATAGCATGTGTGTTTGTGTATTCTTATTTGTTGTTAGTATTATTATTGTTTCTATTGTTTCCGTTGTGCTAACGACAATCGTAGGAAAGCAACGCAATGAGAACGAACGAATTCCACCATCGAACGAAAGAGGGCTATTCAGCCCCCCCCCCCTCTAGCTGGCCAACACATACACATCGATCGACCCTAAAAGTGGTATCAGAGCCAAGGAGCTTGTCAAGAACTAACCGTCAACACAAGCACTACAAGATGGCCGGCTGCAACATCCATCCACCGAAATTTGATGGTGATTTTGGTTGGTGGAAGAAACAGATGGAGGTATACTTCGAAACCGATTTTGATTTCATGTTAATCATTGAAAATGGTTTTGAAGTGCCTAGGTACAAAGAAAACAAGCCACTAGAAAAATCAAGATGGACCAAGGATCAAATGAAGGAATTCAAGACAAATCTCGAGGTAATTAAATTACTTAGTGATTTGATTCCTAACCATATTTGGTCTAGGCTAGGAAATTTTAGGGATGCAAAGGATTTGTGGAATAAAGTGGTTGAATTCCACAAGAATCCTGAATTGGCACAAGTGGAGGAGAATGTCGTGGAAGAATTGCCATCCACATTCGAAGATGTGGATGATGTGGATGATTTGGTGGAAACCTCCACCTCTAGCATTGAGGGGGAGGAGAGGCAATCTTCCATCCAGAGCAAGAACAAAAAACATCCACATCCGGGAGAAGTGAAGATCAAGAAGAAGAATCCTCCACCTCCCTAGGTAACTCAAGTATTATAATTTTAAATAAAGATCACATAATATGCTTTGAGTGTAGGGAGAAAGGGCATTACAAGAGCAAATGTCCTAAATTGGATAAGGAAAAGGCATCAGTACCAAAAGTCAACCCAAAGTCAAAGGATATCGGAGTGCCCTCAATTAAGAGCAAAGAGCACATTGTGTGCTTCAAATGCAACCAAAGAGGGCACTACCGAAGCCAATGCCCTAGGGGGAGGAAGAAAGGGCAAGAAGGTGTATCTCATGTAGGGGGAGCTTCCAAAGCTAACCCTAAGGTAAATTTAAATAATGCACCTTCTATTTCTAAAGTTAAAAAGCATGCTAAAAATTATTTTAGTTCTCTTGCCATTATTAATGAAAAGCATGCTAGTAGGAATAAATATGTGTGTTTAGGTGCTAAGCATGTTAGTTTCACTAAGGACAAACCTAGGACTCAAAACACTAGACCTATTTTACCTAAAGAGTCCATTAGAAGAGTTGAAAACCATTTAGGCATTAACCCTAAGAAGGATAGACACATGCCTAAGAGGAAGAACATTTCCCAAAAACCTAATGAAAATTCAAAATTGGAAAAATTAGAGCTAGAGAACCAAGTCTTGAGGTCAAGGCTTGAGAGAATGGAGAAAACCCTTAGGATTATTGAAAATTCAATTCAAGGGTCAAATGCCCAAAAGTCAAGACCTAAGGTTCAAAAACGGTCTAAGGGCAAGGAAGGTTTGGGTCACAAACCTAAGCCCAAGAAGACTTATCATAATGTTCCATTTGATTATGGAACTATTTCTAGGTCTAGAAAAACCAAGACTAATAGGGAAGCTATCCCTAAGTCTAGCCATGGTGTTTGTTTAGTGGATAAGGACTTAAGAAAATCTAAGAAAGCCACTAGGAAGGTCAAAGGAGGAGTCACCTCTAGAGTTGACCTAGGAAAGACCCAAAAGACTATGGCTTTAAAGCCTAAAAGGGTCATTAGGAAGGTATCTAGGGAAGTTATCCCTAGAGAATAACTTGTTAACCCAAGGAGCTCCAATAGGTATTGGGTTCCTAAGAGCATGATCGATTCATGCTAAATGGGTTAAGGTGTGTCAACCCTAAGTGGATGGGTGGTTAACCTAACCATAGTAGAGTTGACACATTAGAATGTGCCAATGTGCTTGAGAAGTTAAAAATGATTTAAATTTGCACAATTAGGTCTTAGAGATATTGGTGTGCCATTTTGGGTTTTTGGCACACTAGGGGGATAAATGGCTATTAAGGCAAAATGGGATTAATTCCTAGAAATAGCATTTTGGATTTAACACTTAGGTATTTTATACCTTAGTATATTTTACTTACCATGATTTATTTGCCTTGCCATGTCATGACATCATTCTCATTTTTATCTCTAAAAATGTCATGATCATGTTTTAGACTTATCTTTATATGTCATGTATGCTAAAATTTCTTTCACATGCCATGACATCATGATTTTAGCATATGCTTTTATCTATATCATATTTATGCCATAATCATCATCATGCATATAATTAAAATGGATTTAAGGACTATGGCATGATTTGATGGGAATCAAATAATATTGCCTAGAAATATGCATGAGACCATTAAAGATCAAAACCCCACATCTCACTAAAAACTCGACTTGTATGTGTTTTACACATCTAGATACAAGTGAGATGTTTAGGAAAAAGGAATTAAAGGTTTCAAAAACATTTTGAAAAACCTTGGTGAAGCCTATCTTTTGATAGCTATGACCATTGAATGGGATGATACAAAGAGGGCTCTTTATTGAAGTTTTTCTTAACTTTTGGACTTTGTATCAATCTCCTAATTTAGTGGGTAAAATAATTTTCAAATATTGTTCACCCATAGTGTTTATGATAAGTAATATACATACCAAATTTCAAGAAATTTAAACTTATGTAAATTTACTTATGGATTTCAGAAATCCATTTCTGAAATGTAAAATCAATCTGATTATCGATTATGATCACGCGATTGGTCGATGATGATAAAGATGGTCGATTTATTAAACCTTGTTGGTTTGGCCCATGTTCAGCTAGGTTAAGGTCCCCTAACCACTCCTAACCCTAGGATATGCTTGGGAGAGCATTAGAAAGGGTGGAAATCTATTGGACATGGATTAGGAGATGAGTTTAGGGAGAGTATCAATTTTAAGGTGGAAGAGAGTTCATTGTTAAACTTTGCCTTAATTTTGATTGGTTAAATGTTCCTATTGGCTTAGGGACTCTCCAAGGACATTATTGGTGCAATGGTCAAGGGGGAGCAAGCCTCTAGGGGGAGGTATCCATCATGGGAAGATGGATGTGTATTCCCTCATAGGAGGAAATTTGGGTTGCCTCTCTTTAAGTGATATGCGATCACTAGAAAGATTGTAGCATGTGTTCCTCTAAGGGAGAGATTGTAAGATCTCATTAGGATATGAGACATTCATACCCTTGAGGAGGACCTTTTTGATGTAATGTCAAAAAGGGGGAGAAGTTACCAAGTTATCAATTAGGTTTGGAATTCTCATTTGGGATGTGAGAATTGCCAATATGGGAGAATTGGTAGACTTGAGATGGTAGTTTTGTCAATCATCAAAAAGGGGGAGATTGTTGGTGCAATCGGCCCAGGTTGACTCGAGTTTAACTCGGCGATGCTGATAGTATTTTGATGATAGACAAAACTCATGACATGGGATTGTCATGGGAAAGTCCAACATGGAGTTGGCATGGAAAATCCAAGCATGGGGCTTGGTGTGGGAAAATCCAAAGCATTGTGAAGCCATGTGCTTGGTGCTTGGTGAGAAATGCATTGCGAAGTCGTGCGCTTGGTGCATGTGGGAAGTCTTGAGGACTTGGTAAGTTCACTAGGCTTGGGGTCCTTGAGTCGGTGAAGGATGACATTGCGAAGCTGTGCACTTGGTGCATCCGAGGGACCGCCGGACGGGGAGCGAATGGAGTGAGGCCCAAGGGAAGCATACTTCGAGGGCATGAGACGTGAAGGATGGCATTGCGAAGCTGTGCGCTTGGCGCATCCAAGGGATGTAGGCCGAGGGAAGAGAGCTTCTGTGGGGAACTCCATGAGGGATAAGGTGGACTTGGTCAAGTGGATAAGACTGAGTGTCGGAGGCTCAAACTTGATGTTTGAGGGTATACCCGATGGTCGGATGCTCAAACAACTTGGTGTTTGAGGTTTTGCCCGACAACAGTCGACTGGTCCAAGTCGACAAGGTTCGACTGGTGTTAGGATCATGCGGTTTTGTGCTTAGCGGTCGGTGATGTCGGCGATGATTGTCGAGTGATGGCAATGATCGGTGATGAGAATGTTGTGAGCCACAGAGCGCCTTTATGGCCAGACTAGCGATCGACTACTAGGTCAGTAGGTGATCCGTTAGAACTTATCCAACGTGGATCTGGCTGTTATGAGACAATGGCTATAGGGGCAGTCGACTGGTGCCTTTTGGCAGTCGACTACTGGGCGCAGACATAGCTTGATGCAGGTTATAAATAGAGCTCAAGTGGGAGGATTTCGCCAAGACTTTAAGGGAGCTATTGGAGGGGAATTGCTGCTATATTCCAGTCCTTCAAAAGCCATCCAAAGCAAGCAACAAGAAAGGGTTCAAAGCAAAGAGTTGTAAAGCATTCTTTACTTGTATTTCTTGTGTCTTTGTATTTCTTGTAGTATTGCTGTTGTAATAGCTTGTACGAGGTTTCTCCACCTCCGACGTGTAGTCGAGAAGGAGTTTAGTTAGTACCGTGTGCATAACTGGAGCTCGGTGAGCTCGCCCTTGGAGTAGGAACCATTCGGTTCTGAACCACGTATATCGTGTGTGTTTGTGTATGCTTATTTGTTGTTAGTATTATTATTGTTTCTATTGTTTCCGCTGCGCTAACGACAATCGTAGGAAAGCAACGCAATGAGAACGAACGAATTCCACCATCGAACGAAAGAGGGCTATTCATCCCCCTCTAGCCGGCCAATACATACACATCGATCGACCCTAAAATTAAGAACAAGCGCTAACAAACTAATATAACGTGGTTCACGACCCTTACCACTAGTCCATAACCCGATTCGTTCCAAGGTGAATCATGCCTTAAGCTTTCCACTAATCTCTCCTTTGCACAAAGCTAGGTGGAGGTAACCTTTTTTACAATCTCTCTTCTTACAATAGGATTGAAATAAATGCAAGTAACAATAGTAGAATTCGTTTGGGCACTTGTGAGGATGTTTAGGAATAAAGCATTAGGCTCCCCAAGTGTCCAAAGGCCTCTTCTTATAGGGAAGGGGCCATTCTTCACGTTGAGCCAGCGGCAGTCGACTGATGCCTCAATCAGTCGACTGCTGTTGTGGTTGTTGCCTCGCAATGGCTCCTTCCACGTTGGATTCCAACCAACGGCTCCCACATCAGTTGACTGATCTTTGCATCAGTCGACTGATTTTCACATCAATCGACTGATGGAGCCATCGATGCGATCACCATTGCTAAAGCTTCGCCCAAAACACTAGACATCGATTGCTCCCTTATCACCGATCGATGGAGATAGCGATTGATCGCCACAAGCCGGCGATCGATCAACCAGAACTTTGACTCGAACACTAGTCGAGTCTCCAGTCGACTTGGAGCAGTTGACTGCTACCTATAGCAGCCGTGTAAGATATCGTAAAAAAAATAAAAAAAATTTAAGCATTGGGATTAACCCCTTTAAGTGGTTGTTGGGTTTAGGCAAAGGCTAGGGATAATCAATGTTGGATTAAATTTAATTTTAGCTTGAATCGGTTGGATTGAACCGGTTCGCTTGAACCCAAAACGCGAATGGCATTTAAAAGCCGAGAAAAAAAACCCGACAGCCGCATGAGTTTCCCATCGCGATCGCTTCTTCTTCCTCTCCTCATCGCGATCGACAGAATGCTCACCCCTCTTTCTCCTTCATGAGCCGGCGATCGCTTCCAGTGGGAGATCCAGCCGGAGGGAGGGACGTCGATCGCATCTACCCCATGAAAGATTCAGATGAGTGTATCTTCTTTCTTATTGGGGCCTTTACCGTGGCGATCGCGTTCTTCTTTGATGATTTCAACGGACAGTGGCCTGGTAGCGACTGGATGGCGATAGTGAGAAGAGCCGCCGGTATGGGGGAGTTCACTACCGGTGGTTGCCAGAGCTAGGGATCATGAGCTTCGATCACAGCCAGTGAACAGGGTTGCCAATTTTGGCCATTGCCATCAGTGGTTGTAAGAGCTAGGTAAGCCGAATCTCTTATGATCTTGGATGAGATCTGAGTTCTAGCGGTGATTTGCCTTGGTTGAGCATGATCTGTTGTGTTGGCAGTGGGTTTCCGACAAACAAAGCTGATTTAGGGAAAAATGGTCATCGGTGGAGTCTCAAAAGTAGGTAAACTATTAATACAACTCTGATTTTAGGTGTTGTTCAGGTTGTTGTTATTGTGTTCTGTGGATTTGGACAGCGTTAAGTATCAACGAAATTGTTGTGACTCGAGTTGGACACTTAGATGAAGCATATCGGGTGTCTGACCAAATGCCCCAGAGGGATATGATATCATGGACTTCAAGGGTTCCAACCTTATCGCACAATGGAAGAGTCGATCTATGAATTGGTCTATGGGTTCAGATTTG